>OY728162.1:711155014-716155014 GCA_963277665.1 Viscum album
TAATTTGAGGGAGATATAAGTCCCACACATCACATAATGAAAACCATATTTATGTGTGCCACAAGATCATAAAACATTAATCATATAATAACCCATTAAATGAAATGGGTATTATAAACATTTCATAATATCATAACCTATGGAAAAGATAAAGGTTTCATAATCATTTCATCTTTTCATAACCCATTAAAAGAAGTGGGTTTCATAACGGTATAACTTGTTGAAATGAAACATGTTTCATAAACAACCTGTCATATTAAATATAAAACATTCAAATAAAGAATAAGAATGGTGTCCTTATCATATTCCCAGTAATTCATGAGTAACACCAATGTGTTTCATCTTAGATGGAGAATAATTTTGAAATATGATTTGAAACATTTCCTGAGGAAAATATCCTTTTTTCTTTAAAAAATGATTTTTAAATCATAACACATTTTTAAAACCTTATGATTTTAAAATAACCTTGAAAACATATAAAGTAATATTTGAAAATATTTTAAAATAATTCTTAAAAATAAAACATTTTTGAAAACCTTTTTCATTGAAAACATGGTTTTGGGGGAAAATAGATTCCTGAACTAAGAGAGAGATAAAATCAGATTTTTAATTTTTTTTCACAATCCTCTTAAGTACCAAAGAGTAGAAAAATAGTACCAATAAATGAATAAATAATGAATAACTATAGGATAATAAAATTATTGAGAGACCTTGAGATAAAGATCATAATATTTCATTAATGGAAGCATAATCATAAACAATCTTGATAAACGATTTGATTATAACAATAAACTATTACCACATCGGTAACTTTCAATCATAATACCCATGAAAGAATAAGATTAAATGAAGTTTAAAATATAATTAAAAGAAGGAGGTTCATGATACAATATGTTTTCTGACAAGCCTATACCCAAGTGGTACAAGCTCCTTCTTGGAATCCAAAATACCCAGGATCAAATTCGAGAAGGGACAAAATTCAGGGTACTGTAGTAGTACTATAGCAGTTGCAGAATTGTAGTAGAAATGACACTATAGTAGTGGAGATACTGTAGCAGCACATGTACTGTAGTAGTACTATTCACCGAGGGGTCCTTTGGGAAAAAATGGGATTTCAAGCCTTGTATTCAGGCCACTTGGCCTTGGGCCTTTGGGCTATGTAATGGGTCTCCATCTACCCACACTAAAAAGGTCTTTGATTTAAATAATAAATTGAGTCTTCGACCCCATCCTTTTAAAAAAAAGATACAATATTTCAAAGGGTAGTATGTAAACCTCATAAAATAATATAGGTTCACAAAATAACATGTTTCCCAGTGAAGGAAAGTTGAGACAAAATTACCTTACCAATTTTGTAACCTTTTAACTATAAACCCCATAAAAGATAGATACTCAAATAGATATATAAATCCTAATAATTCATAGTAGAAGAATCATAAAATACATCCATTGGAAGTATACAAACAACATATAATAAATAGGTGGTTAACATGGCTTTTGTCTCAAAAAATATAAGTGAGATGGAAATCTCTTACTACTTGAGCAACTTTTGAAACGTGAACCCCATAAAATAATAACATTAATTAAAACTTTAAATATCACGAAATAAAGGATATTCATGATATAAAATGTCATAGGTAAGTATATAAAACATAAAAAATGAATAAGTGGTGAATATAGAATATATATCATAGAAATAAAAGTGAGATAAGAAAACCCTTATCTTAAGTATTGACTTTCTGTATACATGTTCAAACCTCCTCTTCTTTGGGTAACTCCTTTTGGTTTTCACCAAAGGAATTCGTTAGTTTTCTTTATTAAAAAAGTGATAATTATAGTTTGAGAGGAGGAAAGTTGGGACATTATTTGGGAATAGGTTTGATGATCCAATTATATTGTGATGTGTAAAGAAATTAGGGGGTGAGTTCCCTTTTATAGTGGAGGGGGATTGGTATTCTTGTACATACAAAAAGGTAAACACTATTGAGAGGTATTTATTACTTCATATGCCTAAAAAATGGAATATTTTCAAACCAAGAGTTAAAATGGTTGAAATATTTCCATCCAATGGGTTTGGAAATGTTTCTAGGGCATTTTGGATCTTAAAATTAAATTTTAGTCCCTTAGTAAACTCATTTTTCTCTTAATCACTATAATTAATTTTAATTGTTTTCACTAATATTTTTGGTAAAATATTAATTTTACCTTATTATAAATTATAAATTATGATGATTATATATATTTAATATATTTCTAAAAATTCAAATCATATAATTGAAAGAAATTAATTTTTAATAATCTCATAGACCGGATGAAACAACAGTTTTTAAAGTGAAAATGTTCAAAAGTTTTAAATGTTTTTATATCCAATTTAAATGTGAAATTGATTCCAATAAAATAAACTGTATTAATATATGTATAATTTATCTAAATAAACTCTAAAAAAATTTGAAATATAATTTAACTATATAAATAAATTATACAAAAATGTAGTTTTCAATTAAAATTAAGTGTTCTCATTAATCATCAAAAAATGATTTTTTTCAAAAAAAAACAAAAAAATCACCCAAAGTAAAATTTGATATTAATATATCAAAAATAAAAATTATTTTTTCAAATAAAAATTATAAAAGTGTTAAAAATTAGTTTTAAAATAAGTCTACCATTAAAAGGTGAAAAAACGACCTATTAGAATGATATAAATTTTATGCCTAATACTGGATTTGTTCTTATTTTATGCCAATAAAATATATTGGATAAACGTAAAAAAATATGGTTGATTTTATAATATATAAATTTCATTAATGTCTCACTAATAGTGATTAATCTAATTTATTATGATAAAACACCTTTGTAGGCATAAAAATAGTTTTTCATAAAAAAACATCCTTTATATTCAATTGGATTCGATTTTTCATTTCTAATTAATTTATAACCAAATAATTAATTTAAGAAACACATGTAAAAAAGATTCATAATTTAGTAATTATTATTCATATATTCCATTCCAATTTATAGGTGATAACTATAAAAATATTTTACAAATAATATTGTAGTTTGGTAAAACACAACTGTTTGTGTAACACTAGCTATCGAAGGAACTTAGAATTATGTGTAACAAAATCCAAACATAGTGTTGCATGTAATGAAATATAATCTAAGTGTTTCATGTAGTTAAATAATAACTTGGTGTTTCATATAAATCAATCATAACTTGGTGTAGCGTGTTATGCAAGCCATCAAAGAATTTTAATTTATTCAAAAAATAAAAATTCACAAAAACTCAGGGTGTTGTAGAATAAACATGAAAAATGTTATTAAGAAGGTAAATAATTACAATAAATTTATTATATAGGAAGATAAATAATGCATGTGATGAGTCATACTCAAGGTAAGAGATACTTTAACTTAAAACCCCATTTTAAATGTTTTAAAGATTTATTTTTAAATTTTTTTATTCCTTTACCATATTCTCAAAATTATTTTATGGATATATTTTTATAAATATAAATTAATTATAATTAAAATTTTATGTCTCTTTTTAATTTATTACATTTTTTTTGAAAATTAATATTTTTATGTATTTTACACAGAACGTTTTGACTTTCTTTACAAAAGGAAAAGGAATATTCTATTTTAATGTATACAATATCAAAGGATTTTCCTTCCACCACAACCATTATTTTATGTTTTTCTTCCTTAATGGGATTCCATATTTTCTTCAAAAAAAAATACCTTCTTCTCTTTATTCTAGTTGTTTTTCTTTTGAAAATGGGTTTTTAAAAGGAAAGGATATTTTGATATTTTAAAATGTTTTCAATATGGGTTCAAAAGAGTTTTAAAAAAATTTTAATATGAAAAGGTGAAAGCTTAAAATGATTTATTTATGATATAGTACTTGATCATTATAGATTATTATGGATGATCCCAATATATATTATACTATAGGTGATATTAACACACCTTATATGAAGGGTGGTCCCGATATAGCCCTCCAATTCATTGGGTAATGTTATTTGTCTTAAAAAGAATGAAGGAGGAAGATAACTAGGTTGGTTTCTCCTATAGATTTAATTATGATTCAATTATTTATAACATGAGTGAACACATGTTATGAATATGATTATCTATGATACCTATGATACATGTTTCCTATAAGTGTTTATATTTTATTAAAATGTTCTTTAAAGGTTTTCTTTGAAAAAAATTTGTTTTTCCATCTAGATATGTTTTATTTTATATGCTTAAAGAATAACATAGAAAAGGTATATTTTTTATGTATTTTCATGTTTTTCATTATACTAATGGATTTCTTAATTTTATGTTCCTTACTAATCTTTTTTTATCATCCCACATTTTCAAATTATTTTTCACAGGGATTAAGGATGAGTATACATTTTAATGAAGTTAGAGTTTTAGAAATGGAAGTTACCTTGAATGAAGTGACCATGTCTTTACAAAGAACTTGTTTTGTGGGGAAAATGGATACGATGTAGAAATATCCAATTTGAAAGAGTTTTTCTTAATTCTATAAAACTCTAAATCTAAAAGGTCCTTAGGTATGTAAGTGATCTAATATTTCAATCTGATGTTATATATTTTAGAGGGTAGAAATTGGTTCATGTTTATCGGTATGGAAGATAGAAATGAAAAGATTATGTTTTTTATCACTAAATCCAGGATTATATGTTCAGGGATATTATGGTCCATATAACCAACCAATTAGAAAATAAAAATACTATTAATAAAAAATTTTATGGAAGGATAACTAATAATATAGGTAAGGGTGTATTCCAACCAAGCTTAACTATCATGGAACCAATCAGGGGATGGTTATCATCCTCCTCCACCACCTAGAAATCCCTAAATACCATAAATTCCATTCTAAAAGTCCCCTATAAAACCTAATCCCATTATAGAAGACTTAATGAAACAAATAGACACAAATAA
Organism: Viscum album; assembly: GCA_963277665.1. NCBI lineage: Eukaryota > Viridiplantae > Streptophyta > Magnoliopsida > Santalales > Viscaceae > Viscum > Viscum album. The sequence continues at coordinate 711,159,965 of OY728162.1, forward strand.
TATCTAATACTAATAAAAATATAAATCTTACATACAAGAACTAAAAACTCAATTAGGAAAAGACACTAACTTAGTGGGGGAAATCCAAAGTCAAGGGTTGTGAAAACTACTTTCTGAACCTATATTTAACCCAATGGACTAGGGAAATGTTAGTTATATCACCCTTCACAATGGTACACAATTTAAAATATAAATATCCCTTCCATTAAAGTCATCCACTCTTGAAGATACCACCATTCCAACAATTACTGAAGATCAAAATGATAAAAAGCCTTGTCCTGAGAGAAGTCCCACCAAAGGAAATAGGGTGTATTTTGATGTGCTTCCTAACCCAAACATTCCTCTTCCAATCCCCTAAAGGGCCAAAAAAAACCATGAAAACCAAAATAAACTTAACTTGAAAGGGAATTATTGGAAACATTTAGAAAAATGTTGGTTAATATTCTGTTTATTGATGTCATGAAGAAAAATTTCATGATACACTGAGTTAGTAAAAGAAATGTGTACATATTGATAGAAATTTAAAGGTGATTAAAAATTTATCTTAAGGAGGAATGTCTCAATATTGATATATCCATAAATTCCCAAGATATGCACAATATTGGAACATTCTAAATTTCATGCACTATAGGGAGTATTTCTTTTCTGATTCCATGATTTATTTGGATATCTCTAAAAATGTGATGCCTCAGTCCATTTTCTATTAATTGTAGGTTGAGGAGATAAATACAACTAAAATAGTTATTCAAATTTAAAATCAGAGTACTTCACATCCCACCGTTGTTCTAGATTATGTTCTTGTGATGGTTGAAAGCTTAATTTTTCATGCTAATTTTTATGCAGTTAAAATGGAAGATGATAGGATGAATAGAAATTCCCCAATTATATTGGAGTAAAATTTATTAGAAACCACCAAAACAATAATTAATGTACACAATGGAATATTATCTATGGAACTTAATGATGACATTTTCCACTTCAATATCCTTGATGCCATGAAACACCCTACGTAAGAGAATTCTTCTAATTAGGTTAATTTTATTGATGTACTCCCTTTACCTATAAAAAATTATATTCTTTCACATAACCCATTATCCGAGTTTTCATCATTCATAGAAATTCTAAGAAATGATTCATGTGGTTAATGATATAATGGTTAGGAAAAATGTCCCGCAAGTTCATTAATTGATTATTTCTTATAGAATGTGGATACAATGACCATTAATGATTATACTTAGTTTGTAAAATATTACTCCTTATATATGGATGATAAAATTTAGTAGTTAGATTAGATCATGCACCTATCTCTTTATCATTCCCTCCCATTGAAAAAATATTTCCTTTAATAAAAATTCAGCCACTACCTCAAAATTTAAAATATTCATATGTTGATAATGAAAACAAGCTACCCTATAATTTATTGTTCACTCCCTCTAATGTTTGAATTATATTTGCTTCAAATTTTTGAGGGAGTATAAACAACCATTGAGATGAACACTTTCTTACATTTTTGGTATTATCCCATCAATTTTCATGCATCATATATTATTAAACAATGAGGATAAACCAATGATTTAGGAATAATACCGAATAAACCCAAACCTAATTGATTTCATTAAAAAGTATGTAACCCAATTATCAAATACTGGAATCATGCAAAATATCTCTGACAGTGAATGAGTTAGTCCAATATAAGTAGTTCATAAGAAAACTAGTCTAATGGGAGTAAAAAATTAAAATAATGAATTAGTACCAACCCATGTGAATAATAGTATACATTTCTATATAGACTATAATTGAATAAAATATCACACTAAGAAAGTCCATTTCATATTACCATTCAGTAAAAAGATGCTAGAGATGTTAGTAGGGGAGTCTCACTACCATTTCCTAGATTGCATTTCTAGGTATTTTTAGATTCATATTGTCCCTGGGGATTAAGAAAATATTACCATTACTTACCCATTAGAAACGTTTTCACATAGGTGGATTCCATTTGGTTTGTACAATTCCTTAGGTACTTTCCAACAATGCATGGTTAGTAGTTTTTTGGAATATATGGAGAATTTTATGGAAGTATTCATAGATGATTTCACTATCCATGGTTCTTCTTTTGATGAATGTTCGAGTAGTTTAGGTGTTTTAATTTATATTTTTATTGATAATAATATTGAATTGAATTAGAATAAATTCATTTTCATAGAACAACAAGTGATAATACTTAAAAATTTCATTTCTAGGGATGATATCCAAGTAGATAAATCAAATGTGGATGTCATTTCTTCCCCACCATTCCCTAGAACTATCTAGGATGTGTGGTAATTATAATTCCACTTAAGATTTTATCATTATTTCATCCATGTGTTTATCAATATTGAACTCTCCCTCTCCTTATTACTCAAAAAATAAAAATAATTTTTATTTGATAAAAACTTTAAAGATGCTTTTCATAAATTGAAATGGATTATCACATCACCTGTGATAACCTAACCACCTTGGTGAGATTTACCATTTAAGCTCATGTTTTAGGCTTCCAATTATGCCGTTGGGGTATTATTATCAAAATATTTAAATTTCTTTCTACATTCATTTTATATGACTCACACATAATAGATCATACCTAGGAAAACTACATAACTAGAAAATAATATACTGCTATTGCATTTTATTTGGATAAATTTAGTTTATATCTTTTAGGGTCTAAAGTAATTGTGTATTCTGACCATATAACTCTCCAAAATCTCCTTAAGAAACTAGAATCCAAACCATGTCTTATTCGTTGGATTCATCTTCTTTAGGAATTCAATTTGGAAATTAGGGATAGAAAAGGATAAGTGAATGTGGTGGATGACTATATCAGTAGTATCCTTCCATATTCAGATATTGACTCATCCCCATATATTCCTATACACGACATGTCTCTTGATGAGAAGTTATATCATGTGAAATATTCTATTCCTAGGTATGATGATATTATAAATTATTTGTAAATATATGGAATTCTTTATTATTTTAATAAAAACCAAGTTGATCATCCTAAACATGAGTCCCATTGGTACATTTGAGATGAATACTAACTTTGGTGCATATGTAGTAATGTATACATGAGGATTATTGTTCCCGATGATGAGTTTTAGTCTATATTTAGGTTCTGTCACATTCTCGCATGTGGGGGCCATTTTGGTTCCCAATGGTCTTCTTGTAAAGTAACTAATTCAGGTCTATTTTGGTCGAAATTATTTCAAGGTGACCAATATTTTTATAGAGATTTTACTCATTATCAAAGGATATGGAATGTATCTAAAATAATTGAAATACCACAACAACACATTCTTTTCAAAACTATATTTGATTTTTGGGGCATTGAATTTATGGGGCCATTTTATAATTTATTTGGAAACTTTTACATTCTTATGGAAGTGGATTATATGTCTAAATGTGTAGAAGCATGTTCCACAAGGACTTATGTATCAAAGGTAGTTGCAGATTTTTTGAGAGCTTAAATCTTCTATAGTTTTGTATTTCCTAGGTTTATTATTAGTGACCGAGGTTCTTATTTTTGAAACCATACAATGAAAACACCTTTTTGGTGATATGGTGTTAGGAATTGTGTTTTTATAGCTTATCACCCCTAGAACAATAGGAAAGTTGAGGTTTCTTGTAGAGAGGTAAAAAAATCTTAAAAAATGGCCCAACCCAATATAAAATATTGGATTCTTTGACTCGATGATGCATTATGAGCTTAATGTATTGATTTCAAAACTCCTACTTTCATGTCAACTTATCAGCTGGTATTTAGAAAGCGTTTTCACCTATATGTTGAGATATAGAACCATGACTATTGGGATATCAAAAAAATGAAATTATAATCTTTTTTTGTAGGTGCTTAAAGGAAATTATAGATTCTGGAATTAGAGGAATTAAAAAGAGATTTATATGAGAACTCCTAAATATTTAAGGAAAGAACCAAGGCTACCCATGAACTTCTCATCCTTTATAATAAGTTCCACATTAGGGAGAATATCCTCCTTAATAATGTAAAGATGAAGTTTCACCCAGGTAAGCTTCATTCCCACTGGTTAATACCATAAACTACCACTGATGTCTACCCTTTTGGGATCGTTCTAGTTAAAAATTAATACACCCAATAGAAATTTACCATCAATGGGGAGTGGCCAAAGTACTTCCAAAAAACACATCCAGATTCCATAGTAAAGTAATCCACCTTCAAGAAGCCATCTATCAATGAAATACACCAGGTTATGTCCTTTATTTCATGGTATTTTTTATGTTTTTTATTCTTTTTATTATTATTTTTTCACTTTTATGTTGGAATATTTGTATTAAATTTCCCTCTCATCATGGAATTTATTGAAAATTCATACATAATTTTCTTATTTCAAGTTTTTTTTCATATTTAAAGTAAATTTATTACAATTATGGGATATGAGTTTGAGAAAGAATTTAACATGGAAAATTTAAGTATAATTGGTTATTTATCAATAATATTTTCATTTGTATCTCTATAAAACCATTTAGATTTTGTTACCCTCTATGTGAGTTTTACATGGGTTAATTATATCATCTAACATCTACGCACATTACTGTACACAACTAAAAAGTATGAATATTTCTTACTTAATTGAAGGTATATATAAGTAAGGTTAATGTTATAAAGCTTTCTAAAATTATTTTTCTATATTTTTATTCCTCATACAATCATTTTCACTACTATATTAGATTGACTTATGCATCTTTACTTATTATTCATATATTATATTCCCTAAAAACAAAAAAAATAAAACAAAAAAGGAAATAAATAATAAATAATGAGCAAAGTGATGAAATATATAAGATATGAGGATACCTAGGTTGGGAGCATAAGGGATGACTTCTATAAATTCTTAATTGAGTTGGTTTTGAAATTTTATTTCAAAGGTTATAAGGTTTTTTTAGTGAAAAGAATCAGGTAAGCCAATTTTTTTAAATTAAACTATATTTACTAGGTAGAAATTGGAGATATTAACATGAAATGGTAGTTACAAACATAAAAATGTAAGGATTTATTGGTATGGTTGACTCATGGATTTCATTTCTAGGATGAATATAAAATATCTCCTTGAATTTTGTTTTGATATAATTCACGAGACACTCATATCCATGTTTACTAAGATTGACTACTTTGTGTGGTTCTTTCTTTGCTCGCATTTCAAAATTGAATTGAATTTACTCTAAATATTAATTCTTCATGAACTAGGGAATATATTCATGCATCACTTTATAAAATTTGACTTTATCTAGGAATAAAAATGTTTAGGTATGGGGATGCAATCACATCACAATTTTGTATTTTATTCCACCCTTATACCACTGTTTTAAACTAATTCTATATTATAAATTTTAAATATATTAATAAATTTCACATCTATTTTGATTCAATTAATTAATGTTAAATAATTTTAAAAAGGTAAATTTCAATTGTCTTAACATTTTTAGGTAAGGAAGAGGTGATTTAGAGAGCCCGAGATAAAGTTAAAGTTATATGGGTTAAACCACATAGATTCCCAAGAACACATGTGAAATGATTTTCAGATTAAGAAATACATATCTATCTAATTAGGCTTAAAGTTTGTATAAGGATGGATAAAAACGTGTTCTAAAAATCTCTAGAATAAATATAAGCCCATTTAGTCCATGTGGTGTCCCAAATGAATTGATTTTTCTACAAAATAAAAACTTATTAGAGTCAAGAGTACAAGTATGTATATAGATAATATATCCCATTCTAGATGTTCAATGTCCATTAAATTTTATAAGGATATAGAAAAGAGGTTATAAAATAGTTCTTTAGTTTTGTTTCAAAGTTGATAAAATTATGTTTACTTTTCCAAATCTAATCCACAAATGCTATTGTGAAATATGTGTACAAAAACCACCACCTCCCATTGCCTATAAATTATCACTTTATGTGCCTCATTTCTATGTTCATAAAAGGGAGTAAAACCCTACTATTTTAGAGATATAAAGGATTCTACTCATCATTTTAGATGTTATGGAGCTCCCTATCTATTGTATATACAATGAAAGGCATATACATGTGATGGATTGGACTTAAAGGTATGTTCCCATCAATATATCCTTAAGAAAGAGATTGAGGATACATTTCAAACATATTCTTAAGCTCAAAATTAGGACTATATTGTACCCAACCTAGTGTACATGCATTCATCGATGTTCTCCGCATAGTTCCATCAGTTATAAACCAAATATTTGGCTCATTATGGATTTCATTCATTAAATGATTTCAATGAATAACTCCAATTTAAAGTAACATATACTGATACATTACATATGGACAACACTCTTCATTAAATGAAGATAATCATATATATATATACACATATAATGGGATGTAATCCCTCCTATTTTGACCTACTCATTATATAAAAGACTGTTGAAATTATCATCCTCTATAAACATAGTTCATCACTATGTGAAGGAGATAATATTGCTTCAATGTTTTGGTATCCTCAAGTTACAAATCGAGATCTAATGGTTGGTGTAATCCTTAAGAGGAAATAGGCTTTCATCTACTAATTTGTGGAAATATTAAGTATAATCTATAATGATGGACCTTTATACTATCCATGTATGAATAATGGTTATGTTATTTATTTATATAACATTTTTATTTTTATCTAGGATAGATGAATCCAAAATTGGGTTTTCTTCCACTACCAAGTTCATATGATGAACCCCCCAAAACCCCATATGTGGTTTCAGATACATATTCTATGAAATTTCAAAAATTTTCTTTAAATTTATTATGAAGATCATGTTTTATGATAAAAAATAGAATCATCCCATTTAACACTACTTTGAGTGTCAATGTAATGTTAAATTCATTTCTCGAGGATACATTGTGTGAAAATGTAATATGAGGAGTTCCACCTTGAGACTAAATTAAGAATTAATTTAACCTTATGGATTTCCTTATGATATATTTTTAAATTAATGTATCATGCATTGGGACTTGAAACTATGTTAAACCATTAATGTGATGTTGAGTCTAGGCGCAACATATGTTAAGGTCCAATTTAGATTGAGTTCATAGTAGTGAAAAAATAGAGTACCATATTCTGGGTACTCATAACTACTTTGAGTGTAAATGTAGTGTGTGGTATCTCTATAATACTATATTGAGATTCTACATAGTGTGAGGTTGGTACTTGAAATTATGTTGTAAGACAATATAATATAAGGTGGAATACTCCAACTAAAACACTACAATATAAGACAACGTAGTATGGCGATCTACCACAATACTACATTGTGATAAAACATAGTATGGGGAAAGAACATGAAAATATGTTGGCATCAATGAAATATCAAGTGTCAGAATAAAGTAAAATAAAATATTATATTTATGTATTTTTATTTTAGTTTTTAAATTTTCTATAAATGATAAGTGTTAGGATTTATAAAATATGTTTTTATAAGCCTAAATTAAATGTGAATTTTTTATATTTGTTCTCATGGTAAATAAAATTTTTAATTAATTTTTTATTACATTATATTATTTTTATTTATAAATTTTTTATAGATGGTGAATAATTCATATGATATATATATATATATATGTGTGTGTGTGTGTGATAAATTACTTCTAAGAGATATATCATTTCATTACATGCTAGGTGAAAATCCATAACTTTTAGTTTTCATCTACCTTAACCTTAATTTTTTAGAGTTATGAGATTGAGAAAAATTATTGAAAATAGTTTGTTCATATTATGAATTACAGACATCATAAATTGAATTCTCTCTTGAGAAAAGTCTCCCTTGGGAGAGGGACTTGGGGTCAGACTACCCACCAGCCTAGAGGCTTATGGATTGTTCTACAAAGGTGAGGGGTTGGCTATATTTCACTCTAATATTACTAATACAGTGTTTGTCAATATAATATAACTCCATAACTTTATATGAAAAGTTCATGTACCTTATACAAGATATGAATTCAGATATGTATGAATATACTTGTCTTCGATTTTTGGGTGAGTAAAAAAAACTTGTAATTTTTGTAAATATTTGCATATTAATGTGGCGCGAACACATTAATTTGTTGAATATAATAGGGATTCCGAAAACTAAATCACTAGAATCATGCATACAAAAAATGAATAAAACATGAGAAGATAATGATTTCATATGATTCAATAAGTTATGAATTTAATATGCATATAATGTATATTAAATTAGTGATAATTTTAAAAGAAAACCCTCAAAATTATAAGTGTGATATTCTTTTTAAAGAGGAACTTGTTAAGGCCTCGATCATCCAATTAGGTAGTTTCTAACAAATTAAGGTTCCTTTGGATTATATTGTGTAATTATAGAAAGAAAAAAATATCATCCTTAGGTTGGTTCTTCCAATGAAGGGTGCTCCAAGAATGTGTTTTGTTATAAAGTTCTTGACATTTGTTTTGGGTGACACTTAGCTAGGAAACCCTAAGAGTTAGGATACCATAGGAATAAAGTTAAGTTTATTCTTAAAGATAGATCTTGATAAAGATTTATATAATCAACCATCAAAAAGTCATAATTATTATGATTAGGATGATTCCATACCTAAATAACTAAGTGGTGATAAGAATGGGAAAGCAAACCTATTACTTGGGGAAATGTATATATTATATCACTAAATATATATGATGTTTGAGGTTATTATTTTTAGTGGGAGAAATTTTAATAAAATTACTTGATGAAAATTTATAAAACATGATACTCACCCACTGATATATATTTTTTGTATTCTATGTAATACTTCATAATAATAATATTGAGATCACTTATAGGTATGAACTATAAAATATTAATAAATTGGTATATAGGTTTGAGAAGTATTCTCAAGGATAAGAATTCTGAGTATTTTAATGTGAATATTATAAAGATAAATTATAGAAACTCCAACTCATGGGTATTAGCTAGATGGTGTGAATTAAATATTTTTACTAATAAAAAAATCATAGATAAGAGGGAATCTATTAAGGGTGAAGTATATATTCATGTTGGTAATGAAGAAAGAGATTTTTCATTATAAATCAAAATTATGGTCTTATTTTACTAGGTAGATTAGTCTTATAATTGAAAAAATATTATTATGTTCTAGCTATAAAAAATAATTTTATTTTTGTATCTTGTTTGGACAAGAATGAATTTTCATTATCTATTAAGATTTTTTTCTATATATAAGGATGAAATTTTTTATGAAATTAGAAATATAGTAACTATTTATAAATTATAGATATGGATAATATTATTTATGAAATTTAGAATAATAATTTTAAAGTTTATTTCAATCCCACCAACCTTTGCAATTGTTTCCTTATATATATAAATTAGAAAAACATATAAAGACTCCATAAAGATGGAGTATTGGAACCATTTGATTATGAATTGTTTTAGAATTGTGAATTTTGTTTTTTAGAAATATCACTAAAGTAACTTTTAGGATACAAGTTTAATGGTCTAGTGGACTATTGTATCTAATACATAGTGATGTATATGGACCAATGAGTATTTAATAGAGTGATAACTTTGGGGGATTTGTTACTTTTAATGATTAATTTAGTTGATATAGATGCACATTTCTGATGAAACACAAGTATGAAACTTTTTAAAAGTTCAATGAGTCTCATAATTAATACAAAATTAACTAGGAAAAAGTATTAAGATTCCCCAATATGATTGAGGCAGTGAATAGTTAAGACAAGAATTCATTAAGCATCTGAGAAATTATAGAATTGTTTCACAATCCACTCCTCATGGAATATCACAATGGATTTATGTGTCTGAATGGAGAGATCATACTTTGTTAGACATTGTTCAATTGATGATGAGTGAATGTGAGATTTATATTATATTTTGGGGTTATGATCTGGAGACTGCTTTATTTATGCTAAACCATATTACAATTAAAGTATTTATAAATACAACACAGAATACATGAATTAGAAAACATCCCATTACTTATTCTATGAAGATTTAGGGATGTGATGAATTTATATAACAATTGGATTATGATAATCTTAAAAATAAAGTTGAATTTTTTTATTTATTAGTTATCTCAAGGAAACCGTTGAATATCATTTTTTAATCCTACTGAGTATAAAGTGTTTGATGACTAATTTGATAAATTTTTGGGAAGGAATTTATTAGTAATGGAATCAGTGTGAAGAATTATGAACTTAAAAAAGTTTAAAACCAACAAATAAGACGTTTTCATGAGGCAAAAATTAATCCAGTTTCATAAAGAGTTGTGAAAAAATACTGACTCAAAATAAAAAAGATCATAGAAAGTTGGGTAGGATTTATCAAGAACTCATAAGATATGGATTTCTCATAGAAAATTATGATAAGGTAATGTTCATAGGAGACTAAACTAATACCCTCTATGAATCCATTAAGAGTTATGATTATGTGAAAATGGTTAAAATACATGGACCATAAAATATAATCCATTCACACTAACCATGTTTGGAACTTGGTAAATGCACCTGAAGTGATGAGATCTATAAGTCAAAAGTCATTTTTTCATAAGAAATCTTAAATTTATGGTAGAGTGTTTTTATATAAAGAATTCATGGTTATAAAATGTTACAAGAAATTCATGGTATTGACTATGGAGAAACCTTTTCACTTGTTATGATTTTAAATTCCATTCAAATTTTACTATCCATAGAATCTCATTATGATAATGATATATAGAAAATGAATGTAAAAACCAATTTCCTTAATGGGAATTTAGTCGAGGATATGTATATGATACAACTTGATAGTTTTGAAATACCAAATGATACTTCTAAGGTATAAAAGTTACAATTTTCCAATTATAGATTGAAGCAAGCATCTCAGAGTTAGAATATTTAGTTTGATAATGAAATAAAATAGTTGGGTTTTATCAAGAAATAAAATTAATCCTATGTATATAAATTTATTATTGGAAGTGTAGTGGTGTTTCTGATTTTTCATGTGGATGACATACTTCTTATTGATAATGACATCCTTATAGTTCACTCTATGAACAGGTGGTTGTGTAAATACTTCTTAAAGAAAGTAATGGGTGACACAACCTATATACAGGGTATTAAGATCTATAGATATAGATCTAATATATTACTTAGACTTAGTTAGGACACTTACATTGGTAAAGTGGAAAAGAGGTTTAGCATGGAGAACTCCTAAAAGGGGGTTTTCCAATGTTAAATAGAATGAATCTTAGGAAAATTTAGAATTATTTTAAAGATTTAACAAGGATTAATATAATTACCTATGTGTTCTATATAGAATATATTATGTATTTTATATTGTGTACTCAACCTGATGTCACCTATTCTCTAATAATAACTAGTAAATTCCATTACAATACTAATGAGAGTTACTAGATTACTATGAAGAACATTCTTAAGTACTTGAAAAGGATTAAGGACATGTTCTTAATCATTGGAGGCAAGGATGAGATCTCTAAAAAAGGTTACAAAAATGTTAGTTTCCAATTTGATAGAGATAATATAAAATATCATTTTTTTTGTTTTTTCATGAATGGTGGAGCTATCACTTTGAAAATTTCCAAACAAGACACTATACCAAACTCAATAATAAAGGCTGAGTACATCACTACATCAGATGCTGAAAAGGGAGTTATTTCGATCAAGAAGTTCATTACTAAACCTAGAGTGGTTCTTAGAAATGAGGGTGTAATTTAACTTAACTATGAAAATAATAGAATTGTTTCCTATGCTAAGGAAACTATTTTTGACCAAAGTAATAAACACATCCTTTGAAAATACCATCTATTATGAGAGATGGTAGAGAGGGGTGATGTAAAAATTAGTTTTGTAGATATAAATGAAAATATAGAAGATCCATTTAAAAAACCATTATTCTAGAAAAATCATGAGGATAATGTAAAATCTATTAGTATACAATATTTCATAGATTTATGTAACAATTTTATAATATATCATGTTACTATAATAAAGGTATCCTCCATTTATCATTTATTTATGTAGAATATAATTTACTTTACATGAATAGTGGAATGATAAAATCCCCTTAACACATGACTTTGGGTTGTCCCTAATCAAAGATCATCATAGAGTAGTATGCATTGTAATGATAGAAAAATATTAACATGAGTAGCGGAATCTTGAGATAATAAGTGGAGACTTATTAATTTGAATAACCCACCAAGTATATCCTAGGAAATATCATACATTCATTGATATACTTAGTGGTTTATGCTAATAATAAATCCATATTACCTAAGGTTAGTAAGATAAATAACACTATAAACTTCATACTTTCATAAATTTATTATAAAATTAATTGTGATTAACATATGATCTTTCCAATTACATGGATTAGGTACATGTAATCTACTAATTCAATAGATGAATGACATGTAATGTATTCATTTTTTTAGTTAGTCTTTTTAAAATAATCAAGAAAAGATGAGATAACCTATACTAGATTAAAAATTTTTCATGTCTAGTAGTCACTTGGTGTCATGGGAAAAAGGATTATATTTTTATATATATGATGTATATGATACATCATGTGGTGGAAATGTTCATATAAGATATGTATATATTTGATAGAGATTACACATAATCCCTTAGAAGCTTGATTAACACTTATACATTGTTAGTGGAAACTATTTGATTACATATATGAAATAGATATTTCATATTTTTTTTTCAAATCAAATAAGGACCACAAGGTCACATGATTAGGTATTTTGGATAAATATTAAGTTTTGGAAAATGTGCTTATTATAAAATGAATAGAGTTTGATAAAACTGAATCCAATAGAGTTTTGGACAGATCTATAAAGAGTTGTGAAGTTTAGAACAAATTCCATATCATATTTTAGTACAAGTTAGAGATTATTGGATATAAACTAATAGGAAAATGAATGTGATGCATATGTAATTAAGGATACATTTCTATCAATATATCCTTATGAAATACCTCAAGGAATGTTACTGACATATCCTTAAGCTCAAACTTGGGACTACATTGTACCTAATATACTGTCCATGAATTCAACAACATTCTCCCCATTATATCATTATTTACAAACCAAAGAGATGGTCAATAATGTATTAAGTTCATTTAAGGATTTCATTTAATAAATACAATGGGAGGTAACATATATCGATATGTTAAATATGGATGACTCCCTTCATTAAATGAAGAGAATCAAAAATAGGTATATAAAGGGATGCAATCCTTCATGTTGTGAACTAATCAATATATAAAGGAATTTTGAAATTATCTCCCCTAAAATGATATTTTAGTATTAATTTAAATAAATACTGTTTTGAATATCTTTTTCTACATACAACACCGAACCAAAATGAAACACAACATATTTTATAAATGTTGTAAAGTAGGCATCAAATTGGTGTGCATAAATAGAGGTAAACATATTATGAAATCTATATAGAAGATAAAATGTATATATATATATAAATTTTATTCTTAAAACTAATACATTTATGAAATTCAATTAGTATAACTAGACAACTAATAAGATCATTTTAAGTTAAAAATGTATTTTTTCTAAAAAATTTCCATTTATGCGCTATACATGTTAATTTTAAGAAAAATAAACATATTAAATGAGGATCAAATTTTTTTTAATATTAATAATATACTAAAAAAAATTTAATTATAAATTTATAGTAAAATAATAATAAAAACGATTAATATTTTAAAATTTGTTTTTCCTCAAAAACGGTAATTTTTCATATGTCATATGTTTTGATTTAAAAGTTAATTTTATCATATTTAGAAATTAAATTAGATTAAATGGAGTTGAAATTATGAATCAACACATCCAAATTTGGAGAATTGGGTTATATTATATTTTTAGTTAAAAAATAATTTCCATGGTTAATTTTTAATCAAGGTTAATAAGGATAAAAATAGGTAATTTCAAGAGGCTCTAATTTTATACACTTAACTTGAGAATTAAAAATTTTAAATAAGATTTTTTAGGTTTTAAATTCTTACCCACATTTATTATGAAAATTTCCTCACCTAAATTACCTAAATTTCATTCCATTCCATTCCCACCCCTTACCCAACATTCATTTCCAAAAATAGTACATCTTTTTCACCAATAAAGGGAAGCCACTTCCACACTATTTAAGCCATAATACTTGTTAGAAATTCAATTTAATACATATAATATTTAAATTCCTTATATATATATATCCCACATTTATACGCCTCTATTCATAAGAAGTTATCCTAAGTCCTCAATTTGCAAAGGATCTTTCAAGAGAAAACACAAACTCTCAATGTAAGTATTATCCACTCCCTAACTATCTTTTTTATATCATTATCATCCAACCTCCTCAAAACCTATTATAACCATATGAATATGATTAAATAATTATAATTAGTATACTTTAATGTTATAATAATAATATAACAACCATTATCTATTCCACTGACATCCATTAGAAAAATGAAAATGTCATTTATGCGTACGTGTAGACTACCGCCTCTATGAGTGATGTGTTCCATTTTTTTATAAAATCTATAAAATCCTAGTTTAATGGGGGTATTTAATTAATAAATATGATATTTAATACAATATTAATATTATAAAAGTAAAAATAAATTTCTACATTTCTCTCATTCTATGGAAAATGAAAACATCATCCGTGTGTATTTACAGGCTACCGCCTCCAAGGAGTGACATAGTTCATTTTTCATCACCACCCCAAATGGATGGTTATAAGAAAGATATTAATGAATAAATATGGTATTATTATGTAAATAATTTTTTTATTATATAATGTAAATTTTAATATTAAACTCATTAATTATTATACCACCTTTCATTCGTTAAAAATTACCAAAAAATAGCTCATCACCGATTTCATTCTCAAAAATATTAAACAAAAATATCATGGGATTAAATTTGGAATTTATAAATAATCATGAAAATATATATTCTAGTAACTCAAATAATATTGTAATTAGGAACTTGGAACCAAATAATGAGTATCAATATCGACATTACAAAGCGTGAGTGAAATAACCAAAACCACCTACACTCGATGATAAAAATAAACTATAAATAACTAATAAATGTATAATAAATTATTGTATTTGAAGATTATATAGGGTAATAGACATTAATAAGTTTATTAAATAGTTTATTATGATGTTTATGTTTATTATACATGAGTTTGAAGATATTTCATGGAAGTCAAGAGTAAAAGGCAAGGGGTTTGTCTCAATTTCAATTCTTAGAGACATGATTTACATTGTGGACATATTTTTATCTATATGGTGTATATAATACCTATTGGGATTATTTTATCATGATTATATTTTATTAATATTAATTGAATTTATCTTTCATTTTTTCCATTTCAAATAGTTTTTATTCAAAGGACACCAAATCCCTAAGGGTTTCTCAACTCAAAATTTCCTTCTTTGAGACATGTTTTGTATTTTGAACCTACTTTTTTATATGATGTATATAATACCTATTTGAAACTTTATATCATGTTTATATCTTTATTCATTATATTTATTGTTTTATTTCATGTTTAATTTTTTAAATAATTCTTATTTGTTATGTTATAAATTCCTAATGGGGTTTTCTCGACTTAACTTCTTTTCTTCGGTTATAATTATTCCTCTTTGACTATGGATTTACAAGTTTTTTATGCTATAATATTATGATGTTATGTTAAATTACCTGTATATTTTCTAGAGAATTAATTTTTTTACATCAACTACATATTATTCAAAGGGTTTATTTCATCATAAAATTTTATAATATTTATAATAATTCCCATCCTCTCAAAATGGATTATTTCTCTTCCATGTATATGTTCACTATTTTCACCAATGTTGACCTTTATTATTTTTAAATACAAATATTTTTTATTTCTAGTTATATTCAATTATCTTTTTAAATATTTTCAAAATTTAAGATTTATCACTCTTTTTATGATGTGGATTTTAATAAAGGTATTTTTAGAATATTAGAAAATGATTTCCCATTAATGTTTGTATTTTTATCTTCCAATCCACATTTAATCTGGATAAAATTTATGTATTTTCAATCCTCTATTATTGTGATTTATTTTAATAATGTTTTGGAAAAGTTTTTCATGTTATGTTCTTGAAAATTATTTTTGAAAGTTTTTCATAACTTTATCTCTTTACAAAATTGTTAAGAAATTTTTTATATTTTTTATGATTTGGATTCCATTTTCCTCTTTATCGACAAAGGATCTATCTCATTTGGAGTTATGTTTTATGAATCACCCTTAAAATGATCTTATGAAATATTTCTTTTGGGTTATTGAAATTTTGGTATGAACCAATCCAATTATTGATGTCTTTTTATGTGATACCATTTGGAAATGCTATAAAACCCATATTATTTCTATGGATTATTCATGATATGATATATGACTGATTTATTATGGCCTAAATATTTATGGATGATGAAGGTTGGGGTTCTATATGTCCCTAAAAGGATATGGTTATGGATTTATATATAATTAGATAAAAATTATCCATGAGTTAAGATACTCAATTCACTAAGGGGTCATAAGTTATAATACTAAAGTCATTAATGGTTTATGAGTTATGATTCTAAAGTCCCTAATGGGTCATAAGAATTATTTCTTGAGCCACTATGTAATGGGTCATAATATTTTTATGCCTAAACCACTATTTAAGTTTTTCTTATGATTATGTTTATGACACAATTCCTTTTTTGTTTAATGTTTCAATGACATCCCATATTTATATGTCATATGCCTATGATTATGTTATATGGATAATGTCTATTACCTCACACTCTTATTCCATGGAACATGTTTGTTCATTTGAGATTACATTTCCTTCTATCATGACTTATTTACAATTCTTACTGTTCAATATTATTTTAATAATATATTTTCCCCATGCTAATGTTTTATCAATTTGTTATAATCTAACCATTTATGACATGTTGATAAGTTTTACCCTTAATGATCATTTGATCTCACCCCTTATTTTGTTTCTAATCCCATGTTATGAAATTTTGTATAACCTAAGAGATTTCTAGAAGGGAATATAGTATGGTGTGATTATGGAGAAATGTTAACAAGTGTTGTAAAACATGTAAAAACCTTTGATTTTGAAATAATAGCATTATTTTTGATATCATATGTGACATAGAACATCGAGCCTAAACAACCCAAGAAATATTTTTCTTTAAATTTAATCTCTCCGATAGCTTTCAAAACACGCAACCCCGAGTTAAAATGAAACATAATACAATATACTGTTATAACTTAACCATTAAATTAAAGGGTATGAATAATACTAACTAAATTATTAAAATTATGGTTATATATTGATTAGAAATAAAATAAGAATTATTTAAAAGAAAAATAAATGTTTTCAAAAAAACTATATTTTCTCTAAAAGAAGGTTTAGTCACGATCTGCGCACACAATTTAAAAATAAATTTTACCAATTTTAGAAAATTTATTTGAAAACATAAAATTCATTTTTTATAAATCATCATATTAAAATTATATTAGGGTGAATTTTTAAGATTTTTTTAAATGTTTTTTCAATTAATAGTGAAAAATACAAAATTTTAATTGAAATTTTCCTTTTCATTTAAATTATTTAAAATATTAAATTATATTTTGAATTGGTTAATTTAAAATTAGTTCAATTATATATCTATTGATACGATTTATCCCATTTTAATAATTTTGATATTGAATTTTGATATAAAAACTTTTAAATATTTTCTCTTTAAAACCCCAATTTTTCATTACGTCTATGCAATTAATTTTAAATTAAATTTTCCAATTCTACGAATAGAATTTAGAAAAATGGATTACATATTTTTAATAAAAATAATTTATATTATATAATAAGTTTAAATTAATTTTTTACCAAAATGAATAATGAAAACAGTAAAAAATTAATTACCGCAGTTACGGTAGAAACTGATATACCAGGGGCTAAAACTAAAAAGATAAGTGTTAAAATGGCCTAAAAACATATCTAAAATATATTTTATTGAAATATTTAGATCCTATTATGTCTAATACTTGATAATACTCTATTTTTGACCCTTTTGTAATGTAAAAAACATGGGTACACCTTTTTCTTTTCAAAAATTACAAGTGTGCCACTCACCTCACTTATAAAAGGTCACCCCCTCTATACACTTATTCACACCTTAAAACCATTTTTTTTCCGGATAATTCCTATAAAAATAACTTCCCAACTTCCATCCCCTCATCCTATAATCCTTATTTTGGGAAAAAAATCCAACCTAGTAAATCTTTTGGTGCAAAACAAAGGAGGTTACTCAAAGAAGAGATAACATTCTTCAACGAGCATTTTTATTTTATTTCTTTCTAAACCCCATTAAATTATAATTAAAACATGATGATAGAATAAAATTAGTATCTTTCATATACTTATATGTTATTATATTAAGTTAATTACTTCAAAACACCCAAAATTACATCAAACAGATTAGTCAAACACTTTTTATTATATTAAGAAAAAGGGAGAGAAGAGATACAAAAAGGGAACTAAGGGGGACAGAAAAAGTGAAGTCCATGGGAATCAGCCTAAAAAAATCTATAAACATCCAATGAAAAGGGTACATGATTAGAAAAAACCAACATATTATCATCTAGAGTAGCTTTAGAAGATAAAACATCAGCCACCATATTACCCTCATTCCAGGTATGAAGAATGGATGTGTTGCAATCTAAAAGCATTTTGTATCTTCTAATTGAGTACTCAATGATACAAGGGATTTCACTTTTTCCAGAAAAGGACTTGATTAAAATGAGTGAGTCAACCTCCACCTCCTGAATAGTAATTTCTCTCTGGTGACAAAGAAGAAAACTAGTGAGTAAGGCCTGAGACTTCGCTTGAAGGGAATCACTATTACCAAAATAAGGAAGAACTAGGTTCTTACAAACACCCCCCATTAAAGAAACTCATTCCCTAATTTCCCTTCCAAGGGTTATAAAGATAAACATAAGAATAACTCTAGCCAATATGATCGTATGTCAGCCTCCCTCTCCCAAGTCTTGTCCTGCACTCGACCATGCTTCCATAACACCCATACCAAAGGAACAAATTGGCCATAGAGAACCTCTGTTCTATGATCCAAAATATGAATGGGATGTTCCTCAAAGGACATATCTTCCTACAACTCCACTTCCTCAATTTGAAATTTGTGAGATGGATCTAAAAATTAACATCTTAACTAATAAATGTGTAAGATGTCATGCATGGCTTGATACGTCCGGGGTAACTGTAACCGATAGGAAACCGGTCTGACCCTCTCTAGAATATCAAACAGCCTGATATATCTTGGTAAAATTTTACCATGTCTACTGATCCTCTTATGCGCCAAACTTAGTGAAACATGGAGGAAAAATAAATCCCCGACCTTGAACTCCAGAGGTCGTCTGTGGCAATCGACATCAGATTTCTGACGAGACATCGCAATATCCATCTGCTTCAGAATCAACTGGACCTGCTCAGAAGTCTCATGCACGAGATGTGGTCCCAATAAATCTGCCTCACCCACATCTTTCCAGTATAGGGGTGATCAGCATGGCCTACCATAAAAATCTTCATATGGCGCCATCTGAATAGTATACTGGAAGCAATTGTTGTCGGAAAACTCAACAAGGGTTATGTGTGTCTCCCAGGAACCCCCAAAATCTAGGATTCGTGCCCGAAGCATGTTTTCCAGCACTAGAATCATGTGCTCTGACTAGCCATCTATCTAGGGGAGGTAAGCTATGCTCAGAATCACCTGTGTACCCAAATCCTTTTGTTTACCTTTCCAAAAATGAGAAGTAAAACGGGCGTCCCTATCTGAAATGATAGAATGAGGAACCCTGTGTAGTTATACAATATCCTAGATGTATAGCCTTCCAAACTCATCAACATTGAAGGTTTCCTTGATTGGAAGGAAGTGTGAAACATTGATAATCCTGTCAACCACAACCCATACTGCATCATTACCTCGGGGTGAACTCGGTAAACCCGTCACGAAATCCAATGTGACGTCATTCCATTTCCACTCAGGAATGGGTAACTATTGCAATATTCCTGCTGGTCTTTGGTGTTTTGCTTTCACCAGCAGATAGGTGTAACATCTTATAATAAAACCTGATAAATCTCCCTTCATACCTTTCTACTAACACTGAAAATTTAAATCCTAACACATCTTAGTGACACCTAGATGCACCACCCAAATTGAAGCATGAAAATCTCACATCGGCTCCCCATGCATGTCTTCTAACGCCCATACAAGCCCATGTAACTGAAAAACCACATCCTTTCCTATGGTCCAACCAGGAGGAGTATAAGGACCTGACCATAAATAGTACATAATCTTGAATTAAGTTAATAATTCACGTTGGGGAACTTTTCAGGTTTAGAGTTTTAGAGAATTAGGCCATAACTATTACATTTCATCTCAAATATTATAAAGCAGACACTTCTACTCAGTATCTATTTTTTTCATAAAATAAAAACTCTTGAAAAAAAGAGTCATGTCTAGTTCCATATTTTAGACAACATAACTTTTCCATGATCTCATCTTTGACCTTATTCATCTTTAAGTCCTATGAAAAACATTTCAAAAAAACATGTGATGAGCATAAAAATCTCAGGAAGGATTATAAAAAAATGAACGAAAACATTAGTCCATCAATAAATACAAGTAAATGAAATCATACTTTTCAATATTTAACATACCAACCTATATCATAATATTTATGAATAACAAATGGAAATTATAAATCATAAAGGTAACTTGTGGCATCCATAGTATACTTACACTATAGCTTTCATAGCTATGTAGGAAGTTACATTTGGAATACAAATCACAGTATATTCCCTAAATCTCCGAGGAGAAACATTTATGTTTACCTCTATCATGTTACCCAATGCATTGGAGATCTATTTAGAGCTCACCCACCCTAGTTTTATCATGGAACCACCCATATACGTAAACAATACCCAAGAACCATGACATATTCATAACACATAAAACAAACATAAAGGAAAGATAACATTTCCACATTTCAATAAAAAAAATCATTTAAATATATTGACATAACCAACCCATTATAAAAACCATTTTTTAATACCAAAATATGTAAAAGAGCATATGGTATTTATTTTCTATTTAAAAACATTATAACTTGGTGTGAAATCCAAAAATTAAATAATGTTCACAGTGGAAGAAAGGTTGTTGTCACTGCGTATGTCAAAAAAAAATTCCCTTTCTCATATATTAAAACACTACATAGAAAAATATTCCCTTTTAATGAAATGAAAAGTAAAATGGGTTTATACACTTTATAAAAGAAAATCGTGCAGAATTCAAAATATGCCTCAATGAGGGGAGATTAAGATGAAGTCCCTTACAAATATCATATCATTACATTAAGGATAAATTAAAGATATAATTATGTGTTACAAACATAAATTCACCCAATATAAGTGGATATTAAGTTTAAAACAATCATATGTCATTTATACATATTCATGTCACCACATAATCAAGAAGTAGAAGTTTAACTCAAAGAATGGAAATTGGGTTAAGAAGTTCTCTTACCTCGTGTCCAACTTGAGTCATTCATTCTTTAATATCATGAATAATAAACTAAAGTTAATTTATAATTTATTTAGAACATTTTTCAAGTTTAATAATCCATTTATATTACTTATTACAATGTTATAAACATTATATAATCATTTATGTTAATAATGGGTTTTTATCGATATTTGGTACTTGAGTTAAAAATGAACTTCTTATAACTACAAGTAGTCCATGTGGTCAAAATTAAATTATCTACAGAATGATATTCATGATTTAGATATAATATATACCACATATATATATATATATTTTATATATATATATATATTTATTTATAATGTTACATAACATTTGGAGATAAGAAATGAAATGCACCGTTCATGAAGACAGTAAGTCGTACGTACGCATGAACGCTACTTTCATTTCTATTTCATATTTAATGGAATGAAAACATAATGATAAATAGTTATATTATAATTACAGTATAATATCATATATAATTTCATTAATTCTATCCTTTACATGTTCCACGTATGTCATGAACGAGTCATATCACTTTGAGGGGGCGGTGGTCCGCACTTCCTCAAATGAAATTATCATATTTACCCGTTATGGAAACCATAAAGGTATGATATAAATGAAAAATTTTTAACCATAGAGAAAATATAAATATAATATATTTCACATATAAATATAGTTCCATCATAATGTCCACCGTGAGAGGGGGAAGAAGATAATTGAACAGTCATCGTTTCGTGAGGCAGCAGTTCGCCGTACATTGAAATAGTATGTTCGTATCCATTATATGAAGGTGTGTGTAAGTATAGTTTTAATAATTCTCATAAAAATAATATAGTATATTGATCATACTAGTGTTTTTATGTAAACAAAGAATAAGAAGAGCATATGGAGTAAAGAAGTAAAATAAAAAAAGAGAACTTGAGGGAAGACGTTACCTTTAAATCGGGTAGCTCCCTTTGGTTTAAACCAAAAGGCATTATTGAAGTGATTTCTTCCTAAGGTGAGGTTTCTAAGAGGAAAAGAGGGATATTGAGAGAGTATTTGGGAAGAGTTTGGCTGAGACAAGGGGGATTGAGAAGTGTGAGTAAGGGTTAGAGGTGATGGATTTTTATAATGGGGAGGAGGGGCTCTTTAGGAAAGTGTGAAAATATTATTTTATTATATAATGATTTTTGGTTTATAAATGTCCAAAACTTATTTAATTAAATAATATAGTGTATATAAGTCTAAATAAAATCATTAAATAATAATTGGACAGGTTTTTGATATTTTTTAATCCTTATAGTTTTTATTTCACCATTCGTTAACTTATTTAACTTTTACCAAGTCCTCTTATATATTCATACTATATGGTTAATATATTTACTATAAAATGACAAGAGACCCAAAATGTACCATTAATGACATTTTTAACATCATATATGTCACGTGGAAGATTCTTACATTTTTATAACTATTTTATCATTTAATAAAATATTGATTGATTTAAAAACTCTTTTATGTCAATTTGAATACTATTCATATCATGAGTTTTTTTAAAATGAAAACCAACTTTATTATTTAAAATAAACTTAATTAATTTAAATATAACAAGTAATAATAATCTATAAAATTAGTTTATGTCATAAAAAGGTTCAAAATAAATTTATTTTAATATTTATAATATCATTTATTTGAATCCTTTATTAATGAAGCAATTACTGCTTCACCATTGTGTCATAATTAAATGTGTTTATATAATGTATAAAAATTATAAATAAAATACCATGATGTTGGTAATAGTTTTAGATTTTGAAATAATATTTATTGTATAAGTGATAAATTATATAACCCTATATAAAAAAAATTAGTAAAAAGATTCATGTTTATGTTATTTTTGTTCTTACTTTGAATATAATGTGTCATTATTACTGCCAAGTGGATCCATGGGGTCCCAAAATTGACCCAAGGATTCCCATGGTTAGAAATGTATCATAAAATAGGTTTAGGACAGGTTTAAGTGTAATTTAATATTATTATAATATTATTTTCACCCTTATTTACCATATTTACCCTTTAACCATGGTAAATAAAATATTCAATCAAGTAAATATTCATAATGTCTAAAAATAAAAGTTACCTATTTACATAATTTCGACCTCTTGATTCCAAATATGGAATCCATTTTTTCAAATTCAAAACACAATAGTGGGAGAAATTAATTTAAAATTAATTCTTGTTTCAAAACAAAAAACATGTTTTAAAGAAATAATAATTATTAAAATATTTACCTTTGTTTATGTCCAAATTAAGAGTGAAATTACCTATAATTACCAGAATTGGATTAAATGGTAAAAATATAATCCAATTACACTTTAAAACCATTTAAAAGAACAATCTAAATATATAAATATATTATATTAAAAGGCATATTTGAATTAAAATGCAGTATTTTTTACTATTCATTAAAAAATTAATATTATCAGAAAAATACCAAAATTTCATCCAAAGTAAATTTTGATTTCCTAATTCTAAAGAAGAATATTATTTTATCAAATAGAACATATAAAAATGAAAAAACTAGATTTAAAAATGGTTCTCCATCAAAAGGCGTTTAAATCGACCTTTTAAAGAATATTAGAGTGTTTATGCTTAAAATTGGATTCATTCACATTTTAAGTTTCTAACTTTTATTGGAAAAATGTAAAAACATTTAACAAACATGTATAATCATATTTTAGTTAGTTCTGTTCATTCCTTCTAATACAACATCTATGAGTTAACTACTATTAAAAATAATAAAATAATAATATTATTTTTCAATATAACTAAACATTGTGTGCTACGTAAGATTTCAAAGAAACCCGTTGTTGCATGTCGAGTACGCTATCAAAAATAGCATCCCCTTTAAAGTAAAATTAATATTTAATTAACAAATATTAATAAATATGAAAATGTCATATTCTTTATTTAACTGAGATGTTACATCCTTCCCCCTTTTGGAAATTGCATCCTTTCAATTTTATTCCCCTATAAAATAAATGGGGGTATTTATCCCTCATAACATTCTCAGATTCCCATGTTACCTCTTTAACCATATAATTTTTACATAAAATCTTTACCTGATGAATTACCTTATTCTGCAACACTCGCTCTCTTCGGTCAAGAATATGGACGGGTTGTTCCTCATTAGAAATATTGTCTTCAAACTGTACTTCCTCTAGACTCAAAATAAGAGATGAATCTGGAATATACTTTCTCAACACTGAAACGTGAAAAACATTATGTAATTGGATTTTATAGGGTCAAACTTTACCCAGGATTTTATAGGGTCAAATGAACATCAGACTCCGCTTTACCTTCTTTCCAAAACGCATCACACTTTTCCATGGAGAAACATTAAGAAAGACATGATCACCTACCTCAAATAAAATATCCTTCCTCCAGTTATCCGCATATCTTTTCTGTATGATCTGAGAAATTCTCATGTGCTTTTGAATCAATTGGACTTTTTCTTCCATCTCTTCGACCAATTCTAGTCCCATCAGTTTCCTTTAACCTACCTCATCCCAAAAATATGGAGTTCAAAATCTCTTTCCATACAATGCCTCAAATGGTGACATCTGTACAATGGAATGAAAACTGTTATTATAAGATAATTAAACCAAATAAAGATGTTGGTCCCAAATTCCCTGGTAATTCATTGAGCAAGTTCATAGCATATCTTCTAATGTAAGAATTTTTTGTTCTGACTGCCCATCTGATTGAAGATAAAAATATGTAATAAAATTTAATTCAGTACCCAATGAATTCTGAAGGCATTTCCAAAAGTTATAAGTAAACCTGGGATCACAATCAGATATAATGGAGCGGGGAACTCCATAAAACCTGACTATCTCTTTAACATAAAACTGAGAAAGTTGATCTAGATACAAAGTATCTCTAATAGGAAGGAAATCAATAGATTTAGTCAATCGATCAATAATAACACAGGTTGCATTGTTACCTAGAGATGTTTTCAATAATCCCACAATGAAGTCTATGGATATATTTTCCCATTTCCACTCTAGTACTGGTAAATGATGAAGTATCCCTTTCGGTAACTGCCACTCTTCGTTAACCTGTTGACAAGTCAAACACTTCATTGTAAAGTCAACAATATCTCTTTTTCGTGGTGGTGTCATGCATCTTTGGGGCTTGGCCATCTTGATTGCACACCATTTCCGTCTCCTCTCACCCAACTCCCCTTTGTTGGATAGGGTTCCATGGAGGCACGGTGTAGGACCAGAGGCTAATATTTAGCTGCTGCGGTTGGGGGCGCCTCTTCATTTCCAGATTTGTGCATCTTGTGGTTGAGCATGGACTCTACGGGAGTTTTAGATGGCGGCGATAGGATTTCGATCTGGTATTTGGGTTGGATTCCTCCTGTTTTTTTGTGTGATGGTTTTCCTTTGTTATTCATCTTTGCATATGTTTTTTATTTTGTATGGATTTGTTATGTTCATGCTCCTGGGACCGCGTCTCATGCTTCGATTTGGCGGCTGTGATTCACTGGAGGCTGGGCCGAGTTGGGGATCGTTCATATTCTTCTTGGAACCAATGAAATATTTTGCGGGATTATTTTTTGTGGTAATGTTTGATGATCTGTGTGGTTTGTGCGGTTGTTGTGTGACACTGGTGATGGATTGTGTTCGGTGGAAGGGATTCAACGATGAAAGAAGTTTACCGAGTTTGATTTGTGATTCTATGGATTGGTTGTTCCAGTCATTGGCTTCGACGATGGGCGGTGACGTCTTTAGCTTCCAAGGTGATGATGTTTTCGATGCTCTGCTAATGTTACGACGGTGATGATGGCGTTGGGGGCACGGATCGAGGAGGTCGATCGTGGATCCACGTCCCGAGGTGCTTCCCTGGCCACATGTTTTAATTTTGAATCAATCGTGAATTTTGTCTGTGCGATTTTTGGATTTGGTGTTTCGGTAATCTCGTGTATGGTTTCCACTCTCCTAAAAAGCGGTTTTCAAAATCAAATAAAAAAGAATTTTCAGTCAGTCATATAACTTACCCTTCTAAACCAAATCTATCGTTTTTTGAAACTCACTATCTTCCTTCTATGCTTGCTTAATTCTGTCTGATAGAGATGATTTCACTGACACCTGAAATAAAATAGAGGAATTTCCTGCACCAACAACTTCTATTCCAAATTTCATCAAATCATTAATCAAAGGATCTTATTACAAACGTAACATGGTTAATGTAGCATTACTCTTTTTACTCAAATCATCAACCACTTTATTTGCCTTTCTCACATGGTAATGGATCATGCAATCATAATCCTTGATTAATTCTATCCATCTCCTCTATCTCATGTTTAGTTCTTTCTGAGTAAATATATACTTAAAACTTTTTTGGTCAGTATATATTTTAAATTTTACTCCATATAGATGATGCCTCCAAATTTTTAAAGAAAAAACAAGAGCATCTAATTTCAAATCATGTGTAGTGTAATTTAACTAATGAGGTTTCAACTGACGTGAAGTATAAGCAATTACCTATTCATTCTGTATTAGGACACAATCATGTCCTTTCAACGATGCATCACTATAGATAACAAATTCAACATTTCTAGAAGGCAGTGCCAAAACAAGAAAATTCACTAATCTTCTTTTCTATTCCTGAAAACAATAATCACATTCTTTTGTTCAAATGAACTTAACACCTTTTTGAGTTAACTTAGTCATTGGACTAGATAACTGTGCAAACTTTTCAACAAACCTTCAGTATTAACCTGATAAACAGAGAAAACTATGAATCTCAGTTATATTTGTGGGTCTTGGCCATTATTCAACAACTTTTGTTTTAGTAGGATCAATAGTTATGACATTTTTTGAAACAATGTGACCAAGGAAATAAATTTTTTGTAACCAAAACTCACACTTTCTGAATTTCCCATACAATTTATTTTCTTTTAATATTTTCAAGACAACCCTTAAATGACTTTCATATACCTCTTTACTTTTGGAATAAACCAAAATATCATCAATGAACAAAACCACAAACTTATCCAAGAACTCATAGAAAATTCTATTCATAAGATCCATGAATACAACAGGTTCATTGGTTAACCCAAAAGGCATAACTAAAAATTCATAATGGTCATAAATAGTATGAAATGCAGTCTTTGGAATGTCTGATTCCTTTAATTTCAACTGATGGTACCCCAACCTGAAGTCAATCTTCGAAAAATACTGAGTTCCCTAGAGCCGATAAAACAAATCATAGATATGAGGCAAATGATACTTGTTCTTAACAGTGATGTTATTCAATGATCTATAATCAATGTAAATTCTCATTGAACCATCTTTCTTTTTAACAAAAAATATAGGGTCACCCCATGGTGTTGTGCTAGGTTAAATGAAACCTTTATCTAATAACTCCTACAATTGCTTCTTTAACTCTAAAAGTTAAATTTGATCCATTCGATAAGGGGGTTTTGAAATTGGCTGAAAAATGAGAACTAATTCAATAGTAAATTCAACTTCCTGATTAGGTATTATACCAGGAAACTCATCATAAAAAACATCAAGATACTCATTTACCACTAACACATCATTAATCTGAATATTTCCTTTGTTTTCAACAATATGTGCAAGGTAGCATTCATTTATATATTTTACTAGTTTCTCATCTTCCTGATATGTTATCAAAAGTAAGGGTTCATTATTGTACACAAACTGAAATTCTTTCTAAAAAGAATCCTCTTTAGCTCTACAGTCAATCTTACAATGGTAAATGGAAAGCCAATCCATACCCAACATAACATCAAACTCTACTAGAGGAAAACAATAAGTTTTCCAGGTAGATTCTTTCCTCACAGAAGGATAGAGAGTTTCTTATAATTTCTTTTTGTATCAACATTTCCTCCTGGTGTTTTTACCATAAGTTCAGGATTCATATCTTGAGATGGAAATTTTAATTTACAAGAAAACTTCTCAGAAATTAAATAGTGTGTAGACCCTGAATCAAACAAAACATTGGCATAATATGAATAAACAAATAATATACCTGATACTACTTCATTCGATATCCCAATATATGTTGAAGTAGTTGTAAAGGATTTCACCACCCCTTTCTGCTTGTAGTCTATCTGATTTTCCTCAGTTGAGTTATTAGTTGGACACTCATTTGCATAATGACCCAATTCATTGCACTTAAAACATTTTACTGACTTTAAATAAGATTTTGTCTTATCATTACCTTGATTTTTTCAGGGTAATTACGAGACTTATGTCCCATTTTACACATCGGTGGCACTTAATAGAATTCAAAAGAAATTCCCCAATGTGCTTTTTGCCAAAATTTTCACAAATTATAAACTTAAGTTCCCTACCATCAGGCTTTTTTGAAGAGTTATTCCCTTTTATCTTCCACCTCGACCTCTTATTTTGTTGTTTGTAAAAGAAAACCTGATCATCATCAAACTCCATTTCAACCTTTTCTGTACATCGAACAAGTTTTTCATAACTTTTTAACTCACGAGAAGCTAAAGACCTTCATCAATTTGGCTTTAATACTAAGTAAAAATGATTGATTTTACTATCAATATCTCATATGAAATTTGGAGCATACCTTGCCAGTTGGGTGAATTTTTCTTCATAAGTAGCCACTGAGTCATCTTCTTGCCTCAATTCCAAGAATTGTTTTTCTATCCTAAGATAAACCACCTTAGGAAAATATTTCTCAAGAAACATACCTTTGAATTCATCCCAATCAAGAGCATCAATCTCCTCACTATCCATGATATTTTTCAACATTGACCACCACTGATTGGATTCACCTTTAAAAAGGTAAACAATAAGACTAACCTTTTGATATTATGAACACCCCATGGCATCAAAAATCTTCTCCACTACTTTAATACACCCTTTAGCTAGTATAAGGTCAGATGATCCTCTGAATGATGGGGGATGTTGTCTCATGAAATGCTCCACTACTGACATGTTCCTCTGTGGTTGATTTGGCTAATCTCATGCATGGATACCACCACCATTTATAGACTAATTCAACTTTTCCATCATTGAAAGAAACAGTTCAGTTACAATTCTAACCTTCCTAGGTTGCTCATTTGGAAGTTTGTCTTCCTTCTGATGTCGTCCCATCATAGCTGCCATGTTTCCTCTACAGAAAAACATTCTGAACATAGAAATATCTTAGACAAAGCAACATGGTAATCTGTAAATGCTATATCATTTAAATATTAACATAAATTAATTTATGGATATTAATTTAACAATATCATAACTCCTAAATTTTTCTAAACTGACCTCTGATACCAACTATAAGGACTCGGCCATAAACAAAACATAATATTGAATTAGGTTAATAATTCACATATGGGATCTTTTTAGGTTTAGATTTTAAGATAATTAGTTCATAACTATTACATTACTTCTAAAATTTTACAAAGTAGATACTTCTACTCAGTATCCATTTTTTCATAAAATAAAAACTCTTGAAAAAAAAGAGTCAAGTATAATTCCATGTTTTAGAAAACATGACTTTTCCATGATCCCATCCTTGACCCTATTCATCTTTAAGTCCTATAAAAAACATTTCAAAAAAACTTGGGATGAGCACAAAAATATCCGTAAGGATTATAAAATAAATAAAGAAAACATTAGTCCATTAATGCATAAAAGTCAATGAAATCATACTTTTCAATCTTTAACATACCACACTAGATCATAAGATTTATGAATAACAAATAGAAATAAAAAATCATAAAGGTAACTTGTGGAATCCATAGCATACTTACGCAGTAGCTTTCACATCTATGTAGGGAGTTACATTTGAAATACCCATTACAGTATATTCTCTAAATCTATTAGGGGAAACATTTACATTTACCTCCATCACGTTACCCAATGCATTGGAGAGCTATTTTAGGCTCACTCACCCTAGGTTTATCACAGAACCACCCATATATGTAAATAATGCCCAAGAACCATGACATATTCATAACACATAAAACAAACATAAAAGAAAGATACCATTTCCACATTTCAATCACAAAATATCATTTAAATATATTGACACAACCAATGAATTATCAAAACCATTTTCAATACCAAGATACATAAAATAGTATATGGTATTTATTTTCCATTTAAAAATATTACAGATTGTTAAGGAAGCCAAAAATCAAATAATGCTCGCGGCAGCGAAAAGGTCATTATCACCACATACGTTAAAAAGAAATATTCCCTTTGTTGTTTTGTAAAATGATACATAGAAAAATATTCCCTTTGAATGAAATGAAAATTCAAAGGGTTTTATACACCGTATAAAGGAAAGTCATGCATAAATCAAAATATGAATCAATGAAAGGAGATTGAGATGAAGTCCCTTACAAAGATCATATCATTACATTAAGGATAAATTAAGTACATAATTATGTGTGGAAAACATAAATACACCCAATATAAGTGGATATTAATGGTAAAAAAATCATATTTCATTCACATATATTCATATCACTACATAATCAAGAAGTATGAGTTTAACCCAAAGAATGAAAATTGGGTTAAGAAGTTCTCTTACCTCGGGTCTGATTTGACTTATTCATTCTTTAATATCCTGAATAATAAACTAAAGTTAATTTATACTTAATTCAAAACATTTTTCAAGTTTATTATTCCTTTTATATTACTTATTACCATGTTATAAATATTACATAATCATTTAAGTTAATAACGGTCGTTTTGTCGATATTTGGTACTTGAGTCAAAAATGAACTTCTTATAATTACAAGTTGTCCATGTTGTAAAAAGTCTATTATCTCCATAATGGTATTAATGATTTAGATATCATATATATCATATATATCTGGTATATATATGTATTTAAAATAGTACATAACATTTGGAAATAAGAAATGAAATACACCTTTCATGAAGACGGTAAGTCGTACGTACAAATGAACGCTACTTTCATTTATATTTCATATTTACTGGAATGAAAACTTAATGATACATAGGTATATTATAATTCTAGTATAATATCATATATAATTTCAGTAATTCCATCCTTTACCCATTCGACGTATGACATGAAGGAGTCATATCACTTTGAGGGGCGGTAGTTCGCACTTCCTCAAATGAAATTATCATATTTACCCATTATGGAAACCATAAGAGTATGATATAAATAAAAAATACATAAGAATATAGACAATATAAATATAATATACATCACATATAAATATAGTTCCATCATAATGTCCACCATGAGAGATGGTAGGAGATAATTGAACAATCATCGTTTCGTGAGGCAGTAGTTCGCCGTACACAGAAACAGTATGTTCGTATACATTAGATGGAGGTGTGTGTAAGTGTAGTTTGAATCCTTATCATAACAAAAACCTAGTATATTGAGTATAATTTTTTTGTTATGAAAACAAATAATAATGAGAGTATAGGGAGTGAATAATTAAAATAAAAGAAGAGAGTTTGAGGGAAGATGTTACCTTTAAATCGGGTAACTCCCTTTGGTTTGAACCAAAAGGATTTCTTGAAGTTCTTCCTGACTATGGTAAGGCTTCTAGGTGGAATAGAGGGATCTTGAGAGATTATTTGGGTATATTTTGGATGATCCAAGGGGGATTTAGAGGTGTGAGTAAGGGTTAGTGGTGATGGATTTTTATAAGGGGGTGGAGGGGCTCTTTAGGAAAGTTTGAAAATATTATTTTATTATATAATGATTTTCAGTTTCTAAAGGTACAAAACTTATTTAATTAAAAGATAAGGTGTAAATAAGTCAAAATAAAATCATAAAATAAGAATTTGACAGGTTATGAATATTTTTTAATCCTTATATTTTTTATTTAACCCTTTGTTAACTTATTTAACTTTTACCATGTCCTATTATATATTCATACTATATGGTTAATATATTTAATATAAAATTCCAAGAGACCCAAAATGGATCATTAATGAAATTTTAACATCATATATTTCATTTGTCCAAATCATATATTTTTAGGACTATTTTAACATTTAAAAAAATATTGATTTATTTAAAAACTCTTTTATATCAATTTTAATACAATTCATATCATGACCCTTTAAAAAAATCCAAACCAATATGTTTATTTCAATGAAACTTAATTAATTCAAATATAATAAGTCATAATAATCTATAAAATTAGTGTATGGCATGAAATGTATCAAAATAAATTTATTTTAATATTTATAATATCATTTATTTGAATCCTTTATTATTGAAGAAATTACTGCATCACCATTGTGTCATAATTAAATTTGTTTATTTAATGATTAAAACTTATAAATAAAATAAAATGACATAGGAAATAATTTTATATTTCCAAATAATATTTATAGTTTAAGGGATAACTTATATAACCCCGTATAAAATTTTTTTTAGTAAAAAGACTCATGTTTATGTTAGTTTTTCCCTTACTCTAAATATAAAGTGTCATTATCACTCATAAGTGGATCCATGGGGCCCCAAATCAACCCAATGATGGCCATGGTCGGACATGTATCAGCCAATAGGTTTAGGACAAGTGTAAGGGTAATTTAATATTATTATAATATTATTTTCCACCCTTATTTACCAGATTTACCCTTTAACCATGGTAAATAAAATATTTACTAAAGTAAATATTCATAATGTATAAAAATATAAGTTAACAATTTATAAAATTTTGACCTCCTGATTCCAAATATGAAATCCATTTTTCCAAATTCAAAACACAGAAGTGGAATAAATTAATTTAAAATTAATTCTCGTTGTCAAAATGAAAAGCATATTTTAAAGAAATAATAACTATAAAAAGATTTATCTTTTCTTATGTCCAAATTGAGAGTGAAATTACTTACAATGACCAAAATTGGATTGAATGGTAAAAATATAATCCAATTACACTTTAAAACCAGTTAAAATACTATTATAACTATACAAATTAATTATATTAAAAGGCAGTTTGGAATTAAAATGCAGTATTATTCATTATTCATTAAAAAAATGAACATTATCAGAAAAATACCAAAATTTCATCCAAAGTAAATTTTGATGTCTCGATTCTGAATAAGAATATTGTTTTTCAAATAGAACATATCAAAGTGACAAAAAATATATTTAAAAGGGGTTCACCATCAGAAGACGGTAAATCAGCCTTTAAAAAAATATTAGAGTGTTTATGATTAAAATTGGATTCATTCAAATTTCAGGCCTCTAAATTTTATTAGATAAATGTAAAAAAATTTAACAAACATGTATAATCATATTTTAGTCAGTTCTATTTATTCCTACCAATACAATGACTTTGAGTTAACTACCATTTAAAATAATAATAATATTATATAATTTTTCGATATAACTCAACATTTTGTGCAACGTAAGATTTAAAAGAAACCGATTGTTGCATGTCTGGTATGCTATCGAACATAGAATCCCCTTTAAAGAAAAATCAATATTTAATTCACCAATATTAATAAATATGAAAATGTCATATTTATTTATTTACCTAGGATGATATAAGGAGAGTCCTCACCTGCCACACTCTCTCATGGAACCAAGCCTTCAGAATCTGATAGATACCTCATACTCACTATGTCCAGTAGAGTAGATGTAATATCTAAGAATGTAAGAAAAGTATTCCCCTACCTATCATGTACCTCCATATACATCTTAGAGAACAACTCCATCAATTTCTACTCGTTACTGGCCTTTTGCACTGTCTGTATCTAAGTCCTTCTACTCAGTGTATTGGCCACAACATTTCATTTCCCAAGCGTGTAGGCAAGCTCGAATTCAAAAGAGTGATGGTATTCCACCCACCTTTACTACCTTAAATTCAGATCATGTTGAGTAAATATTTACATGAGGCTTTTTTGGTCTATGTACAACAAAAAATGATCCCCCAATAAGTAATGTCTTCAACAGTGCAAGGCATGAACAACTACGACTAACTCAAGATCGTACATCAGATAGTTGCTCTTATATGGCCTCAAATGTCAAGACCCATATGCAACAACTCAATCCCCCTACATAAGAAATCCTCATAGATTGATACCTAATGTGTCATAGTACACATTGTAACTCTTTCCTAGCTCTAGAAAATTGGTATTGGTGTTGACGTTGATATCTCTTTCATCTTTTGAAAGGCCATCTCACAAGAATCTGACCATACACATTTCACACCCTTCTTTGTCAAGATCGTCATCATTGCTTCTAATCATGATAAGTCCAATATGAAACACTTTTAATAACCAACCAAACTGAGGAAACTTCGCACCTCAAATATGTTCTTGGGTTTCTCCTAGGTAACTAATGCTCTCACTTTCTCTGGGTCCACTGATACTCTTGTATTTGAGATGACATGACCCAAGAAGTGAATCGGATCCATCCAGAAGTGTCACTTAGTTATCTTAGAATATAACGGATGCTCCCTTAGTGTACTCAAAATGATCTTAATATGGTTAGCATGGTCATTTTGATTGTGAGGATAAACCAAGATGCCTTCCAAGAAAACCACCATAAAATAATCCAAGTAAGGATGGAACACTCGGTTAATCAATGCTATGGAAACCACGGGAATGTTCGTGAGATTGAACGACACAACTAGATACTCATATATCCTATACCTTCTACAAAAGTCTATATGAGATATGTCTGTAGGTCGAACACACACATGGTGATATCCTAATCTTAAGTCGATCTTCGAGAACACTCAAGCTCCTCAAAGCTGGTCAAACATGTCATCTATCTATGGCAAGGGATATCAGTTTTTAACCGTCAGTTGGTTCAGTTTCCAATAGTTCATAAATAGCCTGAGGGTACTATCCTCCTTCTTCACAAAAAACCACCAATGAAACCCACGGAGAAGTACTGGGTCTAATAAACCTCTTTAACTCTAAATCCTCGAGATGCCTCTTGATATTTTTCAATGCCATAGTATCCATCATATAAGGAGGAATGGATACTGGGGAAGATTATGGTACTATCTTGATAGAAAACTCCACCTCTCATACCAGAGATATGCCTGGAAATTCGTCCAGGGAGACATCCCTAAAACGTTCAACCATTGGATGGAAATCCATCAGATGTGTTCCCTGGTCATCCAAATATAATCTGGCAATTTGTTCGGTCATCCCACTCAACCCATGTTGCTCGGGTCTAGCTCATCTTTCCTGGACATCCCACTCTCCATTGTATAGAAACGATCTTCCTTCGAGTGACATAAAACTCACTTTGTGGTGATATAAATAGAAAAAGTCTTGAAAGGAGACTAACCAGTCCATTTCGAGTATGAAATCAAATTCTATCATCTCTAAGACATAGAGATCCAAAATTAAGTGACACCCACCAACCTCAAGGGGGAACTCCTTACACTAACTCACACATGTCATCAGTATACCTAACAGAGTTTCTAGCATCATAACATCATCATAAGAGAAAACACATATCCTAAGGCTCTCTGCAACGAGAATTGAAATAAAACTATGCAAAAACCTTGTATCAAAGAGTTCAGAAGATAAAACGGATGTGACTATAATAGTACCTCTGATGGTAGAAGGTTTGGGATCCTACCCATGTTGGGTCTGTTTCACTATATAACTCTGACCTATACCACGACCCTAATACATTGTCTGCCTACCCTGAGATGACCCACCCTACTGTCACTAACATCCTGGGGTTTGGCTACCACAACCATGACCACTAGTATAGCCTGAACGGCCTGACGTATTCCAATTTTCTGACTAGTGAGAAGCTGTTGACCCTGCTCCTAAACGTGGAGTTTGTGAAGAACCTCTCTCACTAGTTGTTGGTGGAAACTCCCTATAGAAACTCTCTAGATGGTCCATATTACCACAAGATCGGAACTCGACTAGGTTCATCAGATACCGTAGTATCATATTCCCATCTCTTCCACCCTAATAGAACCTCTCCTAGATACTATAGGAAACATCTTTACTGATCATATTCCCATGAGAAAGTTCCATATGATGCTTCTTTCTCCTGATTGAGACAGTACCAGATCTCGGTGCCGAACTGACCTGGTTTGCACCTCCAGCTTCCTACAAATTACACTTGATAATCAATGTCTGATTCATGATTACATATACATAAGTCAAAATAGAAATTTTCATATACGATCAGATGTTGTACCTGAGACCATCCTCGAATCACATAGA
Organism: Viscum album; assembly: GCA_963277665.1. Classification (NCBI taxonomy): domain Eukaryota; kingdom Viridiplantae; phylum Streptophyta; class Magnoliopsida; order Santalales; family Viscaceae; genus Viscum; species Viscum album. Next base: position 711,196,880 of record OY728162.1, read on the forward strand.
CCTTGATATCTCGTCACCAATCAGAATAGGTGAAAATCTTTGAAGCTCAGTGAAATTGGTAGAGTATTCCATAACTGACATAGCACCTTGCTCCAGATGCATGAACTTATGGTCTCTATCATCCCTTAGTTTCTTAGGAAAATATTTTTCATTAAAGACTGTCTGAAAATATCCTCATGTTATGTCCTGATGATGCTCTGTCTGAGTGATAACATCCCAACACCTCTTGGCCTAATCACACAACATATAAATCGAGAGCTTGACCCTTATCTTAGGATGCATCTCTAGATGTTCAAAGATCGTAAAAATATACTACATCTATGACTCTACAAACTGTGGTTTACCATCCCCTAAATATTTAGGCAGACGTTGCTGCTGGAATACTTGTGTCAGTTTAGCCTTAGATGTGGCAGGCCTAGGTACTCCTTGGAAGGCCTATATAAACCACATTAAGCCTTTATGGAACTATGAAACAACACCTATGTCTAGTATAATATCTGGTTCCACAATAGGCACAACTGGAAGATCCTCTAATAGCCCATCGCCTACCACCTCTGGGGTATGATCATTCACACTCTTCGGGCATACTACTGGAGGTTATTGTGGTGCCATTAATCTGTAAAGTCCAGCACATACACTTCAATATATGTTTTTTCAACAAGGTATGAAGTTCAAGAATGAAAGAACTAATGAGGAGAAGAAACGCATCAAAATTTCACATAAGATAAGTACATGATGTGTAGAAATGATACACAACATGTACCCTCAATATCCTACCTGGAAGTGTACTTCCACCATGTGTACATAAGGTATATGGTGTGTTCTAATCAAAACTCAACCATTCATGTTTTCTCTCACACAACCGATGACATGGTAATCTACTACATAGCATGTAATCAGAGTACAAGACATGTACTTGAAAATTTTATTTTCTTCCTGAACAAAAGAATTCATGGTGTGTGTTCATAAGACCACACACCGTGTTGTCTGGGTTTCCAAACATTAAGACTCCAAAACTTCCTCAAAACTCTTGTTTTTTCAAAATAAAGCAATGGTGTGCCAAATTACGATCCGTTGAAGCCCATAATCCACATGAATTAAAGATTGAAAACCACATATAGCACATAACAACACAATTTATATCCCATGGAAGAAATATGATCCACCAAATTCCGATCTAAGTGGGCCCATAACCCATTGGTCTCAGGATCAAAACCTGGCTCTGATACCACTTTATAACATCCCAGATCTGGATGCTACTCAATTAGTTCCTAGTTTCCAGTTGGACACGTAGCCTCAAGCACATTTCCCTAAATTCTAGAGGCTTCTGACGAGTAACGAGGGTCTAGGGTTTGATAGTGGGGAAACTATGACCTCATTGGAAGAGTGTAACATGGAAGAATAAATAATAATATAAGATCATAAGTAGTAAATAACATAAATATAAAATAAATAGTGGAAGACTGATAATATAAATAAACAAGAATCATTCCATACAAAAGATTATGCATTATGTTATTTTCAAATAAAATAGAAAAATAAGGTACACCACAAAAATCCAAAATAGTTGTTCCATAAGAAAAAGAAAAAAAGGTAACTAACAACCATCGCAAGCCTTGGCTCGGTCCCATGCTCTCCCACTCTTAAAATACATCTCAGGTAGTTGTAGAAGGGCACTTTCACTTATTGACACCTGAAAAAATATAATCTATTTGGGCCCAAAATAATGACCCAAACCGGGTGTGAGAAATAAATCTCAATAGGAAACCAACACAGATTTGTGCCTATCTGTCAGTGAGTGTATAAAACAAGTAGTGTACAAAAACTAAGAGAATTATACTATAAAGTATTCAAGATTAAACAATCCTACAAGTCCTGTTTTCCATTTTCATTCATTGCGTTCAGTTCAACCATTCAATTAAATTGAATTATATAAGTCTCGAGATCTAGTCTAAGCCCATAAATCCACCATATGAATAATGATCAATAGCTGCCTTAGAAGTATATGTAAACAAATAAAGTGAAGACCAAATCAACGATTGTGATTTAGACTGGGAAACATATCATAAGTTATTCCATTTCAAAATTCAAATCAACATCTCACTTGTAGGCATTGAAAAACCCCACCTGCCTGCATAACAAATCATCGCCCATAGGCATAACAAATCTTTGCTTGTAGAAATAACAAATCCTCACTTGCATGTGTAAAGAATCATCACCCAAAGGAATAAAAATCAATAGGTTCAATCCTAGTATATCATAATTTCATTATAAAATAAAACACATGTAAATTATAATATTACATGGTTAACATAATAACAACTCACGTGGACATCATGCAAAATAAGAAACAAGTGAATTAAACTATCACAAGGATTAAACAATTATACTCACATGGGAAGTTTATATATAATAAGAAAATATGTGAATTAAACTATCATAAGGATTAATAAATTATATTCTCATGTGGGAAACATTCAATTAACCAATTACATTTTAAACAACCCCCAAAAAGGGAAACGAAGGCATGCCCATAGGCATCCTAGTCCAAATGTCCAAAAAATGGTCATCTGAGGTAAACACACCCACAAGGTCACCCTTAATCATACTAAAAAGCTCAAACATGATTAAATAAATTTAATTCATGACCTAATTATCATTATTCAACAACAAGGGTTTATTTCCAATCAAGCCTACACCCTAAACATGGGAGAATGGAACTACATAACATATAAACAACATGATATTTCGCGAAAGGCACAAGAACACCTACCTCATACTTGAATGACTCTACCCATCCAGCATTGGGCTTTGATTAAACATAGAATAACTACAATATAAATAGCCTTTTGTGACTGTTTTTAACAGTAGTTTACTAAACCACCGCTAATTTTTTTTATAAATGATTTAGCGGCGGTTTATTAAAAACCACTGCTAAACATTTTTTTCAATCCTGAAACTTCTCCCCCAACCCTCGTGAGACCCCCACCCCCCGTGACTCCTGAAGCCCTACGTCTCCCCTCAGCACACCTCTCCACCTCACTGCCCCTCAGCGCAGATCTCCACCCATTTCCACTGACCCCATGAAGACCTAACTCACCTCTTCACTGTAGGTCCTGACCCGTGTCGCCGCTCGACGCTTCTCTCCACCCCTTAGTATCATCTTTCTTCTTCTAATTCCATCCTCTAGTTATATGTGATTGTTATACTTGAATCTATATGTGATTCATATACTTGAAGTTATAGATTTTTTAAAGTTATTCTACACTTGGAATAAAGGGTGTGTCATGGTTTTTTTAAATAAGTTCATTTTCCAAGTGTTTATAAAAAGGTTTTAAGGTATTTTTGAAATGAATTTTGTGTTTTAAGGGGATTTAAACCTACCTGGGTCTTGAATTGGTTAATGTTTTCTTATGGAATTTTTTCAAAGGAAATGAATTTTTGGGTTCTTTAATGGTTTTAAATGAAAGGATTTAATGTTTAAAAATATTTTGAATGGGATTTTAAATGGTTAGTTTTATTGAATTATTTGAAAGGGAATTTAAAAGAGGATTAAAGTGACTTAGAATTCTGATTATTTTAACATGTCTCATTTGTAACTTTCAGAATGAACTACTTATAATGTATGTAATACCCTCAATTATCCCCCCTTCTCTTTAGATGTATTTTTTATGACATGGATGATATTTTTGGTGTTGTTTATTGCAAGGGTGTTGGAGGTGAGGTTAGATTTATATTATGTTGTTGCATTAATCATGTAACTTGTTTGATTACTAGTTTCCTATTATTTCCATCATGGGTACACTAGAAACTGAGATAGAGGTCTATATTTATGTTACACTAGATAGTCACACACTATTGGTGTCCCCTAGTTGTGTTTTATACCATGGCTAGTGCGTAGTTTCCCCTATGATGCTCGGTGTAGGATACTCAAGTGACTTGTGTTGTTTGGATGAAACATATGTCATTGGAAGGTATCATGTATTGGTAAGGTCTAAGACTATCTTACTTTATGACATTTTTTGTTTCCCATGATAATATATGTATTCCATTTGGGGACTCTCATTCCTTGTGTCCCCTAGTTTGATTAATATGGTGGGAACCATGAATTTTCCTCCTTGTTTACACATATCTCGTTTATGATGTAGTGACTTGGTGTTTTATTTTTACAGTTTATGAGAAAGGGTTTGTTTCATTAATTTTTTTTGAATTGTTTTAAAAATGGTGTTTCTAAAGTATTTTTAAAATTGAAACTGTAAGGGGTGGTTTTAAAGAATGTAATGGTTTTAATGTAATATTTTTATAATGATTATTTTCATTTAAAGAAGAAGAAAATAGATGTTTATAAAATCGATATGAAGGTGATATTTGGTTTTCCATGTGATTATCAATAAAAATTTATTTTCTAACTATATTTAAAACTATCATAAATGAGATGTGTTCTAAAAAGAATTTCGTAAAATCCATGTTGAGATCCTACTAGGATTAATTTTTCTCACACCCTATATAAATCATTCGATATATAAAAATATTATGGTTTTCTTTTTTAGGTTCCCTATCATTTTTTAGGTTTTATAGACTCTTAAAAAACACTAAAATAAATTAAAATATTAAACCACCTTTGTGTTATGGAAAGTGATACATTTCTATTTTCTTCAAGCATATTAAGAAGTGGAAAGCATAAAACTATAGTTAAAAATTCTAATTCATTATTGAATGTTATGTTAACCAAAAATAAATGTATTTTGAAAAATAAATAGGCTCTGAAAAATAAAACTATATTAAAAAGTAAATAGATAACAAAGATAATAAATAATAGAATATAAATTGAATAATTATTTTCTATTAATAATCTCATATTACAAATGAGTTTTGGAAAAAGGGTTTAACAGGGAATGAGGTAATATGAGAAGAAGTATTTGGCTCATCAAAAAGAATGATTTTGTGGTTTGGGAATTGTGAATAGTCTAATTCAATACCTTTAACTCCCTCATCAATAGTTAAAAAATCTAATTCATTATCCCATACTATTACTTCATAAAAAACCATGAATCATGGAACATCTCCAATGCCTCCACCGAATTTAATTTTAGAAAATTATGAATAGTATTAGAATATTGAACATGTTTTCACATAAAATCATTCATCTAGTCAAACAAAAATTAAACACCAGGCTCTGCAGAGGTTAACTTCTCAACCAACACTTTTTGACTTTCTATCAACGCTTCAAGGGTACATTATCATAGTATAATCTCTAAACTTTTTTTCTCATTGTAGCAAGATCTTCTAAAAATAATGGAATTCATCATGGGATATCTACAAAACCCATTACACTAAAATTAAAAACTCTATCTTGATTGGTAATAGATTTTTTAGACTCATTATTAGACAAAATATTTTTCAAATTATCAAAATATTATTTAGAAACCATTTCACTTTTTATCTTTCCAACCCAAACTTATATATCTCTCTTAAAAGAATCAAAATATTTCTTTTAAGGTAAGAGTTTTTTTCCATTTCATATTCCTAACTTCTATTCAATTATTATATGATTTATCAAGCCTTTACCTTAGTGATATCAAAGTTATGACATCATCAGGTTTTTCATCTGCTTTGGTGTAGCACAACATACAAAAAACTACAGAGATAGGATCCTTGTTCTCCTCTTCTTTTATGGATCTTTTTAATTTGCATGCTTTGGTTTTCTAGTGGGTGGGTTCATTATTTATCATATATATTTATATAGTAAAACCTTATTTAACATATTTGTATATATTTTCAACTAGTATATATAAATCTCTTTCCCTAATTATTAATATTTATGTGTTTTAATTTTTTTTTCATATTGTATAGGTACAGTGTGATATACATGGATAAAAGTGGGATCACATTATCAAGGAACACACCTTAGCATGTTAAGGGTTTAGAGGAGTTTTTAGATTTTTCAATTTCTAATCGATCCGTTGAAGGGAGAATAAGATGTCTATGTTTTAAATATAAATCTAAAAGATGTTTGAAGAGAGATGAAGTTTATGAACATTTAATATTGAAGCAATTCTCTTGTCAATATTTTTTTTTGGATTTTTCATGGAGAATAGAATGTTATAGGAAGGTTGAGCACTGATGTCAATCCATAGAATGATCTCCCAACTTCATCGAAAATGGAAAATGAAATGAAAAACCTTATAAATCATGCATTTGGCACTCCAAGACACCACCATCAACATAAAAACATATCAAAACAACCAGATGAGGGTGTTACAAATAGAAATATGAAAAGTGATGTCTTTGAGATCGTAGGAAAACCAGATCAAGATTGTAACATATTAGTGGATCATCCTCTTGATTATTTGGAGACTAATGTAAGAAAAAACTTCAATGAGGAAAATATGTTTCATGATTTAGTTAACGATGAAAATCAAGAGTTGTATAGTGGATGTTTGAAATATTAAAAACTTTCTTTTCTATTGAAGTAGTACCATATCAAATGTCTATGTGGAATTAAAAATAAGGAAATGTACATGATATTGGAATTGTTGTGTGATGCATTTCCTTAAGAAAACATCCCTGAGTCTTTTATGATATGAAAAAAGTTTTCAATAGGCATGGTTTGAATTATACAAAAATACATGTGTGTACAAATGATTGTATGCTTTATTGGAAAGAGTATTCAAGTAGATAGAATTGAAAAAAAATGTTCTTCTTCTAGATGGTAGTCAATGGGTGATGTTGGAAGTCTGAGTCAACATACTACCATGAAGAATAAGAAAAGGAACACACCTAAAAAGGTTTTTCATTACTTCCCTTTAAAGCCATGATTATTAAGATTATTCATGTCATCGAAAACCACAAGAACATATGAAGTGTATTTTGAAGATAATAACAATGATGGGTTAATGAGACATCCACAAGATTCACAATTGTGGAAGAAATTTAATTCATTACATCCATATTTTTTAGCTGATCCTAGAACTGTTTTATTGAGATTGGATGCAGATGGATTCAACCCATTAGGGAATTTGAGTACCAGTTATATCATTTTCCCAGTGGTTTTGATCCCTTACAATTTTCCTCCGTGGATGTGTATGCAACAAATTTCTTTTATCATTTTGATGATTATTCCTTGAAAAAAAATGTCTGGAAATGATATTGATGTATAATTGCATCCTTTAATTGAATAATTGCAGGAGTTATGGAGAAACGGTGTTGAGACATTTGATGCTTCTTCTAAAACAATGTTCAAAATGTGTGCTTCTTTAATGTGGACTATTAGTGACTTCCATGTGCATGGGAATTTATCTAGTTGGAACACTTACATGGGGTTGTCTTGTCCTATTTGTAACATTGATTTTGAGCCTGAATGGCTACCTCATAGTATAAATTGGTTCTTCTTATGCCATAGAATATTTATCGATGTATCTCATATATTTCTGTTGAATAGATCAAAATTTAACATTTTCATTGATTGTAGATCACCTCCAAAGTTTTTAACTGGTTTTGAAATATTGACACAACCTAGAAATGTTGAAACAAAATTTGGGAAGTTTTTTTATTTGAATGATATTGGGAAATAGGTTTTAAGTGCATCATCAAGTGAAATCATAACGCAATAATGGAAGAAAAAAAGTATATTCTTTATACTTCCTTATTGGAAATTTAATTTGTTGTAGAATAATATTGATTTGATGCATATTGAGAAGAATGTATGTAACAATTTGATCTTCACATTTCGTAATGAGCATGGAAATTCGAAGGATCATCTCAATGCTCAGAAAGACTTACAAGTAATGAAAATAAAACATGATCTCTGGCCAGATGAGAATGAAAAGTATGCTCTGGAAATTTTTCAATGAAAAATAGGGATAAATATACATTCCTTCGAATTTTAAAGCATGTGAAAGTATCTTCTAGGAATTCAAGTAACATATCGAGGAGTTTTGACTAAATTAATTGTAAGTTACATGCATTGAAAAGTCACGATTCAAATATTTTGTTACAAAAGTTACTACCATTTTCATTGCATACATTATTACCTGAAAATGTTACTGCTGTTGTCCTCCAATTCTGCATAATTTTTAGACAGATATGTGAAAAATATCTACATCCATTTGAGCTTGAAAATCTTATAGAGAGGTTTTTATTGACACTTTGTGCAATAGAGATGATCTTTCCTCCATCATTTTTTACTTTCATGATGTATTTAACTATTCATTTAGTTGAGGAAGCTAAATTAGGATGCCTAGTTCATTATCTATGGATGTATCCAATTTAGAGGTAATTTATTTATAATTTTTTAAGTTAAGTAAACAATTCTTGGCACTTAATTAAATGCATAATTATGTTGGTTTATTTTATTTCACAGATATCTTTGGAATTTAAAATCATACGTGAGAAATAAATCTCAACCAGAAGGCTCTATTGCTAAAGGCTATTTGGCAGAGGAGTGTCTTACCTTTTGTTATAGATACTTGGATGATATTGATACAAGATTTAATTGAGTTGGATGTGTTGAAGACACATTGAATCATTCTTAAATACATGGGAAATCAAAAATATTTTCTACTATTGGACGATCAGTTGAGAGGACCTCGAATGTTACACTGATAGAAATGGAATTATTACAGGCACATAGATATGTTTTGCTGCATAGTAAAATTACAGATCCATTTATTGAAGATTTTAAGATACAAACAAAGAGACGAATGAGAGGATGAACATGAAATGAGAAAGATATTATGAAATTTGTTAATAAAGAGCTTGTAGAATGGTTTGCACGATGTGTAAGTTCATTAATATTACAATAAATAAAAATATTAGGTTGAAACATATGTTTTGTAATTATAATAAAGTATATTTATTTTTTTAGATCATGAATACTGATACTCGAGCAGAGTTGTCAGAATATTTAAAGTTTCTTACTCAAGGTCCTCTAAATAAAGTTAGAATGTTTGACGCTTACAACGTGAATATCTTTAGATTTCATACAGTCGATCGAGAAGAGGGTTTGAAAACACCGAATATTGGTATATTTGCATTTTTTGAAGTGAGATAATATAGAAATCTAACTGATGTTATTGAATTAAAATACCACGGGCATTTTTTAGTTGTTTTATTCAAATTCAATTGGTTCAGAATTATTAGAGGTGTTAAAAGAGATTCCTTGCAACTTACTTCTGTGAACTTCTCTTGCTTGATGGATGTTGGTGATCATGAAATTTATGATCCATATATCTTATAATTGCAAGAAAAAATGGTACATTATGTGAATGATGTTATGGATGAAGGGTGGAGTGTAGTTGCTCATGTAAAACCAAAAGATTTGTATGATATTGGTGATGAAGTGGAAGATTTTACCTCTGAAATTGAATCTCATCAATAAAAAGAATCAGAATTATTTGCCCATCATGATATTGAAAATATTATTCGAGAAAGGATGAATGAATTGGATGAAGTAATGGAGTATGAAACCAACATGATTAAAGGAGAAAATGATTGTATGTATAGTTATTCATTCATTTAGCAACCACTTATTTCATTTGTGCAATCATTCATTATCATTGGTATGTATATATTTTTTGTTAGTATTGTGCATCTGTTAGCATTTTTGATTTTTTTTCTACACAATTATTTTGAAATATATGTTCTAAACATAATTTTATTTGATTAAATGACAAAAATTCAAAGGAGGAAGTGATATACTTTTTCAACGACCACTACAACAAATGATGATCCATCTATCTCTCTCCCTATGAAACCTTATCTACCATCCGCTTTCCCCCCTGCACTATCTCCCCCTTCACCATCTCTCACACCCTCTGTGAGAATCCATTTAGTAGCTCAATCTTTGCCTCCCACTTCAGGAGCCTCAATAGTAGGGGAGCAGTGAACCACTTCTAGTTCTTCGTGGGGATATTGGAGGGTGACTGTTATAGGTAAAAATTTTAATATGAATAAATTTATAGCAAATTTTTATACAAAATATTTGTTCTTTATAGATGGAAAAAATAAAAGTGTAGAGAAAAATATAAAAAGTTCATATATATGGAATCTAACCAGAGAGAAGATAGTTTTCCCATTTGATTCATATGGGGTCCCTACGGATGACGTCGTAGGATTACTTAGCTAAATTTTAGGTCAACTAGTCGTGGAGCCCGTTTCCCTTCCTATTTCATATGATGATTGGAGGAATATGCCTAAAAGTTGGAAAAATAATGTTTTTTGAATCCCAAATAATGGTAATTTTAATACATTATGGTGTAATTGAATGTAATGTTATTAATATTTTCAAAATGAATTTTTGTGTACAAATGTTTTTTCACTTTATGGTTGTTGATGTGATAGCACGAAAGTGGACATTGAAAAATTTTGGAAAAAAATGGAAAGACTTTAAATGGATATTGTGGGGTGATGTCAATGATACTTTTTTGACCGCCTAATAGATGTATGGTAAGCTACACGATGGGGTACCCAAAGAGCAATGGAAAGTTTATGTTGACAGACATGATGATGAGAAGTAGATGGTATTTAAATATATATTACTATATTAATCTAATTTTACATTTATACAAGTATATTAATAGTATATGACATTGAATAAATTACTATTAAATTGAATTTTATTTATTTCAGGATCTTTTAAGAAAGAATGCATCCAGTCGGGCTAAGCGGGGCATCCCTCACACTACGGGGTCAAAGAGTTTTTCTAAAAGTCGATCTGCTATGGTTTTATTTTCATTAGTTTAAATATTTATAACACCATATTTTTTTTAATATATTATAATTTTTATTTATGTTTGTTTAATGTTGTTAGAGAGTTTAGGTCATGAATCCTACCGATAAAAAGTGTGGTTGAATGTTCACCAAAAATTTGATCAATGTTTTGTTAATGAGCCTGCAAAATAAGTTGTGGTATGAACTCATTTTTAATTATAATAACTTATTTTTAGTTGTTAATATATTAATATATATTTATTTTAATATTAATTCTATTTTATTTATAGGTAAAAATTAAATAACTGTGGGATTCAAATCCTACGCAGTCCTACTCGGTCTCCTAGGATGACCTGATTGCTAAATTCCTTGGGAAGGAGCATCCTGGTAGAGTGCACATCATGGGTTTGGGACCCATACCATCTAAGGTCTTTGAAAAACCACCGGGGATTGTAGCTACATATACTCTTAGTTATAGTTAGTCCATACTCCGAGATACTCATAGATATATTGTTTCTCTACGAAACACAATTCAAGACTAGGGGGCTTAGATATCCGCTTTGCAGAAAGCGTTGATTGATTTATATCATAAGATGACCGGATCTTCCCCTGGTTGTATTGCATCGACATGTGGTGAGCAGGTAAATCACAAAAATTCAAAATCATTTAGTTTGAAAACTTTTATTGGTTTTAAGTTTAAATTTAAATATACAATAATATTTAATTTTTAATATAATGTTCTTACAAGTGGTAGCAGGAAGTATAGATGGGGGTGGAGAGGGTGACGAGCTGTGTTCATCATCGGACCATGATTAGTTGTATTGTTGATATGTTGGACAAATATGGTAATATTCATTTTGTATATGTATCATGTGTAGCACATAGTTTCCACCAAACATTTTCATGACCTAACATTTTCTTGATTTTTTATGTTTCATTTTATGTATTTTATTGATTTTTTATGTTTCCTGTTAAGTATTGATTTCTTGAGTGTGGTATACACCATATATGTTGATTCATTATTGTCATGAATCATTTTTTAGGATTCATTTTTTCTAAATTTATTAGGTTTGTTACCCAAGGGAGAATGATCAACCTTTTTATTGATTTTCTTGGAAATATCCAGTTTTGTAACTCCCTTCAACTTGTTTTTAGTGGATATACCTTATTTCTTAAAATTTTATAGTATTCTATTCTCATATTTTATAGTTGGAATGTGATCACTCCCACTTATGCTTTCCTCTTATTAAAAATTGTTTTTATAAGAATTTACAAATATTTGTTGAACACTTGTGTGTCTTGATCCTGTTAAGGTAGAGGGACAGTCCACTTCATTAATAGTAGAATTTACAAATATCTGTTGAACACTTGAGTATCTTACACTGCCAGAATTTGTATCTCCTCAAAAGATGCATTTGGTAGATAAAATATATAATACAATCCTGAAGCATGTCCTATATGGTTTCAATCATCCTTCCTGACTGCTCATCGATCTGAGGATGAAAGTTTATACACAACTTCAACTATCAACTCATAAACTTCTATTATAATTAACAAAACTATGAGGTAAAACAGGTCAACCCTGAGTGAACATCCCACTTAAACTATCAACTCTGACACTCGGTGATAATTTTGGACAAGTCATTCAATGGGAAACAAATCCTTCAATGTCTTTTACTATGGAGGGCCACCAGAACATCCACTTTTCATTATTACAAATCATGGTCGGCCCTGGGTAAACAACCCACTTCAAAGCATTATAGGATCTCATAAACTCATCTATCATGGAATATGTGACCATTATCATGATATTAACTATAAACCCTCCATGTATATCAAAATTCAATCCTGAAATATTTTCACATTCTTTCAACCTATCACACATCCAGATACATTCCAGAATAATATTCTAACTTGTCTTTAATTGTTTAACCAATGAATAAATTTTCTATAAGGATACCCACATTGCTTCCCCTAAACCGTCAACTACACCCACCAACTAGTCTTACAGGGAAGATAAGATCTTCTATTCAGCTAATGAAATCTATTCTCCCATATCCTACATTTTCTAGCCCAATGCATTTACCACTAAATATCCATTTCTAGTTGAATACTATTTCTCGATGTCAAACATATACAATTACTCTATGAAATTCATCTGATAAGGATTATGTCCATGCGGTGAGAAAATATTATATGCACTCTCAATGCCAAAGTACCCAACAAATATCTCTCCCAAGAGGATTTGTCACGATCATTTCAATGCACGGACCACAACTACAAACTAAAATACAGGATTAGAGTATTTAATCATGTGGGCTAAAAGATGATGAAACCCAAAGTGACTAATTTATCACTATACATCATAACATATCCTAAGCCAGAACCAGATGCATCACATTTCACTACATGTCCTAGGTTGGGATCATGAATGCTTAGGATCAAAGCTGACAACAACCACTTCTTCAACACTATGGAAACTTCCTCACACTAGTATATAGAATCAAATGTGACTCTATTCTTGGTAACTATGGTAATTGGAAATGCTAAATGAGATATCTCCAAAATGATTCTCCTTTAATTCCCATACAATCCAATAAAATATCAACTATTGATTACATTCCTTGGTTATGACAAATACACAAATACATCAACATACTCAATATCAACTGATATCCCTAATTGTGAAACCACTATATCCAAAAGTGACACTTCATGTACATAGAATAAATTTTATGTACATACAAAACCTATTATTCAAGTATCTATCATGTGATTCTTATGAAAATGTTGGTCTTCTGGTATTCTTTTTGATGTGGGATGTATGTGCATGTGATATTGGAATGGTTTTTTTTTCCAGGGAACTGGTACTGGGGATGCAGAATTAGCAACTTTTTTTTTGTAAATCTAGCTCCAATGGCGGTTTTAGCCTCCTCAAAATAAATATATTATATTTAGTGGTGGTTTTAACCACTACTGTATTTTCTGTATTTTTATATCCATAGTGGTTAAAAATGCCACTACAGACAATAATTTAGTGGCGGTTAAAACCACCACTATACAGTTTTCATATTCCTTTATTATTTTGCGACATTTATCTTGGTTTTCGTGGTGGTTTTCCTGGAGAAAATGATTTGTTTTAACAATGGTTTTAACTACCGCTAAAATAAATCATTTTGGATTGGAAAACCGCTAGTAAAACCATAAAAAACCACCACTAAATGCATCTACTATGACGGTTACCATAAATTTCTACTAAATAAAGGAAACCTCCACGTATTGTATGATGACACACAATTTAGTGGCGGTTTTTTGAAATCATCGCAGAAACATTTGGTGGCGGTTTAAACCACCACCATATCCAAAAAACCCATTGCGAAATGGTAATTTTCCTATAGAGAATGAATTAGATCTATGAAAAAATGATAAAATACCAACCTTAAATAACTTCATTGAGAGATAAAATCATGAATAACGACTCAATATTAATCGAGAGCTTACCGATCGAGTTCAAACACAACTGTCAGCAAAGGAAATGGGGTTCGAATGATCAATCGGGAAGGGATTGAAGGTCATGCTCTTATTGTTCATCATCCTGGGAGAGCCCCTATCGATTTTTACAAAAATGATGCTACTTCCTGGTTTAAAAAACAAAATAAAGTACATGGCATGTGCTTAATACTACACGTCGTGTCCATATAGTCTTTGTCCAGACCATTACATGGCCATGTACTGAGATTACATGGCTTGTAGCCGAACATAAATAGTGTATACCTATAAGTACACAGTGTATAGTTCCCATTAATGTCACATAATAGGCCATAGCCAGCCCTTTACCTCTTTCCCCCCATTTTCTTAAGTATAAACTAAAAGGGAATGATTCGTACCTCAGAGGAAGAATCAGGTTCTTACAGTATTTAACATAATTAGTTAAATACATGAATTTTTAAGTAATTTATGATGTATTCACCCATTTTTATGAACTCAAATTCATTATTATTATTTTTTCATTCATTTGAATCTACATTATTATTAGTCTTGAGATAAAATAACAAACTAATGAATAAAATAATAAAAAAACACTCTTCTCCTCCACTATAAATTCCACCTCTTCTCCTCACACCTTCTAATCATTGAAGGCTGACTAAATTCTACCCAAATCCCTTCCCAAGTATCTACCCCATTTCCAAGAACTTTTGGTCTTACCAAAATATCAAAGCCAAGTGTCTTAAGGTGGGTCCCAAGGAGACAATATTTGAGAGGTAAAATCCTCAATCTTCCTCTTCTAATTTATTTTCCTTTCTTATACTCTACAAACCTCCCCTATCAAAAGTGTTATGGTAACTCCAATATGATATATATATATATATACTGTAATTTTTTATGGAATATCCAACATCAAATATCTTATTCTCTCCTTTTAATTCTACAAATTAAAACATCTTTCGTAAGGTTTTGATTCACCGCCTTCATAAACGAAAAGTGTTCATTTCTCATTATCGCCTTCAAGGCTGGTCATAAAACCATTTTTATGGCTAAAAAATATTATAATAGTTTATTAGAACTTATTTAATATTCATAAATCATTATATTATCATAATATAAAATAAAACGGTACTATTTCATGATGGTCTTAAAAACCACCAAAATAAAGTAAACTTTTTCATTAATGTTTTATCTAATGAATCATAATAATATAAAATAAAATGATATCTTTAACCATTTAAAAACATGGAAGTATATTAACACCATTTCATTAAACTTCTGTAGAATTATTCCATTTTTTCAAGAACTTCCACTATTACACACAAGAGAACCGATCATGAAACCATGAAACGAACGTTCCAAGAACAACGAAATTAAACATTATAACTCATCAAAATAGCCAAAAATATACTTAATAATATTATAATAAATGAAATATATGTTTAATATATTATGAATTCAATAATTAATAAATATAATTTTATTATGTAGGACATTAATTACATGTGAAGAACTCTTTCGAACATAAGGTAAGGGTTTCTCATTTCAGTTTTATTTTTGTGAGATATGCTTTATTCACCACTTATTTCTTATGTGTGTTGTATGTACACTACCAAACAGGTAAAGAAAATAATGTAGTGGATGAATTGAGTAGGACATATTATGGAATTATAACCCAAATAAGTATTGATAAGATATGCTATGTTCATGGATCTAGTAAATATGTATATGATAATTATTAATTAAATGGATACATCAAACATTTTTTAAATGATTTCAAAATCTTGTTTATTAAAAATGAAAAAAGTTCTCAATCTGATGATGAGGTATTTTTTAAGAAAATTAAAGCTGTAAATGATGGAAATTTAATAGAATTAATTTTTGAAGATGGTGTTCTAAAATTTGGAATGATATTATGTATTTCATATACACATGAGTTATTAAGGGAATTTTTAGATGATCCTGATAGATAAAATTTCTCTATACACCTTGGTAGCACAAAAAATGTATAGAGATTTGAGGGATTTTTTTGTTGGATAACATAAAGAGGGAAATTATTGATTATGTGTCCATTATTTTGGTTTGTTAACAAGTGGAATCTACAAGACATCATCTTATAAGATTCATGAAACCTCTTCTTATTCTAGTGTGGAAATGGGATAACATTACTATAGAAATTATTATAGGACTACTAGAGAATCATAGAAAGAATGATGCAATATGGGTTATTATTGATCACCTAACCAAATATTCAAATTTCCTTGATATAAGAGAGGATTTAACTCTTTAAATCCTCATAAGTCTCAATATTAATGATGTTATACGACTTCATGGTCCACCTCTTTCAATTATATATGATCAAGATCCCCATTTTACATTGAAATTCTAGAAAATTATTTAGAAGCTTCTTGATAATGAACTTCATTAGAGCACTTCCTATAATCCTCAAACTGATGGATATCCCAAAAGTACTATCTATACAGTGGAATACATGTTGTGGTAATGATGAATTGACATTCAAGGTATGTGGGATAACTATTTACCTTTGGTAGAGTTTTCCTATAACAATAGTTTCCATTCAAGTATTCAAATGGATCAACATGAAGCATTATATAGAAAGTGATGTCGTACTCTAACTGGTTGAGATAAAGTTGGTGAAAGTAAACTTTTAGTTCTAGAAATTTTTGAAGAGATAAAAATAAAGTTAAAGTATATTCAGGCTCACATTAAAGAAACTCAATGTAGGAAAAAGAGTTATATTGGTAATTGGAGGAAGGATTTGGAATTACAAGTGGGTGATCATGTTTTATTGAAAGTCTCTCTAGGTAAGGGTGTTATAAGGTTATTTAAGAAATTAAAACTGATCCTTAGGTACATATAACCCTTTTAAATTATTGAAATAATTGGATTTTTTTCTTATTGTTTGACAATGCCTCCAAATCTCTCAAAATTATATGATGTGTTATACATATAACTGTTAAGAAAGTACATCCAGACCCAATTCATGTGCTTAACTATGATGAAATATAACTGTTACCGAATCTATATTACTATAAATAACCCATCAAAAGTCTTGAAACTAGAGATAATGTATTGAGAAATCATATGACTCGACTAGTAAATGTAATTTAGAGAGATCACGAGATGGAGGAAACAATGTGGGAACAAGATGATATTATGAATAAGAACTATCTTCATCTATTTAGAAGATAATATCCATGAAATTTCAAGGAAAAAATGTTTGTATGAGGTAATAATGTAACACCCTAAGATTTTACAATATATTTATTTTAGAATAAACTTAATTTCATTGATAACATGTGATGCACGTAACACTAGGATTAAATGAAAATACTCTATTAAAATATTATTTAAACATGACCATTATAACATAACCATTAATTTGGAGGGTATTAATAGTAATAACTAATTTTTTAAAATTATAATTTTTTATTGATTATAAATAAAATAAGGATCATTTCAAAAAAGAAATGTTTTCGGAAAAATTGTATTTTTTCAAAAAGAGGGTTTAGTCGCGCTTCAAGCACATAATTTAAAATTTATTTTTGAAAATTTAAGAAAAATTATTTGATAAAATGATTTTTTTTAAATGATAGTATCAAAAATATTTTTGGGTGAATTTTTGGTATTTTTCTAAAATGTTTCATTATTCGATGAATAATGAGAAATACTAAATTTTAATTGAAATTGCCTTTTCGTTAAAATTATTTTTAAAGTCAAATTATATTTTAAATTTGTTTTAAATTAAAATTATATAATTTACATATATATTAATAAAATTTTGGTAATTTAAATAATTTTTATATTGGATTTTTATATAAAAACTATGTAACCTTTTGAACATTTTCTCTTTGAAAACCCACTTTCTCATCGGGTCTCTGGGATTGATTTTAAATTAAAATTTTATAATTGTGTGAATGGAATTTAGAAAAATGGATTCAATATATTTAATAAATATAATTTATAATATATAATAAGGTCAAATTAATTTTTTATCATAATTAATCTTAAAAACATCAATAACTATTTATCATTGTTAAGGTAAAAAGGGCTTTACCAAGGGGTTAAACTAAAAAGATAAGGGATACAATGACTTCAAAATATGTATAAAATATATTTTATATAAATATTTAAACACTGTAATGTCTAAGGCTCTATAATACTCAACTTTGAACCCTTTTTGTATGTTAAAACCTTTGGTGCACCATTTTCTTTTCCAAAAATACAAGTGTTCCACTCACCTTACTTATAAAAGGACACCCCATATACTATCTTATTCACACATTAAAAACCATTTTTTTAGAAAATAACAACCCAAATGAGTTCCCAAATTCCATATAAGCATACTAGAGTCCTTATTTTGGGTATAAATCCAGTATAGGAATGATTTTTGTCAAAACCTAAGGAGGTTACTCGAATAGGGGGTAACGTTCTTGAATGAGCATTTTTATTTTATTTCTTCATAAAACTCATTAAATTAATATTAAACTAGGATTATATAATATAATATATATATTAAATATAATTAGATGTTTTCATATTAATTTTATTACCTACTACAATTATCACATCCTTCAAATGTCTTTTGAAATCATCATTGGTGTGTACGGCGGGCTACCGCCTCGTGAACCATTGTCATCCATTTTTCCATTGCCACATTTCACGGTTTGGTATGATGATATATCTAAAGTATATATATTATATTTATAAAATATTTATACCTTTATAGTCTTTATATTATTTATGACATTTTAACTTCCATTCCTTAGGGGATATGATAATATCGCTCGTTTGTACGTTGGACAACTACCACATGAAACTATGTGATTCGTATTTCACTAACACTTTAAATGGAAGGTAATATGGATAAATTTAATTATTATATGTTATATAAATTACATAACTTTGATATTCATGAAATATTTTTCATTATTAAAAGATAATACATCATTTTATTTTTTACCTTTTCACTCACTAAAAGGTGATATCACTGTTCGTGCACGTGTGGAAACCGCCTTCCCGAAGAGTTAAAACTCCATTTAATCACCACACCACATGGATGATATATATAAGTGTATTTAAATGATTTATTTTGTTTTTAGGATATTATTATCATTTTTTATAGATAAAATATTACTTAACTCATTTCCATAATAATTTTTGAAAAATGGAAATGTTACTCATGTGTACGTACAACCTACCGTCTCCTCGATCGTAATGTACTTCATTTATAAAAACCAAATCTCATGATTGGTATTAAGAGTATGATTTATATAAAAAAATGATATTTATTTAATGATGATGATTATTATTTATATATTGAAATAATGACCTCTTAGACCAATTGTCAACCTATAGAATTCATTTTTGACACATAAGACAAAAATCATCGAAACATCTGATTTAAGAATAATTGATTAATTAATAAAATATAACATGGTAATCAATAAAATAAAAGGAATAGTAAGCTTGAAAAATATTCTTAAGAAAATAAATAATTGACATAAGTTTATTATTCAGGAAGATAAATAATGTATGTGATAAGTTGGACCCAAGGTATGGGTCTTCATCTCAATTTCTATTCATAATGACATATTGTAATATTATGCACCTAATTTATTTTATATGGTGTATATAATTCCCCTTTGACATGTAATATCCTTATTCATTCATAATTCATGGTATTTTAAGTTTCAATTCCTATTATTTCATCCAATGGGATTTGACTTGAAAATTACCATGTGGTAAAAGTTATTGTACAATCTTACTTTCTTTTTTGATTGTTAAAATTATCTTAAAACAATCACTTTCTTATGATAATTTTTCATTTGAAATTACATTTATATGAAATATCAATATTATTGTATGATTTATATTATTATTTCATAAGCCATATATAATTTATATATATGTTGAATACTTTGAAAGTTATTTGATTAACTGGGGAACTATTGATAAATTTTTATCATTTACTCAAAGTAGATATTTGTTGATAAGGAATATTATTAATGGATTAAATAGATTATTAGATATATAAGGAATTATTTGGAATTGAAGTTATGTTTGGGACTTTAATTATATATCCCTTAATGCATTGGTAGGTCTCATGAGACAAATCAGTTGGCCAAATTAAATATATTTCTACCTATAGTTTTAAACCATCTTTTGAAAGGTCTTGAAGGTAAATGCATCATTATTTATATGATAATGAGATAAAATAATTAATAATTTCCTTAATTAATAATTCAGTTATTATTATCCATGATATATCCATAATGATATTATCTCTAGATGCATTTAATTATCAGTTTATTAATTAAATGGACTGTGTTTTTAGATATTTACCTTATCATATTGATTATTCCTTATCTTATTATTATATAAAAGTTATTGATTAAATTTAAAGATTGATTAGTTATTTACCTTTCCATGTTAATTTTGTTTATTGATTCATGATAGATTCTTCTCTTCTTAACCCTTACTAAGCATTTGAGCTCACCCATATTTTGTTTCATTTACCCAAGATAAGAAGAAGAATTCTTGGAATGATTTTTCAAGGATATATTTCATTTTATTTTTCATTTATTATGTTTTATTTAATATTCACAATATAAAATGGGTATAATGTATGTATCTAGTTCTCCAAAACTGCTAAACTGATCACTCATTTGGAATTTAACCCTTTTTATTTATGAAAATGTAATAAAGTAAGACATTATCTATAGATTAATAGAGTTAGGTTTGTTATAAATAAGGTTATAAATCCATTTATCCAATAATAACTAAAATGAAAAATTGTGGCCTTGTCACTTAGTTTAAAATTAGGTTACCCCGATTCACCCTTTTACTGTGGTGACAAATTCTTACTGTTTTTACTATTCATTATTAACAAAACAATAAGTTTGAATTATTAAATAATATTAATTATAATGATTAAAAATATGGAATAAATTTTAAAATATTTAATTTCCACAAATTTCATAATTTAATATGAAATAAGCATTCAAAATGCAACGGAATCCCATTTTATTAAATTTCATTTTTAACTAAAAAACTTAATTTTAATCAATTACATAGACTGGAAAAACCATAAAATGAATTTTAAAATATTTTATTGAATATATAATATATAATTTTCAATAAAACCACTTTTAAATATGGATTAAGTTAATTTATTAATATAAAAACACATTGTGTTCATAAAAACAGCTTTTAGAAAACTGTGTTTTATTCCTAAAAATAAAATTATAACAAAATAATTTATAATAATGATTACTATGTAATTAATTAAATTATTTATATTTAATTAATACTTATGTAACATTAAGATCAAATTTAAACCATAAAGGCACTTTTACTTTAAATGAAATGATAGATTTTACAAAAAATAGGTACTTTTCACTATTTAATGAAAAATGAATATTATTAGAAAAGTCCTAAACAATTTCCCAGAGATAATTTTGTTGAAATAATTTATGAAATGGTATAATTTTTATAAAATATAATTTATAAAATTATTATAAAATAATTATATTATCTACGCACAACATGATATAAAAACCATTTTTGACGAATACTTATTTTTAAACCATAAAATTGCTTTAATAAAATTGTGTGTTTATTTCCTAATCATTAATAAATAAATTTGTATTTAGTAAAATGACCATAAATATATTTCATAATTATTTTACTAATATTTATACTCCCCAATTAAATATCTATGTTCTAACTAAAACATTTATATAATAATATATCTATAGTATATTGAAATTCGCTTAAAGGTCGGTGTTTTGTATTTAGAAATCTGTTGAATTTATTATTATTTTAAACTAATTTTATTTACATTCAACCCCTTAATTAAATTAAATCCTAATAATTTTATATTGGTCATCAAATGTTTAATGTTTTAAAATTCCTTTTTTGAAAACCCCTATCATATCGAGGGATCATAAAATTTCCTTCCAAAAAAGGGAAGTGGGAAACATAATGGTTCCCTAAAATATCACATAATCAGGTTCCTAGATGAGGATAATATTTTTATTAAGTTAAAATATATAAATATAGGATAAAAATAACATCCAAGGACTAATAGAGACTCATATAGAACATAGTCATAAGAAAGTTAATGACTACAAAACCATAAATCGGTTAGGGGTTAAAAGAACCCAATTCATCAAAAATGAAGGTAAAATAATAAAATATTTATTTTGAGATTAGTTTCCAAAATTTAATGGATTATTTTAAAAATAAAAATATACTTAATTTATTGATTTCTATTTCATAATCACAATTCGATTATTTATTTATGCTTTGATTAAATTTCACTTCATCACTTACAAAAAGAAATACATATTCAATATGAATTTTTCTCATGCATGAAGCACTAAAAATATATTTTAATAGATAATAAGATATATAAAATAGTAAAAATTCATTCCTTATATCTTTATATATTTACAAAAACCAAAATGGATAGCATATGTCTCCCAATAATGATAAATCTTCACTTGATTAATCTCTAAAACCATAATAACAACACCTAAAGTTCAACATAAACCATTACATAATTATTTAACCTTAAGAATCCTCCAAAATATGTTCGAATAAATTCAAACCACAAAAATTTATAAATAATTTTACTAAATTTACGAAATCAACTCAACTTTGATCCCTATACAACATAAAGGAGCACATAATATCACACACCAAATACATTAATACCATGATCATATATTCTCTTAAAATATTATATTTTCTTAGAATGACTTAAATCACCATAAAACCTAAATAAATATATATATATTTTCCAAAAAATAACTATATCCAACATATTCCATAAATCCAAAAATGTAGTAAACTTCATCAACGATGACCTAAATTAGTAACCAATTTCAAGGTCACCAATACCATCCCATTCGCTTTAAGAATATCAATCATCTTTTTATCAAAACAAAACATTATCATCTTAACATCAGGAACATATTAAGGGTTATACTTCCCTTAATAATATTTTCTCTAAATAAATATCACCTTACCACCAAATTACTTTTCGAGGTTATCGATACCATTCAACCTATTCTTGCAAATCAATAATGAAAAACTTATATAGAGAAATCATTATATGTTTTTTGATTCATATTACTATAATATCATTAATAAAACACTTATATAATATAATTATTGAATACCAATACATAAACACTTTAATAAACTTGTGAACATGAAACCTGGTCCATGTATGTTATTGTGAACATGAAATCATTTCCTTGTATAACATAATTATCACACGAGTTTACAAATTTACCCAATAATTTAGAGGGATATAATGTATCCACTTTTATATAATCATAATCCAAACATATGAACTCTACAAGATCATGAAAACATTTAACATTTCATAATTACATAACCCCTGGAAAATAAAATTATTTTCATCAATATTTCACTATCATAACTATAAACTAGCCAAAGACGGAATAAGGATGTAACTTTACATGTATTTCATTGATTAAATGTTACTTTAATTATTTTTAACTTTTATTTATGAAATTATAATCGTGTATAGTGCATCAAAACCATAGGTAAGGGAATGTGTAATAATTCTACCAAAATTTGAAAACAAACCACTAAAAATGGTAGAAAAAAATATTTTATTTTATTTTATTTTTATATTATGGAGAATAAGTAATGAAATAAATAGTTATTTTTTTAGACTAAGTAGAAATATTAATGATCCGTGAGAATGGGTAGTGAGAAATACATTAGAGATAGAGATGTGAATTAAAACCATTTATTTTAAATTTATTTATTTATTCAAATTTTTTACTGAATTCATTTCCTTCAAAATTGATTTGATTAATCTCTCTCTCTAATAGAAAAATATTTAATAATAATTATTTTTTAAGTTTTCCCCTTTAAGAATCATACAATAAAAGTAGATTTTAAAGAATTTTCATCAAAAACAATATCACCAAAATATTCTTATGTTTTGTAAATTAAAATTAAAAAAATAAATTCTGAATCAATAACATTTATTTACCCTTAAGTTTTGAAATTTAAATGCTTGTGGTGTAAATTTTTTTAGGAAAAATAATAGTAAATAAGTGAAGTTCAGAACCAACAGTATGAAAATCCCATAACACAAATTATTTTTACTAATCATTTTTAATCCAAGATTATATTTATATTATAAATTAATGAAGGAAAATAACATTAAAGAAGATATATCCCCTAAAAAATTTTCCATGGTGAGTACTTCTATGATCCTTTCTAAAATCCTCCATGATCTATTTTTTATATCTCTGTTCCATAATCCCAAATTCCAAAAATCATAGAATCTTGTCTATGTTCTCAGGTCTTAATTAAAAAAATTGAATCCAAACAAAAAATTCTTGGAATTTATTTTTCAACCTTTTTCAGTCCATTTCTATCTAATTTTAACTGATTTATTTCAAAAAAAAAATTCACCAACCATGTGTTGTTAGTGGTTGAATTTTATCCCTTTCATGTGATATGAGAAAACCCCCTTCAAAATGATTTTAAAAATTTCACATGCACTCTATTTCAGTTGTAAGCCAAATGATATTGGATGAGAAGACCAAATTACCAACAAGATTCTCAAAACCCTGTACTCCAATTCATCTCCACTCAATTCACTTGATTAAGCTCATATGTCTACAAACATTTTTTTCTTAACACTAGATTTATAAAATACAGACTTTAAATCCATTGAGATAGATTTTTAGGTCAGTGGTGTGCACTATATCATTACTAGGACCATAATAAAGGTGAGGTGTGAAGGTCAGCTTTTATCTTCGGTTGAAACTATAAACACACTGAGTAACCACCAGAAAAAAATATTTAAAATTTTGTAACATTAATTCTTCAAAATATAGAAACATCATTTCCATAATGAACTATATTCTTCAGTTTTGTTCAGATACATCTCCTTTAAATAGTATAATTCCATTCATCCCTATACTTACTTCAAGAGTTTCTTTAAATCAGAATCCAATATCATCCATTAAAAATAAAAGGATTTTAAAAAATATAAAATTTACAATCATGAAAACTTTTCTTAAATTTCTTGCACCTCAAAATTACTGAAACTCACCATGTATGGTAATAACATCCTTGAACACAAATGGGAAGGTCCTCTTTGGTGGTTTCAAGATTAGTCAAACCTTGATGGAATCTTCAGGTACAACGATGGTAGATTCCAACCACATAGTTTTGTCAACATCAATAGTCGGTCATGACATATAGATCTATTGGTGGGCCTTCATACAGTGGTGGATTAGATTCAGAAGAACAAACCAGGCATCGTCCTCAAATGGTGGTGTCATCCTCAACCTGGTTCATCTCATTTAGTATACCAATATCTGGCTCGGATATCTTAGGTTCAAAATATTTTGCTGTAGCATATAATCCTTAGTATCTCTTAAATTTTATTCTATACTTCTTGGGAGAAGACATGGCAGTGGATCTCCAGTCAGGAGTTCTTCCAAGAAGGTTAATCCAGTCAGTTCAGCTAGGTTTTTCATCTTTGATTGGTGCTCAGTTGATAATAGTACGTCAGACAGTGGATTGGATTCAACGTAGCTGCAAAACATGAGGGTATAGGTGGTTGAGTGTGGGAATGGTTGATGGTTTCAATGGAAGTAGTAGAGTGTGACAGGGGAGCAGTGGTAGTATCCATAGGCGGTGGGGGCTGTAGATCAGGTGATGATGACATTGGTCTGTAGAAATAGATTTTGAGGGTATAAGGGGAATGATTTGTAATCAGTGATTCTCTCGAGCTGCATTACTTTAGGACCTCATAATTTCATAAACCTATACCTATTTCCTTGTTTTGGACTAGGTTCTCCTTCGATAATAAAATAAATAAATGATGATGATAATGGCGAAATATCAAGTCTGGTGATAGTAGTGGTCTCTAATGGTAGCTCAACATATGGATGTAGCACTTTCTGGATTGGTAGTCGGCCCCTATGATAGTAGCAGGTTGCACTTAAACAAATAAATTAACAATTAACAATTAACATTATTAAATATATTAAAACATAAAAATATATATTAAAAATTAACAACAAAATCAATTAATTATTTTAAATACAAAAATTAATATTATAATTTGAAAATTTTAAATCTAAAAAATAAATAAATAAATTCTTATTCTATTAGTAAATATTTAAAAACATAATATTAATTAAAAATTAAAAATTAAAATATAAATATATTGAAATACAAAAATAAAATATTAAAAATAAAAACAAAATTCCATTAATTAAATAAAAATGTAATGATGTAAAATATAATTATACAAAGTAAACATTAAAAATAAAATCACCTAAAAATTATTTTTAAAAATAAATATTAAAAAAATTAAAAAATAGGAATTAGAAAATTAATAAATTTAGACATATAAAAACAAAATTTAACAAAAAAATATATTATCTAATGGATTCAATAGAAATAATACCAGGGTACAACTATTTTAAATTTAAAATAACAATTAATTAATTAAATCATCAAATTATTAATGAAATGATGTGGAAGAACACTTGAATTAATTTTCACATTAAATTCACCCACACTTAAGAATTTCACTTCCTCAAGAAATAACTAATCAATTTCAGTGGAAATTAATTAATCTAAAAATTAGAAACTTGTAATGTTATAAAAAATGATTAAGGAAAAATGATTTCACCCATGGAGTATTTTAAGAAGGTGTATATATTCCGTATCAAAAAAGTGGTTTATTGCAAGATTTAATTACTATTTTTCAAAAATGATTATTATTTAAAGATTGTGAATTGAATAAAATAAACATCAATATGCATTAAACTGGGACTTCCAAAATTCACTTTACCTCTAGGTGATCAGGCACTCGTAATTTATCACATAAATAATTAGACACAATTGAATGTATTTATATTTTACATATTTATATGGAGGCATGAATAAATAATCCAATAGTTTTGGATTAAAAACTAAAAGAATGAAATAATGAAGGAAAGAAAATCAACCTATATTTAGATTTTTGTTTCATATCTCATATAAATACATGTTTAAAAGTTTTATTCAATCAAAAAATTTCAATTCAATGATAGTTGTATACATTTTTCTTATAATATAACCATAAAAAATGATTTCAAGAGGGAAGGAAATTATTTACTCAATTAAATTCATGGGGTAATAAAATATAACCTCTTCAAAATGGAATCACAACTTTTGAAATTAAGAAAAATTTTGACACACTAAAAGTTAAATTTGATGCTTGAAAACTCAAAATTTGAAAATATTCAAGGGTTTTTATGGGAATAAATTAAATATCATATTAACTCATATATAGACTCCTTTTTCACACTTAAAACCTGACATTTTCCTCAAATTTTAATTCAAAGGTGAAAGAAAATAATTAAATTTTTAAAGATCAAAGATATTTGAAATTAAATGGTGAAAATTTATATTGAAGGATAACAAGATAGTTCAAATAATATGTTTTCAAAAATAAATATTTTACAATGGATTAAAAAGGTACAAGCATTATCTATAAGGAAAAGAAATAAGAATTTTTTTAATAAAGTGAAAATAGTTTCATGTTAATTATTTAGTGAACAATAAAGAGGGTGTCATCAAGTTGGAAAATTTGTTTCAATTCGAATTTTAAGATAATAAAAAATTGTATTCTAATCATCCAAATAAGATAAGAAAATTTACTCAAACACAAAAAACTAGGGGCATTACTCCCCCAGACTTAATTTTACACTTTAAATAAATTTAAAATCATTATACTATAATATTTAGGTAACCAACATGCAATATCTAGGAAACCATAAGAATAAGATGTTAAAAAATAAAGAAATAAAAAATGTACTCAGCTGATTAAAAAATATTTTTCCTATGATTTAATCCAAAATCATCTCTTCCCTAATAGCTTTGAATGAAATCCTTTGGTGTATTCTTCTTTCTATTTCTACCAATTGACAAATATTAATATAATAATTTAATATATTAGGCTCTTATATAATGAAAAATTGGATGTTGAGTTTAGGTGATTTTTATCCAGTGAGGCTCCATAATTTAGCTTCATATTTATTTTCAAAAAAATGGGATCTCTACACATATTTTTAAACCAACAATATTCATAAAGAAAAATGATGATGAAGACTGAGAATTTAAAATCAGTAGGAATAGAGAACAAAATAAATAACACAATATCATTTTATTCCTAATTAAATAAATTAAAAACACATAAAAAACCATGGGTTTAATCCTATGAAGAACTAAATTTAAATTCATTAGTTAGATTATAGTAAAAACTCTATTATCAAGCACAAAGATGACAACCAAGACCTTTGGGTTTCCTTAAAAATATTGTTTTATTATTTGATCATTTACAAGAATTGGTCTATTATCTTCTTTAATGATTTCAACAAATCAATTTTTCAAATCTATAAGCACGGTGAAAGGTCCAAACTACTTATATTTTAATTTTCCAAGAAATAGATTAAGTTTGGAATTAAATAGAAGAACATTATGTCTAGCCCTGAATTCACTATTTTTAATGATATAATCATGAAATACCTGGCCCCTTTCCTGGTAAATCATATCGTGTCATAAGAATCTCTCTTAGTCAAATCCAACTCAAAATTTTCTTGAATCCTCATCTCTCTAGCAATCTTAAAATCAAAATTCAAATCCTTCACATCCTAACACGAATTGTGTTGAAACTCCAAAATCAAATGAAAACATTTCCAAAATAAAATCTAGTATGGATACATGCCAATTTTGGTTCTAAAAGTATTTGTATAGGTTAATAATTCCTTATATGATTTCGAGGACCAGTCCTTCCTATAATTAAATACATTTTCCTTAAGATATATTTCAGCATCCAATTTTAAATTTCTACCTATCCACTGGAATATATATGATAATAAGACTATGTTATATGTGGACAACCATATTTTTCATTTAATTATTTTGATTTTTAATTATTTAAATGGGTGTTATTATTAGTAATGAAAGCCCTTTGAATCCCAAACACTGATAAAAAGTTCTTTTAATTAATTCTTTCACACTACTAGATTTATTGTCGGGCTGTTCTACTACCTTAACCCACATTTAAATAGAGTTAACAACTATTAAAATATACTCATTCCTATTGGAATATCAAAATTGTCACATAAAATCCAAGCCCCAAACATTAAAAATATCAACTTCTAAAATACAATTCTAAGGAAGCACTTTCTTTCTCCAAACATTTCCTAATCTCCGAATCCTATCAGAACCCACACAAAAACTATTAGAATCCCTAAATAAGGTAGTACATTAAAAACAATCTCTAATTTATTTTCGGGTTGTACTTGCTCCACCATGATGACCACCCCAAGGTGAGGAGTGAAAACTCTACATAATGGTTTTCATTTCTTCTTTTGGAAGACAAATCCTTATAATACCATCACCATACCTTCTAAAAATAAAAGGGTCATCCCATATATAATACTTTATCTATTAAATTAACTTCTTCCTATAATTATTTGATGAATACTTAGTAATGACACTTTATTTTGGGATGTTAGTAAAATATGAAAACCATTAAGATTTCTTAATAGAGATTGTGAGTAACTTTTTATCAGGAAATGAAGAATTAATCTCTCTAAGATCTTTACAATGAGTATTAGAAAACATAGAAATATGATCTACAACTAAATTCTCATATCCTTTTTTGTGTTTAATATTCATATAAAACTCTTGTAACAAGTGAATCCACCTAATGAGTCTAGGTTTGGCCTCATTCTTTGAAATTACATAATTACGGCAGAACGTTCTATAAATATTATGACTTTTGAACATAGAGGGTACTCCATAAACATCTTTAGAGAAAAAAATCGTATCAAACAAATCCTTCTCCATAGTGGTGTAGTTACTTTAAGCATAATATAGAATTATACTAGAATATTACACCTCATGTAACCCATTATCTCTCCTCTATCCTAAAATAGCTCCAAAAACCATATCTCTAGCATCTCACATAATTTCAAAATGAAATTTCCAATCATGTGCAGTTATGATTGGTGAGGAAGTGAGTTTTCTCTTAATCAAATTAAATGACTCCAAACATTGTTTATTAAATATGAAGGGTCCAACATATAAAACTATAGAACATAAGAGATTTTAAAATTTTGAAAATTATTTAATTAACCACTAGTAAATACCATCATTCCCTAAGAAAATTATAACACCCTTAATATTTTCTAGAGGGTTAATTTTTTTAATTACTTAAATATTTGTAGTATTAACCTATAAACTCCTCTTATACACTTTATGAACCTTAAAAATTCCTTCTCTGACCATACAATAAAATTTATCCCAGTTTAGAACTAATTTGGTCACTAAAAAACTCTCTAAAACCAATTCCAAGTTTCTAAAAATCTCTCAAATGTGTTATCAACAATGAATAATTCATCCATGAATACCTTAATAATCATCTTTATAATATCTGAAAAGATAGAAATCATACATCTTTTAAAGGTATTCAGTTAATCACATAATCAAAATGGGAATTTTCTAATAGTAAAATGTCCCTAAGGAGCATGTGAATGTATTTTTCTCTTGATCTTCTAGGGCTACAGGGATCTAGTTGTACCCAAAATATCCATCTAAAAAATAAAATAACTCATCCCCAACAAGCTTGTAACATCCCATGTAAATAAAGAATATAAAATTTTCATATTTATTAATATTTTTAAATTAATTATTAATTTTATTTTAAAGGGGATGTTATGTTCTATGGCGTACTCGATACACAATAACAGGTTTCTTTGAAATCTTACATTGCACACAACGTTGAGTTGTACTGAAAAATAATATAATAATATTATTATTTTAAATGGCAGTTAACGCCTAGCCATTATAATGGTTGGAATTAACAGAACTAACTACAAAATGATTATACATGTTTTTTAAATATTTTTAAATTTATCCAATAAATTTTAGAGGCTTAAAATAAGAAAGAATCTGATTTTAAGTATAAATACTCTAATATTCTTTAAAAGGTCGATTTATCGCCTTTTGATGGCGAACCCTCTTTAAATCTAATTTTGGTCACTTTTATATGTTCTATTTGACAAAATAAAATTCTTATTTAGAATCGGGACATCAAAATTTACTTTGGGTAAATTTTTGGTATTTTTCTGATAAAATTCAATTTTTAATGAATAGTTAAAAATATTGTATTTTAATTCAAATATGTCTTTTAATAGAATTTATTTATAGGGTTAGATTATCTTTTTAATTGGTTTTAAAGTGTAATTATATTATATTTTTACCATTTAATCCAATGTTGGTCATTAGAAGAAATTTCATATTGAAATTGGGCATAAACAAGTGTCAATCTTTTGATAGTTATTATTTCTTAAAAACACGGTTTCTGTTTTGACAATGAGAATTAATTTTAAATTAATTAATCAAACTTCTATGTTTTGAATTTGGTAAAATAGAAATCATTTTTTAATTTGGAATATCGAATATATCTTTGCTTATTTTTGGTATTTTTTCTGAAAAACTTCAATTTTTGATGAACAGTGAAACCACTAAGTAGTAGTTAAAAATCTGAATTTTTCATTTAAATAAAATTTTACAGATTTTTTGAATTGAATTTAAAAAATCCAACATACATGGTTGTTATTATTAAGTAAAATATGGTTCAATAAAATAAAAATAATTTTTGGTAAATAGTAACTTTTGACTTTTATTTACCGGGGTTAAAGGTAAATAGGGTAACTCAAGGTAAAAAGAATATTATAATAATATAAAATTACCTTAACACTTGTCCTAAACTTATTGGATGAGTCATGGACAACCCATGTCATCCCTGGGTCTATTGGGGGACCCCATGGAGCCACTTAAGTGTGATAATGACACTTTATTTTAATTAACTTAAAGTAAAGGCAAAAATGACATAAACAAATATCTTTTAGTAAATTAATATTTAAATGGGGTTATATATGTTATTTTTTTGACTATAAATATTATTTGGAAATATAAAAATATTTCATACATCATAGTATTTTTTTTAAAATTTTTAGACATCAAATAAATAAAATTATTTATGACACAATAATGAAGTAGTGTTTACCTCATTAATAAATGATTTAAGTAAATTATATTATAAAGATTAAAAAAATAACAAAAACATGTCCAATTCTTATTGGATGATTTTATTTCGACCATGAGTCTTCTTATATTCAATTTTAATGAGTTTCGGATCTTTTGAAACCGAAAATAATTATATAATAAAATACTATTTTCACACTTTCCTAAAGAGCCCCTCCTCCCCCGTATAAAAGGACACCACTTCTATCCCATTACTCACACCTATCAAGCCCCTTGTCTCATCCAAACCCTGACCAAATAATCTCTCAAAATACTTCTATTCCACCTAAAAGTCTTACCTTAGGCAGAAGTAACTTCAAGAAGACCGTTTGGTTCAAACCAAAGGGAGTTACCCAAATAAAAGGTAAGAGTTTCTCTTAAATTCTTTTTTTTATTTTACTTCACCAACCCCTAAAATCTTTTTATTCATTTCTTTTATAACAAAACCAGTATCCTAAATATACTAGGTTGTTTTTATGAGAAGTATTCTAACTACACTTACACACACCTCCATCTAATGGGTAAAGAACATACTGTTTCTGTGGATGGCGAACTACTGCCTCATGAAACGATGATTGTTCAAATTTATCCTACCGCCTCTCATGGTGGCCATTATGATGGAACTATATTTATATATGATATATATATATATATATTATGTTTATGTTTTCTTTATTCTTCTGTATTTTTTCATTTATATAATTCCTTTATGGTTTCTATTATGGGTAAACGCGATAATTTCATTTGAGGAAGAGCAGACTACCACCCCCTCAAAGTGATATGACTCGTTCATTCCATATGTGGGATTTATAAAGGATGGAGTTAATGAAATTATATATTATATTATAATGGAATTATAATATACCTATGTATCATTATTTTTTCATTCTGTTAAATACTAAATATAAATGAAAGTAACGTTCATGCGTACGTACGACTTACCGTCTCCATGAACAGTGCATTTCATTTCCTACATCTAAATGTTATGTAATATTATAAATACATATATATACTATATATATATGATATATATGATATATAAACCAGGAATATAATTATGTAGATTATTGAATCTTGACCACATGGACAACTTGTAATTATAAGGTGTTCATTTTTTACTCAAGTACCAAATATCGACAAAAGAACCGTTATTAACATAAATGATTACATAATGTTTATAACATGGTAATAAGTGATATAAAAGGGATAATAAACCTAAAAAGTATCTTAATCAAGAATAAATTAACTTAAGTTTATTATTCAGGAAGAACAAGAAACAAACAAGTCATGTCAGACATGAGGTAAGAGGTTTCTTATCTCACTTTTAATTCTGTGAGATTTCCATTGTTTGCCACCTATTTATTACATGTGGTGTATTGTGTACTGCCATTTGATATATATTATCAATATTATATTTATAATTATGATATTATGTGATTCATTTGGTGGTTATTATCTTTTGGTCATATGACTTGATTGATTACAATGTGGTAAGGGGTTTTCATCTCACTTTTTATTCTCATGAGATTCATACTATATTGCCACTATTTACTTTTGTGTGGAATATCTACTACCCATGATGGTATTTTTTGTGTAATATACATTAATTTATGGGTATTTAAATCTTAATTGTATGATCCTTCTTTCATGGGGTGTATTTTTTGTAAGTTACCAAATCGGTAAGGGAACCTTTCATCCTATTCTTTTTAAAAGACATATTTTTTGTTATGTCTATTAATTTACATCTTCTTGTGTTCGGATATGTTCTTTTATATCCTTATTGATGTAAATTTTATTTCCTAGTGATGATATAACCTTTTCTCTATCATCAAATCATTTTATGGATTTTAAAGTGACGTCGTTAGACTGTAGAATTTCTATAAGGGAACATCTTCACCCGATTTCAATTCCTTGGGTTAAACTTCTACTTCATTATTATATCGTGCTGTGAAGATGTGTGAATAAACTCTGATTTGTTTACACTTAATATCCACTTACGTTGGGTTTATTTATATTTTTTAAACATAATTATGTCATTGATTTATCCTTAATCTAAGGATACCATTTTTATAAGGGATTTCATCACAATTTACATTCCATTGAGACTTCATTGTTGTTATGCAAAAATTCACTCTTATATGGTGTATATACTATTATTTGTCATATTATATCATTAATAGATTTATTCTCATGATATTGTAAATTTATTATTAATTTTATTCCTCATTTATTTGTATTCAAGCGTCTCTCATTTTGTTAAAAACTATTTAACTAAAATATCATTTTAAATGTTTTATAGATTTATTCTTCTAAATATTTATCATTAGTGTCCATGTTTTGAAAATTGATTTTAGGATTTATTTATATGGACATTAATGTTTTCAAATTATAATTAATTTAAAATTTTCAAAGTGGTATTGGGCACTTTGATTAAAAAATATCTTTATTAAATGTTTTATATGGTTTTTGAAAATGGTTTAATAATGCATTGATTTTGTCAATATCTTGAATTGTTATATTGTGATTTCAATGTGGAAATGTTATATTTACTTTATGATTGTTTTATATGTTATGAATATGTTATGGTTCTTGGGATTTGATTACATATATGGGTGGTTCTGTGATAAACCTAGGGCGGGTGAGCCCAAGATAGCTCTCTAATGCATTGGGTAATGTGGCAGAGGTAAACATGAATATTTCTACTAAGATATTTAAGTAATATACTGTGATGGGTATTCCAAATGTGAATCCCTACATAGCTATGAAAGCTATAATGTAAGTATGTTATAGATTCCACAAGTTACCTTTATGATTAATGATTTCTATATGCTATTCATAAATCTTATGATTTCATGAGGTATGTTATGATTGCAAAGTATAGTTTCATTGATTTGTATTTATTTATGGGCTAATGTTTTACTTCCTTATTTTATAACCCTTATTGAGATTCTTTTGCTCATACCAAGTTTTTGAAATGTTTTCCACATGACTTAAAGACTAATAGGGTCTAGGATGGTATCAAGGAAAAATTCATGCTGTCTAAAACATGGATCTATACATGTTTCATTTTAATAGTTTTTATTTTATGAAAAATGGATACTGAGTAGTAGTGTCTACATGTAATATTCAAGTTGTTATGTAATAGTAATGACCTAATTCTCTAAAAATCTAAACCATAAAATATCCTCAATGTTAATTATTGACATAATTCAAGATTATATAATTTTTAAGGTCATGGCCTTATTAAGACTCTCAACTATTTGATATAAAAATGGAATAAGAAAATTATCCTTCTTAGTGGATGAATTGAGATTTATGTAATCTATACAGACTCTCCATTGGGTTTACTTTATCACTTTAATTTATTCATTTTTCTTATTAGTGACTATAGTTAATCCTCATCTCATTGGGGCTACATGGATCAAACTCATCCAAGCACTATAAAAAATGGGATATATAATACCATTATCTCGTAGCTTAACATCCTCTTCTCCCACAATCTCTTTCATGTTTGTGTTTAGTCTCCTTTGAAATTCTATACTTGGATTGTGATCTGGTTCCATAGGAATCTTGTATATGAAAAAAGGTCTATTCCATTTTATATTAGCTATGGAACAACCTATTACAGTTTTAAATTTCTTTAGAAAACCTAATAATTTTTATTATTTATTTTCTTTCTAT
The DNA here is from genome assembly GCA_963277665.1 of Viscum album. Lineage (NCBI taxonomy): Eukaryota > Viridiplantae > Streptophyta > Magnoliopsida > Santalales > Viscaceae > Viscum > Viscum album. The sequence continues at coordinate 711,232,937 of OY728162.1, forward strand.
TCAATATAAATAATTAAAGGAAATGTTGAATAATCTCATATAAATGAGTATTTCAAGAGTGATGGGATCCATTTCAACTCCAAATTGGGAACTTCTTCACTTGATTGAAGACTCTTAGGGCTAGGAGGTCTATGATCTTCAATGTACTTCATATAAAGAGTCTAAAAAATTTAAATATTTTGAATTTCATAACCTATTTTAATTTTTTTCTTTACTGATGTTCAATGTGCACATCTCACTCTCATGAGTTCCCAGATCATAATTTAATAAATTTAATAATGTAAAATCATCAAATTAATTTAAAATATATCCCTAAAATTTATCAAATTTTCAACATTGTTTTTAGATAGAGAATCGGCCCCATGTTCTCTAACAAATTATTTATTTTCGGTCACAAAATATTCATTCTCAACTTCACTCTTGATAGTAGAAATAAGATTGTTTTCCATTTCTAGAGAATTTTCTAGATACTCGCTTTGAGAAGACTCAATAGTGTGCGACACAAAATTTTCTACTTCCCAAGGAATTACTTCATCCTTTGGTTTTTTTCAAAATCTACCAAATGTTTTAATCTAACAACGCCACTTTAGAATATTTTTCACTAAAAGTTTATTCATTGACATTTTTAAAAACATTGAACTCCTCATATTTTTAACCAAACATAAATATTAATTTCCCCTTAGACACATCTATAATAAATCATCCAATGGATAAAAAGGTCCTAATAAGGATTATAGGGACCTCCTGGTCACAATCCATGTCTAACATAAGAAAGTAATTTAGAAATAATGGCTTGCCAACTACAAATAGAAAATAATCTACCCTACCTATAAGATATGTGAATAAACATTCAGAAAACTATAGAATAATAGTGGTGGGTTGAATGTAACTCAATATAAACTATTCAAATAATGATAATAGTTGTAAAATAATACTACCACCTAAATTACAAAGAAATTTGAGTTGGAAATTATTCCCTAAGGGTTAGTGAATGAAATTTCTACCAAATTATTTAACATTTGGTGGGATTTTCTTTTGAATAATGGAACTACACTCTTCAGTGAGGCTATATATAGAAAATTATTCTATATTTTTATGTCTGAAACATTTTTCTGATATTTCAGATAACAAGGAATTTGAATTAAGGAATGAATGGAATAAATATTCATAAAGAGATTGGTTAAAATCCCAATGATATGGAGAAGTTGAAACTTGGTATTATTATTAGGTTTTAATTTTTATGGGAAAGGTTTGGGTGGGGCATATTTCATTAAACTATATTGAATTACCCTAAATTATTTAGCAATTTTTTCCTTTTCTTTATTTTTTTTAGGCTCATAAAAATTTTCAACTTGATTTTCCGGTGAAAAAATGATATATTATTCATTTTCAAGATTTTTTATCTCATTTATAAATTGTGTTTGGTCCTATTTTATACTTCCTAAATCACCCTATTTTTTAGTTTGGTCATTTATAAGGTATTTTCCTACTTCTATTTGAGTTTTTAAGACACTTCCTATAAACAGTATCATGATATTTTTCGTAGGGTTTATTTTAGTTGTTCAAGGTAGTTTATCCATATCTTTGGATTCCTTGAAAATTTTTAATCGACCCATTTTTAATTCCAAATTTTTCATTCGATATTCAGCTTCGTCTTTATTAGATTCATTTTGTAAAATTTTAGAGCCAAATTTAGCCTCTTTTGAGTGAAATATTTTAAACATATGATCAATACTATTAATCATTTTCCCTAAATATTTCCTTGGGAATTGTATGGTTCATCCCTTTTTTAATTTTGAAATTGGTTTCTAGGTTGTTTTTAGCAACCTGGGGTAGTAGGTTTTCTAATCATTCCTTGTTCTTTCTAAGAAAATTTGGGATGGTTTCTGTAAGCTTCATTATAATTGTTTTAAAGAGGATCACCTTTACTAGGAATCCTAGGACCATATCCCTAAAAATTAACAATATAATATTATTGGGTTATACTATTAATATTTGGACAAAAATTTACATATTTCCCAAATATACCACATTGAGCACACTACTCCCTAAGAGATTGACTCTGGTTTTGACATCCCACATGATTGGTAATTTTTTGGAATTTTGATTCATTAAATATTTAAGTTTATATTTATTTCATCTAATTTAGCATTAGAATCTATCCATGAACTAGTTTTATTAATACCTCTATTCACACTTTTCCTCCCAGAATTTTTATGTTAATAATTCAAGTTAATATTATGGAAAATATTTATCAACTCCTTATTAGTTTTGTCATTATAATTACCACCAGCTGGATGATCTACCAAATTCCTTCCTAAGGAAGACAATCCTTCATAAAAGGTATCCATAAAGACATGGGATGGAAGCTGTGATGAGGAAACTGCCTAAGAAGGTCCTTAAAGTTTTATCAATCCTAATGAAATGCTTCTCTATCCTCTTGTTAAAAACTAGTGATTTTGTTTCTCATCACTCCCTTAAGTATTTGAGAGTAAAATTTCATTACAAATGAATTGATAACATGATCCCAATTTTGAAAAGAAATGTTTTCATTTAAAATAAAAAACAATTTTTTTCATTACCTTTAATAAAAATGGGGAGCACTCTCATCTTAAGTTCATTTTTATTGAGACCTAGAAGAGGTAACAATTGTACTATATTAGAAAATCCTCTTATGAGTGATATATAATCCTTATTATATAACCTATTAAAGTGAAAGATATTATTTTTTTATCTCAAACCTTTTGGATCTAGGAGAGAATATAATTAAAGAAGGGGTGCTCAACACTTGAGGGAGTTGAAACTCCCTCATCTGAGGCCTTTATTTTTCTTTAATAATGAGCTATAGTTGAAAATTTTCATCATTATTATCAAGAAATCTCTCACATAAGTTTTCCATTTCATATTTATTTACTTGTTATGGTGCTAATATGTTTATTTATCTCATGTATGTAAGGCTATAAACTGTCACTGGATGTTCTTGTGCTTATATAACAATAAACAACAAAAAAATCAGTATAAAAAAGTTATAGAAACACATAGTAGAATAAGAATATTAACAAAAAAATTACATCAATTTTCATATTTTTTTATAATTCTTTTATAATTTTTTTTAAAATTAATTTTTCGTTGTTCTGAAAATTGGTCACAAGAATAAATTCATCAGAAATGGTGTCAAAAACTTGACACATACATTGTTGATTATGTGAATGTTTAATTATATTTAAATTATGTTTACTAATATATAGTAGTGTGTAGGGTGTCGAATCCACAAGGAAGGGAATATGCGATTTTACTACAAATATTTGAAAACAAACCATCGAAAACAATGGATAGAATCTTTTGTTTTATTTTTATTTTATTATTATTGAAAATTAGTGATGAATTAAATAATTATTTTTTAGATAAAGTATAAAGATTAAGGATCCGTGAGAATGGGTGGTGAAAAATATAATAGAGATAGAAAGGTGAATTAAAACTGTCAAGTTTAAATTGAATTTTTTATTCCCAGAATTTTTATTAAATTCATATCCTTGAAAAATGATTTGATTAATATCTCACCCCAAGAGAAAAATCTTGAATAATAATGATTTTTGGATTTCTTCACTTTAAGAATCATCAAACAACATTAAATTTTGAATAATTTTCGATGGAATAAATCTCATCAAAATATTCTAATGTTTTGAAAATTAAAATTGAAGAAATGCATTCAGAATCAATCTTGTTCATTAATAATAATGTTTTGAAATTTAAATTCCACAGGTGTAATTTTTTTTTTGAAAAATAATATTGAATAATAAAAGTACGGAACTAGCAGTATTAAACTCCCCAAGAAACGAAATTAGCTACTGATAATTTTCAATTCAAGATTCAATCAAGATTAAATTTTGATTGAAAATGAGTGAAGGAAAATAACATGAGAGAAGAGGTCTAACCTAAAAATATTTATCACGATAAGAATTTCCCTACTCCTCATTTAAATCCACCAATATCTCTATTGCTCAGTCTCAATTCTAGAATCCCAAATTCGAAAATCACAGAATCCCATTTAAGTTCCCATGTATCAATTTAAAAGTGTATGAATCCTTCCCCAAAATAATTTTAATTTATTTTTCATCCTTTATAAATCTATCAATGTCCACTTTTAGATAACTTAACCTGGTTTTCTCTTTTTACCTATCTACATGTTTCTGGTGATGTAATTTTATTACTTTCATATGATAAGAGAAAACCCCCTTCAAATAGATTTTAGCAATTGAACATGAACTTTGTTCCATCTACATGGAACTTGAATGTTCACACAAAAATTAAATTACCTTCAAGATACTCAAAAACTTGGCCTTGAATTTATCACCACTAAATTCACTTGATTAAACTCGGATGAACAAAAAAAATTCATCACTAGATTTACCAAATTTGACCTTAAACCTCGCCGAGATAAATTATCAGGAAGGTAGTGTGTATTGTTTCAATATTAAGACAAAAAAAAGGGAGGTTTCAAGGTCCAATTTTATCTTTGGTTGATCCTATAAGAACATAGAAAAACCAACAACAATAAATATTCAAAATTGGGTACCACTAATTCTTAAAAATATAGAAACCCCATTTCTATAATGAATTTGATTATTTAGTTTTAGTTAGCATTATCTCGCTCAATGATAATTAACCCATTTGGCCTTTCACTCCCTTTGAACAGATTTTTCAATTATTAATTAAGATCAAACATTGAAAAATCAAGGTATTTCCATAACTTTAAAATTCCAAATCACATGAAATTTTATTCAATGGATCGCACCTCACAATTACTAAAACTCATCATGTCATGTTTTTCCATCCTCTATATAACTTGTGAATGTCTTATTCAGTGGCTTCCAGTTCAGTCAAACATTGATGGTGGCTTCAACTCTGTTGATGGAATATTCTAACCATGAAGGTTTTTCGGCTTTCATAGTTGAAAATGAAATATGGATCTATTAGTATCCCTTCATGCAATGACGGTTCATATTCAAATGAAAAAACCTATAATCTTTCTCAAATAGAGGCATCAACATCAACCTGGTTCATCTCCTTCAATGTAACAAAGGAAACTGGATACACTCTCAAACTGGTACTTGACCTGATACATCACATACCCAAAGGGTGTTCTCGATCCCCATAGGCTGGTAACTAGCACCCAAGCATCAAACAATAACCAGAGGGAATGATTTAACCCTACCTAAAGAAACAAGAAGGCATCTATATATATATATATAATAGAAACAACAATGGAATAGATAAATATATTCCATAACTAAAAACAAAAAATGAAAATCAAACAAATCAAGAGTAGAAACAATCTCTAAGTATAGGTCCTGCAAGAAAGGACAACCAAAATTGGAAAGAAGATAACTACTCCATGTGACAGCATGGGAAGACTCTCACCATCTCACTATTTTATACTCAACTCAGCTGATAGAAAACATCACTGCCTCACTATGGTGTCTATATTATCCTTACATAAAAATACAAAACTAGGTCTGTGCGCTGCCTAAGGGGTATGTAGGGTGTGAGATAACAGGCTCAGTAGCATCTCACCCAGGTTTTTCATGAAAATTCTCCTTGCAAATAACTCTAGTTTTCTCTTCTTATATAAAACATGGCATTATAAGTAGTAAAGTAGTTTTATAAAAATCATGGTAAATATTTACCTTTTCCAATAATCCAAAACAAAGGAATGTATATCAATTTCAAGAATAATTTCCATTATCATTTAACAAAATCCAAATCATGTGTATAAAATCTAAAATAGTACAAATCCATGAATAAGTAAATCACACCAAGGAACTCAAAAGGTATGGCCAGTAGACTATTTGTACCATAAACAATTAATAGTGCATAAAAAGTCCATAAAAATAGAACTAAGGAATACAAGAACACCCCTTGATTGAACCTTCCAACAATTTTAAGAACATTTCCCTAGAACAATAGGCCTAGGGAGTAGATAAAATCCCCCTGATCAAACCTCTTGATGGTAATATGGACAATGACCCTAAGCTATACCTTCTACCTATGTAAAAAAGGCTTCCCATGTTCTTTATTTCATAAATCACTTCAATGATTTAAAAATAACCCTTTTTCATTTACCAAAATCTAGGGAAACACAACCTTTTACCACAAATCCATTTACACACACAAAAAAATCATGAAAAATTTATTTATAAGTCAATTTTTAAGAACCTTAGTAATACAGTTCATCCAACAAAGGATAGATACAGAACCACCTACCTCAAAACTTGAGGTTACACATGCCCAAAAAGAATCCAACAATAAGAATATCATAAAATGACAACAAAGACCCCAGAATAAACCTACGTATCTTATTATTGATTCAATTCTAAAAATGTGTTGTCAAAGAAGAGGAAATAAAACATACCTCATGAACGCACACCCGTCACACCACAACAAACAAAGCAAATGGCCCCCAAAACAATATATCAATTTAGATATAAAATGAAAAAAGAAGAAACCTAATCATGATTCAATAGATTTGATAACATAAGGAAATGGAATTACCAAAATCAAATCAATGAATAATCCTAAAGGATTACTCACCCTGAGATACTCAAACCAATGCAATGGTGATCAATCATTAAATGAATCAATCTAGATCAAACGGAGACTCCCCAAATCGCTAAAGAAGGGTTCTAAGTTAAAATCCAATGGATATAAAGATGAATGAATGAAAATTTCATCTAATAACACCCTAAAATCCAACACTATTACATTTACATGGTGTTTAATCCCTTTATATATCATGTAACCCTCAGGGCTCGAATACACGAAAACCTATCACCATTTTTAAAATTGGCATTTTAACATTACCAAACTTGAAATATTTACATAGTGTGTACTCCCTTCATGTTGTGTAAAAGGTTCATGGTATCAATCATAGATAACATACACATTTTTTACTCCCATTACATGGCATGTATTTTTCCTATAGACTACAAAAACAACATATTCTTACACAGAAGCCCCAAACAAACTCGAGTGTTATCTAAACTAAGGGAGAACCCCACAATGTCATTAACACATTTGTTCTAGGAATTCATAAATTCAAAAAAAAAACATAAATATGTGAAATTTAGGTCATTTCACCCAAAAAATTTCCTCCATCCATGAGAGTCCCAAGATGCAACCAATTAAAGACGGAAACAAGTAAAGGGAAGGTAATTACCCATAAGCGGGTACCTTGATGCTACAAACTCCCCATCATAAGACTTTCCATCCCTGAGAAGTCATGTGTAAGAATGATGTCTGGTAAAGAGGTGAGGTCGTTGATCCCTTGTTAATGTATTATTCTCCCAAGACTTATGAGAATCCAATCTATGCCTCCATAACACTATTCCAATAGAATAGACTTACTTCACAAGAATTTCACTTTAGATTCCATGATCTCTATTGGATGATCCAAAACATAATCATCTGGATCTAACTCAATATCTTCCCAACTTAGAACATGATAAGGGATAGGATAATATTTCCAAAGTTTTTATATGTGGAAAACATCATGAATTAATATCAAGTGAACTAGAAATTTGAACTGATAAATAACATTCCTAAGCCCCTTAGTTACCTCAAGCTATCCAAAATATCATAGGTCCAACATTACCTCTTTTCCAAACCTATGGTGACCCAATCAAGGAGAAACATTCAAGAAAACCAAGTGAACTACATAAAAATACAAATGACAATGTCACTAATCCATATAATATTTCTACCAACTCTATGTTGTATCCAGATGCTGATGTATAACCTGAATCCTTGTGGAAATCTTTAGATCCAAACTTAGTCCCACCAAAGAATTTTCTACCACCTATTCCCAAAAAATTGATGACCTATATGGAAAACCATACAAAGACATGAGATGATCCATTATTATTGATGACTGATAAATATTTTTTTAAGTGAACTCAACCAGTCCTAGATGGCTGTCGCAAGATCCACCCAAATACACGACACAGGTATAGAGGTTATCCTCTAGGACCTGAATAACATGCTCTGTTTGACCATCTGTCTATGGGTGATAAGTTTTACTCAAACTAACCTAAGTCCTCATCAACTCTTGGTTACTTATCCATAACCTCAACATAAACCTAGGATCCATGTCTAAAAGAAGGTATAAGGAACCCCATGTAACCTCGCAATTTCCTATAAATACAGCTAACCCAGATCTTTAACTTTGGTGGTGTCTTTGATTGGAATAAAATGAGCCGACTTTTCCAAATGATCAATCAACACCCGGATAACATTTTTTCCTTTGGTATTCCATGGTAATTAGAAAACAAAATCCATGGTTACCTCTTTGTATTTTTAAACTAGCACTAGAAGAGGCTGTAAAAAACTGGATGGTTTCAAATGCTCTATATTTTTCTATTGGTAGGTGTAATAGTGGGAAACATAATCAGAAATCTCACACTTCATACCCAACCACTAGAATCATCATCTCATGTTATAATACATATTTATAGTACTAATATTAATTACCTATGAAGAAATATGGAAATAAAACAGAAACGATCTACTAAAAGATGCTAGGATGAAAAAACTGATCCCCAAAACTGAGAATACCATATGATGAGAGAGACCATCCTGAAATAGTATCCCCACCATATAGGGTTTCTCAAATTAATCTGAACTTATCATCATACTACTGAATCTATAGAATAGAATCAAGGGTAGATGAATATAATTGAATACTGGTCAAAACGATGCCTAAAACATCCTCCTAAGTATCTAGATGTAACTGAGAAAAAAGATCCATAAGTTTCTACTATTTCTTCAATTCAAAAACAGACTTGGATGGTACTTTCCTTCTAAGAGAATATACAATTACATTACCCTTCCCTAGGGTGTAGGCTATATCAATGTAAAACATTTTAAGGTATTTTACCCATCTTTACTATCTAATATTCAATTCCGTTGGAGAAAAGATATATCTTAAACTCTTATAGTTTGAAAATATTGTGAATACTTCCCCAAAAAGATAATGTCATCATCTATTAAGTTTGTTCATAGACACATCAAGATCCAAATCATGAGTGGGGTAATTTTTCTCATTCATTCTAAGATAAAGAGAACCATAATCCACCATATGATCTTCCTGTATAAGAAATAACCCAATCAATTTCCATAAACATCACAGAGTACCACATACTCTTTACCGAACTCAAGTAAGATCAAAATAAGATCCTATGTCAAAAGTCATTTCAACTCATCAAAACAAGAATGATACTTTTCATCCCATATTAATTTCACCCCTTTCTTGGTTATAGTAATTAAAGGTGAGACCAACTTTGAGAAATCCTTGAATAACCGTCAATAGTATCTAGAAAGACCAAGGAAGCTCTGAATCTCAAAGACATCTCATGGATCTTCCCATGAAAATACAACCTTTAACTTCTAAGGGTCATCTAATAGGCTATTCTTAAAAATCACTTTCCCTATGAAATTTACTTTTTAAATCTATAAAGTGAATTTAAAAAAAATATTTCCATACAGACGATGACTTCTGATGTTTTCCAAAACTAAACTAAAATGGTTCTCATTCTCACACTCAGATCTTAATTAACACAAAATATCTTCCAAAAACTCTATAACAAATTTTCAGGATACTAATGGAATATATGATTCATTAAATCCATGAAAATTGTAAGATTGATAGTCAAACCAAATGATATTATTAGATATTCATAATGTACATACATTTTCTTGAGAGCCTTCTTCAATATATCGCTCTCCCAAACTTTGAGTTGATGATAAAATAACCACATATCAATATTCAAAAACCACTTTTCCCCCTTTAACTAATCAAACAAATCATCAAAACAAGGAAAAGGATACATGTTCTTAACTGTCTTCTTTCCAAAGAGCATCGGGGTTGCCCAAGGTGAAACACTAGGGAAAACAAAATAATTTGGAACCAGATCATCCAACTGAATCTTGAGCTATTTCAAATTTTATGGTTCTATACACTAATAAGTTTTTAACATTAGCTAAATCCCTAGAACCAAGTAAATAAAAAAATCCACCTCTCTCTCTGGAGGAATCCTAGAGAAATCATCTAGGAAAATGTCTAGAAAACCCCAAAAAATGGTGGGAAGATTAACAATAGAAGAAATATCATTGAACTCAGCTGAAAAAGAAGATAATAAACTTCTAAGATATGGGCAGTAATATCCTACATAGATATACCTCATAAACCACTCCCCATGAAACACCCATGATCTCCCATAAGTTTTAAGAAATGAGACATTTATATGATAACAATCAACCACAACAATATTTTCTACAAGCTAATCCATGCAAATGATAATTTCAAACAAATCTAGATTGATAATAATAAAATCCCAGACGAGCTCTGCATCATCTATTGATTGGGCATAAGGACACTAAAAATAGTTCTCTTTTCTATTCATAAGAGGTTTCGGTAACTCCATAAAAAATTAAATGAGTTCCGTCAAAAGGTTAAGAATATCAACAAAAAGACCATATATAAATCAGTGGGAAGTACCAGTATCAAATAAATAAATTTCTATTAAGGATTAAATAAATATGGCACATTTCACTATTGATGAACCCATTTCTACCTCCACTAGAAACCAATATACTATGTAAAGGCGATTCAATCATGAGGCTAGTGTTTGGATCCTTATAGTCTTTAAAGAATCTGAATATTCTTTAGTATCCTTTAGAGATGACGATCTTTGACTATATCGAGGAGTTGACATGGCTTGATAGAAATTTTGTAGATGACCATAATGTCCCCAACTGTTACACATATTTATAGGTGAAAGACATGAATTCCTAGTGTTTCATACCTTTCTACATTGATAATAAGTAATAGGAACAATATTATCTATAACCAGAGGTGATGAAGGGGCCTTCAGCTGAGAATAACCTCCACTGCTCCAGTAGTTATCCTACCGCTCCCTATTTTTCCCTAGCACACCACTAAAGCTTCCAATAGGTGGAATATAAGGGGTGGAATATCCATCCTTTCCTATTATATTAATTTATTCTATTATATCCTTATCCACTATCTAAACATGGGACAAAAGATTCAACATAAACACATGTGATCTAATATTCATTTGTAAACCCTAAAGGTACATCTAAGCTTTCATCTGGTCATTATTTATAATCACTGGTCTAAAATGAACAAGCTTAGAAAATTGATTTGTGTATGCCGACACCACATGATCTAAATTCTATAAATATAGTAACTCTATATATTTCTCCATCATTAGAGATTCTATAAAAAACTTTGGAAGAAGAGAGTCTTGAAACCCCTCTAGTCCAAGACCACATGCTTACCATCCAGTACCATGGAATCCCACCAATGCTTACTATGAACCTAAATTCTGAATTTTCCACACTTCACTATGATACACTCAAGTGTATCCTGGAAGTTGAAGATCTGATCGATATCTTCAATCCGGTCCTCTACATCTTGAGGTTCATTCTTACCCTTAAAAATGGTGGCTTCTCACGTAATAACTATCACTATTGATCTCTTTCTCCTACAACTCCTAGATGTACCTCAAAAACTACGTTCTAAACTTGTGTCAAATTCAGATCGACAGCATAAACATCCAAGATGATAGCCTTGATAAATTTTTGATCAGTCAAAGGATTTCCTTAAGGGGTTTCGATTTCACCCTCATGGTGATCTTGCAGAACACATCTCAGAGTAATGTTATTGTGCACTGAAACAATAGAAATGATCAAAAACAAAAAAAAATCTCAATTCAAACAAGAAAACCGATAATAAAAAACTAATATTAACATCAAGAACTCAAAATAAGATGCAAACATCCCAACAACACATGGTAACTTAATTCTCATCATGGAATGAGATAGCTAGGCACTCACCACAATATACCTCTCAAGTCTTCAAAATCATATTTCTAGACAACCAAATGTCCCAAGATGAGGAATCTTGAGAAAATACCTCTTTTGATACCAAACTATAATGAACCAACCTGAATACCCTCTCAAATCGGTACCTGACCTTACACTTCACATACCTAAAGGGTGATCCTGATCCCTATGGGCGAGTAACTAGCAATTGAGCATCAAACAACAACCATAGAAAATGATTTTACCCAACATAAAGCAAAAAAATTGCACATATATATAACATAAACAAAAGTGAAAAAGATAAATATATTCCATAACTGAAAAAAATAGTGGAAACCAAACAACTCAATAATATAAATAATCTCCAAGTACAGGTCCAACCACAAAGGACTACCAAAATATAAAAAAAAAACTACTTTATATGATAGTGTGGGAAGACTCCCACCATCTCATCACCAGCTAATCAGATTAGCTGATAGATAACCTCCCCTCCTTATTATGGTGCCTTTCCTTTCCCGGCATCAATATATATAACCAGGTCCACGCACCGTCAAAGGGGTAGGCAGGGTGGGAGCTAAAAATCTCCATAGGGTCTCACTTAGTTTCTCCATAATAAGTATTTTTATAAATAACTTCAGTGTGATATTTTAAAATAAAACATGGAATGATAAGAAGTAAAGAAATTTTATCAAAACAATGATAAATATTCCCCTTTTCCAATAATTCCAAAATAAAGGCATGTATATCAATTTCAAGCATAATTTTTATTATCATTTATAAAAATCCAAAGAATTCATATCAAATCCAAAATATTACAAATCCAAAAATAAGTAAATTATACCAAGGAACTCAATAGTTCATGTTAGAAAACAACTAGTACTAGTGCAAAAAAAGTCCTAAGATCATGGTCCTAAGAAGAATAGGAATTCCCCACGATTGAACCTGATAACAATGTCAATAACATGCCCCTTGAACAATAGGCATAAGGAGCTAGAAAAATACCCATGAAAAAACCTCTCGATGGTAATACAGATAGTGTGCCTAAGCTAAACCTTTCATCTATATACCCATGACTTCCCATGTGTTTCATTTCATAAATCACTTCAACGATTTAAAAATGACCCTTTTTCTATTTACCAAAATCTAGGGGAAAGTCATATTTTATCACAAATAAATTTTCACACACACAACAGTCATGGAAATTTTATTTATAAATCAATTAATAAATATAGAAGATATATATTTCATCTAACATAGTCTTGAGATGGAACGAACTACCTCAAAACTGGGGGTCACACATTCCCAAAAAGTATCCACCAACAATAAGATTAAAATAATGGAAATAAGCCCTATAATCAACCTACATATCTTATAATTGATTCAATTCAACAAAAGGGTTTCTAGAGAAGAGGAAACAACACATAATTCAAGAACACACACCCACCTCACCACAACCAAAAAAGGAAATTTCCCATTGAACATGATCGCATAACGGATCAAGATGTAAATAAGAATAAACATCACCATAGTTCAACAGATATGATAACACAATGAAATAGTGCTACTATAATGAAAGAAACAAAGAATCAGTAAGTCTTACTCACTCAAAGAGATACAAACCAACTTTAATGGTGATCAATAATAAAAAAAATCAATCCATATCAAATAGAGATTTCGAAAATCGCTATAGTAAGGCTCTATGTTGAGATCTGAAGGATCTTCAAATTAATGAATGAAAATTTCTACCAATAGGAACCCTAAAATCCATCACCATGACATTTACATAGCATGTAATCTCTTTGCATGTAATGTAATCCATTGGACTCAGATACAATGAAAAAATAACCTCTTATTATAAAAAACTAATATTTTTACATTATGTGTCATGTAATTTATACATGGTGTGTACCCCCTTCACACTGTGTACTAGGTTCATTGTATCCCCTTGCATAAATTACACATTCTGTACTCCCATTACATAGCATGTATTTTTATTGCAGACTGTAAAAACTAAAAATTGTTACAAAAGAACCCCAAACTAACTTGGGTTTTCTCTAAACTCAAGAATAACCTCACAATGCCATTAACACATTTATACCCAGAATCCATTAATTTAATCAAACATACATCCCTAAACTTTGGGTCATTTTCCCTAAAAAATCCTCTCCATCCTCACATGTCTCAAGACACACCCTATTAAAGAGGAAACAATTAAATATAAGGTAATTACCTGAAAGCGGGTAATGGGGTGTTACATTTAGTTTTCCAAGATATAGATCAGATGACTCAGACTCTAAATCCTCTATACTAGAACAGGATCATCGATCATTATTTGTCTTCAGTAGGTAATTTTTGGATTGCATCACAATAGTGGAGCTTCGTTCAAGTGCTCTTACATAATGTTTAATCCATTCATCCTGACTAGGGTTTTCATATTTGACTGGTGCTCGGTGGATGGTAGCACATCTTATAGTGGATCATCTCCATTAATGCAGCACACATAAGGGCATCAGTGTTCGAATGTCGGAGTAGTATAAGATTTTAATTGATAGAGTAGGGTGAGACAGGGGAGTGGTGGTATAATCTAAGGGTGGAGTTGGATGTAGATCAGGTGATTATGATGGTGATTTATAGAAGAAAAATATGAAAAGTTTGTATATATTAGTAGATCAAGTCTAGAATTAGATAATTTATAAATAGAAGGGTAGACGAACAAGGGAGTTGGCTGTAGATTAAGCCCGATGTTAGCTCTACATCTGGAGGTGGCACTGGGAGGAATGGTAGAAGGTCCCTCTAATGGTATTATGATACACTAAAACAAATAAATTAAAAATTAATGATCAAATTTTTTTATTATATTAAAACATTAAAAAAATATATATATTTTTTTAAAAATCAATTAATTATTTTAAATATAAAAATTAAAAGTAGAATTTGTAAATGTTAAATATAAAAAATAAATCAATAAATTCAAATTTTGTTAGTTAATATTTGAAAAATAAATATTAATTAAAATAGAAAAATAATAATACAAATATATTAAAAAATAAAAAAATATTATAAATTAAAATTAATTTCCATTAATTAAATAAAAATATATTGATGGAAAATAAAATTTAAAAAAAGTAAACATTAAAAAGAGAATCACTTAAAATTACAATTCAAACAGAAAAATAGAAAAATTTAAAGAAAATGATAAAATTAATATTCTAGACCTAAAAACACAAAATTGAAGCAAAAAATGATTAACTAGTAGATTCAACATCAAAAATACTAAAGTAAAATTATTTGATATTAAAACCAAAATGAATTAATTAAATCATGAAAAAATTAATGAAATTATGTGAAAAAACACTTTTATTAGAGGCCATATCAGTATCGTACAATAATATCACCAATAAAACATAATTAACATCAAATAATGTCATCATATATGAAAAATTTATTTAAAATATCACTTGGAACATTTCTTAAGGAAAATATGTTTTCATTTTTGAAATTGATTATTTAAAATCAAAATATTTCTAAAATTTTTAGTAAACCATTTTCATCAAAAAGAACCAATGAAGCTTATAAATTAAGCTTCAAAGTAAATAATTATTATGATGGTGGTAATATCTATTCATGTCGTATTTGTTAAAATAGAACATTTTTCACCCTTTGTAAAAAGTCATTAAAATTTTGTTTAGAAAACATATTTTAAAAAAGATTCCATTTAAACCATTGTAAATTAATAAAAAGGTAATGAAAATTAACTTCTTAAAACATTTCATGTTTATTTAAAAACTTTTATAATTTTTTTTGACGATAATGGACTTTGAAGAAAAATTTCATCGACCAAAGATAAGATAAAGTCATCTTTTCTTAAAGAACATTTTATCGATAATTTTAAGTATCAAAGAGAGGAAAATGGTATTAATACATAAAAACTATAGAAATAACTATATTAGAATTAAATATATGTACAATATTTATATAATTTCCCTCAATATAAATTCAAACATAGGATATCCTAATTAAAGTGATATTGAATCAGAATTCCCCTTCCAGTTTGGTAACTTTTGACTCATAATCACCACGAATAAAATAAAATAAAATGAAACTTTAAATACCATGAAAATAAGGACATTTATGGTACAACATAAAAATTGGTCTGTATATACACCTTATAAAATAATATAGTTATATAATATAACATATGTCCTAAAGAAGATAAATAGATAAAATTAACCCTTACCACTTTGGTAACATTCCAATCAAAACCACCTTAATGAAATAATTTGAATTATAAATTTAAATGTACTGAATTAATAATTATTAATGTTATAACATTCCAAAGTATCATTATATTCATCTTATAGAAAAATAGGTGCACAACATCAAACTTATCTTAAAGAAAAAAATCAAACGAAGAACTCTTACCTCAACCTCAGTCATGCTTCATAAATGTAGAAATATCCTATATAATAAATATATATTTATTATAAATATATTATAGAACCATATTCATGAATAAATTAATATGTATAATTCCATTATAATTTTAAATTATCCTTCAATTAATAATTTCTTCATTAAAATTAACATTCAGGTGGAAATTAATTTGTTTTCTATAAATGTTTCTGTTCGATGGTTTTGTTACTTTCCCCATGGTCATGGAATCATCATCTATAAACTATTAATCATGAAATAAGTATCATATTTATTCATAATATACAATTATATATTTATTCTTATAAATTTTTGATGAAAAATGAATTACAACGCTTCATGGAGATGGTAGTCCATACGTATGCACGAGTGATTTTTCCACTTTTTGATCATTAGAATAAAAAAATTAAATAATAATTAACCTTTAAAAATAATTATTTTATTATAAATATCATATATATTCATTAAAAATATACTTATTACCATCCATGGAAAATTTAATTAAAACAAATCACTTCGCTTCGTTGAGCTGGAAGTCTACATGTATGTATGAGTAACGTTATCACTTTCTAATGGATTGAAAGGTAAAAATGTATGTAAAACCCAAGATAAATATATTATTTGAAAATTATAATTCAATTAAAAAATAATACAACTTATATTTAAATATTTTATAGCACAAAAATCATAATTTTATAGGGTAAAAAACGATTTTGAACTTACTTGGTCAAAATAAGCCTATAATGAATTTTTGAATTTTTTCATTAGGAATATGATTTTATGAATAATAAAAAATGTAGTATTTAACTATTAAAATTTTTCTTTATAATATTTTTTATAATATTTAGGACTAAAAATTTATTGACTATAAATTTGATAGAAATAAGGACAATATCATTTGGAGGTAAAATAAATATTTTTCTGAAAACTTTTTTTTAAAAGGTATAACGTTGATCGATTTGAATTAATTGAAATAATATTTAATGATGAATGATTTCAATAAAAATTATAGTTTATATGTATATAATTATGAATTAAAATTCATATAATTATGATTATGATTCATATATTTAATGTAATATCATCTTATTATTGAAAATGTATTTCTTGAAAAAACCCATTTTTCAGCACATTTTGTGACTCTATTATTTAAATTATATTATGCCACATCTATGAATTGAATTTGATAAATTTTATCCCATATTTTTAATTAAAATAATTAATATTAGGTAATTATTTCAATTTATTTTTTTTCATAATTAATAGTAAAAATAGTAAAAATTCATAACCACGATTAAGGTAAAAATGAGTTTACCATAGGTTAATCTAAAATTTAAGGGTCAAAATGACCTAAAACTTGATAAAACACACTTTTTTTGTTTAATTTTAATATTATACTATTAAATTTATAATATGATCAATTTTTTCCATGATTCCATTAAATTTACATGGAATTATTGAAAAACATTGAAAAATTACAATTGTATCACATACCTCAATTATAAAAGGGAACCTACTCCCCTCACTTCTTCACACCTCTCAAGGAATTTATCTTGAACAAACCATAAAAAATATCACCCAAAAGTAATTATACCCATTATATAGATACCTTTTATCTCCAAAATAATAATCCTGTGCTCCTTAATAAGAGATCCAAAGGAGGCTCTTCTAAGATAAGGTAATTATCTTCACCAAGATCTTTCTTTTTTACTTATTATTTTACCACCTTAAATTATGTCTTAAAAATTAAAATATAAAAAAATACCAACCATATACTAAGATGTAATTATTTTTATGGAGTAATATTTATCAATCTTCTTCTTAATCAAATGGGAAACAAAACCATTGATTGTATGTATGAAGGACTACCACCTCACAAACTGATGTAATTTGTTTTCCATTATTGACTGACATGGATAGTCATAATCATTTAAATAATTAATATATATGATAAATATGAAATTTTATTTATTATATGAAATTAATATATCATCCAATTCTTTACCTTTCAAACATTGAGAAAATGTTATCACCACTCATGCCTACGTATGGTCTATCATCTTCATGAAGCAATGTGATTCATTTTTCATATCAAAATTTAAAGAGTGATTATAAAAATGTATATAATGGGTAAATATGGTATTTATAACATCAATATTATTCTGTAGGTTATGTAAATATATCCTATACATAAGAACCAAAACTTCTATGACAAAACATGCATGAGAAAATGAAGTAGTTAACACCCAAAATAATTATAATAATGAAATATTATTAATGAACATGTGATAAGATATTATAATAGGATAATATATGATATTTTAAATATTAATATTCTTCTATTATAAATTAATAACATTTATAAAACCATTATATTTGAGGTTAAATTACATTCAACTAAAGGGAAGTGGGAGTTAATGGAATTTTATCTCAATTTCCACTCCATTGAGAAGTTTTTTTTATTATGAAATTATTAACTTTTATGTGGTGTATATACTTCCCCATTGATATATTTAACATTATTACATATTTATTCATGATTATTAATGTTTCAATTCATGTTTATTCATTCAAGGGGTTATAATTAAAAATTTACCAAAGGCTTAAGAATTTATTTTACAATTTCACTTTCTTTTTGGATTGATTATATTTTCATTGAAGAAACCTTATCATTTATCCTTATTAAACTCTAATAATTTTCTTATCATATAGATATTTAATTTTTTTACATATTTTATTCCAAATTTTTCTCTCTTTCAAACTTGAATCAAGTAATGAAATGTTTAAAAAAATAACTAATTTTATTTCTGATTTAATTGGGTATATTTTTATTTTATATCCCTGTCTTTCCAAAACAATTAAAAAAGTCCATTTTATTACTCAAATTATTTACTAAGTAAATTTTTATGTTATCCTAGAATTTTTTTTAAATGTATTAAATTAATATTTATAATGTTTTCTGAAAGGTTCATTTTCAAATTTCTTTACAAAATTTAGAAGGAATCATTTTTAACGTATACGGTTTTAACATACTTTCCAAACACCATAAATGTTTTAAGATATTTAGCTTCTTATAAATGTTTTAAATGGTTATATAAAGGAAAATATTAAATTAAATATTATTTTTATATTTATCTTCAATTTTATTTATTTCTCCAAAGGACATGATTTTATTTCTAAACCTATATTTCTGATGAATCTGTGATCAACTCTTATCAATTATTAATTTTGTGGTTGTTATCTTTATCTTAAAACATTAATTTATTTTATCATTTTACATTACATTTTCCTTAAATATAAATATTCTTTATCATGGATATGATTATCATATATCATTTCTTTATATGGTTTTTTACTTTGAATGTAATTTAATTGACTGATGAAATATTAATATTCCATATTTTTATTGAATATAAAAATTTATTGATAAGGAATATTATTTATGACTTGAATTGATCATTAGATTTATGAGGAATGAATTTGACATGTATTTATAGGTGGGGACCATGATATATACCCCATTGATGCATCAAAAAGTCTCATGATATAAACCAGTTGGCCAAATTAAATGGGTTTTAGTGTGTACCTACCAATAGATTAAACTATTTTAGAACAAGGTCTTGACATTATAGATATCATGATTTCAGAGATAATTATTTCCAATATTAATCATTTTCATCATTGAGAGTTTATTTATTATAATCATTGAGATTATTTCATTGATATTATCCATGGATGCATTTTTTTCTCAAGTCACTGATTAAATGGAACGTGTTTTCAGTTATGTAGCTTTCTATATTTATTATACACTATTTATCCTAATAAATTTTCTTATATGTAACTCTTAATAATCATTTTAGCTCACCCTTATTTTTTCCCTTTCCCCAATATATGAAGATAAATTATTTGAATGAGTTTCAAGGATTTCAATCCTTTTATTTTGTTTTCTTTTATATTCTATTCCTAATGTAAGATGGGTATCATGTACATATCTAGTTCTCCAAGAATATTAAATTGATTGGTGATTCAGTATTAGAACCCTTTTATCTATGAAAATTTATTAAATTAAACATGATCTTTGGGTAAATGGATTCAATATTGTTATTATTGGTATTAGTTATAGTTTAGTAGAATCCTTGACAACAAGATTCCAAAAAACATAAATTAGGGAATATAACCCTATGATAGACTTTAACAATATGAAAAATTCTATAATAACTTTCTAAATTTTTTAAAAGGTATATATAATAAGTTTATTACAAGAGATACATCCATGTCTAGATACTACAAGTTGATGTGTTTTGGAATAGATGCATCTAGGGGTAATAATCCTAAAAAGAGTTAGTTTGAGTATATCTCTTATATCATTCTATTACATGATAAGTGATACCTTACTACACAACTGGATTTAAATCCCAATGGATATTATTTGGTTAATTCTAATTTTCTTTAGAAAATATTATGAAGTATTTTAAAATATTTTTATGATTTAAATATATTTCAAAAGAAACAAAGTTTTTGATTCTAAGTTTAAAATTGCATAAATTTTTATTTTGGGTTAAGTGTTGCATTATATTTACAATTATACTTTATGATTTAAAAATAATATTGTTATGAAGTTGTTTCGGTGCGGATGTGCGTCGGGTTACGCTGTTCCGCCAGGACGCGTTCGCGCGTGCACCCGTCAACCCGAGGGGATGGGCGCGCGGCTTGTGGTCCCGCAGTCCCGCTTTCCAAGGGCGGGCGGCATTCGTCCCTTATTCAGGGGCGTCTGCTCTTTGATCGAAACCGGGATGATGGGATGTCGGCTCCTCCTTCCTTGGACGTCTCCTCGGAACTCGTCGCCTAATCCGGGTCTCCCTCATAGACTTAAGAATGTTCGTGAATCTCGTTCCCGGCGCCATATCTTCATGGACACCGGTTAATTACGCTGCTTCCGCCCGGACGCTCCAAGGAGTCTGGTCGGGGCAGCAACCTGCGGTGAGAAGGCCGGGTGGCTCTGGGTGCTGGGGGCGTGTCGTAGCACTGCGGCTCTGCACGTCTGTCTTCCGTCCCTAATAGGGCTTCTCGAAGGCATGATGGCCTGAGGCATCCCGTACTAGGTGCAGGGAACTGTGTCACCTGAGGTTTTCCTCAGCTTCCCATGTTTAACACGGGGTATGCCGCGAGTTTAACGTCCAGCGGGGACGACATCAGACCGATCAACACGAAAAGTGGATCAGATGACAGAACCCCTTGCGGGGAACCTCCGACGCTGGGGCCAGCACATGGGCGGCTTCCCAAATGATGTGGAGTGGAGTGAAGTGGCATGACCCCACCGGGATGTGGCGGCCCGGGTAAGGATCAGGATGGATGATGGAGTGAAGAGCTTGGACCCCGTAGGGGCTTCCTACGTACCGCGCGTTAGCACGGATCAAAGTCAACGTAGTTCGGGTATACAGTTTAACGTCATGCTGGACGTCGGCAAGCCGACTCACGAAGAGGTCTAGGCCGCCGGGCGGAGGATTGAACCGAACCACCTCGCACAGAGGGGGGTGGAACGGCCGGGTGGATCACAGTTTCACGTCATGCTGGACGATAAAAGGAGAAATGGGAAAAGGGGCTGTGGGGAGGCACAGTGGAGATACACACGGGCAGTCTCCCACAGGGGCGGATTCATAGGTGAATCGACGCAAGCGTGAACCCTGGAGGGGTCCACTGATGGACGAACCGACGTAAATACGACCGGGACGACCAGGTGGTGGGCTTGGACCTCAGGGAGGCTTCCTACGTACCCTGTATAGAAGACAGGGATCAAAGTCCACGTAGTTCATTCTGTCAGGACTTACGCACTTGAGGCAGCCCGGATGCGGCAAAACTCAGTTGGAAGGGACTTGGACCAAAAGCAGAAGACACCTCGATCCCAGTCACACCCTCTACTGGCTTCGGCAGTGGGGAGGCGCAATGGAGATACACATGTGCAGCCTCCCACGAGAAACTAGGGGTTTATAATACCCTGCCCCCGTAGGGAAAAGCCACTCCCATTAAATCGTCCCAAAAGGGGGACAATCCCGACATCCCTGCAGAGATGAGCGGGTGGGGGCCACGTCCAAACCGGGGGAGACCCAGCGTGCGAAGCACGGGATCGAATGATGCAGACGGTTTAACGTCTTGCCGGACGAAGTACAGTTTAACGTCGTGTGTTGAGGACGAAGCGGACGGTTTAACGTCTTGCCGGACGAAGTACAGTTTAACGTCGTGTGTTGAGGACGAAACACTTGGCAGTTTAACGTCTTGCAGCGCGGACGATGGGGGCTAGGCAGTTTAACGTCGTGCAGCCTGGACGTATACAGTTTAACGTCGTGCAGGACGTGGTGCAGTTTAGCGTCATGCAAGACGAATGCTGAACAGTTTAACGTCTTGTAGCTCGGACGTAGTGCAGTTTAGCGTCATGCTGGACGAAAAAGCCGCCGGTAGGTCCGTGTCACTTCGCGCGAGCCTAGGGGGGGCCGCACGGAAAGACGACGCACAACGCGGGCACCTGCGATGAAGACCATCGGGCGCCACGCAGGCGGGTACCCAAAGGGGGTCAAGGGAGGCGACCCTGGCGGATTGCGCGCAAAAGAGGAGCTTTGCGCGCAAAACCGCGGGTCGGCGCGCAAAATGGCGGGCTGGCGCGCAATTGGGCCAGCGCTTCGCGCGCGGATGATTGGGATTGCGCGCACCGGGCTTCGGGTAGCGCGCGGGGGCAACGGCTCATTCTCTAACGAATGGCCACTTTGAAGATGGGGGGGTGCGCGCAATCGGGTTGGATTGCGCGCACCCGGGGGCAATTGCGCGCAAGAGGCTTCTTTTGCGCGCAAAGGCCTTCGGGTTGAAATTTATTCAAAGGGAAGGAGCCAAGGGGATTGCGCACGAAGGCGGACCCCAAGGCTCTATTGCGCGAAAGAAAGGAGGTTACCTGAAGATCGGCATTACGCGCGGAAGGGGTTGAATTGCGCGCGCGGGAGACCGTTCGACTTCCAGCAACCTTTGAAACGTTGGGGGTCGCCTAGTATTTATAGGCAACCCCGGGCGCGGAATCCAAGGCGCGAGCGCGGAATTCTCCTCGCGGGCGCGGAATCGGGCACGGCGCGCAAGGGAGTTGCGCGCATCCCGGGGGTTTTGCGCGCGGATCATCATCTTTGCGCGCAGACCTCTGAAATTCTGCGCAAGGCCTCCGGGCCCTCCGAAACATTCTTCCGACTCCAAATATGACCTCGCTTTCCGCATCCGGAGCTTCGTTTGGGAACAACGGACTTTTCCGGCGTCTACAAAAGCCCCCCCTCGGAATCTGATCGGCGAGAGGTCGCAACGATCGGGTTCCGAGGGAGACGCCGGAATGCCGAAGTCCTGGGCGGCGCGGGACTTAGGCGCGCAAGAAGGGGCGCCGGTCGCGAAATTCGCCGCTGCGGTCGCGCAAAGCGCTTTCCGCGCGGCGCGGACCCCGGCCTCGCCTATAAATAGGGGCACTGGGTCCCTCCGTGCCGTACACTGGCCTTCCGCGCGATAAGCATCTCTGCTATCGTGCGCGAAATTGCCCTTTCCGGCGCGGAATTCGCCCGCTCGTCGCGCAAAACCGTCCGGATTTCGCCTGTCATTGCGCGAAAACCCGAAACTTTGCGCGACAGTCTTCCCAATTGTGCGCCGCCTACTTGGATTGCGCGCCAACCTTCAAACTTCTCTACCAGCCTCGTCCGATCCCGCACGCTTCATCCCTTAACCCGCACGACTCCCGAAACTTCTGAGATGGCCGCGCACAGAGGAAATGAGGGGGATGCCGCCACTCGCAGGGCTGAGATGGCGACGAACGAGGAGGTTTACGGAGCCAAGGAGATTGTTTCCAACAATCAATCCTTGTTCGACTTACTGACGCCGGCCCAGAAGAGATATCCACTGTCGGACAACCTGCCGCTCTGGAACTTCGGCATCCTAGATGAGGTTCCGGTGCCAGGGTTCGAGATTGATGCGCCGCGGACCTGGGTGACCCGGGAGGACGAGCTTCTCCGCTATAACATCACCAACAATGGGCATCCTGCCAGGGAGACCAGACACTTGGATGTCTATGTCCTGAACCCGAGGACGCGAACCATTGATGGGGGTGAGCCTACTGCGGAGAATTCTCCAGCCCTCTACTCGAGCATATATCGCCAGAGCGTCACGGACGACACCAAGGGCTGGCTGAAGGACTGGGACTTGCGGTCTGGGGGAAACTTCACCAGTGAGTGGGCCTGGGTGTTCTGGGTACGCCACACTTGCGATCACTTCGCAGAGGAGCTGCGGTACATCGGCCTGTTCGAGGCGGTGTGGACGTCGCAGTTCCACTTCTACCAGCAGTCCGAGCTCGGGCCGGAGCTGTTCACCCGATGGTCTCCGGATACCAACACCTTCCATCTTCACCATGGGGAGGTCGGCATCGGTCTCTGGGACATCCACTGCATCGGAGGTATCCCGCTGGAGGGCTACCAATACGATGAGTTCCTGCCACCGAAGAACATCTGGGAGGACAGGTCACGGACTCCCATCCTGACCTGGCATCTGCTTGACCTGGCTACGCAGCGGCTCGGGATCAAAGACTTCCAGAAGGACATAGCCTACAAGGAATGGTTCAGCTAGTTCTTGGAGCATGACCCGGCGGTCAAGATGCCAGGCAGGGGGAAGCGGTGCCCGACCGCAGCTCAGAGGAGCCGGAACGGGTCGTACTGGCGGGTCCTGGAGACGGGTGACTACCGCTCATGGGGGTACCGCGTCATCGAGGCCCGGGACCCAAATGTCCGGTACGCGGCGTTCCTGGCCGCCTTTCTGAGTGGGTGGCTCCTGCCAGTGCGGGACGCGAGAATGGGCGTTCGCCCGGCGACACTGGCGGTGGCGGGCGCTATGGCCGCCAACAAGAGATACAACCTCGGGGTCCCAGTGCTGGCGAGGCTGTATGCCATCCTGGGACGCATCTCACGAGGGGGGTCGCCACGAAGGATCTGTGGGCCCTTTCAGTTCTTCCGCGGCTGGGTGGCTGCTCACCTCGGTGGGTACACGTTTCCGAACGCCATCATTCCTCCGGGCAACGGCCTGCGACCCTCCCTGCTGAACATCGCGGGGGTCGCTCCGATGACCCTAAGTGAGGAGGGCGTGCGGATCCGGATTGGCAATCATGCCAACTTCAACTTCAGTCCGTTCCCCACTCCCGTCGGCCAGATGATCGACAATGGGCAGGGTCCGCTGGAGCAGCATGAATACTTCCTGAACATGCGGGGCGGGGTGCTCGTGGCTCGGATCGACGGGAAGGTGATCTGCGAGCCTTACGTGCCGACCCGGTTCGCCAGGCAGTTCGGGTGCCTTCAACGGATGCCGAAGAGGGTATTCGCTGCTGTCCGGGAGGAGACGAACCCTGGCGTCCTTCGTCAGATGTGGCTGATGTTTGCCGCTTTCGGCTCTGGCGACGTCATCACTCTCCCTCCTACCGGAGTTGACGCAGGCTTGGCAACCGAGTACGCTGAACACTGGGCCATCGCGTACCCCGAGGGGCTCTTGCGGAAGCTAGTTCGGCGGCTCGAGGCTACCCGTGCGGAGACCGGGCGTCAAGGAAGGAGGCGAGGCGCCGCCACACGGGGGAGAACGGAGGCGCGCCAAACAGCGGAGCCGGCGCGGGCAGGGACTTCGGCGGCGGGCACATCGCAGGCTGCCGCTACGACCTCGGCGCACAGAGAGGGGGCACATGCGGCGGTCGAAGAGCGGCCCGGGAAGCAGGTGAGACGTCTGCTCGAACCCTCCCACGATGCAGTCTTCCCGGCGCTGTGGTCGGCCTGGATGACCCTGCGGCAGTCACTGGGGACCGACGCCATCTGGCGAAAGATTCTCAGAGAAGGAATCCATCTGCCAGAGGTCGGGCGCCTCCACATTGCCGACAGGGTGGACTTCAACCGGCAGTATGCGTATCTGACGGCCATGGACGAGTACGCGCGCCAACGTGGTCAGCGCGCGGAGCCATCCCTTCTGGTGAAGGTGATGCTCGGTCTCGAGCCCGCTCCAGAACAGATGCCGCCGGAAGAAGACGACCGTAGCAACGACTCCGAAGAAGAGGAGGAAATGGGGGAGGATGAAGGCTCCGAGGGAAGATCCCATCAGGGGAGCCCACGGGAGAGCGGCGAGGTGGCCGGCTCTGACAACGTTGATGTCACTGAGCTCCTCGAGGTCCGCTTCTATCCCTACTCAATCTGCTTCATCCACTCTCTTATGCAGCTTCTAACCCATTTCTCCATCTTTCTCAGGAGCGCACAGATGTTGGTCAGGCATCCTCAGCGTGAGTAGGGGGGGCGCCAGCAGGACAAGGCGGGGGGCAGACACCCATCATCGAACTGACAAGCGTGGAAGGGTCCCCTGCTGCAACTGTTCCTGCGGCGACCGGGGTAGCGGAAGATGACGCTCCGAACTCCCGTAAGTCTCCTTACTTTACTGCTGGTGCTTGCCGTTGACGATCCGTGACTAACCATGGCATGCCCTGCGCAGTGATTGCAACACTGGAGGCTCATCGGGTTGCCGAACCCGGGCCATCTACGAGTGGACCAGTGGTGGACATGCCGCCTGCTCCGGAACAGACTTCCCAAACCGAGCCGGCCCCACCAACTGCTGATCAAGGGGCTGCGGACGTCGGCGGTGCTGCCATCGGAGAGAGGTTGGGGGCTGACGAGGGTGTCAGC
The DNA here is from genome assembly GCA_963277665.1 of Viscum album. NCBI lineage: Eukaryota > Viridiplantae > Streptophyta > Magnoliopsida > Santalales > Viscaceae > Viscum > Viscum album. The sequence continues at coordinate 711,259,981 of OY728162.1, forward strand.
GCCGCTGGGGAGAGAGAAGAAGGTCGCCCGGATGTTGGGGAACCTATCCCTCGTGAGGACCTCCCAGGGGTGGACCCTGCAGCAGACCTGCTGGCTGCCTTCCCCGCCTACCGGCCTGCCGATCCCGAGGAGATGGACGACTCAGACACGGAGGCGGTCGAGGAGAGCCGGATAACGCGCCGTAGGGGGTGGAAGTGCATCCAGCGCTTCCTCAAGCGAGACCCATCGGAGTGGCTAGGGCGCATGGGATCACTTCAGACCTGGCTGCGCTTCCTGTGTGCCGGGGGAGCTGATGCTCAACGCCTCCATCTAACGGTCCGTGATTTCATGGCCGAAAAGATGCGCGAGAGCTGCCGGCGTGCCGACGTCACACGAAGTCGGGACATGTCGGAGAGCACGCGGGCGCTCCTCGCGGCGGAGCAGGAAGTCCGGCGCCTCGAAGGGCAGGCGGCAGAGAAGGAGGCCTTCGTCGCAACGTGTACCGAGCTTGTGGAGCAACTAGCAGCCCAGCTGGTTGACGCCCAGGTACAGCTGACGGAGGCGGGCCAACAGATGGTCACAATTCAGGTCGAGCGGGAGCGTGCACAGGCCAGAATCGACGAACTGCGTGCTGCGACCGCCGACGAAGAGAGGGCACGCAGAGAGCGAGAAGCAGCTCTGGAGGCCACCAGCCAAAGGGTAGCGGCATTAGAAAGACTCATTCAGCACGCTAATCCCTAAGGGCTTTGTTTTTCCATTCCCAAAACATTTGCTTCCGCTACTTTGATCCATCTGTATGAATCAATATATTTATCTGCATCTTTTGGCTTAATATGCTCAACCACAATTCACTGTCTTGCGGGAGTGTTAACCAAGCATCAGGCATCCATAATTGGGCCTGGATTTCTGGAGAAAAGAGGGAGGTCATTCCTAGGAAAGGAGACCTCAGACCTAATCAATGTATCATCCCCCAACTTGTTCCAACACACGAGCGGGACAATGCTAGGGGCGTTGAGATTTTATCCGAACATAGGGAAATGAGAAAGGGTGAATCGCGTGTCCCGAATCCAGACATCCACAACGGTTGGCCTTCCAGGAAATGCCCAAGACGGTAGGCGGACAGTGGATCGACCATAACAACTGCAATAGACGGACCGAAAAAGGCCTTCATTCATATTGCAGGAGGCGGACCACATGTCATCATGAATACCGCTTTGGGGTTCCTTCAGACACAAGGGTGGAAAATCCAGATCAACAGGGCATGCGAAGCGTGGGGCGAAGTGACGATTTGTTCGGACAGAATCCAACGCTCTCAAAATTGCGCCACCGTGGGGAAAGCGTATTAGGTGGATGCACTAACCTGGCCGTGAGTCACCTCAATTCTCAGACAGCACCTCTCTGACGAGGAAACCGTCGCTTCCCACCATTGCAGTGGGGCATCCCGAGCTGAATCAGGGAGAATATCACAACTGCACCACTCTACCCGAAGTCAGGCCAGACGGCTGGCGACGAGGAGGGGCGGGACTTAACGATCCCTGAGGCTGGACCCGAGTCGGAATGCCCGGGCGTTCCTACGTACTCCATCAGGCTGGAGATCAAGCCACACGTAGTTCTGAGAGTGCAGTTTAACGTCATGCAGGACGTAGAATCCCGTTTAGGGGAGATCTTAGTTTAAGGTCATAGAGCTCGGACCATAAGGGTTAGATCTTAGTTTAAGGTCTTAGAGCTCGGACCATAAGGGGAGATCTTAGTTTAAGGTCTTAGAGCTCGGACCATAAGGGGAGATCTTAGTTTAAGGTCTTAGAGCTCGGACCATAAGGGGAGATCTTAGTTTAAGGTCTTAGAGCTCGGACCATAAGGGGAGATCTTAGTTTCAGGTCTTAGAGCTCGGACCATAAGGACCTCAAAGTACGCCGCATCTGGTCATATCCCCTGGATATGCGAAGATGCACTGAGGGATAGTGTCGAGAGTGCCGAGGTTTCGCCTGGTCAGAATGGGAGGTGGGAAATGTGAATCATGCGGCCATTCACTCGAGGACCGGGAGCACTGGCGTGACGATATGAGAGTACTGCCGACCGTGGCGGAAAAGCAGCATCAACATCGCACTAACCGTTGGTGGAATGAGGCAGCAAACGAGCATCGACCGCTCAATCGCAGGATTCATATCGATTTGCTGCCCGAGGCCATTGGGGGTACCGGCCCGAGTTGGTGGGAGAGCACTGAGGCATTGTGTCCGAACCGTTCACGGGGGATCCACCCAGGGCGTAGACGATGGGTCCGAATGAAAGGGAGCACGAAGCCTGAAAAGCGGAGGAAACCTGGCCAAGCGGATCCTGACCCTCCTGGCAATAAACCAGAGTACTCTTGACACCGGTGGACCACTGCAAGGGGTCGGGGAACGCGCCTTGAGGGTGACCTGAAGGCGGCGGATTCCCCAGAGAAGGGGGAATCTCTAAGAGGTGGGGGGCTGGACCCGAAGTTTCAAACATCCGGGCGTTCCTACGTATCCCATAAGGATGGGAATCAAGCCGCACGTAGTTCTTGAAGCGCGGCGCAACACAATCGGGCACCAGCGCGGGGAAGAGTGCGGGTCTGACCCTCGCACACAAAAGGAGCGGCATTTGATATTTCTTGTTTGTCCTTAGAGATGAATGGTTTTTCGTGCGGCGACATGCCTGTGATTGAGAAATCTCTGGCGTCGCCACAATAATCAAGCCATGGAAGGCATTGATGAATGGCGTGGTTATTAACCAGCGCCCAACATGAGTGCCCCCTGAGGGGAACATCACGATGCAGTGCCGTTTCTCGTCGGGCGGCCAAGACGATCACAGTTTACGGTCGTGTGGTAGGACCAGACAACACAGTTTAAGGTCGTGTGGTTCGGACCATGGAGGAATCCGCTTACCGCGGTACGGCGGACACGACGGAGGTGGGAACATACCCAGCCTTGCGGTCACGCACGATTCCAGGAGAAGAGTCTTGGGATAGGGGCCTGCGTATGTCCATCACCCGAGGGGCAGAGATGCTAGCCTCCAGATATACTGGGCTCAGAACGCGATTGTTCGGGCGACTCCTTCCTCCTTATGGGGACGAGGGTCCAGCTACGCATGGCCCTTGGGGAGAACATCCGCATATATCCTTGGTGCTCAGATCATGGGAGCCTCGAACGACATCATTACCTTGGTTGGTCTGCCTAACGTGTAGAGGTGTACTGAAGGTCAGTATGAAAAGAGTGTCAAGATTCCACTACAACGCATAAAGGCGGAGTGTGATGAGGACTGCGCAATCCAATGTTCAGAGCCTGAAGGAGCTGACATGGCGATCAAGGATGTTGCTGACGCATTCGCAACACAACATCCGATCGCGTCAGCCTAAGACGGGGCAAGCAAACGAGCATCAACCGCTCAATCGCAGGATTCATATCGATTTGCGGCCCAAGACCCGACGGTAAATCGACCCGGAGCGGTGGGAGAGCACTGAGGCATCGTACCCAAACCGCTAACGAGGATCCCTTTGAGTGAAGGCTCGAATAAGAGGAAGCGCGAGGCCTGACAAGCAACACAGGACTTGTCGGGATTGAATCTGACACTACGAGTCATAGACCGAAGTACCCAAAACATGTTAACAGATCTCCGGAAAGGGTCGGAGGACTCACCCTGAGAGCAACCAAAAGAGGGCAGATTCCCGTGATCAACCAAGGGACGGGGCTGGAGCTGAAACACAAGCGTTCAGGCGGTCCTACGTATCCCATAGGGATGGGAATCAAGCCATACGTAGTTCTTGAGAGGCAGTTTAACGTCATGCAGGACGATGAGAGGTGTGAGGTGGTCCCACACACGGGGGAGGCGTACGGCGCGGCCAGTAGACCGACGTGAATGAGGACATAATCCCCCGCTCACGCGATACGCCTCGCACAAAAAGGAGGGGAACTGGGGCCAGAGGCCCAACGCGGGATAGAGATTCCCGGGAAATGGGGCTGGGCCTGAAACATGAATGTCCAGGCGGTCCTACGTATCCCATAAGGATGGGAATCAAGCCATACGTAGTTCTTGAAGTGCAGTTTAACGTCATGCAGGACGATGAGGGGAAAAGAAGGGGGGAGCAGAAGGCATCCCCAAACGTGGGGGGGCGTACAGCGTGACGAGCAAACCGACGTGAATGAGGGCATAGCCCCGCACTCACACCATACGCCGCACACCCGGGGGAAACTGGGCCAAGGGCCCGAGATGGGAAGGAAATTCCCGAAGGATGGGGCTGGGCCTGAAACATGAAGGTTCAGGCGGTCCTACGTATCCCATAAGTATGGGAATCAAGCCGCACGTAGTTCTTGAGGGGCAGTTTTACGTCATGCAGGACGATGTACAGTTTAACGTCATGTTGGACGGAGCACTTGGAAGTTTAACGTCTTGCAGCGCGGACGATACGCTGGGCAGTTTAACGTCGTGCAGCTTGGACGTATGCAGTTTAACGTCGTGTAGGACGTGGTGCAGTTTAACTTCATGCAGGACGAAGTGCAGTTTAGCGTCATGCGGGACGAATGAACACTCAGGCAAAGTATTGCTTGAGGAACCTAGCGTTGGTGGGAGGAGTGACACGCTCACCATCCATAGTCGCTAGGGAGTATGCGCCATTGGGATAGACCTTGTGGACAACAAACGGTCCCTCCCACTTGGGCTCCAACTTGGGTGGCTTCCTGCCGGGGATCATCGGCGCTCTTAGGGCTAGCACTAGATCACCCTGCAGGAAGGAGCGGAGGCGAACCTTCTTATTGAAAGCTCGAGCCATTCTGCTTTGATGCCTCTCCAAGTTGTGCAAAGCGCGAAGTCTATTCTCATCCAGTGCTTCCAACTCGACTAGACGGGCTTCAGCAACTCTGTCCGGCACTTGCTGGTCGTAGACCGCAGTGCGCAAGGACGGTAACTGGATCTCGATGGGCAGGACGGCCTCAGCTCCATACACCAGGGAATAAGGGGTCATCTGGGTGGAATTGCGAGTCGTCGTCCGATAAGCCCAGAGGGCGTTGGGGAGCTTGTCCGGCCAACTCTTCTTGTTCTGACCAACCATCTTTTGCAGAATGTTAGAGAGGGTTTTGTTAAACGCCTCGATCTGTCCATTCGCCTGCGCATGATAGCGAGATGTATGGTTCGAGCGAATGTTATACTTGGCATACAACTTCTTCAACTCGGCTGCTCGGAAATTGGTTCCGTTATCCGTGAGGATAGCGTGAGGCACTCCAAATCGATGGACGATGTTGGAGGTCACGAAGTCAGCGATCGAACAGGATTTGACCTCTCTGAGCGGAATCGCCTCTGCCCATTTGGAGAAGAAGTCCGTAGCGGTCAGAATGAACCGGCACTGGCGAGCTGTCGCCGGTGGGTAAGGTCCCACAACGTCCAGTCCCCAGACTGCAAAGGGCCAGGAATACCTTGTGGTATGGAGAGGCTCTGGCGGCCGATGCACAAAGTTCGCATGAACCTGGCACGCATGGCACCTCCTGGCATACTCGATGCAGTCATGGATCATGGAGGGCCAGAAGTATCCTAACCTCCGAATCTGGTGGGACAGCTTCGGCCCAGTCTGGTGGGCGCCGCATGAACCAGCATGAACCTCTTGCATGACTCGTGGGATCTCAACTCCCTGAAGGCAACGGAGGAGAACACCATCAAATCCGCGTTTGTAGAGGATCTGCTCCAGGCCGGGACTGCTCTGGAGGACGAACTGCGATGCGCGGCGTCGAACTCGCTCGCGCTCGGCCCGCTCCGATGGAAGAATGCCATGTTGGAGGTACTCAACCAAAGGCGTCCTCCAATCAGGGGCTGATCCGACTGTCATATCTGGGGTACTCGGGGCTCCGGGCATAGGAGCAACCGTGGTGAGGTTACTTACCAACGGGCCGCGATCTTCTTCCGGGATAACGGGAGCGATGAGCCTGCGGCGCGTCACGCGGACGATCAGGTTGTCCTGTTCAGGCTCTGCAAGTGACGCAGCGAGGCTGGCCAAAGCATCTGCTCGACCGTTCTGCGACCGGGGAACATGGACAATTTCCGGCCGAGAAGGGAACCGGGCCATCAGAAGGAGGGTGCACTCCAACAATGGCACAAGTTCCGGCTTCCTGACAACGTAGTCGCCATTGATCTGCTTAACGACCAGCTCGGAGTCCCCTTTCACGCACAGACGGGGCACGTCGATCTCGAGAGCCAACTCGAGGCCGGTGATGAGGGCATGGTATTCCGCCTCATTGTTGGTACAGCCCTCTGACAACAGGAAAGAGTATGGCAGCACGGCTCGCTCCGGGGTAATGAAGACGATACCCAAGCCCACTCTGTTGAGCTTAGGATTATCGAGTCTTCTACCGGTGGGGCTCCGGGAGGCACCGTCAAAGTGCATCTGCCAGCATGGATCAGCTCGATCAACCGAGAGAATGGTCTCATCAGGAAAGCCTAGATCCAGCGGCTGATCCGCGGAGGTCGGGTGAGCTGCCAGAAAGTCTGCCAATGCTTGCCCTTTGATGGCCTTCTGAGACACATACCTGATGTCGAACTGCTGGAGAATCACAGCCCACCGCGCTAGGCGGCCAGTCAACATAGGTCGGCTCAGGATATATTTCAACGGGTCTACCCGAGAAACCAACTGTACCTCATGGTGCTGCAAGTAGTGCCGTAATTTCTGTACGGAAAATACGAGCGCTAGGCAGCTCTTCTCGATGGGGGAATACCTAACTTCCGCATCGAGGAGCATGCGACTGAGGTAATAGAGGCTATTCTCCGTTCCCTCGTTGTTCTTCTGGGCGAGAAGGGCACCCAGGGACCGTTCCAGGGCGGTCACATAGAGGACCAGCGGCTTCCCGGATACAGGCGGCATCAGAACCGGAGGTTGAAGCAGGTACTGCTTGATCTCCTCGAAAGCGGTATGACACTCTTTATCCCATACATAGGTGGCACCTTTCTTCATGAGCCGAGAAAAGGGCTTACACTTGCCGGCCAGATTCGCGATGAATCGGCGTATATAGGCTAAGTGGCCTTGGAACCCTTGCAGTTCCCGGACGGTACCTGGGGGAGGCATCTGGCTAATCGCCCTGATTTTCTCTGGGTCGATCTCAATACCCCGGTATCTCACCACAAATCCAAGGAACTTTCCGGAGGTGACCCCAAAGGCACACTTCAACGGGTTCATCTTCAGGCAGCGAGACCGGAGGAAGCTGAACACTTTCTCAAGATCTTTGAGATGGTCCTGACGCTGGCGCGATTTGACAACCAAGTCGTCGACATAGCATTCCACCAGTGTGCCGAGGATTGGCTTGAATATGCGGTGCATCGCCCTTTGATAGGTGGCACCTGCATTCTTCAGGCCGAAGGGCATGACCCGGTAGCAAAAGGTACCTTGGGGGGCCCTGAAGGCAGTGAACTCCTCATCCTCAGGGGCCATCCGAATTTGGTTGTATCCGGAGTATCCATCCATGAAGGAGAGGGCTTGGAACCCTGCCGTGGCATCAATCAACAGCTCTGTCACTGGAAGGGGAAAATCATCCTTCGGACAGTGGCGGTTGAGATCGCGGAAGTCGATGCAGACTCTGATCTGCCCGTTCTTCTTCCTGACCGGCACAATGTTGGCCAACCATTTGGGGTACTGAACTTCCCTCACGAAGTTGGCTTTGATAAGCTTGTCAACTTCGGCCTCAACCATGGCACCGTGGGATGGGTGCATCTTCCTGGGAGGCTGCTTGAACCCGCGATGCTTCGCCGGGAGACCAAGGCGGTGGACGACTACCTGAGGATCCAGCCCCGGCATCTCGTCATAGCCCCAAGCGAATACATCACGGTGCTGCCTGAGAAAGTCCACGTACTGCTGCCGCTCCTCAGAGGGCATGGCGGCACTAACCAATGTGGGTCTTGGATCGGCCTCGGTTCCAAGGTTCACCTGTATTAACTCATCGACCGTGGCGGGGACACCCTCCTCAAAGGCTGGGGGTGCATCTTCCACGTCCTCTCCACTCGGGGAGGGATCGTCCACGGGAGAGACTGCGTTGGCAACTGCATTGGGGCTACCAGATCCTGCTGGGCCACTGGTGCTGGCGCGGGCGGTCGCGGCCATCTCATCAGGAGACTCGCGGACCGTCAAGACCATGGCGACGTCCAACCGTTGAATCGGGAGGACGTAAGCGTCATCCAGACTTGCCCAGGGATCACTTGCAACAGCGACAGGCTCAACCTCACCTGCCAGGATCTGCTTATCCTTGCTCTTGTAATAGTCCGCGTCCAGATAGCGGGCTTCACATGAGGCAAAAGGAGAGGCATCTCCTTGAAGCACTCCTACTCGACCATTAAGGGAGTATTTGAGGCATTGGTGGTATGACGAGGGAACCGCCGCGTGAAGGCGAAGCCATGGCCTGCCCATCAATGCGTTATACGCAGTGTCCTGAGAGACTACCATGAATTCGGTGTTGGCAACCAAGTCACCGAACTGGGTCTTCAAACGTATCTTGCCGACCGGGGTTTGCTCGGTGCGATCATACCCCTGGATCCTGAGGTCGGAGGGAATCAAGTCATCCTCAGACAACCCCAATCTCCGGAGCGTCCGAGTTGGAATCAGGTTAATCCCGGACCCCGTGTCGACAAGACAGCGCCGGACTTCAAGGCCATTGAACTGGCCAGTGACATACAGCGGATGAATGTGTCCCTGTATAGGAGGGTCTTCATCCTTACCAGAGAACGAGATAACTGCCTGACATTCGGCGTCCTCGATCGTTTCGGCGTGAAAGGCCTCTGCGGCCGCAACCTCTGTCTCAAACTGGAGGGGGATTTTCAGGGCTTCAGCGAGTGCCTCGCGCATCTCAGATGACATGCGCAGAGCCTCAAGGATGGAGAGCCTTGCTGGGATGTCGGCCAAGTGCTTCAGGACATCATACTTTTTGGCCAAGCGCGAGCCCCTGGTTGCAGGAGGTTGCTCTGCGGTTGGTGGCATGACGGGCCTTGCCGGTTGGATCGGCGGCCGACTGGTACTTGGCGCATCTCGCTGTTCACTGGTCGCAGTCCGGGAAATGGTCACCGTACTGGAGTCAGGAGGCCGGGATGGACCCGTGGAAGGGCGGAGCTGGTCGCGACGCGGCTGAGGCGGTTCTGCCTGGTCCCACACCACAAACAGTGGCGGAGGCGAATCCGTCATCCCCGGATGGGGGGGCTGCGCACGCTGAGCTCGGTTTTGAGCCTGCTGCCTAGTCTCGGTGGCGTGCACGGCCTGGCTGGAGGTACCAACGGCTGTGCCCCGGCGACTCCTGTTGCTGCGGTTCTTCCGACGGTGGCGACGACCGGGGACACTAGGGAGGTCCACCTGGTGTTCTTCAACGTCGGGAACCGAAAAGGGATTTACCAGCTCGACGGTGTTAACCGAAGCGTACCCAAGACCGTCATCGGACGAATCATCCATCATCGGGCAGATCCGAGGAGGGACCCCAATCTCCGGGGGCATGAAATCGCCGAGAGTGCGGGATAGTGGCGGAACTGGCGGGGCGCGCTCTTCCTTCTTGCGCTGCCGCCGTTTGCTCCTCTTGGAAGAGGCAGGCTGGGACGACGATGCCGAAACAGCACCCGCGGATTCTGGGGGCTCAGGCTGATTCAAGCGCGCACGGATGATTCCATGGGCGCGAATGGTCGTCTTGCGGGCCATCCAGTTATTATACTTCTGGGATCCGCGGTTGGAGACCAGCTGCCATTCGTCCTCGTTGCCACTATCGTCATCTGATCCCACGAACACGCCCGCCACTTGTGCTGGAGCTGGGCCCAACCTGATTACATTGTCGTTAATCTGGTCTTGGAGCCAATCCTTAAACACATAGCACCGCTGGATGGTGTGCCCCAAGGCCCGGTGGTAGGGGCAGTAGCGGGGGTTATTCGTAAGATGTGCCTCCTCTGGCTTCCAACACTCAGGCAGTCGCACAATCCTCTGCTCCAGGGCGCTCCGGAAATAACCGGGGACCTGATCCTCATGGAATGAGTAAGTCAGGTGTCGCGGGCCCCTGGGAGCGTGGTCTTGACGAGGGGCTGGAGGGGCCTGCCAAGGAGGTGGACCCTGATTATCTCGCCTGGGTTGCGGCGGTACATTACGCGGAGGGGCCGGCCGGTTCTGAGGCTGCCGCTGCTGGGCCGGGAACTGAGCCCGTGGAGGCGGATTCCTGTGAGGCTGTGGAGCTGGCCTCGCCGGCAGCAGCTCCAATGGCCTGGGGGCCTCTATCTGGGCAACAGCAGCGGGCTCAGCCCTGCTGACTCTCCTTGCAGGAATCATAGGAGGCAGCGGGTGTGCCTGGCTGGCCTGTTGCAGGGCTTCCTCAAGACGTTGAGCTTTGTCTGAGAAGTCCCTGAACCCTCCGAGGTAATTTTGAGTGATCAGGGAAGGGACCAGCTCGGTCTTGACGTTCCCGACGCACATTGTCAGCAACTGCTCCTGAGTCAATGGCATGTCAAGGGAATACGTGAGACCCTTCCATCGGGCGACGAAGTCCGCGACTCGCTCATCAGGCCTCTGCTTGCACTTGAAGAGGTCTGCGATACTTGTCTTCCGGGTCGTGGAACTGAAATGGTAGAGGAACTGTCTACGGAGGTCCTCCCAGCTGGTTACCGACCCGACGGGGAGCTGGCTGTACCAGACAAATGCTGGCCCTTCCAGTGTCTGAACAAAGCAGCGAAGCTTAGCGGCCTCCTGCTGCGCCGGAGTCCCCAACATAGGCCCGCACCTCGAGTTGAAGTGGGCTAAATGCTGTGGCGGATCTCCAGTCCCGTTGAAGGGGGCAAAAGTGGGATTCCCGAATCCCGGAGGCGCCGGCATGTCATCCACCCATGCTGGGTAGGGCTTGCCGTCCGGTGGGATCGCCACCTGCCGAGTCTCCAAGGCTTCCAAGCGGGCAATGAGTGCCGCCATCGGATCGTCCGGACATGGGTTCCAGTCCTGGCGAGGATCTCTAACCACGAGCGCATTGCATGGCCCTTCAATCGGGTCGTCGACCGGGTCGTCGAACTCGGCAGCTCGTGGGATGGCGGGCGGAGCGGCCCTTGGGGCAGCGGGAGGAATCCGAGCGGGATCTCTCAGGTAGTCACGCCGCTCGGGAGGGTGTGGCGAAACATACCGCGCCCTCTTTCCATAGGCAATGGCCTCTCTCCTGTCGGCGAACATGGCGTAATCACGGTTGCCCGGGAGAGTCTCATCGAGGAGCGGTTGTTCCGGTCCCTGCTGTCCTGGCCTGGGATCACCGTAGTCAGGCCGCCGTTCTGCAGCGCGCTCGGCGAGGAGCTGGTCAACCAGCTTCTTCTGTTCGGCGAGCTGCTGACGTAGCGTAGCCTTCTCGGGATCCTCCTCTGCCCTCTGCATGGAGGCAGATGGGTCGGCGGGCCTTATAGCCTCGCTGTGCTCTTTTCCTTTGCTGACGTTTCGGCTCAACGTCAGTGCTTCAGTGGGTGCGGGGAGCCCCAGGAGGTTTCTCTGATGACGAGTAACTCTCACTGATGGATCTGACGACGGCTTGTCTTCGGGGGGGAAGCCCCCGTCGAGAAGTTCCAAGTCGTTCCCCTCTCCCGACAGGTCAGCCATATTGACTGTTTCTGTCCCTGGGGATATACCCTCAGGGCCACCCAGCGCATCGGGCTGTCGGCGAATCACACTGAAGCGTAGGGAAGCGTACTGCCCCCATCCACGGATATACACGTGGGGAGTGGCTTGCTCGATAACTTTGCGGAGTACTTGAAAACACTCAACGCATCGTTGTTGGAGGGCCTCGTGGTGCTCAAATGACCCGGGGTGCCGAACCGCGGGGAGCATGGCCAGGTCAATTTGACGGCACTGCTCACCAATATCCTCCAGGTGCGCTTGACTCCCGGGGTATGGCATTTGTAGGCGGTGAAGACAGGAGCGAGTCTCCCGGAGAGTTCGGCGGAAGCATTCGAACTCATCCGGGGTGAGCGATTCGGGTGCATCAAAGCCCGGTCCTGCGACTGGCCAAAACTTCTCAGGGAAGTGGCCCTCTGCTAGGACGGTCCAGAATCTCCACGACTCAAACTCGGGACCCAGATCTCCTTGGTCCTCTTCCATGGCTGGGAACGGACGGGGAACTGGTAGTGGTGCCGAGGCGGGCCGCCGGGCCGACGGGCTGGCCGACGGTGAATACGGCGAACAGGCCGATTGGCCTCCATATCCCGGGCCGCCCTCTGAGGGTGGCGGTGCCCTGGCTACCACATCACGATAGGACGGGCCGGCGAGCGAACATCCTGCCATAGCATCGGTGCTCGCCGAGGGTGCACTAGATCGTGGTTCGACCGTCGGTCCCCAGAAAAAGTCTCCGGCTTCTCCGATCGAGGCAGAAGGCACTTCCGGAGGGGCCGGTACCAACCGCAAGCTTGATCCCTGGGGGTCTACCAGGCCCTCGTTACTCCGGATATACCTTCGGAGAGACGCGGGGATCACATCGATCTCACTCTCGGGGAGCACGAGGCTGACGTGCCGCATTCCTACCCCTGCCCTTGACTGGCGGGATTGGGGAAGGGGCTCTGTCGCCGAATCGTACTCCGCCTCTGAGTCAGAGAAGCAAACCGGCCGGATCTCTGTCCGGAATTCCGTAACATTATTCCCTCGGCGTCGACGCCTTGCCTTCCTGCCCCTGGGTGGTTCTTCGGGGCAGGGCTGATCTCTGTCCTGGCGTCCTCCGGCCGCACTGGTGCTGGGGCCAAGAGGACTGGGAACCAAGGTGCGAGGGGCACCGGGACCGATATCAAAGGGGACGCGGGGAGAGATGATTCCGGGCAGGACTCCGGGCCGGGATCGGAAGGTGGGATGACCCATGCCTCCTGGATCGGCCACACAGAGTAGATCCTGCCGGTGAATAGCGCTACCGCGAGGTGGTCCGCGGTGGCTACTGCCAGTGCCAGCAACCGGGAGAGTCGACCCAACCTGCCTTTGGGGCAGTCGGGGCCTCGATCCAGGTCGGGCATAGGAGTTCCCCTGCTCAGGATGCGCAGAGGCCTGGCGACTGGAGCCAGCAGTGGCTTGGGCCAATGCGGCCGCTGTTGCTAGAGCCCCAAGGTGGGCATCCTCTTCCGCTCGTGCCCGACGTTGGCGTCGAGACAGACGAGTCGGGATGAGCAGCGCGGGCAGGTGGAGAGCCCGCTCTTCGACTGGAGAGGCCTGGCGGCGGTGTCGCCGTGGCCTGGCGGGAGTCCTTACCGTAGATCCCTGGAGCGAATCCCGGATAGGGTGATCCCGGGCCTCTTCCACCTCATCCGCGTAGGGAAGGGAACTGTCAGAGCGCTCCGGGGATAAGCTCCCGAAGCGGTTGGACGTTGAGGTAGGCAGCGGTGCCTCCCTGCGTGGCCCTCGGGGGCGGCGGTGGTGGCGAGGCGCAGCCTCCTCAAGGTCTAGGCGAGCCATTTCCCTAGTGGGGATGACTCCCTCTTCCTCGTATCTCCGCACCAGGGTGTTGATCACCCTTCTCTGGATGACCTCCGAGGGGGAGAGAGGGCGTGGTCGTCCCGCAATTGCGGCTGCTGGGACGGCTGTGGAACGGGCGGGACCGCGCGGAGTAGCCGCGTCGGTGTTTCCCCTGTCCCTGCGCCAGTGGGCGGGTGGCGATCGGGCACTGGATCGGGCGACCTGATTTCTGAAAGCAGGGAGAATGACCCATTAACACTGACAGGAAAAAGGAATCGACAACCAACCATTAGTGCCACGACGCCTTCCGTGGGGGGAACCCAGGCCCTCGACGTTGCGAGACGGAGTGCCCGATTTCACTTCCCCAGCCCCTGGCGGGTAAGACTGAATGCTTGGCCGGGCAACACGCCGGTTTTCCATGATTCCATTAAATTTACATGGAATTATTGAAAAACGTTGAAAAATTACAATTGTATCACATACCTCAATTATAAAAGGGAACCTACTCCCCTCACTTCTTCACACCTCTCAAGGAATTTATCTTGAACAAACCATAAAAAATATCACCCAAAAGTAATTATACCCATTATATAGATACCTTTTATCTCCAAAATAATAATCCTGTGCTCCTTAATAAGAGATCCAAAGGAGGCTCTTCTAAGATAAGGTAATTATCTTCACCAAGATCTTTCTTTTTTACTTATTATTTTACCACCTTAAATTATGTCTTAAAAATTAAAATATAAAAAAATACCAACCATATACTAAGATGTAATTATTTTTATGGAGTAATATTTATCAATCTTCTTCTTAATCAAATGGGAAACAAAACCATTGATTGTATGTATGAAGGACTACCACCTCACAAACTGATGTAATTTGTTTTCCATTATTGACTGACATGGATAGTCATAATCATTTAAATAATTAATATATATGATAAATATGAAATTTTATTTATTATATGAAATTAATATATCATCCAATTCTTTACCTTTCAAACATTGAGAAAATGTTATCACCACTCATGCCTACGTATGGTCTATCATCTTCATGAAGCAATGTGATTCATTTTTCATATCAAAATTTAAAGAGTGATTATAAAAATGTATATAATGGGTAAATATGGTATTTATAACATCAATATTATTCTGTAGGTTATGTAAATATATCCTATACATAAGAACCAAAACTTCTATGACAAAACATGCATGAGAAAATGAAGTAGTTAACACCCAAAATAATTATAATAATGAAATATTATTAATGAACATGTGATAAGATATTATAATAGGATAATATATGATATTTTAAATATTAATATTCTTCTATTATAAATTAATAACATTTATAAAACCATTATATTTGAGGTTAAATTACATTCAACTAAAGGGAAGTGGGAGTTAATGGAATTTTATCTCAATTTCCACTCCATTGAGAAGTTTTTTTTATTATGAAATTATTAACTTTTATGTGGTGTATATACTTCCCCATTGATATATTTAACATTATTACATATTTATTCATGATTATTAATGTTTCAATTCATGTTTATTCATTCAAGGGGTTATAATTAAAAATTTACCAAAGGCTTAAGAATTTATTTTACAATTTCACTTTCTTTTTGGATTGATTATATTTTCATTGAAGAAACCTTATCATTTATCCTTATTAAACTCTAATAATTTTCTTATCATATAGATATTTAATTTTTTTACATATTTTATTCCAAATTTTTCTCTCTTTCAAACTTGAATCAAGTAATGAAATGTTTAAAAAAATAACTAATTTTATTTCTGATTTAATTGGGTATATTTTTATTTTATATCCCTGTCTTTCCAAAACAATTAAAAAAGTCCATTTTATTACTCAAATTATTTACTAAGTAAATTTTTATGTTATCCTAGAATTTTTTTTAAATGTATTAAATTAATATTTATAATGTTTTCTGAAAGGTTCATTTTCAAATTTCTTTACAAAATTTAGAAGGAATCATTTTTAACGTATACGGTTTTAACATACTTTCCAAACACCATAAATGTTTTAAGATATTTAGCTTCTTATAAATGTTTTAAATGGTTATATAAAGGAAAATATTAAATTAAATATTATTTTTATATTTATCTTCAATTTTATTTATTTCTCCAAAGGACATGATTTTATTTCTAAACCTATATTTCTGATGAATCTGTGATCAACTCTTATCAATTATTAATTTTGTGGTTGTTATCTTTATCTTAAAACATTAATTTATTTTATCATTTTACATTACATTTTCCTTAAATATAAATATTCTTTATCATGGATATGATTATCATATATCATTTCTTTATATGGTTTTTTACTTTGAATGTAATTTAATTGACTGATGAAATATTAATATTCCATATATTTATTGAATATAAAAATTTATTGATAAGGAATATTATTTATGACTTGAATTGATCATTAGATTTATGAGGAATGAATTTGACATGTATTTATAGGTGGGGACCTTGATATATACCCCATTGATGCATCAAAAAGTCTCATGATATAAACCAGTTGGCCAAATTAAATGGGTTTTAGTGTGTACCTACCAATAGATTAAACTATTTTAGAACAAGGTCTTGACATTATAGATATCATGATTTCAGAGATAATTATTTCCAATATTAATCATTTTCATCATTGAGAGTTTATTTATTATAATCATTGAGATTATTTCATTGATATTATCCATGGATGCATTTTTTTCTCAAGTCACTGATTAAATGGAACGTGTTTTCAGTTATGTAGCTTTCTATATTTATTATACACTATTTATCCTAATAAATTTTCTTATATGTAACTCTTAATAATCATTTTAGCTCACCCTTATTTTTTCCCTTTCCCCAATATATGAAGATAAATTATTTGAATGAGTTTCAAGGATTTCAATCCTTTTATTTTGTTTTCTTTTATATTCTATTCCTAATGTAAGATGGGTATCATGTACATATCTAGTTCTCCAAGAATATTAAATTGATTGGTGATTCAATATTAGAACCCTTTTATCTATGAAAATTTATTAAATTAAACATGATCTTTGGGTAAATGGATTCAATATTGTTATTATTGGTATTAGTTATAGTTTAGTAGAATCCTTGACAACAAGATTCCAAAAAACATAAATTAGGGAATATAACCCTATGATAGACTTTAACAATATGAAAAATTCTATAATAACTTTCTAAATTTTTTAAAAGGTATATATAATAAGTTTATTACAAGAGATACATCCATGTCTAGATACTACAAGTTGATGTGTTTTGGAATAGATGCATCTAGGGGTAATAATCCTAAAAAGAGTTAGTTTGAGTATATCTCTTATATCATTCTATTACATGATAAGTGATACCTTACTACACAACTGGATTTAAATCCCAATGGATATTATTTGGTTAATTCTAATTTTCTTTAGAAAATATTATGAAGTATTTTAAAATATTTTTATGATTTAAATATATTTCAAAAGAAACAAAGTTTTTGATTCTAAGTTTAAAATTGCATAAATTTTTATTTTGGGTTAAGTGTTGCATTATATTTACAATTATACTTTATGATTTAAAAATAATATTGTTATGAAGTTGTTTCGGTGCGGATGTGCGTCGGGTTACGCTGTTCCGCCAGGACGCGTTCGCGCGTGCACCCGTCAACCCGAGGGGATGGGCGCGCGGCTTGTGGTCCCGCAGTCCCGCTTTCCAAGGGCGGGCGGCATTCGTCCCTTATTCAGGGGCGTCTGCTCCTTGATCGAAACCGGGATGATGGGATGTCGGCTCCTCCTTCCTTGGACGTCTCCTCGGAACTCGTCGCCTAATCCGGGTCTCCCTCATAGACTTAAGAATGTTCGTGAATCTCGTTCCCGGCGCCATATCTTCATGGACACCGGTTAATTACGCTGCTTCCGCCCGGACGCTCCAAGGAGTCTGGTCGGGGCAGCAACCTGCGGTGAGAAGGCCGGGTGGCTCTGGGTGCTGGGGGCGTGTCGTAGCACTGCGGCTCTGCACGTCTGTCTTCCGTCCCTAATAGGGCTTCTCGAAGGCATGATGGCCTGAGGCATCCCGTACTAGGTGCAGGGAACTGTGTCACCTGAGGTTTTCCTCAGCTTCCCATGTTTAACACGGGGTATGCCGCGAGTTTAACGTCCAGCGGGGACGGCATCAGACCGATCAACACGAAAAGTGGATCAGATGACAGAACCCCTTGCGGGGAACCTCCGACGCTGGGGCCAGCACATGGGCGGCTTCCCAAATGATGTGGAGTGGAGTGAAGTGGCATGACCCCACCGGGATGTGGCGGCCCGGGTAAGGATCAGGATGGATGATGGAGTGAAGAGCTTGGACCCCGTAGGGGCTTCCTACGTACCGCGCGTTAGCACGGATCAAAGTCAACGTAGTTCGGGTATACAGTTTAACGTCATGCTGGACGTCGGCAAGCCGACTCACGAAGAGGTCTAGGCCGCCGGGCGGAGGATTGAACCGAACCACCTCGCACAAAGGGGGGTGGAACGGCCGGGTGGATCACAGTTTCACGTCATGCTGGACGATAAAAGGAGAAATGGGAAAAGGGGCTGTGGGGAGGCACAGTGGAGATACACACGGGCAGTCTCCCACAGGGGCGGATTCATAGGTGAATCGACGCAAGCGTGAACCCTGGAGGGGTCCACTGATGGACGAACCGACGTAAATACGACCGGGACGACCAGGTGGTGGGCTTGGACCTCAGGGAGGCTTCCTACGTACCCTGTATAGAAGACAGGGATCAAAGTCCACGTAGTTCATTCTGTCAGGACTTACGCACTTGAGGCATCCCGGATGCGGCAAAACTCAGTTGGAAGGGACTTGGACCGAAAGCAGAAGACACCTCGATCCCAGTCACACCCTCTACTGGCTTCGGCAGTGGGGAGGCGCAATGGAGATACACATGTGCAGCCTCCCACGAGAAACTAGGGGTTTATAATACCCTGCCCCCGTAGGGAAAAGCCACTCCCAATAAATCGTCCCAAAAGGGGGACAATCCCGACATCCCTGCAGAGACGAGCGGGTGGGGGCCACGTCCAAACCGGGGGAGACCCAGCGTGCGAAGCACGGGATCGAATGATGCGGACGGTTTAACGTCTTGCCGGACGAAGTACAGTTTAACGTCGTGTGTTGAGGACGAAGCGGACGGTTTAACGTCTTGCCGGACGAAGTACAGTTTAACGTCGTGTGTTGAGGACGAAACACTTGGCAGTTTAACGTCTTGCAGCGCGGACGATGGGGGCTAGGCAGTTTAACGTCGTGCAGCCTGGACGTATACAGTTTAACGTCGTGCAGGACGTGGTGCAGTTTAGCGTCATGCAAGACGAATGCTGAACAGTTTAACGTCTTGTAGCTCGGACGTAGTGCAGTTTAGCGTCATGCTGGACGAAAAAGCCGCCGGTAGGTCCGTGTCACTTCGCGCGAGCCTAGGGGGGGCCGCACGGAAAGACGACGCACAACGCGGGCACCTGCGATGAAGACCATCGGGCGCCACGCAGGCGGGTACCCAAAGGGGGTCAAGGGAGGCGACCCTGGCGGATTGCGCGCAAAAGAGGAGCTTTGCGCGCAAAACCGCGGGTCGGCGCGCAATTGGGCCAGCGCTTCACGCGCTGATGATTGGGATTGTGCGCACCGGGCTTCGGGTAGCGCGCGGGGGCAACGGCTCATTCTCTAACGAATGGCCACTTTGAAGATGGGGGGGTGCGCGCAATCGGGTTGGATTGCGCGCACCCGGGGGCAATTGCGCGCAAGAGGCTTCTTTTGCGCGCAAAGGCCTTCGGGTTGAAATTTATTCAAAGGGAAGGAGCCAAGGGGATTGCGCGCGAAGGCGGACCCCAAGGCTCTATTGCGCGAAAGAAAGGAGGTTACCTGAAGATCGGCATTGCGCGCGGAAGGGGTTGAATTGCGCGCGCGGGAGACCGTTCGACTTCCAGCAACCTTTGAAACGTTGGGGGTCGCCTAGTATTTATAGGCAACCCCGGGCGCGGAATCCAAGGCGCGAGCGCGGAATTCTCCTCGCGGGCGCGGAATCGGGCACGGCGCGCAAGGGAGTTGCGCGCATCCCGGGGGTTTTGCGCGCGGATCATCATCTTTGCGCGCAGACCTCTGAAATTCCGCGCAAGGCCTCCGGGCCCTCCGAAACATTCTTCCGACTCCAAATATGACCTCGCTTTCCGCATCCGGAGCTTCGTTTGGGAACAACGGACTTTTCCGGCGTCTACAGAAGTAATGCAATATATACTGCTGTTTAGAAATGGATATTAGTATAAATAATGGTATCAACACTCATGGTCAATATATAAATTTCCCTACAGAGCAAGTCAATACAACTAGTGTTGGATATAAGAAGATCAAAGATATATTAGGGTAGTTAACCAAGGTTATGACTAGTAACCTTTCATGTATAGAGAAACATGATGTTTCATGTCATGATACACCTATATTGGATGGTTTCATGCGATATAAGATCTCATTATTGAGTGGAACTATTAATATAGTGGTCGTTGAGAAATGGATAAATCCCTTGAAAAGATATTTCTAGCCTTATGATGTGATGGAAAATAAAAGGTTACGCTGGAAATATATTTTCTCAAGGGTGATTCTGATCAATGGTGGTTGTTGATCTAGAATACTAGGGAGTAATATGAAATAAAACAAATGGAATGGAGATATTTTAAAGTAGTATTCTTTGAAAAATACATTCCTCATGAGAAACAAACTAAAATGAAGAGAAGAATATTTTTTAAAATTAACAATAAAAAGGGATCGTTTTGAAGAAGAATAATAAAATAAAGTAATTGTTATCATGTAAAAATTGTATAAATAAATATCATGAAAAATTTATAACGATCATGAGAGTGTGTTATAAGTATGGTGTAAAGGGTTATCTATCTCATAAATATAAGTATAATAAATAAAAATTGTTATCTAGTGCTTAAAATTTAAATAAATAGGCCATTATTTAAACAAATTCATCATGCGTCAATAGAATCTATCATGGAAGAGGCCAAGAGGAGAAGGACAAGATTATGTGATCACTACAGCTATGGTTAAAGTTCCCGAAGATATGGTGGTAGTTACTTTTATCATATCCTTAAATTTAGCTAATTAATTATTTAATTATAGATCCTCTCACTCTTTTATATGTTCTTTGTTTTTAAAGAAAAATAGATATTTCCCTATAACCTTAAGAAGGGAGTGGTGATTTAAAAAACTTTTTTGAAAATATAATTGTGATAATTATGTGTCAAGAAGTTCCCATTATGACCCATAATTGTGGTCTATTTATGGACTTAATTATTATATATATGGTTGACATTTATATAATCCTTATTATCTATTATATTTCAAAATATGATGCCAAAATTTATTTTAAATAGAAATAAATTACAATTCTTGATGAATATGTTAAATTCCTTATCTTTATAGAAGAAACTTCATCATTTAAATCATATCTAAATCCACCCCTAGTAGCACTTCTGAATGAGATTCAGGGGGAAGAATAAAAAATTAAATCTATGGATAGAAAAGCTAATATTAAAATTTAGGGTGTACCTATTGTATAGGAATAAATTTATGTATTTACTAAATAATTAATTGTATATACAAAAGATCATAAATCCAAGTTTTCCATTGGTTTAATCACCGATGCAAGAGTAATGTCAACGAATTTATATATAATGGACACTATAAAATTAATGCAGTTAAAGAAAAAATTAGAGGAGTTGTGTGATAAGGGATTTATTTACAATTTTATTTTACCTTGGGGAGCCCTTATTCATTTCATTAAGAAGAAATATGGATCCATGAGGATGTGCATTTATTATGGGGAAATCAATCCTATTGTGATAAAGAAAAATTACCATTTTCCTCGCATTGATGACTTGTTTGATCAACTTCACAGAGCATAATATTCATCAAAGATTTACCTTCACTCTTAGTATCATCAATTGTGAGTAAGTAAGTATTATATTTTGAAGATATATTTTTAAATTAGGTATGTACATTACGAGTTTATAGTAATTCAATTTGAATTAACTAATGCACCATCTATTTTTATGGATTTAATAAATAGAGTATTCAAGGAATATCTTTATAATTTTATTGTTGAATTCATTGATGTTAACTTGGTGTATTATAAATTCTATGAGGACTATGAGAATCACTTTAGGATTATTCTTGACACTCTTAAAGAAAAATATTTATATGGGAAATTTAGAAAGTGTGAATTCTAGCTTTAGGAAGTTTATTTTCTTGGTCATATTATCTCTAAGGATAGAATCACAGTTAATCTATAGTCAAATAATGGCCTACAAAAATTAACATAACTTATGTTTGTAGTTTCATTAGTTCAATAGGATACTATCAGAAAATCATTCAAAAAATATCCTAATTGGATAACCCATCAACAATGAATACATGTAAAAAGTTTAAGTTCACATGAACAAATAAATATTTAGAATGTTTTGAATAATTTAATAGGAGATTGTTCAATGTTATTATTTTTAATCTATAATTATGAAATGATGTATTTGGATATATAGTGATGCATCAAAGAAAGGAATTATTTTTTTCCTTATACAGAATGATAAATTTATTGCCTATACATCAAGTTAGTTAAATACTCATGAATGAAACTACCTAATTCATAATCCTGAGTTGGTAGTTTTAATATTTTCTTGGATGATATAGATATATTTTCTATACGGGTAAATATATGAGATATACATTGACCATAATATCCTACAATAAATATTTTCATAGAAATATATTAATATGTGGAAAAGGTGATGTCTCATATTACTCAAGGAATATGATTCTCAACACACTGCCTTTGAGGGAAGGAAAATAAGGCAACATATGAATTTAGTCAGAAATATCATGGAGTTCTAATTAAAATGAGGATTGACAGGGATCTTATGTTCATGTATATAATAAAAATGGATATTGAAATTATTTATTAAGTGGATACATTACTCCTTTTTCAGATAACTTCCAAAGTATCTTTATTGGATAAGATAAAAAAATCAATTTGGTGATGAGAATTTTTAAAATAAAATTATAGAAAATAATAATGGGAGTTTGGTAAACATTTTTTATGAATATGGAATTCTAAAATTTATTAAGAGACTATGTATTCCATCAGTACCTATGCTAAAAAGGCAATTCTTTGATGATGATCATATCATGAATTTCTATATCCTCCTTGGTAGCACCAATATGTATAGGGATTTGAGGTAACATTTTAGTGTGAAAACTTGAAGTGGTAAATTACTGATTATGTATCAAGATTCTTGATTTTTCAATAGGTAATGGTTAAGAGACAACATCCTAGGGGATTCAGGCAGTCTCTACCAATTTATATGTGAAAATGGGATGAAATTACTATGGAATTTCTCACAAGACATCCAAAGACTCCTCTAAAGAATCATCTGATATGGGTTATTTTTGATTTCCTATAAAAATAAGCACATTTACTTGCTATCATATAAGATTTACCTTTTGATCACATTACATGACTTTAAATTAATAAATTTGTAAAAATTCAAAGTGCACCTCTTTTATTTGTGTCTTTTTGTGATCCTATATTTATATTAAAATTCTAGAAGATTCTTAAAAATACTCTTGATACTAATCTCCATTTTATAATTTCCTATTATTCTAAAACTAATATACAATCTTAAAGGAATATTCAAAAATTATAGTAAATGTTGAGATCAATACCACCAAAATTTCAATATACTTGGGTTCATTATTTAACTTTGGTATAATTTTTCTATAACAATAGTGATTATACAATAAAAAACATAATTTCATTACATTTTAATGGTATTAAATGCTCATTTTTTATCTTATGGGCCTGAGTTAGTGGATTTTAATTTTGAACATCCATTCTCATCATTTATGCCCTTTATGCCTAATGTACACAAATTTAGACCCAATGATTCATCTAATTTTAACGAATATAATTATCCATATTTTAATTTTATATTTTTATAAATGGATATACACTTTAATATGAACATTTTTCATTCAGGTATCAAAGGAGGTTTCATAAAAGATGATGAGGATATTTGGCGATGAAAGGAAACAATTCTGGAGAAGGCAGATTGGACAACATCCCACTGATAAGAATGTGGGGCCCACAATACAGGCCCAATAAATCCCAAATTGTGTGGGATGCTAGAATAAATAAAGAGGAACATTTCCTCCAATAGTGACAAGAGCTAAGTTGTAGTTTTAAATGGATTTTTATACGGTCCAATTTGGAGATAAAATTATGGACAAGATTCTGCGGCCCAGAAAAACACCCCACACATTTAATCATATCTCTCAAACCATAAACTATTGTGGGATGACATTTTACAACATATCATGAAACATCCGTATCCTCATTTTTTTCTTCTATGGCCCACCAAAATTTGGCCATCTAGATACTCGTTTGAACACATCTGTCGAGTCATTAAAGTTGGCTCAAATTGTTTTTCAAAGATGGAAAAATCTACTCTTCCTCAACTTTCCACCAACTTATGGCCCACCACAATTAATTGAGGAGACTAGGACTATTGGAGGCTCAAACCAAGGATTCAAAAATTTCTATTTAAGGGAGTGGTGGTGGAGGAGTTGGGCATCTTTGGTGATTTATTTAATTTTAATGTTATGCTGCGAATTTGTTGGATTGAGTTTGTCTTTATCATGTAAGTTCTTCAATTCACCTTAGTTTCCTAATAAAATTTCTTATTCTACTCTTATTATATTATTATTCATATCACTGTGATCCCTTTGGTTCAAGGTGTTAATTTATCCACACCAAACCTTGTGAAATCATCACACAACGGTGGAGTGATCGTTATTTCATTGTCTTTTTTTTTACTTCTCCAATTTCTCCCTCATGAGTCTACTTTCCGCTTCCATTGAAACCATAGATTCAATAGAGGGATAACCCACTTATGGGTTGATCCAAGGGAGTATTAAGGGTCTGTATTGGATGTTATTTATCAACCCATTAATTTTTAATCACTTCTTTTAATTGAGATTTTTTATTTGATGATTTTAAAACTTCATTATCCTTGTTTAATTTTAAGGACACATACTTCAAGTGATAATACGAACCTTTACCTTGGAGTGCTCATAAATTTGATCCTCCAAGTGTATATGTGATTAGTATTATGGTTTTTTGGTATTAAACCAGTAAGTGATGAAGTTTTTTATCTTATTGAATAAACCTATCTCGAATATAAGAAGTTGAAACCATTAAAAAAAGAATTTCATCTAATCCAACCCCAAGTGATAACCTAGGATCAAATCATTATTTTAATTTGAATTTAATTAAGTATCTTAGTTTTCTTTAAAACCATTTAAAATCAAAACCAATTTGGACACTTCATAGCCAAAAAACCATCTCATAGGTTGTGTATCTTAGGTATCTTCTTAGGTCTCAATGGATTTGACAACCCAAGCTAGACTACAAGGACATTTCTACCTTCATCACTTGGGTAAATTTGAGCATGAATCAAATTTTGGCATCGTTTTCAGGGGCCAAGTAAGTACTTTATACCAAAACCTTATTTCCTCACCCCCATTAATCTATTCTCACCCAAGATCTCTTATATTTTCATTTTCTCACTTTTTCCTTTTGGCGCATGTCCGCCTACACCCGCGATAATTCAAACAGGCTAGTTAGGGTGGAAAGTCCTAGGATAGGGGAGTGAAGTGAACCTAGGGGATTGTTTCCTTTAGATAATAATCTTCTTAATACTCTAGAATCAAAATTTTAATTAATTCTAATGGAGGGTCTTCCAAGAAATCAAATTGTAAATCCTGGGGGAAATCAAATGGGAAACCAAAATCAAGAAGCTCCAAACCTAGGTAATGTAGTCGATAAAACCACGAATGACTACCTCACTCTAGCTTGGACCAATGCCCCCTCATTAATTGGATAGAATTCCCTAGGAGATACCAATTATATCATTAAAACCAATTTCCTAAGACACCTTTCATCCTTTCACGGGATGGAGTCTTAGATGCCATACCTTCATGTCAAAGAGTTCAACAACATCGTTGAAAACATGTGCCCACCACATAAACTTGAGTCAGCTAAGATGAGGATCTTTCATTTACCACTAAAGGATCGAGCGAAGAATTGGTTAAACAATCTGAGACCTATATCAATCCACTCGTGGGACTAATTACAAAGAGAATTCTACAAAAAATACTTTCCCCACCACAAAACAATTGCACTTAAAAAAAGAATCTAAAACATTTTTGAAAAAGAGGGAGAGTCATTCTATGAAACATGGGAGAGGATCAAAGACACCCTAAACATGGTTCCACATCATGGTTTTTCTATACCTGAACAAGTGAGAATTTTTTATAATGGTTTGGGCCTGGGGAACAAACAATTCATTGACATGATGTGTAATGGAACCTTTAAAAACAAATCCACAAATGATGCTTATGAGTATCTGGAAAGACTTTCTGAACAAAAACAAACATGGGTAACTTCACCTTATTCTGAAAAGCCACAAAGAACTATTGGAATTCATATAATTAGAGAAGAGGAATGCCTTATGGCTAAAATCACAACAACCTCTTGGAAGGTTGAATAGATAGACCTTAGGAAAGTCCATGAAATCCAAACTGTAGATCCTGTTTGCACAATTTGTGACAAACATGACCATAAGAAAGACTACTACCCAACTATTCCATCCATCATGGATGTTCTTTTAGGAGGACCCCCAGTGGAAGTAAAATGATTTGAACTTTCAAAAGCTGCAATACCAAAACACCTTCAACCCAAGGTATAATGACCACCCAGGCTTCCGATGGAAAGATAAACAAAAACCTAGCCAACCACAAGGACCAAATCCTTACCCCCATCAGAACTACCAAACCCATACCCAGTTCCAAAACCAACCTATACAATACCAATAGCCACCAGTCCATTTTCAAAAAACCATCCCACCTCCAAAATATCCCCCTGGGATAAACTTATCTTCTCAAGAACCAACCCAAACTGTTCCAAAAAGCCTACTAGAACAACTGTGCAAACAAATGGAAAGGATGAACTTGGAAGTATCTTCCCTAAAACAAGAACTTCAAACCATCAAAACTGGAAAGGCACCCATGCCTACACAAGACAATCCACAACCAACAGTATGGGGAGAGTCAAGTTGCACTCAAACAACTCATGAACAACTAAAGGTTGTGATTGTTTTAAAAAGTGGGAAATAAATTGAGAAACCTAAACAACTAATTCAGAACCCATCTAAAGATTCAAAATCGGATGAAAATTAAAATGAATCAAATGATCAAACTGAAAAACACGATAAAATTTTGAAAGAAACAAACCTTCAACAAAAAAACCCACAACCTGCACCATTTCCTCAATGTCTGAGTGGGAAAACCAAGACTGAATTGAATGAAAAATTGAGGGAAATATTCTCACAAGTGAAGTTGGACATTCCACTCCTAGATGCTATTCAAACCATTCCTGCATACTCAAAATACCTTAAGGACCTCTGCACATTTAAAAGGAAATTCTCACATAAGAACCAAGTCCTTTTGGATGCTAATGTGAGTACCACCATTCAAGGGACCATTCCTTCTAAGTTGAAAGACCCGGGTTATCCTTACATCAATTTTGAAATAGGAGAGAGAAAAGTTGTCAAGGTCTTGTGTGACCTAGGTGCTAGTGTCAATCTCATTCCCTATGCAATGTACTGCCAGTTAGGAATAGAAGAGCTGTAACCCACATCTGTCACACTTCAACCTGCAGATCGTAGCATTAGGGTTCCAAAGGGGATTTTAAAGGACATTCTGGTAATGGTTGAAAACTTCATCTACCCTTATAACTTCATTATCCTTGAAAACCATACAATTTTAAGAAATAAGAAACAAAACCCAATCATCCTTGGTTGTCCATTCATTGCAACAATCAACTCTATTATCTGAGTCCAAAATAGGAATATGACCATCACCTTTGGAAACATGAGTTTAGAATTGAACATCTATAATACAAGCTCACAAATAAGGGATGACGAGGAAATTTATGAAGTAAACATGATAGGAAGTGTTGATAATGAATCCATAGAATATCAAGGAATATTTGAGGAATGTTTAAGTCAGGATGAGATTAATTTCTTTTGTTCAAATGAAGGAAGTTTATCTCCTTGGCTAGAATCACATTCAGATTGCTCCTATGATGAAATCTTAAGGCCAACAATCAGTGAAATATTTTAGGAAACTACATTCATGGAGACCACTCCAACTTCCTTCCAAAAATCTGATCAAGACAATCTAGTAGCTGAATCTTCTACATGTGGGTAATCAATCCTATCTGAAACTCTAAAAAAAGAAATTGATCTTGATCCAATGTCCCAATATTCTGCTGAAATTTTGAACCAACCTGATCTTGAATTGAATGAACATCCTTATAAACTTAAGTATGCATTCCTATAATAAAATGGAACACATCCTTTTGTCATTTCTTCTTCTATTGAAGCTGATCATGAGAGTATCCTTCTAGACGTCCTTTAAAAACACAAAAAATCATTGGATGTAACCTGTCTGATATTCTTGGGATTATCCCACTTATCGGGACTCATAGGATTGATCTAGAATCTTATTTAAATCCATGTCTTCAACCTCAACAGAGACTCAATCCTAATCTCATGGAAGTAGTGAGAAAAGAACTTCTGAAATTGTTAAAATCTAGTATCATATATCCCATAGCTGAGAGTGAGTGGTTCAGCCCAATCTAAGGGGTTCAAAAAAAGGCTAGAATCACAGTGATAACCAATAAGGATTGAGAGATTCTTCTAACAAGGGTGAGTAGTGTCTAGAGACTCTGCATCAACTATAGGAAGCTAAACACATTTACTAAGAAGAACCATTTCCCCTTACCATCCATTGACGAAGTCCTTGAGAGAGTGACAGGTTATGCCTTCTACTATTTCTTAGATGGGTACTTGGGGTATAATCAAATTGAGGTCTTCCTGGTGAATCAGGGGAAGAATACTTTCACATGTCCATTCTACACCTTTTCTTTCAAACGCATGCCCTTTAGGTTATAAAATGCCCCTGAGACCTTCCAATGGTGATTGATGGGAATATTCTCAGACATGGTAGGGGATTTTCTAGAGCTCTTTATGGACGACTTCTCTGTATTTGGGGATACATTTGAGGGATGTATGAGGAATGTGTAGAGAGTCTTGTCAAGATGTGAAGAAATGAATCTAGTCCAAAACTAGGAAAAATTCCATTTCATGGTTAAAGAGGGACTAGTCCTTGGACATATAGTCTCAAGTAGTGGAATTGAAGTTGATAAAGCCAAGGTTGACATCATTAGTCACATTCCATCACCCAAAACTACCAAGGAAGTGAGGTCTTTATTAGGACATACTGGTTTCTATAGAAGGTTCATTAGGAATTTCAGCTCTATTTCTCAACCACTTTGTGATCTATTGGTGAAATATGCTCCATTTTATGGACAGAAAGCTATGAGGAATCATTCTCTACACTCAAGTCAGCTCTTATCTCTCCACCTATCATGCAGTCTCTAAATTGTAAAATTCCTTTTGAGATCATGTGTGATGTGAGTGAATTCACTGTAGGAGTAGTATTAGGACAACAGTGTGAGAAAAATCCATGTGTCATTGCTTATGCAAGAAAATCCTTATATGATTCCCAAATCAACGACACCACCACTAAAAAGGAGTTACTTGATATTGTGTTTTCCTTAGATAAGTTTAGGTCCTACCTCTTAGGATCCCCCATCACTGTGTTCACTGACCATTCTGCACTAAAATACCTCTTCCAAAAATAAGATTCTAAGGCTAGACTGATTAGATGGGTCCTTCTATTACAAGAATTTGACCTCACAATCAAGGATAAAAAGGGTGTTGAAAATGTTCTAGTTGATCATCTATCTAGGATGTAATTCAAAGACAAACCAAATCACTTTTCTATGTCTGATTCATTTCCCTGATGAGCACCTCTATTCAGTGAGTGATTGCCCATGGTATGCTGACACATCCAACTTCTTAGTTATAGGAGTCATTCCAAAATTATTAGGGACTCAATCTCAAAGGAAATTCCTTTCTGATGTCATGAACTATGTGTTTTATGATCCATATGACTATAAGTTCTGTTTTCACCGATTCATTAGGAGGTGTGTCCCAGAATATGAACAAGAGTCCATTATTAAATTATGTCATAGTGAGGCATGTGGAGGTCAATTTTCCTCAAAGTAAACATCTGCTAAGATTCTTCAGTGTGGTATCTTTTGGACCACCCTCTCAAGGGGCTCCTACAAAGTTTGTCAAAGTTTTCCTAACTGTCAACAAGTAGGGTCCATCACAAAAAAGAATCAAATTCTACTCACTCCTATCTTAGTGGCAGAAATCTTTGATTGCTGGGGAATAAATTTCATGGGTCCCTTCCCAAACTCTATGGGATATATGTACATCCTTTTATCTATCAATTGTGTCTCCAAATGGGTTGAGTCTATTCCTACAAAATCCAATGATCCTCAAACTATGATTAGATTTCTCTAAGAAAACATCCTATCAAGATTTGGAATTCATAGGGATATCATTAGTGATCATGGAACTCATTTTTTCCATCATCCATTATCATTACTCATGGAAAAGTATGGAATTTCTCACAAAGTGTCCACTGCTTACCACCCACAGACTAATGGTCAAGCCGAGTTAGCCAATCGAGAAATCAAAAAAATTCTTGAGAAAACTATTAGTCCATCTAGGAAAGATTTGTTGATCAAACTCTTAGATTCTCTTTGGGCCTATCGAACCATATATAAAACCATTTTATGAATATCCCCATATAGGTTGGTTTATGGTAAAGTGTGCCATTTACTAGTGGAGATTGAACATAAGGATTTTTGGGCAATTAAGAAAATGAATTATGACCTCTCATTGGCTGAAACAAAAAGGAAATTAGATCTCAATGAACTTGAGGAACTTAGGATGGAGGCTTATGAAAATTCAAGGATCAATAGAGATAAAGTACAATCCTACCAATATCGAAATCTTAAAACCAAACACATTGTACCTGGTAAACCAATTCTTTTGTATAGTTCTAAAATTCATTTACACCTGGGAAAGTTGAGTTCTAGATGGTCAGGTCCATACATAGTGCATAAGGTGTACCCCCATGGGGCTGTAGAAATTCATTATCCCACCAATAGTCAAACCTTTAAAGTTAATGGTCATATAGTCAAACCATTCATTGAACCATTCCAAAAAAATGAAGTTGATAAAAACTTGTGTGAACTAACCTTAGAATAGGAAAATAATTAAATAATTAAGGGTCTAAGTCGAGCTAGCGACATTAAACCAAAGAACTTCATGGGAGGCAACCCGTGGTTTTCATCTTTGTGAATCATTTTTTTTGAAAAAATAGGATTAATAAATCATTTTTATATTTAAAAATAATATAAAAAATATACTATTAACATGTTCTTCTATTATGAGTATGGATGTGTATGAAAGGGGAGCACCATATTCATCTGTGTCATGTGGTGTGATCCTTGAGTAATACCTTACCCATAAATTTAAAAAGAAGAAAATTTATCTTCAGTTAATTTTATATTTATGTGTTTGTAAGTTAAAAATAATAATAATAAAATTAAAAGGCCACATCGTAGGTCGTGGGGCAAACCACGTTACAACCAGTGAAACTATGGGGAATCAAACTCAGGACTGAAGGGAGATAGGGGCGTGCACTTACCACTGACCTATGACTTATAATGCTTCCTTATTCTATAATTTTTGTATATATACTTATATTTTACTTTTTTTATTACATGAATAAATATATATCTATATATATATATAGTTTTTTTTTTCTTCCACCAGTTAATTCTCAGAGTGACATGGAGATCAAGGGATTAAAAGGGAGCAACATGAATTTCAACTTCAACCACCAGGCGACTTCATTCCATGATCCTCATTTTTAATTTCCTTTTTGAACTCCCATTATATTCCACTACCCCCTTCTAAAATTTATTTAACCTTGAACATGATAATAGAAATGTTACACTTTGAAAATGAATATCAAATAATTTAGCATGCCCTGATTCTGATTTTAATCCATGTATAATTTCATGAGCATAGATTTTGGAAAGTGTGGTTGTCTAATGTGAAATTTCATCGTTTATATTTTCATCCAAATAAAAAAAGATCAAAACTCACATCCTTTGGATAGTGGGGTATTAGTTTGAGTTTATGGGGTCCCCCAAATAAATAGCATAGGTTTGGTGATCATTTTATTTTTAATATTAGTATTCAATAATAAAAAAATGAAAAAAGAAACTACAAATTTGCACGTAGAGCAATGAAATGACCTAATGTGTGGCTTTCGGCACTTGGGGATCATGAATCCATAGTTTTCTAGCCCATAGTTAGTAATTTTATCTCTAATTGTGGTAATTTGTCTTTGTTTTTGACTGAGTTTACTCAAGATGATGCCTGAGTATGTGGGCTTCACTTGGTTCCCTAAGGTCTTTGAGCCTGGGAGTCATCGGCAAAGTCTCGCTACATGGGTTGACTCTTTTGAGTGCAATTTCAATTACCATGGAAAAATTGAAAAAAAACAAAAAAAAACAAATTTTTTTTTGAATACTCATCTTAATATTGAAATGTGATTTCACCTAACACTTCCATAATTTCCCC
The DNA here is from genome assembly GCA_963277665.1 of Viscum album. Classification (NCBI taxonomy): domain Eukaryota; kingdom Viridiplantae; phylum Streptophyta; class Magnoliopsida; order Santalales; family Viscaceae; genus Viscum; species Viscum album. The sequence continues at coordinate 711,292,104 of OY728162.1, forward strand.
CTTGAATAAATAAGAACCCCATGTCTATTGTGATGCACAACACATCATCACTCTTAATAGATATTGGATGAAATATGGTGATGAATTTGAACAAAGGAACGAGCTTGGGATTGGGATATGCTTATCAAATTATCTTGTATTAAAATATTTTTATGGGTTTCAAGATTGTTTTGTATAAGTGTTTTTGGTGATCATTGTGTATTAAAATGTTTTTGGAAAAGTGAATTCAAATATCATATTGTTGAGATACATTTTGCTCAGGACTTGCAAATATCAAGTTGGGGGTGTGATTAGACAATAAAAAAACATATGTTAATTACATTTTAATGGTATTAAATGTTAATTTTTTTATCTTATGATCCTGAGTTAGTGGATTTTAATTCTGAACATCCATTCTCATTATTTGTGCACTTCATGCCTAATGTACACCAAATTAGGCCCAATGATTCATATGATTTTAAGGAATATAATTATCCATATTTTAATTTTATATTTTTATAAATGGATATACACTTCAATATGAACATTTTCATTCAGGGATCATTGGAGGATTCATAAAGGATGATGGGGATATTGGGCGATGAAATGAAACAATTTTGGAGAAGGTATATTGGAAACTATCCCACTGATGAGAATACAGAGCCCACAATATAGGCCCACTAAAGCCCAAATTTTGTGGTATTCTAGAGGACATAAAGAGGAACATTTCATCCAATAGTGAAAAGAGCTAATTTGGAGTTTTAAATGTATTTTCATACGGACCAATTTGGAGAAACAATTATGGGACATTTTCTGTGGCCCAAAAAAACAACCCACACATTTAATAATATCTCTCAAACCATAAACTATTATGGGATGAAATTTTATAGTATATCAGGGGACATCCATATATTAGTTTTTTGATTTAATGGACTACCAAAATTTATCCCTATAGATGCTCGTTTAAACACATCTGTCGAGTCGTTCAAGTTGGCTCAGATTGTTTGTCAAGGATGGGAAAATCAACTCTCCCTCAAATTTCCACCCCCTTATGGCCAACCAAAATTAATTTAAGAGACTTGTAATATTGGAGGATCGACCCAAGGATTAAAAAATTCCTATTTAAGGCAGTGGGGGTGGAGGAGTTGGGAATATTTAGTGATTTGTTTAATTGTAATGTTATGCTGTGAATTTGTTATCTTGAGTTTGTCTTTCTCATGTAAGTTGTTCAATTCACCTTAATTTCTTAATAAAATTTCTTCTTTTACTCTTATTTTGTTATTCTTAATATCACATTGATACCATTGGTTCAATGTGTGAATTTATTCACACCAAACCATGTGAAATTGTCACTCAATGGTGGAGTGATTTTTATTTCATTGTCTTTTTTTATTTCTCCAATTACTACCTCATGAGTCTACTTTTCGCTTCCATTGAAACCACAGAATCAATAGAGGGATAACCCAATTATTGGTTGATCCAAGTGAGTAGAAAGGATCTGGATTGGATGTTATTTATCACCCCATTAATTTCTAATAACTTCTTTTAATTGAGATTTTTTATTTGATGATTTCAAAACTTCTTCATCCTTGTTGAATTTTAAGGCCACATACTTCAAGTGCTAATACAAACCTTTTCCTTGGAGTGATCATAAATTTGATCCTCCAAGTGTATAGGTGATTAATATTAAGGTTTTTTGATACTAAAATAGTAAGTGATGAAGTTGTTTGATCTTCTTGAAAAAACCTATCTCGAATATAAGAAGTTGAAACCGTTAAAAAAAGAATTTCATCCAATCCACCCCCAAGTGATAACCTAGGATCAACTCCTTATTTTAATTTGAATTCACTTAATTCTGTTAGTGTTATTTAAAACCATATAAAATCAAAACCGATTTGGCCACTCCATAGCAACAAATCTATCGCATAGGTTATATATCATAGGTATCTTCTTAGGTATCAATGGATTCGATAACCAAAGATAGACTAAAAGGACCATTCAACCTTCATCTCTTGGGTAAATTTAAGTAGGAATCAAATAGTTTCCACTAAATTATTCGAATGGTGTTATATGTATAATTATATATAAATATATATCATACTCTAACTTATTAGGATGAAGTTTGTGAAAGGAAAATTATAGGTGCATAACATTATTAGGACCCAATGATAATGGTAAATAATATTCAGACTCATATTAAATTATCTTGATGTAGGAAAAATAGTTATGCTGACAAACAGAGGAGATATTTGAAATTTCAAGTGGGAAAACAAATTTTCTTGAAAATATCTCCATAGAAGGGTGTTATAAGGTTTGGAAAGAAATGGAAACTGAGCCCCAGGTATATCGAAAATTTTGAAATGATAGAAATTACATCAAGTATCTATTAATTAAATGATTTGTTCTATATATCATTATTAAGTAAGTATATGTTATACCTAATGCATGTTCTCACCTTTGAAGAAATATAATTAGAACCTGGTCAATCTAATTAAGAAGATGTAATACCAAAATATTTTAAAGTATATTTATTTTAAATAAATTTAATCTCTTCAATATCTTTTGATACATGAAACCTATAGATTTTAAAATAAGAACATAATGTTTGATAGCATATACGACACACAACACCTAGTTTAAACGACCTATGAAATATATTATTTAAATATGATCATTATAACAGAGTTGTTAAATTGGTGGGTATGAATATGATTAACTAATTTATAAAATATATATAAAGGTCCTACCCAATATAAATTTATCCATAAATTCTAAATTTTTTAAGAACTCAACTTTTAATGAATATATTTCATTCTCAAATTAATATTTTGTCTTTAAATAAAAATTTTATTTTTATTTTATTTTTACAAGAGAAAATTATAATTATTTTTTGGATGTTTTAGAAACTTTGTTTTATAAAATTAAATTAATTTATTAAAATAATCATATCGATATTAAGTTATGGTAAAATTTTGGGTTTTTTTAGAAAATACTAATTTTCTGTGAATAGTGAAAAAAATATATATTTGGAAAAATTATGATTTAATTTTAGAAAATTAAGTAATTTAAAAGTCTCATTATTATATTAATAGGATTTAAAAGTAACATAATTATTATTTTTTCTATTAAAATCAATTAATTACTTTTAAATCCTCTTTATAATGGATTTTAATATATGTTTATTTTTAGGCTTTAAGACACATTTTTCTGGAAAATGTTTTAAAGTGCATAATGTTTCTCTATTTTAAATAATTTAAATAAACCCTAATGTGGAATGATTTAAATTAAAATTTAAGATTATATATCTATAGATATTAATTTAAATTCATTTAATTATGATTAATTTTGATATAGTTATTATATAATCATCTTATGTTTGAAAAATACATTTCTTGACAACTCATTTTTTTGACAAATTTGCAGTTTTAATTTTAAATTAAATTATACCAATTAGATTAATTGAATTTTATAAAATTTATTTCATATTTTTAATCATAATAATTAATATTATATAATAATTTTAACTTTATTTTTTATCATAATGAAAAGTAAACAAGTAAAAATTGTTTACCATGGTTAATGTTAAAACCGATTTATCAAAAGTTAAACTAAAGTAGTAATTGGAAAAACATGTTTAAAACCTTATTTATTTTAATAATAGATATTTTTATTGTAATTATATATCCGAAATTATTTTTTTTTAAATTTTAGAGGCACTTTTCTTGAGAGTGACGTACTATTATTGAATATTTTTGTGTATTTATAGGAATGTCACTCCTCCCATATAAAAGGCACCCTCCTATTCTTTACTAACTTCCAAACCCATAGTTTTTTCCAATAACTACCAAAATATCTCCAAAATATCCTTATACATGTTATATATGTGATGTTCTTCCCAAAATTCCAAACATATGGTCCTTAATAAGAGATCCAAAGGAGGTTCTTCTAAGAGAAGGTAATTGTCTTCAATAAGGTCTTTATTTTAAATTATTCTGTTTCATATTAATTAATGTCTTAAAACATACAATATAATAACATAATTATATAAAACATACTGACATGTTATTATTTTTATGGAATAACATTTATCCATCCCCTCCACCATCAAATGTGAAATAAATTCATCGCTCATGTGTACAACTGACTACCACCTTGAAAATCGTTGTATTTGGTTTTCCATCACCGACTTACATAGATAGTCAAAATTATGGAAATAATAAATATATATAATACATATTACATGATATTAATTCTATGAAAATAATATACCATCCAATCCCCTACCCTTTCACCCATTAATGTAATGATATCATCGCTTGTGCATACGTATGGTCTGCCGTCTTCACGAAGCGATGTGTCTCATTTTTCATGTCTGACTTTCAAGTATGGTTTTAAAAATGAATTAAATAAGTAAATATGTTATTTAAAACATTAATATAACTTTTTATGTTTTGTAACTATATCCAATACATAATAACCATGACTTTCCTGACAAAACATGCATGAGAAAACAATGCAATTAACACCCGAAACAACAATAATAAAAATAAAAAATTGTTAATGAAAAGGTGGTTGGATTTTATAATAGGATAATATATGATATTATAAAAATTAATATGGTTCTAATATAAATTAATAAAATGATTATATATTATTTTAAATTGCATTTAACCAAAAATAATTGTGAGGTAAGGGACTTCGTCTCAATTTCCTTTCATCAAGGAATATTGTAATATTATACAACTAATTTATTTTATATAGTGTATATACTTTCCCATTTACATGAAATATCCTAAATCATTTTTAATTAATGGTATTTAAAATTTTAATTTTAATTAATTCTCTCTAAGCGATTTGAATTAAAAATTACCAGGTGGTAAATAATTTCATAACTCGATTTATTTTCATTGGGTTAAATTACTTATTCATTTTACTTAATATTCTAGGAAAATTTTTTTAATTAATTTTGATTATACTATATTTGATTTCCAATTTTTTTATTTTTATTTAAATTTTATACACATAATCAATTCATTTATTAATTATCACTTAAACCTTATGAACATTGGAAGGGTTGCTCGTCTCAAATAGTCTTATTTGGGACATATATCAAGTTATACACCTATCTTATTTTACGAGGTGTATCTACTACCAATTAGATATTTTATTTAATAAATATTTTTATATTCATGGAATTTAATGTTTCATCTTAGTTATTACTTTAATGGGGCTTACGATTCAAAAGTTAACAAAGTGGTAAGAGAATTATGTTTCAATCTCATTTGAATTGATATTTTTTATACTTAAATTTTTATTGAATGAAATTATTTGAATTTTTTTTTAATAAAAACCTTTTATTTTCTTATCCTACCGTTATTTTTTATGATTTCAATTAATAGTACAATTTTCTGATATTCATTTCTTAAAATTATTGAGAATTTTTTTTAATAAAATATGACTTTATTTCTCTCTTTGGTATAAAAATAATATTTTTTAATCCATGTTAAAAAAAAATAAAATTATTTTTTAAATTCATATTAACCATAATGGTATTTTTTTAAAATGAATCTTCTTGTCGTTTTCTAAACAATGCACTTTTGCCTTTTCTTAAAAAAATGTGAAAGGAGGGTTTTTAACATACTTGGTAAGAGCCAAACATTTCAACCATCATGACCATTAATTTATTAGAAGATTCATGTAAAAGTTTTTAATATTATTTTCATAGAAAATTTTATTTATAATGTTTTTTATATTTCTTATTTTTACAAGTAAATTTCAATGTTAAAAGGGTATTTTCTAGAAAAAGTTTTTTAATGTTCCTTTTTATGGTATTTATAATCTTCAATGACAACAACCATTTATTTTACATATACTCCTCTGGGTATTTGTTATAATGATACCATACTTATTATTTATTTGGATAGTTTACAATTATTTTGACCATGGAATGTATTAACATTATATTTCTTCATTAATTTTTGTGATAATTAAATTTCCCTTGAAATATTTACTTTCTCGTGATCATGGGACATAAATTTCACCAAAATATCTATATTATTTATATGGGATATACTTATTAATTCAACTGTATATAATTTATACATATGGTGTTTTACTTATAATGTTATTTGAATAACTGGGAAAATATTGATATTCCTTATTCTTTATTCATTGTGGACATTTATTGATAAGGAATATTATTCAGGAATTAAAAATATCATTTGATATATAAGGAATGTGTTTTATGTGAATTGATGGGTGAGTCCTATAATTATATAGCCCCTTTATGCATCTATAGTCTCATAAGGTGAATTAGTTATATATAATTAGATTGTTTTTACTCATATTTTTATACCATCTTGTGAAAGGTATTGATGGTATAGATATTAAGATGTTTGAGATCATGATGTCCAATATTAAACATTTCCTTTATTAAGAATTCATATATTATTATCCATGATACTATTTTGTTTATATTATCCATTATTTTTTTTGTGCTCAAGTTTTTTATTAAATAGAATGTGTGTTCAGTTATTTACCTTTACATATTGATTATTCCTTATCTAATCTTGATAGTTAAGTTATTTATTTAATGTAATGTTTTTATATATATTTAATTTTCTATATTGATTATTCCTTATTTTATATGATTTATTTACTCATAATAGATTATTATTTACATAGCTCTTATTACTCATTTGATCTCACCCTTATTTTTTTATTCCATAGGATATGAAGAAGGAATCTTTGAATGAGTTCAAGGATACAAAATGTTTACTTTCAATATATTTTATTTCATGTTTTAAAATGTAAGGCAAGACTCATGTATGTATCTTAGTCCCCAAGACTGTTAAAATGTTATGTCCTTTGGGATGTTATCACTTGTATCTAGTACTAATGTAATAATGGTGAAATCAACTTTGGGCTACTGGGGGAAGGGTATTTATAGTTTGTAACAGAGAGAGTTTAGTAGATATGTTGAGAACATGATTTTGGAAAACAAATATTAGGGAATATAACCCTATGATATAATTTTTGGATAAGTATAGAATAACATCTTAATGTTTTTTGTGGAATATATTATGTGAGTTTCTTAGAAATATATCTCTGTCTAGATACTACAATTGGACATGGTTCTAGAATAGTTGTACCTACAGGTAATAACTCTAAAAAGGGAACATTGTATTTTGTCTTGATCATCATCTGGTTCATAAAAATGGTCCTTACTGTGCACCTAGATTTAAAATCCTTCAGTACATACATTGGATAATTCAAATTTTATTTACAAATCATTGTCAAGGATGTGGATAAATGAAGACAATTAATGGCCTTGGTTAAACCTAAGGTGTCTTATATTGAAAATAAGGTATCAGGATTTAGAAATCATATAGATGATTATATGGTTTTCCCACTATGATTATTATTTATCACACTATGATTTTTGGTTTTAGTCAATGCCTAGAACCCAAAATAATCCGGTTGACATTGAATATGATTGAAAATGTAGTGATTGCGAGAAACCAAATGGGTTGGTTGTAGGAGTGAAAGATATCATGATTATTCATAATCAATTATCATGATATATAATTAACAATTTATACCTTAACCAACTCTTGTACTCACAAAATAAGAGAATGATTAATTTTTATAAGATCTCGAGTGATGAAGACTATGGAGGAAAATGGGGTTGATTTTCTTATTGTTAAAAAGTATAAAGATACATAAAGGAGAATGTATCAAATGAATTGGATAATGTTTTATTTGTGGGAAATAAGGTTATAGAGAAATACATTTCTAGGAATCCATTTACATTTCATTGTCTTAAATATTGGGAACTTGGAAATTATCTGAGTCAATTCCCTCTTAAAAATAATAATTACTAGATGAATTAATAACCTATGTTAAAGTATACATGTAAAATTATTTATGTATTGGGATTCAATAACTAGGTTGAATAATTATTTTACCAATGATTTTTTTCTTATAATAATCATGAAACATCTAAGGATTGTATTAATTTTGGAAGCATATATGTCTTTATGTAATATTAACATAATCCTTTTATATACCATCTTCTATTTATGAGGTTAAGATTGATCATATGTTCAATCTCTTAAACAACCTTTTTTGGTTTTATGTGATGGTATTTTATCAAGATTAAGGAAATTTTGGTAGAAATTTATGCTAATAAAACCCATTGGTTTTTAATATTAAAAAATTATTTAAGGAAAAATTCCTTTTAATTTTGTAGATATAATATTAAAGGTATTGGTAACCTTTAAGGTTTATTATCTCATTAATGTTGTGGTAATTATGGTTTATCTCAATTTGGAAATTTTATAGGAATTATATTAATAAGAAATGGTCCGATGAGCCCATAAGGGGATTTGCCTCCAAGGTCTTTCCCATGTCTCCATATTTCATCCTTCCGAGGAGGTGGAGACTCCTTCATCAGCGCCCCTACGGGATCATCTATGGCATCAAATCCTTGTTCGTGTAGGTGTTCCTTGTGGGATCAATCCTCAGAAAATCCTTTTGCTTGCCTATGGTGGAGCAGTGTCCAGGTTGTATTACATGCTTCTGCGAATAGAGGGGAGATGCCTCATTTTAGGGTCGGCTATGGGTGTGGTGGGAGGTTTGTTGTGGTCTTCATGTGCATATATGAAGGTGGAGACAGGATTGCGGCTTGTTGTGAGGTTTCTTCGAGTGTTATCTTGTGATTCGGTGGTCTTCGCGATGCAAGGGATTTTTTGGGATCTTTGTTTTTGGAAGTTCGTATGATGGTTTATACAGTTCCACCATCTTCATTTTTCATCTAACCCTCCGGGATGGTTTCTTCCTCACCCCACGGTTGGCCATATTGGACTTTGGCGATGCATATTTCATGGTAGTATGGTTGGAAGAGATCTTGTGGTTGGTGGAGGTGTTCTACCGATGGCTGTCATCTGGGTTGTTGTCACATTACAGGATCAATTTCAAATTTAGTATGCTTCAACCTTTGATTTTAGGATCTTTTTTAGTTGATTTATATTCTGATGTGATTTCTATTTTGGTGTGAATCTTTTTTTATGTGGTTTTTTGGTCTATGGAGTTTTTATTTCTTCATGGTTGTGCTACAGTATATACAGAGTAGGGTGTAGTGTCCGGTCGACCTGGTCATACTCATTCTGGTTTCCTCGTTGCCCTTTATGGATTTTCTCTTTGCATCATCTCACATTGCTGGAGGGTTTGGGCAAACTCCGACAGGAGTCCGCTGGCAGGTTTGTGGGTTTGGGCTGGTGTCGACGGTCGCACCGATGGGTGCTTGAGGAGACTGATTCAGTGGTTTGTCCTGCTTCTCTGATGTGTGTGTTCCCTATTTCATGTTACCTCATCCTTCTCTCAACAATTTTAGTTACATCTATGAATTTATATCGGTTTGAATTCTTGAAAGTATTGTCCATCCATTGTGATTGAATGTTGTTTGTTTTGAAGCCTTGTATTGCTTTTAATGGCGTAGTAGGGGAGTGGTGAACTGGTGAAATGGTGAAGTCATGTATGGTTTTTTACTTTTTCCTCAAAAGTTTTTGCATAATAATAAAAATAATTTTCATTCATACTAATAAGGTTTTGGAAAAAATGACAACTCACATGCCAGGTGACAACCCATCACCTTCGGCAAGGCCGTGGGGCTTAAACCCACAACTGATGGATGAAATGTGTACAATTACTACCACTAGCCTATGTGATTTTATATTTAGTGTGAAATTGTTTTTACTAATAAAATTTTAATAATAGATACTTATGGAATGAATTAAGTTTAATTTTTGGTGTTTCTATTAAGGTTTTAGAGATTAATGTATTATATTTACACATATTGGGTGGCATGTTCTAATCATTCATATTTTTGTAATGATTGGAGGAATAGTTTGACATAACTTTATGGATTATATAATATTTTAGAAGCTTATTTTAGTGATTAATTAATAAATAAAAATAATCTTGGATATTATTTTTTTAGTAAGAAATTAAGAGGAAAATTGTCATAGAAAAACAAAAGGATTAAATTTTTCTTATAAAGTAAAAACATATCAAGTGAGTATATTTTATGATGTTCTATATAATAATAGTAAAAGAATACCCCTACCCTAGGTAAGGATCTTGAAACAAAATTGTTACCCTATTTCCTTAAAATATGATGAATCAATGGACTTTTATAAAATAAAATGTTTATGGTTTTGTGTTCATTAACTTTCTCTTGACCTTTCACTTTCTTACGATCAATGATCTCTATCACTATCCATGATTATTTAGGATTTTCTTCCATCACCATATTTTTACTTGAAACCAATGTTATACTATATGAAAACATAGTTATGTGTTATTTTATATGAACTTTGTAATAACATTCCCCTCTTTTAAGTGGAAGTTTTATTAACCCTTTTTTTGATGTGGGTTTTCAATAAAGTAATTTTCAAATATCAAACCCTTGATTTCCAAGAGTAATTACAAATTTCGAGGATGTAATTAATTGAAGGATGGGAGAATGTAAAACCACAATATTTTATAGTATATTTGTTTTAAATAAATTTAATCACTTTGATATTTCTTGGTATATTAAATCCAAATATTTTAAAATAATACCATTGTGTTTGATAGTATATACGATAAAGAACACCAAACTTAAACAACCCACGAAATATATTTTGTAAAGTTTCCCGTTATAATATAGTAATTAAATTAGAATGTATCAATAAGATTAAATAATTTATGACATATATATAAAGTTCCTACAAAATATAAATTTGTTCCTCAATTCTTAATAAATTATCACTCATCTTTTAAAAGGATATTTTATACTATAAAAATCATGTTTACTTAAAAAGTGATTTTTATTGTTTTTTGTGACAAAATATTATAATTAATTTTTTTTATATTTTATAAATTTATTTTATAAAAGGAAACTATTTTTTTAAATCATAATATTTATATTAACATATGTTGAAATTTTGGGATTTGTTATAAAATACTAATTTTTCAGTGAATAATTAAAATACTATTTTTTTAACAGTCATTTATTTTTAATAAATTAAATAATTTAAAAGTACCATTAATATTTTAATATGATTTAAAAGTAAAATAAGTATTATTTATTTATATTTAATTCAATTAATTACATTTGAATCAAATTTATACTGTATTTTAATATAATTTTATTTTTAGGCATTAAAACACATTTTTTTTAAAAACAGTTTTAATATGCATAATGTTTCTCTATTTTTACTAATTAAAATAACCCCTAATTAAGAATTATTTACATTTAATTTATAAATTATATATCTCTAAATTTAAATTTTAATTAATTTAATTATTATTACTTTTCATATAGTTATTATAAGACCATCTTATGATTGAAAAATGTATTTCTTTAAAACACTTTTTTTGACACGTCTGCGAGGTTAATTTTTAGTAAAATGTTGCCAATTTTTGGAATTTAATTTGATAAAATGGATTTATTTTTTTAATAATAATAATAAATATTATATAACAATTTCAAATTTGTTTTTTTGATAATTAATAGCTAGAATAGTAAAAATATGTTACCATAATTAATGATAAACTGATTTACTTGGGGTTAAATTAAATAGGTGAATGGAATAACATGTTTAAAACATGTTTATTTTGAATGATATATGTGTGGATCAGAATTATTTCTCCTAAAATCCTTCACTTTTCTATTTTTGAGGCACTTTTATTGAGAGTGACTTTCCATTATTGAATAGATTTGGGTATTTATAATAATGTCACTCCACTTCCCTTATAAAAGTGAACCGCCTCTACACTCCTTTACAAAATTCAAAAAACCATTGGTTCAAAAAATCCACACCAAAATCTCTCCCCAAAATCTTTATCCATATTCTATAGGTCTTTTTATTACCAAAATACCAACCCTATGGTCCTTAGTAAGAGATCTAAATGTGGTTCTTATAAGCGAAGGTAATTGTCTTCACTAAGCTCTTTCTTTTTAATTCTTATTTTTCCACCTTCAATTATTCCTTAACACTTACAATATAATTAACCCAGTATATAACATATATTTATGTTTCATTATATTTGTTTCATAATATTTAACCATCTCATAAACCATCAAAGTGGAAAACAATTTATCCCTGATGTGTACGGCGGACTACCGCCTCACAAACCAATGTAATTTATATTCCGTAAAAAATAACATGGATATTCATAATGATCGAAATAATGAATATATATAATAAATATGAAGTGATACTAATTTTGTAAAATTAATATTTTATCCACATCCCTTCCTTTTTACCCATCAAGGGAATTATATCATTGGTCAGGCGTATGTATGGTCTATCGTCTCCACAAAATGATGAAACTCATTTTATATGTCCAACTATAAAGGATGGTATTAAAAATTAATCCAATAATTAAATATTATATTAAAAACATTAATATAATACATGAGATTATGGAAATATATACTATATATAATAACTGAAATAGTCAGGAAAAAACACGCATGGGAAAACATGAAAATTTACACCCGAAACAATAATAATGGTAAAATATTCTTAATCAATGGGTGGTAAGATTTTATAATAGGATAATATATGATATTATAAACATGAATATGGTTCTATTATAAATTAATAGATTTCTTAAAACCATTTTACATGATATTAAATCACCTTCAACTAAAAGGAATAATGAGGTAAGGGACTTCATCTCAATTTCCCTTCATTGATTCATATTGTTATATAATGCACATAATTTCTTTTATATAGTGTATACTATAATATCCTAAAAACCAAACTCACAAATCCAATACTGAAAAAATAAACCATTCATTTTTAACATTAATATCGATGAAGGTGACCCAATTTTCACCATCCGAAACATACAACATTAGAAGGAAATATTGGATCACTTACATTCTCAAGGACCTTTTAGGTTTAGAGTTTACGAGAATTAGGAAAAAATCCTAAAATCATGGATCCATAATAATTTTTTCATAAATATGAAAATAATCTTCCACTTAACTCATCATTTCTTATTTAACATTAAGTCTTTATCATCATCCATATAAAATCCCTTCTAGATATAATCTATTCAACAAAATTCTGGATAACCTAGGGAAAAGAAAACATAAGAAGGGGGAGCTAAAATTATCAGTAAGGGTAAACATAAGAATTAAAAATTTAATTTAATAAATGATAATAATATGATCATAAGGGTGTCATTATATAGCCAAATTGTATAATCATAACATAGAATATTCATACCCATAAATACCTAGTTCATCAAATATGAAAACATGATATAAGGATTTCACAAAGGAAATATTCATTAGAATCAATAATCATGATCCATAAGATGTCAAAATTGATCAAAAGAAATATTTATAACCATATTAAGTATAATTAAAATGTGTTGGTATCTTATTTCATTATTTTCACATCACTTTTTACAAATGGAATAACCAATATTGTTGACTTCCATCTCTGGAGTGCCGAATGAATTGGAGGGATATAACATATCCACCCATCCTTGGTTTATCATGGAACCACCTATCTATGGTTAATAACATTACCACCCATCCTTGATTTATAATAAAACCACACATAATTATTTTATAACATAACCACCCATCATTATAAACAATTTCCAAGAACCGTATCATAAATAAAGTACATATATCATTCATTTTATCCTAAATTCTTTGAAACAACCTTTATTCTTTTATGAACATGATTAACCCATGGAAAATATTCAAGTTCTATAAATATCTATTTGAAACATGATTAAAACATGAAACAAAATGGGTTCTAAGATAATCTCTTTGAGACAAGATTAACCTATAAAAAAGAAATGGGTTCCATATCAATATCTTTGAAACACGTTTAACCTGTGAAAAGAAATGGGTTCCATAACAATTTATTTGAAATAATAATAATCCATTCCAAGAAATAATGAGGATGATATCATTAAAAAATATACCTGTTGGATTATAAGTAACAATAAGGGTTGTTATAATTGATGAATCTAAATACCATTAACAGAGCATTAAAACCATTTTTTTGAGGAAAATAAAATTTTAATTTTGAAAATTAATTTTAAAAAACGAAAAATTCACAAAATATTTAAAAATTATTTTTATTTGAAAAAAAATTTGTAAAAATATAAAGTAAACTTCAAATAAAATAATGTACATAATGCTGGGAAAATCTGTTCATGTTGTAATTGTGGAAAATAAACATTCATTTCAAAACATTTTAAAAAAGGAAGTCAAAAGTTACCCATTTGGAAAAGGTTAAGAAATTTACTTTTAAAAATATTTAGAAGAAGGCAAAATATCAGGTAAAATTGATTTAGGAAATGATTTATTTTTAGAAAATAACATTTTTTAAAACATTTTAGAAAACATGAATAAAGAATAATAAGATATCTTATAAAAAATACAATATCAGAGTCACTTAGAAATGAATTTCTTGATATTTATTCAATAAATAAGGGATGAACTTAAAGTTAAAAATGTAACCAAATTCATGAACAAATTAGAATAAATATATTTGTTTTGTTAAAATAAGATCTTATTATTTCCTCCAAAGGAACCTTGGATATAAAAAATCTTAAAAGGAAGGATATTTTAATATAAATCTATTTCCACTTTGGTAACTCTTTAATTGTAAGACCCATGAAATAATAACATAAAATGAAACATTAAATATAATTAAAATAAGGATATAAATTATATAACAATCCAAAAGTTCAGTATATAAACCACATAAATAAGATATTTTCATATAATAAACATGTCCCAATGAAAGGAATTTGGGATGATTGACCCTTACAAAGCCCATATCAGTGAATTGAGAGTTAATAAATGGAGATATTATGTGTAAAAAATTTAAATCCAAAACAATAAAATTTAAATACATAATAAAAAAATTTATATATTAATTCAAATCTAATCATATCATAACATATTAAACAAAGATTTTTTATAACCCAATGAAAGGAAATTGAGTTAAGAAACTCTATATCACTTGGTAACTTTCAAGTCATTACCCTTAGATAAATTAATTAAAATTGAAAATTATAATTACATGATTATAACAGATTCATTATATTATATATAAAATGAACATTATATATACCACACAATAAAAACAATTTTGAATATGACATATTTCTCCCAAAAGTAAAAGCGAGACGAGAAACCCCTACCACGAGTCCATACTTTCCATGTGTGTCCTTTAATTACTGTATAATAATATTATATAAATTATTTTATTTCTTAATAGTAAGTTTATGTTTTAATAACTTATACCTAAAAAAATTGTTTCTTTTTAAAAAAACATCAAAATACTTAATCTGTTAAGTCCACATCGGGTTTTTTGAGGACGTTCGGTTCATTATTTAAAAATGGATTCGGTGTATTGACAATGGTCAAAGAGTTCATTGTTTAAAAATATCTCAGATAAAAAACATGAAATAATTATTATATTTATTCATCAATTATAATTTTAAAACCAATCATAAAAAATGGTTTTGAAAAATGAACTACAATACGATCATAGAGACAGTAGGTCATACGTACGCATGAGCAACATTTCCATTTTCAATGATCGTTATAGAAATAATATATGAATTATATTAACTTTAAATAATTATAATATTATCATAATAGTCATATTAATTCTTTAAACATATTTATATATATCATCCAAATGATTTAGTGATAAAAAAGGAATCACATCACTTCATGAAGGCGATAGTCCACACATCCATGAACGACATTATCATTTTTCAATGTAAGAAATAAAATGATATATTCCTTTTATAAATGATTAATTTGACATTAATATCATTCTTATAAAACTTATATCACATATATTCATTAAATTGATCCTTCTTACCTTCTATTTAAATCTTTAGTGAAAAACAAATCACATTACTTTGTAGGGTGGTAGTTTGATGTACACACAAGAAATGTTATTGAATCCACTCAAAAAATTGAAATTAAAAATATATATGAGATATAATAACTACATAAGTATAAATATGTTAAATATATAATATATATTCTTTTTATCCATCATTATAACAAGTCGTGATAGGCGATGATGGAAAATTAATGACATCGGTTCCCAAGGCAGTAGTCCACCGTACACATGAATGATGATTTCATATCATATTTGATGGAATAGGATATAGATTTAGTTTTTTACATTAATATAATATAACATCATTATATACGAGACACTATTTTTATTATATGATCATATTTGAATAATATTTTTAAGGAGGGGTAAGAAGAAATAAAACAAAAATACATATTTAAGAATTTTATCTCTTCTCAAACCACCTATTTAGGATTATACCTAAAGTATAACTAGAATGAATTTATGAAAAAAACATATTATAATATGATGGTATATATGTTTTTAAGTTATTGGGGTATTTATTGGATAAACTAAAATGGTTTTAAGGTCTGAAGAAGAGAGGATAGGGGGTGGCCTTTTATAAGTGAGGTTAGTGGTACACTTGTAATTTTTGAAAAGAAAAAGGTATACCCAAGTTTTTCACATTCCAAATGGGTAAAAAATAGATTATTATAAAACTTTTGACATTATAATTTATAAATATATCCTTAAAATATATTTTATAAAAGTTTTTATGTTATTTTGAGCCTTAAATTTTTAGTTCAATCCCCAATAAACTCATTTTTACATTAATCGTCATAATTATTTTTTACTATTTTCACTATTCATTATGATAAAAAATTATTTTTGTAAGAACCCAGTTCTTATTATTGAGGTATGGGTTTCTTATTTTCATTTTTCCTTAATTCTTTTTGAGAAAACTAGGGAAATATGGGAAAAATCCCAAATTTATGGGTACACGCCATGTACTTTGGTACACATGTCATGTACTTCGGCTATGTGGGATGAGAATACAACACACATAGGTTTGTTAGTAAAAAAACTACACTCTATGTACATTCATATACACGCCGCATACTTTGGCCATGTGGGATGAGAACACAGGGCACATAGACTTGTCAGCGGTTCAGGATGTAATAACTAACTACATGCCATGTACTTAGTAATACACGCTGTGTCATCAGTTGGCAGATGAAAAAGGTGGCGGTGAAAAGTAGCCGCTAGAAGAATAGTTAAAAAAATAGTAAACACTATGTACTTGAGTTTACACACTGTGTAGTTATGTTTTTTTATTATAAACGGGTAGTAGCCTCCTCATTCAGCAGAGGAGGCAGTGGGTGCATTTGGAGTGTGGGAGAGAAGGCCAAAGCATGGAGGAGCTCCCGATCACACACCGGGATCCTGATTCTTCTTTCGTTGATCTCGTTTTAACCACGCGGGTAAGGTATTCCCTCTTATTGAACATTTACTTCCAATTATTTCCCTAAGGTAAGTTATTTATGTTTTAACGGGAAATATTTTATCCCAGATCTATGACGTTCTTGGTTGTTTCGGGAGGATCCTTTCATGTATATCGATTAGAGGAGATTGAGGTAGGTGGTCTTGTGTTTATTTCCAACTATCAAGTTGATTTTGTGTACCATTGTACCACGCGCCTGTGTTTGGGGTGTCGTGTGGTTGAGACCTTGATTGTTGATATACCTAGAATTGCATAGGTAATCTAATGAATAAACGTAAATTTTTGTTTGGGATCGTTGCCTTGATCCAGGGCTGCCCCATGGGTGCGTTTCCCTTATTTAGCCATTTGTCTAGGATACTCATGGGTATTCCATGATTATAGCATGTTTTGAGTTTTCTTGAGAGGAAACGTATATGAATTGCTTGTTTGTGCATTGGGCTTGGCCCAGTTACTTATATTTCCCATGGAATGCCCGAGGGTAGTGTTTTGTTTAGCCTAAGGAAAACATTTCTTATGTCTGAGGGAAGTAACTTCCATTCCTTCAGGAAATATCTCGTATTCCTGATGGGAATATTCATAATGCCTATGGGCAGCCACCTGTGGGTTTTGATTCTTCTTGCTTGAGGGTAAGGATTTTCATGTCTGAGGATAACATTTACTTTTAATATTCACTATGGTGATTTCTTATGTTGTACCTACCAAGCTAAAGCACAAGCTTGGAATTGAAAAATTAATTATTAAAATGGAAATGTAACTGGTAGAGATAGTTACTTTTGAGTACTACCTACTTTACTGCATTTTATTATTGCACACTCCTGTTTCACATTTTCACTGACAGTTGGGAATGGGCCTTTGGTTGTTGCCTACTGGGATTTATTTCTCACACCCTATTTGGGTCATGTCTTGGGCCCAAACAGATTATAATGCTGCATGTGTCGATAAGGGAAGAAGTCCCTACACAGGTACATGATTGTTGCAGAGGAGTAGGAGAGCATGGGACCGAGCTTAGGCTTGCGATGTTGTTGCGTTCCTGTTTCACTGCTTTAGTTTTGTTTTGTTGTACTTTGTACCTTGTGTTTTATTGTATTAGATTGTAGTTTCCTTCTTTGGATGCTTTCTTAGAATTAATGACATGTTTCATCATGATATCTATATGACTGCTAGTTATCTTTTCCTTCTGTTGTCCATTTCTGGATTATATTGTTTACTACTTCCGCTTTTGTATGTTTATATTTATTTCTGTTGCGCTACACTTTGAAAAATGAGGGAATAGTTTCCCCAATCTCAGTCCTTGGGTCTCACTACTAGTAGACAGCCTCTGGCATTTTGGGAAATGTTCTTGAGGTTATGTGACCAACCGGGTTCGGGGCACCCGTTGTGTGGCTTCTGGAACCAAGATGTTATAAAGTGGTATCAGAGGAATTTATTTTCTCTGAGTTATTTTATTATTTAGAGACAACGGAAAGAGATATATTGTTAAGGGATTCTATAATAAACTATGCCTGGGAGTAGCTACCCTGTATACAGGTAAAGGCCGGACTGCCTCAAATTAAATTGTGATTTTCTGTTTATGATTATTACAGTTGATTTGATTTCACCATTGGGTGACGCACTTGTGGTGTGCTATTTATATTTTATACTTGGGTTCTATTTAGTTGCAACCCGATGAGATGAGGGTATGCCATCACATGCATCATTTAGGCACATGTTAGAATCACATGTCATGCATAGTTCCATGCCATGTAGGTGCATTATAAATTTCATATTGTTGTGATAGATGTGGTGCTAGTAAATGCATGCTATTGTGATAGTTGCCTTTATAAAAGAATACCTGCTATTTGATAGGGTATTGTTATGTAAGGTTAGTGAATGAACACCAAAATTTGGTTCTTGAAGAGTATGGGCCCTCATCAACCGAAATTTGGTGGATCATCGACTTGTTTACCTTGTTATAAAATGTATAGGATGCCAAGCTTTGGTTCACATGGAGTATGGTCCCTCACAGATCGGAATTTTTTAATTTGGTGTTCATTTCGGTGTTTTTATAGACTCCATAGTAGTTTCTAAGGCTTATTGTCCCAAAAAACCTAGAATACACACCGTGTAGTTTTGACTACATGCCCTGTACTCTTATGTTCGGAAAGATACGAAAATTTTTAAAGTGCACTCCGTGTACCTTATGTACACGCCGTGTAGTCTCTAACCATGTCATAGGCTGTGTGGGCAGAGACATGGGATAGAGATGTTTTTGTGGGAACACACCGTGTACCGATTGAACACAAAGTGTAGTGTTGACCCTGTGTCCGCTCATGTAACTAACAACACAAATGGGTAAATATAAAGCTATACACGCCGTGTCAGGATTGAACACACCGTGTTGTCTGACCCAGGTATCTGACCATGTAACTAATAACACGGGTCAGTGTTACCACTTGTTGTACACTCCATATCCATATGGAACACGCCGTGTATCCGGCCATGTCACGAACAACACGGGTCGGTGTTACCTCTTCTAGTACACACCGTGTCCAGATAGAACACACCGTGTAGTGTGAGCCGTGTATCCGGCCGTGTCACGAACAACACGGGTCGGAAAAGCTCGTCTAGTACACGTTGTGTACCTGTGGGACACACCGTGTAGTCTTGACCGATGAGAGACCATGTGGACTTGGTCATGTGACTGGGTAGACGGGGTGGTGTACACACTGTGCGTGGGTGTAACACACCGTGTACTGAGGGTTGAGACACACCCAGGCCAGTATCAGAACACGACCATGTAAGAGCTTAAGGGTATATGCTGTGTAGACCTTATACAAGCCGTGTAGTCTTTTTTTTCCAGTTCTTATAGATCTTTCCCCTTTTTGTTGGAACTCTTAAATGGACAAAAGAAACCTCGATAGTAAATTAAACTAAGGTCTGTGTTTGATTTTTAGAGTCATGTCGCTGAGACAACCATGAGTTGTTCTCCAAGAGAGTGGCGATGATTATACTCTAGATATGGTAGTCCATGGGCTACCGATGGACCCTCCAGTAGTGTCAGATGCTGCACTAGCCGTTATACCGGACACAGGAACAGATGCGCAGTTCCCTGAAGGCTTCATATGGTTCATGCATACCTTCCAGGTATCACTGCCGGTTGCCACATCTATGGTAGAGTTGATACTTATATTCCAATAGCAGCATCCGCCTACGTTGTCGGGGGATGGCAGACCACAGGTTGCGGAGTCATGGCTGGGTTCTATGCATATGATCTTCGAGCATCTGGAGATGCCTCCTGGGAGGAGGGTCTGGCTTGCTACTTACATACTGCGTGATTCTACCAAGATATGGTGGGATGTTACCACCCAGACTGAGCATCACCGAGACATGGTGTGGGAAGATTTTCAGGAAATCTTCTATGACTTTTTTCTTTACGGATATGCTAAGGGGAGATCGATCTCGAGAGTTCATGAATTTGTAGTAGGGTGGCATGTTAGTGAAGGACTATTCTGCCCGCTTCACAGAGCTCCAACATTTTTCACCGGTTATGATGGGTGATGAGACGTTGAGGGATAAACGCTTTGATTATGGTCTTCTATATGACATCTAAGAACTGGTGAATGTTTTCAGGTTTCCTACATTGCATTCTATTGTGAACCAGGCGTTGATTACTGAGGAGAACTTGCGGGAATATAGTGGTGCAAACCAGGGCGGTTCAACACCTATCTCTAGTACTATTTCTACCATCAAGAGGAAGAGGCAGATGAATTTCTCATATGATGGAAGTACTAGCCAAAAGAATTCTTCAAGTGGCCAAGTCATGTGATACTAGTGTGGTAAAGAGGGGCACAAGAGACCTCAGTTTCTACATGACCCAGTGGAGTGCTGAGATTGCAGTAGGGTAGATCAAATTTAGTGTTTTTATAGGGCATTTACACTAGTGACTAATGATAGGGGTTCTATGCAGACTCCACGTGCAGGAGTTAGGCCAAAAACTTCTTACCAGTCAGGGAATTGGAATACTTCAGGACGTACATGCCAAGGTGGTGGTCGTGGCCATGGTATCCAGAAACAAGGATCTCAGAGACAACATGGCGGGTTAGTTTAGGGTATCCAGGCTGTGTCGTAGGGCCACTACACTGAGAAGACATATGCAGTGCAACATACCCAACAAGATCAGGATCCCGAACCTTCCATTGTCAGAGGTACTATTCTAGTTGCTTCTGTTTTATCTTCTGCACTTTTCGATACAGGTGCTACATATAGCTTTATATCTATTCTTATTGTGGAGAGCCTTGGGATCTATGTTTCTTCTTCTTCGGATATCATGATGCTAGACACTCCGTTGGAAATTATAACGACAGGTGTGCGTCAGTGCAAGGAGTTCCCCCTAGAGGTCGGTGGGTGTCAATTTCTATGAGACCTCTATGTCTTAGAGATGAAATCCTATGATGTCATTCTAGGGATGAATTGGGTGATACCCTTTCGAGTCTTTGTATATTTTTATCGTTCCAGGGTGAGTTTCACATCACCAGAGGGTGGAGAGTTTCTATACAATGGCGAATGGGATGTCCAGATGAGCTGAACTAGAGCCGAGCATCATGGGTGAGGTGGATTGATAGCCCATATTATGAGTTTATATCTTGATGATCAGGGAACATTTCAGAAGGATTTACTTACAGTGGTTAATAGTTTCATGGATATCTTCCTGGATGACTTTTCAGGTCTACCTCCAGAGTGAGAGGTGGATTTCTCTATTGATCTTGTGCCAGGAGCAGCACTAGTGTCCATTCATCCTTATAGGATCGCTACGCTAGAATTATAGGAGCTCAAGAAGCAGTTGGATGAGTTGCAGGAAAAGGGTTTCATCCGACCCAGTACTTCTTCTTGGGGTTCGCCTATCCTGTTTGCGAAAAAGGTGGACGGTACCCTCAGAACTTGCATGGATTATCGGAAACTAAACTAGTTGACAGTTAAGAACCGATATCCCTTATCGAGGATTGATGATATTTTTTTATCAACTTCGAGGAGCATGAGTGTTCTTGAATATTGACTTGAGATCTGGATATCATCAGTTGCACGTTAGAACATCAGACATACCGCTTACAACCTTTCAGAGAAGATATGGTCTATACGATTACTTGGTCAGGCCGTTCGGACTCACATACGCACTGGCAGTTTTCATGGCTCTGATGAATAGTGTGTTCCACCCATATCTGGATTCTTTTGTGGTAGTCTTCATGGAAGATATCTTGATGTACTCTCACATTCGACATGACCATGCCACCCATCTTGAGATCGTACTGAGTACACTGAGAGAGCATCATTTATATTCTATGCTCTCAAAGTTTCACTTTTGGATGGACCAGATTCACTTCTTGGGTCATATTATCTCATAGGTAGGAGTTGCGGTAGACCTAGAGAAAGTGAGAGCAGTAGTTTCCGGGGAGCAGCCTAAGAACTTGTTTGAAATACGGAGTTTCTTGGGGCAGGATGGTTACTAAATGCGCTTTATATAGGACTTATCTTGCTTAGCAGCGCCGTTGAAGGGTTTGACTAAGAAGGGAATGAAGTTCTTTTGGTCAGAAGCTTGCAAGACAGCCTTTCAGGAGCATAAGGGAAGGTTGAAATCAACACTATTCCTAATACTTATAGAGAAAGGGAAGATCTATGCAGTTTATTGTGATGCATCAGGTATTGGGATGGGGGCAGTGTTGATGCAGGTCGATCGAGTAGTTGTGTATGTGTCTCGGCAGTTGAGGACACATGAGGGGAATTACTCAACGCATAATCTCGAGTTGGCTGCAGTTGTTTATGCGTTACACTGTTGGAGACATTATATATTTGGAGAACATTTTGTGGTGTTTACGGACTACAAAATCCTTAAATACATCTTTACCTAGCGTGACTTGAATTTGAGACAGCGTAGGTGGGTTGAAACCTTCAGTCCTTCAACTTTGAACTTGCATATACACCTGGTAAGGGTAATGCAGTAGCTGATGCACAGAGTAGGAGGAATCAGATATAGGAAGTGCAGGAGGCCAGTGGTGAGTGGTAGCTTTGTACATGATAGTCATGGGAGAACCTATATTTCATTCTTAACTGTGACTTCTACCCTCCTGGATAGAGTGAGGATGAGACAACTATCAGATTCAGAAGGCCTAGTTCTACAGGATTCGGTGGCAAGTGAGGACCCTCCTCCTGGTTTGATGATAGAAGATGATGAGGTACTACTTATCCATCGAAGAGTGTGGGTTCCAAGGGATATATGAAATGAGTTGATGCGGGAATTTCATGATTCAGTTTGGGCAGTACATCCTGGAGTTACCAAAATGTACAGTGACTTGAGACGTCGGTATTGGTAGCCGGGTATGAAAATAGAGGTAACTAGTTTTGTTATGAGATGTTCCACTTGTCAGCAGGTGAATGCAGAGCATCAGAGGCCAGCCGGACTATTACAACAGTTACCCAATACGAAGAGGAAATGGGATTATGTCGCGATGGACTTCGTGACTGAGTTTCCGAGGCCACCTCGAGGCATTGATACCATATGGGTTGTTGAGGAAAGACTTACAAAGGTAGATCACTTTTTGCTGATCAAAGAGACCTTCAGTGTTGACGAGCTCGAGAGGTTGCATATATGAAAGGTATTACATCTTCATGGGGTCCCTCATTATATCATTTTAGATAGCGATGCCCATTTTACATCTCGTTTCTGGCAGATTTTTCAGAGGGAATTGGGTAAACAGGTGCTTCTGAGCACAACATACCACCCTCAGACTGATGGCCAGTTAGAGTGTACAATATAGGTGTTGGAGGACATGTTGTGTGCATGCGTTCTGGACTTTGGGGGATCATGGGAAAACACATACCCATGTTTGATTTTTCCTACAATAATAGTTTTCAGGAAACTATTGAGATGACACGTTATAAGGCTTTATATGGTAGGCTATGCCGATCACCCTTGTGCTAGTTGGAGATAGGAGAGGTAGGTTTACTGGGACCATGTCTTGTGTAGGAGACTTCATAGCAGGTCCAGTTGTTTCGGAAGTGGATGGATACTGCAAAGTCTCATAAAAAATCTTATACTGATCGCTAGAGATGACCCTTCAATTTTGTGGTCAGGGATCAGGTTTTCTTGCGTGTTTCGCTGAGGTTGGGGCACATGCAGATCGTGATACAGGTTAAACTTTCACTGAGGTATGTAGGGCCATTTGAGATTCTGGAGAGAGTCGGGCCGGTTGCCTATCGGTTGTAGTTACCAAAGAGGTACCGAGACATGCACGAAATCTTCCACATATCTCAGCTGGGCCGTTATCACTTAGACATATCTCTGTTTTTCAGCCCAAGGAGGTTGAAATTTAGGTAGATGCATCCTTTGAGGGTCATTCGATTCGTATTGTTGATAGGAGCATGAAGGTTCTCTGATGCTGGTCAGTTCCTCTCATACAGGTGCTATGGGGGCATGGCCGAGTGCAGGAAAAAACCTAGGAGCGTGAGACCGACGTACGTGCTTAGTGGCCAGAGTTGTTCACAACTTTATCTTCACCACCCTTAGAAGGGAAATTTTGGGATGAATTGCCTTAAGGGGGGAAGTTTGTAAGAACCCGATTCTTATTCTTGATGTATGGGTTTCTTATTTTCCTTTTTTCTTTAAGTGTTTTTGAGAAAACAAGGGAAATGTGGGAAAAATACCAAATTTATGGGTACACACCGTGTACTTTTGTACACAAGCTATGTACTTCAGCTATGTGGGATGAGAATACAGGGCGCGTAGGTTTTTCGGTAAAAACAAACTACACGCTGTGTAATTTCATATACACTCCATGTACTTTGTCCATGTGGGATGAGAACACATGGCGTGTAGACTCGTCAGCGGTTCAAGATGTAATAACTAACTACACACCATGTACTTAGTAATACACATTGTGTCATCAGTCGGCTGATGAACAGGGTGGCAGTGAAAAGTAGCCGCCAAAGGAATAGTCAAAAAAATAGTACATGCTGTGTAATTAAGAGTACACATCATGTAGTTATGTTTTTTATAAATGGGCAGTAGCCTCCTCATTCGGAAGAGGAGGTAGTGGGTTCATTTGGAGTGTAGGATAGAAGGTTGAGGCTTGGATGAGCTCCTGATCGAACACCGGGATCTCGATTCTTCCACCGTCGATCTCATTTGAACCACACAGGTAAGGTCTTCCCTCTTATTGAACGTTTCCTTCGAATTCTTTCCCTAAGGGAATTTCATTACATTTGAATGGGAAATATTTTATCCCAGATCTACGGTGTTCTTGGTTATTTCGGGAGGCGCCTTTCGCGTATATCGATCGGAGGAGATCGAGGTAGGTGGTCTTGTGTTTATTTCCAACTGTCAAGTTGATTTTGTGTACTGTTGTGCCACGCGCCCGTGTTCGGGGTGTCTTGTGGTTGAGACCTTGATTGTTGATATACCTAGAATTGCATAGTTAATCTAATGAATAAATATAAATTGCTGTTTGGGATCATTTCCTTGATCCAGGGCCACCCCATGGGTGCGTTTCCCTTATTTAGCTGTTTGGCCTTGATACCCATGGGTATGCCATGATTATAGCATGTTTTGAGTTTTCTTGAGAGGAAACATATATGAATTTCTTGTTTGTGCATTGGGCTCAGCCCGGTTACTTGTATTTCCTATGTAATGCCTGAGGGAAGTGTTTTGTTTAGCCTGAGGGAAATATTTCTTATGTCTGAGGGTAGTAACTTCCATGCCTACAGGAAATATCTCGTATGCCTGAGAACAATATACATTATTCCCGTGGGTAGTCACCTACGGTTTTCGATTCTTTTTTCCTGTGGGTAAGGATTTGCATGACTGAGGACAATGTTTACTTTGAATATTCACTGTGGTGATTTCTTATGTTGTACTTTCCATGATAAAGCACAAGCTTGGAATTAATAAATAATTATTAAAATGGCATTGTAACTGGTAGAGATAGTTACTTTTGTGTACTGCCTAGTTTACTGCATTTTATTATTGCACACTAATGTTGCACATTTTCACTGATAGTTGGGCATGGGCCTTTGGTGGTTACCTACTGGGATTTATTTCTCACACCCTGTTTGGGTCATGTCTTTGGCCCAAACATATTATAAAGCTGTAGGTATTGATAAGGGCATGAGTCCTTATACAGGTATATGATTTTTGCAGAGGAGTATGAGAGCATGAGACTGAGCTTAGTCTTGCAATGCTGCTGCATTCCTATTGCACTATTTTAGTTTTGTTTTGCTGTACTTGTACCTTGTGATATGTTGTATTAGATTGCAGTTTCTTGCTTTGGATGCTTTCTTAGAATTAGTGACATGTTGCATCATGATATCTATATGATTGCCAGTTATCTTTTCCTTTTGTTGTCCATTTCTGGACTATATTGTTTACTGCTTCCGCTTTTGTATGTTTATATTTATTTCCGCTGCACTACACTTTGATAAATGATGGCATAGTTTCCCCACTATCAGTCCTTGGCCCTCGCTGCTAGTCGACAGCCTATGGCGTTTAGGGAAATGAACTTGAGGTCATGTGACCAACCGGGTTCGGGGCACCCGTTGTGTGGCTTCCGGAACCGGGACGTTACAATTTTGGTCTTATTATAAAACATAAATAATTATGATTCCAAAAATTTAATCCATTTTAACAAATTCAATTCACATGATTGGAAAAAATAAATTTAAAATAAAACCCACCGATAAGACGATAAAAAGAGCTTTCAAGAAGTCTCTTTTTTCAAGAAAAAAATGATTTTATATTAACTCTATGATTAATAATAATAATTTTAGGCATCAGAATTAATATTTATTGACATATAATATAAAAAATTAATTTAAAAAAAATCCTTAATAGGGGTTATTTTAATTAATTAAAAAGGAGAAACATTGTTCAATTTAAAATAGTTTTCGGAAAAATACCATTTTTAAACCCAATGGAAACCTCACCCTAAAATACAATATAAATTTGATTCTAAATAAATTAAGTGGAATAAATATAAATTAATAATTATTATGTAACTTTAAATAATATTAAAAATATAATTTCAATTTTAAATTACTTAATTTATCAAAAAGAAATATTTTTTTACAAAAATAAATCGGCATAATCCATTATTCACTAAAAACCAATATTTTCTGAAAAATCCAAAAAAATTATCCAAAGTAAATTTTGATATTAAGATTTTAAAAATGAATTAAAACTTATCAAATTCATTTTCTAAAATTTATATATATTAATTATAATATTTTTTCTTAAAAAGAAATAAAAATCATTTTTAAAGAAAATATATTTTTGAAGAATAAAATTATTTTACTTAAAAAATTGAATGTTTACTAAAAAATTATAAATAATTTATAGTGTGTAGGAAATTTATATATATATATGTATTTATTTATTTTATAAATTAGTAAATACTATTCATACCTTCCAATTTTATAGCTAGGTTATAACAGTTATATATTTCATGGATTATTATGCTCGGTATTGTATATAGAATATTCTATCGAACATAGTTTTCTTTTCTAAAATAATGGAGTGCTACATATATAAAAATCCTTTTAAATGTAATATAATAAATCATTCATACTTCATGGTATTTTATGTTTTGATTTAAAATATTTCACTCAAGAGGATTTGACTTGAAAATTTCAAAGTGGTAAAGAATTTCAAAAATCATTTTTTTCATTGGGTTATATTACTTCTTTTTGGTCTTCAATATTCTAAGATTACATTTTTAATGATTTTTTATTATATTATGTAATATTTTAAAATTTTATGTGGATTTACATTATATATATATAATTAATTCATTAATTAACTCTTACTTCAACGTTATGATCCCTATAAGGGTTGCTCGTCCCAAATTGTCTTATTTGGGACATATGTCATGCTATACACCAATTTTATTTTAAGAGGAATATATATTACCCCTTTAATATTTTATTTCATGAATCCATTTATATTTATAGTATTTAAGGTTTTATTTCATGTTATTCCTTTCATGGGTCTTATGATTAAAAATTTTTCAAAGTGGTAAGAGATTTATGTTTCTATATAATTTTAATCTGGATTATTTATACATGAATTTACATTAAAAAAAATTATTTTATATTTTTATAATAAACTCCATTTATTTTATTTTCCTTTGGTTATTCATGATTTTTCCAAGTTATAGTACCATTTTCTTCTCTTTTGTACTTAAAACTATTTAGAAAATGTTTTTAATAAAATATAACTTCATTTCTCTCATTGGTCAAAATCTTCCAAATCAATTTTTTCTAAAACCACTTTCAAAGAAAATATGACTTTTTAAAGTCATTTTTACCCATAATTTTATTTTTACAAAAGGAATTTTTGTTTAATTTTCCAAAAAAGGTAATTTTTATTATTCTTACAAAAATGAGAAAAGAATATTTATTTTTAACATAATCAGTATGAATGGAACCCTTCTACCATCATTACAACTAATTGATTTGAAGTTTACCCTAAAAATTTATAAGTTTCTTTTCAAATAAATTACATTTCCTAATATTTTGTAAATTTCAATTTTCTAAAAGTGATTTTCTAAGTGAAAACTGTATTTTACTCAAAAAAATAAAAAATATTTTTATGGTATATCTAATCATCAATGAAAAAAATATTTATTTTAAATATAACCCATTTGATATATATTATAAAGATATCATCCTTATTCTTTCTATGGATGGTTTACGATTAGTTTTAGTAGTGAACGTATTAACATTATCTTTCTTGATTAATTTTTATAATAATTAACATTACCTTGAAATATTATCTTTCTTGTGATCATTGGACATACATTTCACCTAAATTTCTAGATTATTTATCATTTATATTCTTATTGATTAAATATTATATTATTTTTACATATGGTTTTTTACTTTAAAAATTATTTGATTGACTAGGAAAATATTTATATTTTTTATAATTTATTCAATACGAACATTTATTGATATGGAATATTATTAATGAATTAAATATATCATTCGATATATGAGGAATTAATTGTAAATTCAATGATGGGTGGGTACTATAATTATATATCCCCTCGATTCATCGATAGTCACATGATGTGAATTAATAATCTAGCATTAAATAGGTTTTTACCCAAATATTTAAATTCTCTTGTGAAAGGTATTGATGGTATATATATCATGATGTATAAAAGAATAATGTCAAATATTAATAATTTACTTCCTTAAGAATTTAGTTTTTATTATCCATGATATTATTGTATTGATATTATCCATAGATTTATTCTTTGCTCAAGTTTTTGATTAGATGTTATGTTTGTTTAGTTGTTTACCTTTCCATATTGATTATAGCTTATCTAATTATGAATCCAAGTTATTTATTTAATGTAATTTTTGTTTATTTAATTAAATTTACATATTTATTATTCCTTAATGGTTATTATTTATTTATTCACAACATATTCCACCTTAGGTAACTCTTACTGAGCATCTAAACTCACCTTTATTTTATTTAATTTCCCCAAGATATTAAGTAGAAATATTTTAATGAGTTCAAGGGTACATAATTTTTACATTCACTATATTATATTCCATGTTTTCAAATGTAATAAATACTCATGTATGTATCTATTTTACCAAGACTACTAAACTATTTGGTCCTGTGGAGTGTGGTCACTTCTATCTAGAAACAACATAATAAAGTACCCACGGGCTCCAAGCTACTGGGTTCGAGGTCTTTACAAAAGATAATATCCAGATTCTTAACACTGGAGAGAAATTATTGAAGAATCAGATGAATCAAATGGTAGAGATACTTTGGATAACTCATAAAATGGAGGAATCATCATCGTAACCATAAGATGTTATGAATAAGAACAACTATCATTTTTTTAGAAGGTAATATCCCTAAAAAATATGAGGATGAAATTTTTGTAGGAGGCAAGAATGTAACACCCAATATTAATTTATATTAATTAAAAATTATATTTTAATAAAACTAGAATAAAATTCATATTTAAATATTTAATAGAACAGAAATTCTAATTTTAGAGGATGAATATTTATTTTAAACATACTTGGTCAAAATAAGCCTAGGATAAATTTTGGAAATCTTTCCTTAGAAATAATCTTATATAAATAATATAAAATGATGTATTTTAAAATTAGATATTTTTATTATAATAATTTTCTATTAAATATATAATTAAAAATTTTTTGACTATCAATTTGATATAAATAAGGATAATATCATTAAGAGGTAAAAAAGGGAGATTTTTTATAAAACTATTTTTTGGGTATAATATATATCCATTGAAATTAATTATAATAATATTTATTGATGAATGGTTTAAATTGGATTTATATATTTTATTTCTAAAAATATGATTTTAAATCCATATTATTACTATTAATAGAAAAATAGTTATTGTATAATCATCTTATGCTTGAAAAATACATTTTCAACACATTTTATAGGTATATTTATTTAATTAAATTCTGAAAATTATGAAAATTGAATATGAAAAAATGGATTAAATATTTTTGATTATAATAATTAATATTATTTAATAATTTAATCTTATTGTTTTTCATAATTAATAGTAAAAATAGTAAAAATTAGTTATTATGGTTACATTAAAAACATGCTTACAAGGTGTTAATCTAAAAATATAAGGGTAAAATTCACTAAAAACTTTTTGAAACCCCATTGGTTGGTTTGATTTAGACCTTAAAAATTTCCAGTTATAATATGATCTACTTTTTAGTCATATTTACAAGAAATTTACATGACATAATTGAAAAATGTTTTAAAATTACAAGAGCACCATTGACCTCAATAGTAAAAGGGCACCTCCTACCCTCAATTATTAACGCCTATAAAGCCATTTATCTTGATAAAACCCTAAAAAAAATCTATAGCTGAAATCCATATACATATTATATAAGATTTTTTCTTCCCAAAAGACAAATCCTAGGGTCCTTAATAATATATCCAAAGGAGGTTCTTCAAATAAAAGGTAATTGTCTTCATCGTGCTCTTAATTTTACTTTTTCACTTACCACCTTCAATTACATATAAATAGTTACAATATAATATAAATATTATCTCCCATATATTTATATGTTATTATTCTTATATAATAATATTTTTCCACCTCCTTCTCCACTAAATAGGAAACAAAACTATCTCTCATGTGTATGGCGGACTACCACCTCTAGAACCGATGTAATTTGTTTCCACCACTGAATCACATGAATTGTAATAATGATTGAATATATATATATATATGATAATTATTACATAATATTGATTATATAAAATTAATATATCACCCACTTTCTTACCCTTTTACCCATTAAATAAATGATGTCGTTGTTCGTGCGTTAACATGACCTACAGTCTCCATGAAGCGATGCGATTCATTTTCCATATCCAACATTAAAGAATGATTCTAAAAAATTATATATTTAGTAAATATGGTATTTATAAAATTAATATGATTCTTTATATTATTTAACTATATCCTATACAAAAAGACTATAACTTTTATAACAAAACATGCATGAGAAAAGAAACCAGTTAGTACCTGAAACAATGGTAATAATGAAATATTATTAACAAATAGGTGATAATATGTTATAAAAGGATCATATATGATATTATAAATATTAATAAGGTTTATTTATAAATAAATAACATGTTTAAAACCATTATACATTAGGTTAAATAATTTTCAACTAATGGGAAGCATGAGGTATGGGAATTCTATCACAATTTTCACTCCATTGGGACATATTTGTTATTATGACCCTATTCACATTTATGTGGTGTATATACTTCCACATTGATATATTTAATATTATTACCAATTTATTTATGATTATTAATGTTTAAATTCAATTTTATTCCTTCAAGTGGTCATAATTAAAAAATTTCCAAAGATATAGGAATTTATTTTACAATTTAACTTTATTTGGGATTGGATGTATTTTCGTTGAAAGAATATTATCATTTACCCTTAATAAGATAAAATAATTTTATTATCCTCTGGATATTTAAGTAATTTCCATATTATATTTCAAATTTTCCTCTCTTTGTAACTTGAATCAAGAAAAGAAAATTTTATAAGTAATATTTACTTTATTTCTCATTTAATTGAGTATATTTTTCTTCCATATCTATATTCGTCAATTTTTTTTACAAATGTCCTTTTTATTACTAAAATAATTTATTAAGGAAATTTTCATTTATCCTTGAATTATTAAAATGTATAAAAGAAATATTTATAATTTTTTTAATGAGTTGTTTTTTGAATTTCATTATAAAAGTCAAAAGGAATGTAATTTTTAATGTATAAAGTGTTAATGGACTTTTATACAACCATAACCATTTTGTGATATTTAACTTATTCTATAAATTTTCAATGTTTTTAAAAATAAAAAATAATTAATGAAATATTACTTTATTATTTCACTTATATTTTATTTATTTCTCTAAAGGATAAGATTTTATTTAAAAACTTATATTTCTGATGAATCTATCATCAACTCTTATATAATATTATTTTTTTGGTCATTATATTTCTCTTGAAACATTAACCTTCTTTTTATAATTGAAAATCACATTTCTCTTAAATATCTATATTCGTTATCATGGATATCCTTATTTATTAAACCCTATATGATTTATACATATTGTATTTTTATTTGAAATTTATTTTATTAACTAAGGGAATATTTATTTTCCATATTTTTTATTCAATATGAAATTTTTTTAATAAGGTATAATGTTTAGGAATTTAATTGATCATTCAATATATGAGTAATGCATTAGACATGTAGTTATGGGTGGGGAATGACTATAGATGGACCCTAGATGTATTTATAGGTCCCATGAGACAAATAATTTGGAAAAATTGATAGGATTTTTGGTGTATAACTACTCGTTGATTAAAATATCTAGGAATAAGGTCTGGACGATATAGATATCACGATGTATAAGATATTGATGTCTAATAATAAACATTTCCTTCATTGATAATTCAATTATTATTATCCATGAGGTTATTTTATTGATATTATCCATAGATTTATATTATTCTCAAGTCATTGATTAAATGTATTATTTTTTTAATTACTTACCTTTCTATATTGATTATTCATTATTTACTCATGATGGATTATGTTCTACATAACCCTTACTAAGCCTTTGATCTTATTATTATTTTTTCCAATGATATAAAGATAAATTCTTTGACATGTTTTCAAGGATTCCAAGAATTTTCTTTTTTAATGGTTTATATTCTATTCCCCTTGTAAAATGTGTTTCATTTATGTATCTAGTTCTCAAATACTACTAAAATTATTGATCCTTTTAGATTTAAACCCTTGTATTTATGCCAATGTAATAAAGTAGACACTGAATCTGGGTTACTAGAGTTGGAGTTTTTATAAGCTAGATAATATCTTATAATTATATAAGCATAAAAATCTCATAAATAGTATATATAATCATTAAATCTATCAAAATAACCAACCATTAATTATAGTGTTGGAAAATGAATCATATCACTATATGGAAGTGGTAGTCAACATGCTCGTATGAGCAATAATTTCATTTTTAAATCGATGGAAAGAGGGAGGATAATGGTGGTTAAATAATAATGATAACATTTAAGTATATTTATGATAGTAGATTTATTATTTTATAATGAATAAAATATATTTAAAGGTAGTATAATAATAAATAAATTGAAAGAGGTCGGGTATGACGATTGTCATTTCTTTGGTATACCTCCTTTAGATCCCTTATTAAGGACCCTTGGAATGGTCTTTTAAGAATACCATAAACTTTAATTCATATATAAGGATGTTTAAAATAGAATTTTCAGCTCTTGGTTGGGATAGGTGGATCAATAATGTGAAAAGAAATGTGAGTAGGGTGTCCTTTTATAAGTGTGGGGATGAGCACACCTTAAATATTTTAAAGGATTAAAATATTATTAAATAATTTTCATAGAACATTGACCCATAATACATTAAATTATAATCATAATGTATTACCGATATAAATACCTTCATATAATAAGAATTAAGATTTAAAATTTTGGCCTTATCACTAAGTTTTAAACTATGTTAACTCAATTTACCCTTTTACCTTAATGACAAATTTTTACTATTTTTATTATTCATTTTGACACAAAATTAAGTTAAAATTATTACATAATATTAATTATTGTGATTCCGAAAATGGAATATAGTTTAAAATATTCAAATTTTTACATGTGGAAGAATTTAATTTGAAATAATCATGCCAAATTCAACAAAAACATGTTTTAAAAAAAATGCATTTTTAAACATTAAACATAATTTACTTCCGTTACATGCTTTGTAAAAACCATAAAATTAATTTTAAAATAATTTTTAAATATATAAAATAAAAATTTCATTAAAATAATTAACAAATAGGGATTAATTTATTTTATTAATATAAAAACGCATTTCATGCATAAAAATTGTTTTTAGAAAATATATTTTTTTATACCAAAAATAAACTTATACCAAAATAATATATAATGGTGATTCCTATGAAATTAATCATATTAATTGTAATTAAATGATACTTATGATACTTTAATATCAAATTCAAAATATAATTTTACATTTAATTTAAAATAAATACGATATTTTATAAAAATTGGTATTTTTCACAATTCACTAAAAAGAAAATATTTTTAAATAAAGTTCAAACAATTCATCCAAAGATAATTTTGAAATGTTGATTTCAAAATTGATATATTTTTTATAAAATAAAATTTATAGTAGTGGTAGAAATTAATTATAATAGTTTCACATAAAATAAAATATAGCCATTTTTGAAGAAAACATATTTTTGAAACATAAAATTACTTTCCTAAAAATTGAGTATTTATTTCCTAATCATTAATAAATAGTATAGCCATTATAGATATATTTTATAATTTTGTTTCTCATATTAATAATCTCCAATCCTATAGATATTTTATATTTTTCACATTCAAATAATAATATTTCTATAGTATATCATTGTTCGCTTAAATATCAGTGTTGTGTGTTAAAATATCTATTGGGAATATTATTTTTTTAGACTAGATTTTTAGGTTTCTAAACTTAGTAAACCCAGTATCAACAAAATTATAAAAAAATCCTTCAAAAATATCATCTCATCATAGATAACATGATATTGTTGCTTTAAATTTTTTTTTGGGTTGTAGATGAAAATGTAAGAAATTCTTAAAAAAATCATTAACACTGAAAAATCTTATGGGTAATGTTGAATATTTTACTGTTCAATAGATTTGGTATTAGATGTTGTGGTTGTACAATTTATCATGATTTTATGATGAAATAAATATCTATTTATTATTCATTCAAGTGTGTTGAATATATATTGCATAAAAAATGGAATAATAATATCCCCCTAATGTATAGAATTGAGTTATCCTTAATTGATGATTATCATAGAGTATTATAGGTTGAGATGATATGTTAATATTTTCATGAGTAAAATAATTTATATGATAAAAAGCTGTGTGTGAAATATAAGGAATAGACTCGTGAGATAATAAGTATAGACTTATTATCTGGACTGACCTGTGAAATTATATCATATGGAAATCCATATAATCAATATTATTCTTAGGGATGCATGGTTATTATGAAACCTCATACTAAAGGTTGACCAAAATCCTAGTATTAAAACTTCTATACTTTGATAACTTTCTTACGCAATCCTTGAGGCATAACTAATTGAGTATTGGTTGGGTATGTTGTTGATCATATTTTTAGTTGTATATAATCAAAGATGGAATTTTTCAACCTATATGACAAGAAAAGACATTTTTACCCCTGATTGAATTAGACTAAAAAAATGAATGTTCATGCTTAGTTGAGTGGCATGTGATGTGCTCAACTAATTAAATTAATGACGCATAATGTATTCATAAAAACTAGTAAGTCTATTTTAGATAATAATAAATTTATGAGTTATCGTAAACTAGATTAACATGTTCCATATCTAGTGGTAACTTTATGTCATGGAGAAAGGGATCATATAATCATGAATATGATGTTTATATATATATATTATGGTTAACAAGTTCATGTGGACATATGAGTGTGTTTGATTGTGATCACATTATTCCCATTTGTAGTTTCATTAGAAATGATATTTTTCTTGAGTTTACTCTTTGATTACAATTGTGTATTTCGGAATTAATAATTGTTTTCAATGTTATAAATGCATGTAGAGTCACATATAATGCTCTATAATAAGGATTTAATTCGGTACTAAGTGTTTTTATGAAATTCGGGATGGGTTATGATAATCAAGTCCCAAAGAGTTTGGATGGTTTCTAAAAGTGTTTTGAAGTTTTTTCATAAATTCTATAAGGCATTAATACAAGTGGTAGATTATTAAAAAATATAGACTAAATCATATACCTTGATATACTAATTATCATTATGCCATGGTAGATATTTTATTATGATTTTTTACACCATGTCATGGTGAATATGAAAATGGTATAAGATATCATTCATCAAGTTATTATAGTGTGGTTATCATTCATCATCGGTTATCTATTTATCATGGGATGATATAAACATTAATTCAAACACTAAAATAGTTTAATATTTAGTTTAATCAATGAATTATAACCAAAGTGTTTTGTAGTATAATAATAAGTGAAATGTT
This sequence comes from Viscum album, assembly GCA_963277665.1. Classification (NCBI taxonomy): domain Eukaryota; kingdom Viridiplantae; phylum Streptophyta; class Magnoliopsida; order Santalales; family Viscaceae; genus Viscum; species Viscum album. The sequence goes on from OY728162.1 coordinate 711,329,221, forward strand.
ACAAGATTCCAATTTTTACATAATTTTTATAAAAGTGTCCTATATAAAGATGGGTTTGATCACTTAATTTTATATAAATAAATTTTATTCTCACATAGATAAAACTCTCAAAAACTCTCAATTCTACTTTTTACTTAGAGGAGGTGTTCACATACCGTTTAGAGTAAAAAAGTATTGTTAAAGCATTTAATGATCCCAATGGATAGTGGGGGGCATCAAAGCTAATAAACCATCATTTCTTACTAAGATAACTCAATAAAACTCACAACTAATGAAGATAAATATATTAGATAGTTTGGTATGCATGGAATATAATTTTATAATTTTATTCTATATTTTTATCATGGTAGGATCTTGTGTATATAATTTATGTCATTTTATAATGAGAATGAGAATAATAATGTCCCAAAAATCCCATCAACTTTAAGAAAGATTATAACACACAATGTACACTTATCCTAATGAAAAACAAGTATATTTACTAAAGATAATTTTACAAATATTGACACAACTACACCTTTAAATAAAAAATAATATAATGGGTTTTGTATACTAATTTAACACAATGATCAACTTACAACTAGTCCAAATGATTTATTAAATGTAACTTCCATTATTCTCTACCTCTTCCATTATTAAATATGAAATCTAACATAATAATCTACTAGAAAATATCCCTTTCTCAGTCCATCCTTAAGAAATGATGGTATACCACATGTTTCCTCTAGTAAGGTTATTTTTTCAAGTATATATTATTTACATGACATGATCCTCATAAATAATTCCCTTATAAAAAAGGTATTTTTCATTCTTGTGATCTTCCACAAGATCTCAAAGGGTGAGCTTGCTAACCAAAAAGAATAAACATCATATAAATAATTGTAGGAGCATTCATTAAGATGATGATACTTGTTAGGAGGTTTATTTACACTATAGTAAAATTTACTAGTACATGTTTAAATTTTATAGATAAAATATTCCGGATAAGTGGATGGATTATTCAATTGTGCACCATAATAACCAAGAATTTGGTGTGGTAGTTTCGTAATATTGAGGTTATTGTTAACCCAAATTTTAACTCTTTATCTAGTAAACTCCATTGGTCATTTATAATCAAACATGAAAAAAATACTAGAGAGAAGAAAGATATATTCTTTTCAAATAATGGTTCTATCATCCTAAAATTTTTATTTCTTATTGATTCATGGGTATTTTCATGAATCTCCAATAAATAAATTCTTACTTTTCCAAAAGTGCCTCATAGTGCAATCATAGGGTCGATCTCTCGAGGAGTCCAATCATATGAATAAAATTTCAAATATCACTATTTATAGACTAACTAATATACTACTAAATAATATAATAATGTAATGGGGGTTTTAAAAATGAAAGTGACATAATAATATGAATGAATTCATAAAAAACATAAAGAAGAAAACACGACACAAAGAATTCCATGAGAAATGGTTATTGTCCTAGGGAGTTCACAGCAATGCTATCATTATTCTTTAAATAACTCTCTGTATCCTAATCAATGTAGTTATACATACCAATCACACTATACCCTCATTGTTTGAATTGTTATTACCCCACACCAAGACCTTTGAATATAGGGAAATACTCTTCCTAAATCCATTTTGGAGACCACTTTTCTAACCAACACTATCTAATACAAACATCATTGTATGAATGATTTAAATAATGAATGTAAGGAATATTAATAAACAAGAAAAAATAACATAGTAATAGTGAAAATAAGGTTATCACTCACCATAATAGATATAACAACTATTTAGACTATTATTATAAAATAAAGAGAGTCATGAAAGCACAAGAAATCAAGCATCCGTAGCTACTTTCTTTCAAAAAAATATCAATGTTAGTTATCCATTTTCATGGATATGATAATGTATGGTGGAATAAATTATAAATGATAAAAATGGTAGAAATAGAGAAGGAATAGAAAAACCTATTATATTAAAAATAAAGAAATTTGGTTTAAAAAAAAGAAAACCATAATATTTTCCAGGTTTGAATATCTAGAATCCTTTCACAGTGAAGTGAGGTTGAAATTTATAGGTAGTAGTGGCATTAGATATTATGGTGTATAAATGGTATATTTTGAGTTTTAGGCATGTGTAATACTCCTCGTTCATGCTACATATTCATTTATACTTCTTCCATATGGAAGTGATGGTTGTGTAAAATTGATGGACCTTTACACTTACATAATTTTCTATATCTTTCCCTAGGATATAATAATTATTAATGATCTTTTAATTCCCTCTATATTTTATTGACTCTTTATATTCTCTTAAAATTAAAGTGAAATCTCAGAATAATGATGCTGAAATGTTGATCTCATGATAACCATGTGTTTCTCACTAGAGTGTAGCAAAAATATATAATCCATTTTGATGATTTTCTAATAACTACAAGATCAACCAAAATATAGGGAACTTCATCTGGATATTTTTGAAACTTGATATTTTATTCATGATTAGGCTGCCCTCATACAACTAAGGGTCACTCCCTATTTCACATAGATTATTTTCATATTGAAAACATCAATCATAAATTATCCCTTTAGCATGGTGATCTTTTATTGTTCATTTTGAATGTACCATATTTAATTCCTTCTTCAATTTGGTGATTTTGGTCTATATTTTCAAATGAACCATGGTGAAAACATATCCATTTCTTTATTCTTATGGAACCATGTCTCTAACCATGTCATAGAGGTTCCAATTTTTAGTTTTAATTTCTCATGTGATCTATGACCTCTTCCTACATGGAATATTATTGTCCATTTAAGTCTAGGATTCTATCAGAATACACACACAACCATCAAAAATAATAATTAAATAATTTATTTCACAATAAAATTAACAAATAACTGAAAAATAAATAAAAATCAAGAATGAACCAACTCTCACAATTATCACATTTTATTTTAAAAACCTAAAAATGTGATAATTAACCATAAATTGATAAAAATAGTTGTGGTATATTGATTGAATTACCATAAAAAAGATGTGGAAATATGATTTTTATCATTCCACCGCACTTAACCATTTTACTAATGGGAAATCATTTGTGCTAAGGTTAAATAAAACTTCTTAATGTATAAATGGCCACACCACTAAATTATCAGAAATTTTAATGTGGAGATAATATAATTCTCAAGAACATGCATGATATATATATTCCTATTATCCTACTAGTATCTCCACTTTACAGAGTCATAAAAATTTATATACTAAGGGATTTTATATAGTCTATTCTATGGATGAGCGTTGATAAGCAAAAAATGTAAAATTATCAGTGGAAAAATGAGGAGGGTTAGTCTAAAAAGTGAAGTGGGTGCATGAAAATGATTTCCCTCAATAATAATGTGATCATTACTCCCCCTACAAAAATTAACCTCCAAACACCTCTTTCTTCTTCTTTAGGAAGTCCACACTTGATCATTTATGCTGTGGTAGAATATTTCTTCCCATTACCCATATTTTAGAACCATTGGCTCTTTATTAGATTACAAATTTCATCTCATATTTGTGTTTTTATGGGAAGAGGGTATTTTCTGGGTCTCCAAATCAATGCTGAACTCCCATTACAACTTTTAAATCATATTTTGGGTCATTCATCCATTTTACCTCATGATTTTTCTCCTCAAAAGTGTAGAAAGAATATTTACAAACTTCTAAATTTTGATCAAATAGATTCTTCTGGATAGTATAATACAAACCATCTTCTCCCTTGCCCACATTTGAGTTAAAAAATTATCAATATTTTATATTATAGAGTAGGTTTTAAAATTATAAAAGGTTTATAATGTTTCTACCTAACAATGAATTCCATGGCAACTAGTGTCTAAATAAAGGTCATATGTAAAGGTTTTAATAAATATGAGTTGAATGTAAAATGGGATTTTAAAATGGCCTCTTTATCATAAAAAACATTCTATAAAATATAAAATATTTGAAAAAGAGAAAAATATAAAGTTGTAGGTCACAAAACATCACTAAAGACTCAAGAAATAATGAAGTTTAAAAAATATATCAAAAATTATTAAAATTCTCTCAGGTTGGGAAAAATGTTCATTTGGAACAATACTAGTACATAATAGTTTTACAATCAATAAAACATTATTAAATGAAAATATTGTAAGTTAAATATCAAAATCCTTTTAGTAATCATTTAAACCCTTAAATATGCAAATCAATCAATGTTATTAAAATACAAAGTTAGTTTTATTTTTTAAAATCATCTGATTAAATCAAGATCCCAAAAACACTAAAAAGTTTATAAATAGAAAGAAAAACTTGAATAATTATATCTATGAAAGTTTTAATCCCACTACACTTAAGATCAAACTACCCTTTAATTGAATCTCAAATATATTTAAAAAGATAAGGGAAGAAAAAAAAGAAGGAAATATACAACCTATGTTTATTTTTATAATGAAGCCATGAGTTATTTTCCTAACTTCTGCCACCTCAAATATAAAATAAATAAAGAACAAAAAATAAGAAAATTATTATATGAAAATTAAATAAAAAGGATGAGAAAAGGAAAAGATTTTTTGGTTTTAACCCCAAAGTGGGTATTGGGTTTTTACATCCTCTAATTGATAGTTTTATTTGTCACCCAAAATATGATGGTGGATGTGGATTGCATGATTTGAACCACCACATTCTATTTCTTCTAGTTATCTTCAATTTACACTTGTTCTAGAGGAACCCATGAATAAATTACTTTAGATCCATCCCTAAAGAAACATATTATAACTTACAAGGTAGGGGAGGAGAATGAATATATCCTCTTATTTTTCTTTATCTATAAATTCTTTAGCCTATTCTTGAACTTACTCTAGGTCTTTCTCATTTATAGATATAATAGTAATTTTCGTGAAGGTGAATTCAGTAAAAAATAGCTTTAATTTAATTAAAACATTAATAATAAATAAATATGTCTTCTTATTCAAGTAATGTAGCTCAAAACTCAATCACTTCAGAATTGGATGTTAGGAACACAGTCTTAGTAGGTGTATATTCTTTATCATCATTGTCCTCCAACATAGTCTATATATTCCATGAATCTGAAAATTCAAAGTAATGGTATTTAATACTCAATTAAGTTTCAATAAAATTGAAAAGAAATGAGTTTAATAAAATATTATCTCCATAAAGTGGCCCATCTTCAATTTCCACTTCTTTTCTCAATTCCTCTTAGAGTTGGGTTGTTTGAGTTAGAGGAAATTAGTAAATCTCCTCTAACTTTTCATTAAATACAATAATATAGTAGTTTTTTTATTTCAAAGTGATAGATAGGTATATAGGTACTGATTTTTCAATATCAAATATGGTAGAATAAATTACAATTTCATATTTAATAAATTCTTCCAAATATTCATCAATGCCTTATTAATCTCCCACATACACATCATCTGGAAATTTTTCTTTAAGAACCTATTCAATAAATATTAGGGAAAGGTCAAATGGATATTGTATTTTATACCCAATATTCCTCCTTGGTTTCTTTAACATTTAATGTTCTTAGAAAATGACTCACTTCTTCTTCAGTTTTTTATTTTTTCCATTCCCACCATAAAGCTTTTACTTACTCAACTATAATGGCCAAAAATTACATTTATCTTCTATATTATTCAAGTATTTTGAAACTCTCCTACAATTTAATCTTTAAACACTCTCCCATACTATACTCAAAACCATTCCAAGAATATGAAAAATAACTATAAACTTTTAATTGACCTAATAAATAAAATATATGAAATGATGTTCTATTTTTTAAAAGTTTTTATCTTTTTATTAGGTTTTTATGAAAACTATATGAGAAAGTCTTTCACCTCTCTAAAAATAGTTCCAAAGTGCTATGTGGGAATTTTCATGGGTCCTTGGTTAATAAATTCTTATTTTTCCTAAGAATATAGCATTGTGAAATCCCAAGGTCGATCTCTCAAAGAGGCCACTCAGATTTAATAAATTTCTATTTGTAATATTTATTGACTAACTAAAATAATAATAAATGATATACTAACATAATGGGTGATTAAAAATAAAATTGATTTGTTAATATAAATGAATGCATGAAAACAAAAAGAATAATACAATAAATAAAGAAGTTAGTAATAAATAGAGACTATCCTAGGGAGTTCATAGTGATGAAATCATTGTTCTTTAAATAACTATTGGTATTATACTCAATTTAGTGATCAAGAACTATCACACTATACCCTATTTGTTTGAATTTTTATTACCCCCACATTGAGGAATATTTATGTGGGTAAATAATCTTCATAAATTCAACTGAGAGACCTCTTCGTAGACCAAAAAAATATAACCCAAACTCTACCATATGAATGACTTAAAAAAGGGAATAAATATTGATAAAAAAAGGAATAAGAACAAAATGGTAGAAAAAATTGGATGAATGCTTAGAATAATCGATATAACCACCATTAAAATTATCATAATAGAATAAATAAAGTCATTAAAGTATAAGAACTCTAGTATCCTCTACTAATTTCCATCTAAAAAATTCCAAAGTTTGTTTACCATTTTAATGTAGATTAGAATGTATGGCGGGAGAAAACCCAAAGGATAAAAACAACAGAGATATAGAGATAAGATAAAAGACAAAGTTATTATACTAAAAATACAGAGTTTTTATTATAGAAAAATAAAACCCTAAAGTTATCTTGGTTGAATCACCTTGAATCCTTTCACAGTGAAATGATATTGAAATTTATATGCAGTAGTGGAACTGTATTTTGATGGGAATTAGCAATGGATTTTGAGTTTCAATCATGGGGAATACTCTTAGAAAATGTGGAAACTTCACATGGACTTCATTCAGGTGGAAATCGAAGTGATATAAAATTCATGGATCTTTGCATGCACACTATTTTCATAAATATTATCTAGATTAAAGTACTTGTTAATGGTTTTTAAATTCTATCTATGGTCAAAAAACTCTTCATATTCTCTTAAAAAGAAAGCACTTACTTGGCTGATGTTGTGGAAATATAAATCTAATAAAGACCATAGATTTATAACAAAGGAATAATGTAAATAGATAAGTTGTTTTAATTATTTTCTAGTAACCAAGACCTTGACCATAACTTAGGTAACATTATCTATCCTTTTTCTAGTGAGAATTGTTTCTCATGATCAAAATACCCTCTTATGCATGCCATGCATTCTATGTTTTTCATAGGTGATTTTCATTTGAGAATTTTTTTCCAAATCTTGTCCCTTCATCATGGTAATTATTTGTTGAGCATTTTGACAGCACTATACCAAAGTTCTTCTTCACTCTAATCATTTCATCTTTCAGTTTCTAGTGCACCATGGAAAAATATTCTTAATTTTTTTAGGATTATAGCACCACACATCCAACCATGTCATAGGTGTGCCCGTTTTGAGTTTGAATTTCTCATGTGATTCATGGAACCTTCATCCACAATATAGTGTTTTCTATTTTAGTCCATGATGTTTCCAAAATCCTTTCACATAAAATAAAAAAAATTAAATTATGTATTTTACAATAAAATTCCTAAATTAATGAAACAAATTAAAACTCAAGAATTAATCCATTTTTACAATTCATCACAATTTATTTTGAAACCCTTAAAATGTGATAATATCCATGAAATTGATAAAATAGTGGTTATATATTCTGTTAATTACCAGAATTGTTTTTTTTGGAAAATATGAGTTCTATCACTTATCATTTGAGAAGGTAATCATGAAAAATTGAATCTTTTTACCTTTAAATGGTTGAATTTTTTTTAATAATAATTATATCCTGAATTTTTTGGTCCTTCAATAAACCTAACACAAACTATTGAAGTGGTCAATATTTATAGCATCAAATTCATGGATTAGAAGATGTTAATCAAGTTAAATAGAAGCATTACTACTCGAATTCATCATAGATTTAACCCATATGCTTGTGCACTTAAATCCCATAATAATGTTTTCACTCATTCATAGGAGGTATAAGTGATTTATTTTTAATAAAATATACTTTCTAGACTCAATAAATTGAATAGACATTTACCCAAGACTTTAGTTTTAATTATTTTTATAGATCTATGTGCTAATTTTGATGGTGGGGATACTGATAAGAGGGGAGTATGCAGGTTAGATGGAGATTCTTGTGATTTGGTTTCACCAATAGTGGAGGGACTTCATTCGATGGATAAAGAGAGGTAATAAATGGTTAATAAAAAAATAAATTTGGTTCAATAGGTCCTCTATGTTTCCAATGAAGATTTTTCTAAGATTAATGAGTTAGATATAGGTTAGGTAAGTCCCCTTTGTGTGTTTGGGAAGAAAACTAACCCACTGATGTCATGGAATTCCCCACATATGATTTGGGTGTCACCTATAACAACTACAGATATGGATTTGGATGATGATGTGAACCTTTCTACTTACTAAAAATCTTTATTGGCTAGTTGTATTAAAGTATGACTATAATATGACACTAGGATGAAGAAAATTACCATGTTTCAATGGGTCCATCCATTCCATCTACTAATGTGATAGTTGTAAATAAATATTAATTTAAGGTAGAATATAATGTTTTTCTTATCAAGGATTATGATGAGATCTCCCAAATTCTATTGAAAAATAAAGAACACATTGTAGAAAAATAATTTTTTCATTTAGACATGATAAAATGGAGGAATCCATAATCAGCTTGGAGGGATTTAATTTGTCCCTAGGAAATAAAACAAGGTGTTTTAAGGACTAATATTCCTTTCCTAAAACAATAGAAACTAGATAAATGTGAAAACATATTTTATTAAAGGGTCGTAGATAGAAGGAGGTTAATTGGTTTCTTGGGAGCCTCTTCTGTACTCTCCAGTTACATAAGGGGGTGTGAATATTATTTTAGGACCCATAAATTTTTCTTCTACGATGAAATATATCATTGAGATTTTTTATAAAGGTCTCAAGTGATGAATGCAATGAAGAAATGGATAATAAAATAAAGATGAAACTAGAGAAAAAAATCGAATGTGAATGTAGAAATATTTCCTTGAGGACTCAAATATGAATTAATAGAATGGATAAACTTACACATATAATTATTATATTAAAAAAATAAACTTGAGTTCTTCTCCTATGATGATTATTTAGAGTTTATAGACTTTATTACCTATATAATGAAGGAAAACATCTGTCCTAATCTAGATCTTGATATCAAGATTTTTTTATAGAAATACCATATTGATCATTATAGTTCTAATTGTAGTGATGATTATTCATTTTAATCCTAGTTGAAGTGGTTTTTGTCGTATGTTAATTACAATATTGTAGTTTTGTTAGTTTAGACCCTAGTCATGGGATTTTTAGGATTCCCACTAACCCCCTTAAATATTATATATATATATATATTATTGATAAGTGCTTTAAATATTTTTATAATATATAATATCTTTCACGCACCCTGTTGATTTAGAAATGGGAGAGATATTGATGTAAATGAACTTGAAAAAAATGATACCAATCATATAGCAATCTAGAAAATAAAACAAGACAAGGAATTATTACCATGGAAAGTTAGAGAAGTAATATGAATGATGCGTTATAATTATTAAAAAATGATAAATCTGCTAAAATGAAAATCAAAGAAGTATATCAACTTGTATACAATACTTGGTAAGGTATATTTTCTAAAAATCTATAAGATTATGGTGAGCATAAAATTTTTTAACATCAGGTAGGATGTTATCCTAGGTATAGTGTGTCAATAATGGTGGTTTATAAGTATAAACCACTATGAAAGACATTGTGATGATTATTTGAGTTCTTATTATAAAATCAAGAACAATTTTTTTTCCTTTTGATATATTGATCCTAAATTTTCCATTGGGAAAACCAATTTAACCATTTGATGAGATGAATTTTTACCATATCTTTCTTTTTAAACTTAATCATCTTCGAAAGAATAGACAAGTCAATTTAAATTTTAAAATATTACCAAATTATATGAATTTAAAACTTCTCTATTCCCCTTTTTTACTTTTTTTTATGTTGAGTGATAATTTAGTTCACCATATTTAATTTTTCTACTCTGACATCGAGAGATATTCCTTTTTCTTTTTCCATATTATTCTAAAATTATTTATTCCCAATATAAATCTATTATTTTTAAAGTGAAAAAACACTTTTAATGACTTATCAAATCTTGAAAGCTTTTGTACACTTTGTATTCCATGGAGAATATTTTTTTTAGCAATTATATAGATAAAATACTATAAGTTTTTTGTAATATAATGTATGAATATAGTAATGTAATTAACAATTCCCATAAATTACTAAATTTTCTTGAATGATAAATCTTGATCAATAAAATCTTCAATATAGAAATCAATATAAGATTGTAAATGGTACTGACCTTATACGATACACATGATAATAAAAGAAATCTTTATTTATCTGATAAATAGATTTTTCTCGAAGAGTATGACCCGATATTATCAAATTATTCTATATAACATTGACAATAAAATAGAGTGAGAGTATATATTTGGAGATAAAATAAGTACATACTTGATATAAACCAAATTATTTTTAATGATTGGCTCAAAAATGTTTTACATAGACTTCTGAAATAATGAGGGTTAGTTTTGAATAAAAATGGTAATAAATTATAGTGAAAATCTAGAACTCAAAAAAAAATTATCTTCCCTTCTGATTTTAAGTTTCTAGAAACCCACCTAGAGATAAAAACATTTAAATATTTGATCTTAGGGTAGATTCTAAAAAATAGTTTCCCTGTTTGGTAGAGGAAACATTCCATCCTCAAGAAAATGAATAAGAGGCTGTTAATTGATCACAAGTCTAATTTAACACTATTTTTCATTGATTTATAGTAAATAAAAAATGATTCATAAGCATTAATAAGACCTATCTTCTAAAGCTTAGAAACCTCTTTGAGAGAATTCTAAAGGAGGTCAAGATTCATACATTTGTGACATTATTTTTTTTATTAACATATACATTCCCTTTAAAAGGAAGTGTGATGATAAAATTAGGACTCTCCTATAATGGATGATTAAACTTCTTACAAAAATCAATATGTGATTCAGCACAAGATATTAAGTTAATATCTTATTTAATAGATCCCAAAAATTCAACTATATATATATTTGGAACTATTTTCCAAGGAATGAGATGATTTCAATACATAATTCATTACTATTCCATGTGAACCTCTTTAGAGAGTGGAGGATGTCAAAACTAGTAAGAATATATTTAACTAGAAAGTAAAATCCATATAAATGTTGATTAATCGCATGGTCAGGAAAAAGATAAATATATATCGGTTTCCTAACCATTTGTATTAAAAAGGTTCCCTCATTTGAGGCTCTAAATGGTCTCTAACATGATTCCTAAAGAGTGTTAGGGAGAATGTTCATATTTATGACTGTGATAGAAATATGAACTAAAGTTCACACTATGATGTGGTGGTTTTTACCACATCATGGTGTGTAATGACATGAATCATAACAAATTGAGTCTCCCTCTATAATTATGTAGTGTATAGAGATTAATAGGTTATTTAATAATGCCTGGATTCAATAACAACCCTGATCTTGACATATATAGACATTAAATTACATTTTCAGAATACTTAAAACATTATACAAATAGACGCCCAAAGACTGTATTTGTCTAGTGTCTTTGGAAACTTGGAAACATATACACTGGTACATAAGTGAGCTACATTATCTCCCACTAGGTTATTCTTGAATAGAACTCTTCTTAGACACATCAAAAATAATACATATCTTCATAACCTAGGGGAGAAAATCTATAAAGGGATGCTCTCAAATGCTTAGTAAGGGTAAATAAGGGAGATATTTAAGCATAATTAGGAGTATAAGGGTATGAGAACACAATAATAAAATACAGGATCATACACTACATCAAAAAGATTATATACATGAATCATAGCATAAATCTTGGCAGTTTATAAGACATGAATCATAATTAAATATAAAACATAATCCATGAAAGCATAACATAGGAATAAAACAGGGAATTATGAAAAACACATAAGCATTTTATATGATTTACCAGAGTAGCCAAGGTATCATTGTTAATACCATGTTAGTGGACAAATTCCTTTACTAAACTAGGTATAACCTCATTCCATCCCTGTATTATTGAATCAGGTAAACCCCCATTCCATATTTGTATCACTTAACTAGGTAAACCCTCATTCCAACCCTGTATTACTGAATCGGGTTCATTTCCTCTTCCATCCATGTTTATATCATAAAATATAAATATTTACCAAATGAATTTAAGGGGGATATAGGTCCCACCCATCTCATAATGAAATCATACAGACATGTGAAACAAAATCATAAACAATCATAACATAAACCCGGAAATGAAATGGGTATCATAAATATGTAATCCTATCGCAACCTCTGGAAAAATATAGGTTTCATACTCATTTCATTATAAACATAAACCACAAAAAGGAAACAGGTTTCAAAATAATATAACCTGTGAAAGAGATATAGGTTTCATAAAGTCCATGACATTAATCATGAGTGATTCATATAAACAATATGAATTGAACCTTTAGATCATTTCTTAAAAGGGAATGATTAACATCAATGGATGTCATCTTAGATGAAAATTAATTTCAAAATATCTTTTAAAAACATTTCTTGAGTAAAATACCCTTTCTTATTTGAAAAAAGCCTTTTTAATACATAAAAAAATTTAAAACAATTTTTTTTAGAAAACACCTTTAAAACTTATAAAGAAGTCTTGAAATCATTTAAAAACATTTTTCCTTTAAAACATATAAAATAAGATTTAAATTTTTTTAAAAACATTATTATTAAAAAAAATTGAAAACTTATAAAGAATGTTTGAAATAATTTTGAAAAACATTTCTTTGAAAATACTTTGAAAACTTATAAATAAGGCTTGAAAACATTTTGAAAACCATTTTCCTAGAAAACTTATAAAATAAGATTGAAAATATTTTGAAAACCATTTTCTTTGAAAGCTTATAAAAGGAGATTAAAAAGGTTTTGGAAACCATTTTCCTTGAAAATATCTCTTAAAAAATTATTTTAAAAATTAACCTTTAAACATGAAAATAATTCTTCAATGGATTGACGATGGATAAATCGGTACATGTCGTATGAGGTAAAAAGAACATTCGTTTTTTAGGGTCAACGTTAAAAAATTCCTTTTTTGGAAAGAGATAAAAATAATCCTTTGAAAAAATGGTAAAATAAAAAAAGGGTAAAAATTGTTTTTAATTATTAAAGTATAATGTTATAATATTCTTGGAAACCCTTTATAGAACACATCGTTTTGAAGGAACGTAGATTTCTGATTGAAGAGAGGGTAAAGTTATGATTTCTTAAAAACAATTTCTTACCAATATATTTTAACAAAGAGTGGAATAAATAGTAAAAATATATATATAAATTATTAATAACCAGATAAGAAAAAAATATTAATGTTATTGATATATGTTCATAATATTTCATTAAAGGAAGCATAAACATAAACAATCTGAAAAGGTGATGATATTGTTTTAAAAAACTCTTATAACTTGGTAACTTTGGGATCATAATATTCGTGTACGAAAATGAAATTGATTGAAACTTAAAATATCATTAAAATATGTAAATTCATGATATAAAATGTAAAATTATAGTATATACACCTCGAAAGAGAATTTATGTGCACAACAAAACATGAGTCTCAAAGAAGGAAAATTTAGACAAAGCTATTTCACCGATTTGGTAACTTTTGAAATGTAATACCCATGAAATAAATATCATAAAATGGATATGTTTATACCCATAAATTTAAGTATAATATATATAGAATAAAATCATGGGTAGTAAATACATTATACAAAAGGAAAGAGTGGAAAACATAGCATGTATCTCACAGAAATAAAAAGTGAAATGAAATCCTCATACCTTGAGTCTTTCATTATACTCGTTAAAACCACTTGTATGATAAATATAAATTTATTATACATATTTTACAGAACCATATTCTTATATCTAATATGATAAATTTATTTATTATGAATTTTTATTACCATATTGTTAATCATCATATGTTAAGGTTTCACTTCAGATAACATTCTCTTCGTTCTTCGCATGTGTCTTAATTTGTTATATTGTTGGTTCTTGTACTTATATAATGATTAAAAAATGTGAACCATGATATAAATATAATTTATATACATTATATTTTTATTATAATAATCCATATAATATATAAGTATCGAATGGAATACACAGTTCATGGATACGGTAAGTAGTACATAAAAATGAACACTATTTCTGTTTAATTGTCATGTTGAATGAAAGAAATAAAAAGAAATATATGTGAATATATTCATAATTTTTATAGTATATTTATTATATAATATATATAATATATATTTACTATATCCATCCATAATACACTCCATGTAGTGTATGAACTAATCACATCGCTTTGAGGGGGTGATAGTCTCCACTCCCTCAAACGAAATTATCATATTAACACAAAATGGATAGTATAAAGATGTGTGTTGTAAAATAATTAAAGAAGCTTAAATATATAATAAATATTGTATATAACATATATATACAGATTTTCCATCATAATTTACACCATGAGAGGTGGTAAAGTAAAATTGAACAATCACCCTTCAGTGAGGCAGTAGTCCGCCTACACGTAAAAAATATATTCGTTACATATTATATGTATGTGTTTGTAAATTCATGTCAAAATATTATCATAAAAACATACTAGTATATTTAGGATAATTGTTTTTTTATATTATCATGTAATGAGAATATTTTAGGTAGTGGAGAATGGAAATAAAAGAAAGGATTTTGAGGGAGGGTGTTACCTCTTGATCAGGTAACTCCTTTTTGTTTGAGCCAAAAGAATTCCTTGGATTGATTTCTTCCCAATAGAAGGATTAAAGTTATAAATTAGTGATTTTGGTGAGTTAATTGGGTATATTTTGGCCGAACATAAGGGTTTTGAGAGGTGTGAGGAAGTGGAAGTTAATGAGGCCTTTTATAATGGAGGGGTGGAATCTCTTATATTATTTTAAAGGAAAGGAACTACACCCACGTTTTTTTATTCAAAGTGGTTAAATAATATTAAATATTTTATAAAATGGAGTATAGGATATAAATATATCCATAAAATTGATTTATTAAAAGTTTATAGGTCATTTTAGGTCTTGAATTTATGTTTTAGTCCTTATTTAAACTTAATTTAACCTTAATCGTTGTAATTAATTTTAATTACATCACTAATATTATTGGTCAAAAACTAATTTGACCTTATATGAAATTATAAATTATGAATATTTCAAATATTGAATCCATTTTCTAAAATTCCACTCACATAAGTGGCAGAAATGAAATTAAATATAATCATGTAGTTGAGTCGATAATGTGGGTTTTTAATGTAAAAACATTCAAAAGTTTTCTATGTTTTTATAGTAAATTTCAAAATTAAATTGATTCCAATGACCTAAATTAGATTGAATCATAAAAATATTATCTAATTAAACTTTTAAACCAATTAAAAATATAATTTATCCTTTTAAATAAAATAGATGAATAAGCATTTTTGAATTAAAATTCAGTATTTTTAACTATTCACTAAAAAAAGAAACCTTACAGAAAATTACCAAGAATTTATCCTAACCTAATATTTAGGTTATATTACAAATAGTAAGATTTTATGGACTTATTAAATATATAAAAGTTCCAAAATTTTATTTTAAATGGGTTCTCTATTAAAATTCGGTAAAACTATCTTTATAAAAATATAGGTTTTTAAGAATAAAATTGGGTTTGTTCTTATATTATGTCTATAAAATCTATTATATGATTATAAAAATACTCAATTGAATATATAAAATATTTATTAAGATAATATAACTTAATAATTATAATTAATTTAATTTATTAGGATTAAAACAACCTTTTGAGCATAATAATTGTTTTCTATAAAAATGCTCCCTTTATATTCAATTTGGTTCTTATATTCATTTATAAATAATTAATTCATGTTATATTTTGTGAAAACTATATATTTAAATAATTTAGTTAATAATATTCATAAAATATATTTTAACATCTTTGTTAAATATTATTATATATATTTTGATAATATGTTATTGTTCGGTATCACTCGGTCTTGCATGTTACACAAGCCATTGAGGGAAGTTATTATGAGATGTAATCTTACCTCAGTGATCTATATAGAGTAATATAACCTTTATATTGTGTTTAGTGCATGATAAACTTAGAATTCTGTATAAAAAAAATACAAACTTAGTTTATATATATATATATATATATAATGACTACTTTCAATGTTGCGTGAAATGAAAAATGTCCAAAAGATTAAATTAATTTGAAAAATAATAATTCACGAACTCTTTGGGTGTTACATTCTAACCCTGGTAAAAAGAATTTAACCCTTAGAATTTTTATGGGTTATAAAAGGTTTAATACTTGGGATTTACTTTTATAGAAACCCATATCATAAAAATGAACACTAAAACTTACTTTTAAAAAGGAAAGTTGGAAACATAACGGTTACCCAAAGTAACTGATAATGAGATTCCCACATAGTAGAACATAGGTGGGAAGTGAAAACATGGACATGGAAGAAAAATCATTCCATAAAGTTCTAATAGAGAGTGATAGAGAACAAGGTTAGGAGAAAGCTAACAATCACAAATACTTAAATCTATGATGACCTAAGGGACCTTCTGATTCATTGGAAACATAGGTATAAGACAACGTTGTTTTGGTTTTAATATCTTTTTTTCCAGAAGTTGAAGAATTTTTAAGAAAATATATACTGGAAATTTTTAGGACAATGTTACCTCCTTTTTGTTCATTGATCCAATTCACCTCATTCTCTAAAAAAATAAGGTGACTTGTTCATTCCTAAAGTACTAATAGATCATGATATCTAGGATTTTACATAATTTATCATCAACAAATATTAGTTTTAATAGGATATCCAATATGTATAAATGCTCATATGGAGTGATAACACTTTAATCTTATCGACTTCGTCTAAAGTTTAACTTAAAATTTCAATAAATGGTTAACCTTATGACCCTTCTAAAAGTTGAAAATACAAAATAGTATAAATAAGGGAATGAAATCAAATTAACATTTATCCCCCATATATCACAAAATATCTCTTGGTTTTCATATTCCAAACATTTGAATACCATCATATTATATTATCTTGAAACATTGTAATGATCTAAATTACCATAAATAATTATGTAAAACATGTATGATTCCTTATTCCAAAGGTTGCAAGATATATTCCTTAAATCTAATAAGTTGTAATCTTTATACATTATAACATAGAATAATTTTTAACATATCCTTTATTAGATCTGAGGTAATTAATAACATCTAATTTAATTGTTCATATCTAACGTATCATTATACAAACAAAATTATCTCAAAATAAGAAACATATTAAGGTTTATCTTTCCTTAGTTAAAATATCACCATGTCAATGAATCACTTTTCCATTCCATCATAAACATTAAATATAAACTTCTATATCCTTAGAAAAAACATAAATAGAATAATCCTTGTATATTTCATCATTCATATAACATAATTTTTGAATCCAAATATATAAAACCATTTATTATTATAATTAATCCTTATTCCATTGACAAGGCTTCAATACCTATTTCCTTTCAGATTTCATATTTAGTCTCTTAATCATCAAAAATGTAACCATTACTCACACCACCTTGTTGATTCCCTTCAGTATATTTTATCTTGGCACATTGAGTTTAATAATGGTTGTTTACTCCACACTTAGAACAATTAACATTCAATAATTTCTTAGGGTGGCCAATATTCTCATCCATTTTTAAATTAAAATATTAATTTTTACCTTTCAGTCACTTAATTTGTGTCCTTATTTTCCATAGTCAAAACATCTTCTTGTTCCTATAAGACATTCACTTAGGTGATTCTTTCCACATTCATGACACAAAGGAAACTGAATCTTCTTTCCTCTATGGTCTTCATTACTCAAACTCTTAGTGAAATAATTCTTTCTCTTCCTTGGTGAGTTAGAGAGTTAGTTAAGGTACATGTTGTTGATCATGTTCCTTGAAAACTAATTAGGCATGATCACAACATACTTTACTCCATTTATCGTCCCACTTGACTTATCCTAAACAAATCCCACATCACATTCAACATTAATCAAATTTCTTCATGGTCCCACCATTGAATAAAACTATATGCATTGTATGATCATTACTTATAATAGAAGGTAACCAAATATTCATGAAAATAATTACTTATAATATGTATATATCTTGAAACCTTCCTTAATATGTGACACCCTTGGTTTATCCTTGGTTATTCATAGCCAACTTATATATAAATCCTTCAAAATGGTTCTTGAAGAGTTTGTGAATTTCCAAAGAATATCCCCTGGGTAACATCCCAAGTAATTAAAGAATATTATATTTTCATATCTATGTCTATTTATGAATTATATAGTGTTTTAGAGGCTTAAAATGAGAATAAATCCAATCTTAATCATATAATACTCTAATATTTTTAAAAGATTGTTTTACCGCCTTTTGATGGAAAACCATTTTTCAATCTAAATTTTTAAAATTTTATAATATCTATTTTTTTAAAAAAACTTATTCTTTAGAATTTGGAAATTGAAATTTACTTTGGATAAATTTTTGGTATTTTTCTGACAATGTTCATTTTTTAATGAATAGTGAAAAATACTACATTTTACTTCAAAACTGCTTTTTCATCTAATTTAATTATATGGATAGATTATCTTTTTAATTGGCTTTAAAGTGTAATTAGAATAAATATTTACCATTTAATACAATGGTGGTAATTATAATTAATTTCACTTTGAAATTGGACAAAAACAATTGTCAATATTTTGATAGATATTGTTTCTTAAAAACACGCTATTTGTTTTGACAAAGAGAATTATTTTTAAATTAATTACTACAATTTCTATGTTTGGAATTTTTTATAATGGATTCCTTATTTGGAATCAGAAGTTAAAAATTATGTAATTAAGACATTTTTGTTTTTGGACATTATGAATAGTAACAACAGTAATTATCTTTAAATATCGTGATTAATTAGTAATTGGGTAGTTAAGGGTAATAAAATAATATCATAATAATATAAAATGGCCCCAAAATGTGTCCAAATCCCATTTTTTGAGTCATGAACGACCATGGGATTTTTTTTACCTAACTTGAGGGCCCATGGAGTCACATGGGTGTGATAGTGACATTTATGACATTATTTTTAAAAAGAAGAGAAATACAACAAAGGTTTGTATATCCTAAGTAAAACAATTTTAATTTTGTTTATGTAAATGATCTCTTAGACTATAAATTGTCATTGGAAAGATAAAAATATTTCCTACATCATGATATTTTTTATAATTTTTAGACATTAAATAAATAAATTTATTTATGACACCATGATGATGTAGTGATTACCTCATTAATGAACGATTTAAATAAAATGAAAAGATAAGGTAAAATATAAAACTTACACTTGTCTAAAACCTATTGGAAGGGTGTATTTAGAACCCTTATCACCTTGTCCTCAAAAAATATCATTGTGGGACCTTTAAAATTCGAAAATCATTTTATAATAAAGTAACATTTCAAGACTTTCCAAAAGTGACCCTCCTCCCCCATATAAAAGGCCCCCACCTCTACCCCCTTACCCACACCTCTCAAGCCCTTGGATCATCCAACATCTTCTCATATTTTCTCTCCAAATCTCTCTATTACTCCTAGAAGACTCACATTGGGCGGAAGTCTTTCCAAGGAAGCCTTTGGCTCAAATCAAAAAGAGTTACCCGATTTAGAGGCAATGTCTTCTCTCAGGTTTCTTTCTTTTATTTTCCTTCTTTACTCACCACTATCTTATTATTATTGGATCCCATAATAAAAACAGTATCCTAAATATACTAGGATGTTGTTATGATAAGTATTTTACCTACACTTACACACACCACCATCTAATGGTTAAAGAACATACTGTTTCTCTGGGTGGTGAATTACTGCCTCACGAAACGATGATTGTTCAATATTCTTTTAAAACCTTTCATGGTGGAAATTACGATTTCACTATATTTATATATGATATATATGGTATTTATTTTTTCTATATTCTTCTGAATTTTATTTTTAAATCACATTTTTATGCTTTTCATGTTGTAGAACTGCGATAATTTCATCTGAGGAAGTGTGGACTACCACCCCCTCAAGTGACATGACTCGTTCATGCCAAACATGGAATCTATAAAGAATGTAATTATTGAATTTATGTTACCTATATAAAAAATATATTATATTGTAATTATAATATATATATATGTCTCATTTAGTTTTAATTCCTATAATACAACAAAGAAATGAAAGTAGCGTTCATGTATACGTACGGCCTACCGTCTCCATGAATGGTGCATTTCATTTTTTATATCCAAATGTTATGGAATAGTATAAAATGAATATATAATGGATATATATGATATTTAAATCATTAATATCATTCCATAGATGATGTACATATAACTACATGGACAATTCTCTTCAAACAAGTTTATTTTTGATTCATGTACCGAACATCAACAAAACGTATGATATGAACTCACATAATTAACTAATTATTATAACATGATAATATGTGACATTAATTGAATAATAAACTTTAAAGGAAGTCCTTAAGAAATTATAAATTTACTTAAGTTTATTATTCAGGAATATAAAGAATGAATAAGAACAAGTCAGACATGAGGTAAGGGACTTCATCTCAATCTCCTTTCATTGAGGCATACTTCAATTTATATATGACCATCTTTTATTAGCTGTATAATAAGCCCATTATACTTTTAATTTCATTTAAAATTAATCTTTTTGCATGAAGCATTTTACTAAATGACAAAATGAATGTTTTTGTCTTACGTATGCGGCGACAACAACTTCTCCGCTGTCGTGACCATTTTTTGAGTTTTGGCTTCCTATATAAGCCATAAATTATTTAAATGAAAAATAAGTACCATGTTTTACTTTTCTTTTATTTTGGTATTGAAAATGGTTTTGATAATATTTTGATTATATCAATGTATTGTATTGATATCTTGTGATTGAGATGTGGAAATGTTATGTTTCCTTTATGCATGTTTTATGTGATACGATTATGTTATGGTTCTTGGGAATTGTTTATGAAGTTAGGTGGTTCCGTGATAAAATAAGGGTGGGTGAGCCTGAGATAGCTCTCCAATGCATTGGGTAATGCAAAGGAGTTAAACACCGAGGTTTCTCTGAAGAAATTTAGGGAATATACTGTGATGGGTATTTCAAACGTAACCATGAGGGTTACTCCATATGTAAGAATGTTATGAATGCCTCAAGGTACCTTTATGTATTATGATTTATATGAGTTATTCATAAATCTTATGATTTCATGAGGTATGTTAAAGTGCTTATGTTTTATGAGTAAAGTATGATTTCATTGATTTTTATGTATGCATGGACTAATGTTTTTTTCCCATATTTTTATATCCCTTACTAAGATTTTTATGCTCATCCCAAGTTTTTGAAATGTTTTTCATAGGTAAAGGGAAAGGTACATGATGTGATGATAGTGTCGAGGAAGTGTAATGAAAGAAACCATGTTTTAGTTTAAATATTTTTCCTTTGGTGGAAAAAATTAAAACTGTCTTTGATGTAACCACCTTGTTTAAATGTGGAATGTAATACAAGATTTATGATCTAATTCTCTAAAACTCTAAACCTGAAAAGATCCTTAATGTGAATTCTTGAAATAACCCAAGATTAAGTAATGCTTAAGGCTGGGGCCTTATAGATGCTATTAGAGGTAGGTTTAGATAACTTTAGGAGTTAGAATTCTATTAAATTATTATCCAAAAATATTTTTCTACAGTATGGTCAAATTGAAATGATATAGAGTTTGATGATTACCACGTTGCTTCATCTAAGACATGTTTGTCCAGAATGGTTTTCCACAGAGGAAACAAGGAAGCAGTGATAGGAAGGCATACAGAAGGAAATGACCTTCCAAATCAATATCCTGAGATGGTTGGAATTGGAACTGAATAGTTTGTTACAATAATGGCGCAGTTCACTCAAGAGATAAATGGTGGTGGAATCCATGCACGAGATCAGCCAAATCAACTGCAGAGGAACATGTTAGTGGTGGAACATTTCATGAGGCAACATCCCCCATCATTCAGAGGATCATCTGAACCCGTGCTAGCTGAAGTGTGGATTAAAGCACTGGATAATATTTTTGATGTCATGGGGTATTCATACAATCAAAAGGTTAGTCTTTCTGTTTACCGTTTGTAAGGTGAAGCGGATCAGTGGTGGTCGATGGTTAAAAATATCACGGACGCTGATGATATTGATGCTCTTGACTAGGATGAATTCAAAGGTATGTTCTTGAGAAATATTTTCCTAAGGCTGTTCAACTTAGGATGGAAAAATAATTCTTGGAATTGATGCAAGAGGATGACTCAGTGGCTTATTATAAAGAATAGTTCACTCAATTGGAAAGGTATGATCCAAATTTTTTCAGAGACCTTAATAGTAAAATCAATCGTTTTTACTCAGGATTAAAGCCAAAATATCGAAGGGCATTAGCTTCTCATGAGTTCAAAAGTTATGAAAAGCTTGTTCGATGTGCTGAGAAGGTAAAAATGGAGTTTTCTGATGAACAAGTTTTCTATGACAACCAATAGAAGAAGAGACCAAGGTGGTAGGAGAAAGGGAAGAATCCTTGAAAATGGTTTGATGGTAAGAAAACTAAGTTTGAAGTTTGTGATAAATGTGGTAAAAAGAATGTCGGGGAATGCCTTTTTAATTCTGGAAAGTGCTTTCAATATGGTAATATGGGACATAAGCCTCGTGATTTCAATGGAAAAGATCCGGGTAATGGTAAGACCAAATTTGATTTACAGTTAGTAAAATGTTTCAAGTGAAATGAGATGGGTCATTATGCAAACGAGTGTTCGACAAAGAGCTCGAATGATGGGAAGAAGTCAGACTACAAGCTGAAAGGTGTGGTGAAATCTTTTGAAACTACTTCAGCAGATGTTGGGCCATCAAATGAAGTGGTATCAGGTATTTTGTTAGTTTGTTTAGATTATGCCAATGTGTTGTTTGATTCAGGGTCTACACATTCTTTCATCTCTGAAAAATGTTCTAGTAAATTATGAATTCCATCTCAAGAAATGACTCCTGAACTTGTGGTAAAAACACATGGGGGAAATGTTGAGGCAAAAAGAATTTATAAGAATCTTCCCATCCTTATCCGTGGAAAGAACCTACCTGAAAACCTTATTGTTTTACCTCTAGTAGAGTTTGATGCTATCCTGGGTATGGATTGGCTCTCTCTTTACCATGCTAAGATCGACAGTATAGATAAAGAAATTTTTTTTCAGAAAGACTTTCAGTTTGTGTACAAGAATGAACCCTTACTATTGATAATATACCAAGAGGATGAGAAACTTGTAAAATATGGAAATTAATGTTACCTTGCACATATTGTTGAAAACAATGGAATCGTTCAGATTAATTATGTGCCAGTGGTAAATGAGTATCTGGATGTTTTTTTTGATGAGTTTCCTGGAATAATACCATATCGGGAAGTTGAATTTACTATTGACTTAGTTTCTAATGCTAAGCCAATTTCAAAACCCCCTTATCGAATGGCTCAAATTGAACTTCTAGAGTTTAAGGAGCAATTACAAGATTTATTATAGAAATGTTTCATTCGACCTATCACATCACCATGGGGTGCTCCTGTCTTATTTGTTAAAAATAAATATGGTTCAGTGAGACTTTGCATTGATTATAGAGCCTTGAATAACATCACTATTAAGAACAAATATCCTTTTCCTCATATCGATGATTTGTTTGATTAGCTCCAGGGAACTCATTATTTTTCAAAGATTGAATTGAGATCGGGGTACCATCAGTTGAAGGTAAAAGAAGAAGATATTCCAAAGATCGTGTTTCGTATAGGATATGGCCATTATGAATTTGTAGTTATGACTTTTGGGTTAACCAATGCACCTGCTGTATTCATGGACCTTATGAATAGAATTTTCCATGAGTTCTTGGATAAGTTTGTGGTTTCTTTAATTGATGATATTTTGGTGTTTTCTAAATTTAAATAGGAGCATGAAAGTCATTTAAGGGTTATTTTGAAAACCTTAAAAGAAAATAAATTTTATGGGAAATTTAGAAACTGTGAGTTTTGGTTGCAACAAATTTCCTTCCTTGGTCACATTGTTTCTAAAGATAGAATAACTGTTGATCCTAAAAAAACAAAGGTTGTTGAAGAATGTAAAAGATCCATACATATAACTGAGATTCGTAGTTTTCATGGTTTGGCAGGCTATTACCGAAGGATTGTTAGAAATTTTGCACGATTGTCCAGCCCATTGAATAAGCTAACTTGGAATGGTGTTAAGTTTATCTGGACAAAAGAATGTGATGATTGTTTTCAGGAATTGAAAAGAAGATTAGTGAATGCTCCAGTATTGGCACTACCTTCTAGGAATGGTTAGTTTTTTATCTACAATGATGATTTATTGAAAGGACTTTGTTGCGTCCTAATGCAGAATGATTAGGTAATTGCTTATGCTTTACGTCAATTGAAAACTCATGAGATAAATTACCCTACACATGACTTGGAGTTATCTGCTGTTGTTTTCTCTTTAAAAATTTGGAGGCATCATTTTTATAGTGTAAAGTGTGAAATATATATTGATCACAAAAGTTTAAAGTATATATTCACTCAGAAAGAATTGAACATGAGACAGAGGAGATGGCTAGAATTAATCGAGGATTATGATTGTACAATTCATTACCATCCGGGGAAAGAAAATAAAGTGGCTGATGCTTTGAGTCGAAAAAGTAATGCTCCATTAATCATGCTACATTTGGAACGAGATCCTTTGGTTTTTGATTTGATAAAATTTGGTATAGAAGTTGTTGGTGCAAGAAGTTATTATATTTTGTTTCTGGTATCAGTGAAATCTTCTCTATCAGACAGAATTAAGCAAGCACAGAAGCAATACATTGAGTTACAGAAAAAGGTAGAGCTAGTTTAGAAGTATATGTTACCTGAATTCAACATTGATAATAATTGTGTTTTGAGATTTGGGAAGAGATTGTGTTTTCCTTATGATTCATAGTTGAAGAGAGAGTTGTTATGTGAAGCTCATAGTTCTCTATTTTCAGTTCATCCAGGCAATACTAATATGTATAGAGATATTCAGGTGTATTACTGATGGGATGGAAGGAAAAGAGATATTTCTAATTTTACTGTGAAGTGTTTGACTTGTCAACAGGTTAAAGTAGACCGGCAGTTACCAAAAGGGATGCTTCATCATTTACCAGTTCCAGAGTGGAAATAGGAGAATATATCCGTGGACTTTGTTGTGGGATTACCAAATACACTTTGAGGTAATAATGCAATCTGGGTTATTGTTGATCGCTTGACTAAATCTACTCATTTCCTTTCTATACAAGATACTTTTTACCTAGATCATCTTTCTCAATTGTATCTTAAAGAGATAGTTAGGTTACACAGATTCCCCCTCTCTATTGTATCTAATCGTGATCCCAGGTTCACTTCTAACTTTTGGAAAGGACTTCAGAAGTCGTTGGGTACTGATTTAAATTTTAGTACAACTTTTCATCCTCAATCATATGGGCTATTAGAAAGAAAAATTCAGACTTTGGAGGATATGCTACATGCTTGTTCGATGGATTATCAGGCAAGTTGTGACCAACATATTTCATTGGCTGAGTTTTCTTATAATAACAGTTTTCATTCCAGTATACAGATGGCAACATTTGAGGCATTATATGGGAAGTAGTGTCGAACTCCAGCTTTTTGGGATGAAGTAGGTGAAAGGAAGTTTATGGGACCGTAATTTTTAGAAGATTTGGAAGAAAAAGTTCAATTGATACAGAAACACATGAGAACAACTCAAAGTAGGCAGAAAAGTTATACGGACAATAGGAGGAAGGATCTCTCTTTTGAGGTAGGTGATAATTTATTCCTCAATGTTTCACCATGGAAAAGTATGATGCGATTTGGTAAGAAAGGGAAGCTGAGTCCAAGGTTCATTAGACCATATGAAATCCTGGAGAGAGTTGGATCAGTTGCATACCGAGTGGATTTACCTCCGAATTTATCTCAGGTAGATAATGTTTTTCATGTTTCAATGTTAAGGAAGTACATACCAAATCCATCTCATGTTTTGAGTCCAGAGGTAGTTTAGCTGGAAGAGAATCTATCTTATGAGGAAAAACCGGTCCATATTCTTGACCACAGGGAGAAATTGATGTGGAATAAGGTGATTCATTAAGTAAAGGTTCTATGGAAAAACCATATAGTTGAAGAGGTAACATGAGAATTTGAAAATTCAATGAGGGATAAATACCCCCACTAATTTGATAAGTAAATAAATTGAGGGGACACAATTTCCTAAAGGGGGGAAGGATGTAACATCTCAAGTAAGTAAAGAATAATGAATTTTCATATCTATGTCTATTTATGTATTATATAGTGTTTTAGAGGCTTAAAATGAGAATAAATCCAATCTTAAGCATAAAATACTCTAATATTTCTAAAAGATTGTTTTACCGCCTTTTGATGGAAAACCATTTTTAAATCTAACTTATGAAAATTTTATAAGCTCTATTTTTAAAAATAAACTTATTATTTAGAATTGGGACATTGAAATTTACTTTGGATAACTTTTTGGTATTTTTCTGACAATGTTCATTTTTTAATGAATAGTGAAAAATACTGCATTTTACTTCAAAACTTATTTTTCATCTAATTTAACAATATGGTTAGATTATGTTTTTAATTTTTTTTAAAGTGTAATTATAATATATTTTTACCATTTAATCCAATGGTGGTCATTATAATTAATTTCACTTTGAAATTGGACAAAAACAATTGTCAATCTTTTGATAGGTATTGTTTCTTAAAAATACGCTATTTGTTTTGACAACGAGAATTATTTTTAAATTAATTACTGTAATTTCTGTGTTTCAAATTTGGTAAAATGGATTCCATATTTTTAATTAGAAGTTCCAAATTATGT
Source organism: Viscum album (assembly GCA_963277665.1). Lineage (NCBI taxonomy): Eukaryota > Viridiplantae > Streptophyta > Magnoliopsida > Santalales > Viscaceae > Viscum > Viscum album. The sequence goes on from OY728162.1 coordinate 711,356,484, forward strand.
AATTAAAATATTTTTGTTTTTGGACATTATGAATAGTAACGACGGTAATTATCTTTAATTATCGTGATTAATTAGTAATCGGGTAGTTAAGGGTAATAAAATAATAGAATAATAATATAAAATGACCCCATAATGTGTTAAAATACTCCTTTTTGAGTCATTTCTGACCATGGGAAGCTTTCTACCAAACTTGAGGGCCCATGGAGTCACATGGGTGTGATAGTGACATTTATGACATTATTTTTAAATAGAAGAGAAATATAACAAAGGTTTGTATATCCTAAGTAAAACAATTTTAATTTTGTTTACATAAATGATCTCTTAGACTATAAATAGTAATTGGAAATTTAAAAAGATTTCCTACATCATGGTATTTTTATATAAATTTTAGACATTAAATAAATAAATTTATTTATGACACCATGATGGTGCAGTGATTACCTCATTAAAGAACGATTTAAATAAAACGAACAGATAAGGTAAAATCTAAGACATAAACTTTTCGAAAACCTATTTTATGTGTGGATTTATAACCCTTATCACGTTATCCTAAAAATATATCATTTTGGGACCTTTAAAATCCGAAAATTATTTTATAATAATGTAACATTTCAAGACTTTCCAAAAGTGACCCTCCTCCCTCTTATAGAAGTCCCCCGCCTCTACCCCCTTATCCACACCTCTAAAGTCCTTGTCTCATCCAACATCTACTCATATTATCTCTCAAAATCCCTATATTGCTTCTAGAAGCCTCAATTTGGGCAGAAGTCTTTCCAAGGAATCCTTTGGCTCAAATCAAAAAGAGTTACTCGATTTAGAGGTAATGTCTTCTCTCAAGTTTCTTTCTTTTATTTTCCTTATTCACTAACCACTATCTTATTATTATCTGATCCCATAATAGAACCATTATCCTAAATATACTAGGATGTTTTTATGATAAGTATTCTACCTACACATACACACACACACACCCGTCTAATGGTGAAAGAACATACTGTTTCTGTCGGTGGCGAATTACTGCCTCACGAAACGATGTTTGTTAAATGTTCTTTTAACACCTTTCATGGTGGACATTATGATGTCACTGTATTTATATATGATATATATGGTATTTATTTTTTCTATATGCTTCTTAATTTTATTTTTAAATCACATCGTTATGCTTTTCATGTTGAGGAACTGCGATAATTTCATCTGAGGAAGTGTGGACTACCGCCCCCTCAAGTGATGTAACCCGTTCATGCCAAACATGGAATTTATAAATAATTTAATTAATGAAATTATTTTACCTATATAAAATATATATTATACTTGAATTATAATATATATATGTCTCATTTAGTTTTAATTTCTTTAATATGACAAAGAAGTGAAAGTAAGGTTCATGCGTACGTACAACCTACCATCTCCTTGAACGGTGCATTTCATTTTTTTATCTTCAAATGTTATGGAATAGTATAAAATGAATATATACTGGATATATATGATATTTAAATCATTAATACCATTCCAGAGATGATTTTCTTATAACTACATGGGCAATTCTCTTCAAATAAGTTTATTTTTGACTCATGTACCGAACATCGACAAAACATATGATATAAACTCACATAATTAAATAATTATTAGAACATGATAATATGTGATATGAATTGAATAATAAACTTTAAAGGAATTCCTTAAGCAATTATAAATTGACCTAAGTTTATTATTCAGGAATATAAATAATGAACGAGAACAAGTCACACTTGAAGAAAGGGACTTTGTCTCAATCTCCTTTCGTTGAGGCATACTTCAATTTATATACAAACTTATTTTATTAGTTGTATAATAATCCATTTTGACTTTTAATTTCATTCAAAATGAAACTTTTTACATGAAGTGTTTTACTAAATGACAAAAGGAATGTTTTTTTCTTACGTATGCGGCGACCACGACTTCTCCGCCGCTGTGACCATTATTTGAGTTTCAGCTTCCTCTACAAGCCATAACTTTTTTAAATGAAAAATAAATACCATGTTTTAATTTTATTTTATATTGTTATTTAAAATGGTTTTGATAATGTTTTGATTATATCAATGTGTTGTATTGATATTTTGTGATTGAAATATGGAAATGTTATGTTTACTTTATGCATGTTTTATGTGATACGATTATGTTATGGTTCTTGGGAATTGTTTATGAAGTCGGGTGGTTGGATAATAAACTAAGGACGGGTGAGCCTGAGATAGCTCTCCAATGCATTGGGTAACATAAAAGAGTTAAACGCTAAGGTTTCTCTAAAGAGATTGAGGGAATATACTGTGATGGGTATTCCAAACGTAACCATGAGGGTTACTCCCTACGTAAGACTGTTATGAATGAATCATGTTACCTTTATATCTTTTGATTTATACAAGTTATTCATAAATCATATGATTTCACGAGGTGTGTTAATTTTCTTATGTTTTATGAGTAAAGTATGATTTCATTTATTTTTATGTATACATGGACTAATGTTTTCTTCCCATATTTTTAAATCCCTTATTGAGATTTTTATGCTCATCCCAAGTTTTTGAAATGTTTTTCACAGGTCAAGGGAAAAGTACATGATGTGATGATAGTGTCGAGGAAGTGTCAAGAAAGAAACCATGTTTTATTTTAAATATGATTCCTTTGGTGGAAAAAATGAATACTGTCTTTGATGTAACCACCTTGTTTAAATGTGGAAAGTAATGCATGATTTATGATATAATTCTCTAAAACTATAAACCTGAAAAGATCCTCAATGTGAATTCTTGAAATAACCCAAGATTAAGTAATGTTTAAGGCTGGGGCCTTATCCCCTGAAAATGTCAAACCAGGTGTGCAGAAAGGCCCATTTTCATGTACCATATTACCCTAAGTTAGATCTAAAACATCTTGTCAGAGTTGTTACTCTTAGGTACATCTATTCCAGAGACACATCAACTTGTAGTATCCAGACATGAATGTATTATTATGAAACCACTTACTCTACCATCTACCAAAATTCTTGGACAATTTCCTAAATGTTAACTCATCCCTACAGTTATCCTTAGATACATCCCTAGATAAATCCGTAAAAATATTCATAGGTATCTCAATAAAGTTGTCTTGTCCTAGTTTTCAAAGGTTGAATAAAATTTACCTATGATACCAACTGTAATGATCCTAATCTTAACATACATAGACATTACATTACATTTTCAGAATACTTAAAACATTATACAAACAGACACCCAAATACCGTATTTTTCTAGTGCCTTTGGAGACTTGGAAACATAAACACCAGTACATAAGTGAGAGACATTATCTCCCACTAGGTTCTTCTGGAGTATCACCCTTATTATACACATCAAACATAATACATGACTTCATAACCTTGGGGGAGTAAACATACAAAGGAGTGAGCTCAAATGCTAAGTAAGGGTAAATAAGGGAGATATATAACCATAATCATGAGCATAAGGGTATGATAACCTGATCATAAAAATAGAAGATTGTACCCTGCATCACAAAATTCAAATACATGAATCATTTCATAAATCTTGTTAATTCATAAGAAAAGAATCATAAGTAAATAAAGAACATAATCTATGAAAGCATAACATAAGAATAAATCATGGAATTGTGGCATACATATAATCATTTAATATGATTTACTATAGTAGCCAAGGCATCGCTGTCAAGACCATCTTAGTGGACAAAGTCCTTTACTAAACTGAGTACACCCCAATTCCTACCCTATATTACTAAATTAGTTAAACCCCAGTTTTATCACTGTATTAATAAACCTAGTAAACCCCCATTCCATCCCTGTATTACAGAACCAATTTCATTTCCCATTCCATCCATGTCTATCTCATGAGATATAAATCTTTACCTAATGCATTGGAGAGATATATAGGTTTCACCCATCTCAAAATTAAATCAAACATACATGTTCCACAAAACAATAAACAATCATATCATAACCCATGAAATGAAATGGTTTTCATAAACATGAAATCATATCATAACCTACGGAAAAAGATAGGTTTCATACTTATTTAATTATAAACATAACACGTGAAAAGGAATTAGTTTTAAAAATCATATAAACTATGAAATATAAATAGGTTTCATAATGACCATAAAATTAAGTGTAACCCATTCATATAAACAATATGAATAGAGCCTTTAGATCATTTCCTAAAAGGTAATGATTAACATCATCAGATGTCATCTTATATGGAAACTAATTTTGAAATATCTTTTAAAAACATTTCGTGAGGAAACTATCATTTCTTCTTTGAAAAAAGGATTTTAATACATAAATTCATTTAAAAATAATTTTATTAAAAAATAACTTTAAAACTTATAAAGAAGACTTGAAATAATATGGAGACCTTTTCCTTTAAAAACATACAAAATAAACTTCAAAACGTTTTAAAAACATTTTTATTTGAAAACACTTTGAAAACATATATAGAATTCTTGAAAAAGTTTTGAAAACCATTTCTTTAATAATACTATGAAAATCATAATTAATTCTTGAAAACATTTGGAAAATGATTTTCCTAGAAAACTTATAAAATAAGCTTAAAAACATTTTGAAAACTATTTTTCTTGAAAACTTATAAAAGGAGCTTGAAAGAATTTTGAAAAACATTTTTCTTGAAACTATCTTTTAAAAAACATTCTTTTAAAAATTAACCTTTAAAAATTAAATGAAATAATCAAAGGATTGTCGTTGGATAAATCTATACATGTCATACGAGGTAAAAAGAACATTCCTTTTTCATGGTAAAGGTTTGAAAATGCCTTGTTCAGAAAGCGAGAAAAATATTCCTTTGAAAAAAATTGCAATATTAAAAATTGATAAAAATTTATTTTAATTATTAAATGATAATGGTACAATATTCTTGGAAACCATTTTTAGAAAACAAGGTTTTTAAGGAACATAGATTTCTGACAGAAGAGAGGTTAAAATCTGGATTTCTTAAAAACACATTCTTTCCAATATTATGTACCAAAGAATGGAAGAAATGGTACCAATATATAGATAAATAATTAATAGCCATAGGATAATAAAATTCATGAATTTTATTCATAAATGGTCATAATATTTCATCAAAGTAAGTATAAACATAAACAATCTGAAAACACAATGAGATTGTTTCAATAAACACTTATAACTTGGTAACATGGGATCATAATCTCCATGTAAGAATAAGAAATTAATTGAAACTTAAAATATAATTATGATAATGAAATTCATTATATAACTCAAAAAATGGTTGTATATACACCTCGAAAGATAATTTAGGTGCATAACAAAACATGAGTCTCAACGATGAAAAATTGAGACAAAACCATTTCTATGATTTGGTAACTTTTTAAAATTAATCCCCATGAAAGACAGATCATAAAATGGATAGGTAAAAAACCATAAATTTAATTATAAGATACATATAATATATTCATCGTTATTATATACACCACATAAAAGTAAAGAGTGTTAAACATAGAATCTATCTCACAGAAATAAAAAGTGAAATGAAATCCACTTACCTTGAGTCTTGACTCTTGTTTACTCAGTAAAACCACTTTTATAATAAATATAAATTTATTATAAATATTTTAAAGAACCATGTTCTTATATAAAAAACTATATATGGATTGATTACAACGATATATTGTCTGCCTGTTTACTATCCTCTATTACGGTTTCACTTCAGATAACATTTTATTTGTTCTTCGCATGTCTCCTAATTTTTTATATCATTGGTCCTTGTAATTATATCATGATTACAGAATTTAAACTATGATATAAATATAATTTATATCCATTATATTAGTATTATAATAATCCATATAATATAGAAGTATCAAATAGAATACACCATTCATAGAGACAGTAATCTGTACATACGAATGAACTCTATTTCCGCTTAATAGTCATGTTGAAAGAAAGAAAGTAAAACACATATATGTCTATATATATGTATAATTATTAAATTATATTTTTTATATCACATATATCATATATATCATATATATTAATTACATCCATCCATAATTCATTCCATGCAGTGTATGAATGAATCACATCACTTTGAGGGGGTGGTAGTATACACTTCCTCAAACAGAATTATTATATTTACACAAAATGGACAGTATAAAGATGTGTGTTGTAAAATATTTAAATAATATTAAATAATTAATAAATATTATATATAACATATATAAATAGATATTATATCATAATGTACACCATGAGAGGCATTAATGGAAAAATGAACAATCATCTTTTAGTGAGGCGGTAGTCTGCCTACACATAAACAGTACGTTAGTTACCCATTATATGGATGTGTGTGAGAGTTAAGGTCAAAATATTAGCATAAAAACATCCTAGTATATTTAGGATACTATTTTTTTTATATTATCATGGAATAATAATATTTTAGGGAGTGAATAAATGAAATAAAATAAAGGATTTTGAGGGAGGGTGTTACCTCTTGATTGGGTAACTCCTTTTGGGTTGATCCAAAAGGCTTCCTTGGATTTATTTCTTCCCAAAGGGTAGGATTCAAGGTATAAATAAGGTATCTTGGAAAGTTAATTGGTCAGAGTTTTTCTAAATATAAGGGTCTTGAGTGGTGTGAGGAAGTGGATGTAAAGGAGGCCTTTTGTAATGGAGGGGGTTGGAATCTCTTGTATTATTTTAATGCAAAGGAACCACACCATGTGTTTTTATCTAATGTAATTAAATAATGGTCCAAAGTAGATCCAATGGATTATAGGATCTAAATATGGTCACACAATGGATTTAGTACATGTTTATAGGTCATTTTAGGTCATATATTTAAGGTTTAATCCTTAGTTAAGCTTAATTTAACCGTAATCATTGTAATTAATTTTAATTATGTTACTAATATTTTTGGTCAAAAAATAAGTTATACCTATTAGAAATTATAAATTATGCTGATTCCAAATATGGAATCCATTTTTCTAAATTCTGATAGCAATTGTTGGATCTTGAATATACATATTATACACAAGAGGGGGGGGGGGGGTGAATTGTGTCTTTTAGATTTTTCGTTAACTCTTTGATTGAACGAGTTATGTCCTCTATGCTTTATCAGATTTGATCATGCAGTGGAATAAGTAAAAGTAGGGACACATAGACGTATAGTGGTTCGGGGAAGATAATTCCCCTAGTCCACTCCACCAACGCTCAACTCCACGAGCTTGGTGATTTTCACTATTTGGTCCTCTTTTCAACAAACCTTCCAACAACTGAAAAATAGGCAGTTGACACCTTTACAATTTTCAGGCTAACAAAGCCTTCTGGTTCAAACACGAACCTACTCAGCTTACTACAAGAAGTTGGTTACTCAAGATAAAAACAATTTTGGAATGAACTTTTCTAGTTGATCTTCATAATTGCAACAGAATGCAATTGACAGTAGATGGATCATCGTCTCTAAAAATATTGATTTTCAAGTCGAAGCCGTTCTGAGTCGATCTGGTTGCTGTAGATATAGAGATATAATTCACAACTTTAGCAGTAGTAGATCCACAGTAGATATTTGATGTAGAACAAGTGAATCTTCTATAAAGTTCCTTCTTCTTAAATAAACAGAGCTTTGACGCTCCTTTTCAATCAACAGAACTGAGTGCTTTAATCAGTCTCTGTTTTCCACCTTTTTGAATAATAGATTGATCACCACACAACTGTGTCTGGTTCTTTAGAGAAAAAATATATAATACAACCGAGCATATCCCCCGCACATTTAGATCCATAAAAGTTTCCTTTTGATTCACGATATTCAAAAATTTGAATTTACAGAGTAGTAGTAACTTCCCTGAAGACTCTACATAAAAATCTTATTTTAATTCGATCTATATTCCATTGATAAAACGGCTTTGAATCGGTCAAAGTCATATTTTAAAATCGACTATAAATCCGTCTTGAAATCCGCCTAACAATAATCTTGCTGAACGTTGCATAAAAATATCATCTTTCAAACTTTCCAATGCCAAACGTAAGGTTGATGATGTGGCCTCCAAACATAGGGTTGAAAATATAAGGTTGAACATAAATGTAGGGTTCATAATCCATACCTTTTCTTCAACTCTCAGACGAAAGATAAAATATCCAGTCAAAGAACATATGGTTGTTTACAAAAGTAAGGTTGATAAACTATACTTTTGAGAAACAAATGTGACGTTTAGTACTTACATATGGTTCTACTTCCATACATTGTTGATAAACCAAATGTAAGGTTCCTTCTTAACATAAGGTTCTTCTTCCATAATTTTCTGATAACGTATGGCTGATTAACCATACTTTTCTCTTATCTCAAAAAGCACACATGCTTTTCATCTTTATGCTACGTTTATCCACGTAGGGTATGAAAAGTGATTTCAGGACAGTCTAAAGCAGATCCTGAATAAGTAAGGTATGAACAGTGTTTCCAGAATGCGCTAAAACAGTTCTCAAATAAGTAATAAATTATCATTATTTCAAGAGTAAAATAAATTAATAAATTCTTGCAAAATACTAAATAAAATCATTAGAAAATAATTAATGGTATTTGTGAGCATTAAAATTATCATAAAGAGACAGAGTATTATTTTCAATAATCTCCCCCTTTAAATAAATTTTTTATGTATTTTTGAAAACAATACTTTTCTCAACCAAACACACATAAGTGGCAGAAATTTATTTAAATATAATCACGTATTCGGGATGATAATGTGGTTTTTAAAGTAAAATTTTTCAAAACTTTGCTATGTTTTTATAGTAAAATTCATAATGAAATTGATTAAAATGACATAAATTGGATTTATTGATAAAAATATTATCTAATTAAACTGTAAAACCAATTATAAATATAATTTATCCTTATAAATAAATTAGATTAAAAAGCAGTTTTGAATTAAAATATGGCATTTTTAACTATTCAATAAAATAAGAATCTGCACAAAAATTTACCAAAAATTTATCCTAACCTAATTTTATGTTTTTCTTCCAAATATGAATTTTTTATTGACATATTAAACATATAAAAGTTCCAAAATTTGGATTTAAAATGGGTTCTCCATTAAAAGGCGGTAAAACTACCGTTATAAAAATATAGGTTTTTAAGAATAAAATCGGGGTTGTTCTTATATTATGCATATCAAATCTGTTGGATGAATATCAAAAAAATACTTGATAGAATACATAAAATATGTATTAAAATAATATCACTTACTAATTGTAATTAATTTAATTTATTAGGATTAAAATACCTTTGTGATCATAATAATAGTTTTCTATAAAAATACACCCTTTATATTCAACTTGATTCTTATATTCATTTATAAATAATTAATTCATTTTATATATTTTGAAAACTACATATTTATATTAGTTAGTTAATAATATTCATAAAATCTATTTTAAAAGTTTGGTTATATATTATTATATATATTTTAATAATATATTATTTTTCGGTAGCACTTGGTCTTGCGTGTTATGAAAGTCATCAGGGGAAGTCAGTATGAGACATAAGATTACCTTAGTGTTTTTTATAGAGGAAGATAACCTTTATATTGCTTGTAGTGCACAATTAACTTGTAATTTCATATAACTTAATCCAAATTTAGTTCTTTAATATATATACAAAATAACTATTTTTAGTATTGTGTGAAAAGAAAAATATCAAAATGATTAAATTAATTCTAAAAATATTAATTAACAAAATCTCAGGGTGTTACAAATTTATTTTTTATCCCACTTTATGTTATCATTATTATTTTTATTATTATTTGTTGATAATTAAAGGAGTTTTAATATCCCAAAATTTGTTTTAAACATTAAACATTTAAGTGTTGATGGTTAAAAGTATTTGTAACATATTAAAATTTTATGAAACACTTCATTAACATATCTGAATGTTTGAGTTCCGAATAGGGACTTTGAATGGATATATAAATAGGCTTAATATTTTGGTGAATTTTGGTATAAAAAAACGTGAAACTCTTTAGGTCGAAAATCCCTCCCTCCCTCTTTCTCTATCCCTCTCTATCTCTCTTTAAACCAAGTTTCTAGAAAATTTTGAAGAAGAGGGGATCCTTCACAAGAATTTAAAGATCCATTCATCCTATGTATATGCTAAGAGTGGATGGTTCACATTAGATAATTCTTAGTGATAGATATCAAGATCATATGGTGGATCATGGAAGACATGGATTGAAGAATAAAAATGTATTACATTCACCATTTTTTTATTCAGTATAATGTGAATGGATTTTTTTTTGTGTTATTTAGTTTTATTTAATTTTTTACACTATGTTTAAATAAAATTTATCCCCTAAAAACCCATTTTTTGAATAAAATACACTTCCTTCTTGTTTGGATTGAATTATTAAAGGGATGAACAAACTAAAAAATGAAAGTTTCAAGAATATGGAATATTCAATATGTAAATGATCATGGTTCATTAAATTTGATAAAACATGCCATAAATAATTTAAAAAAAAAGTGGTGGTCTTATAAAATCTATAAAACCATGTCATAGTTTATGTGAAAACATCATAGAAAAGATTTAAAAAAATATATTATCATAAGATGATTAAATTATGACATTGTCTACTTGTTAAAATGGCCATGGTGTATAATTTCATAATAGCACCACAATATAGAAAAATAAGACCATGGCATAATCTCATGAATTCTACTTCTAAATATTTATCCCAAAATAGTTTTGATAAGCAAAAATGTCTTATAAAGTATCCATTTTAAATTTTAATAAAACATTGAAATTTGATTCTATTTTATACATTTTTACTAAAGCTAAGATTGGATTATTAAGCCTATTCCAAATAGATATCCTAGATTATTTGAGTTGATTATTGGATAGTCGATCATACACTACATTCCAAATATTTCTTAGGACTAAGGATCATTCACTTGGCCAATCAATTTATTTATGGATCATCTCATTTAGTGTGGAATGCGTGAATTCCACTAGTGAGGCACCATTTTAGGCAATCAGTCCTGATTCTAATGCTTAAATGGAAATATTAACCCCTATCCACCATTTCATAATCATAAATTGATAATAGGATACCAATTTACCAAGAACATTTCTCCATTTCACTAACACTAACTACCCACCATGGTGGTGTATTATGACACTTGATAGCCTAGATAATTTAGGATTATCATCATCAGCATGGACATAGCCCAGAACCAGTCACACCATAGATGACCAGGGGGAGGGGGTCACTCTAATGACCCCTTGTTTCTTTATTTTTAATTAATTAAATAATTTAATTAAATAATTTTAAATCATTTAAAATAAAACTTTATATTAAATTATTTAATACCCAATTAAAATGCATTAAATAGAATCATATATAAGATGTTCAATAATCCTATCTTAGTTTTAGTAAAAAATAGATTTAGAAAACATACTTGGCATATCCTTGGGACTTTTGGTTGTTTTTTATTAAAATATTTATTAATGTAAATTTTGAAAAAACTTCTTTATTATATAAGTGATCGTGGGTGGTTGCTTTATGTAGTCAGGGTCTATGTAAAATATAAGGTAAATGACACTTAGAACTAGTCCATTGGTCCTGTGTGATTATCTTATCTCCTATAGTCTATATAGTATGGTTTTAAATAATATAATATTAGAAAAGTATAACTGGGACTTTGAGATAGGGATACTTCTACAATTATGAAATAATATTTTACTATTTTCGTACTCTTTAAGTGTTCTATAATATTTTTATCCCATTATTGGTTACCAGTGATGGAAATACAATCAGAGGAAACTATGCCACATATATTTTTATCCATGATATGTGGGGCATGGTAAAAATATTTTCCTCATGGTTCAAGGAATGAGATAAATTTTTTCTCATGAAAAGTTTCTAAGTGGGAAAATATTTCATTTCATTTTCTTCAAATTCCATAAAAAATTATTTATTTTTTTATTATTTGTTGATAATAAGTGAATTATTTATGATAAATAATGTAATTTTATTATAAAATTAAAATGTAAAAATAAATATAATAATTCATTTTCAGTAAAATTATATATTTTATGATTATATATATTATATTTTGTAAATATATTTTTATTTTATGCTTATTAAAAAATTATTATTATTAAATTTATATTGCTAAACATATTTATATTTAAAAATATCTCTATTATACTTTTATAATATTCTTCAAATATGTTTCATCTTTTTTATTATTTTATATTTTATATTTCTTCATGAGGCATGGCACAATGTGGTTCCCCACAAGTTCAAGGAATGGGGCACCAAAATTTCCCTTTTGTGGGGTGTGGGGAGGGGGTTAAGGCAAGTAATTATTAATGTAGGGAGGAGAATGAAACATTGATCCATCCCCACTCCTATTTTGTTTCATCCCTATGTGTTATAAACTCCTTGTATTTATGTAATGACATCCTTTATGGTTGTATGTCCTAAATGGTTATGATATTGGTATTACAATCATAGTATCAGAGTAAATCATATCCTTTATATCCAATGGAATATCCACCTTATAGACCTCTAATATATCTACTCATGTTAAATATATTGTATTCCCTACTGTTTCCTTTTTCTAATGATCTTTTGTACAAGAAATATTGAGACTAGAATACTTTTTGGTCATGATTCCACTAACGTTTCTTAGTGAGTGGCATTAGTTGTGTTTATGGGTTGTAATTCAATGGTAGGGGTAATTTCCATTATTTACATCCATGAAGGTGGTTAGGAGGTCTACAAGTACCAAAGAACAATCCCTTTATTAGGTTTAATTACTACAGTGGATAAAGTTTTCATTATTAAATCCATGGTAGGAATTTGTGTTTGACATTTTCAAAAGACAATTTTTTTTCAATAAAAGTTATCCTATTAGGTCAGAGATCCCTAAAAAATTCCTCAAATAAGGCTTTACCTTACCATCCCATTACTCTTTATCACTCTCTGGGAAACCCTTTGAAAATACATTCTACTTTCCAATGACTGCTAAGGTGATAAGTTATTATTCAACCACGGAAAACAAATTTTTCAAACCACATTCCTTATTTGGTGATTACTATTTAAAAATATAAACATTAATGATTATTGATCTTTTTCAAATTGACTATATCCAAGATAACATGATTCCTATAATGATTTTACCACACCTAAATCCTCATCATTTATTTGGTTAACCCTATAGTATTCTTAATTTATATAAACTTAAATAATCCATCCATTTTACTAAATATCTCATGGAACAAATTTAATCTCCTTATTTAAAGTAGTGACCTGTTCTATAAAAAAATAAAAAAAATGATTCATCTAATTATTGAGGCATGATATCATTAAAAATAGATATTTATGATCTATACACATCTTCATTATCAATCAATCATAATTTTTCTTACTCTTTATGGATGCAAGATATTTTAATTGTATCTAATATTTATTTCTTTGATAATCATTATAAAAAATAATAGAATGACTGCATATAAATAGTTTAGATCACACTCAATGTAGATATAGTGTTTATCACAAACCATCTATGCTAAAATCATCCAATTTAATATCTATATATTTTTAATGATCTATAATTCCAACATCAAATTTATAGAGAACAACTAAGTGAATATACCTTTATTTGTAATTTTCATCATAAAATGGAATTTAGAGTTAATAATATTAGTCTAAATATTAATTTTGAAAAAAATATAGAAGAATATTTATATCTATAAGTAAAACTTAAGAACAATCATACAATCACACATATTCCTAAGAATATTTCCAGAAATGTGTTGCTGAGTATTCATCTTGATGCTTGAATCTTTAGATATGAGAATTGTAAAGAATATAATAGATTGATTTATTCAAAATAGATTTATTTATTATGAAATAAATAGAGGAGAAATAAAATTCCTTTTTAAAAAGATTCACATGAGGTAGCTACATCCCTCTCTAGAATCAATAGTATTAAATACAGAATTAAACCTCTTTACCTATCCATTATTGGTGTAACAATTATATATTTTAAATTAAGTTGAAATTAGTTCTATACCATAAAAGATGGATATATGACCTCATTTAATATATGTTCAGATAAGGATTATACCAAATTGGATAGTCATGATGAAAATCTAAGAAAGGAATAATGTTAAAGAGGAATTCATCTTAAACAATTCTTGATGGGAGATACAAAGTTTTTTACCATGTAGTTGGTATTATTGGTGAACCCCAGGGTTATAAATTTGAGTAATATGATCATTAATTTAGATATTTTTAGTGTCTAATGGAATATATTCCTAAAATAAACATGTTTATTACCAGTAACTTTTTAGAAAAATAATTTTAAAAGCAAGGTAATGCTCATTTGTGAAAGATAAAGACACCAACAACATGAAAACCCTATAGGTCAATCCATTCTCTTACACTAGTATAATAAACACATAACTATAAATATAAAAAATATATTTCTAGGAAAGTGATCTTGTGTGGTATTTCTAAAATCTAGGTTAAGTTGGTCAGAAGAATGATTTTTTTTCAAAAACCTGACTTCTAAGAGAATAAATTTAGTGTAATGTGAATGTTCTACATTATGAGCACATACATTTCATTAATTTTAAGAAATTTAAAATTCATGTCTTTCCAAAAATGAAACAAATCTTAGGAACTTCAAATCCCAACTACACTCTATCAAAAATCAAGCCCAGTAAAACCCTTATCCAAACTCTCTACTATCATACCCAACAAGATTTATCATATATTTACAATTATTGCTTAATTTCTCCTCAAATGAACTAATCCCATATAATAGTGATACCTTTTTACCAAAATCAAATTAATATCTACATCTAGCCAGAGATTCATTAAAAGGGAATATTCCCTTGTGATAAAGGACTATTTCACCTCCACCAAGGGATTATCCTAGATCAACATCACTTTCTCAACCTCTAGTTAGGATGTAATTTCCACCACAATATATGGTAATGGATCTTATAAGTATTTAAATCTTTAATAAGGTAAAAAAATTCTAGGAAATAAGGAGTTTTTAAAGCCCAATACATCTTCATGGGTTCAAGTAACTGACTGGGAAGATATATATCCATTATTGTATTCATGAATAAAGAATATAAAAGGGTCGGTAATGCAGATTGTATATATGATTAAAATAATGGTCATTTGGTTTATAAAACTGATTAAATTCTTATTAAAGATTTTTTTACTAGAAGAAAATCAAGTGATTGTCATATTATGTCCTCTCTTGAAAAGTTTCCTCTATCAAAATTTAGCGATAAGATTTTTTAGATGAATGTAAAGTGTACTACCAGATTATTCCAACCTAAGAAAACTTTCACCTCAATGATCACCATATTTGTTATGATATTACATGTTTGGATCTAAATATTATAGATATCTATTATGGAGTATCACCAAATCCAACAAAAATATCTTCCTAAAACTGAAAAAATGATTATGGAAATTCATAAATAATTTCTAGAAATTGAGATCCTTATAAGTAACCGATCATAGAAATATATCTTCTAATGAAGTTCTTCTCATTAAAAATAAAAGGACATCAAAGTCATTTTGATGAAATTTCTAAAAGGTATTATTATTGGGGTACATTAATGATATAATATTAAATAGAAATATCTAAACTCTTTAACATACCCTCTTAAGTCAAATATAGTGGACCCTCTAAAGGCCAGGCATACATAATTGAGAGATATCTATAGTAACATATTTTTTATAAAAATAAATTTAAAATATTTTAATGTTATTTATAAAGGTGGAAGAAAAGTTAGTTTGTTTATATTTTTAATCACAAGCCTTCATAAATTATAAAATATATTTAATATATTATTTTTGTCCACACGTATTCGAACATTGGAAAACTCCTAAATAGGTGCCTAAAACAAAATTCTAACATTTCAGTTGAGCTTGATATGGGGGTTTTGTCCTAGGAGCGGTATAGTTCTATTTTATAAGGCCTTAAACCCAAGGACCAAGGATTATCATTATTTATTTAAATCTTTATTCAACTAAAAAATTATTTTTTTGTAGATGGTGACATGGTGCTGACATGCCATGGTGGCATATATCTTTTATATTATACTTTTGTGGTCGGATATTTTACATTTTTGACTAAGTTTTAATAAATTAATTTATCTAATGGTATTGTGAGTGGAATTCACTAGTGTAATTAATAGTGGATTTATGAGAATATTTTATGGAAAGGGGGTATTTTATTTTTTATAATATAATTTCTCACCTAGATTGGAATTATCTCTACTCCCTCTCTATTTTTTATTAGTGTAAGAAACCTTTCAGAAAAACACCTTTCTCTTTATCCCTATTAGATTTTGAAATGGAATGATTTATTCAATGTTCTTCACATTCATTATTATAATAGAGATAATGGAAAGTGGAGTTGATAATGGGATCATCAAGTGGCAGTTATTTTCCAGTAAGGTATAACTTATATTGTTTTGATCACATTATTCTTCATCATATAAAATTATATTATTCGAAAAAAGATTCATTAATGAAGAATGTGATTAAAAATTTCAATATAATAATAATTGTATATTCAAAAAAGAGAATAATATTTGGATATATTATTCCTTTTCTCCCATGGAAGATTAAATGAAAGTAAATTTCTTATTTCAAACATTTTTATTGCATGATATGATTATTGAATAATACATATTAACATAAAAATGGTAAGGAATTAAAAAAAAATTATTGAATAATTGGAATTCATTAATATATTATTGATTAAAGAAATATTTTTTTTATACTTCAATAATATTTTCTTCCTCAGTCATTAAAGACTTAACATTTGAATAATTAATTTCTAAAATATAGTAAATTTGTCGATGAATCCACTAAGTTTGTGAATATTTTTATTGAAGTATTTACCACGATTTATTTCTCTAAAAGGTGATCTCACAGATTTCAATGTTAATAATATTATTTATTATGGAAAATTATTTATTTGATAAATTAATTTTTTTTTACAAAATTCATTGCTCATTATGATATTTCAAATATGAATATCAAATTTATCTTTCTCCCATAATCTTTTTTAACAAACCCAAATGATAGCCCATTCATGGGTGGTTGCGTATTCTTCCAACCACCACCTTCTGGAATATTTATCCTCTAATCATATTTCATAATTTTAATCATGATTTTAAAATTCTATAATGTTGGAAAACCAAAGAACCTTAGATTTGGGGGTATGGTAGATACGATATGATGGGTTTTATGAGTAATTTAATGTACATTTGGACATAAATGAACAGAACAATGATGGATAGCCAAAAATAGTCCTAGTTAAGAGTGAGGGAGGTTCCGAGGTTATTAGTTTTAGGTGAAAATAGTTTGATGTATGGTAACAAATATGACAACAAAATTTGAAGTGAGAAGAAAACATTTATTCATATTTTATAATTTTTGTGACTACATTATTTGCAGTATCTAGTTAAACTCCATGTATGTCAATATTGATGATTTTCATGTTCTAATTAATTAAACAAGGTATAAAATCTTAAAAATATCACTATGTGACTTGGAATCATCAATTCATGGGTTTAATGAACTTTTATATATCACATATCATGTGATTGCAGGTCACACACCATATAACACAAAAATGAGTGATTTAGTGTATACTCTACATACACGCCAAGTCAATGTGACGAGCTCATGTGTTTTGTGTACTTCTACACATTTTGTGTATCCTGATAAAGTTGTCTTGGAATTTATATGTTCTATATTCCAATTATCCATATAATACCCACAAATCATGTATCTTATTTTACACATCTTGTATATTATCTTAACATAAGTTTGGTGATGGTAGTACATGACCAACCAACTTGAGTGACTCACACATTATGTACCTTAAAAGTTCTTTTTTGTGTAATGGGGGGTCTGTAGCACTCTCCATAACATTTTTAAAGGGTGTTATTTTAGGTTGTGTTAGTAGTCCATCTTGAGATATTTTTTATGTAGAAATTGACGGAGTATATATATTTAGAATTTAAGTTTTATATTTGATTCATTTGAGAAGATTTAGTTTTATATATTCATAGATATTATTACATGTGTGGAGGAATATTTAGAGAATCCATGTGGTTAGTATTCCTATTATATCATATATGTTTCCAGGAAATCATGTAAGATCCCAATTAGGAGGCTAATCGACTAGTGCCTTGGCCCAATTCTCCACATGAACTCACGTGTATCTCCCCATATGATAGATGTGGCTGACTAACAGTTCGGGTTTAGGGATGTACCATGGGGAGATTATACCCCGCTATTTCATAATGACTAATCACATACTAAATCATTGAGTGTCATACATCACTCATATCCATCATAGTACACAGATAAATAGAACATTCATATAATAATAATATGAGGGAAGAACATAGATATAGTTATACAAGATGAATCACCTAGTAGGTTGGTGATATATACAAGGAAAATAAGGAAATACAAATAAATCAATAGATCTCCTATAACTCTGATCCAAACCTTATACCAAGATCTATGTACTCATATGAGTTATCCTTGTTGATCAATCTTGTGACTCAACCCAACCTATGCATGCAACCATGTGAGAGTCTATTCAGGTACCTCAGTGTAATGGTGGCTCAAGAAGGGTGTGAGTTTATAACTCAGTAGAGAACCACCAACAAGGTCTCATACTATTCCATTAATGTAGTTATATGTTTATATTATATTATAAAAATAATTAAGAAAACATCATGGAAATAAATAAATAGTAAATCAATGTTGATCCTCAAGTATGATACTCCAATCGACCATACCTACTTCAGCTAGTGTCAGGATAACTCTGAGTATGTCACAATGACCATTCCTCCATATAAATACTAAATATTGGGGGCACAACCAAGGAAACCACAATTTTCATCCTTATATAACTACCAACTCATCATGAATGACTCCATAGCCAGATCCCAGGATCCTGGGAGTCTCTCAAAATTCTATTATACTAAATGGATCAAAGTCAATTTCCAAGTTTCCAAGAAATCAAATAATCAGAACATCCCCTAAGTCACCATACCCAATAGCTAGATCCCAAGAATCATGGGCATCTTGATTAGGTTTAAGTAATGTTATCTAGATCAATTAGTCAGATCCTAGGGGTTACCTAGGAATCATATAATAATCTTGGTGATGGTGATGGTGATGATGATGATGATGATGATGATGATGATGCTGGTGGTGGCGGCGGTGGTGCTGGTGGTGGCGGCATCGGCGACAGTGGTGGTGGTGGTGGTGGTGCTAATAATGATGATGATGATGATGATGAAGATGAAGATGAAGATGATGATGATGATGATGATGATGATGATTATTATTATGATGACCCCCCAATCCTATATAGTTGGGCCCCAGTGATGCTAGGAATCATAGTAACCTAAGGAATCATGGGCATCCCATAATCACCGGATGTAGAATCCTGACATCTTTGGAATTATTCAAGTTTCTAAACAATTAGATCCAAGGATATATATATATATATATAAGGCGTCTACAATGACATCATCACATCCAAGTCATATCACATCAATATATCAAGACATTAAATAATATTTATCCTAAGAAACAAATATCGTCACCCACTACATCCCCCAACATACCATTTAAGGCTCATAAGTTGGATACTATAAATTACATCTAATAATCTACAATGCATAAAAAAGAAAAAATAAAGAATAAGGAATAGTCTAGGGTTGGCTGACCACCGAAATCCATAGTCATGGTCCATGTCCCCATGATATTACATGTTCGGTGTGGGTTCAAAGGTGAAACCCACTACCCTCTCTAATCCTACCCATATACTCTTGCTCGAGGTTGGTCTATCACTAGGGTACCTACTCAAGTCTCCTAGGTTAATTCAAGAGAGATTCACCCTACTTGTAGTCCTCAAGGTAGAAACAAGTAAGGTAACACTACTTGGGGTCCCTTTATAGATATCTCATGGATATGGTAAAAAAAACATAATAGAAACACATCACTTATCCTAGTCTTAAGAATTTCTCAATATTACATATTAATAGAATAAGCCTCAGTGGTGGCACACTAGAGAATGCACATGGCCCATCTCAACTCGAAAGGTCTCTCTATGGTAGTCTAGTAATATCAAGCAATGCCTCTACATGGTGGAGTTAATAGGCTCCAACATATGTCCACTAGGTCATACTAACCTCAATGACACACCTAGGGGTAAAAAAATTAGAGTTCATAACAGAAAACTCACAATATTTTCCATCGGTAATCGAATGATCAAGACATTTTGCAAGGGCCAATGTGGTCATAACACTTCATTCCCTCTATCATAAGGAATTTAATTTTAGTTATACATTTAATTTTTTTTAATAAATCAATTAATTAATTTTTATGGGTAAATTTCATAAAGTACATAAAATCGATTCACATTCATTATAAATAAATCTCATTATTTCGTAGGGAATGTATTAAGGACTTCCTACCTCATCCCGATGGACATTTCATTTTCCACGGCCCGAAAAAAACTGCTTGGCCTCATCCAAAAATCATTCTAGTTACAACGGTCACCATTTATAATTCTAGGAAAATATTTCATCCCAATTCATCACAAAAAAATATAAATATTTATGATTAATTATACAATTTATTCAAAGGAATAAAGAATGATGGAAACTTATCGGGCATCCAACGATCACTGATTGTTCAAGAAATAGGGTCTCGACCTCCATTAACATTCCCAAAAAGCCAAACCAAGCCAAATACCAAACCTACTATGAAACTTACATGACCAAATAATTTTAATTTTAAATAAAAAACTCAATAAATTTGGTAGTGTGACATAACTTCAATAATTCAACCAATGGTGACACACAGATCTTGTCTTGGGACATTCCCAACGAGGGATGACCAGAAACCCCAACACATTTGTCTGATTCCACCAAGATATAGTGGAATTGGATTCATAATACTATCTAAGAGAGAGTAAAATTATAAATAATGGAAGATGAAATCAATGGGGACTAATGGAGGATGAATCATACCTTGAATAGGTGATAAAAAACATGTAGGATGCCCACTTGAAGAAGCTTTAAAGATGGGAGGAAGGGGAGGGATCCCCCTAGACACACGATAGAAATTTGAGGGAGAGGGGAGGTTTAACCCCTAAAAATCCTATGGGGGAAAATTTTCATTTTTCTCCCTTTAAGGGACATTGACTAGCCGGTACTAGTACACCGACTAGCCGGTGAGCCTAGCAGGCTTGCCGGTCTATATCCACCCTATATCCTGACCACCATAGGTTGCCTCTGGTGCTCCTCTAATATCTCCAAATACCTTATGATCATAATACCCATCCAATATATACCTATTACAGTGCTCAAAATTCCATAAATCTATTCTGAATACCGATTCAAAATTCAATGCATCCTCCAATTCAAAAGCTTAGATTCCTACCAGGATTTTGCAGCCTGTATGGATACGGGGTTATACAATCTCCCCAATTTAGAACTTTTTATCCCAAAAAATGTATTATTAATAATTATAGAATTAGTCTCAACCAACTTGATTAGTTAACTCATAAGAAATAGTAATTTTCCATCCTTGAGTTACCAATGCATTTCTAAATTGTCTCTCTAAAACCATGGTGCTTAAACCACCAAAACCAGATCCAACTCTAGTAACTATCATCATAACACTAAGATGATGCTTCTCATCACACATTTATCCCTATAAACCTAGTTTTAATCATCCAATAGATCATATTGTCTATGTTTATTCCCACTATAAGATATTTCTCACCCAAATATGGTCATGATACCTCAATTCTCCCCACCACTAAAATTTCCTATCAAAACACGTTCTCTATGGTCCAATAAAATTCTCAGCACATTTCCCAAATTACAGCACCCAAACATACATGGGAACACTATTTAATCATAATTAATCACTCTAATTTTCAAAATCTAAGTTATAATGGATTTTCATCTACTATTTATACACAACATGAGAAATTGGGAATTTCCTCAAAAATCATTAGTCATCACCCAAAACATACCCATCACATCCAAAATGATACACAATTAATATGTTCTTGATCCGAGCACATTTGAACAATTCCAAGGTTTCCATAAGGATTAATCCAACAGTTGAACCCCATATAACATCACATCCCGATTCACTTCAAGTATTCTTCTAGTAATCTGGTTTAATTTAGATTTTTTATCCACCATAATACAAATACCGTAATTATTTTCTATAAACTAATAAAATGATCTAAAACCCCCAAAAATGATGGTTTTACCACCCATGAAAAATATCAATCCCCCACCCTCCACTATAGGATTAACCTTGTTTTTCCATCACTAGTCCAAAAACCCAATCCCTATAGTTCATGACCCATCTTTCACTGAAAAGAACTAACATTATAGTGACCCATACCTTTCAGAAAAATATATTACATATTATTATATAAATATTCATTATATAACATAATGATCTACACTAGAATCATATAGGTCGTGTACCTTTGGAAACTTAGATACATAAAAAACTTTTTCATTTGAGTATTACATCATATACCACTTAATTATTTATAACATTCAACCTTTTTGTACATATCTTACTTAAAATCATCCTTTATATCCTTTGTGGTCAAGGATTGCTTCCAAGACTATCGTAGTAGATTTGGTTCCCTTATAATTCAATCTTATTATTCAAGGTTCACTCCTAAGAATATCATAGTATATAGATTCCTTTACTAATCTAGGTTCACTCTCCATTTTAGTCTTCTTTATCTCATGAGATATCCATCTTTACTCAATACATTGGAGGGATATGTAATTATAGTCCCATCAAACACATAATGAAAACCAAACATATGTGTTCCAGAAGATCATAAAAAAATTTATCATATAATAACCAATGAAAAATAAAAAAAATGTTTCATAAACAATTCATCATAAAATAAGCCACAAAAATAAAGAAACTGTTTCATAAAAATTCATCAATTCATCATAGCGTGGCCATTAGAAAAGGAACTGGTTCTATAGATATATTTCCATAATAATCATAAACCATATAGATAAATAATAAGTATGGTATCATTGGATCATGTCCCTAGTAAATATCATGTATCATCAAAGGATTTCATCAGATATGAAAAAATCCTTTAAAATATTACATGGATCATTTCTTGAGGAAAGTAACCTTTTTTACTTTGAAATCAATATTTTAAAATAAAAAAATTTGAAAAATATTAAAGAAAAAAATTTATTTGAAAATAAATTTGGAAACCTATAAATTAAAAATTAAATCATTTATTTACCATGATGGTGGGAAACTATGTTCATTTCGTATAATAAAATGTTCCTTTTACACTTTTGTAAAAATAGATCAAAATGTGCCTTATTTGGAAAACGGTAAGAAGATTACTTTTTTTAAAAAAAAGTAAATCATGGTTAAAAATTAATTTAAACTATCATAAGAGAATATGAAAAACATTATTGAAAACATTTTTATAAAACATTTAAATATAGGGAAATGGATTTTCATCCAAAGAGAAAAATAAAGTCGATTTTCCAAAAAAATATTTTTTTAGTATCTTGAGTACTTAAAGAGATAGAAATGGAAGGAAGATGTGTAATATTAATAAATAACCATAGGATAAGAAAAATCATGAGTTTATTGAGAGTTATATCATAATATTCTATAAATGGAAACTTAATCATAAACAATCTCGATAAATAAAGAGATTGAAACATAAAACCCTTACCTCAAGTTTAATTTAATTTGAAAGATATCTAAAGCCTTGTATAATAAAAAAATTTATTATAATTATATATTAGAGTCATTTAAATACTTATAAAATCATATATGACCCACTTATAACATTCTGTCATCTATTTATTAATAATTCCTTATTAAAATCATACTTTTTGGGTGTTAACTATTTCCTTTTCATGAGAATTTCAGTTCGGTAGTTTCAGTCCTTATAATTTGACCACGATTACATCATCTTCATAATTTATATCATGATTTAAATGTAATATATATTTATTATATATATTTATATCCATCCATAAAAGTTATAGATATAAAAATAAATTACACCATTTACGGAGATGAGAGGTCATACGTATGCATAAATGCTGTTTTCACCTTTTAAAAAAATAGAATGAATGAAAATTAAATCATAATTAACCATTATAGAATCATTATTATATCATATATATCATATATATTCATTAAGGCTATCCTTATTTATATACAATTAAAATAAAAATGAAAAACAAACCACATTTCTTTTTGGAGGTGATAGTTCATACGTATGCACGAGCATCGTTATTGTTTTCCAATAGATTGGAAGGTAGGAAGGTATATGTGAGGTTATAATTATAGAATACTAACTATTTCATAAATATCAAATATAAAATTTTAACCCATTATAATAACCATCCATGGAATATGGTGATATATGTGAATTGTACCATTGCGTGGAGGTGGTAGTCCACACATACACAGGAGTGATACTTTTACTTCCCATTTAATGGAATAAAGGGAGGATAATGGAAATCCTATAATAATAATAAAATTTTATTATATTTAGGATAAATTATTTATTATTTTATTATTAATAACATAGAATTATATAAGGTATAATAAGAATTAAATTGAATTTTTTTGGGTATGATGATTACCTCTTCTTCAGTAGGCCTCCTTTAGATCCTTTCTTAAGGACTTTTGGAATGGTATGTTAAGAAGAAAATAACCTCTAATTAATTTATATGAAAGTTTATTAGATAAATTGTTAGGGTTTTTTCAATTTAGGTTGCTCAATAAGGTGTAAATAAAAGATAAAATGGATTCCCTTTTATAATTAATGGGAAGAGAACACCTGGAATTTCTTAAAATATTAAAATATAACAAATTCATTCTCAATAAAAATGTTTCTAAATAGTAGTTAATTAGAATAAAAATAGTATATGGTAGAAATATCATCATCTAAAGAAATTTATATACCTTTTGGTTTCATTTTAAACCATATCATTTAGTTTATCCACTTGGTAAAGAAATTTTAACCTTAATCATGGTAATGCGTTTTTCAATACTAAAAGGTTATAATTTAAATTATAAAGTAAAAATTGAATTATAAATTACTAGGGGATTTTTTTACCATATATTATCCACCTTTTACTATTTAAATATTTTCATTATTTTTAAATAATTTTATAAAATATTATTTTCATAAAATATGAATAATTTCATTTTCGAAACTATTATTTTAATTTGACACTAATGACACAAAGAAAAATATGGAATTTAAGAATAATAATTTGTCACATAACTATATCATATTTATTTACTATTTTTTGTAACAAAATAATTCATTCAAATTGAATTACTTTTAATATTTTTATAATCATTTATAATATTTTTCTATTAGTTGAATAAATACTTTTTCGATGTTGCGTAAACATTTAAGGTAATTATTCAATCCCTAAAAATTAAAAAAAATTACCTTGATAAAAACTTTAATTAATATATAAAATAAAAAATTATATCTAAACTTATACGCTTTTTATCCTTATGTAAAAAATTTAAAGGTATTGAAGTCGAGAGAGTTCCATTTTTTATTTATTCTTTTCTTAAAATAACAAAACGATAATAATCAAATAAAAATGGCACAAAGTGTCCATATACTAAATATATGGATGGAAATAACCAAAATAAACATATAATATATGATAAATGATATTTTCAGAAAACATTTAAATCCTTATCCCAAAGTTTAACCCTATTTTACTCGTTTTACCTTTACTGAGGTGAAAAATATTTACCAAGATTACAATTCATAATGACCAAAAATAAAAGGGAACTATTTAAAAAATTTGAAATTACTGATTCTAAATATATAATCAATTTTTAAATATTAAATTTCTATAAATTATAGAAATTATTTTTAAAATAATAATTAAAAACACGATGAAAATAGCTTTTTAGAAAAATACATTTTTAAGCATAAAACTAGATTTATTCTTATCTCACGCATAAAAAATATATTTGATAATTTTTTTTAAAAAAATTATTGAATATATAATATATAAATTTCATTAAAATTATTCACCAATTATGATTAATTCAGGTTATTATTATAAAAACATATTACACACATAAAAATAGTTTTTTTAGAAAAAATATCTACCACTTTCAAATGATTATATTTTTATTTATAATAAACATAAACCCAATGAATTTATTTTATGTATGATTAAACCATATATTTTTTATAATTTATTTAGTTCTATTTAAAACTTCCAACTTAACTTCTAGGTTATAACAATATATTATATTATGGTTCATTTAGACTCAAGGTTGTGTGCATCATAATCTATTGAAGAAATTTTTATTTGAAGAGAAATATAATGTAAAATATCAAGGTGTTACGTCATACCCCCCTGAAAAATAATTTCAACCCTAAAATTATATCAATATAATACAAAAAAATTAGGATATATTGATTTCATCACATCCTTGGGTTACCAAGTAGCTTTCTAAAATTTATGATTCCTCCAGAAAACTTTAACCAGGTAATTAGTCTTATTTCCTAGAACTTTATTTCTATGATCAAAATTTTCTATCAGTTGTTCTTCATAGGAAATATAATGATCTAGTAATAAAACCTTTGAGTTCAGTACATGTGTAGGATTAGGTCTGTAATTTCTCCAGATAGATACAGGGAACATATCATGGACTTAAGAGCAATTCAGTATAAGTGGCAAGTGATACGATACCATACCTACTCAATCAAGAATCTCAAAGGGGGTAATATAAATAGGACTCTTCTATCCCTTCCTTCTGAATTTCCTAACCTTATTACCTATATAAATTCATATCAATAACTTTTCATTGAATTTGAATTTAAAATTTTATTGATGATTATCAGCATATATTTTATGTCTACACTAAGCGACCTTGATATACTGCTTAATGGATATGGATTTTTCTACCATTTCCTCAGATAGATCAGTTCCTAATATCCTTTATTCTATAACTTCATTCTAGCACATTGGAGTTGTAAAATTATTTCTATATAGGGATTCATAAGGGGTCATATGAATTCTCTAGTGGAAGTTTTTGTACAAAAGCTTGATTGGAGGAATGCATTGTTCCAAACCACATTTTAAATCCATTGAAAAAGAAATCAGAATATCCTCCAAGGTTTTAATGTTTCTCTCATACAGACCTTCTATTTAAGGATTATAATTATTACTAAAACTCAAATCTGTATCCAAATCCTACTGAAAACTTCACTATAACTTTGAGGTAAACATAATATCTAGATTAGATAAAATATAATGTGGTACTCCATGAAACCTTACCACTTTCTTAATGTATATTTTGGAAAGAAAGTCAAGTGATAAATATTCTCTGATAGCAATGAAGTGTTCTGACGTAATAAGGTGATCAACTATAACCCAAATACCAATATGTCCTTTATATGTTTTTTGGAGACAAAATCCATGGTGATGTTTTCCCACTTCTATTTTGGTATGGGAAATAGTTGTAACATCCTCTTGGAATTTAATCTCACATACATTAATTTAAAATATACTGAGAACCGAGATACATACTCTATAATATCTCTTTTCATATTTTCCAATCATAAACACTCTTTTAAGTATCTATATATCTTCATACTTCTAGTATGAATAGAGAATAATTAACTATGGGATTCATCTAATAGCTTATTCTTCAAGTTTGATATGGAAGGAACACATACACAATTCCTGAATCTGATCATTCCATTATAATAAAGTTTTAAATCATGAACATTTATCTCCTTATTTTATAGATCTATAACATCCTTATGTACCTCTTTAATATTCACTAGATAAATAGTTTAACACTAATTTAAGAAAGATAAGATTTATCCCCTTCCTTCAATATTTTAAAATCTATCCTTTTAAAATCCAAAAATATTGGATCTTTTGTTATCTTCATCATAGATAATCTTGTATGATCCTTTCGACTCATAGAATCTCCTAACTTGTTCTATTTGTGTGGTTGGTAATACATTGAGTAGTCATAATCTTTAATCAAATCCAACTATCTTCTTCACTACATATTCAACTCTTTCTTGGTGAATATATACTTTAAAATTTTATGATTAGTATATATGTCACACATTTCACTATAAATATGATGCCTCCATATATTTAATGTATAAAATAATGAATCTAACTCTAAATAATGAGTTGAGTATTTTTTCTCATGAACATTCAATTGGAAAGAGGCATAAGCTATCACCATATCATCTTTCACAATAATTCATGCTAGAACCTTTTTATGCATTAATATAGATCAAAAACCCTTCTCCATTTCAGAATAGTGTAGGAAAAGGTGTAATGACTAACCTTATCTTCATTTATTTGAAAATTTTACCATATTAATTTTTCTAAAGGAACATGGATCCATTCTAAGTTAACTTGATGATTGGATTAGATATATATGTGAAATTATCAACATAGCATCAATAATATATAATCAAACCAAGAAAAATATAGATCTCAATCACAGTGGTCATTTTGGTACAACTTTTAATAACTTCATTCATTGATGAATCCACTAATATACCCTCAACTGATATTATATGACCAAAAAATGAAACATTTTGCATCCAAAAATTCACACTTGGTAAATTTTTAATACAGTTTATCCTTCCATAGGGTCTTCATAATAATCCTCAAATGATCTTTATGTTATTCCTTTATATTATAATATATAATAATAACATATATAAAGACTACTAAAAACTAATCAAGTTGATCTCTGAAGACTCTATTCATTAAATCCATAAATATATCAGGGGAATTAGTAAGACTAAATGGAATTAATATATATTTATAATTTCTATTCCTTATATGGAAGGTTTTCTAGAGTATTTATTAACTTTTAACCATTAACTAATAGTATCTAGGTCAAAGATCAATCTTGGAAAAATATTTAGATACTATTAATTGATCAAAAAAACAATAAATATGGGGAAGACTATACTTATTATTGATGGTGATCATTTTTAGTTCCCAATAATCAATATAGATTTACATAAATCCATATTTCTTCTTAAAAAAAAGAATGAATGAACCCCAAGGGTACACACTTGTCTGATTGATTAACTTATCAATACCATCTTGGATTTTCTCCTTCAATTCTTTTAACTCTATCAGGGAAATTATATATGGATTATTTGAAATAGGTGTATCACTTGGTATTAATTCTATTAAAAAATAATCTTCATGATTCAGTGGAAGATTAGGAAAATATTCTAGAAAAACATCAATAAACTCTCATACAATAGGAATATAATTTATTTTTATCTTCTTCCCAACATTCTATGATAACAACCATTTTGAATAAGAATAAATACCAATACAATGGATTCAACTTCCATTGGAAGTTCATATTTATTGTTCACCAGTAAACAATCATAGTTTGGTTAGAATTATCAAATGTGACTTCACTTCCATAGAAATTGATGTGAGATTTATGTAAATAAATCTAATCCATTCCCAAAATAGCATCAAAATCAATAAAAGTTATAATAATGTGATTTTCATGAATCTCATTACCACAAACTTCAATCAGAGAAGAATTATAAACTGGAGATGAAATCATGATACCATTATATATTTTCACTCCTAATTCAAAATCTAATCATTGAGGTGGTACTATGATACCCTTAGAAAATTATTTAAATATAAATGAGTAGGTAGATCCCAAATCAAATAAGACATTAGTAGTTCTATAGTGGTTGGTAAGTGAATCTTTCACCACTTCATTAGCATAATAAACATCATTAATAGTGATTGGATGAGATTTATATTTGTATTTAGGATTAATTGGTTACTAGAATTGGTTATCATCATTAACTATTGGGTTTTAGCATTGGTTAGCATAATCTCCGCACTCATTTCATTTGAAAAACTAGAGTGTGGGTAGTAAATTATGTAGGGATTTTCCTCTATGATTAGATAACTTCTTCCCATCACTTCAGTATTAAATTTCCCAATTAACTTACTCTAAAAACATTTATCAATCCCTTTAAAATATTTTCCTCCATGTTTCCTTCCACAATTTGAGCATAAATGAAATATCATCTTCTTATCTCAATTAGTTTTAAAATTTATTTTGAATTCCATATTTATTTTCTAATAAAAACTATGAGATGGATAGGTAAATCTAATCTCCATTTCTAACTTCAAAGAAAATAAAATGATTTATTCATAGCTTGCGAAGTCTCTTATAGATAAATCCCTTCACATAGTTAGTTTTATGCCACTGAGGAACTGACCAACCTTACCTTTAGGTTGGATGATAATACCAATGTCCTATGTCACATTTCTCCTATAATTTGTATAATAGGTTCTTACATATACATTATCCATATATTATAGCTCAAGGAATACCTTATTCATTTTCATATAAATAATATGAGGAAGTTAATTAATGAAAAATATGATCTTAAACAAATCCCACTCTATAGAGTCAATTTATTCATCTTGACTTGTATTCTTGATAATATCCCACCATTGATCTCCATCAACATCCAAATTATAAACAGCCAGAATGAATTCTTCCATCTTTAACACTGGAGAATGGAAGATATGTTTTTAGTGGTACTGATATATTTCTCAGTAACTAGGAGATCAATAGAACCACTAAAATAAGGTAGTTGTTTCCTCATGAAGGACTCAGTGGAACATTCTTACCTCATTTTTATTTTTGGGAACCTCAGTAGGATTCATGTCTTAGGAATGTTTAATAATCACAACACTGATATTTTTTTCATTCCATCTCCTATAACATTTGGTTGATCGGGAAGGTAATCATTACATTTTCTATCACATTCATTATTAACATGGTTTCGTTGGGTTTCATCCATTTACTGAAACCAAATATTATAGTGTGATCAATAATAATCATATTGGAAAACCACATAACCATGGAAAAATAGTTATAAGATGTCAAATCATGACACCTCTTTTCAATCTATTACATATTAGGTTTAACCTAGCTTATCCATGATCATCATCTATTGAAATCATTAATGGTTTGTATTTAAAATTTAAATTGAGCCTGGTATATCCCCCAAGAGGGTCAAACCAGGTGTGTAGTAATGGGACACTCACTATGCCCCAGAATGACACACAATATATTATCGACCATCTCTTTTGATGGTTATTACCCCAATATGAATCCAATACAAAACCATATCCAGTTGTAAAATCCAAACAATAATGTTCATCTAAGAAAATTATAGGCCTTTCTCTACAATAACTTAGTATATTCTTCTATACATAGGATTATCCAAAGAGTCTTCAGTAATGTTTTCTCATCCTAGTTTCCAAAGGTTTACTAAAAAATTTTATGATATTGACTATAGTGACCCATACATTTCATACATAGATATTACACATTATTATATGAATATTCATTATATAACATAACGATCTAAACCAGAATCATATAGTTATAGTGCCTTTGGAAAATTGGATACATAAAAAAATTGTTCAGCTAAGTTATGCATCATCTCCCACTTAATTATTCACAACTCATAGACTTTTTATACATATGAAACTTAAAGTCATCCTTTATATCCTAGGGATGGAAGGATAATAAAGTTTGATATCATATGATCAGTAAGAGTAAACAAGGGAGATATCAATTATCATATAAGCATAACATGGGCATAAGGGTATAAGAATAAGAGAATACTTTTTTAAAACCATATCCATCATATCATAGATCATAATCTTGAATCATAGAATAAATCTTGTTATTTCATAAGACATAAATCATAAAGGAATCAAATAACATGATCCATGAGATCATAATGATGGCATATAACATAAGTTTTTGACATGTGGATAAGCATAGAAGATCATTTCCATAGTAATGAAGGCTCTCTCCCATGATTATAATAGTATATTTGGTTTACTACTCATTCCATTATATTAGTCAGGGCTTACTCTAAAGATTATCATAGTGTATAGCCCCCCTTAAAGAAATAGATTCACTCCTCTTCGTATTTATCTCATGAGATATCTATCGTTAACCAATTAATTTGAGGGCAATATAATTATGGGTCCACACATGACACAATTAAAATGAGATATATGTGTTTTAAAAGATTATAAAACATTAATCATATCATAATCCCTGAAAAATAAATGTTTTTCATAAACATTTCATCAAATAATTACCAGTGTGAAAAGTCTGTTTTAAATATATTTCATCATAGAATAACCCATGGAAAAGGAATCAGTTTCAAAAATATATTTTCATCATAAACATAATCTATATAGAGAAATAATAAGGATAATATCATTAGATCATATCCACATTAATTCTTAAGAAAAATCAAAGGATGTTATCAAAGGATGTTATCAAAGGATGTTTTTTCACACTTTTGTAAAAAAGGATAAAAAGTACCTCATTAAGAAAACGACATGAAGATTCATTTTAAAATATTTTTAAAAAATTAAATCATGGTTAAAAATTAATTAAAAAAATAATAGGATAATATTTTAAAAAATTCAAAAAACATTTTTAGACAACAAGGATATATAAGAAAAATAAATATTTATTGAAGAAAGAAATAAAGTCGATTTTCCTTAAATGTATTCTTATGGTATCTTGAGTGATCAAAGAGATAAAAAAGAAATAAAAACATGTAATATTATGAAATAACCATATATGAATGTAATTAATGAGTTTATTTATAGTTATATCATAATATTTCATCATCGGAAACATAATTATAAACAATCCCAATAAACAATGAGATTTTAACATAAAACCCTTACCTTAAATTTTACTTTCTCTAAAACACTATAACCTATGATATAATCAATTTAAATTTATTATAACTATATAATAGATTAATTTACATACTTATAATATCATGTATAATCCATTGATAACATTTTGACACCCATTTATTAGTAATTCTTTATTTAAATCTTCATTTCCAGGTGTTGACTATTTCATTTTCCAAGAGAACTTTGGTTTAATAGTTTCAATTCTTTTACATTGATCATAATTAATTAATATTCTCAATTTTAATATTGATATAAATATAAAATATATTTATTATATATATATTTATACTCATCAATAAAAGTTATAGATAGAAAAAAATTATTACACCATTCATAGAGATGGTAGGTTGTGCATACACATGAACGTTGTCTTCACTTTTTGATGGATGGAACAAAAGAAAGGTAAATAATAATTCACCTTTATAGAATAATTATCATATAATATATATTAATTAAATATATCCTTATTTCCATCCAAGTAAAACCTAAATGAAAAATAAATCACATCACTTTGTGGTGGTGGGGGTCCACATGTACGCCCAAGCGATGTTATTATTTTCCAAAGGATTGGAAGGTAAGATGTTAGATGTGGTTTTATAATTATAGAATAATAATAATTTCATAAATATCATATATTAAATTTAATCCTATCATAATATCCATCCAATAAACATGTTCAATGATATGAATTGTATCTCTACATGGAAGCTGTAGTCCACACATACGCACGAGTGATATTTTCACTTTCCATTTGATGGAATTGTGGGTGCATAATGGTGATAACATAATCAGAAAGAAATTTAATTATATTTATGATAATTAATTTATTATTTTTTGATGAATAATATATAATTATAGTATATATAAGAAAAAATGAAATAGGTCGGGTAAGACGATTACCTCTTCTTTGATATGCCTCATTTTAGTTCCTTATTATGGACTTTTAGAATATAATTTTAAGAAGAAAACCCTATAATTGTTTTATATGGAATTTTATAATATAATATTCTTTGTTTTTTTCAATCTAGGTTTCTCAAGATGTTGTAATGAAAAGAGACAATGGGTTCCCTTTTATAAGTGAGAGGAAGTGCACTCTTGGAATTTAGAAAAAGATTAAAATATAATAAATTTATTCTCAATAAAAATGATTCCAAATTTCCATGAATTAGAAAAAAATATTATATTGTAGAAATATCATTTTCTAATGGAATCTATACATTTTCAGTGTCATTTTAAGCATTACCATTTAGTTAAACCCCTTGGTTGGAAAATTTTAACCTTAACCATAGTAACGACATTTTCAATTTTAAAATGTTATAAATTTACTTATAAGATTTAAATTGGATCCTAAATAGACAAGGGATTACATTTTAGACCATATATTACCCACCTCGTAATATTTCAAGATTTTTATTATTTTTAAATAATTTAGTATAATATCATTTTTATAAAATATCCTTAATGTAATTTTTGATACTATTCATTTAATTTGACACTAATGACTCTAAGAAAGAGATTGAATTAAAATATAATCCATTAAAACATTCCTAATATGTCATATATATCTACTAAATTCATGTAACATAATAATTCATCTAAATTGTATTACTTTAAATATCTTTATAATCATTAATTTTATTTTTCTACTAATGAATAAATATTATGTCAGTGTTGTGTAAGAATTTAAGGTAATTATTAAACCTATAAATATTAAAAATAAATTAACATGATAAAAAAATTAATTCATATTGAAATTAAAAATTTATAACTAAAATTATCCTCTTTTCATCCTTACATAAAAAATTTACAGGTATTATAGTCAAGTGAGTGACATTTTGTATTTATTATTTTCTTAAAATGATATAAAGGTCATAATTAATTAAAAATTAAACCATGTGGAAATATATTAAAGATTTGTATAGAAATGAACTAACTCAACTCATTTATTAGGGTAAATTCAAGTGATAAATAAATTTTAAAGCATTATCTCAATGCTTTAATCCACTTTTATATGTTTTACCCTTACCAAGGTGGCAAATATTTACCAAAGTTACAATTAATAATGAAAAAATGGACTTATTTAATGAAATTTATCCTCCTAATTTATAATTTAGAATCCATTTTTAAATATTCAATTTCTATAAGTGGAATATATTCATTTTAAAATAAGTGCGCAAAACACGGTGATAGTTGATTTTTGGAAAAAAATATATTTTTAAGAATAAAATATTATTTATTATTATCTTATACCTAAAAAAATATAATATGAATGTTAAAAAAATTATTGAATATATAATATATATATTTCATTAAAATTGTTCACTAGTAGTGATTAATTTAGTTTATTAATATAAAAACACATTACGTGCATAAATGTTTTTTTAGAAAAACAACTCTTTTACTTTGAAATGAATTTATTTTTATTTATAATCAATTGATAACCAATGTATTTAATTTATACATGTTTAAACCATAAATATTTTACAATTTAGTTAGTATTATTCATACATACCAATTTAATGGCTATGTTTTAATAATATATTATATTACAGTTCATTTAGACTTAGTGTTGTGTGTATCAAAAGCTATCGAAGAAATTTTTATATGAAAAGAAATATATCATAAAACTTAAAGGGTTTATAAATGGTATGGAAAACCCTACTCATTTCCAAGTACCAACCCAAAACACCAATTATCACCTATTCCTAGATCGCAGGAATTCCATCCTTGAAAAATTCCAAAATCTCAGCCATATCGAGGGTCACATCCTCAAGTAGCCCATGGTTCACTCCCAACCATATTTATTAACTTATATCACTCCCCAAGAACCACATCAATAGGTTCATACATATACATATATGTTCCACTCTTCCTGATCCACACTCCCAATCCTTTCAATACCTATTCAGGATTGAGCTAATTTGGTCGTTCCACTGCACTTAATCCGTTCTCAATGTCTCCTCTACCATGGAATAAATTTTCTCATTCTTATCCAAAATTGAGCCTCTATACCCATAGGTTTCTCATAAATCCCTTAGGCTTTAGATCATACACATTCTTCACCAATTTCAGTTTAACAAGTCCCACATGTGAATAGTGTGCATCAAATCAATCTTCTTTAATAATAGTGGGTATTAAATCCTATTCAACCTAGTATAAAAACCCAACTCAAACTCTTGTGAGTCGTACATCGCCAAAATTAGGCTATATCCCCAAATATTAGGCACATAAACCTAAACAATAACCATGCTACTTGGAATGACCATTTCATCAGACCCAATATCCTTAGTAACTCTTCTACAAAATTAGGAACACTACTTTGTCTATTACTCATCACAATATCATCGTCACACTAGAATCATTTCCTAGACCGCAAGCATCTACCCATGCTTGCATTGTTCTTCTGAATAAAATATAGATCCAGGAGTGTTTGGAACTCAAACAAGCATACCCTTTAAAACTATCCATGATACAAAAGAAAACAACATTAATTCCCATGAACAAAATGAGTCATCAAACCCATGTTCTAAGCCCATGAGAACCTATTATGATTTAGTCTCTGAACAAGAACTCAGTCTTGATTTTTATTCCTAAAGAAACTTACTAGCCTAGGAATAACTGCCCTAATAATTACCCTCACACACAGTACTAAGAACTGACTCTCTAAGATATTGAGTAATGTCTCAAGGGTTACTAGGTCCCCCACCTAACACAAAGGTGTAGTATCAACCCATGATATGTCATCATTACTCTCATCTCAAATAAACCATATAATCTAATGTTTCAAGTTTTAAAATAACTAGGGAACTAATTCTCATTGAGAATCCACATCAAGTATTTCCCCCTCGAGAATCATGATCTCATCAATTAGGTTCCAAACATATATGTATTCCATCCTATTTGGCCCGTATTAAGGGTAATGCCATCACTATTCCTATAACCAAGTGATATTCTGCTCAGGTACCCCATTGTAATGGAAACCTACGTAGGATGTGAGTACATAACTCAGTAGGGAACCCCCAATGTGGCCACACACTACATCAACAATGTAGTGATATATACATGTGACATGATCTAATAAAGAAATAAACCTTATTGAAATTAATAGATAGTAAACCATTATCAATCCCCAAGAACTTGACCATCCATACATACTTGGGACGGTTTTAGGGTGTCTCTGAGCACATCGATATGATATTTCCTCTATATAAATATCACATCCTTTCATTGAAACCCATGTATCCCTAATACTTAGACTCAAATTGACAAAAACTCATCATGAATGGATCCACAACCAGATCCTAGGAATCCTGGGCATATCTGAAAACTCCAATATAATAAATGGCTTGTAGAAGATCCCCATGTGTCCCAAGAAGTCAAATAATCAAAAAATCCCCCAAGTCACCATAACCAATGTCTAGATCCCAATCATCCTAGGCATCTCGATTATGTATGATTAATGTCATCCAGATATAATAGTCTGATCTTAGGGGTGACCAAGACATCACATAACAATCATTGAAATAACAATAATAATGATGATGATGATGATGATGATGATGATGATGATCCCCTAAGATTATCTGATTGGATCTTAACCATGCTAAACATAAAAGGGAATCCTGGAATCTAGGTAATCCCATACATTCTGGAGTTCAAATCTTAAATACAAGAGCATTATTCATGTGAATCAAAAGTTGTATCTCAATATACACACTAGGAATCCATGGTGATGTCATCACATCTAATTTGTTCCATATCAATATATCAAGAAGCTCATAAATAAGGGTTTTGGGAAGCACATCTATCAATCCACCAAATTCCCCATCATATCATATAAGGCTCATAATATAAATACTTGAAAGTACATATGGTCATCTAAAATGTATCTAAAAGAATAAATAATGTATAAAAAATTCCATATTTGGCTAACCACAAAAAACCATAGTCATTTTCAATGGCCCCGTGGGATTATAAGTTTGGTGTGGGTTTTAAGGTGATACCCACTACCCAATATACCCCTACCCATATATGTCATCTCATGGTCAGTCTGTCACTAGGGTACCTACTCAGTTCCCTTAGGTCAAGTCAAGTGGGAGGCACCCTACACAGGGTACTCTTAGTAAACAAAATTAGGGGAACCCTACCTGGGGACCCTTTTAGTTCATCACATGCCTAAGGTCAAAACCCAACACATAGGGGAAGAATACCCCTCATCACTATCTTATAAATATCTCAGTCTTATGGATTAATAGAAAAAGCCTCAGTTAAAACACACTTAGAGATGGAACCTATCCCATCTCAACTCCAAATGTCACTCTAGGAAGGTTAACTCAAGTAAGTAGACTCCCCTATACAGAGGTGAAAAAAGCATCCTACATAGGGACACTAGTTTATAATCACCTTTGTATGAACTCACAAACTATTATATTAGTATCTAGATGATCAAACCATTACACAAGGGTTAGTGTGGTTTGGCCAATTTGTTCCCTCTCTTATAAGGTATTTTATTTTAATTATACATTTAAATTTTATTTAACAATTCAATTAATTAATTTTAGAGTGTCAAAACCCTTAGGGAAATTAAATAACATCACATGAGTCTTAAATAACCAAATTTATTCCATAAGGAAAGTACTGAAGACCACATACCTCATCCTGAATCTCATTCTATTTTCTATGGCCTGAAAGATCACTTCTTGGACTCATCCAATATTATCCTAGCTACAACGGTAACCACTAATACTTTGGAACACCTATTTCATTCAAAAAATTCAAAAAAAAAACAATTATAATTAATTATAATTAATTATTACATTTATTCAAAAGTATAAAAATGAAGGAAACTCATCAAGCATCCAATAATCACCATTTATTTGAGTAATAGGGTTCCAACAACCCCTATCCCATAACCAAAAAAATATTATCCAAATATCCAAAATGATCCACCAATTACCTAACCAATTAATTTAAATTTTAAATAAAAACCTTAATAAATTAGGTGGCATGATATAAGTTTTAAAATTCAACAAAAAGCGACACATGGATGATGTCTTGGGGTGTTCCTTACAAGGGCTGAGTGGAATACCCATCCCATTCAGCTAATTACACCATGATCCAATGGAATAAAAAAAAACTATCAAGGAGAGATTAAAATTATAAATAATGTAATATAGGATAAGCAAGTACCAACAAGGGTTGAATCATTCCTTGAATTGGATATGAAAACCACTTAGGACACCCACTTGAAGAAGCATGAAGGATGGAAGAAAGAGGAGGCAGCCCCAAACCATGAGATAGAAATTAGAGGGAGAGGAGGGGGTTCACCCCTAAAAACCAAAAGGGGTAAAATTTGTTATTTTCTCCTTTTAAGGGCCACCATGTAGCCGATGAACCCATCATCCTAGACCATCTATATGCTAGACCAACGGTGAGTTAGTGGCTCATCGGTGACAGACTAGTGGCTATAGGATACAGCCACCATGGGATTCCTCAAGGGATCCTCTAAGACCTCTAACTCCATTATAAGCCTCAAACAACATCCAAAAAATGTATATTACATATCTTGGACTCTTATAATTCTATGACAAATCTTAGTTCAAAAATCATCTTTTTCCCAATACAAATGCTCAAATTTCTTAAGAAATTTTCATACCATATGGACATGGGGTCTTATAATCTCCTCAACATAGAACTTATCATCCTTGATATGTCCCATTAATCATTATATAATAGGCCTTGACCCAATTGGTTCATTAATTCATAAAAAAATGTTTATTTTCTATCTTTTAATTCCCAATGTCTTTCTAAAGTGATTCTCTAAAACCATAGTTCTCGAAGCACAAAAAACCAAGTCAATGATCATAACCATTATCAAAACACCAGTATGAAATGTATTGGATCTTTTCTATCCCAATACACCCATGTTTCATCATCCAATTTATCATCCTTTCTATTGTTCCCCCCACCATAAGTTCTAACTCACCCAGGGTCAATTCTAATACCTTGGTGCTCCCCTCCACAAAAACTGCCTATTTAAACTATATATAAATAGTCCATTGACCTATATGAAATAGTTCCCAACTTATCACACTCTATCATACATGATAACACTATTCAATCATTGGTACCCATTATCATTTCAAAATTCCATGTCAGAAAAGATATTCCTCCACTGTTTATAAGAAATACAAGAAATATGGCATTTCCTCAATAGGGTTTTGAGGTTCATGGTTTCCTTGGGTTTATAGGATACTATAAAATATTTATAGCTTACTTATTCTATATTTTATAATATATTATGACCCTTAACTGAAACAACTATTTATCTTTTTTTAGAAAATTTTTTAAATGATTTTGAGGAATTGATTAAGGAGTTGACCAGTGCCACAGTGTTATGATTTATAGAGGAAGTGTAACGCCCCGACCCCAGTTACCCAGAGTTGGTGCATTATTACATAACATTGGCATGATCACAAGAAAGATCAAGTCTGGAAAGACCGATTAGTTAGTAGCCTGGGAATAACTAGATACATCCATAACGTTTTACATTACATCATAAAAAAAACATCTTGTCTCCATATCCCCTCATACTATATCTACTGGTCATTCATAAATTACTTCTCCACAATCCTGGGAAAAATAAAACATTGAAAGGGGTGAGCTCAGATGCTTAGTAAGGATAACATTATAGCAGAAGCTTTCATAGATAACCATAAACACTTAAGGCAGTTTATAACTAAAACAAAAGCCTTTTAAACTTGAACTTCAGCATAAAATGGCAAAGATAAAATAAAATAATTCCATTTACTTACTCACATGGATATTATACTAGTCGAATGATCACATGAAATATCAGTAACCACTTTCATAATGATGGAATGCATTATGCCAGACTATCATAACCACATAGCCAAGGCCTCGTGCCAAGACTACAAATAAGATTTTGCCAAGGCCTTGTGCCAAGACACTAGTTTGTCTCATGAGACCTACCGATGCATCGAGGAGCTATAGCGGGCTCCACCCGTCACTTATTAAGTCGAATTCATTCCTCATATGAACAGGTTTAAACATAACATAAACATTCGTATTAAAACTAGCTTACGAAATGTCATTACTTTAACCACAAACCATGAATGGTATAAAAATATCACATCCACAGTCAAACATAACTCCTTCGATACAATATGGAAGATTGTATTGTGTCACATTAACCTCAATCAAGAATAATGAAGGATGATGATATAGATGAAAATAATCATTAAAACTATTTGAGAGAAATATCCCCCTTTTTCTTGAAATCATTTAAAAGTCACAGTATTTGTCAAGAAGCCATTTAAAAATAGATTTTTGAATCAATGTGTCCGATACCACTTTGAAACTTTTTTTAAAAGGAGTTTTAATTTTAAAACATTAATGTCCATATAAGTAAATCCTTAAAACCATTTTTAAAACATGGACATTAATGATAATGACT
Organism: Viscum album; assembly: GCA_963277665.1. Taxonomy (NCBI): domain Eukaryota; kingdom Viridiplantae; phylum Streptophyta; class Magnoliopsida; order Santalales; family Viscaceae; genus Viscum; species Viscum album. The sequence goes on from OY728162.1 coordinate 711,397,905, forward strand.
TAGATGAATAAGTCTTTAAAACATTTAAAAATGGTATTTTAGTTAGAGATTCTAACCAAAAGAGAGACACTTGAATACAAATAATTGAGGTAATGAAAACTTTGTAATATCATGAGAATAAAGGGATTCATGATATACTATGTCAAAGTACATTATATACACCACATAAAAGTGATTTGGTGTATAACAACAAAGAAGTCTCAATGGAATTTAAGTTGAGATGAAATCTCTCATAAAGGCCGTATCCTTAGGTTAATGATAAATCAACGACATAGTTATGTGTGACAAATATAAATACACTAAATATGATTGGATATTAAGTGTAAAACAATAAAAGGACATTCACACATATTCTAGTAAAAACAGCACCAATGAATTGGATGTTTACCTCAACAAATCGAGATTGAGTAAAAATTACTCTTATAATGTTCATACCGATGACTTGAGAATTTATCAATGGAGTGATTATGTGTATAAAAAGTATATCCATAGAAAGGGGAGTGGAAATTATGACACAATAAAATGAATAGTGATTCCACACATAATCTTGGAGTAATATAATCAATGAAATATGCGTAAAGTCGAATGAGTGGAAATTGAAATCTCAAATTCCCTTATCGATTTGGTAACTTATGAAACATGCACCCATGAAAGAAGGATCATACAATGATGATGTAAATACCCATAAATTAAATTATATTACACAATGAATACAATCATAGGCAGTACACATACACCACATGCAATAAATAAGTGGTGAACAATGGAATTCTCACGAAATTAAGAGTGAGATAAGAAACCCCTTACTTTGTAATTTTTCCTTTGTCGATGGTAGTTTAACCTCCTTTATAATGGTGAAATAATTGTTATTTAATTATAGAATAATTATTTACATTAATATGATATCATATATTATCTTTTAACATTGATTTGTTAATAATATATTTGAATTATCGTCATTTCGGGTGTTTACGGGTTCATTTTACTTTATATTCTTAGTTAGGTGAGCCATATTATTTATTAATGGGATGTATATTATTAATATAAAGAATGATATAAAGTTCTTAAACATTATTTTTAAATCATAAAATGATAATTATACTTGAATGGATATGATGGAGAATGAATCTCATCGCGTTCGTGGAGACGGTAGTCCGTACGTACGCACGAGCGACAATATCATTCTTTTGATATTAAAATAATATATAATTGGATTTTATATCATATAGAAAAAATCATTATCATGTTATATTTATTATTTTCATGAGTTACACATCATTATTATACCCACCCAAAAAATAATATATTCAATAACAATTACACCACGACGTGGAGACGGTAAGCCATACGTACGCACGTATGGTGACATGTTATTCAAAGGGTGGATACAATACTGAATATGGTTGTACCATATTTATAATAACATCACAGTATATATAATATACTGGTGTTATTTTTTTAGAATGGTAATAACAAAGAAAGAATAAGTGGAAGAAGAAAGGAACTTGAAAAGGGGTGGTGAAAACATTACCTCTTCTTCGGGTTCTTCTTTTTGATTTGATAAAAAGGGCTCCTTAGGTTGGCTTTCTGATCAAACTAAGGCCTCGATGTTGTAGTGAGGGATGTTTAGAGAGTATTTGGGTAGGGGTTGTCCGAAACAAAAGGCTTTGAAGGTGTGAAGAAATGAGAAGGAGGAGTTCCCTTTTATAAGAGAGGTGAGGGGACCCTTTGGAAAAGCTAAAAATATTAATATATAATAAATTCATATTCGGTTTCTAATGGCTCCAAAGTTGATTATGAAAAGGTTAATGTGGGGATAAGTCTCAAACCATTCATCCAATATAATTTAGACAGGTTTGGGTCACTATATTAACCTTATCTTTTAGTTTTTACTCTTAGTTAATTAGTTTGACATTTACCATGTCACTTTGTATTTTTATAGTATATAGTTAATAAACTTACTATATACATCCAAGAGACCCCCAAGTGGTCCATTAATGATATACCTATCATGATATAAGTATATTGGACGAACCTTATATTTTTATGAATTTAATATCAATTAATAATATAATATTTGTTTTAAAAACTCTTTTATGCCAATTTTGACACTATTCAATAGTTGATTTTTGTGAAACACATAACAGAATGATTACTTCGAACAAAGTTAATTAAATAAATCCTAATATGTCATATTAACCTAAAAAATTAGTGTAATTCAATAAAAATCTAAAATTATATTTATTTGGGTATTTATAATATCAATTATTCTAATTTTTCACTATTTTGGTAATTACTGCATCACCATTTTGTCATAAATAAATTAACTTATTTAATGTCTAAAAATTATAAATAAAATATCATTATGTATGAAATTTTTTTAGCTTTCTAATTAATATTTATAGTCTAAAATCCAACATATATAACCCTATGTATAAATTGTTTTTCTAAAAGATATATTCTTGTGTCATTTTTGTATTTATTTTAACTTAATTAAAATAAAGTGTCATTATCACTTACAAGTGGATCCATGGGGTCCCGAAATCGACCCAAAGATTCCCATGGTCGACCATATATCAACTAATAGGGTTGAGACACTTTTTAGTGTAATTTAGTATTATTATAATATTATTTTGTTAACCCTCGTTTACCAAATTTACCCTTTAACCATGGTAAATAAAATATTTACTGAAGTAATTATCCAAAAAGTATAAAAATAAAAGTTACCTATTTACAAAATTTGAACATCCTGATTCTAAATATGGAATCAATTTTTCCAAATTCAAAACACAGAAGTGGCAGAAATTAATTTAAAATTAATTCCCGTTGTTAAAACAAAAAGCGTGTTTTTAAGAGATAATAACTATCAAAAGATTGACACTTGTTTATGTCTGGTTTAAATGTGGAATTATGTTCAATGACCCACAATGTATTACATGGTAAAAAAATATTCTAAATATACTTTAAAACCACTCAAATTCATAATTTATCACCATTAATTATTTTGATTAAAAAAGTTGTTTTTAATTAAAATTTAGTAATTTTTACTATTCATCAAAATATGAAAGTTATCCGAAAAGTACCAAAATTTCACCCTAGGCTAATTTCGATATTCCAAATCCAAAAATGAAGTCCATTTTGAGAGATAGAATTTATAAAATTCCAAAAAGTAGGTATTACTATTCATAACGGCTAGTTTGATTGGTTGTGGTGTGTTAGAATCTCGAAGTTGCGTACAATGCACGCCATTGCATTATTCAAAGGGAAACGTACCGTGGAAGCTTGGGGTGTTAAATTCTCCCCTCCTTCAATAAATTGCGTCCTCGCAATTTTTTTCTTAAAATTGGGCTTGATAATATAATGGAAAGTCCCACATCGGAAAAAGAGTCAATAAAACTATCACTTTAAAAGAAAGAAAGAGAGGTATAAAGGTCACCCAAGATAACCCATACTCGGATTCCATGTAGAAAAACATGGATATGGATGATAAACTAAGTGTCAAGTTCTGATGGAGAGGTATAGAAATCATGATTAGGAGAAAGTTAACAATAAGAAAACCACAAACCCGTGTTGGGACAAACGACCATTAGTCTCCTAGTAGGAAAGTAAACAGACAACATTTGTTTTGTTTTAAGTTACATTCATTTATGATATTGACTAAGAATATAAAGATATATACTTAAATTTTAGGTAGAGTTTCATTCTTTAATAAATTTCCACCACTAACTCATTTTTTTTAAATGATGAGTATTCAAGAAGACTTGGTCACACTGGAAGAGCTAGAATAAACTTCTATAGAATCACATGATCTATGTAGGATGAACTATATATTTACATTTTATTTAGAGATTAATCAAAACCAAAATGGTTAGTACAAGATCTAATGATCCCCCAAAATGATATTCCTTGAGAGAAATAAACACTAATCTTAATTTCCAAAATTAAACCAACAATACCCCAAAGTTAAAAAAATACCATTCAATAATCAATTGTCCTTAAAATCCTTCAATATAATCGAAACTAATATTGAAAACTAAAACTTATAAAGAATGTAGTCTTCCACGTTAAATTGTATCTCCAAATGACATTAATTACTCTTAATGTCACATACTTAAAATAAATTAACCTAATCATTTCCATAAATAACCCAAATCATTATAAATCTACAATAAAAAAATAGATAAAAATCCACCATTACTCCTCAAATGAAATCCCATACTATTCTATTTTCCTTGGGCATATAATGTTCACACCAAAGCGAACAACTTCCAAAATAACATTTATCACTTAATCACCAAATCATTTTTTTATACTAAGGGTATTCATTTGATAAGACATAAGATCCCAAATCAAATTATTATTGATCAATAAAATCATTTAACTAAAAATAATAGTCACACTAACCAGGGACTTCACGTAGTCCAGTGGTAGGCGATAAATCCCAATCGCACTTTGGTTGTGGGTGCGATTCCCACAGCTTTGTCCGACGCGACGGGTTGTCACACGGTCTGCGTGTTGTCCTTTTTCAAAAAATATATTTTATAATATTACCAAAATTAAATAAATTCCTCAAAATAACTATAACATAATTTAACGACAAATCTTATCTCATACCTTGCATTTTCATCCCAAATTATGATGACTTATAATTTCCTCAAACCCAACGATCATATAAAACCAAATGATTATTTATAACTATATCCACAAGAGAAGAGATAATTCTTCCTCAAATATCATTATCACATGGAAAACTACAGGGTTACAAATAAAAGAGAAAATTATTCCAAAGTAAACCCATCAAAAAGGGACACTAATACTTTTTAAACATTTCTCCAACCATTTATTTCCACATAGCTTATTCTTTGACCAAGAAAATATCCTATAGAATAGGGCATTCACTCGGGTAATGGCCAGGTCCCCTACATTTACGGAAAATGACTGTAAATGGACTCTTGGGACCATTTTTATCTTCTTCCATAGTACTCTTCATTTTTCTTCGGCAATTCATCACTTTATGTCCTTCCTTCCCGCATGTAAAGCATTTATTTGTCCCATTGAGACACTTTTCGGGGTGTCTTCTTCCACATTTCCTGCATGATGTAAATTGAGGATTTCTTTCTCCATGGTCTCCACTACTGGAGCACTTATCATTTATAACCTTTCTCTTATTTGTTGTGTCCGGTAATCGGTTAATATATATATTGTTGATCATATTTTTGAAAAATTGATTTGGAATAAAGACGATATCTTTTACGCCTATCAACATTCCATTTTGTTGCTCATTTCCACCACGGTTCCTACCTTGTACATCATTCTCAAAGTCACTATGACTTCCTTGGAATCCAACCATTGACTAAAACCAGAAAGCATTGTGTGAGTAATAGTAGTCATACAATTATTTAGAGATTAACATGTCACCATTTTCTCAATTTGAAACACATTAGGATTAACCAAGGTCATTTACTCTCATCTTATATATATAATACTTTAAATCGGTTTGTAAAGAAAATGTAAATTATCCTAAGCATATCCCCTGGGAGTGTCGTAACCAAGAGTGCAGAAAGGCCCGTTGTCGTGCACCAGTTCCCGTTCGAGTCTAGCTCAAAGTAGTGTTTTTAGGTTTTACCCCTAGGTACATCTGTCCCAGAGCCGCCTCTACCTGCTCGTATCCAGAAAGGGATGTATTTCTCAGAAAACTCATAAAATCTCTACAATACCAAAATTCTAGGAAGTTATTCTATACTAATCCTTAAAGTTCATCTTAGGTCTACGTGCTCTAATCAGAGTTTATCTAAATCTAGCTTCCAAGGTTTGTACTAAACTTCCTCTAATACCAACTGTAATGCCTCGACCCCAGTTAACCAGAGTCGGTGCATTATTACATAACATTGGCATGATCACAAGAAAGATCAAGTCTCGAAAGACCGATTAGTTTAGTAGCCTTGGAATAAATAGATACATCCATAACGTTTTACATTACATCATAAAAAACATATTGTCTTGATATCCCCTCATACTATCTCTGCAGGTCATTCATAAATTACTTCTTCATAATCCTGGGAAAAATAAAACATTGAAAGGGGTGAGCTCAGATGATCAGTAAGGATAACATTATAGCAGAAGCTTTCATAGATAAGAATAAACACTTAAGGCATTTTATAACTAAAACAAAAGCCCTTTAAACTTGAACTTCAACATAAAATGGAAAAGATAAAATAAAATAATGCCATTTACTTACTCACATGGATATTCTACTAGTAGAATGATCACATGAAATATCAATAACCACTTTCATAATGATGGAATGCATAATGCCAGACTATCATAACCACATAGCCAAGGCCTCGTGCCAAGACTACAAATAAGATTTTGCCAAGGCCTTGTGCCAAGACACTAGTTTGTCTCATGAGACCTACCGATGCATCGAGGAGCTATAGCGGGCTCCACCCGTCACTTATTAAGTCCAATGCATTCCTCATATGAACAGGTTTAAACATAACATAAACATTCGTATTAAAACTAGCATACGAAATGTCAATACTTTAACCACAAACCATGAATGGTATAAAAATAGGACATCCACAGTCAAACAAAACTCATTCGATAAAATATGGAAGATTATATTGTATCACATTATCCTCATTCAAGAATAATGAAGGATGTTGACATAGATGAAAATAATCATCAAAACTGTTTGAGAGAAATATCCCCCTTTTTCTTGAAATCATTTAAAAGTCACACTATTTGTCAAGAAGCCATTTAAAAATAGATTTTTGAATCAAAGTGTCCCATACCACTTTGAGACTTTTTTTTAAAAGGAGTTTTAATTTTAAAAATTTAATGTCCATATAAATAAATCCTTAAAACCATTTTTAAAACATGGACATTAATGAGAAATATTTAGATGAATAGGTCTTTAAAACATTTAAAAAAGGTATTTTAGTTAGAGATTCTAACCAAAAGAGAGACACTTGAATACAAATAATTGAGGTAATAAAAACTTTTTAATATCATGAGAATAAAGGGATTCATGATATACTATGTCAAAGTACATTATATACACCACATAAAAGTGATTTGGTGTATAACAACAAAGATGTCTCAATGGAAATTAAGTTGAGATGAAATCTCTCATAAAGTCCGTATGCTTAGGTTAATGATAAATCAACTACATAGTTATGTGTGACAAATATAAATACACTAAATATGATTGGATATTCAGTGTAAAACAATCAAAGGACATTCACACATATTCTAGTAAAAACAACACCAATGAATTGGATGTTTACCTCAACAAATCGAGATTGAGTAAAAATTACTCTTATCAAGTTCATACCGATGACTGGAGAATTTATCAATGGAGTGATTATGTGTATAAAAGGTATATCCACAGAAAGGGGAGTGGAAATTATGACACAATAAAATGAATAGTGATTCCACACATAATCTTGGAGTAATATAATCAATGAAATATGCGTAAAGCCGAATGAGTGGAAATTGAAATCTCAAATCCCCTTATCGATTTGGTAACTTATGAAACATGCACCCATGAAAGAAGGATCATAAAATGATGATGTAAATACCCATAAATTAAAGTATATTACACAATTAATACAATCATGGCCATTACACATACACCACATGCAATAAATAAGTGGTGAACAATGGAATTCTCACGAAATTAAGAGTGAGATAAGAAACCCCTTACTTTGTACTTTTTCCTTGGTAGATGGTAGGTTAACCTCCTGTATAATGGTTAAATAATTGTTATTTAATTATAGAAGAATCATTTACATTAATATTATATCATATATTATCTTTTAACATTGATTTGTTAATAATATCTTTGAATTATCGTCATTTCGGGTGTTTACGGGTTCATTTTACTTTATATTATTTGTTATGTGAGCCATATTCGTTATTAATGGGATGTATATTATTCATATCCAGAATGATATAAAGATCTTGAAAATTATTTTTAAATCATAAAATGATAATTATACTTTAATGGATATGATGGAGAATGAATCTCATCGCGTTCGTGGAGAAGGTAGTCCGTACGTACGCACGAGCGACAGTATCATTCTTTTGATATTAAAATAATATATAATTGGATGGTATATCATATATACAGAATAATTATCATGTTATATTTATTATTTTCATGAGTTACACATCATTATTATACCCAACCAAATAATAATATATTCAATAACAATTACACCACGACGTGGAGACGGTAAGCCGTACGTACGCATGTATGGTGACATGTTAATCAAAGGGTGGATAGAATACTGAATATGGTTGTAACATATTTATAATAACATCACAGTATTTATAAGATACTGATGTTATTATTTTATAATGGTAATAACAAAGAAAGAATATGTGGAAGAAGAAAGGAACTTGAAAACAGGTGGTGAAAACATTACCTCTTCTTCAGGTTCTTCCTTTTGATTTGATCAAAAGGGATCCTTAGGTTGGATTTAAGATCAAACTAAGGCCTATAGGTTCTATTGAGGGAATTTTAGAGAGTATTTTGGTAGTTTTTGGCCAAACCAAAAGGCTTTTAAGGTGTGAAGAAATGAGAAGGAGGAGTGCCCTTTTATAAGAGAGGTGAGGGGAACCTTTGGAAAAGCTAAAAATATTAATTTATAATAAATTCATATTCGGTTTCTAATGGCTAAAAAGTCGATTATTCAAAGGTTAAGGTGGTTATAGGTCTAAAACAATTAATCCAATAGAATTTAGACAGGTTTGGGTCACTATATTAACCTTATCTTTTACTTTTAACTCTTAGTTAATTAGTTTGACATTTACCATGTCACTTTGTATTTTTATATTATATAGTTAATAAACATACTATATACATCAAAGTGACCCCCATGTGGTCCATTAATGATATAACTATCATGATATAAGTCTCTTGGACGAACATTAGATTTTTATGAATTTAATATCAATTAATAATATAATATTTGTTTTAAAAACTCTTTTTTGTCAATTTTGACACTATTCAATAGTTGATTTTTGTGAAACACATAACAGAATGTATTACTTCGAAAAAATTTAATTAAATCAATCCTAATATGTCATATTAACCTGAAAAATTAGTGTAATTCAATAAAAGTCTAAAATTATATTTATTTGGGTATTTATAATATCAATTATTCTAATTTTTCACTATTATGGTAATTACTGCATCACCATTGTGTCATACATAAACTAACTTATTTAATGTCTAAAAATTATAAAGAAAATATCATTATGTATGAAATCTTTTTATCTTTATAATAAATATTTATAGTCTAAAATCCAACATATATAACCCTACGTAACAATTGTTTTTCTGAAAGATATATGCTTGTGTCATTTTTGTATTTATTTTAACTTAATTAAAATAAAGTGTCATTATCACTTACAAGTGGATCCATGGGGTCCGCAAATTGACCCAAAGATGCCCATGGTCGACAATGTATCAAAATATAGGGTTAAGACACGTTTTAGGGTAATTTAGTATTATTATAATATTATTTTTTAACCCTTGTTTACCGGATTTACCCTTTAACAATGGTAAATAAAATATTTACCGAAGTAATTATCCAAAAAGTCTAAAAATAAAGGTTACCTATTTACACAATTTGAACATCCTGATTACAAATATTTAATCAATTTTTTCAAATTAAAAACACATAAGTGGAAGAAATTAATTTAAAATTAATTCCCGTTGTTAAAACAAAAATCGTGTTTTTAAGAGATAATAACTATCAAAAGATTGACACTTGTTTATGTCTGGTTTAAATGTGAAATTATGTTCAATGACACACATTGTATTACATGGTAAAAATATATTCTAAATATACTTTAAAACCACTCAAATTCATAATTTATCACTATTAATTATTTTGATTAAAAAAGTTGTTTTTAATTAAAATTTAGTAATTTTCACTATTCATCAAAATATGAAAGTTATCCGAAAAGTACCAAAATTTCACCCTAGGCTAATTTTGATATTCCGAATCCAAAAATGAAGTCCATTTTGAGAAGTATAATTTATAAAATTTCAAAAAGTAGGTATTACTATTCATATTGGCTAGTTTGATTGGTTGTGGTGTGTTAGATTCTCGAAGTTGCGTACAATGCACGCCATTGCATTATTCAAAGGGAAACGTACCATGGAAGCTTGGGGTGTTACAGGAAGTAGTGGAGTATGAGGTATATTTTGATTCTTATAAGTCCAAGATAGGTTGAATGATAATTCTGAGGAAACTTTTGATTTCTTATAACTCTAGATAGCTAAGACCACATGCTCTTAATTTCACAAACCATGACCTAGAATTTGTGGTTGTTGTTTTTTCCATGAATATATGGAGATATTATCCTATCCGTGGGTAATTTTTGGATTACGTAGAATAAAAGATCATCAAGAATATATTTTCATAGAGAGACCTCAATTTGAGATAGAATCAATAGTTAGACTTTCTAAAAGACTACTATTTTGAGTTAGTCTATACTTTAAGGGAGGGTACTGTTGTGTATAATTAACTTAATAATAAATCATGTACTCAATGGATAAAGAATGTGTATGAGTAGTTAGATTCATTGTGATTAGATTAGATTATATAGAGGTAGGTGGTGTTTGTTACCGTATCCAATGGTTTTAGTCTCTAGACTTCTTTACTGGGTAAAGGTGGCCCAAAAGAAATATATTGATTATAAGGTTTGATGAGATAAAATCATATTTTTAGATTCACATAATAAATATTATTAATATGGGGAGCACATCATCCTCTTCCAATGGTATATAGTGGTTCCTATATTGATTCATAGTTAATTTTTTAGGGAGTTTTGTACATCCCCTTTAGTAATACATCCTGGTGTGATAAAGATTATCTTGGATCTTAAGTGTTAGTTTTGGTGGTCAGGCATGAAGTGTAATGTGGTTGAGTTTGTTTCATGGTGCCTCAGCTATTAGAAGGTTAATGTTGAGCACCATGTTTCCAAATATTTAATCTAACCCCTTTACATTCCCATGGAATTAAAATAGTATATCATTGGATTTTACGACAAAAATTGTACAATTGGGGAAATGTCATGTTTTTTTTGTTTTATTGAAGAATAGTTTAGCAGGGCAGCTCACTTCCTTCTCATTCAGGAGGATATTTTGGTAGGGATTAGAGGATCCCTATATACAAATGATATTGTGCGATTTCATGGAATACCCTAAATGATTTTCTCTGACTATGATTCTCATTTAACATATCATTTTTAAGGAGTTTACAAGAGGATTTTGGGACCCATATACATATTAGAATAGAATTACACCAGTATATAGATATATAAACCAAGAAGACTATTCAGATTCTTTATTGTATGATGATAGACTATATTCTATATTTTGGTAAGAGTTAGGATCATCACCTAAATTTGGTAGAGTTTAAGGATAATAACAACTACCATTATACTATTTCTATAGAACCTTTTTAGGCCTTATATGGCAAACCTTACATTTCACCCCTTTGTTAGATATATATTGGTGATTCATCCCTTATAGGGCACAAGATCGTGTGATTGAAGACAGGTTTGGTTCAAGTGAACCATAAGTGTATGGGGACTTCCCAAATCCATCATAGTTCAAATAAATATAGGATATGAATACTCTTAGAGTTTGTGGTGGGATATAATGTGTTCTTAATAGTTTCACTTCAACATGGTTAGAGAAGGTTTGGTCAAGGTAGAAATATATCCTTGAGGTTTATTATCTTTTTTATATTATGATAAGCATAGGTGAGGTGGAATATCTCCTAGAATTACCTCTGCATATGAATTGGATACACAATGTTTTCCACATGTCATAGATAAAGCAATATATGCATGATCAATCACACATTATCAACTTGGGTGAGATATATGTCAAGGTAGAAACTACCTTTTAGATGTACCAGCAGCTATTTGAGGATTGGTATAATAAGATCTTTTGTGGGAGAATGACTACCTTATTTCAAGTCATGTGTAATCATAGGAATATCCAGGAGATCTCATGAGAACATGCAAACTAGAATAGATCTTAGTATACTCACTTTATTATGTGAGTTTTGATTTTCAAGATAAAAATATTTAAATGTGGGGAGGATATAATGATCATTTTTTTTTGTAATTTTTTTTTTTTAAAATGATTCTAAAAGTTTTTCATGAATTCATTTCATTAACTTTCAAAAACTATAAAATATATTTAATATATAATTTTTAGTCATGAATGTGTGAACATTTGAAAAATACTAAATATAAGACCAAATCAAAATTCTTACACTATGGTTGTGTCTATAATAGAGGTTTGGTTCTAGTAGAGGTATAATTTTTATGGTAGGGCCTAAAACTCTAGAACCGAGGATTAGAGTTATTTATTTAAATCACCAGTAACCCAAATTAAAATAATTTTTTTTATTTATAGACGGTGACATGGCATCAACCTTCCAAAGTGGTACATATGTGGCATATTAAATATTGGTGGCAATATATTTAAAAATTTTAGACTAGTTTTTAATAAAGGAATTTAATTAATGATATTTTGATGGAATTTAATATGTGTAATTAATGGTCATTTTATATATGACATTTATGGAAATGGAGCATTTATTTTCCACTAATACACTTTCTATCCTAGGTTGGAAATATATCCCCTTTTTTCCATTTGTTTCATTGGTGGAAGAAGTTTTTTTAGATAAACTCCTCGCTCTATCTCCATCTAAGATTGTGAAAAAAGGAGTTATTTAATGTTTTATTCATTATTTTATGGTATTGGAAACAATGATAATCATATTTTGTGATAGGATAATTTAATGATATCAATTCTACAGTGAGGTAAGACTTCTAATGTTTTTATCACCTCATTATTTTCCATCTAAAATTTTATTCTTCTAAAAATAGATTCACCATTGATAAATATGATTAAAAAATTATTACAAAAATAATCAAATATTTTAAAAAAATAATTGTATTTGAATATATTATTCATTATCTCTCATATAATACTCAATGAAAATAAGTTTATTGTTTCAATCATTTTTTGTGACTTTGATTATTTTATAATTTATGTTAACATCAAAATGGTAAGGAATTAAAGAATATTCAATTGAATTATTTAATTAGATTAATTTCTCATCGCATTAAGAAATTTTATTCATACTTAAAAAATATTCTCTTCTTTGATCATACAATATTACACATTTTATATTAAATGTGTTGTTTGTTGTATATTATATTTTGTATATACTCATATATGTATATATAATATCTAGGGAAACCCTTAACATTGGATTACTAAGTTTATACTAACACCCTTCATGGAACCTCTAAGATGTGTGTAAACCATATGGTTTAGAACATAGGAAAGGGTAATATATTGTTGACCAGTCTATAAAAAACTTGTGATGCAATAGATGCATGAGTGGGATGTTGTTGGATATAGGAGAAAAACTAGGTGGATCCTTAGTGTTGATCTGGGTTTTATTTTTTTAGGGTATTGATATATATGATCAGTTTATGGGATATTGAGATTACTTATATATGTCATTATAGATATTTTATCTTACACTCCATGTGTTACATGTTGTGTGGTACTTATGCTGATTAATTTATTAACTCTTGATGTTTTTCCACTTTGGGTTGTTGTCATTTATTTACAAAGGGTATTTTCTCCCCACTATCACCCCATATACCCTCATTGATAGTGATTAGCCTCTCATATACAATGAGTCAAGCCAAAGTTTAGTGTATCACTAGCTTGATACCATTCTAGTGATCCATATTGGGGTTTCTATACTTTTAGTGGTTAAGAATTTGTATAGTATAAATTTTTCAAATTATAACCTTCTTGATCATTGTTACTTGTTACCATAAATTCATATATTGGTTTGTTTTTTTAATTATAATTTTATCCTAATTTATTTTTATTACTTTAGGGAATTATACTAGGTATATTCATACTCACCACTACATGGGCTTTATTCCCACATGTTTTGTATTAATAAAGACGATTCATAGTTCAGTGATAGTTTCAGAGAAGATAGAGCCGGTGGAGCATGTGGATCTACGGGATAATAGAGTTTGATGGTGTTCATTTTGTAAAGTCTCATGTCAATGTGGATGTGATATTGAGTTATTATACTTTATTATTTGATGTTTTAATTTTTCATGGTATATTGGGCTTTGTATATTTCATTTTTTATAATTTTGTTATATATATTACATTATTAGGATATTTTCATGCTCATATATATGATGTAATGAAGTATATTTATATAAACATTTTTTTTCCATTTATATATATATTATTTCATGGTGACATGTTAATATTATTGATTCAAAGGATAAGACCAGAAATATGATAGATATTATTATTATTGTTTGTAGACATTCCCTTTTCTATTAGAGGTGAGCTTGGGGTTGAACACACAACTTATTACTATACTAGGTTGGGTCTCAGTGGGTGGGGTCATGTCAATATATCACTTAGATAAATATTTATTCACTCTCTCAGAGGTTTTAATGAACAATGTAATTAGTAATGATTCTTCTTCCAGATTAAATAAGATAAAAAAGATCTTAGACATGCTTATAATTTCCCAAAGTTAAAAAAACATAATTTCAAAAATTAATTTCATGAATCATTGGTTCTAAAGATAAAAAATCCTAAATAAAGTATTCAACTTATTTATTTTGGTATAAAATACAATCAAGATAAATTGACTTTTTAATAAAAAATATTTTCCATGAATGTAGAAGTCTACCAAGTATAGTATTTTTGGTCAAAATGTACATTTATATAAATAATTTACTAAACCTAAGTCTATATTTAAACTCATAAATCAACTATCAAAGATTTATGACCTTGATGTGGATTATATTGAGACTATTTTATATCTTTATAATGAACCAAAAAAGTTTATTATGTTGGAATTAGTTGAGGATGAACCATAAGAAGATGTTTTTGAAATTGTACATTCTGATTCACCAAAAATCCAAATGAAACTATAAAAAATTAGTAAAAACATTTGACATATAGGATAAAGGATCTAACATTAGAAATTTTTCAATATTTTATTTATAAACACATGCAAAGCATGATCTTAGAAAATTTACAAACTTCTAGACATGATTGTGTGAAGAAGTACAGAATTTACCAAGGACCAATACAAGGTTTTCTAGTTCGTCCCCCATATCCTTATTTATAATACCTATATATCATATAAGAGTTTTTTTAATTATTTATAGATGATTTATTTTATTTCTTTTCCATTAACCCTACCGGTCATTTAATTGGAATGAATTTTGAACTTGGTCTTCATTGTTATGAGTTGTCTATTGGATTTTATCATGAGGAGTAATCAAATATATTTCAATGGTTTTGCATTTTTTGGGATGAGATTTTTTTATAATACCCTATAAAGTGATAAGGTAAATTAATATTTCTTATGGGTATTGTAAAGGTTTTCACTATCTTTAAAATTGACATCTTGGTTGTTTCCTTAGATGATGACTAAGAATTTGTTGATAAATATGAGGCAAGGGTTTTGGGTGACAATCCAAAAACTGATAAAAAATTTATCTTAAATTTACTTTGACTTTATACAACTACAAAAATTGATCTAAATAATATTATTCCTTGGTTTTTCAATTATGATTAGATCAAATGGAATATGTGGAAATAAAATGAGCATTTTCCACAACCATATTTCATCTATCTTAGGGAAGATCTCCTTATTTTCCTTGATTAGTATTATTGAGACCATTATCATCTTTATCATATAATTATTCACCTTATAACCTTTATTTATATATATAATTTTCCCTACTATGATCAAGGGTCAGATTATATTTTTAACTAGTGGATAAAAATCTCATTCTTTTTTATCTGGGGTAAGAGAACTTGTATGTGTAAGGCCATTTTTATTAGGGGGATGGGTTATGAGAACCATGTATTGTAAATAATATTTATGTAAAAGATAAGTTCTTTACTGGATAAAGACATGTATAGAACCATAAATTCTTGTATATTTAAAAGGAATGGTATCTTTCCAAGTAAAGAATCTTGTCAAATTCATCTTTAACAAAGCCTGTGGACCAGTGTGTAGTGGGTCATTATTTCAACATCAACATGTATACTACATGTTATTATTATTTATGTTAATGTGTGGTTATGGTTTTCTATATAAAGTATCTTTAGTAAATCTATTAGAATAATTTTTAGGGTAAGTTGTTTATGTGTTTTGTAAGATTTATGAAAGTAGATTTTGAAAAGGTTGGTTTATTAAAGTAGTGGTTGTGAGTAGTTGATTTATGTTGTGTGGGTCCCTTTAAAGGATAAAGGGTCACTTTGCACTAGGTATTTGTTCAGATGGGATTAAATTATCTCTAATATTCTTCCATTAATTTTTATAAATAATTTAACACAGGAAGATAAAAAATCAACATTTGGGAGAGGGATCCTTCTACCATTGTGAAATAATATTTTATTGTTTTCATACTCATTGTGTGTTATATTATGTTCTCAATCCCTTCTGTAGTATGTGGTCCTTCCATTTTTTCCATTACCTCCTTTGTGATTATACCTTCTTTTTGACACCCATTTCATTATGTGGATACCTCAACACTAATTTCTATCCCTTGGACTATTACAGGGGGGCTTCAAGAGTTCACTTACTAATGATGTTGGTTATCTTAAGTGTAGTCTTAGTGGTTTTAGGATGTGAAAGGTCATGAAAATTATTCCATAATCCTTTAATGAATTTGAATTGGAAACTACTATATATGAACTTAACAATGTGTTCTAAACAAGGAGAAAAATGGATTCTTGTATTAGTTAGAGTATTATAAGAATCTAGACTTATCATGTATTTACATATAGGAATATAAAGTGTTTTTTAAGCTTAATACTAGTATTAAACTCTTATATATATAAATTTAACACTCTAGAGACAAACTATATCTCTAGAAAGGGAGAAAATAACCAAAGGAGATAGTGTGAGAAATATAGAATTTGATAAAATCAAGGTATATATTGTATAAGTGCTGGAAAAGGAAGAAGTTTCACAAGATATCTTAGAATAAAATGTTTTAGAGACACAAATACTATGTCAATCAATTAATGAAGTTACAGAACCAAATATATATGGTGTAAATACAAGATGGTGTAATCCGTAATAGGATTATTTCTTATATCACATGGCATAAATATTTTAAAAATATTTTTTTATACATAGGAATAGAAAGATTGAATTAATATAATATTTCATGATTTAGCATTAAAATATATCATATATACCATGTTATGTATTAATTTTGGACATATTAAGAAAATTCTAGGATAACTACAATGGTTTGTAGTTAAAACTATCCATAAGAGTACAAAAGAAATTTTTTTGGAATATGGAGAGGATGTAGAACTAGAAATCAAGGGATATGATAGTCTCTAAATAGATCAAATTGATCTAATACCATATTTATTAGTAGATAGAAAAAGGATCTCAAATTAACTAATAGTTTCTAATTCTAAAATATTCTAGTATATTATAGATTTTGAGGTAATAAAAGAAGCAGTTTGAATATGACACTTTGTCTCAAATATTTTTTTAAAAACTGATTGTGTAGATCATATCAAATCTTTATGTGAAAATATTACAGGACCTGTTCTTTTCAAAGAGATTATGTCACACTAGTAGATAAAACATACACATTATAAGGGTCATATATTAAGAATATTTGTTTAGAAACATTAACAGTCAATAAACTAGTCATATAGGGAATTATGGTAGACCCTTTTACTAAATCTATTACACAAAAAAACATGGATATCATGTGAGATATAACTTGTGGGATAGTTATAATTTTTCTCTAGTATAAGTGGGATATTGTTAGGGTAGGTTCCCTAGAACCATATTTATTTATATAATTTTAGTTACCAAACCACATGTATTCAATTTGATATATACAATTATTATTATTATTATATATTGTTTATTATTATTTATACCATATGTAATATTATATTTATAATAATTATTGCATCGATAAATTATAGAAGTTCCCATTTTGATTAGAACAGGGTTATTTAATGATTATATTCTTAAAGATATGACATATGGTTTATATATATCAGTTTGGTAGGACATATAAAATGTTTGACTATCATGTTTGGAGGGCCAATAATCATTGGGATTTCTTCTCAAGAAGTTATCACTTATTGA
The DNA here is from genome assembly GCA_963277665.1 of Viscum album. NCBI lineage: Eukaryota > Viridiplantae > Streptophyta > Magnoliopsida > Santalales > Viscaceae > Viscum > Viscum album. Next base: position 711,416,150 of record OY728162.1, read on the forward strand.
TCACCAAGAGAAGAGATCATGAGGATAGAACCATTAATAAATATTCCATGTACTATTTTCCATTGAGAATTACTATTTTTGAGCATGTTTAACATACCATAGAATTTTGATCCTTATTAATGTAAATCATTAATTACATTATTATATGTACGATGAAGACCCTGGTATATATTCTCATGTAGTAATAACTTGTGTCAGGTGTTCTGTGAGTGGTATGGAATTAATTTAAAGATCAAGAAATATTTTTCTTTTCCAAGTTAGAGAATAAAAAATCATTAAACCTTTGATTAAGATAAAAATAACTAACTTAAATCCATATACATAGTGACCATAGTATAGTTTTTCTTAATTACTCAAAGAAAGGTAAATCAAGAATTAAGGGATTATGATACATGTATTCATCCTATTTGATGGTATATAAGATGGAAAATGGATTATATTATATAATTAGTGTTCAAAGGAAGGTTATTATTTATATAACTTTTCTCTTCATTTATGGAGTCTATGATGTGTTTCTAGATACCACTCTTCATCTATGAGTTATGCTCATTTCCACTGAGAAAGAGGTCTAGAGGGTCACACACTAAGTGTATCCAAAAGATCTTTAAATTCAGTTGAATTTAGTTTGTTATAGTATAATAAATCTTAGATTAAGGTTTGATTTCCTTTCAAGTTATTCCAATAATAATTTAATCCTAATATAATATTGATTAATAATTATGGGTTTTATATTTATATTTCACATATAAATATTCAATTTTTTTCTAAATAAACCTGTGAATATTTATTTTTTAGGTGAGTGATCAGAATGAGATAGTGTACCAAGTCCATGAAATTATTTAATTAGATTAATTATTACATGGGGTTTACTTAATAATATAACATAAATAATTATTTATTTAATAATTGATAAATTAATTAAATATTAATTAACTCTAAAGTTATTTATTTATTGGTTAAATAATAGTTATTATTAAATAATAGTTAAATAAAAATTATTTATTTATCATTTATTATTATTTAATGATAAATTAAAAAATCGCCAATGACATTGGGTTGACTTTTAATTAGGAAAAATACTAGGGACATACTTGTAGTTTCCCTATTCTAGACTCTAGATACACTATATCATTTATAAAGTATAATTAGGATTCTCCATTACAACCCTCATTTAGTTCTCGAAACATAATTGAGGGATCTCTCTCTATGATAATATTAATCCAAAGGAATAATCATATAATTTATTCTATAATCTACATGTGGATGTTGGAGTGAGCTTGGTTATTTTCTCTAGCACCTGATGTATTGATGTTGACATTCTAGGATTTTTGGAGAATGTGTTGATATCTTTAGATGGATTAAAGTTTGAAACCTTAATAAATGATGATAATGACATCGAGTGGGAATTGAATTGCATGAAAATTACTTGATGTATTTGTTTTATATTTAATATTTAATCAAAATAGGAAGTAAAAATACTATTCTTTAGAATATATCATTCGAATTTAGATTAGTTTTAGATCTAACACACACTACACCCTTCTTCCACTATTCCTAGATTATATAAATAATCAAATTAATAAATCCTACATTAGAAATCAGTTAAAAATACCAAACCAAATCCCTAATATTAAACATTATAGAGTATTTTTCATCTTGGTCTTGTAATTTTTTTTATAAATATATATCAAGGATCTTATTAAAATCCCGAGTTAAAACACTTAGATATATTTCATGTTTTCTATGATATCATGACATGTAAAATTAATTATGTGTATAAAGATGATTTATAATATAGGGAAAACCTTAAGTTATCTCTCAAGGAAATTTATGTTTAAAATGTGAATTTTCCAATAAGACTTAAAAAGAATTGAAAATAAGGTGGTTTTCAAAAAAAATTAAAATAATGAAATAAAAAAAACTAGAGATTTTAAGAAATGAAGTGTGTTTTGAGAGAAACAGAATAAGGTGATAATTTCAAGTTTACTACACAACATGTAATGTTCATAGTTCATACAAGTTCATTTTATTGTGGTGTAAGTATTTGGTTGAGGTCAACTGGATTCTTGATTACCCTCCAATCCATTATACTGATGCTTGTATAACCAAACCTTTACATAATAATCATGTATCTAATGTTCATAAATTAATCATGGTATAAGAGTTTATAATTAAAATTAATATTAAATTTATAAAAAAATAAAATATTATTGTATTATCCAATCAGAACAACACAAGTCATGCATGCAAAATCTCACACTAATCAGTTATAGAAAAATCATTTCATTCTCATGTATCAAAAAATCATTCAAATATGAAACAAATTAAGTTAAAAGAAAATGAAATGTTTTTAATCCTAATATAATAATACTTGAAAAGTGTGTAGATCCCTTGAAATGATCACCCACCATTTAACTCTCTATCGAGTGACAGATGAGGCTTGAGTGGATTTCCTTATTTTTAAGTCAGATATGGTAATGGTAGATGATCTAGAGAGGGGTGACTAGACATAATTAAAAATGTAATCAAATAAATTTATTAATTAATTTTATTATCAAAGTTAATTATTAATGTTAACTAACAGAAAAAAATAAAATAACATAAGTATGTTTTGTAAAGTAATTATGTCCAAAGTGGGCATAATATACTCTTATACCTCTCTAATATGTAAGATATACATGTGCACTAATATAATATTTATGGAGGAATCATAAGCCAATTACATAATCCTTTTATAGTAGAGGGAAAACTATGATACTAACTTTTGTATGGGGAGCCACAACCCTTAAAAATTGACTTTAGACACTGGAAGTCACAACCCGAATAGTCCTAACTTTAGATACAGGGAGCCAAAACCCTTAAATTATGACTTTAGAATCTGGGAGTCACTTCTCAAGTAAGAGAAGAAGAAATGATTATTTTGAATGTAAAAACATAAATAAAAAAACTGAGTGTGTGTGAGAGATAAGAAATAGTATTATAAGACTCAAAACCAAACTAAGTAGAAGGAAAATAATTAAATCATATGTACTGGTTCTTGAGGATTATATCATCTCATCTCGTCAAGGTAGTATAATTAGAAGTAAGAGAAATTAATCCCTTGATAGATCATATAGGTGATGAAATAGAGTATGGCACATGACATGATTTCAATAGTAGGCTAAAAGTTCACAGCTTTGTTCATAAGGAAAAATAATGTATCGAAGTTGTTAACCCATAATGTTTTTTTAATTGTCCCACCACCATTAAATAATATCTTTAAAAAAAATTAACAAACCAATATTTGGGTAAAGCAATTCAAATTCAAAAAAAAATTTATAAAATAGAGAGAGAGAATTATTATGTAGAATAATCAAAAAAATTAAATATTTAAATTAAAACCAAAGATTAATTCAAACAGATTTTATTCAACTAATAAATGATAATAATAAGTCAAATGAAATCTCATAAAAATTGTAGTACTGTTTAAAACAAATATCAAATACAATTTAATTTAAAGTATCATGTAATTTAAAAAATAACTATAATACTTTAAATGGAATAATTTTTTTAAAATATAATAAATTTCATTAAAAAATAATTTAGAAAATAAACATTTAATGAAATTAACTTAAAATATTAAAGCATAAATATTTCTTAAATTTATTGAAATTGTACATATGAATAAATAATAAAAAAATAATTTTTTTAAAGCACCTTAAAATTATTTTAAAAACTACTATTTGATTAAATATAATATTTATAAATTTTATAAATGATTAAAAATGTAAAATAATTATAATATTCAAGCAGTTCATCAAAATATAAAAAGTGAAGAAAAAAAAGCATGAATAAATCATAAATAACAACAGAAAAAATACCAAGAAGCAACAAATAATATTCACCATTGATAAATTAAGCCATTGTTGGAATTTTGAGTCATTTTTAATATTAAACCACCATTGATTTTAAGACATCATTGGATTTATTTAAAAATTATTCACTGTTTCATTTTTAAAATGAGTCATGATTGCATTTTAAAAATCAGTAACCATTGGAAATTTTATTTAACCCACCTTTATAAAAAAAGTCAACACACCATTAGAAATTTTATAAAAATTTAAAAAGTAGAATAATTAAGCTACCATTGTATAGAAAAGAGATGATAAAAAAATGGAAGAGTAAAACATATTACCTACTATTTGCATTGATATTTAAGGAAGAAAATTTTTATAAAAGTAAAACAAACGCCTACCATTGGGTGTTGATATAAATGGAAAAGGAAAACAACACCTACAATCGGGTATACATACAAAGTGAGAATTTTTTTTTTGGAAAATGATTAACCCACCATTATTATTGTGAAAGGAGAGTTCATCCACCATTATAATGGAAACATAGGCCATTGTTAAAGGAAGTAACAAAGAAGACTCCATTTGAATATAAACATAATGATAATGAATTTTGACCCTTATAGGATATGCTAAAGGTAATTAGAGATGAAAATCATAATGAATAAGAATCTTGAGGGATTATCTATGGATGAAAGCGGTTAGAGGTAAAATATTATGAATAGTAAATCATCATTTTATGTTCAAACTAAACATATAAACTTAGATGAATTTTTAAAATATATAAATTCTTGAATTTGATGTTGGTACAACAGACTAATTTGTATATAGTTTCAATAAGTTTCGAAAAAAAAACAATAATCAATTAATTTTGATAATTATTTAAATAAATATGATCCAAATACAATAAGAATCATATTTTACTACTCTAGAAACCATTTTAGTACGTTGGGATAAATTTGAGGTATGTAAATGATATTTTTAGTGTTTTATGTAGTTAAATTAAATGAATAAAATATTATTATCTTTCTAACTGAATAAACATCAAGCAATTATGATTAGAAACAGATGAGATATCAAAAAAATAAAAAATATTTTAAATTATGGAAAATCTAGATTCTTATAATTGTGGTAAGATCTTTATATAAAAGTCAAACCCCTTAATAAAAGAAATATCCTTCCATTTAGACTAATGAAATGAATATAAATAATTTAGCTTTCAAATGGGATAGCTTTCTCAATAAGGTGATTTGTATAACATAATTTATAAAATAAATACACCAGAAAACTATAAATCAGTTTAAACTTAATGTTTTTCTAGAAACAAAAAACATGATCCATTTTTGTGATTAAATGATAACATTCTAGTTAAATATTTAGACAACATTTCTGTTTAATAAAATCTATATTAACTTTTTATCTTTTATGTGAAATAATAATTATAAAATTCTGATCACTACAACACAATTTATAATTAAAATACAGATAGGTATTAAAAATAGATTTTCAAATAAAAAATAAAAGGGTTTTGGATATTTAAAAACATAAAATAATATGTAATAAAAAATAAATACATGTATGAACATGCATAATATCCCTATTTTTTTATTGAAAACCCAAAAAAATTAAAACCAATTTTATCCCGCCTTTTTAAATAAACAAAAGAAGAAAACAAAAATTCCCTTTGAAAAAATGAAATGAAAATAATAATTAAATTTACAACATTCCAAATTCAAATTAAATTTTTTCAAACTAAAGAGAGTCTAAAGGCTTGGTAGATATGTCTACTAGCTGATTTTTAGTAGGGATAAATTCTTAAACAATATCACATTTAATGACATGATATCTATTAACATGAAATCTAATATGGATAATATTTGTTCTAGAATATTGTAAGGTATTTTTAGAAATAGATATTGTATGTGTGCTATCATAATAAATAGGAAATTTATTAGGATAAATACCAAAATTAGATAAATTTTACTTAATCTATAAACTTTGAGCACAACTACTAGAAGAAGATATATACTCAGCTTCTATAGTAGATAGAGAAAAATATAATTGTTTCTTAAAAAACCAAGAAATTAAACATTTTTCCAAAAAATGACACATATCTCATGTACATTTTCTATAAATTCTATAGCCTCCAAAATCAGAGGCAGAATAATTCATTAAATCAAAATAATTTTATTTTGGATAAAATAAACCAGAATCAATACTTTCTTTAACATATCTAATTATTATTTTTTATATCTTTAATATGACTTTATTTATTATTTTCTTGAAATCTAGCACATAAACAAAAACTAAACATGATATTGGTTCTAGATGTAGTTAAATATAGTAAGCTACCTATCATGCCTCTATAAACTTTAATATCAACAATTTTACCAGATTCATGAACATCTAATTTAAAAGTTGTACCCATATTAGTTTTCATTGATTTAGATAAATCGAGAACAAATCATTTCACCAGTTCTTTGGCATACATAGATTGATTAAGAGAAATTACATCATTTCTTTGAAAATTTTGAAGCCTAAGAAAGAACTTGAATTCTCCCATGAAAATCATGTCAAGATAAGAAGACATCAAAGTAGAAAAATCATTAAAAATTATTTCACTAGATGAACCAAAAACTATATCATCAACATATATTTTTATAATTAAAATATCATCAAAAGTTATTTTTATAAAATGTGAAGGATCAAAAATGCCTTTCTCGAAACCATTATTTAATAGAAATAAATAAATTATTTCATACCAAAAATGTTGTTCCTATTTAAGACCAACCAAATCTTTAGATAATTTAAAAACATGATTAGAAAATTTTTTATTTTCAAAAAAAGGAGGTTGAGAAAGATAAACTTCTTCAATTATAAAACCATTTAATAAATCACTTTTCACATCCATTTGATATAATTTAAAACCTTGAAAACAAGAAATATCTAACAGAATATTAATAGCCTATAACCTGGAAACAGGTGAAAATGAATCTTTAAAGACTATATCTACTTATTGAGATTATCCTTGAGCATCAATTCTGTATTTTTTTTTGAAAATCTATCTTGATTCATTGAGCTTATTTATAAATATCTATTTAGTTCCAATGACCTTCTCATCCATGGGAAATTCTACTAAAGGCAAAAAATTATTTCTAAAAAAATTATTACACTCATTTTTTTAGCATAAATATAGTTAGAATAATTTAAAGTATCAATAATATTAATAGGAAAAAAATGAGAAATAAAATCAAAATTATCACAAAAATTTAAAAAAAATTCCATGTTTTAACATCAGAATCAACATTTCCAATTATATTTTCAACAAGATTATATTTATGAATGACTCATGATTATGGATTATGATGATAATCATTATGCTCCCCATCAATTGATTCATCCTTATCTAGGGGTTTTTCTTCAATAAAATTTAAATCTCTAAACTCTTCATCAAAAACATTATAATGAGAATTTAAATTAAATTTTTTTTCATAAAAAATAGTGTGAACATATTCTTTAATAACCATACCTCTTTTATTATAAAATCTATAATATTTACTATTATTAGAATATCTAAGAAAAATAACTTTGTGACTTTTAGCATAAAATTTATCTAAATTATCCTTTGATTTGAAAATAAAAACTTTACAACCAAAACCTCTAAAATAACCAACTTTAGGAATTTTATTTTTTAATAATTCATAAAGAGTTTTTTTAAAAAAATATCTAATAATAATTCTATTTTAAATATAACATGAAAAAAACAGCCTTAGCCAAAAAATATCTTGGAAAATTGTATTCACTTAACATAGTTTGATCCATTTCAATAAGAGTAATATTTTTCTATTCTACAACATAATTAAAATGTGGTGTTCTAGGAGAAAAAAAATTATGAAAATAATAATTATTTTCAAAAAAATAAAAAATCTAAATTATTAAATTCAACTCCTTTATCAATATGAGTAGACATAATCATACAAACTATTAATTTTTGAACTAAATTATAAAAATTAGTAAATCTAGACAAAGTATCATTTTTTTGAGTAAGAAATTATACCCATGTAAATATACTATAATCTTTAATAATAACTATGGTATATTTCATTCCACTATGGATAGAAATATTAGTAGGAACAAAAATATCAAGATATACTGACCATAAATGTCTATTAGTACTTATCTGATTGATAGGCCTAATATAATTGTTTTTGCTTCCCTTTCATGCAAACATCACAAACATGAAGTTTTTCTTTCTTCAAAGAAGGAAGCTATAACACATTCTTTGGTTCTAAGAGCTTATTTTACATTCTGAAATTAACATGAGCTAAACGTCGATGCCAAAGGATGTTGTCATTATTTATAGCATTCAAACTCTTAACATGTTAAATAGTTAGTTTAGTAAAATAAAATGTAAAATTATTTTATTTTCTATTAGCATAACCTAATAATTAATCATCATTAAATAATAAAATTTAATCTTTTTTAAATTTAACATCCATTTCATCATCACATAATTTTGATGTACTAATTAAATTATGTTTTAAAACTTCAACATATAAAACTATAGAAATAAAATTAGAATTTAAAATCCCAACATCACTAAAACCTTTTACTTTATCTTTGGAATTATCTCAAAATGTAATAGTGCCTCCATCAAATCTGTTGTATGTGGTTAAATTTGATGGGTATCTGGTCATATTCCTAGATAATCCATTGTCCATATACCATATGTCTTTCTTGAGACGTCCAAGGAATTTTTCCTAAAAAAATAAATTACTTTACAATTTTGGTACCTAAACTAGTGTGGGTCCAATAGGATTAGTAACACAATTCTTAGGTACCCATAAAGAATTTAAACAACTATTTTGTGGTACTCAAGATAAAAATAATTTATAAATATTTTTTTTAAATCCCAAAGACAGTTTGAATCTAATAGAATAATCATTTTTACAGTGACCTTTAATGTCACATTTATAACAAGTAAAAGTAGAAGTACGACCATTTGTTCTTTTAATGAAATGAGTTTTAAACATTTGAGGTAATTATCTATCATAACTGAAACCATATTTATTTTTATCAGTTTTAGTTAAAGATATCTTCTCATGATATTTTTCAGGACCTTAAATAAAAGTAGATAAAATTTTTAATGCATTCAACATCATTTTTCAAATTTTCAATAAATGTTGAAAAGATTTTGGATTATTAGAAAAATTTCAATGAGATACAGAAGTAGTGTTTCTTAATTCTTTATTTTCTTTTAAAGTTAATTTATTTTAAAAAATAAATGCCTTACTATTTCCCTTAAGATTATTATATAAATCAGTATCTTTGAAAAAAATATTTTCTTAATCTTTTAATATCTTTATTTAATTTAGAAACATTCGGGTTTTTAGAATCATATTTAGAATCAGATTATCTAGAATAAAAACTAGAATTACTAACTTTATTAAGTGATTCTATGAAGAAAAAGTTAGCAATTTATTTTTCATTTCCATATTGTCCACTGGAATCAGATTCTTTAGTTCAGGTTCAACTAGTTTTCAATGCCTTTTTATCCTTATTTTTTTATTTATTATTTATTTTAGGAAATTCATTCTTGATATACCCTTTCTTCTTGCACTAATAAAAAGTTACATCTGAAGCATTGTAATTTATACCACCTTTCTTATCTCCCTTGTGTTTTTATTTCTTAGGTTTTCATCTAGACTTATTTTTGAATCCTTTCTTTTTCATTTTATTATAAAATACAATCACAATCTAATATGTTTCTTCTTTTTCACTATCATGTAGATCAAAATCAAAAGATTTAGTAACAACAATATGCACATATTTAATAGATAAAACATTTCTTTTTTTGTCTCCTCGTCAGTTATGTTCTTTATTTCCAGTTCATACTGAAGTAGTTATCTAATCAATTCATCCAGGGTGTACTCTTTGAATTTATTTCTTTCATCAATGATAACCTTCTTTGCATACCATTTCTTTGATAAGTCTCATATAACTCTTTCAACAAGTAATTGGTTTTATATTGACTCTCTAAGTGAATTAATTCTATTTACAATTCTTGTGAATTTGTGGAACATTAGGTTTACCATTTCATATTAACCTATATTGAAGTCTTAGTACTATGCTCAAAGCATTCAAATATTGGTTCAAATAAATTTTTGAAAGCCAAGATGAGTGCTTTTAAAACCATCTAAATTTTGTGAGCTATCTTACAAGGATACACATGACTAAAAACACTTCTTCCAATAGAATGATACAGAATATTAGTAACTTTATAATTTAAAAAATATTTAAAAGAATTATTTCCTATATGTTTATCCGGTACAACCTTTATAATTAAAAAAAAAAATCTTGTAGAATCGTTTATTATAAATGTATTTGGGTTGGCTTTGGGTAGAGTGTACTATTTTGACATGATAGACCAGTGCTCAATGCTTAACTATTTGAGGTATTCATCCATTCAGGATCTCCAATAGCCATAATTATTTCCATAAATATGTGATGGATTCTGAAGAATCCTAGATTCATTTGGGTTCAATCCACCATCTTAATGATATTTTTCTTAGAGTGTGAGGTCTAGGAATAGGTTAATGCAATTAAATATAAATGCAGACTCTATAAAAGGGTTGGATAAATTCTAGAGGGAATAAGATTTGATAAAAAAATTATGGTATTGGGAAAGATAATTAAATAACTAAACTATTATTAAGAAAGTTTAAATTTGATACCAACTGTTTGGTCAAATAGGGAAATGGAATATGGTATAGAGAGGGGTAAATATAACAGATTAAAAATTTAATCATATAAATTGATTAAATAAATTAACTATCAAAGTTAATTATTAAGGTTAATTAGTAGTAGAAAAGGTAAACAACACAATTATTTTTTTATAATAGTTAAATCCAAATTGGGTCAACTCTATTATTTTACCTCTCTACTCAATGAGAGATACATGAGCACTAATATGATTTTTATAGGGAATCATAACCTAATTACTAAATCCTTTTATAGTGGAGGGATAACCATGACAATAAATTTTGTATGGGGAATCACAACCCTTACAACCTGACATTAGACACTAGGATTCCCAACTCGAATAGTCTTGACTTTAGATATAGGGAATCACAACCCTTAGATCCAGAGTTTAGAATATAGGAGTCATAGCCTGATGGAGAGAAGACAAAATTATGCTTTCGAATAAAAAATCTTAAATCGAAAAATTGTGTGCATGTGAGAGATTAGAAATTGCTTTAAATATCTCAATACTAGATGAATTATAAGATTAATAATTAAATAACATGTACTGGTTCTTGAGGATTATATCCGCTCCTCTTGTCATGGTAATAGAATTTGAAGTAGAATAAATTCGGCCCTTAATAGATTGTGCAGGTGATGAAATAGTGTATGGAATAGGACATGATTTGAACAGTATGATAAATGTTCACAACTTTGTTCTTGAGGAAAAATATAGTATCAAATTTCTTAACCCATAGTATTCCTTGAAGTGTCCAGCCACCTTTAAATGGGGTCTGTAAAATAAAATTTAAGAAAAAACAATCTCCAGGTAATGTAATTCAAATCTAAAACTGATTAAATTATTCGATGGAGAAAGATAATTATTATTTTAAATAATCACAACAAATAAATTTTTGAATTAAAACCAGAGACCGATTCAAACATATTTTAATTAAATAATAAATTATAACAATATGTCAAATGTAATCCCATAAAAATCATAACACTATTTAAAAAAAATATTAAATACAATTTACTTTAATGTATCATGTAATTTAAAAAATAATTATACTAATTTAATTGGTATAAAAAGTGTTTAAATATAATCAATTTCCTTAAACTATAATTTATAAAAGAATAAGACAATGAAATTAAATTAAAATGTTAACACATAAATATTTATTAAGTTTTATGTAAGTGTATAAATGAATAAATAGAAAATTAATACAATTTTTAAAACACTTTAAAAATATTTTAAACACATATCTTGTCTTGAATATAATATATCTTAATTTTATAAATTAATAAAACAAATAAAATAATTATAAATTGCACGCAGTTCATAAAAATATAAAAAATGATGAAAAAAGAGCATGAATAAATCATCACTAAGGGTAAAAAAAATACCTAGTGGTGAAAAAAATAATTCATCATTGAAACATAATTTGATACTCCATTGATAAATTGAGTCACCATTAATTTTAGGTCTCTATTGAGTTTAAGTAACTGTTGTATTTTTTTTTTAAAACTAGTCACCATTGAATTTTAAAAATGAGTCACCATTGGAAATTTTATTTAACCGACCATTATAAATTTTATTTACCCACCATTGAAAATTTTATAAAACTTTGAAAAAGAGAATAAGTAACCTACCATTTTATTCTAAGAGATAATGAAAAAAATAGAAAAGTAAAAAATATTAACTATCAATGGAATTGATATTGAAGGAAGCCGATTTTTGGAAAATTAAAACAAAAAGCTGGAATTGGGTGTTGATAAAAATGGAAAAGGAAAACAAACATATGCTATTGGGTAGATATGAGAAGTGAGAATTCATTTTTTCAAGAAATTAACTCACCAGCATTGTGGATAAAGGAGAGTTCATCCACCATTGTAATGGAAACACAATCCATTGTTAAAGGAAGTAACAAAGAATCATCCACTACACTATAAACTTAACGAGTATATATGGTGAACCTTTGAGGATACAATAAACGGAATAATATATGAAAATCATGAATAAGAAGAAGAATAATCTTGAGGGATTATCCATGGAATAAAGTGGTCGGAGGTTGAATATGATAAATAGTAAATCATCCTTTTATGTTCAAACTTAACATATGAACTTAGATGAATTTTTAATATATATAAATGATTGAATTTAAAGTTGTTACAACATAATTAATTGTATATAATGTCAATATATTTACAAAGAATAAAAAATATCATAATTTTGATAAGTATTTAAAGAGATATGATCAAAATACAGTAAGAAAAATATTAGACTACTATAGAAACCATTTCATTAATTTCGGATAAATTTGAGGTACGTAAATGATATTTTTAGAGTTTTATATAGTTGAGTCAAATAAATAAATTCTTTTTATATTTCTAACTAAACAGATTCCAAGTGACTCTAATTAGAAATGTATGAGATATCAAAGAAACAAAAAACTATTTTAAATTATGGAAAATATATATTCTCATAATTGTTATAAGAAGTTTGGATAAATGGTGCACCCCATAAAAAATAATTATCCTTCTATTTAAACTAATGAAATGAATATGAATGAGTTATATTTAAAATAGTAAAAGTTTCACAATAATGTAATCATTATATCACGATTTATAAAATAAATACAGAATAAAACTATAAATCACTTTAAACGTAATGTTTTTCTATAAACCAAAAACAATATTCATGTTCAAGATTAAGTGAGAATATGCTATAAAACGATTTACACAATGTTGTTGTTTAATAAAAGTTATATTAACTTTTTATACTTCATATGAAACAATAATTATAAAATTACGATCACTATAACACAATTTATAATAAAAATATAGAGTGGTTTTAAAAACATATATTAACATAAAATAACAAAAGGGTTTTAGATATTTCCAAACATAAACTAATATATAATCAAACCAAATAGAAATAAATACATTTACATGAACAATGTATCCATTTTTATATTACAAAACTAAAACATTTAAATCCAATTTTATCGCACTTTTTTTTTAAATAAAGAAACCCCCCCCTAAAAAATGCAATGAGAAAATAATTAAATTTACAACATTTCAAGTACAAATTTAATATTTTCAAACTGAGCATAGTATAAAGGATTAGTAAATATATATTCTAGCTGATTTTTAGTAGGGATATATTCTAAAACAATATAACCTTTAATGAAATTATCTCTAATAAAATGAAATATAATATCAATATTATTTTTTCTAGAATGTTGTAATAGATTTTTAGAAATACAGATCGCAAATGTTTTATCACAATAAATAGGGAACTTAACAAGATAGATACCAAAATCAAATAAAGTTTTATTAATCCATAAAATTTTATCTCAACTACCGGAAGCATAGATATACTTATCTTCTCCATTAGATAGAGCAAAAGATAATTGCTTCTTAGAAGACCAAGAAATTAAATTTTTTCCCAAAAAATGATCCACACTTGATGTACGTTTTTTTTAATTCTAAAACCTCAAAAATAAGAGACAGAAAAACTATTAAATCAAAATAATTATATTTTTAGATAAAATAAACCATACTCAATAGTTTCTTTAAAAAATATAATTATATTTCTTATAGTTTTAATATGAATTCTTGTTGGATCATCTTGAAATATAACACATAAACAAACATTAAACATGATATTAGGTCTAGATGCAGTTAAATATAGTAACATACCTATTATGCCTTTATGAACATTAATATAATTTTTTTTAACATATCTATCAATATATAAATTATAATTAGTACCCATAGAAGTTTTCATAGATTTAGACAAATCAAGACCAAATCTTTTAACCAATTCTTTAGCATACTTAGATTGATTAAGAAAATTTGCATCATTATTTTGGAAAATTTAAAGTCTAAGATAGAATTTAAATTATACCACAAAACTCATGTAAAAATTAGAATACATCAAAGTATAAAAATAATTAGAAAGTATTTCACTAGATAAACCATAAACTATATCATCAACATAAATTTGTACAATTAGAATATAAATAGAAGTTATTTTTATAAAAAGTGTACGATTAACTTTTCCTTTCTTGAAACTATTATTTAATAGAAATAAAAAAATATTTCAAAACAATCACGAGTTTATTGTTTAAGATTATAAAAATATTTAGATGATTTAGAAACCTAATTAGAAAATTTTTTATTTTCAAAATGAGGAGGTTGAGAAACATAAACTTGTTTATTTATAAAACCATTTAAGAAAGAACTTTTTACACTTATTGGATATAATTTAAAACCCAAAAAACGAGAAAAACCATAAAATTTGTAATATCCTTTAACCTATAAACGTTTACAAATAAATCTTCAAAGTATATACCTTCTTCCTGAGAGTATCCTTCAGAAAAATTTTGGATTGTTTTTGAGAATCTGTCCAGATCCGTCCAACTTATTTCTAAATATCCATTTAGTTCTAATTACTTGATTATCCTCAGAAAATTATACTAATGAACAACCATTATTTATAAAAAATTGATTAATCTCATATTTCATAGAAACATATCACTTATAATCATTTAAAGCATTGTTAATATTATTATGAACAAAATCATAAATAAAAGTAGAATTTTCACAAAAATTTAAAACAAAATTTCTAGTTTTAACACTAGAATCAACCTTTCCTATAATATTCTCAATATGATGATCTTTATGAATATTCCATGATCTTGGATCATGTCAATAAGGATTATTCTACCCCAAAATTGATTCATCCTTATCCTGGGGTTTTTCTTCACCAAAATTAAAATCTCTAAACTCGTCATAAAAAACATTAGAATTAGAATTTAATTTAACATTATTTTCATCAAACATAATGTGAAAATATTATTCAATTACCACAGTTCTTTTATTATAAACTCTATATGCTTTACTAGTATTATAATATCCAAGAAAAATAACTTCAATATTTTTAGCATTAAATTTATCTAAATAATCCTTTGAATTTAAAATAAAAACTTTAGAACCAAAAACTAAAAAATAACCAACATTAGTACTTTTATTTTTGAATAAATCATAAAGAGTTTTCTTTAACAAAATTCAAATAAGAATTCTATTTGAAATATAAAAAACAGAAAAAATAACCTCATCCAAAAAATTTCTCGGAAAATTATATTCATTTAACATAGTTTGAGCCATTTCAAAAAGAGTTCTATTTTACCATTCTACAACACCATTTTATTTTGGTGTTATAAGTGTAAAATAATTATGAAAATAACCATTATTTTTATAAAAAATTTCAAAAACTAAATTATGAAATTCACCTCCTTTGTGACTATGAATAGAACTAATCCAATAAGCATTATCATTTTGAACTAAATTACAAAAATCAGTAAATCTAGATAAGGTGTCATTTTTATGAGTAAGAAAGTATACCCACTAAAAATATATTATAATAATTAATAATAACTAAGGTATATTTATTTCCTTCAAGGTTATAAATTTTTGTATGACCAAAAAGATCAAGATGTTACAATTGTTATGGTCTATTAGTACTTATCTAATTGATAGGTCTAAAAGAATTTTTTTGTTGCTTCCCTTTTGTACAAGCGTCACAGACATGATGTTGTTCTTTCTTCAAGGAAGGTAGTTGTAACACATTCTCATGTTTTGAGAGACTATGTAACATTATTAAATTAATATTACATAAACATCGATTCCAAAGGATGTTGTCATTCTATATAACATTCAAACACTTAACATATTGAATAGTTAGTTCAATAAAATCAATAGTATAAATATTTTATTTTTTATTATCATAAATTAATAATGAGTAATCTTTAAAAACTAAACATTTATCATTTTTAAATTTAAATTCCATTAAATCATCAAAAAATTGTTATATAGTTATTAAATTATGTTTTAAAACTTTAATACATAAAACTTTATAAATAAAAGTAGAATTTGAAATACCAACTTTACCAAAACCTTTTACTTTGTATTCAGAATTATCTTCAAATGTAATACTAACTCTATCGGATTTTTTTTAAGTGAAAAAGTTTTATGGGTATATGGTTATATTCCCAGATCATCCAATATCCATGTACTATAAGTTGTTCTTAAGACATCCCATGCATTTTTCTTATAAAAATCAGTCTCTTGAATATTTTGGTACCCAAGCTACATTGGGTCCAACAGGATTAGTAATAAAATTATTAGGTACCCATATAAAATTTAAATGGATACTTTATGGTACTATAGATAAAAAATATTTATAACAATTTAGTTTTTAAATCCCAAAAATTGTTTGAATCTAAGATAAAAATCATTTGCATAGTGACCTTTCACGCCATATTTAAAATAAGTGATAGTAGAAGTACAACCATTTTTACTTTAAAAAAAATGAATTTTGAAACATTTGAGGTAATATTATATCATAACAAAAACCATATTTAATTTTTCATTTTTATTCAAAGATTTCATCTAATAATATTTTTCACAAACTTAAATAAAAGAAGATAAAATTTGTTTAAGGCGTTCAATTTTCTTTTTCAAAATTTTATTCAAATTCAGAGCAGATTAAAAACTTTCACAAACTATGGAATGAGAAGAAAAATTAGTGTTTCTTAATATTTTTTTTATTATAAAATTAATTTATTTTAAAAATTGAGTTTCTAATTATTTTCCTTAAGCTTATTATATAAATCATAATCTTTGACAATATCTTTTCATAATATTTAAATTTATGTATTTAATTACTAAAAATTTGAGTTTTTGTAATCATTGTCATAATCAGATTATCTAGAATAAATACTAGAATTACTAATATTATCTAGTGATTCTATGAAGAGAAAGTTAGCAATTTCATTTTCACCTCCATATTGTTCACTAGCATTAGATTCTTCTGTACAACTCCAACTTATTGTCAATTCCTTTTTATCCTTATTTTTATATTTTTATTTATTATTTATTTTAGTATTGTTATACTTGATATTCCCTTTCTTCCTTCACTCATAACAAGTTACATCTAAAGTAATATAATTTACACCACCTCTCTTATCTCCCTTGTATTTTTTCTTTTTTATGGTTTCTTCTAAATTGATTTTCAAATCATTTATTTCTCGTTCATTGGTAATTTCCAGTCACAATATGAGACATATCTTCTTTTTCACTATCCTGTAGATTATAATCAAAAGATTCAGTAGAAATAATATTCACAAATTTAAAAGCTATATTTTTTCTTTTTGTTTCCTTCTTGTCAGCAATGTTCTTCTGTTATAGTTCATATTGAAGTAATGATACAATCAATTTATCTCAGGCATATTATTTTAAGTTCCATCTTTCATCAATTTGAACCTTATTTTCATTCCATTTTTTGGTTAAGAATCGTAGAACTCATTTAATAATTACTGGGTTTTCTAGTACTTCTCTAAGTGAACTCATTCCATTCAAAATTCTAGTGAATTTGTGGAAAATATTTTTTACTATTTCATCATCACCCATATTGATGTCTTGGTACTCTTATTGAGGCATTACAAGATTGGTTAAAATCAATTTATCAGATCTAGATGAGTGACTTGTAATATCTTCCATATTTCAGGAGTTATCTTACATGAAGACTCATGATTAAAAACACTTCTGTTAATAGCATAATATAGAATATTAACAACTTTTTAATTTTAAAAATATCTAATATAATCATTTCCTATAAGTGTATCTAGGTTATCTTCACATAGAGTGTACTTTTTTGGCATGATAGACTAGTGATCAATGCTCAAATATTTGAGTTATTCCTCCATTCGGAATCTCCAGTAGTCTTAATCATTTCTATAAAAGTGAGGTGTATTTTTTGAAATCCAAGTGTCATTTAGGATAAATCAAATCATATTAATGATATTTTCCTTAGAATATAATGTTTAGGAATAGGTTGGCACAATTAAATATAAAATTAGACTCTATAAAAGGGTTTCTAAATTCCATAGGGAACGAGCTTTTCTACTAAACTCTTGGTATTGGGAAAGAGAATGAAAATGATAAAGTATTATTAAGAAAGTTACCCTTTAATACCAATTTTTAGGTTAGATAGGGTAATAGAAGATGGTATAGAGAGGGGTGAATAGACCAGATTAAAAATTTTATCAAATAAATTTATTAATTAAATTAATTATCAAATTAAATTATTAAGGTTTATTGGAAGTGGAAAAAATAAATAAAACAAGGATGTAATTTTCAGTTGTTCAGTCCAAAGTGGACCTAATTTACTCTTACACCTCTCTAATCATATAGATATATGTGTTCACTAATATGATTTTTATGGTGGATTCATAACCTAATTACAGAATCCTTTTCTAGTGGAGGGATAACCACAACACTAAATTTTTTATGGGGATTCAAAACTCTTACAACCTGACTTAAAACATTGGGATTCACAACCCAAACAGTCCTTACATTAGATACAGGGAGTCAAAACCCTTAGATACTTACTTTAGAATCCATGATTCCAAACCCAAGGAAGAGAATAAGAAATGAATCTTTTGAATCAAAAAGCACAAATAGAAAAACCTATTTCATGTGAGAGATGATAAATAGTGTTACAAGACTCAAAATTGGATTAATGAGAAGATAAATAACTGAAGGACATGTTTTGGTTATTGAGGATTATATCATCTCATCTCATTGAGGTATAAAAAGTTGATGAATAAGAAATTTTTCCCTAGATATATTTTACAGGTGATAAAATAGAGTATAATAGAGGACTTGTTTTGGAAATTGGCTAAAATTTCACAACAATTTTCTCGTGAAAAAATAGTGTATCAAAGTTGTTAACCTATAGTGTTCCTTGAAGTGCCCTATCAACTTTAAATAGGATTAATAAAACAAAATTAATAAACAAATCTCTCAGTAAAGCAATTAAAATTCAGAAAAGATTGAATTATTCGAGAGAGAGAGAGAGAGAGAGTTATTGTGCAGAATAATCACAAAAAATAATTTTTTGAATTAAAATCAAAGACCAATTCAAAAGGATTTTAATTAACATATAAATAATAATAAACAAATAAAATTTAATCCCATAAAAATCATAATACTATTTAAAAAATATTAAATAAAATGTAATTTTAATAATCATGTAATTTAAAAAATAATTATTCTATTTAAATGTTATAAAAAGTGTTTGAATATAATTAATTTCATTGAAAAATATTTTAGAAAGGAATCAGTTAATGAAATTAACATAAAATATTAAATCATAACTATTCTTTAAATTTTTTGAAAGTGTACAGATGAATAATTAGTAAATAAATACAATTTTGAAAAAACTTTCAAAAATATTTAAAACACTTCAATTGGCTTAAATATAATATATATTAATTTTAGAAATTATTAAAAAAATTATAAAATTCATGAAGTTCAAAAAAATATAAAAAATGATGGAAAACATATCTTGAATAAATCATCCCTGACGGTAGAAAAAATACCTCAAAATGAAAAAAATAAGTCGCTACTGAAAAATAATTTAAGACACAAATGATAAATTAAGTAACTATTAAGTTTAAGTTATCATTGAGTTTAATCCATTATTTTATTTTTAAAAAAATGAGCCATCGTTTCATTTTAAAAATGAGTCACTGTTGTATTTTAAAAATAAATCACCATTGGAAATTTTATTTAACCCACTATTAGAAATTTTATCTAACCCACTGTTGGAAATTTTATAAAAAATTTTCAAAGGGAATAATTAACCTATCAATTCATTGAAAATGGAGGAATCTAATTTTTGGGAAAGTAAAAAAAAACACCTACCAATAGGTGTTGATAAAAATGGAAAATGAAAAAAACACCTACTATTTGGTATAAATGAAAAATGAGAAGCCATTTTTTGCAAAGGATTAACCAACCATTGTTGTGGCTGAATGAGAGTTCATCCACCATTGTATTGGAAATACAATACATTGTTAGAGGGAGTAATAAACTATCCTCTATTTGACTATAAAAATAATGATCATGAATGGTGTACCTTGTAGGGGTTGATAAAGGGAATAAGTGAAATAAATCACGAATAAGAAATATTTTGAGGGATCATCCATGGAGGAAAGTGGTTGGAGGTTAAAGATGATGAATAGTAACCCATCATTTTATGTTCAAACTAACCATATAAACATTGAATAATTTTTAATCCATATAAATGAATGAATTTAATGTTTTTATAGAAGACTTAATTGTATATAAATTATATATATTTCCAAATAATTAATAATATATTAATACTGATAAGTACTGAAAGAAATATGATAAAAATATAGTAAAAACCATATTTTATTACTATTAAAACCATTTCATTACATCGGGCTAAATTTTAGGTATGTAAATGAATTTTTTATAATTTTATGTTATTGAATAAAATTAAGAAATTATTATTATATTTATAATAGAAAAAATTTGGAGAGATTCTGATTATAAATGAATGATATATCAAACAAACAAAAAATATTTTAAATTATGGAAAATATATATTCTATGAATTTTTATAAGATCTTCAGATAAATAGAGCACCCCATAAAAAATAATTAGCCTTATATTTAAACTAATATAATGAATATGAATGAGTTATATTTATCATCATATGGGTTTCACAATAATTCAATCATTATATCATAAGTTATAAAATAAATATTGAATAAAACTATAAATCACTTTAAACTTAAACTTTTTTCTAGAAACTGAAAACACAATTCATGTTTGGGATTAAATGAAAATATACTAGAGAAAAATTTACACAATTTTTTAGTTTTAAATAAAATTATCTTAAAATTTTATATTTCATATGAAACAATAATTATAAAATTATGATCACTACCGAACAATTTACAGTAAAAACCATATTTTACTACAATATATATATATATATGGTACCCTTATTGCATTGGTAATAAGATATACACCAAAAAAGGAAAGTAATATCATCCTTGAATTAATTCAATCATTTCATCTTCATAACATGCAGAAAAGAGAAGAAATAAAAGGGTGAGATATGATGCTCAATATGGGTTAAGTACACCAACAGTTTTCATGAATCAATAATAAATAAAACATAACCAATATTTAAAGGTTTATAAAAAACTGGAATACACTCCATTTAATAAAAAAAAATTCAATTATGAGAGGATAAGGTGTAATCTTTATGCCAATGTGAATGATTGGAAACAACTTCCATTTAATCAATAACTTGAGCACAATCTGAATTCATGGATAATATCATAGTGATTTTCACATGGATAATAATTTATAACATATTAATGAAAAAAATTCTTACTAATTTTGATGCCATGATCTTATTCATCATGGTACCTTTGTAGTCATGACCTTTAACAATATGTTTTAATCATTTATGGGTGAAATACCCTTTAATTGGACCAACTTTATTGGCTCATGTGATTACCAATGCATCAAGGGGATATCTATAACTAGACCCCAATCATGTCTTCATGTATAAAGAATTCCTCAAATATCGAAATTATTGATCTAATTCATGAATCAAAATAAATTATCAACAAATATCTGTATTTATTAAAATATAAATATTTAACATTATTTCCCTAATTAATAAAATATATTTCAAAGTAAACACCTTATAGAAAATTGGTATACAACTTAGGAAATAAACATATCCATTATATAAGAAATAATTATATTTAATGAAATATTCAATGATCAATGACCATAAATAAAAGGGGTAGTATATACACAATGGAAAAGAAAATAGGTGCATAACATAAAAAATATACCTTAATGAAATGAATTTGTGATGAAGTCCCATACAAGAATCATATCATTAATTAAATGAATAGATTGTGTGTATTCACTATTAATCCACATAAAACAAGTTGAAATAAAACATAATTTTAGAAAAATTCATTTTAAACCTAACCTTATAATGACATAATCAATGAAATTGATGTTTAACCAAATGAATGAAAATTTAATTGAGAAATACTTTTCTACTTAGTAATCAGTCTAATCATATGGTCTATAAAAGTACTAATCATAAAATTAAACATTTAATACCATGAAGATAAAGAGATTCATGATATTATATATCAAATGAAATTATGTACAACACACCATAAATAAGGGTAGAATAAGGAATATATCTCACCAAAGTAAAAGTTAGACAAGAAAACCCTCACCACTTGTAAGCAATCGAATCGTATACCCCATAAAATTAATGATCATAAAATGAAACATTGAAAACCATGAATACTTAAAGATTCATAATATTATATACCAAATGGTAGTATATATACACCACACATAGGAAATAAGTGGTGAATAAGGCATATCCCATAGAAATAAAAGTGAGATGAAAAATCCTTACCTTATGTATAAAAGCATTATGCACTTATACTTAATGTACTAAATAATAAAATAAAATAAATAAATTAATTAATAATATATTCAAAATATATTCTATTTATTATAATTTATTATGTTCATTTATGTCTATTTTTATGATTTATAATGTTTAATTTCGTTATCTTGGGAGTGTTCATTACACAGATTCACGATCAGTTCCCATGTGTATAATTAATTTTGTTATTTTCAAATTAGAATAATTATCTAGATTTTTAATTAAATGGTATTAATATAATTACAAGATTTTAAATTCTTCCATATATCAATTTTTTTTCTGTGAGGATTCTTTGTTAGATAAAACGTTAATGAAAAAGTATTAGTTTATTTCAGCGGTTTTTACAACCCCCACAAATTGGTATTTATTATTTAATATTATGTTTATATACTGGTTCTAGAACATTAAATAAGATTTAATAAAAATATTATCATTTTATTTAACTATAAAAATGGCATTATGACCCGCTTCAAAAATAGTAATGAAAAATGAAAACTAGTCATCCATAAAATAATAATATATAAATATATAAATATATATCATACTATAGTAACAATGCCATTTTTATAGGTGATGTTAGAAGAGGATAATAAAAGAAAAGAAATTAAAAGAGAAAGAAGGATGATTTTTCCTCTTAAATATCGTCTCCTTGGGAACCTCCTTAAGACACATGGATTTGGTCTCATTGTAATAAAATAAGGCCATGAATGTGTGTAAGATTATTGGTAATGTAGTTGGGAATAATTTATATAGTATTCAAATCTTTGAATGTGTAAGGAGAAGGGGTTTTAAGGTGTCGTATTTATGAGGGAAGATATGGTTTTTTTTGAGTATTGTATTCGTTAGTTTGTTATTTTGGATCAATAATATTAATATAATTGATTATTGTGAATATATATAGTAACTAGTTCATGTGAGTTATATGTAATTGATTTTTACATCATATATGACTAAAAAATTCATGTATTTAACTTATAATGTTAAATAACGTAAATTACTGTATTTCATTATTAACCAAAAAATTAAACTATATCAGAAATATCCAAAAAATTCACCCTAACCATATTTTAACATATATATTTAACAAATGGAATCTATTATATGAAAATAATTTACTAATTATGAGAAATTTATTTCTAATTAAAACTATCATTTATTCAAGAAATACTGATTTCAAAATTATAAATGATTTTATAACACTTTAAAAAATTGATTAAGGTTTCATAAAATTATATTATAATTATAAGGTAATAAAATATTAATTTATGAATCCATTTTATGAAAATTAATTTTCTATTCAATAATTATATTAATTATAAAATTTTAAATAAACATTTATTTTTTACAAAAATATCAACACTTAATTTACCATTTTAAAAGAAATTATTTACTTATTCCATGATATTAATATATCATATTTTCATTTGTGAGATAATTAAATTTTATTTATACATTCACATGTGAGGTTATTATTCTAATGGTCAGTTTAATATTCCTAATGGTCAAATTCCAATTCCAATGATCATATTAATATTTAATATTTTGTCATGGTTCGTTTAAGATCAGTGTTGTATGTAATGCAAGATACCGAATAGACTGAATTTATTTAAGAAGGTACATACCATAAAATATTGAGGTTTTATATGTTTATTTTAATGATAAATTTTTTAATAAAAAAAATTAGAAATTAACAACGAATGATAAATATTATGTTATGTATGAATATGGTTCTATAATATATGAATAAGAAATTGATATTTTTTATATAAGATATTTGAACTTATATGAAGCAAGAAGAAACTTGAGGTAAGGGTTGTTCATCTCAATTTTGTTTCCAAGAGACTGTTTAATGTTATGCACCTATTTTTTTATTTTGTGTATATAATTTTATTTTAAAATTTTATATCATGGATTCTTCTCAATTCACAATTTTTAAAGCCAATGTTATTATAATTTTTCATCCAAGGGGTTTTAATTTGAATGTTACCAAAGTGGTAAGGGTTTATTATCTCAAATTTTATTATTTGGGACATATGTTATATTATACACCTATCATATTTTATAAGGCATAACTATTTCACATTTATTATTTGGTAGCATAAATATCCTTATCTTAAGAGTATTTATATTTTAATTTGAATTTATTTCATTCAAGGGGGTTATGAATGAAAAGTTATCAAAATAGTAAGGAATTTATGTTTCTATACCATTTTAATATATATTGTTTATTCTTGAATTTACATTGTGGGAAATTATATGGATATTTTACATTAAACCCCATATTTTTTTTCCTTTTTTATTTTTGTAGTTTTTATATATTTGTACCATTCTCATCTCTTTGGTATATAAAATTATCAACATTTGTTTTAATAAAACTGGATTTATTTCCTCTTTAGTTGATGACATTTTTATTCCATGTCCATTCTATTAAAAAAAATTTATGTATGTTTTTACCAATACTTTATATTTTTTAAAAAGTGCATTTTTATTACATTTTAAATCATTTACAAAGTGTTAAAAGGAATATTTTTAAAGTAACATTTTCCAAACTTGATTTTTTTTTCATTATTACGAAATAGTGAAAAAATATTCTCTTTTAATTTATAAAAAATGGATACATATTCACACCATCATGAGTATTTTTTAAAATGGATTTTTGTTTGTAAGTTTATATGGTTATTTTATATGAAAATATTTTCCTTAATATTTTTGAAATATTTGTATTTTAGATAAGTTATTTCAAAATGAAAGGGGTATTTTCCTCAAGAAACATTTTATATAATATTTTAAAGGATTATATCATCTATGATGACATCCTTTGATGTTAATTATGTTTCACTGGGGAGATGATTATATTGTACCATTCCTATTCTATTCATATATGTGTTATAGTTATGATTGTGAAATGTTGGTGAAACCATTTTTTTCCATGGGATAAGTTATAATGAAATATTAAATTTTTTCATGATCTTGTGGTGTACATAATATTGGATTATGAAAATTTGATGGGTAGGTTTGTCATAAAACTCTAATGTATTGGGTAAATATGGATAACACATTAGACAATTATGTTATCCGTGAAAATTATTTCATGTTCACAACAAGATGTGTGGACTAGGATTCAAGTTCACAAGTTTACACATGGATATAGTTTTATGTATATATGTTAAAATTAGGGCCTGATTTCATGCCCATAAGTTTTTTTGAGGACACAATTTAATGTCCTTATCATAAAGAGTGAATTTATTTTTTTATACATGTTCACAATGTTAAAATACTATGCATTCATCATATTATTATGTTGATGATATGCACTCATGAATCAAGATTTATTATTGATGATTACAAACTACTATGAATTTTGTCTTTTTTTATGATGAAGGAATATATCATGAACCATGATTAAATATTTTTAATTGATTGGGTATAAATTACTTATGTTATTATTATGTTCTCATACCATTTTTATCACAAATTGTAATTTATTTACATCTCATTTGTTTATCCTGACTAAGCATTTGAGCACACTATTTTTTTATTTTCCCCATTATATAAAGAATGGTTTTAAGAATGATATCTATAATAAGGGTTATAGTTATGAATAAATAATTGGTATAAGAAAATTATCTTTTATGTACCCATTTTTCACGTATGTTTGTTTCCATAGACATTAAAACTTTACGGTTATGGCATGGATTATATTGTTATGTAATGAATATTCATATAATAAGATGTAATATTTGGGTTTAAAAAGATTTAGTCACTATGCTAGGACTGAGAAGTAACTCTATTATTTTAATGGTAAATATTGATTACTCATTTGATGCTAATAACCACCGTTAGTTCAGTATTGGACTTCTTGATCCAAACCACTTGATTCACCCCATCTGATGCAACAATATAATCTACCTCTATTGTCGAGTCCACTATAGTAGCTTGTCTGGAACTATTAAATCCAATAACTCCACTAATGGTAAAAACATGAAATTAGATTTATATATCATATAATATTTTTCACACTGAAAACTAGAATCAATTTAACCCTTTACATTGAGCTTATATACTCGTCCAAGGAACAATAGTATATCTTTACTTCTTCTAAATACCTAAGGATATTTTTTAAAATAATATAATTATTCTCAATAGGATTGTACTAGTATCTAATTATTATATTCAAAGAGTAACTGAGATCATGTCAATTGTAAAACATGGAATACATGATAGATCCAATAACAATGACATATGGATTCCAATCCATATATTCTAACTCTTTATAGGGATCTTGAATATTCTTATGATTCATTACATGAATCATAAGTAAATATCCATTCTAGGAGTTAACCATGGTAAAACTATTTATTACCCTACCAATATATGTGTTTTAACTCAGTCCATAAATCCTATTTGACATGTATATATAGAACATCATACCCAATATGTAGGATGCTTAACCCTTGAATTTCATTGAGATTCGTTTTCCTAAAAACATTTTACAGATTTTAATGTTTGGAAATCATATTTGAAAAGGAGTATTTAATCTCCAAACAATATCAGAAATACCACAACACTAACCCTAATCCACTTGTATACATAATAATCATCTACATTATTAATAAAAGTAAAGTGTTGTATTACATCATTAAACCTGATGTTTCAACATTATGAATCTTTATTCAATCCTTAAATGTATCATTATAACTTGAAAACTATAGAAAAATCATTTGAATTTTCAAATCCTTTTTACGGTATCATATAAACATCCTCTAGTAAATTCAGGTTAAAAAACAGATTTTTACATCCATCGAAT
This sequence comes from Viscum album, assembly GCA_963277665.1. NCBI lineage: Eukaryota > Viridiplantae > Streptophyta > Magnoliopsida > Santalales > Viscaceae > Viscum > Viscum album. Next base: position 711,443,910 of record OY728162.1, read on the forward strand.
ATATCTTGTAATCATAATAAGCTTTTAGAAAAAGAAATATTTTAATGGAATTTATCATCACAACTGAAGAAAAGTTTTTTTTATAATAAATACTATAAATTTTTTATATGCCTTTAGAAATAATAGATATTTATAGGTAGATACTCCACCATCCATGTTAGTTTTTTTTTGAAAAAATCATTTAAACTCTATGGGTCACACCCATACATGTGTATAAACTATTCTTCAAACTTGGTTATTTTACATAGATTCCATCTTAAATTTCATGTAATTTAACCATTTATTATATTTGCAACTCTAAATAGACACTTTTAAGGCAGTGAGTTCATTATCTATGAACATCACCTCATTATCCTTTCCAATAATAAATCCACAGCTATTTGGTTCTTAATGAATATTATCAGACCATCTAGGTTCTCGTGTAACCTAGGTCAATTCTTCTTCAACAACTCTTTATTGAATTATCTCAACTTCAATATTAGGAACACATCCTATTTGTTAGTATTAAACATATCTATGTTCAAATTTCGTACCGTTCTCTTCTCAAACAATGTGTTCCTTCTCAAATAAAATTACACATCGGGTTAAAAACACATTGTGTTAAAAATGATTATAAATATAATATCCTACAACATCTTTGGGATAACCAATTGAAATGATTTTATATAATTTAGGGATATGTGAATAAAAATACAAATGTTGCACATGTACTTTAAACCATAAACACTCTTAAAAGATAAATTAGGATGACTCCAATACCATATATCATATGGTGTCACTATGATTTCCTTATATGTAATACAATTATGTTATAAAGTAAAAGTTTTCAAAGGATATCCCTAGAATAATATTATAAGGTCACATCAACTCATAATTGATCAAACCTTTTCTAATAGGGTAAAATTACTCCTTTTAGACACACCATTTCATTATGGTGTTCTAGTATGAGTGAGTTATGAAAATATTATACAATATCATAGATTATTATTGAATTATCGACTTAAGTATTCACCACCCCGATTTGATTATAGAAACATAATACTTCTTCCAAGTGGATTTCGCAAATCACTTTGAAAATACTTTAATATTCCAATTTTTTTTACACTTATATATTATCAAAAATATATAAACATACATAATTAATTCATAAAGATGACACATTTTAGATGGCCTTCTGCTCCCGATGCTCCCGACGCTCCCGAGGGTTTCCCCGATGGTGGATCGGGATGAAACCCTAGCTTGCCGATGGCGGATGCTGTGCCCCCTCCTCCCGCAGCGGGGGGAGGTGTTTATTCGTCCTCCGGTTGTGCGCGTAGAGGTATGCCTGATTACGGTTTCTTCATGCCAAAGATACAGGTTTCTCCGAGGGTTCCGGGATGTGTTTCTGGTCAGCCCATCGTACCAGTCTCAGTTCAAGAATTTTCCGAAGCAACTTCGATGCTTTCCACAGCCTTAATTGCAAGGTTTGTGCGGCGAAGTCCTTCGGTTGAGGATTTTGGAAAGATGGTGAATGAAGATTGGGGTTTGAAAAACCAGGCGTCGTTTGGGACTTTCGGGCCTCGACAGATTCTCATCTTCTTCTCTGATGAGGAAGATTTGGGAAGGGCATGGTCTAGACCAAGGAATTCTCACTCATTCCAGCTGCTAAGATGGTCTTTCGATTATCATTTGAATCGGGACTCTCCGAATCTTTCCATCTGGTTGCAACTGCCGGGGATTCCCCTCCCATTTCAGAACCCTGGGCTTCTGAAGTCGATAGGCAACTCTATTGGGCGTTTCATCTGTGTTGATCGGAGGACAGCCTCCATGGGAAACCCTACATCTGCACGAATCTGCGTGGAGATGGATCTCTCAAAGAGCCCACCTGATACTGTTTGGATCGTAGTGGAGGGTGAGTACAGGTATGCACAACGGATTGTCTATGAGTCTTGGATGCCATTCTGCTCTTTTTGCCACAAGCAAGGACACGGGATGGAAGTCTGCCGAAGGATTGGTCGAGATGCACGGGCAGTGGAGGCCTGCATAGCGGTGGATGATCCTGCTCCAGATGTGCAACAGGTTGATGTTCCGGCGCCCACTGCTATCATGGAGCAGGGAGTGGCACCAGAGGATGTGTTGAATGGAACATCTCTGAGTAACAGATCTGACCAAGTTTCAGTGGAGGATGCTGGAGGAATCCAACTGGTCAATCCTGGAATGGATGTGCCTCGGCCTGGAGATTCAATTCTGATTGAATCTAGCAAAAATATGAACATGATTGATATCTCAGTTTCACATATGGTGGGGTCAAATGATGATTTTCAGTACTCTAGCAGGGGATCTGCCTTGATGCAGGATAGTATTACACCGATGGAAATGGTGTCTGAACAGGAGAACACACCTGTTTGTATGGTAGAGGTAAATCCTAATGACTTGATTACTTATTCTGCAAACAGGTTTGCAGTGCTGGGTGATGCTAAATCAACTGAGGCAAAGGTGATTGAAGTGGCAGAGGAAGTTGGAGGGAAAGAAGGTCATGTGTACCTAGACAGAGCGAATGATGAACATAACAGTTCATGTGCTGATGACACAGTCAAGAAAAATCAAATGGAGGGTGGGAAGGATGGAAATATCAATTCCCCCATGACCCTTAAGAAATGGGGGGATAGAGTCGAGTGTGAAGAAGAGATCCATAATCACAAAGCATCCTACACGGAGGTGGTAAAGCATGGAATTCATGAGCCCCTAAGAAAGGAAGTGGAAGGGAAAACCCAAAGTCGGAGGAAGACACGGAGGGATTATACGGACCTACCCAAGCCAATGGCAACGAGGTATGCTTGCAAGAATGTAGGGTCACAAGAAAATGTTCATGAAAATGGGAACAGTGGCAGGCGAAGGGGAGGGTCTCCGAAGGCGGATACTGGGCTCAGTGGGAAGCGGTCAAATAAGGCGAAGATGTCTGAAGAGATGCTTAGGAAGAAAAACATGTATCTTGAGTTGATGCGGAAGTATGAATCTTCAGAATGGGAGTCAGCTGATCCTGGCGATGATTTATCCGATGAAAGGGAGAGGGATGAGTATGGGTTTGATGTAATGTAGCGCTTTTATTTTCTACTGTCTGTACTTGCACTTTTTTCTTAATAAATTTGGGGGATCGGGCTTTCGCCTGGTTCAGACTTTCCTGGTAATTAATTCATAAATAAAGATTATTATGTATCGAAACTACTAATCACTTGATTACACATTATTCCACACACATCACAATGAATTAGATCCAATAGTTCACTATCCCTTTTATATATCCAAGGAGTCAATTCCAAAGACATATGGGGTTAAAATCAACCATAGGCATCTTATTCTAAATTTTAAAGATAAGATTATGCAAATTTATAACGTATAAACCATTCAACATTCTTCCTTTTTCAAATAAAATGTCATTTATATATATTTAAAAACTATTATTCTTGATAATGAATGAAAAACTATATTGACCAAACAATATACATAAGTCAAATTTTATATTTCTCATCAGAATATATTAATAATTTTATAATTCAAGTACTAATTCTATAGGAAAAATTTGTTCATAAGTGATTCGCTAAAATGTGACAACTCATTCACCATTTGCAACATGTATATTTACTTAATCTTTCTTCAATTACTTCATATATTTGAGTTTTTGTTTATCTATAAAAATGTGTGATCGACACTCATTATCTAATACCCATGTTCCAAAGTTAGATAAATTTATTTTATGGCATTAACATGTACATGTTTAGGATTATTCTCTTTGAGAATGTATCTCAACATTAGATAAAAAATGAGTATTATTTTATAGGCCATATATATAAGATATATCAATGTGATTAAAATGATGAAATCCATAATCTACTACAAATAAATATCTTTGAGTGAGTATCATGTTTTATATATTTTCATCAAATAATTTTAATAAAAGTACAACCTCTAAAATTATAACTCTATACACCAATACCATTTGTGTTTTAAGTTATATATTTCATCATAACTTACACTAGTTACACATTTACTAATTCAGGACTATATTTGTTATAAAATCATGTTAATCGTATCACATTTGAATCTTGGATAGTTGATATGATGATTGCTTATACTAATACATTATATTGATTCAGTCAAATCTATTCTTTTTGTATTCTAATGGCCAGAGTTTCATTATTTTTGTAACCCAATGTTTATATTAGATATAATCAACTAATGGTTATGGTCACCTATAATCATTTTTCCTCCCATAATAAAGAGCCCACATTTGGTGGCTGCATTTTTTTAAATATGGTTAGGTTCCTTTGTGACGACTAATGTTTTAGTAAAATTTTCCTACTTAAATAAATATTATGTTCAATAGATTTCTTTATATGAAACACCAAACCCTAACATACTACATCATTTTTTATTAAAATTGATTTTAACTAATATGTGGTTATCTTTGAGTAAACAGTTTCAAATAGGTATAACGAACATATAAAATACATATTCCTTTTAATAATATTTTAAAAAGTGAAACTAAGTAGATAATAATTTTATATTCTCCAAATTTATTTAATAAAATTGTTATTTTCCATGATTGATATATTTTTGATCATAACTAATTTTAGAATAAAAGTTAATATACCAAAAATGACTTCATATAATTTATTTTTCATAACATTTTATGATTTATATTTTAAAAAATTGAATGTGAATTTGAAAAAATTAAATTCACTTTTTAATGATCATAACAATATCAATTGAAGATTAATGTTTCAATATTTTTCTAAAAAGATTGATTTTTAAGTGAATAGTTTAAAATACAATTAAAAAAACACGAATTTTATAAAATTATTAGTATATTAGTATGAAATGGAAATAAATGAAACATTTTTATATGATAAAATATTTATTTTAATATTGAATTTAAAATTTTAGTTTTTTTTGATTTTCAAACCCATATATTTCATTTTATAATTTAAGTAATATTTTTTCATAATTGTTTTAAATTAATTATACATTTATAAATCCCAAAAAAATGTTTTAAAAATGTGTGGGAATGGGTATTTGAGGACCTTATAAAACCTATATCTACCCAAATCCATTATTTCCAAATTTTGGAGTTACTTTAATTGATATTGACTTCCCAGTGTTAATTTTTTTGGCATTTAAAAAATTCAAAACATTTTTAGTTATAAATGGGTAGGTCCTCTCCTCACTTACCCTCAAAACAAAAACCACCTATTTTAGCCACAAATATACCCAAAAATATACTAAAATTTCCTATTAACCTTCAATAGGTTTTTTTATTCTCAAAATTCTACCTATAAATGGCTTAACCCCCTTTGAAAAGGAGATAAACCAAAGAGTGAGGTATAAATTTTTAATCTCTCATTTCTCATTTCTATTTATTTATTTGTAATTCTTATTCCTCACATTAAATTACAATATATTAAAATTTTAACATAAATAAAATTATTACACTAGTATTTTATTATAATTATAGTGAAATCAAAACAACTTTTCCCTTTTCCTTTAAGGAAAATGAAAAATGTGAATCGTGAATATGTGTTGACCACCACCTACACAAGGAAACATAGTTTAGTTCCTTTCATTTCAAAATTTAGATGGTCCAAAATGAAAATGTAAAAAATATTTATTATATATATATGTATATATATAATATTTATGTTCCTGAAATTATATACCATGTTACTTTTTTCTTCCTCATTTCAAAAAATAAAATCATCATCCATGTGTATGTGAGGACTACCATCTTTGTGGAACGATGCATTCCCTTTTTTCCCTATCGTAATACTGAATGGTTTTAGTTTATATTATTATTATTATATATGATATAAATAATTAAAATATACCATGAATATTGTTCTTTATGGATATAGAAGTAATGATCATTATAAGGTAATCCCTAGATATTGGTAAATAACAAGAAACTATATTGTCACCATTTTTTCTTCACAAATGAGACTAAAACTCCAACATAATGGAATTATTAAATTATAGGTATTCATAAGAAATATATTCTAGTACCTATAATGGTATTAAAAATATTATATTTTGTATAATAAGGAAGATCGACATAATTTTTATGATCCTAGATTAAAACGGTCAAGATTATTAAAACCCAATGTTAAAAAGAGAATATAGAAATATAATAAAAAAATAAAGTTGTTTTTATTAAAATGTACAAATATAAATGTATATGAATAATCTTTTAAAATATTTATTTATTATTTTTATCTTTTTGATACATGTGGGGAAAGCACATACATTTAAATAAATGGTAATGGTAAGGGACTTGGAATCTCAAAATTCATTATTGGAGTTGTAATTTTTTTTATTGTAATCCATTATTCCAAAAATTTATTTTTTGAATGATTATATCTATATTATTTTTTTAGAAAAATTATTTTTGATCCAAATAAATTTCCCTGAGAGGGTTTATTTTCACTCTTTTTTAAAAAGATACTTTTTGAAAAGAGACTTGTAACTTTGGATTTAACATCGATGAACTGAAAATGTTTTCAAGAAATCTCATTTAATGATTTAGTTTTAATTTTTCTCTGTATATTCAACCTGATCTATATCCAATGGAGTTACATTTAATAATTTACTTTATATTTTTATTTTATTATATGATTATTTTGGGTGATCATTTTTTTGTATTATATTATTTAATTATAGTGTTATTTTAATAAATTTGGATTCTTTATGAAACCCATTTTATATCCATGTGTCGTTTATGAAAAGTGAATGATTTATGATTGGATGTTCTATGAAAATAAATTTATTTCCAAGTTTTATTTATGAAAAGAGAATGATTTTAATTTTAATGTTCTATGAAACCCATATTATTTACAAGGGATCATTATGATTTAAAATGTGAATGATTTTTATGTGGCATATGTTAGTATGGATTAATAAAGGGTGAGGTACTATATCTTTATATAATGATATATTTTAGAGTTTATATATCATGATATACGTATCCATGATTATATTTTAGTTTCTCGTAATAATGGGCACTAATGGTGTGTCTCATTAACGTATTATTTCATTATGATAATGTTTATTCCATAATTAATGTATGTTATTCATTATGATCTTATTATCTATAGATTAATGGTTTTTGTTAAATTTTTATAAGATATTTTATGACTATTATGCTTCCATGTTTATTTTTTATCTTTATGTTCTTAGTCCCCATACTTTCTCATTAATGTATTATTTTTATCACTTAGTATGATATAATATTTCAAATATGCTAATGTTTTCACTTATTATTATGAAATCATCCTTGAATTATTATAATTCATACCATAATAAGAAATTGATCTCACCCTATTAATATGTTTTCATTCCCATTGTCATGAGTAAGATTCTTACTAATTAGTTTTCATGAAGAATTTCCAATATGGGGACTTTAAAGAGAAATGATCAAATGTTTTGTAAAATAAGCTTACTATGTAGGTTAAATCTAAATAAATTACACCAATTGGTCCTTTGGAAGTTATTATTTAGGAAATATAATGTTTTAAAACATGTAAAACATGTAAAATAATGTAATATTCATCATGGTTCACTATACTTGGTATCAGAGAAAATGTTTAGTTATTTTTGGTTATTAGTTTAGAGAACATTAACAGAAACCCTTGGGATAAGTCTATGTATTGAATAACATCATGTAGTTTTGAAAAAGTAGTGATTGTTTTGTTCTCCTAGAAATTAGATCCTATCTGGACACTACAAGTTGATAAAGCATCCAAATTTTTGACCTATGGTTAGTAACCCTGAAAAGGGTAGATATCATATTAACATGTCCATCACCAAGTTATTGACAAAGAGACCTAATTTCACACATAGTTTGACACTCCTAAAAGATATGATTTTATTGATCACATCCTATTTATGAACCATTATTAAAGACTTATTTCTTGGTTAATTTTAGGAATTAGTTTTAATAATTTTGAGAAAACCCAACCTAATGTTGAACCAAGAATGATGTTGGTTGAACTAAAATAATTATAAACTAGCATGATAGTTTCAATGAGTAATAAGTTATCATTTTAATTACTTTTAATCTATTATCCCACTATGATATTAATTGTTCATCACTCATGGTAACTCATTTTTGTTCTAGTAATGGTTTAAACCCTAAAGAACTTGGTTAATAATGGGTATAAAGGAAAATGTGATGGTTTCCCCAATGAATAACATAGTCTAATGTGAGATGTATTAGAGGAACTCATAAAAATTCTAACTCAACTATTACAAGCTACGATTAATAAAAAACATGTGAAGTTCTTGAAACTACCTTGTAAATACTTTCAATTGAGTATTTCTGGTTACACCATCCACCTTCTTTCAATGGATTTTAAAATACAATTTTCTCTAAGTAATTGATAAAGGTAATAGAAAGGATATTTTCCATTATATAGTGCTCAAAACAGGAGAGGGTTTTCTTAGATGTTTTCTCCTAGGTAGGTGAGGCCAACAAATTGTGGACTCTTATTAAGAATAAAATAAAGAAAAATAAATTAGACTCATAATAATGTGAAGAGTTTATGAAAGTGTTATTAACCAAGTATTTCCCTTAAACTCTTTACATAGATATGGAGAGGGAAATATTGGAGTTAAAATAAAAAGGGGATGAATCCCTTGGAATATATTGAGAAATTTTCACAAGTATTGAAAGATAATCCTATGGTTATATCTAATCTAGAAAGTAAAATTGATCACTTATTAAAAGGATTATAATATAATATTTGAACGGATTTGTATATAATAGATTTGGGAGCTATGAAGAAATGGTTAAATGTGAACTAATGGTATAAATGGAATCTATATTATATCAGTAATCTAGAGGGGAAAAAGTGAAGGTAGAATTCAAGGTGACCTTGAAGGTAAGTTACACAAGGGAAGATATTATAACTCTTTACTTTCCAAAGGTGTGCGAGGAAGAACCTCAGTAATTTCCTTAATGAATTCCTAATGTTTTTACGTTTTGTAAGGTAGTTTATTAAGCCCTCAACTATTGAATTCGATCTAATATTAAATTTGACACAATGAAGGAGAAGAAGATATAAACTAATGATATACTTGAAATAAAATGATTTAAATGTAAGGAGTTGGGAAATAATGTGAATCAGTGTCCCAAACCTTGGATAATAAATAAAATAAGCCTAAGAAATCTCCTAGTCTAACAGAACAAAGAACCTCTTATGCTATCACTACCACTATAACGACCCAATATTTTGGATCCTTTAAAATAAATACTATGTTCTATAACTTTTTTCACATGCTAAACCCAATGTATAAAAATCAAAGCATATTAATAATACATTATTAATAAATCTATAATAAACCTAAATCTGGTAAACCATTAATAATTATTACCTTTTGAAGGTAAATAATTAATATTAATTAATATTAAAAAGGTTATTTTCAGTAAAACCCATTTCATTTATATTATATTTTTATTTTAGAAAGATAAATTTAAATATTTTAAATTTTATATATGATAAGTTAAAATTAAGTTCTAAATTCCTAACAAAAATATTAATTTAGGATTTATTTTTGAGATTTTATAAAAATAATTGTAAGTTTTGTTGAATGTTAAAAAAATAATGAATTTTTCTAATATAATCACTTTTATATGAAGTATATGTTTGGGATATATTTTTGATATAAGAAATATTTATTTATAAGGAAAAATAAGTCATTTAAAATCACTATTTTCAATTTATAAAACCCATTAATATCATTTGAAAAAATTATGTAACATTCCAGGAAAACTATTTCTCAACTGTTTCGCTGATTAAATTTACATATTGGGAAATTAGGATTTGGATTTATTTAAATGTGACCTAAATCTTAATTGAACAATAATAATCTTATTTATAGTATTATAATAAATATCATTGAAAATTGTGTCTTATATATAAAATGTATGCTTAGAAGTAAGCTTTTCATAAAAATGATTTTTTTCTTGTTACATACGTAAATGTTAAGAATAATTTCCCTAAACATAGAATTCCAAATATATTTAATCTTATATTTGAGATATTAATGATCATATTATTTAATTTGTCCAATTTAATTTTTGGGTATAAAATTTAGATTTTTAGGATTAATTCTAACTACTAAGATAATGGTGAAATAATTATTTTAAAATAATTATTTTATATTAATATCACGGAATTTATATCAAATAAATTAAATATAAATCCTTTAAATTTTGAAATATTAGTGAATTTAAAACGTAAATAATTATATTAATATTATTTTAATTAGTAATGAATAATAAATAAAATTAATATTCCATAATGGTTACAATTTCATTTTTCTAGTAATTTTTTTTTATACAAATTATTTGTTTTAATGTAAAAGTTAGTTTTATAATATTTAGAAATTTAATTGGATTAAAAAGTTATTATATTTAGTTTCATCAAACCAATGTTTTTTTTGTATTGATTATTATATATTTTTAATAAATCATATGATCACTTAGTTTAAAAAACTAGTGACCATTGTTAAAACTTAAATTGTAAAAGTGAGTAACCTTAGAGGTAAAGGTATTAACATGTTTAAAATATTTTTCTTGAATTTTGTTAGTGTTTCTAGACCTTATTACCCCTAAAATACATTATATATTAACTTTTTTAATCAAATTTACATGAGAGAGACTTCCCATTATTTGAATGTTTTGGGAATTTAAAAAAAATGAAACTCCTTTTTAGTTATAAAGGGGAACTCCTATCCTCACTTCCCTTAAAAAAACCATGGGTATAGGTCCTAGATATTCGACCATAACCATAGTTTAAAGAAAACCATTTGTATATATCTATACCCATAGTTTAAATATTTGTAGGTATAGCTTATCCTAGTAAAGAACCTATACCCTCAGTTCTCCAAAATGTTGGCATATATAGCTGCCTGCATTTTGCAATAGTAGAAACACCACTTCTTCCTCCTACTCTTGAACCTATAAATCAAATAAAACACATATTATACATTCAATTTAGTACAGATATTTTATATTTATCATTCAACCAGATGACTGTAAAAATTTTAAAATCATATACTATACTAAAATATACATATATAACCATAAAACCAATCAATTCAAGTCATTAAAGAACATCCAAAAATCTCATTCATACTATGTTAAAAATGGAGGGGATCAATATCTCCCCTATATACAATATATTCATACCCGTCACCATCAGAAACATCATCATCACTATAAAAACATCAACATCACTATAAAAAACATCCTCATCACCAATAACAACATATGGGGAAACAACTACATCATCTAGAGAAGCAACATCATCAACAACATAATCAACACCACCTTCAGCTTGAATTATACTAGGAAACTCATTAAAATCACTCGAGGCATCATTTAAAAAGCACATTGATTCTATATATGAATTAATAGTAGTAGATTTTTCTGATGGAAGTGCTTGACTTATACCTAACACAAATTTCATAAATTTTTTGGTAATCAACTTACTTTTATCACACTCTTATTTAATTATTTATTTATCCCGTAAAGTTACTTTTTCCTCATATACTTCTTCATGAGTGCTTTTCAGCTCGGGGGTCTAAGAGGTTTGGGAGGAGCCTGATGAGTACCACTACCTTGAGGGGACAATGTTTTTCCCTAGTCAACATCTTACTATCCCATGGTGATCCTCACCTAATACATGACTCAAATGATCATTTGGCCCTAAGTTGTAATCTTCTTTATCATCAAGGGCCTCCAGGGAAGCCTATTTAAAATTTGAAAAATATATTTAATTATGAGGTTCATATAAGTATTTGAAATATAAATTAAAAAACTTATAATGTTTTCTTATGTTTGTGCATTTACTAAAGTTCCATCATTTTTCTTCATACTGGAGAAGAATAATTTTTCTCAAGGTATATGACCTTATATGCCCAATACATATTTATACAAATGAAATTGATCAGTATACACATATTCAATATATATACAATTTATAATAATGAATAATAATAAAAAGGAATAACTTTTTCATGAATAAAAAATTTATAAATTTAAACATGTGATAAACATTGATGAAAAATTCTTATATAAAAGCAAATCATAAACACTATATAATTTTAGCTACTCATTATAAAAATTTAATAAATTTGAATATGAATGGTTTATATTTATTTCATAATATAAACTCTATATTATTCATTATATGGACAATTGGCCTATTGGCCTATAGGAAAATTGACCTATATGCCTAATGTTCAACAATACTATAGGCCTAAAAGAAACTTTTTCCATTATTCCTATAGGCTAATTGGCTATTAGGCCTATAAGACAATTAGACTCTAGGATGTTAGGCCATTTTAAAGGGTTATTTTCAGCCTTATATTAAAGTGATTAATGTTAATAAAACAGAAAATTCGGTATAAAAATATAACTAAGTAACAATATAAATCATGATATTATTTAAATTCATATTAATGTACCTAACACTTCTCATTTTTGGGCATTTTAGTGTTACCCAATGTGTGTAGATATGTCATTGAATATTTTTTCTTTTGTTTTTTCTCTATCATTCCTAAAAAAATTCAATACAAGTACTAAAAATTAAATTTTATATTCGAACTATTAATGATTTGGAATACCTTACACTCATTAGTCTTCCAATGTGAGATAATTTTTTGATATTATGTTTTTGAGATGTCGAGGAATATGGGTACACCCTATAAATTAGAAAAAATTATTCTCATCTAACTAATATATAAATCATTCTTGTATGATCACCATAACTCCCCCAGATCCATAAACCATACAACCTTAGTAGCTTCACCATCGAGAAAGTTAAACAAACTGTACAATGATCAGGTTAATTAATACAAATAAAAGAATAATATAGATATAATTTTATAAAATTTTCTTACCCACATATACGCTCATGATTTGTGCGTGATTTCATTACTAAGATGTCTCTATGAGACCGGTTCCACAACAATGATATCATTGTACTTGGTTAAAGTGTCCATGAAACTTCTACACTGCCTAAAATTTTTACCTATCATCTGATTTTCTTCAATTTAATCCACCATTATCTGTGTTTGGAGATTCTGGGACTATTGAATTTGAGTGTACCCACATAAATTTCAAGAAGTTCCCACTGAATAAGATTGTAGGGGAAGAGATGAATTAACTCACAATATAACAAGAAAAAATGAAGTAATATAATTTGATGCAATTATAATAAAAAACATGATTAAGATACTCAATAGGCTCTGATAGTTCCTTGGGCTACCCTAGATCAGTATCCTCTAATGGGTGTGTCTATTTCAATACATTCCCTAGGTTATCTACATGCACTATATTGGATGTTTAAGGAACAAACTCATCAAATTCTCTATGAATGGTAGGAAATGGAGGTGGTGTAGATATGATCGAATATTGGTAATAGGATTGGGGATACATCAAAAGATATGGATATTGTATAGGGGGGAATTTCCATGGAGGTGGTATAGACATGGTGTGGGAAGAATAGGGTAAATGAGATGATGATGGAGGCATGAATGGGTACATCCCTAGAGGTGGTGTAGGCATGATATGAGAAGAAGGGGATAAATGAGATGATAATAGAGGTTAGAGTGGGAACTTACCTAGAGGTGGATTAAACATGGTATGAGAATAAGAGGCTAAATGAGATGATGATGGAAGCATGGATGGGAACATCCATGGAGTATCAAGCTGAGGATGGAAACTTTTGGTGGTTGGGGTGTTCGCTGGTGGATTTTGGTGGGAATGGGTACAACACGTGCTCTGTCAAGGTCTGGGAGTATCCAAACTTGGACCCATGCTATTAGGATGAAGAGGAGTAAAATATAATGAAACTGAATTTCCCTATTTGTTTGATAAATAATGTGAACATGAAAATATATTTAATGGATAATAAAAAAATTATAATTATTATACAACCTGATTGAAGTGAAGGAGGTAACCCATGCTCATGCATTTGTCGATTAAGATAAAATAATCACTTCCTTTTAATTTTTGAAGTATTTTTCATAATATGAATAATAATTAAATATAGATTTTAATAGAAAAAATTATTAAAAACCATGCATACAACTTAGAAGTAAAATAAGTCATAAAAAATTTTAAAATATTTTTTGTAATAATAATTTAATTCTAAGTTATACATTTTTTAAAAACCGCTTTTAAACCAAGATTTTCAAATGGAAATAAATATAATTAAATTAAAGAAAAAAAACCATACTAAAACAATCATGTCATTCTAAGATGAAAATAAATTGAACTAATTACAATAATTCCATCATGAGAAATTCATGTCAATGTAAACTAATTGAACTATGAACATATATGGTTTCTTCTATATATTACCCATTACTAATTTAGGTTCAACATCAACTCTCATTATGAGACAATTTGAGTCATAAAATAAAATATTTTTATCCACACCATAGAGGGAATTAATGGTTGAAATTTTTCCCCCAACATCATGAAATATATTTCCTAGGATTACTTCATTAATGACACTATAATCAGGTCTCACGTGATCTTTCACATAATATAGATGTTTTTTCATTCATACTAAAACATATGGTTCATCGAAAAATAGGAATCGACTCATTTCAATAACTTTGAACCCACAATCATTAATAAATGAACCCTATCACATCATTGAATAAAAAACTTTAAGTTTCATCATAGTGACTCGAGCATGATAGTAATAATACAATAAAAGTATTTTCCCAAAAAGTACATAATAATACACATCTTCATATTGGGGATGAATATCTAATGTACTAAGAAAAAAATCTTTTTTAGTAGTTAACATAACACCATCTTTGTATGTTCTCATTTTCAATACTTGAACAATTATAATAAATTTATACCCCTTGATTATTAAATATTATCCTTCAGTAAAAAATAAATTGGGACCAGAAGCCAATGATCTTAATTCTTGATAATTTGAGTCAATACATAAACTAAATACCATAAATATATATGAATAATAAAATTGAATTGATATCTATATTTTAATTTAATTAAAATAATATCCATACCATTGATTTAAACTAAATAAGAAACTATTGGGTAGGAAAATCCACTCTCATTCTCAATGGAAATGATTGATAAAATATACTAATAATTTTTTATGTTCCCCACATAAAAATAATAATAAAAGTCTATGATATATGTGAAATAACATATTATGTTATTCCATATAAATATCCAAATTACATACATGATATATTCATTGAACAAAACATAGTAAAATAAGATTGCGTGATGTGTTATATCCTTTGCTTCAAGGCATAATGTATCCAATTTTTATCACCCATCAATTCCATCTATTTGGGGAAGAGATAGAAATGAGGGCTCAATTTTCCTATAATTCTAATATTCTTTTCTCATTGGAAGGTTATGTATTTTTCTCACATTGGGAAAATACATTTATAAAAAATCCATAAATTCTTGATATAGATAAACTCTCATAATGAAACCTACATTATAAATATTGTTTTAAACATAAAATTTCATTGTGAACATATTTATTTCAGTAGAATAAATCCACTAAAAATAAAATGCCCCCCCAAGAAGTGTTTCAGTTGGAAGATGAATTGTTAAATACAATATGCATGCGAAAAAGGATGGAGGGATTTTTTTTCTAACTCAAAAAAACTTAATGGCACATCTTGCAATATTTTTATCAAGAATGACTTGGTTAACATTTTATCACAATGTTATCTAAAAAACCTCATAAGAGAATCAGTATCACCCATACATTATTGGATAGAAAATTCTAAATTTCTATTGGAATAAATTAATAAGAAGGATGTGATAATCATGGGTTTTTATGGATTATAGTTTCAAATACCTTTTACTGTCTGGTTTAGATATATTGCTGGAATATCCCCAAGGAACCCTAATATTCTCCAACACTTCCAAAAATTGATCTTTCTCTTACCATGTCATCACACAAGAAGCACAAGGAACACTCCCTTTGATTTCATCAATAAACACAAGATGTAGTTCTTGTCGAATACCCCAATCCAATAATTCTCAATGAGATCAGATGTATTCTTTGGTCACCCCCTTGATATTTAGATCAATTAAAAGAACCATTTGACATATACTTCTATCAATCTGCATGATGTCTAAAAAATTATGTAAAAAATTGGTAGAATAAAATCGAAACTCCGAAGTGATACTTCTCTTTTTCCAATTATAATTGGCTACATTGTCAACATTATTTTTCTTTTTAGATTTCAGTTGACCTTTACCTAATGAAAAATAAAATATTTCAATTCATTAATCACATCACATATTGACATACATTGAGGTGGTTGTTCAATTTCAACAATATTATCAAACCTAAAATGATTATTCTGGTATTGATGATCCATTGGTAAGAATCATAAACACCCTATGAAATTGAAACTATAATGACATTTAAGAATTCTAGAACGTGTATTATTTATACAAAAAGTATATGATTGTTTAACATTTGTGCCAGACACAGTATTATATGAAGGGAAATAATTTAAAATCCATAGAAGGGAAACACATATCAGATTTTTTTTGAAGAAGCATCAAATGTGTGCACACCCATATCCCAAAGCTACTTGAACTCTCTTATTAAAGGTTGCAAGTGGAAATATATATCATTGTTGGGATCAAAAGGTCTAGATATAAGTATACTAAATAAGGTTAAAAGTTTTTTCATACATATCCTTAATGTAATATTATAAATATGAACAAAAATTGGCCACATGCTGTGAGTAGTATGCATATGACAAAAATGAATAAAACCATCATCGGATAGATCCAACCTGACATTACTCACCATAACTAAAAAATTAGGAATTTGTGAATCAAATGATCTTAATTCTAGTCCATATTCATGATGAACCAACTCATAATTACCTTTAATTATCTCATTATCACACCATCACATATTGGATGATATATATGCAAGTATGAATATATTTTGAACCTTAGGAATCAATGGAAACTGCAACATGACTTTCTGTGGAACATGAGATGGCATTCCATCATCATTTTCCCACCATTGAGATGTACCACATTCTTTAAAGTCAATAAATTTAGCTGTTTCCTCCCAAAATAAACTACAATTAGTCAAACAAGCATGAAATTTATTAGTAGACAATCCATGCCGCTTAATTAACATCCATGCCTTGTAATGATTTGAGGGAATATACCTACCATCAGGAAAGGTTAGAATATAATCAATAACGGTATTAAAAATTCAATTCATGATTTTTCCATGAGATAACCACATTAAAAATTCCAACTTGGTCATTTTATTACATTCCTAATATACTGGAGTTCTGGAATCATCCATTAAATTGTCCACTATCACAACATCGTCATCTTTAGTATTTTCTTCATGTGTATTGACATAATTTCCTTCTTGAACTGACTTACTATCTCTCTCATGATGATGCACAAATAGAAACCGATCAAATATCAAATTTGATATGCCACTTCTTTCTTTTCGTTAATGAATAGTATAATATTGTCTCATCTCTCCATGGTGATATAAAACATAAATTTTTATTTGAAATCCACCATTCATTATATGGTAGCTATCTTCTTTCTGGATTTCCATGGCCTTACAACACATTTATAGCATGCAAACTATATAAAACCTCTATCTAAACCATTGTTAAATTCAAAATATAATATAATTTATTAATTATTTTGAAACTTGGTTAAAATATGATCGGCATGATTCTTCCATATTCAATCCAATATATTATAGGTAAAATAATTATTTTCCAATCAACATTATAAACCATAATAAAAAATTTCATTACAACTATTTTTAATAGTAAAGTCATCAAAGAATACTAGTAGCTAGAAAAAAAATACAAGAGAAATAATATATGGTATAAGAAATTAACAATATGTATTTTTAGCACTAAATTTATAAGTATATGAATAGGTAATCATATTTATCAATTAAATAAATGGATTTACTTGAGGCTATATTTTTTTCTTTCAAATTAGTGAATCAATATTAAAAACTAATTTTATGGTATAATTAATAAAAGTTATTGGTGAGAATAATTGTTATTATTGAATATAATTTAAATAATATTTGAACCATAAATTGAGGGATAGATATGAATTTCATAAGATTATTTTCAAGGGTATATAGACTTATATAATTCATTGAGAGAGAAATTCTCACTTACAAAGAGTATTAATGAGATTATAATATTATTTCAAACAAATTATCTAGATATGATCTTTTTAAGCTATATCTTGTTTGGATATAGTTCATCTTATGATATAACCAAAAATAATATATTCTAAAATATAACATTCTTTTTTTAATATTTTTTTAGAATCAATAATAATCTCATTATGTAAATATCATCTTTATCAATTATTTATTTTCAAAAAATACATAATACTTGTAAATTGTGTGAGGATTAATTCCCAGATAAATTCAACTTTTAAAATAATATATTAAAATACCATGGATTTGGTAAAAGCTATGTTTTTGATTCTTATAATTAGTCACGAAAGAATATAGTTGAAAGGATTTTACAATCAAACTCATCAAACTAATATTTAGTATTAGTATATTTTAGAAAGGAATTATATAGGTAACCCTAAACCTGTATAAAACACCATGTATCCTATACCAGATTGATTTGATTTATTTTTAAAATATAAAATAAAATATTAAAAAAGATACTTATAAAAGGGTTATTTTATAAAAAAAGGACATAAATTTTAATGTTCTATGTTTATAACCCTCTTGAGATTTTAGATTATTTAGTGATAGAAACCCTAAATTTAACTGACATGTTCTAAAATTATAATAATTCAGAAATGAGGTAAAATATACTTAAGAAAACTAGATTAATGCTTAACAAGTTGAATCAAATAAAATAAAATGAAATTGAGTAGAATGGAGCAAAACCAAGAAAATTTGAATTGATCACTATCAAACCAACCCTAATAGAATACAAAAAATTGAATCTAATAGAGTAAAATGATTAAAAATAGAGTAATATCAAATTGAATAGATGAAAATTTTCTTTATACATACATGAATGTACTTTGAATAATTGAGTTTATTTGAAATAATATAATTGAACTGAATCAAATCAACTAGATTTCAATCAAAATGAATAAATCAAAATAATATCAAACTAATCATAGTCAAACCAAAATGAAGTGACTCATTTCACAATGAATATATATAAATAAATAAAATAAAGTAAACCAAACAAAAATATATATAATTTGACTAAATCACCCTAAACTGATCTAAATCCAATTGAAATAAATCTATTTGTTCTAAATATAGATGATCTTATTTGTATTAAACTTAACCATGACAAATATATATAAACAAAACAAAACCAAACATAAAAAAACTTAATCGAACCAAACTTTCTTGAAATGAATATTATAAAACCACACCAAACCATATAAACTAGAATAAAAAATACCAGGATAATAAAAAACAAACTAAATAAATTTTAATAAATAAAATTAAAAGGTATATTACTAAAAATAACTAAATGGATTTGATTCATACATATACAAGCCAAAATAAATTTAAAAAACGAATAGAATAGAAAAAAAAATGTTGAATAAAGATGAGTTACATAGACCTAAACTAACTAGTACTAAATCAAACTAACTCATACCAAACCAAATTAGATGAAAGTGAACCCAACTACATTGAAATGAATAGATCCGTACAAAATCAAACTGAAATAATTTGATAGAAATAGAATAAAACAAAACTGAACCAAACCAAATTAATTTAAATTCAATAATATCAAAAAGTGGATCGAGAATAACCTAAATAAAATTAAACCAATCTTGGATGAGTCAAAAAAACCCAATTTTTAAAAAATTAAATCCAAATATTTAAGAAAATAAATAAATAAAAATATAACCAAATAGGTTTAAACTAAGATCGAAGAAAACCGGTGAAAAAAAAATAATCTAAAATAAATTGTCCTAAACCATAGTAAAAAAACTGAAATAAATATATATAATTAATGAATTAAATTGAATAAAAATTATTCTGAATTAAACCCAAAAAAATTCCAAGAATATATGTGAACCAAACCTAAAAAAACTAATATAAACTAAATGGAATTGAATGTAACTAATTGAAAATGAATAGAATATAAAAAAGGTAAAAAATACTTATCTATCTGAGAAAGATTATTGAAATATAGGAGATCATCTTCGGAGATGGGAGGTCACCACAAACTCAGGTGAGAAGGAAATTAGGGTGGGGGGGGGGGCACTGAAGTCACATAAGGAGAAGAGGGGGGACACCGAAGGTCGCTTTAGGATGGGTGGGGGGGGGGACATCGAAGGTCTCCTGAGGAGGGGTGTGGGGGACACCAAATGCCACATGAGGAGGTGAAGGATGGATGACTGAGGTCATCTAAGGAGGGGAGGGGACACCGATGTTTTCCAGGGATATGAGAGGTAGGGCTTTGAATGAGGAGGGGGATGAGGAGCCCAAGTGAGGCTTCCATATTAAAGAGTTATACCCATGTTAAAAAAAACAATTGGTATAACTCTGACTATAAAAATAGTTTTTTAAAACCATGGGTATAGGTTTGGGAAGAATCTCTATACCATTGTTTTCTATAAACCATGGATATAGATCCATGTGTTATAATGGGGAATTCTTGAGACATCCTTGATGCAATGAGGCTTCCCCTAGGATTTTTCACTTAAAAATCCCTTATTAAATTAAAAGGGAAATGAATTTTTTTCTTGGTAAACTAGGTAGATACAAAAGAGTGGGGGGATCCAGAATCAAATAAATCAATAGATAAATTTTAATATAGGATTATTGTACCTACCACCATATCATTTGTTACTTCCACCTTAGCTATAGTGATCACACAATCATGACCATCTCCACTTGGCCTCTTTTGTGGCTGATCACCTTAATGGTTTGGGATTGGTGTGAATAATTACCCATTTATTTACTTCTTAATAATTGGAAATAAATGATTTGTTTCTTTCCCTTTCATTCATGGGACTAATTACCCTTATCACTGTACTAGTAACAAAATCCCATAACCTACAATCGCATCCCAATATTCTTATTTCCAAATTATTTACATGATGGAAATTACACCATCCTACTCTTATTCTTTAGCGCATTCCCTTTCTCTTTGTACTCAAATAACCTATTATTCTCTTTATTTTCCTTAAATATGAAAGATCTAGATATTTCCTTCTCCATTTTTATGGATTATAAAACTATTTCATTATATGATGAAACATTTTGAGAGACCAGTTACCTCCATAGAGTTGGATTAATCCCTTAAATGAAATGGTAAATCTTTCACTTGATGTTGCTTATGCCATCTATAAGATACCTAGATAACCTTGTAAAGGTAGATTTAAACTCCGAAACAATTGATTCTTCCCTTTCTATTTAAGATAAGAAACATTCTATTTGCCTCAATTTTTTTTATGATGGAAATATTTTTCATACAATGTCTCCTTAAAATATTTACATTCCATGAGTTCTATTTCCTATTCCTCCTTAGTATTCATGATCAATGACCACCACTGATCAAAATCACTTTTGAGGAAATAAATTACATGTGTAACCTTTTATTTTTCACCACATCCCGATAAAATAAATATATTATCTATAGATTTTGTCTATTGGTAGGATATAATTGGATTAGTAGTACCACCAAATCATAGGGGATTCTATCACATAAAGTGATAAAATAATGTATAATCACTATGTGGAATAGGTTTCTCTATCTGGATAAGGTTATTTTTCATAACCCAATTATGCTGCCCTAATATAGCCATAATTTGTTCAGTTCAAATACCAAATATATTATCTTTCTTCGTAGGACAATATTTACATTGTCTATTCATATTGATACCCTTATTATTTCCAGGAACCATTTCTAAAAAATGAAATATATTAGATTATCTCATAAAATTATGAATTTTAAATCATAATGTATAATTCCCAATATGGTGTAATGCTTATCATAAATTAAAATTTATGCATTTTTAATCTCAAAATCATAAACATGGTTTCTTCAGGGATATATTTATTTTAAAATACTTCAAAATTATTTTTAAATAAAATGTAAATTATCCTATGAATATCCCCCATGACTGTCAAACCAAGTTCCTAGTAAATCTCATTTTCATGCACCAGGTGAGGATGGGGTCCATCCCAATGTTCAATTTTCAGAGTTTTTACCCTAAGTTACCTCTGTCCCAAAACCACCTCCACTTGTAGTATCCATAAAGGGATGAATTTCTAAGAAAATACACATATTATCATACTTAACAAATGTTTAAGATGTTAGTCTATACTTATCCTCAATGTATATAATAGGTTTATATTCCCTAATAGTTTCTTTCCTTAATATAGTTCATAATGTTTCTACTAAAATTCCTCTAAAACAAACCGTAATGACCCCAAGCCTAGTAAACTGGAGCTAATGTCTTACTTTATTAAATTTTTATAGATACAAATGGTCAAATACGGAAATACTGATTAGATTAGTAGTTTTGGAGAACCATATACATACATGATACCCATTTTACATTGGTAATAGGGAATAAAACAAAATACATAACAAAATTAAATGAACTGCATCCTTGAATACTAATTTCATGAATTTTTCTTCAAAACCCAGGGAACCGAAAAAATAAGGGTAAGCTTAGATGATCAGTAAGGGTTAAATATAATGGAAGATATCATGAATCAGTAATCATAATAAAATGGAAATGTTAATAAACAATCCCAAATTCCATTTAATCAATATCTTGGCCATCATAATTAGATAAGTCACAATCAATATGGAAATGTAAGTAACTGAAAACACATTCTATTTAATAAATAAATTGAGAGAAAAATAAATCCATAGATAATATCATTAAAAATATCATGGATAATAATAACATATTTATTTACAAAGGAAATGATTAATTATTGAATATAATGATCTCATGAATTATGAGACCTCTACTATCATGACTATTGACAAGATAGTTTAAATCCACTGGTATAAACATTTTTAATTTTGACAACTGAATTATCTTATGAGACCTACTGATGCATTGATGTGATATATAATTATAGGCCCCAACCATTACTACATGTACAAATATTTCTTCATATATCAAATAATTGATTTAATTAATTTATAATATACCATATCAATAAATATCCATATTGAAAAGAGGATACATATTTTTTCTAGATTTTCACAGTTAATCAAATAACGTTCAAAGTAGGCACCTTATGTAAAAATGGTATATTATTTTTTAAATAATCATATCCATCATACAAGAATATGTATATTTGAGAAAAATTCAATTTCCAATGAAAATGATCATAAGAATGTGATTGTTTTAAGATAATGTTAACAAAAACAAAATAATGCAAGATTGTACAATAACTTTTTCCACATGGAAATTTTATATTTAAATCAAATTGGATGAAATAATTCAAATTGAATCTTCAAATACAATGAATTAGGATTAATTCATGATATAAAATAATAAAGGTGTATTATATACACCATATAAAAGAAATTTGGTGCAAAACATTACACTATGGCTCAATGAAGGGAAATTTAGGTGAAGTCCCTTACCTTGAGTCTGACTCAGCATGTACATTCTTTATATTCTTGAATAATAAAATTATTTTAATTATTTAATTTGTTATGAAACTTTTTAATATTTATTATTCATTTTATTTTACTTATTACCATGTTATATATCACTACTTAATAAATTAAGTTTACATTGGATGTTTTGATGATATTTGGCTCATGTGTCAAAAATGATTTCTGTTGGCCTAAGAGGTCATTATTTCAACATATCCAGAATAATAATTCTGAAATAATTATTATATTTAATCATAAATCATAATTTTAAGACCAATCATGAAGTATTTTTTTGAGAAATGATGTACGTTACGATCATGGAGACAATAGGCCATACATATACATGAGTAACATTTCCATTTTTCAATGATAATTATGGAAAGGAGAAACATAATATTTTTTATTTAGAGAATTATAATAATATGATATATAAAATATTAATTATTTAAATATATTTCTATATATCATCCATGCGGTGTGGCGATAAAAATACAATCACATTGCTTCATGAAGGTGGTAGCCGACACGTACACGAATAACGTTATCATCTTTCTGTGAGTAAAGTGGTAAAAAAAGAAAAATATTTATTATATTTTTATAATGGTAAATATGTTATGAATATAATAATTATTTTATTCATATAACATTTGTTTATTAATTTTATCCTCATCACCTTTCTTGTAAATTATTAGTGATATGAAAGTCATATCACTTCATGTGGCGGTAGTCCGCCGTACACATGATAGATATTATCATATCTCCTAAGAAATTGAATGTAAAAAGGTATTTATGATATAATGACTCAATATGTATAATTACAATATAATTATCATATATATACTTTATATTCATCATCATACCCAACATTGATAGGTGTAAATAGAAAAACAAATCATATCATTTTGTGAGCCTGTAGTTTGTCGTACACATGAATAATGATTTCATAACCCATTAGATAGAAGTAGGGATGATTGTAGATCATAACATTAAAATAAATACATATTAGGATATTTAATATTTTTTTATATAATAGTGATTTAATAATAGTTTACGGATGTGGAGGATGAAAAAAATAAAAATTATCTTTGAAAAAAATTACTTCTTCTACAATTACCCTCCACAGGTTTTCACCAAAATCATTCCTAAATTGGGTTCATGAAGAAAATAAGAATTATAAGATTATATGAGATAATTTAGGAAGTTATTTGGTCAGGTATTGGTAGAAACAAAATGTTTTGAAGGTATGAATAAGAGAGGAGAGGGGGTGTCCTTTTAGAAGTGAGGTGAGTGGCACACTTGTAATTATTTAATTGAAAATGGTGTACCCACTATTTTCACATGAAAATAGGGTCAAAAATTAATTATTATATATTATTAGAAATTCTATGTTTTTAATATTTATATAAAATATATTTTAGATAAGTTTTAGTACATTTTAACCCTTATCCTTTTAGTTTAACTGCTGGTAAACTAATTTTTACCTTAACCGTGGTAAATAATATTTACTATTTTTACTATTAATTATCATAAAAATTAAGTTTAAAAGTTTTGAAAACATAAATTATTCTGATTTAAAATATTTAATCCATTTTTATAAATTCAATTAATATTTTTGGAAAATTTTAATTTTAAATTAATCACATAAAGGTGATGAGAAATTAGGTTTTCAAAGGGAAAACGTTCATAATATTACAAAGTTTTTATATAAAAATTCAATATCAAAATAACTAAAATTACAAAATTTGGATTAATAGATATATAATCTAACTAATTTTTCAATAAAATCAATTTAAAATATAATTTGACCTTAAAAAATAATTCAAAATAAAAGGCAATTTTCAATTAAAATTTAGTATTTTCTACTATTCATCGAAAAATAAAGCATTTCAGAAAAATAAAAAAAAATCACGACAATATAATTTTTACATTATTATTTTATAAAATAATTTAAATTTATCAATTTTTTTAAAATTGGTAAAAATGAATTTTAAATTTTGTGTTAAATGCATGATAAAATAGTCTTTTAGAAAAAATACTGCTTTCTCATAAAACATTTCATTTTATTTGAAATTATTTATATTTTATTTATAATAAATAGATAAACCCAATTTTTTTAATTGATTAAGTAATATACATACCCTGAAACTTAACAAAAAGTTTTTAATTTATATGTTTAAATAATATTGTAATAGTGTGTTTTCTTTTTAACTCGGTGTTGCCTGCATCCCAAGCTATCAACGAAATTAAATTTATTCTAAAATAAATATATTGTAAATTATTGGGGAATTAAATTATCACATTATTATTGATATTTATTTTTTATGGGAATATTTTTTATGAAAATTTCTTATAACATTTCAATGGTTTAAAATATTCAAGGTGTATCTCTCTCCCCACTTATAAAAGGACACCACACCTCTCTTCTATTTACACCTTATTGAACAACCTAGATTGACCAAATCCTAAACAATTATCTTATAAAATTCAAAATCCATTTATTATTGGTTATGGAATTCTTAAAATACTATTATAAGAGACCTTATAAATGGAACTAATGGAGGACTATTAAAGAAGAGGTAATAGTCTACTTCGACCTTTTTTTAATTTATTTCTTCTTATATCTCTTTTAAATATGTAGTATTCATCATAAAATAACAACTTAACTATCATAAATATAAATTATTATCATTATTATTTTTATAGAACCACCGTTATCCACCCCCTTTACAAAAAATGGGTAATGAAGTTATTGCCCATGCGTACATGTGGACTACCGCCTACACGTAGCGATATGATTCATTTTCCATCACTATAATTCATGGTTGATTATTATGATGTAATTAATTTTTATATATTATTTTTATGATATAATTAATATTATTTAATTATAATATGTTATATATATTTTTACCTTTCCTACCATTGAAAATGATAACATCGCTTGTATGTGCGTGTGGACTACCTCCTCCACAAATCGATGTGATATGTTTTACATTTAATTTTTACATGAATGATAATAAGGATAGATTTAATAAATATATATGATATTTATGATATAATAACATTTTTATAAAGGTGATTTAATATTTATCTTTCTTTTATTACAATTATTAAAATTTAATAACATAACTCATGTGTACGTATGAACAACCATCTCCACAAAGTGATGTAATTAATTCTTCATCACCTCTTTATATGAATAATTATAAAAGTGTATATAATGAATAAATATAATACACATGTCATGATTAATATTTTTGATAGGATGAAACCATGAATAAGGTTTAAAAACAAGAATCAAGGAACCAAGAAATTCATGGAAAACATACCAGTTTTCACTCATATGTTTTGTAAATACCCAGACCCCAATATCCTAGAGCTGGAGCCTTACTTTATTATATTGGAATAGAAACAAGATTCAAATCCCAAAGAACTGATCAATTTAGTATTCTTGATGAACTAGATAAATACATGGTATCCTTAATACATTGGTAATCAAATATGAAACATAACAAAGGACAATAATTACATCCTTAATCTCATTTAATTATTTCATCTTCATAACCTAGGGAAATGAGAAAAATAAAAGGGCGAGATTAGATGCTCGGTAAGGGTTAAATACACTAGAAGATTTCATGAATCAATAATAAATGAAACATAATAAATACGTAAATGTATATATATAACTAAAATATATTCCATTTAATTAGTAACATTTCAATCATGAGAGAATAAGGCGTAATCATTATGGTTATGTAAAATATTTGAAACAAATTCCATTTAATCAATACATTGAGCATAATCTGAATTCATGGATAATATCAAAGAGAAAATCACTTGGATAATAATAACTAAAATATCAATGAATTAAATTACTAATAATTTAGACTCATTGATCATAAGAATCATGATACCTTTATCATCAAGATGTTTTACAAGATGGTTTAATCATTACGGGTAAAACCCCATTAAATTTGGACAAATTTGTCATCTCATGAGACCATAGATGCATCGAGTTGATATCTATAACCAACCCCCACCCATGTATGAATATAAAAAAAATTCCAAAAATATCAAAATAATCGATTTAATTCAAGAATCCATATTCCTTATCAAAAAATATCTATATTGATCAAAATGTACAAATTTAACATTATTTCCCCAGTTAATCAAATAACTTTCAAAGTAAGCCCCATATGAAAAATTGACATTAAAATTTGAAATTAATCTTATAAATGATATGAGAAATATGGATTTTTAATAAATTATTCAATGACTAATGATTATAAATAAAAGGGTCAGCATATACACCATGAAATAGAAAACAGGTGCATAACATAAAAAATATACCTTAATGAAAGAAATTTGAGAGTAAGTCCCATACGAGGATAATATCATTAATAAAATGAATCTTTTATGTTTATTAAATGTAAATACACATAAAATAAGTGGAAATAAAACATAATATAATAAAAATTCATTTTACACATAACTTTAACATGAGGTAATATATGAAATAGAAGTTTAATCCAATGAATAAAAATTGAGTTATGAAATCCCAAACCACTTTATAATCAGTCAAATTGTATGACCAATAAAATTAATTATAATAAAATTAAACATTTAATAAAATGAATAAAAGTAGACTCATTATATTCTTTATAAAATGAAAGCATGTAAACTAGACACAATAAATAAGGGATGAATAATGAATATATCTCACAGAAGTAAAAGTGAGACAAGAAAACCCTTACCACTTTTAATAAATTTAATCATATTCCCCATAAAATTAATGATTATAAAATAAAATGTTGAATAAAATGAAGATAAATAGATTCATGATATGATATATCCAAAGGCATTATACATACACCACACACAAGAAATAAGTGGTGAATAAAGCATATCTCACAGAAAAAACATAAATGAGAAACCCTTACCTTATGTCTGAAAGAGTTATTCACTTATAATTAATTTCCTTGATAATAAAATTAGATCTATTAATTAGTTAATTAATAAAATATTAAACATATATTCCATTTATTATAATTTTATTAAGCTTATTTTTTCCATTTCGATGTGTTATAATGTTTAATTTTGTTATTCTAGGAGCGTTTGTTTCATGGCTTCCTGATCGGTTCTCTTATCTGTAATATTGTAAGTTCTTGTAAAATTGGAATAATTCTCTTGAAGTTTAATGAAACTTTATTAATATACTTCCATATTTTTAAATAGTCTAAGATATCATTTTCTTTATCATTTAGATGATTCATTAGATAAAACGTTAATAAAAAAGTTTAGTTTATTTTGATGGTTTTTACGACCATCAAGAACTAGAATCATTTTATTTAATATTATGATTATATACTAATTTAGGAATATTAAATAAGTTTTAATAAACTATTATAATATGTTTGAAACATAAAAATGGTTTTATGACCAGGCTTAATGGCGGTAATGAGAAATGAACACTCGTCATCTATGAAGGCGGTGAATCAAAACCTCATGAAAGATGTTTTCATTATTATAATTAAAAGAAGAGAATATGAGATTTGATGTTGGATATTACAAAATGAAAATTTCAATATATATATATATCATATTGTAGCTAACATGGAACTTTGGATAGGGGAGGTGTGGAGAGGATAAGAAAGGAAAATAAATTAAAAGAGGAAGAAGGAGGATTTCTACTCTCAAAAATTGACTTCTTGGGAAACTCCTTAAGAAACCTGGATTTGGTATTTTGGTAAGACCAGAAGGTCTTGGACCTGGGGAATATACTTGAGAAGGTATTTTGGCAGACTTTAATCAATATTCAAGGATTAAAATGTGTAAGGAGAAGTGGTGGTATTTATAGGGGAGGAGAAGGGTGTTTTTTGATTATTTTATTCATTACATTTTTTTGGCTCAAGGATAACAATAGTGTTAATTAACATGAATAAAAACAATAAATAATGAATTTTAGTTCATAATAATGGGTGAATACATCATAAATTACTTAAAAATTATTGTATTTAACTAATTTTTTTAAATACTGTAAGAAACCAGTTCTTCCTTTGAGGTAAAAATATTTCCTTTTCAGTTTATACTTAAAAAATGGTGGATAAGAGGTCAAGGCCTTGATATAGACCTGTTACATGATATGATTGGGAACTACACACTGTGTACTTATAGGCACTCGCTGTGTATGTTCATCTACACACCATGTAATCTCGGTACATGGCCATGTAATGGTTTGGCCAGAGACTGTACACACACAACATGTAGTCTTAAGTACATGTTGGATATTTTTTTAAATCGCGAATTAGCACCATTTTTGTGAAAATGGATAGGGGCTCACCCAATTTGAGAAAGAAGCAGTGTTGGACCGTCAATCCCTTCTTGATTGATCATTCGAGCCCCTATTCTATTGTTGTTTGTTGCATTTGAACCCGATCAGCAAGATCTCAATTATTCTTAAGACATTCTTCATGATTTTTTATCTCAATGAAGTTATTTAAGGTTTATATTTTATAATCATTTTTATATCTACTCTGTTCTAGGTCGAATCAAATCCCAATACTGGACGAGGAGAGTTGTACGAGTACGAGGTAGGTGGTCTTATGCATTTTGTTAAATATCGAGTTATCTATATGTGTTGTAGTGCTGTTCTCCCATGTTTAGGGTGTATCCTTGATTGGAAATTGAACCTTGTTGTTTCCTAATGATGATTAGGTCATGAATTAATTTTATTTAAGCATATTTGAGCTCGTTGGCTTGATTAAGGGCCACCTAGTGGTTTCCTTTCCCTCAGATGAATATTGTTTGGCTAATTGCCCCAGGATACCCATGGGAATGCCTTTGTTTCCCTTTATGGGGTTTTTTTAAATGTAATTGGTTAATTTAATTTTCCCCACATAAGATGATAATTTATAAAGACTTGTGATAGTTCAATTCACATATTTTCTTGTTATCCATAAACTTCCCATGTGAGTATAATTGTTTAAGCCTTGTGATAGTTTAATTCACATGTTGATTATTTTTTATGATGACCATGTGAGTTTTTATTATGTTAACTAGGTAATATTATAATCTAAATGTGTTGTCTTTTATGATGAAATACTGATATACCAAGCTCAAACCTGTTTATTTTTATGCCTTTGGGTTAGGATATGTTATGCCTATGGGCAGGGATTTGTTATGTCTATGGGTGATGATTTTTTGTTCCAACAGTCAAGGATTTTCTTATGCCAATGATCAGGGTTTATCTATGGCTATGGGTGATATGTTGATTTGAATTCTTAAATGGAATAACTTATGACGTGTTTTCCAAGCCAAAGCACAAGATTGGATTCAGTCTTCACTTTATCTGTTCAGACATCCTTTTGAGGAATTTGTTGAGAATTCTTTATATAGGGGATTGAAGGGATTAGAATGGATCTCAAGACTTATATAATTAAATCTAATTGAATTTTTGAATTAAACTCAATGAATTAAAATGTAAAAAAGGACTTGTAGGATTGTTTACTTTTGAGTACTTCATAGTATACTGCTTTTCCTTTTTTGTACACTACTTATTTCATATACTCACTGATAGATAGGCATAGATATTGGGTGGTTTCCTACTGGGAATTATTTCCCACACCCTATCTGGGTCATGATTTTGGGCCCAAATAGATTATAATGTTGTTGGTGTTGATAAGGGAAGGCACCCTTCTAAAGGTACTCGAGATGCTGTTTAGGAGTCGAAGAACATGGGACCGAGCCGAGGCTTGTAATACATATTAGTTTTCTTTATTTATTTTTATTTTAGAATATATATTTTGGATTTCTTTAGTGTACATGTTTTGGCTGTTTTCTTAGAACATAACATGATGCATCCTCCTTTTCATGGAATTATGGTTGGTTATTTATCTTATCAGTATTCCACTATTTATTTCAGTTGTATTCTATTTACTACTTCTCTATTGTATTATTATTTATTCCACTGTGTTACACTCTACCAATGAGGGCATAGTTTCCTCAATATCACACCTAGGACCCTGATTCTAGTCAGAAGCCTCTGAAATTTGGGAAAATGTTCTTGAGGCCATGTGGCCAACCGGGAACGGGGCACCAGTTGAGTAGCATCCAGATCAAGGACGTTAGAAAGTGGTATCAGAGCTAGGTTTCAATCGTGGGACCTATGGGTTATGGGGCCACTTGATTTAGAATTTGGTTGATAACGTTTTGACCATGGGATATAAATTTTGTTGTAATGTGTTATATGTGGTTTTTGAGATTTTATTCTCAGGGACTATGATCCCCCCCACAGACTGGAATTTGGCATACCGTAGCTTTATTTTGAAAAATAGGGGTTCTGAGGAAGTTTCTGAGGCTTAATGTTTGGAACCCTAGACAATACAGTGTATGGTCCTATGAACACATGCAATTCATTCTTCTATTCAGGAAGAAAAGAACTTTTTCATGTACATGTTGTGTACTTTGAGTACTCACAGTGTAGTAGAAGACCATGTCATTGGTCGTTTCAGAGAAAACATGGGTAGTTGAGATTTGATTCGAACATGCCATGTACCATATTTTCACCCAGTGTAGTTTTACATAGGTAGACCCATGAAAATCTAGCAATATAAAAGTAAATGTATAGGAGGGAATATTTGAGTACACGCCATGTGTAAACCTAACACGCCGTGTACCTGGGATCTTTACACACCCTGGCCGGTGGAAGTACACACCTTTTTAGGAGCTTGAGTGTACACACAATGTATCATTTCTACACATCGTGTACTTATATTTTGGGACATTTGGAGGATTTTATTCTCATATTTTGTTCTTGCTGTCTTGAACCACATACCTTGATGAATAAGCTTATATTGAGGTGTATGACCTATAATTTACAAAGAAATTCCACAAAGACAACCTCCAGTAGTATGCCAAGAGATTGGAAATGATCATACCCCATAGGTGGTAGGCCATGGGATACTAGAGGATCCTCTAGTTGTGCATGTTGTGGAACCAACTATTATACCAAATGTAGGTGCTGATTTATAGTTCCATGAAGTCTTAATGAGGTTTATATAGACCTTACAGGGAGTACCTAATCCTGACACATCTTTTAAGAACTGACGTGAGTATTCCAGTAGTAGGATCCTCCTATATTTTTAGGGGATGGTATACCATAGACTATAAAGTCATGGATGGATTCCAAACTTATGATATTAGATCATCTAAAGATTCCTCCTGAGTGGAGGGTCAAACTCGCAGATTATATTGTGTGCGATTTGACCAAGAGGTGGTGGGATGTAATCACTCCGACAGAGTGTCATCGGAACATGGAATGAGGATATTTTCAGACGATCTTCTATGAAAATGATTTTCCTAAGACAATGAGGGTTTGTAAAGGCCAAGAGTTCATGAATCTAGAGCAGGGTTCTATATTAGTGATGGAGTAGTCTTCCCATTTCACTGAGCTTTAGATATTCACACCTATTCTTATTGGATATGATACATCCAGATCTAGGCGATTCAAGGACGGTCTCAGGGATGAAATCTGATTATTAGTGAAAATTTCATGGTTTCCTTCTATATATGCCATCGTGAATCAGACACTAATTATTGAGTGTAATCTGCGGGAAGCCAGAGGTGAAAACCAAGGAAGTTCGACACTGAGATCTAGTACTGTCTCCACAGGGAGTAAATTGAATCATAAGGAACTGTCTCATGAGGATACGAGCAGTAATTTTTTTTCTTCCAGTAGCTAGGTGAGGAGATATCAGTGTGGCAGAGCTGGGTATATGTGACCATAGTGTCTGATGGACCCAGTCGAGTGGCGATCTTGTGGAAATATTGGCCTTCTACATTGTTTCTCCAGGTAGTTTCCACTAGAAACTAGCGAGAGAGGTTCTGCATAGACTCCACTTTTAGGAGTAGAGTCAAAATATTATCACCAATCAGAAAATTGGAATACATTAGGTCATTTAGGCTGGGGTGGTGGTTGTGGTTATGGTAGCCATGTGCTAGGATTTCAGTGAAAGTAGTGCTGGTCCACTCAGGGTAGCCAAATAGTGTCTCCGGGCTACGATATAAGTTAGAATTATGTAGTGAAATTTACCTAGAAAGAGTAGGATCCCGAAACTTCTACTATCATAAGTACTATTATATTTTCCCCTCTTTTATCTTCTATACTCTTGGATACAAGGTCTTGTCATAGTTTTATATTTGTGCCCATTGTAGTGAACCATGGGCTCTGTGTTTTGTCTTCTGATGATGTTATGATTCTTGAAACTCTGTTAGGAATAAGTATGACATGTGTATTTTAGTGCAAGGAATGCCACATTGAGGTCTGTGGGTGTCACTTCATTTGGGATCTCTATGTCTTCGAGATGAAATGATTTTATTTCATCCTCAGAATAGACTGGTTAGTCTCATTTCAATCCTTCTTTGATTTATATAATCACAGGGTGAGTTTTACATCACAAGAAAGAAGATCATTTCTATACAAGGGAGAGTGGGATGTCTAGGAAATTCCAGCTAGACCCGAGTAATGTGGGTTGAGTGGGCTGACTGCACAAATTTCCATTTTATTTTTGGATGACCAGGGAACACGTCAAATGGATTTCCCAAAAGTGGTTGATCATTTCAGAGACATCTTCCTGGATGACATTTCAGGATTACCTCTGGTAAGAGAGGTAGAGATCTCTATTGAGCTAGTACCAGGAGCTGAACCAGTATCCATTCCTTCTTATAGTATGGATATGATGGAGTTGCAAGATCTCAAGAGGAAGCAAGAGGATTTAGTGTTAAAGGGGTTTATCAGACCCAGTACTTCTCCCTAGGATTAACCAGTCCTTTTTTCAAAGATAGTAGAAAGTACTCTTAGGATATGTGTGGACTATCAGAAACTAAACCAACTGATGGATAAAAACTGATATCACTTCCCATGAATAGAGGAAATGTTTGATCAGCTTTGAGGATCTCGAGTATTTTTGAAGATTGAATTAAGATCAGGATGTCAATAGGTGTATGTTTGACAGGAAGACATACCCCATACATCCTTTCCTAGCATGCATGGGATATATGAGTATTTGGTTATGACGTACAGTCTCACGAATAGACCAGTTATTTTCATGTTGTTGATGAACTAAGTGTTCCATCTTACTTGGATTCTTTTATGGTGGTTTTCTTGGAAGAAAACTTGGTGTATTATCACAATCGACACGATCAGGCCAACCATCTTGAGAACATTTTGAGTACACTGAGAGAGCATTAGTCATATGCTAAGATCACTAAGTCGCACTTATAGATAGACCATATTCACTTCATTGGTAACTTATTCTCAGAGACATGAGTATCAGTGGACCCATAGAAAGGGAGAGCAGTAGTTACCTGGGAGAAACCCAAGAATGTCTTTGAGGTGAGGAGTTTTTGAGGGTTGGTTGGTAACTATATGCATTTCATATAATACTGATCACACTTTGTATCACTGATTAAGGGATTAAAAAATAAGGGTGTAAAGTATGTATGGTATGATTATTGAGAGATGGCCTTCCGGGAGATGAAAGGTAGATTAACGTTAGCACTTATACTGATTTTTCAAAGCCGAGTAAGAGTTACACTGTATACTACAACGCATCAAGTATCAGGATAGGTGCAGTGCTTAGGTAGGGGGATCAAGTCATTGTGTAAGGGTCTCAGATGTTGAGGCCATATGAAAGGAACTATCCAACACACGATCTTGAGTTAGATACAGTTGTCCATGCCTTATGCTGTTAGAGATAATACTTATTGGGGGAACATTTTGTGATGTACCTAGACCACAAAATTCTGAAGTACATCTTTACTCAACCTGATCTAAATTTAATGTAGTGAAGGTGGGTGGAATACCTTCAATCTTTTGACTTCGAGCTTTCCTACATGCATAGGAAAAGAAAAGCATTGTCCAATGCACTGAGAAGAAGGATTCAGATACAGGCAGTGCAATAGGCCAATAGTGAGTGGAAGTTGTTGGAGTTGTTATCTGAGATGCATCTAGAGGTTCACGATAGGCATGGGAAGATTTTTCTTACATCCTTAGCAATTACCTCTACCTTACTAGATAGAGTGAGGATGAGGAAGATATCAAATTCCGAAGGCCTAGTTTTATGAGAGAGTGTGGTAGGTGAGGAACCTCATCATGGTAGGACAATTGGAGAGGATGAGGTTTTGTAATTACATGGTCACATATGGGTGTTAGCAGACATGCATGAGGCGATGATACTGGATTTTCATGCTTCAGTTTGGGAGGTGAATCAATGTGTCACCAAGATGTATCAGTATTTACATCATTAGTATTGGTGGCCAAGTATGAGGAGATATATTGCATGTTTTGTTATAAGATGTTCTAAATTTTAGCAGGTAAAGATAGAACACCAAAGACCGGTAGGAATTTTTCCGCAGCTACCCATTCCTGAGTGTAAATGGAGTGACGTCGCGATGGATTTTGTGAAGGGTTTACTGAGGTCACTATATGGTAATGATTCTATGTGGGATGTGATTGATAGGATTAATAAGGTTTCACATTTTTTACCAATCAAGTAAACCTTCAATGTTGATGAGGTTGGAAGGTTGTACATCCATGATATTGTACAACTACACAGGGTTCCTCATTCTATAGTTTCATATAGGGACTCATGTTTTACTTATCATTTTTAGAAAGGACTACAAAGGGATTTGGGTACATGGGTGATTATAAGCATAACTTACCACACCTATATAGATGGATTGTCATAGCACATGATTTACGTGTTGGAGGACTTGCATCAGGCATTCATTCTAGATTTATAGGGTTCTTGAGAGACACACATAACCCTTGTTGAGTTTGCCTATAACAATAGATTAAAGTATACTATTTAGATGGTTCCATATGAGGATTTGTATGGTAGGCCATGATGATCACCCCTGTGCTGGCTGGAGGTGGGTGAGATAACTTTACTGGGACCATGTCTCATGTAGGTGACTTCTGAGCAAGTCCGGTTGATTCCAAAGAAGAAGGATATTGTGTAGTCTCATCATAAATGTTATGAAAATCACTGCAAACAACCTCTGTAGTTAGACGTCAGAGATCGAGTTTTCTTATATGTTTCACCAAGGATGGGTCATAATAGGATCAATATACATTGTAAAATTTCACTGATATATGCCGGGACATTTCAAATTCTAGAGATAGTTAGGCCGGTTTCCTATCAGTTACAGTTACACCAGAGGTACCAAACCATGCAGGACGTCTTCCACGTTTCTCCGTTGTGATGTTACTTTTAGGATCTGTCTCACACCTTTCAGACTGAGGACATGGAGTTATAAGAAATTGCATCCTTTGAGAAATATCCCATTCATAATTTGGATCGTAGCATGAAGGTTTCCTTTGGCCAGTCTATTCCTTTGTTATGTGTGCTATGGTAGCACGTTCGAGTGTAGGACGAGACTTGGGAGAGGGTGGCTAGCGTATGATCACAATGCCCAGAGTTATTCTTAGGTTTTTATTTATCACCCTTGGAAGGGAACTTCATGGATGAATTTAATTAAGTGGAGATGTTTGTAGGAACTTGGTTCTTCCTTTGAGGTACAAATCTTTCCTTTTCAGTTTATACTTAATAAAATATGGGACAATTGGTCAAGGGAAGGCGGTAGGCCTATTACACGACATGAAGGGGAACTACAGGTTGTTTACTTATAGGTACATTCCAGGTATTTTCAGCTACATTCCTTTTAATCGTGGTACACGACCATGTAATGGTCTAGCCAGAGACTGTACAAACACACCGTGTAGTCTTAAGTACACTCAATGTACATTTTTTATTGTTTAAATCAAGAAGTAGAGTATTTTTTGTAAAAATAGATAGGGGATATCCCTAGTTGATGATCAAGTAGTGTCAGATATTCAATCCTGTCCTAATTGATCATTCAAACCCTGATTCCTTCGTCATTAGTTACATTTGAACCCGATTGGTAAACTCCCAATTTCTATTGATTCGTTCTTCGTGATTTCTACTCTCAATGAAGTTATTTAAGGTCAAAATTTTATCATTGTTTTGTAGATCTAATCCATTATAGGCCGAATCAATGACCAAAGCTGGACGAGGAGATTCATACAAGTACAAGGTAGATGGTCTTGTGCCTTTCTCTAAATTTCAAGTTGTTTATATGCACTGGAGTGCCTTTATCCCATGTTTAGGGTATAACATTAATTGAAAATTGACCCTTGTTTTTTCCTAATGATGATTAGATCATGAATTAAATTTATTTAGGAATGTTTGATCTTTTTGGTTTGATTAAGGGCCACCCCATGGGGGTGTTTCCCTCAGATGACTATTTTTTGGCCATTTGGCCTAGGATGCCTATAGACATGCCTTCTTTTTCCTTTATGGGGGTTGTTAAAAATGTTATTGGATAATTGAATGTTTTCCATGTGAGATGATAATTGCTTAAACCTTGTGATAGTTTATTTCACATGTTTTCTTTTTATACAAAAATTGACCATGAGAGTTTAA
Organism: Viscum album; assembly: GCA_963277665.1. NCBI lineage: Eukaryota > Viridiplantae > Streptophyta > Magnoliopsida > Santalales > Viscaceae > Viscum > Viscum album. The sequence continues at coordinate 711,482,117 of OY728162.1, forward strand.
TTGTTTAAGCCTTATAACAATTTAATTCAGTTGTTTCTTGTTTTGTATGATGCCCATGTGAGTTGTTATTATGTTAACCATGGAATAATTTAATTTAAACATATCGTATTTTATTAATAAATGATTATATATCGGGCTCAACTATATTGATAGTTATACATGTGGAAGAGGGTTAGTTATGCTTACAATCGAGGATTTGTAATGCCTACGAGTGAGGATTTGTTATGCTTGCGGACAAGGATTTTTTATTCCTACGAGTGGGGTTTTTCTATTACTATGGGTGAGATGTTGATTTGAATTTTGAAATGGAATAACTTATTACACATTTTCCAAGACAAAGTACAATCTTGGATTCGGTCTTTACTTTCCTTATTTATATTTCCTTCGGAGGTATCAGTTGATCATTCTTTATACGGGGGATTTATGGGCTCAGGTTGGATCTCGATATTTATATAATTTAATGTAATTGAATCGTTGAACTAAAAAAATGAATGAAAATGGAAAATAATACATGTAGTATTTTTAATTTTTGAGTTCTTCCTAGTATAATACTTTTTCTTTTTGTACACTACTTGTTGCATATACTCACTAACAGATAGGCACAAATCATAAGTGGTTACCTATTAGGGTTTATTTCTCAAAACCATATTTTGGTCATGATTTTGTGCCCAAATAGATTATATTATTGCAGGTCTCAATAAGGGAAAGAACCCTTATATATGTAATTGAGATTTAGTTTAGGATCCAAAGAGCATGGGACTGATCTGAGGCTTTCGATGCTTATTAGTTTACTTTGTTTCCTTTTCTTTTGAAACATCTACTGTGGATTTTTGAAGTGTAGCTATTTTGGATGTTCTATTAGAACTTAAAATGTTGCATCATCTTTTTTATGGAATCATGCTTGGTTATTTATCTTATCAGTATTCCACTATTTATTTCAGATATATGCTATTTACTGCTTCCACAATTGTATTATTATTTATTACACTGTGTTACACTATGCCAATAATTGCATTGTTTCCCCACTATCACACCTTAGGCCCTCACTATTAGTTGGAAGCCTCTGGTGTTTATGGAAATACACTTGAGGCCATGTATCCAATCGAGTATGGGGCACCAGTTGAGTGGCATCCGGATCCAGGATGTTACAAATACCGTAAATTACTGTATTTCACTATTCACAAAAATTCATCTATTTTAGAAAAATCCTGAAAATTCACCCTAACCACTTTTCAACATGTAGATTTCAAAAGTGGACTCCATTTTATGAAAATACGTTTCTAAAAATGAGAAATTTAATTTCAAATTAAAATCGTCATTTATTAAAAAAATACAGATTTTAAAATTATAACTGATTTTATGAAATTATGAAAAATTAATTATAGTGTCCTAAAATTGTATTATAATTATAGGGAAAAAATAATTGTGAATATATTTTATGAAAATAAATTTTATTTTTAATCATTATATTAATTATAAAATTCTAAATAAACATTTATATTTCATAAAAATCCCAACAATTAATTTATCTTTTTTAAAGCATTTATTTACATATACTATGATATAAATATATCATATTTTCATTTATAAGATATATAAATTTTATTTATACTTTCAAAGATGAGGTTATTATTCTAATGGCTAGTTTACTATTTCTAATGGTCACATTACTATTCCAACATCAAGCTAATATTTAATTGTATATCACGATTCATTTAAGCTCATTGTTACATGTAATGTAAGATATCAAATAAATTTAATTTATTTAATAAGATACATACCATAAAATATTGTGGTGTTATATTATTTCCTCTATAAATTTTACCCTCAAAACATTTTATGAATATTACCTTCTAAAAAATATGAGGGTGGTTTTTCTTCATAACATCTTCAAGTTACCATGTTGCTTCTTCCATTTTATGGTTTCTACAAATAACTTATACTAGTAGAGTAGACCAATTTCTCAATACATTTCCTCTACTATCAATAATCTAGATAGAATCTTCCCAGTAAGTCAAATCACGTTCCAGTTCTATTTCTTCATAGGTGAGTAAATGTGTTCATTCCAGTGTGTACTTCTTTAACAATGATATGTGGAACATATCCTTATCTTTGGATAGACTTGGTGGAATTTATAATCGACAAGATAAAAATACAATTATTTCAGGAATTTTGAATGGTCTGATTTACCTAGGGCTTATTTTTCCTTTTTTGACAAACCTTACAAAACCTTTCCATGGATATACATTCTGAAAGACTTGATGTCCCACTTAAAATTTTAAATCATTTCTTCAATTTATAGTATAACGTTGTTTCCTATATTGATCTACTTTAATATGGTCCTCAATAGTCTTTACCTTTTTGATTGTCTATTCAATAATTTTCAGCCCTATATGTTTCCTTTCACCCACATTATCCCAACAAGTTGGAGTATGACATCTCTTGCCATATAGTGCTTCGTATAGTGCCATTTTAAGATTAAATGGAAACTATTATTTTAATAAAACTATAACAAAGTTAAATAATGGTCCCATATACCTTGAAAGTTAAGTCATCATCATCTCAACATCTCTTCCAATGTTTGAGTGGTCCTTTCAGACTGTCCATCTATTTGAGGATGGTAGGTGGTGCTCAAATTAAGCTTAGTATCAAGATTATTCTGAAGACTCTTCCAAAACATTGATGTAAAATGAGGATCTCAATTGGACACAATTGATAGTGTTTCACCATGAATTCTTACAAATTCATTAATATAGAGTATTTATAGGATCTCAAGAGTTAAATATTATCTTGTAGTAAGAAAATGAGCCAATTGTGTAATGTGATCAATAATAACCCATATTGTATCATTATTTTTGGGGGTCTTTGGTAATATAGTGACATAGACCATTGTAATTTCATCCCACATCCATATAGGAATAGTAATAGGTTTCATGAAACCTATAGAATGTTTTCTCTTAGCCTTAACTTGTTGAAAAACTAGACATCTTTAAACATAATATGTACTTTCCTGCTTCATATTATCCAATAAAAATGTTCCTTCAGATCTCTATACATTTTGGTACTACTAGGGTGTATAGATAAATTTAAACTATGACAATAATCTAATAGTTACATTTTTAGATGTGGAATTGATTGAACACATAAACTCTTTACAAATTTTAGAATTCCTTCCTCATACACAAAGTCTTCCAATTTTACATCCTTAATAGATTTAAATCTCTTTTTAAAAATTATCATCATCATATTGAGAACTTTTTATCTTCTCCATTAAATATGGTTTTACAGACATTGAAATAAGAGTGACGTTTCCCCTTCTTTAACAATTCACATATCCATATTTTTTTTAAATCCATGAACATTTGATCTCAATCAATCCTCATCTTGGACAGAACTCCATGATCTTTGATACACAATCAATCAAATATGTTATTTTCATTTCTTGTATGGTAGTGTATTGAGAAATAATAATCTTTAAGTAACTAATTCCATTGTCTTTTTCTTATGTTGATTTTTTTCAATGTAAATATATATTTCAAAATCTTGTGATCCTTATATATATCTCATCAATCACCATAGAGATAGTGTATCCAAATATTCAGAGAAAATATTATGGCTGCAAACTCAATATCTTGAGTTGGATATTTTTGTTCATGAATCTTCAAAATATTGATGTATATGCATTAACATTATCATTTTTACTAAGTATAAAACCTAGTCCTTTCTTCGATGCATAACTATATATAAAAAACCCATTATTTCATGATGGTAGAGTCAAAATCAAAGAGTTGACTGATCATCTGTTTAATTATTCAAAAATTCTACACATTATTTTGTCTATATGAAGTTAATATATTTACATGTGAGCTTGCTTAACAGGATATCCAATTAGGAAATATTCTGAATGAAACACCGATAGTAACCTAATAAACCAAAAAAACTACATACATTAGTTATATTTATTGGTTTTTTCTATTAATGGATTGGATTTATCTTCATAGGATCAACTGAGATTTCATCCTTAGAGACAATATGGCCAATAAAAGAAATTTCATAAATCCAGGATTCATAATTTCTAAATTTACCATATAATACTTTATTATTGAGAGTCTCTAGAATGATATGAAAGAGATTGTCATGGTCTTCATAGGTTTTTGAATATATAAGAATATCCTTAATTAGTACAAAAAAAATTATCAAGATATTCACGGAATATTCAGTTCATCATATCCATAAATACTATGTGTGAATTAGTAATTCCAAATGGAATTACTGTAAACTCGTCATGTAAATTCCTCATTTGAAAAGCTATCTTCATAATTTATTCCTACTTTACTTGCAATTGATGATATCCATATTGAAGGTTAATCTTTGAAAAATATTGATATCCATGAATTTGGTCAAATAAATAACTAGTATAAGGAAGTGGGTACTTGTCCTTATTTGTAACTACATTGATTTATCTATAATCAAGGCACAACCTCATGGATCCATCTTTATTCTTAATGAAGAGAACATGGGCTCCCTGTAGAGAAATAACAGGGGGAATAAATCCCTTATTACCGAACTCATTTAGTTGTTTCTTTATCTCCACTAATTTCACAATGTCCATTATATATGGAGTATTTGAAATGGGGTTTTCATCAGGGATTAAATCAATAGAAAACTGAAATTCACACTCTAGGGGGGGAGTCCAGGTAATTCCTCAAAAAATACATCATTATATACTTATATAATAGGTACATACTAAATGTGAAGATTAACTTCTTTATCCCTATAAGGTTTTTCTCTTCCTCCCCAAGAACATAATTCTGTAGAACAACTTGGGATAGATCTAAATAGGATTCATATGATAAAGTTTCTACTCTAAAGATAAGTATTTATACATCTTCCTCATAAATTGTAATCTCATTCTTCTGCCAATTAATTTTTGTAGCATATTTTGAAATAAATCCATACTGAGGTATATATCAAATTCAATCATAGTTATGATGATAAGTTTATAAAATAAATCACATTTATATCCCATAATGGGTACTACCTGACACATCTTTCTAGCAATGAGAATTTTCTTAGGAGTTTTTAATGAAAATTAACATATTAAATCAAAAGGAAAATATCTAATTTTCTTAGAAAATTGGGTAGGTATAAAAGAGTATGATGATACAGAATAAAATAAATCATTGGTTAAATTTAAAGATAATATTAGTATACATGATACCACATCATTGGGTACTTTTACCTCAGCTTTAGGGATCACATAAGCCTGGACATATCCCCTTGGCCTATTTTGTGGTAAATTCCCACGGTGCTTGTAATATTAGTTTGAATAATTACACATTTAGTATTATTTAATTATTTGATAATATTAGTTTGTTTCCACTTCCACTCATGAGACAAATGACTCTTATATATGTACGTTTAACACACTCCTATTCCCTTCACTCATTTTCCCAGATGATTCTTCTCACAATTTTCACAAGATTGAAAGCACTTCATTCCATTATTCTTCTTTAATACATTACCTTCCTCATGGTTCTTAGATAATCTCTTATTCTCTCCATTTATGTTGAATATATATGATCTAGAAAATTAATTCTTTGTTTTGATGACATATAGTACTATTTCATTATATGATGAAAATGATTGACAAACCAATACAATTTGGTGACTTGGCTTAAGACCTTCAAAAAATGATCAATATTTTATTATGAATCCCATATATAATCTCTTGAATACATGGATAATATTATGATGGAATCCTTATACTCTCCAACACTATATTCTTCCTATTGATTTAAGATAAGTAAATTTCTCTTCATTTCATTTCATTGTTGCTGAGGGAAATACTTGTTGAATAATTTTTCTTTAAAAGTTCCCTATTCCATGTCTTCTATTTCATATTCATCCTCACTATTCTGGATCAACGACAATGATTGGCCAACATCACCCTTAAGGAAATAGACCAATAGTACTACATTTTCCTTTTCACCAAATTCCAATTCCATAAATATTATTTTTGGGGACTTGATCCATTTACCAGCTACCACTATATTAGTATCCCCACTAAAAGATGAGGTCTTACTCCATCTTAAATTATCCAACATTGGTGTGGTATGGTTCTTCTTTATAAACCATGTATTATATCCTTATATGGTCATGATCTTTTCATCCCCAAAACTAATAGTGTTGACTTTATTAGTGGTGAAATCCCTATATTTTATACAGGTATTGATTCTTTTCCTTCCATTAAGAGGAATCACTAAATAATATAACATAGTAAGTTAACCCAAAATCATCAAGATAATTGAACCATAATTTTTTTTCAAATGGTAGATGTTTCTAAATAACATAATGAATTATCATAGTTCTCAGATTGGTTATGTTTATTTTAAAATATATTTTCCCATGTTTCTATTAAACTTCCTCTAATACGAACTATAAATACCTAGACCCCAGTATCCTGGAGCTGGACCCTTACTTTATTAAATTTTTATATATAAGATATTAAAATCTGAAAGGAATAATCAGTTTAGTTCTCTTGAAAAAAAATATACATATATGGTACCCTTATTACATTGGTAATTAAATATAAAACATAAAAATGGAAAGTAATAACATCATTTAACACATTCAATCATTTCATCTTCATAACCAGTGGAAAGGAGAATAAATAAAAGGGTGATATATGATGATCAATAAGGGATAAGTACAATGAAGGATTTCATGATTCAATAATAAATAAAACATATTAAAAATTAAAAGTTTATATAAAAGCTCAATACATGCCATATAATCAACAAATTTTCAATTATGAGGGGATAAGGTGTAATCATTGTGCCAATGTAAAAGATTGGAAACAAATTACATTAAATCAATAAATCGAGCAAAATATGAATTCATGGACAATATCTTAGTGAAAATCACATGGATAATGATTCATAACATCTTAATGAGGTAAATTATTAATAATTTGTATGCCATGATATTAGGAATCATGGTACCTTTACCTTCATGACCTTTCACAAGATGGTTTAATCATTATGGGTGAAAAATCAATTAATTTGGCCAACTTTTTCGACTTATGTGATTACCAATGCATCAAGGGGATATCTATAAATAGACCCCACTAATGTATCTATGTATAAAGCATTCCTCATAATATCAAAATTATTGATTTAATTAAAGAATCAAAATTCATTATCAATAAATATATGTATTTATTAAAATATACATATTAAACATTATTTCCCAAATTAATCAAATTTATTTCAAAGTAAACACCTTATGGAAAATTCATATTAAACAGAGAAAATTATCTTATCCATGATATAAGAAATACAAACATTTAATTGAATATTCAGTGATCAATGATCATAAATAAAAGGGTCAATATATAAAACATGGAAAAGAAAATAAGTGCATAATATAAAAAACATGCCTTAATGAAAGAAAGTTGCGATGAAGCCCCATAAAAGGATCATATAATTAATCAAATGAATAGATTATGTTTATTCACTATAAATAAAAATAACACAAGTGTAAATAAAACACAATTTAATAAAAATTCATTTTACACATAACCTTTGCATGACATAATCAATGAAATATAAGTTTAACCAAATGAATGAAAATTGAGTTCAGAAATACCTTACCGCTTTGTAATCAATCGAATCATATGGTCCATAAACTTACTGATCATAAAATGAATAATTTAATAAAATGAAGATAAATAGATTAATGATATTTTATATCAAAGTAAATTATATACATCCCAAAAAATTAATAATGGCAGAATAAGGAATATATCTCACAAAAGTAAAAGTGAGACGAGAAAACCCTTACCACTTGTAATCAATCGAATCGTATAACCCATAAAATTAAATATCATAAAATGAAACATTAAATACCATGAAGATAAAGAGATTCATGATATTATATATCAAATGAAAATATATATACCCCACACACAAGAAATAAGTGGTGAATAATGTATATCTTATAGAAATTAAAGTGATATGAGAAATCCTTAATTTATATCTGAAAGCATTATGCACTTGTACTTAATGTACTGGATAATAAAATTAGATTAGTTAATTAATTAATTAATTACTTAATTAATTAATAATAAATTCAAAATATTATATATATATATATATATATATTATAATTTAATATGTTACTTTATGTCTATTTTTATGAGTTATAATGTTTAATTTCATTAACTTGGGATCGTTCGTTACATGGTTTCACTATCGGTTCAAATGTGTATTATTATAGACATTATTTTAAAAATAGAATAATTATACTGATTTTGAATGACATGGTATTAATATACGTAAAATATTTTAAATTCTCTCATATATCTTTTTTTGACATGAGGATGATTCATTAGATAAAATGTTAATGAAAAAGTATTAGTTTATTTTGGCGGTTTTTACAACCATCACGAACTAGTATTTTATTTAATATTATGTTTATATACTGTTCCAGAACATTTAATAAATTTTATAAAAATATAATCAAATTATTTAACTATAAAAATGGTTTTATGACTATATTTGAAAATGGTAATGAAAAATGAAAACTAGTGATCCACGAATGCGGTGAATCGACACTTCACAAATTATGTTTTCAGTTTTAGAACTAAAAAGATATGAAAAGAGATTTTGTGATGGATATTAAATTAAAAAAATAAAATTAAAGTATATATATATCATACTATATTTACCATTCCACTTTTTATATGGGATGTTAGGAGAGGATCAGAAAAGATAAGAAATTAAAAGAGAAAGAAGGATGATTTTACCTCTCAAATATCGTCTCCTTGGGAGCCTCGTTAAGACACTTGGATTTGGTCTTTTGGTAACAAAAATAAGTCTTTGATGTGGGTAAGAGGATTGGAAAGGTAGTTGGTAATAATTTATACAATATTAAAATCTTAGAACGTGTGAGGAGAAGGGGTAGTGAGGGGTGGTATTTATAGGGGAGGAGATGTGTGTTGTTTTGAGTATTGTATCCATTAGTTTCTTATTTTGGATCAATACAATTAATAGTATTGATTCATGGGAATAAATACAGTAAATAGTTCATGTGAGTACTGAATAATGGATTATTACATCATAAATGACTAAATAATTCATGTATTTAACTTATATTGTTAAATACTGTAAATTACTATATTTCATTATTCACCAAAAAATTAAACTATTTCAAAAAATTCCAAAAAATTAACACTAATATTTTTCCAACATATATATTTAAAAAATGTGCTATATTTTTTGAAATTAATTTACTAAATATGAGAAATCTAATTCTAATTAAAATCATAATTATTTAAAAAATACTGATTTTAAAATTATAACTGATTTTATGACACTTTTAAAAATTGATTAAGGTCTTGTAAAATTATACTATAATTATAAGGCAAAAAAATATTAATTTTTGAAAATATTTTATGAAAACTAATTTTCTCTTAAATAATTATATTATTTATTAAATTTAAAACAAATTTTTTTTTTCATAAAAGCACCAACATTTAATTTACCATTTTAAAAAATTTATTTTCTTACTCAGTGATATTAATATATCATATTTTCATTTATGAGATACCTACATTTTATTTATACTTTAACTGGTGAGGTTATTATTCTAATATCTAGTTTACTATTCCTAATGGTCATATTTCTATTCCAATGGTCATGTTAATATTTAATTTTTTTATCATGGTTCATTTAAGCTCAGTGTTTCATGAAATGTATGTTATTGAATAAATTGAATTTATTTAAGAAGATACACATCGTAAAATATTGAGGTGTTATAAGTTTGTTTCAATGAAGAAATTATTAATAAAAGAATAATTTGAAACTATAAATGAATGATAAATAATATATTATATATAAATATGGTTCTATAATATATGAATAAAAATCGATATTTTTTAAACATGATATATGAACTTATATGAAGTAAGAAGAAACATTAGGTAAGGTTTCTTCATCTAAATATTGTTTCCATGAGACACGTTTGATGTTACACAGCTATTTATGTTTATTTGGTGTATATAATTTTATTTTAAAAATTTATATCTCGGATCCTTCTCAATTCAAGGTTTTTAAATCTAAAATTATTATTTTTTCATCCAAGGGGTTTTAATTTAAATATTATCAAAGTGGTAAGGGTTTATCATCTCAATTTTTTTTATTTGGGACATATGTTATATTATACACCTATCTTATTTTATTATGTGTAAATATTTTCCATTTATTATTCTGTATAATATATATCCTTATGTTCATAGTATTTATAATTTTATTTGAATTTATTTCTTTCAAGGGGGTTATGAATGAAAAATTATCAAACTGGTAAGGAATTTTTGTTTATATACCCTTTAAATACAAAATTTTTATTCTTGAATTTAAATTGTGGGAAATTATATGGATATTTTATTTTAAACCCCACATATTTTATTTTTTATCTTTTTATTTTTTAAGTTTTTATATATTTTTACCATTTTCTATCTGTGGAACATAAAATGATATACATTTTTTTTAAGAAAAATTGGGTTTATTTCCTTTTTAGTTGGGGAAATTTTTCTTGCATGTACATTATTTTCAAAAACATTTATAGATGTTTTTACCAATACTTTAAATGTTTTAAAATGTTCATTTTCATTACCTTTTACTTCATTTAAAAAGTTTTAAATGGAATATTTTTAAAGAAACATTGTCTAAACATGAAGTAATTTTCTATTTTACAAAATGGTGAAATGTTTTCCCTTTTAGCATATAAAAAATGGATATATATTCACACAATCACAAGAGTATTTTACTATGAATATTTCTTTATAAGAGTATATGGTTATTTTAAAATAAAATATTTTTCATTATAATTTTAGAAATATTTTTATTTTAGATAAGTTATTTCAAAATGAAAAGGGTATTTTCCTCAAGAAACATTTAATATAATATTTCGAAGGATTTTATTATCTATGATGACATCCTTTGATGTTAATAATGTTTCATTGGGGATATGATTCTATGGTACCATGTATATTCTGTATATAGATTTGTTATGGTTATGATTATTAAATATTGATGGAACTATTTTTCTTTTCTATGGGATAAGTTATGATGAAATATAATTTTTTTTCATGACCATGTGGTGTACTTAATATTGGATTATGATAATTTGATGGGTATGTCAGTTATAACCCTCTAATGTATTGGGTAAATATGGATAAAACATAAGATAATAATGATATGTGTGAACATTATTTCATTTTCACAACAAGATGTGTGGACCCTGTTTGATTTTTACAAGTATACACATGGACCTAGTGTTATGTATATATGTTTATGTGAGGACCTGGTTTCTTGTCCATAAGTTTATGCAAAGACATGATTTCATGTCCTAAACATAATGGGCGAACCTATATCTATTTATACATGTTCTGATGTTAAAATGTTATTCACTCATCACATTATTATAATTATGATATGCACTCATGAATCTAGATTGATTATTGATGATTACGAACTCTTATGACATTCGTCTTTTTTTTATGATGAAGGCATATGTCATGAACCATGATTAAATATTTTTAATTTATTAGATATTAATTCCTTATGTTATTATTATGTTATCATACCATTTTTATCACATATGGTCATTGATTTATATCTCATATGTTTACCCTTACAGAGCATTTGAGCTCATTATTTTTTTTTATTTTCCCGATGACGTAAAGAGAGGTTTTAAGAATGATATGTATAATAAGGTTTATATTTATGAATAACTAATTGGGATAATATAATGATCTTTTATGTACCATTTTTTCATGTATTTTTGTTTCCATAGACATTAAAAATTTATAGTTTTGGCATGAATTATATTGTTATGTAATGAATATTCATCTAATAAGATGTAATATTTGAGTTTGAATGTTTTGGGTCACAATGCATATAATTATTAGTAGATCCATTATTTTAACAGTAAAGATTGATTACTCCTTTAATTATAAGAACCACCCCTAGTTCAAGAATGGAATTATTGATCCAAACAACTTGATTCACCACATCTGATGCAATGATGTACTCTACCTCTATTTTCTATTCCACCACAATAGATGTTTTGGAACTATTAAAAACCATAGCTCCACTATAGATAAAAAATATGGAAGTAGATTTTTATATCATATAATATTTTTCACATTGAAAACTAGAATAAATTTAACCCTTCACAGTGAGCTTATCTACTCCTCCAAGGAACAATAATATATCTTTACTTCTTCTAAATACCTAAGGATATTTTTGAAAATAATATAATTATTCTCAATATTATTGGACTAGTATCTAATTATTATATTCAAAGAGTAAGTGATATCCGGTCAATTATAAAACATGGAATACATGATATATCCAATAATAATGACATATGGATTCCAATCCATATATTCTAACTCTATATAGGGATCTTGAATATTCTTACGATTCATTACATGAAGCATAAGTAATGATCCATTATCAAAGTTAACCACGATAAAACTATTTATCACCTTACCAATATATGTATATTGACTCAATCCATGAATCCTCTTTGACTTTTATATATAGAACATCATACCCAATATGTAGGATTATTCACCCATGACTTTCAATGAGAATCATTTTCCTAACTACATTTGATAGATTTTAATGTTTCGAAATCTTTTTTAATAAGGAGTATTTCATCTACATACAATATCAAAAATAAACAACACTAACATTAATCCACCTATATAAATAAGAATAATCTACATTATTTATGAATGAAAAGTATTTTATTACATCATTAAACCTAACATTCTAACTCTATGAATATTATTCAATCAATAAATGTGCCATATTAACTTAAAAACCATAAAAAATCATTTGAATTTTTAAAACCTTCTTATTGTATTATATAAACAACCTGTACTAAATTCCAATTAACAAAATTTATTTTTAAATCCTTGGAATATATCTTCTAATCATAATAAGCTTTTATTTAAAGTGATATTTGAATGGACATTATCATCACAACTGAAGAAAAGTTTTATTTATAATAAATAGTATGTGTTTTTTTATTTCCCGCTACGAAAATGAGATATTTATATATAGATACTCTACCATACATGTTATTTTTCTTTTGAAAAACTCACTTAAACCCTATAGGTCACATCTATCCATGTGTATAAAGTAATCTCCAAAAATGGTTATTGTACATAGAGTCCATCTTAAATTTCATGGAATTTAACCATTTATCAGATTCGAAACACTGAACACCCACTTTAAAGGTAGTAAGTTAATTATCGACTTAATTATTCACCACCCTAATTTTATTATAGAAACTTAATACTTCTTCCAAGATGATTTTTCAAATAATTTTAAAATATTTGATCTTTCCAAATTTTTTACACTTGTGTAGCATCAAAAATACATAACCATACATAATGAAGTCATTAATAAAGGTTATGATGTATCTGTATCCACTACTCACTTTATTACTAATTATTCCACACACATCATAATGAATTATATCTTATATTTCACTATCCGTTTTACCTTTTCCACTAACGCATGGTTGGTTTATCATTATTAGTAAAACGATTCACTATTATCAAATATTTCCTAAAACAATTATATCAATAGTCCATCTTTATGGATTTTTTAAATGCACATTGTATTTATATATCCAAGGAGACAATTTGAAAGGAATGTGGGATTGAAATCAAACTTAGCCTTCTTATTCTGAATGTTAAAGATATAATTATGCCTATATATAATGTATAAACAATTAAACATTTTTCTGTTTTCAAATAAAATTTCATTTATATATACAGAACAACTATTATTCTGAATAATGAATGAAAAACTATATTGACCAAAGAAGATACCTAAATCAAATTTATATTTATTATAGGAATATATTAAAAATTTTATAATTCAAGTAATAATTCAGTAGGTAAAATTTGTTCATAAGTGATTAGCTCTTAATTTAACAACTCTTTCACCATTTGAAACATCTATATTTACTTCATCTTTCTTCAATTCCATTCATATATTTTAATTTTTGTTTATCAAAATGTGTGATGTATACCCATTATCTAATACCCTTGTTCCAGAGTTAGATAAATTTTTCTCTATGGAATTCACATACAAATTCATAGGATTATTTTCTTTGAGAATGTATATAAACATTAGATACCAATCCAGTATTATTTTATAGGTTATATCTATTAAATACATCAATGCAATTAAAATAATGAAATCTATAATCTACCATAATGAAATATTTATGAGTGAGTATTCTGTTTTATGTATTTTCATTAAATAATTTTAAAAAGAAGTACAACAACTAAAATTATAACTTCATACACCAATACCATTAGTGTTTGAAGATATATATTTCATCATAACTTACAGTAGTTATGAATTTAATAAATCATAACTATATTTGGTATATAATCATGTCAATCATATCCAATTTTACTATTGGATAGTTGATATGATGATTGCTTATAATAGTACATTATATTGATTCAATCAAATCTATTTTATTGGTATCCTAATGGGTTAGATTTATTGATTTGTGTAACCAAATAATAATATTAGATACATTCACCTAATGGTTAGGGTCACCTATAATCCTTTTTCCTTACATAACAAAGAGTCCACATTTGGTGGTTGCATTTGTTTTAAATATGGTTTGGTTAATTATTAATGACTCAATTTTTAGTAAACTTTTACTCCTTAAATAAATATTATGTTCAGTAGATTTCTTCATATGCAACACCAAACCCTACCATACAATAATACTTTTTATTAAAATATATTTTAACCAATATGAGATAGTCGTCGAGTAAACTGGTACAAATAGTTATAACCAACCTATAAAATACATTTAACTTTTAATACTACTTCAACAAGTGAAACTAGGTATTTTATAATTTTATATCCTTAAATCTTATTTTATAAAATTATTATTTCCTATGTTTGGTATATTTATGATCATCACTAATTTTAGATGAATAGTTAATATACCAAAAATAATTTTCTATAATTTATTTTTAATAATATATTATGATTTTATTTTAAATAAATTTGAATGTGAATTTGAAATAATTAAGCTCAATTTTTATTTATCATAACAATATCAATTGAAGATTAATGTTTCATTATTTTTCTAAAAAGATTGGTTTTTAAGTAAATTGTGTGAAATACTATTTTAAAAATAACCTAACTTTTATGACATTATTAGTATAAAAGTATGAAATGGAAAAACATGAATCTTTTTTATATGATCAGATTTGTATTTTAAAAGTGAATTTATCATTTTAAAAATATTTGTTTTTATTTTCAAACCCATATATTTCATTTTATAACTTAAGTAATATTCTTCAAAAATTGTTTTAAATACATTATACATTTATAAGGACCATAGAAATGTTTTCAAAATGTGGGAGAATGGGTGTTTGTGGACCTTATAAACCCTATATCTACCTATATCTATTATTTACCAATTTTGGAGTTTGTTTACTTGATAGTGACTTCCCATTGTTATTTTTTGGCATTTAAAAAAATTCAATCCATTTTCACTTATAAATGGGTAAATCCTCTCTTCACTTCCCCTCACAAAAAAACATATTTTAGCCAAAAATATACCCAAAAATATACTAAAACTTACTATTAACCATCAAGAGGTTTTTTGTATTCTCAAAGTTCTACTCCTAAATATCTTAACCCCCTTTATAAAGGATATAAACCAAGTTGTGCGGTGTAAATTTCTAACAGCTCATTTCACATTTCCATGTCTTTATGTGTAATTATTATTCCTCAAATTCAGTTGCAATATATTAAAATGTTAATATAAGTAAAATTAGTACACTATTATTTTATTATAATTACATTGAACTCAAAACAACATTTCCCTTTTCCTTTAAAGAAAATGAAAAATGTGAATCATGCGTATGTGCAGACCACCACCTCCATGAGGAAACATGGTTTATTTTTCTTCATCGCCTAATTTGGATGGTCCAAAATAATAATTTTAAAAATAATTATGATATATATATATATATCATATTTATGTTTCTAAAATTATATAAAATGTTAGTTATTTCTCCCTCCACTCAAAAAATAAAATCATCACCCATGCGTTTGTGCGGACTACCATCTCTATGGAATGATGAATTCCATTTTTCACTACCGTGGATGGTTTTAGTTTATATTTTTATTATTTTATTTTATATATATTATTAATATTTATCATGAATATTTTTCTTTATGGATAAAGAAGTAATGATCATTATAAGGTAATCCATAGATATTGGTGAATAAACAAGAACTAGCTTTTCACTATTTTGTGCTTCAAAAATGAGACTGAAACTCTCACATAATGGAATTATAAAATTATTGGTTTTTATAACAAATAAATTCTTGTACCTATAATGTTATTAAAAATATTATATTTTGGATAATAAAGATGATAGACACCACTTTTACAATCCATGTTTAAAATGATCAAGATTATTAACACCCAATATTGAAAAGAGATTATATAAATATGATAAAAAATTTGTTATTATTGAAATGTTAAAATATAAATTTATATGAATAATGTTTTAAAATATTTATTTATTATTCTTATCTTTTTGATACATGTGTTGAAAGCACATACATTTAAATAAATGGTAATGGTAAGAAACTTGAAAACTCAAACTTCTTTATTTGAGTTGTATAATTTCTTATTGAAATCCATTATTCCAATAATTTATTTTTGGAATGATGATATCTCTTTTATTTTTTAGAAAATGTATTTTTGATCCAAATATAAAACAAGATATATATGCAATAGAGTAATGTTTCATATTTCACCCTATATTTTTATTTTATTATGTTATTATTTTGGGTGATCATTTTTTGGTATAAATGATTTAATTAAAGTTTATTTAATACATTTGTATACTTTATAAAACCCATTTTATTTCCATTGATTCTTTATGAAAAGTTAATGATTTCTGATTTGATATTATATGAAACCAATTTTATTTCCATGGGTTATTTATAAAAAGAGAATGATTTCAATTTTAATGTTTTATGAAACTCATATTATTTACTATGGTTCATAATGATTTGAAATGTGAATAATTTTTAAGTTTCACATGTTAGTATGGATTAATAAAGGGTGAGGTACTATATCTATATATAATGATATATTTAAAAGTTTATATATCATGAAAGTATTCAAGAGTACATTTTAGTTTCTTGTAAGCATGGGTACTGATGTTGTGGCTCATTAAAGTAATGTTTCCTTACGAAAATGTTTATTCCATAATTAATATATGTTATACATTATGATATTATTCACTACAGATTCAAGGTTTCTATTAAAATTTTCAAAGATATTTTTAATCTATTTTTCTTCAATGTTTATTCATTAACTTTAAGTTCTTATTCCCCATAATTTCCCTTTTATGAATATTTTTATCACTCATTATGATATGATATTTCTATTATGATCACATTTTTACTTATTCTTATGAACTCATCCTTTAATTTTTATTATTCATACCTTACTAAAAATTTTATCTCACCCTATTATTATTTTTTCATTACCCTCTTCATGAGGATGATTCTTACTAATGATTCTTCCAGAAGATTGTCCAATATAGTGCCTTTAAAGATAAATGATCACATGTTTTTTAAAATAAGCTTACTACGTAGGTTAAATTAAAATACATTGAACCTATTGGTCCTTTGGAAGTTATTATTTAGTAAATATAAAGTTTTAAATGAAGTAAAAGATGTAAAATAAAGTAATATTAATATTGGGTCACCATACATGGTATTAGAGTAAAGGTTTTGTATTTTTAGTGATTAGTTTTGAGAACATTAGTGAAAAGCCTTGTGATATGTCTATGTATAGGATAACATCCCGATGTTTTGAAAAAGAAGTGATTGTATTTTTATCTAAGAAAATAGATCCTTATCTGGATACTATAATGGGATAAAGGATATGAATTTTTTTACCTATGGTTGGTAACCATAAAAATGGTAGATTTTATATTAACATGACTGTCGCCTAGTGATTGAAAAACAGACCTAGTTTCACATCTTGTTTGAAACTCTCTAAGGATATGATTTGATTGATCAAATTCTATTTATAAACTATAATTATGGATTCATTTCTTTGTTACTTTTAGGAATTAGTTTAATAATTAGGATAAAACCCAACCTAAAGTTGAACCAAGAATGATGTAGATTTAACTAAAAGAATTATAAACAAGCATGATAGTTTCAATGAGTAATAAGTTTTCATCTTTATTTTTTATTATTCTAGTATCCCCTTATGAAATTATTTGTTCTTCACTCATGATAACTCATTTTTTGTTCTTATAATGGTTTGAACTGGAAGGAACTTAGTTAATAATGGGTGTAAAGGAAAATTTGATGGTTTCTACAATGAATAATTTAGTGGAATGGGATATAGATTAGAAGAACTCATAAAAATTCTCATTTTACTATCACACGCTATGAGTAATAACAAAAACCTTGTTGAGTTCTTGAAACTGCCATGGAAATACTTTATATTGAGTCTTTCATGTGACAACAACCACCCTCTTTCAGTGGATTTTCAAGTCTAATTATCATTGAGTAATGGAATAATGTAATGGAAAAGTTATTTTCTATTTTACAATTCTCATAATAGAAGAAGGGTTTCCTAGATGTTTTCTCTTTGGTAGGTGAGGCCAACCAATTGGGGATGCTTATTAAGAATAAAATGAAGAAAGAGAAATTAGAGTCATAATAATGTGAAGAGTTTATGAAAGTCTTATTAACTATGTATTTCCCTTAAAATATTCAAATAGATATGTAGAGGTAAATCTGGGAGTTGAAATAAAAAAGGGATGAATCCATTGGAATATACAAAAAAACATCACAAGTATTAAAAGATAATCCTATGGTTTTATATCAAATATAGAAATTAAAATTGATCATTTATTAAAAGGATTAAAATAAATTCCTTGAAATTATTTGGATATAATATTCATTGGAACCTGTAAAGAATTTATTAAATGTAAACTAATGGAAGAGATAGAATCTATATTATATTAGTACTCTAGAGGGGGAAAAAATGAAGGTATAATACCAGGTGACCTTGAATGTAAGTTACATGGGGGAAGAGTTTCTAACTCCATACTTTCCAAAAGTGTGTAAGGAAGAACCTTGGTAATTTCTTTAATGAATTCATAAAGTTTTTTAATTGATGTAATGTAGGTCACTAAGCCCACAACTATTGAAGTAAACCTAATATTCCATTTAACACAATGTACAAGAAGAAGGTCTCAACTAATAATATACTTGCACTAAAATGATTCATGTTTAAGGAGGTTTGATATCATGTGAATCAGTACCCTAAGCATCAGGATAATGAATAAAATAGGACTAATAAATCTCCTAGTGTAAGGGAACAAAAAAGCTCTTATGAGATCACTACCACTATAACAACCTAATATTTTGGATCCATTAAAATACAAACTATGTTCTATTACTTGTGTAACACTCTACACCCAACATATAACAACCAAAACATATTAATAATAAATTATTAATAAATCTACAATAAAGAAAAATATGGTAAACCATTAATAGTTATTACCTTTTGAAGGTAAATAATTAATATGAAATATTATTGAAAATTTTATTTTCAGTAAAACCCTTTTTCATTATATTATATATTTCCATTTAAAAAGATAAATTTAAATATTTTAAATTTTAAATATGAGAATTTAAATTTCATTTTTTAATTCCCCACAAAAAATTTATCTTAGGATTTATTTGTGATATATTCTAAAAATAATCGAATTTTTTTGAATTTAAAAAACATAATGAATTTTTCCAATATCATCACTTTTATATGACTTAGACATTTTTGAAATATTTTTGATATAATAAATATTTATTTATAAATAAAAATAAATAATTTAAAATACCTATTTTCAATTTATAAAATGCATGAATATCATTGGAGAAAATCAAGTAACATTCTATAAAAACTAGTTCTCGTTAGTTTCACCGATTAAATTTACACATAGGGAAATTAGGATTAGGATTTTTTTTAATTTGAAAGAAATATTAATTGCACAATAATAATATTATTAATATTATTAGAATCAATATCATTGAAAATTGTGTTATATATATAAAATGTAATCTTAAAAATACGCTTTTCATAAAAGCGTCTTTTTCATGTTACATGCATGAATGTTAAGAATAATTTCCCGAAACATAGAATATTAATTATATTTATTATTATATTTGAGATATTAATTCACATATTATTTAATTTTTCCAATTTAATTTTTCGGTATAAAATTTAGATTTTTAGGATTAATGCTAATTTCAATGATAATAGAGAAACAATTATTTTAACATTATTATTTCTATTAAAATCAAGGAATTTAGATCGAATAAATTAAATATAAATCCTTTAAATTATGGATATCTTAGGGTATGGAAAACATAAATAAATATATTTGTATTATTTTAATTTGTAATCAATAATAAATAAAATTATGAATCTATAATGGTTAAAATGTCATTTTTCTCATAAAATAGATTACTACATATTATTTTTTTTAATGTAAAAGTTTGTTTTATAATATTTTAAAATTTAATTGTAATAAATAGTTGATACATTTAGTACCATTAAAACAATGTTTTTTTATTGATTATTCTATATTTTTAATAAATCATATGATCACTTAGTTAAAAAAACTAGTGATCGTTGTTAAAACTGAAATTGTAAAAGTGAGTAACCTTAGAGGTAAAGGTCTTAACATGTATAATATATATATTTTTTGAAACTATGAGGTGTTTATAGTCCTTATTATCTATAAACTAAATAATTTATTAATTTTTTCATCATCATTACAAGATAGTGACTTCCCATTATTGAAATATTTTGGGTATTTACAAAAAATGTCACCCCTTTTCAGTTATAAAAGGGGAACTCCTATCCTCACTTAGCTTCACAAAGAATCCCATGAATTTCAGCCAAAAAATATGTACAACCCTATTATACACACTCATATATATCTTAATGATGTTTTTTCTTCTCAAAATACTACCCACTAAGGTTTAATCCCCTTCGAAATGAATATAATCTAGGAAGTGCGGTATAAGTTCCTCATCCTCTTTTTTATGTTTTATTATGTGATGTTATTCATCCAAAAATTTCATTTCACCAAATTATAATGATAAAAAATTACCATTATTATAATTTTATTTTATTATAATGAGGGGAAAATAATTAAACCCCCCCCCCCCCATTTTCTATAAATGAAAAATTAAAACGTGAATCATGTGTTGTGTGGGATACCACCTCTATAATGCAACATGTTTCATTTTACATCACCACTATATATGGTTAGTATTAATATGGAATTTAATTTATAATTATTATATTAATGTAATATTTTACATTATAAAAAGTCAAACCAAATTAATCATTTTCCCTGTTCTATGGAATATGAAATCATTAACCACGAGTATATGTGGACTACCACCTCCATGGGACGAATGATTTCTGTTTTTCATTTCACTTCCACTATTATTGGCTAGTAATGAGAATGGTTTTAAATTAGAAATATTATTTGTATGATATCATTTATATTTTGGTATGAAAAATAAATTAAACTATTAATGATATGATCAACAAATGATTTTTAAAAATTCAATCATTTAAAACAAGAGTAATATGGGGAAAATCAATAAATCAAAATATGTAATATTTTCATATCCATTACTAACTATTATAATTATTTTATAATTATGATATATAATAATAATAAATGATATCTTTATGTACTTATGTGATTATATTAAAAATAAATGACCTCATAATCATCAATAATCAAGGCATGTTCATGTTTAGGGTCCATTTTACTATATAATTGAACAAAGCTATGAAATTATGTCATAGATGATTATGAAAAATAAATAATTTGTAAAATATGATATAAATTTGTAAAAATTATTTTTTCATAGTTTTGTAGGGGATATTAAAATATTTTTCTCATTAATTAAGAAGACACCCTTCGTTGGTTGAAAATCACAGAAAAATGTTCATTGTTGGTTTCATCTTCTATGATAAATATTTAAACACTCATGGAAGGAAATTTAGACTTCATTAATAACTATAAGTAATCCATTACAGCATTTTTAATGAAATTTCAGTGATGAACTTTTTAAGAGGAATAAAATGCTAACACTAATCTTATGAAAGTACTTCAAACAGTCAAAACTATAAATAATCGATATAGTAAAATAGAAAAAAAACTAATATATAAGTATATAATGATTATTAATGAAAATTATAAATAGTTTTACGTATATGGTTTTAAAATAGTATATTAATATAGTTATTTTTATTATACTGAATGTTAGAGTGCATTCCACTAGGTTGGAAAACAAGGTAAGGGTTTTCATCTTTATTTATTCTCTTCATGACATGTTTTGTATTGCACACCTAATTTCATTAATGTGGTGTACATAATAAATATTTTAGATATCAAATATTTATTAATATTTAAATCATTTATTTACTGTTCAATTAGAAATACCCACTTTTAAGTGGTTTTGATTAAAACATTTCTCAATTCGTTAGGCCTTCTTTTTCTGAATTTTGAATCCCTTACGACGCATTTATGTTGTACACCATGTTTCATTTTAGGCGGTGTAAATAAATTACTATTTTCATTATGTATCATGATCCTATTATTATCTTGATATTCAATGTTCTATTCTATAATGCCTTAGACTTGGATTCCACTGAAGGTGGCCTGAGCCTGGTTGTCCACATGGCCACAAACACATCTCCCCGAACACCAGAGGCTACTAACTAGCAGCGAGGACCTAGTGTGTGTCCATAGGGATACTATTTATTCATCACCAGAGTGTATCACAATATATATACAATAATATATATGCCCAATATGCAAAAAATCATAAATTCAACAGATAACTTCCAAAATATCTATAAATAAACAACACGAGAAGGAATCTCATATATAGATGATGATGATGACACAAGTCACATGTCTAAAAATCAGACAAAAAAGGTACACAATGCATCATTAAAAGACATGCATCGAATATAGAAATGGCCAAAAAATATCAATCTACCATCATGATCTTTAGCTAGGTCCTATAATCCATTTCTCACAAGAAGCAGTCAAGAACCTGTAGTAGAGAGTTTTTCCTTGTCCATACCTATAATCATATAATCTATCCATCTACCCATCGATAACCCAAATAGTGTATGAGATATAGTCCCAAAAGGTAACCACCAAAATGTTTAAGTCCATCTAGTTAGTTAATATATAATAATTACATTATGCAGGAAGTTATAGAATATATAAAGGAAATACTAAATGTAAACAATCAATAAAGGTTTGGGATCCCCTGGAAACATATCTTTAGCTACCTGCTTTAGACATAGCTAAAAATTCTCTGAATAAACATTTAGTCAAGTATCATATCATAATCAAGTTCATTCAATTATTCTGTCTCATTTAAATAATAATTCTAGCGACCTAGCATGTAAGCTAGCATCCACCATAAGGATATGTAACTAATAGATGCCTAGTCAAATCATCTATAAAGTGTAAGACAAAGATCAAATATGAGATTATACTTGGGCTTGGAAGGTATGTCATATAAATAATTTCATTAATTATTCAATTCAAAACCTAAGATGGTCCTTGGAATTCCTTATTCAGAATCTAGGTAATTCTCCAGGCATAACATGAACTAATCAACTTAAAAGACCATCTTAGGCATTCCTCATAGGAATCCTGGTATCGCTCTTGGTGTGGTATAACATCATTTCCTCTCGATTCCATCCTTTGAGACCCACTAAGGGAGCCTAAGCTTCACCCAATGCATATATGCCCAATTGTGCTCTAATTATATACTTGGAAATATATAAGGTGTCCATGTATCACTTGGGTATATAACATCGACCCCCCATGAGTTTGTCCTTCTAAATATTTATAAGGTGTCCATGTGTCACTAGAGCATAATTATGGAAGTATCCAAATGATTCCATCAATGGAGTTCAAATAAGAACCCATATATCATCCAAGGATTATTCATAATCATTTAAATAATACCATTCAATCATGTCAAGGTCATCACCAAGAACATTTCATTTAAAACTCACCTGAGAAGGTGGATAATGGCATTGGATAAGTGTATAAGTCTTATCCTCTTATTTATATCATGAGGTCATTTCAATATAAGAAGAAATTCATTATTAAGAAAAAATCACATTGAAAGAACCTATGGTCATGGTCACCCATACCCTTCCTTTAATAAATTCCACTCACAAATAAAAATACAATTCAATTTAAAAAACAATTCATTAATTAAAATCCCATAAAAAAGGTAAATGACACACCTCAAGGGTGATAAAATTAAAAAACCACCCATAGTAGTCCCTTTAAATAATCAACACACCCTTGGGGTGGATCCAATTCATGTTTTATAACCTAATCATTTATCACTGGTCTCATTAATTACTTGGTCATACCTATCAATTTAAATCAACATTTAAACTCCATTTCAAGGACTTCACTCTGAAAATTAGGCACAGGATACAATGAAAAATATATAAATAATTCAACTTTAAAGGAAAGGAATGATACCACATACCATAGGTTTTTATTAGAGTACTCATCTAGCATCAACTCTTGAATGAAATCAGATCTAGAGGAAAATGAAGAACAAATGAAGAGCCTGAAATTAGGGCATATTAGTTTTTACCAAAATAGTGCATCTAATAACAAGAAGAATGAGGAATGAAAGAAATGGAATTTTTTACTCATTTATGAGGATCTAATGAGATATTAGATGCTCGAATATGAGATCAAACAGTGGAATGAGATCAATGGTTAACTTTTTTCCTCCAATGGATAGCTCCAATGGATTTTGTTCAACATTTGAGGAGAATGGAAAATTAGGCTTGAAATAATTGATTTATTTGGGGAAATGATAAAATCACCAGAAATTCTGGACCATAAGGTTTGGCTACATGGTTATCTATACTATGCACCAACTATGCACCCACATCAGTAAGGACTGGCACAACACATGGTTTGACTAATCGTGTCTCATCCCACTATCAAAAATTATAGATGTACCCTCGTTGTCATGAGATTGAGATCACATGGTTTATCAAACAATGCGGGGTCCTCTATCCCACTATCTAAAAAAGCATGGTTCTAACAAACCATGTAGCTTTCCCCATATGGTTTCAACTAACTGTACAGTGTCCCTTTTGCTTCCTAAAAGTAGTCTTCCAGGCTCCGAGCAAGCTCTATAAACCCCATTTACCTCCATGAACTCAAAGGGTAATAACACCAGGCCATATTTAATTATTTAAACTAAAAATTTACTAAATGTAAAATATTCCACACCTCAATATATAACCGGGTTCTTACAAACTTCTCCCCTTGAAGAAATTCATCCCTGAATTTCCTTCTTAAGGGTTTTTAAGACTATCTACGAATCAGTCTGACCATTATTATTGTACATAGGCATCCAACTCATTAATCTCATACTATACATGATTATGCTACCATATAACCAATAGTAGAGGAACGGACCAGTCTAAAAGAACCTTTGTACTACGATCCACAATACAAATAGGAAGCTCAACAAAGGATGCATCTACCTGTAACTCAACCTCCTCAGACTAAAAATAATGATATGGGTCTGAATGATAGTGACGCATCTAAGATGTGTGGATGAATTCATTCATGGTTTGGTATATTTGAGGTAACTACAACCGATCAGGTACAAGCCTGAATCTCTCTAGAATCTCGAATGACCTGACCTACTGTGGTGAAAGATTACCCTATTTCTTGATACTCCTGTGTTCCAGCCTCAATGAGACACGTAAAATATCAGATCCTCGAGGTTGAGCTCTAATGGATATTTAAGGTGATTAACATAAGATTTATGTGGATGCTTCACAATAGACATACTCTTCTAAATCAACTAAACCAACTCTACAATCACCTGAATAAGATGTGGTCCAAGCATCACTGCCTCTCCTACATCTAACCAAAATATAAGTGATCAGAATGGACTATCATATAAAGCCTCATAAGGCACCATCTGAATAATATAATGAAAGATATTGTTGTAGGTGAATTCAACCATGAGTATGTACTTCTACAAAGATCCCCCAAAATATAGGACACATGCCCACAAAATGTCCTTAAGCACATGTATCATGAACTATGGCTGGCTATCGATTTGGGGGATGTATGCTGTGCTCAGATGCACTTGTGTACCCAAGGCCCTCTACAAACTATGCCATAAACAAGACATAAATTGGGTTTATCTATCCAAAATTATAGTGTGTGGGACCCTGTGATATGATACTATCTTACAGATATACAACCTGCCAAGATCATAAACTGAAAAGGTCTCTTTGATAGGTAGGAAATGAGAATCATTTTTAACCGGTCAACAATAACCCATATGGCATCAGTGCCTTAAGAAGGCCTTAGTAATCCTATCATAAAATCCATCACGATGTCATCACATTTCCACTCAGGAATGGTTAGCTACAGTAGGAGTATGTCTAGTCACTGGTGTTTTCCTTCATCTTCTGATTGGTTGAACATCACATGAGAAAACTAGAAATATTTGTTTTCATACCCGACCAACAGTATTGGTGAGGTAAATCCCAATAAATCTTGGTGATTCCAAGGTGTACTACCCATGATGATGCATGAGAATATAAGACCAACTCATCATTCATGTTTCCTAGAACCCATATGCAACTAGGTACAGACATAATTTCACACTTTCCTATGGTCAAATCCACACTCTCCTGTAGGACTAGTACCTCAAAATATGATATATTCCTTATCTTAAATCTATCTCGATGTGTAGAGGTTATAACTAATGATGATAAAACATTATTCCACCGATAGAACTGCACCTCTAAGTGCATCTCAAAGAACAAATCCATAAGATACCACTCTCTACTGGCCTGCTAACATGCCTATATATGAGTCCTCCTACTCAGTGCATTGACCACTGCATTTCCTTTACCAGGTGTACATGAAAGGTTGAAGTCAAAAGACTATAAGTATTCAACCCAACTTCACTATCTCAGATTTAAATCTAACTATTTATATTTTTACCTGAGGATTTTTCTATTTTTTTACCCAAAAAACATGCTCTTGGTACGTAATGTCGCCAACAGTGCAATGTGTGAATAAAGTCAGCTATGTTGAGACCATGCATCAGGTAATTCTTCTCATGTGGCCTCAAATTGCACGACCTATACACCACTACAATATCTCCATAAATAAGAATAGATCCAAGAATGATACATGATGCATAATATTAAATAGTGTAACTACTTCATGGACCTGAAAAAATCCGTATTGATGGTGAAATCGATCTCCATATTAGCTCATCAAAGGCTGTTTAACAAACATCCAACCATATAAAATTCACACCCTTATTTACCAAGCCCATAATAGGTTCTATTAAGAATAAAAATTACAATATAAAGAATCTGTAATTACTATCTATCCTTAAGAAACTCCATACCTCAGAGACATTATTAGGATTATCTGTGTCAACTAATACTCCTGTCTCCGAGATAATATGACCCCAGAAGTGAATTAGATCCATCTAGTAGTGTCACTTTGTAAGATTAACATATAACTAATGATCATGAATTGTATCCAATATAATTTCATGATATTTCGTATAGTCATGTCAAGAATGAGAATACACCAAGATATCATATATGAAAACCACCAAAAATGAATCTAGATAAAGATAGAAGACTCAATTAATCAGTGCATTGAAATTTTTTGGTGTATTTGTATGACCGAACAAAATAGTCAAATAATCATATAGAGTATGTCTGCTAAAAAAGGATGCATGAGGAATGTATGAGGGTCTTAGATCCAGTTGATGATTACCCAATCTAAATTCAATATTTGAGAATACCTGAGCTCCCTAGAGCTCGTTGAAGAGATAATATATCCATAGTAGAGGATTCCGGTTCTTAATCATCAATTGGATCAATTTTTGGTAATCCACGTATAGCCTAAGGATATTGTATGCATTTTTCACAAAAGGACTGAAGAACGTCACAGAGAAGTACTATGTCAGATAAACCCATTTGTCTCAAAATACTCTAGCTTCCTCTTGAGTTCCTACATCTCAGTAGTAGCCATCCTGTAAAGAGGAATGAATATCAGGGAAGCTCCGGGAAAAATCTTGATAAAGAACTCTACCTATATCACTATAGGTAATATTAAAAAGTATTTTTAGAAAACATCATTGAAATGATGCACGACTAGAGTAAAATTTTATTAAAATTTTCCCTAATCATCCATATGTTAATGTGAAATATGGTCTGTCATCATGTCCATTCCCTGATGTTCAGGTCTAGGTCAACTTGTATGGGCATCCCATTAACCCTTGTGTATAAAATATCTTCCCTTTGGTGAGTGAAGGTGACCATAAATCGATAACAATCAATGAAATCATGAAAGTGAACCAACTATTCCATCTCTAGAAAGATTTAAAAACCCATCATCTCAAGTAAAAAGTGGTCCCAACTGATGTGATACCCACCAATCTCATGGGGTCACTCCTTGCACTGATGTACATCCTTAGTTTGAATCCTTAATGGAATATCAAGTATAATAACATCATCAAAAATCAGAACACTGAGCCTAAGGATATCCACATTGAGAACATATATAAATCTATGAGAAGCATATGTATCAATAAATATAGATGCTAAAGTAGAGGCTACTAGAACTGTACTACTTACAGAAGAATTTCTGAGATTTTTCTCTTTAGGAGTCAGTTTCACTATGCATATCTAGACTGATCTGGGGCTCTGTGATACTACCTAAATACCCTGAGAATATCCAATCTACTATTGCTACAAATTTTGGGTCTGACTACCAAGGCCATGACCATCACCTTGGCCTGATCATCCAAATGTACTCTAACTACCTACCTACCGAGAATCTTTTGACCACACTCCTGCACATATAGTTATTGTAGACCCTCTATCACTGGGTTTTAGAGGAGAATTTCTAAAAAATCTCAAAACTTGGCCCTTCTTTCCGCATGATAAACACTGGACTGGGTCTCTCATGCACTATGTCTCATATTTCCTATTATATCGCACTAGTAGAACCTCACCATAAAACCTAAGTATGTAATATGGTTACTAATATCACCGCATGGAAGCTCCAGATGATTCTTCTTAACACCAGTCAATGTAGCACCAGATTTAGGTGTCGAACCACCCTAGATCGCACCTCCAACCTCTCTTAGGTTACACTATATGATAATCACCAGACTCACTATTCTAGAAATTGTAGTTAGTTCAAATATGTTATCCTAAAATATGATTTCATACCTAATATCATCCTTGAATCTACTGACTTTAGATAACTTTTCATCCATCAAAATAAGTGAGAAGCACTAAAGCTCTATAAAATAGGATGAATAATTAATAATTGATAACAAACCCTTATCCAAGTGAATGAACTCACAGGATCTATTATCCCTCGATGTATCGAGAGATAAATAATCATAAATGTCTATTTGAAAATCCCTCTAAGACATCTCCCAATGACGACCCCCTGAGTAATGAATTCCCACCATCTCTTTGTAGAATAATGAATCATATAAGTAGTGAGTTTTACCCTCCTCTAGATAAGTGTCTCAAGATGATCTAATATAAATAGCAGAACCTCTAGAAATGAATCTACAATATATGGTATTCCATTCACTGAAAATGTGGATGGATGCTACTGTTGAAACTCACACATCAAATCTTCTATAGTAGGGGTAGGTTGCATTGCTCCCTGAAATGTCTATAAGAAACATATAAATCCTATATAGAATTCTGTCTCAACACCTATGTCTAGTAAAATGTATGGATTTTCATCTAGCATAAAAGGAGGATCCACTCATATCCCATGTACCCCCACCTTTGGAGTATGTTTGTTTCCACCCTCCTAGTGTACGATAGGAGTCCTTCGAGGTGGCATGCCTCTAAAATATCAAAAAAAATCCTCAGAAGGGAACAATATCAAAGTTCTCATTTTGAAAGTATAGGACAGTTCAATACCTTACTATAAATAGGTTACACCACACAACCTTCTCCTAAATCCAGGATTTGTAAAAAAGAAATAGTCGCAAAGTCACTAGAGAAACTACCTTCTCCCCACACAAAATCCAGGTCTAGGTCAGTCTCTGTTCATCAGTTCATGTTTCCATTTCAATTTTAGATTTATTTGACATTCTATTTTAATGATTGAAACAAATGGTAAATCACTATCAAATCCATAAGGGCACATACTTCTCATGAATCTAAATATAACATCCACCTAATCTATACTATAACACGTTCCATTCCTTGTGACTCATGGTGAATGACTCAATTTTTTATAATTGGTAACTTAGGATGTCTACGGAAGCCTAGTCAGGAAAAATATGCCAAGGTTATGACCGACACTCTGAGTACCAGCCATGTTTCTCAATACCCTACCTAAAAGTCTATCACAACAACTGGTACATCTATCATGGAATATATCACAACAACATGCAATCGAGAAATGCATCCTATATGGCATGGCTTAATGCATTCCATGTGAATTATAATAGGTGTCTAAAATGATGCATGAGATGGAATAACCTCATTTAATTGGATTTATAAAATATAGAACCCCCAAAAATATCTATAAAAACGTTAAAATACAATTTTTTCACCCAATAGTGGAATCAATTCATCTATAATAGTCAAATCCAAGAAAAAAGAACTTTATCTGAGACACTTTGGCATTTTTTTATATACGTGGGTTAGATACACCCAAGCATAGATCATTACCAAATTACAATTCCTTCCCATACCTATCTATTTTAACCAAATAATAAACTAGAAAAGAATCTCTCTAATACAACTTTGTGATGTATTGGACTCGAATTACACTGAAGGTGCCCCAAGCCTGGTTGGAAACATGGACCCAAGTTCATCTCCAAGAAATCTAGAGGTTAAAAAATAGTAGTGAGGGCCTAGGCTGTGACCATGGGGATAATATTCCCTCATCATTAGATTGTAGCACAACAGATATACAATAACAGATAATTAGAAGAATTAGTAAGTCATATTTGTAATAGAAAATATCCAAGACAAATATAAATAAACAATACAAGAAGTAATCTCATATATAGATGATGATGACTATACAGGTCATATGTCCCAAAAAAGTCCGAAACAGGAGAACACAACATCAGTAAAATACATGAATCAAATGTACGAAAAGGCTATACTCTATCTAGCTAGCATCACTAGCCTTATCTCGGTCCTCTACTCGCATACTCCTAAGAAGTAGTCAAAAACATATAGTAGGTATCTTTTACTTATCCCTTCCTAAAAACATATTGTCTTTCCATGAACCCATCAGTGGTACACACATTCTATTAGAAAAAATCCTTATAGGTAACTACCATAGGGGTTCATGCCATACATTTACTGTATATATAATAATAAAAGTTTGCATGCAGTAATAGAATTCATAAATGATGTACTAAATGTAAACAACCTATAATGTTCTAGTTTCCCATGGAATCCATCCTTTGATACCTTCTTCGGCCTTAGCCCCAAAGTCTCTAAATAAATTGGAAGTATTTTTATATTTCATAATCTAGATCATTCAATTATTCTATCTTATTCAATTAATAAGTCTAATAACCTATTTTGTTGTCTAGTATCCCCCATAATGATATGTGACCAAGATATGCCTAAGCATGCCATCTATAATGTGTAATACAAAGACTAAGTCCATGATTGTTATTTGGCTTGATAGATACACCATATCAATTATTTCATTAATTATTCAATTCAAAACCTATGCCTATATTTGGAATTATTTATTTGTAATCAAGGTGTCACTCTAGGCGTAGCATGAACCGATAACCTTAAAAGACCATCATAGGCATTCCTCATGGGAATCCTGGTATTACTCTAAGTGTGCTATAACATTATTTATACTTGAGTTCATCCTTGGCGGTCCACTAATGGAGCCCAAGTATAACCCATTGTGCATATGATCAAAATCCCTCTAAGTCCATACATGAAAATCCATAAGTTGTCCTAGTATTACTCGGGCGTATAATAGTGAACCCCCATGAGTTCGTTGTTGTATGTCTATATAAGGAGTCCATGTTTCACTCATACATAAGCAAGGAAGTATCTAAATGAGTCTATACATGGTGCTCGTAAAAGAACCCAGGTTTTACCCAATTCATATTTGTAATAAATCAAACACTATCACTCAATCATGTCAAGGTCATCACCAAGAACAGTTCATTTAAAACCTACCTCATAAGGTTATCGAAGGCATGTGCTAAGCTTAGAAGGCTTAGTATATTATTTTTCTTAGGTGGTAATTTCAATAGAAGATGAAATTAAATCTTAAGAAATAATTACATGGAGATATCCTAGGGACATGGTCATCCATCCACTTCTTATAATAAATTCAACTCAAAATTCACAATACAATTCAATTTACAAGAAAATTCATCAATTGAAATCCAATAGAAAGGGTAAAAAACACACCTCAAGGGTGGACCAATTCAAAATCCACCCATTATAGTCCCTTTAAATAATGAAAAAACCCATGTGTTGAGTTAAGATTCTTATTTTGACTTTTCTATTCCTTTTTTTTTGAAATCACAGAATCTCTTTTCAAATGAATTTATATATTTTATTTACTTTAATATTTCTGTTTTATTTTTCTTCAATATTATTTTTGTATGAATATAATAATAATTGAAACCATAAGTTTTAATTTATTACATTATTATCATTACGAACCAAGATATGATTTACAATATACTCACTGAATAAAATTTTCATCGTACATGTAGATTACAATTTCTATTATACACATAGTTCAGTATCATACTGACAATATAAATCATATTCATTCTCTTAACTAAAATCATTGTACTCATTTACTGTTTACATTCTATTTCATCAGAGGAGTTAAATTTTATTCTATCTCATTTTATCATATCTAGAAAATTGTATCATATCGAAAGGGAAACCTTTTTATCAAAATAATATTGTGAATTTTGTTTCAATATTCATTATAAGACATTATAGTTGTTTTAGTTACAAGATTATTGTTAGTGCGTCAGGTGTGAAAGTCCCTCCAAATTTCCGAGAGAAAATATAACTATTGGAATCCAAGATGATCATTGGGACATTGTCCTATAAATACCAAATCATTTGAATGAGTTATATGATGAAGTGCTGCTTAAATTCTGATGAATTTGAGAGTTCTTTCAAATTTATTCTTCATGTGAAAGACTCTAAAGATTTCAATTTATGAACTTATCATTCTATACACTTGTGAATTTCATGGGTTTTAATTTACTAGTGTGATACTGATCTCTGGTGATTAAGATTGAGGGATTATATGGATATGAAGAAAGACATGCTAATATTTTGTAAATTGAGGGATTCTGAGGCTAGAAATATAGAGTCACTGATCACCTTCTTGGTCGATGGCTTGTGGAGTTAGGTAAATAGAATTTGATCATCATATCGAGGGATTACCCTTGTTTGGGTAAGAGATACTTTCTTGAAAATATAAATAAAGGTACCTTTATCCAAGGTTATTGGATACCCTCCTCTCTGGGGAAGAAGAATTTTATTCATTTATATTTCCACATTATTGTAATGGAAAGTAAATTATTTTATATATTCATTTTTATATTTCTTATTTTTTTATCATAACCAACATTATTATGATACTTTTGTAATACACTATGATTATGATATTTTTGATTTGGAATTCTTTATTTAAAATCTCTACAATTACTCAATACGATTCAGTATGATTTATGATTGAATAGTTGTATTGTTTTACTCTAATCATTATAACCATTGTGATTATGAACTTTACATGATTTCTATGTTTAAATTGTTTCAATGGTGAATATGATTAATTTCATTTATATCCTATGTATTACATTATCATAATCAACCTAATTATGATACATTTATAACCAGACCCAAGACCCTATCCGATTAATATTTTAATACATTAAGAGGCATTGTGAATTGAATTAGTTTAAACTATTTTAAACTAAATTTATTTTGGGATAAAAACCAATGTTTTTAAACATACAATTTCCCCCTATTGTATTGTTCTATCTGCATATAAATTATGATCCAAAAATTGGTATTAGAAGTGGTTTCCAAATCAAATATATTTTCTTACATTAAATTTTCAAGTTAATTATATTACTTTTATAAAATTTTTGTTTATAAATATTTATTACACTAACTCGTCTTGTGGAATTTTTTTGTAGTATTTTAAAAATGAAAGGACTTAATATCAGTTCAGTTGAAAATCTCAATCCAACATGAACAATAATGTTTTATGGTAATGATTATGAATATTGGAGAGATATATTAAAGGATTTTGTGATCAACACTAGAGTTGATAACTTCTTCATGCTGACCAGAGAAGATAAAATTCCATAAAAAGACGTTAGAATCCTTACCAATCAAGAGAAACAAGAATATTGGTTGTATTACAAGGTATAAAATAACATTATCTATTCTATGACTATATATATATATATATATCCAAATTTCATCTTATGAAGTAGCCAACATTATTTGGAAGAATCTATAAATTAATCATTTTAGTATATCCAATGTTTTTGATACAAGAAGATCCCTGCTAAGAGCAGATTATCATGTTTTCAAATTTATTAATAGATAAGATGTAGTTAAGGTCCATCATAGATTCATGAAAATTGTTAATAACATAAAATAAACAGGAGACAAAGGAATAGATGATGATTTCCATGTTAAAAAGATCATATAAATCATGCCAAATTATTGGGAATAAAAAAGAACAGTAGTTGATGAGTCAAGGAAGGTCAAAAATAAAAATATTAGTGAGTTATTTTGAACACTTTAAAAAATATTAGAAAAAATTGAAATGAGATACAAAAAAAGTAAAAAATAATAATATTGTAGTATCATTTACTTAAACCTCAAATCATATGAAGGATAAGGCTCTGAAAAATATATTCAAATTAATTAAGAAGAAAGTTTTAGTTCAATCTGAATCATGTGAATCAGAACATTCAGAAAATTAATTATCCAATCTTGTTTTAAGAATGAATAATATGTTTGGAAAGAAAGATTTTAAGTATCGATATAATAAAAGTAACAAGGATAAGATGGATACTGAAGTTACGTTTTATGAATGAAAAAAGGATGTACATATAAGACCTGACTGTCCAAAAATGAAAATAAATGGTAGAAAGAAATACATTTTGATAGGAATTAGAAAAAGTATTACCAGACAAAAGGAAATAATGTTTTAAAGGAAAAATATGCTTAGAGTGCTAGTGGATGAGACTCTTTAAATGATTCTTGAGACAATGAGAATTCTAGAGAGAAAAATATTGAACTTATTTCTAGAATACATATTGATAATCAATGTTTCTTGGAAATGGTACACACTGATGAATCCATAACCAATAGGTATTTAAAGTCAAATTATGCTAATGGGAACAATTACTCATCTTCATATAAAGAATCATATTCCACCATTGATAATAATATATTAACTTCATATGAAGAGGTTTTTAAATTTATAAAATTAATTAAAAATAAACACTATAATGTTTGTAAGAAACTTGAAAAAGAAAATTCTAAATAAATGTTTTAACAAAATAAATATAATATATTTCTATAGATCTTTATAATAATTATTTGTTAAAATTTATTCTATTGCTAAAAACCTTGAGGAAGCTAATTCTGAGAAGAATAATCTTCCATAATATTTTGAAAAAGTTATTTCTGAGAAAAATGTATTAGATTCAAAACTCACATCTAAGTATAACACTAATGTGGATAAGAATTTAATTTTAAGAAAAAAGTCTGAAATAATTACAATAAGGAAACTCTTAAAATTTACACATGGTATACAATGTTTTGAAAAAGGTATAAACAACTTCATCCACAAAGAAATAGTTCAAGAATGGGATATACTCATTCAAAAACTTTTTTAGTAACAATTATTTTGTTCTTGAAAATTCTTCCATTTTCACAAAATTTCAATGTGTTGGTGATTGGAATAAAAATTAATCCTTAAATAAAACTCAATCTTTGTGGTTCCACAAATCCCATTTTTCAAAACAAAAGCGGGTTACCAAAATTTTTCTTTCTAACATTTTTGGATCTATGAAACTCTAGGTTCCAAAATTATAATTGTTTAGTTTTAATGAAAATAGAGTAAATACCAACAAAAAAACATATGGTATGTAGATATTTGATGATCCAGGCACATGACGGGTAAAAAATACTTTTTTGAAAAGATTATTGAAATGAATGGGGGAAGAGTTACCTTTAGAGATAATGCTCAAGGTAATAATGTTGGTATAGGTAACATTGTTCTTAATAGAAAATATTTGATTGCAAATTTTTTATTAGTTAGGGGGATTATGAAAAACCTTATAATTATAGTTCAATAATTTAATAAAGTTTACCTTATGAATTTTAGGAATGAAAAAAGTTTAGTACACAATTATAAGGATGAATTCATTATTTCATTCCATTAGCATGAGAATGTATACAAACTCAACATATAAGACCTTAAGATCTAATAATTACCTTGCATTATTATAATGGATGGTCAATCTTGGTTATGGAATGAAGGTTATGACACTGTAACCATATAAAATTTTGTAAATTTTCTAGTAAAAGACATTTTAAGGATCTATCAGAGCATAGATTTGATTCTTAAAAAGATTCTGATCCTTATCAATATAGAAACAAACATAAGTCAAGTTTTAAATCAATTAGTGAAATTTCAACTTCTGATTCTTTATAGTTGGTGCATATGGACTAATTCAGTCCTATTAAAACTCTATGTATTTGGGGCAAGTATTATATATTTCTTTTCGTTGATGTCTACAATAGATATACATGGGTTTATTTTGATGCATTGAAATATTAATCCTATTTTTATTTTAAAACTTTTGTAGCCAAAGTTATAAATGAGAAAAACCTTCCATTGATATCAATTCATAGTGATCATGGTGGAGAATTTGTTAATTCTTATTTTGAAACTTTTTATAATAAAAAAGGAATTATACAGAACTTTTGAGCTCCTAGAACTCCTCAAAAAAATGGTGTTATTGAAGGAAGAAATAATATTCTTAAAGATATTATAAGAACCATGTTGAGTGAATATAATATTTCAAAACGTTTTTGGGTTGAAGTTGTAATTAATACTTGTTATATAATAAATCGAGTTTTAGTTAGGACATTTCTTAATAAAACAACTTATTATGAGTCATGAAATGGTCAGAAAGAAAAATTTTCATACATATAATTATTTGGATGTAAAGTATTCATCTTGAATACAAAATATAATTTATATAAATTCACACGCAAATCTGATGAAGGTATTTTCTTAGGCTATTCCCCTACTTCTAAGGCTTATTGGGTTTTTAATAACAATTCTTGTATTGTTGAGGAGAAAGTACATGTGAAATTTGATGAAACAAATACCTTTGTTTTTAAACAACCCCAACCTACATATTCTAATGTGTTCTCCCAAAATTATTATCAAAATTTTATAGATGAATCTTCTAATAAAAAAATACACAAGAAATTGTTTCTGAAGTATTCACCCCATAAGAGTTTCTACCTTATGTTGATGAATAGGTTTTACAAAACCCATGACAATTGTTTCTTATGAATAATCCACGTGATACTATCATTGGTGATGTAAATGAACCTGTATAGACTTAGAGTTCCCTGAGAATAAAGTAGAACATCTATAATTTATTTCTAAATTTGATCCTAAAAGTTCTGATGTGTCTTTATGTGACAAATATTGGATAAAAGAAATTCAAGATGAGCTATGTGAATTTGAAAGAAATAAAGTATGGACCATGGTTGAAAGAACTAATGAAACCTCTATATTTCGAGTAAAAGGGGTCTTCATAATAAGTGAAAAAAAGCAATAATCATTAGAAATTAATCAATACTAGTTTCTAAATGATATAAGAAACAAGTTGGAATATATTATGAAGAAAACTTTGATCTAATATCTAGTTTTGAATCTTTTCAGATACTATTATCCTTTACAACATTCTTTAATTTTAAAATTTCCCAGATAGATGTGATGTGTGATTTTATTAATGGATATGTTGAAGAGGATGTTTTTTAAAAAAACTCTTCTTTTTGAAGATAAAAAACATCCTGAATATGTTTATAGACTTACCATTGAATTATATGACCATAAATAATCCCCTAGATCCTGATATGATAGATTAATTGGATTTTTTCTTCAAAATAATTCTATTAATGGAACTACCGATATGAAATCATTTATAAATAAAGAAAATAATTTTTTTTACATTCAAATATATGTTGATGAAATTTTATTTAGATAAACTCAGAAATCTTTAATAGATTCATTTTCAGATCTTTTGAAATCTGAGTTTGATATGAGTATGAAGGGTGAGTTAATATTATTTCTTGGTTTTCAAATTTCTCAAAAAAAGGGGCTTATATATCCCAACATAACTATATTAAATATCTTATAAAAAACTATAAACTTGATAATATAAAAAGTGTTTTTACTCGAATCAGAACCTCAAATACTCTTGAAATTGATGAAGATAGATAACCTATAAATCAAACAAGTTTTAGAGGGATGATACGAAGCATACCATACCAAATAGATAGTTGTATAGACTTAATGTTTTTAGTATACTTATGTAAATAGTTTAAGAAAATACAAAAGAATCTCATTTAAAAGCATTAAAAATAATTTTCATTATTTAAAGGGAACTATGTATTTGGGACTATATTATTCTCATGGAAATGGTTTTTAATTAAAAATATTTTTTAGATAATGAATTTGGTGGTTATAGAATGGATAGAAAAATTACATCTTGAAATTTTCATTTCATAGGTGATTCTTCAGTATATTTTTCTCGTAATAAACAACACTGAGTAGCACATTCCACTATTGAAGAAAAATATGTGGTATCTAGAAGTTGTTGTGCTCAAGTGTTGTGGATGCAACACACAATCACTAATTATGACATGATTTTTACTAAAACCCAAATACTATGTGATAATACTAGTTCCATATATTTATGTAAAAAATCTATACATCACTCATTTAAAAATCACATAGGTATTATGTATCACTTTATTAGGGATCACACACTTAAAAGAGACATTATTTTATAATTTATTGGAATGCAAGATCAACTTGTTGATATTTTTACAAAACCATTACCTTTCGATAGATTTGAATACATTAAAAAGAAGTTAGGAATGATCACTATAATGTATTCATTCATATATACTTCTTTTTTAAACAATCCCTTTACATTAAGTTATTCTTTTCAAAGGGTGAGTATATATAATTTCTATTTTACAAAACTGTTATTTTCTTAAACAAATTTAGCACCATAATTTTTTTTCATTAGAATTTTATTTCGTAATATTCTGAAAATTTTATTTTCTTTTGAATAAAATTTTATTGAATTCAAAAAATATATATTGAGAATTCATAAGGTATAATTTCTTTTACGTTTCACTTTTTTTTCAATAAAATTTATGTTTTTTGGTATTCATTTTAAAACTTTACCGGATTCACCCGAAAAACGATATTAAAAAAAATAAATAAAAAACCTAAAGAGTTCACCTCAATTTTTGGATCTCCTTGATCTAATCTAAACTGTATAAGTTCAGCAGCCATATTTCCTTCACCTATATAAAGGCAACCACTCCCTATCCCACATCAGTTGCCCTATTATTTATGATAAAGTATTTCCAATCCTTAAATAGTCAAGACCAAAGATTTCCCCACTCAGTGTATTCAATCGTACTCATTTCAAAATCATTATAAACTTAACCAAATGAAATGGCACCAAAAGATTACTCAAAAAATGATGTTCTTTTGGGAAATATTTCTCTCTATAGAGTTTTATGACATGTATGATTCATCTATGAAGGGAAGCATTTTGTTTCAAGGATAAGATTCATTATGTATTGAAAAACCTAAAACTAATGATCATTTAAGCATTTATGAAGTTATACAATTCTATAAAACTATGAAGGTTGAGGATGAATTAAACACATCTTTTCACATTTATGATAGTGAAATCAATATGCCCACTAAACAGGAAGCACATTTTCATAATGTGTCATCTGAATGAGATGATCTTTGTCCATTAAATATGTTTCCAAAATAAAATTAAACATTTATAAATGAAAGGGATGAGAATTATCTTTTTGAGATTCATTAAGATAAAAGAAAAACATTCATCTTTCAGTAGAGAATAGAATAAATTTACTCTGGATGCAAGGTTTGATAATCCCCTAGAGTGGTTTAGAGAAACTCTGAAAGTTTTAGATGTGTTTACATTTGATTATCTTGTGATTATAAGGCATACCGACTTTTGTTTACATATTTATAACCATCAATAATATCAAGAATGGTGCAATCAAGTCCCAATTGATCATTTTTCCAGTAATCCTAAGTAATTTTGTTCATTAAAGTTTATAGTTTTTAAATATTACTCTTAATTCAGTGCCAAGAAATTTGAGAGTTCATTAAATTAGTGAAAATATAGTAAGGATAATGAAATTTATTTTTCATAAAGATTATAAAACGTTTGTCAAGGATGTTTAAATTGAAACTCCAAAAGAGATATATAGAGAAATCCAAGAAATTCTAAAAAAACCGAAATTATTTTTTTTAGAAAAAATAAAAGACATCCAAGTTTGATTCTTTTATAAAGCTGAAGAGGAAAAGTGTTTATAGTGTAGAATCAACAACCAAGTGGAGAAAAAATCAAGCCTAAAAGAAACATGAAGACCTGTAATCCAGTCTCAATCCTACTGAAGCTCTTTCCAAAAAGATTTGGACTGATGAAACTCTTAAAAGTTATAAGAATAAAAAGAAGACGAAGAAGAGAAATGATGATATCTATGACATTGAAAAACTACTAAAAGGAGTAGAGAAAGAAAGTGCTGAAATAAATATCAGGGAGTCAAAACATGAAAAAACAATTACTCCATCTGTCATAGCATGAAGAAAAGTAAAACAATAAGTTGATTAATCAATATCACCAAAATATTATCTACGAAAGTGTTTAGAAGAAAATAACAAAACAAAAATGTGATAAATTTATGAATATGTTGGTTAAAAAAAGGAAGTGAATAAAAAAATGTATATGAAAATATATAAGAAGAAGAATAAAAAGAAGAAAGGGAGGAAGGTGAAAAAGATGAAAAGGATCAAAAGTCTCGTAATGGTAAAATTACTATAAGATCTGTAAAATCCACATCATGCTAGTTACCATCACCATGAAAAAATTACACATATAAGGTTGCTCAGATAACAAAAGATCATAATGTAATTGAAAACATAGATAAAGAATAAAAGAGAAAATTTGATGGAAATTGGAATCAGGATTCAAACGATGATGATAATGATAGAAGTCATTTTCATAACTTCTAGCTTATGAGGAATACACCGATTCTAATCAAATTATCTCATTGAAAAGGGATCATTACATTGTTCAAGCCCTAATAATAATTTAAATAATAATTCCTTATTTTCCAATAATAGAAGGGTTGATTGATTTTGTTATGGATAATCAAAAGAAGCCATCAGACTCCATAAATATTTTAAGAAAAAGAGTGGTCAATCTCGAAGCTGATTTAAAAGTTTTTGAAGAGAGTACCAAGGAACAAAAGAAGGTTTGTATTAAACTTGTGAAGTGGTATCATATGTCTGAGTAAGTTATCAAATCACATGAACATTCAATTGAAGATATTAGAAGGACTAATAATGAAATAACTATTATATTCAACAAGTTTTCAAGTGATACTACTTTGAAGCTGAAAGCCGCCAGATGCCCAGTTGAAAGTTCATCTGATAAATTCAAAGTCATTGAAAAGAAGTTGGATGCTATTAAATAAAAATTATTAGTTAAAAAACCCAATAATTTATTTGAAAAATCAATTTTTTTTATAAGTGATAAGTATAAAGAACCAGAGAAGAAGAGTAAATATCAAGAAGTAATGATTTGATCTTTGGAAGAGAAGGTTAGGTATCAAGAATAAAACCATTGTACCCAGGACCAGATCTTTGAAGATCAGGAGGAGGTATTTTGGACTCAAAAATATTCTCTCGATAAGCTCATGGAGGATAGGAAATGATTCCATAAAATGATGAAAGTTGTGTTAGAACTCATGAAATAGTACAAGGAGAAGGAAAAGAAAAATAAATAAATATTTATGAACACTTGTTGTACATTTTTTTAAATTCTAAATGAATGTATTTGACATCTACATATTTTTTGATTGAATATTTTCCATTTTTTGGATGAATGTTCTTTTACATTTTATACATGATCAAATTATGTATTTCTTCATATGTTTTGTTTCTTTAACCCTTTTTCTAGTATTAGAAGCTCCTCGTTATTCATTTTTTAAAATCACAATGGGGGAGAATGTTTTATAAAGGGGGATAATATATTTGAAAGGGGGAGAAATTAACATAATAAGGAAAATAGGAGAATGATAATAAAAAAGGATAATACTTTTAATAAGGGTGAGTATTTTTTTAGAATATGAACCTTAGGGATTTTGATATCCTAAGGGGGGTGGGTTAGTCATTTTCAAATTATATTCAAAATTGTTTTAAAACTCAAAGGGAGATAAGTTTAAGTGTTCAATTCTAAATAAAAAATTTATTTACTTTTATAATACTTTATTTTTTTAACTTGAGTTTTTTTTATTTCCAAAAAAGGGGAGATTATTGATTCAAAATTCTTGGTTTTTAATTTTATATTCATTTTTTTTGGAAATTGTAAACTATCTTTTCAAATGAATTAATATATTTTATTTACTTTATGGGTTTTTTACTTTTCTTCATTATGAATTTTCATACGAATATGATAATATTCACACCCATAGGTTTTACTATATTACGTGAATATATTTATGACCCCAGATAAGATTTACATCGTACTCACTAAATAAGGTTTTCATCGGACATGCTAATTATTATTTCCATTTTATGCACCATTTAGTATCACACTAACAAAATAAATCATATTCCCTGTCTTAACTAAAATAACCGCACTCATTTAATTTTCACATTCAATTTTATTAAAAGAGTATAATTATTTTCGAACCAATTTTATCATATCCAGAATATTGTATCAAATATAAAGGGATTTTTTTATCAAAATGATGTTGGTAATTCAATTTTATGATGAATTATATAATAATTTCATTGTTTTAGTTAAAAGATAACTATTGGAGTTCCGGGTTTCCAAGTCCCTCTGTATTTTTAGGAGAAAATCCTACCATAATAATCGATGATAACTATTGGGATATTGTCCTTTAAATACCAGATCATTTAAATGAGCTCAATTCTGAAGTTCTACTAATGTTTTGACGAATTAAA
This sequence comes from Viscum album, assembly GCA_963277665.1. NCBI lineage: Eukaryota > Viridiplantae > Streptophyta > Magnoliopsida > Santalales > Viscaceae > Viscum > Viscum album. Next base: position 711,525,753 of record OY728162.1, read on the forward strand.
TAGTTCTAACAAACTGTTACTTTATGCAAAAGACTCAAAAAAGTTCCAGTTGTGAACTACTCATTCTACATACTTGTGACATTCAGGAGTTTTTATTTTCATAGTGTAACACTGATCATTGGTGATTACGATTGAGGGATTTCCTGGATATGAAGATAGACACACCAATCTTTTGTGGATTGATGGATTCTGAGGATTGGAAGATAGAGGCACCGATCACCATCTTGATCGAGGTATTTTGGGGATGACAAGAAAGAAGTTGATCATTGTATCAAGAGATTACCCTAGTCTGGGTAAGACAGATTTTCTTGAAAGTATAAATCAAGGTACCTTTATCCAATTTTAATGGATACCCTTCTCTTTGGGTCAAAAGAATTGTATTCTTTTACACTTTCTATACATTGTAATAGATTTGGAATTGTTTTATATATTCATTTTTCTATTGCATATTTTCTCTATTATAACCACTCTGATTATTGTACTTTTGTAATATACTCAGATTATGATCTCTATGATTATGATTTCTATTATTGAAATCTTTTTTAATAAATCAGTATGTTTTAGTATGCTTTATTATTGAATCATTGTTGTGTTTTACTCTAATCATCGTAACTATTGTGATTATGATATTTTACATGCTTACTCTATTTAAATCTTTTTAACCATGAATAAAATCAATTTAATTTATGACTTGTAGATTAAATTTTTACAATAAACCTGATTATGATACTTTTATAACCAGACCCAACACTTTATCTGATTAAAATTTTAATATATTATGAGGTATTGTGAAATGAATTAGTTTAAATTATTTTAAACTAAATTCCTTTAGTGAAAAAAAAATAATGTTTTTCAATAGACAATTCACCCATATTGTATTGTTCCATCTACAAACACATTAAGATCCAACAGTATAGGGTGGTTCCAATTAAAAGTTTATAACATAATCATTTATCATATGTCCCATTAATTAAATGGTCATACTAATCAGTTTAGATCAAGGATTAAGCTCCATTTTAATGGAATGACTCTAATAATTAGCTGCATGACACAACTACATATATATAAAAAAGTCGACTTTAAAGGAAAAACATGATACCACCTACCATAGGTCCATAGTCAATTGCTCATCTAGTATTAACCCCAGATTCGACTCAGATCAGGAGACAAAATGAAGAATAAATGATGAAATTAAAATTAGGGCATATTAGCATGCTCCTAAATAGATCAACTGATACAAAGAATAATAAGGAAAGATAAAAAAGGAATTTAGTAATCACCTATGTTGATCCAATGAGATATTCGATTAAAGAATCCAAGAACATATGCAGAAACATGATCAAAGGCTACATTTTTCCTTCAAACGGTAGCTCCCATGACTGTTATCCAATATTGGAGGGGAATAGAAAATTAGGGTTGAAATAATAGATTAATTAGGGTAAAAATGTTAAAATCACCAAAAGGCTGAGGACGACTGGTTTAGCCACACTATTGGCCAAATAGTGCACCCACTTAAGCAAGTAGGGGATCACTAGATGATTTTTATGGATGATTTGACTAACTATGCACAAACCATGTCTCATCCCCTATCAAAAACTATAGATGTACCTGCACAGCTGTGCACTACAAATCACATGGGTTATCAAACCACACTGGATCATCTAGCACAATTTCTATCCTGGCATGATTTTATCTTACCATTAGTCCATCCCGATACTCTTTCAACTAAATATACAACATTCTTTTCTCTTACCAAATGATGGGTTTCAGGCCCCAAACACACCCATGATAGCCCTTTTACCTCCATGACCTCAAAGGGAAATCACACTTGGCCATATTTAATCATTTAGACTGAAATTGAATGGAAATGAAAGGATTCTGTACCTTAATAAAGAATTGGGTTCTTAAAAATTTAATTTTATACCTCTCATTTGGGTTTGATTCATAAATTTCAAAGGCTATAACGGGCTTTCATTACTCAATTTTTTCTAATTGGGTCATAATTGCTCTTCTTTGACTATTATCTTAGAAGATTTATCTATTACAACCTATGATGATGTTATGTTTTATTTACACCTTATGTTATGGGTAAATCATGTTTCAAACCAAATTATTATTTAACAATTATTCTATTATTTCATTAAAATTAATTTTGTAAAGAATAATTACCAATAAATTTAATGGATATTTCTTTCATATCAATGGGTTTTACTTCCATAAAATGTTTTTATTTTCATAAGGAAAACTCAATTTTTTATCTATAACAATCCTTTTGTACTCCTTAAGTAATTTTAAATCAATTTTTTCATTATCCTTTTAACAATCTGGGTTTTCAACATGTTTATTTTAAAATGTTAAAATGGTTTTTTCCATGCTTTTGACATAAAAACCTTTTTCATCATCTCAAAATAATATTCATAAAATTTTTATAACTTTTAGAAGGTAGAATTATTAAATACTATTTTTAAAATTAAATGTTTTCAAATTATTTTGAATTTACATTTTTTAAAACCTTATTCCCTTTTCAAGTCTTAATTAATAATATTCTTTTCAATGTAATCCTTACCAAAGTATTTAAACAACTTTTTTTGAAATATTTTTATCCTTTAAAGGATATTGTTTGAGGAACTCATTATAATCAGGCTTAGAAAATTACTCCCTCTTCCACCACAAAAATGTTTTTGAATGTAATTATGAACTTAACTTTTATAATAGTTTTTAAAAGGTTTTTTTGAAAGATTTTGTAATTTTCATTCTACTTACCCTACATGGTTTATCTTTCATGAAGAAATGTTTTAATCACCCTTTATCTATTATTATAAGATGATTTAATTTGGAAGATGGGAGTTTTTTCAATTCTATGGTTTCATAATTTCATGTTTTGTGATATTTTTGAATGATTTTGGAAGCCCAATCTTTTTCATTGGGTTCTTAATGATATGATGAATTTTTTATATTAAAGTGGAACAAAAATGTATTGATTATGATATCGGTGGGACCTATATCTCTATACAATGGATTGGGTAGTGGATTATATCTCATGATATATAAAATTTATGTGAACAAGTTAGTGAGTATATAGGTTTCTAATGGGTGAGATTGAACGTGTTTAACCACACTCACAATGTTATTTACTAATAGGTTGGTAGTTATCGAGGTTCAAAATGATAATAAATACTATGTTTTTTACATTTCATGTTATTTATTAGGTTATGCCAAAGATTCAAGACTCATTGCATTTCTATGAAATTTCATGTTTTCATGGTTATGATGTGTTTTTAAAGTATTCCAATCTTATATATCATTTTGAAATTTTAAATTGTTTTTGAAATTTGTATTGAGACATTACATATATATTATTATTCTTTAATGATATTTTTTATGATATTATATTTCCCTAACATTTTTTACGATTATAATATAAGGTATTATGACAATTTTATGATATTTACGTCTTCCTCATGTTATATATCATGTTATTCGTCATTTTATGATATGTTTTTTATTTCTAAGTGTCTAAACTCATAGCTTTATTATATTTTCAATCCTTAGGTTACAATGATTATTATTCATGTAAGATATCTAGAAAAAGGTATAGAGGAGAATAATTTTGGGTAAATTTTTACAAGTGTTATAATTTAGTATTTTTATGTATATAATATCCCAAAAATTAAACATTTTTTCTTGGGGTTGTGTGATTGTTTGTGGGATGTATTATTTAAATGATGATATTAATGTATTATTTATGTCTTTTTTTAGATTGGGTTGCTTCAGTTTGTATCAGATCATGGTTTAGTTATTTTTGGATATTAGTTTATGTAAATTTTATTTAGGTTTATAGAACTTCATTAAGAATACTAGATATGAGTCCAAGTATAGGATGATATCCTAAAATATTGGTAAAGTCTTGAGTAGATGGTCTTTACTAGAAATACATTTCGGAATGGAAACTAAAGGTTGATGCAAGATCTATCAAAAATGTTCCTAAGGGTAATAAACCTAAAAGGGAGTGTTGGAAATTAACTCAACCATCACCTGATGCAAGAAAAGAGGAATGATTATACATTTGGTTTGACACTCAGAGGGGATATTCTTTGGTTGATCATATTCTCTTAACAAACCACTATAATGTACTGATTTCTAAGTTAATTTGAGGTATTATGTTGAGAAGAGAAAGAAGACCATTATTAAATTAACCCAATCCTAACTGTGATTTATACAGGTTTAACTAAAGGAACTATAGTCTAATGTCACACTATAAAATAACATGATTTTTTTAATGTTATTTTTTTTATTTTCCACATATTATTACTACTTATCACTCATGTTATCCATTTGGGTTTTATTAATGGACGGAACTAGAAGGAACATTTATTGTGAAGGACTATATTGATATTACTTCAATGGAAAACCCATTATAATAGGATACGGAGTCATAAAACATGATATTATACAAAAACATCAATCAAAAAATATGATTAACAATTTGAACATAGTAAATGTCCCAAACAAACCAAAGAATATAATGATATAGTCTCATGAAAGGAAAAGTGATGAATATGATGAAGGGAAAACATTCAATTTCCTAGGTATCAATTTTTATAAAGAATCATCAAGGTAATTTCCATAGGTGAACTAGAAAATTATTTAACTATAGAAGAGGTAGTCATCAAGCATGAAACTATCATGGGAAAATAAAGAGTTTAGTTAACATAAGGAAAGAAGATAGAACTCATCCAAGGAAACCACTTTTAATTCAATGTCTTATGTGTAGAGAACTCTTTGTTATCCAAGTCAATGACCTAATATAAATATTTTTAAGGATTGTAGGAATCCAAAACCTCTAATGAATTGAGTGTATGCAAGAACCTAATCAATGGCTATCAAAGAATAGGATAGTGTTAAATAGGTTCCACTTACCCTACACCCTTAATTTTTGGATGTATTCAAGTTATATAAACCCTTATCTATCTTGGATAAATTCTAAGAAAATAAATTCACCACTATCAATGATTTTTATTTTAATGAAAACATTTAGTGGTATAATTGTTATGTTTTTGGAAATAAAATTTTTATAAATAATAATATCATCATCTAAAACAAAATTTGATCTAATTTTCAAACTTTTATAGCTATCTTCAATTTGAATCCACATATAGTGACTAAGGATTCTCATACATAGATATTACATATTTTTAGATGATTATTCAACACATTACAAAATCACATGCTTGGGGACAAAATAGTTTAGTCTCTTTAGATACTAGGTACACAATCATCAAATTTGGTGAAATATAATCAATGTCTTTAGTAAAGATCTTCCCTATTAGGAAACCTACCAAACATACCCTTATTAAAATATTTGATAACATTTTCATAACATTTATAACCATACCCTTCCTATCAAATATAATAATATTGAGTCATGGAATAAATATTGGAAGTTCATAAGAAATGAAATATAAGGGAATCAAATAACATGAGCCATGGGAACATAACATTGGTATAAGAAATATCTTTGTTTCAGACACAATATATTATAATATTTTAAACATGTATAAATCGAGATAGGCTAACTCATTATGTTAAGGACATGAAATAATGATCTCTCATAAACTGATGTACATGAAATTAGGTACAAGCATAACATTATGTACGTTAAATATAGGTCCGTTCAAAACACTATAAACCTGTGAAGGTTCACACATAACATTGTGAACATATAATCAGGTTCAAACAATGAATTATGAACATATAATCAGGTACACACATAAAATTGTAAATATGTATTATGGTTTACACATAACATATTTACACATGATTAATCCATCTTTACCCAATGCATTGAATGGAGATATAGGTCTCAACCATCTTGGTTATAATGTGACACTATTCTTTGTTATAATGTAACCACTATCCTTGGTTATAATAGAACCACCACCATATAATGGAAATAATATGTATGTGTACAAAAGATCATAAAATATTCATCATATCTTAACATATGAAACTAAATGGGTTTAATAAACATTTCATCATAACATAACCAGTAGAATGGAAACAAGTTTCATAATCATTTCATCATTTCATCAAAGCATAACCCATGAGAAAGAAGTGGGATTCATAAGAATTCTATCATTGTATAATCTATGGAGGGGAAACAAGTTACCTAAACATATTTTCCTTATTAATATAAATATTTCAAAGAAATAATAAGAATGGTGCCTTCAGATCGTATCCCTATTAAAGAATATATTACAAAAAAGGATGTCATATTATATAGAAAATGATTTTGAAAGATGACATGGACTATTTCTTGAGGAAAATAGACATTCCACTTTGATTTTTTTAAACATAAAACATTTTCAAAATAAAATTCATTAAAAATAATGTTGGAAACTTTTAAAGTAATATTTAAAAACAATTTTAATCTTTTATTGAAGAAAAGACCCTTTTCATTTTCAAAAATAATTATTTTTTTAAAATAGATACACTATAAAAATAATTTTATTTGAAAATTAGATTTTAAAACTATAAAGTAAGCTTAAAATATAATAATTTCAATGATAACTAAAATCATCATCATTCAATACATACTAAAACAAATATACTTTTCATCTTTTTAAAAATCCAAATATGCCTTGTTTCGAAAAACGACAAGAAGATTAGTTTAATTTTTTGAAAAAAATTAAAACACAGGTAAAAGTGTTTTTAATAAATAATTATTAAAAACATAAAAACGTTTTTATAAAAAAACTTTTGTGATGAAAAATGAGTTTTTGACTAAAGAGATAAATAAAGATGATTTTTGATAAAAACATTCATTTGAAATCTTGAGTACATAAAGAGAGTAAAATGAATTGAAAACATTTATTATCATGACATAACATAAGGATAAAAAAATTTATGAGTTTCATGAGGGGTGGATCATAATTATTGATCATCAAAAGCATAAACTTAAACAATCCTGATAAACTATGAGATTGAATCACAAAACCATTAACACATTAGTAATATTGAATCATAGGCCACACAAAAGAATAAAATTAAATTATATTTAAAATATCATGATGATATTACATATCAAAGGGAATATAAATACACCACATAAAAGCATATAGGTCCATAACATGACATATGTCACAAAGAAAGAAAATTCAGACAAAAATCAATTACCGCTTCAGTAAATTTTGAACTATAAACCCCATGAAAGAGATATCCTAAAATTGATATGTAAATCATAATAATATTCAGAAGAATAATAATAAATAAATTTATGGGTAGTATATAGACATTATAAAATAGACACGTGTTGAATATGACATGTATCTCTAAAAAAAGTGAGATGAATGTCCCTTACCTTAACTCTCTACTTCCATCATACATGTTCGACCTTAATGTATAATAAATATAAGTTTATAATAAAAATATTTTAAACCATAAATATGTATATTATACGATATATGATTTAATTATGACAATATATTATTACTTTGTTACCAATTCATTATTAAAATTGTGTTTCAAGTAATATCCACTTTGTTTCATGTATATGTTTTGAGGTGTGATTTATTGTACACTTACTCTAATCATGGTTCTATCATATAAAAAATAAAAATAATTAAATAATTAACATATTTATATAGAAATTATACTTTTATTACAAATCATTAATGATGGTTTTGAGAAATTAAGTACATTATGATCATGGAGACGGTAGGTCATACTCACGATTGAGTAATGTTTCCATTTTTAACGATAATTATGGAATGGAGGTAAGTAGTATTTTATATATAAATATTGATAACAAAATTATAAATAGAATATTATTACTTTAAATATACTTATAAATATCATCCATGTTGTTTGGTAATAAAAATAGACTGTCATATCATTTCGTGAAGGCGGTTGTCCACTAGTACATGAACGATGTTATCATCTTTTAGTGAGTGAAAAGGAAAGAAAGAAAATGCCTTATATTATCATTTAATAATGATAAGTATTTACTAAAAATAATATATATTTAATTTATAACACATATATTTATTAAATTTATCCTTATAATTAGTGAAAAACAAATCATATCACTTCATGAGGTGCTAGTCAACCATACACAGGGGTGACATTATCATATCCCCTATCAAATTGAAAGTCAAAATTTATATACTATATAATGAATCAAAAGGTATAAATATGTTATAAATAAAATATATATACTTAATATTCAAATTCACACCCAAATGTGATAGTTAATAATTTGAAAATGAATGACATCAATTTGCGAGGAGGGAGTCCTTCCAATACACAAATGATCGTTTAGTATCCTATTTAATAGAAGTGGGGATGGGTGTGGGTCATGAATATAAAATAAAAACAAATAAATATATGGAATATAATGAGTTTATTATATCATTGTGGTTAAATAATAATTTTTGAAGGTTGATGAAGAAATAAAAAATGGCCATTGAAGAACATTACATCTTCTTTGGGTAACCTTATAGTTTTTCACCAAAATCCATCCTAAGTAGGATTTATGCTAAAGAAATGCATATAGAAAGAGATGAGGGAATTTGGGAAGATGTTAGGTTTGGTATTGGTTGAATCAATAGTGTTTTAAAGAGCGAGGAGGAGATGAGAGGGGGTAGCCTTTTATAAGTGAGGTGAGTGGAACACTTGAAAATTTTGAGAGGAAAAAGGTATACTGATGTTTTTTACATTACACAGGGGTCCAAAATGGAGTATTACTGACTGACTGACAATCAATTTTTTAATTATCAAAATCCAGTTTATGGGATCCGGTACCCAAACATACAAACACAACATAAACAAGAAAACCACAAACCCATGAAACACAACCAACACAGACTTACAAATCATAAAAACTATAGTCATCTCTGCATCCCAAGACGGATTCATCCTCACCGGTAGCTATAGCCGATTCCCATTCTGGCGACCCCCAGAAGCTTGCAATTTGTACCCAACACCTGATCTGTTCCAGAGCTGGTTGATCTGATGAAGTCCCCTTGATCAAGCATCCCTTCCTAACATTCATTGTCACCTTGCTATTCCTTTTAGAGGAGGACCTAGTCCACATCAGCCGTGGGATACAAGAGTAATCTCTCCTTGGCCACCTACATAGAGCAGCGGAAATAGGACCTTTAACCGGAGCAAGAGGTTGTTTCCCAACTAGAACCACTGTGCTGAATGGACGAACAACCGGGAAACTCACATTTTCTTTACCTCCCCTAGAGATCCCCTTTCCTTTACCGAAATGATCCCCCAAACCCAGACCAGGTCTCCCATAGTTTTTCTCCATCTATTGGTCTGGAGTAAAGTTCTCCATCAGAGGAAGGTGTTCACCCTCTGTAATCACATTAACCACAGTCACTGCAGAAGCCTCCTTCACATCACCACCAGTCTGGATATCAAGACTCCTATCTATTTCAACCAAGGTAGAGGACTTGTCCATTGAGTGGTTGTCCTCCGCTGTCAAACCACCAAAATCCAGCCCCCTGCCGCCAGCCAGAGTAGCCTCCACTGACTGCCTCTTTGGAGCCACCTCCCCTGCCGAATCTCTGCAGTCTTTGCCCGGATGAATCTCTGGATGCCCCAAGTCTCCAGTGAGAACATTTTCGAAGGAAACAACTAGCTGCTTCTCAAGATCCTCCTCACCAGCAATCCCTCGAGAAGGACCAGCCTCCTCCAGACCCTCGGCCATCAAACCATCAAATCTTTTGCTCAAAGAAATAAAAGGTGTAGCCAAAGGGTCCAAGCCTCTAGCCACCTTGGCACCAACCGAGTTAACCAAAACAACAGAAAGAAAAGACCCCCAACCCCAACCTTCCATGAACACTCACTGACCAAGGACCTAGTAGAGGCTCCAACCTCCTGCCTTAACCTGAGAAAATTACCAGCGTCATTCGGGCTATGCCCCTTACCCCCCGCAGCTCCAGAGTAATGGCTACTGTTCTCAAAATTCCCCTTACCAGGCCCAGCTAGCTTACCATTCTCCCCACCAGTACCTCTTCCTCTGTCAACATGCCCTATCGACCTCAGTTCAGTACCCATCTCTAAGCCTACCTCCAATTGTGAATCAACAGCCATGCTCACCAGAGCTGCTTTCCCTTTATAACCGTTCTCCCTCAACAGTGGCGGGTGTCCCCTTCGACATACCTCAGTTGAATGACCCAACCTCCTGCATGAATCACATAACTCGATCCAATCTTCATAAATAACTCGTTGTCTACACTGATACTCTTCGCCAATCGTAAGATAGAAATGTTGATTTAAAAAATTAAATTTATTTTTTTCAGATGAATTTAATAAAAGTTTCAAAAAATATTCTTACAATAATTGTGAAAAAAGGTGAAAAAACTATTTTTTTAGAAAAATACAGTTTTCAAGCATAAAATATGAATATTTTTTATATTTGATCTTGAAAAAATATTAGACAAATTTTAAATATTTGATTAAATATATAATATGAACATTTCATTAAAATCATTCAACAGAAGTTGTTTGTTTCATTTATTTATGTAAAAATTTTTTTTGAATAAAAATATGTTTTTTGAAGTTTTTTCCTGTATTTAAAAATAGTTTTTATTTTAATTCATAATTAATTGGTCAACAAAGAATTAATTTTTTATACATGCGTATACCATATATTTTCATAATTTAGTTAATGCTATTCATACCCTCCATTCTAATAATCAGGCGACAACTATCATATTAAATAATATTCTTTTAATAGTGTGTTATATTTTTTTTAAAATTGGTGTAACCTGTATCATAAGTTACCCTCACTGTTTCATGTAATGAGAGATCAAATTAGTGCTGTGTGTAATAAAAAATATCAAAAATATTAAATCTCTTTTCAAAAAATATTCCACAAAACATCAAGGTGAGACACCACATAAGTTTATTTAATATAGAAAATCACATTTTAAATCAACTATGACCATCTATTAGTGAATGGACAACAATGAATTATCTAAGAATAAAATTCAATCCTTCACATGGGCCTTAATTCCTAGTTATGAGATTCATTTACCTAAAATGGTTAGAGAAACTAAGTGTTTTCTAGTATTCTATAAGACATTGGGGATACCATCTTATTAATGTTAATATATTGAGGAACATAAATATTTTCACTACCTTTATCTATTCTTGAAAGTAAATGGTATTTAAATTGTGAGGAAAAAATTATTTAAGGGTTGTAGAATGTAATGACCTTTGATTTTGGATCCTTTACAATACATACTATGTTTTTCAACTTACGTCACACACTACAACCAATGAAAAAAACCCCAAAATTTTAATATGACATTATTAATAAATATAAAATAATAAATAATATGGTAAACCATTTATAGATATTACATTTAGAAGGTAAATAATTAATAAGAGTCAATACTATAAAGAGTATTTTCTTGAAAATAAATGTTAGTTAAATTTTATACTTTATTTTAAATAGATAAGTTTTAAAATTTTAAAATTTAATTTTGATAAAGTAAAATTTAATTTTCAATTCCTCACAAAATAATTATCTAAGGATGTATTTTTTAGTTTTTTCTAAAATAAGCAAATATTAGGTGAATTGTGAAGAAATATTGATTCTTACTAATACCAGCCCTTTTATATGGCTTATAAGTCATTTGAATATTTTTAATATAAAATATTTATATTTATTTTGTCAAATTTAGTATTTAAAATCAAAAAATTCAATTTATAAAACACATGAATATCATTTTAGAAAATCAATTAATATTTTATTAAATCTAATTATGATCTGTTTTTTTGATTAAATTTACACATGGGGAAATTCAGATTTGGATTTATTTTAATGAATCATACCTCTTATTTCAATAATAATAATATTATTAATATAATTATAATCGGTGTCATTGAAATTTTTTTCTTGTACACATACTTTATGCCTAAAGATACACTTTTCTTAAAAATAAGTTTTTTTTCACTTTACACATGCTAATGTTAAAATTAATTTCTCTACACATAGGAATTTAATTTGAAAAACTTAATATTATAATTGAGATAATAATTTTATTAATATTTACTATGGAAAATTTCATTTTTGGATATAAAATTTAAATTTTTTAGATTAATACTAATCATAATGATAATGATGAAGGAATTATTTTTAAATTATTGTTTTACTAATATCAAGGAATTTATATTGAATAAATGAAATATAAATCCATTAAATAATGAAACTAAAAATATTTATAAACATATAAATAAAAATATTAACCCACATTTAATTAGTAATCAATACTAAATAAGATTAGGAATCCATAATGGTTAAAATATCCTTTTTCCTAAAACTGTTTTTCTATACATTATCTATTTTAATTTTAAAAAATAATTTAATAGTATTTTATTTTTTTATTGGATTAAATAGAGGTCAAATTTGGTATCAATTAAACAAAAATTGTTAATATGGGTTATTATACGTTTTTAATAATACAGAAAATCACTTAGTTAAAAAACTAGTTCCCGTGGTGAAACCTAAGATGATAAATGTGAGAAACTTTAGAGGTATAGGTCCTAAAAATTATACTTTTTTTCTATTTAAATCACTAATTGAAAATGACCATATACCAATGGTTTGGAACCATTGGTGTAGGTCTCTAAACCATTGGTATAGACAATACCAATGGTTTGGAGGGCCGATGGCTGTTTTGGCATTGTTATAGGTCATATAAAAAACAATACCAATAGTTTCTTAAAATCGTTAGTATCGGTAATGTAAAAAATAAAATCCAACTTATTATGACCCCAAAACCTCCCATTTATAATCATATGACCTAAAAACTAACCTAATATGACTTTTTCAAACATAATTTCATAAGTATCTATATGTATATCCGTAATTATTTTATCCTTTGATTTATTTAATTTTATTTGAAAAAATAATCCATAAAAAATAATGGCACCATTACCAATGGTTCTCAAAATTGTTAGTATAGGTTATTTAATATTTTGACCTATACCTACTATTTTTGTGAAACCGTTGTCATATGGTGGACATATACCAACAGTTTTGGCCAAAAACCTTGTTATAGGTCCATTTATGTGACCTATCCCAATGTGTTTGGCCAAAAAAGTTCATATAGGCCACTAATTAAGACCTATACAACAATTCGGGAAAAAATCTTATGTATAGGGTGTATACAAGAGACCTATACCAAAAGTTTCTCTAAAACCATTGATATAGTTTCTCTCTATGGTATATATGCTAATGGTTTTTTCCAAACTGTTGGTATAGGTCAGTTGGTATAGCTCCTATTTCTAGTACTGAATAGTGTAATGTGGATAGAAATTATCCCACATCCACAAAATTATTTATCAATTATTAATCCTACTTCCTTTGGAGTGACATCCTATTATTTACAAGGTTTGCATATTTACAAAAATTCTACTCCTTCTCACTTATTAAAGGGGAACTCCTTTCCTCACTTCCCCTCAAAGAAAACCCCCATTATTTATCCAAAACTCTACATAAATCAATTATTCAAAATATTATATATCTTAATGAGGTTATTATATTCACAAAATACTATAGATCAAAGGTTTAATACCATTCGAAAAATAGATAATCCACGAACTGAGGTGTAAGTTCATAAACCTCTCTTTCCTTTTCTAATTATTTAAGTGTTTTTCCCAAAATTTCATTTCACCATATTAAAATGATAACACCATTTTCATTATTATATTGGTATGTTATTATAACGATGGTACTAAAGTGACCAATGGATTGTGAAGGTATACTTAGAGGGTGGGGCATGGTGAATCAGTGTACACAATTGTTTACCCAATTCAATTTCCTTTACTTTTTAAAAAATTTACATTCAAACCTATTCACTTATTATGATGAATAAATATCTCATTCTCAGACACAATCACAACACATTAAAAAAAAATATTTACAACAAAAAATACTTCTATAAGGTTCACCCCTCAAGATGGGTGACTATGTCCTTATTGTGTCTCGGTCAAGTCTGAGACACCAATTCTCCACTAATAATCTTTCAATATTTAGTAGTGGGTTGGGTAGGATTAATATCTAGTTCCAAGAATATATTATAATCCAACCAGTGTTATTTATATTGGAAACCCACCTATGTTTATTTATAATAGCATCCCATTAGTGTTTACAAACACAACACTAACACAATGAGTAAGATCAAAAAAACTCCAAGATGCCACTATAACACAAAACCAAACTTCCTATTTGATCCAATTTGATAAGATTATTTTACGCATGATAAATTTCACTAAATGTATTCACCTACCATGGAATGTAATCAATGTAACTACAAGAAATTTGGTCCAGTACACTTATGAATGATTAGAATATATCACTTCCACTTTATCTCACTATAATATTTGAATGAAAAAATGAATGTCCTTAAAGGTATTTCAAGTTGAATTCTTCCTCAATTAATTTAAATCTTTCACATCACCTAAAAAATACTCCTAAAAATATTTTTAAAGGTTCTTCATGCATTAAAGCATATGATTATATTTTATTTCAAACAACACTTCATTCATGGAATTCTCATCATCATGAATTTATTAAAATTTCATATTATTAATGCAATGATTCAATTGTGTGAAATTCAAATTATTCATTATAAAATAGTTCACATGAAAATATTTAAAGTATTTAATTCTTCACAAAATTCTTATCTCTTATTTGTGCAATTATATATGTACAAATCACTATTCAAATACTCACTTTATGTAAATGAATGTGGATAATATTATTTTCTATTAAACTGTACTTCATATAATTCAATAATATATAGTCCTTTAAGTTCTCCATCACAAACCCTCAATATCAGAAGACAATATTACTCCATTGATGTATATCATCACATTCATTTTATACTCAAATATCTCTCTGTATGTGGGTTACACGATGACTCTAGCTTTCTTCATATAACTTTATATGTGATAACTTACTCAAGTGTCGTAGTTCATGTGAGTATAATGCAAGAAAATTTCACTCTTCTTGCAAGTTACCTTTCATGGTTATCTCAATTAATTTCATAATAGATTGTTTGTAAACATCCTTCTTATTTATTTCTTCTTCACATGAGTGTATAAGAGAAGCTACCTCATTCTTTGTATAATAATTGACACTGTACTTAGAACTTCCTTATTATTTTTATAACTAATTATACATGTAAAAAATCATGAAAGTGGGGAAAAACACCACTAGTATGTTGATCTTATATGTATCTCATAATCCTAGAAAATACAAGAATGAATATCATGTTATGTTTAAGTTAAAATAGAGGCTTTACATTAACAACTTCTCTCTATATGTCTCTCTCTCCCTCCCTCAGTTCTACAAATTCTATTTTATCTCATGGTATGAAAATGGTTAAGGTAAGAGTATTAATAGATCACTTCCACAACTGTATAACTTTGATATTCCCGAACAACCATTGATTGAAAAAACTCAAATTTATTTTCCCATAACTTTACTTTCTATTAATCTTTGTACGCGATTTCTTAGTGATCATGTGATAGCTTGGTGAAAAAACCTTTCATGAATCTAAGGATGTATGAGGTAGAATCTTCTTTTGTGTATTCATATTCATATGATTTCATGGTGACATGAGATCTCTTATTATAGTTGATTCTTATTATTTCTATAGATTAATCGATTACTAACTAATGCATTTTTTTTCATTAAAAAAATTCATAAACATTAAATGATCACATCCAAGTAAAATATCAATTTAATATATGTACTTAGGTCAACTGAGAATGCAGCTGATCAAATGATGTCTCAAGATTGTGCACAGGTTCTTCAAAGGGCGAGGTTTGAAGACAAATTCCCAAATTGATTGAACAATATAGGTCCATGAGATCAGAAAACCGATGATATATATGGTGATTTTTTAATGTTTGAGTAGTAACTATGAAACATTATCCCACATTGGCCCTTATGTCAGTCAAGATACTATTAATAAAATAATTTTTTCTATAGAATTTGAATAAGTTCAAGTATCATGGGGTCTGATTATGGAACCACACTACACAGACATGCTGCACAGTTCATGCCTCCCTATGCAAGCCCACTATCCCACCATCTAGAATGCTCACCTGTGCATTGTCATGCCTACTGCTATGTGGGCATGACAGTCACTCTTCTCCACCACCACCATGGCTAGCTAGAGGTTGACTCTGCCAACCTATGTACCAGAAGTGTGATCCCTTTATCAGGTTATGTAGTTCAATTTTTTTGTTAAAATATTATAATTTATTTAAAAAAATTCTCAAAACTATGAAGATAAAATAGTCAACTTCTCGATAATTACGTACGAAAAATAAAAGTTTTCATGGCCTACATAGTTCTCAATTTTAATTTTTTTGGAATTAAATTATAAATTCCAAATATATTCAATAAAAAATAATCTTCACTTATAATTAACTTCTTAAAATTATGTAACAATTTTTATTATCCTAATATCTCTTTCATATGTCATAAGAATTTGGAATAGTTCAATTATTATCAAAATTATAACACATTGAATTTACATCTTTATAACTTATTGAAAAAAATTATATATCAAAAAAATTAAACCTTCAATAAACCAATTGGGTTCTTCATTCACCCCCTTGTTATTTTTTATCAATACCCAATTAATTTCTAAATTCAATGAAATATCATCCTCTTATTTAATATAAAACCAAATATAAAATAATGGGAAATAATTTTCATCTCCATCATCAAATTTCAAGAACAACATATTCTCATCTTCAGACACTTATAGTTTCATTTACTATGTATAATTAAAGAATCACAAAAAACATAGACAATAGATAAAAGTAATAAACTCTAAGTCTATGTGTTCCGTGATTGATGTATAAAATAAGAGTGTTAAATTTTACCATCAATGTTATCAATTAGTCTTTAGCATGTCATCCAAACATCGAAACCCTCTTTCCATGGTTATTCAAAAACAATTAAACTAATATCCTTCATTTATCACATAATATAGATAAAAAACATTCTAGTTTAAGAATTTAATTCCGCTTTATGAAACCATTTTACTAAAGTCATAAAATAATCAGTTTCTCCCCATATGATTCAGAATTAGTTTTCACATAATGATATGAGACCATACATATTCAATAAAAAGCTTTTATTTCTAAAATTTCAACATTTTTAATCATAAAATATATCCATTAATAGATCATCAAATATCCATGTGATTCAAATTAAGATATTCATATATAGTAGTGGTTGAGACTAACTCTCCTGAGAGGGATTATCTTCACCAACCTTTTTTTACCATGGTTGGGTTTCTTCAAGAATAAACATCAAGAACAATTTTGAAACAACTTGAAATAAAATACTCCATAATGGATATATTCCTTGATACTGTACAATTTTTCACAACATTAATTTCTTTAGGTCTCTACTAAATATATACCATTCCTTTAATTCTTTAGAGAGAATAAACAAAAAATATATATATCGTAAAAGGTGGTTCTTCAATACTTTTCACATAGAGCATTAGGACTAATATTTATTCCTCTACCTAAAAACTATTTTCAATTTATCTCTAGATTTTTGAAAACTCCTAATGATTTATCCTTCTTTGAATTTTCATATTATTTTATTTATGGGATTTATAAAATTCACGATCTCCCTAAATTTTAGCTTAGATGGAATAAGATTATTTATTATAGCAATAAAATCAATTTCATTACTATGTGCCTACTCCAAAATTCCAATAAAATTAAAACTGATTTACCCATATGACTAGGCATTATTTTGGTACAAGCTTAGTATTTTTATTGTGTGTAAAATCCATCTTCAATAATAGAATTTTTAGGATAATAACTTATGGGTTCTTTCTATTTACTCTCCATTTTTTCTTTTTATCCAGGAAACCATATTATGTATTTTTTAGGAATATGACTAGACATTATGTACCATCCACATAGATCTATAGTAGTTATAAGACTATCCTTTTTGGATAACCTCTCTTGAAATTCAAAATTTTCCTCTTGAATGTAGCAAACCAAATCATCCCTTTTATTTTTTTAAAGATTTATTCCATTTTATTCTTTAGCATGATTCCATTAACACTGGTGTCTATCTAATGTTGGTAATGTTTCATGATATGGACTCTTATTCAATAGTAATAGAATATGTGCATTTTTTGACACCCATTTTTTCATTTTTCTTAGATGTATCATGCTTCAAATTTTTCTTAACCACCTTTTTCAACTTATACCCCAAAGAAGACTTTTTTAAAAATGTTATTATCATCAAATATTATTGTATAATTTTCTTTTCTTCAAAATATGCATAGTACATAGTCGATATAGAATAACAATCATCATAATTTTGACCACTTATATTAAAATAATCACAAAAGTATCAAAGACTACCACATATTATCTTATTAGATATATTCTTCTTCATATGTGTATTCTAATTCAATTCTACAAGATTTATCTTCACATTAGATCCAATCTCTCTTAATATTGTCCCTTTTCAATTATCATGCATTGAGAAATTATGATAACTGTTAATTTACTGATGCCTAAACTTCCAAGAACACCACTAATAGCCAAGAAATCTATATTTCTTCTTTTGTAGAGAAATTGAAATTACTTTCACATTTTTTTATTTGAATAATATGGTTCTTTATTTTATCTTTCTATAGGGAAAAATAATTCATACTACTTTTCACATCTATATTTAATGATATAATGGGGGTTTAATCCATCTTATTCATCAATGTTTAAAAAAATCCATTTTCTACCTTTACTAGCAGATGACATATTATTCTTACAAACAAAAACTTCTAGAATTAGTGTTATATTTTTTAGTGAGATTAAAATTGTTTTATATTTATATAATTTCATGATCTTCTTTCCACTGGAACAAGACTTCTAAAAATTAATGCTCTTATCCAAAATACTCCTGGAAACCTTTCTATTCTCAAATTCATGGGATGTCTAATCTTCTTTCAATTTACAATTTTTCAATTTGACTTCTAATTCAAGACACTTACGATTGAGAGTAATCTTCTCACCCTAAAATTATTTATATTATTATTCCAATTCACTCTTCATTTTTCATGTATGATCTTCATGCATTTTATTTACCTAAAGTAAATAATGTTCAAAATATTTAGTTATATTTTCCTTAACATCTATTTGATATTATTTAATATTTATAGAGACTATGTGTAATATATACAATTCATGGGTAAATTTAATACAAAATTTCTCAATCACAACCTTCCCATAAATATCGCTTGGCAATTCATCATGAACTTTGGTGACTATTTCATTGCAGCATGATATAGAATTTTTTTTTTTGATTTCTCATGCATGATGAATGTCTCATTCTTTTATTTTATTCCAAACTGAGAGTTATTAATATTTCAAGAATATTTATTATATTCTTCATTCTTATGGATCATCTCGATAATAACTATTCAAGTCACTTATTTAACACAAAAATTTCATTGTAACTCTTATTATACTTTTGATATATGTTTATTAAAAGTTAAAATTAATTCTTATCTAAATTCTACAAGTTTTGTGATAATTTTATATATTTTAAATTTATTATCCAATTAATTCTTAAAATCATAAAATTTCTCTTCCTGATGTGAATTTTCATCATATTTCCCTTGATAAATGAAAATATGTAAGGATAAAACTCAGAAGAATGTTTTTGGATAATATTTGAATTTTGAATAAAAGTAATTTAGTGAATGAATAAAATTTTATTAATCACTTCCTAAACCAGAATCATCAATTAGATTATTATATACTAACTTAATATAAACTGATGATAGAATACCACATTTAATGTATTAAATTTTTTGTGTATCCACTTTCTTATTCAAACTATTTTCAGCTTTCATTCCCCTCTCTTCTATATTCTCTACATGGGTTTTTTCAGAAACCACCTTGTTAGAACTGAGACCGATAAGAAATAAATTTTACATCTGAGGAAACTATAATACTTCTTCAAATAAAAATATATACTTTATATATTTTTGACACAAACCACTATGAAAATATGGTAGATTTAATATGAGGTGGAACCACCCTTCGGATAATAATTGAAGTACCTAATGGATTGCACAAGTACACTAGAGGGTGGGGGGAATCAATATACAGATTTTTTACCAAATTATTTTTATTTTAATTTTTAACACTTTTATATTTGATCCTCTACACCTGTTAGGATGAATAGATGTTTCTCATTAAAACACAATCACCCCACATTTAAGAAAAAATATAAATGCAATACAAAAAAAATATTTTTATAGGATTCACCCCTTAAGATAGGTGTCTATGAACTTTCTATATTATCGTCATGTTCAAGACATAGATTATTCAATAATTATATTTCAATCAATTACTATTGGATGATATTGTTCGATATCCACTTCCTAAATTATACTGAGATCCCACCAGTGATCCTTATACTAGAAACCCACCAATGTTATTTATAATTTCATCCCACTAGTGTTTATTTATACAAGAATCCTAATTGTTTTTAAGAACATGACACTAACATAATGAGTAATATCACACAAAATACATGATACCACTGCATCATAAAACTAAACTTCCACTTTGAGCCACATTGATAAGATGATTATTTACTTGTTCACTTCTACAGAAAGTGTTTGACTTCCAGAATGTAATAAAAAAAAGCTGTATATTGGTCATCCAAGTAATCTTCTGAATTATCAGATGACATATCTTCCACATTATCTCCCTATAATATTAGAATGAACTACCAAATGTTCTTCAATATATTTCAAATTTTCTTATTCCATTCTTTAATTAAAGATATAACATTAGATCAAACAAACACTGCTAATAGTTCATTAATAGTTATTCATTCATGGAATAATATGATTATATTTTCGGAAAATCAATATTTCATACACGGTGTTGCCATCATCATGAAAGTACTAAAATATCCTATTCATTATGCAATGAAGAAAATGTTTGCAATTCAATTTCTTCTTCAAAAAACAATTCACATGAAAATATTTTTTGCGTGAAATTATATACAATGTTTTTCTATCTTCTTTGTGTAGTAAAAATGAACAAATCAATGTTCGAATACTCTAAATCTTCATGAAACACATTCATTGTGCTGAATCATGTTACATAAATTTATATATAAAATATTTTTTTCTTCTACACTATATCATGAATAGATCAAGTAGGTACAATCCAATCACTTCTTAATCACGAAGACTCAAGATTGCAAGACTATCATGTTTTCTACATGCACGTATATCACCACATGCATTTTAAACTTAAAGATATATGTTTAAGTGAGTTTACACAATGTTTCTGTATTTCTCCATGTAACTATATATACAATAAATCACTCAAGTCTCCAGGTTTGTGAAATTATAAGGCATCGAAGGTTCATTATTTATGAAATTCATTTTTAATTACTATCAATATTCTTTGGGTCATAGTGTGTATGAAAAACATCCTTATTACTCACATAACTCACAGTACACAAAAACCCTCATGGGAGTGCATTGACATCACACATGGATCTTAATATTCATTAATACATGTAATTATATGCAGAAAAAGGGTGAATATAACTGTTTTTATGTGAAAATAGAGGATAAAGTTCTATAATTGATATCTCTCTATTTGTATCTCTCTTTCAATGTCCCCAATTCTCATGTAGTTGTAATTAGAATATAGTGAAGGTTAGAGTATTTATAGAACAGTTCCACCAATAGAGAGCTCTAATATTAATGA
Organism: Viscum album; assembly: GCA_963277665.1. NCBI lineage: Eukaryota > Viridiplantae > Streptophyta > Magnoliopsida > Santalales > Viscaceae > Viscum > Viscum album. Next base: position 711,547,569 of record OY728162.1, read on the forward strand.
AAAAACATTCTTTTTTACTGACTCTTATTCACTCACACAAATCTATAGATTGTCTTCCTCATAGTCCACGATGGCTCAGTGATTATTGAATAACTCGATGGAAAATACTTTCATGTGATTGAGGGTGTATGGGGTTGGAAATTATTGTATACTTTTATCTTCAAGCGATTCCACAATTATATGTTATCACCTCTCATGGAAAATTCTTATTTTAATTATGGCTTGAGGTATTTCTCACTATAACTTTGATATGCATTTTCAAATTTCATAAACATCAAATAATAGCACAAAAAGAAGATATCGATTAAATGAATGTACTTGGGTCGATTCAGATTGTGGTTAATCACCTATAATTTGACAATCTTACAAAGGTTCTTTGAAGTGATAAGGTTAATGGAAAATTCTTGAATTAAATAAATTTCATAGGGTCACCTGATCAGATAGTTTATGATATATGTGTTTATTTTTTTACACATGAATAATAACCATGATACCGCTTCCCACATTGGTCCTTAAGTTGGATTAACACCCACTAATATGATATGCAATTCCATTGACTCATAAAAAATGTGGGTATCATGAGGTCTACTCCCAAAACCATGCTACAAACATATTCTTCATGAGTCTTTGTTTGGATGTTAGAGTTTATTATGGATATAAGAGTTGGGGGGGGGGGTGAATTGTAGTTTAAAAAATTAAACTAAACAAAAGTACAATATCTATTTTTGTGAAAAGATCAGACTCAGATATTTTGAAATCATAAGAGTGACAACATCAGAATAACAAATTGTCCAATTATATTAGATATTATCAGCATCCCTAGAGTTAGATAAAAAATTGTTAAAATGACAATTTCTAAACTATATGCACAATTGACATGTAGACCTGTAACAATAAGAAAAATAAAAATATTATAATATTAATAATTAATTACGAGCTTAATAAAATAATTCACTCTTTTAAACTTAAGAGTTAAGGTATCCAGAAACCCTAACTAGAAGTATCCACAGTTTTATACCTAATATAAGGTATATCTTTCCTTACCTTGAAAGTCCTTGAAAAGATGATTGGTAGGGATCTATCTTCCTATCTCTCTATTACTTCAATACAATGATTAAAATATATTTTCATATCCCTAGAAGCCCTCGATCCAAGGGATTAGATTCACCACATTCCTATCCCCAAAATCCATTGATCAGTACCAAGATTGGACACAAAATAAAAAAAATATGTTATAAAGGAATAAAAAACCCAAAAAGGATTCCTTAGAACTTCAACTCTCTAAAAAATCATAATGACTTAGAATGTGATGTTCACACAAAGTATTATTTAGATTACCTAAGATGAAAAATTCATCAACTCAAAGATCATAAAATGACCTCTTATTTAAAGATCAAGCACCAACAATCATATTTTTTAGTTGTTTGCAATGAACTTAGAAAAATTTCATTTGATAGATCAACAATAATTGAATCTACCATGCCATTTATTTTATAATTATTACAATGATATTTTGGATTCCTTATAATAGAAACAAATAAATATATTATGATTATACAATATGGATATTCCGAGGGACTTCCTTATTGATTGTCAATTTGATAGTCTAAATCAGGGTCAGTCCAATTTATCAGTACCAATGTCAGACTTATGGTCAAGAATTTTCTTAGTCTGATAAGAAATATATAAGTCCAACCACTAGTCAGAATAAAGACCAATTCTATTGATCATATACACCATTCATTTAATGGATCATATAGAATAATAAATGTTTATATTCATCATATTCTAGATACATTTCTAAGTACAATATAATGTAATATTTTCTAAAAAATCACACAACAACACTTTAGATATAAAAAGTTAGTAAAAATTGTTTTAATAAGGTGTTTGAGATTTCAACACTAAAGGAATGGAAAATTAGAAATTAATTATTTCTACTCAACAATCTCTTCCTTTTTAGAATGAAAAAAAACAATACTTAAAATGAAAATAATAACATTTAAAACCATAAAACACTTTATTATTTTAATAAATTTAAATATAAACTTTATATAAAAAATCCCCCTGAGATTATAACAACTTCATCAACTGATGGAAAGTATTCAAACATTTAAATATCCCACTAAGTTAAAAATTTTCACTGGAATTTATCCCCCTTAAACATCACCCTTTAATGAACTACACCACTTTATAAATCTCTCAATCCTTCTCCAATTTTATTATTTAAAAAAGGATAAGAAATGTATATATCCAAAAAATTTAGTAAGAGAGAGTGTATGATTTTTTAAATGAAATAACTAATCATCCAAGAAAGAAATGAATAACATAAATCTGATTGTAATTAGAAACCATTCAAACACAAAATATTTGGATGAAAGGTAATTCACATTAAAAACATTCAAATAATTGAAAATATAACTTTTATAGATCAAAATAAAAAAATTTAATCATTATTCATATACTTTTTCATAATAGGATTCATATTTTTGAACTCATTGCAATCCTTCTAAGACTTTCCCACTGCTGGTCAGTGAATCATGATTTGAACTGCCATTACAATCTACTTCTATAGTCTCAATTTAAATTTCCAAATTTTCTTATAAAACATCTTACTTTATTATTTTAAAAGAAATAATTCAGCCTCACACATTCTCAGATGGTTATTCTTCAACTCCAAATTGGGAACCTTTTTTGAAAACTTTTAGTTCCTCAGTTGGTTCATCAGTTGTATCCTATAACTTTTCTACAATATTTACATGATCCGATACATCTATTGATAACTATTTAAAAAATAATATTCTATTTATAAATAATGTTTCTTTACTTATATGTGTTGTTCATCATGATCCATGAGATCACTGTCTACCTGATTTTACCACTTCACCATTAGATTTTAGGACCTCTTTTGAGTCTTGGAATTTTCATAGAAGGACTTTAGATCTACCTCAATACGAACAACTAATTCTATGATAAATTTTATAGATTATGGATTCTAATTTAGGATATTTTGAATGAGTTTTAAACATAACAAAATATTAATAAAATAGGGAATGTTATCCCTAATCCTTCTTAATGTTTGGAAAATAAAATCAAAACCCTTATATGAAACTATAGCTTCTGAATATGATGATCCTGATGATACTTTTGGAGTTTTCTATCCAAAGGATTGAGAATTTGGTTTAATTTTATACTTAAATTTTCTTTTCCTTTCTGAGAAACATTATTATCTCTAAGAAAATGTCTTATGTCCACAAACTTATCAGATTTGAGTTTGTTTGAAACTTTGATTTGTGATTGTTGATCTTGTTCTGCAGATTTTGTGGATGAATTTCTTTCCACTTTTAAAGAATAATTTTCTATATTTGATTTTGATTCATCATATTCTAATCATTCTAAGTAAGAATTGTTATATGACTGATAATGTAATGATGATGACGACGAGTACAAGTTTTCTTCTCTTTTATTTATTGATCAATTTTAATTTTTTTTATCATCGTTTTCTTCTACTTCTTCTTCCTCTTCTTCTCTATTCTATTATAATTATTATTCTTCTAATAAATCATCCTTAAATTTGTATAATTATTCTTCTTTTTTCTCTATAACCTTGTCATGTTCTTTTTCTAACTGCATAACTATACTAAGAATGCCTTTTCTAATTTTCTTTGGTACCGATTGTTTTTCCTTAACTGATTCTGTAGGGACCCAACCCTTGATAGCACAGTGCTGGTGTCTATTACTAAATATATTAGAATGATTAAAATGAATATTTCCTTGAAGAAATGACCAGTTTAGTAGTCATGGTAAACCAGATATATAAATGAGTATTTTATTACAAATCGATACACTAATTACAACATATTTTTTTCTTCTAAAAAAATAAACAGCTCAAGGACAACACTAATTCATCTAGTATATTCCTTAATCTCTTTCATAGTACACTTTTGGGAAACTTCGAGAAATAAACATAATAACGGTGAGTTCAAATGCTCAGTAAGGGAAAAATAATTCCAAAGAAATAATGAATCAATGATAATAGTCATTAGGGAAAGGTATATAACTAAACCCACATGCCATGTAATCAATAAACTGAATGAAAGTACATAAGCAATATGGAAGGTTAATAACTAGAAACACGTAAAATTAAAATAAATAGATATGAAAAAATAAATATGGCAAGGTATGAAAATAAAACACATGCCATTAATCAGTGAAATAAAATGAAATGTATCTATGGATATATTGACACCAAATCTCATGGAAGAATAATAACTGAAACTACTGTGAGGGAAATTTATTTCTTATCGTACATAACATATTATGCACAAAAAGACATATTACTGTTAAGAAATTTCACAAGATGGTATAAAACTAAGGGTTGAAACCCATTTTTAAAATAATTCATCTCATGATAACCTTTCGATGCATTGTGTAGCTAAATAAAGTCCGGGCTCCACCCATCATTATGATTCCAAAGAATTCCTCATATTGAACAATCAAAATAAATAAAATGCCTTATCAAATAACCATATTGAATGAGAAATATAGATCTATCAATAATTACCCAATTAATCAAATAACTATCAAAATAGGAACCATATGTAAAATTGTATACAGTTTTGGAAAATATAATAACCATCAAAAAAATGAAATGGAAAATTAGGGGAAATTAAATGTTAAATGATATTAAGAAATTGAAAACTTTATGTTGACAAAAAAATAAATCAAGTAAGTGAGTTTGAATACTATACTTGGACAAATCAATAATAAACCATCCAGAGGAATAATATGGATGCTATCAATACAACAAATCCAAGTGGAGTAAAATTGAAGGTTATAGTCATTGATGAAATTAAAGATTAAATTTTAAAAACATTCTTGAGTAAAATATCATTTTCTTTTGAAAAAAAAAATTTTAATTGAGAAGGAATATTTAATGAAATTACAGTGGATGAATCTGTACATGTTGTGCGAGGAAAAAAGAATATTCATTTTGTATAGTAAAATGTTAGAAAATGCCTCATTAGGAAAGTGACAAGAAAATTCCAATGAAACATCAGTAAAAGAAAAAAAGTGTACACATGTATATAGTAAATAAAATTAATTTTTTAAAAAACATTTAATAAAACATGGGTTTTTAAATAAAATAGGTTCTTTAACTAAAGAGATATATAAAGGTAGGTTTCCAGAATTGTTTTTTCTAAAAACATCATAGTTCCAAAGATTGGAAAAATGATACTAACACATGAAATTTCCATGAATAACCAAAGAATATAGAATGTTTTTTTGGGAAATGGTTATATAATTTCCACGAATAGAAATTCCGTTGAAATATCATTAGGATTTTTCTTGAGGAAAATAATCTTTAAACATTCCAAAGTATACCATGCCACATTGTAACATTTTTAAATCATAAAACTAATGAATGAATAGTGTTAAATGAATGTATTAAATACAATGAAAGAAATGGAATAAAGGAAATAATATATCAAAATTTCAAGTAGTTACACTACACAAAATAAATAAGTGGTAAATATGACATTTATCTCACAAATATAAAAAGTGAGATAGAAATCCTAACTAGTGTAGTATCAAATGGATTAGAATACCCAAAGGTAATAATCAATATTTAAAACATTCAAATACCCTAAATATGATAGAAATCATGATATTATATGTCAATGTGTCAATAAGTACACCATATATAATAATTTTTTGTGTACAACAATTAAGTATTCATCACATAATAAAAATGAGACAAGAATCCATTACCTTATGTTTCCTTTCGGGTGAAAATTCTTTAAATACATATATAATAAAATTATGTTAATTTTATAATTGGCTCTGAAAATTTTTCATGTTTATAATTACTTCTATTTCACTTAATACCATGTTGTGTACATCTACTTGTACAATTATGTTTTGGTCAGGTGTTTTTGACCAAATTTGGTTTATGTGTCAAAAAAACTATTGTTGGTTAAATATGGTCAAAGGGGTCATTATATAACATCTCCAGAATGATAACCATTAAATAATTATAAATTTTTACATAAATTATACTTCTAAAACCAATCATTAAATATGGTAATGAAAATGATAATTTTTTACAATCATGGAGACAGTAGGACGTAAATACTCAGGAGTAATATTCCCATTTTTAAATGATCATTGCAGAAAAAAAGTAAGTAACTTAAATATTTATAGAATGATAATTATACAATAAATATAATATTATTTAATTATATATACTTTTATATTAAATTATTTTATGTAAAATGAATCGCATTATTTCAAGGAGGCCGTAGTCCACACGTTTATAAACAATGTTATATCTTTTTAAGTGTTTAAAGGGTTAATAAAAGAGAATATATATATATATATATTATTTCTCGAAATATATTTTTTTAATGAATATATTAATAATATTTTTTATTTCACTTTTGTTGAATTATTTTCATTCATTTATACATTTCATGTATCTTGCGAAAGAATCACATCATTTTGAGGGAGCGGTAGTCCACACTTCCTAAAACGATGTTATCGTATTAACATGAATATAAAATACTAAATGTATTTATTTTAAAAGGTTTATAGAATTCTAAATAAATAATAACTATCATATATAACATATAAAAAAAATTTACATCATAATTTCCACTATGAGAGGTGGTAATGGAAGAATGAACAGTCATCATTTTGTAATGTTGTAGTTCACCACCCATAAAAACATTAGGTTCATACCCATTAGATGGTGGTGTGTGTAAGTGTAGGTTAAACTCTAAGCATAAAAATATCCTTGTATATTTATGATTTTGATGTTGTTAAAAAATTATATAAGAAGGATATTTTAGGGGGGTTGACAATGGAAATGAAACAAGAGAGATTGAGAAAAGACATTACCTTTTAATCAGGTAACTTTTTTTGGTTTGAACCAAAGGGATTTTTTGGAAGGGTTTCTGCCCAAAGGGATGATTCCAGATCTAGGAGAGGAATTATGGAAGACTATTTGCACATTCTTGTCTAAACTTAAGAGGTTTGAGAGGTATTAGTATTGGGTAGAGGTGGAGGCCTTTTATAGGGAATTAAAATGACTCACTTGGTATTTTTGAAAAGAAGTCAAGTGTGCCCATGTTATTACAAAATTAAATTCATAAATAACCACCCAAAATCAATCATATAAGGTTAATTGTTGATATATTTCCATAAAATGAGTGTTATACAAGTGTCTAAGTCATTTGGGACCTTAAACGTTGGATTTTGGTCCATATTTAAGCCTAATTGCAACTTAATCACTATAATTAATTTCAATCACATTCAATAATATTTTTTATCAAAACATTAGTTGATAATTTTAGACCACAAATTTTATACTGATTAAAATTTTTTAGGTTATATTTTATAAATTCTGATCACAGAAGAGGCATAATAATGATTAATTCTAATATCACAAAGAGAAAAATGAACTGGTTTTAGTAGAAAAATGTTCAAATGATTGTTATGTTTTTATATTCAATTTAAAAGTTCTATTGATTATAATGATAGAAATTATAATAGTACATGTATAATTGATCCAATATGAATTTAATAGAAATTTATAATATAATTTAACATTAATAATTATTTAAATGAAAAGACATTTTTTAACTAAAACACAGTATTTTTAACTATTCAATAAAAAAATGATGTTTTTGGAAAAATTCCAAAAAATCATCCTAACATAATTTTGACATTAGAAATTAAAAAATAAGGTTTATTTTATAAAATTAATTTCATAAAAGTTTCAAAATTAAGATTTGACATAGGTTCCCCATTAAAAGGCTGTTGAAAATGCCTGAATATAGGTTTTTTTGGTGAAATATTGGGTTTGATCCTATCTTATACTTACCAAATCTATTGGATAAATATAAAAAATGTTTGAATGAATATATAGAATATATATTACACTAACATATTTATCTAATTATAATTAATTTTATATATTATGGTAAAACATCTTCATGAGCATAAAAAATGTTTTTATATAAAAACGTTTCTTTTATATTCAATTTGTTCCAATATTCATTTCCAATTAATTATTAACATATGAATTAATAATATATTATTATAAACCATATTTTCATAAGTAAGTTAATAATATTAATATCTACTAACATAACATCTAGGTTATGTCATATTATGTTAAATGATAATATTTTAATAAAACATTGTTATTTGGAGAAACTTTGTCTTGCATGTAACAAAAACTTTCGAGGAAGGCCGCTCTTGAATGTATGAAAATCTATCAAGGATGGTAGCTCTTTCATGTGACAGAAGCTATAGATGAAGGTCTCTATTTCATGTAACACAAGCAAACATGGTGTTTCATGCATTGAAATATATATAGGATCTATTTTAAATAGTAAATATTTTATAAATTATATGGATATTATATGACATTATGGGATATCTATCGCGTTTCATATACGCTATCGAATAAAAGGTTCTTCTTTTAGAGTTTTGGGGTGTCACATTCTCCCCCACCATATTTAAAGTGTTTCTTCATAATTTAAAATCGATCACAGTGATAGATTATTTGATACTTCTTATGTTTGAAATCCCATATCTAGAGAATGGTTCATAGGTAATATTATATAAAAAAATGAATTGAAACTACAAAGGTCACATGGAATACCATGTACCTAGAACTCATAGTAATAGAACATTAGTGGCTAGTAGAGATACACACATGGAGGATAAGCGTAAATATTTATAGGGAGTGAATGAGATCATAAATCAAAAATTAGAGAATGATCAATGGAATGTTGAGGGCCTAAAAGCCTTAAATCTTTGATGATTTAGAAGCCCATCGGTTCAACATAAATTTTGGTATAATGAATAAAATTTATTTCTATGTCATTTTACTAATACAATTTATTTCTTTCACTAACCAACAATACAACTAAACATTCTAACATGATAGGTTTCAATATCATATAAATAATCCTAACCTTTGGTTGTGCTTTGATGAAATTCTAATTCATCCCATTACTCCAAAAAATTAATTACCAACAATGATTTTTTTTATTCTTAAATCACTAAAAGAAACTTTTAAAGGTTCGTAAGGCCTATAAAAGTGTGACATGTCATACCATTTATCTTTAACAATATCCAAAAATAAATATTGTTAATAGATTAATTTGTAATCCTCAAAAGTATTATTAGTGGTTTATCTATAATATTTATTTGTTAAATTGTTTAACTAAAAACCAAGAAAATTGAAAAGGGAATTAATTAGGTTAGTGGTTGTCATGAAACCCTTATTATCCTTTGGTCATGGGTTCATGACCCATGACCTTGTCGAATTTTATTGGTGGTCACCTGACTTACAAATTTTCAATTTATAAAACAATATTAATATAACTTCAAAATATAAATATGATGGACATCCTTGAAAGTCGGTTAATCACTAAATAGAATTTTAACTAAGGTTTCCAATACACCCTCAATACGTAAATACTTACACCACTTATTTCCACACATACCCTTCCATGGACTAGAGTTTATCCTCTAGGAGAGGTTATTGACTTGGGTAATTCCCAAGTTCCCCACATTTATGACAAATAACTAAAAAGGATTTATTAAGATGAGCATAATTTACATCCATCTTACTCTTCCTTTTTCCACAAAAATTATTTTCATTATGTCATTATTTCCCACACATAAAGAATTTATTTGTTCCATTGAGACACCTTCCTAGGTGTCTCCTTCCACACATCTCACATGTCAAAATTCAAGCCTTATTTTCTACACGGGATCCACCACTTGAGATCATATCATACTTCATCATTCTGTTATTTGGCGCTCTTGAGAGTTAGTAATGGTGTAGATTGTTAATAATATTTCATGAAAAATGATTTGGAAAAAACATCATATCATTTACTCCTATAAACACATCATTTGGTTTCTTATTTCCACCATCTTGTCCTTCACATTAGATTTTAACATGAATCCTTTAGGTTCCATAAATTTACTAAAACCAGAAAGAATAGAGTGAGAAACAATATACATAGTGATAAAAGTGTTTAATTATCTATAAGATATCAAAATCAAGACACCTTATTTTTAAAACAACTTATATTTAACCATAATTATTCATTTTGAAAATCCTTTCAAAATTTTCATAATGGTTTGTAATGAAAATATGGATTATCCTAAGCATATCCCCTAGGAGTGTCAAACTAGGTTTGCATTAAGGCCTATTGTCTTGTACTAGGTTACCTCGAATCAAGCCCAGAACACCTTGTCAGAGTTGTTACTATTAGGAAAATTTAAACTTGTACCATGTCCACCTGTAGTAACTAGACCATGATGTATCATTAGGAAAAACCACATATTCTATAATTTACCAAAATTCTAGGGTTTTCATGTATACTTATCCTCAAATTCTATAATAGGTTTATGTTCTCTAACCTAAGTTTTTCTAAAACTTGTTCCCAAGGTTCCTTCTAAATATCCTCTCATACAAACTATAGTGACCCAACCCTAGATATCCCAGAGCCAATGTCTGATTCTAAATACGTTGACATGATTATAAATAATAAAGACACAAAGGACCAATATGTTTAGTAGTATTGGAAAACCATATACATAAATAATTATTTTAATACAAATGGATGCACTAATTACTATATATTTTGTCCAATATAAACAAATAAATAGCATGAGGATAAATCTAATTCATCTAGTATATTCATACATTTCTTTCATTATATTCTTCTTGGATTCCTGGGGAATGAATCATAATAAGGGTGAGCTCAAATGATCAGTAAGGAAAAAATATAGGAGAAGCAATAATGAATTAATGAGAATAGTCATAAATCCAAGGTAAATAACTGAACACACATTCCATATAATCAATAAACTGAAAGAAATTACATAATCAATATAGAAAGTTAATAACTTGAAACAAAATCCATTAAAATAAATAGATAAGGTAAAATAAATATTGAAAGGTATGAAACTAAAACACATTCCAGTAATTAATGAACTTAAATGAAATGTATCCATAGATATGTTGATGCAAATTCTCATGGATGAGTAATATCTAATACTAGTATGAGGGAAATTGCTTTATTATCAGACGTCATGTCTTAGGAACATGAGAACCTATTACCATCCAATACCTTTTATATGAAAGTTTAAAACTAAGGGTATAAACCCATTTGCGCAATTATTCGTCTCATGAGAACATGTCGATGCATTGAGGAGATATATAAAGTTTTAGCTCCACCCATCATTTCCAGTCCAATGAATTACTAATACTGAATAATGAAAATAACTCACATGACTTATCTAATAACCATATTGAATGAGAAATAAATATTTATCAACAATTCTCCAATTAATTAAATAATAATCAAAGTGGGCACCATATGTATAATGGTATACGGTTTAGGAAATAGTAATATCAATGAAAAAAAGAAAATGGAGAATAAGGGGAAACTCAAAGTTAAATGATCATTGGAAATTAAATACTTAAAGGTAACTAAAAATTAAATCATGAAAGTGAATGTGAATACTATCCCTGGCCAAATTAATAATAAACCATCTAGAGGAAGAATAAGAATTGTTTCAATACAACAAACCCAAGTGGAGTACAATAGAGGGTTATTTTCATTGATGAAATAAAAGATGAAATTTAATAAATATTCTTGAGTAAAATATCCTTTTATTTTGTAAATACTTTTGAAATTTATAAAGAGTATTCAATGAAATTATGATAGATGAATCCATACATGTCGTATGAGGTAAACATAATATCCCTTTTATATGACAAAAGGATAGAAAATACATGGTTAAAAAAAATACAAGAAGATTAATTTGAAAATTTTTTAAAAGAAAAAAGGGTAAAAATGCCTTTAAAAAATCATCTTAAAAACATTTTTGAAAATATCTTGATAAAACAACATTTTTAGAATAAAACAGATTCTCTGACTAAAGAGATATATTATGTCGAGTTTTCTAAAAAAACATTTTCAGAAAACATCTTGGAACTGAAGAGTGGAAACATGGTACTAACACATGAAATGGTCATGACTAGCTAGATAATAATCAATGTGTTTGTTGTAAAATGGTCATATAATTTGTTCTAATGGAAATTCCTTTGAATGATCATTTGGATTAGTCTTGGGGAAAATAATCTTTAAATATTCCAATGTGTCCCATATCACTTTAAAATATTTTTAAATAATAAACCTCGTCATAGAATAATATTAAATGAAATTATTAAATACAATGATGGAAAAGGAATTAATGTTATAATATATCGAAATTTCCAGTAGGTACACCACACAAAATACATAAGGGGTGAATATGACATTTATCCCACAAATGAAAAAAGTGAGATGGAAATCCTTACAAATGTAGTAACAAATTTATTGGAAAACCCAAAGGTAATAATCCATGAATAAAACTTTACAATACCATGAATATTATATAATTCATCATATTATATGTCAATGTGGGATTAATTACACTAAATATAAGAAATTAGGTGTTCAATAATTAAGTATGCCATATGTAATGATAGTAAGACCAGAATCCATTACCTTGTGTTTCCTTTATTATGAACATCCTTTAAATTAATGTTTAATAAACTTACGTCAATTTTATACTTGCTTAAAAAAAATTCATTTTTAAATTTACTTTTATTTTACTTATTACTCTGTTGTGTATAACTACTTAAACAATTAAGTTTACATTGGGTGTTTTTGACCAAATTCAGTTTATGTGTCAGAACAACTAATGTTGGTCAAATATGATCAAAGGGGTAATTATATAACATCTTCAGAATGATGACCATGAAATATATATAATATTTTTACATCAATTATAATTTTAAAATAAATCATTAAATATTGTTATTAAAATGAGAATATGTTACAATCACAGAGATGATATGTCATACGTACAAATCAGCAACATTCCCATTCGTAAATGATCTTTGCGGAAAGAAGGTAAGTAACTCAAATATTTCCAGAATGATCAATATATAATAAATAAAAAATTATTTAATCATATATACTTATATATATAATTTGGTGATGTATAAGTAATCACACAAGTCTATGAGGTGGTAGCCCACACATTCGTGAACGACGTAATCTCTTTTAAAGTGTATGAAGGGGTAATAAAAAAGATGATATATATATATATTATATTTACAGAAATATAAATATTCCATTAATAAATAATTTTTTTATTTCAGTTATGTTTAATTATTTTTATTAAATTATACATTCCCTGTATCGTGCGAATGAATCACATCGCTTTAAGGGGGAAGAAGTCCACACTTCCTCAAACGATGTTATCATAATAATGTAAAATGGAAATTACAAAATGTATGTATTATAAAAGGTTTAAATAAGTATAATGATATAATAAATATCATATACAACATATATAAATATATTTTACGTCACAATGTCCACAATGTGAGGAGGTAATGGAATAATGAACAATCATCGTTCCATGAGGTTGTAGTTCACCGTCCACAGAAACATTATGTTCATTTCTCAATAAATGGTTGTGTATTTAAGTGTAGGTTAAAATATCAGAATAAAAAACCTAGTACATTGAGGATACTAGTGTTTTTATACAAGAATATAATAAAGAGATTTTAGGGGGTGGGGTGATAATGTAAATGAATCTAGGGAGATTGAGAAAAAACATTATCTTTTAATCAGGCATCTTATTTTGGTTTGAGCCAAAATGATTTGTTGGAAGGGATTATTCCCAAAGGGATGATTCTAGCTTGAGGAGAGGAATTATGGGAGACTATTTGGTTAGGTATTTTCTAAAATTAATAGGTTTGAAATGAGTGAGGAATGGGTTGAGGTGGTGGCCTTTTATAGAGAAGAAAAATGATTCACTTGGTATTTTTGAAATGATGTTAGGTGTGAACATTTTCTTTCCTAATAAAAGTAATAAAAACCACAAAAACTCTATAATAGAAGGGTAATTACCGAGATATTTCCATAAAATGAGAGTTGGAAAAGTTTCTAGGTCATTTGGTCCCTTAAACATAAGGGTTTTGTCCATTTTAAGGATAATTACACCTTAGTCAATACAGTTAATTTTTATCACTTTCACTAATCATTTTTTAAAAACATAAGTTGATCTTATATTAATAAAAATATAATACCGATTATAATGAGGTATGTTATATTTTCAAAATTCAAATCACATAAGAAGAAAAATTAATATTAATGGTAATCTCGCTGACAGATGGATTAAATGGTTTTAGTAGAAAAATGTTCAAATGATTGTTTCATTTTTATATTCAATTTAAAATTTATATTGATTATAATGAACTATATTTTCTTAATATATGTATAATGGATCCAATTTTACTTTAAAATAATTTATAATATAATTTACCATTAATAATTATTTAAATGAAAAGGCAGTTTTTAACTAAAATGCAATATTTTTCACTATTCACAAAAATGATGTTTCTATGAAAAATCTAAAAAATTCCTATTATGATAATTTTTACATTATGTATTTCAAAATTATGTTTATTTTATAAAATTAAATATATAAATTTTATAAAATTATGATTTAAAATAGTTTCAACATTAAAATGTGGTTGAAAATACAGGAATATAGATTCTTATGTGAAATATTGGGATTGATATGATCTTATGCTTACCAAATCTATTAGAAGAATATAAAAAACGTTTGATTGAATATATAAAATATATATCACACTAACATAATTAACTAATTGTAATTAGTTTAATTTATTATGGTAAAACAGATTTGTGAGTACAAAAAATGGTTTTATATAAAAACATTATGATTATATTCAATTGGATCGTATATTCATTTATAATTAATTTTTAACCTTTGAATTAATATTATGTTATTATAAACCATATAATTTTAATAAGTTAGTTAATAATATTCATAACCACTAACATAATGGCTATGTTATATTATTTTATATTAAATAAAAATATTTTAATAATAAATTTTTATTTGGTGAAACTCTATCTTGCGGGTAACACAAACTTTTGAGGAAGGTCACTCTTGCCTCTAGAAAACACTATTTAATAAGGTATCTCTTGTATGTAACACAAGTTAAATAGTAAGGTATTTATTTCATGTAATGTAATCCAACTCGGTTTTTTATGCATTGAAATATATATTGGATCTATTATAAATAGTAAATATTTTATAAAGTATACGCATATTATACTACATTACAAGCTTGTTGTTGCTTTTCATACACACTATCTAATACAAGGTTCTTTATTTTGTTTTTTTGGGTGTAAAAGATTCTTAATCAACTTCTATTCTTTTCCCCTTATTATCAACTGATGGATTTATTATTGGAATAGGTTAGGATTCATCATATTCTAGTCCAGCATCTGGAATGATCCAAGCGTTATGAGAAGCTAAAAGAATCATATTTTTGAATACCTTTAAACATATTTTTGAAAGATTTTTGAAACTTTGGTATCTTGTAATATCTTATTTTTTTTACTTTCTTATTCCATTAATAGATCATTAGTTTGAATCTTCCATGCTCAGGAGTCATCTTTATCATTACCAAACTCATAGTCCTCTAGTTTCTTCTATTCCTTATGATCCATGAATTCTATAAATTCATTATATATAATTTTTTCTTTGATAGAGAACATTTATCAATTAATTTATCTTCAATGATTTCTAATTTTATTTTAGATAAGCTTCTGACGCTTCTCCATCAACATTATTAACAGAATTATTTGACTTTGAATAATAAATGGATTTATTCTGGAGATTGTTTCTTCACCAATGAAATAAAAAATTTCTATCATTGGGTATGTCTTAATCTAATCTTTTAATAATTACATGAACTTCACCAGAAACTTATTAATGAAATAATTTTACATTATGATCTTTGGCATTATCAAATCATTCTTGATTGAATCCACTATAATAAAGGCAATCCTATCCAAGTTAACTTTCCTCATGTTTATCCAGAAATCTAAAACTAATAATATTATACCATTAGGGTGTATCTATCACCTTTCATTCGTATCAGTTACTCTTATATCCAAAACTCTACAACTCTAGAATTCGGTGGTAAGTGATAGTCTTTTCTGATAATATCATAAGTGGGAAATAATTATTCTTTAGCCTTTGTATTTTCAAAACTTCCATGTCTATTACGTAACTTGTGTGATGGTAGATAAGCTCCACCCCCAGAAGGAAAACCAGCCAAATATGATAATATTTTTAATGAAAATTTATATTTCTTAGAAAAAATGTTAATGAAACTTCATCATTACCATCTTTAGATAAAAACTCTACCAAGGCATAAAATTATCTAATGATTTCTGGATATTGTAGGTCAAAATCTTTATCAGTTTTTTCTACATATAAATTTTACCACACTTAAAAAATAAATAATCTTTTTGAAAATATATTCATATTTATCATGACAATTTGTTTCAATAATTCATTATATGAACACTTCCCATTGATAAAATTATTCTTTAGTTTCAATCGTACTGATCCAGTTGAAGATAGTCAGATCAATGCCAAAACATTAGACTGGTCACCAAAATGAGTTGCAAGATTCTGTGTTAGAGAAGATATGAATCTATATGGGGTAGCGAATTTCTCAAACTTATATTTGAATAGAGAGGTGAATCTTCATATTCTAAAAGCATCAATGTTTTGATTTAAAACATATATATGTCCTGATGGTTTTGATTTAATTGAATTATTTTTTTAAATATAAATTTGAAATCTAAATATTTTAAGAAAACTTTTCATCAGAGAATATAATAGTCTAATTAGAAAACATTTATATTTTAAAAAATAATTTTATTAATGTTAAAATAATTAGTTATCAATGAAATGAATAAACCAATGTAGATGATAAGTGAAAAAATAATAATAGAATAGTACGTTTAAAAGTAAAAAATATTCATCAGTATGAATAATATATTCTTCTAGTTTTTTTTGTGAAATAAAATAATTACAATAGATTGTAAAAAATATATTTTCTGGAAAACAATGAAATAAATTTTGATTTTGGAAAATTGTTTAGTTTAGAAATAATTTGTATTAAAAAAAATTCTACAAAAATTTCAAAATTGTTTTTCTTCAGAAAAGTAATCTTGATAGAAACCTTTTGGTAAATAAAATATTTTGAAAAACAATGTTTTTAGAAATCAAAAACCTATATAATTCCCCAATGAAAAATATTTAATTAATGTAGTAATATTATTAAAAAATAAATATTTATGAATAATCACTTAATATTTCTCATTCCTAGAATCTATTTAATGTATTCAAATCTATCAAAACAAAGGGGATCAGTGAAAATATAAACATATTGTTATTGCATTATGATGAATTGTAAAATTATATATAATTTAAGTGTGTGATTCTAGAGGAAATTGTGTCATATATATATATATATATGTTGTGTGTGTGTGTTTAGAATATGAGTTATGGGATAGGTTTTTACATAAGTAAATGGATATTGTGTTGTCAAAATATATTTGAGTTTTAGTAAAAAAATATGCCATAGTCAATAAGTATGTGTTGCATGCCCAAAACTTGAGTAAAAAACATCTTGCAACCACATATTTGGATTTAGTATTTGGAAGTTATACTATGTGTTTTTTCATACAAAACCATGAAACTAAAGAGACTCTTAATAAATGGAAAGTATCAAAAACACTTTTTCAATCCATTCTATAACCACAAAATCATGTAACATAAAACCTTTTTAGTCCAAAATCATTTTCAAAATAATAGAGTTGGCATAAATATATATTTCCCTTAAGAAAAAAATCATTTTATATATTTTAGATGGAATATTTTTTGAATGGGTTTTCTAGAACATAAAAATACTAAAAACATTAAATTTGGATGACTAGGTAATAATTAAATTAAAATTCCAATCATACCTATAGAGTTTTTATGATCAACTGGTTTTTGAGTATCATCAAGATATAAAGTACTATATGTTATGATATGAGTAATAAAAAATTTTGTGTTTTTTTACATGAAATTTTGAATCAATTATTTTATATACTTATGTTGAGATATAAAAGTTATTTATATTTTTTATCTTTAAAAACCTTGAAAGTATGTTAAATTAACCATTATGCTCATTTCAAACCCAGACTTCATAAGATCTGTAAAGAAATCTATTAAATATTTTTTATTTGAACAAAATACAATGTAATCAACATATATTTGTACAATAATGTTGTTTTTGTTTACATCTGTTTTAAAAATAGAAGGTTTCACAGCTCCCTTAACATTTTTTATCCAAAATCCATTTAACCTATAATACCATTATCCAGGGGCTTTTTAAAATCTATAATGTGATCCTATATGTTTATAAAAAAATTATAGATTTTTATATCTTCAAAATCAGAGGTTTATTGTATATAAACTTCCCCCATAACATATCTATTACAAAAAAACACTTTACATCCATTTGAAATATTTTTGAAATTTATAAATGCTGTATTATCTAAAAGTATTCTAATAGATTCAATTCTTGATGTCGGATCATAGATTTCTTCATAGTCTATCCCCTCTGGTTGATTATGTCCCTTAGTAATAAATCTATCTTTTTTTAGCTATTATAACATTTTCATCTAATTAATTCTAAAATACATATTTTACTTCAATTAAAAAAGTATCTTTAGGTCAGCCAACTAAATTACAGACATGGTTCCTTTCAAACTCATTGAGTTAATATTGAATTTATTTTATCCATTCCTCATAGACTAAAGCCTCACCAAGATTATTTAGTCTGAATTGGAATTATAAATCTAGACGATCAATTAAATTTCTAAAGGAACCCCTTATTTGAACCAATTAATCTATATCACTAATGATATTATCACTAGGATAATTCATAATAAAAAACTACATTCATATATTTTTAAAATTAAGTTATTCAATCATAGGATGGAAATATTCATTAGAAATAAAATCAAAAATATATTCTTCGGTGATTTTTTACGTGAAAACATTATATAATAGTATAAAAATCTGTTTTAGAAATAACATCCGAGGATGTAGGTTGGGGTTGTTTGAAAATAAAGGGATCAGTTTCCTCAAATTTAACAAGAACTATTTTATCAAATATACTTATATATTTTGTAAGACTCTATGACCTTTATTAGGTATGTAAAAACCTAAAAATAATCCTTCATTATATATTGAATAAAATTTATTTAAGTTGTCTTTATTATTCAAGATAAATACTTTGCATCCTAATACATTGAAGTAAGAAAATATTTGTTTTATTCCTTTCCAAAAATCATAAAGTTTTTTATTAAGAAAATTTATAATCAGAACATAATATATAGTATAACATGAAGTACTATCTAATTTACTCCAAAACATATATAGCAACTAAGTATCCACTCAACATGGTTCTAGTAATCCCTTGAAGAATTAAGTTTTTTCTTTCAACTACATCATTTTTATATGAGGTTCTAGGTACTCAAAGGTTATGTATAATATATTTCATACAACAAAATTTTCAAAATCATATTTTAAAAATTCTCCACGATGATCACTATAAATAGTTATCAAGGAGGTATTTTTCTCATTTTTAAACCAGGATTTTTTTTTAAAATAACTAAAGGCTTTAGATTTTATTGTTAGAAAATAGAACATTGTATATCTACCATAGTAATCAACTAAAACAATACATAGTATTTTACACCAATAAATCCAATTTGTGTAGGTCTAAATAAAGCTAAGTGCACTATTTGTAAACCATCACAAGTTAAAACTTCACTAATAGATTTAAAACATGAATTTCGTTTCTTAACAAATTGAAAAGGATGAAAAACCTTATAAATATCAAACCTAAGTTCTGGTATATCCTTAACAAGCCCTCTGTTAATGAATATTACTAATATTTTAGAGTTACTGTGTCCAAACCTTCAATGCCATTACCACGATTTATATTCCATTATACGAAGATAAGTTATTTCTTAGATACTAAGTTCTTATATATTTATAGTGTAAACATTCTCAAACCGATTGGTAGAAAGAATTAAATAATCTTTTGAACAATGTAAAGTATAATTATCATTAATAAATTTTATAAGACAACCTTCATCACATAATTTAGTTATGTTTATAATGCTGTTATTAATTACTACAACAAATAAAAAATTTAAAATAAGATATTTTCCAAGAAAAAATGTTACCTATAACAATGATTTCTCCTTGAGAATTATCTTTGAAATTAAATTTTCCACCTTTCATCTTAAGAACCATATTAAAGAATTTTTTCCCATTCATATGTTCGGTGTAACCACTATCCATGTACCAAATTTTCTTGTTTTTTTTACATTATAAATTTTCATGAAGATAATGAAATTAGATTTTTGGAGAAAAAATTATTCTTGTATCTAGTTTCATTAGAATGTATTATTTTAGGTATCCACATTTGTACAACATTACTATTTTGAAATTTTTTTTGACAATTGTCCAAAATTGTTAATTAGTTTTTTCTACTGATTCTCTAGATAGGAAATAATAATCTTTGTAGTATGTTCTTATCATAGATCGTCTAGTATTAAAAAATTTTGAGGTACCAAAATGCATGACATACAATGTTTTGTATATTATATTATAAGATTCACAATAAGATATATGGATATATATATTATTATAAATATAACATAAAAGATTATTCCTTACTCTATAATCCAGTTGATACTCTTATTTCTCTTGAATAATGAAATTAATAACTTCCTTTTTAGGTATCTTATAATCCAAAGTAAGCATTTAAAAGATACCAACTACAGTATTGAAAAAAATGTTATCATTACATCTATCTAGTACTCATAAACATTACCATGAAAGATAGGTGGTTTACTAGGATAATGATTTTCTAATGTTATATTATTAATACCTTCTATCTTGAAAAAAATTGAAACTATTTTTACTAACATGTTAGTGTAAAAAGTTTATAAAAATAGAGTTTATATAAAAATTTAATAAACATTCAATTAATAAATAATGTAAACACTCAATAGGAAAAAGAAGTGTAACTTGATCTGATACTAGTAGTTTGAAAGTAGGAGTTTATAATGGCTTTGAGGGGGGGGGTGAATAATAGTTTAATAAATTAAAATAAACAAAAACACAATACCTCTTTACATAAAAAGACCGGAATCAGATATATACTGACTTTTAGAGAATCTGAATTAGAGTTATAAACTATTTATTTATATCATAGTTTATCCATATCACCATTAGTTAGATTAAATAATAATTAGAAATAAAAGTAAAGACTTAAATTCTAAATTATAAGCACAATATAAATATTGACATGTAACAATATGAAAAAAATCTTATAATAGTGGGAACGACTTACAAGCTTAATAAAAGAATTCAGTCTTTTAAACTTAAGAGTTAAGGTATCTAAAAACCCAGACTAAAAGTAATAACATATTTTTAGCTAATTTAATGTATGTGTTTCTTTACCAGGAAACCCATCAAATAGATGATCGGTATAGATATTTATTTCAATCCCAATAATCCCTCAATATAATGACTATACTCTGTCTTCCAAGACCTAGAATCCCTTGAGTCTCTAATGGTCATATTTCTGATTTGGTTGCAACGAACTCAGACATATTAGACTTGATAGCTCATATATAACTTAATTCACTACATTATTTAGTTTAGAAACATTAAAATTTTATTTTGGATTGTTTATTGTTGAAACAAATCTATTTATTCATATTATAAACTATGGATAGTCAGATGGGAATCCTTATTGATTGCCAATCTGATAAATTTAATAAGTTTTAGTCCGATGTATATGTACCAATGTCAGTTCGATGGCCATGAATTTATTTATTTTGATAAAAAATATAAGTCTAACCACTGGTCAAAAAAACACTTGTTTTATTGACCAGACACACCATCAATATTATGGATCATGTTTAATATTAAATGTTTATATTTGTAATATATTAGAAACATCTCTATGTACAATATAAAATAACTTTATCAACAAAAATACTAAATCAATTTGGATATAAAAATGTTATTAAACATTGTTTTAAGAAGGATTTTGGGAGTTAAAAAATTAAAGGAATGGAAAATTATAATATAACACATTTCACTAAAAAATCCTTTTTCCTTATATAGGCCTTCTAGCCCACCAATATGCACTCTCACCCATGTGATCTCGAGCCTACCCATGTGATGACCTGACCAACACCCTTCTCTGCCACTACCATGGCTAGCTAAAGGTCAAATATTACCACCCATGTAATATATATAGTTTAACTTTTTTCTGAACAGTGGGTAGTATTTTTAGGTAGAATCGTATAAAAAGTGGTAAAAATATCAAACTACCAAACCCATAATATCCAACTGCTAAACAATTCCCCATGCAAAATAATATTTTTCATTGTATTCATAATTATACTCTATCATTTATTTATAAATTTAATTCTAAATTATAATTACTTATTCAATAAATAATCTTCAAAAATAATCATATTCTTTAAATAATGTAGAAATGTGCATTCTCCAAACATCACTTCCACATATCTTATACATTATGAACAATTTAACCATCATCACTATTAGAACACATTGAATTTATATATGAATATATTGTTGAAAAAAATTAAACATTAATTTTTTTTAACTTCAATAATAAAATTATTTTTTTAGCTACAATCATTAATGACCCTCATCTTTTCCATTAATGAAAAATGAAAACGTGAATGTGTGTTGTGCAGACTACCACCTCCACGACACAACATGTTTCATTTTTCATCAACACTATATAAGGATGGTATTAACAGTGAATTTAATATATAATTATAATATTTATGTAATATTTATTATTATTAAATTATGAATCACATTACTCCCTTTCCGTAATCTATGGAATATGAAATCATCAACCCTGCATATGAGTGGACTAACACCTCCATGGATCGACTAAATTCATTTTTTTATCCCACAATCGCCTTACATGGATGGACATGATTATAGTTTTAAAGGTTAAATATTATTTTTATGATATAATTAAGGTTGTAGTATGAAAAATTAGAGAACCTAAAATTTAAATGATCAATAAATAATTATCGTAAATTTAATCATTAAAATAATCTTGCTATGAAAGAAATCATTAATTCAAATTGTACAATATTTTCACATTACTTAAATCATCTTCAAATTAATTTTTAATTTTTATATATCACACTAATAAAAACTAAATGATATCATTATGCTTTAGGTGTAATTATATTACTATGAAATCACCTCATAATCATCGATAACCATGGTATGTTCATGTTTGGGGCCAGTTTGACCACATAATTGAAAAATGCTATGAAATTATGTCACAAATGATTATGAAAACTTAATAACTGGAATAATATGATATAAATTTGTAAATAATGTTATTTATATTGGTTCTTGAAAAGATATTAATTTTTTAAGTCATAAATTATGAAAACACCCATCATAGGATGAAAATCATAGAAAAATGGTTGTTGTCGATTTCTCCTTCTAGGGTAAAGATTAATGTAACCATGGAAGGAAATTTAAAAATCATAAATAATTATACGTTATATATTATAATAAATTTAATTAACTAATATTGGTGAAACATTTAATAGTAATTAATAATGACACCGCTCCTATGAAACTACTATAAACTGTTAAAACTATAAACACCCTATGCGGGGAAATAGAGAAAACTAACTAATATATATGTATATAATGATTAAAAATTAAAATTATAAATTGTGTTAGATATATGTTTCAAAAATAGAATATTTAGACAGTTATATTTTTTTACCTGTGGTTAGAGTGGATTTAAAAATGTTGGGAAATAAGGTAAGGGTTTGCGCCTCAAATTTCCCTATTTGAGACATGTTTTTATTATAAAAAAAATTTCATTTATTCTGTATATATACAAGATATTTAATATAATATATCAATAAAAAAATTAATAATTGAATTTTATGTTCATTTGCAAGACCTTTTTTTCAATTGGATTTGATGAAAATGTTACTCAAGCCATAATAGTTTCTTTATCACAAATTTGAAATCCTTAAAACATTTGTAACCTATACACCATGTTTCAATATTAAAGGTGTAAATAATTTTCTATTTTTTTAGGATCCTCATATATTTCGTGATATTAACGGTTTTATTTTAATTGATAACTATCATGGGGTTTTGATTCAATAGTTAAAAGTCTATAAGGGGTTTTAAGGACTCAATATCATTTCCTTTGGTCATAATTACACTTATTTATCTATATTTATGAATAATTGATATATTCTAGCCTATGATGATTTTATGTCGTATTTACACCTTCTCTTTCGGAAAATCAATTTTCACATCAAATTATTATTCCTTAAAAGAATATATTTTTCCATTAAAATTCATTTTGTTAAGAATAATTCCAATTATTTTTAATGGATTTTTCTTCTATATCAATTATTTTACTTCCCACCAATGTTCCCCTTTCCCTAATGGGAGAAAATATGTGTTTATAAAAAGTTTTCCTTTTATTACACTTAATTTATTTTAAATCAATGGTTTTTATCCTTTTAACATTGTGTCTTTTCAATAAGAATATTTCAAAAAATTTAGATGTTTTTTCCATCCTTTTGAAATAAAATCTTTTATCATCCACTTCAATATTTATTTCAATAAATTTTACATATTTTTAAGGCTCTATTATCAAATATTATTTTTAAAATTAAAAATTTTAAAAGTATTTTCACTTCCCCATGTTGAAAACATTATGTATTTTTAATGTCATTATTATTAAATATTCTTTTTAAATAAAACATTTCAAAAAAATTTACACTGATTTTTTGTAATAATTATTTATTATCAAGGATATTTTACTAGGAAATATTTTAAATAAGGGATTCAAAAGTCCTCTTTTTACCTCCCAAAAATTGTTTTTGAATGTAATTTACACTTCATATTTTATAACAACTTTTATAAGGTTTTGTGATAACTTTTGTAATTTCACTTCTATTTACCCTATGAGATTTATCTTTTATGAAATAATGTTTTTATAAACCTCTATATGTTATTATAATATGACTAGTTTTAGAAAATTCGAGGTTTAGCATTCTATGATTCCTTACGCTTATGTTATGAGATGTTTTTCAAATGATTATGAAACCCATTATTCTTTTATAGGTTCTTTATGAGATCATGAATGTTTTATTTTAATATGGTGCACAATTGTATGGATTTGGAAACATGTGGGACTTATATATCTCTTAAATTTATTCGGTAAAGGATTATATATGATGATATAGAAATTTTATGTGAATAGGTGAGCGTTTATTTGGGTTCACAAAGGGTGAGTGTGGTGAAATTTATCTCTTTTCACGATGTTATATATGAATAGGTTGGTGGGTATACAGGTTCATAATGAAAAGAAATACAATGTTTATGATTATAAAATATTTTTATCTTTTTTATCAAGTGATGACAAATTTTCAATACACATTACATTTCCATGGAATTCTAGATTTTCATGATTACGATATATTTCTAAATTATTCTGCACATTTATATCCTACTCACATGATATATGATTTTTGAGATGTGTTTTGAAAAATTTCATATCTATTATGCTTCCTTAACGATCTTTTCATATAATTACATTTTGATAAAAAAAATTATGATTATAACATAAGGTTGTATGAACTTTTATTAGGATATTTATGTCACTCTCGTGTTCTCCATTTTGTTCTGATACGTTTTTTCCTTACTGATTTTCTGAGATCAAACCTTTCTTATGTTTCAAGTACCCAAATTATAAAGATTATTATATCATGTGATATATCTAGAAAAGTCCCTAGAGGAAAAAAATTATGAAGTAATATTCATATGTTTTATAAATTAGGATGTTTATATAGCATATCTCGAAGACACTAAACCTTTTAGTCTATGGGCTATGAATCTATTAATTGATATATTATTTAAATCATGATATTCATTTTTTACTAATGTTATTATTATCTTGTTTCACGTTAAATACAAAGGTATATCAGTATAATAAAGTTAAGTGTGGTATGATTAATCTTTATTCTTGATCTAAAATTACCTTATTTGATCATGGTTCATCACATTTTTTCTTATCAGAATTGTTTTCTAAGAATGTAAAATCAACACCTCATATGGTCGATATCAAAATATCTATGAAATCACCTAGTGGATAAATGATTATTTACAAGATATATAAATCTTCTTAAATTGTGATTTCTAGTAGGATACTTTATACAGATAGAATTTTCTCCCCTTTATTGATATTGACATAATTTTGGGTATGAATTTGTTAGATCCCAAACTTTTATGAATATTTACCAGGATTTTTTATAGTTACTCATTTTTCCATATTTTGAGCAGTTTTTGTTTGTTTTATTTTATGGGGAGATTTTGGGTGAACGTTTAGAAATTTGTAAGTTGGAGAGGTTGTGCATGGTTGATGCATGATTTTCCCAAATAGTGAGCCCCATCATAGAAAACTGTGTGAACCCAAACAAAGGTAATTCAAAGGGATGGCGTATAGATTTTCAAACTACAAACCCTCTTATGGGAACCATGTGACACCCCTAGGTGAGGCGCATGATTAGGGTAATTGTTAGGTGGAAATGTGCTCCTCATATGGGAAATCATGCGGGAAAAAATATAATCCCCCAATAATTTATTTTATAATATGGAACCCTATGGTATTAATCCCTAATAACCAAAACAAAAACCTAAAGTCGTTCATAATGATTTTTAATGATCACATATATATTCTAATCCCTCCTGACCTTCGTTCTTCATGATTCAAATTCCATATTTTTAGATCTTCACCTATCCAGGTATGTATTTTCCTTCTATTTAGATCTATCTTGGTCCCACTACTCTACATAGATAAAAGAGGGATGTCCATCCCCTGTTGGTTCTAGATATAGATCTATGTTTGTTAAATCTTGATTAGATTGATTTGGGAAATTTGTTTTGGATCTATATTATGTTCTTTATCATGGTTTTGACTAATCCATTTTAAATTGGAGACTTCCATTAGGTGATCACCCATCAATGAATTTAGGTTGGTTGTTTATTATTAAAATCACAATGTATTGATTTCAATTACATGTATGTAATTGTAGATTTTTTTATTATTATAAATTGTGTTTTTGAAATTGAATTAATTAATTTGGTGAATTAATTAATGGTATAATAGGTTTTTGAAATTGATGGAAATTGTGATTATAAAATTGACTCATATGAAATAATTAATTGTTTAATAAATTAATGAGTATTGAGATTTTGGATTTGGATTAATTAATTGTAGAATTAATTAATTAGATATTACAATTTATTGAATTGGAATAAATAATTATTGAATTAATTAAGGGGATATAGGGATTGTCAATGTGATAAATTAATTATTAAATTAATTAATTAAATGAATATAATTAAATAATTGTTGAATTAATTAATGAGAAAGACATGTTTCAGGAATTTTTGAATTAATTAATGAAATTAAGTGAATACATGATTATTACTTTAGATTAATTAATTAATTAATTAATTAATGGATTTTTGTGGTACATATGGTATTGTAATACATGTGATATTGTGATATATGAGATATTGTGATATTGTTTTATGTGTGATAATCGTGTGTGGGAGATGGTCTGCTACATCAAAATCCTATAGTGAATTTAGATGACTATAGGTAACAATGGATTTTATATATGAATCTATATAATGAATGGTAACAATGGAATGTAGACTTGAATCTAGATGATGAGTGATTATAATGGAATTAAGAAATGAATTGAAAAGATGAATAGTAACAATGACATTCAGAGATGAATTTAAATGATAAATGATAACAATGTAATTAAAATATGAATTAAAATGATGAATGGTAACACTGGAATTTAGATATATGATATACCTTTGGGATAGATTAGAATCTGGTATGGACTGAAGCTGGTAATGAGAGATTGGGTGTCCTTGAGAACCTAGGGGTTTTTTGAGTTAAATAAAGATTAATTAAATAAATGGAAAATATTTTCTTTATTTCTTGTAATTTACTCTTTATATAACCACGTAATATTTTATTTACCTGACATTGTTTTAGACGCCATTGGTGGTGGCCTACGGGGTTTTACTCACATCTTACTCGAGATTCCAAATCAGTACCCGAATAAATTACATGATTGCAGGACATGTTAAGGGAAATTCCAAATCTTAGATGGATGAATCAGAGTGGAGCATGGATGAGGGATCCCGACATGGATTTTTGACCTACTTGGGATTTTTTAGTGTATTTAATTTGTGTTTTCATATTGACATTAGATATGTATTGGCCATCCATATCTACAATTTAGTTCAAATTAAATTTCTTATTTTGGCCACCATGTGATACTCATTTTGTTTTTGTTATGGTTATATGTTTTGGTTGTTCCTTATTTGTTTCTACTAGTTTATTACTTTTATGAAGAGTGTATAGTCTTACCATGATCGATATCTAACCCTCTATACTATTTGGAAGTCTCTGGAGTATGGGGAGGCATGATGGAGGTCATGTAGTGGTTTGGTTCTAGGAAATAGTTTTTTGTACTCAGGTCTGGACATTAAAAGATGTATCAAAGCCCAATTTCATTTATTTTTCATTTATATTACTATTTTGGAAAGGTATACTAGATACTTGGAAGAGTCAAAAAAAATTTATCAGCTCATGCATGGGTGAAGCTAACCCATGTATGGGGGAAAACCCAAGTACCTAGGGTGGGATGATTTTTATAGGTATTTTCCATTATAGTTGAATGTTATTTAACCTTGTGTGATACACTTGTTGTGTGGTTTGATTATTTTTTATGAGCTTTTACTCATTCCCTATAATGGAAAGATAGTTGAGTATGGATACCTCATTCCATACAATGAGGATTATTTTGTGACATTCATATTTTTAAGAACACAAGGGAAAATGGATTTTGGGCAAGTTTTTGAAATTGAACTATTTCCCTTGCTTGTGAAAATGAAATATAAATAGTGCATAAATGAAATTAATAAATTTTAAATGATACACAATTTTAATAATGCATGTCTAATGAGAAAATTGAACTTTAGGATATTCTTACCCTTTGATTACCATGACCTATATGTAGGATGGATAAGGGTAGTGGTACCACCTCAGTTTTGACCATGTGGTGGGGTTTGTGGAAAATAATTGTTGTTCCATGCTGTTATTTTACACTTATGGAAGCTTGTTAATGTTTTTTTATGTGTTATGAGAATTGTGTTTGAAATTCTATAGATATGCATCCACGATGATTCTTATTGATAGGAAAACTAGAGGTTATGGTTTGAGATGCCCCAACAGTAGTGGAACTCGAGGCACTGATCGTTTTGAGTGGGGAATAATGAGGGAAGTTTAGAGAGAAATTTTCTCGCTTCATGTTGTTTATGGATAGATACCCAAAGTGGGTGTTGAAGATTATTTCTTATCATATATATTTGTTTTAGTTTTAGTACCCTACAAATGTTTCTATAGAGGGTGGACCTTAGGAATAAGTGTCTTGGATTGAGTTCATATATAATATACTTGACCATTTAGAGACTTTGGAAGATAATAGGGTCATGTTGGATGCTTATATGTTTTGAGGATTAGTGGATTGTTGTTTGTATGTTTAGGCTCAGATTGGATAGACTAATGTTAAGTTATGGAATGGATTTTTTGAGAAGTTCTTATATCACTTTTATCCAATGATGAAGAGGAATTTGATAAAAAATGAGTCAATGAAGTTGACTCAGGGGAGTATGTATATGATGTAATATGCTAGTCACTTTACTGATTTGAAGCACCTTTCTCTAACATTGTCATCGGATGAGAAAACTACAACAATACATTTCTAGGATAGTCATAAATGTGTGATTATGTCCTAGGTCAACATATTTTAGTTAAAGATTTTTTATGAGATGGTGGATCATGCTCACATAACTCAGGGGAGCCTAATGGTGGCATCTAGTGTAGGATAGATGTTTTTTACTAGATGATCAAGAGGAAATCATCCCAAGAGAATGAAGAATCTCTACAAGAGTGTTATCTAGGGTGATAATAGGATGAGTTTCTAGGGTTAATGATCAGTTGTATAGGATCTTACACAGATTATCATTCTCCAGTGTGGTAGGACATGCCACTACCATATACACTATCACCGACCACCTGTAGAGTGCCGATATTATAGAAGGATGGGACATCTATAGAAGTTATACATGAACCCATGACAGATGGGTAGTGATGGAGGTGATAGACAAAACCAGAGTGTGAGAAGTGTATATTTCTCACCACATCAATCTAAAAGCTGGAGTTCTACTGTTCATGGAGGTAGAGGAAATGGAAGAGGTGATTCTAGGTAAGACTTTCCATATCAGCAGAGTGCTTCAGATCAAGGATATTAGGCTACATCACAGAGAATTAGGGCAGGATAGTTGCATGTAGTTCATCCTACACTAGTAGATAAAGAGGCTAGACCATAAAAAATTAGAGGTACTATTGTTATATATTATACATTATCTATTGAATTATTTGATATTTTTTCCTCCCATAAATTTATATATGCACAACTTGTTAGTGGTTTGAGCCCGATGACGGAGTTTTTGAGCAGGGTGATGATGATAGATACATCTTTGGGAGGTAGATTGAGAGACCTATGTTTGTGTAAGGGGTGTTCTCTCAAGGTTTGGGAATATCATTTCCTTTGGGATATCTATATTTAATATATGTCCAAATTTGAGCTAATTATGGGTATGTATTGGTTAGTAGAATAATGACCCCACATTGATTGTTTCTGTAGGAGGGTGACTTTTATGTCTTCTAAGGGTGAAAAATATATTCACTATGGATAGTGAGAGATCAAGGGGGGGCGTGTAAGGCCATTTTATCATCAACTGGGAGGGCTTACCACCTACGTTTCAAGTTTTTTATTGGATTAGGGGGTGTGAAATAGTATTTCTTTCCATCAGTAGTGGACATGATTCAGGATGTGTTTCCTAACGAATTTTCAGGGATAGCACCTTAAAAAGATACGGTTATTAAAATTAAGCTAATGCAGAGGGATAATTCAGTTTCTATTAAACCATACAGAATGAAACCAATAGAGATTAAATATCTCAACACTTAGCTAAGGAGTTAGAGGATAAGGGATTTATCAATCCAAGTACGTTTCCTTGGGGTTCTCTAGTCTTGTTTGAAAATAAGTCTGATGAAACTCTACACATATGTGTTGATTAACAAAAGTTGAGCAGGATGACTATGAATAACTAATATCCTATTCCATGCATCAAAGATATATTTGAAAAGGTGAGGGGAGATTGTATTTTTTAAATATTAACTTGAGATCAGGGTATCATAAGTTGAGAGTTTGACATAATCATATAACAAGGACTACTTTTAAAAGTAGGTATAACCTTTATGAGTTCGTTTTCATTCTATTTTAGTCGATGGATCCACCGATAGTATTTATGAATTTGATGAAATAAATATTCCATCCATACCTAGAATAGTTTGTGGTAGTGTTTATGAATTTCATCTTGGTGTAATATATGACTCATGAAGATCATGTGCTACATCTTGATATCATCCTCAGTACACTAAGAGAGAGAATCTGCTACACTCCAAGCAATCTAAGTGTCAATTTTGGATTAACCATGCACACTTACTGGGTGATGTCATCTTAGAGGATGCTGTGTTAGTGGAACCAGAGATAGTTCAAGAAGTTGTTTCTTGGGAGTATCCAAATAATGTTTTCAATATACATAGGTTTCTAGGGTTATGGAGATATTACCATAGGTTGATCAAAGAAATTTTCAGATTGGAAGCACTACTTTTTGGCCTGACCAAGAAGGGAATAAAGTATTAATGGTAAGAATAATGTGATAATTTATTCCAAGAGTTGAATAAGCACTAGACATCGACATAAATATTGACCCTACCTGATACAAGTGAGAAGTATATAGTGTTTTTTGATGGTTTTGGGATCATACTCGGAGTAGTGTTGATTTAGGGATATTGAGTTGTAGGGTGTGGGTTATGAAAACTAAGGATACCTAAAATAACTACCCCATGAATTACCTTATGTTGGCTATAGTGGGGTATGATTTGATGTGTTGGCAGCATTATTCGTTGGGTGAAAATTTTACAGTGTATATTGATCATAGAGGAGTAAAGTATATGTTTTCACAAAAAGATTTTAATATCCCGCAGTAGAGATGGGTAGAGTATATGGAGTTGTTTAATTTTGAGATAGCATATATTCCCAGCTAAAGAAAAATTGTGACTGATTCTCAAATAAAAAAAAATTAGACTCGTGTAGTTCATGAGTCTAGTGCAGAGTAGAAGAAAATGACTTTACTGGCTAGGATGAATATTGTAGTTTTGGTGATCTAGGGGAATATGGCCCTTATATCAGTTTTAGCAGAGTGTAAACTTTGGAGATAGATAAAAGATATGTAATATGAGGATCTAAAATGTTTATCATTGAGGGAAATCCTTGAAGGCAGGGAGTCACATTCTAATTGAACAATAGATGGGGATGAGATCATCTATTTCAGAAATTAAGTAATTGTACCTATGAGCATGCAAGAGGAGATGATGTGAATGTTTTATGCCTAGAAGTGGTATGTTCATCCGGGTGTGATAAAAATGTATCGTGACCTATGTTGATATCTTTGGAGGATAGGCATGAAAATGGAGATAACGTGGGTTTGTGACATGATGCTATAACTTTTAATAGGTGAAGGATTAGCAGTAGTGACTTGGTGGTTTACTATACCCATTATCCATTCCAGATTGGAAGTAGGATCATGTGACCATGGATTTTGTAGTGGGTCTCCTGATGATGCCTCCTAATAATGACACTATTTGTGTTATTATGTACCATTTGACCAGGGTAGAACAATTATTACTAGTATTAGAAATTTTCTTAGTGGAGTAGTTATGAAACTTATATGTTCCAAAGATAATATGTTTTCATGGGGTTCCAAAAAATAGAGATTCAGACCATGAATCGTGCTTTACTTATCACTTAAGGAAGGAATTATAGAAGGTTCTTTTCATTAAAGTTTTAATGATTATAGAATTCCACCTAGAGATAGATGTGCAGTTGGAGCATACTATACATGTCCTGGAGGATATTCATGGGGTGTGGGTCCTTGAATTTAGTGGGTCTTGGGGGAAGAACCTAGATTTGGTGGAGTTCACTTATAAAAATAGTTTTGAGGAAACTATTACAATGTCACCATACAAGGTTCTTTCTGGTAAGTGATGCAGATCACCTCCTTGCTAGATAGAGGTAGGTGATTCCAATTTATTAGGACCTAGTTTGATACATGATACATCCAAGAAGGTTCATCTTATCCCATAATTTATGGTTACTGATCAGAGTAGAAAAAAGTTGTATGCGGATAGATGTAGAAAAACCCCAAAGTTTATAGAG
Source organism: Viscum album (assembly GCA_963277665.1). Lineage (NCBI taxonomy): Eukaryota > Viridiplantae > Streptophyta > Magnoliopsida > Santalales > Viscaceae > Viscum > Viscum album. Next base: position 711,581,108 of record OY728162.1, read on the forward strand.
GTTGATCATGTATTCCTTCGTGTGTCACCTTGGTTGGGTTACTATAGGATACAAAGGCAGGGATAGCTGGAGCACAAGGTTATTGGACTATTTGATGTGGTAGAGAAAAGTGGGATGGTGGCATACCGATTTGATCTTTCACAGAGATATAGTGATATCTATGATGTTTTCTAGGTTCCAAAACTACGATGGTATCATCCTAACTCTTCTCATGTGATTGATGAGGTTGATGTTTAGTTTGAGAAAAAATGTGTCCTTTGAGGAGCACCTGATACATGTGTTGGATCAGAGTGAGAAAGTGTAGTGTAGAAAGATGGTGCCATTAGTTCATGTATTATGGGAACATGGGAATGTTTATGAGAAAACATTGGAGAGATAAGTATATTTGTAGGCTCAATTTCCCAATCTTTTTTACTTTGGAGTCTTAGAGATTCTTGCGAGAACAGATCAAGGATGATTTGTTGTAAAGTGGGTATATTGTAAGATCCCAACTATTTATAAAGATGAATTATACTTTTTTATAAGTACTCTTTTTCCTATTTTTGAGAACTTATTGTTTGGGTTATTTCATGGGGAGATTTTGGGTGAAATTTTAGTAATTTAGGAGGATGAGAGGTTGTCCATGGTTAGCACACGGTTTTCCATAAATGTGCTCCCCAACCCAAAAAACAATGTGAAACCAATTAGAGGGGATTCAAAGGGCTGGCGTAGAGTTTTTCAACCAATTCAACCTCTTAAGAGATATCCTAAGACTCCACAAGGTGAGGTTCATGGTTAAGGGAGACCCTGAACCCCATAAAAAACTATGCATATAGAAATTAAATACCCCAAAAATATGTTTTAAAATCTTGAATCCCCAATTATTAATCCCTAATAACCCATATTAAAAACTAAACTCATTCATATAAATTTCAATAGATCCTTGATGCATTCCAATCACTCCCAACCTCAATTATTTTCTATTTAATTCCATATTGTTAGATCATCACCTCTTCATGTATGTATTTTCATTGCGTTTAGATCTCTCTCTCTCTCTCCCACTCCTATTACGAGATAAAATAGGGATGTTTATCTAATGTTGGTTCTAGATATAGATCTAGGTTTGTTATATCTTGACTAGATTGATATTGGATCTGGGTTTTAATTCTAAATCATGTTTTTTGTTAGGGGTTTAACCTATCCATTTCAAAATGGGGATTTCTATTGGGTGATCAATCATAAAATTATTGAGATAGGTGGTCTATTATTCAAATCCCAATGTTTTGATTTCAATTATATGTATATTATTCTAGAATCATTATTGGATGATTAGAAATTGAGTTTCTAAAATAGAATTAATTAATTTGTTGAATTAATTAATAGAATAAAATGTGTGTGAAATTGATGGAAATTGGGATTATGGAATTGATTGATATGAATAAATTAATTGTTTAATTAATTAATGGGTTATTGAGATCGTGTATTTGGATTAATTAAATATCAAATTAATTAATGTGATATTGAAATTGATTGAATCCGAATAAGTAACTTTGGAGTTAATTTTGGGGATATAGGGATTGTCGACATGATTAATTAATTGATTAATTAATTAATTAAATTAATGTTTTTAATTAATTATTTAATCATTTAATGTGATATATGTGATTAATTATTTATTTAATTAATTTATGAAATGATATGAATAAGGGATTATTACATTTGTTTAATTATTTTATGAATTAAGTAATGAATTGCTGTGGTACATTTGATATTTTGATATATGTGATATTGTGATATATGTGATATTGTGATACATGTGATATTGAGATACTATGATATGTGTGATAATAATGTGTGTGACATGTTCTTATGCATTGAAACCCCAAAGTGAATTGAGATGAGTAATGATAAAAATGGCATTCAGACATGAATTTAGATGATCAATGGTAAAAATGACATTTAGACATGAATCAAGATGATGATTCATAATAATGGAATTTAAACATGAATTGAAATGATGAATTGTAAAAATGGAATTGAGATATTAATTGAAATGATGAAATATAACAATGAAATTCAAATACAAATTGAAATGATGAATGGTAACAATGGAATTCATATATATGATGTTCGTTTGGTACAGTTTAGACACCTGTATAAACCGAAGCAGGTAATGAGAGATCGGGTTCCCTTGGGAAACTAGGGGGTTTTGTGGTCAAATAGAGAGAAATTTAATAAATGTAAACTATTTACTTTATTACTTATAATTTATTATTTATACAATTGCATACACTATTATTGACTAGATATTGTTTTAGATAGCATTGGTGGTGGCCTACTATGTTGTACTCCCACCCTACTTAGGCTGCCTGATTGGTACCTGAATAGATTACATTATTGTAGGATAGGTTCAATGCTAAGACTCTATATTAAATGGATGAATCAGGATGGATAATGGATGAGGGAACCAGACCTAGATTTAGGGCCCTCATAGGAGTGGTCAATGTCATTATTTAATTTGGGGTTTTCATATTGACACTTGACATGTTTTCATATGACATATCTACTATATAGTTTGAATATTGTATTTTCTATTTCGGTCATCATGTGATATTGGTTTTTTCCTAGTTATGGTTATATATTTTGATTATTTATTATTTATTTCCACTACTGTATTAGTATGATCTAGAGGGTATAGTCTCACCATGATCGATATTTGAACATTACTGCTAGTTGGTTGCCTCCGGCGGACGTGGAGGCATGCCTGAGGTCAAATAGAAACCTATATTGGGGAACCAGTGTGTGGAACTAGGGTCATGAAATTATATAATTAGTTATCCTAACAAAGATCCAAATTCAATTATCAATAGAAGGAGATATAATTTTATATCCTTGGTCATCCTATTTTCTAGTATCTACATAATGTTTATCTACCGTGGGAATAAAATTTTATAATATTGGGTTTGAAACTAGAATTGGGGTTTTTAGTCACATTTTCCCAATCATTATGTTTCTCCACAATATTATAGTACAGTGGGGACCATATGGTTGTCTCATGAGGAGGTTCCACACGAAGTTGTCAAACTATCACTTTGTTAATGTTAAAACTAAATTAGAGATTTAAATGAGTTGAACAATGTTAAATTAGATAAAATTATAATGTAATAAGAAATCTACATTAGTGATTAAAAATCAAAATATATCATTAATGAAGGAAAAAAGGAAAGAAGGTAGCAATGGACAAGCTTCGATCTTCTAAAACTCCCTTTATAATTTTCTAAATGAATTATAAAATTTTATTTCTGAGTGTATACCTCAATAACTCAAGGGATACATCTAAATTACCCACAAACCATATTGATACAACAAACATGGTTTCCTCTCCACTAATGAATGTGATCCGATTACCTGGAGACCATTAAGAAATAGAAATAGATTACAATCCTTTTGCTCAACAGGGAGACCTCGCCCAATGAAATTAAAACAATGAGAATAAAAAATTTACTTTCGTAAGATGTTACTAATTGAAAAATAATTTATAATAATTTAATTTAATAATGAAAGAGACCTTATTCATTCAATAAAATCATTTTATAGAGAAATACAAATGAATAAAAAGAAAAGCAGAAACTGAAAAGAGATGTTTCATAAGATCTCTACTTCTCACCTCCCCAAAGAGTATAGACCTTCATTCCTTGATTATATTCATGAAAACCTCCTATTTTACAATATATATTCTCCATAAATGCCTCCTCCTTCAATCCAACCACCCATTGATATTAGGAGGAGATGAGAATATAATGTGGATAGGGATGTAAATATTCTTTCTAGAATCTGTCCCTCGTATGTTGGATCTATTTTGGGCCTCCTCCATACCAAATATCTTTAGGGTTACTTATATAGAGTTGTTAGATATTATGTATTATGTCGAACCACCAAGGTTCAAATTCTTTGGACATGTGGTGAAAAAATATAGGAATTAATTACAAAATATAAGTTTTTCTCCTTAGAGAGACCTCACATCTTCCATTTTTTGACTTATTAAAAGACTGAATCAATGAGATAATTTCTCTTTGAAACTATTCACTCAAGCAATAATGTTAGAACTCTTTCATCTTCAATTTGAATAAATTTATTTATAACATTATAGCTGTAGTTATACCATATTCAATAAGGTGGGGTCTATTATGCCTTCCAGAATAACATACACAAGGAAATATTTATTTGGGCCTCTAGATGTTTGAATCAATATTTGGACCCACTGAAAATATATATCCCATGAATAAAGGAAAACTAAAAAAATCACTAAATTGGATCTGTATAGAATATTATATTTCTGAAATATAGATGCTATTGAAAATAGTTAAAAGTATAGAATTTTATAATTTTAAATTTCAAGCTCAAAACATCCCTAAAATCAAAAAATTGATATTCAGCTCATATCGTTATATTTTTGGGGTTAAAATAATTTAATGTTACATTAAAAACAATTGAAATATTAGCTCTATAAATTCCCCTAAACATATAACTTGGACTCTTAGACAAGTGAGCATTAAAATAAAATAAAGTAAAATTCAAAATACATACCAATGAAGTTCACAAATTTATCTATAAGAAACAAATTATATCATGCCTCATCAAGAAAAATATTTATATTTATTATTTAATCTCATTCAATCAATTTAAAAATATTTTCTCCTCCCATGTACACAAAACAATTACCTCACATAAATGTTATCTCCACACACAAATATGGATTTTCAATAAGGCTTTTATCATCCAAAATCATGTAAGAATCACCATAGTCTTGATAAATATAAACACCTCCACTAACAGTGATTAAAGAAAATGTTATTATCATGAGGACCTCTTAGGGTTGTTCTGTGGTTTAAGGATGGTAGGATTAAAATGTGAAACATTCTGAGGCCGAATAAGAATGATTTGTCTCTTTTGAAAGTAAAAATACATGATTATATTTTTTGCTCAAGCTTGATCTCCCCCTTAATCCCCAAGATGAAAATAAAATCAAATCATCATTAAGATTTTTTCCATCCCACACAATCAATACCTCAGAAGAATGAAAATTCATTTTTCTTCACCCTTTTATTCTAGAAATCTCCAGATAGGAAAAAATTTCTTCAATTGAGATTTCTAGATAGGAACAACTATATTTCCATTGAGAGCTCTATATGGTAAAAAATCTCAATCATAAAACCCATTTATTTTTAGTAGCAAACAATTCTCTTCAATGTTTTAATCATTCACCAAAGAAACCCAAAACGAGTTAACACACTACAAGTCATCTCCCCCAAACTTAAATTCAACTAGATCATGAATTTTAACTTCTAGATAAGGTTTTAAAGAGAAAAATTGGCTTGTAATGTGGGTATCCTAACATGCTATACGTCTATAATAGGGGCTCAAAATGACTAAATATTCAAGGAATATTATAATAAAAAATATTATATTGAAAATGGGGCTTCAAAGTCTAAATCAATCCCGAATCATTTAAATCCAAAGTAAATCAACCATCATGTTTCGATAATAATAGATCAATTTCTAGTTCATACAAGCATGTGTTGGTTCTCTCAAGAAATGAAGTGAAATTGAAGATTATTTAAGGAGGGGCCCAAAAGCATCACATGAAGGGAATTGTAAATATAAAGATAGTGGTATGTGGCATTATATTCCAAAAAATAGAGGCCTTTTAGTTATATTTTCAAAGTCTTTAACTTAAAAAATGTCATTTTTAACATTAATTTTGGTTATTGTTTCAAGGGATCAATTTTCTAACTCACTAAAATTGGTTTGAAAATGAAAATTATCATAATTCCGGATGAGTAGTTAAAAAGTTATTTAAGATTTAAAAAAAAAGAAAATAAACACACAAAAAAATGAATAAAAAACATAAGAATAAATTTGAACAGAAACCACACAAAGTTCTAATCAACCCCACATGTTCCCACCCTACAATTATTTTGGGAAATTTCCACATTGTGAAAAAAATCATGTGAGAATGAAATTTATGTAATTAAATACATAATAAAAATTAAGTGATAATGGAAGACACAACTTGGTTTTATTGAGTTGTAGAAACTGCAAGCTGGCCTCCTAGATGTTTCAACATGGAAGGCTATATAAAGAACAAAACGAATCACTACTATTTTGGAAATATAGGAAATTAAAATAAAAAAGAATCATTTGGGAAAATAGACTTGGTATGAACCCCCAAGTGGGTGCTAGGGTTTCATTGCCCCGAGTTAAGTAGTTCCAACTGATCATCCAAAAATTAGAAGGTGGATTCAATTTTTTCCTTGTGAACCACCAAAATAAATTTTCTCATGTCTTATTCAGCTCAACATCTTATATAAGCCCCCAAAAATAGACTTCTTTAGGTTTCCCTCCACGAAAGTGTCAGTATAATATTTAAGTGTGAGTGGGAACACAATTGAAAATCAATATCCCAACATCTTATCCTAAAGAAAAATCTCCATTGATGGATGTAATGTAATTCCTAGAAGTGGTTAATCTTTAATTTCTTCTTTAATTATTATTTATTATTTGAAAATCATCTCAATGGAACCATCCTCAGGTATTCTAGTGTAATATAAATTTCATACCATTATTTCACCAATTTCATCCTTAAAATCTTTATCATCTTAATAATATATCGAAATTGGGACTAAATTTTCATAAGGAGAAGTAGTTAGAAAATTATTATAAAAATAATTAGGAAAAAATGGATCATGATTTGAGAAATGTCCCTATGTCATCTTAGGATCAAGAATTGTATGGGAGTAAAAATGGTTGTTTTAAATGTTTTCAGTTGCTCTAGTTCTTACAAATGATCTTTCAAAATGAATGTCTCATGTTTGCCTTTCTATTTATCAAAAGATTCACCAAAAGATTATGCATTTTTAATATTAAGAATTGGGGCTTCACATTAAATTTCATTTTCAACCATTTTAGGAAAATAATTTTCCAAAGACTTTTAATTTTCACAGTAAACATAAATTAGTGAAAAAAGTACAATTTATTCCTTCAAATTTATAAAAGGACATTTCAAACCAGTTTTTAACTCATCCAAAAAATGTTATTCTACAAAAAAGTGTGTTGGATAATATTTTCCATTTCTTGATCATCTTTTTGATATTTCAGTTATTTCAATTATTTGAAAGCATTGGAGATAATTTCAATTCTTTTACTTAATTCTTGAATCATAAAAACATTTTCCATAAGAACGAAATTATCTTATTGGATAATAAAATAATTTTTATCTAATTGGGAATTATTAAATTTTTTCATTACATGGCTCATACAATGGTTGACAATTAGTCCATACATATAAGTTATCACGGTGAAAATCCATTTTTTAAAAAGATTATAAATTCATTGTTAAAATACAAGAAACTAAAAAAACATAGGCAACCTCCATGGAAATGGAACAAAATTGACGTTGGTTTTTTTAGTTTCATTTCCCTATTCAATATTTTATTCATAAAAATGCAGTATAGTGGTAACCAAAGGGTTGTCTCAAGAAGTAGTTGCTAACTATGTTGTCAAAATGTAACATTCATAATTTGTTTCTATTAATGTTAACATAAAAATTTGGGATTTAAATGTGTTCAAAAATGTTAAAATGCATACATTAATCATTAATCAAGAAATCTGTGTTGGTGATTATAAATTATAAGAGAACCAAATTGATGAAAAAAATAATGAAGGCAGCAAGGGATAAGATTTAATCTTCAGAAACACCCTTTATCATTGTATAAAGGAATTATCAAATTGAATTCTTTCAGTATATTCCTAAATACCTCATAGTATAAACCTAAATTAACTATAAACCACATTGATACCTCAAACATGGGTTCAAATCCTCTTATGATTGTGATGAGATTACACTCACTGTGCTCAATAGGGACACCTCACCCAATGAAATTTAAATAATAATCATAAAAAAATTAAATTAATAAGACGAAGAGAAATCTAGAATAATTTATCAGAAATTTAATTCAAGAAATAATGATACCTCCTCCATTAATGGAAAACATTTTCCAAAAAAATATAAAGGAAAAAAAGAAAAGAAAAAACTCAAAAGAGATGTTCCATCAGATATCTACTTCCCACCACCACATGTAGTATAGATATTCAGGACATTATTATCTCAATTAGAAATAATCATTTCATTGAAACCATTATCTATTAAAACCCCATTCTTCAATGAAACCATCCATTGGAATGAAATTTTGATGGGAATATAAAGAGAGGGAGGATGAAAATCTTTTGTCAAGAATATATCCCCTAAATGGTAGCTCTATTTAGGGAATCATCCCTGCTGAATATCCCTCAATTTACTTAAATAGGGTGGTATTACATTTCATTTTCTATTAGCCCTCATATTTTCAAATTTAGTGTACATTCGCGGAAATATATGTGAAATAATTATTAAAGATAACCTTTTCTAATCGGATATACCTTTCATCTTCCTTTTTCTTTACTTATCTAAATACTGAATCAATGAGAGAATTTATCCTTGAAACTCATCAGAAATGAAATAATGTTAGTCCTATTTCACCTCAAATTGTAATAAGTTCAATTAAAAACCATTAATCAGAGTTATACAACATTCAATGATGTGGGGTACAATATTCCTTCTAGAACAACCTTATAAAAAGAATGATTTATTTGGGCCTTTAGATATTTGAATGAATACTTAGAACAGTTTAAAAATATATACCCCATGAACATAGGATGCCTAAAAAAACTAATATATTTATTTTGGTAAATATCAAAAAATATATACCCAAAATACAAAATCTAGTGAAAATAGTTTGAATTACAAAATTGTAAAATTTTCAATTTCAAGCTCAAAATAACAGTAAATTAAAACAAATTGATATTCAGCTCAAATTTTTACATTTGTGGGGTTTAAATAAATGAATTACCCCTGAAAAATTGTGGAAATATAAGCTCTATCAGATAACCATAAATGAGATATTTATAGCTGAAATGATCAGATAAAATTTTAATATTGATGGCATGTCTATTATAAGAGAATATACTGATGTATTTCTAGATGAACTATCTAGTGTTACCCTATAGTGTTGAGATGAGTTTTCAATTAAGCACATACATAGTTTTATTTCTATCTTGTGGAGTCCATAAAAAATGGATTCCATTAAATTATTGGAATTAAATAAGTAGTTATAATAAAATTTATACAAGGGCTTTATCCTCCCCAATACTTCACCATGGGGTGTACTATACTTTTTTTAAATTATGGTTGGATAAATGTAATTTTTATTAACTATCATGATAATATCAAGATAAAAATCATGGTTAATTATCATATAACCCATATCTATGACTTGATCGATCAGCTTAGTGGATCTCAATTCTTTTCAAAGATTGACCTTTGATTTGGATATCATGAGTTATGTTTCAAAAGGGATGATATTTCAAAGAAAAATTTCTAAATAAGGTATGAACATGATAAATTAATCATTATTAAATTAATATTAACTAATTCCCCATCTATCATTATGGATCTAATGAATAGAGTCTTTAGAGTCTACCTGGATCAGTTTTTGGTTGTCTTCATAGAAAATATTCTTATATATTATAATAGTGAGAATGATATGGAAGATAATTACTAGATTGTTTTGATAAAATTAATAAAGGACAAGTTTTATGAATATTTTATGAAAGGAATGTTTTGGATATAAAATGTGTCATTCTTCTGTCACATAATCACTAAGGAGGGTATATCCATATATCATTCTAAGAAAGAAGTTAATGAAAAATAGACACAACCAACCATAGTAACCAAGATCAATATTTTTCTCATTTTAGCACAATTTTTTAGAAATATATCTTGTATATATAATACAATAACCATGTTAACGTATAATGGAGTAAAGTTCCTTTGGATAAAAAATGTGAAAAATATTATAAGGAATTAAATAAGATATTGGTCACAAAAACTATTCTTACATTACCCCACACTGAGGAAGGGGTTTCAATATATAGTTATTCCAAAGACAATGGATTGGGATTCATCCTCATTTAAATTGAAAATTAAATTTATTATACCTCATGATAATTAAAAACTAAGGATAAAAATTAGCGGGCTTATTATTTGGAGCTAGTAATACTAATATTGGTATAAAATATTATGAAGCTTTATCTATATGGAGAGGAGTGTGATATTTATAGCAATGAAAAGAGTTTGAAATATATATTTATATAGAAAGAGTAAAATATGTTACAATAAATATATTTATAACAGATCAAATACTACGATTTCTCAATAAATTAACACAATAGGAATGGAAATTAAGTGGATTTTTTTAGAAGAAAAGATCATGCTACCATATCTTTGATTATTGTTGAAAGTGACCCAATATATATAGATTTAGAAAGGATGAATCTAAATGTAATAAAATAAGGTGATAAACCCTATATTTCCAAGGTGAATGATCAACCATCCATTCACATGATGATTAATGAATCTCAAAAATATGATTTAGGGATATAAGAAAGGTACCAGTTATTTCATATTTTAACTTAGATAAAGATGTATTTGTAATGTTTGGAACCTAGATATGCATCACATGAAAAATATATCTGAAGAGGTAACTTTTTGATGATTCAAATAAATCATCCTCATATATTCATATAGGAAGCATGAATATGTATAGATATATAAATAAAAACTTCATGTGGGATAACATGAAGAGGAAGATTGTAGAATACATATCTCGATGATTTTTATTACAATATGTAAAGGATGAATGAAAAATTTCTAAAGGGAAGCTGAAACTCTTACCCATATTAGAATAGAAATGAGAAAACATCAACATATTTTTTCATTAGACTCCCCAATACATCTAATTTTGATAATGATATCTTGGTTATAGTCAACCGACATACTAAGTCAATATGTTTTATTACATTCAAAGAAATCAAATCAATAGGATGTATAGAAAGTGAGTGGTATGGTAGTATAGAGTACCATTATCTATAGTATATGATCTTGATTTTAGGTTTACCTTAAGGTTTTGGAGATGTCTTTAAAATCATTTCTAACAGAGTTATGTTTCTATACTACTTATCAACTTCAAAATTATGACTTGTCTAACAGGACTATCCAAACAATTGAGAACACTTTTGAGATTTGGTTCAATAGATTTTCATGGATTTTTTGATAAACACATACACCTAGTAAAGTTATCATATAAAAATATTTTTGATTATATCATTCAAATGGAACTATATGAGGATCTACATGAGAGGAGATGTGAGATTCTGACATGTTGGGAAGATGTTTGAGAGAGAAATCTGATAGGACCTATCCTTTTTCAAGAAATGATAGAGTGGGTTCAAACAATTCATCATCACATGAATGTTTAAATTTTTTTAAGAAAATACATATAACCATCGATGGTATAAGGCCCCAGCCTTAAACATTAATTAATATTTAATTAAATGAATAATTCACACTGAGGATCTTTTCATGGTTTAGAGTTTTAGAGAATTAGGACATAACTATTACATCTCAAAAGATTACAAAGTAGACACTTCTACTAAGTTTCCATAAAATAAAAACTCTTAAAAAGAAACATGTCTAGTTCCATGTTTTAGATAGCATGACTTTCCCTTGATCCCATCCTTGACCCTATTCCACATTAAGTCCTGTGAATAACATTTCAAAAAAAACTTGGGGTGAGCATTAAAAGCTCAGTAAGGGATACACGAAGAATGAAAACTGGTAGTTTTTCAAAACAACAAGTAAACCATGTATACTTTATCAATGTAATACTTTTCACCTTTATGATCTAGTAAAAAAACTCTTCACTGAATAAAAGATCATTACCTACCCTTTTGTAACCAAAAGATTAACATAAAACCCATATAAAGAACACATAACATATAAAGGTAACTTGGGACATAAACATACTTAAATGTAATAACCATACGGTCGACTTCCACACATACTTAATGGAATATCCATACGATCGACTTCCATACCCAATGCATTGGAGGTTATAATGTAACCACCCGTCCTGGTATTCACGGCATCACCCGTCATGTGGTTTATCACGTAACCACCCGTAAAATTTCCAAGTACCATCATTACACATAAAATATTGAAAATATAAACATTTTAATAACAACATTTCATTTTCAATCACAATAAGTAATTTCAAGATATTTAATTAATCAATCCATTTTCAAAAACCATTTAAAAGAGATTTTTGAATCAAAGTGTCCCATACCACTTTGAAGCTTTTAATGGAATAATAATTTTAAATAATTAATTTCCATATAAATAAATACTGAAAATCATTTTGAAAACATTGACATTAAAGATAAATATTTAGAATAATAAATATTTAAAACATTTAAAATGATATTTTTGTTAAAGAGTTTTTAACAAAATGAGAGACTCTTGAATACAAATAATTGCAGAATAACATTTAATCCGAACATTATAATATCATGAGAATAAAGGTATTCATGATATAATATGTCAAACGATAGTATACACACCATATAAGAGTTAATTGGTGCATAACAACAATGAAGTCTCAATGGAAATGTAAATTGAGATGAAATCCATTATAAAGATGGTATCCTTAAATTAAGGATAAATCTAACACATAATTATGTGTGAGAAATATAAATACACCCAATATAAGTGGATATTAAGTGTGAAACAATCATAGGTCATTCACACATATTCATAGGATGACATGTTCAAGAAGTACATGTTGAACCCAAAGAAATCGAAATTGGGTTAATACATTCCCTTGTAAAAATTCGACAGCCTAACGACTTCACTTAAAAATTCAGAAAAATCAGTTGATAAGATAGTGAATGGTATCTCATAACTTGTACATAAACTTTACATCAATATGGATATATAAGAACATATCCCAACATAATAATATGTAAATTAAAAGACATAACAAAAGAAGTCTTTTAAAAAGAGGAGGGTGAAAGGTTCCCTTACCGACTTGGGTAACTTTCGAAATGTACACCCCATGAAGAAGGGTCATAAAATGAATATGTAAATACCCATAAATGAAATTATATTACACAAAGAATATAATAATGGGAAGTACATACACCACTCAAAGGAAATGGTGGAAAATGTAGCATAAATCTCACGGGACTAAAAGTGAGATGAACAATCCTCTACGAAAACTCGGCAGCCTAACGACACCACATAAAACATCCAAAAATGGATTGATGAGATAAAATAGAGTCTCTCATCATATTACAACAAAATTTACAGAAATATTAATATAAAATAACATCCCCCATCATAACATAGAGGAGCTTAAAAGAAGTGATAAAAAGGAGAGTACTTAGAAAAGAAAGAGAGAGGTTAGATCTCTTACGAAAATTCAGCAGCCTAACGGCGCCACTCAAAACTTAAAAAATGGATTTAGGAGAGAAAATAGGGTCTCTAATAATATGAAAATAAAAAGTATAGTAGGATTAATTTAAAATAACATCTCAATCATAATAAATATGAGCTTAAAAGGAATGACATAAAAGAGTGTACTTAAAAAGAAAGAGAGGAGTAGGATCCCTTATCTCAAGTCTGACTTGTCTTGTTCGTTTCATTATATTCCTGAATAATAAACTTTGTTCAATTTATAATTTCTTAAGGACCTCTTTTAAATATTAATATTCAGTTTAAATAACATATTATAATGTTATAATAATTGGTTAATAATGTGAGTTCATATCAGACGTTTTTGTCGATGTTTGGTACATGAGTCAAAAATGAACTTGTTTGAAAATGATTATCCATGTAGTTATAAGTAAATCATCTCCAGAATAGTATTAATGATTATAAATATCATATATATCCAGTACATTTTCATTTTATACTACTCCATAACATTTGGAGATAAAAAGAAATGAAATTCACCGTTCATGGAGACGGTTGGCTGTACGTACGCATGAACACTACTTTCATTTCTTTGTCATATTAATGGAATTAAAAATAATTGAGATATATATATATATATATTATAATTACATTATAATATATATGTTATATAGGTCACATATGTTAATTAATTTCATTCTTTATACATTCCATGGATTGCATGACCGAGTCACATCACTTGAGGGGGCGGTAGTCCACACTTCCTCGTATGAAATTATCGCATTTTCACAACATGAAAAGCATAAAGGCATGTTTTAAATATAAAATTAATAAGAATATAGAAAACGTAAATACCATATATATCATATATAAAATATAGTGACATCATAATGGACACCATTAAAGGTGTTAAAAGAAGATTGAACACTCATCGTTTCGTGAGGCAGAAATTCACCAACCACAGAAACAGTATGTTCTTTAACAATTAGATGAAGGTGTGTGTAAGTGTAGCTCGAATACATCACATAACAACATCCTAGTATATTTAAGATACTGTTTTTGTTACAAAATAAAGGAATAAAAAGAGTTTATTGGGTTGGAGAAGCAAAATAAAACAAAAGTACACAAGTGATGACATTACCTTAAAATCGGGTAACTCTTCTTGATTTGAGCTCAAAGGATTCCTTGGGAAGGATTATGACCAAAAGTGAGGGTTTAATGATGAATATAGGGATGTGTAGAGATGAAATGGGCAGGGTGTGGACGAGCCAAAGGCTTGAGAGGTGTGGGTAATGTGGTAGAGGTGGGGGCCTTTTATAAGAGAAAAGGAGGGGCACTCTTGGAAAGTTAAGAAAGGATACTTTATTATAAAAATGATTTTCAGATAAAAAGGTCCCACAATTATAAATATAGAGGATATGGTGATAAGGGTTCTAAATCCACCAATCCAATAGGTTTTTGAAAATTTTAGGACTTAGATTTTACATTATTGTTTCATTTTATTTAAATCGTTAAATAATGAGGTAATCGTTGCATCATCATGGTGTCATAAATAATTTAATTTATTTAATGTCTAATAATTATAAAACAAATATCATGATGTAGTAAATATTTTTAGATTTCTAATTAATATTTATAGTAAAAAATATGACTTGCATAACCCCATCTAAAAATTGTTTTAGTAAAACAACACATGTTTGTGACATTTTAATTTTAACTTTAAATAAAAAGGTATTAATGTCATTTTCCTACCAAAGTGGCTCCATCGGGTCCCCAAGTTGACCAATGGATTTTATTGGTCAGAAATGACACATCCAATAAGGGTAGGACTTGTGTCTAGGTCATTTCATATCATTAAAACATTATTTTTACCTTCAACTACACTAATTACCTCTAATCGCGATTAAAAAACATAAAAGTTACTATTCACCAAAAAAAAATTTAATCCCATTGAACCACATTTTACTTCTTAATGACAACAATGTATGTCGGATTTTTGAAATTCAAATCACAGAAGTGGTAAAGTTTCATTTAAACGAAAAATCAGTTTCTTTAACTACCACTTATTGGTATCACTATTCATCAAAAATTGATGTTTTTCAGAAAATTACCAAATATTCACCCTAAGCTATATTTGATATTATGAATTCAAAAATGATTTCCATTTTACAAAATTCAAAACATATAAGTTTCATTAAATAATTTAATAATTAATTCCTGCTGTCAGAGCAAATAGCGTGTTTTTATTAAATAATAAGTATCAAAAGATTGACACTAGTTTAAGTCCAATTTCAAGATGAAATTAATTCCAACGACCACTATTGGATTAAATGGTAAAAATATATTCTATTTTCTCTTTAAAACCAATTCAAAATATAATCTAATCATATAAATAAATTAGATTAAAAAAATGTTTTGAATTAAAATACAACATTTTTCACTATTTATTAAAAAAATGAACTTTATCAGAAAAATACCAAACATTTACACAAAGTAAATTTTGATGTCCCGATTCTAAAGAAGAATTTTATTTTGTCAAATATAACACAAAAAATTGTCAAAAAGTGGATTTAAAAGAGGTTCGTCATCAAAAGGTGTTTAATCGACCTTATAAAGAATGTTATAATGTTTACGCTTAAAATTGGATTCATCCACATTTTTAATCCTCTAACATTTATTGTAAAAAGTAAAAATATTTTACAAACATATATAATCATTTTGTAGTTATTTTTGTTCATTCCCGCCATTACAATGGCTAGGCGCAAACTACAATTTAAAATAATATTATTTTATTATTAGAGTGCAACGTAAGATTCCCAAAAAACGCGTTGTTGCGTATTGGGTATGCCATCAAGCATAGCGTCCCCTTTAAAGTTATATTAATATTTTATTCACAAATATGGATAAATTTGAAAATGTCATATTCTTTATTTACTTGGGGTGTTACATCCTTCCCCGCTTTTGGGAATTACGTCCTTGCAATTTTAAAATTGGGCTTGGAAACTTCATTGAAAATCCCACATCAGAACAAGAGTCAGTAAAACAATCACTTTAAAATAAAGAAAGAGAAGTACAAAGGTCACCCGAGTTAACCCATACTAGGATTCCATGTAGGAAAACATGGATATGGAGGAAAAAAAGGGTCATGTTCTGAGGGAGAGTGATAGTAAACATGTCTAGGAGAGAGTTAACCATAAGAAAATGACAAACTTGTGATGGGTTAAACGGTATTCGATTCCCCAGTAGGAAAAGTTAATAGATAACATTTTTGTTTTAAGTTACTCTTCATCAAGGAATTTATTTTTGAGCTTAACTAAATCTTAATGAAACATACTTACTTGTCACGTAGACTTTAAACTTTTACTAGATTCCTTAATCAAAATCATATTTTCTCCAAAAGATGAATATTTAGGAAGACTTGTTCGCATTAAGAGTACTATAATCAACTTCTTAAGAATCACCTAATCCACAAAAGAGAACTATATACTTCCCATGTCTTTAGACTTTAACCAAAACCAAAACCAAAAAGGTTAGTACAAGATCAGATAATCCAGAAAAGGATAACCCTTCATAAAAAGAAAATCTATTCTTAATCTCCCAAATTTGTCCAACAAAACCCAAAGTTCAACGAAGACCATTCGATAATCAATTTGTCCATAAAATTCTTCAAAGTAAAAAAAACTAAGATTGAAACCCAAATATTTGATGGATTTAATCACATAGACTTCCAAGGTACAATATAACAATTATCTCCAAATAACATCAGTTGCTCTTAAAGTCTCATATTGAAAAGTAATTAACCTAATAACGTATCCTCCATGATAGGTTAGTAATTTCAATAGATAACCCAAAATAAACTTACTCTTAATTCATAAAATCATATAACTAAAAATAATTAGTCAAACTAACTAGGTACTTCACGTAGTCAAGTGGTAGGCGATAAATACCAGTCACACTTTGGTTGTGGGTTCGATTCCCGCAGCTTTGTCTGACACGACGGGTTTTCACACGGTCTGTGTGTTGTCCTTTTTATAAAACTCCAAAAATAACCCTAACATGTTTTAACCTAAATAGTTTTCTTATAACTCTCATTTTCATCCAAATTCAATACGATCTCAACATCTTAATTCTTGAAGTCTTATTTCACCACCATAAGATAAAATAAAACAATTCCGAAAATTAATAACAACATACCTTGATCATGGCGTCCACTCGGTTTCATCGTCATATTATTCACGTAGATAGAAGTCCCATGCATTACAACAATGATTTAGAGATCCTTCAAAATCATTTTCTTCCTCCATCCCAATACACCTTATACAACATGGGTCATATGGTTGTTCACAGAAAAAAAAGATTTGGAAAATAATCATGTATGACATATAATTCCAAAACATCTACTAAGACACGATTTCTATAAAATAGTCGGACAGAATTTGAGTTGAAACTTTCTATTATTGGTCCTTTTAAAATACCATAAGTATGTGCTGTGAGACTATATATTAAAAGAAAATATAAAGAGGCTGCGTAAGGGTCTCCTTCCTCAGCACCATTTTTAAAATCATAATATGATTCAAATTCTTGTGATAAGGTAAAATATTTGAAAATACCTTGATAATATTTACCTTTCTTGAAAATATGAGAATATTGTGAAAATAGTATTTGTCTAAATACAACCCATGATCCACGATGATAATGAGGTATAGTGGAGGTGTTTGATATCTCAAACAGCTTCTTGCAAGTGAGTTGTATGCTAGAAAAAGTTTCACAATCATCTGAACATGATTTTGCAATAATTATTGCAAGCATGTCATCAGGAAGAGATAGGAATGTCGTTAGAGATCCTTCTACTTCCATTCATAACTAACTTTACTTGCCCTGAAAAAAATCATAAAACATGTATTTAAATGAAATAATAGATATAGGGACTAACCATGTGTCTAACAAAAACTCATAATCCCTAAAGTTGTCTAAACTGACCTTTGATACCAACTATAAGGCCCTAGACTTAAACCTTACTTAATATTGAATTAAATGAATAATTCACATTGAGGATCTTTTCATGGTTTAGAGTTTTAGAGAATTAGGACATAACTATTACATCTCATAAGATTACAAAGTAGACACTTCTACTAAGTTTCCATAAAATAAAAATTCTTAAAAAGAAACATGTCTAGTTCCATGTTTTAGATAGCATGACTTTCCCTTGATCCCATCCTTGACCCTATTCCACATTAACTCCTGTGAAAAAAATTTCAAAAAAAAACATGGTGTGAGCATAAAAAGCTCAGTAAGGGATACACGAAGAATGAAAACTTTTAGTTTTTCAAAACAACAAGTAAACCATGTATACTTTATCAAAGTAATACTTTTCACATTTATGAATTAGTAAAAAAAACTCTTCACTGAATAAAAGATCATTACCTACCCTTTTGTAACCAAAATATTACCATAAACCCATATAAAGAACACATAACATATAAAGGTAACTTGGGACTTAAACATACTTAAATGGAATAACCATACGGTCGACTTTCACACATACTTAATGGAATAGCCATACGGTCGACTTCCATACCTAATGCATTGGAGTTTATAACGTAACCACCCGTCTTGGTATTCACGACACCACCCTTCATATGGTTTATCACGTAACCACCTGTAAAATTTCCAAGTACCATCATTGCACATAAAATATTGAAAATATAAACATTTTAATAACAACATTTCATTTGCAATCACAATAAGTAATTTCAAGATATTGAATTAATCAATCCATTTTGAAAAACCATTTAAAAGAGATTTTTGAATCAAAGTGTCCCATACAACTTTGAAGCTTCTAATGGAATTATAATTTTAAATCATTAATGTCCATATAAATAAATACTAAAAACCATTTTGAAAACATGGACATTAAAGATAAAGATTTAGAATAAAAAATCTTTAAATCAATTAAAATGATATTTTGGTTAAAGATTTTTTAACAAAATGAGAGACTCTTGAATACAAATAATTTCCGAATAACATTTAATCCAAACTTCATAATATCCTGAGAATAAAGGGATTCATGATATAATATGTCATAGGACAGTATATACACCATATAAGAGTGAATTGGTGCATAACAACAATGAAGTCTCAATGGAAATGTAAGTTGAGATGAAATCCATTATAAAGATGGTATCCTTAAATTAAGGATAAATCTACTCCATAATTATGTGTGAGAAATATCAATACACCCAATATAAGTGTATATTAACTGTGAAACAATCAGATGTCATTCACACATATTTATAGGATCAAATGTTCAAGAAGTACATGTTGAACCCAAAGAAATTGAAATTGGGTTAATACATTTCCTTGTAAAAATTCGACAGCCTAACGACGCCATTTCAAAATTCAGAAAAATTAGTCGATGAGAGATTGAATGGTATCTCATAAATTGGAAATAAAATTTACATCAATATTGATATATAAGATCATATCCCAACATAATAATATGTAAATTAAAAGACATAACAAAAGAAGTCTTTTAAAAAGAGGAGGGTGAAAGGTTCCCTTACCAACTTGGGTAACTTTCGAAACGTACACCCCATGAAGAAGGGTCATACAATGAATATGTAAATACCCATAAATGAAATTATATTACACAAAGAGAATAATAATGGGAAGTACATACACCAATCAAAGGAAATGGTGGAAAATGTAGCATAAATCTCACAGGACTAAAAGTGAGATGAACAATCCCTTACGAAAACTCAGCAGCCTAACGACGCCACATAAAACTTCCAAAAATGGATTGATGAGATAAAATAGAGTCTCTCATCATATTAAAATAAAATTTACAGTAAAAGTAATATAAAAGAACTTCCCTCATCATAACAAAGAGGATCTTAAAAGAAGTTACAAAAAGGAGAGTACTTAAAAAAAGAGAGAGGTTAGATCTCTTACGAAAATTCGGCAGCCTAACGACGCCACTCAAAACTTCCAAAATGGATTTATGAGAGAAAATAGGGTCTCTCATCATTTGAACATAAAACTTACAGTAGTATTAATATAAAATAAAATCCCAATCATAAGAAATATGAGCTTAAAAGGAATGACATAAAAGAGTGTACTTAAAAGGAAAGAGAGGAGTAGGATCCCTTACCTCAAGTCTGACTTGTCTTGTTCGTTTCATTATATTCCTGAATAATAAAGTTTGGTCAATTTATAATTTCTTAAGTACCTATTTTAAATATTATTATTCAGTTTAAATCACATATTAAAATTTTATAATAATTGGTTAATAATGTGAGATCATATCAGACGTTTTTGTCGATGTTTGGTACATGAGTCAAAAATGAACTTGTTTGAAAATGATAGTCCATGTAGTTATAAGTAAATAATCTCCAGAATAGTATTAATGATTTAAATATCATATATATCCTGTAAATTTTCATTTTATACTACTCCATTACATTTGGAGATAAAAAGAAACAAAATGCACCATTCAGGGAGACGGTAGGTCGTACGTACGCATGAATGCTACTTTCATTTCTTTTTCATATTAATGGAATTAAAAATAATTGAGATATATATATATATATATTATAATTACAGTATAATATATATGTTATATAGGTCACATATGTTCATTAATTTCATTCTTTATACATTCCATGTATTGCATGAACGAGTCACATCACTTGAGGGGGCGGTAGTCCACACTTCTTCATATGAAATTATCGCATTTCCACAACATGAAAAGCATAAAGGCATGTCTTAAATATAAAATTCAAAATCATATAGAATACATAAATACCATATATATCATATATAAAATATAGTGACATCATAATGGACACCATTAAAGGTGTTAAAAGAAGATTGAACAATCATCGTTTCGTGAGGTAGAAATTCGCCAACCACAGAAACAGTATGTTCTTCAACCATTAGACGAAGGTGTGTTTAAGTGTAGCTCCAATAATTCACATAAAAACATACTAGAATATTTAAGATACTGGTTTTGTTACAAAATAAAGGAATAAAAAGAGTTTAGGGGGTTGGAGAAGCAAAATAAAACAAAAGAACACAAGTGAAGACATTACCTTAAATTCGGGTAACTCTTCATGATTTGAGCTTAATGGCTTCCTTGGGAAGGATTCTGCCCAAAGGTGAGGATTCAATGATGAATATAGGGATGTGGAGAGATGAAATGTGCTGGGGTTGGCTGAGCCAAAGGCTTGAGAGGTGTGGGTAAGGTGGTAGAGGTGGGGGCCTTTTATAATAGAAAAGGAGGGGCACTCTTGGAAAGTTAAGAAAAGATACTTTATTATAAAAATGATTTGCAGATAAAAAGGTCCCACAATTATAAATATAAAGGATATGGTGATAAGGGTTCGAAATTGACCCATCCAATAGGTTTTTGACAAGTGTAGGTCTTAGATTTTACATTATTGTTTCATTTTATTTAAATCGTTAAATAATGAGGTAATCGCTGCATCATCATGGTGTGATAAATAATTTAATTTATTTAATGTCTAAAAATTATAAAAAAAATATCATGATGTAAAAAAATCTTTTTAGATTTATAATGAATATTTATAGTAAAAAATATGACTTTTATAACCCTATTTAAAAATTGTTTTAGTAAAACGACACATGTTTGTGACATTTTAATTTTAACTTTAAATAAAAAAGTATTAATGTCATTTTCCTATCAAAGTGGCACCATGGGGTCCCCAAGTTGACCCATGGATTTTTTCTGTCAGCCATGACACATCAAATAATGTTAGGACATGTGTCTAGGTCATTTCATATCATTAAAAAATTATTTTTACGTTAAACTACACTAATTACCTCTAATCGCGATTAATAAACTTAAAAGTTACAATTCACTAAAAAATTATTTTAATCCCATTGAACCATATTTTACTTCTTAATAACAACCATGTATGTCAGATTTTTGAAATTCAAATCACAGAAGTGGTAAAGTTTCATTTAAACGAAAAATCAGTTTCTTTAACTACCACTTAGTGGTTTCACTATTCATCAAAAATTAAAGTTTTTCAGAAAATTATCAAAAATTCACCCTAAGCTATATTTGATATTCCGAATTCAAATATGATTTCCATTTTACAAAATTCAAAACATATTAGTTGAATTAATTAATTTTATAATTAATTCCCGCTGTCAGAGCAAATAGAGTGTTTTTATGAAACAATAAGTATCAAAAGATTGACACTAGTATAAGTCCAATTTCAAGATGAAATTAATTCAAACGACCACTATTGGATTAAATGGTAAAAATATATTCTAATTTCACTTTAAAACCATTTCAAAAGATAATCCAATCATATAAATAAATTAGATTAAAAAAAGGTTTTGAATTAAAATACAACATTTTTCACTATTCATTAAAAAATGAACTTTATCGGAAAAATACCAAAAATTTACACAAAGTAAATTTTGATGTCCCAATTCTAAAGAAGAATTTTATTTTGTCAAATATAACACATAAAATTGTGGAAAATTGGATTTAAAATAGGTACGTCATCAAAAGGCGGTTAATTGACCTTTTAAAGAATATTAGAATGTTTACGCTTAAAATTGGATTCATCGGCATTTTTAATCCTATAACATTTATTGTAAAAAGTAAAAATATTTAAAAAACATATATAATAATTTTGTAGTTAGTTCTGTTCATTCCCGCCATTACAACGGCTAGGCGTTAACTACAATTTAAAATAATATTATTTTATTATTAGAGTGCAACATAAGATTCCCAAAAAACTCGTTGTTGTGTATTGGGTACGCCATCGAGCATAGCGTCCCCTTTAAAGCTATACTAATATTTTATTCACAAATATGGATAAATGTGAAAATGTCATATTCATTATTTACCTGGGTGTTACAGATGGGATCTAGAGTTTGAAGTTGGTGACAAGGTTCTCCTCCAGATATAACATTAGAAGTGCCTTATGAGATTGGGGAAGAAAGGTATGATGAGCCCTAGGTATACTACTCACTTTGAGTTCTGTGATCATGTTTGGGCTATATTTTATTTCTTAACACTCTCTATAGACCTCTCACATGTACGTTATGTGTTCAATGTATCTCTTTTGAGAAAGTACATACTAGAACCTTCACATGTGTTGAGATTAGAAGACGTGTAATTGGAGCATTTCTCTCAAATTAGGAACAACCAATAGAGATACAAGATTATAAATACAAGTTATTATGAAAAAATAACACTGATTTTTTCAAATTCATTTGGAGGAATCTTAAGTTTTAGGAAACCATACAGGACCATGAGGATGTGATGGGGCCAAATCACCATCACTTGTTTTCATCAGAGAAATAAAATTTCATGGATGAAATTATTTTAAGGCTTGTATAATTTTAAAAACTAATTTTTAGTAAAATGGTCATCCTTAAATAAATATGTTTTTTAGATTTTCCCACATGAAGCCCCAAAACCAAATAGACCAGAATTTATTATTATTAAAATAGATATTGACCAATGATTGTTAGTTATTGAGTAAGAGGATATAAATAATTATAGCCAACTTATGAAATAAATTTAAATTTAAATGTTGTTTTAACTTGTAAAACTAAATTCATAATTTTTTTTATTTTGCATATTTATTTTAAAAAATTGATATTTTAAATGTTTTATAAATTTATGACTATCTCTAATTTTTAAAGAATAGTTAATATTCCAAAAAATATTTCCAATAAAAATGATTTTCACAATATTCGATGATTTCGTTTTATGAAATATAGAATATGAATTTAAAAAAAATTATTTTTAAACTTATCATAATGATATTAACTTAATATTATATTTTTTAATTTTTATAAAAACATTTTTTCTATGTGAATAGGGAGAAATATCTTTCTTATGAATAACATGGATTTTATGAAACTATTAATATATAAGTAATAATTTTAAATCCATGAAACCTTTTTATGGATAAATATTTTTTTTATATGTTAATTTATAATTTTTTTAAAATGTTGGTTTTAATTTGTAAACAGAAATAATAAATTTTATAAATTAAGTTATGTTTCAAATTATTTTAATAGATCATACATTTATTATTTCAAAATATATTTTTAACTCTTTTAGAAAATTAATATATGCAAATTAATTTAAAATTTTTAATTTTTAGTTCAAAATTATTTAATAAAAACCATATTATTTCCAATAATAATGAATAAATTAATTTGTTAAAAACTAGTGACCTAGGTAAAAATAAAAACGGCTAAAAAGGGTTTAACTAAGAGGGAAAGACCACATACATATTTAAAAAATATATATGAAAGGGTGGTTGTGGAATTTACCAACCTTATATCATTTTGTATACATTATTTCCCAATTATGGAGCTACATTCCTTGAGAGTTACTTCCCATCATTAATTTTTTTTTATTTTAAAAAATACCATCCGTTTACACTTATAAAAGGGGAATTAATCTTCCCACTTCCCCTCACACAAAAACCTACTTTTTTCATCCCAAAATCTACTCAAACATCTAATAAAAATGTAACATCCTAGGTAAATAATGAATATGCATTTTCATATTTATTAATATTTGTGAATAAAATGTTAATATTACTTTAAAGGGAATACTATGTTTGATGTCATACCCAATATACAACAATGAGTTTCTTTGAATTCTTACATTGCACACTAATAATATAATAATATTATTTTAAATGGTAGTTAATGCCTAGCCATTGTAATGGCGGGAATGAGCAGAACTAACTACAAAATGATTATATATGTTTGTTAAATATTTTTATATTTATCCAATAAATGTTAGAGGCTTAAAATGTGAATGAATCTAATTTTAAGCATAAATATTCTAATATTCATTAAAAGGTCGATTAACCACATTTTGATGGAGAAACCTTTTTAAAAATACCTTTTGTCAATTTTTTATTTTATATATGACAAAATAAAATCCTTCTTTATATTCGGGACATCAAAATTTACTTTGTGAATATTTTTGTTATTTTTCTGATAAAGTTCATTTTTTTAATGAATAGTGAAAATGATGTAATTCAGAACTTCTTTTTAATATTATTTATTTCTATTGTTATATTATATTTTTAATTGGTTTTAAAGTGTAATTACAATATATTTTTACCATGTAATCCAATGGTGGTCATTGGAATTAATTTCACTTTGAAATTGGACATAAATAAGTGTCAATCTTTTGATAGATATTGTTTCTTAAAAACACGCTATATGTTTTGACAATGGAAATTAATTAATGAAACTTATATGTTTTGAATTTGGTAAAATGTACATCATTTTTGAATTTGGAATATCAAATTTACTTTGGATAAATGTTTGGTATTTTTATGACAAATGTTCATTTTTAATGTATAGTGAAAAATACTGCATTTACTTTAAAACTTCTTTTTTATCTAATTTAATTATATAGTTAGATTGTCCTTTTAATTGGTTTTAAGGTGTAATTTAATTATGTTATTATCAATTAATACAATCTTTTTCGTTGGAAGTAATTCCAATTTTCAATTGAATGTAAAAATATGTTAATCTTTTGATAAATTTTACTTCTTAAAAACCCGTCTTTGGATGTGACAATGAGAATTATTTTTGAAATTAATTACTGAAAATTCGGTGTTTGGAATTTTGTAAAATTGATTCCATATTTTTAATCATAAGGTCCAAATTATTTAATTAAGTCTCTTGTTTTTGGACATTATGAATACTAACGATGGTAATTATCTTTAATTATCTTGAATAATTAGTAATCGTGTAGTTAAGGGTAATAAAATAATATCATAATAATCTAAAATGACCCCAACATATTTCCAAATCCTATTTTTTGAGTCATTTCCGACCATGGGAATCTTTTTACCAAACTTGAGGGCCCAAGGAGTCACATGGGTGTGATAGTGACATTTATGACATTATTTTTAAAAAAAAGAGAAATATAACAAAGGTTTGTATATCCTAAGAAAAATAAATTATTTTTGATTACATAAATGATATCTAAAACTATATATAGTAATTGGAAATATAAAAAGACTTCCTACATCATGATATTTTTTTTATATTTGTATACATTAAATAATTAAATTTACTTATGACACCATGATGATGTAGTGATTACCTCATTAATGAACGATTTAAATAAAATGAAAAGATAAGGTAAATTCTAAGACTTAAACTTGTTGAAAACCTATTTTATGGCTGTATTTCAAAGCCATATTACATGATCCTAAAAACATATCATTGTGGGACCTTCAAAATCCAAAAATCATTTTATAATAAAGTAACATTAAAAGACCTTCCAAAAGTGACCCTCCTTCCCTCTTATAAAAGGCCCCCACATCTACCCCCTTACCCACACCTCTCAAGCCACTGGCTCGTCCAACCTCTACTCATATTATCTCTCCACATCCATCTATTACTCCTAGAAGCCTCACTTTGGGCATAAGTATTTCCAAGGAAGCATTTGGCTCAAATCAAAAAGAGTTACCTGATTTAGAGGTAATGTCTTCTCTCGAGTTTCTTTCTTTTACTTTCCTTATTACCTCAACAATATCTTATTATTATTTGATCCCATAATAACACCAGTATAATAAATATACTAAAATTTTGTTATAATAAGGATTCTACCTACACTTACACACACATCCGTCTAATGGTTAAAGAACATATTGTTTCTGTGGGTGGTGAACTACTGCCTCATGAAACGATGATTGTTCAATATTCATTTAACACCTCTCATGGTGGAAATTATGATGGAACTATATTTATATATGATATATATTATATTTATGTCCTCAAAATTCTTCTGTATTTTGTATTTAAAACATTCCTCTATGCTTTGCATGTTGTGAAAATGCGATAATATCAAATAAAGAAATGTGGACAACCGCCCCCTCAAGTGATGTGACTCGTTCATGCAAAAAATTGAATTTATAAAGAATATAATTAATGAACTTATGTTACCAATATAACATATATATTTTAATGGAATTAAAATATATCTATGTCTAATTTATTTTTAAATTCCATTAATATGAAAAAAAATGAAAGTAGCGTTCATGCGTACGTACGGCGTACCGTCTCCATGAACGGTACATTTAATTTCTTATCTCCAAAAATTATGGAATATTATTAATAACATATATACTTTATATATGATATTTAAATCTTTAACACCATTCTGGAGATGATGTACATATAACTACATGGACAATTTTCTTTAAACAAGTTCATTGGTGACTCATGTTCCGAACATCGATAAAACATATGATATGAACTCAAAAAATTAACTAATTAATATAACAAGATAATATATGATATTAATCGTATAATAAAATTTAAAGTAAGTCCTTATGAAATTATAATTTGACCAAAGTTTATTATTCAGGAATATAAAGAAATGAACAAGACAAGCCATACTTGAGGTAAGGGGATTTCTTATCTCACTTTTAATTCCATGAGATTTCCATTGTTCACCAATTATTTATTGTATGTGGTGTATTATGTACTTCCATTTGATATATATTATCATGATTTTATTTATATTCATGGTATTATGTGATTCATTTTGTTCTTATTATCATTTGGCCATATGACTCGAGTTATTACAATGAGGTAAGGGGTTTTTATCTCAATTTTTATTCCCGTGAGATTCATGCTATATTTTCCACTATCTACTTTGAGTGGTGTATGTACTGAACATTATTCTACTATTTGAGTAATATAAATCCATTTATGGGTATTTACATCAACATTTTATGGTCCTTATTTCATGAGGTGTATGTTTCGTAGGTTACCAAATCGGTAAGGGAACCTTTCACCCTCTTCTTTTTAAAAGGCTTCTTTTTGCTATGTCTTTTAATTAACATATTATTATGTTGGGATATATTATTCTATATCCTTATTACTGTAAATCTTATGTCCAAGTGATGAAATACCCTTATTTCTCTCATCATCTCGTTTTCCAAAATTTTATGTGACGCTGTTAGGCTACTGAATTTTTGTAAGGGAACTTCTTAATCCAATTTCAATTCTTTGGGTTAAACCTCTATTTCTTGATTATATCGTACTATGAATATGTGTGGATGACCTATGATTGTTTTACACTTAATATACACTTATATTTGGTGTATTTATATTTGTCACACATAATTATATAACTGATTTATCCTTAATCTAAGGATATCATCTTTGTACGGGACTTCGTCTCAATCTCCTTTCTTTGAGGCCTCTTTTGATTTCTACACGACTTTATTTTATATGGGGTATAAAAACCCTTTTGACTATTAATTTCATTCAAAATAAATGTTTTTACATGAATCATTTTACTAAACGACAAAAGGGATTGTTTTTTTTGACGTATGCGGTGGCAACGACTTCTCTGCCACCATGACCATTATTTGAGTTTCGACTTCCACTACAAGACAAAACTTTTTTTAAATGAAAAATAAATACCATGTTTTAATTTTCTTTTATTTTGGTATTGAAAATGGTTTTGATAATGTTTTTATTACATAAATGTGTTGTATTGATATCTTGTGATTGAAATGTAGAAATGTTAGGTTTCATTTATGCATGTTTTATGTGATACAATTATGTTATGGTTCTTGGGTATTGTTTATGAAGTCGGGTGGTTCTATGATAAAAAAATGTCAAGTGAGCCCGAGATATCTCTCCAATGAATTGGGTAACATGATGGAGTTAAACTCTATGGTTTCTCCGAAGATATTTAGGGAATATACTGCGATGAGTATTCTAAACGTAACCATGAGGGTTACTCCCAACTTAAAAATGTTAGGAATACCTCAAGTTACCTTTATGTCTTATTATTTCTATGAGTTATCCATAAATCTTATGATTTCATGAGGTATATTAATGTTCTTATGTTTTATGAGTAAAGTATGATTTCATTTATTCTTATTTATACATGGACTAATGTTTTCTTTCCATATTTTTATATCCCTTACTGAGCTTTTTATGCTCATCCCATGTTTTTGAAAATTTTTCCACAGGACATAAAGATGAATAGGGTCGAGGATGGGATCAAGGAAAGACATGATGTCTAAATCATGGAACCATTAATGTTTCTTTTTTAAGAGTTTTTAGGTTATGAAAAAATGGAAACTGAGTATAAGTGAATAATTTATAATCTTTTGAGCTGTAATAGTTATGTCATAATTCCCTAAAACTTTAAACCTGAAAAGATCCTCATTGTGAATTATTCATTTAATTCAAGATTATGTAATGTTTTACGGTTAGGTCCTTATAGTTGGTATCAGAGGTCAGTTTAAATAACTTTAGAGGTTCGGGTATTCTTTAAGCACTAGTGACATTACCATAATGGTTAGGATTTTAGAAGAATTCATAGTAATCTTTATAAACTAAATGAGTTTAAGATAACATGAATAAGTATATCTTAGTATTTACCTTACTTATAAGATATTATATGATGATTTTACTAATATACTCACACTAACCTTTTTGGTTTTAGAAAATGGCTAGATCTAGCAGGCACCAAAGTAACAGTGGATGTGAAGAAAATTGTGACGGTTTTCTGAACGAGAAACTGAATGATATGGGAGCTTCAATGAGAACTCTTGCGGTTATTCTCAACCAACTATCTGGAGTCATGATTGACAACATGAACCTTAGTAATTTTCATAAAGCATCATATATGTGAGAAACAAATCCCAACGGAAGTTCAGGTAATAATCATAAAGGTAAGAATGTTCAAAAACCTATGTGTCAAAGATTTGGAAAGAAACACATAGTAAAATTTATCAAATGGATAGAAAGATTATATAGATGTGGAAATGAAGGTAATAAAGAAGGAACCTGCCATGGAAAAAGGAAGCATCTAGTGGACTCTAGGAAAGGGAAAGAAGATCTTTCTGAAGGGTCAATTGAATGATTTAAATGTGGTGTGCATGGTCATTATTCAAACACATGTCCTACGAAGAAGTTTAGATAATGGGATCAACCGGATCGTACAAATGTTCGTTTACCAATTCCTAATGCCATTCCAATTGAGGATGAAGAAACTGACAATGACCAATGAAAGGTATGGATTATTTCTTAACATATTTTTTCCTATTATTGAAATCTTAGGATATGATTCATGATTTTTTTTGTAGGAAAGAAGTATTTCAGAATAAGTGGGAAAGGAATGGTTAATGGATCAAGAAGAATGTTGAATGAGTAAGAAGTCAACATATAATGGATTAAAGAGTTATGGTAGATTTTATGATGGTGAAATTCTTAAAAGTATTGAGGCTCTTTTGATGATTATATTACATTAGAAGAAATTTTATAGTATGTGTAACCCTCATGTTTGATATATGAAAGTTTTATTCATGGAATAATTATATTTTCTTTTGTGGATATCATTATAAAGAACCATTTTGGTTTATATGATCCTTGAATTTGAGGTAATTACTGGTTAATATATTTTTGGATGCAAAATGCAAGTCATTAGATAAACTTTGTGGTTAAAATATGTTATGGTTATTTTTGATAAATGTATCTCTTTTTGGGAATTTTATAAAATTATATTGTTTTTGAAAAAGGGAAACACACAGACCGTGTGACAACCCGTCACGTCGGATGAAGCTTTGGGAATCGAACCCACAACCGAAGTGCAACTGGTATTTATCACCTACCAATGGACTACGTGAAGTCCCTAGTTCGAATGAAAAATTATTTTTAGTTAGATGATTTTATGAATCAAGAATAAGTTGATATTGGGTAATCAATGGAAATGATTGAACTATCATAGAGGATATGTGATTAGATTAATTACTTTTCATTATGAGACTTTAAGAGTAACTGATGTTATTTAGAGATAAATGTTAAGAATTATCTTGAAAGACTATGTGATTAAATCCTTCAGATATTTGGGTTTCATTTTTAGTTTTGTTTATTTTGAAGAATTTTAATGAAAATTTTTTATTTAATGGTCATTGTTGATCTTTGGGTATTGTTTGAAAATTTTTGAAGATTAAGAGTAGTTTTTCTTTTTGTAAAAGATTATCTTTTTTGGGATTATCTGATCTTGTACTAACCATTTTGGTTTTGGTTAGGACATGGGAAATATATAGTTCATATTTTGTGGATTATGGGATTCTCTAGAAGTTCATTATAGCACTCTTAATGTGAACAAGTCATCCTAAATACTCATCTTTTGGAGAAAATAAGAGTTTGTGTTAGAAATCCAGTAAGAGATGAAAGTATACATGACAAGAAAGTAGGTTTAATTATGTTTTAGTTAATCTCATAAATAAATTCCTCAATAAAAAGTAACTTAAAACAAAAACATTTTCTGTTAACTTTTCCTATTTTGGAATAAAATACCATTTAACCCATCACAATTTTGTGGTTTTCTTGTTGTTAACTTTCTACTAATCATGTTTTCTATCACTCTACATCAGAACTTTACCCTAAGTTTCTCCTCCATATACATGTTTTCATGGGATCCTAGTATTGGTTATCTAAGGTGACTATTGTAATTCTCTTTATTTTATTTAAAGTGATAGTTTTATTGACTCCTTTTCTAATGTGGGGCTTTCAAGAAAGTTTCAGAGCCCAATTTTAAAATTGTGAGGATGAAATTCCCAAAAGGGGGGAAGGATGTAACATTACAGGTAAATAAAGAATATGAAATTTTCATATTTATTAATATGTGTGAATAAAATGATAATATTACTTTAAAGGTAATGCTATGTTTGATGGCGTACCCAATATGCAACAACGAGTTTCCTTGAAATCTTATGTTGCACACTAATAATATAGTAATATTATTTTAAATGGAAGTTAACGCCTATCCGTTGTACTGGAAGGAATGAACAGAACTAACTAAAAAATGATTATATATGTTTGTTAAATATTTTTACATTTATCCAATAAATGTTAGAGGCTTAAAATTCGAAAGAATCCAATTTTAAGCATTCATATTCTAATATTCTTTAAAAGATCAATTAAACGCCTTTTGATGGTGAACCCTTTTTAAAACTACGTTTTATCAATTTTATATGTCATAGTTGAAAAAATAAAATCTTTTTTTAGAATCAAGACATCAAAATTTACTTTGTGTAAATTTTTATTATTTTTCCGAAAAAGTTCATTTTTTAATGAATAGGGAAAATACTGTATTTAAATTCAAAACCACCTTTTAATATAATTTATTTCAATGGTCATATTATCTTTTTAATTGGTTTAAAAGTGTAATTAGAATATATTTTTACCATTTAATACAATTGTGGTTATTGGAATTAATTTCACTTTGAAATTGGACATAAACAAGTGTCAATCTTTTGATAGATATTGTTTCATAAAAACACGCTATTTGTTTTGACAGCGGGAATTAATTATAAAATTAATTAGTCCAACTTCTATGTTTTGAATTTGGTAAAATGGACATAATTTTTGAATTAGGAATATCAAATTTATTTTGGATAATTTTTTGGTATTTTTCTGAAAAATGTTCATTTCTATTGAATAGTGAAAAATACTACATTTTACTTCAAAACTGCTTTTTCATCTGTTTTAATTATATAGTAATATTTTCCTTTTAATTGGTTTTAAAGTGAAACTGGATTATTTTTTTATCAATTAATACAATTTTGTTCATTTGAAGTAATTTCACTTTTGAATTGGATGTAAAAACATGTCAATCTTTTGATAAATTTGACTTCTTAAAAACCCATCTTTGGTTGTGTCAACCAGAATTATTTTTTAAATTAATTACGGAAATTTATGGGTTTGTAATTTGTTAAAATTGATTCCATATTTGGAATCTGGAGGTCCAAATTATGTAATTATGAATCTTTTGGTTTTGGACATTATAAATATTAACGATGACAATTATCTTTAATTATCGTGATTAATTAGTAATCGGGAAGTTAAGGGTAATAAAATAATATCATAATAATAAAAATGACCCCAACATGTGTCAAAATCCCTTTTTTTTAGTCATGGAAGACAATGGTAATCTTTTTACCAAACTTGAGGGCCCATGGAGTCACATGGGTGTGATAGTGACATTTATGACATTATTTTTAAAAAAGAAGAGAAATATAACAAAGGTTTGTATATCCTAAGTAAAATAATTTTAGTTTAGTTTATAGAAATAATATCTTAGACTATAAATCTTTATTTGAAAGCTAAAACTATTTCCTACATCATGATATTTTTTTTATAATTTTTATATGTTACAAAATTAAATTTATTTATGACACTATGATTATGCAGTGATTACCTCACTAATGAACGATTTAAATAAAATGAAACGATAAGGTAATATATAAGACTTAAACTTGTAGAAAACCTATTGGATGGGTGGATTTCTAAGCCTTATCAATTTATCCTCCAAATATATAATTTTGGGACCTTTAAAATCCGAAACGCATTTTATAATAAAGTAACATTTCAAGACTTTCCAAAAATGACCCTCCTCCCTCTTATAAAAGGCCCCCACCTCTACCCCCTTACCCACACCTCTCAAGCCCTTGGATCGTCCAAAATCTACTCATACTATCTATAAAAATCCCTCTCTTACTCCTATAATCCTCACTTTGGGCATAAGCCTTTCCAAGAAAGCCTCTGGCTAAAATCAAAATGAGTTACCCGATTTAGAGGCAATGTCTTCTCTCAAGTTTCTTTCTTTTACCTTCATTCTTCAATCACCACTATATTATTATTATTTTATCCCATAATAATACCAGTATCCTCAATATACTAGGATTCTGTTATGATAGGGATTATATCTACACTTATACACACACACACACACACTCGTCTAATGGTTAAAGAACATACTGTTTCTATGGGTGGCGAACTACTGCCTCACGAAATGATGATTGTTCAATATTATTTTAACACCTCTAATGGTGGCCATTATGATAGAACTATATTTATATATGATATATATTATATTTATTTCCTCTTTATTCTTCTGTATTTTATTTTTAAAACATACCATTATGCTTTTCATGTTGTGCAAATGTGATAATTTCATATGAGGAAGTGTGGACAACCGCCCCCTCTAGTGATGTGACTTGTTCATGCCAAACATGGAATTTATAAAGAATATAATTAATAAAATTATTTTACCTATATAACATATATATTATACTATAATTTTAATATATCTATGTCTAATTTAGTTTTAAACTCCATTAATATGACAAAAAAATGAATGTAGCGTTAATGCGTACGTACGACCTATCGTCTCCATGAATGGTACATTTCATTTATTATCTCCAAAAATTATGGAATTTTATTAAATACATATATACTGGATATATATGATATCTAAATCATGAACCTCATTCCTGAGATGATTTACATATAACTACATGGACAATTCTCTTCAAACAAGTTCATTGTTGACTTATGTACCGAACATCGACAAAACGTATGATATGAACTCACATAGTTAACTAATTATTATAACATGATAATATGTGATATGAATTGAATAATAAACTTTAAAGGAAGTCCTTAATCAATTATAAATTGACCAAATTGTATTATTAAGGAATATAAAGAAACGAACAAGAAAAGTCGTACTTGAGGTAAGGGGATTTCTTATCTCACTTTTAATTCCGTGAGATTTCCATTGTTCGCCGATTATTTATTGCATGTGGTGTATTGTCAACATCCATTTGATATATAATATCATTATTCTATTTATATTCATTCTATTATGTGATTCATTTGGTTCTTACTATCCTTTGGTCATACGACTCAATTTATTACAACGAGGTAAAGGGTTTTTATCTCACTTTTGTATTCCCGTGAGATTCATGCTATATTTGCCAGTATCTCCTATGAGTGGTGTATGTAATGACCATTATTCTACAATTTTAGTAATATAAATACATTTATGGGTATTTACATCAACATTTTTTGGTCCTTATTTCATGGGGTGTATGTTCTGTAGGTTACCAAATTGGTAAGGGAACCTTTCACCCCCTTCTTTTCAAAAGGCTTCTTTTTTATATGTCTTTTAATTCACAACTTCTTATGTTGTGATATGTTCTTATATATACTTATTGCTTTAAATATTATATACAAGAGATGAGATTCCATTTTTTCTTTCATTAACTCGTTTTCTAAAATTTGATGTGACGCTGTTAGGCTACCAAATTTTTGTAAGGGAACTTCTTAATCAAATTTTAATTCTTTGGGTTAAACCTCTACTTCGTGATTATGTACTGCTATGAATATATGTGGATGAACTATGATTATTTTACACTTAATATCCACATATATTTTGTGTATTTATATTTGTCACAAATAATTATGTAATTGATTTATCCTTAATATAAGGATACCGTCTTTGTTCGGGACTTCGTCTCAATCTACTTTCATTGAGGCATCTTTTGATTTCTACACGACTTTATTTTATATGTTGTATAAAAAACCTTTTAACTTTTAATTTCATTCAAAAGTAATATTTTTACATGAAGCATTTTACTAAATGACAAAAGGGAATGTTTTTGTCTTACGTATGTAGGGACAACAACTTCTCTTCCACCATGACCATTATTTGAGTTTCAGCTTCCTCTACAAGCCATAACTTTTTTTAAATGAAAAATAAATACAATGTTTTACTTTTATTTTATTTTGGTATTGAAAATGGTTTTTATAATGTTTTGATTATATCAATGTGTTTTATTGATATCTTGTGATTGAAATGTGGAAATGTTATGTTTCCTTTATGCATGTTTTAGGTGATAAGATTATGTTATGGTTCTTGGGAATTGTTTATGAAGTCTGGTGGTTCCATGATAAACTAAGGGAGAGTGATCCTGAGATAGCTCTCCAATGCATTGGGTAACGTGAAGGAGTTAAAATCCAAGGTTCCTCCGAAGAGATTTAGGGAATATACTGTGATGGGTATTCCAAACATAACCATGAGGGTTATTCCCTACCTAAGAATGTTGTGAATGCCTCTAGTTACCTTTATGTCTTTTGATTTCTATGAGTTATTCATAAATATTATGATTTAATGAGGTATGTTAAAGTGATTATGTTTTATGAGTAATTTATTATTTTATTTATTCTTATATATACATGGACTAATGTTTTCTTTCAGTATTTTTATATCCCTTACTGAGCTTTTTATGCTCATCCCAAGTTTTTGAAATGTTTTCCACAGGACTTAAAGATGAATCGGGTCAAGGATGGGATCAAGGAAAGACATGCTATCTATATCATGGAACTAGTCATGTTTCATTTTTAAGAGTTTTTATGTTAATAAAAAATTGAAACTGAGTACAAGTGTCTACTTTATAATCTTTTGAGATGTAATAGTTATGTCCTAATTCTCCAAAACTCTAAACCTGAAAATATCCTCAATGCGAATTATTTATTTAGTTCAATATTATGTAATTTTTTAAGGCCTAGTCCTTATAAAAAATGACTTTAAATATTTAAGAAGTTTTTTCTTCTCAGAATACCCTAAATAAATGTGTTAATCCTCTTTTCAAAGGAGTTAATCAAAGGAGTGATATGTTAATATCTAATTACACATTTCTAATTTCTATTTCTTTATGAGAAATTAATATTCATAAAATTACATTACACCATTTGAAATTATGTTATTAGTATCATTATTATACTTTTATATTATTATAAAGGTGTAATAATCATTAACCACCCGTCCATTTTACTTTATGAAAAATGAAAATGTTAACTGTGCTTACGTGAAGACGACTACTTCTCCAAAGAAACATGTTTTTTATTTCACCACCAAACCTGGATGGTCCAAAAGGGGACTTACCTAAATATGTATAATATTTATATCAAATTTGTTTTCATGTAATTTTAAACAATTTTAGTTATATATTCCTCAATTTTAAAAATGAATTTATCATCGATGCGTACATGCAGACTACCACCTCCATAAAATGATGCATTATGTTTTTCAGTACCACCTTCATAAATAGTTTTTGTTTATATTTTATTAGTATATATTATATATATAATTAATATATATCATGAATATGGGTTTTTATTTGTGAAATAAAATTAATGATCATTATAAGGTAATCCATCAATATTAGTAAATAACTAAAAAATAGTTTTTCACCATTTTCATTTACCTGAAACGTGACTAAAAATCCAATTTAATAGAATTATAAAATTAGAAATATTTATAAAACCTAATAAATTGTACCTTCAATTGTTTTTAAATGATTATCTTTGTGGGAACAAAGAATACCCACACATCTTTTATACACCAAGTTCAAAATAGATAAGATTATTTACACCTGATATTGAAAATAGATTATAACAATCTAATACATGAAGAGAATTGTTATTAATAATGTTTATAAATATAAATTTGTATGAATAAGGTTATAAATTATGAATTAATATCTTTATAATTATGAAATATGAGGTTAAATCTCATCTTTGGAAATAAAGGGTAAAGTTAATAGACTTTGTAGCTAAAACTATTTTCATTGAGTTATACAATTTCTTATTGAACTTATTTCTTCTATGAATTTCAATTTTGAACGATGTTATATGTTCTATTAATGGGTAATGTTTTATTTATCCAATTTCCTTTCCCTAAAAGGTTTTCTTATCACTAAAAACATATAATAATTTAAAAGAGACTCATAAATATGAATTTTAATTTGATGAACACAAAATGGTTTCAAAAAAGATATTTCCATGATTTCATTTTCATTTTAGTCTCTATCTTAAAAATTATCTATCCCCAATAGAGTTATGTTTCATTCCCCCAAATATTTTTCTTTTATTTGGGGATTTTTTTGGTGATGATTTATTTAGAATCAAATGATTTAATTCCAAATATTTTTGTAGAACATTTGGTATTTTTTCTAAACCCATTTTATTTCTATGGTTTCTTTTCGAAAATTGAGTAATTTATATTTGGGTGTTTTATTAATCCAATTTTATGTCCATGGGATCTTTATAAAATGTTAATTATTATTATTTGAAAGTTTTAAGAAACTAGTTTTATTTCTATTTGATATTTGTAATTTAAAAATTAATGATTTTTAACATGCACATGTAAAAATGGATGAATGATAGATGTGTTGGGTCGGAGGTGATGGCAAGAGGGGGGGGGGTGAATTGCCTTTTTAAAATTAATTAACAATTTAAAACAAATTTAAATGCAGCGGAAAGTAAAATGGCAAGACACAATTGATAACGGAGTTCGGCTTTAAACTCAAGCCTACGTCTCCGCTCCCAACTCAACCGTTGGGAGATTTATACGACCGCTTGCTTTTTAATGGTTATAGAAAGAAACCCACTAGCCGTTTTAAGGTAGGCTAGATCACCTTCTTACAGCTTGCTTTTTTATTATGGTTGTAGCAAGAAACCCAAGTTGAAAGAAGGAAGAAAAAGGGTGGTTTGTTTTAATACAAACCCAATTAAGAACTAAACAAATGAAGTAAATAATTTAGAACAAACTAGAGGAAGCCTTGAGCGCCAAGAAGTGAGTGTAGTTGATGTAGAGGCAGCCCAAGCTTCAAGGATGGCAATTGAATCTCAAGTGGCCTTTGAGAATTGTCGTAGGAGCCTCAAAATGATCAAAATAGCTTTGGTATGCTTTGGTATATGATCGGGGGTCTTCCCGGCATCCATGGACGTCTATTTATAGGAGAAATACTCCCAAATACTTCAATATGGCCGTTGGAGGGCTTTCGGAGCCGTTGGGGATCAAGTGGGCAAGTCTGATCAAGCTCTAACGGCTAGTTTGACTTTGCTTACCGGCTGACCGGTGCTTGTCCACCGGCTGGCCGGTGCCTTGGAAGGTGGAGGGAGCTTCTGCCCAGGAGCCACCGGCTGGCCGGTGGGAAGGCCACCGGCTGGCCGGTGGTGAGACAGTAGGTCTCACTTATTCCAAAGAGTTCCACCGGCTGGCCGGTGAGGAGGCCACCGGCTGGCCGGTGGTCTGGACAGAAGACATCCCATTCTGTCTGGGCCCACCGGTTGGCCGGTGGCCAGACACCGGCTGACCGGTGGCACCTGGCAGAGGGCAAGCCCTTCTGCCTTGTCCACCGGCTGGCCGATGGACTGGATCCGGCTGGCCGGTGCCCTTACCGGCTGGCCGGTGGTCCTACATCGGCTGGCCGGTGGACTTGAAAAAAGTCCAATTTTCCTTTTTTTTCCACTTCTTGCTCCTGAAATCATGCCTATTAACAAGAACACTTGAAACAACATTAGATCACTATGAGAGTGATTGTGATCATTAAAATCCAAGAGAGTGGGGTACAACAATCTCCCCCTATTTTGATGATCACAATCACAAAAAAGAAATCTTTAAAAAAAGGGTATGAAAGCTTTAAAAAAAAAGGTATGTCAATTGAAAACTTTAAATAAACAATTTGAACTTGGAAAACTTAGAGACGTGCCAAATATAATGATCTTGAAAGCATTGAAATACTGAGAAAGGAGCTTTTTTTTGAAATTGCAACCAAAAGCCATTTTTTAAAGAAATCAATTGAAAACAATAACTTAATCATTTAAAACAGATTTTGATGACATCAATGATTTAAAATGGAACTTGTAAAAAGAGCATTTTAATAAAAAACTATGTAATAGAGAGGTTTTCTCCCCCTTTGGGATTATCAAAATAGGAGAAAAATTATGAAAGAAAAATACTAATAAGTAATGAAAAAAAGGATGGAAAGATAAGATAACTTGAATTCCATAAAAGATGAAACGATACAAAGGAAGTTCAAAAACAAATACAAATACAAATACAAGCCAAAAAACAGAAACGGTTCTATTCACTCCTAGAGGGCCGAGAGTGACGGCGGCGCCTGAAGGTCGGAGGAGCCGGAGGAGCCTGGACCGCCTCAAAGCGACGATCTAGAGAATCAATCCGTGAGTGAAGCTGATCAAACTGAGAGCTGATGTAGGAGAACTGTAAGTCCAGCCGGTTCTCAATCTGATCCTGGAAGCGTAGGAACTGGTCAGCCGTCACCGGTAAGCCACCAGCATCAGTAGGAGGGGGCACAGCCTCAGCAGGCTCAGGTGCATCATCACCCTCTCCAGCCTCCTCATCAGCAGCAGCATCAGCCTCATCTTCGCTGTCACCACTGCCTTCCTCTTCATCATCATCACTATCCTCACTGTCTGAAAGGGGATAGGCAGCGGCGATAGCAGGAGGCATGGCATTGGCAGGAGGATGGGAATGAGTCTGAGGAGAGTAGGCCTTGAGAAGACCGTCCTTGTCCACAATCCATTCCTGACGCCAAGGGTGCCAACGGATGTTCATTCGTTGCACCATCATAAAATTCACTATGCTATCCTTCGTTGGCTGCTCGAAGGAAGTAGCATGAAGAGGCACATCAAGAAATGAAAAGATTTTAGTCAAGAGGCGTCCGTAGGGTAGAGTTTTGGACCGGCGCGGGTGCTCAGCCACATAAGTCATGGCCCGGAACAGAAACCGGACCAAATTGAAGTGTATGCCTCGGGTGATAAATGAGAGAAGATAAATGTCAATGAATTTGACATTATCATGATCCCCGATACGGGGCGCAAGGGAAGTTTGGATGAGGCGCTCAATAATACGATGATTAGGAGAAAGCTGGGAGAGCTTGACAATAGGATTTGTGGGCTGCCCTATGAGATGCTCAAGGGCTTCAGCTACATCAAACTCACGGTCCCGTGGAAACTCCCCCTGAGCAAAAGCATGGGGTCCAACATGAGGAACCCCGAGCATCCGGGCAATCTCCAACGAAGTGATAGTGATGGGTTGCCCAAGAGCAGTGGAGGAGATGGTATCAATGTCATCAGAAACGGACCATGTCAAATGAGCATAGAACTCTTTGACTAGAAGAGGATAAATGACATCCTTCTCAGGGGGTTCAAAGAAAGAATGCCAATGTTGATACTCAATAATCGAGAAAAGCTCAAGACGAGCAGTAGACAACCAAGAAAAATCAATTACCCTACCCGGCAGAATAACTTTTTCATGCCAAATGTCCGGGAGTTGAGGGATGGAAGGAGGAGGAGGAGCTTCTTGAGCGATTCCCTTGCCTTTGCGAGTGGATCGAGGTCCCATGAAGGCAAAAGGAGCAAAAAGAGAGAGATTGAGAGAAGAGGGAGCTTGAGAGAGCAAGGAGGAGGTTAGGGTTTGGAGGACCTGTGGTTCTAGGAGGAGCAGCCCGAGAGAGAAGAGAGAAATGAGGGAGGAAGGGTTTTAAAATCAATTTTAACCCTTCCTCGGCCGGCCCATTAAGCAGAACCCGACACCACCGGTTAACCGGTGATGTACCACCGGTTGACCGGTGGCACTAAAAGTCATAAAAAAAATAAAAAACAGAATTAAGAAAAAAGTTTAAAAAAAAATTCTAATAAAAATCAAATATAAGCAAGCCAAGAAAGTCAAATATTTAATAGTGCTCATTGACGAATCATTCCTAACTCCCCTTTAATAAAATCAAAACGGTCAACCGGGAGCGGTTTGGTAAAAATATCAGCTAATTGGAAATCAGTGGAAATGAAGTCCAAAGTGATATCTCCTTTTTGAAAATGGTCACGAAGGAAATGATGCCTTAAGTCTATGTGCTTTGTCCTAGAATGTTGTATTGGATTCTTAGAGATACTAATGGCACTAGTGTTGTCACACCGAATTGGGACATGATCATAGGAAAGACCATAATCCAAGAGAGTGTGTTGCATCCAAATAATATGGGCACAACAATTGCCAGCGGCTACATACTCGGCCTCGGCAGTAGAAAGAGCAACACAATTTTGCTTCTTGCTACTCCACGAAACAAGGGACTTGCCTAGCAGATGACAGGTTCCACTAGTACTCTTACGATCTAATTGACATCCGCCAAAATCAGCATCCGAATAAGAAGATAGTTCAAAAGAAGTATTTGAGGGATAAAATAAACCAATATTTTTTGATCCTTTTAAATACTTAAAAATTCTTTTGACCGATTTAAGATGGGATTCTTTAGGATTGGCTTGAAAACGAGCACAAAGGCAAACACTAAACATGATGTCAGGACGGGTCGCAGTTAGGTAAAGTAGACTCCCGATCATACTCCTATAAAGCTTGTTATCCACCGGTTTCCCGGCTTCGTCTAACGTAAGCTTACATGAAGTACTCATGGGTGTACTAATTTCCTTTACTTGATCCATACCAAAACGACTTAGAAGCTCGTTTGTGTATTTGCTTTGGCTTAGAGAAATACCTTTTGAATTTTGAAAAATTTGAAAACCAAGAAAAAATTTCAATTCTCCCATAAAACTCATTTCAAATTCTTTTCTCATTAAATCTGAAAAATCAGTACAAAGAGATTCTTTGGTAGAACCAAAGATAACATCATCATCATAAATTTGGACGATTAAAAGATCTTTTGTAGTGTGTTTTAAAAAGAGGGTACAATCGGCTTGACCCATTTTAAAATCATTTTCTAAAAGAAATTTTGTTAACCGCTCATACCAAGCCCGAGGGGCTTGCTTTAAGCCATAAAGAGCCTTGGTTAACTTAAAAACATGATTTGGAAATTTTGGATCTTCAAAACCGGGAGGTTGTTCAACAAAGATTTTTTCAGAAATAAAACCATTTAAAAAAGCACTTTTAACATCCATTTGAAAAAGCTTAAAATTTAAGTGGGCGGCGAATGCCAACAAGATCCTAATGGATTCTAACCTAGCAACGGGGGCAAAGGTTTCACCATAATCGATTCCTTCTTATTGATTATAGCCCTTAGCTACTAGGCGAGCCTTGTTCCGGGTTATGTTTCCTTGATCATCAAGTTTGTTCCTAAAAACCCATTTAGTGCCAATAATTGGATGATCATTGGGTCTTTCAACAAGAGTCCAAACATCATTTCTAGAGAATTGATTTAGTTCCTCTTGCATTGCAAGAACCCAATTCTCATCATTAATGGAATCATTAACGGTTTGAGGTTCTAGGTGAGAAATGAAGGCTTGATGTTCAACTTCATTGAGGATAGATCTTCTAGTTCGAGTACCGGCTTGAAGGTCACCTATGACATTTTCTAAAGGATGGTCTCTAGAAGGTTTCCAAACCTTGGGCAAGGTGGAAGGCGAAGTAGGTGAAGAGGGTTCTTGATGGTCATCCTCCTTGGGAGGAGAAGAGGAATCATCCAAATGAAGCTTATCAAGCTTATCTTCAACATCCTCAATGACCGGGTGAGGTTTTGGAAGAGTTTCATCAAATTTGACGTGAGATGATTCTTCGATGGTTTTAGAACATTTATTGAAGACACGATAGGCTTTGCTTGAGTTGGAGTACCCAAGAAAAATACCTTCATCGGATTTGGCATCAAATTTCCCTAGGTTATCTTTTGTGTTAAGGATAAAGCATTTACACCCAAACACTTTAAAATAACCAACTTTGGGCAATTTGCCTTTCCAAAGTTCATAGGGGGTTTTCTTAAGAAGGGGTCTTACAAGGACTCTATTAATAGTATAACAAGCAGTGTTTACCGCCTCGGCCCAAAAATATTGAGGGAGGTCGAATTCACTAAGGAGGGTTCGAGCGATTTCTTGGAGAGTTCGGTTTCTCCTTTCAACCACTCCATTTTGTTGAGGAGTCCTAGGGGCTGAGAAGGTGTGATTGTATCCTTGAGAGGAACACAATTCATCGAATTCTTTGTTCTCGAATTCACCACCATGATCACTACGAAGAGATATGATTTTATATCCTTTTTCGTTTTCTACTTTCCTAGAGAATTTCAAAAAGGTTTTACAAGCATCATTCTTATGGGCTAAAAAGAAAACCCAAGTAAAACGAGAAAAGTCATCAACAATAACTAAGGTATAGGATTTTCCACCTAAGCTTGCTACGGGAGTAGGACCAAAAAGATCAAGATG
This sequence comes from Viscum album, assembly GCA_963277665.1. Lineage (NCBI taxonomy): Eukaryota > Viridiplantae > Streptophyta > Magnoliopsida > Santalales > Viscaceae > Viscum > Viscum album. Next base: position 711,625,353 of record OY728162.1, read on the forward strand.
AAGGAGTTCAAGAGATTTTGAGGTGGACACTTCCTTCTTAGATTTGAAAGAAGACTTGTGTTGCTTACCAAGTTGGCATGGCTCACAAATCAAATCTTTCTTAAATTTAAGTTTAGGAAGGTCACGAATGAGCTTGTTCTTATTAAGCTTTAGAAGTGAATGAGAGCTACAATGCCCCAATCTTCTATGCCAAAGCCAAGACTCATTGTCAAGAGCACTTAAACATTTAACATTTTGGCTAGCTAGAGATTTTAAATCAATAATGTAAACATTTTGAAAACGGGAAGTAGAAAATATCAACTTGTTTTGAAAATCTAACACATTGCATAAATCATTTTGAAAATTGACTGAAAAACCACTATCACAAAGTTGACTAATGCTAATTAAATTATGCTTTAAACCTTTAACTAATAAAACATCTTTAATAAAAGAGGAGCTACCAAAACCAATGGTACCTATTCCGACGATCTTGCTTTTTGAGTTATCACCAAAGGTGACATATCCTCCATCGAATTCTTCAAGAGAGTTGAACTCGGAGGGATCGCCACACATGTGCCTTGAGCAACCGCTGTCGAGATACCACGAGCCTTTAGAGATCCTACTCTTTTGGCGTTTATCCTACAAAATCAAGAAAGAAGAGATTTTGGTACCCATATAAGTTTGGGTCCGGAAAGATTAGCAAAAAGAGACTTTTGAACCCATAATGTTCTAGAGGGATTCCTTCTATGATACTCATCCGAGTAGGTAATGGATTTGGGTCTTCCATACCTAGCATTTTTACAATCACATTCATAAATCATGTGACCGGTCTTTTTACAATAATTACAAAATTTGTATTGAGAGCTCCCCCTTACAAAAGTAGTGGGTGCCCTAGTAAAAGTGGATTGCTTGTTATAGCCAAGTCCATGTGTGGTTCTAGCCGAACGCTGAGAACCTGGTAATTTAGTTAAGTTTTGTTCACCTTGGGTGAACTTGGCAAGAGATTCCTTCAAATCCTTAATGGTAGAATTTAAAGAATCTACATTTGGAATATTTTTGACTTTAAGGGCAAGCTCCTCATTCTCTTTGAGAAGTTTGTCTTTTTCGGAAATAAGAGTTTTGTTTTTCTTTTTCAAGGTCAAAAATTTAGAGGTAAGTTCGTGAAAACCTTCCTCTAATTGATCTCTTGCATTTTGAAGTTCTTCATAAGACATATCATTATTAAAAGAAGAAGATGAGGAAGAAGAGTGAGAAGAAGAGTGAGAAGAGGATACCTCATCAAATTCCATTAGGCATTTTCCACCTTCATCACTTGAGTCGCTTGATGACATGGAGTCATCACTTGCACTCCATGTTGATGCTTTGAAGGCCTTCTTGTCTTTCTTTTCTTTTAACCTTTTCTTGAAAATGTGGCACTCCGGTTTGATGTGGCCTTTCTTTCCACATTCAAAGCAAGTGATTTCTTTCTCCGCCTTTGGCTCTTCCTTTCGTGCCTTTTGAAATTTCTTCTTCTTCTTCATGAACTTACTCATTTTCCTTGCTAGTTGAGCCATCTCGGATTCACTATCATCGGAGGAGCTTTCTTCCTTTGCCTTGAAAGCAATGTTCTTTTTCTCCCTGAAGATCTTTCCTTCTTTATCGGCTTGTCTTTTCATGGTAATCTCATAAGTCATGAGTGACCCTATGAGTTCTTCAACCGGCATCTTCTTGACATCTTTCGCTTCTTGGATTGTCGTCACCTTTGGTGCCCAAGAGCTTGGTAGGACCCAAAGAATTTTCTTCACCATTGTTTCTGCTGAAACATCATCACCAAGGGACTTTCTCCCATTGCAAACATCAGTAAAACGAGTAAACATTTCAGTGATTGACTCATGTGGGTGCATTGTGAAACTCTCAAAGTCTTGACGATACATATCTAACCTAGTGTCTTTGACTTTGTTAGTGCCCTCATGGGTCACTTCCAAAAGTTTCCAAATTTCGTGTGAGGTGGTGCAAGTAGAAATACGATTAAACTCATTACGGTCTAACCCACAATGAAGAGCATTCATGGCTTTGCCATCAAGCTCAAAATTGGCAATGTCTTCGGGGGTCTAATTAGATTCATCCTTACTAGAAAGAGTGTAGCCTTGCATAACAATTCTATATATAGGATAGCCAATACTCCTAAGAAAAGTAATCATTCGTGTTTTCCAATATGTGTAATCGGTTCCATCGAAGTATGGAGCCCGAGTCATGGAATACCCTTCGGGTGCTTGTGAGGAAGAAGCCATCACTATGGATTTTTCGTTTGTAACCGGTTAAGGTATTACACAAACGCTCCCTCTGATCCTTTAGAAAATGTCATAGGTGACCTTCAAGCCGGTACTCGAACTAGAAGATCTATCCTCAATGAAGTTGAACATCAAGCCTTCATTTCTCACCTAGAACCTCAAACCGTTAATGATGCCATTAATGATGAGAATTGGGTTCTTGCAATGCAAGAGGAACTAAATCAATTCTCTAGAAATGATGTTTGGACTCTTGTTGAAAGACCCAATGATCATCCAATTATTGGCACTAAATGGGTTTTTAGGAACAAACTTGATGATCAAGGAAACATAACCCGGAACAAGGCTCGCCTAGTAGCTAAGGGCTATAATCAAGAAGAAGGAATCGATTATCGTGAAACCTTTGCCCCCGTTGCTAGGTTAGAATCCATTAGGATCTTGTTGGCATTCGCCGCCCACTTAAATTTTAAGCTTTTTCAAATGGATGTTAAAAGTGCTTTTTTAAATGGTTTTATTTCTGAAAAAATCATTGTTGAACAACCTCCCGGTTTTGAAGATCCAAAATTTCCAAATCATGTTTTTAAGTTAACCAAGGCTCTTTATGGCTTAAAGCAAGCCCATCGGGCTTGGTATGAGCGGTTAACAAAATTTCTTTTAGAAAATGATTTTAAAATGGGTCAAGCCGATTGTACCCTCTTTTTAAAACACACTTCAAAAGATCTTTTAATCGTCCAAATTTATGTTGATGATGTTATCTTTGGTTCTACCAAAGAATCTCTTTGTACTGATTTTTCAGATTTAATGAGAAAAGAATTTGAAATGAGTTTTATGGGAGAATTGAAATTTTTTCTTGGTTTTCAAATTTTTCAAAATTCAAAAGGTATTTCTCTAAGCCAAAGAAAATACACAAACGAGCTTCTAAGTCGTTTTGGTATGGATCAAGTAAAGGAAATTAGTACACCCATGAGTACTTCATGTAAGCTTACGTTAGACGAAGCCGGGAAACCGGTGGATAACAAGCTTTATAGGAGTATGATCGGGAGTCTACTTTACCTAACTGTGACCCGTCCTGACATCATGTTTAGTGTTTGCCTTTGTGCTCGTTTTCAAGCCAATCCTAAAGAATCCCATCTTAAATCGGTCAAAAGAATTTTTAAGTATTTAAAAGGATCAAAAAATCTTGGTTTATTTTATCCCTCAAATACTTCTTTTGAACTATCTTCTTATTCGGATGCTGATTTTGGCGGATGTCAATTAGATCGTAAGAGTACTAGTGGAACCTGTCATCTGCTAGGCAAGTCCCTTGTTTCGTGGAGTAGCAAGAAGCAAAATTGTGTTGCTCTTTCTACTGCCGAGGCCGAGTATGTAGCCGCTGGCAATTGTTGTGCCCATATTATTTGGATGCAACACACTCTCTTGGATTATGGTCTTTCCTATGATCATGTCCCAATTCGGTGTGACAACACTAGTGCCATTAGTATCTCTAAGAATCCAATACAACATTCTAGGACAAAGCACATAGACTTAAGGCATCATTTCCTTCGTGACCATTTTCAAAAAGGAGATATCACTTTGGACTTCATTTCAACTGATTTCCAATTAGCTGATATTTTTACCAAACCGCTCCCGGTTGACCGTTTTGATTTTATTAAAGGGGAGTTAGGAATGATTCGTCAATGAGCACTATTAAATATTTGACTTTCTTGGCTTGCTTATATTTGATTTTTATTAGAATTTTTTTTTAAACTTTTTTCTTAATTCTGTTTTTTATTTTTTTATGACTTTTAGTGCCACCGGTCAACCGGTGGTACATCACCGGTTAACCGGTGGTGTCGGGTTCTGCTTAATGGGCCAGCCGAGGAAGGGTTAAAATTGATTTTAAAACCCTTCCTCCCTCATTTCTCTCTTCTCTCTCGGGCTGCTCCTCCTAGAACCGCAGGTCCTCCAAACCCTAACCTCCTCCTTGCTCTCTCAAGCTCCCTCTTCTCTCAATCTCTCTCTTTTTGCTCCTTTTGCCTTCATGGGACCTCGATCCACTCGCAAAGGCAAGGGAATCGCTCAAGAAGCTCCTCCTCCTCCTTCCATCCCTCAACTCCCGGACATTTGGCATGACAAAGTTATTCTGCCGGGTAGGGTAATTGATTTTTCTTGGTTGTCTACTGCTCGTCTTGAGCTTTTCTCGATTATTGAGTATCAACATTGGCATTCTTTCTTTGAACCCCCTGAGAAGGATGTCATTTATCCTCTTCTAGTCAAAGAGTTCTATGCTCATTTGACATGGTCCGTTTCTGATGACATTGATACCATCTCCTCCACTGCTCTTGGGCAACCCATCACTATCACTTCGTTGGAGATTGCCCGGATGCTCGGGGTTCCTCATGTTGGACCCCATGCTTTTGCTCAGGGGGAGTTTCCACGGGACCGTGAGTTTGATGTAGCTGAAGCCCTTGAGCATCTCACAGGGCAGCCCACAAATCCTATTGTCAAGCTCTCCCAGCTTTCTCCTAATCATCGTATTATTGAGCGCCTCATCCAAACTTCCCTTGCGCCCCGTATCGGGGATCATGATAATGTCAAATTTATTGACATTTATCTTCTCTCATTTATCACCCGAGGCATACACTTCAATTTGGTCCGGTTTCTGTTCCGGGCCATGACTTATGTGGCTGAGCACCCGCGCCGGTCCAAAACTCTACCCTACGGACGCCTCTTGACTAAAATCTTTTCATTTCTTGATGTGCCTCTTCATGCTACTTCCTTCGAGCAGCCAACGAAGGATAGCATAGTGAATTTTATGATGGTGCAACGAATGAACATCCGTTGGCACCCTTGGCGTCAGGAATGGATTGTGGACAAGGACGGTCTTCTCAAGGCCTACTCTCCTCAGACTCATTCCCATCCTCCTGCCAATGCCATGCCTCCTGCTATCGCCGCTGCCTATCCCCTTTCAGACAGTGAGGATAGTGATGATGATGAAGAGGAAGGCAGTGGTGACAGCGAAGATGAGGCTGATGCTGCTGCTGATGAGGAGGCTGGAGAGGGTGATGATGCACCTGAGCCTGCTGAGGCTGTGCCCCCTCCTACTGATGCTGGTGGCTTGCCGGTGACGGCTGACCAGTTCCTACGCTTCCAGGATCAGATTGAGAACCGGCTGGACTTACAGTTCTCCTACATCAGCTCTCAGTTTGATCAGCTTCACTCACGGATTGATTCTCTAGATCGTCGCTTTGAGGCGGTCCAGGCTCCTCCGGCTCCTCCGACCTTCAGGCGCCGCCGTCACTCTCGGCCCTCTAGGAGTGAATAGAACCGTTTCTGTTTTTTGGCTTGTATTTGTATTTGTATTTGTTTTTGAACTTCCTTTGTATCGTTTCATCTTTTATGGAATTCAAGTTATCTTATCTTTCCATCCTTTTTTTCATTACTTATTAGTATTTTTCTTTCATAATTTTTCTCCTATTTTGATAATCCCAAAGGGGGAGAAAACCTCTCTATTACATAGTTTTTTATTAAAATGCTCTTTTTACAAGTTCCATTTTAAATCATTGATGTCATCAAAATCTGTTTTAAATGATTAAGTTATTGTTTTCAATTGATTTCTTTAAAAAATGGCTTTTGGTTGCAATTTCAAAAAAAAGCTCCTTTCTCAGTATTTCAATGCTTTCAAGATCATTATATTTGGCACGTCTCTAAGTTTTCCAAGTTCAAATTGTTTATTTAAAGTTTTCAATTGACATACCTTTTTTTTTAAAATCTTTCATACCCTTTTTTTAAAGATTTCTTTTTTGTGATTGTGATCATCAAAATAGGGGGAGATTGTTGTACCCCACTCTCTTGGATTTTAATGATCACAATCACTCTCATAGTGATCTAATGTTGTTTCAAGTGTTCTTGTTAATAGGCATGATTTCAGGAGCAAGAAGTGGCAAAAAAAAGGAAAAGTGGACTTTTTTCAAGTCCACCGGCCAGCCGGTGTAGGACCACCGGCCAGCCGGTAAGGGCACCGGCCAGCCGGATCCAGCCCATCGGCCAGCCGGTGGACAAGGCAGAAGGGCTTTCCCTCTGCCAGGTGCCACCGGTCAGCCGGTGTCTGGCCACCGGCCAACCGGTGGGCCCAGACAGAATGGGATGTCTTCTGTCCAGACCACCGGCCAGCCGGTGGCCTCCTCACCGGCCAGCCGGTGGAACTCTTTGGAATAAGTGAGACCTACTGTCTCACCACCGGCCAGCCGGTGGCCTTCCCACCGGCCAGCCGGTGGCTCCTGGGCAGAAGCTCCCTCCACCTTCCAAGGCACCGGCCAGCCGGTGGACAAGCACCGGTCAGCCGGTAAGCAAAGTCAAACTAGCCGTTAGAGCTTGACCAGACTTGCCCACTTGATCCCCAACGGCTCCGAAAGCCCTCCAACGGCCATATTGAAGTATTTGGGAGTATTTCTCCTATAAATAGACGTCCATGGATGCCGGGAAGACCCCCGATCATATACCAAAGCATACCAAAGCTATTTTGATCATTTTGAGGCTCCTACGACAATTCTCAAAGGCCACTTGAGATTCAATTGCCATCCTTGAAGCTTGGGCTGCCTCTACATCAACTACACTCACTTCTTGGCGCTCAAGGCTTCCTCTAGTTTGTTCTAAATTATTTACTTCATTTGTTTAGTTCGTAATTGGGTTTGTATTAAAACAAACCACCCTTTTTCTTCCTTCTTTCAACTTGGGTTTCTTGCTACAACAATAATAAAAAAGCAAGCTGTAAGAAGGTGATCTAGCCTACCTTAAAACGGCTAGTGGGTTTCTTGCTATAACCATTAAAAAGCAAGCGGTCGTATAAATATCCCAACGGTTGAGTTGGGAGCGGAGACGTAGGCTTGAGTTTAAAGCCGAACTCCGTTATCAATTGTGTCTTGCCATTTTACTTTCCGCTGCATTTAAATTTGTTTTAAATTGTTAATTAATTTTAAAAAGGCAATTCACCCCCCCTCTTGCCATCACCTCCGACCCAACAAGATGGGTTCCTACATCACCCATTAATTAACAAGTTATAAGTATATAAATAATAATATAATTATTAAAGAGTAAATTTTAGTTTCTCATAAACATGGGAATTGTTTTTTTGGATTATGAATGTAATATTTCCGTATTTTAATTTTCATTCCGTAGTTATGGAATGCTAATTATTATGATCTTATTCTATCATGGTTAACTGTTTATGTTAATTTTTTATTAGGTATGCTCTATCTATTATGATTCCATGTTGATATTTTTTGTATTTATATTATTAATCCCTTGAATTTGAAGATCAATTATGTCTTATGACTAATATTCTAGATGTTATTATATTTATCAAATACTCATGTTTTTACACATTATTATGAACTAATCCTTATCGAAATATTTATTAATAACTTACTAAGATTTTTATCTCACCCCTTTCTTGTGTTTTTATTCCCTAGGTTATTATGATGGGTCTAAATGATGATATTTTAGAAGATATTCTTGTATGGTACCATTAAGGATAAATGATCACAATTTTTTTAAAAAATGATTATTATGTACCTAGTCTCTAATGAAAATAAACTTATTAGTCCTTGGGATATTATTAATTAATAAATTAATGTTTTAAATGATGTGAAATATTTTAAATCATGTTATATTTAGCATGGGTTTTCAAATCCATAATGGCTAATAATGTGTTAATATGTGTTAAATTTGTTTGATATGTGGTTGTCTGGGAGAAATTTATCATTTTTTACCTATGTTGTCTTGAATATGAATTGATGAAAAAGAATTATTAAAAATTAATTAAGGATTCATGGAGAATTTTTTTGGATATTTATGTTCCTGATAATGTTAGGACCAATGTGGAGGGATAATTAATTAATGGTGATCTTTTATAGTTTAATTTCCATTGAAATTAACCCTTGAAAATTATTAGAGTTTCAATCCACTAGATTTTTTTAGAAAAAATGTACTAATATAAAAAGACTAGAAAGTAAAGGAACATAAGATTTATAATGTTCTTCCCCAATATTGGTGACTACATACTTTTCATGTTGACTACCATCAGTCCAGAAAAAATCACTATCATTTAAATTGAATTCAAATGAGCCAACTCACAAGAAGCTATTTCCATCTCTAGATCGGGAATTATACTAAATCCTATTAGTTTCAATGTTTTTTAACTTTTGAGACTGAAAAAATAATAATTTCTTCAAAACATCTCACACCACTTTTTTTTGAAATTCTTTATCAGGAATACTCTTCAACCGACATGACTCTGTCTGGTTTTCCTCTATATTCAATAAGTAAAAAATCATCCAATGTGACTCAAAAAATATATGGTACCTATGTTTTGTAGACTTATATTTGGAAAATTTTCTTCAACTAGAAGAATAATGGGTTGGTAACTCAAGATACTCAAAATATCATCACCTTCTCTCTCTATAACGCCCCAGCCTTAAACCTTACTTAATCTTGAGTTATTATAAGATTACACGTTGAGGATCTTTTCAGGTTTAGAGTTTTAGAGAATTAGATCATTAAACTTGCATTACATTCCACATTTAAACAAAGTGGTTACGTAAAAGATATTATTCATTTTTTTCCATCAATGGAAACATATTTAAAAATAAAGCATGGATTCTTTCTTGACACTTCCTTGACACTATCATCATATCATGTACCTTTCCCTTTACCTGTGAAAAACATTTCAAAAAAAAACTTGGGTTGAGCATAAAAAGCTCAGTAAGATTTATAAAAATATGGAAAAGAAACATGAGTTCATATATACATAAGAATGAAATCATACTTTACCCATAAAACATAGGCATATCAAATCCTGAATAAATGATATAAATCATAAGACATAAAAGGTAACTTGAGGCATTCATAATATTCTTACGTAGGGAGTAACCCTCTTGGTTACGTTTGGAAAACCCACCACAGTATATTCCCTAAATATCTTCGAAGAAACCTTAACGTTTCACTCATTTGTGTTACCCAATGCATTGGAGAGCTATATCGGGCTCACCCACCCTTAGTTTTTCACAGAACCACCTTTCTTTATAATAATTCCCAATAACCATAACATAATCATATCACATAAAACATGCATAAAGGAAACATACCATTTCCACTTTTCAATCACAAGATATCAATTCAACACATTGATATAAAAACATTATGAAAACCATTTTCAAAACCAAAATAAAAGAAAAGTAAAACATGGTATTTATTTTTCTTTAAAAAAAGGTATGGCTTATAGAGGAAGCTGGAACTCAAATAATGGTCACGGCGGTGGAGAAGTCATTGTCACCGCATACGTACGATAAAAACATTCCATTTTGTCATTTAGTAAAACAATTCGTATAAAGAAGATTCCTTTTGGATAAATGAAAATTAAAAGGGGTTTATACACCATATAAAATAAGGTTGTGTATAAAACAAAAATATGCCTCAATGAATGGAGATTGAGATGAAGTCCCATACAAAGATGGTATCCTTGGATTATGGATAAATCAATTACATAATTATGTGTGACAAATGAAGACACAAAATATAAGTGGATATTAAGTTTAAAACAATCAGAGGAAATTCACACATATTCATAGAATGACATATTCAAGGATTAAAAGTTTATCCCAAAGAATCAAAATTGGGTTAAGAAGTTCCCTTGCAAAAATTCGACAGCCTAACGACGTCACTTCAAAATTCAGAAAAAGAGTTGATGAGAGATAAAAAGGGTATCTCATCACTTGGACATAAAATTTACATCAATAAGGATATATAATAACATATACCAATATAATAGTATGTTAATTAAAAGACATAACAAAAGAAGTCTTTTAAAAAGAAGAGGGTGAAAGGTTCCCTTACCGACTTGGGTAACTTTCGAAACATACACCCCGTGAAAGAAAGACAATACAACATTGATGTAAATACTCCTAAATGAAAGTATATTACACAATGAGTAAAATAATGGTCATTACATACACCAATCAAAGGAAATTGTGGCAAATGTAGCATAAATCCCATGGGAATAAAAGTGAGATGAAAAATCCCTTACGAAAATTCGGCATCCTAACAGCGCCACATAAAACTTCCAAAAATGGATTGATGAGATCAAATAGGGTCTCTCATCATATTACAATAAAATTTACAGAAAGAGGAATATAAAAGAACATCCCCCATCATAACAAATATGATCTTAAAAGAAGTAACATAAAGGAGAGTACTTAAAAAGAAAGAGAGAGGTTAGATCTCTTACAAAAATTCGGCAGCCTAACGGCGCCTCTCAAAACTTCCAAAATGGATTGATGAGAGAAAATAGGGTATCTCATCATATGAACATAAGAAGTACAGTAGGATTAATATAAAAGAACATCCATGTCATAAGAAATATGATCTTAAAAGGAATGACATAAAAGAGTGTACTTAAAAAGAAAGAGAGGAGTAGGATCCCTTACCTTAGGTCTGACTTGACTTGATCGTTCTTTAATCTCCGGAATAATAAACATGAGTTAATTTCTACTTCTTTAAGAACCTTTTTCAAGTTCATTATTCCTTTTATATCACTTATTACCATGTCATAAACACTATGTTATTATTTAAGCTAATAACGGTCATTTTAACGATCATTGGTACTTGAGTCAAAACTTAACTCTTTATAATTACAAGTTGTTCATGTGGAAAAATATACATAATATCCAGAATTTTATTCATGATTTAGATATCATATATATCATATATATCCAGTATATTCATGCATTTATAATATTACATAACATTTAGAGTTAAGAAATGAAATGCACCGTTCATGGAGACGATAAGCTGTACGTACGCATGAATGCTACTTCCATTTATAATTCATATTTAATGGAATTAAAACATAATGATAAATAATAGTATTTTAATTACAGTATGGTATCATATATAATATCATTAAATATATCCTTTATACGTACAACATATGGTATTAACGAATCAAATCACTTTGAGGGGGAGGTAGTTCGCACTTCCTAAAATGAAGATATCACGTATACCCATAATGGAAACCATAAAGGTATGCCATAAATGAAAAATACAGAAGCTTAAGGAAAACATAAACATATTATAAATCATATATAAATGTAGTGACCTCATAATGGCCACCATGAAAGGTGTTAAGTGAAGACTGAACAATCATCATTTCGTGAGGCAGTAATTCACCATCCACAGAAACAGTATGTTCATTAACCATTAGATGAAGGTGTGTGTAAGTGTAGCTCGAATACATAACATAAAAACATCCTGGTATATTGACGATAATGGTGTTGTTACAAAATAAAGGAATAAAAATAGTTTAGGGGGTGGAGAAGCAAAATAAAACAAAAGGACTCAAGTGAAGACATTACCTTAAAATCGGGTAACTCCCTTTGGTTCGAGCTCAAAGGCTTCCTTGGGAATACTTCTGCCCAAAGTGAGGCTTCAAGGAGTAATATAGGGATGTGTAGATACAAAATGGGCAGGGGTTGGCCGATCTAAAGGGTTTGGAAGTGTGGGTAAAGAGGTAGAGGTGGGGGCCTTTTATAAGAGAAGAGGAAGGGCACTCTTGGAAAGTAAAGAAAAGTTACGTTATTTTAAAATGAGATTCGGATTTAAGAGGTCCCACATTGATATAATTAGAGGATAAGGTGATAAGGGTTATAAATATACCCATCCAATAGGTTTTGGACATGTGTAGGTCATAGATTTTACATTATCTTTTTATTTTATTTAAATCCTTTATTAATGAGGTAGTCGCTGCATCATCATGATGTCATAAATAATTTAATATATTTAATGTCTAAAAATTATAAAAAATATATCATGATGTAGGAAATATTTTTATCTTTCTAATGAATATTTATAGTAAAAAATCTGACTTGTATAACCCCATGTAAAAATTGTTTTAGTAAAACATCTCATGTTTGTGTCATTTTTACTTTAACATTAAATAAAAAGTTATTTATGTAATTTCCCAACCAAAGTGGCTCCATGGGGTCCCCAAGTTGACCCATCTATTATCTTGGTCGGCCATGACACATCCAATGAGGGTAGGACATGTGAAAAGCTCATCTCATATTATTAAAACATTTTTTTACCTCAAACTACACTAATTACCTCTAATCGCGATTAAGAAATTAAAAGTTACTATTCACCAAAAAAATATTTTAATCTCATTAAACCATATTTTACTTATTACTGACAACCATGTATGTCGGATTTTTGAAAATCAAATCACAGAAGTGGAAACGTTTCATTTAAACAAAAAATCAATTTCTTTAACTACCACTTAGTGGTTTCACTATTCATCAAAAATTGATGTTTTTCAGAAAAATACCAAAAAATCACCCTAAGCTATATTTGATATTCCGAATTCAAAAATGATGTCTATTTTACAAAATTCAAAACATATATGTTAAATTAATTAATTTAATAATTAATTCCCGCTGTCAAAACAAATAGCATGTTTTTATGAAACAATATATATCAAAAGATTGACACTAGTTTAAGTCAAATTTCAAAGTGAAATTAATTCCAATGACCACTATTTAATTAAATGGTAAAAATATAGTCTAATTTAACTTTAAAACCAATTCAAAAGATAATCTAATCATATAAATAAATTATATTAAAAATAGGTTTTGAATTAAAATACAACATTTTTCACTATTCATTAAAAAATTAACTTTATCGGAAAAATACCAAAAATTTCCACAAAGTAAATTTTGATGTCCTGATTTTAAAAAAGTATTTTATTTTGTAAAATATGACACATAAAATTGTCAAAAAGTGGATTTAAAAGAGGTTCTCCATCAAACGACGTTTAATCGACCTTTTAAAAAATATTAGAGTGTTTATGCTTAAGATTTGATTCATTCACATTTTTAATCCTCTAACATTTATTGTAAAAAGTAAAAATATTTGACAAACAGATATAATAATTTTGTAGTTAGTTCTATTCATTCCCGCCATCACAACAGTTATGCATTAACTACCATTTAAAATAATAATATTTTATTATTAGAGTGCAACGTAAGATTCCCAAGAAACTCGTTATTGCGTGTTAGGTACGCCATCGAGCATAGCATCCCCTTTAAAGATATATTAATATTTTATTCACAAATATGGATAAATGTTAAAATTTCGTACTCTTTATTTACCTGGGGTGTTACACACACACACACACACTCTCTCTCTCTCTCTCTCTATTTTTCATGTACAATTTACATCTGTAAATTACTTTCACCCATTAATACAGGCTCCCTCTTAGGAGAAATCACGGGATTACAAAATTTGATTTTTTTAATTTCCCCCTATACTAAACTTCATTGGAGTCCAATAAAACCACCATGAACATTCTTGATGTTTCCTAAAATTAGAATCATTAAATTTCATATAACTTCATTAAAAACCTTTCTAGAATATCTACCATTTAAAGAATAACTCCACACCATCATTATTAAGGGATTTAAAAAGTGTACATAAAGTTCCCTATAAATAATTTTGGAAAATTTCTATTCAATCCCTTAATAAGAAATCATTTTTCAGTACTGTTCATTTCAAACCTCATTTGTATGATCTGTACTTTATGATTATCTCTGTCAGGTATACTAAAAAAATCCTTATCTTGAACTATTCAAATGCCACATCAATCCATCGGAATTCCATTAATTTCGTCTAGAATGACCTATCTATTGAGTAGGAACATCTCCATATGGTCATCCTATATCCACTCAAAATTCATATAAGACATTGTTAAAATAAACTCTTGGGTAAATTTATAGAAACATCCATTTTATGACATTATATTTCTCTACCTAATTATCCTCCATCCTTTTATTCCATGGAAACCTATATTATCAAACATCTAAAAAAATCATTTTATTTTAATGGACCTCTCTATCCAATATAACTCCTCATGTTTCTTCATATAAATGCCTTTATATTTCTTCAACACATGCCTTATAATGATGTAATTTATAAACATCATTCCATTTGAACTCATTCTACCCACACAGAAAACTTCACCATGTTCGGTGAACATAATCCATCTCTTTACGATGTAACCAGGACCATGTTCATCTAGTAACCTTCAAATAATTCTTATTCTTCAAGAGTTACAATGTCATTTCACAATCAACATCTTCCCAGTTATAATTTCTAGGATCAACATTATTAAGACATGAATTTATAGGGAACTTCATGACTTTATATATTTTAAATTTATATAGTTTACAAATTTATCAATTTAAAAAAAACATAATACAAATAATCTCAGAAGAAACATTATATGCCTTTGTATAGTAGACTCATTCCATTGGACTTTATAGTGGTTTATATGATCAATTACTACAAATTCACTATATTATGGTTTAATGTTTGTAAATCCACAACACAATCCTTTTTGGGAAACATATTTCTCCTTTATTATGATAAATTTATCAATTTTTTATATAATCATGAATATCTTTATAATGTTTTAATCTTGAAGATCTTAAAATAATCTTATTAAATATTAAAGAAACTTTCTTAAACTGCTTATGTAACTCTAAAGTATGTTTTCTTACTTGAAATACAAAATATTTACAAATAAGATGCCAACAATAAATAAAATTCCCATTATAAAAAAAATGATTTTCAATCACCCCCTTTGTTTTTTGGAAATATTTTTAACAAAACATTTTTTTCAAACATTCTTTAATCCAAATAATTTCTTATAGAGAATTTATTAATACCACAATATTGTTTTATGAATTGTTTTTAAATGAATTCCAACCCTTGGGGATTATAATTCTTTTGTATATGATAAGATAAATTTCTGCACAAAACCTTTTCCTTCCTTTTTTTGGTGAAATATTATTTAGATTCTCAATTTATAGTGCTAGTTTTTATTAAAAATCTATACACTTTCTCCAAATTTAAAAAACAATCCAAATACATATTTGAGAACTTCCTTGAGATATTTCTTAAGTCATTAGTAGAGGATGAATATGTAGTTCTATAATTAATTCCATCAATATTTCTCTTGGAATAACTTTGGTGAAAACACCAATAATTTGATACATTATTGAAATATAATGATGAATAAAATCCCCACTATAGAGTTTCTATTTTATAAAATGAAATTTAATATAAGTGTTCACTGATCTAGAATTTAGTTCAATATTTTTGGAATGATCAACGACACTTTCATTATCCCGAATAATCTTCAATGGTTTTCTAACATTCAACTTCAAATCATCCAAATGATTTTTCATCCACATCATTTTAATAAAATCCCAGGTGGTAGAAACAAATTATTTTTCCAATTTGATCAAAGTGATAGGAGATTTAATCTTACTATTTCATATCACACAAATTTCTACCAAGAATAAATTTACTCCGAATGTTGATTTTATATCATTAGAATCTCTATCACAATCAGTATGAGTGAACCCAAGAAATTTCATCTCATTAATTCTCATATACATAATTAAATAATTGGATACTCCTTTAACATACCTGATTATTCTCTTTTCTTCTAGTAGTTTTGATTCCATTGGATCACTCTCATATCTTAAACTCCATGTAAATTTTTCTATAATTCCAAATCTCTAAGATGTTTTAAAAATTAAACCTCTAATAAACTTTCAGAATTTTTTTTGATCTACTCGTTAATCAGCTTCATCATTACAAAATATTATTAAAACTATAATAGTTGTAAAATATTCCATTTAATCTACAATGACCAAATTTTTAAAAACTCTTTAGAGTACCATTCTTGAGAGAGAAAGATATATCTTCCATTTTTTTGATCTTGTAATCCGATAAAGAAATTCCACTATCTAAGAATTGAAACCAAAAATCTTATTTTCATTTTTTAGGAAAAATTTCATAAGATTTATCCTTATCACCTAAAAAAATTATATCAGAGCATAAACAATGAAAACATGGGTACCCATACTCATCTCCTTCAAATACAATTTTATATTAACTTTCCCTTTATAAAAGTTAAATTTCTTCTAAAAACTATTAAGTTTTAGATACCATGCATAAGGGTCTTATTTCAACCAATAAAAATATTTATTTTTCTAAAACCAAGGTTCTATCATTATAAATTACGAAACCACTGGGCTTCTCAATAAAAATTTATTCTTAAATATCTCTATTTAAGAAATCTTACTTAACACCCATTTGATCGACTTTTTAGTTTCAATGAGTATCAACTTCCAAGAATATTATGATATTCTCACGTCTTATAATAGGATAAAATGTTTCTTAAAAATATACTTCTTCAACTCACGAATAACCTTTACAAACAACCCATTATTTATTTGTTGAAATTTGACCATGATCATTGAGATTATTCCTAGACACCCATTCTTGATCCCATAAAACTCTTTCTTTATTTTCATGGAACAAGATACCGTTTGTAATTTTCTCATTTTTTTTAACTCCACATTCATCAAATTTAACCATTATTCATATTCAACAACCTTTGCAATCAAATCAAGGTACACCTGTGAGATAAGTGTCACTTTATTCTAAAATATATGCATCCTTCTTATTTGAATAAAATTTTCTTAATTTCCAATTAATTTATATGTTTTAACCTAATTTTTTAATTTTTGTAACTATATGAATTTTATTTCAATCATAGATTCCCCATGACAAGATTGATTTGAGTTAACTTGTATTGGATTAGGATCACATACATCTTCATTATCATTATACCTTTTGGAAATCATCATTCTATATTTTTTAATAAATTCATTAATATATCCAAAAGTTTTTTACGATGGGAATGATTAATGAATATTAAAATAAAAGGAATAAACCATATTTTATAGTATTTTATTCTGAAGATTTTTTATTATTTCAATGTGTGAGTATCCTATGAAATTTATGTCTTCTCCATTTTCATCAAACATTCCTAGATATAAATTGTTTTATCTTTATTAATAAAAGAATCAAAAAAATTTAAATTTTTTCACTATTAGTTTTTTCTTATACCACGTCTCATAAGTTGTAATTTTTTATTATGGCCTTTGTAATAATTTCTTTGAACATGCACGACTATACTTGCAGCTTCTCTCTAGAATAAATATGAAAGGTTAAAGTTAGTTATCCTGCTGCTTCCCATTTCAACTATACTTATGTTTTTTCATTTCTACAACTATGTTTTATTAAGGGGGTGTAGGAAGTGTTTTATTGGTGTTTGAGTCCATTTTTCTTAAGATATGACATGAAATAGTTACTTTTAAACTCCTATATGTTTTCCCACAACTTTACTATATATACACCAAACTCTTTTTCAATATATATTCTATTTTTTTTACTACTCTATAGACTATAATTTTTGTTTCACGAAAATTATACTTGTCAACTGAGAAAAATAATCAATGAAATTAATAAATTTGAAAAACTATTTTTTAATTGATGTCTCATTATCCCAGGTAGATTAGAGTGCATGATCTCAAGAGGTCTGTTTGATTATATTTCGTATTCTTTTGTCTTTTACTCCCCATCATTTTTTTCAACAAATCTATACTAGTAACATCATCTTTCCTCTTTATTTGTGATAAATCTCTTGTAAAATAAGTCTGAGAAAATATTCTCATACTCTTTTGGCTAAGATAACCAAGTTATAAGTTCCAAAACATGTATTCAACCTCAGTTCATAAATAAAAATAATTGTAAGGATCACTTATCAAGAATATATTTCTAATAGTTATTTCTCCCATAATATCAACATTTAATTCTTTTAAACATCAGATAATACATCAACATTTTATTAAGATAACTTTCTTTACATCATCAAGAATATGAAAAACACTTAATATGTTTTGATTAATTCCATCATAATTTAAAACATATTTTGAATTTAGTTTCTAATAGTCTCTCTCATTTTTAAAAATTTCAATTATTTTTAACAAATTATCATTTCCAAAATTAATTTATCCTCCCTCATGTTATTCAATAATTTTTAGGATTTTCATATCACCTATCATATTTTATGAAAATCTATCATGAATAAATGGTTTATACTTTTTTGTGGATTTTAGGATATTATCAACAAAAAAATTCCATTTTAAATTTTATTCTTTCTAGCCTCCTTTTCATTTATGGTATAAAAAATTTATCCCAGAAGAGCCTTCATTTATTTTTATCATAATAACCTAGTTGATCTCAACTTCCATATAATTTCTCTAGGAAATCAAAAAAAAATCATTGAGAACATTTTTTACTTCTAATTACTTTTATTTTAGTTCTTCCTACAACATTAG
The DNA here is from genome assembly GCA_963277665.1 of Viscum album. Taxonomy (NCBI): domain Eukaryota; kingdom Viridiplantae; phylum Streptophyta; class Magnoliopsida; order Santalales; family Viscaceae; genus Viscum; species Viscum album. The sequence continues at coordinate 711,643,885 of OY728162.1, forward strand.
AATATCACTCTTTTTTTACTTATATTATTTTACCCCTTCAGTTTGTGACTACTCCTAGAAATTGAAATATATTACCAATAATTTCATCTATTATTCTTTTAAATTCCACAAAAAATATATATTATATGTTGGTGTTCTATAGAAATATATTCTTTCCCTATGATATATATTTTTAGGTTTAACACATATTTCTATATTTTTTTCACATTGTGTGGGGAAATATTCTTCTAGAGGATATTTTAACTTTCATTGATTTAATGTTGTTGTCACATACTTTCTCAACTCAAGATTAACCATAATTTTTTCTTACACCCACATGGTTAGAATATTTAGATGAAAGTTTATGATTTATGGGTGTAAATTTAACTAAATTCCTAGGAAGAGATCCTTTAATAGCTTGATATGTTTCATATTTAACCTCTCTTGTTTTTTGGAAATTCTCAATAAGATTGTCTAATGATGTTTTATCCTTAATAAATATTTATTGAATATTAAAGAGCACAAATCCCTTTACAAAAACTCTTTCATCAATATCATTTGACATCTTCAATTGTTCTAAAAATTTATGTTTGAGTTTTTTAAACTTTTATATATAAAACTATTCCTTTTTGAAGAATTATTTCTTTTCTTAATTCTTATTCTCACTTTCCTTCATCAATATTTTGGTTTATTTTTTATTTATTTTCTTAATACTTTCAATAAGTTTTGATCTCAGGTGATTATCCCTTCGGTTTTCTTTATCTTATTATTCTTATTCACTTTTAAAAATATTTTTTTTCTTTCAAAATTAGAAAATGTGGTTTTGAAATAAACTAGATTTTAAACTTTAGTTAAAATATTTTTTAGAGTCATACATAACTCTCTTACTCAATAAAATTATTTTAGTTTTATTGAAATACATTTTATTTCTTCCAATGGATTATTTATTTCAAATGGATGCTTTTTATCCACTTATCCCATAATTTTTTTCTTCCTAATATTCATAATATTCTCTATCCTAATTCCTTGTATAGTCAATAGAAAAATTTATAATGCCTCTATAAATCAAACATTTACATGAAAGTTTTTTTTTGTACTTTCCTCTACCCATTTGATATTTTGGAAAGCTAAGGGTCAAAATCTTGTAATTCCTATCAACAATATCTTCCATATATTTATATTGAATATGAGCCAAAAACTAAAGTTTAGGTCCTCTAAATTCATCTTCCATATAGATTTAAAATATATCCCTTCTTTAATCTTATTTTTTAATGTTGGATCTTTCTTTATTTCATACAAAAAAATAATGTTATGAAATCAATAACTGGATAAATAATATTTAACTTTTAAAGCATGGATTTTAGAATCAAAACTATCTAGAAAGTTTTTTATCAAAATTTTAAAAATATTGAGATCTTATAATAAATATCCAAATCCTATGATGTTATTGAAAATCTCATTAACTCTAGTAAATTATTCATAATTGGTTTCATCTTTCATCATTCTAATGTCTTCAGACATCCATATCTAAATTTAATGATTTTTATCCTTCACATTAATATTATTCTCAAATATGTTTTTGATTTTTTCCTATGTATTAATTTATATATTGAAACACATACCCAAATTTTTTTGATAAAGTAAATAAGAGTATAATTTCAATATTTACAGTCAATAAGATGATTTATTTTATTAGAAACTTTCATAGTCGAATCTTTCTTAATGGGTAGAAACCCAACTACAGGTGAAATAATCTCCTTAAGCAAAATAGCTAGAAGATATGTTATCATTCAATTTTTAAATCCATGATAATTTTCATCACTAAAGGAATGAATACCTCTAATATTGAATAAGTTGAGATTATCTATATTAAGTAATCACAAGTTCTTATAGTGGGAAATTGGATGCTCAGATATCATATGAAGCTCCGATGTTCCTAGAAATTAGGGGGTTTAATTTGTGATGATATTTTATTTGAAAATTTCTTTTGGAATTAACTACTAAAAATTGTTATATATTAAATTATTTAGACTTTATATCAAAAAAATAATCATATGAAAAGATAAAAACGAGAAGTTAGGCACAATAGATTTTCAAGTCTCTCCCCCCAGTGTGGGCGACTACATCTTCTCTATATAGAATCCCAATAATACATGGAATTTAACTATGATATGAATTGAGTACAAATTATACAAATACCATCAAGATATTTTTTTCTCATAATAGGTAATTATATAGAAACCTGTCTCTTATGAAGTTTTTCAATCTTTTCAGCTGTTAAAAAAATAATGAACTTTTTAAAATAGATTAAAAAACATTTTTGAGAAATTATCTACCCATTACGGTCTCTATCTGGTATGATTCTATCATGTTTTCCTATATTTTCATCCAGTATAACTCTATTTGGTTCCCACAAACATTTTCTCGTAACTATTTCCTTTATACTATTATTTGATACATCTATTCAGTGCATCTTCTTCATCCAAGAGAATCCATGGTTGGAAAATTACACTACATGAAACTTCATCACTTCAAATCTCTATCTCTTAAAGAACACATGAATTAATATCATACATTCAAATTTTAATTGAACATGTTGATTTATGCACATTTCTAGGGGAAATTGAATTCCCCCAAAATTTGAAATTCTAATTTTCCTTCTGAACCCCTATTTACTTTATACCTCTCACACCTTCTAAAACATTCTTTAATTTTCATAAAAATTTAGTGTGAGAATATTTCTTTGAACCTCCTTAATAAACTATCCATATTAACAAATATTTAATGAATAACATGACATAATCATTTTTAACAACTTTGAAATGTTTATGTAAAGTTAATCAAAAATCATTCTGATAATGGCTTTTTTGATATCATTAAAAAACTCCTATATATAGTAAGAGTCTCTATGACTCTCATTTATCTGATCTATATCATATAATTGACCCATTTATATAAACTCATGATTTCTCATCTGGTTATTTTAATATGCCTCCTCTATCTAATGAACATAAAATAAGTTTAGCATATTTTATCTGTATGATGAGTTCAAATATATCTATCAGGTCATCCCACATCAACTAAAACATGACATATGCCTTGGTTTTAAAAACTACTTCTGGTACAAATTCATAATGTCAATATGATGAAATTGTATTCCTCTATCTTATGATCATCCATCTATTAATTCCTAGAAAACATGTTTTGTCAAACTTCTGAAAAATTTCATCTGATAATAATTGATCTCTATTATCTAATACAAATTCTCCACAGTTTTTTAATAAAAAATTTATATTCCTTCTTCAAAATTCTTAGTCCATTGGAATTTATAAATATATGCCTTTTGAATCTCAGTTTGGACACACTAAAAACTTTACTATATTTAGTGAAATCCAAACATCACTTCCTGATATTACATTGAACATGTACATCCAGTCATAATTAAGGAATTATTCTTTTACAAGAGTTACAAAGTCTCTATGAAATCAAAATATTCCTAATTACAATTTCAAATATCCGAATTCATAGAAAATGAATTCAACAATAACTTTAAGAATTTATATCTTCAAACATTGTACTACTTAAAATATAATCACATCACTGGTTGTATTTTTTTCAAAATAGCTTTCTAAAAACATGATATTTATATATTTGTTAGAATAATTTTTTCCTCTATACTAGTCTATCTAATCATCACCTATAGATTCAATATATCAGGGATTGATCATTTTACAAATGCAACAATTTTTTTTAACAAAAACTAACTTCTCTTCTTGTGTACATACTTATATGAACATTGATAGAATCATGAAAATTTTCATGATGTTTGAATCATAAATATTATAAATGAATCACCTAACTTGTTAATGAATCATTAAAAACCGAATTCAATAACTCATAAGGAATTTTTCTTAGTGTCAAAAAAAATATTCACAAAAAATATGTTGATAATAAAAACAATACACATTAAAAAAACAACACAAAGGATATTTTAATACATCTTACAGATTTATTAGTGTGACTATTAGAGCTATGTCCTTAAAGTCCAAAGAATTTTTCTAATGGTCTATAGAAAGTTTAAAATTTTTATTACATAAAAAATTTTATGTGTACTATGTTTATTTGAAATACACTAAGAATAAGTTTATGGAGTTTAAAATGAGTTTAACTTGTGAACTAATTATGGTTCAATGTTGATTAAGAATGAAAAGGTTACAAGTTGTGTGAATAATTTTTTTAAATAAATGTTAATGTGATGGATCATGGTTTAGAATTATATAGGGTTTATTTTACTAGTTTTTGACTTTTTAGTGTTCATTTATAAATTACTGAGCAACCATAGCCAGTCACATAATAATACCTATACCAAGTATACTATCCATTTTGATGGTATAATACTATAGTAGTATTTGGAATATAGGAAAGGTATCCCAAATAGGTAATTAATTACTCAATATTATAGATTAAGGAGTGGAACACTAAAGAAAAAGTGTGTTTTGACTCTCATGTGTAGGGTATAAAACAATATTGAGGGAAAAAACTGACACTCATACAGAAATTACTAACAGAACTAAAGAACATATCATCTAATAAAGAGTGTTATTTCACTATTATGTTTTGATATGAGATTACCAATTATTAAGGTACTATTAATTATCATTAATAGATATAAATAACATAAAATCTATTAATTTTTAATCAAATGACACCGTTTTCTTCCAAAAAACATATTGTACCATCATAAACACTAGAAACCCAATGTTGTTATTTCTAATTAATTGAATCTATGGTAATGACATGAATGTAATATAGATCAAATTAATAATTAAAAACTAAAATATCATAGAAAAAATGAAATAAGGTCACGGTAATGTTCTTCAATGGAAGAATAATTTTATGCGGAAGTAATAATAAGATTTCATGCATTTGTAGGCACATGGGATTTTGATAATTTTGTTAAATGCATGTAGTTTAACTTTCATACAAGTGATTATATTAAAGAATATTTTTTGAATAAGAAATATACAGTCTATGAGATAGTTATTTTGAATTTTTGATGCTATGTTTTTTGAAATTATGTGGTATGGAATACGAAAAAGGATGATGTGAGTTTTAGAGATATTCATGGAAGGTTGAATCACCATTTTTTCTAAGAATACATATTAATGAAGATATTATATAAATACTGAGGTAACATCATTCTTAATTTAATTACGAGTTCATTGGGAACTATCTAGATTTTTAGGATATAGATATACCATGTGCAAGTTGATACATGGAAGATGGGGAAGAACAACGAAAGTTCACATGAATAAGAGAAGAAGAGTTGAATGAATTATTTATATAAAGAAAAAAAATAAAAAACCAAATAAATAAATACTCTATAAATATATTTTATCACTAAGAGGAAAAATAAGTGGATCCCATAAATCCATTCTTCATAATTATTTGTCTCTTCATGAAAAAATAGTATGCGATACAAATTTCATGTCGTTTTTTGAGGGATAACAGAAGAAATTTTGTTCACAAAGCCATATAGGTAGACCTTGTTCTTATTATTATTTGACGAAGAATAAAAATATTAGTAAATTTACACTTAATAATTCCATGAAAAGAATTATTTCTACACAAGGGTAGTGTTTTAATGAACTACTAATATTGAAATTATAAATAAATTTTATTCATGTTGAGGAACAAACTTGTGAGAGTAGTTCAAATATTAAATTATACCACACCTACTATTAGTGAAAATAATATAGAGTTATTTTACATAATTTTTTTTGTATTATGAAAATTAAAAATTGAATATACATTGATGAAAATCCTTAGACTAGTGCACTCCTTGAAGAATAATCATCTGTTGAAGAAGCTTGAGAGATGAAAATGTATATGAGAAAGGGAAAAATTTAATACAACTATTAATGATTTTTTGAGACTCTTATTTCATAGGAAATAGGTTATGTTCATGTATGTGTTATCACTTTAATGAGTAGATTAAACTAAAGAATTTGAGAGGTGACTGATGATATTGTTACCTTTCATTCATTGCAGTGATGCTCTTTATGATTTAAGATCCACTAAGGAATAAAATAAAAATGAGTCCAAATATAGAATAAGTACAATGTGCATGAAGTCTAGTTGACTTAATCATAACTGTTGAAGTAAAACTCGGTGCTTCAAGAAGGAAAAATTTGATGTAATAAAGGTTTTAGTATAAATAATTAATTTTATCATTTGTGGCAAGTGGTTGCTAATTGCCCAAAAAAATTTGTGAAAATATTACTGAACATTTAGTCACTAAAATTTTATAGTGAAAATAATATTCTCATACTTGAATATAGTTAAAAAAATTAATGGAGTGGGATCTCACATCCAGGATGAACCTTATAAATATTCTTTAATATTGCTATTTTTTGTTTCTTTATTACATTAAATGGTGGGTAATGTGAGGGAATCAAATTGATATTTTGACTTTCATAAGGAAAGAGGTTCAAGATTAATTGGGGTTAGTTATAATAACAAATGTTAAAATTGGTTAAGATTTTGTAAACTAATTCATCCCCCCCTCTCAATGTCCCTGGATGATGCATCTATGTTTTACAAGCACTATCAGAGTTAATTCATTATTTCCAAAGATTAGATTTAAATTATTCATTGTTATTTTTATATGATATACATATAGTGTATATTTGAATAAATATTAAGAGTTCCTAAGAAGGAAATTTTATTTTTCTTCCTTATTAAAACATAATGTGTGGTATCTATAAAACCCTTAAAAAATATAAACTATAAAGAGGAAAAATGATTAATTAAAACAAAACGAATGAGGTGAAAGATATATTACAACTTGAAGAAGATCGATGTGATAAGTTCTCTTATTTAGAATCTATTGAAACTGATCCTTTTGAAGAAACAATATCAATAAATCGAGATTTTAAGGAATATGATGTTTTAAAAACTATTAAATAATTATACTCCAAAAATTGAATTTTATGTGAGGAATATTATGTTTTAATAAATATTATATATAATTTTTTATCAATTTAATTCTTGATGAAAATTCACCACTAGAAGAAAAATATTAAAAAAATACAATATTCACTAATTAGAAAATTAAAAAAGGATAAATTATAACATAAACAACTTAGAAGAAAATGAAAATTATATAACTCTTTGAAATGAAAATATTTCATCAATTAAAAAAAAATCGGGAAATTTTGGTATGAAATAGGTACAAAATATTGTTTCTAAAGAAGTAATCCATGAATTGATGAATCTTTATAAAACCCGCATGATTATAAAATATGTTTACTAATCTTTAAAACAATCAAGAAAGATTCATCCAAATTGTGTTAAAAAGAGTCAGAGAGAATGGTAAGGTAATATGAGATTAGCTGAGGAGGAGAAGTATTCTCTATATATGAGGTGTCCTGATTTTGGGAAAAAACAAAATAATCTGGAAAATTCTCAAATTATAACATCCTAAACTTTTGAAAAAAGGGATGATGTCATAGAAGATTCCAAATAATATATTGTTGTAAATTTTTTTATATCACTGTAAAAAATCACATAATATCATATAAAAAATAATATGATTATAGATCTTTGAAAATGGTACCATCCAAGATAAATTCTATTGATTGTGCTAAATCTTTTTTTCTAGATAATATAAATTTTAAAGAAAAATTGAAAAAAATGGATAAATAAAAATGAATAAAATATTATTACAATACCATGGGTGGATAGAAGAATATATTGAAGTGATGGTTCTATAATATAATCTCAAATGGTTGATAATAATATCCAAATATTGAAATCTTCCAGTTATGTTAAATATAGACATCATTCAAACCAAATAATAAAACAAGGGTTTGTTGGCCATTGGTGGCATTATTAATAGTTTGGGGATAGAGAATTATATTTTTGGTATAATATATCAATTTCTGAAGTATAAATATATCTATAATTGATTGGTATTAGATATGAATAATTAATATCTCATGTGGTTTGATGTTTGACTTTATAGAGGAAAAGAAATTTTCCATACAGGAAAAAATATAAATAATGGTAGAAATTATCATATTTTTTCAGCATATGGTCATTTTTATGAAGATTTATGCTCACATATAAATATCCATATTGTTATGTAAAAATAATATGAAATTAGGTAAATAAAAATAAATTAAATAATGTTTAGTTTTCCTTGGTAGAAAGACAATTGAAGACACTAATTCAACAAGTGAAAGGCGATGCGAATAATTTTATCAAGAAGTTAAAATGGGAAGACATGGATGACGTAAAATCCAAATAGAGATTATTTTATTTTGGTAAATGAAGCCAAAACATGTATTATTATAAACATACCACATAAACTTAAATACTAATAAGAAATTTGGAATCAAATAATGTGTGAATCCAAAATAGGAATAAAATTATTGCATTACTTAAAGAAATCGTAGAAGAAGAATTGAAAGTGTTTCCTAAGAAAGGTAACTCAATGGAAAAAATATCATGAGTGGTAATTTCAAGAAATAATACTTTGTGCATAAAGAATTTAGATTTATTTTACTAGATTATTTTTAATGAGGTAAAATTTTCAAGAAGAACAATCCAAAGATTGTTCTAGTGTTAAAAGGGAGACAATCATTCCACATGAAGAATAAATTGAATTTAAGTATATTTTACCAAAAATTACAACCCAATAGTTTTGAAAGAGACTCCCAGGAGGTTTATTAAAGATATATGAATTTACATAAATTTCATAAACATGTTTCTTGCCTAAAAAGACATGTCAAATAATATTGATATAGAATAAAAAGATTCTTGTTCTTTACTGTCCTATCAAAAGGGAAATTTTGAATATAATTAATTTAGAATAAAGAAGAGTTGCATGATTCAAAAATAAAAAAATAGAATAGAGGATAAAATTTATAATCATTAATGATGAAGTGAAAGGAGACACATGGTTGAAAAAATATTCTCATATTTCTTCACCATATTATAGAAAAAGGAATTCCACCTTATTCCTTTAATCATTGTGTTGTATTTATGATCTTTAAAAGTAGGTAACTAAATGGGTGGCATGAAATTCAGTACGATATCATGGAATGAAAATAAATTAATTAGGAGGAAGCTAGAATAACCACTTTATATTTGTTGAAAGGTTTAATTGTTTCATTATAGTGCATTATAAAAATGATATATTATGAAACATATCCATTAAAGATATTTACCTTGATGTAGATAGTTTGGAGAATCCATATTAGGGAGAGATAAGTGGAGAATATTTTAAAAGTCATTAACATACTCTCAAGAAAATATAAATATTTTTTTCTAGTCCATAAATTGGAAATTTTAATATATTATCAGATGAATATGTGTCTATAGACAACTTTCAATACATTAGTTAGTCACTCTTTTTTTCTATAAATGTTTATCACATGTAGACTTAGAGTTGTATAAATAGAGGGTCATTGCAAATAAAACATGTTATTCAAATACATAACTTAATTAGTTCAAGAACATATGATTATCATGAGGACTTTTTAGGGTAATTTAGTGGTTTAAGGTTGGTAGGTTTCAAATGTGAAAAATTCTAATGATGAATAAAGAGGATTTAACTCTTCTTGAAGAAAAAAATGAATTATTATAATATTCAAAACAACATGGTATCCTCTTTACTACACTTAGATTGATGTAAAATCTATGCATCATTGGGAATATATTTCCATACCATTCAATAAGTGTTTTAGAAGGAAAAAAATCATTTTTGTTTATCATTATTTTCTTGAAAGCTCCGGATATGCACAACTATATTCCCTTAAGAGTTCCAAACATGCACAACTACATATACATTGATTGCTCTAGATGGGACCAACTCTCAATCATAAAAACCCTTAATTTTCAGCAGCAAACGAGTCTCTTTGAAGTTTTAATCTCTAACCAAAAAACCCCAAATGAGGTATCATAACACATGTCATCTCACCCACACATAAATTTAACTAGATAATTAATTTTCAGTTCCAGAGTAGGTTGGAAAGGGAAAATTGTCTTGTAATGTGGATAACCTAACATGATATATGTGGGAAAATGTCTCAAAATGATCAAATATTTAAGTAATAATATAATAAAAATTATTATAATGAATAGGGGGCGTCAAAATACAAATAAATCCTCAATAATTTAAATCACAAGTACCTCAACCATCATGTTTTTACAGTAATAGATTAATTTTTGGTTCAACCATGCATGTTTTGGTTTCCTCAAAAAATTAGGTGAAATCAAAGAATATTTAAAGAAGTGTTCAAAGTCCTCACAAGAAGGGAATTTTATAGATAAATATAATGTTATGTGGCATGAGATTAAAAAAAATAGAGTTATTTTCATTATATTTACAAAGTGTTGAACTTGTAACAAAGTCATTTTTAGAATTAATTTATGTTCAGTTTCAAGGGATAAATTAGTTAACTCGTTGAAATATGATTAAAAAATGGAAATGATCATAATTTAAGCTCAGTAGATAAAAAAATCACAAAATTTAAAAAAAAGTCAAAATTAACACACCAGAAATTTAAAGAAAAAATAAAGACATTTTCTTGAAAGGAAATCTCACAAAATCCTAATCAACCCAGAAAGATCATCCCCCATAATTATTTTGTGAACTTTACACGTCATGAAAAACGTTTATGTGAGAATGAAATTCCTAAAATTAAAGAATCAATAAAATTAAGTGAAAAGGAAAGACACAACCCAGATTTAATGAGTAGTAGGAACCCTATGCTATCCTCTTATATGTTGCAATATGGAAACCTACATGAAAAAATATGAACCATCATTTTTTATAAAATCAAGGAAATTAAAATAAAAAGAAACATAAGGGAAAAGAGACTTGGTATGAACCCCCATGCAGGTGCTAGGTTTTCATTTTGCCTAGTCAAGCAGTTTCAGCTTGTCATCTCCAATTGTAAGGTAGGTGAGTTTTTTCTCATGAACCCACACATTTTTTATCTAGTCTTATTCAGATAAAAAAATATTGTATAAGATCAAAAAAATAGATTTTTTTAGGTTCCTGTCCACCAAATTTCATTTCCACTATTATAGTGTGAGTGGGAACACAATCTAATATCAACTTCCCAATATCTTATCCTCAAAAACAATCTCCACTAGTGGATGGTATGTAATTCCTAGAAGTGGTTAATCATTAATTTCATCTTCAAAAATTATTTATTATTTGAAAATCAGATCGGTGGATTTATTCTCATGTGTTTGAGTGTACTCAAAAGGTCACACTATTTTTCATCAATTTATTCCTTAACATCCTCATCATCTAAAAAATCTATTGAAATGGGGAATAAATTGGAATAGAGATAAGTAGTTAGAAAATTATTACCAAAATAATTTTCAAACATTTGATAATGATTTGAGAAATCTATCAATATCTTCTACGGTTCAACATTTATCTGGGAGTCAAAATGGTTGTAATAAAATTATTTAGTAGCTATGGTTCCCAAAAAAGTTCTTCCAAAACAAATTTCTCAGGTTTCTATTTCTTTTTATGAAAATATTCAACTAAGGATTCTAAATTTTTAATTTTAATAATTGGTTCTTCACATGAAATTTCATTTTAAACCATTTCAGAAAAATATTTGTCCAAAGGCTTTACATTTCTATAATACACATCAATTGGTGAATTAGTGACAATTTATTCCTTCAAATTTTAAAAATTTTATTTCAAATAAGTTTTTAAATCATCCAAAAATCTTATTCATGAAAAAATGTGTATTGGATAATATTTCCATTTCTTGAACATCTTTTTGAGATTTCAGTTCTTTCAATTATTTTAAAGAATTAGAGAGAATTTATATTTGTTTACATAATTATTGAATCATAAATATTTTTAAGAAAAAAAATTTCTTTTTGGATCATAAAATAATTTAAATTTAATTTATATTTTAATTTTTATTCAATACATGGCTCCTAAAATGGTTAATAATTATGCCATACATATGAGTAATCACTATGAAAATCTATTTTTTAAAATATTATAAATTCATGGTTAAAATCCACAAAATTGAAAAAAAAAACTTACAAAACCAATCTGGAAATGGAACCAAATTGTGACTGGGTTTTTTAGATTCATTTCCATAATCAATAATATCTATATTAATAATGAATTACATTGGTGACCATAGGTTTGTATTATAAAGAGGTTTCAGACTAAGTTGTCAAAATGTCACATTGATAAATTGTTTTAGTTAATGTTAAAAATAAAATTTTGGATTTAAATGATTTAAAAATTGTTAAATTAAATAAAATCATAATTAAACAAGAAATTTATGTTAGTGATTATAAATTAAAAGAGAATTGGATTGAATAAAACAAACTGATTAAGGCAGCATGTGACAAGCTTTGATCTTCAAACACACCCTTTATCATTGTCTAAATGAATTGTCCTATTTTATTTTTCAGTGTGTGACACAATACATCAAGGGATACACCTAGATTAACTATTTACTATATTGATACCTCAAAAATGGGGTCCAATCCTCTTATGAATGTGATCAGATTACACTCACTGTGATCAATTGGGAGACCTCACTAAATGAAATTTAAATAATGATCCTAAAGAATTTAAATTAATATGATGAATATAAATCCATAAAAATTTATAATAAATTTAATTCAAGAAATAATAATACCTCCTCTATTCAATGAAAAACATATTTCAAAAAAATATAAACGATATCAAGGAAAAGAATAAACTCAAAAGAGAAGTTTCATCTGATATCCACTTCCCACCACCACATGGATTCTATACCTTCATTCATTGTTTATATTCATGAAAAAAATCCCCTTTTATAGAAAATATTCTCCATCATGACCCCCTAATATAATCCAACCATCCCTTGAAATGAATATGTGATGGGAATATAAAGAGAGGATGGATGAAGATATTCTATCAATAATATATCCCCTGAATGTTAACATTATTTGGGGTTTCATCCCAACCTGAAATCACTCTAGTTACTTCAATAATGTTAATATACATAAAATTTTCTATTGAATCCCAAATTTTTAGATTCTGTGTACATTTGGTGAAATATATATGAATTAATTTGTAACAATACCCTTTTTTGATTAGAGATACCTTTGAACTTCCTCTTGTTTTACTTGTTCAAATACTTACTCAATGAGATGATTTTTCCTTGAAACTCGTCATAAAAATAATAGTATTAGACTTATTTAATATCAAAATTTAATAAACGCATTTAAACCCATTTAACTAGAGTTATACCTCATTCAATTATGTGGGGTCCATTCTACCTTTCAGAATAGCCTTCAAAAAAGAATGACTTATTTGGGTCTCTAGATATTCAAATCAAGACATAGAACAATGGAGAAAGTTATATCCCATGAACATAGGAAGCCTACAATACTAATAACTCAATTTTTATAAATATTGAAAAAGATATACCTGAATACGGAAGCTAGTGAATAAAGTCAGAAATATAGAATTGTATAATTTTCAATCTCAAGCTCAAAACACCAGTAAAATCCAAAAAATTGATATTCATCACATATTTTTAAATTTGAGTGGTTTAAATCAATTAATAATCCATGATAAAATAGGGGAAATTTTATCACTTTTAGATACCCATAAATGAGAGATTTCTAGCTGAAATAATAAATAGAAAATAAATATTGATGGAATGCCTATTATATGAGAATATACTGATGTATTTCCAGATGAACTATCTAGTATTCCCCTAGAGTGTTGAGGTGAGTTTTAAATTAAACATGTACCTGGTTTTATATCTATATCATGGAGTCTATACATAATGGATTCCATTGAATTATAGGAACTAAATAAGTAGTTATTAGAAAATATATACAATGGTTTTATCCTCCCCAATACTTCACAATGGGGTGCAATAACCATTTTTTTAAAAATACGAATAGATCAATGTGATTTTTTATTGACTATCATGATCATAAAAAGATCTAAATTAAAAGTAAGTATCATCTAACCTATATATATGACTTGATCTATCATATTAGAGGAGATTAATAATTTTCAAAGATTGACCTATGATCTTTATATCATCTATTATGGTTCAAAATGGATTGTATTTCAATGAAATATTTCTAAATATTGTATAAATACCATGAGTTTAAAATGATTACAATTAAATTAATTAATTCCCGTGCTATCTTTATGTATCCAATGAATAGAGTCTTTAGAGACTACATGGATCATTTTTTTGGTTGTCTTCATAGAAAATATTCTTAATTATTATAAGTGTAAGAAAGAGATTGAATATCATTTCTTTATTAGATTTACAACCTTAAGAAAGGATAAGTTTTATGAAAAATTTATGAAAGGAAAATTTTGGCTATAAAATTTTCCATTTATGGGTAACATAATCACTTGTGAGGGTCTATCCATAGATTCTTTGAAGATAAGAAGTTAATGAATAATGGATGAGACCAAACATAGTAACAGAGATATATAGTTTTCTCATTTTAGTAGATTTTTTAGTAATTTTTCAGGGATATAGAATTCACTAACCATATTAATATAGAATGGATTGAAGCTCCTATGGATGAAAAAATGTGAAAAATATTGTAAGGTTCTGAATAAGAGATTGCTCACAAAACCTATTCTTACGTTACCCCACATTGGAGAAGTGTTTTCAATATATAGTGATGCCAAAAATAAGGGATTGGGATTCATCCTCATTTAAATTTAAAAGTAAATTTATTATACCTCATGATAATTAAAAAATAATGACAAAAATTACCAAACATTTTATTTTTATCTAGTAGTACTAATCTTGGAATTAAATATTTTTAATCATTATCTATAAAGAGAGGAGTGCGATAATGAAAAAAGAAAAGAGTTTTAAATATATATTCATATAGAAAGAGTAAAATATGTTACAACAGATATGGTAATAACTGATCTAATACTACAATTTCTCAATAAATTACCACAATGAAAAGGGAAATAAAGTGGATAATTTTTTGAGTTGGAATGATCATGCTACCACATCTTTGATGATTGTTGAATGTGACCCAATATTTATGGATTTAGAAAGAATGAATCTTAATGTACAAAAATAAAGTGAGAAATCCTATAATATATAGGTGAATGATCAACCATCCATTCACATGAAGATTAATTAATCTTAGAAATATGATGTAGGGTTATAAAAAGGGTAGCATATATTTCATATTTCAACATATATAAAGATAGATCTATAATTTTTCGATCCTAGATATGCGTCTGATGAAAAATATAGCCAAAGTGGTAACTTTTGGATGATTCACATAAGTCATCCTTATATATTCATATAGGAAGCAAGAATATGTATATAGATATAAATAAAACATAATGTTGCTATAACATGAAGAGGGAGATTGTAGAATACATATCTCGATGATTGTTATGCCAATAAGTTAAAGATGAATGAAAAATGTATATGGGGAAGATGAAACTACTTCCCGTACTGGTATAAAAATGGGAAAACATAACTATATATTTTTTCATTGGACTCCCTATGATATGTAAAGTCCATAATGTTATTTGGGTTATAGTTGATCTACTTACTAAGTCATCAGGTTATATTACATTCCATAAATATTTATTTATCGATCAAATCACCTGGATATAAATAATATAGGTGGTGTGGTTTTATGAAGTACCATTATTTGTAGTACCTGATCTTGATTTTAGGTTTACCTTGTGGTTATAGATATGTATTTAGAAATCATTACTAGAAGTGTTATGTTTTAATACTACTTATCAACCTCAAAATGATGACTAGTCTTAGAGGACTATCCAAACAATTTAGAACACTGTTGAGATGATATTCAATGTATTTTAAAGGATGTTTGGATAAACACATACCCCTGTTAGAGTTATCATAATATAATAGAATCCATTATATCATTAAGATGGAACCTTTGAGGATCTATATTGGAAGAGATGCAAGATTCTAACATTTAGGGATGAAGTTGGGGAATGAAATCTGATAAGACCTGAACTTTTCCGAGAAATGATGGAGAGGGTTAAAAATATTCAGCAACAAATTAATGTGGAGAAATTGTGAAAAAAATAATTATACATATAAACATTGACTAGATCTAGAGTTTGAAGTTAGTGATAAGGTTTTACTCTAAATATCCCATTGGAAGTGCATTATGAGATAGGGGAAGAAAGTTAAGTTGAGCCCTAGGTATATTAGTCTCTTTGTGTTACATGATCAGGTAGGGGATATATTTTATTTCTTAGCACTCCCTCCAGACCTGTCCCATATACATTATGTGTTCCATGTATCTCTTTTTAGAAAGCACATACCAGACCCTTAAATGTGCTGAGCTCATAAGACATGAAATTGGAGAATTTCTCCCAAATTAGGAACAACCAAAGGAGATACTAGATTTTAAATACAAGGTGTTATGAAAAAATAAACCTGATATCTTCAAATTCATTTGCAAGAATCATAAGTCTGAGGGGTCCATGCAGGGATGTGGGGATTTAATGGGGCCAAATTACCATCACCTATTTTCATATGAGAAATACAATTTCAATGATGAAATTACTTTAAGGCATGTAGAATTTTAAAAAATTGTTTTAGTATAATATTCATCATTAAATAAATATTATTTTTGGTAGATTTTTCCACAAGAAACTCCTAACCCAAATAGAGCAAAAATATTTTTATTGAAATAGATATTGACCAATGATTGGTATCCATTGAGTAAGAGGGTATAAATAATTATAACCAAATTATGAAATAAAGGTCCCTTTTAATAGTATTTCAACCTTTAAAACTAAATAGATAATAATTTTTTTCATATTTATTATATAAAATGGATATTTAAAATTTTTAGTAAATTTTTCTATTATCAATAATTTTTGAAGAATAGTTAATATACCCAAAAATATTTCCTATAAAAAGGATTTTTAACAGTATTATATGATTTTATTTTAGGAATTTTATAATATAAATTTGAAAAAATAAAATTAATTTTTAAAATTATCATAACAATATTAACTTAATACTAAATATTTTAATTTTTATAAAAGGATTTATTTTTAGGTGAATAATAAGAAATATATTTTTTTACAAATAATATTGATTTAATGAAAATATTAGCACCTAAGTATTAATTTTTAATCCATGAAACATTTTTAGGCTAAATATTTATTTTTACTAGTTAATTTATAATTTTAAAATTGTTGGTTTTAATTTCCAAAAAATGATATTTTAGAACTTAAGTTATGTTTTAAATTTTTTAAATACATTATAAATTTAGTATTTCAAAAATTGATTTTTAACAATTTTAGGAAATTAATATATGAAAACCGATTTAAAATTTGGATTTATTTACTCAAAATTATTTAATAAGAACCATATTATTTTCAATAATAAAGAATTAACTAATTGAGTAAAAACTAGTTACCTAGGTAAAAATCAAAATGGCTAAAAAGGGTTGAACTAAGAGGGAAAAACCAAAAACATAATTAAAAAATGGGTAGCAGTGTGTGATTTTGGCCTTTTTCAACCTTATTTATTTCCA
The DNA here is from genome assembly GCA_963277665.1 of Viscum album. NCBI lineage: Eukaryota > Viridiplantae > Streptophyta > Magnoliopsida > Santalales > Viscaceae > Viscum > Viscum album. The sequence continues at coordinate 711,661,450 of OY728162.1, forward strand.
TATCAGTTATTTCTCAATTTTGGAGCTACTTTCCTTGAGTGTTACTTCCCATTGTTAATTTTTTGGGTATTTAAAAAAAAATACCATCCCTTTTCACTTATATAAGGGGAACTACTCTTCTCAATTCCCCTTACACCACATCCCACATAGTTCATCCCAAAATAAAAAAAACAATTTAAAAAACAATACTTTAAAGATTTAAGAAGTATTTTTCTTCTCAAAATACCATTAATAAATGGGTTAAGCCCATTTTCAAAGGAGTTAATCGAAGAAGTGAGATATTAATATTTAACTACATGTTTCTAATTTCAATTTCATTATAAGAACGTAATATTCCCAAAATTATGTTATACAATTTTAAATTAAATAATGAGCATAATTATTATACTTTTATGTAATTAAAATTGTGGAATAAGCATTAACCACCTTTCCCTTTTCCATTATGAAAAATCTAAATGTGAATCGTGTGTACGTGAAGAATACCACTTCTCTAAAGAAGCATGTTTTTTTCCATCACCACCTAAACTAAATGGTAAAAAAGGTTAATTAACTAAATATGTATAATATATATATATCATATTTATTTTCATCATATGATAAAGAATGTTACTTATTTATTCATTCCTTTTTAAAATGAATTCATCATCGATGCATTTGTGCAGACTATAACCTCTATAAAACAATGCATTATGTTTTTTAATACCACCTTCGTAAATCTTTTTTGATTATATTTTATGATTATATATTATATTTTTAATTAATATATATGATGAACATGGTTTTTCATGTATGAAATAAAATTAATGATCATTATATGGTAGTCCATCTATTTTAGTAAATAACCCAAAAATAATTGATCACCATTTTAATCTACATGAAACATTCTAAATATCCTTTTTAATGGAATTATAAAATTATAGGTATTTATAAAAAATCAATTTTATTACCTTTATGATTTTCTAACTGACAATGTTTTGGAGAATAATGAATATTGACACATGCTTTATAAACCTAGATCAAAACAGTCAAGATTATTTACACCTGATTTGAAAATAGATTATGGAAATATAATACATGAAGATAATTGTTATTATTGATGAGTATAAATGGAAACATGTATGAATAAGGTTATAAAATTATTAGTTAATATGTTTATCATTATGATATTAGAGGTTAAATAACATTTGTGGAAATAAAGGGTTAAGGTAAGGGAATTTGTTGGTGAAACACTTTTCTTTTAGTTGTACAATTTCTTATTGTAGATATTTCTTCCAAGAACTTCAATTGTGAACAAATTTCTCAATTTTATTTATTTTTAAAGAGTTTTTGATCCAAATCCATTTCCATGAAAGGTTTTCTTAGCACTTAAAAATGGTAATATTTGAAAATTTACACAAAACTATACATTTTACATCGTTGAATACCAAATGGTTTCAAAAAATATATTTCAATTGTTTCCTTTTCATTTTACTCAATAAATTAAAAATGATCTATTCCCAATGGATATATATTTCATTTAGCCCCTATATTTTTATTTTATTATGTGATTATTATTGGTGATGATTTTTTTCATCAACAAATGATTTAATTACAGACATTTTTTTACAGCATTTGGTTGTTTTACGAAACCCATTTTATTTATATGGGTTATTTTTGGAAATTGAATCATTTTAATTTGGGTGTTTTATGAATCCAATTTTATGTCAATGCTATATTTATAAATTGTGAATTATTTTCATTTGTAGGTTTTATGAAACATGTTATATTTCGATGGGTTTTCATTTAGTTGAAAAGTTAATAATTTTTATGTAAAACATGTAAGAATGGATGAATGAATGGCGAGGTCCTACCTCACCCATTAATTGACCAATTATGATTTTATATCTCATAATATAAGTATTGAGGAGTTAATTTTTGTTACTTATAAACAAGGGAATCAATGTTGTGGCTTATGAAAGTAATATTTCCCTATGCTAATGTTTATGCCATAGTTAAATAATTCTATTTATTATGATCTTATTCCCTCCTAATTAACTGTTTACATTTATTGTTTATTAGCTATTTTATATTTATTGTGAATCCATATAGATATTTTCTGGATTTATATTCTGAAGCCCTTTACATTGAATCTCAATTATGTATTATTAATAAAATTCTAGATGTTATGATATTTCTATAATACACATGTTTTTACTTATTATTATGAACTAATATTTTTTGGAATATTTTTTAATAACTCATTAATAATTTTATCTCACCCATTTCTTGTGGTTAGATTCCCTAATTTATGAGGATGATTCTAAATAATGATATTTCAAGAATACATTCTTGTATGGTTCCATTAAAGAGAAATGATCAAAAGTTTCTTAAAAAATGATTATTATGTAGCTAGTCTCCCAAGAAACTAAACCTATCTATCCTTTGGTTATTATTATTTATGAAATTAATGTTTTAAATCATGTAATAGATTTAAAATAAATTTATGTTTAACTTGGGTTGGATAATCCACAATGACTAATAATGTATTAATATGTGTAAAAAGTTTTTGACTTGTGGATGTATGTGAGAAAGTTTATTAATTTTTTCCTAGGTTGACATGAATAAGAATATATGAAAAAATAATTATAAGGAAGTATTTAATGACTCTTAGAGGATTTTTCTGGATATTGATGTTCTCGATAATGGTAGTACCACTGAGGAGGGAAGATTAATTAATGGCGATCAACTATAGATTAATTTACCCTGATATTAACCCATATAACTTGTTAGAGTTTCAATCCACTAAAATGTATATAGAAAGCATACTAATATAAAAAATAATATAAAGTAATGTAAGGCATAGAAGGTTTACAATTTTCTCCCCTTGTGTGGGTAACAACATCTTTATCGTGTTGACTATAATCAGTCTACAAAAATTCACTATAGAATAATGTGAATTCAAATGAGCCAACTCAAATCAAGACGTTTCCATATATCGATATGGAATTATGCTGAATATTTTTGATTTCAATGTTTTTTATCTATTGAGACACAATGAAATAAGGAATATTTCAAAACATCCCACACCACTTTTTTTTAGAAATTATCTATCTAGAATACTCTCCATATGGTATGTCTCTATCTGTTGTTCCTCTATATTCATCAAGTAAAAAAACATCCTATGTGACTCAATATCTATATTGTACCTACGTCTTGTATACTTCTATTTGGAAACATTTCTTCAATGCGGAGAATAATTGGTTGGTAACTCAAGCTACGCAAGGTATCATCACTTGGTATTTTATGTCTTTATTTCTCATGAACATGTTACATTCATAATTAACATTCACCCATTTGTATAGGATCAATCTCAGGAGAAATCAAGGGATTCCCAATTTGAATTTTGAATTTCCCCCCTCTACTTAACTTCATTGGATTAATATAAAACCTTCAAGAACATTCTTAATGTTTACTAAAATCATTATTAATGAATTTCATAGAACTTAATTAAAAACATTTCTAGAATATAAAACATTTAAATAATATCTCCACACCATCATTATTATGGGATTTAAAAATTTAATAAATTGTTCCCCTTAAATCATTTTGGAAAATTCCTATTCAATCCCTTATTAATAAATCCTCTTTATAGTAGAGTTCAGTTCAAACCTCCTTGGCATGATCTGTACTATATGATTGTATCAGTCCAGTATACTCATACATTCTCTATTTCATTACATTCACAAGCCTAATTTATCAATTGGACTTCACATAATTTCATCCAGATTGACCTATCCATTAAGTTGGAACATCTCTATCTGGTCATCCTACATCAACTCAAACATTATATAAGACCTGCTTAAAAAAACAAACAGTTTAGTGAAGATTTATAGAAACATCCATCTAATGACATTATATATCTATACCTGATGCTCTTACATCATTTGATTCATTAGAAACCTATCTAGTCAAACATATACAAAACCCATTTGATATTAATGGATCTCACTATCCAATATAACTCCTCATATTTCTTTGTCTAAATGACTTCATATTTCTTCCTCATAAGGCTTATTATGATGGAACATACAAACATAATTTCATTGGAACTTAGTATAGACACTAAAAAAACATCACTATATTTGGAGAACATCATACATCTCTTTACAATTTTACAAGGATCGTTTTTATTTAGTAACCTTCAAATATTTTCTCTTCTTATGGAGTCACAATGCCTTTTTCAATCAACGTCCTTCCAATTATAATTTTGGAGATCATAATTCCAAATCCATTAATTCATAAGGTACTTCATGATGTTATATATTTGAAATTTATACAGTTTACAACTTAATCAGTTAAAAAATGAAACTTTAAACAATCTATCTCACTAGAAACTCTATATGCCTACGTACAGTAGACTCATTCCATTATCATTTATAGTGGTTTATTTGATTAGTGGCTAAAAATTCACTATATTAGGGCTTGAATTTTATAAATCCACAATTTAGAATTTGTTAGGAAACATACATATCCTATATTGTTATAAATTTTCCATTTTTTTAGAATCATGAATATGTTTATCATGTTTAAATCATGAAGATCAAAAAATAATCCTATAAAAATTTAAGGAAACTCTCTTAACCTACTTCAGTAACTCATATGTAAAGTTGATTACCTAAAATATACAATATTCATAAATAAGATGTTTTTAATAAATAAAATAAACAATATAAAAAAACCAAAAAGATATTCAATCTCCCCTCTGTATTTTTTGGAAATAATTTTAACGACAGATTTTTTTCTTTCTTTCATTAAACCACAACCTTTATCATAAAGAATTAATTAATACAAAAATTCTAGTTTAAGAAATATTTTTAAAGGAATTCCATCACTTGGGGATTATAAATTTTTTATCCCTAATAAGACAAAATTCCAAACAAAAATTTTCTCCCCCCTTTTATGATGAAACAATCTTTAGAATCACAATTGATAGTAGAAATTTTTATTAAAAATCTGTACACTTTCTCCACCATTTACAGAAAAATATAAATCATTATGTGGGAACTTTTTTAAGAATATTGATAAGTAATTAGTGGAGGATGAACATCTAGTTTTACCCTTAGTTCTATAAATATTTCCCTTTGAATAATTTTGGTGAAAACACTAGTAATTTGATACTTTATGGAAATATACTGATGAATAACATCCCCACTAGAAAATTCATCTTCTATGAAAAGAGATTTAATAAAATTATTCATTGATCTATAATGTTGTTAAATATATTTGGAATAATAAACGGAACTTTTATGATCAAAAAGAATCTTCAATGGTTTTCTAACATTCAACCTCAAATCCTCCAACTAAACTTTCATCCACATCAGTTTCATACAAGCCTAGGTGGTGGAAACATATTATTTTTCCAATGTGCACAAAGTGACAAACCATTTCTTCTTACAATTATAGCTCACATAGATTTATACTATGAATAAATTTACTATTAATGTTGAATTTATATCATTACAATCTCCATCTCAATGAGTATTAGTAAACCCATGAATTTACATCTCATTACTTCTTATATACGTAATTCCAAAATTTTATACTCCTTTAACAAACTTAATTATTCAATTTTCTACCAGTAGGTTGGATTCCATTATATCCCTATGATATATTTCACAATATGTAATTCCATATACAATGCGCAATATTGAAAAAGTTTTCAAAATTAATCTTCTAAAAGTCATTTTGAATTTTTTGATTTGCGCACTAACCATCTTCATATTTATATGACTTTATTACAATTATAATAGTTGCAAAATAATACTTTGTATCTACAATGAAAAAACCTTTTTAAAAACTCTTTTAAATACCACTATTGAGGGAGAATGATATAGCTTCTATTTTGTTGAACTTGTATTCCAAGAATGAAATTCCACTATCTAAGAGTTTACATGCAAAATTTTCTTTTCATTTTTTTGAAAACTTTTGATAGGATTTATCCTTATCAAAAAAAAATATCACAATATAAAAAATGAACACTATTGGACCGATACACATCTCCTTCAAATAAATGTTTCTATCAACATTCTCTTCATAAAAGTTCAATTTCTTCTAGAAACATTCATGTTTCTAATAACATTCATGCATGACCTATTTTAACATATAACAATATTTATTTAGTTTTAAAACCATGGTTCCATCATTATTATGTATGAAACCACTGGGTTTCATAATAAAAAATTATTCTTCATTCTCTCTATTTAATATATCTGACTTAACATCCATCCGATCAACTTTTTATATTCAATGTATAGCAGCTTACAGGAAAATTATGATAGTATTAAGTCTTATAATTGGATAAAATGATACTTCAAAATCTACACCATCAACTCATGAATAACCGTTACAAAAATACATTCTTTATTTTTTGAAATTTAACCATATTCATTTTTAATATTCATAAATACCCCTTTTGTTCCCAAAGAAATATTTCTTGAAATTCATGGAACAATATTTGAGGTTTAATTTTTCCCATTTTTTAACCCCACATTCATAGAATTCAGACATTCTTCAGATTCAACTACCTCTGAAATCTAATATGGTTCCCCCTGTGAGATATGTGACACTTGATTCTAAAATATAAATTTATTTATTTTTGAACCAAAACATCTTTATTTCAAATGATTTTATATGCCTTAACGTAATTTTTTTAATGTTTATAGCTTTATGAATTTTATTTCGATCTTACTTTCCCCATTAAAAGACTAATTTGAGTTAACTTGAATGGGATTAGGCTCACATTCATATTCCATATTATTACCTATTTTGGAATTCATCATTCTATATTTGTTAATAAATTCTTTAATATCTCCAACACCTTTTATATTATGGGAATGATTCAATAACTTTCAAATAAAAGGAGTCAACCATATTTTAAAGTAGTTTATTCTGAAAATTTTATCTTATTTATTTTTCTGATTATCCTATGGAATTCCTTCTTCTCCATTTTCTTCAAACATTCCCAGATACAAATTTTTGATCTTTATTAACAGAGGAATCTAAAAAACAATATAATTTTTTCACTATTGGGTTTTTTATTATACCACATCTCATAAGGAGTCATTTTTTATTATGGTGTAAGTAATCATTTTTCTAAACATGCACAACTATACTTACAACCTCTCTCTAGATGAAATTTGAAAGTTTTATATTTAGTGAGCCTGGTTCTTCCCATTTAAACTAAACATAGGTTTTCCTTTCTATAACTATATTATATTGAGGAGTGTAAGAGGTGTTGTATTGGTTTTTGATTCCATTTTTCTTAATATAAGACATTATAGAGTTACTTGTGAACTCCTATCTTTGTTCACACAACTTCAGTATATATATACACCCAACTCTTTCTCAAAAACTATTCTAATGTTTTGATAACTCTATATCCACTAATTTATATTTCAAGAACATTATGTTGGGTAGTCAAGAAAAATCATAAATTAAATTAATAAATTAAAAATGAAAATTAATTTAATTGATGCCTCATTATCCCATATAAACTAGTGTGCATGAGATCAAGAGGTCTGGTTGATTGAATTTCATCTTTTTTATGTCTTATACTAACCATCATTCCTTTCAACAAAGTTGTAAAAATAACATCATCTTTCCTCTAAATTTTTTGTAAACCTCTTGTAAAGTTGTCTTGAGAAACTATTCTCATACTCTTTTAGATGTGATAAACAATTCTTATGTAAAAAATCTTGTTTTCAACCACAACTCTTAAATAAAAATAATTTTAAGGACCCCCAATCTAGAATAGATTTCCCTTAGTTATTTCTCCCTTAATATCAACATTTAATTATTTCAAGAATCAGATGATACAACAATTTTTTTTATAAATAAAACTTCCTTACCATAATAAATAAATTTGATAATACTCATTAAGTTGTGTTTAAGACTATAAATATTTAAAACATCTTTTGAATTTAGTTTCTATGCTTCTCTCTCAATCATACAAAGTTTTATCAATTATAATGAACTATCATTTCCAAAGTTAATTTATCCTCCTTCATGTTATTCAATATTTTTTATGATTTTCATATCACCATTCATATTTATTAAAAAAAACCCATTAAGAATCCATGGTTTATTCTTTTTTGTATCTTTTAGGGTAGTCTAAATAACAAAATACCCATCTTCAATTTTATTCATCTTAGGTTATTTATATTCTATAGTATAAAAAAATTATCCCATATGTGACTTCATTCATTTTTACTACAATGACCTAGTTGTTCAAAACTTCTATATACTTTCTCTAGTAAATCAAATCAATTTTTCTTTTAGAACATTTTTTTACTTATGAGGACTTTTATTTTATTTCTTCCATCAAAAATAGAAAGTCACTCTATTTATGTAGATTATTTAACCTCTTTAGTTTCTGACTACTCCAAGGGATAGAAATGATGTACCAATAATAACATTCTTGTTATTTGAAATACCAGAACACTAAAAAAATATATTAAAATTTGATATTCTATAGAAATATATTCTTTCCCAATGATATGTTTATTGAGGTTTAATTCGTCTTTCAATACTTTATATTCCTTAGTGTGGGGAAAATTTCATCCAAAGGATATTTTTAACTTCCATTGATGTTATTTTGTTGTTACAAGATTTATCAACACTTTATCAACCATAGTTATTTCTTACATCTACATGGTTAGATTAATCAGCTGATGTTTTATGATTAATTACTATAAATTTCATATAATTTTTAGGAAAAGATCCTTTAATAGCTTGATATGTTTCATAATTAACCTTTAATGCTTTGTTAAAATCCTCACTATGTTTATATATTGTTTTTATCCCTAATACATCTTGAGTTAATATGAAAAATCCCAAATTCATTTACAAAAACCCCTTTATCACGATATTTCAGCATCTTAAATTATTTTAAAATTTTTTATTTAAGGTTTTTAAACTCCAAAAGGTAATCATATTCCTTTTTAAGGAATTATTAATTTACTTAATTCTACTTCTCACATTCCTTCTTTAATATTTTGGCTTCTTCATTGATTTTTTTATTAAGACATGCCACAAGTATTGATCTTAGTGGATTCTCCCTTTTAATTTCATTATATTATTCTTCTTTAATTTTTAAATAATTTTATTTTCTTTCAAAATTAGAAATGAATGTTTATAAATAAACTGTATTTTAATCTTATGATGATCAATTTTTAAAGTATTTATACAAAAATATCATACTCAATAATGTTTTTTTGGGAATTTTTGTTCATCTAATGGATTCTGTATCTCACATAAAATTTTTTTATCCAATAATCCTATAATGTTTTTTCTTTATAATATTCATAATATTCTCTATATTTATTCCTTCGACAGTCAATACAAAAATATATAATTCCTCAAATCCTCAAAAATTTATGTGGTATTTTTCTTTTCTACATTTCTCTAACCATTTGTTATTTTTGAAAGATAAGGGACATAATCCTACCATTCATCTCAACACCATATTCCTTATATTTTTATTCAATATGATCCAAAAACCCATGTTTGGTATCTTGAAATTCATCTTCCTTATAGATTTAAAAGATATCCCTTCGTTAATCTTCTTTTTGAATGATGAATATTTCCTTATTTCATATACAAAAAATGTTATGAAATTAATAATGGGATAAATAATATTTAACTTTTAAAGCATAGATTTTAGGATCAAAACTCAATATAATGTTTTTAATCAACATTTTAAAAATATTTATATATTCTAATAAATATCTGAATCCTAAGATTTTACTTAAAATTTTGTTAAATCTAGTGAATTAGTCATCAGTTGTTTCATCATTCATCATTCTAATATATTCAAAAAAGATTATATATATTTAAATATTTTTATCCATCACATTTATATTTCTCTCAAATATTCTTTTGAGTTTTTCCCAAGTATCCATTTCTATCTTGAGACCTATCCGCAAAAAAATTCGATCAAGGAAATAAGAGTATAATTTCAAAATTTCCCATCAACATCAATATTTCCTTTATTAGAAAATTTCATAGGAGAATCTTTCTCAATGTGTAGACACCCGACGATAGTTGAAACAATCACCTTATGACCAATAGATAGAAGATGGGTTATCATTCTTTTTTTCAATCCATCAGATTTTTCACCATTATAGGAGGGAATAGATCTACTATTGACTAAGTTGAGATTATCCTTATTAATTAATGAAAAGATATTATAGAGGGATATTGGATGCTCAGATACCACATGAAGCTCCCATGTTCCCAGAAATTAGGGGGTTGAATCCATGCTGGTATTTTATAATTTATGTTTATCGAAATTAACACCTATAAATTATTAGGTATTAAATTATTTAGACATTATATCACAAACATACTCATATTAAATGATAAGAATGTGAAGTTAGGAACAAAATATTTACAAGGTTCACCCCCAGTGTGGGTGACTACATCCTTTCAATGTGGAATTCCACAAATACAGGAATTTCAATATGATTTCTTGTCTGTACAAATTATCCAAATCCTATAAATATATTTTTTTCACATAATAGATAATTATATATAATCTCATCTATTAAGAAGTTTTTCTAACTTTTGAACTGTTAAAAAATAATAAATGTTTAAAAATAGATTACAAAACATTTTTCTAGAAATTAACTACCATGTAAAGTCTCTATCTGGTATGATTCCATCTAGTATACCTTTGTTTTCATCTAGTACAAATCTTTTCGGTGACACCAAACTTCTTATAGTACCTATTGAAAATATACTTTTATCTGACACATCTATTCGGTGTATCTTCTTCAACCAAGATAATCCTTTGTTGGGAATTTAAACTACTTGAAACTTCATGCCTTAAAATATCTCTCTCACAAACATGAATTAATAACATACATTCCAAATGTTCTTGAACTTGTTTGTTTAGGCACATTTTAAGTACAAATTGAATTACCCCAAAATTTAAATATGAATTTTCTTTCTCAACCCAACATTACTTTATGCCTATCACACCTTCTAGAAAACTCTTATAGTTTCAAAAAAATGTTGTGTCAGAATATATTTTTTAAAATACTTAAAAACCTATCAACATTAAAAACATATTGAATGAATAAAACAACATAATAACTTTTAATGACTTTGAAATGTTTATGTAATGTTCATCAAAACTATTTCCAGTAATTTTTTGTTTGATACCATTAAAATAACTCTTCTGTCAAGTAAGAGTCTCCCTGACTCTCATTTTTCAGATCTATATCATCTAATTGACCCATTCCTATGCACTCATGATTTATCATCTTGGGATTTTCATATTCCTCCTCTATCTGATGAACATAAATAAAAAATTCAACTTAATTTATCTATCTAATGAGTTGTAATATATCATTATGATCACCCACATTAGCTCAAACTTCACATAGGACATGGTTTGAAAACATATGTCTGGTACAACTTCACATTTACATATGATGTCATTTTATTTCTCTACCTGATGATCATCCATTTGATTAGTTCATGGAAAATTGTTCGGTAAAACTTATGAATAAGTTCTTATGATAATAATGAATCTCAATTATCTCATACAAATCCTCAAAAAATTTATAAACAAATTTAGAATCATTCCCCAAAATTACCATTCCAATAGAATTTATAAATATATGTTTTTTGGAACTCATTTTTGTGACACTAAAAACTTCACAATATTTAGTGAAATTCAAACATTCCTCACTTATATAACTATGAACCTATCCATCCAATCACAATCAACGAATTATTCTTTTATGAGAGTTACAATGTATCTATCAAATAAAAATTTTCTTTTTTACAATTTCAAAGATCAACATTCATACAAAATGAATTCAACATGAACTTCTAGACATTATATCTTCAAACTTTTAACTATTAAAAATTTTTCACTTTACAAGTGGAATGTTATAAAAACTATCTAACTAAAAAGTTCATATGAATATATTTGGTAGAATCATTTTTTCCTCTATACTAGTATATCTGATCACCTATTGTAGCTTCACCATATAAGGGCTTGGTCATCGTAAAACTACAAATTCTTTATTTATAGAAACTAACCTATCCTCTAGTGTAAAATCTCATATGAAATTAGAAATAATCATGAATTTTTTCATGATGTTAGTAACATAAATATCAGAGAAGAATAGACTAACTTGTTAATGAAACATTCTTAACCAAATTCAAAAACTCATAATAAATGTTTCTTAACATAAATAAAAAATATTCACATGTAATATGTTGATAATAAAAATAATAAAAATTAAGAAAACCAAAGGATCTTCTAATACGTCCTCCAGATTTTAACATTTGATTATTGTGGATATGTCTTTAAAATTAAAAGAATATTTCTAATGGTTTCTAGAAAGTGTACAGTTTTTATTACATAAAAATGATGAGTTTGGAATGTTTATTTTGATAATGGTAAGAAGAAGACTATAGAGATGAAAATAATATTAACAAGCAGACTAATTAATGATTGAAGATGATGAAAAATGAGAAGGCTTCTAGTTTTTTGAATTCTTTGGAAAAATAGACTTTAATTTGATGGATTTGGGTTAATAATTGTATAGGGTTTATTTAAGTAGGTTTTTATTTTAAAGAGTTTATTTAAAAATACTATGCAACCATAGCTAGTAACATAAGAATCCTTATACCAAGTATATTATCCAAGCATGAAGGTAGCTGACTATAGTAGTTTGTGGAACATATAAAAGGTAGATCACTTAGGGAAAGACTAGTTTAAAAATGTATAGTGGGGAGTGGAACACTAAAGAGAATGTGTATTTTGACTCTCATGTATAGGGTGTCAAACAATATTGATGGAAAAAATGAAAATGTTACAGACTTTACTACCCAAACTAAATAACATTTCATTTTATAAAGGAGGGTTACCTCACTATGATGTTTTTATATTAGATTACCACTTATGCAGGTACTATTAAATCTCATTAATCGATACACATAATGTGAAATCCATCAACTTTTAATCAAATGAAATTGTTTTATTTCCTACATCATATTTCACCTTCATAAACATTAGAAAAACAATATTTTTATTTCTATATGAAATGAATCCATGATCATGTCAAGAATCTAAAAGAGATCAAATTAATAAATAAAAACTAAGTGAACCTATAAAAAATGGAATAATGTCAAGGTAATGTTTAACCATGGGAGAATTATTTTTTTGGAAGTTACAATAAAATTTCATGCATTTATATACACATCAGAGTTTGATAATTTTTATAGATGGATGTAGTTTGACTTTAATCCATGTGATTATATTGAAGAAAAATATGTTTTTAATATTATATATATAGTCCATGAGGTTTTGATTTTGAATTTTGATGCTATGTTTTTCGAAATTGTGTGCTACAACATATGAAAGAGGATGATGGGAGTGTTAGAGATGTTCCTGGAAGGTTGACTCAACATTTTTCTATTAATAAATATTGATGAATATATTATGTAAATACTAAGGGAACATCAAGATTAATTTAATTATGAGTTAATTGAGAACTATCGGGTTTTATAGGATATAGGTAGACCATATGCAAGTTCATACATGGAAGATGGGGAAGAAGAACCATTAAAGTTCACATGGAGAAGGGAATAATACTTGAATGAATTATTTATACTTCGAAAAAATAAAACCATAAGAAGAAATACTTATGAAGATGAGGCATCACTTAGAGTAAAAATTACTGGACACCACAAAGCTATTATTCAAAAAGCATTGTCCCTTCATGAAAAAATATTATGCGAGAAAATATTCTTGTTGTTTATTGTGGGATAATAAAAGATAAAATTTTTCATAGAGACTCCAAGGTGAGACTATGTTCTTATTATTATTAGAAGAATAAAAAATGGAGAAGTTAGTTTATAGAGGGTAATTACACAAAATGAATTCTTCCTATACAGGGATAGTGTTTTAAAGTACAATTAGTATTGAAATTATGAAAATATTTTATGTAGTTCAAAGGAAAAAGCTGGGAGAGTAGTTCAAATATGAAATTATACCACACATACTAAGAGTGAAAATAATATAGAGTTATTTTTCCTCATATTTTTTTTGTTTTATGAGAATTCAAAATTGAATATATATTGAAGAGAATATTTCAAATAGTTCACTTCTTGAAGAATAAACATCCGTCATAGAAGACAGAGAGAGGAAAATGTATATGAGAAAGGGACAACTTTGTTGCTACTATTAAAGATTTTTTGAGGCCCTTATTATGGAGGAAGGAGGTTATGTTCATGTATGTATTCTAACTTTAATGAATATATTAAACTAAAGAATTTTAGAAGAGACTGTTGGTATTTTTACTTTTCATTCATTATAGTGAGACTCTTAGAGATTGAAGAACCACTCAAATATAAAATCATAGCGAGTCCAAGTATAGAATACGTCCAATGTGCATGAAGTCTAGTTGATCTAATCATATAAGTTGAATTAAAATTTTGTGCTTGAAGAGGATAATTTTAATGAAATAGTGGTTTTAGTATAAACAATTGCTTTTATAATTTTTGGGAAGTGGATGCTACTTCCCCAAAAAATTGTGTGAAAATTGTACTCCACTTTTAATCAATATAATTTTATAGAGACAATAATATTCATGTACTTGAAAATAGTCACAAAAAAATTGACTGGGATCCTACATCAAGAGGAACCATAGAAATATTGTGTTCTATTATTATTTTCTATTTATTCATTGCATTACAAGGTGAGTAATTTTAAGGAATCAAATAGATCCATTGAAATTCACTATGGAAGAGGTTCAACTTTAAGAGGTGTTAATCAGAATAAGAAAGAAAAAATTGGCAAAAGTTTGGTACAATATTTCACACCCTCTCAGTCTTATTGCATGATGCACCTAGTTTCTACAAGTGGTACCATATTTAATTCATGTTTTCAATTGATTGGATTTAAATTCTTCCTAATTATTTTTATAAGATCTATATAGAGTATATATTTAAATAAAACTTAAGATTTATTCTGAAGAAAAGTTAATTTTACTTTCCAATTAAATATAAACGTGAGATTTATACAGAAACCTTAAAAAATATCTTGAATAAAGAGGAAAAAATATTGATTAAAAACTCAAAAAATAAGGTGAATGATCTATTAAAATATGAATAATATCAACGTGATAAGTTATCTTATGTCAAATCTATTAAAAAAATACTTTGGAGAAACAATATCAATAAATTGAGTGTTTAATAAAGATATGTTTTTTAAAACTATTAATTAATTATACTATCAATTTTAATTATAGGTGAAGAATTTTCTAGATTGAGAGATATTATATATTTGACTATCAAGCGAAATCTTGATGATAATTAACCACAAGAATTAAAATTTTAAAAAATTAAAAATGCAATAAGTAGAAAATTCAAAAAGAGAAATTCTTTCAAAAACCTCTTTGAAGAAAAGGAAAAATATATGACTCTTTGAAATGAAAATAATTCATTTATTAATGAAAATTTTCATAGAAATTTTGGTAAGAAATAGGTTGAAGATATTGTTCTTAAAGAAGCAATCCAAGAATTAATGAATCTTCATAAAACCTCCATGATTATAAAATGTATTTATTAATATTTAAAAGAATTGAAAAATAAGAATGGAAATTATATTCATAATTTAATGAGAGAATTTTTAGGTAACATGAGATTAGTTGAGGAGGAGAAGTATTCTATCAATATGAGTTCTCTTGAGTTTGGGATAAAAATAAATGATCTGGAAAATACTCAAATTGGATCTCCCTAAACTATTAATAAAAGGGATGAAGTCACACAAGATTTAGAAGAATATATTGTCAACAAATATTTTCATATCATTGTAAAAACATCTTGATATCATATAAAGAAGAATATACATCTACCTCTTTTAAAATGGTATAATCCTTATAAAATTGTGTTGAGCATGTTAAATCTATTTGTCTAGATAATAGAACTTTTAATGAAAAAATTAAACAAAAAATGGATAAATAAAAATGAAGAAAATATTATTTTTATACCCTAGGTGGGTAGATGAATATATTCATGTGAATATTCCCTAAGATAATCTCAAATGGTTGATAATAAGATCTAAATATTGAAACATCTGGTTTTATTAATTCGTAAATTCTTCCAAAACAAATAAAAAAATATTTTTTTGGCCATTGATGGTATTATTACATGTTTGGGAATGGTATATCATATTTTTGGCATAATATATCAATTTTTTAATTTTAAATAACTCTGTAATTGGTGGGGATCATATCTGATGAGTGGATAGGTCATGTCTTTCAATATTATACTTCATAGAGGATAAATAATTTTCCATACAAGAAAAAATATGAATAATGATATAAATTACATGATTGTTTCCACTTATAAAGTCATTTTTTGAGAATTTATGGTTTTATTAAACATATAAAAATCCACAATATTATGTGAAAAGAATAAGACAATAAGAAAATAAAAATAAATTTAAGAATGTTTTGTTTTCCTCGGTAGAAAGGAAAGGGAAGACACTAATTCAACATGTGAAAATCATTAATAATAATTATTTAAAGAATTTTAAAGGGGAAGATATGGATAGTGTAAAATAAAAATGGATATTCTTTTACTTTGGAAAATAAATCTAAAACATGGATTATTATAAACATACCACATAAACATAAATACAAAAAAGGAACTAGGAATCAAAGAATGAGTCAATATAAAAAGGCATAAAATGATTTGATTACTTAAATAAATTGTATAATAATAATTTGAAGTGTTTCCGAAGAAGGTAATTTGAAAGAAAAAATATTCTATGTAGGGATTACAGTAAATCAGGATATATATATGAATAATATAGGGTTATTTCACTAGATAATTTGGAAAAATAAAGAAATAAGAAATAAGAACATTCCAAATAATGCTCTAGTGTTAAAAGGGTGAAAGTCATTCCGCATGAATAATAAATCGAATTTCAATTGATTCTATAAAAAATGAAAACACAATAGTTTTTAAATAAACATAGGGTAGGTTTCTTAAAGCTAGTTGAAATTCTATAAATTTCATACCATGTTTCTAGCATAAAAAGACATGTTAAATAATATTGACATTGAATAAGAAGATATACGTTCATTAGTATCTTATCAAAAGGGAAACATTAAAAATAATTAATTTAGAAACCAGAAGATTTTTATAATTCAAAATGAAAAAATAGAAAAGAAGATCAAATATTTAAGGATGAATGATGATGTAAAGGGAGAAACATATTTGATAAAATATTCTCTGCCTTTCTCTCCTTACTATGGAAAAATAAATTCCACCTTATTTCATTAATCTTTGTGTTGTATTTATGCTATTTCAATGTAGGTAATTTAATGTGTTGAATTAAATTCTATAAGGTGTCATGGATTGACAACAACTAAACGTGGGGGAAGCCAGAATCACTACTTTAGATTTGTTGAAAGTTTTAATTTCTTCATTATAGCGCATTATGAAAATGATATTTCCAGAAAAATATCCATTAAAGGGATTTTACTTGATTTAGATAGTTTTGAGTGTCTATATTTGGGTGATAATAGTTGATAAGACATTGAGAATCTTTTAAATCCTCTCATGAAAATATAAATATGATTTTCTAGTCCCTAAATTGAAATTTTTTAACTATTATCACATGAATGTGTATCTATAGACAGCTTTGAATACATCAGTTACTGAATCTTTTTTTCTAGAATGGTTTATCAAATTAATACTTATAGTTGTATAAATAGAGGGTCATTGTCAATAAAACATGTTGTTCTAATCTATCTTTTAAATTGTTCAAGATGATTTAAAAATCCTAAGTTGAAGGAGAAGTATTTTGAAGAAAAGTGAATTCCTATCCCTACAAGAAACTTTGTATTTTTTATCAATTAGTGTTAGATGAAAAAGGTCATATACAATTTTTTTTGAATAAAAGGTGTTAAGGGTATTAATAAAAAATGAGTTATTGAAAATCACATGATTAATGGTTTCATTTTCTATCAATAAGGTTAGGTTATTTTATGATAATGAATTCATCAATATATATTGAATGTAATCGAAGTATGTATTTTTGTGAGAACCATTATTGATTGAAACCTAATTTGAAATGAATAATACATGATGTAAAATTAGTGATTAAGGAAGCATTAATTTTTATTTAAGGATTTTTATGGATACCTCATAATGACTTCTATAAGTTATAATTACGGAGATATTGATAATGTCAAAAGATATGTGCCAATGGTGTCCGAAGAGTTCACATTATTTACAAAATGAAAAATTAAAGATGTGGAAAGTTGATTTGAATAATGTTTAGAATAAGTTATAGGAATTAAATATAACTTTAAGATATGAATTAATTGATTTTTAACAACGATGAAATTTGATAAGGATAATACTGATGTGAATACATTGGTTACATGTTATTTAATAGCACATGGGCTTCAACCTGGTAGGTGGGGACTCTTAAGTGCATCGAGGCGGAGGCACAATTTCCAGGGCTACTGTAGCAGTACTGTAGTAGGTACTGTAGCGGGAACAATGTAGGACTGTAGCTGGTACTGTAGAAAAGCTGTAGTATGCACTATTTGGCACTATAATAACTAGGAATTTTCCCTCGTTTGGGACTTTAGGCCACCGATTTGGTCCCCGAGTCCTTTAAGGCCTTCGGGCCACCCAAGCCTTCAGGCCAGTAAGGCCTTCGGGCCACCTCAAGGACTTTGGGACACCTTAAGTGCAGATGAAAACCAGGCTACCTTCAAGGAAGAAGCTCTATAAAGAGGATGAGAAAGGAGTTTTCACCACAACTGAAGCTACACGGATTGCACGAATCAACGGGTATGACACCTACCATCGGGAAAAGCCTGTGCATGCATGTGATAGCATAGCCGAACAACCATGCGATGTTAGAGAGATGATTTCACAATGAAAATTCTGTGGAGGAGCAGTTCCAAGCAGTTAGTCTGGGTTGTATGTAATGTTTGAAGCCTATGGTCAATGAATTCCTCTAAGGCCTACGATCCATGTAAAACTTATGCCTATGGTCCTTGTTAGGGTTCCACCTCACCCCTTGAAAGGTGGATTATAAAAAATCTGTAAAAAATGAAGGCCTTTGGGCCATTGTATGGTTATATGGTATTTAAAATGATTATATTTGGAAATTTTATAGGGTTTATTTTTCTAGTTTTTTACTGCGTAAGATTTCATAAAAATTGATGAACAACAATATCAATCTATCTAAGTATCCCTGTATTGAGTACTTTGGCCATGTTTGAAGGAATCCGACCACGGTGGGGTATTGGATAGAGTAGAGGTAGCACATATGCCAAAAATATATAGTGAGATGGTGCACATTGTAGCTTCAGGGGTTTAGCCTCTCATGTGTAGGGAAACATATGGGGCCAATGGGAGAACAGCAGAACCCTTGCAAAATTCACGACTTGAATTAATGGGAATAAAAACTAATAAAGGTGTAAACCATTCCAATGATGTTTTAAAGTGAGATGACCACATATATAAGTATTATTACTCCACATTAAAATAAGGTCATAACATATAAAAACCCATTTCTTTAAATCACATTCATCCATGATTTATTATATAATAGTATACATAACAAAATCCAAAAATATTATTAAGCATAGTCTATTTAGGAAATTTGGTACATAACATAACAAAGTGTAATGGGAATATGTGGAAATTATTGAAAACTTAATACACATGATCTTAAAGTCATATTGTTCTTATAAAACTGATAAAGATAACTAAGGGGAGTATATAAGAATGTGATGAGATATAAATACCCGTAAGTGAATAATGAAATCTTATAATGAGTTAATGTAGTACAAGTAATCCAGGACGCATATTTAAGTAACATAAGAGGGGTGAGAATCATAATCTTTAACCATGAACCTTGCCATAAAATGACAACATAAGATAATTATAAGAATGTGGAAACAATATAAAACATCAAATAATAAACATAAGTCATGAATAACCCCAAGACTACATAACAGAATAATCTTAGGATAATCTCTAGTGCACCATACATGGAATCATAAGAGTAAAATATTACCCAATGCATTTGAGTGCTATATAATTCTTGGCCAACCTTTCACTTTCATATCATGTACATGAATAAGTGTGTCATATAGATCATTTAGTGTGATTCCTTGAACCTATAATGTATTTTAGGTTGAATGAATTTTTTAATTATTATTTTGGTGCAAATAATGAAACTCGAATGAAATGAATTAAAGTAAAAATGAATGAAAAGAGAAAATTTTATTTATTAAAACACTTAAATGTTACTTAGGTTTTCAAGTGGTCGTTATTTTAATATGACCGTTGGTTTTAGTAATAGTCCTAAAATTGTGTTACTATTAAATATGTTGATTATTTTTATTATTCTAATTATATAAGTATTTTAATTATTTCAAATGTTTTAAAAATGAATTAAATATTTGAAAGTTATACAATTGGTTAAATAATAACATAGTTTTAATTAAGTATATATTTTATTTTTGAATTTTAAAAATATAATAAACATGATGATTCTTTTATAATCAATGTAAATGTATAAAAGTAATGACATGTATCAAGTGATTTTTTATTTTAAAATTTAATGTCTTAAAACTAAAAATGAAACCAGATATATGAAATAATGACATTTAGAATGATAAAGAATGTTTATATATATAAGGGAATTAATATGTGTCTTATGTTCTTTTAACAATGTTTAATAATATTTTGAAAAAAAATTTGGGTGAGTACCCCACCCAACAGAGGGAAGACTTGAAGGAGAAGCCCTCAAGGTCTGAGTGGGCATCTCACTTAGAAAACTGCAGTTAGGGAGCCTAAAGCAACTCAGAAATCATGCATGCTGAGTCACACATAGGTTGGGAATGATGCGGCCTAAGCGCGCGCGCACAGACCCATGTATAAGGCTGGGTTAGGAATGAGTAGGGGGTGAGGCAGGTCGCGCACTAGCAGGGGTGAAGGTGGGCCATGGCCCATGGGGTGGGGGTCCCATGTGTATGGACCGACAATGTGTGCTTGTGTAATTTTCATATCACAGGTACAAAGAGTAATATAAGGAGGTCCCAAAAATGCTTCTGTTTAGATGTTGGACATCAATTGTTATAGGAAATGTAATCTAGGCCGTATGATATCACTGTGCGAGATATCAACCATCTGATCTAGTCAATCCATTGAACACCATCGCTGAACCCTTTTTCCTCGATATCGATCAACTGTCTGATTCAGACGTGTTGGATCTTGACCGCACACACCTCTTAAATATCATGGTTTCTCTGTGATTGCTTGATCAAAGCCACGTTATAATATCAACCATTAATTTGATTTTAAAATCATGAAAATCACTACAACCATCTGATCTGTCCATGCCCAATCCAAACAATCCATTTATTTTCCCTTCTTCTCCCTTTATTCTTTTTCATCCTCGTGTTGCACCTGTTGACATCACCCCATCCTTCTCCACTATTTATTCCTCCTCCCATGAGTCCTTCCATCGCTCTCCTTGGACACAGCCTTTTTCCCCAATTCCACCATGGGTGAATTAGTTTAATACAAACCCCTTTGGTGTATCATGAACGTTTTAAATAAAATATAAATATTATTAGATGACTGATTCCTTTTACAATTTGCATTAGTTATGGTTTTTGTTTTTGTCTGAACACTTAGATTTGGTTTTTTATGTCTATTTGTTTATTTTTATATGTTTAACCTTTTTATATAAAATTATATATATAAAGTTTATATAAACTGCTTATATAAACCCATTTTGCACCTTAACCCTATGAGTTTTCCTCCTCTAGCTCTTCTCCGACATCTGCTTGTCTCAACCTCACAAGCAAGGTTTTATTTTTTTTTGTTCGATTAACCCATATATACTTATATGTGTATCTGTGTGTATATATATATAACAAACCTATTCCATTTTTTATCTTTTGAATGATGACTATTTTTGTTTTAAATGATTTTATTTATTCATTTAATTCACGTAAGGGTTAATCTAGAATCTTTTTTTATTTTTAAAAACCCATATATACACTTTGTGTATATACAGTTATATGTATATATATTTATATAATGAATTTAATCTGAATTAGGTTTTCATATAATTGATAATAAGTAATGGAATAATGTTTTTGAAGTGTGTGATACTTAAAAGGATTTATCATACCTTCTTTTTTATCAAAATCCCATTATACACATTATAAATATATGATTTTTTATAATCTTAAAAACCTAATCTATTTTGGTTTTTTGAAGTGATAATTATCCATAATTGACTAATGTCTTTAAGAATGTATTACTTGTAAAATTTATTACTAATAGTGGTTTTGAGTTGCTAAATTAATACATATATGTATAATTACATATATATATATATAATGTTTTTAATCCTAATCCGATTAAGTTTCTTTTCATAAGAAATTATTCGTAAAGGTTATCCCTATCCTTATACACATTCATTTAATTATGATTTCAAAACCCACATGTACATCTAAGTACCAAAATTACATATATGCATGTTTTAATGATCACAAATGAAAATTGATATTGGTAAATAATAACAAAACTTTTTTTACTGTATGCCTAAATATTTTAAGAGTTCATCACCTTATTATTACAATTAACATTACATGCATTCATATCAATTAATAAATTTAAGGATAAAGTGTTAAATTTTTGTTTGTTTAGGTACATGAATAAACACATAAGTACACATGTAATTAACAAAAAATATTATCAAAAATTTTAAAAGTTGAGTATATAATGTTAGATCATAACTGTAGAAGAACACATGTTATTGAAGTAAGTTTAAATATTTTCTTATGTTTTAATATCTCATATGAAATTATTGTTTTACATTTATAAATATTATATTTTTAATTAACGACGAATCTACAACAATGAACACTATTAGTTATTTAAGATTATGATTTAATCTGTTTGACACTTCAATTCATCAGTGTATGGTTTAAACATGAATGATAACTAAATAAAATTCAAAACATGTATTTTTCTACACTAAATGTTTACTTTCATGGAACAAGGGTTTTTAATCTAAGGGTTTTTATATTACACGACAAACCCAATCAACCTATTATTTCTATGTGCACCGGTTTTCATCACATATATAAATGTATGTCAATTTTTACAAGAATTTAATTTATAAGTGTGATATATCCATAACTGACAAATGATGTAGTCGTTAGATTAATTTTTACAAACAATACATGAAGATTAATGTTTACAGTTATTACATGATTCACTTTATTTACGATTATAGACAGTAACAACAAAATGAAATTTATCTCTTATAATAACTCATGAATTAAGAATTTAATTATTCATAGTGGTAAGGGACACTTTGAATAAAACACACAAATTAATTATTCAATGAGGTATTTGAAACATTGAATAAAAGGCATAATATAATAAATCAATGTGTTATAGGGAAATTTGATTTAAAGACACATTTGGACATATAAGGGGATCACATGACTTATTATGTCACGGGTGAGGCCTTCTATAGCCTCTCGATGCATCAGTAGGTCTAATGAGACAAAATATGGTCATGGAACAAGGCCTCGATAGAATTATTATGTACGGTCTTGGCACAAGGGCATGACGGAATGTTATGATTATTCTTTATTATGCATTACCTCATTATGTGAGTAGTATTTAACCATCCTTGTGATTTTTTATCTAGTAAAATATAATTAGTTAATAATATTTTACTTATGATAATGGTAAAAAATTCACATAGCATAATGATGTATATACTTGGAAAGTCATTTATAATGAAAGCGATTCATCGATTTTAAGACCTTTGATACAGAAGTTAAAAATACATCAGTCATTTCATGAATCACAATTTTTTGTGTTATGTGAATTATTATTTTGTTTCTTGTAAAATTAACAGAAAGTAATATTACATGTGTTAATTTTTTACATGTACCCTTTAATTTCACCCTTAAATTGTTTTGATTAACTCCAAACATATTTGGAGAATCCCATGCATTTTTGTACAAGTATGCATACTCTGAAATGTGTATTATCTAAAGCTTTGAAATATACATATAATATATTGTGTATGAGATTTCCCTAATAACTATTTCTAGTATCCCTTAGAAAATGATGATGAAGTGATACTATAAATGTTGTTTCCTTTGAATAAAATTCATTATAATTATTTTTAAATGATGTTTAAAAAAAGTATTTTCCTTCATTAATTTTAAAACCCCTTGTTGGGCATTTTAATGATCACCATTCATTTTTAATTTATTTTTTACTAAACTAGTATATTTTTTAGATTTGTGTTCTTCTATGTATTAGCTATATTATGAAGCTTATTTCATTTACTTTTAAAGAAATTTATTCGATGTATTTGGTTTTCTAGAACCTAGACTAAGAATAACCTCTATGACGAGCTTTGATGTGTAATTTTATAAAAAAAACTTATAAAAAAAATTACACACCATGTTTTTGGCACTAGATCAAGGCTTCTAGGGTCAGGAACATACATTTGTTATCAAAGGAACAACCTAGACAAGTCTGTAAAATTAGTACAAAAATAAAAATTTAGCTATACTTTGTTGAATATAACTTTTCCCAAAATTTTCAGATGTAAGATGAGAGAACACCAAATAATATTTTGTCTACTCCTACTGAGGCACAAGAAAACAAAATTTTCAAGTCATGTATGGATGGATTTTTTCCCTTTGTAAACATTCATTTGACCTACAATCATCTTTACAAAATATCTGACACTCTTATTGTACTCCACTTCTATTGAGGAACAGACATTATTTTGAGGATGTTGGGTGGAAAATAGTATATCTTTAAGAAATAATACTGTTTCATCCAGATTATTTTCTTGAACAAGAATTTTAGAAGTAAAGTAGTATTGGTTTTGAGAAGATAAAGACACCAACTACATGAAAACTCAATGTGTTTATCCTTTCTCTTACACTTGTAAAAGAATCACTTATTTTACCAAATGAAAATTTTGTGGATCAAAATTTAATATTATAAGATATTAATGAAATCTTGGTTATGTTACTTATAAGTATGAAATACATTTTGGTATACTCTAACTTTATTTGAAAAAAATTTGTGTAAAGTTAATTCCATACATTAGAAGCTCATATAACTCATATATACAATAAATATGAATAATGTATGTCTTGTAAACAAATTTATATTCCCTAAATAACTCAATTCAAACTAAAATACCTCTAGAATAAACCTTAGATAAATCATAATCTAAATCCCTTTCCTTCACACCAAAAAATATTTCTTATCTATTCAAAAACATTACGTACTTTATCCTCAAGTGAATAAAACCATTTTAATAATGTTTCATTTAAAAAACTAATGTAATAAAAACAACTCATCAAATATAGATTAAAAATAATGTTTCATAGGTATAAAAAAACTCATTTTCCTCCATAAATGAATTATCCTAGATCACCATCACATTATATAAGTCTATATATAATAGAAATTAAATCACAACATATGGTAAAAAAACCAAAAAGTGTGTTTCTTATTTATAAGTCTAAAAACATATTGGAAAAATGAGGTTTTTAAAACCCCATAAATCCTTAAAGGTTTAATTATTGAACATAGAAGATGATGACATGTACACTCTAGAATTCATTGATGATGAATCTAAAAGATGAGTTAAAATATATTTTATGGATGTTTTAACTAATGGTGCTAATATTAATAAAAATAATGAAATTACTCCAAAATAAGTTTTTTCTAGAAAACCATTACTTTATTATTATATAAAATTATCTCTTGACCAAATACCATAATCATAATGAATGGATGATAATTTTCAGATACATGTATGATTTATTGCTGAGTTACTCCAACATGAGGAAACTTCCACCCCAGTGATCATCAAAGTTTTTATGATAATACATTGTCAATTTTTACTATTGAGGTATTATCATAGGGAGTATTTCCAACACATGAAATAATATCCTCCTATTATTGATGAATGGATCATGGTAATTGTTAAGGATATTATTATAAATTGGGATCATTATACCTTTTCGGTCTAAGGAGAGTATATTGTGATGATTATCTTAAAATTTAAAAGAAAATATCTCCAAACACATTATAATAAATTGTCTTAAAGGAATTACTATTCAAGGGGAATTATGGTATTAATATTAAACAAGAATATTCAGGATCTTATAGAGAACATATTTTGGAAAATATTATAGCCCTTATAAAGCTGAAGAAGAATAAATTTGGTGATATATCACTTAGATAACTATTTATTCACTTTCTCTTAGGCGTGTATGAACTCTGAAATTTGTAGAAATTCCCCTAAAAGATTAAAGAAGAATATGATATTATTGACCTTCTTGCGATTTACTAGAGTTTAAAATAAAATATAAAAAATACCATTCATGTATCAATTGTTCCATAGCTAAAACATTCTCAAGTAATTGTCAAATTTATTTTTTTTATGGAGAGAGGAATAAAAATAAAAGGATGTGCTTTCAAAAAAACTATTAGTCAATAATGAAGTTGTAAACTAGGTATTATACTTGTTTTCAAAAGGGATATTTATATAATTAATTACCCTACCAAATGGCTAGTATGAAACTCATCAATAAACTCTAAATGATTAAGGACCTTGAGGAGTATTATATTGAGTGTATTTTACCTCTTGATGATGAAAACCCAAAATTGACTATCGTTTCACTAGTTAATGATGGAAAAGAACAAGTTTATAATCAATTATTATTAAAAAAAATATGTATGATTATTGTTCCAACTCATCCAAATGATTAGATAAAAAATATAATGGAACTCTAATTCGAAATTCAAAAAAAACATATAAACACATGAAAATAATGATGTAAGAAAATTTTCCAACTCCTTATCTTGATTATATAAAGAGGTATAAAAATCATTAAGGATTATTATGAAGCTTCCCAGTGTATCCCTAAAATTTAAATTTTTATGCCCTCTTTACAATAGATGTACTTTTCTAATTATTTTGAGATGAGTAATTTTATTTCTTACCATTATCACATATTATTGTTTTATTAGAATGAATTTCGACCTTGGTCCTCTATTTATATAGTTTTATGTAGTATTTCATCTTGATGGGTATCCAAATATTTTTCATTTCTTTTCTATGTTTGGGGTTGATGTTTTTTGTTTGATACCCTCAAATGTGAGATGGTTATTGAAATATCCCTTCTAGAGATTGCATATATATTTATCCTCTTCAAAATAAAATTTTAGGTCATTTCCTCCAATGAATAACATAAAATTGTTAACCAATATGAGGTGAGGATTTTGGGTGTTATTCTATATTTAGATAAAAACTTGGTCAAAAATTTACTTCAACATTGTATGGCTACCAACACAGGTCTGAATAATATTCCATCCAATCTTTTCCTTTGTAATTAGTTTAAATGTTTCACGTGGGAGAAAATTCAATTTTTTTATAAATATATTTTATTTTGTATAATGAAACTCTCTATACATTCCTTAATTAGTACCAGTGGAATAATGATCATCATAATTATGCAATTATTTAAACCAATTTCTTTATATATTCTTGTAATTAACCATGTTATGATCATTGGTATGATTTTGGTTCTAATCAGTGGTTAGAAGAATGACCCTTTTTTGATCAGTGGATGATCACATATATGTGCAATGCCTTTTTTCATCACAAAGATTATTGAGTGCCATTTCATGTAATTTATATTTATTTAAAAGATAAGTTATTTAATAGAGGAATATATATTATGGACCATCATTGTTGGAGGATGGACCGATAATGAAATGTTTCTAAGTAGTGAATCATATTATATTTATCTTTAATAATGAATGTGGACCAACAAGATATTGAGAATTATGTCTAAAATAAAACGCTAACTACATGGGATTATTCTTTATGTTATGGTATCGGGGGACCAGGGCCTTTGGGAGTCTTCACTACCATGGCACTATCCTCTAGGCTTTCCTCAGTAGTGCCTCAAAGGGGGGAGTCTGGCGTGCCACTTCTTGGACTTCATCTATCCCCTTTCCTCCTGCCTTCCCTATACCTCCAACTTTTATCGCATTCTATATTTATCCTCACTCTATTTTTAGTTTCTGTTTCCCCTACTTCATCACTCTTACTTAGCCCCTTTTTTGTTCTTTTCCCCTGTTGAATCCTTCATTTTACCTTCCCCTTATATTTCCTCCTAGTAGCCATGTTTTCAATGAAAATTTGGTTAGGTGCGCTAAATTTATCATAGAGAATTGGGATGTTCAGTGTGAGTTGAATTAGTTTCCCAGGTGTTCGGATTGAATCAAGTATCATCCTCTCTCAATTCTTTATTATAGGAAGTGTTATTCTGTTGGTATTGTTTCAAGTGTGATATTTTAATTGTAGTGTATTTGAATTTTGGGGTTGGTAGAATAATCGATGTCTTGATTTTCTATTAAGGAACAATCCCATTTAAAATGTTGCTATGGATTTTGGATCCTTCATTTCTCTCCCTACTGGTCTATTGTGGTGGTTTTTTGGAGGCTTTAGGATGTGTGTTTTGAACATTCAGTGGTGTTCCCCAATTTGTGTCCAATTATGGATTTAGTCTGAGCATTGGTGGCCCTAGTTTGATGTTTTCTATGTGAAATAAATCGAGGTTTTTTAGTTTCATGGTTCCTAGGTTTGTTTGACATCCTGGTACAGGTCGTGGCTCATTATTGTGGTCTTGGCCTCTTCTTATCTTCCCATGATTCATAATTCTCTCACTCCACTCCCAATCAGTTTAGAGTGGTGTTTTATAGAATGTTTTGGTACGTTATATTTGAGTGGTCAATGGGGTTAAAGGTTGAGTGTCTATATAGGCTCTATCACTTTGGTATGTTTAGGTTCTAGTTTTTGGATTTTTTATGCTTTTTCATCACTAAAAAAGTGATTTTTTGGATGATGGTGTTGGATCGTGATGACTCAATGATGGTTTGATGATGTACTGGTTATATGTTCTTCTTTTATTCCAACTATCACCGCCAGTGGTAAACGGGTGATGACATCGATAGGGGCATCTCAAGAGATGTGTTTTTAGTTAATGTGTATTTTTTCAAGTATTTTTAATGGATATGAGGTTTGTGGATATAATTTTATGATTATGGTATCATTAATAAGTTGATAGTGATTTTTTTGATTGGGAAGATGGTGTGCTATGTGATATGTGTTAGATCTTACTGCCAATGTCAGTTCATAGATCTCTCACACCCTAATGTTGTTGGTGGTGCTAGGACTGCGGTGCTTTAAATTTCAAAATCAGGGATTTGGTTGAAGAATGGTTTGAATTTTGAATGTTTGAATTTGGATCTATGTTTTCTTATTTTTTTTGAATGTATGGTTCGAAAAAACATTACATGTGATTTTAGAATATTAATAAAAATGGATTGGTATTTATGGTACGGTTGTGGTTGTTTCTATAAAAGAAGCTTTAGTAAAGCTACCGGGGTCATCGTTAGGGCAATTGTTTGATTTTTGTTTTATGAGTTATTATAGTGTCCATGAAACCTGTCACTTGTTAATATTCATATCATTCAACAATTTCATTTATAACATATATAAATAGTTCCAAAAAATAATCTATACAATAATACCAAGAAGTCAATCCTACAATACATATAATATCATTCATAAATATAACCACTCAAGTTGACCACATGATGTAGAATGGAAATTTAAAATTAGAAAATATAATTTGATCCCCCCTAAAAAGACTTTAAATTTTCCAACACTATTTCCCCAGTTCATTTCTAGTATTTGGTAAAATCTCTAACCACCCCCACTGATCTGCATGAACACAATAGCAGAAAAGAATATATTCACATAAAAGGTTGAGTAAGGAAAATTAGTATGGTCATCCCATATAGTGAGAGGACCATCATATATGCTTGTACCCAATGGTTGTGTGTTGGATTTGTTAACAAAAACTATAGGATTTTATTACAAGTAAATAATAATTTTATTAAAATACATGGAGACTCTGATGAAAAAGATAAAAATTTCCAAATACATGGTATCGATATTTAGATGTTTCGGTGTTTGATGATCCATAAATAATTGACATACATGTCATTGGATTTTTTTGGGGATGTATTTTTTAGAGATCTATAATTCAAAAGTCATTCTGAATAAGATATCTTTTGTTCCATAAGAAATATTGTGTTATATAAGTTAATATTTTTTTGATGAATTACTAAAAGTTAATCTAGAAATTAATGTAATGAAATGAGAGTTTTTATGGAATATGGTCTGAAATATTTCAATAATTTATATTTTTAAAGTTAGATATTCTAAGGATGTTTTGGAAGTTCAGAAGAATGTTGATGTTTTGGAAGTGAAGTCTGGATGTAATTTTGGAAAGTTTTCATGAAGTTGAGGAGCTATAAAATAGTAATATCCATAATTTAAGAATCATCCACACTTATAGATAAAGGACACTCATAGCATATTGGAAATCTTGAAAATGGTTTATTACACCGTGTATATAAAACAGTAACTTTATACATTATGTATGGGTCACCTGGATGAAAAATAAAATTGTCATGATATGTAAGTGTCATTCATGATATCATATAAGTGTAACTTTCTGAATAATTCATAATTATAGAAAATTCCCATACGTATCTCTATATATCCAAGTTTAACATCATATTAAGAGGTATAATAATCAATAATTGAAAAAATAACACTATAATACCTAATTATAATAAAAAAAATCCAAGTGTTTTTAAATAGTAATGTCTTATAAATAAATTTCAATAGGATATTATATAAGAGTCACTTCAACTAAAAATGGATGTTTCATCAGCATTTTCATAACTCAAGGATCATATGTATGTGTCATTTTCATTACTCAAGTGAGATAAGTAAGTCCTTTTTATGACTCAAGGGCTGTACATAAGATTCATTACCCCTAATAAGGGATAACATGTAAGACTCCTTTCTATGAAAAAGGAAATACATAAGGGTCAATTCCTTTTATATTTAAAGTAATATGTTAGATCTAAAGAAAACATAGGTGTCATTATAGATGAATTCATAATCCAGGCATATATTATGATATACACTATCAATCATAAAATACGATTGATACTTCTACTTGTTGGGAATGTTAATATGAAGCGATGGAGATGATTATGCAATTATTAAAGGTTGTTCAAAACATGGTATATAGGTGATTCAAATATGAGTTTTGGATAATGATTTTGGGTATGGTATTTTTCTAAGCATAACACTTTTAATAATAATATCACATCATGACTAGGATGATAAAATAGAAGGTAATTACATAGTGAAAGAAATCACACCGTAGTGGAGGATAATGAATGTTAACGAGAAGATTTGGTTGAATTTAAAAATAAATATTGTAATCAAAATCTTAGAAGGTTTTCTCACATTTTAATTCATATTATTCACCACAATAAATTTATTGGTACACATACCAGGATCATAGTGAATGGGGTGATATAAGGATTGATTACATCCTATGGAAAAGGGATAGTGTGTTTTGTTGAAACTATAAAACTAATTATAATAGTTTTGGAATGGTAATGGGAGTCCTATAATATTAAAGGGTATGGTTTATAAAAGAATAAAAGATATAAATAAAGAATATATTTATTTTTTTGAAGATAATAAGTATATCTTTAACAAATTTTCATATCTGGTTTTAGAGATAATAATAATTGCACTACTAAATCTTCCCGTGGAAGATGGAGTGCACCAAGATAAATCTCTTGCGGAAATATTTTAATCTAGAAGAAAAATTTTCACTAAAGTTTTTTATTTAAGAGAAATAATCAACCATCAGATTAATAGAATAATATCCTTACATATTAGAGGATTAGAAGAGATACCAATGCATACTTGAAAGAAGAAACAAATTTTGTGCTCTGATTTAAGCATACTCACTTGATGAACGTGGAGATGCCATCAAATATATAAAAAGACCATTGTCCTCCCCATAAGAGTGTACAATAGAGAAGAAGAGGGAGTGTCCCTTGGATAAATAGTGTGTCCTTCCATAGCATCGTATGGTTAGTGTTCCTTGTAAAATAGAGACTATGACCTAAAAACACGCATCCATTGAAAGTGATTATATTTTGTTCTTGTAAACTATAATATCACAATGTGTATACTCATTTGATTATCACTTAGTGGTGAATCTTGAAAAATCCATATCTCATTTAAATGATTCTATTTTTTCATTTTTGGTTTTTACTTTGTGTGATCGATAGTGATGGGATGTGATATTGAACATGTTCCTTCCAAAGAGGGGAACATATTCATATGATCTTATGAAATAACTCCCCATAACATAAAAACCCATAAATACATGATTTAAAACAAGGTTTTCACATTCACACATTTCATGAATATTTTCTTTTATATTTTAAGAGAATTATGTAAAACAATTACATATTAAATAGTTAAAAACCAATATAGACACTTACAATGAATGTAAATTTTTCTTCCATAAAAATAGGATTATTAAATAGACAATATTATGTCATTCAATAAATTATGTATTCCTTTAAATAATTTTTTTTTTCAGAGATATACTTCATAATTATTTCTAATCATCCTTAAGACCTGTTAAAAACACTTGAAAATTGTGATGAGAATAAAAGGCTCAGTAATGGATATAAAAATAAAGGAAACTGATTCTTCCATTTGAAATTTATGAAATCCCAAATGAATGTTTTCTTTTTTAATTAATAAAATTTTATTAAAAAATTTACCATTCACCTATACATGAAATAAACATCAATGACTAAAAGTTTTCGTAAAACATTTTGTAAGAAAGAATAATGGAAAATTCGTAATTCATTCAATATTTACCATGAAAATAAACCATTCACCCATATAAAATAATAAACTCTCCTATAAATTATAAACTAATTATTTACCTTTTGAAATAAAAATATTTCCATGAATACCTATGAAACCTACCAGGTCTCTATGTATTTTAATTTCTGCGATTTTATGATATTCAGGGTTTTTTACATTTGCATGGATTATTTTGTAATGGAACCAGTAAATTTGGAGTTATTCTTTCTGTGAAAACTTTTCATGGATATTTTAGAGGTAACCATATAGTTACCATTATGTGGTGGAATTTTCAATTAATTTTTTTATAAACATGGTATTTTTACATAGGTGGATTCTATTTGAATCCATAACATGAGGATACTGGGGATAAATGTATGGTACATTTGGTATATAGGGCGGGGGAGAACCGATTGAGAATATTTGGATAAACTATATAGAAATCCTATGAATCACCTCTATAATTTGACAGTTCAATTCGGAATGGCTGGGAATTGGTTTTTAGAACTATGAGGGGTCTCTAGAAAACCTTTTGAGTGAGTTTTATTCTATATAATGGTTAATGTATTATTGTCACATGATGTTGTGGAATGTACAACCAAAACATGAAACCTACATAGGTTCATTAAAACTGTATCTTCCACTTTCTCCAATAATCTAATTAAATCCTCTTTCCCTCATGTATCTTCAATCCTCATTAACATTTACTATTCATTTCAACCTTGGGAGTCTCCCCCTCTATCATTCCAATTTGGCAGACTCTTACCTTGATGTCATGTGGGTTTCATCATGAAAATGTCATATAAACGCCTTCCTCTAATACATTCATTCCATTTCCCTTCATTTATCTCCTTCCTATGAACAATATTTTTTATTTTGGATCAATTTATAATTGAAGTTAGTTTGAATTAGGGGGATTTTTTCATGTAGGGTTTATAGTGGGAATGCCATAGTTTATGGGAGTGTTTATAATAATATGGTAGGAATTTTTTCTTGTAAATTATTGAAATGTGGTAGGCATTTTTTTTTCTTCATATTAATGGAAATTAAATTGTTGATGGTTTGAGAATAGGTTTTCACTGAAAATATTCATATATGTATGAACCGTTAGGGAATTAATGTTTTATTCAAAGGGTATTATCCTAGGCATGGAATGAGATTCCATTCCAAGTGTCTGCAAAAAGACCCAATTGGATTTTAAAAGCACGTGAGAGTTTTTAATGATGACTCTTTTTAATGTATCTGATATTTTATTTATGCATTTAGTATTTAATAATTATTAAGGAATGTATTTTAGTGTTTTATGGTAATTATAATTGTTTGAAATGATATTTTTATTTGAAAATGTGTCAAATACCTTGGGTGTTATATTTTAAACCTTTTTTATAAACATAATGTATTTTTGAACCAATTGTATGAGGTATTTATATAATACGAGATAATCAATGTGGGATTTTTGGTTTCAAAGACGTTTGTAATCCCATGATAATTTTATTTTGAAAATCAATATTAGGTTTTCATGTTTTCAAAGTAAATTTAATAGAATGTGTGAGTTCTCAGTTCAATTGCAAACTTATTTAAAAAAATTTGTTTTTGGAGTATATTGAGATAGATTTTGAATAAGTCATTTCAACTAGTAATTAAAAGATTCTTTTAGAAAATAATCATTTTGAACATTTTGAAAAATTAATTTCCTTAAAAATGAGTGAGACCCTATTGATCCCCTTATGATTCTTGTATGTCTTAGTGTCTTGTAATTCCATGAGGAGACATTTTTTATTGATTCATTTTTTTATACTTATTATGTTTGATATCTATGGGGATACTAATTTTTGAGGGTGGTGTAGGCATGGTATCAGTTTTTTAAAATGGTTTGAATTTGATCTATGTGATTTCTTATTTTGGTTACATATATTGACTTTTCATGGTAGACAATGGGAATAGGGTAAGTATATAGAGACGATGATTCTTTATCATCGATTGTTTTTTAATTAAGGGATGTTATCTCAGGATTGGGAGATACCATAGAGGGGATATTCCCCCTTTGAGTCAGTGATAACTCAATAGTGGTAGGGACTGAGAGAGCCTTTGTCGGGACTGAAAGAGATCCCAAAGAGTTTTAAGAGATCTTCTAAATTTTATATTACTTATTAGTTCCTTGAGGACCAAGAGTTATTCTATGTATGATATATCCCCTTTGTTAGATTCCAAGGGTTAGAATGCATTATAATAGGATCCTATTTAGGATCATTTAGTGAATATATCCTTTTTTATTTGATTTTATCCCATCACTCAACTAAAGAAATTTTTATTTTATTAAAATGAAAGAGGCCAAAAAGACTACACAGAGACAGGTCAGGGGGCCTAAAATAGTGCATCCCAAGAGTGTCAGCCTGAAAAAATGAAAACCCTTAGGGGGAAAGGAACCAAGACTAGAAAAAAATTAAATGCAATCATCTAAGTAAAATTTAGAAGAAAATAAGTTAGTAACAACATTACCATCACACGAGGTATGAATGATGGAAATCTGATTGTTCACAAGACGCTTGCACCTTTGAATAGACTACTCAATAGATCACGGAATGGGACCTTAACCTGAAAGAGATTTTTAAGTTGTCAAAGAATAATTTTCATCATTCCTAACTGGAATATTCCTCTAATCAGAAAGGGATAGTCAAGTGAGAATAATGAGGGCCTCTAGTTTAATAGAGCCATCGTTGCTAAAGGAAGCTAAAAAAGCCACCACAATGGAGCCATTATGATCATTGATAACAAAACCCCTGCATATTAAACCCATGATACATGAACCATAAATGTTTATCCTATTAAAAAACCTAAGAGGATTCAATTTTACCCAACTCTACATTGAATATAAGTCATTTCTGGTACAATGGAGCTAGGGATGAAGGGCTATTATGGAAGGTCCAATCAATGAATCCCTGCATAACCTGTTAAAATCCATCACTAAGTTCCAAATGTTAAAGATAATACCAGAAATAGTCCCTCGAGAGGACTGGTGGAACCTAGAAATTTTGGTTAACTAGATGACCCAACAACCTACTTAGAAAATCAGTGACCTTTCCTTCCTCTATGGACCAGGTTTTTCCTCACCTTCATACCAATGTTGGAGAAAAGAATCTGCCAAGGTAAAGACCCTGAGTTTCCTAGAAAACTACCAAAAATATCTATAGGTTTCCATCACACATTCACTATTGAATAAAAATTGGATATTGGACTCAAAACGTAACATCCTGTAATATAGGCATTTATAACCAAGGATTATCCCTCTAAATTGAATGCACTCCTTAGTTTGCAAGGTATTTCTGCAAACATGCCTCTAAAGAAAGAAGAACTTCAAAGGAATGTTTTTTTCACCATAGAATCTCACCACAAGGATCCTGGATAGTTCGAATAGATTTAATAGATAGTAAATCTTTGATTTTAAAAATAGTTATAGTAGCTCCAGTAAAGACACAATGATCTTGGTCATTAGGGATCACTATGTTGTAAAAAAACACTTTTGATTATCATTCAAAATGGTATTTATGAGGTGGAAATTTGCACAGGATTATTTGAAATATATACTTGGAGCTGGGCAGTGAGGAAATACAAGAACAATGATAATCCAATTCTGATGCCATAATATCAGATCACCATTACCAATAATCCACTGAGAATGTGGTTGAAGAACATAGAGATACTACTGGACCATCTTTAGGATTCTGGAATGTTTTCATCTGGAATGAAAAGCATCAGCTCCATAATTAAGTTGCACATGATTTACCCATAAAGAATTCCCTTCAATAATCTTCCAATCAAATTTAGCATGAAGTCCAACCATAGTTCTAGAAATCATTCTAAGATTGATACCACATTCATTAATTGGGTTAGCCATCTTGCTCTATGAAGCCAAATGGTGCTTACCCCATGTGTTCCCATCCCAATAGAAGGAAATTAGAGTTCTCTATATGATTTCAATATCCTTCTTTGTAACCTACAGAGTTGAAAAAATATACATTGGGATAGAGGATAAAACAAAATTAATCAAAATGATCCCCCCTTCAAAAGATAAATACTACTTTTCCAATTAATAATGTTCCCACAATATTTTCAAACACCAAATAAAAGTGCATAATAATAGAGGACTATGAGACACTAGAGCACCCAAATAGTTTATATGAAAGGAGTCATTATGCATGCCAAGATTGGATTTCGACACCCATATTCTCCTCACAGAATAGTTGTTAGGGACAAATAAATTTTTTTCTCACGACTAACAATCTGGAAAGTCCAATTACAATACACCTCTTAAATATCCTTAACCCTCTGAATTAACCTTATACTACCATTAAAAAAGAGGATAGTGTCATCTACAAAAATGAGAAGAGAAATACCTCAAATAATATTTTTATTAAGAAACAGAACCATATTTATTACCATAATGAGATTATTAAACAACCTAATAATGGAATCTTGAGAAATGATAAAAAGAGAGGGGGAGAGGGGATCTCCCAGCCTTAAACATCTAAAATATTTGAAAAATCCAAAATGTTTTCCCATAAATGACATAGAAACCCAAAGAGATATAAAACAATGAAAGAGAATATCAATGACTCCCTCAAAAAAACCCAAGATTCAAAGAACCGTGATAATAAAAACTACTCAACCCTATCATATTCCTTGATCATGTCTAGTTTTGTTTCCAAATTTCTACCAAATGTTTTCAAATTCATATCAGTAATGAATTCATGAGATAACGAAATGGTGTCTTAGAAGGATCTTCAATCCACAAACCCATGTTGTTCCTCATCATCCCAACAAGGAAGAATAGAGGAAAGTCTTTTGTTGAGGACACCTACAATAACTTTGTAAGGAAAACTACAAAATCTTATAGGATGAAACTATTTCCAAGATTGAGGACCCTTAACATTGGGAACAAGAAAATTTATTATAGCACAAGACACTTTTAGATAGATGGCCTCCAAGAGACAAATATTACACCACACTAATCAAACTCCCTTTAATAATATACGAATAAGATTTATAAAAATAGGTACTGAAAGAATGTGGTCCAGGCTCACTATCAGACTTCATGTCCCAAAACGCCTAACAGATTTCATCCTCACCTAGAATAGCTCCCAACTTATCATTCACCACTTCCATCACGACATAGGGAATCAATTAAAATAGATCTGAAGAG
The DNA here is from genome assembly GCA_963277665.1 of Viscum album. Taxonomy (NCBI): domain Eukaryota; kingdom Viridiplantae; phylum Streptophyta; class Magnoliopsida; order Santalales; family Viscaceae; genus Viscum; species Viscum album. The sequence goes on from OY728162.1 coordinate 711,699,600, forward strand.
CCACTTAGATAACCCTGAACCATGCTCAGGTTTGGGGACACTAAGAGGGACCTGAATGAAGAAGCTACCATATAACAAGAAACCACCCTGTCATTAGTATATGAACCATCCTCCATAATAAGACTGAGATTCATGGGTCCGGGTCTTTAAATGAGACATGCATGAAAATAATGATTGTTTCCATCACCTTCATGTATCCACTTGACTCAAGAATTTTCATAAACAATGTTCTCTTACATTAGAAATAACAATTCTAGATAATCCTTCTTTGATCTCATGCACTAAAAACATCATCATACCTATAATTTATTAGCTCAAATCCATTTAGTGGACGTCTCTACTGATGAAATATAAATCTAGATCACCTGAGGGGAGACCCTTTATCCAGGATCAAAGCCGACCTTTTATATGCCTCATATTATTATGTAGTGAAAGCTAGGAGTTACCTCTCATAGATAGATGCTAAGAGTTCCTCACAATGTCCAAAAAATCTGGACTATTGACCCATATGGATAAAAAGTGAAAAATTCATCCCTCACACTTCTAGAATGGAAGGAAATTTGATGAGAATTGTTGTCCATGATACCCCTTACCAAGTAGAAGGCTTTAATGATTGGAAGGAAAGAGGGGGATGCTCAATTCACTGAAAACGATCAAGCCGACTACAATACTAAAGATTCCTTCTTTGATTATTACACCTTGTAAACGGATCACCATAATAACCAACATCTATGAGCCCAAATACATTCCAAAAATTCCACAAATACTGTCTTGCTCTCTTAGGAAAGGGACCAATTCAGTTTTTCTCCTCCAAACTGGCCACAATACTTATATATACAAAAAAAATCCATGGAAAGTAATGTTTGATTATATCCAATACCTCTTGGATTATTTCTTAATAGCTGTGATCTTTTTTTTCATTTTATCATTTTGGGTGACTTGATATAATGGTGCTTGAAAAAGTTATTTATTTACATATTTTTTTCTGATTACATTATTATTTTTTGAAAAGTGTGTGTGAAATGATTTAAATGGTGGATAGAGAATGTGTGATTTAAATGTGCTTTCAAACTATTTAATGTGCTTTGATGAGAAGTGTAATTGGGTTTTTATTTAAAATTTAGTGTTTGTGGGTTTTAAAAATTGGGGTTTTGGTCGTATTTCCTAGTGGAATTAGAAATTAGTTTTAATTGATGTTTTTGAAAACCATTAGAATTTTGAAACCACTTTGGATTTTAGAAATGTGTAATTCAAAAATCATTTTTTCATGAAATTTTATTATAGTGGGACTTTGAAAATATGGTTTTATAAGGGGATTTTTCCAAGTAAGGATGCTTTTAATCTAATTTTTTTAATTTCTTGAATACCATAGGAAATGAGTTTTAACACACTTATGATGTGTTTTTGGTTTTTTTGAATTTTTTTAAAAGTGTATATTTTTTATTTTATTTAAAATTATAATTTTTATGATGTAATATGAAAGGGACTTCTTTTATTCAACAGGTTGTGACCAGTTGAACTATTTATCTCATGACAAAATTTTACATGTTTAGGATCATTCTAGATTAATTCACCTATTTTAATATCTAGATGGATACATTGGTTGGATAGTGATCGTGGGTCATGTAGATGATCATAGGAACTACTTTGTTATTTTTATTCAACTTTCAGTTTTCTTTCAACCTCTTCAACCAGTTATATTTTATATTGTCTTTTAATATCTACATCCACTATTCCTTTATTTATGTATATTTCGTTCTTTTTATTTTGGATGTTCCATTTTTCTTATCTAAAGGTGGTTGGTATATGATTTTATATTTTATTATTATGTATGTTTTTATGTGAGGGATAAATCATTTCCAAAGTATGTTCTATGATACCTACACCCTAGTTATCATTCCATAGGGATTTGGATTTCCATTTCTGACATGGGGAATACTTGGCTGGGTGATAGTTTAGATTACACCCGAGACAGTTAACAAAAAAAATCCATTTTCTGGAGTAGAGAAAACATGTAGTAAAAATGTTTTACCATTCTTTAATAATTAAATCACTTAACATGATAATCCCAACATTTTCTCAAGAGTAACTTATATCAGCAAATTCATGAACTTCATATGAATAATTAAAAATGGGAAAATTATATTAGGAGTAACTTAAGTTATATAAATCTGTCTCATTAACTAAAAAATTATATAGATTTAATGTAATGTAACCCCATGATTTTTTTTAAAATAGAAAACTATGTTCAATAATGTATGTGATAGACAATATCGAATCCAAACAAAAAATGATTATTTAAATATGATTATTTTAACCATTCCATAAAAATTTCAGCTATTAGAAATATTAACTTATTTATGATATATATAAATATTTTCTATTAATCATAAATTTATTGATATATTCATGGTAAATAATCACTCTTTTTTTGGAAATATCCTCTTTTTCTCTAAAATATGTTTTCAAAAAAAATTATTTCTTTTTGTTGAAAATTTTATATTTTTTATAGAAAATTTTGAAATAGTATTTGATAAAATGATATCCATTTTTTATATCATTATATTAACATTTAATTAGGGTTATTTTTTGGGATATTTGGACAAATATGGATATTTCAGTGAATAGTGAAAATATAACATTTTTATGTAAATTTTCAATTATTATGATAAATTATCTAATATAAAAGCCAAAATATTACATAAATTTGATATAAAGGTTACAAAAGTATTTTTTATTTATATTTAATTCAATTAATTACATTTAAATCATACTTATACTTGATTTTAGTATAAGTTTGGTTTTAGGATTAATAACACATTTTCCTTAAAACTATTTTGAAACTCATAATGTTTATCCATTATAATTAATTCAAATAATACTTAATAATAAAATATTTAAATTAAATTCTTAAATTAAATATCTATAATTATGAATTGAAATTAATATAATTAATATTACTATTTATAGACTTATAGTGAAATTATATTTCCCTTGAAAAATGCTCTCTTTGAGAAAACCACATTCCATCATACATCCGGGTTTTATTTTAAATTAAAATTTTCCAAATATATAAATTAATTGTGATAAAATATATTTCATATATTTTATCCTGAAAATTAATATAAGTTAATAATGTTATAATAAAGTTTTGACAATATGAACAGTAAATGTAGTAAATATTTATTATAGTGGTAAGAGGAAAAACTAGGTTAATTAAAGGTAAAAATAATTTTAAAAGGTCTAGGAACAAAGTAAAACTAATATAATGAATATATATATATATATATTTCAATTTAAATATAATAATGAATATATTTGTTTTTATTTCTTTATTAATGATTGAAAAATAATTTGGATAAAAAAATATTTTTTTGATACGTTAAAACATAAATTGTATTTGGGGAAAATTAGAGTTTTAATAAAGAAAATAGTTTTTTTATTAATTAATTTTTTTGAAATAAATTATATTTTAATAAAATAATATTATTAAATTTTATATTATAAATAAAAATGATAATACAATTTTATGAAGTGCAATTGTAATTTTTATAAAGGTCAGAAAACTGTTTTTATCAAAAAACAAGTACTTTTAAATAATTGGGGATCATAATTATACTGTTTAATAGAACATATTTATAGAATTATTTAGAAAATATAAATATTATTATTCCATTCAGTATGTCAAAATTATCCAAAGGTGATCTTTTTATAATTTTTTGAGATAATCGATTTTTGGAAGAAAAATTAAATATGGTATAAATATACATTGTGTATTATGAAATCATAATGAACCAAAACTGATTTAATATATATAAAAAATATGGTATCCACGAAGAAATATATGTTTAACCTTGTAATTAATTCTTTATATGTTTGTTTTATTAATTTTATAATTCTTTTATGAAGCATTCAAAACCAATATTATATTTTGTGGTTTTAAAATCATTTCTTTGTAAACATGACTCACTTCCACATCACCATGGGTAATATTTAAATTATTTTTTCCCATGGAATTATATAATAATTGAATCTAGTTTTATTTTATATTAACCATCCATAAAACTATGGTAAGGTTTTTAGTTTGGATTATTTTGTTATATAGAGGCCAAAATATATGTTTGGGAAATAAAAAATAACTCCCGTATCATTTTCAATATAATCCCACCAAATATCCAATTACTATTATCTCTAAAAATATGGATCACATCCTTACAAATCAATACCATCTTCAGAGTCCTACCAAGGCTCCCACAATCTCTTAACAAGCTTCTCCCAAGATTTTGGAATCAACCTCTCAGGGTAAGGGATCTCCCCCTCTTCTTTTTATTCAAGCACCTCTATTATATTGTGCCTCTTAATTCAATTTTTTTCATGTTTGGATATGTTTTAATAAATCCATATTAGCTCCCTTTTTTACTTCCATGTTATTATAATCCCCTTTAAATTTAATTAATCCCTCCCATGAATATTTATGTAAACCCATTATGTTACGGAAATTGTGTAGTGATTTTCCATACCAAAAGTGAGGGAAATATACCCATTATTTTCAATTCATGAACTGCCATTATAGTTATCTTTTTGAATATATATTGTTTATGTTTTAGTTACCATATAAAAATCCTAATAATTTATAATTTATTTCCTACAAATTATACATAGTTTATCCCCTCTCATTATTTCATTTACCTAACTTGTTATAATTTTGAAATCCTTACATTACCCTTTTTATTTTACAATGTTACTTATGCAATACAATTTTTATTCCAATTAATATTGATGGGATATTACTTTACACATCCCTATTAACTCTCTTATAATTTTTTCATGGTGATATCCCCTTTTACTCACATTAATCCCTTCCATGATTTATTATGTTCCACCATTATGTTTCCATTCTTCAAGAAAAGATTTTATTCAACCACTATTTTGGTCAAATGACATTTGATTCCAAATATTTGAAGGTGGATTATGTTACTAAATATCACTATCATAGTACTTTTGAATTATAAGTTATGAGATAACCTTTATATCTCATTTAACAATTTTGTTAATCTTTTAGTATTTTCATTATGCTGCAAAAATGTTACTACAACATTTTATACTAAACATTTGTGAAGGGTATACTCATACCCATTTCACCCCAAGGTAATTAACCTAGTTGTAACAATACTTCATTGATTAGTTACATACCTTTATGTGACCCAAAATCATTAATTGTGTTAATAAATGTGAATAACTATAATTTAATGTTATATGATCTTGGTCGAACACTTATGCATGTACATGATATGATTATGATTGGTGCACGCAGATAACACTCCCATGAATTGAGTAATTTTTTAGAATCATTATATTCAATTTATTGTTTAAGGGAGGTTATCCTAAGAATATTATTTTATTATTTATTTCTTTTTAACATTGACCTATGTTTATAATGTCATGTTTAAATTTATTTCCACATTCATACATTGACTTTATGTTATCATGATATATCATGATTCACTATTCATATTTATGATTCTCACTCATTTATTGTCCCATTTAAATAGATATTTTATAAATTGTAATAATTTCTACATTTTATTATTCATTTATATTCCCTCAGTAGGATTTATAGCTCACCCCTCTCTTAGGTACCTCCGCATGAAATCCCCTATAGTTTTAGAGGACCGATGATTTCTAACAGCATGTTAAGGAAGCTTTCAATAATATTATTGTATCCCATATTCTAGATGTTATTATATGTACCTAATTCCCAAAGACACAATACTTTTCAATATTTTAGTTTTTATTGTGTGTGTTCATATATAAAACATCATGAATTAATGTGTAATAAATATACGAGTTCTAAATGTTGGTATCAAATGTAAGAATAGATATTATTGGGTCTAGGAATATAAAATTACAGTTAAAATCTTATCGATACTACTAAATATAAAAATAGATTCCTAAATTTTTGTATAGTATAGAGAAAGTGGTTTCCATGAAAATACTTTTATGTCTGGATACTATAAGTTGATGTGGGTCTAGTATATATATATACCTACGGGTAAATACCAAAAACACCTCATTGAGCTAGACTTGATTGAGAACTAGTGTATAATAATGGGCCATGTTGCACACCTAGTTTGAAACTAATAGGGGATATTCTTTGGTAAATTCACAAGAACATTAATAACTATTATTACAGGAACAAGAATGTACATAATAGTCTATATTAAGAAATAGATCATCGAAAACTTAGATTTAATCCTTGAAATGAGTTAGTTAAGGAGATACATGTCACATATAAGTTATCCATTTAATGTTACTTTCTTCATTATTAGGTGTTTGATATTTTAAAATTACTCATCCATATTTTTCAATTTTTTAATCAATGGATTGAAATCAGAAGAAATGAGTCAACTACCAATGTGATGGGAAATGTGATGACTTCCCAACTGATATGAATAACATAACAGGAACTCAGGTAAAATATTTTGGGATTATTCCAATCCAACTATAAAAAATCAAAATTAACAACCGAGATATAGTTTAATGTCCCAATACCTCAATGAATAGGGGGATGCAATCTCATGTAAGTTCATATGATAACGGTGATAATGGAAAGAATATTTAGTTTCCTACATGACATAAATGTGTAATGTGGAACCAAGGGAAATTACAAAAAGGAACTTTATGTTTTTTATGTATGGATAAATGAGGCATAAAGTAGCTAGTTACCATAAAAAATGAAGAGTGTAATGGAAGGGAATAAATTACATCTTACGTCACTCTTTGTTGTTCACTGTTTTATGTGAGAAGAATATGGGAATTATAAAATTCAATACCCTTATCCAAGGGATAAATTTTAGCCTAAATAAGGGCCTTTTGTATGGAAATTATTGAAGTGTAAGGATTGAACTGTTTATGTATATGTATTTGAGAGTTATGATAGAGAAGTAGTATATTAATAAAATTATAGATTTTAGAATCATGAAAGATAAAAGGATTTTTCCATAGTAGTTTTTATTTAAGGGTATGAGACATCCTTTGAAGTTAAAATATTATTTAATGTTGATGTTATTGGTGTTATTTTCTATATAAGAGTATTTATTTAAGGAATTATATATTTTAAAACATTGATTTTTTTTGAATTGTGGATATTAATGTATAGATGTTTATTCATTTTTAGTATTATCTTAAATTAAGACAACCATTTTAGATTTAGTAAATATAGATGGAATATCTTGTTATTATTTTGTTGATTATATGATCTTCTAGAATCTTATTTTACTCCTTTAGGTATAAAAAATTCATCTTGAGTATTCATCATTTGGAAAAAAGATGATATTATTTTTGAAATTTATTAAAAGATAAAATTACACATGTCAAGAATTTGTATTTATTTATTTCCATAGTCTATATGGTAATGGAATCCATTAAATTTATGAAAAGAATCCTAAAACAAAATGTTTTCATATTATTATCATTTTCGATGAATGTATGGTCTTTTTACAAATCAAATATTTAATGATTTTGTTATTGAATTTATCCTAACAATATTATCTATCACACAATATTAGTTATTGGGTGTTATCTTTCATTATCATTCATATGTTTTCACTTCCCACTAATGTTATCCTATGTGGAAACCTAGTTATGGTATGACCTTCATAACTATCTTTCTCTTTGTTTAGTTGGATATCTTGTTAACCCTTTTTATAATTTCGGGTTCTAATAAAGATATTTTCAAATGTGAAAACATTTCTTACAGAGTTCAGGTTTAAATTTTGAAGGCATAATTTATTTATTGGGAGAAGAATTCAACACATTGGGTTTTTAAAAGAGAAAACCATGTTTGATAGAATATGTGATACACAACACTAAACAAAAAAAATCATGATTATTAATATACAACAATTTTAAACCTTCCAATATAATTTTTGTTATGAGTACGATTTACTACTTTATGAAATATTTATATATGTATTGCATACTCATCATAAATATATTGATTGATTCTTAATAAATAATCACTCATACTTTGGTATAGTTATTTTTTATACAAAATACATTTTTATTAAATATTTTTTTATTTCTTTTTATTGAAAAAAACATTATATTTTTTATAGGATATTTAGAAAATATATTTGATAAAATGAGATCCATTTTTGATAACATAATATCAAAATTATATTATAGTGAAATTTTGGAATTTTTTAGAAAATATAGAATTTTCCCCGAATACTAAAAAGATAACTCTTTTTCATTTTCTATTTTTAGGAAATAGAATCCCTAAAAATTTAAGTTTTAAAACCTACACACTAGGAAACCTCATCCCCCCAAGGGATGACTCAGGAGAAAACCCCTACATGGAAGGAGTTGTTTTCATCCGAGATGGTAGATCTTCTTAGAGGATGATGACCCAATCAATGATGGTTTGATAACAGAGAAGGGTAACACCATAATTACCCAACCCAACTAGAAACTGGGTGACCCAGAAATATAACTGGACCCTAGGGTAATGAGAAATTGAACCAGTAGTGGACTCCCATGAATCGAACCATACACCATTAAAAGAAAGGATAATTGCCATTTCTTTTGATAAAATAAGAAATAAAAAAGTACCAATATTAGTTTAATTTGACATTAAGGTAACATATGTATTATTTAGTTATAAATAATTCAATTAAATACATTTAAATCAACTTTATACTGGATTTTGGTATCAATTTATTTTTAGGCTTCATAACACATTTTTCAGAGAGCTCTTTTAAAATTCATTATGATTGTCCATTATATTTAATTTTATAACCCATATTGAGAAATGATTTAAAATTAATTTTAAGAATATATATCTATAACTATTAATTTAAATTCATTTAATGAATATTACTAGTTATAGAGTTAAAGTGAACCTCCCTAGGCCCTCTCACTCTAATGATGATCCACTTGTAAACCTCACTGATAAGGGAAAGCATGTGCAGGATGTAGATAAGGATAAGAGAAATGGTGGAATCCCGCAGGTTGCGGAAGATACAGCTCAATTTGTAGAGGAAGCTGTGATTTTTGATACTCATATAAAGGATTTAATAGTAGTGACTCTTGCCTTCGAGGCGAGTAAGGTGCAGGATGCATATACTGACCGCCTTTCTGATTTGGTCGTAGATCCTGGGTTGGGTCTTCTGAAGGAAGTTAATATGAAAGATCATTGTGCAATCCATATTAAGGAGTTGGTCACAATATATTCTGATGTTGTATCCCCTGTCTAAGACATGGTTATTGATTCATCGGGCTTAATTTCTGATTCTGATCACAGTCTCCCTGCAATTCATGATGCAGGTCATGGAGGACATGTTACTACAGACTATGGTGTTGATGCGGCCTCTTATCATCCTGCTGAGTTCATGTTGGTTCATGTGGATATGTTTTCAAAAAGAGTATTACCTTCCAGATTATTGGCTATCCCGATTGACTATAGAAATAGATTCTATTTTCTCAATAATAAGGATTCTACTAAAGAGGATGATGATCATGCTTTAGATGAATATGTTCCAGGTGTTACCAGTGGAACTACTAATGATCCCTCAGAGAGGTAGGCAGCACAAACAAATGAATGGTCGATTACTAGGCTTAGACCGAAAAAATGAAAATCCTTTTTTTGAATTGTCAAGGGATTGGGATCTCTCCCATGGTCAGGTCCCTTAGACAATTTTCTATGACCAATAAGCCCTTATTGGTTGGTTTTGATGAACCAAGGATGATGTTTGAAAATTGGAGGTCCTTCAAATGGGATTCTCTAGGTTACTCCTTTATTGCAAATAACCATCTTGATATGAACTCTGAATCCTTGTGGGTGTTTAAGCATGATAGTGTGTCAATTAGTTCTGTTTTGACTGATGCTCAATCTATTACTCTCACATGCTGTTTTAGTAATGCCTCTTTTTCAGTGATGTTTGTATATGAATTTAATATCTATACAAGAAGACAAGCACTGTGGAGAAACTTAACAGACATCTCTGAGAATATGTCGAATAAATGGGTTTTACTTGGTGACTTCAACACTATTCTAAGACCCAAGGAAAAAACTGGTGAGAACGTTTGTCATGCCACGACTTCTAATCATTCAGCTTGTAATGATAAATGTGGTCCCACTGAGGTACCTATATCTGGGGCTGAGTTTACATGGAGTTGATAAACTATTAATGGGAGTCAAGAAACTAAGTTATATAGTTGCTTTGTGAATGTGGATGATAGGAATATGGTGATTTATGTTTCTGGGATAACTCTTTCGAGGTTAAATTCTGCTCACAATCCCATTATTCTTGATGTTTGTTTTCAAACTTTGAGGTTAGTACGTCTTAACTTCATATTCAATAATGCTTGGTGGGTCATCCCGGGCGGTAGAGAAATTGTCCTGGATGCCTTGAAAAATGATTATTTGGGCAGTCCTTCTTACATCCTTTGCTGTAAATTAAAGTGTGTCCTGGAAAGACTGATGAAATGGAGAAAAGTCTCATTTGATTCCATTGATAATGACATTAGGGAGGCTGAATCTCTTCTATAAAACTACCAAAAAACTAGCTTGCCTATGGATTTTCCAACTCAGAATGAGATTCAGGCTAGTGAAAATATGGATAAACTCTTGGATCTGAAGGAAATGTTGGCACAAATCTGTTCAATATTAGATGGTTGAATAATGGAGACATAAAAACAAAGATGTTTCATTGAATGAATAGGGATAAAAAGGCCAAGAGAAGCCTTCAAGCCCTGAATATTGAGGGGAACCTCCTCTCCTCTGAGAATGACATTGCAAGTGCAGCAATTAGCTACTTTGAGAAGCTATAATCAGAACATGGTGAAGACAACTCTGAGAAAATTATTCATTGTTTTGATCCTTCTATTGGGTATTATCAAAATAAGAAGCTTGTTGATATACCCAAGTCAAGAGAGGTATATGATGCCCTTTTCTCCCTGAATATTGACAGTATAACAGGACCTGATGGATTTATGAACAAATTCTTCATGTTTTATTGGGATATTGTCCACCATGATGTCACAAATGCTGTGAATGATTTTTTTAGAATAGTTCATATGCCCTTTGGAATGAACTCCAACGTCATTACATTAATCCCCAAGAAAGATAATTCCCTTGAAATTAATGATTTCTGGCTCGTTCCTATTGGTAACAGTATACCAAAAGTGATTAGCAAGATTATAAATCTTTGACTGGGTGGTATTACAAAGGGAGTCATCTCTTGTAATAAATTTGGGTTTGTTCCAGGATGGAACATTCAAAATTGTCTCTATACTACCTCTAAGTGTGTCAATGTCATGAGGAGAAATTTTAAGGATGGTAACATGGCATTGAAGCTTGATATCTCCAATTATTTTGATACCATCAGATGGAGCTTCCTTTTAAATATTCATAAAATGCATGGGTTTTTACAGAATTTCATTGGTCTTGTTGTCTCCATCCTTGAATGTGCCAAGCTCTCCATTCTTATCAATGGCTCTCCTAGGGGTTTCTTTCAATGATCAAGATGAGTTAGGAAAGGAGACCCTCTATCTGGGATTCTTTTTTATATTGCAGAGGATTACATAATCTACTGGCTCACTGATCTTTCCAATTTTGGATGGTATTAGAGAATGAAAATAGGGCGTGATCTGCATGCACCCTCACATCTGTTCTAGGTTGATGGTATTTTTCTTTTTTGGAGAGCTGACAAAGGAACCATATCTTGCATCAAGGGAATTTTCTCCCACTATGAAGAGGTCGTAGGTCAGGTCATTAATTGGGGGAAATCATCAGTTATGTTTGGTGGAGGAATTATTACTTCAAGGCAATGTAGAGTGTCACGATAGCTTGGTGTCAAGAGGGGAGTGCTTCCCTTCACTTACCTTGGGTTACCACTCTTCTGTGGTAGAGTAAAAAGGTGTCATTTGGATAATATTACTCTGAATATCACAAATCAGTTAGAGAATTTCAAGGGAAAAAACATGTCTCAAGCAGGGAGGATATGATTGGTCAGCTCAGTGATCACTTCGATGATTTTTTACTCCTTTTCTGTGTATAGATGGCCCATAAACCTGATTAAAGAGCTAACTAGACAGATCAAAAAAAATTATTTGGACTAGCTCCGTTCATGAGAGATTGATGGTCACTATTGCATGGAAATACTGCATCAAACCCCCCACATGGGTGGCTTGGGTGTCAAAGTTATCAGATTATTCAATGAAACCTTGATCAACAAGTTTTCCTGGAATTTAATTTCAAAATCTGATGACTCCATGGACTTCCTTCGAACTAGGTTCCTTGAAAAGATCTATAATGGATATTCCTACTACCTTTGTTCATCTTTTTGGTCTTCCATTAAGCAAGCCTATGCAGACCTCATTGTTTGATCGAAATGACTTGTGTGTAAGAAATCCCATCTCAACTTCTGGACCACTCCTCGGATATCTCGACCTATCTGTGATGATACTGCAATTCCCACACTCCTAAGAGAGGCTTCAATTACTAATTTATAGGGAAACCCAACAAAAATCAACAAAATGATTTTGAATCATTTTGGAATGGAAATAAGAATGTATTACTACATAGATTGTGATACACTGGTATGGATGCCAAATTTGAATGGCAGGTTTAATACAAGGGACTGATATAGATCACTATGTGATTCTACCCAGCACCCTCCATCCTAGGTTATGGATTTTTAAAAATCTTTCATACCCCTGACCTCCTCTTTCCTCATCTGGAAAATTTGGAAAAAGTAGCTTCCCTTGTAGGCCATGTTGCAGCACTACGGATTCAACCTGTCTATAGTTTGTATGCTATGCCTCCAGGTAGATGAAGATTCTGACCATGTATTCATCTCCTATAAGTTACTTCCTGGTTATGGACCTATGTGAAAGGTATTTTTCAATGATGCATTCACTCCCAAGCGGTTCAAGGACTACTGCAATTTATTTTTAGGATTAATTGCAGTGAGAAGGTCTATTCTCTCCTCCTAACAGCTATGGCCAACCTATTGTCCTTCATATAGAAGGCAATAAATGCTGGGATTTTTAACAACATTGCTCCCACATTCCATGTTGGTGTAATATCGATACATTGTGAAATCTGAACAACATCTAACATCTAAACTGGTACCATGAGAAATGATGTTTCTGACCTTTTTTTTGTAGTCCCTTGGTGTGAATGACCGGGCGAAGAAACCATTGATGATGATGTATTTTCACTGGATCCCACTCATCTATCGATGGTTGAAGGTTAATGTTGATGGGGCTTCTTCTAGTGAGCCAGGTCCTTTCGGATGCAGTGGTGTCTTCCACAATCATATGGGATTCTTTAAAAAATGTTTCTTCCATTATATTGGGAATGAATTTACCATTGAAGCAGAGCTTTGGGCCATAATAAAATCTATCAAGTATGTTGTCCACTATGGCTGGCATAATCTATGGATTGAGTCATATTCGTCTGTTGCAGTCCAAATCATTAGAGATCTATCAATGAATGTGCCATGGAGGATGTTACTGGTTTGGGTGGAATTCCTCTGTCTTGCAGACTCACTCTCACTTGAAGTTCTACATATATATCGTGAGGCTAATCTAGTTGTGGATGCTCTCTCCAATAGAGCAATTGCAGAGGTGAGCTCCATTTGGTCTTTTGTATCGCTGGAGTTTTGTAACAGACTTGTGCAGGCTAATTATCTTAGTGAGACTTATAATCATTTCTGTAAATCACCTCTCTGATTCAACACTGTGTACTTTGTTTTTTTCTTTAATATATTTCCCTAGGAGGAGGTGTGTCGGCCTCCTGATCTTCTTTGTTTATTTTTCATAAAACCTCTTCCCATTGTGATTTTTTTGTTTTAAATTAAATTATTCAATGTATTAGAATTAATTTTGAGAAAATATATTCCATATTAGTAATCCTAAAAATCAATATTATTTAATAAGGTTAATATAGTATTTTCTCCATACGAATTGTAATATTAGTAAATATTTGTTATAGTGGTAAAACAAAAAAATAGGTTAATTAAGGGTAAAAATAATTTAACAACCTATATGAACCAATTAACGATATTGGTACCAATATATATTTTAATTTAAATATAATAGTTAACATATTTGTTTTTTTTACTTTAAAAATTATGACAAAATTATTTTTATAAAAATATATTTTTTATACGTTAAAACATAAATTATATTTGGTTTAAAATATACATTTAATGATGATATGATTTTTTTGATTAATTCAATGTTTTTTTGAAAAAAATTTAATTTTAATAAAATGATATTATTTAATAGTATATATTAAATATAAATGATAATATAATTTAATGCAATAAAAATTTAATTTTTTAATGGTCATGAAGCAGTTATTGTAAGAACACCAGTATTTTTCAGTAAATGAGGATTTTAATTTAAGAGTTTAATTTATAATATTTATAGAATTATTTTTACAATATAAATATCAATTTTCGAATCAAAACATAAAAATTATCCAATAGTTTTTTTTATAATTTTAGCAGATAGTCAAATTTTCTAGTAAAAATTAAATACACTATATATATGGTGTGTATTATGACATCATAAGTACCCCAAAGTGATGTAATATATATCAGGTATGGTATCATTGAAAAAATTATATGCTTACATTTCAAATAATTTTTTACATTATTTTATTAATTTTATATTGCCTTTATCAATCCTTGAAAGCCTATAATATATTTTAAGGTCTTAAAAAAATTTCTTTATACACATGACTTTCTTCCCCATCACCAAGGGTAATATTTTATTAGTTTTGGACATTATAATTATAAAATAATTTATACCACTTATATTTGTAAGAAACCTTGGGAAACAACCATGGTAAGGTTTTTAGTTTTTTTAATTTATTGTACACAGTCCAAAACCTATGTTTGGTAAATAATAAAGGATTCCCCTCTATTTTCCTCTATAAACCCACCCAATATCACATTACTATTCACAATAAAACCATGTATCACGTCTGTACTCTTCTATACCTTCTCAAGAGTCCTTCTAAGGTTTCCCTAAGCTCTCAAGAAGGTCCTCCCACATTCTTGGAATCACCCTTTCAAGGTAAGGTATATATCTCTCTATTCTTCTTATTCAAGATCCACTTTTTTGTAGTGCCTATTAATTTATATTTGTTCCTATTTGGGTATGTTTACTTACAACAACATTGATTCTCATTTTTTATTTCCATGTGAGGAGATACTCTATTCTCTCCAATGAACCT
Organism: Viscum album; assembly: GCA_963277665.1. Lineage (NCBI taxonomy): Eukaryota > Viridiplantae > Streptophyta > Magnoliopsida > Santalales > Viscaceae > Viscum > Viscum album. The sequence continues at coordinate 711,714,853 of OY728162.1, forward strand.
ATATGTACACACGTTATTCTACTGAAATTGACCTATGATTTTCCATACTAAATGTAAGGTACCTATACCTCTTCATTTCAATAGAAGAACATTCATTATATTTATAAATTTTAATATAAATTGGTTATTTTGCCATTTCATTATAATTATCTATTTACTTTCTAATTGATGTTCTAGCTATGAGAGGTCATTTATCCCCTATCATCATACAGTTTACCTAAGTCATTAATATATTTAAATCCTTTATGTCTCCTCTTTATTCAATCACCATATATATTTAATATAATTTTTCTTCCAATTAACATTTTTGGGTTATGATCTTAGAAATATCTCTTAATTACCTTATTATTTAAATGTGAAGATTAACCCTCTTTACTCTCATTAATCCCTTCCAAGGGTCATTTTTCACCCCAGTTATGCTGTGATTCTTTATACTAAGATTTTATTTAACCACCATTTATGTCTTATATCTTTTAATTCCCAACAATTCAAGTGGGATTGTGTTCTTACATATCATTATAACTATCCTTTTTCTACTCCCATGTTATGATATTTCCTTTCTGTCCCACAGAACAATTTTATAAATCTTTAAGTATTGTCGTTATATTGTCAAAATGGAACTATGACTTTCCATTCTAAACAGTTGTGAAGTCTATACCCATACCCATTTCCATTCAAGGGTATTCACCTAGATGAAACTATAATTCATTTATTTGGTACTTCCATGTATGTAACCCATAATCCATAATCATGGGAATAAATTTGTTGAAATATGTTCTTATGTTATATGATCTATTTGGCACACTTACACATGTACATGATATGATTATGATGAGTTCTCCCAGATATCGCTTAAATTCATTGGGTAATGTTTTAGTCTCATGGGAATCCATGTATAGTGTAAGGGAGGTTAACCTAAGCACATTATTTAATGATGTATTGGTGTTTGAACTTTACATATTATTATAATTTTATGTTTAATGTAGTTTCCACATTCTTATGTTTCCTTTATGTTATCATGATATATCATGACTCTTTGTTCATGTTTATAATTTTAAGCCCTTTTATGTATCATTTAAATTCATATTTTCTATCTTGTAATAATTTATTCATTTTATACCTCTTCTATATTAACTTACTGGAATTTATAGATCAAACCTTTCGTTTGAACATTCCTAGGATATCTCATAATAGTTTAGAGGACTGATGATTTCTTAGAGATGGTTAAGTATTTTTTCAGTATTGTTGTTGTATCCCATGTTTTAGATGTTATTAAATGTACCTAATTCCCAATTAAACTACAATTATTGATATTATGTGTGGTATTTCATGTATTATTATTTAATAAATTACTATTTAATGTGCCTTAAAGACACATGTTGTCATATTCTCTCACCCATCACATAATGGATATAGGCCCATAAGGGTTTGGGTGTAATCCCTATTCCCAAATTTATAAATAATTCCCAATTTTAATGTTTTAAATAAATAAAATTAATAACATTAAATTTTCATTAAAAATAATAAAATTTTCAGTTCAGCATTTAAACAAAATAATTTTCAGTTACATTATAAAAATTAGAAGATTTATTCAATTATTATGAAAACTGTTAATTAATAATTCAAAATAAAAACATTAATAGGATCTTAGTTGAAAAACCTATAAAATTATAGTGTAATATTAACAATTAATAAAGGAAATAACAGGGGTAAAATCCATTCAGGTTTTAAAATTTTAAAAAAACCTTATTTTCACACTTTGGTAAAAAGATACAAAAGTGAACCATATATAAAACATCAAAAACATTCTTTTTTAAAACATTGTTATTAAATTAAAAGTAGTTAAAATGAATATTAACACCATTTTATATAAAAATTATATATTTTATGAAATATTTAAAATAACTTTGACTAAAAAGTGTTTAAAACATTTAAAACAACAATTTAACGAAACAACCCTTACCACTTGGGTGACTTTTGATTAAGAAGTTCATTTAAGGAGATAACATGAAATGTTTTATTAAAACACATTAATTTCAAAACATTAATATAAAATACAACGATATGGTTTTATATATAGAACAAAAAAGAATAAATGCCATGAACATGGAATGAGTCTTCATTAAAGTAAATTGAGATGAGAAATCCATTACCACATGGCTGACAAACCACATATATTATTTAACTCAAACATACAAAACTTATTTTAATTATTTAATTTTTAGGAACCAAATTTAGTTTTATTACCTTAATAAAATTCCCTTTAATTCCTTTATTACCTTGTCTTATATAGTTACTAATTTGATTTACTTTATATTAGACGTTTTGAGGATGTTTGTTTTATAATAAAAATACAAATAAAGTACGCTGACCAAGGTCGAATGGGTCATTTTAATATAATCTTGAAAATATAAATCATAAAATAATTAGAATTTTTATATATTAAATTCATTTTTATAATCACCTATGAATGTAATACATGAAAAATGAATCACATCACTTCATGGATGTGGTAGTCCCCAAATATTCATGAACGATGTTGTCATTTTCAAATGGATTGAAGGGTAGGAAGGTAAGAAAGATATTTTGTTTAAAAAATAATTATTATTTATGAATATATTATATATTTATTAAATTCTTCATAACAACCAACCTTTTTATGTGGTGATGAAAAATAAAAAACATTCTTCTGTGGAGGTGGTATTGCACACGTACACATAAGTGATGTTTTAATATCTCAATTGATGGAAAATGAGATGAAAAATGGTTTGAAAATTATCATAAAAACATTTCCATATATGGATGATACTTATTTTATTATTTTATCATGGTAAAAAAATATTTTAAGAATGTATAAGGTGAAAAATAAACCCAAAACATTTGGTTGAGAATTATACCACTTCTTTGGAAAACCTCCCTGGGATTACATCATAATGCTTTTTAGGTTAGACTTTTTGTGATACCATAGCCACTAATACCTAGGTAGTAATGTCAAAAAGTTATTTTGGTAGGTATTTTTTGAGGTAAATTGCTCCAGTGTTCTAAGGTATAGAGGACAGTTGATTATTTTTTATAAGTGTGGTGGGTGGAAAACTTATAAATACTTCAAATTTTAATATATAATATGTGTCTAACTCCTGTAAAATGGAATAAAACTACAATATATTCAAATATATTGAGTTTTTTAAAATATAACAATAAATTCAATTGTATACAAGTTTAATTTTAATTTTGGACTTTATATTCCATTTTAACGCCATTATTAATTGTTTTTAACATTAATCATTGCAACAACATTTGTACTCTTTAAGAGTCATCAAAGTAATTTTTGAAATACAAAGTTTAATATTGAGGAAAAATAAATTATCAGATAAAAATGTTCCCATTAAATTGACACAATATTGTAATTTTTTAAATTTATAATGGTTTGGAAATATTTTTTAAACATTAAATACAATTTAAGGTGATTGTTGGGACTATTCAAATATCTTCGTTTTAGAGGCTTCAATATACCAAAGATATTATAATATATATCCTTTAAATATCACATATGCAATATAATTATCTAATAAATTCATATATAACCATTATTCATCCAAAATATATTAATTTTAATATTTTTGAAATCATTTATTTTATTTTTCAATTGATTGCATCGGTGTTGCATCAGTGTTGTGTAAGAATTCAGGGAAATCAAACTATATGTAAAATTTAACAATAATATATTATCATAAAAATAATTTATTTTTAATTAAGATAACCATTTATAACCCATAAAATATTCTTTTTATCCCTATGAAAACATATTGGAGATATTATAATAAATTGAGTGACATTTGTAATGTTTCTTAACTTAAAAAATATATAAAGATCACAATCAACGGAAAGTGGAAAATGAATTCTCTATTTCTTAATCTAGGATGTATAATATTAAATTAATGTTTTGGGTTGATTTTGAGACCTTATACCATAGATTTAACTTAAATTAACAAATTTTATCCATTAATGCGGGGACAATCCTTGACCATGTATACTATTTATTATGACTTAAAATAAAATTGACGTATTTAAAAAATTGTAACCACCTCATATTAAATATTAAATAAATTCTTCAATTTCAATTTTTTATAATTGGAAGAAATTATTTTTTATATAACTATGAAAAAAAACGAAAATAATTTTTTTTTTAAAACCCAAAAAAATTATTTAAAACCAAAATCACGTATAATATTGATTCCCATGGAATAAATTAGATTATTATTAGTAAAATTAATCATAAATTAATTTTAAAACTTTCAAAACCAAATGGGACATTGTATATATGCTTTTATTAAAATTAAAAAGGTACGATTTTTTGAAAAATAATAATTTTTGACTATGTATAGAAAAATCTACTATTTCAGAAAAATATAATTTTTTCATAATATTATTTTGATATGATGATTTAAAAATTATTTTCATTTTATAAAATAAAATAATAAAAGTGGTATAAATCAATCTTATTATTCATGAAAAAAGGAAATAAAAAAATCTGGAAGAAATTTTATTTCTGATGTATAACATGAATTTACACTTATTACTTATCTAATAAACACCATTAGATTAATTTTATTTTGATAAATATCTGATCTATACATTTCAATAAAATCATTAATTAATTCGGAATTACATAAATTACATTGATAATAATACATTAATCACAAAAACCGGTTTTCATAAAAATATTTCTTCTAATCATATATGATCTTATTTAAAATTGAAATTTTATTTATTTTTAATTAATAAATATATTTGGGTTAAATGAAACTTACCAATATATATTTCGTAATGTGGATACTCCTATTTATACTCACTAAACTAACAATTCAGTTATAACATTCATATTTAAATAATAATATTTTTATAGTATATCAAATTTCATTCTAAGATCATTATTGAATATCGTGAAAACAATAGAAGTTATTATTATTTTCAACTAAAATTATAGGGTGTTACATAATCCCCCATTAAAAAATTAATATTTTAAATTTTAAATTGATTTTTTCAAAATGAATTTATCAGAACATAGTAAAAATATTAGATATAGATTTTATAGTGGATATTAATTTCTAGGAAAACACAAGGAAACTTATTTTTTCCTAAAATAATTCACCATTATAAGACTCATACATGAATATGAGTTTCTAAATAAATATATTTGTTATTGGGAGTTACTTTCATAATAGGATTTGATATTTTTGAGAAATTATTTTACCATTGAGAAAGTGATTTTAAGAAAATATACAAACTTGATTTCTTTCTACTTCATAAGTGAAAATTCAGCATTCATTTTTGTTTCAATCGGTTCTAAATTTTACCTCAACTATTATTCCAAGTGATAAATATTCGAGACTAATTTTTAATCCATGAAGCACAAGAAATAAATTCCAAAAAAATACATCATTTTATAAAGGGATGAAATGTTATTCCTCTAATTTATATCTATAAACCAAAAAAATCATTAGCACAATTTATGATAATATCCAAAATGAAGAAATACTACTTTAATCCCCACAGAAACAATAATAACACCAAAATATCAACAAAAATCATTCCATTAAAAAATGAACATAAAACTCTACAAAAACATTCCTTTCGAAATGGAAACATAATGATTAAAAATAATTGATCACTTATTCATCCAAGATCAACATAATATCTATCTTTATAGAAAATTTATAACTCATTAAGTCCGAAAAAAGTATAATCTTTAATCATATAATCGCCAAAATATATTAATATATTCCATAAATAACCTGAATCACCATAAAGACACAAAAAACATATATTATTTGAAAATATATTTCAACGTTTCTTCCAAAAAGAAAATATTATCTTAGAAAATGATGTGTTTGTTAACTTTAATTATACAATGTTACAAATATAGTGAAATTATTGAAAAAAATAATCTCTTAGTCAACAAATCCACTTTGAATCCCATGGTTATCTATTCATGAAATCACATTATCCCAAATTGTAATAAATCTTTTATCACATTAATCCATAATTACCTCAACATCAACCATCAACTTAACCCTACAGTTTATCAATACACTTCTACTTATCTCTAATGAATTTAAAACATTCTTCCTCAAATAAAAATTTCACTACAACACATGTTAAACATAAGTGTTACATATACATAAAACATTTATAAAAATTTATTAATTTTTTTTTCAACGTACTACCATCACATAAAACCTCCAAATTTATAGCTATTCATTTACACTTATGATCACCCTTATAATTATTAACCCATGGTGGACTTTAAAAATCATGAATGTATCTTCATTTTTATCATCCTAACCTTTAAATTTTTCTAAGCCTTTCCCATGAAATTTACTATAATAACATGTAACTTGAAAAACAAATAATTAGAAAATTTATAAATAGGATTTCACTTTTTTACATTTTTAGGATCTTGTCAGTTCTAATTATTGGATAATTAGGAGAAAATATAAAATAGAAAACACCTAAAAAAGTGGATAATTCAATTCAATGTCCACTTTATTTCCAAAAAATCATGTTTCATAAAAAAAGTTTGTGCTAAAAATAATAATCTACCTACTAATGAAGTCACCTTCAAAGCCTAAACTTTTTATAAAATATTTTTGTTAGCAAGCATGAATGAAAAATCATAGTTCATGAAAGCTTTACCATTTAAAAAAAATTCACCCTTATAAGAATTTTTTTTCCTACAAATCATAAACTCATTTTTTAACTATTTTAATAAAATGTTTTCTATGAAAATCCATTGGGAAGTATAGAGAACACACGTAGGAAACCTATAGAATCATACTTTCATCATTCCATCACCTAACATGATAATTCAAATATTCTAAAAATATTAATCGATATCAGGTAATTCCATCACTTCAAATGAGTAATTAAATCCATCCACATTATCTTAGGATTAACTAACATTAGCTAACTCTATCACTATACCCATTTCATTGGATGTCTTTAAGGGACCCACCCATCAAATTATGGATATATTCTCATAAGGGTATGTGTTTAATCCGTATTCCAACATTTATTAATAATTTTAATGGGTAATGATTTAAAATAAATATAATTAGTATCGTGTATTTTCATTTTTGGAAGCATTAAATGGTAATTTTATCCTTTAAGAATCTTATTTTAGTTATCTCATAAAAATTAGAAGAAATATTTATTTCATTTAAAAACAATTAAAAAATAAATATTTCCACCTAATATCAAGAATTAGGTATTATTTGAAAAACCATGGAAAATTATAATGATGAAAGGAAATGACAACAGGGAAATCACTATATACATTATAAAAAGAAATATTTACACACATTTGTAAAAAGTGTCAAAATTAACCTCGATGGAAAGTGTTAAAAAAAATACATATTAAACATTTTATGTAAAATAAAAAACTATATTAAAATTAATTTTAAATTCATTTTATAAATAAATAATAAAATTATGGAAAATTTTAAAATAACGGGGAGGAAAAATTTTTTAAAACATATAAAACAACCGTTTAATGAAAAATTTATCACAACATTGATAACTTTTAAATAAAATATCATTAAAGGGGGGAACATGGAAATTTTTTTTATTCAAATTTAACATTAGTAAATTAATGATAGAATATATATATATATGATATTATATTCAATTTACCATAGAAAACATGTGGTGAACATGGAATGAGTGTAAATGAAGTGAAATTGAGATGAGAAATCACTACCTTGAGTCTGACTCACCATGAACTTTAGTCAAAACCTATATAATAAAATTATATTTATTATTTACCTAATTAATAAATATTTCAGGTTTATTACCTTATCATAATCTCTTATATTCCATTTCATAGCATTTCTGATATAGTTAAGAAATCAAATTAGTTCATGTGAGGTGTTTTGAGGATGTTCAGTTTATAATCCCAAAACAACATCATTTGATTAAGCAAGGTCAAAGGGATCATTATTAATTCATTGGAATAATTTTAATCATTAAATAATTATAATTTTTACACATTAAATATAATTATATATTTATTAATTAATTTCATACAATAAAATTGATTCACATCGATTTGTGGAGTTGGTAGTCAACATATACACACAAACAACATTAAATGTTTCAAACGGATGTAACTTTAAGAATTTAGGTAATATATTATCTTTATAGAATCCTAATTATTTCATTTATAAAATATATATTCATTAAATCCATAATTATAACTATCCTTGTGAAGTGGTGATGAAAAACAAAACATATTCCTTTTTTGAGGTGGTAGTCTAAATGTATGCACAAGGGCTATTTTCATTTATCAATGGATGAAAAATGTGATGAAAACGGGTTTTAAAAAGATAATAATAAAATTAAATTACATTTAAGATAATTATTTCATTATTTTATCATGTTAAGTGCAACAACCCAAGCTTCCACAGTATGTTTCCCTTCGAATAATGCAATGGCGTGCATTGTATGCAACTTCGAGATTCTAACACACCACAACCAATAAAACTAGCCGTTATGAATAGTAATACCTAATTTTTAAAATTTTATAAATTATATCTCTCAAAATGGACTTCATTTTTGGATTCGGAATATCGAATTTATCCTAGGGTGAAATTTTGGATCTTTTCGGATAACACTTATATTTTGATGAATAGTGAAAATTACTAAATTTTAATTAAAAACAACTTTTTAAATCAAAATAATTTATAGTGGTAAATTATATTATTGAGTGGTTTTAAAGTATAATTAGAATATATTTTTACCATTTTATCCAACGGTGTTCATTATCATTAATTTCACTTTGAAATTGGACCTAAACAATTGTCAATCTTTGGATATATATTGTTTCTTAAAAACACGCTATTTGTCATGACAGTGGAAATTAATTATAAAATTAATTAATGCAAATTATATGTTTATAATTTTGTAAAATAGAAATCATTTTTGAATTCGGAATATCAATTATAGCTTAGGGTGATATTTTGGCATTGTTCTGAAAAACTTCAATTTTTGATGAATAGTGAAACTACTAAGTGGTAGTTAAAAAAACTGAATTTTTCATAAAACATAATTTTACCGCTTCTGTGAATGGAATTTCAAAAATCCGAGACACACGGTTAATATCAAGAAGTAAAATTTGGTTCAATGAGATGAAAATAATTTTTGGTGAATAGTAACTTTTTACTTTTATTTACAACGGTTAAAAGTAAATAGGGTAATTATGGGTAAAAATGATATTAATATTACCCTAACATATGTCCTAATTCTATTGGACAAGTTTATATCGACCAAAAACAACCTTAGGAATAAAATATTATCATTTAGGCCCACTTATATTAGATTAGGACATTTATTATTATTTAATTCAAAGAAGAGTTGAAAGAGTTAAAATCAAATTTATTTACTAAAACATTTTTAATATAGGGTTATACATAAGATAAATTCAATTGTAAATATTAATTAGAAATATAGTAATATTTCCTACATAATGATATTTTATTTATAATTTTTATACATTAAATAATTTAATTTATTTTTGACACAATGATGATGCAGTAATTACTATAATAGAGAAAAATTAGAATAATTGATATTATAAATACCCAAATAAATATAATTTGAGACTTTTTATGAATTACACTAATTTTATAGGATAATATTATATATTAGGATTGATTTAATTGACTTTTTAGAGGTAATCATTCTGTTATGAGTTTCACAAAAATCAACTATTGAATAGTGTCAAAATTGACATAAAAGAGTTTTTAAAACAATTATTATATTATTAATTGATAGTAAATTCCTAAAAATATAAGGTTCGTCCAAGAGACTTATATAATGATAGGTATATCTTTAATGGAACACTTGGGGGTTTCTTGGATGTATATAGTAAGTTTATTAACTATATAATATAAAAATACAAAGTGACATGGTAAATGTCAAACTAATTAACTAAGAGTTAAAACTAAAAGATAAGGTTAATATAGTGACCCAAATCTGTCTAACTTCTATTGGATGAATGGTTTTCGACCTATCCCCACCTTAACCTTTGAATAATCAACTTTGGAGCCATTATAAACCGAATATGAATTTATTATAAATTAATATTTTTAGCTTTTCCAATGGTGCCCCTCACCCCCGCTTATAAAAGGGCACTCCTCCTTCTCATTTCTTCACACCTTCAAAGCCTTTTGGTTCGGCCAAAACCTGCCCAAATACTCTCTAAAATTACCTAAAAACAACCTAGAGGCCTTAGTTTGATCAGAAAGCCAACCTAAGGAGCCCTTTTGATCAAATCAAATGGAAGAACCCGAAGAAGAGGAGGTTAACCTTCCATCGGCCAAGGAAAAAGTACAAAGTAATGGGTTTCTTATCTCACTCTTAATTTCGTGAGAATTCCATTGTTCAACACTTATTTATTGCATGTGGTTTATTGTGCTACCCATGTTTGTATTCATTTTGTAATATACTTTAATTCATGTATATTTACATAATCATTTTATGATCCTTCTTTCATGGGTGAATGTTTCATAAGTTACCAAATCGATAAGGGAATTTGAAATTTTAATTTCCACTCATTTGGATTTAAGAATATTTCATTGATTATATTACTCCAAGATTATGTGTGGAATCACTATTCATTTGATTATGTCATAATTTCCACGCCCCTTCCTGTGGATATACTTTTGATACACATAATCACTCCATTGATAATTTCTCAAGTCATCGATATGAATTTGATAAAAGTAATTTTAACTCATTCTCCATTTGTTGAGTTAAACATCCAATTTATTGGTGTCGTTTTTACAAGATTATATGTGAATGTCCTTTGGTTTTTTTACACTAAATATCCAATCATATTTAGTGTATTTATATTTGTCACACATAACTATGTCGTTGATTAATCCTTAACCTAAGGATGCAGCCTTATGAGAGATTTCATCTCAATTTACATTCCATTGAGACTTATTTGTTGTTATACACAAAATCACTTTTATGTGGTGTATATAATGTACTTTGACATAGTATATCATGAATTCCTTTATTCTCATTATATTAAAATGTTTTGATTACCTCAATTATTTGTATTCAAGTGTCTCTCTTTTGGTTAGAAACTCTAAATAAAATACCATTTTTAAATGTTTTAAAGACTTATTCTTCTAAATCTTGCTCATTAATGTCCATTTTTTAAAAATTGTTTTAGGGATTTATTTATATGGACATTAAAGTTTTAAAATTAAAACTCCTTTTAAAAGTTTCAAAGTGGTATGGGACACTTTGATTCAAAAATCTATTTTTAAATGTATTCTTGACAAATAGTGTGACTTTTAAATGATTTCAAGAAAAAGGGGGATATTTATCTCAAATAGTTTTGATGATTATTTTCATCTATGTTAACATCCTTCATTATTCTTGATTGAGGTTAATTTGATACAATAAAATCTTCCATATTGTATCAAATGTGTTATGTTTGACTGTGGATGTGCTATTTTTATACCATTCATGGATTATGGTTAATGTATTGACATTTTGTATGCTAGTTTTAATACGAATGTTTATGTTATGTTTAAACCTGTTCATATGAGGAATGCATTTTACTTAATTAGTGACGGGTGGATCCCGCTATAGCTCCTCGATGCATCTGTAGGTCTCATGAGACAAACTAGTGTCTTGGCACAAGGCCTTGGAAAAATCTTATTTGTAGTCTTGGCACGAGGCCTTGGTTATGTGGTTATGATAGTCTGGCATTATGCATTCCATCATTATGAAAGTGGTTATTGATATTTCATGTGATCATTCGACTAGTAGAATATCGATGCGAATAAGTAAATGGCATTATTTCATTTTATCTTTTCCATTTTATGCTGAAGTTCAAGTTTAAAAGGCTTTTGTTTTAGTTATAAATTTCCTTAAGTGTTTATGCTTATCTATGAAAGCTTCTGCTATAATGTTATCCTTACTGAGCATCTGAGCTCACCCCTTTCAATTTTTTTATTTTTCTCGGGATTATGAAGAAGTAATTTATGAATGACCTGCAGGGATAATATCAGGGGATATGAAGATAAGATGTTTTTTTGATGTAATGTAAAATTTTATGAATGTATCTAGTGTTTCCAAGGCTACTAAACTAATCGGTCTTTCGTGACTTGATCTTTCTTGTTATCATGCGAATGTTATGAAATAATGCACCGACTCTGGGTAACTGGGGTCGGGGTGTTACAGTTGGTATCAGAGGAAGTATAGTACAAACCTTGGAAGCTAGATTTAGATAAACTCTTATTAGAGCATGTAGACCTAATATGAACTTTGAGGATTAATATAGAAGAACTTCCTATAAGTTTTGTATTGTAGAGATTTTGTGAGTTTTCCGAGCAATACATCCCTGTCTGGATATGAGCAGGTAGAGGCGGCTCTGGCACAGATGTACCTAGGGGTAAAACTTGAAAACACCGCTTTGAGCTAGACTTGAACAGGAACTGGTGCTCGACAATGGGCCTTGATGCACTCTTGGTTACAACACTCTCAAGAGATATGCTTAGGATAATTTACATTTTCTTTACAAACTAATTTAAAGTATTATATATATAAGATGAGAGTAAATGACCTTGATTAGTCCTAATGTGTTTCCAATTGAGAATATGGTGACATGTTAATATCTAAATGATTGTATGACTACTATTACTCAGACAATGCTTTCTGGTTTTAGTCAGTGGCTGGATTCCAGGGAAGTCATAGTGACTTTGAGAATGATGTACAAGCTGGGAACGGTGGTGGAAATGAGCAACAAAATGGAATGTTGATAGGCGTAAAAGATATCCTCTTTATGCCAAATCAATTTTCCAAAAATATGATCAACAATATATATATTAACCGATTATCGGACTCAACAAAGAAAAGAAAGTTGATGAATGATAAGATCTCCAGTAGTTGAGACCATGGAGAAAGAAATCCTCAATTTCCATCATGCAGGAAATGTGGAAGGAGACACCCAGGAAAGTGTCTCAATGGGACAAAGAAATGCTTTACATCCGGGAAGGAAGGACATAAAGTGAAGAATTATCGAAGAAAAATGAAGAGTACTATAGAAGAAGATAAAAATGGTCCCAAGAGTCCATTTACAGTCATTTTCCTTAAATGTAGGGGACCTGGCCATTACACGAGTGAATGCCCTATTCTATAGGATATTTTCTTGGTCAAAGAAGAAGCTATGTGGAAATAAATGGTTGGAGAAATGTTTAAAAAGTATTAGTGCTCCTTGTTGATGGGTTTACTTTGGAATAATTTTCTCTTGTATTTGTAACCCCGCAGTTTTCCATGTGAGAATGATATTTGAGGAAGAATTATCTCTTCTCTTGTGGATATAGTTATAAATAATCATTTGGTTTTATATGATTGTTGGGATTGAGGAAATTATAAGTCATCATAATTTGGGATGAAAATGCAAGGTATGAGATAAGATTTGTGGTTAAATTATTTTATGGCTATTTTGAGGAATTTATTTCATTTTGGTAATATCATAAAATATAGTTTTTGAAAAAGGACAACACGCAGACCGTTTGACAACCCGTCGCGTCGGACAAAGCTGTGGGAATCGAACCCACAACCAAAGTGCGATTGGGCTTTAACTCCTACCACTGGACTACGTGAAGTCCCTGGTTAGTGTGACTATTATTTTTAGTTAAATGATTTTATTTATCAATAATAATTTGATTTGGGATCTTATGTCTTATCAAATGAATACCCTTAGTATAGGAAAATGATTTGGTGATTAAGTGATAAATGTTATTTTGGAAGTTGTTCTCTTTGGTGTGAACACTATATGCCCAAGGAAAATATAATAGTATGGGATTTCATTTGAGGAATAATGGTGGATTTTTATCTATTTTTTTATTGTGGATTTATAATGATTTGGGATATTTATGGAAATGATTAGGTTAATTACTTTTAAGTATGTGACTTTAAGAGTAATTACTGTCATTTGGAGATACAATTTAACGTGGAAGACTACATTCTTAATAAGTTTTGGATTTCAATATTAGTTTTTATTATATTGAAGGATTTTAAGGACAATTTATTATTGAATGGTATTTATTTAACTTTGGGGTATTGTTGGTTTAATTTTTGAAATTAAGATTAGTGTTTATTTCTCTCAAGGAATATCATTTTGGGGGATCATTAGATCTTGTACTAACCATTTTGGTTTTGATTAATCTCTAAATAAAATGTAAATATATAGTTCATCCTACATAGATCATGTGATTCTATAGAAGTTTATTCTAGCTCTTCCAGTGTGACCAAGTCTTCTTGAATACTCATCATTTAAAAAAAATGAGTTAGTGGTGTAAATTTATTAAAGAATGAAACTCTACCTAAAATGTAAGTATATATATTTATATTCTTAGTCAATATCATAAATTAATGTAACTTAAAACAAAAAAAATGTTTTCCTTTTACTTTCCTACTAGGAGACTAATGGTCGTTTGTCCCAACAAAGGATTGTGGTTTTATTATTGTTAACTTTCTCCTGATCATGATTTCTATCCCTCTCCATCAAAACTTGACACATAGTTTATCATCCATATCCATGTTTTCCAACATGGAATCCGAGTATGGGTTATCTTGGTTCACCTTTATACATCTCTTTCTTTCTTTTAAAGTGATAGTTTTATTGAATCTTTTTCCGATGTGGGACATTCCATTATATTCCCAAGCACAATTTTAAAAATTTCGAGGATGCAATTTATTGAAGGAGGGGAGAATGTAACACCCCAAGCTTTCATGGCATGTTTCCCTTAGAATAATGCAATGGCGTGCATTGTACGCAACTTCAAGATTCTAACACACCACAACCAATCAAACTAGCCATTATGAATAGTAATACCTACTTTTTGAAATTTTATAAATTCTATCTCTCAAAATGGACTTCATTTTTGGATTCGGAATATCGAATTTATCCTAGGGTGAAATTTTGGAACTTTTCAGATAACACTTATATTTTGATGAATAGTGAAAATTGCTAAATTTTAATTAAAAACAACTTTTTAATCAAAATAATTTATGGTGATAAATTATATTATTGAGTGGTTTTATAGTATAATTAAAATATATTTTTACCATTTTATCTAATGGTGTTCATTATAATTAATTTCACTTTGAAATTGGACCTAAACAATTGTCAATCTTTGGATATATATTGTTTCTTAAAAGCACTCTTTTTGTTGTGACAGCAGGAATTAATTGTAAAATTGATTAATGAAACTTATATGTTTAGAATTTTGAAAAATAGACATCATTTTTGAATTCAGAATATCAATTATAGCTTAGGGTGAAATTTTGGCATTGTTCTGAAAAACTTCAATTTTTGATGAATAGTGAAACTACTAAGTGGTAGTTAAAAAAACTGAATTTTTCATAAAACATAATTTTACCGCTTCTGTGAATGGAATTTTGAAAATCCGAGAGACCCGGTTAATATCAAGAAATAAAATGTGGTTCAATGAGATGAAAATAATTTTTTGTAAATAGTAATTTTTTACTTTTATTTACCACGGCTAAAAGTAAATTGGGTAATTAAGGGTAAAAATGATATTAATATTACCCTAACACATGTCCTAATTCTATTGGACAAGTTTATCTCGACCAAAAACAACCTTAGGAATAAAATATTATCATTTAGGTCCACTTGGATTAGATTAGAACATTTATTATTTTTTAATTCAAAGAAGAGTTAAAAGAGTTAAAATCAAAGTTTATTTACTAAAACATTTTTAATATATGGTTATCTATAAGATAAATTCCATTTTAAATGTTCATTAGAAAGATAATAATATTTCCTACATAATGATATTTTATTTATAATTTTTAGACATTAAATAATTTAATTTATTTATGACACAATGATGATGCAGTAATTACCATAATAGTGAAAAATTAAAGTAATTGATATTATAAATACCCAAATAAATATAATTTGGGACTTTTATGGATTAAACTAATTTTCTAGTATACTATGACATATTAGGATTGATTTAATTGAATTTTTTCGAAGTAATCATCCTGTTATGAGTTTCAAAAAAATAAACTATTGAATAGTGTCAAAATTGACATAAAAGAGTTTTTAAAACAAATATGATATTATTAATTGATAGTAAATTCCTAAAAATCTAAGGTTCGGCCAAGATACTTATTTAATTATAGGTGTATCATTAATGGACCACTTTGTGGTTGCTTGGATGTATATAGAAAGTTTATTAACTATATAATATAAAAATACAAAGTGACATGGTAAATGTCAAACTAATTAACTAAGAGTTAAAACTAAAATATAATGTTAATATAGTGACCCAAACCTGTCTAAATTCTATTGGATGAATGGTTTTCGACCTATACCCACCATAACCTTTGAATAATCAACTTTGGATCTATTAGAAACTGAATATGAATTTATTATAAATTAATATTTTTAGCTTTTCCAATGGTGCCCCTCACCCCTCTTATAAAAGGGCACTCCTCCTTCTCATTTCTTCACACCTTCAAAGCCTTTTGGTTCGGCCAAACCCTACACAAATACTCTCTGAACTTCCCTCAATACAACCTGAAGGCCTTAGTTTGATCAGAAAGCCAACCCAATGAGCCCTTTTGATCAAATCAAATGGAAGAACCCAAAGAAGAGGAGGTTAACCTACCATCGACCAAGGAAAAAGAACAAAGGGGTTTCTTATCTCACTCTTAATTTCATGAGAATTCCATTGTTCACCACTTATTTATTGCATGTGTTGTATGTGTAATACCCATGTTTGTATTCATTGTCTAATATACATTAATTCATGTATATTTACATCATCATTGTACGATCCTTCTTTCATGGTTGAATGTTTCATAAGTTACGAAATCGATAATGGAATTTGAAATTTCAATTTCCACTCATTTGGCTTTACGCATATTTCATTGATTATATTACTCAAAGATTATGTGTGGAATCACTATTAATTTTCTTATGTCATAATTTCCACTCCCCTTCCTGTGGATATACTTTTCATACACATAATCACTCCATTGATAATTTCTCAAGTCATCGATATGAATTTGATAAGAGTAATTTTAACTCATTCTCCATTTGTTGAGTTAAACATCCAATTCATTGGTGTTGTTTTTATAAGATTATGTCTGAATGTCCATTGATTTTTTTACCCTAAATATCCAATCATATTTAGTGTATTTATATTTGTCACACATAACTATGTCATTGATTTATCTTTAACCTAAGGATACGGCCTTATGAGAGATTTCATCTCAATTTACATTCCATTGAGACCTCTTTGTTGTTATACACCAAATCACTTTTATGTGGTGTATATAAAGTACTTTAACATAGTATATCATGAATTCCTTTATTCTCATGATATTAAAATGTTTTGATTACCTCAATTATTTGTATTCAAGTCTCTCTCTTTTGGTTAGAAACTCTAACTAAAATACCATTTTTAAATGTTTTAAAGACTTATTCTTCTAAATCTTGCTCATTAATGTCCATTTTTTAAAAATTGTTTTAGGGATTTATTTATATGGACATTAAAGTTTTAAAATTAAAACTCCTTTTAAAAGTTTCAAAGTGGTATGGGACACTTTGATTCAAAAATCTATTTTTAAATGTATTCTTGACAAATAGTGTGACTTTTAAATGATTTCAAGAAAAAGGGGGATATTTATCTCAAATAGTTTTGATGATTATTTTCATCTATGTTAACATCCTTCATTATTCTTGATTGAGGTTAATTTGATACAATAAAATCTTCCATATTGTATCAAATGTGTTATGTTTGACTATGGATGTGCTATTTTTATACCATTCATGGATTATGGTTAATGTATTGACATTTTGTATGCTAGTTTTAATACGAATGTTTATGTTATGTTTAAACCTGTTCATATGAGGAATGCATTTTACTTAATTAGTGACGGGTGGATCCCGCTATAGCTCCTCGATGCATCTGTAGGTCTCATGAGACAAACTAGTGTCTTGGCACAAGGCCTTGGAAAAATCTTATTTGTAGTCTTGGCACGAGGCCTTGGTTATGTGGTTATGATAGTCTGGCATTATGCATTCCATCATTATGAAAGTGGTTATTGATATTTCATGTGATCATTGAACTAGTATAATATCCATGTGAATAAGTAAATGGCATTATTTCATTTTATCTTTTCCATTTTATGTTGAAGTTCAAGTTTAAAAGGCTTTTGTTTTAGTTATAAATTGCCTTAAGTGTTTATGCTTATCTATGAAAGCTTCTTCTATAATGTTATCCTTACTGAGCATCTGAGCTCACCCCTTTCAATTTTTTTATTTTTCCCAGGATTATGAAGAAGTAATTTATGAATGACCTGCAGGGATAGTATGAGGGGATATGAAGACAAGATGTTTTTTTTGATTTAATGTAAAATTTTATGAATGTATCTAGTGTTTCCAAGGATACTAAACTAATTGGTCTTTCGAGACTTGATCTTTCTTGTTATCATGCCAATGTTATGAAATAATGCACCGACTCTGGGTAACTGGGGTCAGGGTGTTACATTAAGATAATATTTTAAGGTGGTATAGGATGAAATACATATAAAACACTCGGTTAATGAGTTATACATTTTCTTTGGGAAACCACCCTTATCTAACACCTTAGAAATTCATAGGTAGAACTTTTGATGATAAAAAGCCTCAAGAAAATGGGTTTGAATGTTTTTAATGTATTTCTATAGGTTTTCTTTATGTCTTATTAATCAATAGTTATGAGTAAGAGAGGAGAGGTGGTTCCCTCTAATAAGTGATGTGGGTTAAAAAGTTGTAAGTACTTCAAATATTAACATATAATATGGGTCTAACTCCAGCAAAATGGTTAAAACAGAACATGTTTATAATATAATGAGTATAGGTTCATTATTTAATCCAAATATCAATTTTATAGAATTTTAATACCCATTTTATACCTTATATTTTTGTTTAACCCCCTTGTTAACCGTGTTTAACCTTAACCATTGTAACATATTTTCTGATTATTAAGGGTAATTAAAGTAATTTTAAAAATAAAAGGGGAATATAAATGTAACATTAATTATAGGATCATAAATTCCACATTCCTTTGAGTTAATATAGGTATTTTTATAATAATATAATGATTTATAATTACTTTTTAATATTAACTATAATTTAAGGTTATTTTCTGGAATATTCACATACCTTGACTTAAAAGGTATCATAATAATAATGTAATTTGAATATAAAATCAATAAACATAAGATATGATTTACAATTATCCATAAAATTTGTGTTTAACTTAAATTCATCCAAAATATATTACTCTATTTTTTTAAATTCTTTATTTTATTTTTCCACTCCAGGTGTAAGCATTGTGTCTGCATTCTGTATGTGTTCGAGGAAATTATACTATCTATAAAAATTAAAAATAAATTACCATCATACAAATAATTTTTTAATATTGAAATTAAACATTAAAAAACATTCATATCTTCTTTTTATCCATATTAAAATATATTTGAAATATAAAAAGAATAGGATTAACATTTTCGTGATTTTTCATTACTTAAAATAATTTATGGTTTATCATCAAGGGAAAGTGAAAATAAAATTCCATATTTTCCAATTTGGGATGTTTATGGCCAAATTAATTTCATAAAATGAAATAACGGAATGTTTTTGGTTTATTTTTAGACCTTATCCCATTATTTAAATAATAATTAAATTTTTTACCCATTAATACAGTGACAATATTTTACAATGGCTACTATTCATTATGACTGAACAAATGTAATTTACATATTTCCAAAAAATAAGAAAATATTTATTCAATATATAAAATCCATTTAAAGGGTGAAATTCATTTAAATAGATGAAAATAATTTTAATATAATTATGAAAATTGCATCTGAAAGAATTCGTAGAATTATACCCTTTAAAAAATAATCTTACACCAAAATCAAGAATAACATCGATTCCCATGGAATTTATTCTATTATGTTTAGTAAAATAAAACTTTTGTGTCCTTAATAAAATAATGAAACCAAATGGATCATTAAAATTATTTTTATTAAATGGAATGAAACGATTGATTTTACAATGTTTACATTTTGTCATTATTCACCCAAGAATCAACCGTGTTGGAATTATATATAAATTTAATAATAAAATTGTTTTGAAATATGTTTAGAAAATTATTTCTATTTTAGACAATATAATTTCTAAAATTATAATAAATTAATCATAATATCCATGCAAAAAATTTAATAAAACCATATTTGATGAAAATACAATTTTAAAGTATAACATCAATTTACAACTATTACATATTTAATAACCATAATTTGAGGAATGTTATTATATTAAATATGTTATAAATTAATTTTCATAAAATCATCCATTTAGAGTGATTAACATAATTTAAATTCAGAAAAATGCATTGCACACATAAATCAGTTTTCATAAAAATTACTCTTCAGATCATCCATAACATTATTCAATATTGGTTAATTATTTCCATGAGATTAATAAATATATTTTTATTTAATAAGACATTCATCCATATATTACATACATTCATTAATCATGTTCATACTTAAAAAAACAATGCCTAAGCTATAACAATGCTATTTAAAAAGTAATATTTTAATTGTATATCCATGTTTGTATTAAGATTTGCCTTGTATATGGTACACACAATATAGGATCTAGGAATCTAGGTAAAACCCAAATATACACCATGTTCCAAAACAAACAAATGATGTGAAGCTCCATCAATAGTAGCAACGGCTGGAGTTTCAGAAAAGTTATGGATGACATGGCATGTATCCCTCCCACACACCTAGTACCTCTTTTCTATATGGAGCACCTGTGCGAAGGATCACATGGGTGAGTTTTCATTAGGAAGTAAATGGTTGTGTAACCGAGTAAAAAGACACGAGCTAGTCACACTGGGGGCACCCCATTCATGGAAACATGCCATGTACAGAGTACATGGTCACGCGGTCTAGTGCATAGAAACAACCATCAGGACACATATTGGTCTTGGTTAGTCTAGAAATGCCATTTAGTACAACTACACAGTGTGTAATACAACATGGGAAGGATCTATATCCCAGATGGGGTACATCTAGGTGGTGGAGTGGGACAACAGGCTATGTGGGTCCCCTCACACTCCATATACCCCTTGATTACTTTTGAGTAAACATAAATAATCTATATATACTTCATTTGAACAAATATTATGGCCTGTGATTATCGTATATTGTATTTTTTCATGTATAACATGATGGTTCTCTCCATAGTCGGTTTCAAGATATGATGTGAACTGTTATTTTCACAACACTTATTATGTAGATGCCTGATGATGATAACGATTATAGAAGATCATCAGAGGATTCTTCTATGTAGAACCTCCCATTAAATAGGTCATGGGTCTTTGATGTTTAGAGTGGAACTCCCCTATAACATATGTCATGTGTCCTAAACTACTAGAGTGGACCCCTCCCCCCCATCAGAATGAGCGTGGGTCCTCTACAACTACTTTTTAAGAGAAACACAATGACATACTAGGGCGTGGGTCCTCAATGACTAGAGTAGAACCCCCTATCAAACCAGGGTGTGGGTCCTCAATCATTATAGAGGTCCACCAATCAACATGTGTATGATTCCACTCCCTAATGAGGGGAACACCTATTAGTATAGGTCATGGGCCCTCATGAATATAGAGTGGAACCCCCATCGGTGTGGGCAGGGGTCCCCTATGTATACTATATGTGTGGAACCCCCCTGATTCACTAGGGTAAAGGCTCTTTACTTCAATCATACGGCCCCTTTATTATGTGGCATAGTGATGAGGCACGATTTGACTTGCATAGTTACTTCTGGGAAGACACATGTGATGCAGGGAATCATTGATGGACTTTTGTAACTATTGGATAATCTTCTTCATGGGATGATCTATGAAATGGAGATCCCATTACTCTATCTTGTGGGATTCTTTGATTGAGATTATTTATATTATTCAATATATAGACCTTTGATTTGGTTACTCTTATTTCAAGAGAGGTGAAGACATGATGGTCATTCCACATTCTTTCTGGGTTTATCTTCTCAATATTGGGTGAGTCTACTCTCATGAAATAGGTGGTGAAGACTCAATGAGTAGTTCAACTACTCACCATGTCGACCCCCTTGTGCTTGGATGAGGTTACCTTCACTCTTTGTTGGGTTGATCTATTCTATTTGATTGCATCATGGACATATTGTATTTCTATTCATCTTATATCCATTACTACCCCTTTTAGATTTTGGGGTGTCCAACTAGGTATGTGTTTACTCACCCCTGCCTCAGATTTTCTGCAAGTTTCATGTCTTATACAGACAATGAATAGTTGATCGAGAATTCAAATGATCTTAGGAAAAATTGGGTTTTTTGGACAATGTATGGTGGTCGTAGATTAGGATTCACGAGTTGGACTCTCTTAGCAGTTTATTTTAACATTTTTTTAGTTTCATAAATATTTTTTGGGGGATGTGTATTTTTCCCATTTACATTTCAGTTTACACTGTCATACTTTTGAACTGTCTAGAGGTTCATGCATTCTTGGTTTAAATTATACCATTTTTGAATCCTTTACTCATTCCATATACACATTTTCAATGAGATGAATATGTGTGTTAGTATATGTACTTAGGACAAGGCATCCCTATATTAGTTATGGCATCGGTTCTTGGAATCACCCCTAGCCTATGAAGGTGGGAATGGGTTAGTTGAGGCTCGAGCCCTAGCTTGAGTTGGGTTGCGATCGATTGGTATCATATAATGTTAGTTCCTTGGGAAGTTGTTAGAAATACCCACCTTAAGAGGAATTGGTTGGGTTTAGGGAAAGGGAGGTGAAGTATCTCGAGTGCGGATCTCATGATAGGGAATCAAGTGACAGTGCAATGGACGATGGATCTATTCACAAGGACCTTGATTACCTACTTGTTGACTCATTATATAGAGACATTGGTTACAAGGATAAATGGTATATGTATCATATATAATTTAGTATTTGACATTACTTATTGACCCAACTCCACATCATTGTTATATATATATATATATTCTCTTCTAACAATGGTACATATTGATAAATCTTAGGATACCTCCATAATGATAACCGTCCAGGATACTAACACTAGATCATGGTGTTTATACGATGAGTGACATGGTGTGAATTTGGGATATATCCCTCAACCCCATCTTCCCAGGTGGGATTCAAAAACACCTACACCTATATATGTATAGATAAGTTTAGTAGAGTAGGATGAGGATACACACTCACTTAGTGTGCTACAATAGTTCTTGTACTAGAGGAAACTAATGTTTCATGAAGATAAAATTCCTCATGCTAGAGAGGATTGGCTAGAGTCAGTGGTCCATATCTTTTGGATTATTTAGAACCTTAAAGATCATATTTTTTCCCTGGTAGCTAACTTCTTCCTGGGAGCAGATGGGTGTTGGTGGATCCTCATTATGAAAATCCATTATGAGTCGGCACTCTCATAGACCGACTTCCAGTAGCTATTCTATGGGGAGTACTATTCCTACTTCTTTTTTGTAGTATATATCCAGGTGCTTCTGGAGCTATAGTAGGGAGGGATGATGGTGTATGAGTTTGTAGCAAGGTTCACCAACCTTACTCGATACTATCTTGACATGAAAGAAGATGGATAATTCCAAGCATGATATTTTGTATTGGGATGCCACAAATAGAACTATTCTAGCATGGTTACCTTGTGCATCCCCACATATTCTGAGGTGCAAGAGTGTGACCTCTTGATAGAAAGATTTATGTAAAAGGTAAGGAAGATAGTGGGAGCTGAGGGTGGGAACCATAGATTATATTTTTCTGCGGTAGATAACAGATGATAGGTGGTTGGATCTTGGCGTAGGAGACATATCCATGATTAGATATGGGTATATTGTCAGAAAAATTTCAGAGTACCATCTAATCCAATATAGGGGAAGTAATTTACTTTTTATAGTATATGTCACATAGTTTGAAACTTCTTGACTACATTAGATGAGCAACATCAGCTGATGGACCTTCACTACAGAGATAATACTGTGATCATGAATTACACATGGAAGGACATGGTTGTCCTGAAGGAGTTAGAGATGATAGAGGAGTAAGAGAAGCTATAGGTGGATGATAGAATTGTGCTTTCCCTCCACCACCACCACTAGGCTGCCCATACCAGGCTTAGGGAGAATGCAGTGGGGTTGTAGATAGCTGCAAACTTTGGATGTCTCTGATCCCGTAACACACATTATGATTATATGGACAATATTTTTTTTATTAAAATCTGGATTCATTATTAATATACAAAGGCCCTAGTAATTCCTTCATCTATATATTCCTACTGTGGGAGTTGGAGCCCCCATTTGAGGTGCTGTCCCAATAACATTGTATTAAGGATCCTAAAGGTAATGCTTCTTCTATATCCTTTATCTGGTAGTAGTGTGAGCTATTGTTTGGTGGAGAGAGTTTCAGGTGTGGATTTTTTCTCATCATGATGGAACCTTATGACATCATATTGGGTATGATTTGGTTATTCAAGGTATGAGCTAGATTGAATGCCACTCTATACAAGTCAGAAGCCTAATCACTAAAGGGGATGAGGTTCTTATTTTCCGGCGAGAGAGATCTAATGGTGAGACATGTGGGGTTTTCTATCCAGAGGATGAAACCCATTACCCATTATTTATTTATTATATCCCTTGTGGCAATAAGATCGTCAATCATCTAGATTTTTTAGTTGTTTAGGATTATATGGACATCTTCCCTAATGATTTTATGGGAATACCTATGAGGTAGTAGGTGTGTTTTTTCATTGACATTCAGAACGAAACCACTCATATATCTTGGGAAACATATCAGATAGACCGTACTGATCTCTAGGAGTTGAGGTTGTTGTTAGAGGATATTCAGGACAAAGGCTCCAACAAACCCGATGTATCCCCCTAGACATCTCTAGCGTTGTTCGTGAAAATGGTGGATGTGATGTTGTGGGTTTGTGTGGATTATTGTCGCCTGAACCAGGGAATGATAAAGAAAATAATCCCTTTCCAAGTTATAATGTAATCTTTTACCATTTTTGAGGCATTAGATGGTTCTCAAAGATCGATATCAGATCTATCTAACACCATATTAGGGATTGTGAGGCTAATATTCCAAATTTGGCATTCCGATGTACCTAAGGAAACTATAAGTTCCTTTTGATGCCCTTTGGTGTGAAAATCCCCCCCCCCCCTCCATGTGTATGGTTTTTATGAACTAGTTCTTATATTTGTACATGGGATACTTTATTGTTTTTTTCATTAAAGGCAGACTCAAGAACTATAAAACGGAGTAGGAGACTGCAAATCACATGATGATGGTCCCATAAATTATTTGAGAGAAAAATATTTATGGAAATATCTCAAGGTGCTAGTTTTGGATTTATGATATTTAATTTCTGGTGCATTTCATTTCTAAGCATTGTTTAGCTGTGGACCTAGTGAAGATCAAACTAGTGTCTTATTGGGAGGTACCTTAGAGTATGTCATAGGTGTAGATATTTCTTGGTTTTGTTTGGTACTAGAGGATGTTTATAGTAGAATTATATAGTATTAAAGCCCCTTTTACAGCCTTAGCATAGAAAAGGCAGCCATTTTCCTAGTCTGAATACTGCCATAGGTATTTTATGGAGTTGAGTATGATGATGAAGCATGATCCAACATTGTGACTACTAGATGAATGCATTGAGTTCATTATAAATTATGATGCCTTTGAAACTAGGTGTGGCTATGTATTGATGTAACATGATGCATTTATCATATATGAGTTGAGGCAATCGATACCCCATGAGAGGAAATACATGGATCTAGACCTAGAATCGGAAGCGATAGTCTTCACCGTGAGGATGTGGAGAAAACACCATTTGGGAGAGCGCTTTGTGGTTTACTCAGACCATCATTGCCTCATGTTCGACTTCACATAGAGAGACCTAAACCTGAGACAACGACATTGGTTGGAGTTCTATAGGAATATAACATCAAGATAGTCTATACATCGGGGAAGTAAAAAATTATAGAAGATTCCATTAGCAAGAAGTCTCAGTATCTCTTAGTACAATAGGATTCAAAGTAGTTATATTCCCTATAGGTGATCCTAGTGGAGTAGGAGGGTACTACTTTTCATCAATTGAAAGTGTTTACTCCTTTTATTCTTGAGTGTGTGGGAGAGCCCCAGCACAAAGACATTGGCTATGAGGTTTTACATGACTCGATATCCACATAATACTCACAATCAATGTTATTAAGGAGTGATTAACATTATTAGGTTTCAAGGGTGGGTAGTGGTTCCAGCCACATTGTGGGAAGTGGTGATGCGATATTTCCATACTTCCCCCTTAACTGCACATCATGGAGTGGGAAAGATGTTAAGAGACCATAAAAAATAGTTTTGGTGGTCCTACATGGGACAAATAACAGATGATTTCATCTATTTGTGCCTCACTTATCAATAGGTGAAGGTTGAGCCTTATGTTCTGACAGATTTATTGTAGCCCATTGGGATCCTAGATTTGAAGTCGGATGACATATCCATGGACATTATAATAGGTATTCTGTGTACAATGAGTCCCATGATGCTATGTGGGAGATATTTGACTAACTTATGAAGTCATCAAACTTCCTTTATATCAGGGAGTAGTGTTTGGTGGAGAGTTTGGGGAAGTTTTACATACAAGAGACCAGTCAACTTAATGGGGTTCCCTTGACCATAATCTCTGATCATGACATTTAATTTTCTTCATGATTATAGATTGTCCTACCGAAGGAATTCATGACCAAAATGAGGATGAGTACATCCTTTCACCCCCAGACTGATGGTCAGACTAAGCACACTATCTAGGTGTTTGAGGATTTGTAGAGGGTTTGTGTGTTAGACATTGGCAGAATCATGGGGGATCACATTCATTTGGAAGAGTTTGCGTAAAACAACAACTAACACTCTACCATTAATGAGGAAACATTTGAGGCCCTGTATAGGAGACCCTACAGGTCACCCATATGACGAGAAGAGATTGGTGAGTCATGACTTGAGGGCCTAGAGTTGGTGTAGGTGTTGAAGGAGGAAGTATAGTTCATCCATGAATGGATGAGGACAACCAAAATATGATAGAAATATTACACAGATCACTGTTATAAGTCCTTAGAGTTCATGCTTGGAGACCAAATAGTCCTCAGAGTCTCTCCATGTTGAGGATTGGATAGGTTTATCCTGGGATTCAATCTATCCTTGAGGTTAATTGGACCATTCAAGATTGTGCAGAGAGTTGGTGAGGTTGCCTACCACATCACCCTACCCCCATAGGTGGATTGGGTGGAAGATGTATTCCACATGTCAAAATTTAGGTGATACATGCATTACCCTACATACATTATCAATTGGGGTGAGCTGGGCATCAAGGATGGACACACCTTCGTGGAGCACCTTGTGGCGATCGACGATCAATAGTACAGGAATCTACAAGGATAGAGCATACCCTTGTTCTACATGTTGTGGAAGCATAAGAATATGAATGAGAATTCCTAGGAGTGAGAGAGTTAAGTGAAGGCTCAATATCCTATGTTTTTTAGTATATTTTTTTGGGGGGATGAAAATATTGATGGAGAGAATTATGCAGAGACCCAATTTTTTCCTTATAATACATTAAAATATTTACATATATATATTTATAGAGCTAGGTGCTGAGATGAAATTTGATTCTGAGTCTCGGTATGCCCAGAATTAATTTTATAAAAGTATTAAATATATTTTATATTGCACCTGAAAATATTATTAAATAAAGTGGGATAACTCTTATACAGATTATCATATACAAAATCATGGACCACCGTGGAGTCTTGAATGCGATATATACCCTTAGCATGACATTAAATTGGTCGGAATGAGGTGCTCAAATCCTATATTAATTGGTGGTATGTTCTGTGAATTAATTAATTTATTAGTGGTTTCATTTCAATGCAATGTATAATTTTTTAAAATTACTTCCTGGATGATTTCTCTCCAGGGATATCCGTATTAACCCTGTGAGAAATCCATACATATTCCTCCATCTTTCATTATTTAATCTCATCGAATGATGATGAAATGATGGATTGGATCAGATTGGTATGTAGCAAATAAAATGAAATCTCAAGATCATTGGAAGAAACGTTCTTTATCAGTGAAAGATCCATAATCAAATGGGGCTCTTCAATTTGCTATTTACGACCTTATATTAAATTGTTTGATCAAATTATCTATTTTTCTTAGGTCTATGAATTTTTTTATTGATCATCCACCTTTATACCAGGTTTAAATTGATCAATTTCCTTATTTTCTAACCTCGGTTAACCATTTTTGATCATTGTCCAATAATTCCTAACCAACGATCATTTAAATATTTTATGTTGTTTTTATCCTATTTATTATTCAAGTTTGTTATTAGTAAGACCCTACAGTCCCAGTTTGAAATTTTTGGGTGGTACTGAGCCTAATCGAACCCCTATAAGTGCAACAGATTGAGAAAAACAACACACATACATGATGTATGGATATATATGGGGTTGTTGGGAGGAATATATGTCATTTTTTATAATGTGTGATTAATGGATCAAATGTAGAATCATTTTTCATGAGTGGAACAAATGATATAACTCTTGTGGACCAATAAAACCAATTTCCAAAAAACAGCTGATAAAAAGAATGATTCACGTCCAGATCCACTCATCCTAGATGGATTCAAGGAAAGATCCACTACCACAAAAACAGTTTTTCGCAGTGCCCCCCATTTATCAGCACTAACGAAAAAGCGCTGAAAAAGGGACCCCCTTTATCAGCGCTGGTTTAGTAGCGCAGATAAAGAGGGGGGGCCTTTATCAGCACTTTTTTTAAGAGCACTGATAAAGGGTCAACTTAAAAAAAATTAAAAATATATTAATATATTAATATATAAATATAGTTATATTGATATATAAATATAATATATAATTTTTAAATACATTTTAGATAATTATAAATGTACATTTACACTTAATATACTTAATATATATGATTTTTAGTGAAAATGGCTTCTTAAAAAATTTAAAAAATAATTTTAATTAATAATTATCTAATTATTATGGATTAATAGTAATTTAATAACAATTTGAAGACTAAAAAATTAAAAAAATTAATAAAAGATCCTAAATATGTTGAAAACGCAACTCAAACTTCAAACAGCCATAACTTTTGATCTGGGTGTCCGTTTGAGCTCTACCACATATCAAATCGAAGCCTGCGACGATCTCTATATCTCTGTGATTAGTGGAAACCCGGTCAAGGGATTTTCACGGCCAAAAGAGGCTCATAATGCCTCCTAAATGGAGTTTTTAGTCGGGGTACCCCGATTGTTTAACATTTTGTGGATTTTCAGGCTCGTTTAAGGGGGTATTATTGGATTTGTTTGGTGGGGTATGACTTTATTCCAAGGTATTACATTCATATTGATATTATATCTTTTAAATTTCATCATTTTTTTATAATTCACTGCTATTTATAATCAAATATATAACAATATATTGATATTTTTTATATATTCACACCTAAATTTTTTATTATAAATATAAATAATAAAATATATTTACATATAAAATATATTAGCTTTATATAAATAATAACATACATCCATTTTATTTAAAATACAAATAAATGAATATTTATATACCCATATATTAATCTAACTATATATATATTAATCAAATAACTATATATATTAATATAACTACATATATATATATATTAGTATTACTATAAATATATATATTAATATCACTATACATATATATATTAATATCACTATATATATATTAATATAACAATATATATATATATAACTATATATATGTTAATATAACTATATATATGTAAATATATATATATATATATATTAATATAAATATATATATTACTATACGAATAAATATAACTATATATATAGATATATATTAATATAACTATATATGTATATTAATATAACTATATATATATTATAATATAACTATATATATATTATAATATAACTATATATATATTAATATAAATATATATTACTTTACGAATAAATATAACACAATATATCAATATATATATATATATATATATATCATGAATTGGAAGACAAATCAAAATAGAGTAGTGGTAAAGGCTTAGGGGCGTAGGTGGGATGTCTCGAGTTCAAATCCAGGTGGAGGCAGGGGCGCGCGCGCATGGGGGAATATAGCAGCAAGTGCTGTTAAAGGGTGAAGGGGGTGCATGGGGTGCTGTACAGGGGTAGAAAAGCACTGTAAAAGGGGGGCTCAAGCACTATAAAAGCCCCCCCCGATTGGCAGTATTTTTTAAATTTTTTTAAATTTTTTTTAAATTTTTATAATTTTTTCAAATTTATTTACCTTTTATCAGCACTTTTAAAAAGTACTGATAAAAGGGGTCCTTTATCCACGCTAAAACGAAAGCGCTGATAAAAGAAGCTCTAATATACGGGTCTTTTATGAGTTCTAAAACAAAGCACTGATAAAGGACCCGTTTATCAGCGCTTTGTTTTAGCGCTGATAAAAGGGGTCTTTATAAGCGCTTTTCAGAGCGCTGATAAAGGGGACCCCCCCCACCCCCCTTTATCTTCACCGGCTTTATCAGCGCTTTTTCTAGCGCTGATAAAGGCCATTTTTAGCACTGATAAAAGCCATATTTGTAGTAGTGATCTATCGTGGAATGACATGCTTAATGGAATGAAGAACAGATGTTGGAATATGAAAAAACCTCAACTACATGCCAGGTTCAAAGTTGAAAACATGGGTGTGTAGCCCCCTTAGTTGAAATAACTAGGGTTTTTAAAAAATTAATGATGAAACAACATGTATCCATCCAACATGTCGTGTAACCCTTTCCAGATTAGACAACCCATGCAGAAGATCACAAGGGCGTGATCTGGTGTGGAAGTACATAACCAAGTACATAGCCATGTACCTGAGTACACAGACATGATTAGGTCACATGGGTGGTACCCTGTGTAAGGAAACATGCCATGTACATAGTACATGGACACATGGTCTAGTACACAGACATAGCCAATGCGACATGACCTTGTCCTGGTTAGCTTGAACATGCCTTTTAGTATACTGAAATGATGTGTACTACTATATGAGATGGGAGCATGTGCCATCTAGGGATGTGAAAAGGTGGTGTACTAGAACAACACACCATCTGGGTCCCTTCATAAGCCATGTACCCATTGATTTATTTTGAGGAAACATCAATCATCTATATCACCTTTGTTTGAGATTTTATTCTAGACTTTGAGTATCCTATCCTAAGTTTTTTTCCACATAGAACATTATGGTTCTCTTCCTTGTGTATTTTGAGATACAATGGGAATGTTCTGGGCACGATTCTTATTTGGGAGACGCCTGACAATAGAAATGATCTTGTAGGATCACTAGTGGCTTATTCTAGGTGGAACCCCCTACTGAATAGGGTGAAAGTCCGTGATGAATAGAGTGTAATACTCATTCCAAATTGGATATTGTTCCTCAAACACTAGATTGGAACCCTACATTATCATGGGAATGAGTTCTATAAAACTATATTCTGTGTGGAACCCCCTTGAGGTATTGGGGAACAAGTCCTTGATGACTAGAGTGGAACCCCTCTGTCACACCAGGGTGCGGTTCATCAACTATTATAGTGGACCCCCCATAAACATGGAAATAATTCCTTTATCAATCAAGTGGAACCCCATATACGAATAGGGACCGGTTACTCATGATACTAGAGTAGAAAAGCACATCGACATGGGTGTATATTTTTTTTAGATAATAACAGAGTTGACCCCCATTTGTACTATGCCATGGGTCCTCTACATAGAGTTTATGGCCCATCGAATACATGGAATAGTTAAGAGGCATGGTCTGATAAGCATGATTACTTATAGGAAGACACATGAAATGATGGGTATCATTTTTGGAATTTTGGAACTATTAAAAAAATTTCTTATTGGGGTGATTTGTGAGATGGAGATCCCTTTACTCTATCGTTTAGACTTCTTTGATTGAGCTCATATATATTTTTTTGTATCCACAGTTTGGATTTGGTTTCTCTCCATTCTAGAGACTCTAATATGTGTGGGGGTATGTGATATTATTTCATTGTTTATATTCTTGTGGTTGGATGAGTGAACTCTCCAACTATCGGTGGAGAAGAATCGATGTGTAGTTAATTTAATCACTATATAGAGTGACTTATTGTTGGATGAGGTTAAATTAAGTCATTGTTGTGTTGATCGATTCTTATTTATTATATCTTGAATATAATATATTTCTATTCCAATTTAATATCTTATATTCCCCCATTTATATTTTGGGGTGTCTGACAGGGTTTGTATATCGTCACCCCTATATGGGATTTTTCCACACATGTCATGTCTTATGTAGACAAAAAACATGTTGACCTTTTACATTGTTCATATATTGGGATTAAAAATCTAGGATCTCTTAGCTCTTTATTTTTTCAGTTCTTCTAGGTTGGTACATATTTCAGGTTGGGCGTGTCTTTTTACCATTTACTTTTCATTTTACACTATTATACTTTTGTATTATCTAGATTTTCATGTGTTCTTGGTTTAAATTATAACATTGTTGAATCCTTTACACTTTTCCTCTATAAAATTTAATTGACATGGTTGTGTGTGTTCATAAATGTACATAGTAAAAGGACTCCCAGAGTTAGTTATGCCTTTAACTATTATCATCACCCCAAGAATATGGATGCCAAATTTGGGTAGTTAGAACTAGAGCCTTGACTTGGCTTGGGTCATGACAATAATTCTACAAAAAATTATAATACACACTTTCAATTAGAAAATGTGATTGGCGATGTGTCATTTTTTGGAAGTTTTCATTCTCTAAGGTAGAATATTATTTCATGATTAAAAGAGGTTCCAACCATGATATCCTAATTATTTAAATACATATGTTGGTTAGAGAATGTGGTTCATGTATTTGATTGAGAATCACACTGTAAATAATATTATCATGTCATCATTAAGATGAATAAATATAATATCATGAAATTATGGAGGATATCATTCAATGAGGAATATACAGAATGTTATATAAAAGATTTAGTTGAATTTAAAAAGTGACATTTGGATTGAGATTTTAAGAGGGTGTCTCAGATTTTAATTAACATTATTGAACACAGTACAATGTGTGATACACCTAGAATGATCATAGAGAATGATGTGGAAGTATAATTGATCCCAATCATTGGTAAAATTATCAGGGTTTTTCAGGAGTTATAAAACATCGTGTAGTAGTTCTAGAATAGTCACTGCAAAATAATTAGCTTTTTACTAAATGGGTATATCTGTTGGTAAAAGAGGAATTTTCAATTGGTAAAAAATTTTAATAACAAAAATTGTCATGTCACTAAACTTTTAGTTAAAACTCTGTCGCTAAATGTTATTATGATGGATAAAATGATTCTGTTGCATTTATAATAAAACTAACATATAATATATATGTAGGAAAAATAATCATTGTAGCAAATTAATACGATGAATAAATATGTTGGTAATATTATTAAAATTTATAAATAATTCCAATAATACTTTGGTTGTGTTTCATTTATTGGGCTTTGTTCCTCTGGGTGCTTTGGCCACCGTATTTTACGACTATGTTTCTCTGGTCCTACAGACTTGTACTGGGTCCTCCCTTACCCACTTAAAAAGGGACTTGTGTTTTCTTTTTCTTTTTAATAAAGGGGGTTTCCCCTAATGTTTCCAATATTTTAAATAAAATATTACGTGTTGGTATTCAAATATTTATTGTTAAAATTTTATATTATATTTATAAATATAATATTATAAAATATTATAAAATATTTATTATATAATAATAAAAAAATTAGCTTTTATGAAACACTAAAAAACTGAGAGTTTATTTAAAAAAACACAATCAAAAATAATTTATATGTTCAAATTTTATGAAAATGAATGAAACGCCAAGAAATGTAATGAAAAAATGTTTAAACATGTTAAAACACTAAGAGGTTTTACATTGAAATCAATGAAAATTCATCTCCAATCTATTTTTCATAAACATCAGATGTCGTTGTCATATAATCCCCATTAATTCACATGACTTGTTATATACTATAGTTGATCTAAACATCCATCATCTATTTGATTATAGTGGACCACCCTTTTATGTTTGAAGTAGTACCTAACCCAGCTTCCTCCACTTTAGACATGCACCATCACAACTAGCATTCTGGTCACAAAAACCCAACAATGAGAAAAGAAATTTCATTTAAATGTATGATATAAAAATAATAAATCATGATAAATCATGTCAAAAAATAACACATGGTATAATATAGTAAATATGATTTTAATTTATAATGGCACTACTCTTCAATTGAGAATTCATGGTTATGAGGACCATATTAACAATTGATAACCTTCAAAATCAATATTTTATTATCTAGATTGAAAATGTTAAGGGGTTTAGTGGGAACCATCACAAATAAATTTTCCCTATTTCAAAATGAAACAACCATTCAAAAATATAGATCAAGAAGAAAAAAACAATCCATGTAATCATATTAGAACAATATTAGAGGCTTCATCAGGATAAAAAATATACTCTTTAATTCGAGAAACCTGATAATTAAATTATAATATAACATACCTTCATGTAGAAATTTAGACCATCATGCATCTATCCATCAAGTTTCAGACTGATCATTGGCACTCGTTATGCTTTAAAAGGAACACCCCCATGAAAAACCAGTTATATCCACACCAAAGCACATTTTGAAACTCCTACAGGAAAAAACCAAATACCAAATACAACAATTGTGAACACTAATCATGTATTGATACTCCACATCAAACTAGCCTCCACTTATGGAAATTAGAAGATTCATTCAAACACTATAAGGAATCGAGAACCAACAGTGAATCCCTTTTGGAAAAACTAAGACATACCATATTAAACAACAATAACACTAACTATAATATTTACCAAACCAGAGATTCCAAATGATTCAGATGTCATCCATATTCTTCAACATAATATAGGTAACATTTCAAACATTTAAGAAAGACCAACCTACTATAGTAAACATTTTACAAGATTCAAACTTTTTACTAATAATTTTATGTCAGAAGATAACCAATTACCCTAACGATTAACTAAAAATAAAAACACATGACATAAAAATAACAAGAATATTATCTAACCTGTGAACATAAACCAGAAGATAAGCAATGATCTCTTTAACAAAAGATAACAGGAGACAATATTATCTATCATATTACCATAATAAGGGGATTATCTAACCCGTGGAAAAAACAAGAACCAAAAGATTATCCATCTAGTGACCAAAAAAATAATATAGGATTAATGAACATAGAAACTCCCATAGAGGAAGATATAAAAATGACCAATGAGGACAACTAAAAAATGAATAGAAGAACTAGTGACTGAAAAAAATCACTTGTGACTACATTAATAGAAGTTAACCAGTAACAACAAGAGAAAATAAAAATTCATGATAAAAAAATAACAAGAACATTATCTAACCTATTATCACAAACCATAGATATTGACACTTATTTTAATTAAGAGTTAAACATAAAACAAAATTATATAATCTAGTATCACTAAATTAAATACAATAATGTATTTAATATGGTTTCAATTGAGAACAACACCACTTTTCAATTGATAATGATGTAGTACCTATTTGGATCTTGTTGTCTATTCACACAGCTGTGTGTATTAAGTCAATGGAAGAATGAAAAAAAGGTTTTCAGATTTCAAAGACAGTTTCACTTCTCATTTTACAGAAATTGGTGAACACCACCCTAGAAAAAACACTATGAAAATATAAATCATGATAGAGAGGGATGGGGTGCGTGGAATGTCTCAGAGTACCATTCTAGGCGCGGGGTGGGCACAACAATGATTCACCCCTTTACAATCCCATTTTCATCCCTATAAATTAAATGATCTGAATGGACATAAAGTTGAATTCAAGCACTAGAGGATGTTCTTACTAGCATGATCCTATAAGAGTTTGTGGCTTGAGATTTCAATGACTTTTGAGGGAGTGCAGAAACCTTTTTATGTTGATTTTAATAATTCTTGGAAAATGGTTTTGATTTGGCCATGACCATTCGAGTTGCTTATTTTTATCGCCATAAAAGAAACTGAGAATATGATTCAGATTACGTTCCACCAACTCTTTATGAATTTTAAATATCAAATGAATATTATAGATGGATTGATGTGGTTTCTAGCACTATGATTCTTTAAACAGTGGAGAATGGGAAAATAGTGAAAGGCCTTGAAGGAATACCTTCTGAATGGATGGAATTGTTTGTTATCTACCACATGTTATTAGGAATAGAAATATATACACTTATTTCCCATTCATTTCTTGTGAGAAATATAGTTCTGAGGGGGTTATCACATTCATCGACCTTTGTGAGGATCATGAAAGATGGAAAATTACCAAATCTATCGAAGTTTTACACGTTCAGATTTTTGGGTACAATACCTGCCTTAGCAATTAATCTTCATAAACTGCTTTCTTTGAAGTCTCAAATCCTTCTATATCCCGAGGGATGAGGGAAGCTCTCCATCATATGGGTGAGGAATATAAGCTATTCTGGCCACATCAGTCTGAGTTTGTGAGGTTGACAGCCAGATTCAGTGCTAAAATTGTACTATTTGGTGTTGTAGGAGAAGATGATTTTGGGGAGTTCATCATTGATTATAATTACTTGATGAATATCCCTTACATCAGTGGTGAAATAGAACTATTAACATCTGAATCTTAGAGGATGAGGTCT
The DNA here is from genome assembly GCA_963277665.1 of Viscum album. Taxonomy (NCBI): domain Eukaryota; kingdom Viridiplantae; phylum Streptophyta; class Magnoliopsida; order Santalales; family Viscaceae; genus Viscum; species Viscum album. The sequence goes on from OY728162.1 coordinate 711,751,889, forward strand.
AAAATTAATGTGGTGGTTGAGAAACTAGATATACACCTTCTTGGAAATGTTCGAAAATTTCCTTACTGTTTGTATTTCCTCTTTAGGAAGGAAGTATTCTCCCTAGATAGAGGGTCATAATTAAAATATCGAGAGGAGGCTCCCAGATGGTACCTCCACATTAAATCGGAGGTGGAGGGATGCATTGACTATTTTAAGGAGAAGAGGTGGAGAGACCCATATAGGGGCCTGCTTCCAAGGCTAGTTTACTAAGCTATGCATAAACTGTCCTACCGAGCTTCTACCTTTAACTGTAACTCCTCTTCCCATGGTAGAGGCATGAGGCTGTGAGTTTTCACGATACCATTTGGAAGGATGCATATCGTAGTCTTTGACCCATTTGAGTGGTTCTACTGATTGATATAGACATCACAAATTGCTCTATTATTTGTCTGTAACTTGATAAAGAGGTTGCATGAGTTATTGCAGATAATGAAGATTAAGAGGCTTTAATGAACAATGTCAAGAGTTAATGTGTATGATGATAATGAAATATCCGAAGAGTGTAGAATTCACCAAGAGGGAACATGGTGTTCTGGACGATGTCTCCAACATGCTTCAGTAGAGTGGAAGAAAACACATGAAAGACATTAAAAAATGATTGAAGATTGGAGGCTTCAGGTTATAGGAGACACTGGGTGAACCATTACACATAACTAGTTCTCAATTATCCAATTGGAATCATATCTGGTACTAGGTGGACAACTCATGTATTAATTAAATGAATTTTGACTCTTTAGAAGACATTTAAACACCCTGATTGATTGAAGATGGGGAAGCAACCTTTTAACAATTAAAATCTACTATTAATGATCGATCATATGATTAAGTAGTGGATTATTTGAGAAAAAATATTATTTTTGAATGGAAGGTGGTGAAAAAGACCCATGTGTTCAAAAAAAGAAGTGATTATATCAGCACATTAGTTTTCTATTTTAACAGAAATGCCATGCCCCCATTCAGATATGACCTTAAATCTTCTTCTCAAAAACATGTTGAATTCCTAATAGACCAAGATGAAGTCATGATATCATTTTCAAGAGATGATGAAGTTCTAATGGAGTTGAAAGTTGTACATTACAATGTTTTCCCCTAATTTGTGAACACTTTGTATTCCCTCCTCTCAAAGTATTCCGATGAGTGCAAGGCAATAAATTCTCAAATAGTGTAGAGTCTATCAGATCTTGAATGGATGTGAAAGGTATCCCAAAATATGAACTTAATGAAGGAATTAGTTTTAGGGTGGGTGGGAATACTTAATTATGTAATGAAGGTGGTTGATGATGAGAAGTTGAGTTGCCTGAATGGAGGATGAAGGAAAATATGATAAAAGTGACTCGGAAGTCATTGGAGGTGGTTGGTTATGATAACGTGATATTGCCAGCGGCCTTCAGGGTGAAGCTAATAAAGTATGGGGTTATTTTTATAAGGAATATGAAATCCCTTTTGGAGGTGAAATAGGAGGATATGTTGGATGAAGAGTAGTGGAAAGGCATTGGAGGTTCTATCAAGTCATTGGTGCTGGAACTACCTTCAAAAGATCAATTAGAGATATTGATGGATTAGATGATGTCTGCAGAATATGGGCACCCAAATATTATTGAGGCTTTTGAGATTTGGTGCTACATAAGAAAATAATCAAAGATAAGGATGGAAACTGTTAGTAGATGACATCCCCCAGTAGATGATTATTCATTTGCACACTTGTACAGAGAAAGATGGCATCTGCAAGCTCAATTTTGTTTTTATTTTTCTATGTTTGGAAGTTAATTTGTTCACCATACATGATCTATTATGTAGCCATGAGTGATATATTTTCAAAGTATGATTGGTTAAATATCGTGGAATAGATTCAAATAGAAACTATGTTTGAGAGAGTACAATCGAGATAGAGAAAATTTCTACAACAATGTCTTCACATGGATTACTTGTGGAACCCAATCAGACGCTGGGGTTGTCTAGCATGGAAACACTCGCTGAAAATGTGGTCACTTGTGATGTTGAATGTGAGGATCATGTGTGAAGTTGAATTCCATAATTGGATCCACTGAATGCTGGATCACATAATGTCTTTGGTGGGTGATTATCCATCTCCTAAAATCCGTCATGGTATGATGTCCATGACATCAATGATGAAATATAAGTGGACTAGATAAAGCACCCAAGACTGAATCATAAGAAACCATACATCAATGAATCATGATAGCCACATTATTGATCTAAGAATCCAACCCGATGAGGAATAATTCCACACTATCATCGACCAACCACAACGTCATCCCTGAAGAAGACAAATCTGCAACTTATTTCCTCCAGACCAGATAGCCTTGCTTGTGGCCAGAAATACCATCAAAACATCCATCAAATGACAACCTCGTTAATGATTTTAATGATTCCTATAAATTAAATGTTGTCTGGTCTAGGGGGATGCTTCAACTAGGTGCTTCTGATGAAGGTAGATCTACCGACTAACATGGAAGACATCGATAGAGAAACCCGATAGCTGGAGCAAGCAACACTGAATAATTGATTATAGTGTTTTTTATTTAATAATTTTTAAATATTTATTTTTTGCATTTATTTTTACTAGATTTAATTATGTTTATTAAATTTAAATATTAAAATTAAATTACCTTTCAAATAGTGAGAATAAAAAATATAGGTAAATATATCAACTATCATAGTGATTGAAATTATTGTTTTCTAAAAAATATTTATATGTTTATTAAATGAAAAAATAGTAAAAAATATATACACTATTTATATTTAGAAAGAATTGCAAATAAAAATAAATTGATGAGATATTTTTAATATGACTGTTAAAAGGGAATATTGAATTTGGTCATAAAAAAATATTTAAAACTTTTGGTTACTATTTATAGGTTATCGATAAAATATTTGTTATTATTGAATGACTTATAGTAATATTTGTTATTAATGGTAAAATATTTTTTTATAATTGATATTATTACTAACAAATTCTGGTGTTGGTAAAAAAAGTATGGTATTGGTATGATAAAGGGATATATTTAACTGTTGAAAAAAGATATGTTAGAATTGAACGATCAAGGCCAAAAGATATATCTGTTAGCAAAAACAAGTGTCTCTACTTAAAATTAATACCGATAGAACTTAATATCTTTTGGAATTACTCATTTTTAACAACAAATATATTTTATGTCAGTAAATTTCTATTGGTGTAAGCAGTTTTTTATAGTGATTGAGGAGAGTTTAAGAATATAGATAAACAAATTTCAAAGAATAATAAAATGGATAAATATTGAATATATAGATTTTATATAAAAAAATAAGATGAAGTTCTTGAAAATATTTAATATCTATTTTTAGAGATAAGAATAATTGACCTAATATGTATATTAGTGAAATAAATCATGGTAATAGATTATTCCAGTCAGAAATTATCATCACCCAAAAGAAGAGTCTCCACTACTGTGTTTTGAAGAAGATAAAGTCTCCAAACTCAAATTGATGTGTTTATCTTATCAAGCCTCAGAGTGGTTGAATAAAAAATATGTTTACTTCAAATAAGAATCAAATCCACAACTATGTTATAAGAATACTAAAATGATAAACATAGAGAGACCCTCACATCTATAAACTGGCAGCTTCCTTCCCTGAAGTAGTGTGTAGAGAAGAAGAATATGTATTTGACCTTAGGATTATAGTGTGTCTTTTTAGAACCTTGTAAGGGTAGTGTGATGTGGCATATAGTTACCATGAACAAAAAACACACATCTACAGAAAGTGAGTATAGTGGATTCAGGTAAACTAATAGTTTTCCCTATATGTTATTATTAGACTAGACCATAGTGGTGAACATAGTAAAATCCATTTATCTTGTGAACGAGTTTCTTTCTATATTTATATTTTTTACTTAGGTTATCAATGAGGATAAGTAGAGAGATTTAATGAGTTCTTGTGAGAGGGAACCTAATTCATATTACATATGGTACTAAGAGAATTGAAATGTTTAAATTGATGTATACCATGATTAATCCCCCTTATTAGTGTTCTTTTAGGAAGATAGGATAGAAAATTATAAAATATTTTTATTTTCACTCAATAAAACAATTGTTTATATGACAGGGTCCTTTCTTAAATTTAGCACACCAATCAGTTAAGAGATAATATATAGATAAATCTATATATAGTTCATCTATTTCAAGCTTGAAAAATATATCATGATATAGAATTTAATTCACCTCTCATTGAAATACTCTTATTGACATTTCAACTATAATGGGGTAACTTATTCTCATAATGAATGATTAATGGAGTATTTTCCCCATAGATAGAAGACCATCACCATACCAAGGAGAGAAAAGATGTTTAATTGAATACTAACCCCTTTGGTGGATGATATATACCCCATATATTTGGAGCGCACAATAAACTATTAGTCTCTTAGGGTAACCACACATTATAGTTAATGTAATGATAAATAGAGTATAGAAACACCATAAATAATATGATTAGATTACCCTCCCACATTTATAACAATAAGTAAAAATAGTGAGAGAGTAATTTATAAAATTTCATCATTATCCTCATCCTTGGTCAATGGGTGAGGAATGAAGAGTTACATAGATCTCCCCATCAATCTTTGAACCGGTTCAATGGGTAAAAATAATAATAAGTACACTACTAAAATAACATAAATGATATCTATATTAAATAATATATAAATCAAATATCCTAATAGTTTTTTCACAAATGTAAATAGCTATATCACACAAAATGATTGAGGATCTCACACACATGTAATCATAAGAAGATTAGGTTAATCGTCACGGAGGATGACATCCTCTTGATGTGACACCCCGAGAATTTGTACCTCTCTAGTGTGTTCACTCAGTGTTAAAAAATTTAATAAATGACACCTTATTACCAAAACTACTAATGTTGTCCCACCAATATTTTCAATACCAATTATTTTTTCAAATGCTCTTTTTGTTCTTAGCATTCTCTTTGTTTCTGGGTGTTCTAGGTTTAATTTTTGCGGTCTCCTGTGTTCTTAAGCTATGAACTTAGTCTTGGGGGTTGTGTGTGATATATGGACTCATTTTTATTCAAAGGGATGCAATGAGGTTGAGGTGGTTTGGAGTTGTTTTTGTGACACTCCTAGTGGCACCACTTGTGGGGTAAGTTGTTGAGGTTGTTTGTACCCATGTGCTGGATGAGTCTTGGGGTGAAAATGTAGTTTTATTTTGGTTATTATTTCCCCCTATCCATAGACTCTATTACCCACTTTGTTTCCCCTCATTACCCCTGAATATGATGGATTAATGAATGTATTTGGGTGCCTAGAATATGCTTCACGGTTTGACCACACGGTTCTAAACCATGCAGGGAAACAATACTGGGTTGTCCAACTAATATTTTTTTTAAAATTCCATGTTTTCCCTTATGGAAATAAAATAAATCCACCCATTACTTCCCCATTTAGTGACCTACCTCCATTTATAGCCAACAAGGTTGCTCCCCCTCCCTTGGACCTCATCTTTTAAGGGAGATTTGATGGCAGAAACAACAAAATTATGAAATTATGTCATTTTATCATAGATTTCGTCCATTTCTTTAGATTTTCTTCTACTCTTTTTTGAACTTCCTCATTTATGAAAACTATAGATTCGTACATAGGGTTTCTCTTTGAGGTTCTTGGTCTAATAGTGCAGTTTTAGGTTGGTTTTCAATCCCTTGTGGTGCGATATAGGTGCGGTTGAGGTTTCACACCAAGATTCAAGGGTTTTGACTCAAAAGGCAGGTGGTTTCATGTGTACACAATTTTTGATGTGTTAAATTTCTTGATTTACCAGTTTTCATATTCCTCGTATGCTTATTGTGGTGAAGAAACTATTTTTGATATATTTTCTTAAGCGTTTAATTTTATGGTTTCATTTCATCTTGATATTGGCTGCTTTTCATGGGAGACTCTTGAGGTAATGTTTGGGTGTAATATATAAAACATAAAAGTGATTTGTTAGTGGTGAAACATGATTCCAATTCTGGTTTTTTAATTCCGTAGTGTCATGTGGGCCTGAAAATGGATTTTTTGAATGGGATTAAGGTGTAAAACAATGTTATAATTCTTGAAAGTGATTTATGAAAACATGTTTTTTTCATGTGTGTCTTTTTTGGTATTAACCGAGGTATGTTCATAAAACATGGGGTGGTTTAATAAACGTTGGTAGGGCTGAAAATTCTTTTTTGGATTGGTATTGGTATAATTTTGGTCTTTCATGAGGGATTTTAAATGGGTTTTGGGTAAAAATCATAGTTACACCCCTTCGGTTTGTTTTATGAAAATTGTGAATGTTTTGTTGGTTAAACAAAGTTGAAAAGGTGTGTATATCTACTGTTTGGTGGGTTTTTTAACCAAATATGGGATTTTTAAAGATAAGTTGGTGATTTAAGATGTCAAATATTTTTAGAATATTTTATAAAGTGCTGAAATATTTTATCAAATCGAAAGTGAGGTGCGAAACATTGTTGGGGGCTGTTTTGTTTGAGTGTGTTGTGAAAAAATTATTATTTTTTGATGAAAGAAGTATTATGTTTTATGTGGCTGGGATGTTAGGTGATATTTATATTCTTCAGAAATATTACATAAAATTGTTAACTTATGTGTTGAATTTTGAAAGATATGTGAAAAGTGTTGTGGGCTATTTTGGTGTGAGTGTGATTTCAAAATGCATTGACTGAAAAAGTGGATTTTGTGACTTGTGTGATGTACATGTGGGATGTTTAGAGAATGTGTGATGTGGAAGTTATATTTCCATGTGAAAATTATATTTCTTGGTTTTTTGAACTTGTTTGAGCACAAGAGGGAAACCCGAGTATCTAGGTGGGTGGACGTGTACTAGTATGCTAGTGATCCCCTAGGGTTTGGCCTCAGTTTCACATTACAAGATTGATGCTTACAACACCAAATAAACTATTATGATGATGATAATTGGGTACCACTAGGTTATGGGTATGTTCCCTACTAGTGGCTCATTCATGAGAATGAATATTGTGATGGTTACTCTCACCGAGATATTAGGCACCTAGGACCCACAACGAGCTAGTGCCTAGGGGTTCTTTACCATTGCTTGTGATCACATGGTATTTTTTGATTAGCATCGACATAAGGTATGATTGGGTGGGAAATTTAGTATCATGTTTGTTTTATTTCAAAGATTATTTTCTTCAAAATAGCGACCTCAAATTTTTTTAGTTTTAATGTTGCATCTTTTAGAGACTATCACTAGAATTTCTTATTTACAAATCTTGAAATAATTTTTGTATTAAAATTATTGACACATGAAATCTATTATTGATGGAATACTAATTTGGTTTGGATCACACCCTAATTACACCTTTGTTGGTAAATATATTTGGGTATTTTTTTCACAGGTTTGGGTACAGTTTTTAGTGCCAGTGGTTTGGGTTTCTAGCAGGTCCGTCGTGGTGTTGTCTTATGGAGATGGATTGAGGGAGGTGCCTCTTTCCATGAGGATGGTTCTTGAGATATTCATTGTGGGTTTCTACTGTTGTTGTAGTCTTTTATAATTGTTTCAAACTATGTAATTAATTTATGGTTTTTTTTGTAAAAGATGGTTTGTTTCGGAAAATCAAGATTTGTAATATTGAATTTGTTTGTTGTTCAATGTTTATAAACTTAATAAATTGTTCCCAAAAATCATTATATGATTCCCACACACTTGTGATAGCCCGTGGGGAACAGGAACGCCCTGAGGGCCTTGTCATAGAACATTTTAGGTGCCAGTTTATATGGAGAGCATATTCAGTTCGTGAAAAAATGGTATCATAGGAGGTTCAGGTTTACTCTTTGGGCCATGTTATTTGGGGAACAATCGAAACAGTCTAGAGTTTGGATTGTTAAGATTTTTTATTCTGGTTATGTATATGGTGCCTAATCCCCACACCTCATGATGGGATTCAATTTTCCAAGGGATGTTGGGATTTGTCAGAGTCTTTTCATTTTCTGGGATTGATGATGATTAGGTGAAATGAAAAAGGGGTTAAGATAATGGTCTCAATTATCTCTAAGGGCCTTGGAAGACATATATATCAAGGGATATCTCCCCATAACACTCTCTAAGATGGTTAATTTATTGGTTTATGGCCGCTAACCTTATGTCCATGTCAGGCACTGAATCTAGTTTCCCCTCGCATTGTCTTGTGCCCTTCAGTCTAGAAATCTTGGAAGTCAGGTTTTAAAGAAAAAAATGACATCATTTTAAGAAATGTAATGTTTTTGAGAAATGGTTTTCTAATAAATATGGAATGGTTTGATTTATGAAATGGTGGAACTGAATTTTCAGAATTGTTTTGAAATGGAAAATGGTGTGCTTACACCTCTTTTGAAAGCAAGAATTATATTGAAGTTGGTTTTGAGAATGTGTTACCAATAGTGTTTCCTAAAAAATTGAAGGGTGTTTTAATGGGATGAGATGTTTTGAAATTTATGTAAATAAATTGAAAGTGAGTTCTTATAAAAATGGTTGATCCTTTATGAAATTTTTTGTAAGCAATAATTTGGGTTTGATTTCATGGTTAGCAGTCTTGACAAAAAGTCTGTATTGGTTGACTGTTTTGGTTTTGAAAAGTGGAAGGGATTTTTGTTTTAACCTTTGGTATCTACATGAGAGACCACATTAATGGGGGTATATGGGATGATGAATGGTTGATGGAACGGAAGGATGAGTTTTGTGATTGATATGAGGAGGGTACCCAGTGTGCCACATAAATATGCATGTGTGAGGCCAATGGGGTACTATTGGTGGATACACTAACCGATGAACTGTTTGTTTTTAATGAAATGTTTTTAAAGGAAGTCATAATGTCTTGATGATTGGTTTGGGTTGGTGTGTATTATGTGTTTTGGAAAACATTAATGTTGTGGGATTTTTTGAGTCCAAGAACCCCTTTTGTTGGAACCATGTTTTAGGTTTGTGTTTGGTCGGTAAGCTGGGTAGAATAAACAGTTCGTAGTATCTTCTGAGAAAAGTTTCGGAAAAACATTATGGTGGTTCCCTTCATTTGTTTGAATCTATTTTTTTCTTGTTTTGACCAATAGAACATCCTTTTCGGGTCCTTGGGTTCTATCGTTGGATGAGGTACGCCCCCACTAAGGGTCAGAGCATGACTGTAGTGAAACCCATATTGTTTTTCTATTGGAATATCCTCCAATTGATCAATATAAGGAATATTTTCCTCGAGAATTGGGGATTGAGTTTACACCATTTCCTTTATTTTATTTGAGGATCCTCTTGAAGTAGGAGAGTGCTCATGGAAGGTTGAAATAAACCTTAGTTTCTTAAGTTACATGATTCATCGATGGTGGAAGTGGTCTAGGGTTGTAAGTTTGGATGAGTATATGGATGGTGTCTATGAGGGCCTACGGCTCCTTCGTTAGTCTCCTTGAAGTGGGAGCTTATGAAAAACTGCCAACATAGAAAATATGTTCAAGAGTGGATATTATGGCCACTTGCTATAATTCTTTGATGTAATGGTACATTGTATAAGGTACCTCTCCATTTATTATTTCTATCAGTTTCTTTGTCCATGTTCAGTGACGCATTGCGATGTCGCATGATTGTTTGACTATAAAGGTGAAGGTCGTGCAATCTTCTAAGAGTCTTTGTTATGATGGGAGTTTCTCTCCCTTGGAAAAACATCAAAATCCCTTATTTAATAAGAATTTGTTTACATGTTTCCTTTCCTTCTGTTGTTTCTCACCCAAAAAATCAAGGTGTGTTGTGTGTGCATCATATAAGACCTTGTTTCATAGAAATTTTGGGTTAAGGCCAGGTGAGTTTTGGAATGTGTTATGTCTTGATACACCAATCTCGGGTTTGTGGTGTGGTTGTTTGTAGAACTGGAAGAAGAAGTTCTGTTCGGGCGGTTCCTAGAGTCTAACTATAAGGCCGAAGATGCTTCCATCTTTTAAGCTCCATCCATAGGTTCCAGAGTGAAGTTGGCGCGTAGTTAGGGGAAATCCCAGGGTTGATTAAACCCTTGTACAAAGTCCAATCCTTAGTATGAATGATATGACGAGTCTAAACCTCTAGTGTCTTCATCTTGCATCTATTGTTCATGTTCGGTGGAAAGAGGTGGAGGGAATCATGCCCAAGTTATCACCCAAAGTCACTCTTTTCCCCCTTTGATATTCATTGAGTTTTGGGAGTATGGTTTGGAATTTGGCTAGATAGGTTGAGCACACGGTTTGCGTATGGTTAGTAGTAACCATTCCCTAGAAATCCATGCAAGTAGAAGGATCCACACAGTTAGCACACGGTTTCCCAAACTATGCAGACTAACCGTACAACCATCCCAACTTTTGAAATTTGCGTTCTCCATATGTCAACCTATTCTGGCTGGTTAAGATGGTTGGTTATTATTGTCACGACCCACCTTCACCCTCTTTATTAAAGGGACAACATTTTTATAGACCCTTACTTCCTCAAGTTGAAGGAGATATTATGACCCCTGAGACCCACCTTCAGTAGGCACCAGAGTGGCTAGTAACACCAAGGGTTTATAATCACACGTAATATCGAAGGCATTAACCTTTTTATATAGTCGGATCAGGAGATAATGTAGTATATCCCAATAAACACCAAAACATGAAGTAAAAGTAAAGCCCAAAAAATTCATTCCCATATGAATGTTCCAATAATAAGTGCTACAAAGTACAAGAAAACTCTAAATGGATGTACCAAAAGAAAAGAAGGACAACAATGTCAACAATCCAGGCATCTGAACTAATAGGGTCAGGCACGGTCCTCATAGTCCTCTTTGAAACCTAAAAGCAGTTTTATATACATAGGGTGAGAATACAGGTATACTCAGTAGGAAAAACAATAAGCTCTCATCCACAATTGGGGAGGCAGTATAATTCCATATGTGAAAAGGAGATAACCAGGGCACCTTGAAAGGAAACTGTCCTCCCATCCTCACCAAGGCACACTCCCCAAATAATGAAACTTAGTTAAAACAATAGAAATAAAACCTTCATGTTTGGGTACCTCACACCACATTACCATTAGTTATTGAAGACATCATACGCATCAGACCTCCCCTACCATTCTCAATGCAGTCCTACTCCCATACCATTCCTACACACACCTGGGCTACCACAACCAAACATCCCACCCACAAACACCTGGGTGACAACAACCACATGTAACCATGCCCACAGACACCTAGGCTAGGACAACTACAACCATGCCCGAAGACACCTGGCCCAGAACAACTACTGCCACGCCCGAAGACACCTAGGCCTTATCCCAAATACACTTGGGAAACAACATGCTTGCACACGCCTTGGAAAACCACCACAACTCCCATGACCAAAGAATCATGGGCTATAATGGACCTCCGACTGTCACAGCATGTCCGAAGAGTCTTGGGCTACTCGAGAAAGGGATCCGAAAAGGAGATAATAACTAGACACTCATATGAGTTTTGGGAATAACACCCTCCCCCTGGAAATGGGGGTGTTCGACACAAAGTGATCAACATGGGTGGGGCGTGAATAAGGAACATAAGAACTAAATTATATATACTGGTAAACAAGCACTCATCCCACCACAAGGGTTCCAAAACCATCCCATACACAAACACCATCGTTACTATTCATTTATAAGAAGCACAATAGCTGCAACCAGGTCACAACTCATTCCCGGAAAATAATTCCCCATTGAACCCATTCATGTTTTCATATTCAAGTGATTTCATTTAAATAATTCATCACTATTGGGAAACTAACAGGCATAGCCACAAGCCAAGGAAGGAAAAACAACCAAGAAGAAAATTAAGCATTCACACCCAGTTCTCATGTAACGTAACAACAACAAAAGGGATCTGTGATATCCCACGATGTTTTGGAACCAAACCAAGCACCAACATATGGCCACAGACAACCTCAGATCCCCTAAAAAATAACTTCACAATAGGGGATATAATCCCCATCCATGTCACCCCACAAGAATCAAGCAGAACAACCGAACATGTTTCCATGATAGAGCAAGTGAGTATTTTTTATTTAGATAGACCATTCATTAAGTTCCTTCTTTCTGTCAGGTTAACAGAGGTGATCATCGATGGAATCTTGTTCACTAGGCATCCATTTAATCAACCATGTTTATATGATTAACCAATTTCCATGTTACAACCATTCAATCGGCATAGAAGACAGGGGTTCATTAGTGCACAACGAAATACCACCTACATCCCACCAATATCCCTAATTTTTAGTGACCATAAGACCATACAATTAAAAACATATAAGCAAGGGTAAAAGAGTACAATGACGTCATCAAACACACCCCTTAATTCATAAAAAGTTCATTTATTATCTTCGTTAAGGATTAGTTTCATCCATATCTAAAGGAATCATTATCATACCCACCCTGTATAATACATAGTAAAGATATATGAAAGATGAACCCAACCTGGATGATCAATGATTGAAGTTTGTCTCCATGTGACAAGAATTGGGGATTCATGATTGTAGGGGAAGAACTCCATGGAATCCAAGAGCGAGAATGAAAGGCTCCAACACAGTTGAACCACTAGCCTCAAGAAGGGTGAATACAAACACACCAAGGAATGGAAAGAGACCAGCCAAGAAGAAGAAAGAATCACAGTGTGATAAAAGGTGAGATCCTGGAGTTATATGATATGAAATCTTGAATGGATTTAAAAGAGGATCGTGGTTTCACCACACGGTTAAATTTTAACACATGATGGAATTAATTTTCATTTAATAATTGTCATCTTAGAGGTTTCCATAATGGCTATGAGTTAAAGGGATTCATTTTAACAGAGGAAGATGCGTAATAGGGGTGGAAATGGAAGGTACCTGAAAAAGGGTGTGACACCGAGGAAAAAGCCACATGTTTTGGTAAGTCATGGGTCGTTCGGATCTTGGATTATTTTAGATATCATTTATGGGATTATATTTTCTTTTGACAGGGGTACTAAAACACTTTTATGTAAAAAGATTCATAGTGGGAGCGAAACAAGAAAAAGAAACAATGGGTGGGACACCGTTTCGTGAGACACCGTAAGCAGTTCCACGGTCACAGTGCCACTATTTTAGTGTGCGACCTTGACGGTTCAACCGTTACGGTGCCACTATCATAGTGCCACTGTTTCAGTGTGTGACAGTGATGGTCCAACTGCAATGGTGCCACCATCACAATGCCATAGTTTCGATGTGCGACCGTGACCAGTGTCACCGTTACTGTGTCTTCATGAGTGGGGCCACCTTTTTGGTGGTACTGTTTGATGGAGCCGATTTTTTTTGGGAAATATCCTTAATGAGTCATTATCCAGTCTATTACATTATATTCCTTTCAAACTATTCACTCCCTCATGAATTGAAACTAGACCCAAAGCAAATAGGGGTCCGAACAAGAACCTCGATCAATACCTCTCAAAATTAAACCTCCTCAACATCTAAGAACACCTATCCTTCATGTAAACACAAAAATATGTAAAGGTCATACTGTCTAGTCATATAGATTTGAGATTACCTTTTTCCATGTCAAGATAATATGCTCTTTGGGCATCACTGAATCTCCCGCACGGGTTTAACCGCATCCAGTTTAATGGGTCTTGATTAGGGATCAGTTCCTCCCATCCCCACAGTAAGGAATATTCACACACATCCAGATAACAAGGAATATAGTCCATTTTATAGTTAACACATTCAAAAACTATATCAAAAACAAGTACAAAAAAAACTCAAAACAACTCTTGGTACTGGGCTCGCATTTGTAAATCATGTTCCTAGGTACTCCCCTTAAGGCCACCATGCCTCCATAAAACATGAACCAAGGGGATGGGTTGTCCATGAAGCACCTTCTCCTCGTGATCCTCGATCCTCACTGGTTGTTCTACAAATGTCGCATCATCCTTGATATCCAACTTCCCCCAGTCGAGGACCTGCAAATCAACTTGTGCATACCAACGGATATGAGACACATGGAAGACATCGTACACCTTATGTAGTGGCGGTGGTAGCGCCATCCAAAAAGCCACTTCACCGACCCACCACAAAAACTCATAGGATCCAACAAACATAGGAGAAAGCTTACTCCCCCTGTTAAACCTTTGTTGTCCATGCTACGGGGAGATTGTCAAGAACCCATGGTCCCCAACCTCAAACTCCAAGGGTCTCCTTATATGATCATCCTACAACTTTTTCGGTCCTAAGCCAGCTTCATCCTCTCCTGCATAATCAAAACCCTCTCTGTCGTGCTCTGCACTACCTCTGGGCTAAGAACACCAACTTCCCCAACCTCTGCCCAGCACACGGGTCAGTGACACTACTTCCTATACAAGGCTTTGAACAGAACCATGCCAATGGTAGAGTGATAGCTATTGTTGTTGAAAAATTATTCCAAATGCCAAGGTAGTACCCCTGATCCCCCAAAGTCCAAAACACATGCTCGTAGAATATCCTCCATCGTCTGAATGGTCCACTCTGTCTTCCCATCTATCTGGGGGTGGAAAGCAGTGCTGGTGCATAACTAGGTGCCTGAAGCATATTGCAGTCCTTTATAGACCTGTGAGGTAAACCAGGTATACCGAATAATGACTATAGGCCTCTGAACTCCATGAAACCGCACCACCTCATCTACATACTTATGTGCTAAGGCATCCACTACACTCAACTCCTGGATTTTCAGAAAGAGATTTGATTTCTTCAGTAGGTCCACCACTATCCAGATAGTGTTGCAACCTCCTTGAACTTTGGGTAGTCCCATGAAGAAATCCATTGAGATGTCGACCCACTTCTACTCAGGGACATATAAAGGTTGTAACAGACCTCCTGGGATGCAGTGTTCACCCTTCACCAGTTGAAACGCGAGGAACTTTTACACAAACTCTTCAATTGCACGCTTCACCCCGAGCCCCCAAAACTGACCGCTCAAGGCCCAATACATCTTGGAAACATCTGGGTGAACCGACAAGGGTGAGTTGTGCTACTCACAATGAACTCTTTTGCGTATTTCCACCAGGAAGAACAAATTTACATGAAACGACATCCAATTATGTCCATATTTCGACCATCCTCTCAGAGCATTGCCCTGGCTAAAAGGATCGCGCATCACGTCAGCCTCTAAGTCCCCCCACTGAGAGTCCTCCACCTGCTGAAATATAGAGGAATGAATTATCATCTAGAACAGACAACCTCTTCCATCCTCCACCCATACATCCAGGTGTAGGGAAACCAACTCCTCCATCACCTTCAAGCATCTGTCGATTCTTGAAGGACATCCTTCTATGTATTCCTTATCAAGGCATCAACCACCATGTTACCCTTTCATAAGGTGTAATAAATGTCAATGTCGTAGTCTTAAAGAAACTCCATCCACTTCAGCTTCCGCAGGTTCAGGTCTCACTGAGAGAAGATAAACCTCAAGCTCTTATGACCCGTGAAGACCATGAGGTGCTCCCCGATATGGTAGTGCTGCCACAACATCAGTACAAACACAATCGCTGTGAGCTCCAATCCATGGGTAGCATAGTTACAATCAAGGGGACGTAACATCCTAGACCCATAAGAGATTACCCCTACTGTTGCATCAACACACACACCAAGACTTGGCCTAAAGAATCACATAACACCAAAAATATCACCCATACTTCTAGAAACCTCCATACTAGCGACCTAGCCAACTTCCCATTCAGATAACTGATGGATGTCTGACACTCCTCACTCCACACAAAGGCATTGTCCTTTTTGGTAAAATCTTTCAAAGGAGCTGAAATTTGAGAGAAATCGGGCACGAACATTCGATAATAGCATGCCAGACCCAAGAAACTACGAACCTCTATCACATTCTTAGGTTCTTCCTCAAAAACAGCCACTTAAACCATTTACGGATCAACCACTATTCCTTGCTTAGACACCACGTGTCCAAGGATTTTCACCTCTACTATCCAAAACATGCACTTGGACAGCTTCCCATAGAGATGGTGCGGTCGTAGGACCCCTAAAACTATTCTCAGATGATCAGAGTGGTCCTCTTATGTTCTTGAGTAGATCAGTATGTTGTCAATAAACACCACTACAAATGAGTCTTGATATTCCCCAAAGAAGAAGCTCAGGAGTCCCAGGAACACAGCTGGTGCATTCGTAACACCGAACAACATGACCACGAACTTAAATTGCACATATCTGCACCTAAAGGGTGTCTTAGAGATGTCACCCTTTTTCACACTCAACTTGTGATATCCTAACCGCATGTCGATATTGGAGAACCATCATTCCCCGTTCAACTGATCAAAAAGGTCGTCTATCCTTGGGAGGGGGAAACTATTCTTGAATGTTACTTGGTTCAAACTTTAGTAGTCTATAAACAGGATGAGACCACCATATTTATTCTTAACTAAATACACTAAAGAACCCCATGGATATGCGCTTGGTCGAACAAAACTATTCTTCATCAGTTCATCAATCTTAATCCATAACTCCTGCAACTCAAAAGGTTCCATCTGATAGGGTGCCATCAAAGTCGGATGGTCACCTGGTTGCAAGTCCACCCCAAACTCAATATCATGTCGAGGGGGTAGAGTCACCACCTCCTCAGAGAAGATGTCCATGAACTCACAAATGATCCCTTCGATTTCCACCATTTCTAAGATTGCTGACTCCACTGACAACTCAGCTAACAAGGAAAGAAGGGGCTCCGCTAACTGGCTACCCTCTTGGAAACCCAGTTCCCTAAGGAAATCTACATACAGTCCGCCCATATATGAAAACATGATCCTTATTAGGAAGAAGTAGATAATGGAAGAATCAGTGAATAAACAATCAATGCCTAGAATAACATCATACTGCTGCATCTATAGTTAAAGAAGGACCACACCAGACTGATGTGGTCCCAACCTCTGTCTACATCCTCATCAATAATGAGACAAATAGGTCAGACCTCTGACAAGAGCCCTCAAAATTTGGGGCATGAGAAGTCTATCTATGTCTATACCCAGAGCATGGGCTAGACTCGCTACTAAAAAGGAGTGTGAAGCTCTTGAATAAAACAAGGCCTATGAAATATTTATAAACAAGCTGATCGTACCACGAATGACTTCTGGACCTGCTGAAACTGCTTCCTCTGCAACGTGAATCTACCCACGCCCAGCTCCTCTACCCCTCAGCTGTCGACCACCTCCCTGAACATTCCTTGGTTGAGGTCTCTAAGGAGAAACTTGAGGTCAGCATCCTCCTGCAACGTCTACTCTCAGAGCAGTGGGAGCTCACTGTCCCTGCTGCTATTGTTGAAATGTCCTACCTGGAAACTAATGCTGCTAAGAAGGGCGCTGAACCTTCCCACCCCCACTATACTTCACTCGGTCTAGGAACTGATTCTGAATATGCCCATTACTTCCACAGATAAATAATCTCGGTAGTGGGCCTGCAAAGAAGGGGTGAGTATTGGGATATCAAAAATGGAACTTCTATGGTCTGATCCCCACTGGCCGAACCCTAGAAGGCCTTGATGTTGGAGGCTTGCAGCCTACAACTTTACCATTTGAGAGGACCAAATGGATCCCCTCTCTGGGCACACCTCCAAGTGTGTTCATCCTCTCCACTACATCAACCTTCTTTCGGACCACCAAGTAGGTTTGTAGGGTAAAGGGAGTAACAACATATACTAAAGAGAAGGTCAGAGTGCCTCCTCTAAATGTCTCACTCAAGACACGTTATTTGAAAAGAGGTCCAGAGTAAAGTGATGGAGATCATTAAAATTTATCCCCAACTCCCTTACTAACATGATCCCCTACTACAGGGAGATTATCTCTTGCCTCTTTTCCACCATCATCGTAGAAGAGAGAAATTATGCCTGGAACTCTCTCTCAAAGCAAGTCCATGAAACATCCGCCTCCCTTTCCCCCCAAGATAGAGCGTCCACCACTGATGTGTCCCTCCCCACATCTGGCTTACAACCAGAGGAACCTATTACTGCATCGGAGCCCAGATCAAGCTGAATGTTATCACCAGCTCCTTGATCCTTCTACTTGTATTCATGTCCAAGACGCTGCCCTCATACTTACCCAGTGTCTGCCGCATAAAGGAACGAAGTGTCCTCTTCCCCTGGTTGTCCTCCTCCTCTCAATCATCCCTCTTCTGATCATCCAAATCAGCCTCCTGGCCCTCGATCTTCTGCACTACCCATGGTCACCATTCGGGTGCCATAGCTGCATGGAAA
Organism: Viscum album; assembly: GCA_963277665.1. NCBI lineage: Eukaryota > Viridiplantae > Streptophyta > Magnoliopsida > Santalales > Viscaceae > Viscum > Viscum album. The sequence continues at coordinate 711,770,182 of OY728162.1, forward strand.
ACAAGAAATGCCTAAGCCCGAGTAGTGTAGAAGATTGATTTTAAATTTTTCATAGACTTTTTATTTATTTTAACCCCCAAAAATACCCCAGAAACACAATAACACAAGTCATTATGATGAATGTACCTTTTCTAGGGTCTCTACCTTGTAATCAGTGTAGTCTCACTTGGTCGTTTTGTAGGTCTAGAGTCCTTACATCAAATCACGAGAGGCCCTAACATCCCATGTCCTAGCCAGTCTTCTCTAGCACATTTCACACGCCAAGATTTCCTAACACTGTTTCCCTACCATCCCATGTAATTTTTACTGTGCCTTACCCCAAACATCACCCTCTCTCTCACCCTTTTCCTTTGATACCATTCTGTCATGACCCACCTTCACCAAGATGAGGGAAGGGACAACAGATTGAAAGACCCTTACTTCTATAAGTTGAAGGAGTGATAATGAACCCCGAGAGCTGCCTTCAATAGGCCCCAGAGTGGAAACTTGTACCACGAGTATATAATCACATGTAATATGGAAGGTATTATCATTTTTATATAGTAGGACCAGGAGATAAGGTAGTAAATACCAAACAACACCAAAACTAGAAACTAAAGTGAAGCCAAAACAATTAATTTTGATATTCAAGTTCTAATAATAAGTGCCACAATGTACAAGAAAATTCCAAAAGGAAGTACCAAAAGAAAAGAAAAACATCAAAGTCATTGGTCCCGACGTCCGAGCTAATAGTGTCCGACATGTTCCTTAGAGTCTTCCTAGAATCCTGAAAGACATTTTATATATGTAGGGTGAGCATATAGGTATACTCAGTAGGGAAAACCAAAAGCTCTCATGCATAAGTGGGGAAGCATTCTATTGCCCTGTGAGAAAAGGATATAAACAAATAACCTTCCAATGAAACTATCCACCCAACCTCACCAAGGAAGACTCCCAAAATAACACAAGTCAGTTAAAACAATATTAATAACACATTGATGTTTGGGTACCCCACACCACTTTCTAAATGGTTATTGGAGACATCCTACACGTCGTAAATCCCCCACCATTCTCAGCATAGTCCCACTACCATACCCTACCCGCACACACCTCAGCTACCACAACCACACATCCCACCTGTAAACACGTAGGACACAACAACCCCATGTAACAACACCCACAGACACATGGATCAGAATAACTACTGACACTCCCGAAGACACCTGGGCCAAAACAACTACTGCCATGCCCAAAGGCACTTGGGCCTCATCCCGAAGACACTTGGGAAAAAACCTGCCTGTACACACATGAGAAAACCACCACAACTACCCTACACAGAGAATCATGGGATATAATGGACCTCAGGCCATCACAGCCTATCCGAAGAGTCTTGAGCTACTAGGGAAAGGGAGCAGAAAAGGAGCTAATAACTATCCCCTCATAGGAGTGTTGGGAAAAACACCCTCCCCCATGAAATGGGGGTGTTCGGCACGAAGTACTCATCTTGTGTAGGGAATGAATAAGAAAAAAGGAACTAAATTATACATATAGGTACACAAGCACTCATCCCAACCTAGGTTTTCCAAAACTAGCGCATACACAAACACCCTCATTACTATTCATTTATAAGAAGCACAATAGCCATAACCAAGTCACAACTCATTCTTGGAAAAAAATTCCCCATTGAACCCATTCTTGTTTTATTATTAAAGTGATTCCATTTAAATAATTATTCACTACTAGGCAACTAACAGGAATAGCCAAATGCCAAGGAAAGAAAACCAACCAAGCAGAAAATTAAGCATTCACACCCGGTTATCTTGTAATGTAACAACAAAAAAGGGATATTCTAGATCCCTCTAAGTACTGGAGCCAATCCAAGACCAAACATTCAGCCCCACACGGCCTCAGTTCCACAAACCAAAAACTGCACAACAGGGGATCCCATCCCCATCCCCATCACCCCATAAGCATCAAGCAGAAAAACCACACATGTTACCAAGGAAGAGCAAGGGATTTTTTCATATTCAAACACACCATTCATTAAGTTCCTTCTTTACGTTTGGTTAAACGGGGTGATCACACATGGAATCTTGTGAACTGGACATCCATTTATTCAACTGAATTTACGATATTAACCAATTTCCATGCTATAACTATTAATTCATCATAAAAGATAGGGGTTCATTAGTGTTAAAGAGAATACCACCAATGACCATGATTTTTAGTGGACATAAGACCATTAAATTCTGAACATATAAGAAATGGTAAAAGAGTTCATCAACATCATCAAAAAAACCCCTTCATTAATTAAATGTCTGTTTATTATCTTCGTTAAGGTTTGGTTTCATCCATACCTGAAGGAAACATTATCATAACCCCCACACAAGATACACAGTAAAGAGAGATGATGGAAGAACCCTACATGGATGATCAATGATCAAATTTTTTCTCCACGCGCCATGAACAGGGGATGCACGACTTACAGGGGAGGAACTCCGAGGACTCCAAGAGTGAGCAGGAAAGGCTCTCGCATAGGTGAAACACTTGCCTTGGGGATGGGGACTCCAAATTCACCAAGGAAAGTAAAGAGGCTATATAAGCAAAAGAACAAATCCCCGTGTGATAAAAGGTGGGATCTTGGAGTTACGGGATATGAAATCTTGAACATTATTAAAGGTGAATCATGGATTCACAATGCAGTTGGAAGGTTACGCCTGATTGAATTAATTGTTATTTAATAATTATCATTAGAGAGGTGTCCATATAGGCTATGAGTTAAAGGTATTCCTTTTAACAGAGGAAACAAGTAACAAGGGAGGAATTGGAAGGTACCATAAAAAGTGTCTGACACCAAGGAAAAAGCCACACGTTTTGGTATGTCAATGGTCGCCCTAATCTTTGGGGATTTTAGATATCATCTATAGGCTTTTAATGGATATTAAAGGGGTACTAAAACACTTTTACGTCAAAAGATACATTATAGGAGTGGAACTAGAAAATGAAACAAAGTGTGGGACACCATTTGGTGAGACACCGTAAGTAGTTCCATGATCACGGTGCCACTATCACAGTGACACCGTTTTGGTGTGCGACCATGATTGTGTGATCATTACGGTGCCACCATTCTAGTTCCATTGTTACGGTGCCACCGTCACAGTTCCACAGTTTCAGTGTGCGACTGTGACGGTGTGACTGCTACATTGCCACCATCAGGGTGCCACTAATTAGGTAGAACACCATGAGCGGTGCCACCGTTTCGGTGTGCCACCATGACCGGTGACACTGTTACAGTGCTGCCGTGACTGCTGCCACTGTTTTGGTGGAACCGTATGATGGAACAGAGCTTTTTGAAATCTCTTTAATGAGTCATTTTCCAGGACATTACAATTATGGTGCGGAGACCCACTATGATTCTGAATTTTTTCGTTCGGAACTTTCGAATTGAATTATACCCCTTCTATCAGGAGTCCATTCGAGCCTCCCCCTATTAGTTTTTTAATCCTATCTCGGGAAAGATCAAGTTGTATCTTATGGTGGGGATCCCATTTGTGTCTCCCCATACTTGTAACATAGTTTGTTCCTTGGTCTTTTCTTGGTGGTAGGTAGTCTTTTTTGGATCTATCTAACTACCTACATCTTCCTTTGGTAAACGTTGGGATTGAAGAATCCCCAACGGTTGGTTAAAGCAAGGTAAGTGTAACATGGTTCGTTGTTCTTTTTGATTAGGGTAATTTTTTGGATTATTGTTTGGATGGTGTTTGAGGAGTTTTGTTTTTGGATAAATTCTTAATGCTCTTGGTCATTTTAGGAATGTGAGGTATGTCTTGGTCTGTGATTGTTTTCCTTCCTTAATTGATCACGGGAGGTGTCTTGGTCGTTGGGGGTGAAACTTGGAATGGGAGTGAATTATGGATTATTAATTGGGTTTTGTTTTTTTTCTTTGGACTTACTATGGCTTTCCATGGATGTAAAGGATTATGGTGGGGATAATTGTCACATGAATATTTCAATACCATTTCTTTGTTCAAATCCCCTTTTGGTTCATAGAATTCTATTGGTTTCCAAGAGTTCTAGGTTTTAATTTTTGGCATCTCATCTATTCTTGAGCTATGAACATAGTCTTTGGAATATTTTTTGGAATATGGACTCATCATTTTTCAATGGTATGGTAAGTGGTTGAGTTAATTTGGAGTTGGTTTTGTGACACTCCTAATGGCACCACTTGTGGGGTACGTTGTTGAGGTGGTTTGTACCCATGAGTTGGATGAGTCTTTGGGTGAAATGGTAATTCTATTTTGGGTATTATTTCCACATATACTTGGCCTATATACCCCATTTGGGTTCCTCCTTGGACCCCCTAAATTTTAAGTATTATTGAAGGTTTTTTGGGTGATCAGAACAGGCTATATGGTTTGGCCGCATGGTTCCAAACCGTACAGGAAAACCGTGAAGGGTTTTCCAGCTCATAAAAATATGTTTTGAAATTCCATGTCTTCCCTTCTAAAAATAAACAAAATCTTCCAATTCCTTCCCCATTTCAGGCCTTACCCCCATGTAAATCCTCCACGGTAGCTCCCGCTCCCTATGACTTTATCTTTTAAGGGATATTGTATGGGTGAAACATCCTAATTATGAAAGTAAGTCATTAAATCTTTGATTTTGTCCACTTCTTTAGGTTTTGTTCCACTCTTTTTGGATATTCCTCTTATCCATGAACTAAGACATAATACATATTGTTTTTATTTGTGGTTTTTGGTATAATTTTGGGGTTTTAGATTGGTTTTTTATCTCTTGTGGTGCGGTGGAGGTGCAGTTGAGGTTTTGCACCAAGATTCAAGGGTTTTGACTCAAAAGTTAGGTGGTTCCTTGGGTAAGCAATTTTTGATTTTTTAGATTACTTGATTTACTGGTTTTCATGTACCTCATATGCTTCTTGTGGTGAAAAAACCGTTTTTTATGGATTTTCTTTGGCTTTTAATTTTATAGTCACATTTTAGCTTGCAATATGGTCCTTTTCCTAGGTGACTCTTGGGGTAATGTTTGGGTGCATTTTAGGACACATGAAAGAGATTTATTAGTTTTGAAAATGAGATTCCAATTTTGGTTTGTTTATTCCTTAGTGTAATTTGGGCCTTAAGAGGTTATTTTGAATGGGATTAAGGTGTAAAACCATGTTTTACTTCTTGAAAGTGTTTTATGAAAACATGGGTTTTTTCATGTGTGACATTTTTGGTATTAATTGAGGTATTTTTATAACACATGGGGTGGTTTAATATATGTTTTTAGGGCCTCCAAGTATATTTTGGATTGGTATTGGTATAATTTTTTTCTTTAATGAGGGATTTGAAATGGGTTTTGGGTGATAAGAATAGTTACACCCCTTCGGTTTGTTTTATGAAAATTATGAATGTTTTGTTGGTTAAATAAAGTGGTAAAATGGGTTTACATGTACTTTTTGGTGGGTTTTTTCACATAATATGAATTTTTAAAGGTTAGTTGGTGATTTAAGATGTCAAATATTTTTAGAATGTTTTATAAATTGTTGAAATGTCTTATCAAATGGAAAGAGAGGTGCGAAACATGGTTGTTGGCTATTTTGTCTGAGAGTGTTGCAAAAAATGAATTTTTTTGATGAATGAAGTATTATATGATATGTGAGTGGGATGTTATGTGATTTTTAGCTTCTTGGTAAATATTATATAAAATTATTAAAGGATTTTCGGAATTGTGAAAGATATGTGAAAAGTGTTATGGTCTATTTTAGTGTGAGTATGATTTCAAAATGCATTGAATGAAAAAGTGGATTTTGTGACTTGTGTGATGTACATGTGGGATATTTGGTGAATGTGTGATGTGTAAGTGATATTTTCATTCGAAAATTATATTTATTGTCTTGTTGAAATTTTTTGAGCACAATAGGGAGACCCGAGTATCAAGGTGGGTGGACGTATACTAGTATGCTAGTGATCCCATGGGGTTCGACCTCAGTTTCATGTAGCAATATTGAATCTTACAAAAATAACTAAACTATGATTATGATGATTATTGAGGAACAATAGGTAATGGGTATGTTCCATAATAGTGGATCATGCATGACAACAGATATTTTTATGGTTACACTCATCGAGATACAAGGTACCTGGGACCCACATCGGGCTCGTGTCTAGGGGTTATTTCCCATTGCTTGTGCTAACTGGATATTTTGTGCTTACTGTTGACATATGGTTTGATTGTATGGGAAATTCAGTAGAATGATGGTTTTATTTAAAATATTATTTTCTTTAAAAAAGCCCGCCTAAAAAATTTTAGTTTTAATATTGCATCTTTTAGAGACTATTACTAGCATTTCTTATTTATAAAACATGCAATGATTTTAGTCTTAAATGATTTTCCACATGGAATCTATTAGTGGTGGCATAATATTGGGATTTGGATCACACCCTACATACACATTTGGGTGTAAGTAGACTTGTTTATTATTGTCAGTGTTTTGGGTGCGGTTTTTTCTTCTAGTGGTTCGGGTTTTTAGCAGGTCCATCGTGGTGTTGTCTCATGGAGATGAATTGAGGGCAGTGCCTCTTTCAATGAGGATGGTTCTTGGGTAGTTTATTGTGGGTTTCTATAGTATTTGTAGTATTTTATAATGGATTTAAACTATGTAATAAAATTATTTCTATTTGTAAAAGATGGTTTGTTTCTGAAAATACAGATTTTCTCTATTGAATTTGTTTGTTGTTTAATGTTTATAAACTTTGGTAAATCATTCCCAAACTTCATTTTATGATACCAGAGCACTTGTTCCAGCCCGTGCGGATTGGGAACGCCCTTCAGGACTTGTCGTGGACTGTGTTGGGTGCCAGTTTTGATGGTTAATGGATTCAGTTTATGACAAATGTGGTTGTATATAAACTGATAGATCTATGTTGATCCACCTAGAACTATGATTCCCCAAACCCACACTCCCAGATATAGTTCTAAAAACATATTATTTTCAAACAAGTTTATTCCATAAGATGTTCAGAGTAGGGAGCATTCCCCTCATCATCGCTATCTAGAATTGGAAGTTGAGAGGGTATTGCGCTTGCCATCGGTACGGGGCCCATGCATCCTTGCACGGGACAACTAGCTAAGTAGAGATAGTAAGGTGGACACTGATCATATTGTTTTTGGTGCTTAGGTGGAGCTTTTCTTGCTTTTTAATTGGATTGTATTTGGTTATGATGATCTTGGCCGTGGAGATGTGGTTATGTCTTATGTCTCTAATGTCATTCTGGTTTCTCACTTTTCCCTCAAACGTGCTTTTTAAATAAAAATTTAATTCTCAGCCAGTCTATCAACCAAATATTTCCAATTAAATTTGCATATTCTAACTGAATCTACGACTCCTTATTTGAATATAATCCTTAAAAATCTCTTAAAAATTATCCTCAAACTATACCTATATAGAATGATCAAATTCAATATGTATCATCAAAACCTATAGAAATGGTAATATTATATGGGTCATCTCAAATACTCAAGAATGGGTTGCGTACAACAAAATATATCCTCTAATAAACACGTAATGAATAATTTATAATTAATAAATAATAATAATGATATTACAAATATATGATAACATGAGAATCTGATATATCCATAAATAGTATAACAATGTAAATAATGACACAGACATCAATTAATAATTTCATAGAGACGGAATAAATAATTCAATTTATCATAAATATAGTGTAAATTCTTTATTCCATGAAATCATACATAAAAAGGCAAAGTTTACAAAAAATACCCAATCTAGTTTTTCACATGTGACCCAATAATTCATTTAGGGGGTATATAATTTTATGACCAACCCAAACTAATTAAGTTCACTGCATTTTTATATTAAGGGATAAATAAATAGTAAAATATACCACCGACATGCATTAGTAATCATAAAACATCTGTATTAAAATAATAAGTACACAAATTTCCAATATTTCACCAGTCAATAAAATGAAATTACTTTTTTAGTAAGAAGTATTCAACTAAAAACAAATATGTTGATTTTTACATGATTAATTCAATATGATAAATCACAATATAAAAACGGTGGAAGTGATATATAATATATCCCTGAAATTAAAGAATATGGACAAGAAATATAAAAAAAATGTCATGAAAGAGATAAAGAGTGATAGAGAAAGTATATGTTACAAATAAGGTGACGCATGAACTAAAAATTCATAAGATAATTAATAGGGTAATATATGAAACATATCTCTAAAGGTGATATAAATTTAAGAGTTTGAGATGAAAATGGACTCAAAATTATAAAAAAATCATAAAATCATAATTGTATTATCATAAAAAAAATATCATCCAACATAAAAAATATATTTAATGTAGTGAAAAGATGACATAAAAATACATAATTTTAGAAATTAAAAATATTGAAAACAAGAAAATAAATGACATTAAAAATAAGAAATTTGGAGTGGAAATAAAAATATAACCAAGTGTAATGAAATCTTTTATTTATTATTCTAATACATTAATTTTTTTAAAATAAAAAACTCATAAAACATTGGGAATAATATTTTATTTTTAAAAAATTAGAAGAATTAAAATTTATCTAGAAAATAAATAACATATGTTAAAGAAGGAAAATGTGTTCATGTGGAAATTGTTAAAAAAATTATATATTTTTTACACTTTTCTGAATAATTTAAAAAATGACTGATGCAAAAAATATTAAAAATATTATTTTTAAACGTTTGTAAATAAAATTAAAGGAAACATAAAATGAACATAAGAATAATTTAAGTAGAGGTCAGATAATTCTGGTAACAATATAAGAAATATATACATGGATTAAAAATATTCCCGACCATAAAGAAAAAATATAGTTGTGTCTAAATACATACAATATTTTAGTCAAATTTTGAACCAAAGGGACATTAAATGTCAAGAACAACTATAAAACCCATAAGAGAAATATATCATGCAATATAATATGATCAAAGGGTAGAATAATAAAAATTATAAGCATAAAGTTCTATAATAATTGTTATAACTCAGTGAAAGTAAACTAAGTTAACAATAACCCTTACAACTTAGGTAATGTATGATTTGAAGGAAAAGAAAAAGGGATAGCTTAAATTAATCTTAAAATCACATGTTTAAAAAATTATTTAATATATACTAAATATATACATATTTATTTAAATAATAGAAAATTAAATTGGTTTATAATAAGTTCAATGCCTTAAATAATTGAATATGAGACTAAGAACACTAACCTCAAGTCCCAACTTGCTTGGTGTGTGCATCGAACATAATGAATAAAAAATAATTTTACTAAATAATTTATTTCAATACCTTTTCAGGTATATTTCATTTTTATGATCAATTTATTACCATATGTCATTTAATTATTATATTCTCTACGTTCTCATCAACTAGTTACGGTTGTTTTTTTATTTTCACTAAAATTACATTAGAGTGTAAAAAATAGTAAAAATGTTATCAAATAGTTTCATAATATATATAATTTTAAATATAATTTCTATTTTTCATTCTAGTTGAAAAAAAATTATATAATTCAATAGGTTTTCAAAAACAAATTAAGATAAGTGTCTCTATATTCCTGTTTTAGGAGGTTAAAATAATAATAACCATTTATTGTTAATAATTTTAATTGAAAAAATAATTTATCATTAAAGTAATAATAATAATATAATAAATATAATATTTATTCTTTAAATAGTCATTTATAATTAGTCTTAAATATTTATGATTAAAAATGATGTACATCATTCCAGGAGGAGCTAATCCGACCCCAATAAAGGAAACATTTTTATTTTCTAATGGATAAAAAGAAGGTAGAAAATTTTTATACCATTAACATAATAATTTTATTATAATTATGATAATTAAGTCACTATATTAGGATTAAAAAAATATATTTGGTAGATAGTGAAAAAGAAACTTGAAATAATTCAGATAAAACCATTTCCATTCCTTTGATATCCGTCTTTAGACTACTCCTTAAGCCTTATTAGAACATACTTTTGGTTGGGAAATGGCATATATGATGTGTTAAAGAGATTTAGGGATGGTTTTTATTAAATTTAGGATAATATATGAATGTTTTGGTGAAAGGATAAGTGCGGTGGTGAAGGGAAATTTTATAGGTGATAAAAGTGTTATTTTTTAAATATTAAATTCATAATATTAAATGAGATTTCATTTTAAAGTAAAGTTTATTAAAACCAAAATTCTAAAATAAAATATAATTAATGTCTATAAATACTTCATCCATCCATTTAGATGTGTCTTTGTGATATTTTTAGACTTTACCTCTTGTTTTAACATTTTTTCTGCATTTTAACATTCACTGTGGTGACAAATTGTTACCTTGGTAACTCCTTTTAATGGGAAAATAAAATATACCTCATTAAATAATTTAAAAATTATTATTCCAAATATAAAATCCATGTTTCTATATTCCGTTTATAAAATTGATAAATTTTAACATGAATGTAAATATGCATGACCTAATAAAAGCAATTTTTATGAAAACATAATTTAAACATGAAAATACTTATATTGGCCAATTATAATGATTTAAATTAATAAAAAATATATTCATTGGTTGATGATTAAAAAAAGGATGGTTATTTTGATTTCAAACCAAGAAAAAACCGAATGAAATCTAGTGAATACTTAATTAAATAATATAGACCAAAAATCGTTCTTTTGTTATAATAAAATATATCATGGGTTCCACAATGTAAATCATAGGTTTCTAAATATTAAATTTAACACTTAAATGAATTATTTTACTCATTAAATAATGTTTTATTCAATAAAATGGTTTCAATTTTTTTATGTAATTCATATATCATAACAACTTTATAAAGGTTATGGTATTTATTAAATAATTTTTTTACCATCCACCAAAAAATCATTCTTTCTTGAATGAAAACCAAAAATATACCCTAATATAATTTTTAGGTTATAATTCAAAAAATATAATTAATTTGACGAAAATAATTTTCTAATACTTAATAGAATAACTTTTAAATGAAAAATTACAATTAAAAACTAGTTTTATTAAAAAATGAAATTTTAAATGTCAGGTGTACCTAATATTATTTAATATCAATGAAAAATTAAATAAGTGTTAATATACGTAGGTAAATTTTGAAATTTTATTATAATAAAACTTTAAAAGTTCCCAATTTATTTTATTAGGATAAAAAATACAATTCATCAAAAATATTCCTTTTTGATACTATAATATTTTAATCACATATAATTAATTATTTATCTTATAAATATTAAATATACTTCAAATAATTTTTATTTGAACACATAAAATTGTTGTTTAAAATAATAATAAAAATAATATAAAAGGAATTAAATTAAAGGATTTTAACACTCATTTTATATACAAGAGGTTTTACTATTCTTATAATTTTTTATTGATATTTCTTGTTTTAATCATATGAGGTTTGAATAATTATATTGAATTGAGAAAAAATATTTTGGTTCAATTTAGATAAGTGTTTTGTGTGATACAAGCTATTCATTATAGTATTTATTTAGTAGAAAATACTGAATAAAATATCTATGTATTACATCCATTCCATTAAAGAAATTGTACTTCCTAATTTTAATTTCTCTAAACTATGAATATATATGGGGGTTTCTTTAATATATTTATGACTCATGATAAGCCAATGCATTCAAATCCTTTGAAATGATTAATAAGAGAGCATATTAATTATCCAAATCTTATCCATTGGGATGATCTAAACATGTGTTCATTTAAAAGACGTTATCATAAACTAAGTAAAGATTATGTTAATTCCCAACCAATAAATTTTTGGGTTTTTTCCTCAATGATTATCATAGACAGATCCTAAAACCACTTATGCAATCTAGATATGGATTTCGTTGATATGAAACATCACACTCTTTGCTTCAGCAAAAATTCATGACATTTTCCTACAACAATATTTATCCTCAGGTTTTCCACTAATGTATTGTAGTCCTAATTTTCATTAATAATTAAATAAATACCTTTAATACTATAAAATAAACCCAAAATTCGTGGATGAATATTCCCCAAGAATTAAATCTTAACCTTCATCCCTAAAAAACATTAATTATAAACCAATCAATAAATATCTTAATCATATATACTCCCAAAAAGATAATTGTTTATTCCAAAAAAATATTAATTTCCTTTACATTAAATTACAAACCTAACCTAAGGCATACCAATACCATGATAATATAATATATTTAAAACCAAATAAATATCATCAAAATGTCATTATTCACCTAAAAAACAAATTATTTAATACCTAAAAATGGATAACTATTCCCTTACGATTATGAAAAACCTTAGACTTATTAACCAATGATGGAATCAAAAACTATTAAATTATACCCTTACAAGAACATCATAAACTCTAATGTAATCTAAATCCTAATTTGATATAACTATTTATGCCCCAAAACAACACTCTCAGTTCTGGTGCTAAAAGCATATTCTTTTCATTTTAGTTTTATATGAAATAAAGTGTCACAAACATAGAAATCCATAATTACCATATCACTATAAAATATTTAGACATTTACATACCCAGCGAATTTTATATTTCGTGTTTAAGAGATTTATTAAAACATAACACATAAAAAAATAGATATATTTCCCAATATTTTTTTTATTTTTCCCATTAAATATAAGACTCATTATTTAACCCTCAATCTTTAACATCTCCCACAAATTCAAATAACATCATACACATCTAGAAATATTATATTTAATACTCATCTTCGTAGCCTGGGGAAAATAAAACACAGTAAGGGTGAACCCAAATTATCCATAAGTTAAATAATGTAAAATAAGATATCATTAAATAAACAAGGCATGAATAATATCACATGAATAAATAATAGTAAAATATTCTATTTAACTAATAACATGATCATGTGATATATCAATGGATAACATAAAAATATTAATAATCACATGAAATTCAATAAATTATTTATTAGATCAGGAATTCATAAATCTTAACATCATAAACATATCATCAAAATCCTCATGCTTGAACATCATATATACATGGGTAATATTTACACCAAATACCCATCTTATTTTTTATCATGAGACCTACTGATGCATCAAGGGGAAATATAATTATAGATCCCCCTAATCACTAATTATGTCTAATTACTTTACCATATAATGTAATGAATAAAAAATACAATACATAACCAACATGATATAGTAATCAACATAAATCCACATTTAATAATATCAGTAAAAAATTTCAAAATTTCCACAGTCAATAAATAGAATAAAGTTCTTGGTAAGAACTCATTAATTTCAATAATATATAATAATAAATACATATATTATTTAATACTTTAATACACAACATTGAAATTATGGAACAGATATTTAATATATCCACGAAATTAAAGAAAATGTACATTAAATATGAAAAAATGTCAAGAGTGAGATATAGAGTGATAGAGAACGTAACCCCTACGAATAAGGTGAGGTATGAAAAATAAATTCATATGATAATTTATAGGTTAAAACATGAAACATAATGTAAGATTCTATATTTTTTCTAGGTATGTTTTCCTTTGAGTGATTTCTTTTTATAAATTATAATTACTTTATGTGAAAAAATAATAATAACAATTATATTATAGTAAGCACAGATACTTTATTCAAAATAAATGAACAACTCCAAAATGGTTCAACGTATAAGAAATATGAAACCCCTTTTATGCCCATAATATGGTGTTTACCCAAACATGAAATAACATTTGTATGCATCAAGCATTTGGACTCCTTGCTTGCAGAAATAACCCTTTTACATTATATAATTATTTATTCATATTTTTAAAGACTAAATTATTAATATCTCAATAATATTGTGTTTAATTAGAAATTTGAGACCACCAATGGGTTGAAAATGGGGGTTTTACCCTAGGTAGGGTATAATTATTATACTTAATGGAATTTTTATTAAGGTCATAAATTAAAATTGTTTTTTAGTTAAGTAATTAAATTAATTAATTGATAAAATGGAGTTACAGTTATTTCTTATTCTCCAATAGATGGAGTCCATTAATTACCACCAAAGTGTATAGAAACCACATTTGTGGGCTGTTTTCACAAAAATATAGCTTGGAATGTCTTCTCGGGGTGAAATAAATCATTTTGCCAATAAATATAGGATGAAATAGACATAAAATGAGGAGTTTTAATTTAGGGTTTTATTTGAAGTTGAAAAGTACATGATATAGTCATAAATAAACCATTTGTTTCGGATTGGGCTATATTTTTTCGTTTTCAAGCACATTCGATTGTCACATGGGTAGGCCAGGTGGCTTTATCTTATTCATCTACAAAAACCCGGTGCACCACCCCCTGTATTGTGATTTTCCTTGTATGCATCTACCTTTTGTGCTGCCATGTTATCTATTATTTTTTGACATATATAAATTATATTAACTCTATTTTATTTCATTTTCAATAATTCTTTAAAAACATTGGTGTGAAAATAGTAAAAGGATGATTGTTTGATAAATGATTAATCTATTTTTTTTAAATGATAGTTTTCTCGAGGTTGTAAAGAAATTATCAAAGAAAGATTTGATAAAATAATATTTGAATAATTATAATTTCTTGACCATTTTGAAATAATATCAAATATATTTATAGAGTAATACTATGGAATTATTACATGATAATTATATATGATATTGTCCTATGATATTTACCAGTAGATAACATATGTTTTTAGGGTTTTCGTATTTTATTAATTTCCACTCAACATGACCGAACCATACCTCAATTCTAGACATGCGAACCTCTTTGATATAAGGTAGTTAGTCTAAAATCCAATACCATGATCTCATTTTGTTGGTCCTATGAAATTACCCAAATATCATGGAGTAATTAATAATTGAGTTTTTATTTTATATTCAATTAATTAATTTGGTAAATTAATTATATAGGGTGATTGTGAAATTTGTAATAGAATTTGTTGGTTGAAATAAGTTTTTGATAAATTAATTAAGCGCATTTGGTAATGAAGGATTTGGATAATAAATTTGGAATTAATTAATCATAATGATCTGATTAATTAATTTTGTTGTTTTGAATATTTAGTTTTGAACTAGTTAATGGTCAGGATGTGATTAAT
Organism: Viscum album; assembly: GCA_963277665.1. NCBI lineage: Eukaryota > Viridiplantae > Streptophyta > Magnoliopsida > Santalales > Viscaceae > Viscum > Viscum album. The sequence goes on from OY728162.1 coordinate 711,785,385, forward strand.
TAATTTGGTTGTTTTAAATAAATAATTGATGTACTAGTTATTGAAGGATAGAATGGTAATGTGGACATTCAAGTGTGTGTGTGAGTTTTGGAATGGTGACATGGTCTTTCAAAAGTGTGTGTGAGTTATTGGATGGTAACATGGAAATTAAAATGTTTGTGTGAGTCAAGGAATGGTAAAAGGAACATTCAATGGTGTGCATGATTTATGGAATGGTAGCTTATACATTCAAATGTGTGCTTGATTTATGGAATGGTAAAATGGGCATAAAAAATTCTTAAGTTATGGAATGGTAGAATGATCACTCCAATGGGTGAAATATAAGACTGGTAACATGATCATTCATTAATGTGGTTGAAATAAATAATATCAAATAATGTGATAAACTGTTTAATTATGCATTGTAATTATTTTTCTTTATATAACTGCATAAAATTATCGTTTAATGGATTTTTTTAGACACTATTTGTTGTATCCTACTAAGTCTTACTCATATCCTATTCATGTTCCTAGCTTGGTACCTAAATATACATTGTTATTACAGGATAGGTTAAGAGAACATGCTCTGGATTAGATTGATTATTGGAGCTTGTTTGAGGGAACCAAATGTGGTTCAGGACCTTCTTGGGAGTCGCTAACAGCTTTTCTTCCATTTTCATTTTTAGACACATGATACATATATAGGAATTTGATGTTTCTTTTCAGTTGAGTATTGTATTTAATGTCTTGGTTATTATTTTGTCTTTTGTACTATTATATATTATTATGTTATTGCTTTTTTACTTCCTTGGGTGTTTTACTCTTTTAAAAGGTGGTATTGTCTCCCCATGACTGACTTACCAAACCCTCGCTACTAGTATACGTTCTCTGGATTACAGGGTGGCATTCCTAAGGTCACGCGTCAAATTGGCACTGGTAACCATTGCATGGAACCCAATTCGGGACATTATAAAGTGGAATCAAAGGCCATGTTTTCTTTATAATTCCTTTTCCTTAATATTCGGTGAGAGATAGATTGAAGACTAAGAAGAGTCGGGCCATAGTAATGAGCTCAGGCATCGGATTTAAAAACCCATGTACAAGAGGAAATTTAAGTACTCAAGATGTGATTTTTGTTATTTCTATTTTCGGTTATAGTTGAATATTATTTCACCTCGGGTGAAGCACTTGTTGTGTGATGTGATTACTATTTCTGGAATTTCATGAGAATTTATTCATGGCCTAAAATGGTACGGGTGTTTAGTTTGCATTCCTAATTTTAGGCACTCATGTTTATCGTGGCATGAATCATTTTAGGCACACATGGGAAAATTGTTTATGTGTAGGTTGTTGAACATAAATTATTTCCATTTCTTTTGGAATTGGAATGAAATTAAAAAAGATATTGTAAAATTATGAAATGAAGTAAATTAAATGGTGTCGAGTAATTGTGTTAAATTTTTTAATTGTTCCCTGAGATGAGTGTTTGTATTTGTAGAAATATACCTCTATGACGCTTGTTGAGAGTATGAGAAGGGGGAATGGTTGGGAATGGTCCATTAGTAGTTGAACCTAAAGAACCGATAGTGCAGGTCGAGGATAGAGGAGAATATTTTGGAGAGAACTTCACTCATTCCATACCATTCATGTATAGAGAAATAGGGTGAGTTGTGTAAAGCATGTCTGATCTGATGAGGGAGTTTCAATTTTAGTAACCTCTAATGTTTACTGGAGATGGTGGAACATAGGTAGAAGAGTTTTGGGTTGAGTCTATATAGACTATACATGACCACTTGGGGACTCCTGTTGAGAAGAGAGTCAATTTGGAATCTTACATGTTGCATGGTTATGTTAAACGTAGGTGGGACATCCAGACATGGGAAGGATAACTAGAAGCTGTAGAGTGGAAGTAATTTCAGGAGATGTTCTTTGTGAAATTTTATCCCAAGACACTCAGGAAGGAGAAAGTAGCATATTTCATGAGGTTGACTCTGGGGGATCTATCTGTGATAGACTATGTTGTATTATTTACTGACATACAATGTTTTTCTCTATCATTGGAAGAAGATAAGGATACTTCGACAAGATGATTTCAGGATGGACTTAAATATCAAATTAAGTGTTCGGTGAATATTTTCACACCAAATATGTTTATGGAATTGGTAAATCAGCATCTTATTTCTGAGGGGAACCTGACGGAGGTTTTCAGTGCCAAACTAGTGATTCTTGTTGTACGATCATATGGTACAACTTTTGAGAGTAGGAGGCATCACTATGATAGTTTTAGTAAGAGAAGTAGGAATTAAAATAACCAGGCTAAAAAGGCAGTTATTCCTGATCATTGTCAATTGGTTTTCCAGATGTGCATTTTCCTAGAACACTATCCTCGAAATGGTCCCAAACCACTATAGGAATGAAAGTATTGAGAAATGATGGGACATCTATAGAGGTTCTTCAGGAACCAGAGGCTGTCAGGTAGTTATATAGGAGATAGAGAAAGTAAGAGTGTGGGAATGGGATCTTCTACACATCATCAGTCCAAAAGATTGAGTTCTACGGGCCAATATGGTAGATGTAGCATACATGGTGCTTCTAGGAAATAATAACCATATCAATAGATTGGTGAAACTCATGGAATTCATACAACATTATATGGAAGAGGCACTTGATAGTTACATGTGGTAAAACCTACACTTTTGGATAGTGAGGGGGGACCATTGACAACGAAAATTTCTATTCTTATCAATTCTACATTAGCTAGTGCCTTATTTAATATTGATTCATCTTATTACTTTAAATCTACAAAACTTGTTAATGGTTTGAACCAAGATATAGTGTTTGTGAGTGGGGTTATGATAATAGATACACCTTTTAGAGTACAGACTAGAGACATATGTAAGTGAAAGGGATGATATTTTGAGATCAGAGAGTTCCATTTTCTGTGGGATCCCTATATCCATAACATGATGGGCTTCAACATAATTCTGGGTATGGTCTTACTAGTATTATATTAATCCCACATTGATTATTACCACTGGAGGGTGAAATTCTATCTCAAATAGGTAAGTATTACATTCACCATAGGGAGTCAGATATCTTGGTAGGCCGAGCAGGGCCAATTAATCTGCAACTGGGAGAGATCACTACTTAGGTTGCTAGTCATTTACTGTATGATGAAGGTGTTAGGGAAGATGTCCTTCCACCAGTGGTGGAAATGTTACAGAAAGTCATTCCAAAATAATTTTCAGGGCTAGTACTTAAGAGAGATGTGGATTTTACTATTGATCTCATGTAGGGGATGAGCCAGTATCTTTTCAACCGTACAAAATTGAACCAAACGAGCTTCATGAGATAAAAGGTTAGCTAGAAGTCTTGAAGGTTAAAGGATTAATCTGTCCAGGTATCTAGTCTTGAGTATCATCTATTTTATTTTTAAGGAAAGAAGATAAGATTTTATGTTTGTGTGTCAACTATCGGAGGTTGAACAAGACGACTATGAATAACCGATGTCCTCTTCCGCATATTGATTATTTATTTGACCAGTAAAAGGGTTCTAGTGTTTTATCAAAGATCAACTTAAGATCAGGTTATCATCAGCTCAGAGTTCTAACTTCTGATATATTAAAGACAACTTTTAGGTGTATGTATGGGATTTATGTGTTTTCCATAATTCCATTTAGGTGGAAAAATTCACCGGTAGTGTTTATGTCCATGGTGAATTGAATTTTCAATTCGTACCTAGATCAGTTTGTGGTGGTATTTTTGGAATAAATATTGGTGTACTCAAAGAACCCTGATGATCATGACCAGCATCATGGAATCATCCTGAGTACACTGAGAGAGCATTATTTATGTGGAAAGATATGTAACTGTGAGTATTGGATTGACTATGTACACTTCTTGGGTCAAATCTTCTCTAAGGAAGGTGTTTCAGTGGACCTAGATAAGGTACATGAAATGGTTTCTTGGGATCATCCAAAGAATGTTTTCAATATTTGATACTTTATGGGGTAATATGAATATTAAAATAGATTCATCCATGAATTTTTCAAATGGGAAGAACCACTTTTGAGATTGACCAAAAAGGGAGTAAAGTTTGAATTGTCGGATGTTTGTGAGAAATATTTTTAGGAGTTGGAGAAGCGTTTGATGGAGACACTAATTTTGGTCTTACCTAAGTCAGGTAAAGAGTACATGATGTATTGTGACGCATCTGGGATAGGACTCAGATATTTGATGATGCAAAGGGATAATGTTTGGGCATAGGAGTCTCAGTAGCTGAGGCTACATGAACAGAAATAATATATGCATGTCCTTGAGTATGAAGTAGTGGATTATGATTTGAAGTGTTGGTGACACTACCTCTTGGGTGAATGTTTTACAATTTGTGCTGACCATATGAGCTTGACGTATATCTTTTCAAATCATGATTTGAATCATCAACGATGGATATGGGTTGTGTATATGAAGTAAATTGATTTTGAACTAGAATATACACCTAGGAAAGGAAATAATGTGGTTTATTGTTTTAGTAGGAAAACTACGAATCATATGGTTCAGGAATATATTGGTGAGTGGAAGAAGATTACATTGATAGATGTGGTGCACATTGTGGTTCATGAGAGACATGAGTAGATGAAACTTGTGTAAGTTATAGAGGAGTCTACACTTTTGATATAGATTAGGGATAGGAAGTATGAGGAACCAGAGTGCATGGAATTGAGGGAAGGCTTTGAAGGTGGGGAGACACCATCGGACCTGAAGATAGATGATGACGATATCATCTATGTGAAGAATCAGGTTGTTATTCCCATGAGCATACAAGAAGAGATCGTGATGAAGTTTCATGCCTCTAAGTGGGTGGTGAATCCTGGTGTGACCAAAATTTAGCTTGACCTACACATATATTTTTGGTTTATGAGAATAAAAAATGAGATGGTAGGGTTTGTGACACGATTATTCACCTATTAGTAGGTGAAGGAGAAGCCTCGATGACCTGTAGGTTTACTACCACCTTTTCATATTTCAAAATGGAAGTGGGATGACATGACTATGGACATTGTGTTATGTCTTCTAAAGACACTTTGGAAGAGTGATTCTCTTTTGGTAATTTTGAATAGACTGAAAAATGTAGAAAATTGCTTTCTATAAGGAAAACTGTTACATTAGAGAAGTTGGGAGAGCTATATGTACAATATATAGTTCATTTGTATGGGGTACCTATAGTTTCAGATTGTGATTTGGGCTTAACATCGCACTTCTGGAAGGGATTGAAAAAGGCTCTATGTACATAGGTTTTATAGATTACAACTTTCTAACCAAAAAAAGGACAATTAGAGATTAATATACAAGTGGTTGAGGATATGATAAGGGAATGCGTGTGTGACATTGGGGGGTCAAGGGAAAAGAACATATCCTTAGTGGAGTTTTCCTATGAAAAATATTATCTGGAAACTATCATGATGAAACCATATGAAAATTTTTATGGTACACCAAGATGATCACCACTATGATGGGTAGCTACATGTGAGTGAGAGTTGTTGGAACTGAGTCTCATGTAGGAGACAACAAATCAAGTTCAGTGGATTCAAAAATGTATGGCTACGACTCAGAGTAGACAAAAGTCATACACTGACAGATGGATATAGCCTCTAAAGATTATATGTGGGTGATCGTGTATTCCTTCGGGTGTGACCAAGGTTGGGTCACTATAGGATACAATGAAATGTAAAGTAGGCTCCTAGGTTTGTTTAATATTTTGATATCACGAAAATAATCAGGCCGATAACATACCTATTTTATCTTCCATATAAATATAGTGCAATGCATGATGTTTTCCATATATCAAAACAATAATGGTATCACCCCAACATTTCTTATGTGATCGATGTGGAAGATGTCGATCTTGAGAGAGATGCATCCTTTGAGGAGCATCTGATACATGTGTTGGATCACACTGAGAAGGTGTTTAGGGGAAAGATTATACTAATAGTTCATGTAATATGGAATCATGAGCATGTGCAGGAAAGACATGGGAAAAATAATGCATATATGTATTCTTAGTGGTATGATCATTTAATCTAATAATATTAGAGAGTCCTGGAAGTGCTAATCGAGGATGAACTGTTATAAGGCATGGAGATTGTAAGATTCTATCATTTTTTCAGGTATGTTTTCATTAGAGTTATGACCACTAATATGTCCGAAATATGTTTTTTACCCTAGGAGGAGTATAATATTTAATGGTAACAAAAAATCGGATGCCTCACTCATGAGATAAAGTTATTAAATAAATTTTAATATATTATTCTACAAAAATTTATTAAATATCCCCCAAACGTTGCTTTGTATGGGAAATATAAGACCACCAATGGGTCTGGAATACGGGATTTACCCAAGATAGGGTATAAAATATGTAGGCATAAAGTTTTTGGATTCCTCACATGAAAAAATAATTCTTTTTATTTAAATTAATTAATTATTATTATTTTAAATGAATAAATCATCAATATGTCACAAAGTGTGTGTCGTTTGAGAAATATGAGACCACTGATGGGTCTACATTGGGGGATTTACCCTAGGTGGGGTATAATTCATATACAAAATAGACTTATTATTAAGTTCACAAATTAAAATTTTCTAATTTAATTAAATAATTAAATTAATTAATTAATAATGTGGAGTTACTGTTTATTCAACTTCCCCAATGGATAGAGGCCATTCATGATCACCGAAGAGTCTAGAAACCTCATTTATGGACCATTTTCATATCCATAAAGCTTGAAACTCTTTCTAGGGGTGAAGAAAATCACTTTACCAACAAAAACAAGGTGAACCGGGTAGGTCAGGTTATTTCTTCCTCTTTATCAATGGAAACCTGGTGCGCCACCCCCTTGTTGCACAATTTTCATTTTGCGACTCTACCTGGTGAGCCTCTTGGGTCTCCTTTATTTTTTTAAAAATATATATTATTTTATCACTAATTTTTATCATTTTCAACAATTCCTTAAAAAAAGTGAATTGTAAAAGAGAAAAAGGAGTATTGTTTTTGAAATGGAAATTCTATTTTTAAAAAATGATAATTTCTTGTGTTTTTAAAAGAAATTATCAATGAATGATTTGATAAAATAATATTTTAATAATTATCATTTTTTCTTCTTTCTCCAATAATATCAAATAAAATTTTAGAGAAATACTATGGAAATATTACATAATAATTATATATGATATTATCATTATATATTTATTAGAAGATAACATGTTTTTTGGTGTTCACCAGTTATTCATTTACGCTCAACCTGGATAAACCATACATCGATTCTTAACATGTGAATAATATTTGATATAAGGTAAGTGGTCTTAAATCCAATCCCATAGTCTTGTTTTGTTATACGAATGAAATTGTAAAAATAACATGGTGTAATTAATAATTGATTTTTTTATATATTCAATTAATTAATTGGGGAAATTAACTAAATTGGGTGATTGCGAAATATATAAAATAATGGGTTGGTTTTAATAATTATATGATAAATTAATTAAGAGGATTTTGCGATGAAGGATTCAGTTAATAAATATTTGAATTAATTTATGATCATGACATGATTAATTAATTTGGTTGTTTTGAATAATTAGTTTGGAATTAATTAGTAGTCCTGATGTGATTAATTAATTTGGTTTTTAAATAATTAATAAATTTATTAATTATCAAATGATGGAATGGTAATGTGGACATTCAAATTTGTGTGTGTTATTGGATTGTAACAAGGTCATTCAAATTTTCATTTGAGTTATGGAAAGCTAACATGGACATTCAAAATGTGTGTGTGAGTTACATAATGGTAATATGGATAATCAAATGTGTGCGTGAGTTATAGAATGGTAACATGGACATTCAAAATACATAAGTTATGGAATAGTCCAATTTTAGAAATATAATAATGGTAACATGATCATTATTTTGTGTGGTTGAATAAAGAATATTAAATAATGTGATAAATTGTAAAATTATGCATTGTAATTATTTTTTTTATAAAACTGCATACACTTTTTATTGAATGGATTTGTTTTAGACACCATTGGTGGTGGCCTACTAATTCATACTCACGCCATATTTGTTCTTTCTAATCAGTACCTGAATAGATGTTGTTGTTGTAGGGTAGGTTAAGGGAAAGGGCCATGGATTAGACTGATGATTGGAGCGTGGTTTAGGAAACTAGACGTGGTTCGTGACCCACTTGGGAGTCACTAGATTCTTTTTTTCTAGTTTAATTTTAGATACTTGATACATATATATGAATTTCTTATTTCCTTTCAGTTGAGTATTACATTTTCTTTTCATTTTTATTATTGTGACATTTGTACTATTATATATGATTCTTATATTGTTTTTTTAATTCCACTGGTGGTTTACTCTGATTAAAGGGGGTATAGTCTCCCCACAACTGACATACTAGAACCTCACTGTTAGTCGGAAGCCCTTGGCATATAAGGTGGTGCTCTTGAGGTCATGTGGTGAATAGATTTAGGGCACCATTTCATGGCACATGAGTCAGGATTCTTAACATACCTCAAAATATGGTATATATTTTATATATCTATAAAAATAGAAGAGAAAGTGTAAGAAAAAATTTCATAATTATTTTGTAATATAATTGTAAAAATAAACTTCAATGTCACTTTCAAAAAACTATTTCTTTGGGTGAAATTATGAAATTAAAAACCTTTATTTTGAAAGAGTTAAAATTATTTAAACCTTGAAAATAAATTTCTTTAAATATTTGAAATTTGGATTACAGGATAGTAATATTCAATGTTGAGTAAAATCATTTTATTTTTACTTCTAAAACATTAACCATTATTTAAAAAATAACAAATTTACATAAAAATTAAAATTTTATTTTCTTTTAAAAACCACATAAAATTGGAAAGTAATTGTTACGCCCCGACCCCAGTTACCCAGAGTAGGTGCATTATTGCGTAACATTGGCATGATCACAAAAGATCAAGTCTCGAAAGACTGATTAGTTTAGTATCCTTGGAAACACTAGATACATTCATAAATGTTACATTACATCATAAAGTGAAAAATCACAATAACATAGTCTCCATAGTCCACACTTCTATCCCCTTCAGACTATCCCTATCGGTCAGTCATAAAATATTTCTTCACATCCTGGGAAAAATAAAACATTGAAAGGGGTGACCTCAGATGCTCAGTAAGGATAACAATTTAGTGGAAGATTTCATAAATAAACATAAACATTTAAGGCAATATATGACTAAAATGAATGACTTTTAAAATTGAACTTCAACATAACATGGCAAAAGTTAAATGAGATAATTCCATTTACTTATTCACATGGATATTCAACTGGTCGAATAATCACATGCAATATCAATAACCACTTTCATAATGATGGAATGCATAATGCCAGACTATCATAACCATGGAGACAAGGCCTCATTCCAAGACTACAAATAAATTTTTTTTCAAGGCCTCGTGCCAAGACACTAGTTTGTCTCATGAGACCTACCGATGCATCGAAGAGCTATAGCGTGCTCCACCCGTCACTTATTAAGTCTAATACATTCCTCATATGAATAGGTTTAAACATATCATAAATCATAACATAATCGTATCACATAAAACATGAATAAAGGAATCATAAAATTTCCACATTTCAATCACAAGATATAAATACAACACATTGATATAATAAAAACACTTTCAAAACCATTTTCAATACCAAAATAAAAGAAAATTAAATCTTTGTATTTATTTTTCATTTAAAAAAAGTTATGGCTTGTAGAGGAAGACGAAACTCAAATAATGGTCACAGCGGTGGAGAATTCGTTGTCACCGCATACGTAAGAAAAACATTCCTTTTTTTCTTTTAGTAAAAATGCTTTGTATAAAAGATTCCTTTTGAATAAAAGTAAAATTCAAAGGGGTTTATACACATTATAAATGAAAGCTGTGTATAAAACCAAATATGCCTCAATGAAAAAAGATTGAGATGAAGCCCTTACAAAGATAATTTTTAAAATAAAATAGATCTGTTATGTTTATTCATTATAAGTAAACATAAAGAAATTACAAATACAAGATATGACATAATAATATCATGACATAATTTTAAAGTAGGAGATTAACCCAAAGAATGGAAATTTGGTTAAGAAATTCCCTTACCTCGTGTCCGACTTGACTCAACCGTTATTTAACCTCCTGAATAAAAAACTAGAGTTAATTTATAATCACATAAGAACCTTTTTCATGTTTATTATTCCTTTAATATCACTTATTACTATGTTATGAACATTATGTAATTATTTATGTTAATAACGGTCGTTTTGTCGATCCTAGGTACTTGAGTCAAAAATAAACTTATTATAATTACTCTTTGTTCATGTGGTAAAATATCCATTATATCCATAATTATACTCATGGTGTAGATATCATATATATCATATATATCCAGTATATACATGCATTTATAATATTACATAACATTTAGAGGTAAGAAATGAAATGCACCGTTCATGGAGACGGTAAGTCGTACGTACGCATGAACGCTACTTTCATTTATATTTCATATTTAATGGAATGAAATTATAATTATATAAAGTTGTAATAGAATTCCAGTATAATATAATGTATAATACCATTTACCCCATCCTTTATACATCCCACAAATGGAATTAACGATTCAAATCACTTTGAGGGGACGGTAGTCCGCACTTCCTAAAATGAAAATATCGCGTTTACCCATAATGGAAACCATAAAGGTATGCCATAAATGAAAAATACATAATATTAAGTAAAAAATAAACATATTATATATCATATATAAATATAGTGACATCTTAATGTCCACATTTGAAGGTGTTATATGAGTGTTGAACAATCATCGTTTCGTGAGGCAGAAATTCGCCATCCACAGAAACAGTATGTTCTTTAACCATTAGATGTAGGTGTGTGTAAGTGTAGCTCTAATAAATATTATAGAAACATACTAGTATATTTAGGATACTGGTGTTGTTACAAATGAAATTAATTAAAAGAGTTTAAGGGGTTGGAGAAGCAAAATAAAACAAAATAACATAAGAGAATACATTACCTTAAAATTAGGTAACTCTTTTTGATTTGATCCAAAGGCTTACTTGGGAAAACTTGTTCCCAAATTTAAGCTTCTAGGAGTAAGAGAGGGAAGTTGGGAGAGTATTTGGGTAGATTATGGCCGAGCCAAAAGGCTTTGAAGGTGTGAGTAAGGTGGTAGTGGTGGGGGCCTTTTATAAGAGGAGAGGAGGGGCACTCTTGGAAAGTCATGAAATGTTACTTTATTATATAATGAGTTTCGGATTTTAAAGGTCCCAAACTTATATATTTCGAGGCTAAGGTGACAAGGGTTCGAAATATACTCATCCAATAGGCTTTTAACAAGTGTAATTCTTAGATTTTACATTATCCTTCCATTTTATTAAAATTGTTAATTAATGAGGTAATCGCTGCATCATCATGGTGTCATAAATAATTTATTTTATTTAATGTCTAAAAATTATAAAACAAATATCATGATGTAGGAAATATTTTTATATTTATAATGAATATTTATAGTCAAAAATATGACTTGTATAACCCCATTTAAATTTTTTTTTAGTAAAACAACTTATGTTTGTGACATTTTTATTTTAACTTTAAATAAAAGTTATTTATGTCATTTTCCTACCAAAGTGGCTCCATGGGGTCCCCAAGTTGACCCATGGATTTTCATGGTCGGCCATTAGACATCCAATAGGGTTAGGACAAGTGTAAATGTATTTTCATATTTTTATAATATCATTTTTATCTTAAATTTCACTAATTACCTTTAATCGCAATTAATTAAACTTAAAAGTTACTATTCACAAAAAAAATTATTTTAATCCCATTGAACCGCATTTTATTTCCTAATGACAACCATGTATGTCAGATTTTTGAAAATAAAATCACAGAACTGGTAATGTTTCATTTAACCGAAAAATCAGTTTTTAACTACCACTTAGTGGTTTCACTATTCATCAAAAATTGAAGTTTTTTAGAAGAATGCCAAAATTTTACCCTAAGCTATAATTGATATTCCGAATTCAAAATTGATTTCTATTTTACAAAATTCCAAACATATAAGTTCCATTAATTAATTTTATAATTAATTCCCGTTGTCACAACAAATAGCATGTTTTTAAGAAACAATATATATCAAAAGATTGACAATTGTTTATGACCAATTTCAAAGTGAAATTAATTCTAACGACCACCATTGGATAAAATGGTAAAAATATATTCTAATTATACTTTAAAACCACTCAATAGTATAATTTATCACTATAAATTATTTTGATTAAAAAGGTTGTTTTTAAGTATTTTTCACTATTCATAAAAAATTCGAAGTTCTTAGAAAAATACAAAAAATTCAATATAGGCTAATTTCGATATTCTGAATCCATAAATGAAGTACATTTTGATATATAAAATATATATAATTTCAAAAAGTAGGTATTCCTATTCATAACTCCTACTTTGATTGGTCGCGGTGCGTTAGAATCTCAAACTTGCGTACAATGCAAGCTATTGCATTTTTGAAAGAGAAGCGTATCGTGGAAGCTCGGGGTGTTACATTCTCCCTCCTTCAATAAATTGCATCCTCGCAATTTGAAATTTTTCTTTCAAAATAAAAGGTTGAAAATAGAAAATACCTTTGTGGAAAACCCACATCAGAAATAAGGTTAATAAAAATATAACTTTAAAAGAAAGAAAGATAAGTACAAAGGTCACCCGAGATAGCCCATACTAGGATTCTATGAAAACATGGATGTGGAAGAAAAACAAACCATCAAGGTTTGATGGAGAGTTGTAGAAAACGGGATTAGGAGAAAGTTAACCATAAGAAAATCACAAACTTGTGATTGGTTAAACGGTCATTGAATCCCCAGTTGGAAATGTTAACCGGAAATGTTTTTGTTTTAAGTTACCTTTTGTAAAGTTGAGGAATTTATTTAGGAGATTTACTAAGAATGTAAGGGAATATACATACTCGTCATGTATACTTTCATTCTTTAATAAATTTTTACCACAAACCCATCTTTCACTCTAAAAGGTAATAAAACTCGAAAATATTCTTTTTATCATAATTGTATAAGGTTCCAAATATTAACACATACCATTTAGATTAGGAAGACTTTTTGTAATGACCAGGGACTTCCTGTAGGCTAGTGGTAGGTAATAAAGGCATGTCGCACTATGGTTGTGGGTTCAATTCCTGCAGCTTTGTCTGACGCGACAGGTTATGCCCCACCCTGGAGGTTGTCCTTTTCCTAAAAATATAGTATTATAATATTCCAAAAATAATCATCATAAATGTTTTAACCTTAAAAAATACAATTCATAGTTTAACTTAATCCATCCCAACCTTTATAGTTATCCAAAATACCTCTGTCCAGACTTTCACTAAAAGGTCTCTTAATTCCAAAATCAATTTATCAGATTCCCCGAACAAAGTAAAGTTTCTATTATTGTCACATACTAAAAATATGATTACCTTCATCATATTAAAACCTTAATGAAAAGAACAAGTACTGCAGTACAATCCTTATATATATCACATTATTCTTATAACCAGAATATAATCCTTGAGTCCAAAAACACCAATACATTAATTATTCTACTTGAATTGTAGTAACAACATAAGATTGTCCTTGATCCCTTGGCCTTTTCTGAGGTAAGTTTCCCTAATGCTTAGGACAGTCATTTGCATAATGCCCCATTTCCCTACAATTATAGCATTCAACATTGATAGCCTCTTTCTTTACATTGCAATCACGAGCCTGGTGACCTTTTTCTCCACTTTTATAACAAAATACAATTCCTTTTAGGCAAGCACCGGGGTGATTCTTCCCACAATTATCACATAATAAAAAATACTTATTTCCCTTTTTCCCTTTATCTGTCTTTTGTTCCACCATTCTCTTCTTCTCTTGCTTTACTTTGTTGTCATAAGACTTAGAGAATTCCTTTTCTGTCTTGATAGCACACGATACAATATCTTCGTACGATGAGAAGGATTGTGATACTAAAGCTCGACGGAGAAATGGTTTTAACCCATCAAAGAAACGATCAATCTTACTTCTTGGGTTATGTATATAATCTGCAACATACCTAGCTAACCTTGTAAAGTTGGCCTCATACTTTGCGACATTCTCATCCTCCTTTTGTCTCAGACTCAGAAATTGTCTTTCCATATCTGCTCGATGGTCACGAGGAAAGTATTTTTCTAAGAAAAGATCTTTTAACACTCTCTATTCCATACGTGATACTTCTCCATCTTCATTTGTATTTTGAATCAGCGACCACCATTGATCGGCATCTCCAGTGAGGCAATAGACTTCCATGACAACCTTCTCCCTTTTGCTTCTCTACAAGGCATGGAATATTTTCTCTAAGGATTTTACCCATTTATCAGTTACTAATGGATTTGTACCCCCATTAAATGTTGGTGGTTGTTGCCTCATGAAGCGGTCTAACATTGATCCTCCACGTTGCGGATCAGGGTGCTCTATACGAGTAAGGTTATTATTCATCACCTGAGTGAGTTGTCCTAGTATGGTAATAAGTTGATCATCACCAGTTGTATCTCCAGATCCACAATAATTATCTTGAGCAGGAGGTAAATCCCTACCCGGAGTGTGTGCATTGATACGGTTTCCATTTCTTCCACTAGGTGCCATTTCTAAACTATGGCATAAACTAGATTAGTGTAACACCCCAAGCTTCTACGGTACGTTTCCCTTCGAATAATGCGATAGCGTGTGTTGTACGCAACCTCGAGTTCTAACACACACCACAACTAATTAAACTAGCCGTTGTGAATAGTAATTGTAACAGCCCGAGATTTTATGAAAAATATTCTTTTTATTTCACTAATGTCTTGTATTGTACGCTACAACAAAATGAGCTTGCACAACACGCATCCTTGACTTGCCTTGCATACACGCAATCGCGACCTTCCTCGATAGCGTGTGTAGTACGCAATAACGAGTTTCACTAAACAATGATATGCTATTAAAATATTATTAAAACAAGTCGTTATGAATAGTAATAACCACTTTTTAAAATTCTGTAAATCTTATATTTCAAAATGAACTTCATTTTTGGATTCGGAGTATCGAATTTAGCCTAAGGTGAAATTTTGGTACTTTTCGGATAACTTTCATATTCTGATGAATAGTGAAAATTATTAATTATAATTAAAAAACTACTTTTTTAATCGAAATAATTAATAGTGATAAATTATTAATTTGAGTGGTTTTAAAGTATATTTAGAATATATTTTTACAATTTAATACAATGTTGGTCATTGGTTGTAATTTCACATTTAAACCAGACATAATCAAGTGTCAATCTTTTGATATATATTGTTTCCTAAAAACACGCTATTTATTTTAACAGCGGGATTTAATTATAAAATTAATTAATGAAACTTCTATGTTATGAATTTGGTAAAATAGATTTCATTTTTGAATTTGGAATATGAAATATATCTTAGGATGAAATTTTGGCATTGTTCTGAAAAACATCAATTTTTGATGAATAGTGAAACTACTAAGTGGTAGTTAAAAAAACTGAATTTTTCATAAAACATAATTTTTCCGCTTCTGTGAATGGAATTTCGAAAATCCGAGAGACACGGTTAATATCAACGACTAAAATGTAGTTCAATGAGATGAAAATAAATTTTTGGTGAATAGTAACTTTTTACTTTTTTTTACCGCGGTTAATAGTAAATAGGGTAACTAAGGGTAAATATGATATTACTATTACCCTAACACATGTCCTAATTCTATTGGACAAGTGTAATTCGACCAAAAACAAACTTAGGAATAAAATATGACCATTTAGGCCCACTTGGATTAGATTAGGACATTTATTATTAATTTATTTAAAGAAAGGTTAAAATAGTTAAAATCAAAGTTTAATAAGTAAATAATTTTTAATATGGGGTTATACGTAAGATAAATTCGATTGTAAATATTAATTAGAAATCTAAAAAGATTTCCTACATAATTGTATTTTATTTGTAATTTTTAGACATCAAATAATTTAATTAATTTATGACACAAAGATGATGCAGTAATTATCTTATTTATGAAATATTGACATAATTGATGTTATAAACACCAAAATAAATGTAATTTGAGAATTTTTATGAATTCCACTAATTTTCTAGGTTACTATGATATATTAATATTGATTTAATCAACTTGGTTCAAACATTTATTTCTGTTATGACTTTCACAAAAATCATATATCAAATAGTGTCAAAATTGACACAAAATAGTTTTTAAATCAAATATTATATTATTAATTGTTATTTTATTCCTAAAAATCGAAGGTTTGGCCAAATGACATAGATAAGGATATATATATTAATAATAAACAATTTGGGGTTCGTTTGGCATGTTATAGTAAGTGTATTAACCATATAGTGAAAGAAAACAAAAAGACACGGTAAAAGTTAAATTATTTAACTTAGAGTTAAATCTAATTGATAAGGTTTAAAATAAGATCCAAACATGTCTAAATTTGATTGTTTGATGAGATTTCAACCCTATCTCATCTAAGCTTCGAATATGAGTCATTTTTTGGAGGTTGTTAAGTGGGGTTAGATTTATTATAAATTAATATTTTTAAGAATTCCTAAGGTGCCCCTCTCCTCCCCTATAAAAGGACACCTCCTCCCCCTCCTCCTCACACCAATTTGAGCTCTCAAGCTCGGCCAACCCCTGCCAAAATCTCTTCTCCACTTCCCTAGCAACATCCTAGAGGTTCTGGTCTTCCTCAAAGACCAATTTTAGTACTCTAAGAGGAGGTCTCAAAGAGGCGCTTCAAAGAAGAGGTAATTACCGTTACCAATTCTTTCATCTTTATTTCTTCTTCCACTTCTTCTTATTAGGTTGTTTCATTATGAAGTAATAACATCAGTATCACCCATATACTGATATGTTATTATAAGTATGAAACATCCTTATTTCACCATCTATCCATCCTACGGAAAAAGAAATCACCGCGCGTGCGTACGTACGGAATACCGTCTCCACGCCGTGGTGTAATCTATTTTCCACCACCACCTTACATGGATGGATATAATGGTGTAAAGAATAACTATACATAGTTATTACAACATCATATTGATTATGATATATTGTATAATCCACTCCAATTCAATTCAATATTTATAGAAATGATATCATCGCTCGTGCGTACGTACGGACTACCGTCTCCACGACGCGATGAGATTCATTCTCCATGTTAACCATTTAAGAATGATTATAAAGTATATATAAGAAATAATAATGAAATATATGACATTATAAAGCTACTGGATTTATGTATATATATATATGTATGTCATCTACTTACTTCCATTCAAGACAATAAGGAAAGGAAAATAGCGTTCATGCGTACGTACGGACTACCGTCTCCATGAACGGTGTTTTTCATTTCATTTATCTATCTATTATATATATATATATACTGAATATATATGATATATAAATCATATTTTATATTCTGGAAGTAATTAAATCATGATATAAGTAATAATAATGTCAAGAACAACAAATCAAAACACCTACGATAAATGAAACGATTTTACCCAAAACGCTTCTTTAACATGGAATTTACAAAAGAACGGGTAATATAATGTCATAAGTGAACCATATATGATATCATAACAATGAATATGATTCTGTAATAAGTCAATAACATGATTTAAATCATTATACAGGAGGTTCAGACACTTACAAAGCAAGTCGGACCTAAGGTAAGGGAAATATCACAATCTCATTTTTATCCGAGATTGTTTATTCGTAAGTATTTACTGGGGTGCATTTTATCATCCACATCCATGTTTCCTCAATTTGTAATGTTATTTACATCAACCTACAATTGTTTAAATCCAATTTTACCCTTCGGTGAGTTTTTAGTAAAAGATATGAAAGGAATCTTTTGTCATTTTTCGTACGAGGTACTTTTTGACTTTTCCGACAAAAGTACGAAGAATGTTTTTTAAACTTAAACGGCACGAACAGATTTTTACGGTTTTATAAATCCTTATTTTCATGAATCTTACTACAAAAGATTTCATGACTATTTTTAATAAAATCTCTTTCTTTTAAAATTTCATGATGTTTTGTGAAAAGAAATTGATTTTGAAGAAGAAAGGATATTTTCCTCAAGAATTCATTTCAAGTGTTTTATCAAAATTATTTTCCATCTAAGATAATAAAGGGTTCTGTTTCTATCCATATTTTTACATTGATTTGACTATGCTGTGATGGAATTATGTTTATGAATTCCTTTATCTTATATTAATGGTTTTATGATGTCATGTTGTTTAAGAATCCCATTTTTATTACATGGGTTATGAAATGATGTATGATTTATGATTTTGTGGCACACATAAGAATGGTATCATTATGAGATGGGTGGGACCTATATCTCCCTCCAATGCATTGGGTAAAGATTTTATATCTCATGAGATAGACATGGCTGGAATGGTAGGTTATACCGGTTCAGTGAAACAGGACTGAAACGAGGGTTACTCGATTCAGAAAGGGACTTTGTCCACTAAGATAGTCTTGTCAATGAGTCATGACTAACAAGAAATGATTTTCCATGATTATGTGTGCATGCCAAAAAGTTTCAAGTTTCATGTTATGATTATGGTGATCTCATTTTCACTTCTATGATTTGTTCCATGTTAAGATATTATGCTCTCTTTTGCAGGTTAAGATTTCCAAAAAGTTATGTTCTTATGAATATGATGTGATTGATTTTTCTTTTGTATACCCTTACTGAGCATTTGAGCTCACCCTTTTATGTTTTCTTTTCCCCAGGATATAAAGAAAGGTTTTAGGTAAAAAAAGGGAAGATCTTTATGGGAGATATTGAAGATCTTTCACCACGATTAGAAGACTACGTTCCGAGTTTCCAAAGACACTAAACTATTACGATCCTTGTGTGTGTGTTTTTGTTATGTACTAAGTATTCCGCAAAAGTAATGTAATGTCCATGTTCCTCAGGCTACGGGTCTCTACAGTTGGTATCAGAGGAAAGGTTTAGTCAACCTTTGGAAACTATGATGCGAAAACGTTAGTGAGATCCCTAGAGATATTTCTAAGGTATGTCTAGGGATGTCCCTAAGGTTAAGTATACGTATAGGTTATAGTACTAGAACTACGCTAACGATCATAGAATTAAACCTAAGATGTTAGATGTTCGAGGTACTCCCCCTTTATTATGTTGTTTTCCCTAGCATGATTTTTGCCTCTCACGCTATTCTTTTTGGGTTTTAGAAAATGGATGGAAACAAGGTGATTCACGATAATGGAGGAAATGATGGACAATGGAATGATATTCTTTATGAGCAACCAAATGAAATGGGATTTGGAAGTCCAAACATCATTATTATGCCGAATCAGCAATCTCATAATATGATCAATAAAGTAAAATTTGGTAAGTTTCCTGACTCGGCTAATAAGAGAAAGATGGAGTTTCATGATGATCATAGAGGAAAGAAAGTTCAATTTCCCCTATGTAAATCATGTGGGAAGAGGCATCAAGGAGAATGTTTCAAAGGAACTGGAAGATGCTTTGGGTGTGGAAAAGAAGGACACAAAGCCAGTAAGTGCAAAGGAAAAGGTTCAGTTAATACCAGGGATGAGGATAATGGTATTGCTACGACATCAAAAATGGTTAAGTGTTTTAAATGTGGAATGTATGGGCATTATGCAAACAAATTCCCTAAGGGAAAGACTCATGAAGAGAATCAGTATGGTCATATGGGAAGTATTTATGTGGATGATGATGAAGAGACTACCAATGGTATGTGAGATGAAAGAATTGTTGAAGCTCGGTCAATGGTTTAAGAATGTAGTGGAATGATTACATGTTTATCATGTGTAATGTTGTATAAGTAATCTCATGGTACTATGGAATAAAGAGACATGTAAGGATTGTAACATTGTTGTCTGATTAATGTTACCAGTATCCATGAAAGGTTATTCAGATATTTTTGGAATGAATATGATATGCGCATAATGAAGGGATAAGGGGAAAATGAAATGTTTGACAGTATTCATGAGCTCATGATTGATATAAGGACTAAGTGATATCATGGTTTGAGTATATAGAATTTTGAGGATTTCGGTATGTGAAAAGTGTTAACTTTTAACTGCATTCAAGTTTTCACTAAGGTTCAATGGGTATTCAAGAGAGTACAAGATTAAGGCCTTTGACTGTTTGGAATGTGACCAACAAGATATATCTTATGATATATGGGGATCAACGATGGTATTAAATCTCTGGTAATAGTTTTCACTATGTTATGAGAATGGACTGCAGTATTATGAGCCTAATGATTGGAATGAATTATGTTGGACATAAGTTAGTATTGTTTAAGGATAGAAGTTTTTTTTCGATATTATTGATGGGATGTTATAGTAATATAGTTTTATAAAAAGGACAACCTGCACGACGGGCGACAGCCCATCGCTTCGGACAAGGCTGTGGGAATCGAACCCACAACCGAAGTGCGACTGGCCTTTATCTCCTACCACTGACCTTCAGGAAGTCCCTGTTTAGTAGAAACTAGTTTTATTATATTAAGCAGTATGATATGTGATGTATAAGTTCATTTTAGGAACCATATATGATTAATCTCACTATAGATGGATTTATGTATTTTTTGATAACTTTTCTAACCTTTTGTTTGAGACAGATGGAATGACTCATCATTCTATCACATGATCTGCTAACACATCGCGAATGACAAATTCAACTTCATTTCTTTAAGAGATGATGTGGAAATTGTTAAAGGCACGGACAATAGTGATATTGTACCAAAATAAAGTAAGTATTTATTCTAATTCAAATTTTCAACTTTAGGGAAATGATCTTGAAAACCAAAAATGTTGTCCTAGTGATCTTATACCTGATGAATCAGATGGTACCTTATATCATCACAAATCTATGGATTTGTGATTACTGGCTTTTCCATAGCCATGTTCTCTACCACTCTCCATCAGAACATGATGGATAGATTTCTCTTCCATATCCATATTTTTACCTATGTGGAAACCCAGCGATTAGTTTATTTGGGTAATCGTTACATTTCATACTTTAGTTTTTAAAGCCAAGTTTTTGTATTCCTTTTTACGATGTGGGATTCTATTAAATAATCTTTCGAATAGTAAACCATTTATAACCCCGACGAATTTCGAGGGCGAAATTCATTTTAAGGGGGGTAGAATGTAACAGCCCGAGATTTTATGAAAAATATTCTTTTTATTTCACTAATGTCTTGTATTGTACGCTACAACAAAATGAGCTTGCACAACACGCATCCTTGACTTGCCTTGCATACACGCAATCGCGACCTTCCTCGATAGCGTGTGTAGTACGCAATAACGAGTTTCACTAAACAATGATATGCTATTAAAATATTATTAAAACTAGTCGTTATGAATAGTAATAACCACTTTTTAAAATTCTGTAAATCTTATATTTCAAAATGAACTTCATTTTTGGATTCGGAGTATCGAATTTAGCCTAAGGTGAAATTTTGGTACTTTTCGGATAACTTTCATATTCTGATGAATAGTGAAAATTATTAATTATAATTAAAAAACTACTTTTTTAATCGAAATAATTAATAGTGATAAATTATTAATTTGAGTGGTTTTAAAGTATATTTAGAATATATTTTTACAATTTAATACAATGTTGGTCATTGGTTGTAATTTCACATTTAAACCAGACATAATCAAGTGTCAATCTTTTGATATATATTGTTTCCTAAAAACACGCTATTTATTTTAACAGCGTGATTTAATTATAAAATTAATTAATGAAACTTCTATGTTATGAATTTGGTAAAATAGATTTCATTTTTGAATTTGGAATATGAAATATATCTTAGGATGAAATTTTGGCATTGTTCTGAAAAACATCAATTTTTGATGAATAGTGAAACTACTAAGTGGTAGTTAAAAAAACTGAATTTTTCATAAAACTTAATTTTTCCGCTTCTGTGAATGGAATTTCGAAAATCCGAGAGACACAGTTAATATCAAGGACTAAAATGTGGTTCAATGAGATGAAAATAAATTTTTGGTGAATAGTAACTTTTTACTTTTTTTTACCGCGGTTAATAGTAAATAGGGTAACTAAGGGTAAATATGATATTACTATTACCCTAACACATGTCCTAATTCTATTGGACAAGTGTAATTCGACCAAAAACAAACTTAGGAATAAAATATGACCATTTAGGCCCACTTGGATTAGATTAGGACATTTATTATTAATTTATTTAAAGAAAGGTTAAAATAGTTAAAATCAAAGTTTAATAAGTAAATAATTTTTAATATGGGGTTATACGTAAGATAAATTCGATTGTAAATATTAATTAGAAAGCTAAAAAGATTTCCTACATAATGGTGTTTTATTTGTAATTTTTAGACATCAAATAATTTAATTAATTTATGACACAAAGATGATGCAGTAATTATCTTATTTATGAAATATTGACATAATTGATGTTATAAACACCAAAATAAATGTAATTTGAGAATTTTTATGAATTCCACTAATTTTCTAGGTTAATATGATATATTAATATTGATTTAATCAACTTGGTTCAAACATTTATTTCTGTTATGACTTTCACAAAAATCATATATCAAATAGTGTCAAAATTGACACAAAATAGTTTTTAAATCAAATATTATATTATTAATTGTTATTTTATTCCTAAAAATCTAAGGTTCGGCCAAATGACATAGATAAGGATATATATATTAATAATAAACAATTTGGGGTTCGTTTGGCATGTTATAGTAAGTGTATTAACCATATAGTGAAAGAAAACAAAAAGACACGGTAAAAGTTAAATTATTTAACTTAGAGTTAAATCTAATTGATAAGGTTTAAAATAAGATTCAAACATGTCTAAATTTGATTGTTTGATGCGATTTCAACCCTATCTCATCTAAGCTTCGAATATGAGTCATTTTTTGGAGGTTTTTAACTGGGGTTAGATTTATTATAAATTAATATTTTTAAGAATTCCTAAGGTGCCCCTCTCCTCCCCTATAAAAGGACACCTCCTCCCCCTCCTCCTCACACCAATTTGAGCTCTCAAGCTCGGCCAACCCCTGCCAAAATCTCTTCTCCACTTCCCTAGCAACATCCTAGAGGTTCTGGTCTTCCTCAAAGACCAATTTTAGTACCCTAAGAGGAGGTCTCAAAGAGGCGCTTCAAAGAAGAGGTAATTACCGTTACCAATTCTTTCATCTTTATTTCTTCTTCCACTTCTTCTTATTAGGTTGTTTCATTATGAAGTAATAACATCAGTATCACTCATATACTGATATGTTATTATAAGTATGAAACATCCTTATTTCACCATCTATCCATCCTACGGAAAAAGAAATCACCGCGCGTGCGTACGTACGGAATACCGTCTCCACGCCGTGGTGTAATCTATTTTCCACCACCACCTTACATGGATGGGTATAATGGTGTAAAGAATAACTATACATAGTTATTACAACATCATATTGATTCTGATATATTGTATAATCCACTCCAATTCAATTCAATATTTATAGAAATGATATCATCGCTCGTGCGTACGTACGGACTACCGTCTCCACGACGCGATGAGATTCATTCTCAATGTTAACCATTTAAGAATGATTATAAAGTATATATAAGAAATAATAATGAAATATATGACATTATAAAGCTACTGGATTTATGTATATATATATATGTATGTCATCTACTTACTTCCATTCAATACAATAAGGAAAGGAAAATAGCGTTCATGCGTACGTACGGACTACCGTCTCCATGAACGGTGTTTTTCATTTCATTTATCTATCTATTATATATATATATATACTGAATATATATGATATATAAATCATATTTTATATTCTGGAAGTAAGTAAATCATGATATAAGTAATAATAATGTCAAGAACAACAAATCAAAACACCTACGATAAATGAAACGATTTTACCCAAAACGCTTCTTTAACATGGAATTTACAAAAGAACGGGTAATATAATGTCATAAGTGAACCATATATGATATCATAACAATGAATATGATTCTGTAATAAGTCAATAACATGATTTAAATCATTATACAGGAGGTTTAGACACTTACAAAGCAAGTCGGACCTAAGGTAAGGGAAATATCACAATCTCATTTTTATCCGAGATTGTTTATTCGTAAGTATTTACTGGGGTGCATTTTATCATCCACATCCATGTTTCCTCAATTTGTAATGTTATTTACATCAACCTACAATTGTTTAAATCCAATTTTACCCTTCGGTGAGTTTTTAATAAAAGATATGAAAGGAATCTTTTGTCGTTTTTCGTACGAGGTACTTTTTGACTTTTCCGACAAAAGTACGAAGAATGTTTTTTAAACTTAAACGGCACGAACGGATTTTTACGGTTTTATAAATCCTTATTTTCATGAATCTTACTACAAAAGATTTCATGACTATTTTTAATAAAATCTCTTTCTTTTAAAATTTCATGATGTTTTGTGAAAAGAAATTGATTTTGAAGAAGAAAGGATATTTTCCTCAAGAATTCATTTCAAGTGTTTTATCAAAATTATTTTCCATCTAAGATAATAAAGGGTTCTGTTTCTATCCATATTTTTACATTGATTTGACTATGCTGTGATGGAATTATGTTTATGAATTCCTTTATCTTATATGAATGGTTTTATGATGTCATGTTGTTTAAGAATCCCATTTTTATTACATGGGTTATGAAATGATGTATGATTTATGATTTTGTGGCACACATAAGAATGGTATCATTATGAGATGGGTGGGACCTATATCTCCCTCCAATGCATTGGGTAAAGATTTTATATCTCATGAGATAGACATGGCTGGAATGGTAGGTTATACCGGTTCAGTGAAACAGGACTGAAACGAGGGTTACTCGATTCAGAAAGGGACTTTGTCCACTAAGATAGTCTTGGAAATGAGTCATGACTAACAAGAAATGATTTTCCATGATTATGTGTGCATGCCAAAAAGTTTCAAGTTTCATGTTATGATTATGGTGATCTCATTTTCACTTCTATGATTTGTTCCATGTTAAGATATTATGCTCTCTTTTGCAGGTTAAGATTTCCAAAAAGTTATGTTCTTATGAATATGATGTGATTGATTTTTCTTTTGTATACCCTTACTGAGCATTTGAGCTCACCCTTTTATGTTTTCTTTTCCCCAGGATATAAAGAAAGGTTTTAGGTAAAAAAAAGGGAAGATCTTTATGGGAGATATTGAAGATCTTTCACCACGATTAGAAGACTACGTTCCGAGTTTCCAAAGACACTAAACTATTACGATCCTTGTGTGTGTGTTTTTGTTATGTACTAAGTATTCCGCAAAAGTAATGTAATGTCCATGTTCCTCAGGCTACGGGTCTCTACAGTAATACCTACTTTTTGAAATCATATATATTTTATATTTCAAAATGGACTTCATTTTTGGATTCGGAATATCGAAATTAGCCTAGGGTGAAATTTTGGTACTTTTCGGATAACTTTTATATTTTGATGAATAGTGAAAATTACTAAATTTTAATTAAAAACAACTTTTTTAATCAAAATAATTAATATTGATAAATTATGAATTTGAGTGGTCTTAAAGTATATTTAGAATATATTTTTACCATTCAATTTAATGTTTTTCATTGGACATAATTTTACAATTAAACCGAACATAAACAAGTGTCAATCTTTTGATAGTTATTATCTCTTAAAAACACGCTTTTTGTTTTGACAGCGGGAATTAATTTTAAATTAATTTCTGCCACTTCTGTGTTTTGAATTTGGAAAAATGGATTACATATTTGGAATCAGGATGTCCAAATTATGTAAATAGGTAACTTTCATTTTTACACATTTTGAATAATTACTGCGGTAAATATTTTATTTACCATGGTTAAGGGTAAATCCGTTAAATAAGGGTTAAAAAAATAATATTATAATAATACTAAATTACCCTAAAACGTGTCTTAACCCTATTGGTTGATACATGGTCGACCATGGGCATCTTTGGGTCGATTTTGGGACCCCATGGATCCACTTGTAAGTGATAATGACACTTTATTTTAATTAAGTTAAAATGAATACAAAAATGGCATAAGCTTACATCTTTTAAAGGAACAATTGTTACATAGGGTTATATATGTTGGATTTTAGATTATAAATATTCATTAGAAAGATAAAACTATTTCCTACATAATGATATTTTATTTGTAATTTTTAGACATTAAATAATTTATTTTATTTATGACACAATGATGATTCAATAATTACTATAATAGTAAAATATATAAATAATTGATATTATAAATACCCAAATAAATATAATATGAAACTTTTAATGAATTAAACTAATTTTCTAGGATAATATGATATATTAGGATTGATTTAATGGACTTTTTTCGAAGTAATCAATCTGTTATGAGTTTCAAAAAAATCAACTATTGAATAGTGTCAAAATTGACATAAAAGAGTTCTTAAAACAAATATTATATTATTAATTGATATTAAATTCCTAAAAATCTAAGGTTCGGCCAAGAGACTTATATCATGATAGGTTCATAATTAATGTACCACTTGGGGGTAGCTTGGATGTATATAGTAAGTTTATTAACCATATTATATAAAAATACAAAGAGACATTGTAAAAGTGAAACTAATTAACTTAGAGTTAATACTTAAAGATAAGGTTAATATAAGTACCCAAACCTGTCTAAATTCTATTGGTTGAGTTGCTTTCGACCTATCCCCACCTTAACCTTTGAATAGTAAATTTTGGAGCCATTAGAAACCGAATATGAATTTATTATAAATTAATATTTCTAGATTTTCCAAAGGTGCCCCTCACCCCTCTTATAAAAAGGCACTCCTCCTTCTCATTTCTTCACACCTCTAAAGCCTTTTGGTTCGGCCAAACTCTGCCCAAATACTCTCCCAACATCCCTAAATACAACCTAGAGGCCTTAGTTTGATCATAAAGCCAACCTAAGGAGCCCTTTTTATCAAATCAAAAGGAAGAACCCGAAGAAGAGGTAATGATTTCACCACCCTTTTCTAAGTTCATTTCTTCTTCCACTTCTTCTTCCTTTGTTCTTACCATTCTAAAATAATAACTCCAGTATCTAACATATACTGTGATGTTATTATAAATATTGTACAACCATATTCATTATCCTATCCACCCTTTGAATAACATGTCACCATACGTGCGTACGTACGGATTACCGTCTCCACGTCGTGGTGTAATTGTTATTCAATATAATATTATTTGGATGGGTATAATAATGATGTGTAACTCATGTAAATAATAAATCTAACATGTTAATGATTCTTTATATATGATATACCATCCATTTATATATTATTTTAATATCAAAAGAATGATATTGTCGTTCGTGCGTACATACGGACTACCGTCTCCACGAACGCGATGAGATTCATTCTCCATCATATCCATTCAAGTATAATTTGATGATTTAAAAATGATGTTTAAGGACTTGATATCATTCTGGATATGAATAATATACATCCTATCCTTTACATACATGTCTTACGTAACAAAACATACAAAAGAAAACAAGTAAGTTAACACCCGAAACAACGATAATACTAAGATATTATTATCAAATCAATATTAAAAGATCATATATGATATCATATTAATGTATATGATTCTTGTATAATTTAATAACAATTATTTCACCATTATACAATAGGTTAACCTACCACAACCAAGGAAAAGTACAAGGTAAGGGTTATATCACAATCTCTTCATTATCCGAGGTTGTATTATACGTAATAATCTACTGGGATCTCTTTATCATCCACATCCATGTTTCTTTGAAATGTATTTCAAAACATTTTTACTATTTACAAGAATATGGGTTAAAGTCATTTATACCCTTGTTTGACTTTTTATAAGAGGTTTATAAAGGAATCTTTCCGTCGTTTTCAAAATAAGGTCCTTTTTAACCTTTTCGACTGAATTGAGGTAAGAATGTTTTTTTTAACTTATACGGCGGGTGCGGTTATTTCCCGCCGTTATAAAATCGTCGAAGCTTTCCATACAAGCTTATAAGAATATTTTCAAAGAAAATGTTTTATTTTATATGGATCTTAAATGATTTCAAAATAAAAGGAGATACTTCTTTAAAAAGAATTTTGATTTCATCTATGTCAACATCCTTTGATGGATTTTAAGATTATTTGAAGTTGATTTATTATGATACAAAACTTCTATATTGTATTGAAGTTTTTGTGATATGTTTGACTGTGGATGTGATATTTTTATACCATTCATACTTTATGGTGAAATTATTGACATTTCGTATGCTAGTTTTAATACGAATGTTTATGTTATGTTTAAACCTTTTCATATGGGAATGCATTCGACTTAATAAGTGACGGGTGGAGCCCGCTATAGCTCCTCGATGCATCGGTAGGTCTCATGAGACAAACTAGTGTCTTGGCACAAGGCCTTGACAAAATCATATTTGTAGTCTTGGCACGAGGCCTTGGCTATGTGGTTATGATAGTCTGGCATTATGCATTCCAACATTATGAAAGTGGTTATTGATATTGCATGTGATTATTCGATTAGTAGAATATCCATGTGAACAAGTAAATGGAATTATTTCATTTTACTTTTGCCATACCATGTTGAAAGTTAATATTTAAAAGGCTTTTGTTTTAGTAATTCATTGCCTTAAATGATTATGCTTATTTTGAATGTTCCGCTATATTGTTATCCTTACTGGGCATTTGAGCTCACCACTTTTCTATGTTTTATTTTTCCCAGGTAGTGAAGAAGTAATTTATGAATGACTTGCAGGGATATTATGAGGGGTTAATAGTGTGGATATGAAGACTTTGTTGTTGTAGTAGTTTTTCACTTTGAAATGTAATGTAAAACTTTATGATTATATCTAGTGTTTCCAAGGCTACTAAACAAATCGGTCTTTCGGGATTTGATCTTTCTTGTGATCATGCCAATGTTATGTAATTAATGCACAGACTCTGGGTAGCTGGGGTCGGGGCGTTACAGTTGGTATCAGAGGAAGTTTAGTACAAACCTTGGAAGCTAGATTTAGATAAAATCTGATTAGAACACGTAGACCTAAGATGAACTTTGAGGATTAGTATAGAAGAACTTCCTAGAATTTTGGTATTATAGAGATTTTGTGAGTTTTCCGAGCAATACATCCCTATCTGGATACGAGAAGGTAGAGGCGGCTCTGGCACAGATGTACCTAGGGGTAAAACCTGAAAACACCGCTTTGAGCTAGACTCGAACGGGAACTGGTGCACGACAACGGGCCTTGCTGCACTCTTGGTTACGACACTCCCGAGGGATATGCTTAGGATAACTCTCATTTTCTTTACAAATCATTATGAAGGGTTTATGAGTATATACTTCCTCAAAGAAAACATTTTTATGATTATGGATTATATCCATAAATAGTTCAATTTATGTTAAGTGTTTTATAAGTATGGGATTATGTATTTTGATTCATAAACTGATCTAGTTTATGCCATTGTTTAGAAATGGCGCCTAGTGGAAGAAATGGAAACCGTATCAATGCGCGCACTCCATGTAGGGATTGCCCTCCTGCTCAAGATAATTATAGTGGGGCTGGTGATGCAACTGGTGCCGATCAGCTAATCACCATACTGGGACAACTTACTCAGGTTATGAATAATAACCCTACCCGTATGGAGCACCCTGATCCGCAGCGTGGTGGATCAATGTTAGATCGATTCATGAGGCAAGAACCACCAACGTTCAATGGGAGTACAAATACCTTAGTAGCTGAGCAATGGATAAATTCCCTAGAGAAAATATTTCAGGCTTTGGGGAGCAGTGAAAGGGAGAAAGTTATCATGGCAGTTTAACGCCTCACTGGAGATGCTGATCAATGGTGGTCATTGATTCAAAACATAAAGGAAGATGATGAAGTATCAAATATGGAATGGAGGGAGTTCAAAGATCTGTTTTTAGAAAAATACTTCCCTCGCGACCATCGAGCAGATATGGAAAGGCAATTTCTAAGTCTGAGATAGAAGGAGGATGAGAATGTCGCAAAGTATGAGGCTAACTTTACAAGGTTAGCGAGGTATGCTGGAGATTATATACGCAACCCAAGAAGTAAGATTGATCGTTTCTTTGATGGGTTAAAACCATTTCTCCGTCGAGCATTAGTCTCACAATCCTTTTCATCGTACGAAGACATTGTCTCATGTGCCATCAAGACTGAAAAGGAATTCTCTAAGTCTTATGACTTTAAAGCAAAGCAAGAGAAGAAGAGACCTGCTGAACAATCTGGGAATGGAAATAAGGGGAAGAAGGGAAAGGTTGAATATCCATCCTGTGGTAAATGCGGGAAGAAACACCCTGGTACTTGCTTGAAGGGAATGGGAGTCTGTTACAAGTGTGGTGAAAAAGGCCACCAAGCTCATAATTGCAAGGGGAAGAAGGAAGCTACCAACGTTCAGTGCTACAATTGTAGGGAGATGAGGCATTATGCAAATTAATGTCCTAAGCGTCAGGAGAACTTACCTCAGAAAAGGCCAAGGGATCAAGGCCAGGCATATGCTATCACTACTGCTGAGGTAGAAGCTCCGAAAGACGTGGTGGCAGGTAATTTAATGGTTTTCTCAAGTTTAGCAAATGAATTATTTGATTCTGGATCATCGCATTGTTTCATATCTTCCCAGTTTGCTAAGAAAATTAGATATTTCCAATTTGATTTAATAAGGGAGTTGTCAGTTAAAACTCCTAAGGGAAGTATCATTGCAACAAAGTTTTGTGAATCAGTCCCCATTAGAGCACATAAATTTTCTTTATCAGCTGATCTCATCGTCATACCTATGATTGAGTTTGATATAATCCTCGGTATGGACTGGCTTTCGGACTATGATGCGAAGATTTATTGTAAGAAGAAAGAGGTTACGATTCTTGATGATAATGATAAGGAACACCTTATCTTTAGAGCAGAATCATCACCACCTAATTCTTATTTAGATCCACCCCCAGTAGCTCAACTTAATTCAATTATTGGGGAGGAAAAGAATGAAATAACTGTCGGTGAGGAAAGGAATGTTCAAATAGAGGATGTACCTGTTGTGAAAGAATTTGTAGATGTATTTCCGGAAGATTTACCTGGACATCCTCCAGAACGAGAAGTTGAGTTTTCCATTGATTTGATTCCTGGATCAAGGCCTATATCGAAGACCCCTTATAGAATGGCCACTGTAGAATTAGTCGAACTAAAGAAACAACTAGAGGAACTGAGTAATAAGGGATTTATTCGCCCTAGTGTTTCTCCATGGGGAGCCCCTGTTCTTTTTGTTAAAAAGAAAGATGGATCTATGAGGTTATGTATCGACTATAGGGAGATCAATGCTATAACGATAAAGAACAAGTATCCCCTACCTCGTATTGATGATTTATTTGACCAACTGCATGGAGCTCAATACTTTTCAAAGATTGACCTTCGATCTGGATACCATCAGTTGTGTGTGAAGAAGGAAGACATTCCAAAAACAGCATTTCGAACCAGGTACGGGCATTACGAGTTTACTGTAATGCCGTTTGGATTGACTAATGCACCTTCTGTATTCATGGATCTAATGAATAGAGTTTTCAAGGAGTATCTCGATGAATTTGTGGTGGTATTTATTGATGATATCTTGGTATACTCCAAAACCTACGAAGATCATGAAAATCACTTGCGCATTATCTTGAAGACTCTGAGGAGGCATGAATTATATGGGAAGTTTAGCAAGTGTGAATTATGGCTTCAGGAGATTTCTTTTCTTGTCCATATTGTCTCTAAAGATGGAATCTCTGTTGATCCTTCTAAGACCAAGGCAATCCAAGAATGGCCAGCACCTACGAGTATAACTGAGGTACGTAGTTTTATTGGTTTGGCAGGTTATTATCGACGTTTCGTCCAGAATTTTGCCCGATTAGCTAACCCATTAACGAAGCTCACACGTAAAGGGGTAAAATTTGTTTGGACAAAAGAGTGTGAAGAATGTTTCGAAGAACTGAAGAGAAGATTAGTCAATGCTCCTATATTGACTCTACCATCGGGGAATGATGGGTTCGTTATTTATAGTGATGCATCAAAGAAGGGACTTGGCTGTGTCCTTATGCAGAATGATAGAGTTATTTCCTATGCATCACGACAGTTGAAAATTCATGAACAAAACTATCCTACTCATGATCATGAGTTAGCAGCTGTGATCTTTGCTTTGAAGATATGGAGGCACTACCTCTATGGGGAAAAATGTGAGATTTATACTGATCACAAGAGTTTGAAGTATATTTTCTCACAAAAAGAACTCAACATGAGGCAAAGGAGATGGATTGAATTACTCAAGGATTATGATTGTACGATACACTACCACCCGGGGAAAGCAAACAAGGTGGCAGATGCTTTGAGCAGAAAAGACCATGGAGTTTTGAACATGATGAGAATTGAAAGGGATCCAATTTTCATAGATCTAGTGAAGATGGACATGGGAATAACCAGGGAAGGTGAAACATCAATGCTTTTTCAAATGGTTGCCAAACCATCTTTACTAGAAAGGATTAAGAGTTCTCAGACCGATGATGAAGAATTTCAGAAGAAGATTAAAGCTGTGAATGATGGGAGATTGAGAGACTTTGTGTATGAAGATGGGATTTTGAAATTCGGGAAGAGACTTTGTGTTCCCAATTCACCTGATCTAAAAAGGGAATTGCTGGATGATGCTCATAGTTCCAATTTCTCTATACACCCTGGGAGCACCAAAATGTATAGAGATTTGAAGGAACATTTTTGGTGGGACAACATGAAGAGGGAGATTGCTGATTTTGTGTCAAGATGTATGGTTTGTCAACAAGTGAAAGCTGGAAGGCAACAGCCTGGAGGAGTCATGCAACCTCTTCCCATACCGGAGTGGAAATGGGACAATATTACGATGGACTTTGTCATGGGGCTACCAAAGACTCCTAGAAGGAATGATGCAATATGGGTTATTGTTGATCGTCTTACCAAGTCAGCACATTTTCTTGCTATAAGAGAAGATCTACCCCTGGAACGTCTAGCAAGACTATATATTAATGAAGTTGTGAGACTTCATGGAGTACCCTTATCAATTGTTTCTGATCGTGATCCCCGTTTTACTTCAAGATTCTGGAAAAGTCTTCAGAAATCCCTGGATACTGAACTTTATTTGAGCACTGCTTACCACCCTCAGACAGACGAACAATCAGAACGGACTATTCAAACCTTAGAAGACATGTTGAGATCTTGCTCACTTGACTTTCAGGGTATGTGGGATCAATATTTACCTCTGGTAGAATTTTCCTATAACAATAGCTTCCATTCAAGTATTCAGATGTCACCATATGAAGCGTTATATGGAAAGAGATGTCGTACACCAACCTTTTGGGATGATGTTGGTGAAAGAAAACTTGTAGGCCCAGAACTGGTGGAGGAAATGGTGGAAAAGGTGAAGGTAATCCAAAATCACATCAAAGCAGCTCAAAGTAGGCAGAAGAGCTATGCCGATAATCGAAGGAAGGATTTGGAATTTCAAGTCGGTGATCATGTTTTCATGAAGGTATCTCCTTGGAAGGGAGTCATAGGTTTTGGTAAGAAAGGTAAATTGAGTCCCAGGTACATTGGACCTTTCGAAATTCTAGAACGAATTGGGGTTGTAGCTTACCGATTGGCAATGCCGCCAAGTCTCTCCATAGTTCACGATGTGTTCCACGTATCTCTATTGAGGAAATACATGCCTGATCCAACGCATGTACTCACCTATGAAGAATTAGAACTGGAACCCGATCTGTCTTATTGCGAAGAGCCCGTCAAGATTCTTGATACGAGAGAACAAGTGCTGAGAAACCGGACGACGCGTCTGGTAAAAGTTTTGTGGAGAAACCATAAGATGGAAGAGGCAACGTGGGAACCCGAGGAACTTATGATGAAGAACCACCCGAGTCTTTTTATGTATTAATACCCTAGAAATTGCGACGATGCAATTATTTGAAGGAGGGGAGAATGTAACACCCCAAGCTTCTACGGTACGTTTCCCTTCGAATAATGCGATAGCGTGTGTTGTACGCAACCTCGAGTTCTAACACACACCACAACTAATTAAACTAGCCGTTGTGAATAGTAATACCTACTTTTTGAAATCATATATATTTTATATTTCAAAATGGACTTCATTTTTGGATTCGGAATATCGAAATTAGCCTAGGGTGAAATTTTGGTACTTTTCGGATAACTTTTATATTTTGATGAATAGTGAAAATTACTAAATTTTAATTAAAAACAACTTTTTTAATCAAAATAATTAATATTGATAAATTATGAATTTGAGTGGTCTTAAAGTATATTTAGAATATATTTTTACCATTCAATTTAATGTTTGTCATTGGACATAATTTTACAATTAAACCGAACATAAACAAGTGTCAATCTTTTGATAGTTATTATCTCTTAAAAACACGCTTTTTGTTTTGACAGCGGGAATTAATTTTAAATTAATTTCTGCCACTTCTGTGTTTTGAATTTGGAAAAATGGATTACATATTTGGAATCAGGATGTCAAAATTATGTAAATAGGTAACTTTCATTTTTACACATTTTGAATAATTACTGCGGTAAATATTTTATTTACCATGGTTAAGGGTAAATCCGGTAAATAAGGGTTAAAAAAATAATATTATAATAATACTAAATTACCCTAAAACGTGTCCTAACCCTATTGGTTGATACATGGTCGACCATGGGAATCTTTGGGTCGATTTGGGGACCCCATGGATCCACTTGTAAGTGATAATGACACTTTATTTTAATTAAGTTAAAATGAATACAAAAATGGCATAAGCTTACATCTTTTAAAAGAACAATTGTTACATAGGGTTATATATGTTGGATTTTAGATTATAAATATTCATTAGAAAGCTAAAGAGATTTCCTACATAATGATATTTTATTTATAATTGTTAGACATTAAATAAGTTATTTTATTTATGACACAATGATGATGCAGTAATTACTATAATAGTAAAAAATTAAAATAATTGATATTATAAATACCCGAATAAATATAATATGAAACTTTTAATGAATTAAAATAATTTTCTAGGATAATATGATATATTAGTATTGATTTAATTGACTTTGTTCGAAGTAATCAATCTGTTATGAGTTTCACAAAAATCAACTATTGAATAGTGTCAAAATTGACATAAAAGAGTTCTTAAAACAAATATTATATTATTAATTGATATTAAATTCCTAAAAATCTAAGGTTCGGCCAAGAGACTTATATCATGATAGGTTCATCATTAATGTACCACTTGGGGGTCGCTTGGATGTATATAGTATGTTTATTAACCATATTATATAAAAATACAAAGAGACATTGTAAAAGTGAAACTAATTAACTTAGAGTTAATACTTAAAGATAAGGTTAATATAAGTACCCAAACCTGTCTAAATTTTATTGGTTGAGTTTTTTGCGACCTATCCCTACCTTAACCTTTGAATAGTCAATTTTGGAGCCATTAGAAACCGAATATGAATTTATTATAAATTAATATTTCTAGCTTTTCCAAAGGTGCCCCTCACCCCTCTTATAAAAAGGCACTCCTCCTTCTCATTTCTTCACACCTCTAAAGCCTTTTGGTTTGGCCAAACTCTGCCCAAATACTCTCCCAACATCCCTCAATACATCCTAGAGGCCTTAGTTTGATCAGAAAGCCAACCTAAGGAGCCCTTTTGATCAAATCAAAAGGAAGAACCCGAAGAAGAGGTAATGATTTCACCACCCTTTTCTAAGTTCATTTCTTCTTCCACTTCTTCTTCCTTTGTTCTTACCATTCTAAAATAATAACTCCAGTATCTCACATATACTGTTATGTTATTATAAATATGGTACAACCATATTCATTATCCTATCCACCCTTTGAATAACATGTCACCATACGTGCGTACGTACGGCTTACCGTCTCCACGTCGTGGTGTAATTGTTATTCAATATAATATTATTTGTATGGGTATAATAATGATGTGTAACTCATGTAAATAATACATCTAACATGTTAATGATTCTTTATATATGATATACCATCCATTTATATATTATTTTAATATCAAAAGAATGATATTGTCG
Organism: Viscum album; assembly: GCA_963277665.1. Taxonomy (NCBI): domain Eukaryota; kingdom Viridiplantae; phylum Streptophyta; class Magnoliopsida; order Santalales; family Viscaceae; genus Viscum; species Viscum album. The sequence continues at coordinate 711,821,731 of OY728162.1, forward strand.
CTCGTGCGTACGTACGGACTACCGTTTCCACGAACGCGATGAGATTCATTCTCCATCGTATCCATTCAAGTATAATTTGATGATTTAAAAAATGATGTTTAAGGACTTGATATCATTCTGGATATGAATAATATACAACCTATCCTTTACATACATGTCTTACGTAACAAAACATACAAAAGAAAACAAGTAAGTTAACACCCGAAACAACGATAATACTAAGATATTATTATCAAATCAATATTAAAAGATCATATATGATATCATATTAATGTATATGATTCTTGTATAATTTAATAACAATTATTTCACCATTATACAGGAGGTTAACCTACCACAACCAAGGAAAAGTACAAGGTAAGGGTTATTTCACAATCTCTTCATTATCCGAGGTTGTATTATACGTAATAATCTACTGGGATCTCTTTATCATCCACATCCATGTTTCTTTGAAATGTATTTCAAAACATTTTTACTATTTACAAGAATATGGGTTAAAGTCATTTATACCCTTGTTTGACTTTTTATAAGAGGTTTATAAAGGAATCTTTCCGTCGTTTTCAAAACAAGGTCCTTTTTAACCTTTTCGACTGAATTGAGGTAAGAATGTTTTTTTTAACTTATACGGCGGGTGCGGTTATTTTCCGCCGTTATAAAATCGTCGAAGCTTTCCATACAAGCTTATAAGAATATTTTCAAAGAAAATGTTTTATTTTATATGGATCTTAAATGATTTCAAAATAAAAGGAGATACTTCTTTAAAAAGAATTTTGATTTCATCTAAGTCAACATCCTTTGATGGATTTTAAGATTATTTGAAATTGATTTATTATGATACAAAACTTCTATATTGTATTGAAGTTTTTGTGATATGTTTGACTGTGGATGTGCTATTTTTATACCATTCATAGTTTATGGTGAAATTATTGACATTTCGTATGGTAGTTTTAATAAGAATGTTTATGTTATGTTTAAACCTTTTCATATGGGAATGCATTGGACTTAATAAGTGACGGGTGGAGCCCGCTATAGCTCCTCGATGCATCAGTAGGTCTCATGAGACAAACTAGTGTCTTGGCACAAGGCCTTGACAAAATCTTATTTGTAGTCTTGGCACGAGGCCTTGGCTATGTGGTTATGATAGTCTGGCATTATGCATTCCAACATTATGAAAGTGGTTATTGATATTGCATGTGATTATTCGATTAGTAGAATATCCATGTGAACAAGTAAATGACATTATTTCATTTTACATTTGCCATACCATGTTGAAAGTTAATATTTAAAAGGATTTTGTTTTAGTAATTCATTGCCTTAAATGTTTATGCTTATTTTGAATGTTCCGCTATATTGTTATCCTTACTGGGCATTTGAGCTCACCCCTTTCCTATGTTTTATTTTTCCCAGGTAGTGAAGAAGTAATTTATGAATGACTTGCAGGGATATTATGAGGGGTTAATAGTGTGGATATGAAGACTTTGTTGTGGTAATATTTTTTCACTTTGAAATGTAATGTAAAACTTTATGATTATATCTAGTGTTTCCAAGGCTACTAAACCAATCGGTCTTTCGGGATTTGATCTTTCTTGTGATCATGCCAATGTTATGTAATTAATGCACCGACTCTGGGTAGCTGGGGTCGGGGCGTTACAATTAGTTTATGAATCAAAATACATAATTCCATACTTGTAAAACACTTAACATTAATTGATCTATTTATGGATATAATCCATAATCATAAAAATGGTTTATTTGAGGAAGTATATACTCATAACCCTTCATAGAGGTTTGTAAAGAAAATGAGAATTATCCTAAGCATATCCCCCGGGGGTGTCATAACCAAGAGTGCAGCAAGGCCTGTTGTCGTGCACAAGTTCCTATTCGAGTCTAGCTCAAAGCGGTGTTTTTGGGTTTTACCCCTAGGTATATCTGTGCCAAAGCCGCCTCTACCTGCTCGTATCCTGATAGAGATTTATTTCTCAGAAAACTCACAAAATCTCTGTAATACCAAAATTCTAGTAAGTTCTTCTATACTAATCCTCAAAGTCTATCTTAGGGCTATGTTCTCTAATCAGAGTTTATCTAAATCTAGCTTCCAAGGTTAGTACTAAACTGCCTCTGATACCAACTGTAACACCCCGACCCCAGTTACCCAGAGTCGGTGCATTATTGCGTAACATTGGAATGATCACAAAAGATCATGTCTCGAAATACCGATTAGTTTAGTAGCCTTGGGAACACTAGATACATTCATAAATGTTACATTACATCATAAAGTGAAAAATCACAATAACATAGTCTCCATAGTCCACACTTCTATCCCCTTCAGACTATCCCTATAGGTCAGTCATAAAATATTTCTTCACATCCTGGGAAAAATAAAACATTGAAAGGGGTGATCTCAGATTCTCAGTAAGGATTCCAATTTAGCGGAAGCATTCATAAATAAACATAAACATTTAAGGCAATGTATGACTAAAACAAATGCCTTTTAAACTTGAACTTCAATATAATATGGAAAAAGTAAAATGAGATAATGCCATTTACTTATTCACATGGATATTCTATTGGTCGAATAATCACATGCAATATCAATAACCACTTTCATAATGATGGAATGCATAATGCCAGACTATCATAACCACGTAGACAAGGCCTCGTTCTAAGACTAAAAATAAAATTTTGTCAAGGCCTCGTGCCAAGACACTAGTTTGTCTCATGAGACCTACCGATGCATCGAGGAGCTATAGCGGGCTCCACCCGTCACTTATTAAGTCTAATGCATTCCTCATATAGATAGGTTTAAACATATCATAAACCATAACATAATCGTATCACATAAAACATTCATAAAGGAAACATAACATTTCCACATTTCAATCACAAGATATAAATACAACACATTGATATAATAAAAACACTTTCAAAACCATTTTCAATACCAAAATAAAAGAAAATTAAATCTTTGTATTTATTTTTCATTTAAAAAATGTTATGGCTTGTAGAGGAAGCCAAAACTCAAATAATGGTCATGGCGGTGGAGAAGTCATTGTCTCCGCATACGTAAGAAAAACATTCCTTTTTGTCGTTTAGTAAAAACGCTTTATATAAAAGATTCCTTTTGAATAAAAGTAAAATTCAAAGGGGTTTATACACCGTATACATGAAGGTTGTGTATAAAACCAAATATGCCTCAATGAAAGGATATTGAGACGAAGTCCTTACAAAGATCATTTTTAAAATAAAATAGATCTATTATGTGTATTCATTATAAGTACACATAAATAAAGTACAAATACAAGATATGACATAATAATATTATGACATCATTTGAAAGTAGGATATTAACCCAAAGAATGGAAATTGGGTTAAGAAATTCCTTTACCTCGTGTCCGACTTGACTGGACCATTCTTTAACCTCCGAAATAATTAACTAGAGTTAATTTATAATCACTTATGAACCTTTTTGATGTTTATTATTCCTTTTATATCACTTATTACTATGTTATGAACATTACGTAATTATTTATGTTAATAAAGGTCGTTTTGTCGATCCTAGGTACTTGAGTCAAAAATAAACTTCTTAAAATTACACTTTGTTCATGTGGTAAAATATCCATTATATCCATAATTATACTCATGATGTAGATATCATATATATCATATATATCCAGTATATACATGCATTTATAATATTACATAACATTTATAGGTAAGAAATGAAATGCACCGTTCATGGAGACGGTAAGCCGTACGTACGCATGAACACTAATTTCATTTCTATTTCATATTTAATGGAATGAAATTATAATTATATAAATTTGTACTATAATTCTAGTATAATATAATGTATAATACCATTTACCCCATCCTTTATACATCCCACATATGGCATTAACGATTCAAATCACTTTGAGGGGGCGGTAGTCCGCACTTCCTAAAATGAAAATATCACGTTTACCAATAATGGAAACCATAAAGGTATGCCATAAATGATAAATACAGAAGCTTAAGTAAAACATAAACATATTATATATCATATATAAATATTGTGACATCTTAATGGCCACCTTTGAAGGTGTTATATGAGTTTTGAACAATCATAGTTTCAGGAGGCAGAAATTCACCATCCACAGAAACAGTATGTTCTTTAACCATTAGATGTAGGTGTGTGTAATTGTAGCTAGAATCCTTCTTATAAAAACATCCTAGTATATTGAGTATAGTTTTTTGTGTTACAAATTAAATTAATGAAATGATTTTAAGGGGTTGGAGAAGCAAAATAATACAAAATAACATAAGAGAAGACATTACCTTAAAATTAGGTAACTCTTTTTGATTTGAGCCAAAGGCTTCCTTGGGAAGCATTCTGCCAAAATTGAAACTTCTAGGGGTAAGAGAGGGAAGTTGGGAGAGTATTTGGGCAGAGTTTGGCCGAGCCAAAAGTCTTTGAAAGTGTGAGTAAGGTGGTAGTGGTGGGGGCCTTTTATAAGAGGAGAGGAGGGGCACTCTTGGAAAGTCATGAAATGTTACTTTATTATATAATGCGTTTCGGATTTTAAAGGTCCCAAACTATTATATTTCGAGGATAAGGTGATAAGGGTTCGAAATATACTCATCCAATAGGCTTTGAACAAGTATAATTCTTAGATTTTACATTATCCTTCCATTTTATTAAAATCGTTAATTAATGAGGTAATCGTTGCATCATCATGGTGTCATAAATAATTTAATTTATTTAAAGTCTAAAAATTATAAAACAAATATCATGATGTAGGAAATCTTATTATATTTATAATTAATTTTTATAGTAAAAAATATGACTTGTATAACCCCATTTAAAAATTGTTTTAGTAAAACAACTTATGTTTGTGACATTTTTTTTAACTTTAAATTAAAGTTATTTATGTCATTTTCCTACCAAAGTGGCTCCATGGGGTCCCCAAGTTGACCCATGGATTTTTTTGGTCGGCTATGACACATAAAATAGGTTTAGGACAAGTGTAAAGGTATTTTCATATTTTTATAATATCATTTTTACCTTAAATTTCACTAATTACCTTTAATCGCGATTAATTAAACTTAAAAGTTACTATTCACTGAAATATTATTTTAATCCCATTAAACCACATTTTACTTACTAATGGCAACCATGTATATCGGATTTTTTAAAATCAAATCATAGAAGTGGTAATGTTTCATTTAAACGAAAAATCAGTTTTTTAACTACCACTTAGTGGTTTCACTATTCCTCAAAAATTGAAGTTTTTCAGAACAATGCCAAAATTTCACCCTAAGCTATAATTGATATTCCGAATTAAAAATTGATTTATATTTTAATAAATTCCAAACCTATAAGTTGCATTAATTAATTTTATAATTAATTCCCGCTTTCACAACAAATAGCGTTTTTTTTAGAAAAAATATATATCCAAAGATTGACAATTGTTTATGTCCAATTTCAAAGTGAAATTAATTCTAATGACCAGCATTGGATAAAATTGTAAAAATATATTCTAATTATACTTTAAAACGACTCAATAGTATAATTTATCACTATAAATTATTTTGATTAAAAAGGTTGTTTTTAAGTATTTTTCACTATTCAAAAAAAATTGGATGTTCTCAGAAAAATACCAAAAAATCAACATAGGCTAATTTCGATATTCTGAATCCATAAATGAAGTACATTTTGAAATATAAAATATTTATAATTTCAAAAAGTGGGTATTACTATTCATAACTGCTACTTTGATTGGCCACGGTGCGTTGGAATCTCAAACTTGCATACAATGCAAGCTATTGCATTATTGAAAGAGAAGCGTATCGTGGAAGCTCGGGGTGTTATAGTAATATTTATAATAAATAATATACATAAAATTAGTAAAAGGAATATCTGTGGAATAAAATTAAAAAAGAAGATTTTGTTCACACTTTTGTAAAGAAAACATATGCTAAAAATGTAAAAAATATTCTTTATAATCCTTCATAATGAAATTAAAAGGAAATAAAAAATAATCTTAATTGATCATTAAATTATAAAGAAATAGATTCTTTTAATTATTTAGAAAATATGGAAATGGACAAATAATATTATTGATCATAAGGAAGTGATAAGGGTGAGCTCACATAAAATCAATCGTTTAGTTAAATTGTGAACCAAAGGAAGGTGAAATATCAAGAAGAACTGTAAACTGAAAAAATAAAATTAAATATAACACAACCATAGTGTGGAATAAACATAACATATATGGATTATATTTAAGAATAAAAGTTATAACTCAATTAAAGTAAATTAAGTTAACAACAACCCATATGACTTAGGTATTATATGAGTCAAAGGGAAATAAATGGATGTGAAAATATACAAGGAAAAATTGTATATATTATATAATAGGTTAATAAGGTTGTATTTACACCATATAAAAGTAATGTGGTGCATAATAAGAGGAATTTCTAATGGAAGTGAAATTACTATCAAGAACCCTGACCTCAAGTCTTGAATCAATTGGTGTTTGTGTCTAATATCTTGAATAATCAAATTAAGTATATTAAATAATTTATTCATAAACTTTTACATGTATATTTCAATTTTATTTTCCATTTATTATCATATTTAATTCATTTATTATATATTCTTTTCACTTATCAACTACTTGGGGTTGTTCAGTGAATTTATATGAAATCTATTCAATACCTTTAACAAGGTCAAATGTAATAAAAAATGTTCTATAATCTCTAAAATTTTGGAGAGAGAGATATATATATATATATATATATATCAATCTAGTAAAAAAATTATACCGTTCAATAGGTTGTCCAATATTGAAACGAATTAATAAAAGTGTCACAATTTGATCATTTTAAGTTTCTTAAGTAATAACGATCATTTATTATTAGTATTATTAAAATAATGAATAATTTAAATTTCTAGAATATTAATCTGGTCATAAATATAATATTTATATATTAAATACACTTTTACAACCATCGATGTATGCTGGTGATGAAAAATGAAATATATATTTCATGGAGGTGGTAATTTGATTGTAACACAAGTGAAATTTTCATTTTGTTACGGATGAGAGGAAGGTATATAATGGTTATACCATTAATATAGTAACATTTAAGCATAATAATTATTCTTATGTAATTATATCCAGATATGTATAATTATTTGGAGATTTTTAATATGAATGTAACTTGAAAGTACTATGTTAAAATAATGACCACTCCATTTGAAGTCCGCCTTTTAACCATTACTTAATCCATCATAGATTGGAATTTTGGGGAGACCAAAACCTAATGAATGTGATAAAGATGATTTTGAATGTATTTTTAATATTTTTTTGATCTTGTATGGCTTCTCTATGATGAGAAGTGGGGTGTTGAAGGGGTACTTTTATTGGTTGGTGGGTGGCATTTTTTTAAATATTAATTTCTTAATATAAAATGAGATGTCATATTTAAGGTAAGTGGATACAATATAAGTAATTATTAATAAATCCCTCATATAACCATCTAGAGAATAATTTTTGTGGTATTTTGAGGCTTCACCACTTAATTTAACCTTTTTACCATATTTTAACCTTAAAAGTGGTGAATAATTTGTACCTTGGTATCTTATTTTCATTAACAAAATGAATATAAACTAATTAACTAATTATTAAATTAATATTTTATATCGGAAACCCATTTTTCATAATTAAATTTATAAAATTGATAAAATAAACTTCAATATTAGTACACATAATACAATAAAATACGTTTTAGATAGATGTATTTTTAGGATACATAATTCTTATTTAATAAAAATATTATGATAAAAATTATACACATGATATTTATTGGTTACTGATTAAATAATCTACGGTTATTTGGATTTTAGAACAATCTAAAACTGAATGGAATTTAGTGAACACTTAATTAATGGAAAATAGTACAAAATAGTTTTTATTATAATTAAATGTAACATGTGTTCCCCAATGCTAATAATAGGTTCTTAAATACAAAATATTATTTTTAAATTCATTATTTCCCTCCCTAAATACAATTTTGTTAAAGAAAACTATTTCAAAAATTTATAATTCAAGATTATATATTAATGATTTTTTAAAAGGTGTAGTATTTGTAAAAAAAAATTAATATTCACCTAAAAATTAACCTTTTAGAAAAATCCCAAAGAGACCAAGTGATCTTATTTTAAGTGATTATTTCAAAAAAAGCATTCATTTTATCAATGTTTTTCGATATTTATGATTTTAACTATTAAAAGAAAACATAGAATATAATGAAAACATGTTTTTATAAAAAATGAATTTTTTATACATTACATGTTTTTAATATTATTTCATATCAATTACCAATTAAATGAATGTCAATATTTTTTGTAAATTGTAATTTATTAATATAATTACACTTTAAAATTTTTTAATTTAGTTTATTATGATAAAAAATACATTTCTTCAAAAAGAATATGCCTTTTAACACTAAATTATTTTAATCATATAAAATTATATATTTATCTTCTAACAATTACATTTTATTTAATCAATTTGTATAAAATCGGATAAAATAAATATTCAAAATAATAATAATAATATATGAGGAATTTAAATAAAAACTGTTATCAGTATTTTTATATACTTGAGGTTTTAGCCTTCATATAAATTTATTATTTATATTTAATATTTTATTCTTATGATGTTGTATTATTTATGTTGAATTAAAAAATATATCAAAGTTCATTTTATATGGATGTTTCTTATGATATAATCTCTTTAATATAGTATTTATTTAGTGGAAAAACTAACTAAAATATTTGGATGTTACATTAAATAAGTTGAAAGTCTATCATAGTAAATCTACCTCAATTATTGGTTCAAAAATTTATAATTAATGGAATTAAAAAATAGTTCAAAAAAATAAATAACCAAATCCCTCAATGACATTATATTTATATGAATAAAAAATACATTGATATGATTTTAGATGATGTGCATTCTGAGAAACTATGATTTCAACAACATTTATAATGGAATAGATTTTATAGTTTTGATATTTATTGAAGGTAATTAATCTTAACCAACCCAAATGCAAATTTATAAAAAAATAATTCATTAAATACCTTATTTTTAGAGGAACTTAATTAAATTATGATGAATTATGAAATGACATCAACTAGAAAAGATAAATAAATATTACTCGCAAAGTCCCATTATTCTATATCACATTGTGGATCCTACCATAACTGTTAATTCTCTGAAAAAAACTAAAGAATGTAATAAGAATTAAACTCAAACTAATAATAATTCAAAAAAGATCTTTTGACAAGAAACATATATAAATCATAACAAATAGACATCCTCCTACCCTTGATTTACAATAACTTATGAGATTAGATCATGGAAGATTGACAGTCCAAAATGAATGAAAAATTTATACAAAGAGATGGTGGAAACATACACATAGAAGATAGAATAATAGTAAACACTCATCATAGGTATGCAAACCTCACTAGAATCCATGAAATTAATTCCATAATCTGAAGTAATAATATCCTTGTAAAAGTTCTATTTAGAAGTGTAAAAGTATTCAAATGTAGTTAATATCTCTCAATAACTCAGATAATTTAAATACCCATGATTCACCATAATGAAACATGTTATGTTACAATATAATGGTAATAAAACATAATTTCCACTTCAATTTTGCACCATCCTGGTGTGTAAGAACCAGAAATTTATTATAGGTGCTTGGGAGTATAGATGGAGGATAAGCTATTATAAGGTGGTGAGATTGTAAGATTCCAATATTTTCTTGAGTAATATCTTGTGAATATTATGGAGCTATTTTTCTTATTTATGTACCTTTGGTTAGGTTTATGACATGGGTTGTGTTTGGGTGGATTTTTAAGAAACTTTTGAGAAAAGTGGACTATACACGGTTGGTGCCTGGTTAAAGTAAACCATTCTCCCTGCCCAGCTAAGCATGAAGAACTAGGAAGAGGGTATCCGCATAGATAACATATGGTTTGACATACCATGCCCCCAAGCCTAGTCAACTGGGCAACCCAAGACAGCGAGGGGCCACACAATTGGTATACAATTTTTAAACTATGTGCCCCTACCCTTAAAAAAATGGACGCAATTTTATTTACCATAAAAATTCATTCTAAAATCCCTTTAATCCTCAAAGAACCCTTACTTTGAAATTTTCTCTAGACATAATGTTATTGGGTGATTCCAAAGTGTTCTAGAGGGGTTTCTAAGGCCCCAGACCTCCATTTATGGCGATTTGAAGCCTAATTCTCATATCTTCATCTCAGTTAAATTCATCTCCCATTGTTTTAGAGAGTTGTTAGCCCTTATTTTGAGGGGTCAAGATCAATATTTATGTAACATCGATCTATGCTTAATGGATCTAGATCTTGAGATATGATATCATGATTAGTTGGATTTTAGATTTAGGATTTAGAACCAGATAGTGTTAATCATTGTATTCTAGATAAATATGATTCAAATTGGGTGATTGTTAATCATCAATTTTGGAATTAAATCATGATCACGTTCTATGTGGTTTATCTACTCAAATTGTTGAAATCAATTGACGAGTGTTCTTCATCACTGTTCTTAAGTTAGGTAGTCTAAAAGTAAAATCCCATAGTTTTGATTAAATTATGTGTATTAAATTTTATAATTTCTATAATATGATTAAAAATTACATTCTTGGTTAAATTAGTTAATTTGGTAAATTCATTAATTAAAAGATATGTGAATGTGGGATTTTGGGGTTTTATATCATGAATAACCAATTTCTAAATTAATTATTAGATATTGATACTTTTTATTTTAGATAATTAATTGTATAATTAATTATGATATATTGGTGTTCTGAATTGAATAATTAATTGGTGAATTAATTATGAAACATTGAAATTGGGATTTGGAATAATTAATTGTTGAAATTAATTACAGAGTTATTCAAATTGTTGAACATTATTAATCAATGTAAAAATTAATTAATGGGCATGGCTAGGTTTAAGAAAATGTTATTGGATATAACTAATTTTTAAATTAACTATGGCACTTAATATATCGTTTAAATTTGATAATTATTTGAATAAAAATTATTGTTATATTGAAATTGTTGAATAAGGATAATTAATTATAGAATTAATTATTTGAGATAGTTATAATTATTAACTTCTTTGAGGTGGAACAATTAATGGAGGAATTAATTGGGGTGGTTGAATTACTAGAGACATGAAAATTAATTGATTTATTAATTAGTGATATCGAATTGTTGAGATGAAATTAATTAATTAATTAATTAATTAATTTGGGTAATGTGATAATTTAAATATGCAATTAAATAATGGGATTAATTAATTGATGAATTAATTAAGGTGATTAGTGAGATTATTTAATAGTTTAATTAAATAAAGGAATTAATTAATTATGAATTAATTAACAAGGATAATGTGGAAAATTAATTGTAGATTTAATAGAAAGGTTGTATGGGTTAATTAATTGTAAAATTATTTATTTTATATTTTTATTGTTGATTTGAGATGATTAGTTGTATAATTAATCATCTGATATAGAGTTATTGATTTGAGATAGTTAATTTTAGAATTAATCATGTGATATTGAGTTATTAATTTAAGATAATTAATTGTAGAATTAATTATGTGACATGGGACAGATTGCCGACAGATGATGAGAACGTGGAAGCTGGTCTTAATGGTTTTTATACAGGGTAGGGGACATTCTTTATAGTTTTGAATGAGTTGTTTTCAGCCATGAACTGACTGTGGAGGATTGGTGGTTGTTTAAGTCATTGATTCCATGTGGTGCTTCCCCTTAGCCCTTAAAAGTGGGTTTATGATAATAAAAATATAATAATTTTCAATTATGTTATATTGTGTTACAGATTTGAGATAATTAATTTTAGAATTATTTACGTGATATTGAGTTTCTGATTGCAGATAATTAATTTTATAATTAATTATTTAATATTGATATTTTGAGTGAGATAACTAATTGTGGGATTGATTATGGTATTTTGAGTTTGTGTATACTGATAAATTAATTTATGAATTAATTAATGGGATTGACATGCTTAATTAAATTGGGAAAATTAATTAAGTGTACTTTTTAAAAAATATAATTATTGGATTAGTGATTTAATTGATGCGATTAGTTAATTGTTTAATTGAATAATAGAATTTATGTAATTCATTAATTTTAGAGTTACTTAATTAAATTGATGTGATTAATTAATTTTTTAATTAATTAATAATATTGATGTGATTAGTTAATTTTTGAATTAACTAGAGGAGTTGATGCGATTAGTTAATTGTTGAATTAACCGGTGGAGTTGATTGGATTATTTAGTTATTGAATTAACTAGAGGAGTTGATGTGATTAGTTAATTTTTAAAGCAACTAGAGTAATTAATTTGACTTATTAATTGATTTATTAATTAGAGAATGCGATGTGATTATTTAATAATTGAATTAATTAATGTCGTTGTACTGATTAGTTAATTGTCAAGTTAACGAATTGAATTTTTGTGCAAAACTAATTGTTGAATTAGTAATGAAATTGGTGTGGATAATTAGTTGTTGAACTAAATATGAACTAAATATTGGTAACATGGTCATAATAATGTCTGGTGAAAAAAAGGTTACATGGTCATTTATCATGAATTAAACAAAGGAAACAAGGTCATTCTAATGTATGACGCATGATTGGTAATATAGTAATTTATCATGAATTAAACGATGATAACACAGTCACTCTATTGTGTGATGTGTGAATGGTAACACGGTGATTCACCAGAAATCTAAGGATTGTAACATGGTCATCCAAATTGTGTGGTTAAATAAATTATAACATGGTCATTAATTTTTGAAATAGGGATGGGAACATGTTCATCAATATTGTTGGATTTAATGAATGTTAACATGGGCATTTGTTGGGCAAAAATCCCTCAAGGTAACATTGAAGTATTTTTGGGTTGATTGTGTTTGTTGACAAAGCAGGTTTTCATGGATATTTGTCGAATTCCCGAGAAGTTGTTGACATTACATGTTGACAAAGAACTATGACAAAGGAAAGGACAATCTGGAGGCGGTACAAAAGAGCAGTACAAGGTGGCGTCGTTTTCCAGTGTTTGCCAAATTTTTGGGGTCCAAAATTTGGAGTTTGGTGAGCATCGCGAAAAGAGGATTTCAATGAAGAGCACAATTTAATATGGCAAAGGCATGAATTTCGCGAAGATAGGATGCATGGTTTGGAAATCGCAAAGACCAGAAGAATGGAGGCGGTGATGCTTCGCGATTACGTCAAGCTTCGCGAACGGCAGAGGCTGAAGCGCATCGCGGCGGAGAAGGGCTTTGCGAGAGAACATCGCGGCGAAGGTGCGAAGGAATGTTGGGCTTCGCGAGGGAGCTTCGCGGCGAAGGCGCGAGCCGCGAAGGTAAGTTGACGGTGATTCATCGCGACTACGTCAAGCTCCGCGAACGGAAGATTGCGGTGGAGCTTCGCGATTTGGACAGAATTCTGACAGAAACTTTGGAGCATCGCGATTTGAGATGACGTGGCGTTGACTTCGTGCGGAAAGGATGAGGGTCGGTGGAATCGCCTATAAATAGAGGCCGACCCCTTCAGGCGAAGTAGAGAGAATTTTCAGAGAAAATACTTTGCTCTCGATTTGCGAAGGTGGTTCACAGAGCCAGTGTGCTTCGCGAAAGAGGTGCTTCGCGGCGGCTATTGTAGCTCCGCGAAACCTGCGAGCTCCGCGTTGGCTTACTTAGCTTCGCGAGGGTCGTTGCATTGCGACGGCTTGAGCATCGCGAGAGTGCTTCGCGAAGAAGCTTCGCGAGTGAGCTTCGCGAAAAGGCAGGAGCTTCGCGAAAAGGCAGGAGCTTCGCGAAGGCCTGTTTGAGCTTCGCGAAATTGGGAGCCTCGCATTGTAGGGTGCTTTGCGAAGGTCTTTCCAAAGGTTGTTTGCCCAGTGGATAGTGGCAAAGGGGTATTCATCTACGGGTGAAAGTTGAACCTCAACAGAGCATCTACATACAGAGAAAGATGCATTCATTCATGCAAATGAAGAGACCTACAGGTCTATAAACTGTGAGTTAATCACTTCCAAGAGCAGTGAGCTTAGGAAGAGGAAAAAGGTGATCCTCTCCACCGGCAGTGAGCCAGAGAGAGAGAAACAGGGAGTGACCCTTGGGAAAGCAGTGAGCTGACCCTAAACATTGTAAAGGCAGTGAGCCTGGGCATAGAAGTGATCTAGCCCGAACCTTGTAATCCACAGCTAGTAAAGATTAGTGGAATTTGGTACGACCGGCAACCTGTCGGCGTATGCTCCTTGGACGTAGCCCTTAGCGGTGAACCAAGTAAAATTGATGTGTCCTGTGCTTTCTTTACTTTCTGTATATATCGTGCAGCAGGAAAAAGAGAGAAGAGTGTTTTGCTTAACAGCGAAACAAGATCAGAACGGGCATTAATTTTTTAATTGGTCATACCCTGATTCACCCCCCCTCTCAGGGTATCCAGCCTAGTGGACCTAACAAGTGGTATCAGAGGGATGGTTGAAAGTTGTTCTTCTCTCAATGGAGGTAACCAATCATAAAGGGATTCCGATCTTCGACGGATATAATTTTCAGATATGGAAGAATCAGATGCAACACTATTTCCGATCCTTGGGAATGGATGTGTTTTCAGCAGCTATGCATGGTATCACAGCTGATATTAATAGTGGTGCCTTATCATAAGCTGAGCATAGAGAGTTGGATGCTGATTCCAAAGCAATCAATGCCTTAGGGGGAGCCCTTTCCAATCCCATCTACACAAAGGTGATGTCATGCAAAACGTCACATTCCATGTGGGAAAAGCTTTTGAATATATATGAAGGGGACACAAAAGTCAGAGAGGCAAAGCTGCAGGTGTTGTGGAACAAATATGAAGATCTGAAAATGAACCCGAATGAGTCTGTTGATGCATTCTTTGATAGGGTAAACATTGTTGTGGAAGATATGCGAGGTCTTGGAGAAGTCATTGAAGACATAAAGATTGTAAAGCGCATCTTGAGGAAACTTCCACCTCGGTTCAATCCGAAAGTTTCAGTACTAGAAGATAAAGATCCAAAAGAGTTGACATTGGACAATTTGCACAGTACCTTGGTTGCATATGAAATGAGGAACGATGATAATGAGGCTGTGGAAAAGGGGAAGTCTAAAGAGGTGGCATTTAAGGCCATGAAGAAGCTCACCATTGAAGATTCTAATGAAGAAGAAGAGACAGATGAGGTGATTTCATTCCTTTCTTCGAATCTACAAAGAGGAAGAGGAAAGTTTAAAGGTAAACTTCCACTAGCATGCTTTAGATGTGGAAAGGTTGGTCATCTTGCGGCAAGATGCCCCAAGAAGTTTCAAGATGATGATGATGATGATGACGCTGAAATTCCCAAAAAGAAGTCTTCAGCTTTTGTGAAAGGGAAGAAACAATTCAAGAGAAATTTCTTCAAGAAAAAGAATCTTCTCTCACAAGAATTTGAAAGTTCAGATGAGTCTGAGGATGAAGAAGTTGAGGAAATAGAAAATTGCAGAGATCGTGGAGTAAATGCCTTGGTGGCAATTGTTGGTAGTTCTCAAAAGGGAGAAGAAGCTGATGCTAAAGAAGAAGAAGAAATTGAAGGGAGAATTGATATGGAAGCCGAATTGGAAGCAGCTCTTGAGGAGATAGATGTTTGGAGAGCCAAAACGAAGAAAGCCAATAAAGTGGTTCGTGATGCCAAACTCTACATGCAACAACAGGATGAAGAAAAGTCTGAGCTGTTAGAAGAAATTGAAAGACTAAAATCCTCAACACCAGAGAGCTCAGAAAATATTGTTGATTATAAGCTTAAAATTGAGGAACAAAAGAAGGAAATTGATTGTCTGACAAACACAGGAAAGGAGCAGGTTAGATGTATCAAAGAGCTTGAAGAAGAAGTGGTCAGTCTGCGACAAAAACTCAAGGATCAAGATAAACTCTTGACCCCCAATGTGATATCTGAAAAGCAGGCTATTCAGAAGACAGAGAAGATGAAAGCGGAGCCTAGCAGTTCAGTAGGAAAGAAACAGCAATTGACCTCAGATGTTAAGGTCGTTTCTGGGCTTAGTCAAGAACAAAAATTGGCGACAATTACAGACAGACCGCAAGCACTCATCCCGAAAGTGAAGGTTGATTTGGGAACAAAATAGAATCAGAGTATTCAAAGATCCCAAAGGGGAAATCACAGTGCTGAAATATCACGAGGGAATGCATCCTATATCAGGTGTTATTGCTGTGGGAAAATGGGACATTCACAGTTTGTGTGTTCCATAGCCAAGAGATACAGAAGGGAACATGAGCAGAGATGGCAGCCAAACAGAGAACGGTTTTCCAGAACACATTTTGAAGGACACTGTTTTTGGTGCGGAGGATTTGGACACATGGCTAGGTATTGCACATCAATCATTCAGAGAAATGTGTCAAAGAATAATCAAAATGTTCGCAAGCAGCAGATCAATAAACCAACAAGTGAGTTAAAAGTTCAGAACAGATTTGCAGCTCTGCAAGATGAGGGTGGTCCATCATGCTCTGAGAAAGAACAGAAGCCTCAATCCATGCCGAGTGTGAAAGAAAAAGTATGGACCAAGAAGAAGAAAAATGAGAAGGCTGTGTTGGCGGAGATTGCCCTTAAAGCATCAGATCGATCTGGTGTTTGGATCCTTGATAGTGGTTGCACATCCCACATGACGGGTAATAAGGATCTTGTTACAGGCATCAAATATGACAAAGAAGGAGTTGTCAAATTTGGAAATGATGAAGGCCTGAAGATTGTTGGCTCAGGGAAAGCCAAGTTTGGGGGCAAAGAGATGAGACGTGCTGATGTCTTGGTAGTAGAGGGACTCAGTCATAATCTTCTCAGTGTCAGTCAACTATGTGACTCTGGGCACTCTATCCAATTTACCAAGAAGATGTGTGTTGTGAAAGGAAAAGATGGAGCAGCTGTTCTGCAGGGAAAAAGGTCAAAGGGAAATCTCTATCTTGTATGTGGGGAAGAAGATACTTGTCTTTTATCCAGAGAGGAAGAAAACCAGCTGTGGCATAAGCGACTTGGTCATCTATGCCAACCATCTATGGAGGATCTCGTTAAATGTGATGCTGCTAGAGACCTTCCCAAACTATCACGTGATCGCACTCATACGTGTGATGCTTGTCAACAAGGGAAAATCATCAGAAAGACATACAGGCCAAAGGAACAGAAATCAACTAGAGTGCTCGAATTGGTGCATGCTAATGTATGTGGACCTATCTCACCACGAGCTATAAATGGGCAAAGGTACTATGTTCTTTTCATTGATGACTATAGCAGAATGGCCTGGGTATTCATAATTACCCATAAGACAGAGGTGTTCAGTTGCATAAAGCAGTACAGGAGGGAATCAGAAAAGATGCTTGGGCAGAAAATTCTGAAGTTTCGTACTGATAACGGTACGGAATTTACAAACAGTCAGGTTGAAAACTATCTCGAGAAACATGGGATAAGGCATCAAGTTTCATCAGTGAGAACTCCCCAACAGAATGGAGTAGTAGAAAGGAGGAATCGGATCATTAACAACATGGCCAGAACAATGCTTATTGATAAGGACCTACCAGAGAAATTTTGGAAGGAAGCAGTTTTGACATCGGTCTATGTTTCAAACAGGTCCCTGTTATGTCCGAAGCAAGGGAAGACTCCATATGAACTGTGGTACGGAAAGAAGCCAACGTTGAAATACTTTTGAATCTTTGGAAGTAAGTGTTTCATTCTCAACAAAGAACATCATAGGAAGTTTGAGGCACGAGGAGATGAAGGGATATTCCTCGGCTATTCAGGGAAAAGCAAAGCATATAAATGCTTCAACAAGAGGCTGGGAAAAATTGTTGAGAGTAATGATGTCACTATAGTCGAAAATGAACAGACTGCTCAACGACCCAGTGAACAGTTCCTGGATGAAAGTGATGATGAGATAAGTAACCCAGGGGGAGCAGAAGTGGCAGAAGCTGACTCAGAAGAAGATACTGATGGTGAAGAGGAAAGTGTCAAGTCGGTGTCTGCGAGGAAGCCAAAGAGTCGAGCTGAGATTGATAGGCAGAATATCATTGGTGATCAAACAGCTCCAGTTCAGACTCGAAGAATGAAATCATCACAGCAAGCATCGTTTTTGTCTCAAGTGGAGCCGAAATGTTTTTCTGATGCAGCTGAAGATGAAAACTGGGTTCAGGCCATGAACGAAGAGCTTGATCAGATTGAGAAGAACCAGACATGGGAGATTGTTTCGAGGCCAGCGGACAAGAATGTCATTGGGACCAAATGGGTCTATCGCAACAAGATGAATGAAGATGGCACAGTGATTCGGAACAAAGCACGTCTAGTGTGCAAGGGGTACTCCCAAATCGAGGGAATTGATGTTGCTGAGACATTTGCACCGGTTGCAAGGCTGGAGACAATAAGATTATTCCTAGCCATCGCAGTGCAAAGGAAGTTCAAAGTGTTCCAGATGGATGTCAAATCCGCATTCTTGAATGGGGTTCTGTAAGAGGAGGTGTATATTGAGCAGCCAGATGGTTTTCTCATTCATGAGGATGAGAACAAAGTTTGCAGGCTGAAAAAGGCATTGTATGGGCTGAAACAAGCACCAAGGGCATGGTACTCAAGGCTTGATCAGTACTTGAAGAAGCTTGGTTTTCAGCGTGGAGGAGTTGATTACAATCTCTATTTCAGCAATGACAGTAATCAAAGGATGATGGTGCTAGTGTATGTCGATGACATAATTTTTGGCGGATCAGATGAAGCTCAGTGCAGACAATTTTCTGAATTCATGAAAAATGAGTTTGAAATGTCAATGATTGGAGAGCTAACGTTTTCCCTTGGTCTACAGGTGACACAAGGAAGGAATGGAACTTTCATTTCTCAATCCAAATATGCCAAGGAAGTTCTAAGAAGGTTTGGAATGGATAATTCCAAGGAAATGAAGACTCCGGTTGCTACTCGGATGAAATTATCAAAAGATGAGGATGGCAAGGCAGTTAATATCACAGAATACAGGCAAATCATTGGAAGTCTGTTGTACTTAACCGCAACAAGGCCTGATATTGTTTTCGCCACATGCCAAGCAGCGAGATATCAATGTAATCCCAAGGAAAGTCACATGCTTGCAGTGAAAAGAATAATTCGGTATATCAAGGGCACGGTGGACTTCGGTTTGACATACAACGACAAATCTCAAACAGAGTTATTGGGATATACTGATGCAGACTGGGCCGGTTCAGCAGATGATAGAAAATCAACGTCAGGTGGTGCATTCTATCTTGGTGGATTGTGTATTTCTTGGCTAAGCAAGAAACAAGATTGCATTTCATTGAGCACCGCAGAAGCTGAGTATATAGCGGCCACTCAAGCATGCACACAGTTATTGTGGATGAAGCAGCAGCTTGAAGATATGGGAGTTGAAGTGAAGTCTCCGATCGGAATCCAGTGTGACAACTCAAGTTCTATAAATCTTAGCAAAAATCCTGTCCATCATTCCAGGACAAAGCACATTGAGATCAAGTATCATTTCATCAAGGAGAAGGTTGAGCAGGGCATCGTGAAGATGGAGTATGTGCCTACAGAGCTACAGGTTGCAGACATTCTGACAAAGGCCTTACCCAAGGAAGCTTTTG
This sequence comes from Viscum album, assembly GCA_963277665.1. Classification (NCBI taxonomy): domain Eukaryota; kingdom Viridiplantae; phylum Streptophyta; class Magnoliopsida; order Santalales; family Viscaceae; genus Viscum; species Viscum album. Next base: position 711,841,479 of record OY728162.1, read on the forward strand.
AGAGGCATCGACTGGCTCTGGGAGTTCAGTCGATTCCCCACACTTGAAATAGAGTGGGTGTGGGACCCCCCCCCTCTCCCCGAGGTATGGTGTGTTTTTCCCTAATGTGCTGATATGTGTTCTCTACTATGTTACAGACTACAAAGGCGTGACCTTTGGGTTCGTTGACAAAGGGGGAGAAAAGTGCTTGAAAAGTGCTTGAGAAAGGGGGAGTGTATTAAATCTGACGATGCTAGAAGTGATCGATCAAATCATAGAAATCACGACAGCTGAGGATCGTGATAAAAGCAGAACAGTGGTGTTGGAATGGTGTGAGACGGTGTCCAGCTATCAACAATTGGTATCAACTTAAGAATTCACCAATTGGTATCAGTGTGGTTCAACAACTGGTTTTATTTTAAGAACTGGTATCAGGGTGGAATCGACAACTGTGGTCTGACATGAAGTGATTCATTGATGAACTTTACATACTACTCTTGTTTCTCACGCCGAGCATTGCTCATGTGGGCTTAGAGTACGTGTTAAGTGAATCCTTGAACACTATCACAATCGCAAGAGGCGAATGGTGGTAGCAGCTGGAAGAAGACTCAGTGAGGTATCACAGTGCAGAAAATCATCCTGAGCAAAATTGTGAAGAGTTGTCAACAAACCCAAAGGGGGAGATTGTTGGGCAAAAATCCCTCAAGGTAACATTGAAGTATTTTTGGGTTGATTGTGTTTGTTGACAAAGCAGGTTTTCATGGATATTTGTCGAATTCCTGAGAAGTTGTTGACATTACATGTTGACAAAGAACTATGACAAAGGAAAGGACAATCTGGAGGCGGTACAAAAGAGCAGTACAAGGTGGCGCCGTTTTCCAGTGTTTGCCAAATTTTTGGGGTCCAAAATTTGGAGTTTGGTGAGCATCGCGAAAAGGGGATTTCAATGAAGAGCACAATTTAATATGGCAAAGGCATGAATTTCGCGAAGATAGGATGCATGGTTTGGAAATCGCGAAGACCAGAAGAATGGAGGCGGTGATGCTTCGCGATTACGTCAAGCTTCGCGAACGGCAGAGGCTGAAGCGCATCGCGGCGGAGAAGGGCTTTGCGAGAGAACATCGCGGCGAAGGCGCGAAGGAATGTTGGGCTTCGCGAGGGAGCTTCGCGGCGAAGGCGTGAGCCGCGAAGGTAAGTTGACGGTGATTCATCGCGACTACGTCAAGCTCCGCGAACGGAAGATTGCGGTGGAGCTTCGCGATTTGGACAGAATTCTGACAGAAACTTTGGAGCATCGCGATTTGAGATGACGTGGCGTTGACTTCGTGCGGAAAGGATGAGGGTCGGTGGAATCGCCTATAAATAGAGGCCGACCCCTTCAGGCGAAGTAGAGAGAATTTTCAGAGAAAATACTTTTCTCCCGATTTGCGAAGGTGGTTCACGGAGCCAGTGTGCTTCGCGAAAGAGGTGCCTCGCGGCGGCTATTGTAGCTCCGCGAAACCTGCGAGCTCCGCGTTGGCTTACTTAGCTTCGCGAGGGTCGTTGCATTGCGACGGCTTGAGCATCGCGAGAGTGCTTCGCGAAGGAGCTTCGCGAGTGAGCTTCGCGAAAAGGCAGGAGCTTCGCGAAAAGGCAGGAGCTTCGCGAAGGCCTGTTTGAGCTTCGCGAAATTGGGAGCCTCGCATTGTAGGGTGCTTTGCGAAGGTCTTTCCAAAGGTTGTTTGCCCAGTGGATAGTGGCAAAGGGGTATTCATCTACGGGTGAAAGTTGAACCTCAACAGAGCATCTACATACAGAGAAAGATGCATTCATTCATGCAAATGAAGAGACCTACAGGTCTATAAACTGTGAGTTAATCCCTTCCAAGAGCAGTGAGCTTAGGAAGAGGAAAAAGGTGATCCTCTCCACCGGCAGTGAGCCAGAGAGAGAGAAACAGGGAGTGACCCTTGGGAAAGCAGTGAGCTGACCCTAAACATTGTAAAGGCAGTGAGCCTGGGCATCGAAGTGATCTAGCCCGAACCTTGTAATCCACAGCTAGTAAAGATTAGTGGAATTTGGTACGACCGGCAACCTGTCGGCGTATGCTCCTTGGACGTAGCCCTTAGCGGTGAACCAAGTAAAATTGATGTGTCCTGTGCTTGCTTTACTTTCTGTATATATCGTGCAGCAGGAAAAAGAGAGAAGAGTGTTTTGCTTAACAGCGAAACAAGATCAGAACGGGCATTAATTTTTTAATTGGTCATACCCTGATTCACCCCCCCTCTCAGGGTATCCAGCCTAGTGGACCTAACAGCATTTATTAGTGAAATAAAGATGGTAACATGTTCTTCCAAATTATGTGATTTAATGAATGGTAACTCGTTCATTAATTGTGTAATAAGGATGATAACATGGCCTTCTAAATTGTGTGATTTAATGAATGGTAACATGGACATTCATTAGTAAATAATAATGGTAATAATTGTACTTCGAGATATGGACTCACATGAGAATAATTTGAGCTCCGTCATGAGTTGACTCAAGTTCTAATATATCATATCACCATTTAACACTTCGATCTTTGAAAAGAGTCGATGAAGGTATTAAGATATGATATTACCAAGGGGACACTTCGGGCTCTCGCATGATCCAAAGTTAGTATTGATGTATGGGTATCCATGAGAACCCTGGAGTTAATGATGTTATATAAAGAATAAATGATAATTTGATAAGTCTATATTTATGCATTGTATTATTTCATTATAAAACAATATACACAATCAGAATAGATTTGTTTTAGACATCGTTAGAGGTGGTCTACTGAGTTTTACTCACAAAAAACATAGGATTCTTAATCGGTACCCGAATTGACATGATTTTTTTCTAGACTGTTATGGGAGAAAGCCTTGTGTAAGATTACAAATTAGGGATAGAAATGGAGGTTAGAACAAGACACAGGTCGGGACCCGAGTGGGAGTCATTAGTGTCTTTCCTTTAAGTTGCATTTTTTGACACTTATACACTTATGTTCTCATAGAATGTTTCCATTTTCAATTAAATACTGTATTTATAGTTTGTTCATCTTGTGAGATTGGTTTTTTCTATGGTTTCGTATATGCTTCCTCATTTTTTTTATTTTTTTACTCTAATTAATGATGGTATAGTCTTCCTATGATCGATAATGGACCCTTGCTGCTAGTTGGCAGTTTATGGAATACATGGAGGTGCGCTTTAGTTCATGTACCGACCCGATCTGGGCACTGTTGTGTGGATCCAAGGTCGGGCCATTAAAAATTTGTATGAGAGGTCCATTTTATTTTCTTCTTCTTTTTTGTTACTATTTGGGAAAGGTAGACAAGATACTAGGAAGATTTGGGGCTTGGTTATAAGATTTTTTAGGGGAGTAGCTACCCATATATGGGGAGAACCTAAGTGGCTAATGTGAGATTGTCATTATTACTATTTTATACTATAGTTTAATGTTATTTCACCATGGGTGATGAACTTGTTGTGTGATGTGATTATTGTTTTTTGATTTGTTGAGATTGAATCTTGGACCTGAATGGAATAAGAGTTGAATCTGCATGCATCATTTTAGGAACTCAGAAATATTTTATGACATTCATAATTGTTGGAACACATGGGAAATATGTTTTGGGTATGTTGTTGAACTTAAACTAATTTTTACATGCTTATAATATTGAAATGAAAGTGGTGACTAACATGAAAATGAGAAATATTATAAAATGATTCAAGATGTGAATAAATTCGTTTCTAAATGGGAAAAATTAATAATGAAAATGTGTTCACCCTTTTTAACCAAAACCTAGATGTCAGATGGATAAGGTTAGATATAGTGCCTCAGTGTTCACTATACAACAGGAAGAATGGGGAAATAATTTATATGGTTTTTTATATATACCTCTTGTTAACATTATTAATGTTGGGAATTAATAATCCTGGTTTTGTTTAATTAACCCTTGATTTTGGTAGTTTGGGTAGTGTAAATTCTCTAGTTTGAGAACTTAGTTGTGAGTTTTTTGAAGGACATTTTGGTTTTGGATAGTATGGTGAGACGTTGTAGGATAGGGAACCCCAAGACATTACTCAGGTTAAGGGGTTTCTTAAATGGGATGTAACATAGGTGATGGAGGATTGGTTGTGGTATTTATTGATGACTTCTTAGTGTAATTTAAATCTGTGACGATGATGTCCTTTACCTTGAAATCTTCCCAGGTACACTCGGAAAGCACTGGCTTTACACATAACTAAATGAATGTGTTTTGGTTGGATATGTGACCCCTTGGAGGTTGTGGTTATGAAGAGGCATATGTGTGGTTTTGGGTGGTGTGAGTAATGCCATCAGTATAATTTTGATAATTTTCTTATGAGGTACTAGAGGTCGATGAATACTATGAGCCATGTTCCTTAGAGGTTAAATTTTGGCCAATGTGATGTTAATTAAGATCCTAATTTGGGGAGTGATGTTTTATAAGTACGTGTGTGGAGAAATACCATGGGTTGGAAGTGGTGGCATCAGAATGCCAATGATTAAATTAAAAGGTGAATGGTCAAATTCCTCGGACAAAGGCATGGGCGAGATTTGGAGTTGGTGGATATATGTCTTTATATGAGGTATTTGCTGGTAAGGCATAATGCCAATGTTGGATAGTGTTCTTGTGGTTGTTTTCTGGTTGAATTGGGAAACACAAAAAGTGTGTTTATGATGTTGATATTAAGAGAATGATTTTTTAGAGGATTATCTTTTACATGAGTTGGATCATAGTGATAAGATATTATAGGGAAAGACTGTGTGGTTAGTTCCTGAATTGTGGAAAAATAGACATGTGTAGGAGGAAACCTCATAGAGAGAAGTGGAAAAGGGGACACAGTGGCCCATCCTTACATTGATTTGGAATATTAGAAAATCATTGGAGTACATATTGAGGAATTGATGTTATAAGGTGGATGGATTGTAAGATCCCAATTTTTTTCTTAAAGTTTCTTTAGAGTATAACTCAAGGAAGAGTTGTTATAATACGGGGATGTTGTAATATCCTGACCTTTTCTAGAGTTATATCAAATGAAAATTTAAATACTCTTATTTATATAAGTACCATTGGTTGGAGTTATGACTTGGGGTGCATTTCGGTGGAGTGTTAAGAAAATTTTGAGAAAAGTGGACTATGCACGGTAAAAACATGGTTAGAGTAAACTGTGAACCCATACCAGCTAATAATGTGGACTCAGGCATAGGGTATCCACATGGACAACACATGGTTTGAAAAACCACACACAGAAACATTTTTAAATGTGCATCCCTAGATAGTGAGGGGCCACAATGTTATTGCTTGGTTTGTTAAACTGTGCCCTTACCCAAAAAATCATACACCTGGTTTTATTTCACCTGAAAATTTATTTTAAGATCACCAAACCCTTGAAACAGCCTCATTACAACCCTGACCCAAGTAATAATGTTATTGGGAAATTCCAGAACTTTCCAAAGGGGTTCCCAAGGCTCCTGACCTCTGTTGATGGATATTCTATGCCCAATTCTTAGATATTCATATCTTCGAGTATGCAGTTTCTTCCCCATTGATTTATAGCCTCACTTACATTCTTCTCCCTTTAATTTAGTCGGGTTTTAGCCCCTATTTTTTTATCTAGATCTATACTTTTTTTAAGATAGATCTGGGTTTGTTGGATCCTGATATAGAGATATGAGATCTTGATTCATTTGATTTCAGATTTAAGATTCAGATCTAGGTCATGTTCATCATATCATTCTTGATAGATATGATTCGAAATTTGTGATTTTTCATCAACAATTGAGGAATTAAATCATAATCCCCTGCTATGATGATGTTCTCCTCAAATTGGGGGAATCTGTTGATGATCATTATTCATCACCGTTCTTGATCTAGGTGGTCTAAAATTAAAATCCAATAGTCTTGATTCCAATTATGTGTATACAAATGTTGAATTTCGATTAGATGATTAGAAATTTGATTTTTATAAAATAAGTTAATTTTTGAACTAATTAATTAAAAGATATATGAATGTGGGATATGTGGATTTTAGACTCGGAATAATTAATTGATAAATTAATTATGAGATATCGATATTATTTATTTTAGATAAATAATTGTAGAATTAATTATAGGATTTTAGTGTTATGAATTTAATAAATAAATGAGGAATTAATTATGAGAATATGTAATTATGGTTTGGGATAGTTAATTGTTGAAATTAATTATGGAGTTATTGAGATTGTTGAACATGATTAATTAATTATAGAATCAAGTATTGGGATTGGCTAAGATTATGAAATTATTATTTGGTATAATTAATTGCTGAATTAATTATGGTAAGTTAGAGATGATTGAAATTAAATAATTATTTGACAAAATAATGATTGTTCTATTGAAGTTGTTGAATAAGGATAATTAGTTTTAGAATTAATTATTGGATATAGTTATAATGATTAAATTGTTTGAGATGGAGAAATTAATTGAGGAATTAATTGTGATGGTTGAATTAATGGAGAAAGAAAAATTAATTGATGAATTATTTGGTGATATCAAATTTTTCGATGGAATTAATTAATTGATGAATTATTTAATTTTTGTACTGTGGTTATATAATTTTTAAAATAATAATTGGACTAATTAATTGAAGAATTAATTAATGTGAGTATTGGTATTGTTTAATTGTTGAATTAAATAGAGTAATTAATTAATTGTGAATTAATTAATGGTCTTGATATGAATAATTAATTGAAGAATTAGTTGAAAGGTTATGTGGGTTAATTAATTATTAAATTAATTATGTGATATTTACTTGTTGATTTGAGATGATTAATAGTAGAATTATTCATGTGTTATTGATCTTTTGATTTGAGATGATTAACTGTAGACTTAATCATGTGATATTGAGTTTATAATTTCAGATAATTAACTTTATAATTAATATTGCGATATTGGGTTATTTATTTTAGATAAATAATTATAGAAATAATTATGTGATATTGAGTTACTAATTTGAGATAATAAGTAATAGAATTCACTATGAAACATCGAGATCCTAAGTGAGATAATTAATTGTGAGATTTATTATGGGATTTTGAGTTTGTGGATATCGATTAATTAATTGATTAATTAATTAATGGGGTAAACATGCTGAAATAATTGGGGAAAATTAATTAAGGGGATTTATGAGATAAAATATTGTTGAATTAGGGATGTAATGGACTTGATTAGTTAGTTGTTGAATTGAATAATAGAATTGAAGAAATTAATTAATCATTGAATTAATTAATATTATTTCTGTGATTAGTTAATCATTTAATTAACTAGATGATTTGATGTGACTAATTAATTTTTGAATTAACTAGAGGAGTTGATATGATTTTTTAATTGTTTAATTAACTTAAGTAATTAATGTGATTGGTTAATTGATTAATTATCAATATAATGTGATATGAAAAATTATGTTCTGGATTAATTAATGTTATTGTGGTCATTAGTTAATTGTCGAGTTAACTAATTGAATTGTTGTCTTTAACTAATTATTGAATTAATACTGCCAATGGTGGGGATAATTAATTATTGAATTAATTACGAAATAATGAATGGTAACATCATCATTCTAATGTTTGATTAGAAAATGGCAACATGTTCATTTATCACAAATTAAAGATTGGTTACATGTTCATTCTAATGTTCAATGTGTGAATTGTAAGATGGTCATTTAGCATGATTTAAAGGTTGGTAACTTGGTCATTCTAATGTGTGATGTTTGAATGGTAATGTGGTCATTCAAGAAGAATTAAAGGATGGTAACATGGTCATCCATATTGGGTGATTAAAAAAATGCTAATATAGACATTCATTTTTAAAATAAGGATGGAAACATTTTTATCCAAATTGTATGATTTAATGAATGGTAACTTGGTCATTAATTTTTGAAATAACAATGGTAACATATTCATCCAAATTTTCTTATTTAATGAATGGTAACATGGGTCATTAATTGTGTAATAAGGATGGTAACATGGTCATTAAAATTATGGGATTTAATGAATGGAAACATGGTCAGTCATTGTGAAATAAGAATGGTTATAATGGTACTCCAAGATATGGCCTCACATAAGAATAATTCAAACTCCAGCATGAGTTGAATTAGGTGATGAGATATATTATCACCATTGAACACTTATATATTTTGTATGATTTGAATAAGGTATTAAGTTATGATATTACATAGGAAACACTTCAGGAACTGGTATGAGCTAAATATAGTATTGAGTTATAGGTATCCTCAGTAATCTTGGAGTTAATGCAGTTAAATAAAGAATAAATAATAATGTGATAACTCTTTATTTATGAATTCAACTTATTTATTTGTAAAATTTCATACTTTGTTTGACATGATTTATTTGATACACCATTTTTGGTGTCCTGTTGATTTGTACATACAACTTACTTGAGCTACCTGATTAGTAACCAAATAAACTTCATTGTTTTGTGGACAAGTTAGTGGAAAAGGCCCTATGTTAGATTGCTGATTGGGGAGGGATATTGGAGGTAGGAACTATATGTGGTTCAGGACCTGAGTGTGAGTTGTTAGTGTCTTTACATTTAGTATAATTTTTAAACACACATACACTTATGCTACCATAACATGTTTCCCTTTTTAGTTAAATAATATATTTTTAGTTCAGTCATCTTGTGGAATTGGTTTTGTCTATGGTTTAACTTGTTTTCCATATTTATTTATTTGTTTTCTGCTATTGTTTTAATCTAATTAATGATGGTGTAGTCTCCCCATGATCGATAATAGACCCTTGCTGCTAGTCAGCATCCTCTAGCATAAGGGGAAGTGCGTCTGAGGTCATGTGACCTACAGACTCGGGGCACCGTTGCTTGGAACCTGGGCCAAGACGTTAAATAGTGCAAGAATTTGGGCTCTAATACGATAGAATATACATCCTAATAAAATCAATGAGTTTCAATATATCACAAAATGATCTTTAAAATTTTCATCAATTATTTGAATTCTATAATATCATCACTCAACCAAGTTAGTTCCAGAAGGGTCTTTGACTATTGTGTAATATTTTAGGGCTTTACTAGTTACTCAAACCGTATTTTCTTTATGTCCTGAAGACATGTAAAATGATGAAAAGGTCCGTATCATTCACCAATTTATTCATACATTGGGATGCTACTACATGGTGATCCCAGTCCAAACGTAAGGTCCAATTCATCCTTCATCTCACTTGTCCCACATTAAACATTCTCATAGTCAAAAACATTTTTTATATGTTCGAGTGATTATATAACTATCTATGCTTGTAGTTCCATCCATTCCCATAATTCTATGTCTATTAATCCCTTTATCTCTACATAAGATGTATACTATGGATTGTCACCATCGATATGAACTACACCTCTACGTGATTGGATAGCTAGGGGGATTTCTATAGGTGGTAGTGCTCATTTTTGCATCTTTATTTTTATCCTATGAAGGATATTATGGCACAATTCCTTGGTTTCAAAGGGATTTCTGGATGGGTATTCATAAATAGATGTACCTAAAATCCTTTATGATGTGAGAGTGATTATTATGATATGATATTACTACATTTCCTTCAAAATCGTCCGAAATTTATTTTAATTAATCAAGAACCTCCTTTCATCCATAAATTATTTGAAACACAAGTATTATATATAGTGTTTAACAAATTTAATAATAAAAATATTCAAAATCGTCGTAAAATTTTTGGGTTATCAAATTCATCCACACATGAATATTTTCATGTCCCCTTGAAATAATTCAACATCAAACCAAACATAATAAAAAAATTCATAAAGGGAGAAATTTATTCAATTACACTATTAAAAAATAGAGATAAAACGAAGGAGTATAAATCTCAAAACTCATCAAATAAAAAGTGACCAAATAATACCACATTCAGGAATTAAAACTCAATATTGGTTTCCAATTCCAATTTATTCATCCTTTCATCATTACACAGGACACATATTTCATACCTTACAATAAATTAATTTCCCTCATTATTAAAGATCACATAGTAAATGTTATGATCTATATCTAATATATTTACTCCATCAATAATAATTCATGTTTCCTAAATCTATAGTTAGAGTCAAACTAAAAAAATGAAGATGAATTATATTATTATTCCAATGTCTATGATGGTAATGGTTTTTATGTATATATGTAAAAATTAAATCCTAGGATCAAAAAAGGATGTTAGACTAATATATAAAGTGCATGATATTAAATTAATCTTTATTTAAAACTAATTCTCCTTGTCATCCTGAAATTAGAAACAATCAACAATTCTATTCTTCTCTTTCTCAGAGGATCACAACTTCATCCATCAAAACTAAGACGATATTTTCCTCTCTCTAAAATTATTTTTTAGTTTTTAATATAATTTTCACAATAAGAAAAGTCTTATACCATTATAACTAAATCAAAACTAGAACATTGATCATATCACCAAAATCCAATTTAAACTATATTTAGTAGTAATAATAAAAATAGGGGGAGTTACTTCGCTATAGTTTAATCCAATTTTATCATTACTCGCTATTTTTTAAAAAAATATAGGGGAATTATATATATATATATATATATGTATAATTATTAATGTTTTGTGAGACTTCTCCACAATAATCAATAGATCAATACCACATTATAAAATTTAGAATAAAATTCCCAAATCCCCATAAATCAATACAAAATTACAATTTAGGAGAAATCAGAATCATGGAATTGTAATAATGAATGCTTATAGGAAAGATAACATGAATTGTATGGTGGATTACTATATGTGAATTCATATCCTCTACGATCTTCTAAATATATTAGATACTGGATAGGTGTCAAGATTAAATGGGATAAAAATAATCAATTGATGTATTCAGTTATTTTAATTTTATTCAAAATGGATAGGATTTGATAATATTAACAAAAAATTTCTGACAGTGATCCATATTTCATAAATCTCTCATGAAAAAGTTTATAAGAAATACTATATAAAAGTGGTTTGGAGTACCTATTAGGAATGGGAATAGTAAAATTGTTTTATCAAGTCATATAGAAAATAAAAATAACCAATTTACTAATGAAAATTCACATGAATTATAATATATATTAAAAATAATATCATTAATTAGTTCAAAACAACTCAAAATTGTACTAAGCATGTCAATTTTTTAAAATATTCCCATTGAATAATTATTTATGAAAATATATAATCACTTTTTTTCCAAAAGTTATATTATTTAATCTAGTAGATAATGTATTCTAGATTAATATGGGGAAAATAATCAATGATTCATGGATCCAACCCCAATTCATGAACTAAACGTTATCCCCAATGTTTAAACACAGATAAATAGATGGTAGAAAGTTATTGGTAAATATGAGAAAAGGAATGGAACCAAAATAATAAATATAGTATAACATTATATCACTTCATTTTTTTTACTTGATGATAGATGTTTTTTTTCCTTTTTAGGTTCATTTTGTGTCTTTTAGGGATAGAGATCATCTTTCAGGAAAGAGGATAAATGCTCACCGATGCCAGATTTTTTAAACGAAGGGAGTTTGGGTTTAAATGTGTCAAATTATATAAAGGTTATGAATTGGTTATGGTTTTAATTAGAATCATACTCGGAGGTTCTAATGGGGGATATTGGTGGGTACTTCATGTAAGATATATTTACATGATAAATGTAGTGAATAGTATATAAGATCATTTTTAGTCACAATCCATGTGATTTTATTACAACCCAAATTTTTTTTCACCACAAAATATTTATATAAATCATAAATTATATTCTCAGTGCATTAGAAACTCAAGGTGAATCATTGTTTAGTATATCTGATACAAGATTCATTTACACTATAAAACCATAGTCGATGACATAAATGTCCCATTCCAAATGGTTTAATATTTTCTATAAATATGTCCTTTTTTAGATTACATGTGAAATATCCCATCGCAATCCCGTGTAATACTGTAGGTGTATTCCTCCACCAGAATGGTTTTCTTGGTGTTATTGATAATCATTGTAGTTGGTTGTCTTCTTTCAGGAATGTTCAAACTCCCTTTCAATGTTTTTAATTTATAATCATGTTTTATCATCTCCATGTGATGTATTTCATGATAGTTTAGTAACAAGGATGTGATATTTATTGATCCTTTGTATACTTCCTTCGTTTATTGTCTTTTAGAGGCCCATATGATTTTTTATAATCTATTTTATCAAACATTTTTAGTTTTCTACATTTATGATGTAGGTGTCTCGAGATGATGGATTAATTCTTGAACTTTTACATGTTATTATTAAATTCCATTGGGATTATTAAATGAATATTAATGATAAAAAAATTGAATGGTTTCATTATGTGATTCATGTTTTTATGGGGGTTTCTTTAAAAATGGATTTGTGTACATGAAGTGTTTGATTAAATGATTTAAATGGTGGTTTGTTTTTGAAATTGGAGTTCAATACTAGAAGTATAAAGGCTTCAATGGGAAAATATTTTATTATATTTGTGCAGTATTTTGAAATGTATTTTGACAAACATTGAAATTTGTATATCCTAGTGTGTGTTAGGAATATAATTTTACCTCTTTGTGTGTGTGATTCCACAAGAGGGTTCATGTCACATTAGTGTGTGTAATCACAATATAGTTTTTATTGGTTATACACACCTCATGTGTAGATTGGGTATTTTATTAAATGTTTTGTATGTATACTCATAGGTTTGAGCTGAAATGTTGTGATTTTTTCATTTACGGTTATTTTATCACATGAACATATATTTCATAGTAATTTGATCCCATTATTAATATATTATATATCCATAGTTATTTACATATTTTATTTGTTATTAAAAATATTAAAAGATTTGGTGAGTATGATATAATTTTATGAAAACATAAGTAATTTTTTTAAAATGGTTTCAGTTTATATTAATTATTTTCAAACCGAAGTTGTTTTAAATCTAGAACTGATTCATTCCTAATATTAAAACTTTTATAGATTCTTTTACGATATAATTCTGGGATTTTTTCTCACCCCCTAATTTTTATTTTGGGTAGTTTTAGATGTTTTTTACAAAAATTAATAAAGGGACATGTATTATATCACACACCAGTTTCTATTAGACTCATATTGTTCTTAGGGAGATGGTTCGGTGGTGATAAATGGATAAATAGGGTCTTTTTTAGACTTATCATGTTTTATAATCCCAGTTTGTTCCATTTTGATTGAATTTTTATGTCTCGTGGATATGTTAACTTTGTTCCACACTGTACTTTATTTTTTGGACTTGTTCTAGTTTATTATGAGACATGATGCTTCCAATTTTTTGTACTTCAACATGTGCTAGACCTTAATGGGTTAATTGTCTTGATTACCTGGGATGACATGTTAGAAATTATAATTCGTTCCACTGCCCATACTGATGTGTTGTGACACTCCCTAGGATTGGTTCAGAGTATTGGTAGATAAGAGATAATACCATTGAAATTTTTATTTCTTGTACATAAAATTGTCCAAGATTTCTCAAATTCATTATAGAATCCGACTTACCATGGGGTCATGGATGTTTGTTTTCATGAATAAGACTTGGTGACTCAAGTTTTTTTTGAATGAACTGGATATGGGTTTTTTAAATGGATTTTTTCATTTTTTTGCACAATCCATAACATTGTTAAATATTTTCTTTTAAAATAATTTATATAGATACTAAAACTTGGTCCTATGATTTGGGAATATTCTCATGACTGATTGGGTTTTTTCTTATGTTATTTAGATAATTAATCATAGAATATCATTTTCGAATCAATTTTTGGAAGCTATGGGATAGGTTTTGTAGGTGAAACCAATAATTAACCCTTATTTAGTGGAAGGTGTAATCCACTCTATTAAATCTCTAGGTCAAGCAGGCATTGAGATACAAAGATGAGTTGTCGATTATGGATCATAATTTACTAAAAAAATCCATCCATATTCCTTGGTGATAAAGGACTCCAAGAATATAAATAGTAGATTAAGATGATTGATAGGACCTTAAATCTTATGAAGACTCCTTAATAATCTATGGATTTTTTCCATGTACATTTTTGATAGTCTGTGAAGGATATGGTGGGGATCTCTTATGTTAGGAATGTTGAAAGAGGATCTCACCTAGTCTTCCTTTATGAAAATAATCAACCATTACTTTTTTTCTAAGACATTATGTGTAGAAAAGACCTCGGAGTTTCTAAAATTTGATCAAGGGGATAATTTCATTATTGTGTATTTCTCCTATTTTACTGAGTTTGTGAATTTGGATTCGGATATATTAACCTATGGTTACATGAAGGCACAAAGGTTTGAGTTTGGATTGAGGGATGATATTCACTTGATACTAATTATCATGTTATTTCCATCATTTTTAGAGGTAATCGATAAGGCCAATTATGTGGAGGTAGATGTATCTAGGAAAACAGGGTTGGGAAGAGATTTAGTTTGTTCTTTTATTAGTTAGGGTTTATCTACTAGCTAGAAAGGGAAGTTAAAGGGTATCTTGTTTTCTTTTGGACCAATTCTCAGGGATTTTTTAGGAAAACCGTAGGTTATCTTCAATCAGCATAGAAGGTTTGCTCTTAAAAGACTAATTATATAGAGGTTCCCATGATATGGAATCATCATGGAAAAACAATTCATTTGAATCATTTTTGATAGAGGATGTCCCGAGGCAGTAAGAATGAGTAAACTCTCATTAATGATTTTCAAGTATGTAACGATGGTTCCAAGGGTTGTGGGTCTTATCCTTAGGATAATGGGGATTTTATGTGGCTAATAAATCGTAGGGAGGAACTAGAACCTAATGTATTTAGGTGGTGGAGTATGCACAGGAGGAGTCTGAAGCTTTACCGACTACTGTTAGGGGTACGGTGTTTTTATCATCATCAATAGTCAATGAATTTTTTGATAAAGGTGATACTCAATATTTTTTATCATTAAATTTAAATGATTACGTAGGCATCCTTTCTAATCATATGACATTATTTCTGTATAATACAATTCCTTTGGGAAAGAGGTATAAACAAGGTTTCAAGTGTTAAGCATGTCATGTGATGATATTCGATCTTGAGGTAAAGTGGGAAATCTTAGTGCATGATCATGATATCATCAACCTGATTATTGGAATGGGTTGGATATTAAGTATTAGATTGATTGTTTTTTTCATTGGGATTAGTTTTTATCTATTGAGGGAGTCAATCATTAATTATAGTGTGAGTTTTAAACAAGGTCTTTGAGAGTGGGGAATACTATTATTTATGCTGGGGTAATCTCATGTTAGTTGTTGTATATGTTTATTGATGCCTTTTATTTCTATTTGATCATTCCACATCATATGGAGGCATGTGGGTACCCCAGAGTCTTTCTAGATTATTTTTTTCATTACTAGCATAGAGAGAGGTAGAGTTTACCATTGACATACAACATTGTAAGATGTCCATTTCTATTCCATATTATCATATGGAACCTAATGAGTCGACGAAATATAGGTTCTATCTTTTGAACCTCATGTATAAGGGATTTATTCATTCAATCATGACACAATGGGAAATTATTATCCTCTTGTATATGAAGGTAGATGAGATAATTTTAGTTTTAGTGGATTATCCAAAGTTATATTAGGTGGACGTAAAGAACAAAAATCCCTTTCCTTGGATTGATCATATCCTTGATCAGCATAGAGGGAATCATTGGTTTTCAAAGATCGATGTTCATTCATGGTACCACCAATTGAGAGTCCAAGAAGAGGATACACCTATTGAAGTAGTTAGGAGTCAATACGTGAATATGGAGTATTTGGTTATTCCATTCAGTATCACCATTGATTCCATGGTATTTATTCATATGATGAACCATATATTTCATTGGTTCTTGTACTATTTTGTTATAATAATCATGAATTATATTTTGGTGTACTCAGATTCATAGGAGGAGTCCATGGACCATTTTTATATCACTCTTAGAATATTGAGGAAACATTTATTGAATGCTATGATTTTGAAGTGTGAATTCTAGATTTAGGAAGTGATGTTTTTGGGGAATGATTTTATTTTGAGATAGGCTCCGTAGTGGACCTTGATAAGATATAGGTGTTTATGTCCTGAGAGCATCTTAGAAAAGTTTTTGAGATCAAAATATTCTTGGGGTTAGATTATTATTAATGGTGACTTGTTTAAGACTTCGACATGTTTTTTCTCCAACGAATGATATATCCCATAAGGATGAAAATTATTCAGTGGAATGAAAAATTTTTGAGATATTTTTTGGAACTAAAGAGTAGGTTTAGTTCGTCTGTGGTTTGGACTCATTTGTAACTTGGTTGGGTAATGATTTTTTTCTTTAATTCCTTGGGTACAAGTTTGGGATGTGTCTTGACTCATGGGAAATAGTTGGTGTCCTATAGCTCTTGCTAGTTATAACCTCATGGATATTTACACCATAAATGTATTAATTACATAATAAGTTAAAAATTAAAACAATATGTTATAAGTTTTTACAATGTAATTGTTTTTCCATAAATGATTAAATTAAACCATAAATTAATCTCTTAGTGATTTTTTAACCCAAAGCAAAGCCTTTTCGGTGTATGTGGAATGATACGACTTTATGTTGTAAACCCATGATTTAGGATGTAAATTCCCTATTACTAATGGTTTTAGTTTCACTTCATTAACTTTCCCATATGGATTCGATTTGTCGGTTTCTCTCTTGAAACATACTGTAATTTGGGGTTATTTTATGTTTCTTCCTCCTCTAAATCTCTTTTCTTATTGTGGTTGAAAAACAATGTGGTGGGTTTTCTTCCTACAGGTATGTGCAATACACTCTACCAACATTTTTTTATCATGGTTTGGTAGTAGTTTTAATTTTTTTTAATGGTTTAATTACCATTATGTGATCTCAATAAATCGTTTATAGTTTTTTCTTGTGCCCTGTATTCTAGAGGCTGATCTTCTTGCTTAAAATATATGTTGTTGATGGGGCTCATGTTTCCTCCCTTTTTTAGGCATGTGTCTTTATAAAAGGATTCAATTCCTAAATTTCTATATGTTCAGGTAAATTAATATGGGGATATTAAATTAATATTCTTTATTTAACATTGGAATTGTAATTTTGTATGAGATTCATGTTTTTAAAGGGGTTTTCTTTAAAAAATTATTTTCACACACCACGTGTTTTATTAAATTCATTAAATAGAGTTTTGTGTTTTGAAATAGGACTTAAAGAATATAAGTAGAATGGATTTGATGTGAAAATGTCTTATTAAAGGTTATAATGGTTATGAAATGAATTTTTAAAAAAATAAAACATTTTTTTATCTTAGGTGATGTTGGAAAAGACATGCCACTCTTTCTGTGTGTGAAGTCGTAATGATTTTATGTCACATTAGTAGGTGTAAGGACATTATAAGTTATATAGTATGGACCCAATATAGTTCTAGATTGGGTATCTTCTTTCATGTATAGTATGTATACCTTTTGGTCAGATCCCAAATGGCGTGATTTTTTATTTATGAATGATTTATCAAATTATGTTATATTTCAAGGTTATTTACTCACACGCTTATTATATGGTTTATCAATAGTTTTTATCATATTTTTCTACGTTAATTTAATTTTTTTTGGTTTTTTTGAGTACAAAATGATTTTAGGAAGACGAATGTAATACTCTATTAAATTGATTTACATTAGGTTATTGCTTTATAAAATGGATTGGTTTTAATGCTAAAACAGTTGTATTCACGATATTATTACATGTATACATTATTTGGTGTCATCATACTAGGATTTGTTCTAACACCCTACATTATCACTTCAATCAACTATAGATGTTGTTTTACTAGACTCAGGTAAAGTTAAGGTAACTATATACCATGTCCATTCAATTGTTTTCAATATCTTTATTGTGGGACTTATTGGTTGTGATGGATGGTCCAACATGGACTTGTTTAGACTTGTCATGTTTTACCTTTCTAGACTGGACTATTTAGTATGACTTTTTATGTATCATATATATGTTCTCTTTCTTCAATTTTGTAACTTGTTACTTTTCCTTGACCATATTAATTATGGGACATGTTGCTTTAACTTTGTTGAACTTCACCATATATAAGACCTTCTTATGTGACATTTATATCTAACTGTGACTGATTCTTATAGAAAAATAGATTCTTCTCTATTTAGAACTATCATATTATCCTTAATCCTTGAATGTAATTGATAGCATTTAAATCATTGAATCAATGTAGTATTTAATTACATTTCCTTTATTTTTTCCATATAAAAGATTATGATCTCCAATAGGATATGGAAATGAAACATCAAATAATAGTGCTTGTCGAAGGATACAATTTCATTTAATTAATGAAAACGTGACACAAAGAACTTTTAATAAAGATAATATAAAAATATATAATGTAAAGGTGAAAAATATGAGAAAATGAACAAAAAATGACTAGAAACACACAAACATGGAATGGGTAAATTATATAACTCATCAATGTTCTCCCCAACCTCCCCATAATACTCCTCAGTATCCTCCTCCAGGTGTCAAACAATGAACACGTACTCTTCTTGATGTGAAATAGTAAATAATGAGAACACTGTAAGATATTTGTCCTACCATTATTTAATATCCATAGACTACTTCTGAATGATATCCTTAAAAACAAAAATATGTGTTTGTAGAGATGAATTTTGGTGAAGTTGAGCTACATTAGTTTCCTCCTAAAGATAATTTGGTTAACATTGAATGATATAAAAGGAAGATGCAAATTATTACTCTGTGTGATGAAAATGTTAAAGATCCATGGTCACTATAAAAATAGATAACTCTATGGTACATGGGGTATTATCAAAGCTGCAGGAATCACTAATGGTAGAATTTTATATAGTGTACAAGTTATTAGTGCTATCAATAAATGATGTGGGTTTTATCTCAATGGTCGTAGTTGTGGTTTTCTCAAAAAATGACATCTATGGAAGTGTCTTATTAGTAGGTGAGAATATAATTTATTAGGAATCTATAGAAAAAGTGGAATTGTAGGGTTACTTAATATCATGTTTAATATGAATATAACTAATTAAGATTGAAATCATGTCACGAGAATCAAAATTGATAAATGGAATCTCTTCAAGTGGCACTATCATCATTACCATTCCCTTATTTATGGGAATCCAAATCATACTAGATGTCTATGGAAATATCATCCATAATTTTCAATAACTCATGATGAATGGTTTTGGTATGTGGAGGTCACCTCAGAAATGTGAAATTATTGGGGATTAGAGGAGGAATGATATTGGTGATGTAAGAAGATGGATTAGTTGAGTCACATTGTGCATGGGTATGATTGGAGGGGGTGTTCTTTATTTTTTGAAACTCATGTGGAGGGAGTGGTGGTGGTGGTGGTGAGGGTATTAGAATGTTTAGGGTAACAGGTGTTGGCCCATTGGATAGGAGTATCTATGGTTATATCTTATGTTTCTCCTCAATGATAAATTTGATAGTATCCCAAACATAGTGATTAATTGATTTCTAAGATACATAGAGTTATGGATCCTATGTTCAAGGTGATGAGTTAATGAGTCACTGTATTTTTTTTTAAAAAAACAACTTTTAAGAATTTGACATAACATGATGTTTTGTTCCAGTTATATTTTGTATGCCGAAATAAGTTTCTAATAAATGAAATTCCTTTGAACATAATATAAATATAAAATATTATTAAGTTTCATATTAGATTAAATTCATAAGATTTATAATAATTATAGAGGTGTAGGAATAACTTAATCAGAATTTGGAGAGCTATGATATGTTCATGTGATGATAATAAATAATCTTATGAGTTTATTACAACTGATCTGTGTGAAAGTAAAATTCAATTGCTAGAGTTAGTTAAAATGAATCTTTAAATTTAATTATTACCTCATAATAAAATTAGTTATGTTAATTAATGATTTAAAATTTTCAAATTTTTTCAAATATGTGAAATAGTATATTTCTAAGAGAGTTATTTTGAATAGTGTAAATTTTGCTGCATAATGATTATCACTATGTGTTTAATTTATCTGTGTTCTACCTTAAAAAAGATCTTAATTTACCTTATAATCATTGTGTTTATGATCATTTTATTTGAGGGATTCAGGTAATGAAGAAATAGATCCTAGTGTGTGATGCATGCAACCAACCTATGTGTCAAGGGTTTTTATGGATAAGAATATAGAGAACCTCTTGATTGGTTTAAGTAAAGGTATTAAGTGGATATGAACACAATCCTTCTGATAGGATTAAAATTAGGGATACCCAAATTTAGGTTTATATACTACTTTTTTACATAAGGTTAATGAAAATTGGTTTAATTATATCCTTTTTAGGAGTGTATAAATATTTATTTAACAGTATAGGCATTTTGTTAATATGCTTCTCCTAATGCGTTTTATTAATATCATTATATGTTATTGAATTTTAGATAGTGCTAATTTCTACTTTTATAGTTATACTCTATTATTGTAAAAAAATCAGATGATCATATTTCCATTCAACATAATAAATGTATTAGTATGAGAATAGTAAAATTATATAAACTATAATTCACCTACTCTTGTAGGTTTTATTCATTATCGCATTTTAGAATACACTTGATATCAGTGCAAGTTACTATTAGGTTTTGAGAATCAGCTAACTTTTTTAGTGGAATATTTTTTTGCAAATTGTTATTTTGAATTTAAAATATTATTTTTCATATTTTATTCTTATTATAATTGAAATTATATTAGTTTTAAATCTAATAGTAATTGTGTTGTCATCGAAAGATTCTCTTGTTTTTGATATGATATTATTTATAGCTAGAACGCTATAGAACATGAATCCAAGTAGTGAAAATATTTTTGATAGATAAAATTATGAATATTGGAATGATATTATGATGTATTTTACCATTAATATGAGTATTTATAACATTATTATAATGTTTTGGGGATATAAGTTTCCTAATAAAGATGTAAAGTTTCCAATGTATCATGCAGTGACGCTGGGGGGGGGGGTAAATCAGGTGTGACTTAAAATTAATGAATTATTTTACTTTATTTAACATGTTCAAACCTCTTTAACATGTTAGGATGAGTGGATACTATATGAAATGAATAATTTTTATGAAATACACACAAAATATATTTATGAAGTTTGGTTCTAATACCTTCTCCTTTACAACCAGTCATACCCCCCCAGTTATAGAATTATCACAATATATAGATGGAAAAAATTGGGAATGTACCATTCCCAACAACACTGAGTACCATAGTCTTCCAATCTAGAGTCACACTAGAGATTGTGAGTTACCACCTACATTAAAAACTTTTAAGTCCCACAGGGGGATATTTATATTAAATTCCATAGTGTTACCAACAACCTACCAAACTGCTCGAGTCCCCCTAGAGACTTCTCCTACTTTATAGTCCTGGTGGAGGTGTCCAAAATCCTGAGTCACACATGTTATTATCCTATGATATACATATATCTTTCATCTTCAGATTTATTTTGTACTTTCATAAAATGATGTCTTTCTCCACAAACACAATGCATCGCCTGATCTATTCATGGACAATCATAAATATGTTAGGAAACTATCTAAAAACCACATTATCTGGTTCATAATTCACTGATCTTCAAATGATTTGATCATGAATCAACTCAATAAAAATTTGGGAACTTTTATTGAATTCATGCTCAACTTCAGTCTCAAATATCACTACAATCTATATACATGAAATATATATTGAATGTGAATTTCTCAATAATAATTCATGTATAACTATATTAATTTTTGTAATAATGTAAATGAAAAACCATTTAAATATTCCACAATATATTTAATATGCATGAAAATGTTTTATAATGATCACACACACTTACACTATAATACTTTAGTCACACGAAACGTGTAAATTTTACACTACCTTACTTGGTTTTCTACCACATCATTTATTTTTCACGAAGATATTATACTACCTTTATACAATAATTTCAATCACCATCAATTCTTCTTCGTGTATCCCAAATCTAGAATACCATATCACCATTGAGATATAACATGTGATAGTGTCACTCACTGTCTCTTCGCACAAAACTACTTATTAATAACTCAATATCAAGTCATTAATATGAGTCTACCTTCAATTATTGAGTCAATGTCATGAGAAGTTCTCAATATCATTTTAGAATAAAAAAAATGTTTCTTATTGATTCTTTAGGACATTATTAACCTTATTTTATATTTTTACCATGAAAAACAATTTCTGGTGGCTTATACAGGTTCGTAGAATGTAAAACTGTAACGAGGAGATCAAAAAGGTCGAGAAGAAATACGATTTCATGAATCCTTGTTGCGAAATCAGATCTCTTCATCCACTATGTTTCCACTTTAAATGCATTATAATGTTCAATAAACCCATAAAATGAAAATGATCACCTCATGTGGTATTTATAGACCAACCTCCATAGACTCAGTGCTCCTATAATTGTGGTCAACCACTCATTCTTTCATGAAATGACATCTTGTGATGATGAGAATCCCCATCACCAAAAAAAATTTAGCTCCAAAATCTATCATCATTTTTTTATGCAATACTCTTTTATGAAAATAATGTTTCATGATGATTCAATCTTGTTCAAATATTTATAATATAAAATTATTCTCAGAAATCTAGGCTCAATTCATCAAAGGTGTGTTCTTTGAAAAAATTGATGAACAAAATATCTCTGATGAGCTCGTGGTGGAAGACAACTTCCGAACTAAATTAGACATCACAAGATAATAAGATTGGATGGATCTATTTCATTATGAACCATAAATAATAGATCTATAGTAATTCTCTTTCTTGAGTCCCACATCAATTTCAAACCCATTCTTATGCTTCCATTTATAACAAATCACACCGTCACAGATCGATTGTGAGTATGGGGTCCACTCCCATTACTCTATTGAACTGACCCAAGCCATAAATCCACCCCCACTATGCTTTCTAGCATGATGGACGCCTCTGATCTCTGGTATTTGACACTGGGAACACAATGCACTCAAACAAGCTCTCTCACCCATGCTTCCAGGCTAGTGGCCAACTTCCCACATAAGAAGTGGAAACCGTCTCCTTGGATATCTCATATGTTTGTCCATGTTTTAATAGAACCCATTAAAATCACGTGGTTATATCTCATATAAATAGAAAATACATAATTCAATCTCCATTTCGTTTTCAAACCTTATTCATGTAATTTCTTTCCTACTAGGATTAGTGTATTATCCTTCATAAAAATTGGCGCATTTCCTAGAACATATGACATATTCTACAATCATCGCAATAAGAACTCATTGAATTTAAATCTTCTCAAATTATTTAAATTTTTTTAACTTTAACAAACCACTTAGGTTATTTAATATCCACCTTTGAATTTTTCTCAATACCCACTTCATTTTACAAGTCAATGATATCTTATACCCCTTATTGTAAATAATACTAATGATATAGGTTTGGGAAGGATTACCCATCTCCAAAATTCAAATTTTATGAAAATCCTATTATATATTGAGCCTTACAGTCTGATTTACTCAAGGGAAGGATGGAATCACAACTAGCTTATCAATGATCTAAAATTAACCAAATATTTATCTACATGAGAAACTCTATATGTAGACAACAAGAGTGAACAAATTTAACATCAATGTTGTCAACACATGTTCAATATGGGATACAGACATTAAAACCTATTTTTAGTGATGGTTCAAAATAAGTTCAACTAATCTCCTATATAAATCTCAATAAAGTGAATAAAAACGTTCAGGTGATAAAATGTATTTACTCTTTCAAATTAATCATTCCATTTTTTCAGAAAGGAATAAATATCTCACTTTTAGAATTTATTTTTCATCATGAAAGTAATAGTGAAATGAACACACCACAGTAATAGAAAACTTCAATTTCCATGCATTTGGTATTTATAATTTCCATATATATACCACTTTAAAAAATGTAATATAAATAATATATCAAAAAATATAGATATATATGATGATTTTTATTTCATTATACCCCTCAATAGATACACTCAAAAATTCTTCATTATTATTTTATTTTTAAAAAAATAAACTCCAACAATATTCTAGGATTATTTGAAAAGTTTTAAGTGGAACACATAAAGCCACTAGTCTTCTATGGTGGATAACATTCTAGCTATAAGATGATCATAAATTTTTTAAAATTTAGGTCTCCCGATGAATAAATGATTCACCGCTAATTATCTTCCTAAAAAACAAAATGTATATATGGGATTAAGGGGGGTTTTAAAACATTCTTAATTAGAGAAATTGGGATGAGAGTTTACTCTCAACATATATATATTCTTAGATGAAAAAGGATTCATCACATTTTATAGATATGAAATTTTCATTTTATATGATTTTTCCATCTTCCCAGCCTCTTCGAACTATTTGGGGAATATGATCAAGAATTCTATAAGAATATGCATAGTCTTCACTTTGTATGTAGACTTCTTTTTTCCAACACTAGAAATTATAGGTTCTTTCAAATTCTTCTTCAAGAATTCTTCTTTTCTAAGAAACCATATCAATTTTTTTAACTATATGCCGAGAAATATTAAACCTTTCACACACTCCTTTATCACTCATCAATTTACCAATTTATGAAAACTTATTAATTATTTATCATATATGTCTTTCATCAATTAAATAATTTTATTCATATTATGTATTGATTATTTTTTGAATCCAGCTCTTATCCATTATTATTGATGTTAATAGAATATTCAAAATGGTTCATTATATGACATTTAATACCATAATAGAAGTGTATTTTCTTAAAAACATACTACATGATGATTTTTTAACAAACTTCTTCTTTTATTCACATCCAAAGGATAACCTATCATATTATTTCCTTTCCTTCTTCACTTATTATTGTGTTATTCTATTTATTTCAACAAAATATTTGTGGATGATTGGTAAATACACAAACTCATCATTAAATCGACCTTATCTATTTCAATAATCATATAAATTATCGTAGTAATCATATATGTTATTGACAAACTGATTCTCATTTATGAGTTATTTTTCTTTTATGAATTTTTCCACTTCCCACCATATTTTATCCCCTAAATGAAATAATTATTTAATTTTAATAAAATAGAATATGTTGGTCGGAGTGGAAACTCAAGAGGGGGGTGAATTGAGTTCTAATTAAAATTTCTGTTTAAAAACATTGACTAAAAATCCCCCAAATAAAACACAGAATTAAACTGTAGGGAATTTATATCAAAATAAAGGTTCCGTTAGGTTCTCAAAGGATGGATTATTTCCCAGTTAATCAAATCAGAATAATTGATTAACTTTTGAAACTAACTTACTGATTTAAAACTAATATAAACACTTGCGTGTTTAATTATCAAAGTAACTTTAAAACAATTTTGGTTTTAAATTAGTTTGCAGCGGAATAAAAAAATAACTTTGAAAACAAATAAGCACAAAAGGTTTAACCAAGAGGTTCAGTCTCAAGCTGAGACTTAGTCCTCTCAAAACATTATATAAAAGTAATCCACACCTTGGATCGGGGATTACAACAGTATACAACTGTCCAGCTCCAAGACCTCTACCACTGTAATTTTTGGGAAAGAAAACAACAGCAACTAACTGTCCAAGTCACACATGACCTCTACCACTATCCCAGTGGGAAATAAAAGATGCAAGAGTTTGAGTGATGATTTACAGATCCTCCAGTTAAAGTACAGGAGACAGTGTGGGTGTAAAATACAGCAGATAACACACACTGCTCAATATGTAAAAAGATAAATCACGGAGGCAAAGATTTAGAGTTTAGAAATAGCTCTAGTGATTGTCGGGCAGCACTGGACTCATTTTGGATTGATCAGAATTGGTTCTGAGATAGAGAAAAATTAGTCGATGAAGTTCTTTTGTTATGTTCTCGTTCTCAGCTCTTCACTGGTATATAGTGATGAATGAGTTCTTCATTTAAGTTTAGTTGTCTCTTTGCATTCACACTCAGTTGTTCTTCAAGCACACCTCGTGGTGTATATCTCTTTGTATTCGTCTATTCATTTCACGTTTTGCAGTAGCACATCCTTCCTTTATTTAAAACACGAGATCCGGAAAAAGATGATTTAATTTTTGTATGTACGACGTACGGTTCCCTGACAACCAAAAACACACATTAAATAAATGTCAGTGTATTAAAATATACTTGATATGACCGTTGGTTAGATTAAATAATGATAAAGAAATTAAAGCAGCATCGGGTTCTGTCTCTGGAACGGTTTCTCTTGATATCGGTAGACTTGTGTCACGGTAGGTCTGAGTATCGGTAGGCATTTGTAACAGTAGGTCTGAGTATCTGTACACATGATGTGTAACGGTAGCTGGTCATGTATCGATAGCTTTATATCGGTAGGCTTTGCATAATGGTGACCTTCGAGTATCGATAAGCTTTGATGTAACAGTAACCTTCTTATATCAGTAGCGGTAGCTCTGTCTTGTATCAGTAGATCTATATCGGTAAGTCTGTCTTGTATCGGTGGATGTAGGTCTGTCTTGAATTGGTATACATTGATATATCGGTATACTTCCTTTGATAACAGTAGCTTCAACATATCGGTGGACTTGTGTGTATCGGTAGATCTGTTCTGTAATGGTAGCTATTATCTATAACGGTGGACTTTAATGTAACGATGACTAGTCTGTATCGGTAGCTCTCACATAGTGGTAGACTTAACTGTATCGTTAGCTCTGTTCAATTTAATCATTCTATTGGTAGAATAGGTTAAGTCAGAGTGTACAAACATCCAGTAACTAAAAGACTAATATTTAAACATAGAACAATAGAACAATACTTAAAGAAAATAAATAGCTAGATTCCCAAATAAGTATTTAACCATTTATCAACTAGGGATTAACAAACTACAAATAATAATAATTGGGATTATCAAAATATAATAAAGCAACTAGATTTCCAGAGGGTTCAACAATCTCCCCCTTTTTGATAATCACAACTTATGCTAAGAAAATTGAAATAGAATCAGAGGAAAAAGTGAAAAAAAAATTAGCATTAGAGGAAAAGGTTATTTTTTTGTTCAGAACAAAACTTCCATATTCCTCCCCCTTTCAATTGTACTATAAGATTCTCTCTTATGTCTTATTTTCTAAAGTCTCAGTTTTTCATATCCCCTTTGTGTGTTTCTCCCCCTTTGTTAACTCTTAGGTCTCATTTCTTATTTGCTCTCATTTTCTCCTCATTTTCTCCCACTTTGTGATTAACAAAAATAAGTGTAGCAGAGAAAAGACAAAGATTAGTAGAGAGTGAATGACAAAGTAATAGAAAATCATTAAAGTAGAGAATGAAGAGGAATATCATTAGTATACAAAAGGTACAGTGATAAAATCAGAACAAAAAATACAAGTGAATCCTATAAAATAGATTTAGAAACACTCAATCCTCCTCTGGAACAGGTGTCTTTCCCTTAGGATCAGCAGAGGTTTCAGGTGCAGGGTCAGCAGAGGGTTTCAGAATAGCTGAAGGGACAACTGGTGGTTCAGCTACAGAAACTGTACCGGATATGAAATCTCTGCTCCTCTGAGTGATCATCGGTGTCAAGCTCCTGATGGCTTGAACTGGAGTCATTTGAGGAGTACTCCCAGAGGCAGAAGCAGGAAGTGCAGGAGGTATAATCACTGGTCTGTCATCCACATGCAGGAAGGGCAACAATAGGTTCAGGAAATCCAATATAATGATTCTTCCTCTCTCCATTGCAGACACAAAATCATCTCTATTTTCAATGAATTTGTCCAAGGCAGGAGTAAGCTCCCTGAGCTTACTAACCTGTTCTCTGAAGGCTTGGGTCACTGGAGGTAACTTTATATTTTCTAGTAAGAGCTTTAAATGGTTGGTCATTTGTTGCTTGGTATAAACCTTCTTGAAATAAGCATCCACCTTATTCTTGATTGCCTCTTGAGAAGCAGTAGCTGCCCGCAGGTGATCATGAACAAAACTACTAACTTACCTAGTGGTAGAAAGAATCTGAGTATCTGATGCACCACTGGGACTGTCCTTAGACAATTCTTCCTGAATAATAGTACATATCTGGTCAAGGTTCATACTTGAGCTGGATGAGGGAAGAGGTTTCATTGAGAAGGTCACTGTCTCCTTGAAAGATTGAGTCAGACTACTAACTACCTTCTGAACAAGTTCATCCTGACTATTCAGATGTTCTTTAACTGAATTTTTAAAGGCCTAAAAAACTTCCACAAATTGCTTGACCACTTCTTTGATATATCGAATGTCAGATTTTACTTGAGTTTGAGAGCTATGCGTGGTAGTCAGAGAAGCAATCTATTGTCTCAAAGCAACTACAGCTCCTGTCCAACTCTCAATCTAAGTGTGGCACACTTTAATTTCATCCATCATTTCTTTCACCGGACTGGTCACACCACATCTAATGGATAACTCAAGGGATTTCTCCATGCTTTTCATCTCTTCGACCAAACTTTTCTTCATTTCTGCCACTGATTCCCTTATTGCTTCTTTCAATTCAGCTTTTAAGGACTCAAGGTCCTCCTTGGTTTCCACATTTGCAGCCATAGTGGATAAGGTAACTGATTCCTTTTGGGGTTTGTCTTCCTTATCCGAATCTCCATAAGAAAGTCCAAGAATCATATATCCGGGATCTGATTTCCAACCTTCAATGTCATATAGCACTGATACTGAGCCAAGATTCTCCCCCTCACTTGGAATATTCTCCTGAGGTATCTCTTGTAATTGTTCTTCCTAAGGTAATTCTGCAATTTCCTCTACAATTGCAGCAGATTCAATAGCCATTTGCTCTGAGTCATTAATGACTCTCTCATCAATAGGTGTTGCTACTACTTCTTCCTGATCAGGCACTTTCTTGACTGTACTAACTATCAGAGGGCTCAAACTAAGCTCTTTTTCTTTATTTTCCTCATTTTCTGCTTCACCAGCAGCCTCCTTTTCTCCATTGACATCATGATCTGATTCGGTTGCCTCATCCTCCTCAGAGGTGTCCTTGACAACATACTGGCATGCTTCTTCTCCTTTTTCTGTAGTCTCTGTATCATTTTCCTTCAAGACAGTTTCTCTCTTTGGTAGTTCTTTTGGAGGGCTAGCTGCTCCATAAGAAATAACATGATGCACAGGACTAGGGGGTAAGTCTGGGTCTCCTTCTTCCTCTACTGATGTCTCTTCCTCCTCATCTTCAGCATCATTGTAGACTGGTTCTGGCTCATCTGGTCCAAGACCAGGATCCCTCACATCCTTTGGTCTAGAAGGATGATCCACAGGAGTAAACTTGTCATAGATTTTTCCATCATCATTCACCCATGATTTCTTCCAAGGATTCCAACTAACTTTCTTTTATTTACAGACAGTTCTTGTAATACAAAATTTGTCCTTAACAACTACCAGATCATCCTGAGGTCCAACTACCTCTTTCACTTTTAGCATCATAGAAATTAGTTTTGAGAAAATAGTGCATTTGATTTGGACTTCGGTCTAGTCATATCTTCCACTTGAACCATAATCAATCTACATAAATTGATTCTCACACTGTGCTTCAGAAAATATAACAGATATATGTCTTGGAATATCAAAGTAGCAAAATATCCTCTTCTAGGACTAACAACATGT
This sequence comes from Viscum album, assembly GCA_963277665.1. Lineage (NCBI taxonomy): Eukaryota > Viridiplantae > Streptophyta > Magnoliopsida > Santalales > Viscaceae > Viscum > Viscum album. The sequence continues at coordinate 711,871,282 of OY728162.1, forward strand.
TGAATAAATTTAAACAACAGCTTATCTTCTCCTTCCATCTCTGCAGAAATTACCTTTCTAGGGGTCCCATTCCCTGTAAGCTCCAGCAAAGCATCTTCATATTGAAACAAATATTTGGTTGAAGGTACAGACATTGAGTAGAACTCATAATCTCCTTCATGTGGAACTCTTAAGTTCCTAGCCCATTCCACTAAAGTAAAAGATTCTTCCTGACCATTTACCAAAGATATCATTCTGCTTTCCTGCTCAGTCTTTTCAAAGTAGAGAAAATCATAGAACTACTTCACCAACTCAGGATAGTAAGGTCCGTTGTTGTTCGAGAAGCACTCAGTCCAACCTTGTTCTTATAAAACTTTAAGAACCAAGTACTTTCTCTCCATGAGCCATTCTGTACACACCACTTTCTGAACGACAATCTCTCTCTTTGAGAGATGCGGGTTTATTGGATTCCTTGGAGCTATAATTCCACTTCCACTTCCACTGGTAATGGCATTCGTTACTTTCTGTCTTTTCGCTTGCAGCTCATCACTCCCATATGTAACCTGGGGTCTCTTGACGTGGGCCATTACAGATTCGAGGTTTAGGGTTTTGCGGCTTGAGAGGGTTAGGTTGGAGGGATTTGAACAGATGAGTTCGCGGTGAGATTGAGTGAAGTCTAGACTCGGTTTAATATCATTTAGGATCCACAAATAAAATAAATAAAAAAATTCGATGTCTCGGCTTTAAAGAAGTTTAAAGCAACGCGAGATGTACCGGTAAAGTCTCCTAACGGTGAGGTCTTCTAACGGTGAGGATTCACTAATGGTGAGGATTATCTAACAGTGAGGATTTCTAAAGGTGAGGATTCTATAAAGGTGAGGATTTTATAACAGTGACGATTCTCTAACGGTGAGGATTCTCTAACGGTGAGGATTTTCTAACGGTGAGGATTCTCTAACGGTGAGGATTCTCTAACGGTGAGGATAAGTTATCATTCCTAATTCGTGTCTAAAGAAACTTAATCTTACTGAACATAAAGGCTTAGTGAAAATATCAGCTAATTGGAGTTCAGTGCCTATAAATTCAAGAGTTATATCACCTCCTTGATAATGATCTCTTAAAAAGTGGTGTCTAACATCAATGTGTTTAGTTATAGAGTGAGACACAGGGTTCTTGGAGATGTTGATTGCACTAGTATTGTCACAGTTAATTGAAATATGTTTAAAATCAAATCCATAGTCCAATAAAGTGTGTTTCATCTATAGAATTTGTGCACAACAACTACCAACAGCTATATACTCTACTTCAGCAGTAGATAATGCAACTGAGTTCTGTTTCTTACTACACCATGATACTAGAGACTTTCCAAGTAAATGACATGTTCCAGAAGTGCTCTTCCTATCTAACTTGCATCCAGCAAAGTCAACATTTGAGTAACTTATTAAATCAAATGATTTTTATTTTGGGTAAAACAATCCCAAATTAGCAATATTTATAAGATATTTGAAAATCCTTTTAACAGCAAGTAAGTGTGACTCTTTAGGGTTAGCTTGAAATCTTTCACACATACATACACTAAACATAATATCTGGTCAACTGGCAGTAAGGTAAAGTAAACTCCCAATCATACCTCTGTAATTAGTTTGATCAACTGGTTTCCCAGATTCATCAATATCAAATTTACAGGTAGTACCCATAGGTGTATCACTTTCCTTAATATTATCCAAACCAAAATGTTTTAATAAATCCTTAGTATATTTACTTTGATTCAAAATAATACCATCTTTAGTTTAAAAGATTTGAAATCCAAGAAAGTACTTAAGCTCTCCCATTAAGCTCATTTCAAAATCATTTTGCATAACCTTGGAAAAATCCGTACATAAAGAATTTTTCAACGATCCAAAAATAATATCATCAACATAGATTTGTACTATTAAAACATCTTTTGAAATCCTTTTTATAAAAAGAGTGGGATCATCAATTCCTTTTTAAAATCCTTTTGAAATAAGAAAGTTTGAAAGTCTTTCATACCAAGCTCTTGGAGCTTGTTTTAAACCATATAAAGATTTATAAAGTTTAAAAACATGATTTTGAAAATGAGGATTTGAAAAACCAGGTGGTTATTCTACAAAAACATCTTCAAAAATAAATCCATTTAAAAAAGCACTTTTCACATCCATTTGATATAACTTGAAATTCAGATGTGATGCATAGGCAAGTAAGATCCTGATAGATTCTAATCTAGCTACAGGTGCAAAGGTTTCCTCATAGTAAATTTCTTCTTCTTGACTGTAACCTTGTGCAACTAGCCTAGCTTTGTTTCTAATGATGTTTCCAGATTCATCAACTTTGTTTCTAAACACCAATTTTGTGCCTATGGTTATAGTGTCCTTAGGTATTTCATCTAATTTCTAGAATTTGTTTCTTTCAAATTGATTTAGTTCTTCTTGCATAGCCATTACCCAAAAGTCATCATTGATAGCATCATTGATATTTTTAGGTTCTAACTGTGAAAGAAAATCATGATGTTCAACCTGATTTATTAGAGAAGCTCTACTCTGTGTTCCTCTGTCTAGATTACCTATGATAGCATCTAAAGTATGATTCTTTAAAATTATAGTTGATCTAGTAAAGGTAGGACTAGAAATTTCATGTTCATCAACAGGTTGGGAATCAATAGAAGGAGGTTCTGGAAAATTTCCAGAACTGGATGCTTTTACTACAGGTCCACTGTCCTTATCATTAAGGTTCAAAACAGATAGATCATTTTAAAGATTTTCAAGAGAGTTCTTAGGTTCATGTGGATCAGTTTCATCAAATTTGATGTGAACAGATTCTTCCAAACATTTGGTTCTCTTATTGAAAACTCTATAGGCTTTACTAGTTATAGAGTAAACTAGGAAAATTCCTTCATCTCTCTTGGATGCAAATTTGTCGAGATTGTCTTTAGTATTAAGAATAAAGACTTTGTAGCCAAAAACTCTGAAGTAGTTAACCTTAGGTTTCCTATGGTTCCACAACTAATAAGGGGTCCTCTTAAGAACAGGCCTGATCAGGACGCTATTGATAACATAAAAAGATGTATTTACAGCTTCAGCCCAAAATTAAACAGGTAGGTCATACTCATTAAGCATAGTCCTAGAAATTTCTTGCAGGGTTCTATTCCTCCTTTCTACTACACCATTCTGCTGGGGTGTCCTAGGGGCAGAAAAATTGTGACTATAGCCACTGTGTGAGCAGTAAGATTCAAACTCATGATTTTCAAACTCACTGCCATGATCACTTATCAGGGTTTTAATCTTGAGTCCACTAAGGTTTTCTACATATTTTAAGTATTTAACAAAGTAAGAACAAGCTTCACTTTTGTGAGCAAGAAAATATACCCAAGTATATCTAGAAAAGTCATCTACTAATACATAGACATAGTGCTTCCCATTTAAACTAGAAACTCTAGAAGGTCCAAATAAATCCAGGTGAACTGACTCGAGAGGTTGAGAAGTTGAAACTTATTTCATTCATTTAAAATAAACTTTATGTTGCTTTCCCTTTTGACAGGGATTACAAACTTTGTCTGCTGGAAATTCAAGTTTGGGTAGGTCTCTAACTAAGTTCTTCCTAGCATGTTTTCTAAGTGAGTGTACATTGCAATGTCCTAATCTTATTTTCCAAAGCCAAGAATCTTTATGAAAATCATTTAAACAAGTAATATTTTGCTTTGCTAAAGAATTTAAATCAACAGCATAAACATTTTCACTTCATAAGGCATAAAATACTAAAACATTTTTAGAATTAAAAACATTGCAAGAATCATTTTCAAATTTAACATAAAAACCATCATCACATAGCTGAGAAATACTTATCAAATTATATTTAAGTCCTTCAACAAATAAAACTTTGGAAATCAATACAGAGTCAGTGTTACCAATTTGGCCTAAGCCGATGATTTTTCCTTTTGAATTATCACCAAAAGTGACAAATACTCCATCAACTTTGACAAGGCTTTTAAATCATGAGAAGTCTCCTGACATATGTATTGAACATCCACTGTCCAAGTACGAAGGATTTCTACAGGAGCTCTTTAAGCAGGTTCCCTACAAAACAGATTTAGACAGGAAATGATTTTGGTACCCAGACTTTCTTGGGTCTGGACAGGTTAGCCAACAAAACTTTAGGTACCCAAATGTGTCTTATGGGTCTCATAAAATTTGTAGAATCAACAGATTTCGAAAGGTAAACCTTATTAGATCCGTAACTCTGAATATAACTAGTTGAGGCATATAAATGTCCAGAACTAGAACTAGCAGTATTCTGTCCAGATTTAGGAATGAATTTAATTTTGGAAAATTTTCTCTGTCTCGGTTGGTATCTATACCAGTAGTGTATCTAGGTGCTATTTGTTTACCTAGCATCTGAGTAAGAGTATCTTTACCATTTGTAAATTTCTCTAAGTCTTTCTTAAGTTGGTCATTAAATAATTTCAGTTTAGTGTTTTCTTTAAGCAACTGATCATTCTTTTCCATTTCAATATCAAGATCAGATTTATGTTTAACAGTTAAGGCATACTGTTTCTTTAAACCATTGTATTTGTCTTTCAGCTCATTACAGGTTTCTTCAAATATATCACAATCTTCAAATAATTCAGATTTTGACATGTTTTCTGAGTCAGAATCATCTCGAGAATAATATGAATTTAAAGTAGGAGTTTCAGTTGTTACCTCAGATGTGTTTGTCATAAAAGACATGTTTGCCTTATTTCTGAGTTCCGTTTCAGAAACTTCAGATTTAGTGGAGCTATCCTCAGAAGCACTCCAAGTAGCCTTCATGGATTTCTTGTACTTATTGTCATTGTATTCATATTTCTTCTAGTACTTCAACTTTGGACAGTCTGCTTTTATGTGCCCTTTCCTTTTGCACTCATAGAAGACAACTTCATCTGATTTTTCAGGTTTCTTCCAATCCTTTTTCCAATGTCCTTTGTTGTCATACTTTCCATTGTAGTGTGATTTTATGAAAAAAAATTCTTCCTATAAAACTTCTTAAACCTTCTGGAAATGTGAGCCATCTCAGCATCACTGTCAGAAGCACTTTCACTGTCTTCACAGCTTGAACTTTCATTTATAGCTTGAATCATTTCCTTATCTTTATTCTTTGAAGTTGAAGTCTTGAGAGCAATAGACTTCCTTCTTGGTTCATCATCTTCTTCTTTGTTCACTTTGAGTTCTTCTTCATACATCATCAGTTCTCCAATTAATTCCTTGACCGGCAGTTCACCAATATCACACGACTCTCTAATTGAGACAGAAGTTCATCTCCATCTTTCAGGTAGGCATCTCAGTATTCTCATAATTTGTTCCTTTGATGGAACATCCTTTCCCAGAGAGATCATTGTGTTGAAAATTTCGTTGAACCTGAGATACATGTCAGAAATGGGTTCATCAGGATTTATCTTAAAATTATCGTACTTAATAGTATAAGTATTCAATCTCATTTCCTTAACATTAGTTGTTCCTTCATGAGAAACAGCTAAGGTATCTCAAATTTCATAAGCAGTTTTACAAGAAGATATTCTATTAAATTCCTCATATCCTAAAGCATAGTATAAGGCATTCATATCCTTGTAATTATTATTGTAGGCAACCTTAGTAGCTTCATTCCAAGTAGATCTAACAGTAGTAGGAATTTTATATTCTGATTCTATAGCAGTCCAAATATCAAACCCCATGCTCTCTAAATGAATTTTCATCTTGATTTTCCACTGAGCATAGTTAGTTCCATTGAAAAATGGTGGTCTATTGGTAGAAACACATTCAAGTCTATTATCCATGATAACTTACTTAAAGCAAAGATTTTAAAGAGATAAAAATTTAGAAATAACAAAAAAATTTAAGAACTTTAAAATACAACTAAAATCACAGTTAAAAAATAGAGTACAAAATATTTTAAACAATCCTCTGATACTAAATGCTGGTCAGAGTGGACACTCAAGAGGGGGGTGAATTGAGTTCCAATTAAAATTTCTGTTTAAAAACTTTGTTTTAAAATCCCCCAAATAAAACACAAAATTAAACTGTAGTGAATTTATATCAAAATAAAGGTTCGGTTAGGTTCTCAAAGGATTGATTATTTCCCAGTTAATCAAATTAGAAGAATTGATTAACTTTTGAATATAAATTACTAATTTACAACTAATATAAACACTTGCGAGTTTAATTATCATTGTAACTTTAAAATAGTTTTGGTATTAAAGTAGTTTGCAGCGGAATAAAAAAAATATATTTGAAAACAAATAAGCACAGAAGGTTTAACTAAGAGGTTCAGTCTCAAGCTGAGACTTAGTCCTCTCAAAACATTATATAAAAGTTATCCACACCCTGGATCGGGGATTACAATAGTATACAAGTGTCCAGGTCCAAGACCTCTACCACTGTTATTCGTGGGAAACAAAACAACAGCAACCAGCTATCCAGGTCACACACGACCTCTACCACTATCCCAGTGGGAAATAAAAGATGCAAGAGTTTGTGTGAGGATTTACAGATCCTCCAGTTAAAGTACATGAGATAGTGTGTGTGTAAAATACAGCAGATAACACACACTGCTCAATATGTAGAAAGATAAATCACAGAGGCAAAGATTTAGAGTTTAGAAATGGATCTAGTGATTGTCGTGTAGCTCTGGACTCCTTTTGGATTGATCAGAATTGGTTCTGAGTCCTCTTCTGGTTTTTGTCTGGAAAACAGAGTGTCATCTGCTTCCTTGACTTCCAGGTTCAGAGATAGAGAAAAAGTAGTCGATGAAGTTCTTGTGTTATGTTCTTGTTCTCAGCTCTTCACTAGTATGCAGTGATGAATGAGTTCTTCTTGTAAGTTTAGTCATCTCTTGGCATTCACACTTGGTTGTTCTTCCAGCACACCTCGTGGTGTATATCTCTGTGTATTTGTCTATTCATTTCATGTTTTGTAGTAGAACATCCTTCCTTTATCTAAAGCACGAGCTCCGGCAAAAGATCATTTACTTTTTGTAGGTACGAGGTACGGTTCCCTGACAACCAACAACACACATTAAATAAATGTCAGTGTATTAAAATATACCTGATATGACTGTTAGTTAGATTAAATAATGATAAAGAAATTAAAGCAGCATCTGGTTCTATCTCTGGAATGGTTGCTCTTGATATCGGAAGACTTGTGTCACGGTAGGTCTGAGTATTGGTAGGCATTTGTAATGGTTGGTCTGAGTATCGGTAGACTTGATGTGTAAAGGTAGCTGGTCTTGTATCAATAGATTTATATTGGTAGGCTTTGCATAACGGTGACCTTTGAGTATCGGTAGGCTTTGATGTAACGGTAACCTTCTTATATCAGTAGTGGTAGCTCTGTCTTGTATCTGTAGATCTATATCGGTAAGTTTGTCTTGTATCTGTAGCTGTAGGTCTGTCTTGAATTGGTAGACTTTGATATATCGATAGACTTCCTTTGATAACAGTAGCTTCAACATATCGGTGGACTTGTGTGTATCGGTAGCTCTGTTCTGTAACAGTAGCTATAATCTGTAACGGTGGACTTTAATGTAACGGTGACTAGTCTGTATCGGTAGCTCTCACATAGCGGTAGACTTAACTGCATCGGTAGCTCTGTTCTGTTTAAGCATTCTATTGGCAGAATAGGTTAAGTCAGAGTGTACAAACATCCAGTTATTGAAAGGCTAATATTTAAACATAGAATAATAGAACAATACATAAAGAAAATAAATAGCTAGATTCCCAAATAAGTATTTAACCATTTATCAACTAGGGATTAACAAAATACAACTAATCATAATTGGGATTATCAAAATATAATAAAGCAACTAGATTTCCAGAGGGTTCAACAGAATATTTCTCCAACAATTTATTACATGATTCCCAAACATCCAAAATAAAAAGAAGTTGCCAACATATATTGATTTCATCTTTTATGACACATTCAGACTGTATTAGATATTTTCTTTCTCTTGGATATCACATTTTATCTTTTCTGATTTCTTTGGGGAAAATAATTTATATACTTCTTCACATCAATCGTTGAAGATGCAATGGATTCCTTTGAATCTTTCTCCCCCCATGGTTTTCTATATTTTAAATTTGAATGTGCAGTAGTTAAAAAAATTGTTTTAGTAAAAATATATTTATTAGGACAAAGTTTTATCATCTTCAATAAAATTTTAGTACATTTATACTTGGATAAATTCTAGAACCCCTTGCCACTATATTGAGTATTTTAAAAAATATGAATCTTATTATATGAATACATAGAATTACTTCTTTTTTACATATATTTTGTTGTCTCAACTTGTGTATCCTCCATATTTCTTAGATTCATTTCATATTCAATTCATTTTATGTTGGGAGAAATCATCTCATATTCAAATGATTTTGTGCTTTCTTCCATAAAAGTCTTCATCTTTTGAATATCATTTTCATGCATCTAGTTTTCCATGAGTAATAAATTTTTATTATCATTAATTTTTTTATCTTCCAGTTGAAAATATTTGACATTGAAGAATATATCATGCATTTTTATGTATATGGAGATATTATTTAATGACCATTTCAAAAAAATCTTACATAAAAATATTATTTTGAAAATATTCCATTTCTTCGGTGTATCATTAATTATAAAGATAAATTTATTCATCCCTTTCTCTGACATGTTTTGTGAGGGGATTTCATATACCAACCATTTTAGCCAATTCATTATCCACAGAAACAACCTATTCATCTAGCTGCATTTTCATCAACCAAAAGTTACATGACAAATTTGATCATACATGTGACCAAAACTTTTCGAAACTTCTTCTGATTCTCTCTAATTTATTAAATTAAATTATCTTCATCATAAAGTAAACCTAATTCATTAGAATTATACTCAACTAACCTTACGCAATAATTTCAACTTTGAGTTCCTTTCAATTGAAGTTGATATTTAATTATGTTTGAGTAATTCTTCAGCTCTATTGTCACTCTTTTCTTCTTGTTTTTCTATGTCTTAACTAAAAATTAAAAATTTCTAACATCAGGTGTAGATGTTGGATTTTAAATACGAAGACCCTTTTAATTTTATTAAAACTAAAATATGAACTTAATATACTTCCAAATGAAAAAACATATAAATTAAAGTACTTCCAATATAGTCATGGCCTTCATTATGATACCAAATGACGTTTCCAATAGATTATGTAGTCACACTGAGAGGGGGTGAATCAGGTATGACTTATTTTTAATGAAATAGTTTATTTCCATTTAACCCCCTAAAAACTCTATCATCTTTTAGGATAAGAGGATACTATACGCAATGAAAAATTTAAATGAAAAAAACATAGATTATTTTTTCCAAGTTCGGTATAAAGACCTACTCCTTGCAGCAACCAATTATACACCTCTATTAGAAATTATTCACTATATAATGATGTTCGTGTCTAAGGAATGTTTTATTTTTATCAACACTAAGTCCCAAAAATGATCCACTCTAGAGTCCCACTAGAGTTTACAAGTTACCACGTACACTAGAAACTTCTATGTCTAACAGGAGGATATATATACATCATCACACAATGTTAATAATATCCAGCCAACATTTTCTAGAGTCCCATAGAAGAATTATTCTTCTTTAGAGTCCCTCTAAATATGTTTAAAATATAGATCCACATAAGATATGATCCTCTAATATAAAGATATCTTTTTAATTCAGACTACTTTTGTAATACCTCAAGATGAAGTCTTTCTACCCAAACAAACCATATCACTTTATCTTCTTAGGTAGAATATTAAAGATCTTTGAAAAAAGTATGAAAACTAAAATTTTTTTCTCAGTATTCACTAATCAAAAAATGATCTAAACATGACTCAATTCACTGAAAACTCAGGTACACCTACAAAATTAATTCCTAGCTCCAGTCTCAAAAAATCATTGCACTTAATATAAATGAAATGTATATTTCATGTTAATTTTACAATCATAATGCATGTATGAAAAAATTAATTGTCTTCTTACTTTTTGTAATAATTTAAATACACAAGCTTATCACTATTCAATGTGTTATTTCATGTGCATGAAATTGTTTTGTAATTCACACACACATACTTAAACGGTTGTACTTTCTTCTCACTACATGTTTTAATTACACACTGGATTATTTATTTTACTACCTCTATATTTATTTTTCTATATGATATTATCATACCATTATAAAATCATTTCACTCAGTCCCAATACTTCTTTGTTTATCTGAACTATATAAAAACACTTCATCCTAAAAACATGTCATATGATAATGTCTCACACTATCTCTTCACACAAAACTACTTTGTGAGAACTCAAGATCAACTCATGATCATATGAATCCAATTACTCATGGATATAATCTCATGAAAATTTCTCAAGATCTTCGCGTAACTAGAATACAAGGTACCTATTACTTATTTATATAACTATTTAGAATATTTATTCTTTCTACCCTACAAAACATAGTGTGGTGGTATACACGGGTTCAGAGAATCTAAAACCATCATCATGAGATCGTAAAGGTAGAGACACAATTCAACTAAATTTTACCTTCTTTTTAAATCAAATAACTTCATCTGATCTATTTTTTTCTCTAATTTCCCCCCGACTTTAGTTCAAATCATTAATTAAAAATGAGTTTCTCAAGTGGAATTTATAGAAAAAATACCACCAAATTAGTTATCCAATAATCATGAAAAGAAACTCATTCCTTTATACAATGGATTCATGTGTTTATGAGAATAACTATAAAAATTAATCATATAGATCCACATTGTATCTCAATAGTTTTAGGCATCACTATTTCATGTAAATTTAGTTTCATGATGATTTGATAATGTTTGAATCATTAGTCGATAAAATACATCTTAGAATCCTCACTTAGATCCATCAAAGGTGTGGCCTAGATAAAATCCAATTATAAAAAGTTCTTGGATGAGCTCGAGGTAGAAGAAAACTACCTTACTTGGTCAAACAGTGTAGGATAATTAGATTGGATGGTAGCATTTATTTATATAACATAATTGAAAGAGATACTGTAAAACTCTCTTGCGAGTGATACAATGGTTTCGAAATCATTATTTGACTTCCTTTAATGAAAAAATGGTCCATATCTAGTCAGGTTTATGTATTGGGTATGCTGCCACTACTTTCCTGAACTTCCCGATACCAATAATCCTCCACTATTGTGTAGCCCCGAAAGGTTGCTCACCTCTTCTCCCTTGCACCTGCATCTGGGAGCTCTATGCCCATCCACATCCTCTAATACACATGATGGATGGATAATGGCTAAATTACCTCGTAGTAAGTGGTTTAAATTACCTTGTATGGATCGTATGGTAGACCATTTTTTAATAGACACCATTAAACACACTTTTCCATATCTCATATAAAGAGAAAATCCAACATTCAATCTCCTATTCCATCTCAAAAATTCTTCATGTGTTTTCTTTCCTATTGGGATCAATGTTTCATAATCTAAAATAATTGATAATTTTTTTTGAAAATAATCCAATTTTTACAACTTTTTCTATTATAACGCATAGAATTTTAATCTTTTAAACTTATTAACAACAATTTCAACTTCAAAAAACTTCTTGGGTTCAATTAATCTAAACCTTTCACTTTTTTTAAATACCTATTTCAATTTAAAAATAAATAGAATCTTCTCCCATGTATTTGAAATAAAACCAGTGATATATATATATATATAAATAATTCATCATCTACAAAATTCAAATTTTATGAAAATCATCTTCCCTTTCGACATATACTGTATGATTTACTCAAGAGGAGGATGAAATAACCACTATCTTTGCAATGATTTAAAATAAACCAAGTCTAAGTCTACATTATAAATAATCTGTGTAGAAAACAAGAATGTTAAAATTTAAGATCCATGATTATAATAAACATTAATCATGTAATTATAATAGTGAAAACCCTTTTTAGGGACTGTTTAAAATATTTAAATTATTCTTATGCATTCATATTAGTAGATAGATTAAAAAAATCTAGTGAATGAATGTATTTCCCCTTTTCCAATTCACCTTTTACTTTTTTCATCAGGTAATAATCATCCCCCTTTTAGAATATATTTTTCATCATTAATAAAAGAGTGTAGTCAATACACCTAAATGAGGACAAGCTTCAATTTTCATTCATTTAGAATTTTGAATTATCAGATGCATACCTCTTTATAACATTAATATTCAAAATATATCAACTGAGATACTGATATGTGATGTTTTTTATTTTCAGATTCCCCTTAATAGATGCCATCAATAATTTTTCATCATGATTTCTTTCTTCAAGGATGAACTCCTTGAATCATTTCAGATTATTTGTAGTGTTTCTATGAGACAACATAAAGCTAATAGTCTTCCATGATTGATAACTTTCTAGATATAAGATGTTCACAACTTTTTTCAAATTTCAGAATCCCCTAAGGTATAATATTCAAATTCATTTCTATGCATGATAAAAATAAACAAAATGTATATATGTGAATAAGGTTTCTCTTTAATTATCGTCAGTTTGATTAATATAGATATGATTTTTTTCTCAACCAATATATATTCTTAAATGAAAAGGCTTCTTCAAATTTTCAAGAAAAGTAGTTTTAGATTTCTATAATTTTTCTGTCTTTATATCCTAAAAAAATATTTTATAAATATGATCATGCATTCATTAGGAATATTCACATCATTAAAATTATTTCTATAATTATTTTTTAAAACACTAGAAGTCATATGTTCCTTTTCTTTATTCTTGAAAGTTCCTTCTTATCTATGAAACAATGTCAAAAACAATTTACTGGTATATCCATACATATTACACCTTTTATAAAAAACATTAGAATTCATAATGTCAAACTTATTAGTAATCTTTTTATATTCTTCATCAATGTTTTCTTTCACCAAATCTGTCATGTTGTTTCTCTAATGGATTTATTTTTTATTTTACTCGAGATTAACTCCTTGAGTATTGATATCCAGGTCCAATTTAGAATGGTCCCAGATGTGACCTTTCCAACAAAAATATAAGAATATTTTATTGGTGTGGAAATATTCAAATAATTATTCACAAACATCTATGGAGTTTGTTATTTGACAACATTTTTCTTTTATTCATATCATAAGGATGATGTGTCATCTTCTTTTCTTACATGCCTCACTTATTATTGTAGTATTATATTATTTGTAATTCCTAATTTCTAAATGAATGGTACATAATAAAAATCATAATAATAGTGACAACTTCTCTTTCAATAATAATAGAAACTTTCAGGGTAATTGTATCTTTTATTAATATACTGATTGACATTTTGTTAGTTCTACATCTGTTGTGTAGGTTTCAAATTGTTTTAATCTTATCTCCCATGAATACATTAATGTTTAAACTATCATACAATGAATTTTCATGAAAAATTTTAGTTCAAAATTAAACAAATTACAATATCACCAATAGAGGAAAATAAACCAACATTTATTATTTTTTTGACACATTTTAACTGTCTTTTACATTTTCCTTATTTTTTATAGAACATTTATTATTTTGTGATTTATTTAGGGAATAATAATTTCTATACTTCACCACATATATATTTAAAGATGCAATGGATTCATAAGAATATTTCTTCACCTATATGTATCTAGATTTACAATATGAATCCGCACTAGTTAACAAAACAGTCTTAGTACACATTGATTTATCAGAAAATAGGGTTACCTTAGACAATAAACATGAAGTAGATTTATCATCGGATAGTCTCAAGTGATTATTTCCATTATATTGATTCTTTTTTGAAATATTACTCTTATCTATTGAATCCTTGGTAGAAATTATTATATAAAATTCAATATAAGTCTCAACATTTTCCTCTTTCATATTCCTCAATTTCACTTCTTATTCAAGACATATTATATTGAGATAAATATTCTCATATTCACATGATTTCATGATTTCTTCCCACTGATTTTTAATCTTAAAAATAACATATTCATGAACATGGTTTGAATTAAATAATAAATTGTTTGGATCCTTCTTTATTTTATCTTTAGCTTCCATATGAGAATCTTTGACATTCAAGGATATGTTGTGAAATGTTTTCCAGTGCATATATTATATCCGTAAAGAACACATAAAAAAACCTCCAAATATTACATATCAATTATTTAATAGCTTTGATAAATATTACCTTCCAAATAGAAATTGTTTCATCCATTTATCTTACATGTTTGTTGGGAGTATTTCATATGAAAACATTTTTATCCCATGATTCTCCTATAACAGTTGTCTCTTCTTCCAACTATAATTTTTCATCAGGAATTTCCACAAAAAATCTGATCATACATGTGAAAAATTATTTAGGAAATATTTTAAGATGCTATATTTTTTAGAATTGAACATATATTCATTAAGTTTTTAACTCTATTTATAAGAATTATAATCAACTAATCTTATTGAATAATTAATACATTGATCACCTTTGGTTTGAAGTTGACAATCAATTGTCTTTGAGTTCATCTTTAGATTTTTTTCCTCTTATATTTTCATATTTTTATGAATTATAACTAAAAAATAAATATATCTAATTACATGAGTAGAGTTAGGATATTTCATATAAAGATATTCTGAATTTTCAACAAATTAAAATATGAAATTTATATAGTTCTGATATAAAAAATTGTATAAGTAATTTTGATCGAATCTGATAGGGCCTTCAGTCTAATACTAATTGAGTTGTAGAATGGTTTATGCAGTCAAATTGAGAGGGGGTGAATAAGGTGTGAAATGTTTTAATTGAATTCATTTTATTTAATTAACCCCCTTTAAACCTATATAACTTATAAGGATGAGTGGATCCTATATGAAATGAAAAATGTAAATGAAATTTATAATGTAATGTTTTATAAGGTTTGTTACTAAGACCGACTCTATACTAAAACTAATTATACCCCCAAATATTAATTCCTCACAATATATAGATTTTCACAGCCAGGGAAATTACCATTCCCATAAAAACTGAGTCCCATAGTGTCCTAATCTAGTGTTTGACTAGTGTTTACTAGTTTCCACCTTTACGAGAAACTCCTGATTCCCACAAGACATTTTTTATATGACTTACCATAATATTACCTACATCCTAACTGATTTCTTGAGAGTCCCACTGGATACTTCTGATTAATCAGAGTCCCACTAAAGACTCACAAAATCACGATTCACATGAGTTATGATCTTCTAATAGAATGATCTTTGTCATATTTAGACAGCTTCTGAACTGCCATGGGATAAAATATTTCTCAACAAACAAATTGGATCACCATATTTGACCATGTATAATTTTTAATAACATCAATAACACATGGAAACTACTTGATATTTCTCTATTTTCACTGATATTCGAATTATCTAAACATGTCTCAATTCACATAAAACATGGGCAGACGTACTAAATTAATACTAAACACTTCACACTATATACTTGAAATGTGAATTTCATGTGATTTTCTCAATCATCATGAATGTATAATACAACTCATGGTCTTATTATATTGTGTAATAATGAAAATTCAAAATATTATCTATATAAAATGTGTTTTTCATGTTCATGAAAATAGTTTATAATAATCACAAAACCACAAACAGTCACATTTGATTCTAATCATATATCTAAAATGAACACATCAATATATGGTTTATTCCCTCTTTATTTCTATCTCACATAGATCTGGTAATTCCTTTATGCAAGCATTTCATTCAATTCCATTGCTTCCATGTGTAGCTCAACTCAAGAATACCAAATCACCTTTAAAATATATCCCACAATAGTGTCTTACTCTATCTCTTTTCACAACACCTCATTCGCAAGAGCTCAAGCTCAATTCATTATTGTGAGATGTAAAGACCCGAAAATTCCTTGTAAATTTGTTTAAATTAAATTGGAATTTTAAAAGACTGTAAAAATTGACTATGTGTGATTCTGAGTCCCGGTGTGCCTGGAATGAATTTCTGGCCTTTTTTTGGATACATTTAGTAAACGTGCGAGTGGATTTTTGTAACTTTTGAACAGGTGCTTGGAATTGAAATCTGAGGACACCGTTGAACTCGCATCGCCGATATTTACTTTAGGATACCTTTACCTCGACTGCTGTAGGTCGAGGGTGAATGATAGTTTTTCACTTTTTCCTTGAAAAAAGAGAAAGAACAATTGTTTATCATTTTTATTTTTTATTTGAAACTCCCATGTGGATGTTAAGAGGTGGGGACCACCAAAATTACTCCCCTCATGTAAATGTTAAGAGTTGGGGACCACCCGAACTAAAACACCCAATTTGAATCCATGGTAGTGGGGACACCTGAACCCCACTTTAATGGAGAAAACCTCTCAACTACCTATTGATTACTCCTCCCATTTAATTGTGTAAATTAATTATGCCAACTCTCTATTTAATCAATAGTGTCATTTAATTATGGTGTTAACTTAAATAAAACCTATTTTAATTTAATTGGGCATTTCATCTCTTAGGATTTTTGGGAGAGTGTTGGAAAAGGGGAGGAGATTTGGAGAATCATGGAGAAACACATCCTCTAATGAAGAACAAACTCCACGATTGAAGAATAAGGATGATGTTCGAGCCGACTTTGGAAGCGTCTTGCGGAAGCGATGAATGCCGACACCACTATTCCCAACAACTTTGTCTCCTTCCTCGCGACCTCCATCAACAAACCTCCGAGGTAGGGGTTTAATTTTGTGTGATTATTTATTCCCATGTTCTTCCCTTCTAAACAAAGAATGTGGACCAAATCTCAAACTAGTTGATCCACAAATGATTTCTTTTTGCGGGTTTGAGAATAATCACTATTGGAGGTTGTAGGGTTTGACGTTATTCATTCAAGATTTATTAATCCACTTGCTACCGACCAAACACGGAGGGTGCGGGCCCAAAGAACATGTTCTAATCTCCCCGCATGTTTCTTGATTTTTTTTTGTGTTCCTTACAATGGAAGATGGCGGCAACCGGTGCCGGCGAATGGCACCAATGGAACTCGGATACGGAGGCCTGCACAACACTGGCCATAATGAATGTGATGGAATAACCGCGGCCTCACGCCTCCCTACAACCCTTGTGCTGCCCCGTGGCCTTGTGCTGGCCCGCGGCCCCCGCGATGCCCTGCGGAACCCGCGCTGCCCCGCGGCCCCCGCACCGCACTTTCTCCCCCACGCCGCACTGCTGCCACCCCGCCGCACCGCGGGCCACCACCCAGGCTGGGCCGCCCAGCATGGGCCAGCCCAGATCATCTGGTCCAGTATGACCCAAACCGGTTCGGCTCGACCCAGACCGTGTCAGTTTGACCGGGTCGGACTGGACCCGGTCTAGTTTAGACCCTATACGCTCTTTTGACCATAACTTTGGCACCATGTGTCTGTTGGACGAACTGTCTATAGTGCAGGAAACCAGGGAGAGATTCGGTCCTTTTATTATAACCCACATGAGCTTTGGAAAAATTTTGGGGTATGGTCAGGTTGGATTGATCACGAATCCAACTAGGCCCTCAGGACTAAAAGACTAATTTCTTACAGAACGGGTGTCCATTTGACACACCGTCTATTGCGTTGAGACCCCTTTGACACGGCTATCCATTGGGATACTTATTAGCCAGACATCATGGAAGTTGGAGTATCAACCAGTGTCATGAGGAGAAGACTCTTCTGGAGATGATCAAGCTTAGTGCGGGAATCTTGTAGCTGGCTGTGATGATGTACTAGGATCCTGTGTGGGTCTGATGACGTAATGATGATGTACATGGATAATGTGGGGGTCTGATGAAGTACTGAAAATGTACTAGGATCCTGTGTGGGTTTTTCAATGTACTGGCGATGTACTAGGATCCTCTGTGGGTCTGACAATGTTCTGACGATGTTCTAGGATCCTATATGGGTCTGATGATGTACTTTGATCCTCTGTGGGTCTGATGATGATTTAGGATCCTCTATGGGTCTTCCTCTTAACAAAGTAAGATGATTTAGTAGTTAAATATAATCATCTTTACTACTATACCTAAGATATACCTGGTGTGAGCTGAGTCCGTACCTATGTGGTACTTTCCTTTGCGGTAATACATTAGTGGTATTCTTCTGTAAGGCATACTTGTGTGGTACATACCTTCGTGCTACTCCTTCCATTGTGGGACAGTTGTCCTTGGGATTTTGAGTTGGACTCTGTGTTTCCTCATGATTGGGATGAGAATAGTTAATAACTTAGGTATATGTATGGGCATATACCTATGTCGGGTTGTCAGTTGATTTTATGCTATGTGGTTTATCCTTTGTGGATTTTGTGATACCTTGAGGATCTTAGGGTCCCTACTGTGTATCGTTATACTCACCCCTGCACAGGCTATGCCCACACCTTGTTGTGTTTGGTGCAGACAATGGAAAACACTAACGTAGGACAGGGGTACCAGGACTGGACGGTGCCCGGAGGTGGACCGTACGGTGTGTCGGTACACAGAGGATACGGGAAGATGTGGAGTGCTGAGGAGGAGATATGTACATACCCTTCAGGTAGGAATCTCATAGGATGGCCTAGTACCTTTCTTTCTCTTTTTTCATTTTTATTGTATTTCACCTATACTTGCACCTTTACTATTGGGCTTGTATTCCTTCCCCTCTTACTTTCAACACTCTTTTTTCTGTACAGTTTACTTGTGTTCGTATCATGTTGTGTGATTGGTTGCGTGTGTTTACAGGATATAAAGGCAATGCCTCCCGGTTTTAGGGAATATGCCTTTCGGTGCTAGTCCCCAGCCTCTGGCCTATGGATGGAAGGCATGGGGTAGTCACGACACGAGCCCTGGGGGACGGGTCGTGAAAAATTGGTATTAGAGGAGTCGGTTCTACCATAGAACATTGGACTCTGATCTTTTTAATGATAATAATGTTAATTGTAGTGAGTGTGATTATTAGTTTAGGGAATCCAATGTTTGTGTGGCGGCCGATGTATCCATACACCAGGACCCCGACTTCTAATTTCTGAAAAAATGCACCAAAACAATAATTGTGTGTGTGTTTTATAGAGTCTTCTTTGTGAACTCTTTGAGTGATCTCCCCATGGAGAACTTATTAACCGTGGATCACCTAATTCTTTTCAGGATTTCTCCACGCAGACAGCCAGTTAGGGTTCTAGATATATTATGCTCTGATAGCCCACCGAGCGACGAGGCCTCAATGTAGGGCCTTCTTCCAATAGAGGCACCAGCAGTACCATTACCTATTGGGCCACCGATTCCACCAGCCCTAGTAGAAGAGGGTTCCCCCCTCTTGAGATAATTGTTGGAGTTCCATTGCCAAAGGCCACCTAGGTTCAGGGGAGTGATGGACCCACAGGCAGCTGAGGATTGGCTGGAGGGCGTAGTGAGAGTCTTATGACTAGTAGGAACACCATCTGATCTCATGGGGATCCTTACTACCAGCCTTCTGTAGGCAGCAATAAGCAGATGGTGGAGCTCGATGCTCTAGGTTCACGACATGGTGATGCTTCTCTAGTCAAACTTCAAGATCCTGTTTCGTGTAGAGTTTTTCCCAGCGACTCTTCACATAGTGCACATACAAGAGATTCTTCATCTACATCAGGGAATCAAGCCTGTGGCTCAGTACTCATCAAGGTTCACAGAACTGTCACGCTACTCCACTGATATGCTGCCGGACCCATTCTTGATAGCCCAGAACTTTGATAAGGGACTCAGGCGGGAGATCAGGGCTTCGATGATTTCTCTCAGCATCCCGACGCGGGAGGGGGTGGTAGAGCGTTCCCTCTTAGTGGAGGGTTTTCCTGCTGAGCAGTCGCCAGCAGCGAGACCCACCACAGGACTTCACATAGCGGATTCTTCTGTAGCTGGGAGCTGAGAGATATCACAGAGGTCCAATAGGACTAGACCAACTGGGGGATGACCGCATGACTCAGGATCAGTTGTGTGGGGTATCAGAGACAGATCCAGTCTTGTGAGGAACATGTAATGTTTCACTTGCGGCGGGCAGGGTCACATGGCTTGTGACTTCCCGATCTTCCATACAGATGATCAGTAGATGGTCTAGGGACTTCCCAGACAGAGAAAGAGGTTCCATCAGGGAGGTCTACAGGGAGCAAGTAGAAGTGGAAGAGGAGCTAGCCATGCAGCTGGCGGTGGGCAACGATTAGAGATGTTAACGCACCACCACCAGGTGGTCCACCGCGACCACAGGGAGTATGAGGGTAGAGGTGAGATCATATCTAGATAGGTGAGGCCTATGACCACGACACTCTGAAGATGATATGAGGTATGATCTGTATCTACTCCACCTTAGCTTCAATACTTATAGACATAGGTTCCAGTCTTTATTTTATTTCCACTTCCCTTGTTCGGACCTCAGAGATTCCAATGGAGCCGTAGGCTCGATCCTTACAACTAAAGACTCGTACAGTATAGGATTCAGTGGTTATGCACTACTGTCGGCAGTGGGATCTTACTCTAGGAGGTGAGAGTTTCGGCTGGGATCTCCTAGTAGCGGCGTCGAGGCCTTACGATGTCATCTTGGGTATGGAATGGTTACTTACATTCCATGCATAGAATGAATGTAATAGGCTCAAAGTGAGGTGTTTCCACAGGGATGGCACCAATTTTACCTTCATCGGTGAGATGGGAGCCTTTGCAGCACATTATGGACTTACCCAGAGGATAGTGCAACCGATCACTCAATAGATGGCTAGCCTTACCCTCGGAGCGGTTGATGTGGAGAGTCTGAGCTATCCTGTAGTGGTGGACCAGTACGCGGATGTCTTCCCTGATGATGTTCTGGGTCTACCACCCCATAGATAGGTGGACTTTTACATTGACTTGTTCCCCAGGACAGCACCGATATCTACAGCAGCGTATCAGATAGCTCCCGCGGAGCTTCGTGATATGCAGGTATAACTGGAGTACTTATAGGGGAAAGGGTTCATTTGGCCTAGTGTTTCTCCTTGCGCATCCCCGATTTTGTTTGGCATAAAACGGATGGGATATTGAGACTCTATGTTGACTATCGGTGCCAGAACCAGGTGACCGTGAAGAACAAGTACTCACTCCCAAGGATTGATGATCTCTTTGATTAGCTAAAGGTAGCACAATGGTTCTTGAAGATAGAACACAGATTAGGCTATCACCATCTCATAGTGCGAGATGAGGATGTGAAGAAGACGACTTTCAGATGTAGGTACGACCACTACGAGTTGTTGGTTATGCCATTCGGTATAACTAACTCTCCAGAAATGTTCATGGGACTCATGAACATGATATTTCAGCCATACCTTGATCGCTTTGTAGTAGTCTTCATCGATGACATTGTGATCTACTTGACTACTGAATAGGGGAATGTATATCATTTGCAGGTAGTACTGGACACACTCTGAGAGCACTAGCTTTATGTTAAACTCTCGAAGTGCGAGTTCTAGATCCAAGAGGTTCACTTTCTGGGACATGTCATCTGGGAGGCTGGAGTTGCAGTGGATCCAACGAATATTGAGGTGGTAATTTCTTTGGAGCCACCCAGGAGTTTGACGAAGGTACGGATTTTCCTGGGTTTGGCTGGATACTACTGAAGGTTTTTGCTAGATTTCTTTAGTGTTGCAGCACCTTTATCAGCATTAACAAAGTAGGGAAAACCCTTTGTCTGGTCGGAGAGATTCCTGCGGAGTTTTCAAGAGCTGAGGTAGAGGCTGACTACTGCCCTCATCTTGAGGCTTCTAGAGGAGGGCATTGGGTACGTAGTCTCCTACAAATCATCAGGGACCGGGCTAGGATGTGTCCTGATTTAGGATCAAGCAATGATCACATGTGGTTCTTGATAGTTGAGACAACATGAGCAAAATAACCCTACCCATGACCAAGAGTTAGATGCAGTGGTCTTCACCATGAAAATGTGGCGACATTAATTGATGGGCAAGTTTTTTACAGTCTAGTCGGATCAAAAGAGTCTTTGGTATATCTTTTCTCCAAAGGAACTAAACCTGAGACATCGATGTTGTCTTGAGTTCCTCCAGGACTATGACTTCATGATAGTTTGTAGTCCTGGGAAGGGGAACGTTGTAGAAGATGCACTCAGCAGGAGATCTGGTATACAACTGCTAGGTGAGGAGAAATAGAATCTAGTAACTTTACTAACATCCTTTGTGGATCGTGATGAAGCAGATTTTTTTCAGTCTCTTACAGTCACTCCCCCCTTATTCAGCGAGTCAGGAGGGCATAGCATGGGGATACTAACTGCGAGGCTCGACCAGCTCGAATAACCACAGGACTGGAACCTGATGGATTTTCTAAAGTTGGGGAGCACTTAATTCTCTTTAGAGGATGTACCATGGTATCAGTGTCACTTAGAGAGGAAGTGTGGAGTGAGTTCCACACATCCCCTCTAGTGGTACATCCCGGAGTGGCTAAGATGTACCAGGACCTTTGAGGATTGCATTGGTGACTGGGAATGAAAAAAGAAGTAGCATAGTTTGTCTCTCAATCCCTCACTTGTCAGTAAGTTAAGGTGGAGCATCAGGTACCAACAAGCTTAGTTCTGCCTTTAGAGGTCTGTGAGTGGAAGTGGGATGGGATATCCATGGATTTCATGACAGGACTTCCACGTACTTCCAGAAGTCATGATTCTATCTGGGTGATCGTCGACCGACTCACCAAGTCAGCCCACATCGTACCGACCAGGGAGCAGGGTTCAGTAGAGAGCTTGGAACACCTCTATGTGTAAGAGATTTTATGGGTACATTGAGTACCCTCGAAAATTGTCTTTGATCGTGATGTGTGTTTCACTTCCCGGCTATGGAAGGGGTTGCACGAGGCTTTCGGTACACAACTTTATTTGAGCACTACCACCCATCCTCAGAAGGATGGTCAGACTGAGAGGACCATTCAAACCCTCAAGGACATGCTACGTGCTTGAGTCCTCGACTTCGGTCGCAGTTGGGAGGATCACTTGCCTTTGGTGGAGTTTTCATACAACAACAGTTATCACTCCACCATTGGGATGACACCTTTCGAGGACTTGTACGACTAACCTTACAGATAGCCTTTGTGCTGGACTGACCCAGGGGAGTCAGCACTCGTGGGACTAGAGATGGTACGAGCTATCATAGAGAAGGTGTAGATCATCCAGCAGCAGATGAAGACTGCACATAGCATGTAGAAGTATTATGAGGATAGGAGATGGAGAACTCTGGAGTTCGAGGATGGCGACCACGTCTTTCTACAGGTCTCACCTTGACGGGGTTTTCATATGTTTGGCTAGGGAAGGAAGTTATCTCTGAGGTTCATTGGACCCTTTCAGGTCCTCATCAGAGTTGGTGAGGTGGCTTCCCGCCTAACTCTTCCAACTCAGTTGCACTGGGTGCACGACATCTTCTACATATCTCAACTGAGGAGATACATGAATGACCCATATAACATCATCAATCAAGGCGAGCTGGACGTTGATGATGGGGTGACATTTTCGGAGGTTCTAGTGGAGATTGAGGATTGACGGGAGCGGGTCCTTCATGGGTGGTTGATTCCTCTAGTGCACGTTCGCTGGCTAGATGGGAACCTCCAGAAGAGCACATGGGAGTGGGAGGCTCAGATTCATGCTCAATACCCGCACTTGTTTCCATGTTTTGTGATGTGGATTTCGGGGATGCAAAGCCCTGAGGTGGGGAGAATTTAAAGACCAGGAAATTTCTTAATTTTTTTAATTAAATTGGAATTTTATGATACCGTGAAAATTTATGGCGCGTGATTCTGAGGCCTAGTGTTCAATAAATTGATTTTTGAACTATATTTCGGGTACGTTCTGTAAACATATGAGCTAGTTTTTGTAGCAGTTTAACTGGTTCTTAGAATTGAAATCTGAGAGCAATGTTGAACTCACAGCTCTTGTATTCCCTTAAGTATACCTTTACGTCGGCCACAGTAGGTCGAGGGTGAAAGATAGTTTTTTACTTTTTTGTGGAAAAAATAAAAATAAAAATTTTTTAACATTTTTTTTATTTGAAACTCTGATGTGGATGTTAAGAGGTGGGGACCACCATAACTAAACATCCCATATAAATGTTAAGAGGTGGGGGCCACCCAAACAAAAACCCCAAATTTGAATCCATGGTGGTGGGGACCACCCGAACCCCACATTAATGGACAAAGCCTCTCAACTCCCCATTAATTACTCCTCCCATTTAATTGAGTAAATTAATTATGCCAACTCTCCATTTAATCAACAGTGTCATTTTATTATGGTCTCAACTTAAATGAAGCCTATTTTAATTTATGTTGGCATTTCATCTCTTGGGATTTTTTGGAGAGTGTTGGAAAAGGGGAGGAGCTTTGGAGAATCATGGAGAAACACATCCTCCAATGAAGAACTCACTCCGGAATTGATGAACAAGGATGATGTTCGAGCCAACTTTAGAAGCGTCTTGCGGAAGCGATGAACGTCGACACCACCATTCCCAATGACTTCGTCTCCTTCCTTGCGACCTCCATAAAAAATCCTCTGAGGTAGGGGTTTAATTATGTGTGATTATTCATTCCCATGTTATTTCCTTCTAAACAAAGAATGTGGATCAACTCTCTAACTAGTTGACCCGCAGATGATTTATTTTTGTGGGCTTATGAATAATCACTACCGGAGGTTGTAGGATTTGACGTTCTTCATGCACGATTTATTAAGCCGCTTGCAACCACCCTAATGTGGAGGGTGCATGCCAAACAAGAATGGCCCGACCTCTCTGCATTTTTATTGCGTTTTTGTTTTGTTCATCGTAATGGAAGAAAGTGGTGAACGGTGCCGGCGAATGGCACTGGTGGGACTCAGATATGACGACTGACACACTACCGGCCTCGATGAAGGTGGTGGCGCAACTGTGGCCCCCGCATTGCCCCCGCGGCCCGACGCACCGCCCCACATACCCCACGCCGCCCCCGTGCCTCCTCGTGGCCCCCGCGCTGCCAAACGGGCACTACGTCGCCCCACAACCCCCTCACTTCCTCTTCAGCCCCACGCCGCCCCCACGCCACCCCGCACTGCCCCGCGGCACCCGCGACCTTCACGCCGCCCTGTGACCACTATGCTACCCTGCGGCCACCGCGCCGCACCGCCCCACGGCCCACACTCCACACCGCGGCCGCCGCGCCACCCCGTGGCCCCCGCGCCGTACCACAGGTCACCGTCTAGGCCAAACGCCCATCGCGGGCTGGGTCGGGCCGGGTCGGACCGGACCCGGAACTATTTAGACCCTATACGCTCTTTTGCCCATAACATTGGTACCAAACGTCTGTTTGACAAACCATATATGGCTTTAGAAACCTAGGATTGAGATGGTCCTCCTAGTATACCCCACATGAGGTTTGGATAAAGTTGGGGTAGGATAGGGTTGGATCAAGAATGAATCCAATGGGGCCCTTGGGACTAAAATGCTAATAACTTAAAGACCGGGCATCCGTTTGACGCACCGTATGTTGCGTTGAGACCCCTTTGACATGGAAGCCCATCGGGATACTTATTCTTGGGACTTAGAAGAAGTTGGACTATCAACCAGTGGGTTGAGGAGCATACCATTCTAGAGACGAGCAAGGTTAGTGCAGGAATATTGTAGCTGGCTGTGATGATGTACAAGGATCCATTGTGGGTCTGACAACGTACTAAAAATGTACTAGGATCTTGTGTGGGTCTAACGATGTACTGAAGACGTACTAGGATATTATGTGGGTCTGAAAACGTAGTGATGATTTACTAGGATCTTGTGTGGGTCTGATGATGTACTGACAATGTACTAGGATCCTGTGTGGTTCTAACGTCGTACGGACAATGTACTTGGATCCTGTGTGGGTTTGATGAAGTACTGAATATGTACTAGGAACGTATTTGGGTCTGACGACGTACTGACAATGTACTAGAGTCATGTCTGGGTATGACGACGTACTGACGATGTAATAGGATCCTGTGTGGGTCTGATGATGTACTCGCGAAGTACTAGGGTCCTGTGTGGGTCTGACGACGTGCTAAAATCCATTTTGGGTCTGATGATGATTTAGGATCCTTCGTGGGTCTGCCTCTTAACAATGTAAAATGATTCTGTAGTTACATATAATCATCTATACTACTGTACCTAATATATACCTGGTGTGAGTTGAGTCCATACCTGTGTGGTAATTTCCTATTTGGTAATACCTTGGTGGTATTCTTCAGTGTGGCGTAACTGTGTGGTACTTACCATTGTGGTACTCCTTCCTTTTGGTAACTATTGAGCTTGGGCATTTGAGTTAGACTCTGTGTTTCCTCATGATTGAGATGGGAAT
This sequence comes from Viscum album, assembly GCA_963277665.1. Classification (NCBI taxonomy): domain Eukaryota; kingdom Viridiplantae; phylum Streptophyta; class Magnoliopsida; order Santalales; family Viscaceae; genus Viscum; species Viscum album. The sequence continues at coordinate 711,897,648 of OY728162.1, forward strand.
ACTTGATAACATAGGTATATGTATTGGAATATGCCTAAGTAGGCTTGTCAGTTGATTTCATGCTACGTAGTTTATACTTTGAGGATTTTGTGAGACCTTGAGGGTCTTGGGGTCCCTACTGAGTATCTTTATACTCACACTTGCACGGGCTATGCCCGTACCTTTTTGTATTTGGTGTAGGCGATGTACATCATTGACTAAGGATGAGGGTAGTAGGACTAGACAGTGCCCAGAGGTGGACCATACAGCGTGTCGGTACACAGAGGAGACGAGTGGATGTGGAGTGCTGGGGAGGCAATATGTACCTGCCCTTCAGGTAGTAACCTCATAGGATGACCCAATAGCTACCTTTCTCTTTCTTCAGTTGTATTGTATTTCAGTTGTACTTATACCTTTACTTTTGGGCATGAATTTCATCCCCTCTTACATTCCACACTCTATTTTCTATACATTTTACTTGTGTTTGTATCTTTCTGTGTGCTTGGTTGTGTGTGTTTATAGGATATAAAGGCAATGCCTCCCCAGTTTTAGGGAATATGCCTTTCGGTGCTAGTCTCCATCCCCTGGCCTATTGAAGGAGGTCTTGGGGTATTCATGGAATGGGCCTCGGGGGACGGGTCATGACATGAGACCCCCTTCCTTCATAGATATAATCTCATGAAAAGTTTTCAGGATATCTGTGAACTAAGAATATACATTTCTTCTCAATTCTTCATGTATCTGTTTAAATGAGTTTTTATTTATGTTTGAAGAAATATCTTGTGGCGGTCTATATTTGTTTTCAGAATCTCAAACCATCATCAAGATATTGAAAAGGTAGATATAGAACAGTAATTCAAAGACCATTCATCTTAAATTTGTGTGATTCCTCAGTTATGTTTTTCTCTCTCAATGATCTCAAATGTTCATTCAGATCATAAACTATAAATGAGATCCTTTTGTGGTATTTATATAAAAACATCCTCCGAATCAGTGCTCCAATAATCATGGATAACCACTCATTCCTTCATGAAATTTATTCAAGCAATGATGAGAATCACTATCACCGTAAAACATTTTCCCTAAATTATATATCCAGGCTTCAATGCATTTCCCTTTCCTAAAAAAAATTCCATGAAGTGTCAGTCATTTTTGAGTCATTAGTTAATAAAATAATATTCAGATGGTTTAGTTTGATCCATTGATGGTGAAACCTAGAGGGAAACTGATGAATAGAATCTCTCAGATGAGATTGATGTTGAAGACAACGTGTGAATCTGATCAGATGATGCTAGATAATTCAATTGGATGACTACATTTCTTTATAGGAAATAAATAATTAATCTATAAAAATTCTCTATCATGAGTCCCACAATGGATTCATACTCATTTCCATGCTTCTATTCAAAATAAATTACTCCATATCCTGTTAGTTTCAATTTTTAGGTTCATAACGATTAACCACTACCTCTTACCCTACATTGTGGCTCACCTCTCCTATATTATTCTTAATAGTGTGAATTCTATGCACAAACACATCCATTAATACCCATACTAGATAAGGAGTGGTCAACTTCCCCGCAATGTAGTGGCTATAGTCCCCTTGGATGGCATATATGGAATATGATTTTAATACACTTTTTGACACAATGTTTTTCCACATAGGGTAAAAAGATGTAACGGAAAGTTCATAATTACTAGATAGTTGAAGAGCCCTAATGTTGGTTGGAGTAGATCACTCATGAGGGGGGTTAATTGAGTATCTATAAAAAATTTTGTTTAAAAAATATTCCTATAAGGTTTCACCAATACATTTGAATACCGCCCATTTAATCAAAGTAATACAGTTATGAAAGTTTAACTTTTTAAATAACATTATATAAGATTGATTAATTATCATTAATGTTAATAATAATTATTAGTATTACTTTTGAAGCTATTCAAATAAGTAAAACAATTAAAACTTTTTTTAATGATTATCTATCAAAGTGAATTTAGTGAATTTTGAGTTAAATAGTAAATAGAGAAAACTAAATTTAAAGTGCACAACAGATATAAAACAAGTGGTTTAGTCTTAGGCTAAGACCTAATCCACTCCACTTGGTGATCACCTACTACTAAGTAGTTTATATAAATAAACATGATCCACATCTTGGATAGGGGTTAACAATAGTACATAAGACTATCCAAGTCACACGACCTCTTCTATAGTTCTACATGGGTACAAACTACGAGGCCACACATGGACCTCTTCCACACTTATCCATGCTTATACACTTGTGAAAAAATATTTTTGAGAAAGGATTCTTGTAACATTTACTTTAATACAGGAGATAAAGTGTGTTTTTGTACAAATACACACAATGCTCTAAAGCTAATAAAATGATACACAACATAGCAGAAATGATGAGATAAGTTTAGAAGTGATTTGAGTGGTTGTCTATGCAGCTATGGACTACTAGGATGAATCAGATGCTGAAATCAAGTCCTCATATGGAAAATGAAGTATTGTGAGTCAGCTAGATTGGCGGGTGTTCTTCGTGGTGAAGATGTCAGCCACTCTTGGATTCGAGTATGCTTCAGGTGTTCTTTAGTAGTGTTGAGTGTTATGTGAAAATTCTCACATAAAAAATGTTCTAGGTGTTTTATTAATTTTCATGCTCACACACTTTCTTCATGTTATTCCAATTTCGTGTACTTGTTGTTTTTGGGCCGCACTACTCTTTTGTCTTGGAGTGCATCTGTTTTAGCTGATAGGTTGCATGTATTCTACCCCTCGTACCTTGTACTATCTGGTGACATGTTGTGTGTTTGTAAATGGTGTCTCTATGAACCAGCGTCTCTTTGAAAAGGTGTCTCGATTGGTCATGGTGTCTAGTTCAGGGTGTCTAGTTCACGATGTTTGGTTCATGGTGTCTGGCCACAATTTCTAGTTCACGGTGTCTGGTTCACAGTATCTGGTTCACTATGTCTGATTCATGTTGTCTGGTCACAATGTTTGGTTAATAGTGTCTGGGTCACGGAGTCTGGTCACAGTGTCTAGTTCACGGTGTCTGGATCACGATGTCCAGTTCACGGTGTTTGGGTCCTTTTCCAAAAAAACATAACTGGTGGCAGACACAAGGTGTCTCAGACATAGCCAAATATTTGTATTCAAACTTAAGTTGTGATATTCATAAAATTGATTAGACTTAATAATTTATCAAATAAATCATTATAAAGTAAATGAAATATAGTGTACAGTAATAAAACTGAATTTATAACACTTAAGATCTTTGGATAGCTTTACTAAACAAATGTACATTTGATGTGAGTTAGATTATTGGGGATTAACATGGTTTATAGACTGAATAAGATTTGTGATAATTAAATCATGATAAATTCATGTGGAGTCCAACAATATCCCCCTTTTTGATGATCACAAATAATGTTTATTTTGATTTCATATTTGTTTAAACTATATATTCTCAATGTGCATATAACCTATATAGATTTCTCCCCATTTTGGGATTATCAAAAAATGTGAATAGGAAATGAGAAGAAAAGTTCACAATGAGTTACAAAAAATGAGTTTCAATGCATACAGTAGAAAAAAAACAAATGCAACAACATTCCTATTGAAAGAGATTAGTCACTATTCATTATCACTAGTTGGCCTTCCCTTTTCCCTTAGCAGCGGGATAAGAAGAAAAAGCCATAGGAGTAGAGGTTGAGGTAGAATAAGGGAGTGAGATGGTTGACAGAGAATATAAAGGAAGGCCATCAAAGATAGAAAGGGCCAATGTAGGTAGACTAGGAGACTGGGGCAACTACTGATCAATGATTATAGGCTTGATCTGACTCAGGGCCTGACTGATAGACATAGAAGTGGGGCCTAGGGTAGAGGTGAAGGTAGGTAAACCAGATGTCAGAGGGGTATCCATTGGAGTAACTATGGAAGTACTCTGTACATGAAGATAGGGCCTCTTAATATTGATAAAATCAACAATGATCTCCCCACCATACAGCATGTATTTTTCAGTGTCATCGTCATTCTCCATAAACTTGTCCCACAAAAGCGTAAACTCTAAGAGCTTTTGAACATGAGTCTTGAAGGATTGAGTAACAGGAGGAATCCTTAGATTTTCCACAAGGTACTTGAAATGATTGGTCATATTAGTCTTAGAGAAGATCCAGGTGAAATAGAAGTCCACCATCTTTGAAATTTCTTGTTGAGAATCATTAGCAATCTTAGAATGGATTTGCACCAAATCAAGAACTCTGTCAGAGTTCTTGATAACTTCATATAGAGATTCTTTATTAAAACCACAATGCATAGCATGAAGTTTCTCTTTGACCACTGTTAGACATAGATCAATGTCTAAGGATGGTTGAGAAGATTTAACAGAGGCATTTGAAGTAGTGACATCTGAGGTAAGAAATTTCAGTTGATTGATCACTTTTTAAAAGCACCCCTTATACTCATCCATTAGCTTGTTAAGACCAACAACAAACTCACACATCTCTTTAACTATTTTTTTTGTTTTATTCAGCTACCTTTTAATATAATAACGATAAATTAGGTTGAATTATGGAGGCAACATCCTATGGGGTTTGATGAATAAAAGTCTCAACAGGATGAAAAGTTTTCTTTGATCATGAATTCATCACTTTCTGCATTTTTTCAACCATACCACTTAGATTCTTTACTTCTTCACTAAGAAGTTTGTTCTCAACTATGAATTCTGGAATATCATGAAGAGTTTTGGGTTGAATATTCCAAATGACTTTTCCATTAATACTGAATCATCTCCCTCACTTAGATTTTTTACATGAGCTTGTTCGTTATTCAGAAGTTTTTCAACCCCAACCAAAAGGGTTGATACAAATTCTTTTAGGTCATCTTTATTCACCAAGGTTGGAAGTTTTGGTGAAGGCTCAGATATAGAAGCTAAGACAAGATCAGGTACTTTGGAAGAGATAAATTTAGGATCAGATTCCATTTTCAACCGAAAGAGAGTAGAAAGTTAAAGACCTTTGACTAAGACTTCATGTGAGTCATTCACATCAAAATAACTAGGGAATTTATACCAGGTATCCACTGGCCTTGGATCAATCGGATTTGGTACTACAACAGATTCCAGATTGGGGGCCTACACCCCCGGAACAGGTGCATCCTTCTCAGGAATCAAATACATAGGACATTGATTTATTTCCACGAATTCACCCCTTATTTCATTAATCATTTAATTTCAATCCAATTGAAAGGCTTTCTCCATTATCTCTTCAGTAGATAGAATGAATTTAGTAACAACTTGTTCCTCTGGAAGTTCTTTAAGGTAAGATTCTTTCATAATAGAAAGATCTTCTCCTCTATGCTCTTCTACAATATCCTTTTTCTATTTCAACAACAAAAGATTCTTCCTCTACATTGGGTTGTTCTTCCAAATCAAAAAAATCTTTAGGAACATGAAATTCATTCTCAATTACTACTTCAAGAGTATGAGTACTATCTTCCTTATCATGAACCGTTTTTCTGGGAGGTACAAAAACTTCTACTTCTTCATATTCTTCATAATACTCAACATCTTCATCTGGTTCCAAACCAGGATCATAAATACCTTTTGGTCATGTAGGATGTTCCATGGGATTGAAATTTTCACAGATCCTATCATTGTCTTCCACCCATGCATTTTTTCAAGGATTCCAATTGATTTTCATCCTCTTTATAATAAAATTTTGAAAGGCAGAATTAATAATCCTTGAAAACATCTTCATTTGGTCCAACCAATCATTTGGCATGTAGCATGACTGAGAGAAGCAGAGAATAGAATAGAGAGGTTGTCTTGGATGTGGTCTGGATCAATTCACACATATGGTGTATTCCATACTTACAAATATTGATCTTATGTCCATTTTTACTGAGATGAATCAATAATATATCTTGATATTAAAGTACATCAAAATAATATTTTCTGGGTCTAATCATGTTTGGAATAAACTTAAACAGAAGTCTAGATTCTCCATCCAGTTCAGCAACAATGGCACTCTTCTTGGTTTCATTTCCAGTTAACCTTTTTAGGGCATATTCCAAAACAAATAATTCACTTGGAGGTGGAGGAACTCTCTTGTAATCTTCACAAATACCTTCATGAGTTATCCTAAGGAATGCATCCCATAACCTCAAAGAAAATGTTAATCTATGGTCAATTATCTATCTTCTTACAACATAGACACTTTCTAAATCAAACGAAAATTGTACATAATGATAAAATTGGGCAACTAGATTCATGTAGATAGGTCTATCTTCCTTTGAAATCCAATCTAACCAAACTTTCTCTTTCAATACTTTCAAAACTAGTGACTTAATTGACAGAAGCCACTTAGGACATATCTCTTTCTTAGGTACTACTATTTGGTTCACTATATTTGGATTTAGAGGATCCTCAGGTGCTAACATAGGCGTGATCTTCTTCTTCTATGAATTGCGCTTCTCAGGAGTCGATGAAAAAAGATGTTTCATCCGTGAAATTCATCAATAGTTTGGGAGAGAGAAGGGTTGAAGGGTTGAAGAAGGGTTACTATTTGAGAGAATAGAAGGGTTCTTGAGTAAAGAACAACTGAAACATATTTTATTTTATCATTTAGGAATACCAATCGTCACAAAAACAAAAGTGTGTGAATGAAATAGGGTAAAATAAGTAATCACTGTGATAGAGGTTCTAATTTATAAATAAAATAACAAAGCATTCTTAGGGTGAGGCAGTAACTGACTCTCATGGCGAGATAGTAACTAGCATTCATGGTGAGACAGTAACAAGTGTTTATGGTGAGACGGTAAAAAGTGTGATTTATAGACTGTGCGACCTTATTGTTAGAGACAGTGAGTGTCTGAGAGTAACCCAGAAAGACTATCATTGAGACCATAAACATGAAACAGTAATTCCTAAGATAGTAAAATATAAAACAGTAAGATAGGAAATAGTAAGACATGAAACATTAAGATATTTACTTAAGGTTTATCATACCTAATTCATGTATAATGCACTCTATTCATTCATAATTTAATGGTTTGGTGAATATATCAGCAAGCTGATATTCAGTTCCAATGAATTCCAAAGTGATATCACCCTTTTGATAAGGATCTATCAAAATGTGATGTATTACCTCAATATGATTTGTCCTATAGTGTGAAACATGATTTTTTAAGATATTAATAGCATTTGGGTAGTCACAATTTATAGGTACATGCCTGAATTGATATCCATAATCTAGTAATGTGTGTTTCAACCACAAAATTTGTGCACAATAACTACCATCAGCTATATATATTCAGTTTCTATAGAAGATAATGAAACATAATTTTGTTTCTCAGTACACCATGATACAAGTGACTAGCTTAAAAAGTGACATGTTCTAGGGGTTCTTTTTCTATCTAACTTAAAACCACCGAAGTCAGCATCAGAATAACTAACTTGTTCAAATGATTGTCCTCTTGGATACAATAGTCCTAGATTGGGTGTATGCTTGGGGTATTTAAAAATTCTCTTTAAAACATTTAAATGACACTCCTTATTATTTTCTTGAAATCGAGCACACATACAAAGACTAAACATAACGTCAGGTCGACTAGTAGTTAAGTAGAGTAAACTTCAAATCATTCCCCTATAAGTGGTTTGATCAACAGATTTTCCATCTTCATCCGGATCCAACATAGAAGTGGTACTCATGGGAGTGTCACTAACTTTAGTTCTATACAATCCCAAAAGTATTAGTAATTCTCTAGTGTATTTTCTTTGATTTAAAATAATACCATCATTATTTTGAATGATTTGAAATCCAAGAAATAATTTTAGGTCACCCATTAAACTCATTTCAAATATTTTTTTCATCATTTTAAAAAAATCAATACATAAATAATTTCATAAAGATCTATAGATAATGTTATCTACATAAACTTGAACTACTAAAACATAACTAAAAATTCATTTTATAAAAAGGGAATGATCAGCTATTCCTTTTGTAAAACATTTGGAAATAAGAAAAAAAACTTAGCGTATCATACCAAGCTCTTGGAGCTTGTTTTGAGCCATGTAATGCTTTTGAAAATTAAAAATTATGATTTGGAAAATGAGGATTTGTAAAACCAGGGGTTTCCCAAAAAATACATCCCCATAAATATACCCATTTGGGAATGCACCCTTAACATCCATTTGATATAGGATGAAATTCAGATGTTCAACATAAGCAACTAGAATTCTAATGGCTACAAGTCTAGATACTTGTGAAAAGGTCTCTTTATTGTCAATTCCTTCATATGGAATATAGCCTTATGAAACCAATCTTGGATTGTTTCTTAACTATGTTACCATCTTTATCTACCTTATTTTTAAACACCCATTTAGTGCCTATGGTGAATGTATCCTTGGGTCTTTCAACTATTTTACAAACTTTGTTCCTTTCAAACTATTTATGTTCTACTATCATAGACATTAACCAAAATTCATCATTGATAGCATCATTAATTCTTTTTGGTTCATGTTGTGACAAGAAGACTTGATGTTCAACCTGATTTCTAAGAGAAGATCTAGTTTGAGTTCCTTTGTCTATGTATCCTATAAGGGCATCTAGGGGGCAGTTCTTAAGAGTTCTAAAAGCTATAGAAAAGTAAGTACTAGTGACTTCAGGTTCATCAATAGGTTCAGGTTCATTGTCACTTGATTCTAAGGAATTTACAGAACTGGAAGTTTTCACAGATTCCTTCAAAGGATGGTTTGAGGAATTTGAATTAATGTCAAGATATGATACATCATCCTATAAGATCTCTAGAATAGTTTTAGGAACATTTGGATCTATTTCTTCAAATTTTAAATGGACATATTCTTCCACACATTCAGTTCTTTTATTTAACACTCTATAGGATTTACAGGAAATTTAATATCCTAAAAAGATTCCTTCATCACTCTTGGATTCAAATTTGTCAATGTTTTCCACAGTATTAAGGATATAGACTTTGCAAACCCTAACATTGGAGTAACTAACATTATTTTTTCAATTGTTCTATAACTAATAATGAATCCTTTTAAGAATAGGTCTAGTCAATACTCTATTGATAATATAGTAAGATGTATTTATAATTTCAGACCAAAAATTAATAGGTAGGTCATATTCACTAAGCATTGTTCTAGTAATCTCTTGCATGGTTAAATTTCTTCCTTCAACAACTCCATTCTATTGAGGTGTTCTAGGGGAAGATAAATTGTGACTATATCCGTTTTGTGTGATAAAGGATTCAAACTCGTGATTTTCAAACTCACAACCTTGGTCATGTTTCAAGGATTTAATTTTAAGTCCACTAAGATGTTATACACACTTGGAATATTTGGTAATGTAAGATCAGTCTTCACTTTTGCGAGCCAGAAATAAGGTCCCGGTATATCTAGAAAAGTCATCTACAATAACATTAAAATAGTGATTCTCATTTAAACTAGAAACTCTAGATGGTCCAAACCAATCATTGTGAACCAGTTCAAGAGGTTGAGAAGTTGACACTTCTTTCTTTGGTTTGAAGGAAATTTTGTGTTGTTTTCCCTTTTGATAGGGATTTCACACTATATCATTTGGAAACTCATGATGTGGTAGGTCTTTGTCTAATCCTTTTATAGTTATCTTTCTAAGAGAGGGAATATTACAGCTTCCTAGTCTCCTATTCCAAATTGAAGACTCTTTATGAAATATACTTAAACATGAAGTATTTTGGGAGACTAAAGAATCTATGTTAACAGAATAAACATGTTTATTTCTCAATGCAGAAAACACAAATTCTTCTTTGGAATTAAAAACATTGAAGTGATCATTTTCAAATCTTATATGGAATCCATCATCACATTATTGTGAAATACTAAGCATATTATATTTCAATCCATCAACAAATAATACATTATAAATAAAAACTGTGATAGAGTTACCGATTTGGCCAAGCCCAATGATTTTTCCTTTGGCATTATAACCAAATGTGACATGTCCTCCATCAATTTTTATTAGATTCCTGAAGCATGAGTAGTCTCCTTTCATGTGTCTTGAACACCCACAATCCAAGGACCGACAAATTTTACAAGAACTCTTTAAGAAGCTTTCTATCAGAATGATCAAGCGAAAACAAATTTTTGCACCCATACTTGTATGGGTCCAATAAAATTAGTAATAAGTGCTTTAGTAGCCCATCTCTTCCTCATAGGTTGCCTATAAGCATTAGGTAATGTATTTTAAAAATAAACTCCATTGGGTCCAGAAAAATGTGAAACACTAGAAAGTGTATCATAACTTGAACTAGTTGATTTGTTTCCAGAATTGGGAGTAAATATGTATGTCCTGGATTTAGAAACAAAGATTTTTCTACAAAAATTTATTTTTCTTGGTTGATAACTAATGCCAGTATTTAATTTAGTGGAATTTTTTTTACCTAGAATTTGAGTAAGATAATTTTTCATATTAATAAACCTTTCTAATAAATTCTTCAATAGCTCATTAGACATTTTTAAGTCATTGTTCTCCTTGAGAAGTTGAGCATTTTTCTCTTTTTTAGTTGTGCGTTCATATTTAACACTCACAGTAAGAGCATGCTATTTCTTCAAAGATTTATATTTATATTTTAGTTCATATCATGTTTCTTCAAGAATATTATATTATTCAAACATTTCTTCATTAGAACTATTTTCAAAGTCACTCTCATTTCCAGAATAGTATGAATTTTGTACAGAAGAGTCTACTATAACCTGAGATGTGTTTTTCATAAAACACATATTTTCTTTGTTAGCCTGTTCATCATGTGATATTTCTGAGTCACTTGAACTTTCCTTAGAATCACTCCAGGTCACTTTCATTTCTCTTTTATACCTTATATTTTTGTCCTCCATTTTCTTTTGGTAAATGAGCTTTGGACAGTCAGCCTTGATATGTATTTTGCGCTTACATTCATAACAGACAATCTCATCAGTCTTGTCACTTCTTTTAAAATTTTCTTCAAACTTCCTTTTGATCATATCTTTCCTTGAATTTAGGCTTCCTGAAAAAGGATTTATTCTTTTAAAATATTTTTAATCTTCTTGATAATTGAGCCATCTTTTCATCACTATTAGGTGATGATTGTTCACTACCGAAACTCTCTACAGATGCTTCCAATTTCCCTTAGTCTTTGTCTTTATAGGTGGTGGTCTTGAATGCCACATATTTTCATGTGGGTTCATCCTCCTTTTCCATGTTGAATTTCATCTCCTCTTCATACATCATCAATTTCCCAATGAGTTATTTTAAACGTATCTTTCTGATGTCGCATGATTATCTAATATAGATAGATGTTCCACTCCATTTTCAGGTAGACATCTGAGAGTTCTGATGATATTTTCCTTGATATTCACTTCACTTCTAAGAGAAATAATTATGTTGGAAATTTCATTGAACCTAAGATACATGTAATAAATAGTCTTTTTAGGTTTCATTTTAATGTTTTTATATTTAGTAGTATAGGTATTAAGTCACATTTATCTTACACTAGATGTTCCTTCATGTGAAATAGACAACGTATCCCAAATTTCATGGCCAGTTTTTCAAGAAGAAATTATATTAAATTCTCTATCTCCTAAGGAGAAATATAATGCATTCATATCTTTGAAATTGTTATTATAGGCAGTTTTGGTAGGTTCATCCCAAGTGGTTCTATCAGTAGTATGGATATTATATTCATCTATATTTTAAGTAAAAATTTCAAAACCCATACTTTCAAAATTCATTTTCATTTTAATTTTCCATTGAGCATAATTGGTTCCATTAATGAATGGCGGTCTGTTGGTTGAAGCACCTTTCCATATATTATCCATAATAAATAAATACATTGAAAGAGCTAGAAATTTAGAATTAACAGAAATTTATAGATTATTAGAGTACAAATAAAATCACAGTTGAATAAGGTTAAAAACAGTGTCTTAATAAACAGCCTTTGATACAAAATGTTGGTAGGTGTAGATCACTAATGAGGGGGAGGGGGATGAACTTAGTATATTTAAAAATTTCTGTTTAAAAAATATTCCTATAAGGATTCACCAATAAATTTAAATATATCTAAGTTAATCAATGCAATACAGTTATGAAGGTTTTACTATTTAATTAACATCTTAGAAGATTGATTAATTCTCCATAATGTTAATAGTAGTTATTAATATTACTTTTGAATTTATTCTAATAAGTCAAAAAAATTATAACTTCCTTCTATGATTAACTATCAAAGTAAATTTAGTGAATTCTTATTTAAATAGTAAAAGAGGGAAAACTAAATTTAAACAGCATAGCAGATATAAAACAAGTGGTTTAGTCTCAAGATGAGACCTACTCCAATACACAGAGTGATAACATGCCACCAAGTATTTTATATAAATAAACTTGATCCACACCCTGGATCGAGGTTAGCAACAGTACACAAGACTGTCCAGGTCACACGACCTCTTCCACAGTTCTATGTGGGTAAAAACAACCAGGCCACATATGGTCCTCTTCCACACTTATCTGTGGGTATACACAAGTGTAAACAGACTTTTGAGAAAGGATATATTATATCCTTTAGTTTAAGGCAGGAGACAGAGTGTGTTTTTATACAGATACATACACTACTTAAAATCTAATAAAATGATACAAAATAGAACAGAAATGGTGAGATACATTTAGAAGTGCTATGATTGGTTGTCTATGTAGCTTTGGACTTTAAGGATGAAGCAGATGTAGATATCTTGTCCACGTATGGAAAACAGAGTATCCAAGGTTAGCAAGATTGGCAGGTGTTCTTCATGGTTAAGATGTCGTCCACTCTGGGATTTGAGTATGCTTCGTGTGTTCTCCAGTAAGGGAGAGTTGTATGAGACAATTATCACTTAAAAAATGATCTAACTATTTTCTTTGTTGTCATGCTCACAAACTAGATTCACGCTATTCCGCTTTCATATACATGTTTTTTCTGGGCCACACTACTCTTATATCTTGGAGCACATGTGTTGGAGCCGACATGTTGCATGTATTCTACATGCTATACCTCATACTATCAGGTGACCTATAGTTTGTCTATAAACGGTGTCTCTATGAACCAGTGTCTCCATGAAATGGTGTCTGGATTGGTCGAGGTGTCTGGTTCACTATGTCTGGTTCACGGTGACTGGTTCACAGTGTGTGGTTCATAGTGTGTGGGTCACGTTGTTTGGTTCAGGGTGTCTAGTTCATGATGTCTGGTTCACGGTGTCTAATTCACGGTGTCTAGTTCACGGTGTCTGGGTCACTAGGTCTGGTCATGGTGTCTGGTTCAGGGTGTCTGGTTCAGGTGTCTGGGTCCTTTTCTAGAAAAACATAACCGGTGGCAGACTCACTATGTCTCAGTCTAATCCAAATAATAGTATTCAAACTTAAGTAGTGATATTCATAAAAAGGATTACACTTAATCATTTATCAAAGAAATAATTATAATGTAAATGAAAGATAGTGTACAGTAATTAAACTAAATGTATAGCACTTAAGATCATTGGATAGATTTACTAAACAACTGTACATTTTATGTGAGATAGATTACATAGGATTAACAAGGTTTATAGATAGAATATGATTTGTGATCATTAAAACATGATTAATACATGATGAGTCCAACACCCAAGAAGAATCAAGGAAACATACTTAAGTTGTCCCACATTTACTAATATTTCCTACCAAAAATATCACACATGCCCATCTATGCGACACTAAATGAGTAGCCACCACCGCGTGAGGTAATTATGCAAGACACCTATGAGGGTTTCATATGTGGGAGACCTACTTTGACTAGGATCCAATTTTTTTATAATAAATAAGACCCTACAGTGCCTCATTTGTTATATTCGAATCATGGAAAAAGATTCACAATTATTCTTAAACAATCCCTTCGCCTAGGCCCTTGGAAATCATTCAGGAATCGCTACAAAACCTGATGGAAGGGGTAATTTTTTGGGATAGTGGGATAAAAGTCCCTCCCGATTCTTAAACAAATATACACCAATTCATGAAACCCCTCCCCATAGTTATAATGAACTAGTGTGAAGGTCACACCCCAAACTCAGAGACCTAAATGTGGAAGTTTTAGGGACACATGAGGAAACTGTTAGGGCCTAGAGTACGGCTACATCCAAGTGTTCCTTACTAGGTTTTCCATCACCCAAGGAATCTACAACTCACTTAGTCCTTTCCTATGAAAATCATATGCAGTTCCTCCAAGGTTTACCCTTTGAGAAGCACCTTCTTCTCACCCTACCTTGACTTGTGTAAGACACATTTTAATCCCTCTTGCAAGACATCAACATTTGGGTTCCTCTTACTTTTAACCACTTATCCGATGGGGACAAATTTAAAGCCACCCCAAGGCCTTTGGAAATGGAAAACCACAGTAAGAGACACACTAGATTTTATCCCATTTAGTTATACATTCCATTCATCAGAGGTGTCCCGCACATGTCATACCCTACAGGTAGGGTCCTCAAGGTGCATGATGTTATGCGTCCCATCAGTCACAAGGACCCCAAACCTGAGGCATTGTTTGGGACCATCCAATATTGTATAGGAGGAATATTACCTCATCATTCACTCATTATCCCTAAGACTAGGTAACCCTAGTTATAGTTGGGGTGGGATAGGATCACACTTTTTCCCCCTTTGATGGTTAGTAGCCTATCATCCTCTCTTCTATGGGAGAAGGAGTATCGAATCCTTACTAGAGTAATCCCCTGACATTTCATTATGGGATATAGTCTAGAAGGCAGTAAGATGTGTTGATCGTAGTTATAAAAATAGACGAGAACACTAGAACAAAAACTCCCTTTCTTCTTGTCCTGTATCCCCTACCTTATCCACCATTATAACATGGATCATATAGTTTAGAAGATCTTCCACTTCCTCTTGATTCTCCCATTCAAACATGAATCATGTGGGAATAGAGTTTAGTGATGATCATGAATTATTCATGGTCATATTTAAGTCATGGATGAGGATGTATTTTTATTTTCCTAGCTCCTTCCTAGGGGGCCGCTATAGAAAGGGGTCTTCAAAGCCATGTATCTAACCACAAGAAAATCTCCTAAATTTTTTAAGACCTAAAATCATTTATCAAGCCACTTAAAGGGAAACATTACCTATAAGAGAATCCTTTAGAGGGACTCCATTGGAATCGGTCCACACAACTGAACTACATGGGCTTTGATTCACATCCAAATTAGATATGTAGGAAGCCTCCGTGAGGTCCAAACCCAATACCCCAAAATCAAATATAATTCTCTCTAGGATATATTCCCAGTAGGGTAATTCATAAATATGGACCCCACAACTTGTCTTGGATCCTTCAGCTTCCTTATCATATGTCCCATACTATGATTTGACTAGGAATATTTCTCCTAGACATCCTTGCTACCAGACATTAAAATGAATGGTTTGGTCCCCATCACATGACTGTAAAAGGTATGATGTGCCCCATTAAGTGGGATCCAACAACATATGTTTGGATTTATGTCATGATGATACGTAGGAAGAACATCTCATGTGCATTGTCCAAATATCAAAACAACTACCATCTCCCTGGATGATGATAAACACTAGAGAACCCCACCACATGGATTAAAGATACAACATAATAATAAATGAACAAAGGATCTCTCACCATTATGAAAAGGGAATCATTGACGAAGAACCTTATATGCACATAAATGTCTTGATAGATGAAGAAACATATATGCATACAAATGTCTATAAATCTATTCATAGAAAGAATTGGATATTAATTCAAGATGGAAACTTTTATATACTTGGTAATTAATAAAGAATTCACGAATATTCCATAAATTATTAAGAGAGACATAGAGTAGGTAATAATTCTCCTGAAAATGGAGTGCTGAGCCTAACCCCTCATCCTATCGACCAATATGAGTGTTGATATATCATTGATGATATTCCCTATTTACCACATACCATTGGAATATATGTTTGTAAAATATATCAAATAATGGAATCGTTGGGTTTTTCAAGATCCATAAAAAACCTCTTCAAGGACATTAAAAAATTGTGATTAAGGTGTGAATTATTATGAAACCATTCAAACCCATAGAATAATACCATAAAAAACTTGCTATCTATATTCATTTGAAACAAAAATTCTAAACATGAAGTGAATTGTTAAAAAAGATGATGGTGTCACACACACGTTAGGAACCTTTCTCTATCAAAATGAATAAGGTTCAAACAAGAAAATAAATTATATGTGTTTTGATTATGGAGAAGTTAATTTGATGGGGGTTTTCTTATTTGTTTTTTCACATATATTTACAGCTCCTTTAGAATATCTCCCTTCAATCTAAGTAATATCAGACCAGTCCTCACAAATTTGTGTGTCCACCATGTTGGGTCCTATACTAGGGAGAAGACACCTTCAAACACCATGTGACTTCATTGATGAGTCTCAAATATGAGGGTGTATGAGTACCACCAAAATGGTTCCATCCCAACCTGAGAGGCTTCCCAATTGACCCTCCAGCTCATGAAGTCCCACTTTTTATTTACGGAGTGATAACCAGTGGTCCAGAAGAGAGAGAAACAGATCTCCATCTCCAACCGTTTGAGGAGGTTATCCCTAGAACACCAAAATAATCCCCTTCAATATCTTAGGGAGGAATTACTTGAGACCACAAATAGAGTCACCCAGAATAAACATGGGTCCCTTCAATGGTCTCTTGAAAGTCGTCCCTGCCACTAACCCATCATGGTAGTGAACCCTCATCATGATGGGAGTGTCATCCTTGAATGTCTGGCCCAGGTCATCCGGACATGGGCAGGAAAGATATCCCTCCAAGGGAAGAGACTGATCAATTGGTAATAAGGCCATACCTCTATCCCTTATGAATAATACCAATAATAAAATACATCAGGGAAAACATGTAGTCAAAACACAAGCCCACACTCGCCAAGCCTAATAACACTGTTCTGTAGCATCCATAGAATCTCGCTATTAAAATACCAAAGCAATCCTTGGGAAAGAAAAAAACAACTTCCCACATCAATCAAGTATTCCAGTCAAATTTGGTGAATAACCGTTAGTAGAATCACAAACCTCCCTACATCAATCAAGATTTTCAACCTAACATGGATGTAATTATATAAATTATAAAGAAATTCCAAAAAATTATATAGATACATAAGTCTACCCTTAAACGTGAGTACATTTAGTATCCACTAAAATAAAATGGAGGAATGGAGTAAACACACACCCATTTTCCATTCATGTAAGGGTTATATATCCATGTTACAAAGATTGATGTTATGAAATTTTTTCTAAAAATGGTAAAAGGGAATACAAAAAATCATTCCATCAACATATAAACATGTTAGGATATAAAAATGAAAATGTACGTGATAGAGGGTAGGACGCACAACATCATCCCCATAATTCTTGTTAACCATCAACAAGTCATTATAGAGTAGAAAAACACATATACTACCATCTAGGAGGGCCACGAGACAAATTTTCCCATAATATATGGACAACTAGATCTGGTCCATACCCCAATTTTGACTAGTGGTAATCAGCCTATTCCAATTTCAACTCCAAGGCATTCAGAAATCCCTTCCAAAATTCTAGAAACCTATTTGAAAGATATGATAACAACATAAGAGCTATCCAGTAAGCATCTATATATGAAAACTACATTCCCCTGCAAGCATCACAATCACTTGTAAGAAGAAATAAAAAAATAATCCTCACTAGATACTTATAGAAAATGAAGAGTCGATCTACGATCCTACTCTGGTTTATGTTGGTGTTCTTGAAAACTATAGATTCTTATCTATTGAAACTCAGGATCCCACTCCATGATTTCCATATTATGGGAATAATAACAATAGTTCTTGAAGTCCTCTATGGACTACTAACCATTTGTCCTCTCTTCATGTCTAGAATACGATGCATCTTGAGATGCCATCACTTAATCAGAACAACGATATCCCTCCATGTGGCCAAAATATCAAATAGTAAAAAGTTATTCCCCTTTCTATCACCATTGATGAATGTACTCTCTGGGCTGTATGCTATTGAAAATCTCAACATAGTCAAACGTCAAGACATGATTGTATTCTGCCCAATAATGGTATTTCACTTCGCCAAGGTGGTCCTCCCCTTAGTGATTTAATGTTGATTAATCCCTTTTACCAAGAGGTGCTTGTTAAAATGAGGCCAGTAATTCCTGATGGCTTTTCATTTAAAAGAGAAATTCATTATCAGCTAGAAGATAGTCCATTGTTATGACCATTCTATGAACCACACTAGGATCACATGCGTTCTAATATGATTGAGGAAGTCCCTACCAACCTTTTCATTTAGAATAAAGATGAAAGAAACAATCCACTTCTGTCGGTCAAGGGTGATGAACCTATAGAGAAATTTGAAGAATTCATGTTGGGCATGAGAAGATAGGCAGATAGAGATGACATACCTGTCATGTTATGGAATTTATCCAATCCCCAAAACAAAATTTTTGAGTAATTGTCGGAAGATTGTGTGCACAAAATTTGTATTAATATATGGAACCATATTCATCACATAAGAGAGAAAGTACTAAGTAAAAACAAGTATCTAATCCACATCAATGTAATAGAGGGGATATATCCTCATATTCACTTGGTGGCTCTCCTAGAAACATGACATCTAAAATTAAGAAAACAATAAAGAGGCCATCAAAAAGAAAGTCTCAGTGCATTAAATGAATTGTTTCACCATATCAATGATTCCACATATAGTGTTTATAATTGGGGCTAGGGTGAAAAAAGGTGTTTTATTTCACTACACTCCCTAATAATAAATGCATGCTGAAGTTAGCATACTTTAATATCATCACATTAGGATAACATCAATAAAGACACTTGATTCGAAACAAAAGGAATGGTCAAAAAAAATCCCCTGATTGATTCCAACTAAAATCGGTCTAGAAGAGAGAGATCCATCAAAAGAATGTTTCTTAAAACATTGAAAAATATTGGGCCTCATGCTTAAGGGAATTCAGTTTTCAGTAAGAAAAAATTTCACAAATAGAGATAATTTATTATGAAGTAGGTGGTTCAAATGAAAACCATATAATCCACCCATACAATGTTTGAAAATGACTCTATAAAATCAATAAGGCAACCAAAACAATAGAATCCAATGAAATCTAAGGGAATAACTAGCCCACAACGGATGTAATTTTTTAATAAAAACATCGATGTTAGTAAAACTGCTTCAAATGTTTTTGAAAATGGAGAGAAAATATCTCATCCCACTAGGATGGGGGAGATTAAACTCAGAATCCTCTTCCAAATTATATGTTATCCTTTTCCTGATTATGAGTAATTTTTCAGAACAAATACTCCCCATTCGTCCCATCCCATGACCCGGTGTCATCTCTCAGAACACCCAAAAAAATATTCAAATATTAACATCAGATTACCATTCATCTAATAGTTCCAAGAGGAAAAATGGAGGAGATGATAAGACCCTATGGATGGAACAAAAAAATCAAGTATCACAACCAGAGTAATGAAACCCCGAAAATAGATACACATCAATGAATACCATTAACAACATCCTTATAAACCCTATAGAACATGAGGCCATTAGAAAGGAGTAGGAGGGGGAAGTCTCTATTCATAATATGGTCCACAAAAAAAGATTTAAATATGTTTTTGTACCCAGACCTAGAGTCTTTCTCTAATTTTGACCATTTCTTCAAACACTCCATTACTACCTCCTCAGATAGCATCCACCAAAGAAAAGGGTAAATATAATGTTTTATCTCTCCCACCTCCCAATGATTTTGAACCCCATACACATAAAAACTATTTTATAATTAAGATAATGATATAAAAGAGTTTATAAGACTAATGAAAAAGCTACTCTAAAGAAACATTCCGATCAGATATGATCTGAAAATAGAGATTGTAATCACACTCCCAACTGGTGTACCTCAACAAAGGGGGATCACCCCAGGGACTAATATGGACTGAGAACATCCTATAAATGCAAGTAAATGATACAAGTATATTTGGAACCTATTGTAGTGAGATATTAGGAGTTACATCCATTGGGAACACAATTTGGGTTGGTTCAGGCAAGTCCTCATGGACCAGTCTCTGCGGGTTACCAACTGTGGGTATAAGTAGAGCCGCTAGAGATGGATTTATCTAATTCTTCCCCTGGTCAAGATCTTTTTCAACTAAACAACCCACATGTGATTTTAAATTCAATTGAGTCACTAAAAACTTGGTTGAAATATATGGAAGAACAAATTGAACCAATGAAACCATAAAATAGGCCTTACCATGAATGGGTGGATCTGAACCCTCCCCTACAAAATCATAGGAATGCTACATTTCCAATTTTTAATGGTTTTAAGAAACTAGATTTTAATTTAATAAATTTCATCTAAAAATATGGTCACATGATAAGGAATCCTATAAAAAAGAAGAATTGAATCTATGATACTTAGTACAAACAGTTTAAGGTATATTCTTTGTTTGGTACACTAGTTTTCAAGCTAGGGAAATCACATGATGAGAGGATCTCCATTGACAGTTTATCTTTAAATTAATCTCATTACTTCATAAGACAATAGTCCTTGGAATCTCAAACTAAAAATAGTTATATAATGTTAGGGTATCATATTTTATTGAGGGATGGATAGGGTTGATCTACTCCCTAAATATATAACTTCCCCATGAATATTTGTTATCTATTTATATAGAGAACTCATTTTATGTGTTGTGTACACTAATTATCCATATAAAATACAAAGAGTGTTTTGGGATCTCACTAAATTGTCTCAAAAAGTGGAATATTCTATATTACGAACCAAGGATATGTCTCGAGTAATTCCATCATTTCAGGGGAAGATAATGGGAAACGTAGCAGCTCCCACTATTAAGATATGTCCATTCCACGAACCAGATGCCACTTGAAAATTGACACTATATCACAAAACCCATCCTCCAAAGCATTATCAGTAATTTTGGTATCATCAGGATGACATAAGGTATCATAGGTTGAACCATTTTAAGGGGTTCAAGAAGAAGGTTTATTTATTCTCAAATGACCATGTCCCTACCTAATTCATCACAGACATGAAAAAAACCAAATTTCCCATGTTTCCGAAGCCCGAGAGTCTAGATCATGTTTTTCATGATGATGAAATAATAAATTTTCCCATACAATGAACATTGGAGATACTATCAAGGAATTCATGGTTTTCAAAGTCATTCTGAAAAATGGGGTACTATGGACAAGTAGAGACATGGAAGCCACCAACATAGTTAGGTTTTCTACCACCAATCAAGAGAGATGGATAAAGGAAATAAATTTACTAAAAAATGTATAAATAAGTTCTGTGATTTTTTGGTCAAAAATGAAATCAATTGAACTCATTATATCTTCATAGAATAGTTTAGGAAACCAAATATGCCCCAACCACTCCTACTAGCACAACAGAATCCATCGATGCCAAAACCCTTCAAAGTCCATTATTCTATGAAATGACATGGATGGAAGATAAAAAATATGAATCAAGAAGATGATCCTATTCCTAGACTTATATTTTCTATGACTTTATCCAACTTCATGCCTGTAGTTCTAGAAGCATGGGAGTTATCCCCTAAATGGGAAAACAAGATCTGACAAACCATATAGATTACTCACCATATGAGGACATGATCTTCAGTTCTATAAATGTTATTCATTTGATGGATATATTTTCTTATGATGAGTGTGATGATGTACATGAATTATCTACATCAATTTGGGGAATTAGGAGAAGAAGACATATGGGTCAAGGATGCATGGGAAGACATAATCATAGATGAAATCAACACTATGACCATATCCGTAATCAAACCATATATGTAGGTGAAACTCATGGTAGATCACCCCAATGAGATCAGTAGGAGAAATAATATTCCCCAATAAATTAGAGGGTTTCTCATGATCTGATCATTCTTGATGATTCATTATAGGAAACAACATTTCCAAATAATATTCGGTGATTATGAATCCTCAGTCTACCTAACCCACCAAGAAAAGAAGAACAACCAACTTATTTTAGAACGGATGATTCAACTACATCAAGTACTTCATTTCCGAATGTTCTTGTAAGGGAGAATCCTCAGACTGGGAAGCATAGTCCTTTATCTCAGAAGATTTACGTTTTAAATCAATTTTCCTTAGTACTACTAATGTTTTTGATCTTTGAGGATCTAATTATATAAAAAGACCTCCAGGAAGAACTTATCGAGGCCATAATAATCCCTTTGTAATCTTAAGTGGATGTTTCTGCTAATGAAGTATATTTTATAGAGATAGATCATGTAGAATGATACATGATCATGTATTTTATAAATAAGGACAATGATTCCATTGTATGATGAAATAATAGTCTTTTTTATATATCTAGATGGAAAAATTTCCTTGATATCTGATGATATTTCAATAAAAATGGCGCCATAGTTAATCTCATTATAGTACAGAAACATCACTAGATGGAAATTATAGGAAACTACTGGGGATAAAAACAAGGAAAAAAAAGGACACAGCCAAATCAACCCTCCAAAATTAACGCTGATGTTGAAAATATCATCAGATATAATTTCATTCAGGAATCCTAGTATCTTTAAAAAAAATCAAAAAAGTAACGGTGAACTAGTAGAATATGAAAATTAGGGCCTTTATTGTGTTTAGATATCTCACATGGATCTATCCAAAATATGATTTCCAATCCTCGGACATAGATCTACAGATTTAAGAAAAATTTGATATCAATACTTCTCATTCATGGATAATTTTTTAGGGGAATACTCATATCCCATTGGAAATAAAAGAAGAATAATCCACCACCTTCAGGGACACTGAGGGATTATTTTCCTATTGGGTAATACCATTTGGGATTAAAAATTCCAATGCTATATACCAACAATCCATGCATAAAATCTTTAAAATATTCATGGGGATGTTTTTCAAATCTTACAATAATGTTTTTGGGTCAGTTCTCGATAGCATCCTGGTCACCTGGCTGATCATGTGACCATCTTCAATTTTTTTTTACAACATTTCCTAAAGATAATCCCCTTTAAATATGATTTTAAGGTCACATCTGGTAATTTTTTCAGCATCATCATATTCCATCATGGTATCAATATTGACCCTTATAAGACAAAGGATATCTTCAATATGTCACCATTTTGGATGTTGAAATAGTTGAGGAATTTCATGGACATATTTCTTACATTTAGAAATTTATAGTGAACCTTGTAGGTAAGAGTTTCTGGTTATCCCGGTTGACGAAAAATGGGGTCAAATATCAGTGTACTAATGATTGTAATATAGCATTTGAGAGTCTCAAGATATATCTTTCGATTCCACGTATAGTAATTACACCAATTAAAGGGATGTTTCCCATTTTTTATATAATATCCCTGGATAGATCACTAGGTGAAATTTGTATGAAAAAATGATTCCATGAACAAAAAAAACCTTTATTATCACAGTTAAACAATTTTCAATAGCGAGGATAATTATTTGAATATTGTGAAGTTCTACCAATCATTAATATATATGGTTTGGAAACTGAGGCACTACCTATATCATGATGGTGTCCATTTTTTCTCTCGCAATAACCCAATAAAACATATTCTCAACCCTCCTAGGATGGTGAGTTTTTTTTTTTGGAATGGTGTGATGTTATCCTGTAGTAGTTTGACATGCTGTTTGTGCCTAAGAAATTGGTGAAAGTCCTTGCTTGGGAAGATGTTTTTTAAAGTACACTCATCTAAAAAACATCATCATTAAATAATGAATTTATAAATGTTCATATATTTTCTATTCAAGATGGCCCCAAGACATGGGAAATATATTTTGATAGCCCATCCATAATCAAAACATAAAATATAATGGAAGAACCTATGATCAACAATGTCAGTTTGGGAGTTTTTCTCATCCCTCCTGCAAAATAATTTTTCCACACTCATTCTTATTTTAAGAATTCAGTACAAAAAATGAGGCATAATATAAGACCCACATTCTAGATGTAGAACTAGTATATCAAATTCTAGTGGGGCACCAAGAGGTGAATGGTTATTCAAAGTTAGTAATAAAATAGATCAATGAGGATTATGAAATATTAAAAGATGAAATAACCCCTTTGATTGATTATATCTGAGGACTACAGGAAAATTTCACCTCAGATCTAACATTGTATCATGTCCCCAAATATTAGAATTCCTCAGATGATGCATTGAATAATGGATCCATGGACTTAGGAGATCTATATCTGGATGACACAATCATCACCATTGTACATCCTTAAATTGCATCACATATTTCTCATAATTTCATGAAAGAGGTCAATGATGTCAGCCTCATTCCCATACCAGATGGTCCCATGAATGTTTTGATGAAATCCATTACGGATTACCTCTAAAATTGAGGGCTATTGTCAGACATATAAAAAAATGTACTCGATGAAGAGTGAAAAATTTTACTCTTTCGGATGGCCCAAATCACCAAGAAATCCTTCTATAATAAAGGATTTGATGGATTTATTTTCAGATGTATATATGAACGGGAGAACTTTAATACCATGAGATTAGTTCTCATGGGAGACTATAGTTCCCACTAGTCAGGGTTTATCCTTTCCCATCAAATCCAATGGTTTTGATATTCCCAAAATTCATTAATGCATTATTGCCCAAAATTCGACATGAAATGTAATTCTTACCAATTGTAAAAAAACATATATCATTTAACCATTGGAGTTGTTACATACAAGTTCTCCTTTCCATTTGACATGTTGCAACTGGATATTGTAGGGCCTTATCCTCTATCTATGACCAAGAAGTTCAAATACATCTAAACTGTTACCGACATCATCTCAAATGTTTATGAGGAAATACCCCTCAAAGAAGTCGGGTCCAAAAGTTTATTCAGCTTTGTGAAAGAGCACATCATTGACAAATTTTTTCCCCTATATTATACTAAGGGAAAAGGCACCCATTCTAGTTCTTCAGAGTTGGAGAGGTTGTATTAAAAGTATAATATCAAATCCAACAACTGATTCTGCTATCACATAGTGGCTAATGGATAAATAAAGGCCTTCCACAAGACCCTATCAAACATACTCAAGAAGATGGTGGACACGTATAAAAAGTGATAAACTATAAATATACTGCATTCCTTGTGGTCTTACCAAACTACACCCTGTACTACAACACAAACAACCCCATACTCCCATTTTTAGAAAATAAAGATAGTCCAACCCATTGATGTCCAATTTACCTCTCTGCACATTTTCATATATGACTAAAAATCCATAGATGAGAAATCCCAGTAATGGCTGGATGAATTGGAATAACTATCTAAGAAGTTATATCAAACATTGAATCTCATAGAGGTCCTCAAGAATATGATAACATGATATTTTAACATTAAATACCTGCTCTATTGGTTTCTCCATGTTGATCTTGTATCATTCCTTAGGAATTTAATGATTCGAAGAAAGAATCCTCTGAAGCCTAAGAAAAAGTTGGAGGGACCTTATTCTATACACAATCTCCACTCTAAATGAGCTTATTCTTTGATATTTATGGATATATAGCTCACCGTGGCCACTAACAATGCAATATTTCTTAAGAAATATTTCATGTGATAAATAACAAGTATTGTCTTATCTGTCTGATGATAAAACATGTAGTCGGTATTTATTCAATGAACATAAAAAGCATGAAATTGCATCTTAATCACAAGACAATATGTTTCATGATAATGAAATCCTTGATGTATAAAATTAAAATGCATAACATCATGTTAACATATTAAATAACATAAAGGGAACACCATATAGTCCTTGTAGTATGATCCAAAACTACCCGAATTCACAGTCTGAGCCATAAGCCTCTTAACTATATAGCCTAACATTCTAGTCAAAAGCTGTTAAAATATACATAATCTTCCTCACCGCAGGATGTAAATCTACAAGGTTCAAATTCTTGTTGCATGATGTAAATATTCATAACATTTTTATAGGATCATGAGAATATTTTTATACTCGGTGACGGTATCCCACCATACCTTTATCTAATAAATTCATGAAAATTAATTCCCATCATCATAGGATATGTCGTGACACCCATATCTCCAATACTAGTTCCGACTGTGGGAAAACATTCCCCCTCCCTGTCTACGGGTCATACCTACATAAGGAACCTTTCCAGAACTACCTATGGATCAATTCTCCTTCCAGTGAGATATGCAGTGAAGGACAGAACTCATATCCTAGTCCCAATAATGGAATAAACCCCCCACACATATAGACCAACAATAATTTTTGCAGGATATGTCAAACCAGGATTCCTCATTCACGATCCCTTTATGGAAAAATAAATATTCCTCTCCAATATATAAATAACAATGATCTATTTTCGAGAATGTTACACTCCACTGAAAATGATGGATGAAACCATCAAATTATTCTTAGAAAGTCCCTTTCTAATAGCATACTTCTTATCCTCAGAAATTTTAAATATCCAAAGACATTCCTTGTAATTAATGATATAATGTTAGAATCTACAAAACATATTTCTATGAATATATATTAATATTCCCTAGTAGTATTTTAACAAGTCGACAACCAAAATGGTTTTTTATATAGAGTATTACACTATTTTACTATATATTAATACGCCCTAGTTGAAATTTCATAATTTTCCAACATAAAAGGACTAATTAACTAGTGGTATATTTATACCCAAGAGAGACCTCTTTTATCTTCATGAGTGCTAAAGTCATTTTCATCCCATATAACAATATGTAACTGAGAACCCCCAAGATCATGGTTTATAATTTCCACCTTGATTTCCAAATCATGCTAAAAAAATCCTTGGTCCTCTATCCCTTACATTACTCCTTGTTTCAATGAAAAATGGTCCATGTCATGTGAACATAAATTTTAGACCCCAAATATTCTCCCTACAATACACTAAACTGCTTGGTTTTGAAGAATAATGTGTGGATTGATTGTCCTTTTGGAGAGATACATAGTGATGCTAGAATATTACATCATATAATATATTTAAAGCTATAAAAATTCCCCAACTATCCAATGAATGAGTTATTTCTTCATAAGTAAATCCAATACAGGTTATCACCCCATTAGTGGGTCTGTATTCAATAAAATCCCCATCCCCCCCAAAGGAATTCGATCCACATGGGGAATTGTTTCTTGGACTTTATGTGGCTTGATTATCACCCTAAAGAGATAAGTATCAACTCACATTTCCTATCCCCTGGACCAGCCAAAACATAAAACAAAACCCTCTTTTCTAGTATATGGGCCATACCTATGTAGGGGAATTATTTGTCCACATTTTTGATGATTTTGAAATGAAATGATCCTCGTGTATTTAAGAACATTACTCCCACAAATTAGAAAATGTGTATAGGACAAACCAAATCTCCATAAGATATAAAATACCATCATTAATAGAATTTTAGATTTATGATGATTCATTTTTTTGACTATGCAGTAATTCGCCCCGTTTGGATTTTCATGGGTCACATACTAAAAGGGCCCGTCAACTAGAGGATGACACTATATGACTATGCAGTAACAAAAACCTATTGGATTTGTATTAGTCATCCATATTAAAGGTCCTTTAAAGCATATGTACATATTTCCCCAAGAGATACCTCTTCAATATATGTAATCCCCGATAACATTGTTGTCCCATATCACTCTTGAGATCCTTGAACCCCCAGATTATAGCTGACAACCCTCTCCCATATATACCAAAAAACAATGGACAATTTATGTACATGTTAACAGGAAAGGGTAAAATAAAAAATTATTGAGTTATGATAGATGTTCTTAATGTTTATCCATAAATTCCCCTCTAAAAAAAATAAATTTCATGGTCTTTGTCTAGGTGGCATGACATTAAAATACATGTTTCATTGACACTTGTAAAGGAGGGGACCTCCCCTTTAATTAAGTCATCTAATATAATGAACCATCCTTTACACAATACAAATTCATGTAGGAGTGCTATACAATTCATGGAAAATTTCTATATAGATTCTATCATCATTCTCAGTAACCTTCCATTGGAAGACAACCCTTTGTGGTCATAAAAATTAGGATCTTCACAAACTATCCAACAATCAGTTTTGGAATATTATATTCTAGATGAATCCACTGTATAACTATATAGTAATACACCCTAGTTGGATTTTCATAAGTCATCTTGAAAAAATTTCCTTTAAAATTGAAGAATATTCATCAGTAGGAGAGACCTCTTAAATCTTCATAAACACCAAATGAAAATATCATTCGGGAAATTTATTTTCAAATATGCCTCATAGTCATTACTTTTATGTTTTTCTCACACCTTGTTTCAGATTTTCAAATCCCAAAATCGTGACTGAAAATTCTTACATACGTATCAAAGGAATATCACAACATTCATGGCCAACAAGCCTTGTCTAGTTCAATAATCATGAAATCATGGTCAAATATGTTCAACATAAAACACTAGTAAAATTATACTAGCTTGATGGACTTTAAAATACACACCATATTATATATAGTGATTTCTAGGATGAAAACTAGAAAATGGAACACAAGGTAAATTCAATTCTTAGCACCCTAGACCTATTTTATAAATGGATTAAGAAAAAATTCATAAATTAAAAGATAAGAGGAAGAAAAATTTATAGAATGAAAAATTCAAATGATAACCTTATAAAAAGAAAAGTATTTCTAGATAAGTATTCCTTATATCAAACTTAGGAAAAAACTAGGGTGATAACATAAAGGACCCAAATTTTTTAGAATTTTCCATACAACCCAAGAAACAGTTAAACTATCATCACTCTGTTCAGAGACCTAGGAATAAATTAAAGCACCACTTTACACATATAATTGAAATTAAAATTTTATGAAATCTAATAAATTGGGTTATTTTTAATGTTATATTACAATTACGATGAAGAAATCAATACAAAAACATCTGATTGGATACAAAATCTGTTTTGTTCATGTTCCAAAAATTTCAGGGAACATCTAAATGTTGAAGCATTTCTACCAAAACATAAAAGTGGTCACAAACATAATCTTTGAGTTTTTTAATCCTGAAGTAGGAATTAGCTAAATTTTTTCAAAATTTGACTAATTATGTGGTGATGAAATCGTCATCATTATGATGTTTCTCATGGTCTACAATAATAAAATCATTTCCTCATGCTAAGGCCACCGTTCAAGGAATAGCCGAGTTATACTATATATTCCGTCAAGAAATCGAAATCTTATTGAAGGTATATCATTTGAGAAGATTTCATGTCATGACATGTTGATATTCCTGCACCTATGTGTCATGATTTAACATATCTTTGGATAAAACATCTATAATGTCATCAAACTGGAATGCTAGATAAGCCTCATCTGGCTAGGATATTTACTCTTCCTCCCATTTCTATATTATATACATCACAACATGGTGGATCGTATAGTAATCAAACCCACCATACCCTAAAATGGAAATCATGACTGGATGTTATGATTGTTGTGAATAAAAGTTTTTTATTGGTATCTTAGAGACTATCATCTAGATATCTCACTAAAAAATATGAAGTGTGGGACAAAATCTATCATTTATCTCAAAGTATGAATAAGATCTTCTCTAAAAGGGAGAGATGTATTCTGGTATTAGTGACCTCAAGGATTCACCATGTTCCACTCTCCCCAAAATAGTATCTATTCTGACATCTAGTATTTTCTAAATTTTCTTAGAAGTTCCCCTCTCATGTTCATCCATCGACATTGATGGAAATGGATAGAAAATGAAACCCCTCATAACCCACAGGGGGTTAACAGAAAGAAAAGGTAGTGAAGAAACCAAAGTATTTAATAACTATCAACCATTCTTGGACCAACTGTTGGGATTAATTCTTCCATAGCATTACCGATCTCAATTATCTGTGTAGGGAATTCTCGGAAATAAGAATCCTCTTATATTTACCCAGTGATCTGTTAGGAGGGCCCTCATGGATCTCCCAATTTAGGATTGTCAAATGGTACTTGTATTTTAATGTAATTAGAATTGAATTAGAGGCTATAATCATAAATTTTCATGATAATGTTCTCAGAAATTTTTTTTTAACAAGATGAGATTTGTTGTGAGACAATAAATGAAAAGAGGATGAAAGTTTCTAAAAATTCCTAAAATAGAAAATCACATCCATCCAACTCCCTATTAATGTCTTGGAATTCATCCAGTGTGATAGGAAGATGCCTAATTTTTAACCTATCCTCATGTTCTGTTATTTCATTACACATTACTTCATGTATCATAGCATCCTTACATGTAGGGGGATCTGAAATGCATGGTGAAGTTAAAAGATTGGATCATATATTGATTATCTTTTCTGGCCTATATCTACATATAATGAATCCAACCCCCACCAGGTAAGGATAAACACCCACAAATTTATCAATCCTTCTTGGATCTCAATCAACCTCTTCTATATTGGAGATAGAGTTAGTGGTGGTTGTTGTAGGGTCCTACAATGTATCTGGTAGGTCTAAAATATATTGAGGAAGAAAGATGATGACCACTAACTAAAAAATTATGATCTATATCTAACATTACCATGACCCCTATCATTTCTTTAATAAAGGAAGAATACATAATAACATCTCTTGTCACTTCATCCATGAAAGGGTTGGATTATTCAATGCATGAATATCACACCTCTGGGATGGCCTCCTTATTCCTAAAATAATCAATGACAGACCCCTTAAGGGTGGAAAGTGAATGAGATACTAAAAAAATGTAATCATGGACAAATGGGTATGTCATGAATGTCATGAGATTAAATTAAAATGAAAATACTTACAACACTTCATATATTGGTCCAACATCTCCACACTCTTTATTCTCATTTCATAAGAGGGTGCGGGAACTATGTTGGTCCTTTGAGTCATGAAAACATAATGTAGTGGTCAATAATACCTACACTCCATTTCATCCACCATCATCTTTTGACCTAGGGATAAATCTAGTGATTTGGGAGACTCATCCACTACTCCGATAGAAGTGCCCATATTTCAGCGACTCAGGCACCATTCATGTTGTTGCTTCTTCTCTAAATCTATAATATGAGATAGATCCCATAAAATTTAAAGGTAATGGTCAAGGGATGGAAATAATAAGGGATAAGAATGATATCACTCATCAATGTCGACATAATCTTCACATTACTCATCAGATCATCATGATATCCCCTTAATAGAATCCCAATACTATAGTCAGATACTCACTTTTTGGACGAGATCTGATCATAATTAGAATATATCATCATTTATATCTCTTGATGATATTTAAACACCTTATTAAAATTTATTTTAGGTTGAATATCAAAGGGTTCTTGGATATCCCAAATCTATGGGTTGCGTATGCTAGCCTAGAGAAATACCAACATGTCATTGATGCCATGAGTTGCACCATACTAAAATTGGATCACCATGGGTCACACATAATATTATGTGAACATATCAGAATGTGAGGTAGAACTGAAATAATTTAATGTTGAATCCATTTTAGGAATCTCTACTCTTATAGGATACAAGGAAACTGAGGCTTGAGTTTCTTCATAATGGTAACAACATAAATTCTTTGGTCCGAAAGATATGGTTTTCTAAACCAAGTCCATCTCCATCGACCTTTATTGAGATTTATTTTAAGGCTTCATAGATTCACCATCATCACCTCTAGTTAAAACCTTCCATACATGAATTACAGGACCATCATTATTCATATCTGAGAATTGAGGGATTCATTTCATTAATTCCTATTGAGGGTATGCCGAAATCCAAGCATTTGCATACCCATATTCTATCCCAATGGATGCACCTGTTGTAAGAATCTTGATGGAGATTTGGAATACCTACAAGGACATTAGGATCCAAATTTATAAAAAACCATTAGGTATATATAAATATGTACAAGCATGGAGGGAGAGACACAAGGCTATTGCATACACTTGAATTGGCCATCAAATCAATATGGAGCGTTTGTATCACATATTATATCTCTATCAATACAATCAACTGTTTCCCCATTTCTAAATGAAATCATGTATGTACTAATATCTTCATTATCTTTTCCATTTTTTGTTAACATCCTACATTGAGGATCACCATAATGTAATAAATAAAATTCCAAATATAAATTCAAAAGCCTCAAGACATTATAATGATTCATGTATAAAGGATGAATACCCGAAATAGCCTGATAAAATGGGTGAAATCCACCTTCTAGGACATGAACTACACATAGAAAAAAATAAGAACTGATGTGTGTTGTAATCCACCCCACATCACTTGAAATGGTTCTCACATTCTGAATGGGGTGTTCTCGATGTACACATGTTGTAAAAAATGATATATCTTATCTAGAATAGGGATATCCAACCTTATGTGGACCTCTACTGCTAGTTTTTACACATTAAAAAATTTCACTAATTTCACACCACTATTGGATTCACGAAATTGGAGTAGGTGGATACTTATCTACATCACGAGGATGTCAACCAGATAGGTCCACAAAGAATCCTTAGACTTGACCTTGTAACCCCAATAAGTATACTCACCTTATTCAAATTTAGAATATAATTTTCTTCTAATGCACTTATTTCTTTGGTGGGGCATCCAGTAGGGAACAGAAAAGTGGGAAAATATCATTTTGGACCATGGAAGAAATTCATCCACATATTAGGATTAATATCACCCATTCATAAAGGTTCTAAATTCTTAATCTTTTCGGATATTTGTAACAATTCTTAGGCCATAGCTGGTATCATTTCATTTTCATCCCACATTTCATTTGGTGGGATAAAATCATCATACATATGCCTGAGAATAGAGGATCTAGAGTTTTTTTAGATATCCTAAAGACTAATGTCATCTTCTCCATGCATTAGATCAAAATTATTTTTCTAAGGGATCCATCTTTTTTAGAGTTTAGGGATTATGTCTGGGTTCTTGAAAAAATATATTTTCCCCAACCAAACATCCTTATAAATGCTGATGTCTTGTAGCTATGTCTTAAATTATACACATGTTTGGCACCCCCAGTATGACCACATCAATTCAGACTTGACTCACCCTACAGATTAGAAGTCTAAATCATCATTCTAAATCATAATTTGTCTATATCGGAAGTATGAAAGGTTGAATTGTAGCATTTTTGATTTAGTCTCATTTTTGTGGGGCTTCAAATATGAGGTAATATGGCTATAGTTTATTACACATGCATTATGACCTATTCCATCATTGATGAAAAACCATGGGAATAGAAATTGGTGTTTATAAAATTTCAATATTCTATGAAAAAATATTTAGAAAAGTAACTCTAATCCTTCAGAATGAGAGAATCTCTAATGAGTCCATGATCATATAGTGGTAGATAGTCACTTCTAGGATAATCTCACCAGAACAATATCAAGTTCTTTTCTATGACTTCGAGAGAAGATTCATAATATTTATAGTAATCTAGCCAAAAAAAATTAATCATATATGAGGAAAATGCAACAACTTGTTGATGATAATAAATTTCAGCATCCATTGTTGATCTACACGGATACATCAATATTTCTAATTAAATTAAAAATATTGGTATTAAATATTCATAAATTATGGAAGAGATGCCCACACACAATTCACTTATGAAAGAAACTAATGTATGTGACCTCATGTAGACCCCATTCCCAAGTTAACATGCATTGGTCCCTCGCCTAAGTCTCTCTAATGAATTAAAATGTTCTTAGAAATTACTTTTAGGAAAGAGGTTCTATAAAATACTAGATAAAATGACAAGAGTGAAAATAATAAATTGATGACTTTCTTGATGATAGAAGAATAACAGTAGAGATAATTGAATAATTCATTTCACGATCAACTCTATTTATAGACGTAGTTGACCTACACACCTGACCTATGCGCTAGACCTGTATGCCAGAGCTATAAGGGTGACATATTCAGGTGACCTAAACAGACATCCAATGTGACCTTGATAATATTTTCCTCCATCTACCTTAGAACTAGACCCTCTTCTTTTGATCAGATCCAATATTGAGTGGGGGAGGGGATTTGTTGAATATCCATTTTTTCAAAATGGATTAAAATATGTAATTGAAAGTAATTTAGGTATTATATAGATAAATAGGCCCATGAATGACATAGGTAACTCACCTATGTTGGCATAAAAACACCCAACCTGCATACTAGAAGGATTGTGCATGCCCACCAATGTGGTACAAAAGGACTAACCCCAAATATGTGAGCTGCCCACCTGAGACACCTATATAGGGTACCTACATGGGAAAAATACATCAACTAGGGTCAAGTGTTTTTAAATAAATATGACCCTAGGGACCCTCATTTTAGGGAGTGAAAAAATGGAAGAATCTTTAGAGGTGTGGTCTTGTAACCCCTACACCCAGGCCCCAAAAAATTATTTAGATATCCATCCAAAACATGAGTAAAGAGATACATAATGGTTATAGTGGGAAAAATTATATCAAGAGTATGAAACACAAGATACTTGCACGAGGAACCCCTCCCCCAAGTCAAAAACCAATGACATGAAAGTCCCTCCAAAATCCAGGACCCTACACGAGACCCTTCTAGGGACATATTTGAATACCCTATGTCCCTAGATAAATGACACACCTAGGTGTTTGTGCCCATGTATTCTATTTCCCATAGAATCTCCATCTCACATATGCCTACCCTACGTGAATCACTTCAAGTTCCTCCCATGTCTACCCTACATGAATAAATTTCTTCTCATCAAGCCATGACCTATGCAGAAAACCTTATAATCCCTATTTCAAGATACAATTGAAAACAATCCTTTTCATTTGGATCCATTTTCTATGGTTCGAAAAATTAAATCCTCCAAGGAAACATCAATGATTGTACGACTATAGAGAGAGATACACCAACTTGTCTCTTATTCAGGTATGTATTCCTTCTTTTAGAGGTATCCCATACTTGTCCTACCCTACAGGTAGGGTCCTTGGGGTGTGTGATGTTATGAATACAATCTGTGATGAGGACCCTTACCATGGGGGATGTTTTAGGGACATACCAGTATCATATATGAATGTTACAACCATGTCCTTTCCTCAGTGACCCTAAGACTAGGGACCCCTGGTTCATTGTGAGGAGGAGAGGACCACACTTGCTTTAACCTTTAAGGGTTAGTGGCCTATCCTCCTCTCTTCTATAGGATTAGGAGTAGGACATACCTTCTTGAGAAATCGCATGTTCTTTTCTTATGGGTTTTATATAGGTAGCTAGTCATATTTGACTATCATCATTTCCAAAATGGGAGAGGATATGGGCATATAAAATACCTTTCTTCTTCTCCCATAACCTTGGTCTCTTCCACAAGTGGAAGATGGATTGTGTGGTTTGTCATATATTTTAATTCCTCATATTTCTCACATTTGAGCACGAATCTTATGGTTTTATAGTTTAGAAATTATCCTAAATTATTCATGGTTATATACCTATATTGGTAGAGGAGATTTCTTAGATTTTTCTCTCACCTTTGAAGGCCCCTTGCCATAGGTGTGGGTCTTCAAAGACATGTATCAAACAGAAAGGGAACCATTATAAATGATGTAATCCAAAAAACTAATCTTTATTCCTCTCAAAGGTATAGATTCCCAATAACACAAGACATTATAGGTCCTCCATAGGCATGGTTCCCCACAATGAAACTATGTGGAATTTGATTCTAATCCATATGAGATACATAGAAATCATCAATGCAGTCAAAATATAATACCCCAAAATCAACCTTAATTATATTTATGACACATTCCCAATATATTCATGCCAAACCTGAGAGCCCAAATCCCTTCCCTGTCACACCCCGACCACAGGTAACTTTTTTTTCCTTTTTTTCCTTCCTTCTTGGTCCCGGTTTGAATTTTCTTTTTCTTTTATTTCAAATTTTATTTGTGTTGGCGGTTTCGAGCTAGTGTGCGGTCATCGCATCGTTAGCGGTGACCG
Organism: Viscum album; assembly: GCA_963277665.1. Taxonomy (NCBI): domain Eukaryota; kingdom Viridiplantae; phylum Streptophyta; class Magnoliopsida; order Santalales; family Viscaceae; genus Viscum; species Viscum album. The sequence continues at coordinate 711,933,797 of OY728162.1, forward strand.
TGCGTTTGTCCCGGGTGACAATGTGTTCGCCCGGCGTTCAAATTTTAGAGTTTTATGTTGTCTTTTTATTATTTATATTGTTATTATTATTATTATTAGGTTTTATTATTATTATTATACAGTTTATTATTATTATCATTATTATAAATTTTTATTATTATTATTATTATAATGTTTTATCATTATTATAAAGTTTATTATTATTATTATGAAGTTTTAATATTATTATTATTATAATTTATTATTATTATTATTATTATTATTATTATTATTATAATTTTATCACATATATATATATAAAGCGAAAACCCTATTTTCCCACCTAATCTAACCCTAATCCCTTTCCCCGCCGCCACCTTCCCCTCTCTCTCACCTTCTCTCCTCTCTCCCTTTCCTTCCCCGTTTTTTTTTCTTTTCTTCTTCCCCCCTTGCTGGTTTGGCCGGCCCGTGCCGCCTCCTGCGTGCTTCCCCCCAGCTCCGCGCTCCCCAAACCCGGCCCCTCCTGCGCTCTCCCCGAAGCCTCCCTCCTCTGCGCAGCTTTCCTCCGCCAGGCGCGCCGCTGCTGCACCCCGTCCGCCTGCTCTGGCACTACCCGCACCGGCCTCCTCCGCCATCGGCGCACCCTCCTCCTGCTTCACTCCTCCGCGGTGACCCCCCCCCCCCTCCGGTGTCATTCCAGCTTCCGGCCGCGGCCTCCGGCGACAACGGCCTGCTCACAGCCGACCACCCGTCTCCGCACCGCTCTGCCCTGACTCTGTCCCGACCTCCAGCGCCAGCACCTCCATCGCGGCCCTCCGCGCAGCCCGCACCACCCCGCTTCCTCGTCGTCGTCCCGGCTCCCCCGCGCCCTCACCCCCGTTCCGCGCCAGCATCCTTCCGCACCCCCTGTCCGGTGGCGACCCCTTCACCCCCCGTCCCGGCCCTGCCTCCTGCCTCCGGCGTCCGCGACCTCCCGCTCTGCTGCTCCTCCGCCAGCCTCCTCTCCCCTGACCTCGCCGTGGCCTGCAACCTGCACCTCCAACCCAACTGAACCGCCGCACCACCTCCATCTCTGGCGCATCCCTCCGCCTTGCCGCACCCCCGCCTCGCACCTGGTGAGTTGCCGGCACCCCCCCCAACTTTGTTTTATTATTTTTGTATTTGTGATATTTTTTTTATTATGTCATTATTATAATTAATGTCATCTTACTATTATTGTTATTATTATTATTATTATTATTATATTATTATTATTATTATTGTTACTATTATTATTGTAATTATTATCATATTATTAGGTTTATTATTATTATAATTGATATCATATTAATATTATTATTATTATTATTATTACTACATTATTATTATTATTATCATTATCATATTAATATTATGAAGTTATTATTATTATAATTATAATTACTAATATATTATTATTATTATTATTATTATATTATTATATTAATATTGCTATTATGATTATGATAATATTATAACTATGTCATATTATTATTGTTATTATTATCATTATATTATTATTATTGTGATTATATTATTGTTACATTATTATTATACTTATTAAATTGTTATTGTTATAAAATTATGTTATTATTATTATTATATTATTATTATTATTATATTATTAAGGTTATTATTATTATTAGTATTATTATTAAGTTACTATTTTGGTTATGTTATTGTCATTATTATGATTATTCTATTATTATTATTATTATATTATTATTGTTGTTATTATTATATTATTATATTATAAACGTGCTAAATTATTATTGTTATTATTATTGTATTATTATAATCGTGCCACATTATGATTGTTATTATATCATTATTATTATTATTATTATATGGTGTTATCATTATTATGATGTTATTGTTATCACCATTATTATTTTCACATTATTATTATTACGATTGTTATTACTATTATGATATTATTATTATCACTGAACCCGTTTAATGGTCTTTTGTTTTAGGACCGGTTTGACGGCGCAATACGGTGTGACCATTACGCAACCGGAGTTTTGCGCCATGTCGTTTTTCGTTCCGAGCTGCGTCTTGAGGTAGGTCTCCCTTTGCACTCGCCTTTAAATTTAGAATTTATTTATTCCTTGACTTTTTATTAAGTTTCTGTAAATTTTAAAGTATTATTAAGTAGTTATCTATAGTTTGGTGATCTGCTGATGATAAAAGTTGTTTTAATTCTAGCGTTTCATTAAAAGCGTTTTCTTGGATTTAATTGTGTGCTTCCATGGTAGTGTTGCTAGATGGTTCTTCCTGAATAATGAAAGACATGTTGAATTGGGTTTTGAAATGTTTTTGACGTGTGTAAATTAGTAGATGTATTGTTTATGGAAAATGGTGTTTTTCTTAGAACCTTGATTAGAGAAAACGTCGTGTGACCTCTGAAATTGTTTCTGGAAACTTTATGTGTGGCTCTTGGTTGATGAAAGATGTTTTCCTTTGTTGCGTGAAAAAAAGTTTGGAATTCATTTGGGAAATGGTGTTCCTTCAAAAAAGTGATTAGAGGCCCGTTTGGCTCTTGATAAAAGTGGGGTGTGTTTTGTTGTTGGAAAGTGACTCTACTTGTGAAACAAATGTGTTCCAGGTTTAAGATGCTGATTTGAGTTTCTTAAATAAATTTCTATGTGCATTTCTAGTTTTCAATGAAATGGCGTGTGTCATCTCTCTTTAAAAATGCTTTAGTCTTAAATGATCAAAATGTAAGTGACATGACGGCCCGGTTGGCACTTTATTAAATGTGAAGTGATTATATATATATATACGTACTTGTGAGGGCATTTCTATAGGGGGACTTCCCTTCGAGGGTTGTCGTGTAGCGATGTCTGTGTAAGGGGTTGGCAAGTGCAGTGAGATGAGTCACGCGTGCGAGGGTCTCCCACTTACACAGTGTTACTAAAACCACCATGGGTTCCTGGGCGTCTTGTAGATTATCGAGTGACGGTTGCTTGCTATCCCTGATTAGACGGGTTAGTACCCCCTGGAGTTGTGGACAGGCCAGGAGGGATGTTCCACTGGTTGGCTATTAGGGCGGCCAGTTGGTTATTGACTATGGAGTACCACGTCGGCAGGTAGTCTGAACCCGAGTACGTCCAGGGGTTTTCTAGGGGTGTTTAGGATCACCCATGGTTATTGCTAATAACTTCTGGTTTATTTCTGCTTGCACTTGGTTTTCCTTGCTTGCTTACTTTTACTTGCACTTGTTTTCCCTGCTTGTTTACTTTCAGTCATCCTTCACAGCCTATACTGTTAAACTTTGGGAAAATGGGTTTTCAAATGAACATTCTTTATTCTCTTTGGGTAAGATTCGAAAATGTAACACTTTTCTTTTTAGAATGAGGTTAAAACTGATGAAAGGGAACTAACTTTCAAAAAGAATAAGGGAAATGTGTCATGTTTGATTGTTTTTTAAGTAAAGCATTATGAAAACTTACTTTTATACATTATAGTTCAAACCTGGATTATGTAGATTCTTTATTTACTGGAAGTGCATTGGGATTTGTTGTGGGGCTCACCTACTGAGTACTTTTGTGCTCACACCTATCTTTTACCTTTTCAGTTGCAGGTTCCTTGTGTTCAGGTTTTCCTGGCTTGAGTCGCTCAGTGAGGGAGCGACGTTGGTTGTAGTTGGGTGGTGACCCGCGAGGTCACATGGAGGTATGTCGTGGTATAGTTGTTTATGTCTTTACTGTTTGTCAGTTTGTTTAGTTTATATTCTTTCTTTTGATCCTGTTTTTTTTAGTTTGGGATGAAATCGTTCCCAACGATCAAAATTTTAAAGCCCTGCACTTGTTGCCATCCCGGGGGGATCGGGAACGCCCCTCGGGACTTGCCGCGGACCGGCTCGGGTGACCGGTTCAAGGTCAACCCGGGCTGGTTCGTGACCAAATGGTATCCGAGGTGGTTCTTGTTATTTTGGGTTGTCCGGTAGAAGGATATTAGGACTGTCGGAACTCGAGGGGTAGGTACGGGAAGAGCGTCGTGAACTCTTGCTCGCACTGATCTTCGAGTTACCAGGGGTAGTTCGGAAATTGTGTCCTTGTCTTTTCTGGTTTTTCTTGGATTGAGAGATGATAATGGAGGCAAGCCGACGTTACATTGTGATTTCACATGGAGTAGTGACCCATGTGGAGTCCGAGTACATGGTTTGAATTCCTCCTAGTGGTCGACGCTGACTTGGGACATGGCCCACTACCATGTCGCCAGGTTGAGCGTGACTACTGGTCCCTCATTTCAGTGATTGATGCAAATTTGGATCCTGCTTTTGTTTTGGTCTGTGTAAGTACGTTGTTGGAAATGAAAAAGGTTTTTGAAAAATGGGACTGATTTCTTTTAAATGAGATTAAATTTTTGAAATGAGTTTTAAAACTGAAAGCCTTTGGTTTGGAAAAACTAGTTTTTTCTTGGAAATTGGTCGAGAATGGTTTGGGGTGAAACCGAAGGTACTCCTTATGAACGTTTGCACATGTGAGATAATGCATAGAAATTGTGTGTTGATGCGTGTATGAATGGAATGTGGATAATGACATGTGCAACTGGTCATGAGATTACCTGGGTGTGTATTTGAAATTAAAGGTTTCACATTGTTTTCTAAATTGGTTTAAAAAGGGGAAATGGTTATGGAAAGTTTTGATTTGAAAGTGGATTGGTTTTGGAAATTGGTCTTGAAAAGGGTGGTTTTGAAATCTAAAACGAAATGGGGATTTTAAAAAAAAGGAGATTTTATTTTGGGTTGTGTTTGTGTTTGTTTGGTCTTTGTGCTGACTGTTTTTTTATGAAGGCGCTTTTATTGAGGTTGCTTCGGGTTGATATTGGTTTTGGCTTTGTGTTTTATATGTCGCTCAGGAAATGCCGCCCAGAAAGGTCTCTAAGGATTCGGATAAGTCATGCCCAGTTTTTGTTCCTTCTCAGACGTTGCCTTTTCTTCGTGGTGATCGAGGCTCGTTAGAAGCAGTAGAGTGTCTTGAAGAAGTGGAGAGTATCTTTAGAACGTTGGGAACTCCCGATAATGTTAAGGTTCGTGCAATTATGGAGTTATTTGAGGGTACAGCTTTGGACCGGTGGAAGATGGTTACCCCACCGTCAATGCAAATTGAAATGACGTGGGATGTCTTTAAAACCATTTTCATCCAATGGTTTGTACCTGAGGAAGTGAAACTGGAGAAAAAGAGAGAGCTTGTGCATATTCAGCAAGGCCAACGGACGGTGAAGGCATATGTTGACCATTTCACGGAACTGCTTTCCTTTTCTCTGGAGGTAGCGTTACATGAGCTCATGAAGGCCTCTCTTTTCACTGGGGGTCTTCATCCAGAGATCAAGGAGACCTTTGTCTCGAGAAGCTGGTGGAGGAAGCTTTCTTGGCTGAGTTGGTTTCCAGTGGGTGGGTAGTTAATACTTCAGCGTCCCATGTTGTTCGTAAGAGTTCCCCCTCTGGTGAGGAAAAGGCGCCCAAGATACCTATTCCTAAGGAGTTATCCCCTTTGGTCCCAGCTTCCAGTTCATCAGATCGTTTGATGGTATGCTTTCAGTGTGTTCGTTTTGGGAATTTAAAGCCGTATTGTCGCAACCCTCCAAAGACGTGTCATCGAAGCGGCTGTCAGAGTCATCTGGAGAAGTTTTGCAGGAAGCGTCGCTTGAAGAGGACGTTGTGATGGGAGAATGTCAGTACCTGACTGTGAGGCAGAAGATGCTTCAGCCATCAGAGCCCCAGCCACAAGTCTCGGGGTGAAGCTTGCGCACAGTCAGGAGTTCCCAGGGTTGTGAATCCTTGGTCCAGGTTCTGTTTTCCGTATTGATGGTGGAACAATTAAAAAACCTTTTCATCCTTGCTTTCCTGCTATTAAAGTTTCAACAGCGTTGTAAATGTGTTGTTTTTCTACAAAGTGATGATGGACTTGTTCTTTGATAATCTAAGCAGACTTGTCGTGTGGACACGGTATCCTGATTCGTGTGTCTTTCTTAAAAGTGTGTTTGACCCTTGTGTGGGTTTACCTCGGTTGAGTTATGCTTGTTGGATGTGGTTATGATTCGTGTACTTCAATGGATCATGTCTCCAATTTGATGTTTGGTTAAATATTTCTCTGGGGGTTATCCTTGGTGTTGAAGTTTGTTGACTCTAGTCAAGGATTCAATGTTTCGACGAAGGTCTTGTTGTTCACTCGTGCTATAAGAGTTGGTTTTAACCGGTTGGGAGTTCCCACATTGACCCTCCCATTTCCTAGGGCTTTCTATTTAGATGGTTAACTTTTCTGCACAAGTTGTGCTCTTGTGGTGGGGAGAACCCCTTTGTTCTCCCTCAACATCGGACTTCAGCTTTCACTTGAATCGGTCGGGTGTGACCTGTGTAGAGTAAGGTCATCTGGAGAATCTCAGTTCTCTTCAGTTCCTTTAGTTCTGTTTGAGCATAGACTTGAATTTTGGCTGACTTTTGGCTTGGTGACTTTCTAGGGGCAGAAAGTGTCTGTGGTGAGGAGAATTGTCACACCCCGACCACAGGTAACTTTGTTTTCCTTTTTTTTCCTTCCTTCTTGGTCCCGGTTTGAATTTTATTTTCTTTTCTTTCAAATTTTATTTGTGTTGGCGGTTTCGCGCCAGTGCGCGGTCATCGCATCGTTAGCGGTGACCGTGTGTTTGTCCCGGGTGACTATGTGTTCGCCCGGCGTTGAAATTTTAGAGTTTTATGTTGTCTTTTTATTATTTATATTGTTGTTATTATTATTATTATGTTTTATTATTATTATTATACAGTTTATTATTATTATCATTATTATAATGTTTTATTATTATTATTATTATTATTATTATAATGTTTTATCATTATTATAAAGTTTATTATTATTATTATGAAGTTTTAATATTATTATTATTATAATGTTTTATTATTATTATTATTATTATTATTATTATTTTATCACATATATATATATATAAACCGAAAACCCTATTTTCCCACCTAATCTAACCCTAATCCCTTTCCCCGCCGCCACCTTCCCCTCTCTCTCACCTTCTCTCCTCTCTCCCTTTCCTTCCCCATTTTTTTTTATTTTCTTCTTCCCCCCTTGCTGGTTTGGCCGGCCCGCGCCGCCTCCTGCGCGATTCCCCCCAGCTCCGCGCTCCCCACACCCGGCCCCTCCTGCACTCTCCCCGAAGCATCACTCATCTGCGCAGCTTTCCTCTGCCAGGCGCGATGCTGCTACACCACGTCTGCCTGCTCCGGCACTGCCCGCACTGGCCTCCTCCGCCACCGGCGCACCCTCCTCCTGCTTCGCTCCGCCGCGGCGACCCCCCCCCCCCCCTCCGGTGTCGTTCCGGCTTCTGGCCGCGGCCTCTGGCGACAACGGCCTGCTCCCAGCCGACCACCCGTCTCCGCCCCGCTCTGCCCTGACTCTGTCCCGACCTCCGGCACTAGCACCTCCATCGCGGCCCTCCGCGAAGCCCGCACTGCCCCGCTTCCTCGTCGCCGTCTCGGCTCCCCCGCGCCCTCACCCCTGTTCCGCGTCGGCATCCTTCTGCACCCCCTGTCCGGCGGCGACCCCTTCACACCCCGTCCCAGCCCTGCCTCCTGCCTCCGGCGTCCGCGGCCTCCTGCTCTGCTACTCCTCCGCCGGCCTCCTCTCCCCCGACCTCGCCGCGGCCTGCAACCGGCACCTCTAACCCAACCGAACCGCCGCACCACCTCCATCTCCGGCGCATCCCTCCGCCTTGCCGCACCCCCGCCTCGCACCTGGTGAGTTTTCGGCACCCCCCCTAACTTTTTTTTATTATTTTTGTAATTGTGATATTTTTTTATTATGTCATTATTATAATTAATGTCATTTTACTATTATTGTTATTATTATTATTATTAAAATTATTATTATAATATTATTATTGTTACTATTATTATTATAATTATTATCATATTATTAGGTTTATTATTATTATTATTGATATCATATAATTATTATTATTATTATTATTATTATTACTACATTATTATTATGATTATCGTTATCATATTAATATTATGAAGTTATTATTATTATAATTATAATTACTAACATATTATTAATATTAATATTATTTTTATTATTATATTATTATTATATTAATATTGCTATTATGATTATGATAATATTATAACTATGTCATATTATTATTGTTATTATTATCATTATATTATTATTATTGTGATTATATTATTGTTACATTATTATTATACTTATTAAATTGTTATTGTTATAAAAGTATGTTATTATTATTATTATATTATTATTATTAATATATTATTAAGGTTATTATTATTATTATTATTATTAAGTTATTATTTTGGTTATGTTATTGTCATTATTATGATTATGCTATTATTATTATTATTATATTATTATTATTGTTATTATTATTATATTATTATATTATAAACGTGCTAAATTATTATTGTTATTATTATTGTATTATTATAATCGTGCCATATTATGATTGTTATTATATCATTATTATTATTATTATTATATGGTGTTATCATTATTATGATGTTATTGTTATCACCATTATTATTTTCACATTATTATTATTACGATTGTTATTAATATTATGATATTATTATTATCGTTGAACCCGTTTAATGGTCTTTTGTTTTAGGACCGGTTTGACGGTGCAATACGGTGCGACCATTACGCAACGGGAGTTTTGCGCCGTGTCGTTTTTCGTTCCGAGCTGGGTCTTGAGGTAGTTCTACCTTTGCACTCGCCTTTAAATTTAGAATTTATTTATTCCTTGACTTTTTATTAAGTTTCAGTAAATTTTAAAGTATTATTCAGTAGTTATCTATAGTTTGGTGATCTGCTGATGATAATTTTTTTTTAATTGTAGCGTTTCATTAAAAGCATTTTCTTGGATTTAATTGTGTGCTTCCATGGTAGTGTTGCTAGATGGTTCTTCCTGAATAATGAAAGACGTGTTGAATTGGGTTTTGAAATTTTTTTGACGTGTGTAAATTAGTAGATGTATTGCTTATGGAAAATGGTGTTTTTCTTAGAACCTTGATTAGAGAAAACGTTGTGTGACCTATGAACTTGTTTCTGGAAACTTTATGTGTGGCTCTTGGTTGATGAAAGATGTTTTCCTTTGTTGCGTGAAAAAAAGTTTGGATTTCATTTGGGAAATGGTGTTCCTTCAAAAAAGTGATTAGAGGCCCGTTTGGCTCTTGATAAAAGTGGGGTGCGTTTGGTTGTTGGAAAGTGACTCTACTTGTGAATCAAATGTGTTCCAGGTTTAATATGCTGATTTGAGTTTCTTAAATAAATTTCTAAGTGCGTTTCTGGTTTTCAATGAAATGGCGTGTGTCATCTCTCTTTAAAAATGCTTTAGTCTTAAATGATCAAAATGTAAGTGACATGACGGCTCGGTTGGCACTTTATTAAATGTGAATTGATTATATATATATACGTACTTGTGAGGGCATTTCTACAGGGGGACTTCCCTTCAAGGGTTGTCGTGTACCGATGTCCGTGTAAGGGGTTGGCAAGTGCGGTGAGATGAGTCACGCGTGCGAGGGTCTCCCACTTACACAGTGTTACTAAAACCACCCTGGGTTCCTAGGCGTCTTGTAGATTATCGAATGACGGTTGCTTGCTAACCCTGATTAGATGGGTTAGTACCCCCTGGAGTTGTGGACAGGCTAGGAGGGATGTGCCACTGCTTGGCTATTAGGGCGGCCAGTTGGTTATTGACTATGGAGTACCACGCCGGCAGGTAGTCCGAACCCGAGTACATCCAGGGGTTTTCTAGGGGTGTTCAGGATCACCCATGGTTATTGCTGATAACTTCTGGTTTATTTCTGCTTGCACTTGGTTTTCCTTGCTTGCTTACTTTTACTTGCACTTGTTTTCCCTGCTTGTTTACTTTCAGTCATCCTTCACAGCATATACTGTTAGACTTTGGGAAAATGGGTTTTCAAATGAAAATGCTTTATTCTCTTTGGGTAAGATTTGAAAATGTAACACTTTGCTGTTTAGAATGAGGTTAAAACTGATGAAAGGGAACTAACTTTCAAAAAGAATAATGGAAATGTGTCGTGTTTGATTTTTTTTTAAGTAAAGCATTATGAAAACTTACTTTTATACATTATAGTTCAAACCTGGATTATGTAGATTATTTATTTACTAGCAGTGCATTGGGATTTGTTGTGGGGCTCACCTACTGAGTACTTTTGTGCTCACGCCTATCTTTTACCTTTTCAGTTACAGGTTCCTTGTGTTCAGGTTTTCCTGGCTTGAGTCGCTCAGTGAGGGAGCGATGTTGGTTGTAGTTGGGTGGTGACCCACGAGGTCACATGGAGGTATGTCGTGGTATAGTTGTTTATGTCTTTAGTGTTTGTCAGTTTGTTTAGTTTATATTCTTTCTTTCGATCCTGTTTTTTTTAGTTTGGGCTGAAATCGTTCCCAACGATCAAAATTTTAAAGCCCGGCACTTGTTGCCATCCCGGGGGGATCAGGAACGCCCCTCAGGACTTGCCGCGGACCGGCTCGGGTGACTGGTTCAGGGTCGACCCGGGCTGGTTCGTGACATTCCCAGTTCCTTTGGTTACCTGAGAATATGTCCAACACTAATCATTTGATTGGAACATGTCAAATGGATGTCCTTGACACATGATGTTAAAATGACCGGTTTGGTCCTCATCACCTCACCTTAAAATGTATGACGTATCCCATTAGGTGACACTAAAATACATGGGTTCTATTTTTAATTCATTAGGATACATATCATGAAAATATCATGGGATCTATCAAAAAATAAAAATAACTCATGTGTCCCTGGATGATGATCAACACTAGAGAACCCCACTGTGTGGCTTAAAACTAAGATCATAATAATAAATGACCAATTGAACTATAATCATTGTGTAAAATGGTACCAATGATGGAGAACAATGTATATATGAAGATGTATATATTAACAAAGAACCTCGAATACATAATGATGATTCTAAATCCATGAATGCTACTAATTTATTGTTAATTTAAGGGAGACAAATGTCATACCTATGGATTAATGAAGGATTCAGAAATCTGAATGAAATCTTTATGAGATTCTCATAATAAGAAACAATTACCCCCAAAATGGTGTGATTATTACAACCTACCATCCTCTCAACCAATTTGATTTCCTATGTGTAATTGGATCTATTCTCTAATAACCACCTCCTATTGGAATGTAGGTTGGTAAAAAATATCTCGTAAGGGAACCGTTTAGTGTTTTTGGATGCACAAAAAAAACCCATTGGAGACTACTGAAAAACAATAAACATGGAAGGAATGATTTCAGGACTATTCAAAAACAAAAAATCATACCCGAAAACAAAATGTGCAACAAAGTTTCTTGTGAAACAGCATTAAAAAAAACTTTTCCATATCTCATATAAAGAGAAAAACTAACATTAAATAACCAATATGTTCTCAAACATTATTCAGGTACAATATTTCGATTTGGGATAATGGTGTTTTACACAATAAAAATTGACACATATATTCAGTCTTTTGTCCAGTTCCATAATCTTCACAACTAGAACTCAGTATCATTTCACCTTCTCAACTTATTGACTACAATTTTTACATTAAAAAAACACTTGGGTTCTTAAAGAGGTAAATAATTTTTCTCAGGGAAAAAATTGAATATTAGGTGAATAAAAAATTAAGGAATGATCTATTTTGTTAAATGAATATAAATATATATACAGAAATATTCGTGTGATATAGTGAATGAAATTTGGAATAAGTTAGAGTTTAAAAATTTTGGAAAATAAAATGGATTGGAAATAAGAAGTGATATGTTGAGAGAAGACTATGAGACTTTTTATTTCATATCAGGAGAAATAGAGACTCCAGTGAATTAGTGTTTTATTAATATTGTGAATAGCTCAGTATATTTGAGTGAGAATGAATTATCACAATATTATCTTATAGAAAAGTTTTTTGATTTTATGTCAATTTCATTAGATTCAAAGAGGACAACAATCAATGATACTAAGTTTTTTTAACAATATTATATCTAAATGTCTTCATTGGGTCTTTAATGAAATATGAAATAATATTGAAGAGATGTTATGAAAAACAGAAAAGGAAGAATGTATTAGCCTTTACATCTACATCTGATAATTATTCAACCCATGACTTTAATTCATGTGATAATGTTTCAAAATATTAGGTTTCAAATAATAAATGTAAGAATTCGTATCAAAGTTGTTTAGATGAAGGTAAGATTGAATTGGAAGAACCTTCTAGAAAATTGAATATAATTATTAGAAAAAATAATTTTTAACATACTCTTCAAAAATATGGATATAATATTCATGAATGGAAGGAATATTTATATTTCATTTACTATTAATATACAAAGACATGTCATATGAAACCAATTTGTTGGAAATTGAATAAGAAAGATAGAAAATCCAAGAAATACTATAACAGAAGAGGTAAAAATGGATTAAAATATTTAGATACCTAGAGTGGTAGTGAAAGTGATACTACTTAGTACTTCTCATCAAAAGATAGTGGTAGATATTGTAAGAATATCGTTGGTTATTATTCAAAACATTTAATGGGAAAAAATTCTCCATGGCCAAGGAAACTACTAATATCTAAAAAACCTAACTTTAGATTGTATATTTAATTATTCTTATGATCATGAATATTCAAATTCATTAGATGATGAAATAAATAATTTAATTTATAATAAAACATTTAATTCATTGGATGAGGGTGATGACCTTCCTAATTTTAAATAAATGGTTGGATATATAAACCTTATAAATAAGGATAAAAATAGATGAAATGAAATTATGATTCATTATAGGAAATTATTATTAAAGATAAAATATTATTAAAGATAAAATATTTAAAAATATTTTTTTATGTTTATAGGAATTGATCATAATTAAACTCAAAGTATAATTCAATTTCAAATTCAATTGATCATAATTTGTTTATTATCTTGAATCTGAATTCAATAGTTTAAATAAATATTGACCAATTATTACCTTTATTAAGAAAATTTTTATGAAATGTATAAAAAAACAAATACATGAACTATTTCTAATGGAATATGGATTACACATGATAAATCTGATTTTTGATCAAATTAAATTGTTCAAAACAATTCACAAATTTTCATTAAATATAAAAGGGGGGTCGCTGGGAAAACTTTTATTATTTAAAGTGAGTTGAATATTTTAGTTTTCATAGATATATTATTTCAAAATAAATAATAACATTTCTTTAAATACATGATATTTTATTATATATTTTTTTAAATAATTATTTTTCTTTAATATCATTCTCTACACGAAACATCGAGTTTACACAAACTATGATATACTATAAATTTATTATTATTTAAAAAAAAAATTAAAACCTAGTTGTTAAAATTAGAGTTAAGAGTATGAATAAAAACACTATAAAAAATGTTTATAAAAATTTTAAATAATGAAAATTCTTGGAGTAATGCATAAAAAATAAGTAACCAATTTGCAATAAAGTCACTTTATGCTTTAAAAATTCATTTCATAAAAAATGGGTTTTATTGAAATTTTTTCATAGAGATTATAATAAATTTATAACAGTTTTAAAAATTTTATATTTAAAAATTTATATTATTTTTATATTTTTCATATCAGATTTATCTTTGGTTGAGTGTTATATATTTTTATAAAATAGTTGATTTTGAGTGAATAATGAAAATACGGATTTTCAAATATAGTCACGTATATAAAATTTCATTGATTTAATCTTGTATTAATAAATTAAAAAAACTTTTTATTGACCAAATATTTTCTAAAGTAGTAAAATAATATATTTTAAAACATTATTCTGAATTTGGGGATCCAATCTCAACTTTTGTGAACATAAGTGATATTTTATTCAAATTAAAAACTATTTTTTGGATATATGAATTTTAAGTTATGATTGAAAGGATACATTCAGGTTTGGACTGATCCAAATGTTTTAGAATCGTATTTTTTTTAAATAAAGAAGAAAACGTGTGTAAATAATCTTTTTACTTGATTTTAATGTAAACTGATTTTTACATTTAAATCAAGTATTTTCAAAAAAACATTTTCATGTGTTTTTTATTTGATATTTAATTTATTTTATTGATCGCATATAAATTGAATATGATAAAATGGATTCAAAAATAAATATCTTTATTTAAAAAATTTTATATTTACCCCTCTATTTTTAGAAATATAATAAGGTTATCATGATAAATGTTAAGTTATGATGTTTCGGGTTGAAAATGGTTTACAATGTTTTATAAAAAATATAAGATGCAAAATGTCTCCAATACATGTCTAAATTTGATTTCATGAGTTTATTTTTCCCCTAAAAATTATTATATTATTAAATTTGGTTCTTGTTTTCCAATAGACATGATTATTATGTATATTATAATATATATTTTTAATTAACTCCACATGTATTTTTTCAATCACTTATAAAAGGGAACCCAATCTCCTTCCTTATTCATAATCTTTTTCATTTTAGATAATAAAATAAGTATTCTAATACCATCATAGATTCCTTTATAACATCTTATAGATTCATATCATACCAATATACAATACTTTTAATATATAAATTATAATCAATTGTAGGTTTCCGAATTAAGATCTAAAGCTCTTAACCAAGTACTTTAAATTTTATTTCTAATTATAAATATTATATATCTATGGTATCCTTTATAAAATAATTACATAATGATATAAAATATAATGAATTTATTATGAGTATGTAATCATCATTATCCACCTCCTTTACATCTGAATGGAAGAGAAAAGATCATTCTTGTCTATGTGTGGAATTCCATCTTCATGAATGATCATTGATTTGAAGCTTCCATTACTTGTTTCCTTTTTAATTTTCAACTAAATTGTCTTATTTAGTATTGTGGAAATTTTCATTTAAAATTTTATCATCATAAAGGATATTTTTCTCATGTTTTCAAAAAAATATTTTCAATGATCTTTTAAAAGTATTTTTAATCCATATGGTCATCTATTAAGGATTATTATGATTTATTGGAAATATGTCATTATGATTCAATCCAATTTATTTCTCTATATAGATTATGATGATGATAATTTAGGTATGAATTTATTTATCCCATTTCTTTCCCCTATGTTAATTATGTTATGATGAAATCTTCATGAAACCCATTTATTTTCCATGGTTTATGTAATGATGAAAAGATTAAATGTTTACAAAACATGATTTCATTCACAGGGTTATGATATGATTATTTGATGAATGCTTCATGATCTTACGGTACACATTAGTGTAGATTTATCATGTTATTGTTGGTTCTAGAGTTTTATATCCCTCCAATGATCTGGGTAATGATGATCAAGTTGAGGATCTCTTAATACATGGATTAGTTAATACCCTCATAAGAAATTATAGATTTAGCTCGATGGAAGTTACTCCGAAGAGAATGTTAGAATTGTATGGCTAGGAATTTCCATTACAGTATATTGTCCAGAATAGGAGCCTTTGTAGTGAACCTTGACTAAGGAATTGATTTCATGTTCTTATGTGTATGCTTAAATTATATATTTTTCTTATTATATGCTTCCAATTCCCAAGATTTATTTGGGATGTTTCTATAAAATTAGGAATTATTTTTTTATAAAGATCCTTATTTCATGATTTATGAATAATGATCTTTGAATTCTTGAGCATGATTAATATAATTTATGATCGTGTTATCAAACCATTAATATTATATAATGCTCACTTATAATAATTTATTGATTTATTTTATATTGACCCCTATTTTTTGGATTATATAACCAATTATTATGTTTACTTTCACTATGTTATGAACTAAGATTTCATGTAAGGAATGACTAAGAAGTGTAAAATGTGAGAATAAATCTGGGGGAGATATGGAATATGTTGCATTAAATATGATGACTGTATATCTACTGATATAATATAGATGAATGAAATTATTGGGTCATGTCATGTTCGATATAAATTAGTTGGGAAGATTTGGGATATTAAAATATTGTTTTATAATGTAACCAGACAAAAGTAAATATTGTTACGAAAAACAATGTTTTATTATTTTTAGAAAAGTTGCTGACTACCGATAGTTGTAATAAATTTTAAATAGATAGTGGTTATTCTTGACATATAATTGAATATAAGGCCAACATCTATAATCTGAAAATGTTGAATGAAGGACAAGACACTTTTGGATACAATGAATAATGTGATATTATCAGAATTAGTATTATATCTTTTGGTGGGAATTTTTTATTTATATTGTTTTTTATATTCATGGACATAATAAAAAACATATCAGTATAATTAAAATAATAAATGAGATTAATATAGTTTACTATTGGAAAGAGAAATATACTTTTCCATGTTTATAACGTACATTAATTATATCATTAGATATTTATGATACTTTATACACTCTTTACTTAAGAAGACTTAACTCAGCAGAATATAAAATGATTAAATGAAACTAAAGATAAATATTTGTTGTCGTATATAAGGTTAGTAGATTGTAAATTTTTAAATTTTCCTAAAATTTATTTGACTGTATATGTTAGTAAACTACTAAAAATCATGTTTAACTCTACTAGATTCTATGTACATTGTTGATAAATTAAAAAGAAAAATCTAGTTTAAAAACTAAATATTATGAATTATCTTCCAAATCATTAATGTTAGTGCACATGAATTAATTTGATCATTAAAAAACATGGATTATTGGTGGGAAACACTATTTTTATGATTTGGTTGATTATTACACTATAATTAAACATGTTTATTTCATCACATCAAAATCCTAAGAACATTCTCATTTCCATTATTTTAATGCTGAAGTAAAAAATGAGAAAAAAATACAATATATTAATATTTGGATAGATCATGCTATCAAGTTGGTAAAATATTACATTGAATATTCTTATTGTAATAATGGAATTACTCATATATTTTTATCACCAAGAAAACAAAAAAATGGTGTATTTGAATTAATTAATAGAATTATTTAAGAAATTGCATATACATTTCTAAGTGCATGTTAAATTGGTAAATTTTTTTGGCTGTGGTAGTGAGTGATAATTTCAATTCTATAAATCATGTTTTATATCATTTTTTTCCTAATAAAACTCTTTATGAGTTCTGGACCAAAATAAAGACTAGAAATTCATACTTTAGAGTCATTGGGTGTAATGTATTCATCATGAATAATAAAAATCTAAATAATAATATTTTATACGAAGCCTAATTATTTAATATTTTTTAGTTAATTCCTAACAAATAATACTATAATAATTTTTTTATAAATGAAATGATAGAGTATAATAAATTATTCCTATTATATTTTAGGAAATTGATCATTTAATTTATGCAAAACATCAAAAATATTAATCCCCCAGATGATGTTTTTGAACACTCTTATATGTTTACTAGAAGGCGATTCAATGCTAATGGCTTTAAACCCTTTAGAAATAACATCAATGGTTTTTAAATATCTAAAATATATTTCAATGGAATTTGAATAATAAAAATTTATAGATAAATATACAATTCTACCTAATAACTAGTAGATTTTAATGAGACATCCCACTAATAATATTATTAGACATGTAAGGAAACTAGTCCAAACAAGAATTTCATTAATAAATGAGTGTAAGAATCATTTATTATTACAAAAAACAAACATAAAATAGTAGATGATGGCACGAGTGATTAATTGTTTCATAAGAGATACATAGTGTGTCCTAAATAAATTTTTATAGTACATATAAAATAAGGAGTTGTGGTTAAGCATAATGAGGAAACATAAAATTTTTAACTAGTTTTCAAATCACTTAAAAACTAAAAAGAAATATTTTAACACAATGTAAATATATTTTAGATTTACTCAAATATATTGGTTTTTGAAAATGATTCATGTAAAAGTAATCCAATATTATCTTCTATCAAACAAGATCATGATGAATATAAGAAACTAGTTTATTAAAAAATATATAAACGTATATGATTAGAAGTTTTCATTATTTAGAAAAAATTCACAATTACATTAGGATTTTATTATGTTTATGTTTTGTATTTTCTGAAAATACAAAGGAATCATATCAAAATTTATAAAATTCATTTTCTATTAACTTAAAGGAATATCAAATTGTGCTTTTTATTATTATTCTAGAAAGTTATTTTTAAATAAAAGATACTCAAATGTAGATATTAGAGGCTATAGGTTAGATTTGAAAAGTAAATCTAAAACATTTCATTTATAAAGAGATACTTTTTTTGATATTACATTAATAATAAAAACTACGTTTCACTCAGCACATTGAAGATGGATATGTAGTAACAAGAGGTTATCGTGATACAATTTTATAATGTAGTACCCACTCATGAATTCTAGGTTGAGTTTCACATTAAATCAAAATACTAGTGATTCTTACTTTATCGAGGAACCCAACACATCACACATTATTACATATTATAGATTTAATTCATCATTTCTTTAGTGATCCAAAAAATGAAGATATTATTCATGGTTTTTTGAAACTTTAAATCATCATTCTGGCATTTTTAAAAAACCATTAATTTATGACAGATATGAATACATCTAATAGAAGTTGGAAATTCTCCACATAATGTGATCATCATTTAAAATAAGATTTAATTTTCTAACTAATATAAAAAAATTCATTGATAATACTATGGTAACTTTGAGAAAAACATATATTACATTCCAACTATATTAAAATATTACATTTTTCATATTTTCTATTAATAAAAAAATATGTTATATGTTCAATTAATTTTTTTAAAATTTAAAATTTTATAGTATTTAGGTTTTTCAAAATCATGTGAATTTATCCTTTGATTAAAATGAGAAAATATTTAGAAAATTGAAAAAATAACTTTAATATAATGGAAGATAATAAATTTCAAGAAGGAATTTATTGTTGGAACCATACTCTTAAGGGGAAGATAATCTATATTTTGTAAGATTACTTCTATGAGGTTGAATTTCATTAACATTATCTTTTAATAATCAGTTTTTTATTTTTTATCCCTATGAATTAATAATAAAATTAATATGGATATATATTTAGTCAATAGTAAATTTTACAATTCTTTTTAAATTTTAAACGATTAAAATTTAATTGTCTACTTCCCTAATTATTTTTAAAAATCACCAAAGGGTACAAAATTTATAATTTTATGAAATGTTCCAAATTGTATGTCACTGTAAGGATATTTTTTTTATATTTTTCGTGTAATAATTAAGAGATGTTATTTAGTGCTTTTTTTGAAAAAAGAGGAGAAATGTGAAATATTTATTTACTTTGATAAAGGGGGAGATATAGAGTTATTCTACTTATCTTTTTTTAATATAATAATTTTTTTGGCGGTTTGTATACAAGAGAAGAAATTGGTCCCATAAAAATATAATTTTAATTATACATTAATTTTCCAAATTAATTTTCTATATTTTCAATATGTCTTTTATTTTTCCAAAAGGGCCAGATTGTTGAGTCAACGATTCCCATGCTTATTTGGTTTTTAAAATCTATGTATCCATTATAGAAATTTGATTTAAAATTATGACCTATTCTGGTTATATATTGTGTGTATAACTGAATTTATATCAAATGAAATTCTGGATCTCTTAATATAGAAATATGATTATTTGAATTTTTACATTAGCTTTAATATTTTAGGTATGTAATCACTATAGTCGTGTAGGAAAAAGTTTATTAGAAGATGAATAGATGTATTAATTTAATTGGAAGATGATGAAGAATAAAATATTTTTATAAATCATCCAAAATAAATACAAATTAAATTGTTAGAGTTTGTTTCAATGAAGTTTATAAATAGATCCATATATTCATTGAGATGTGGTGACATTACATGATTATTTCAAAGTTCTAGGTTATTTTGATCCTTTCCAAATTCTTTTTTATATTATATTTCTTCCAATAAGTATGAATTTTTAATTATTAATTTTTTTTCCACATCCTACCATTATATTTGATTTTCCTTTTAAAATATACTTTTTTCTCTTGTAATCATTATGTTACATTTTTTATGATTGAGGGATTATACCGTAGAATAAAATTATTTTCATGTTTGCTGTATGAAACTGACATATGAGTCAAGGGATATTTGGGTTAGGAATAAAGAGCACCATATGATAACTTTATGTTGAGGGTTTATAGGGCATAAAATGATAGAACATCTGATCATTTGGATCAAGGTATTTCAAGGACAAGAGGATATATATTTTTATTGGCATAATATTAGGGATTATTAAAGTTTGGTTTATAGGATTCCTTATTGCTTAAGGTTAATGAAAATATGGCCTTATTATATCCTTTCCATGGGTCTTCTAAATGTTATATGATAGTTTGTGACTTGTTTAAATTCCTTTCATCCATTGTGCTATATTAATTTCATTTGATTTTATTGAATTTATAATATGGTTATTTTTTAATATTATTATATTTATATGTTGTTATTGTGTAATAGGATCCAAATATTTTATTTCTAGCCACTATAAAACCAAAGGGTGAAATAAAATTGATTGATTCTTTTAATATACCATTCATGACCTACAAGTTTATTACACTACAAAATCGCAGATAACATGAGGTGGATATTTAGATCTATGTGATGGTCTAGAATGAAAGGTATCTTGAAAATCACCCTCATCTACCACATCATATCTATAGTGATTGGATACTCCCCACAAAACTCATACCACTTACCCTATTACTATAATAGGCTTAACCTGTCTAGAGGATAAAGATTAATCAATGAGATCATTCCATGGGAGGAATGTTTAGTTTCCCCATGTGAAACAATAAAAATATGTTATACCATTTTACACAATTTTTCCTTTCATATCAAAATAAAACACATCCTATAACCTATATGTTTATTTAATTTAGAGTTTAGATACATAAATTTTTTTGAATAAAATATTTTTAAAAAATACCACAAATATGTTTCTCATAATATTTCCTTTGAAAATTTTATAAATTATATTCTTATTTACAACATGAGTAATGGAAAAATAATAATGTGTGAGATCTGTTGGTATATAGAATTTTTATTCAAGTCACAATAAGATACCTCATTAGAAGTATGGTCTTCAATAGTTCACATCAACCTTATCAGACCAATAATATTAAGAACCATCATTATAAAGTCTAGATAATCATAATTTCAAAATAATTTTATATATGATGTATAAAATGTTATTTGGACGTAGTTAACAGTGTATCTAATTGGATATTTTTGTCATTGGAATCCTTAGGTGAATGGGGAAGTCAACAAATGGCTGACCTAAAATGTTGTAGGTCAGTGCTATTGATTTGGTCAGTTATGAACCACTATAAAAGAATTTTTTACTAGATAATGAGTATGTAAAATTATGTACTATATTAAATTACATCATATTATAAGATTATCTTTCTAACATATTTTCTTTGTAAATAATGTACTTACAATAATATAAAAGGGTTTTCAGTGTTCTCTTCGGGATAAAGGATGAAATTTGGAACCATGTAAAACAAGTTTTCTTTTTTTATTGTGTTTGGATGTGTGATTAATCTATCTATAAGTTATTAGAGGGATTCTAGGCATCTTAATTCTGGTTCTCTAAGCAATATGTTGAAGAAATGGAAGTTAATGTTCAACTATGTTGAACTTCTAGTTGATATAAACTTCCAATGAACTCAATATTCATGTATACAATGTTTGAATCCTCTTTTAGGTGGAATATTCTTCACCCAAAACTAGTAACAAAGTGATAATTAATTTTGACACATTTGGAAATTTAGGTAACTTTCTCACTTATCTACGAGTCATATGGAATTTATGTTGGTCACATTATCAAATAATGATATGGAAATAGATGAATGAATGGTTCAGATCATTTAGTTCAACAAAACTAATTTTTCATTTCTATGAGATATAGATATAGTATTATCTCATTGAGAAAGATCTCAAAATTCTGTTGGGTGAGAATCCTAATGCAATAATTAAATGAAAATGGGAAATTTGGATAAAAAATCATTAGGATTCATTAGGATGAAATTGTAATAAAATGATTACATCAATATCCAAGATAATAAGACTAAAAATAAACATATGGTGGCACTAGAAGAGATGAATGTAAAAAAAGCATTTAATTATACTATTCCATATGAGGAATTTTATTATAATTATTTTATTAGAAGGAAAATCAATTAGATATGTGGATGATTACAATATTATTATAAGTCAACTCAATACAATTAATGTGACATTCACATATAATGTATGTTATATACTAATTCTATTATCATTACCAATATCTTGTAATAGAATGATTAATATGGTTAGAAATTCCTATGGAAAGTATGAAATTTTGTTTATATATGTTTGAAATTTGATCCTTAGTGAGGAGCTCAGGAGAAGTGTTGTGTAATAATATTTGGTAGTCATTTGAATACTAATGTATAGGGGAGATCACCTCATCAGAAGAATATTTGAATATATATTTATATATATATATGTGTCTAGAGAGAATATTCATAGAATTTTGATAGGTCCAACGATTACCTAATGGAATTAATATAAGAAAGAAAATCATCAGAGGATATGAAAAAATCATAATAGAGACAGAAGAAGGATATTTACCAGTTGTTTAAAATCAATTAATTTAAAGTACATGGAAGAAGTATATTTATAAGTATTCATAATCTAATAGATTTAGGGGTGGTTAACATTGATATATCATTTTACTCATCAGTGGAAAACAGATTCATGAAAACCTATGTATCTCGATGTTTTGGGAATGTATATCAATAATAGGATGAGTATTTAGAATTTGATGGAAAGGGAGATCTCAATATGAAGAAGAAAAAAGGGATTATTCTTCACATAAAAGGATTTAAACAGATACCATGCCACAAGATGAAAATTATTTTAGTGGGGATTGTTAAATGATGAAAACATTATTACTAATTAAAAATATGGATTCTAGAAAGTTACTTGAGGATCCATTATTGTGGAATATAGAGAAAAAGAAAAAACTCTCTATCAAATTGGAAGTTTTGATGATAGGAAATGGTTGTAATTTTAGCCTTTAAAAATCTATTGTTTTGACTTTGTAGACTGGTTTACCATAGTAAGAAAACAATAATCTCTTAATAAGTAATGGAATTATGATTGTTGATCATATAATTATCAGAAGTTGTGAGAGATGTGTTCGTAGAATGAAAACAGAATCTTATTTAATATGAATGGGTTGAGGTCCGTATCATATAATATGGATCTAGTTCACCTAGATTTTTGGGAAATTTATCCTATTCAATCTCAAAGAGGATTATGTTACATTTTCTTATTCATTTTTTATTCCAAGAAGAATGTATTACAGTCTTTAATAAAAAAATATGTTTTTTGGATATGAATGTATAGTCGAAATACATGGTTTAGTTGGAATGTGTTATGAAATCAATGTTTTTATGATCTAATAATGGTAGTGAATACATTGTTATAAATTTCTCAAACATATACTTGAAATAAGGGGATCATGATTAATATAAAAATACCTAGAACTGCACAAATGAATGAAGTTTCAGAGAGGATGAAATGAAATTTTATAAAGAAATATAGATGCATTCTTGTGGACTATGGTATTTCTAATGAAATCTAACAGGATGTAATAAAATTTTAAGAATACATGATCAATAGAAGTCCAACCAAAATATTGGGGAAAATTTTTCCTAATGAAAATCGGTTTTAGAAACTAAAATAAGTTTAACATATATTTTTTTGGATGTATTTCTAATGATGTTGATGATATCAAGAATAAATATTAGTTAGAGGAAATGTGAAAAATTTATATTATCTTATGATTTGGGAATTAAGAGTTTGGATAGATACTATAGAATAATGATCTATATAATATCATCATAATATTAGATGTGATCTCAAATGCGGAGATCATATGGAAGCATCATAACATGGTTAAATGAAAATTTATGGAAAATTAGTAAACTAGTAAAGTAGAAGTTATTATAGATAAAAGCATAGGATGTTCATAAATACTGGTGAAAATATAAATAGTAACATATACAATATAATTTTTTTTCCAATTATAGTTTTTTTAAAATGATCAAAAACTGAATAAGTCCATGGAGAAGCTCTAGTAACAAAGAAATTAGAAGTAGGTGAACAAGTATTTCTAGAAATTTAAAATGAATTTTAAAAAATATATATAAATTTATATGATAATATCATTTAGATTCAGATGAACAGTCTAGAGGTATGGGATTTACATGAACATTTTTACTTTTAATGGTTTCTAGGAAACCTGAATATCCAAAAGAGGCAAAGAATCTTAGTTAATGAAAGTAGTTGGAGTCAACTATGGTGGAATATATGAATTCTATAAAGTCCACTGGAACATAATATATGACTGAACTAATGAAGGTGAAATGTGAAATTGAGAAAAAATGTGTTTACCCTTTTGAAGAATAAGTTATTGAAAGTAGAAGATATAAGGAATTTTTGGTTGTTAAAGGATTTAAATAGATGAAAATAATTTACTTCATATAAATTTTTTCACGAGTAATAAAAAATTATACATTCCAAATTATGTTTGTCATTATTTTATAAGATGGTTTAAACTTAACGAAAATGGAAATAAAGTCATCATTTATCCATGGTGATTCATTGGAGGATTTCTTCATAGTATAACCCATGGGTTATGAAATCCATCTATAGGAGGGGATTGTCTACAAAATGAAGAAATGTCTATATGTCATGAAAGAGGAACCTCAAAAGTAGAAATATATGTTTTGTGATTTCATTAATTAATAATTTTCCTAATGGTGTGACCCTAATAAAAATATCAATAAAAATTACATGAATTATGGAACTTACATAATTATTCAACTCTATATGGATGAAAAGATGTTGACTAGAGTAGAAATTCATTAGATTAAGGATGTTGGGAGTATGATATACAGAAAATTTAAAATAAAATATCTTGGAAAGGTTAAGGAAATCATGGGGATGAGGATGGAGAGGGATCATAAATACATTATCAAGAGTTATCCCAGAAATATTAAACCCATAAGATCCTTGAAATGATTTAAATGATCAAATGTAAAACTCTTACAGCTACCCTTATTAGACACGTCATGTTATCCTAGAAAATTTCACCTTCAATGGATGTTGAAATATGGTACATGGATAAAGTGCTATACGTTTCAGCTGTTGGAAGCTTGATTCCTTTGATGGTTTCTACATAAATATCAATTTTATTTATAGTGGTAGTGGTAAGTCATTTTTTCCTAACAAAGGGAAAGGGCACAAAGAAGAAAAGAAGTAGATCATCTGATAATTGAAGGGATTAGTAGATAATAAATATTTCATAAGAGATGAAAATTCTCTATAAATAATTTTATATTGATTTTTCTTGTGATTCCAACAAAAAAAAATAACAACTATAATTATATATACCTTTTTCCAGAATCAACATTATTTGGGTTTTTAAGTTATAACCAGTGGTGAATTTTTTAGTAATTGGAGAGGTGTATGATGAAAATTTAGAAGATGTAATGAATTTTGATATGGTTATTGTGAATTCTTAAGGAATTCAATAAAGAATCAGCAGGAGAAAAATTATTATATGATAATCATAGTGCAATTTAGATTTCCAATAATCCATATATCAAGAATTATTTAAAAAAATTGGCCTAAAATTTAATTTTAATACATAATCTATGGGAGGACAAGGTTATTGAGATACAGATAATCACATGTAAGTAAAATCCATATGCAATAATAAAAAAGGGGTTAGTGTAAGAATTTATGAGAGTTGTGTTGTGCCTTAGTGGGATTTGGCTGAATGATAGGATGTTGTTGAAAATTACAAGAACTGTACAATATGATTTTAGTTTTGAAAAAGTCTTATAGGATGTCGATGGGTATCCTTGATAAAAATTTCAAGTGTGATATAATTGGGAGCAAGAAGGTTTCTTCATGTCACTAGTGGTTCACTTAATGGATGTTCATCCTTCGATAGTTTTCTTTAGCGTTATGATTTTAGTGGAAATAAGAAACTTCAGTATATGGTTCATATCAAAGAAATATCAAAAACATGTGATAGATTATATGTAGGCTAGTCTTTAAGCATGGTGAATAGTTTAATAATAATTATTGTGGTAGCCTCAACTGAATGAAGAATTCAATGTTTCGATGATTGAAAATTTTGGAGGTTGGTGTTACATGTTTGAAAAATGTAAACATATATAAAATTAATTGGGACAAGATATTGAGTATGTAATAAGATGTACTATACTAAATTATATCCAGCTACAACTTTGTATTAATATGAAATAATGTTTAGAAATATTTTACTTTCATCTATAAAAAAGTGTTATCATTTTTCTCACATGGAAATGAGATGAAAGTCTGAACCATGTAAATTTATTGTTCCTTCATCAATATTTATTTTCCTTGTGTTTGTGATTAATTATTTGAGTATCGATTATGGTTTTTGTTAACATCCTAATTCTATTGTTCTATTCCGGAGGTGGATAACCCAATAGTTGAAGTTCCATTTTGGTAAACTACTGGTGGATAAAAATTTCTAGTAACCTTGACATTCTACCATCTAATGTTTGTATTAACTTTCTTAAGAGGCAACTTATTCACAAAAAACTCATATAATATGTAAGGGTATAAATAATACATATAAATTGAGAAAAAAATGAGTATAATATGATTATGGCGGTATGAGACAAGAAAAAAGTTACATGGTCATAAAAATAGAATCATACCCAATAAAATAATGATTATAAATCATGAGGCACGATATAATGATATTTGAATAACTTGATAAACTAGAAGTATGAAAAGAGAAACATGAGTCAACAATCATAAGATAAAAACATAACATTGAAAAATGTAAATTAAATATATATTAGCTTATAAAATCAGCCCTAATGTTAATGATAACCCCAAATACCATCATCACATAGTGGAAAGATTCCATTAATAGATTAGGTTCATTAACAAATCCCCAACATTTCATGTCATTAAATATAAGGCTTTACCTAATGAATTTTAGCGCTATAACACACCCACCCATCCCATAATGGATACTTATCCCTAGGGGTTTTCATTGACTACATATTAAAAATCATCACATAAGTTATAATCTTTACCTAATGAATTTGAGAGTTAAAGAATACCACCAATTAAATAGTGACATTCCATACATATGTGTGCCACATGAACTTGAAAACATTCATAATTACATCCAATCTTAATTAACTTGTAGGAATTAAATGGTTCCCATGAAAATTCATTATATACAATTATATACAACATGAAGGTGATTAAGTTGTATGATTTCATCAAATCATATCTCTAGTAAATAATATAATACATGAAATGAGGTTTAAATAGATTCAAAAATACATTTCGAAAATCATTAGAATTTTTCTATGAAAAATAATAATAAATAACCATTACATTTGATAAATGTTATTTTAAAAGAAAATATTTTATAACACAATGGGCATAGAATTCAATTATTTAAAAAATGAAAACAATAGTAGGATGATTTATAATAAAAATGGATATAATGGAGGAAACATACATTCATGTGGAATGAGTTAAAAAATTGATATTCTTCTCACCCATTTGTATTTAAAATCAAATCAACAGAAGATAAATCATACAAAAAATGTTTCAAAAGATTAATTTCAAACCTCTTTATATAATGTGAAAGTTAATAGATAATTTCATTAATAGTTCTTATAGATATATCTATGTATATTAGGAAAACAATATAATTAATTCGAATTTGGAGATGACATATTCTTGATTGAAATGAAGTGATAAATTTGGTCCCATTAATGAGAATTATTATAGTTGAATTATAAACAAAATTGATGTTAAATATAAATAATAAATGTAAAAGATTAGAATACCATTATGAGAATAAAATATATGGGGTTTTATATATAATAAACATACAATTTACACCAATGGGAATTTAGTTATCCACAATATTGATTTAAATGTTAGATTGGTAAAGAAACACTTATAATATAAAAACATATGAATCAAAATACCTTGAAAGAGAGAACCTTAGATGGATTTAGAAATAACTTGAATTTAATGATATGTATGATAAAGTAAATCCATGGGTTTTATATACATCACATAAAATAAAACAAGTGGTGAATATGGATCACATCTCAATGAAATGAAATTTTGATGAAAAACCCTTTACCATTATTCTTGATGTTTATTAACATCTTTTAACCTCTTATATAATAAGCATAAACATATTAATAATTTTTTAAATAAACATATTGATATATATTTCGTTTTAAAATATTTAGTTATATTCATTCATCCCATATATATTATTTAGTTATTGTTTATTCTCTGCATCAGATGTTTGTAATTCTGATTGTTTCATACAAGTTTCAGAATTGCAATATCAGTACTAATTATTTGATATCATGTTCATATTGGCAAGCATGTTTCATGTAATTTACAATTAAAAACAAGTTTCATTATATTGATCATTATTTTTTTCACCCTTATAACACCTTATTCATAACATAAGTTACTCTTTAATATCATATATACTAGTATTAATGTAATTATACTCATGATTGTTGGAAATTATGAAGATAATATAGAGTCATTCAGGTAGTTTCTTAAACCAACAAAAAAATATTTTATAATAACGAATGAGGAAGATTATAGAGTTATATTAATACAATTTACTTATAATAATAATGACTTTAATATAGTATCACTAACCGTGTAAATGATTTTATAAATAGTGGAGATGATAAGTTAGTTGAGAAATATGATGAAGAAATGGGATACTTTGATGAATTCTAAATTTCATTTTATGGGATTCTTCATAATGAAGAATTTATGAATCTTTCCTAAAACCATAGGATATCATATGTCTAAGAAGGAATTATATTTGTAAAATTAGGGATAGTTTTACAATTGTTTAGAAGTAAAATAGTGGTTCAGATGTGGTATATTTTGGGTCCTTTTATAGGTATGTTCTTAGGGTAATTTATGCAAATATTCATTCAATAAGGTGTAACGTTTTAATTTTATCTTGAAAAGTGAATAAATTTTAAAAACTAATGGTTATGATTTCTAAATAACCTAAATAAATTTAAATATAATATTATATATATTTTATTTCATTACCACTTAGTTAAACCCTTTATAATCATTTTTATATTTACCACTCTAACCGAATTTTTACCTCAATATCCTCTTGTTATGCCAAAAAATAAAATTTCCCTACTTAAAATTAAAATTTTAAATATGAAAAATTAACCTTTTAAATGAAAACCTGAAATAAAAAAATATTATAGAAATATGTATTTCAAAACATTATCTGTTCTTAATCATATTTCATATCAATGTCAAATGAAATCAATGTAAACTATTAATAAATTGAAACATTACATTAGATTCTTCATTTAAATGTTACTAATTTAATTTATTAGGATAAAGATACACAACACTAAAAAAGGTTCTTTGAAAAAAACCATTTTTACATTATATGATTTTGACCATATCCCATTATAGGACATTATTTATCTTATTACTATCTAATTTTATCAATAATTTATATTAAAAATTTTATATTAATTTTTAAAATACATCAAATCATTATAATTAGAATAAAAATGAGTAACATATAAAAATATATAATCAAAAATTTTAATTAAATATTATTTTTTTCATTATTTATCATTTTTGAATTATAGTATTTCAAATTTGTTATAAAAAATTATCCAAATTTAATATTCCTATTACATACATGCATACTCAATGAAAATATATCTAATGATCATATATCCAATGACCATATTTTCGATGACCATATTTCCAAGGACCATATATCCATCAACCATATTTACATAGACCATATATATAATTTTCATATTTCAATCCTATATATGTCGTTAAATACATTAATAAAAAGATATAGTCTATTATTTTACATCTATCTTAGCTTTTATACTACATTTATAATGTTAAAACTTCTATAAATAGTTGTAAATATGGTTATGATCCTTATAAAAAACCAAAATGATATAGATTTTATATTCAATGTAATTTTATATAATTTTAGTTATATTCATCTTGAAGTTTTCTTAATGATGATTCATATTATATTCTCATAATGTATCAATTTTTATCTTATATTTTATTATTTTGTTTTAATAAAATGCATCATAATTCATGTTAGATTGGAGTTTCTTGTGAAACAATCTTTTCAACACAATTTTTTTATCATAAAATAAAAAGTAATATCACAAGGTATTATATTAGATCACCTTGAAATTATTTCTCCATAAAATTTTCTTCACTTTGATTAAAAAATTACCTTACTTATTCATTATTATATTTTTGATTTCTCATGTTTCCTCCATAAATTTTTTATTTCTCAAGAGAACATTAACTAGGTGAGTAGTATTGTTTTGCAGTATATTATTTCAATGATCCTATTATTTGAACATATTGTTCCTCAATAGAGAGATTATGTTTTTAGTTTACCACCTTTGATAGGGCCAATGTATCAAGAACCAATATATATTATGCTTAAATTTTTGGTATACTAGAATCTCATAATCATCTTCCATGGTGGTATTTGATTGAATACATTCAAACTCCAAATCATTTAAATGATTACTAGTGAAACCCTTCTACATAATTTTTCTAGTTTTAATGTTCTATTGAGTGGTTGAAATACTCACTGACATTTCATTAGAAAGATCTAGTCTCACAAGCCTACTATATCTAACTTCATTATAAAATGTTTAATTTCTACACCTTTTCTGACATAGATCCATATATAGTTTAGTTGGAAATCCAGTATAGAAACTATTTCTATATGAGAACTCTCCTATGGGAAGGTTTTGATACAAAAATATATAAAATTATTACATAACCTTACCTTCATTATGGTATTTGCACCTCCCTTTTTGTTTCCCACATTATTTGGGTTTGTTTTGGGACTTTTTTGTTTGGAGAGCCTTTCTAAGTGAAGTGAACTCAATTTAAGAGATTTATGTTTATTAGAACTAATTGATTCTAGGTATAAACCTGAAAAGGGTATAAGAGGTTGTTTTTTGGGGTCCTGGTTGACCTGAGTGATTTTTATAAGTGTTTCCACTAAATAATTCTTTGAACAATTTTACATCATGAATGGGCTACATGATGTTAATCTATTACTAGTCGGATGCAGTGAACTAGTTCAGAGCATGAAATTTTTATGAATAGTGAGACTGGTTCACATCCTGAATAGTTTTATTGGTGATTCATTAAATGGGGAAACACTATTTCTAGATAATATGGATTTCATGGATTTCACATCATGATAATGAGAATCACATTGTGTAATGTTATTGACTAATAGGTTTTTATGCAATGTATGTACGATTTATTTTTCATTCAATTGAATCCTCCTCTATCAATGATGAGGATCCACCTCATCTTAATTTTTGGATCTATTTTCTATTCAGATAATTATGTTAGATGATTGATCATCTTTATAGTTGTATTTTTTCTCCTCGAGTAAGAAATTTTTCTACTTATTCATTACAAATGTTCACAGTAGATCCATGTCTCTATGTTTTCAGATCTATTTGTATTGTGGTTTTTATTATTTTGGTATTTTTAAGATTCTATTATAATTTCACACTAGATGATTACCTTTATGTTGGTTGTGGTAAAGTGTGTGTGTTTCTTGAGGAATGTGTTGTGTTATCTTCACTTCCAATCATTTTTCATTTTGAATTAATTTTGTGATGTAAAGATTAATTCTATGACCAATATTGTTGTCTTTGAATTCTTCCATGTTGGTGGATCCCATTTTGCACATGTACAATCCATGTTTGAGGTAGGTGATACCATCTCTATCCAGGTGTGGATTAATTATATTTCTCTTTTTTTATAAAGTGTTTTATAAATGAACTTGAATGAATGAAATGTGTTTGTGGTAACTAGTTTTTTAGAAATGACAGTTTCCCCCTTATTTTGGTAAAAGTGAGGGTATTTTAAAATAATTTAGAAAGGGATTTGTGTTTTACTATTTAGACCATGGTTTTGATGATTTCATTTAGAAAATGTAGAATATGGGAACCCTTTGTAACTTTGGTGGAAGGTGTAATAATAAACCTCTTATATTGATACTGCTTGGGTGTTCATTCATGGGATGTTCCTCTACTAATAAGAATTTTTGTTACATAGACATGATAAACATATTAGGCGGTTAACTTGTTTGGGTGCTTCTCTACTCTCTTGATTTTATCAATATGTTTAGAGATTTTATGCACATGATTGTCTTTGTTCGTGTATGTGTGCTCTAGTTAGCCTGAATTTTTTTGATAGATGGAAGGATGTAATATATTCTTTGGATTCTACTACTTTATACATGTTATCATAGGAGATACATTATTTTCTCAAAATTCTTGATATTTGTTAAATTCATTAAAATTGGTTTAGTAGTTGGGGTTTGGCTTAGTGGTAAGCACCCCTTAAATCTACATCAAAAATGGGGGTTCAAAACCCATTGGGCGCAGGTACTGTAGCAGTACTGTAGCGTACTGTAGCAGCGGCGTACTGTAGCAACGGCGAGCACTGTAGCAGCGGCAGGGCACTGTAGCGGCGGCAGAGTACTGTAGCGGTGGCGGGTACTGTGCAGTACTATAGCAGTACTATTCACAGAATGGGCTTTGGGCCAAACAAAATGGGTCTACGGGCCATGTAATGGGCTAAATGCCCACTGGGCCTTCGGGCTATGTAATGGGTCTCCCTCTACCCAGTTAAAAGAGGTCTTTGCTTTCCTTTAATAATAAATGAGGCTTCGGCCCCAACCTTTAAAAAAAATTAAAATTGGTTTACTAGTATTACATGGAAATTTTTAAAAGGGGTTTTTACCATTAATTTGATATAAAAATAGTATTTACTGGATAATTTAATTTAATGTTGAGAGTTTGTGGTTATTGAATAGAGAATATATATGAAACATCTTTGTGGGATCATGCTAATTTGGTTTAGCTCACAACCTATACACCCCTTCAGTGGTTCACATACCTTGTTACATATTTTGATGTTGAGAAATATAAGGTGCCATGGGGAGGTGGGAAGGTTTTTTCTAGTTGTTTCTGGGTAGCTGGTTTTGAGATGGTGGATGTTTCTTCGACTATTAGATGTAATAGATATTTCAGTTTTAGTGTTCCTTACTCATGAATTTGCAGAGTAAATTTTTTTTCTACATTTTGGTTGTATCACTTATGTGGTTTCCCATTTATTATGTCATATTTTTCATGTTTTAATTTCTTATATTTCACTCCACTAATTATTTTCCTGTAATTCATTCTACTTCATGTTCGAAAAAATCATTTCCTATGGTTTTTTTATACATGGTATCCAGTCACAAGCCTATGGGGGGTGTGAATTCCCTTGAGTATGTGATGATTCAGGTCGGGTACCAGTTTGAGTGGATATTTTAGTTAGGGTTTTCATAGTTAGGAATCAAAGGAAGCTGTGATTAGTTTGGGGATATTTGTATACATAAGTTATCATTTAAGGGACTTGAGAGATATATTGTTGTGAGTTCCTAGACATATCTTTATCTGACGAGACACAAGTTACCATGGGATATTGTGATGTGTGTATCTTATTCTATGTTCTCAATTTTAATATCATTTTATTATGATTTTATGGTTTGAATGGAGATTATCATATTTTTTACC
Organism: Viscum album; assembly: GCA_963277665.1. Lineage (NCBI taxonomy): Eukaryota > Viridiplantae > Streptophyta > Magnoliopsida > Santalales > Viscaceae > Viscum > Viscum album. Next base: position 711,967,653 of record OY728162.1, read on the forward strand.
GTTTATTCTATTTTTATGTGTAGCGGTAAGCAATGTTGGGATCTCCCATCAATTCCTTAGGATCATTCTAGATATGATCCTCATAGAAATCCACATATACATTATAATCATATCGAGTTAATCATGCAGGCAGTTCATATTGTCGACCAACATGTACCACATGTATAGAACATTGTTTTTAAGGTAGAACCAGACATTACCAGAGAAATTTATCAATCATGAGAGTTCTTAAATAAGAAGCCCCAATTATTTTATAATTTGAATGAACCTCAAGACTTAGAGGATTTTTAGGAAAGGATCAATTAGATCTTCAACTTCTTGGATAGTGCGGAGAATATCAATGTGATGTTCCGAAAATTTGATATCATGGTTCCCAATAACTGATTGATGGATTCTATGTTATAGGAATATATAAACATAGGCTTTGACTAGAAGGGTTTCAAGACCAACTTCTTCCAACAGTTTTCTCGAGAGTCGCTGATGATGGTGATGCCTCCAGTATTCCTATCCCTATAGTAGGGAGAGTGTTCAATATCAGCGTCAACCAATTATCTAATGGAGATGGTTTAATTTTCTCCCAAGGTCGTATAGAATGACTATCTAAATGCTCTTAAGTATATATGTGGTTTGTGCCAAGATACTTGATCATAGATATATATGAGAACATTTTCAAAATATTTGAAGACTTTAGAAAGGGAAATTTTGATAATGATGGATATGGAATGCCAAATTTGTTTTTCTTCCACTTCCATTCCACCCGGTGGATGCTTTTGTGGTGGGAAATGGTGGAAGAGGCAATTGCTGGATCATTTTAGGAGTGGTGGATGTGGTTTCTAGTAGTAGTCCACCTCTTAAACTTTAGTTACATCAATTAATGTACCACTACCTTACTACAAGTGTGGCATGGTTTGGAAAACCTTTTGTTATTTTCCCAAACATGTGATGATTTGTAACCAATGAGGATGCTATAGTAATCTGCAACATTTATTATAGGCTAAGTCAGTTTCATATTATAGTTATGGATCATTTGATCCAAAGGGTACTGTGGTGTAGTTATATTCTTCAACGTATACAAGGATCCATCCATAGGACTTAGTATTAATGGAAACTTCACATCGAGAATGATTTTCTAGTAGAGGTAGATATAGGTCCAATGACTTGAGCAGCCCCATATTTATTTCATATTCAGTAGAGAATGATATATTTGATATAGGTACCAACCACTGGTTAAAATCTTACCATTTTTTGATATGACTAAATATCTGATGGAGCTCATATCCTTTGTTATGGACTTTGTGACACCACTTTGGAAGAGGAAAGATAATGGTTTTTATGACTTTCTTGATAACTATTGATAACTATTGTGGAGTTAGTATTGAATTTATTTGTTCTTGATCTTAATATATTTGAGCTCATCACTGGGCTGGACTGATTTATTTGTCACCATGATGGGGTTGATTGTTATTGTCAACAGACTCAGTTCTTACTGTCGATAGAAGCACTCAGGTGTTTAGGGAGAGTGTGATCTATGTTCTTTTCATGAAGGACCTTCACACTCAGATCATATGAGTTTTTTGTATGCTATTATAGCTGAGATCGAGGTTGTTTCATTTTTGGGTAATCATAAATTAGTTTTCATGGATTTTAAAAATGTTTTCATAGATGATTTCCCTAACATTCCATTAGAGAGGGAGGTATCTTTTATGATATATCAGGTTCCCAATAATCAGTAGATCTCAATATAATCTTGCATAATGGAATCAATGGTGTAGAAAGGGAACCGGTTCCCATATGATAATCTGTTGAAAAAAGTTTCAATTCTCCATAGTTTCTCACCTTGGGCATCCCCAAATCTATTATCCAAGAACATAGATGGTTCTATAGAAAGATCTATTGAATATCAACGTTTAACATGGTAAGAATTTAGAATATGTATCATTTGTCTTGTGTGGTTTATTTGAATGGCCAATTACAGGGGAAATGTTGTTTTCAAAAAATGACCCTTAGTAAGGTTATCATCATCTTAGAGCACAAGAGTGTAATATAAAGAAAAAATATTTTTGTAGTAGGAATGACCATTGAAAATAAGTTATGACCCCTTTTATATTAACTGACACTCCTTTAGTTTTCACATAATGGATGAACTAGATATTTAAATAGTATTTAGATACATGTGTGTTGTGTTCATAGGTGATATTTTGGTTTCTTTGATTTATAAGCATGAGAATTGGAACTATTTTATTTTGGTTCAAGAAATTCCATAAAGTCACCATTTGTTTAGAAGTATTTTGAAATTCATTTTCTGGATCCAAGAATTGAATTTCCCTATGTAAATGATTTTTGAATATGGATTATCTGTTAATATTGAGATTGTTATATTTTTATTGTATTGGGAAGAGCCAATCCAAAACATTGAGATTCAGATCTTCCATGGTCTTGTTGTATACTAATAATGGTTAGTCAAAGATTTGATGATGATGGAATGAAAATTTATAGTTCTCACTACGAATGATGTGAAATTATTGTGGCATGAAAAGTTTCATTCTTCTTTATATGAGAAAATTCGACATATGAATTCAACACTATAGAAAACAATGATTTACATACATGGATAATACATCATTTTTTATGAATATTCAACATAATAAAAAAGTGAATTCCAAAGGACACTAATAGTTTAGTGTCATTCAAAATTGGGAACACATTCATCTAATTTGGAGAAAAATCATCAACACATCTAACAAATACCTTCCCCCATTTTCACTCTAAATTAAATACTTTCATCGTGACTATGGGAATGGAAACATAAAAAATGGGTGATCTTAGATTCTCAATAAGTCTAAAAATGGATATAGTCAATAATAACATGTATAAAAGGGTATGCTAACATTATTGTAAAATTATAAGATTATACCCTGCATATCAATGATCCTAATAAAGCTCCATAGAATAAATATTGGAATTTCATAAGAAATGAGTCATATGATAATCAAGGGCATAATCCATGAAATCATAACATTGGAATATTAGATGGAATGTTTTTATAAAAATAAGAATTTAAAATCATTCCCAATTATTCAAGACTCATTTCAAAACATATCTTGGCACTTCATGGGGGATAGACCTATTTAGTGGAAAAACCACCATGCCCAGTCACATCCCTTTCCTTATAGTGGAATGTTATCACTCAACAAACCATCTAGTAGTCCATGTTCACTATAAAGAATATATTAGTATACTAGGTTCACTAACAATACCATCTCAGTAGTCATGGTTCACTCCCAAGACCATCTTACCTGAAAAAGTCATTTAATGAACCAAGTTCACTCCCCGTTCTAGCCATGTTTATCACATGTGATATAAATATTTAACCAATGAATTGGAGGGATATATAGGTCCCACCCATATAATAATTAAATCATACATACATGTTCCAAAATACCATAAATAATCATATCATAAGAATTCATATGAAAAGGGTATCATAAAAATGTCATCATATAATAACTTGTGAAAAAAAGATAGGTTTTATAATTATTTCATCATAGAATAACCCATGTAAAAAGAGGTTTTCATTATCATATAATCCATGATGAGAAACATATTTCATAATCTTATACACTGTAAAGGAGAATCAGGTTTCAAAAAGATCATTCGATCAAAACATATACCATTTATAGAAAGAATATAAATGGATCTCTTGGATTATATCCTCAAAAGGGAATGAGTAACACCAACATATATCGTCATAGTTGGAAAATGTTTTTTATAAATATTTTAGCAAACATTTTCATTAAGAAAAAAATCATTATTCATTAAAAAATTATTTTTATAATATAATACCATTAGAAAACCATTTTCACTGAAAACAACCTTGATAACATATAATGGAAGCTTGAAATTTTTTTAAAACATTTTCATTTGAAAACATATATGGTAATAATTCATTGAAAACATATAAAGTAATATTGAAAATATTTTGAAAACCTTTTTCCTTGAAATCTTGTTAATGAAGCCTGAAATAATTTTGAAAACCTTTTTCTTTTAAAATTGATAACAGAATATTAAAATAAAATTGAAAATAGTTTTCCATGAAAACATACAAATAAAGATCATAAACATTACAAAAACATTTTTCCTTGAAAACTTATAAATAAATGATAATTTATTTGGAAAACGTTTTCCTTGAATACATATAATGGAATCTTGAATTTTTTTAGAACATTTTTTTTAAAATAACCTTTAAAACATATAAAAGAAGATTCAATTTTTTATTTTTTTCATAATATAAAACACATTTAAAATAATTTTAATTTAAAATTATTTAAAAATATTATTTAAAAATATTTTTGAAAACATTTTTCTAAAAAATGGTATTTCGATAGAACAGGTTTCTAATCAAAGAGAGAAATAAAGTAGAATATTTATAAAAAACATTTGAAATTATCATAATTAACAATGAGAGAAAAAATTATATCAATGAATTATATGTCATGAAAAAATAGTTGATAATAAAATAATGATAATTATTGAGATATGGAGCATAATATTTCAACAATGGAAGGATAATCGTAAGCAATTCTATAAAATGATGAAATTATTGAAAAAAACTCATACCATTTTGCTAACTTTGAATCATAATCCAAATTAGATAATTAACATACATGAAGCTTAAAATATCTTTAAAATAAGTAAAATAATTATATAACATGTCAAATTTTAGTAATACACCTTGTGAATTAATATAGTTTCATAACAAAACATGTGTGTCAACGAAGACAAATTGAGACAAATTTACTTTACCGATTTGTTAAATTTTAAACTGTAAGAAACCATGAAATAGATAACCTAAAATTGATGTTAAAATAGAAATAAATTTATTAATAGTAACTCTATAATTCCTTCATGGTATTTATATACACCACAAAATAGATAGAATTACTGAATATGACAAAGTCTCACAGAAATAAAATTGAGACAAGAAATCCCATTACTACATGAGTAGATTTTGAATCCAGATCCCAATGAAAGAATAAAATAAATTAAAACCTATAATGTCATTAAATAAAATAAATTCATAATATAATTTTTCTTAGTTTAGTAGATATACCACACAATAAGAATATGTTTTGAATATTTCAAATATCTCGCAGAAATTAAAGTGGGTTGAGAAAACCCTTACCTTGAGTCTTGACTTTCTTTACCAACACTAAAACCTCCTTTAAAAAAATATAATATCATCCTAAATATACCAAAAAGCTATATTATTATATATAATTCTGTGTAATATTTATTATGAAATTATATTAATATTTTATTAACAAGTCCATGTTAAAGTAACGTTTCTGGTTATAAATGCCTTATTTTTCACATTTGTTTTGATTTGGTTATACTATTTTCACTTATTTATATAATGATTTAATCACCTTCAGAATGAAAAAAATAACATATATATAATATATAGATAATATATATTTATTTATAATTCTCAATAAAATATGGAAATATGAAATGGAATACACCGTTCATAGAGACATTTGGTCGTACGTAAACATGAACCATGTTATTGTTTTCTTGTCGTATTGGATGAATGAAAGTAAATGACATATATTTTTTTACATATATTTCTTTATTCTAATAGAATTATTATTTCATATATATCTTATATTTTTACTAAATCCATCCTATATACATTCCATGTAATGTGTGAACCAATCACATCGCTCTGAGGAGGCGGTAATCCATATATCCCCAAATGATGTTATGATATTCCCAAAAAATGGAAGGCATGATTGTATGTGTTATATAATATTTCCAAATAACTTAAATTAATCATAAATATGATATGTATCATGTAATAATTGTATATAAATAACTATTACCATTCCTTAGAGGTGATAATTTAATAACCAACTATATTAATACGTGAGGCAGTAGTCCTTAGTACACACAAATGATGATTGTGTATGCCATTTAATGGTATTGTGTGTGAGTGTAGGAAAACCCCTTAAGATAAAAACATATAGGTATAATTATAATAATTATGTTAGTATATAATAATGTAATAATAATAATTTAATTGGTGGATAAGGACATAAAAAAGTTCATATTGAAGGATGTTATCTCTATTTTGTGTAATTCGTTTTGGTTTACACCAAAATAATAACATGGTTTTTTTTCCTCCCAAAGTGATACATATAGGATGAGACTATACATTTTTGGGATATTATTTGGGATGTTATATGATGATCCAAATGGATTTATTGATTTGAATAATTTAGGGAGGTTGAGGACCCTTTTGTTGTGGACGAGGAGCGATATTCTTATAAGTATAAAAATATAAACACTATTACGACGTCTCACTTACATAATGTACCACAAATAGTATTACATTGTTTTATTAAAAGTATTATATATAAGAAATATTTTGATAAAATTGGTTTTGAACATTTTTATTGGTTATTTGGGACTTTCGTGAATGTATAACCAGTAATTAAACAAGTTTTTACCATAATTACAGTAATTAATTATAATTAATTTCACTAACATTTTTAGTCAAAAAATAATTTCAAATTAATCTAAATTATTATTATTATTAATAAAAATATGGAATAATTATTTTTAAATTATAAATACGAAATTGGATGAAATTAAATTAAAATTAATCCCATTGATGGGACGAGATAATGAGTTATTAAAGAGAAAATGTTCCTAAGATTGAAATGATATGATATAAATTTTCAATGATAAATATATTCCTATGAAATAAATTTTATTAATATATGTATTATTCATCTTAATATACTACAAATACAATTTAAAATATTATTTAATTATATTAATAAATTATATGAAAATCAAGTTTTCAAATAAAATGCAGTATTTTTCACAATTCTATAAAATATAATGTTTCTTAGAAAACAAATTCACCCTTAGATAATTTTTATATTCCTATTATGAAAAATGAAGTATATTTTATAAAATATAATTTATAAAATTTTCAAAAATTATATTTAAAATAGGTACTCCATTAAAAGGCGATGAAATTACATTTTAGAAAAATATATATCCTTATACGTAAAATTGGTTTCATTCTTAGGTGTTATCTAGAAATCACATAAGATGAAAGTAAAATAGTTGTTTAAATATAATATATATATATATATATATATTCCATTAAAACAAATTATCAAAAGTGGTTAAATTTATTTATTTATGTAAAATATCATTGATTGTATAAATATATTTTTCTGGCAAAAGATTTCATATATCATTGAAAGGGGTTTATTTTAATTTATAGTTATTTGGTCACAAATTAATTATTATTATATACATGATTAAATTATATTAACAAATGTTAATAAGTATTATTCATTACTTCCATTACAATGGTAATGTGACCATGATAATACTATTTAATTTTTATTGGTCTAGTGATTGTTGTACCTGCAATGGTGTCTAGTTCAACCTCATTAGATGGATGTTTAAATTCCATATGAAGCCTCACTCACCTATATAGTAACTTTGGGTTAGTTTCCCACTACATACACTTTTATTATATAATCCTTTAATTTTAAGAATGATAGGGAACCTAGTTGGTATATGTTTGTGTGCTGACAGTAGAACTAGAGCACTTTGTCTCCATGTTTATCCTAGAATCTGTATGGAAGTCGTTATTTCATGAGTGCCTCTTGAGTTTGTGTGGATTATAGTGTGGGAAGATTTCTACCTCAAAAGACAATTTTTTATGAGTCATGTTTTTACTTTTTTTTCACTTGAATAAACTGGGCTATTCAACAGCAGCCTATAGGCATTGAAATAATGAAATTGACCATTATAAGGGTGTGGTCTATGAAGGTATTTGAAAGGGTGTGGTGGTTGCTGATGGGTTCTTTGTTCCATGCTAATTTGATGAACCCAATTGTATTAAGCATGTGAAATATGGGTCATTGGGGGAAACCCATTACTAGATGATCTTTTCAGCCGCTTACCTGAGGATCTGGGTTATCCTAAAATTACTTTGAATGATCCTCTAGGGTGGGATGATGTGATGTTGGTGTGTGGTTTCATTCCTTATTTCTCGGGTACACCCTTGGACAATCCTCTAGTTTGGTATCTGTAATGTGGTAATGGAAACATATTGTAAGTTGGTTCTTCTACTATGAAGATAGAGGTTCTAAGCCTTCTACGGCGCCATCCATTGCAGATGTTATGCACTCAAGGAGCAAATCCAATGGAAGAGGTGGACTATAGAAGATAGAATGGGAGAGAGACTTATTTGGTTGATAGGATCAGGATAAGGAAAAAAGGGGTGGGATTTTTTCAATCCCATGAAGGGATTTACTAGATATTAAAATTTTCAACTACATTAAATGACTGGTGACTAAGGATCTAGTTCAAGATATTATTTCCACACCAAAATATAAGGTGGGGGTTTATGGTTCGGAGTTCATTGATGAATCTACTAACCTTTAATCTGGTGATAATGGTGATGATTTTCAAGATAAAGGGACACATATACCAAGGGGGAGGTCAAGTATGAAGGTAATTAGGAAAGGGAAGAAGTAATATTCATATTTACCACATCCAATGGAAATGAGATCCACCAAAAGTCAAAGGAAAATAAGATTTAAGGTGATCCCAATGAAACTGTCGGAGTTTTTCCATAAGATAATGGGGATGCACCACTATAGGATGCTTCGACCTTGTAGTGGTAGTCATGTGAAACCCTCAAGGAACCATTAGAGCTTCTTTAATATACATAAGTAGAGATAGTGGAAATGTTTTTTATGATCAATTCCAATGCTGAACAAGCTAAAATTATTATGTGAAGGATATTATAAGTGATTAAAAACAATGAGCAGAGTGCATTAATTGAAAAGAAAGTTATTATACTGATAAAGGGATTCAACATTAGAATGATCTATAAAGAATTTTATATGAAAACTTGGGACAATATGGAATTCTGTTTTGAAAATAATTTTATGGATGTTCCATACACTTGAGTATCCTCTATCTCTTGGATATTATTTAGGTATAACTATTGTATGATTCTTTAGTATTTTCAATGGAATTTTTTTTATTTTAATAGTGTGGTTTCTCAATTTTTCTCTTAAAAGTGTTATAAAAAAAATCTTTAGTCAATCATAGTTTCAAATGATAATCTATGTTTTTCTTTATAGAGAAATCCTAACATGGTTTTTTGGGAAACACAAACCAAAAATTGTGCATTCATATAACACAAGCTATATTGCATGTTACATGAAATGAAGAAAATTCAGAAGTATTAAATTAATTTGAAAAAATATATCACAAAATATTGGTGTGTTACAGTATACCCACCTTAAAATTATTTTATTCCTTGAAATTTATTAGGGTTATCAATGGTTTAATACTTGAAATTTCCTCTCATAGAATCCCAAATCATAAAATTGAATACTACAAATTACATTAAAAATGGAAATTTGGAAGTGTAACTGTTACCGATAGTATTTTATATCATGGTTTCTAAAAGGGATAGTGTTTATGGAAATTGAAAACATGTAAATAGAAGAGAAACACAACTATCATGTTCAGATGTAGATTGATAGAGAGCATTGTTTGTAGAAAGTTAATGATCATAAATGCATAACCCAAAGAGGCTTGAAAAAGGCCATTGATGTTATAAAAAATAATGATAGATGGATAAACTTTTACTTAAAGGAATTTTCCATAAAGTTGATGTATTTTTTGGAGAAGATTTACTTACATTATTTTAGTACCATCTCAATATTTTTTTGTGTCTAGATCAATTTACATTTCAACTCTTATTGAAATAAATGAGGGTGATTTTTTTCATTTTTGAAGCATAATAAATCATGAGCTCCAAAAATGGATTGATAGGTAATTCCATATATCATTAGTTATCATCATAAAAAATTGTTATCATAGGTTATTAAATATGAATAATTCATTATATTGTGAGATTAATGGTTAACTTTCAATAAATGGTTAACCTTGTATCCCTTTCGAAAGATGAAAATTCAAAACATTAGAAATAAGGTGACTATATTTTACAAAATATGATAAAATTGATCCTCCTTATATTATAATGTATCTCTGGGTTATCACTTACCAAACATGGGAATAATATTTACCTGTACTCTCGTGAAACATAGTAATAAAACAATTTACCATATACCCTTATTGAAGACATGAATGAATTCTTATTCTGATTTTATTGATATATTTTTTAAAAAATGTCATACAAATCATCCAGGATAACATAAAAAACTTTTTAAATAATTCAATATTCAGTTCCATGGTAATAAGTATTATCCAATTTACTTTATCGATATCAATAATCTCTTTATCCAAGATAAACTCAATTTTCTCAACATTAGAAACACAATAAGGGTTAACTTACCTTAGCCAAAATATCACCTTTCCAATAAGTCACAGTTATAAGTCATCATCACCATTCAACATATCCTTTTAAATCTATTAAGATAAAAATATACTAAAAATAATTATATATTTCTTGATTCATATAAAACAATCTTGGAATTGCAAAACATAAACACTTCAATCATCCATCTATATTCATAATCCATTAATCTAGATTAATCATCTTATTCTTCAATACCCCTTTCAAATAATAGGAAATATGAATCATGTATTAAGGATCTAAAACCTCAATATAATCATGATTCTTAGGACTAATGTATCCAATAATATTAGAACATCCAATACCTTTCACATACCATTTTCTATCTCTTTATCTTTAGCAGTATAACCAATAATCATACCACCTACCTAATTCCCTAATTATTATTTCCACTTAGGATATTTATTAGTATAATTCCCATGCTTTACACATTTAAAACATTCAATGACAACCCTATTCCTTCAAGTTTTTTATGTTGACTATGACCCAAAATTATATAGTCAGAAACACATATCATAGAATAAAACAACATAACCATGAAAGTTTTGGAGTATGATCACTAAATCATGTCACTTAATTTTAAATATGTGAAAATTTTATCTTATCATTAGATACATCCCTAGAAATATCCTTAAATATATCCCTAGGGATCTCAAATTGTTTTCTCATAAACGTTTCTAAAGGTTATCTACACCATTCTTTGAAACCAACTATAGTGAAATAGGGTTAACAAACGTGGATATTACAACATTTTAATTAATTTTCACCACAATAAAAAAGTACATTCCTTAGGACCATAATAGATTTATGTATTTGTAAATTGAGAACTCGTTCTTTTAATTTAATGAAAGATCTTCAACATATCCCACAATGATCTTACACATTTTGTTCTCCTACTTAAAACATTTCTTTATTACTTGGGGAAATAAAAACAAGATATGGGTGAGAATAGAAGCCCAATAAGGGTAAAAAGAGAGATATAGAATAATAACGTGAGTAAAAGGATATGAGAACATGATCGTAACATTAAAAGATCAAAAACTGTATATTAAAGATCACAATCAAGAGTCAGGGAATAAATATTAGTAGTTTATAAGACATGAATCATAAGATATTTGAGATAATAACCCTTGAATTCCTAAAATATAAATAACACATAGAATTTTTGGAATATGTATATTCGTGTAAAATAATTCCCTATTAGTTAAGTCTTATTAAAAAAATTTATCACGGAACATCATGGAGGCTATGACTACTAGGTTGGAAAGACCACCATCCTCTGTCATAACTCCTTTATAATGGTATGTGTTCCCTCATAAATCCATATTATTAGTAAAGGTTTAATTTCAGGAGCCAATTAATAGTCAAGGTTTACTCCCAATACCATATTAGTAGTCATCTTTCACTCCCAAGATCATATTAGTGTAAAAATTACTATACTAACCCATGTTAACTCCCTCTTCCATCCATGTCTTTCTCGTTAAGTATAAATATTTTACCAATTAATTAGAGGGATATATAGGTCCCACCCATCTATTATTTAAATCATAAATACATGTTCCACAAGATCATGAACAATCATATCACAACCCATGAAATGAAAATGGTATTATAAACATGTCATCATATCATAACCTGTGGAAATGAGACATGTTTCATAATCATTTCAACAATGTACAACCCATTACAAAGAGGAAGGTTACTTAAGAATATTACCTGTAAAGAAGAAATTGGATCATAAACATATAATCTATGAATGAGAAATGATTTTCATAAACATCATTCCATCAAAACGTAAACCATTTAGATAATGAATATTAATATAACCCTTAGAGTATATCCCCAATGAGGCATGAGTAACACCAACTGCTACTATATTAGATGGAAAATAAATTTGATAATCATTTAAAAACACTTCTTGATGATAAATTCTTGTCTTCATTGAAATTTTTTTAAAGGTAAAACATTATGTAAACCCTTTTATTTGATAATAAGCATTAAAACGTATAATGAAAGCATAAAAAATTTTATAAAACTTTTTCTTTGAAAAAGAATAATAGAATATTGAAATTATTTTGAAAACAATTTTCCTTGAAAACATTTAAATGACTATTGAACATTTTTTGACTTCCTACAAAGAAATGTTGATTTTTTTGAAAATGTATTTTTTGAAAAAATAAAAATGAACACAGAAAAAATTTGAAAAAAATTTCTTGGATAATTATAAAGTAATATTAAAAACATTTTGGAACCATTTTCATTGAAAAATTATAAAGTAATATTCCAAATATTTTTAAAACCATTTTCCATGAAAATTATAAATTAAGTTCCTAATTTTTTGAAAAAAAATTTCTTTGAAAATAACTACCAAAACATATAACGTAATATTGAAAACATTTAGAAACATTTTATTGAAAAAAAATTTGAAAATTATTTTCTTGAAAATGATCATAATATTTCATTTCAAAATATTTTTCAAAACATTTTTAGGAAACATGGTTTTTGGATAAAACTGATTTCTGACAAAAGAGAGATATAATGTAATATTTTCCTAAATAAACATCCTTTATTATCATAAGTACCAATGAATGGAGAGATGGTACCAATACAATAATATATAATTTTAAAATTTATTATAATAAAATCATGAAAATTATTGAGATATGGATCATAATATTTAATCAATTGAAGCATAATTGTTAATAATCCTGATAAACGATGAGATTGTAGCAATAAACTTATACCACTTTAGGAATATTGAATCATAGTCCCCATGAGATAATGAAACTAAAAGAAAAATAATACTCAATTAAAATTAATATATTCATGATATAACAATTACAATGGTAGTATATACACCTCTTAAAAAATAGCAGCATAATAAAACATGTTTCTCACAGAAGGAAAATTTGACAAAATTTCCTAACCGATTTGGTATCCTTTTAACCTTAAAAAACCATGAAATATTGATCATAAAATAGATATTTATGTATCCATAATTTTTTTATTATAATCATATAATAAAATCATTATCATTATATACAACACAAAAAATAAATGAGTAGGGAATATGGCATAAGTCTTGCAGAAATAAAAGTGATACTAGAAATCCACTTACAACTGGAGTAACTTTGGAATCATTATCCCCATGAAATAATAACAGAAATTAAAACATTTAATATAAATAAATAAATTAAATTCATTATATAATATGTTTTAGGTCAGTATATACACTACAAAATATGAATTAGTTGTGAATATATCATATATATCAGAGAAATAAAACTTTGATGAGAAAACCCTTCCCTTAAGTCCTAACATTCCTCTTAAACATTCAAAACTCCATCATAAAAGTTATAATTTAATTATAAATATAAAAATACCATATTATTATATATAATAGATTATATTATTATATTATTCTTCTATAATACTCATTACTTTACAAGTCCATTTTAATGTTATGTTTTAGGTAATAACTGATTTGTTTTTCGCATGTGTTTTGATTTATCATATTTTCCACCCTCAAACTTATGTAATGAATTCATCACCTACATAAAAATAAACATGATATAAATATATTACATATTCTGTATATATGTTTTTAAAATAATATATAAATAATATAAATATGAAATGTAATACATTGTTCATATAGAAGGTTGGCCATACGTAAGCATGGATGATGTTTTTTTTTTCTTGTCATATTCAAAGAAAGGACGCAAATGAAATACATGGACACACACACATATATATATATATTATAATTAAATTCTAATTTTTATTTCGTATAAATAATATTCTTTGACGAAACCCATCCTTAATAAATTCCTTCTGATTTGTGAATGAATCACATCGCTTTGAGGATGTGGTTGTCCACACATCCAAAAAAGAGTTTATCATATTCCTTCAAAATGGGATGAATGAATGTGTGTGTAATATAATAATTCTAGAAGAAAAAATACATCATAAATGTAATATATATACTATAAAAATGGTAATTTCTTTACAGTTCAAAACCATTAAATTTAGTAATGTAAGAAGAAATGTTATTGATTCGCGAAGCGGTAGTCCACCTTAGAGAAGAACGATGACTGCTTATCCTATTTGATGAAATTGTGTGTGATTTTATGTAAAAAAGTGAAAATAAAAAATATAATAATATTATTAATACTTAGGATACTATATAATAATTTAATAATAATAATTTAATGTGTGGATAATGACCTAAAACAAAACTTCTTATTATAGGATACTCTCTCTTCTTTGGGTAAATCCTTTTTGTTTACACCAACGAACTAACATGGTATGATTTCATCCTAAAGTGATGATTCTTATATGATAGTATAGATGTTTTTATATTATCTGAATATGTTATTAAGGATACAAATGCTTTTATATGCGTGATTAAATGAGCGGTTTGAGTACCCTTTTATAGTCGAGGAGGAGTGATATTCTTGTAAATATAAACAGTATACACTATTGAGGGGTATCCCTTACATCATGTGACTATGTTAACAATAAATGTTCTATAAAAGAGATAATATGTTCTAAATATTTATATAAAATTGTTTTTCGACATGTTTTTTTGTAATTTTGGGCCTTATGTTAACATTTAACCACTATGTAAACTCGTTTTTACCATAATCGCTATAATTAATTTTAATTACTTTTACTAATATATTTTGTCAAAAACTATGTTTCCTTTTCTATAAATTAGAAATTATTCTGATTATAAATTTTCAATCTATTTTTCTAAATTCAAAAGAAAAAATTTGATGAAATTAAATTAAAATCAATCCCACATACGGGACTAGGCGATGGGTTTTTCGAGTGAAAATGTTCACAAGATTGAAATGTCCATATATCAAATTTCAATGTCAAATTAATTTCAATGAGATAAATTGTATTAATAGAAGTATATTTAATATAAATATACTTAAAAAACAATTTAGTATATAATTTAACTATATAGATAAATAATATGAAAATATGAAATAAAATTCAGTATTATTTACTATTTATCCAATAATAGAACTTCTTAGGAAAATATAAAAAATGCACCCTAAGATAATTGCGACAATAAGATTTAAAAAATTATTTTTTTAAAAAATATAATTTATAAAAGTGTTTAAAATATTATTTAAAATAGGTACTCCATTAAAATGTAGTAAAATTTCCTTGTAGGAAAATATATATCTTTGTGCGTAAAATTGATGTCATTTTTATTTCTTATCTTAAAAACACAGAAGATGAAATGAAATAGTTTCTTGAATAATATATATAAAAATATATAATTAAAATAATTTATAATTTTTTTTTAATGAATTTAACTATGTAAAATATGTTTGATTGAATAAATATAGTTTTCCAGCAAAAGATTTTCAGTATTTTCAAAAGGGCATGATATTCAATTATAATTAATTAGTCACCAAATAATTCTTCTTATATACATGTATATAAAATATTTTCATAATTTAATTAATCTAATCCATAACCTCCTTTACAACTAACAGGTGAAAACAATAATAATATTTTAAAAATAATATTAATGTTACATTTTAGATAAGTAAAACTAGGTCCTGCGTGTAATTCATGCTATTTAAGGAACTATAAATTGTGTGTTACAAAAGGAAAAAATAGTGTTGTGTGTACCGAAATATAATCTAATATTTCATGTAGCATAAGATTCAATTGGTGTTAGGTGATACATAAACCAAACATAGTTCTTTTATATGACAAAAACTATATTTAGTGGTGGGTGAAATTTGGAATATCAAAAATATTAAATTAATTCTAATTATTTTTTCCCACAAAATCATGGGGTGATAAAAACACCTATTTTGATCATACTAGATCCTGATAATGGGTATTTTATTTTTTGTGATGTTTTTAGTGGTGTTTTAGGTTGAATTATTATATTGGATGATTATTTTGGGGCTTATCAGTGTCTATATCTTTAACAGTATTAGAAAAATTATCCCACACATGATTTAGATATTTCCACAGTTATGAATATGCTTAAATTTTTTATTAAATATATTTTTGGGGAGAGTTTAGAAATATTTTCTGACCATAAGTGTATGAGATATACCTTTTCTCAAAATAACATGATTCATAGATATATGCAGTGGTTGGAATACCTTAAGAAGTACAAATTGAATATTTTCTATACCTTGTGGAAGGGTAATGACATTGAGGACACCCTCAATAAGAAACTACAATCACATTCTATTTTGGAATTAATGGATGAGACGAACCTTATGTGACACTTTTCATTATTTTACCTATATTCCTTAGAAGATGTTTCAGGTATGGTTTTAACTAGTGTTCAATTATCATCATCTCTCCTTGACTATATTATATCGGATCAGTAGTAGGATGATGAGTTATGAGAAATTTAGAAACCATATGTAATGGGGGTTTTTTTATGGTTAGTCTTTATCTTCAAATGGTATTATCCATTTTGGGGATCATTTTATCATGCATATAAATTTTAACAGTTCGATTTTATTTTATATCATTGTTCTTCATCAAGAATTCAACTAGACAATGTGTTGATTTATTATGACATAAGACAATGATTATAGTGGCCAGGTATGATGCATGAAATTATAAATTACATGTCCCTCAGTTGTGCCCTCCAACAGATGAAGGAAGAGAATACGAAACCTTATAGGTTTCTCTAGACAGTTTCGGTTCTAGTTTAGAAGTGTGATGAGGTATCTATCTTCATTTTTGTTGGGTAAATATGGACTCCCCATGGGACAATACTATCTTAATAATGATTTATTGGTTAAAAAAGTAAGGTAACTTTATTTCAATTAGTCACACCGTTGAAGTTGAAAACATTAGAAAGCTATATGTATAAGAGGCTAGGAGTTTACATGGTGTCCCCAATAACATTATTTTAGATAAGTATTCTAGATTTAACTCATTTTATAGTATGAGTATATTGAAAGAAATTGGTAATCATGTTAGGTTGAGTATAACATACCATCCATTGATTGATGACCATAAATTGTCTGCTATTGGAATCCCAGAGTATATTTTATGTGCCTACATCTTGGATTTTATTTGAATCGTGTGATAGAAATCTAAGAAAAGTTATGTTTTATTATAACAAAAATTATTCATTATCGATCAGAATGGCTCCCTTCAAGGATTTGTATGGTCTCTTGTGAAAGTCACCTCTTTGTTGGGAAGAGGTGGGTGATACCTCTTTGGTAGGACCATATCTCATTTTGGAGATGTTAATAAGGATTCAAGATATAAGTTGGAATTTGGTTACATCTTAGTGTTGATTGAAATCATCTGTGTATTGTTAGGATCTTCCATTGAAGTTTCTGTTGTTGGATGGGTTTTCTTTAAATTTTCTCATCGGTTGGGTCACCATCGATATAGAAAAAAATTAAAATCATATACAATATATATTGGACTGTTTGAGGTTATAGAGAGGATTCCCAAGGGTTCGTATTTATTTTCATTGATTTTCCAATTGATAAATACTATTGATTTTTTGAACATATTTTATCTTATGAAGTACCATCCTGGCCACTTTATGAATTTGAGTTGAGGAGTAGTAGAGTTGGATCCATACTTTTAAATTATTTATAATAAGTTGCAATCATTAACTCTTATGTAAAAGTCTTTCATGGAATGTAAATTCCCTTGGTCAGAGTATTATGGAGACATATATCAGATTCCCATGAGACATGGGGGAATGATTCATTGATATGGGGGTAGTGCCATCCCTTGTTTCTAAATACCATTCATACACGTGGCTTACTTGGGAATGAACATCTTATATTGGGAGAGTTTATAAAATCACATTACATTATTTCACATATTTCTCATATCTATTTCGGTTCCACACTTTGTTTGGGTGAATTTTAAGACATCTTAAAATCGATTTATTTTTCCTTGGAGATTGAGATAATGTTTAGGGATGTATGTTTACTAGAAATAATGGAGTATGGGTATAAATATGAAGAATGATTAAGGGGATTTAATTTGGGGTCTAGGTTGACATGGTGTATATTTCTATGTTTTTATATAAAACATAACAATTGAATTATTTCACATCATGAATATGTTATATGATGTGAATATGTCCTCAGGTTGACGTTGTGTAATAGTTCCGAGAATGATATTTTTACACATCATGACACTGTTCCATATAATGAAAAGTTCAATTAGGTTTTTTAACCAATGAGAATCTTTTTTTAGTTTATATGTATTTCAGGGATTTCACATAATGAACCTATGATTCTTATCCTATAATGTTCACAACATGTATTCTTTTATGCACTACTTGTATGATTTATTTTTAATTTTATCATAACTTATTCACTTAAAACCTTTTTTCCCTTCCAATTGATTTTATGGATCTCTACAATATGAAGATCATTTTTTAGATATTTATCACAATTTTATTTCTACTATGACTCCTTAGGAAAGTGATATTTCTTTGTCTTCATTTAACATTTTCATAGAAGCACCATTATGGAATGTTTTCATATCCATTGGTATTATGGTGTTGATTTTTTGATACATTCTAGATCTACTGTGCTATCTTTTTCTAGAGGAATAACTTTTGGTTCGTTGTAGTGTGGTGTGTCAGTTTCATGTGGTTTATGTTATATATTAACCCAATCCTTTCATACATCGATATTACATATTCTTAGAAAAATATTGAATACATAAAAAAACACACCTGAAGACCATAATTGTTTAGTGTCTATGGAGACTAGTAAAAAAAATTATAATGTTTTAGAAGATATCGAAAATATTCCAAAAGATCATCCTCTTTATAATTCATCAAACAAATACCATAATGAAACCATTCATCAAACATTGGGGGAAGTAAATATAAGATAGGTCGATATTATATGCTCAATAAGGGTAAAATTTTGAGATATCAATGACCACATAATCATGGTGTGAGAATAAGTGTATGAGAAAATGATTATAACATTTGAAATCCATACCCTATATATCAAATATAATTTTTGTGATACAGGGTATAAATAATGGATGTTCCTAAGTCATGAATCCTAAAGGAATCAAATAAAATGAGGCATGAGAGAATAAAATGGGAATAAGACATGGAGTTTTAACATGCACATAATCATTTCAAATCATTTCAACAGTTTTAAAGGCTCATTATGATGGATTTGATAGTGAAATGAGTTCACTCCCTAAACCATCATTGTAGTTAAGATTTACTACAAATGTCATCATAGGAGACTAATCCCCTTACGAAACTAGGACCACTACCCATTCAAGTCCTCTTTATCTCATTGAATAAAAATCATTACCCAATTCATTAGGGAGAAATATAGGTCACACCCACCAAATAATGAAAATAATACGTATGTATGGCCCATGATTATAGAACATTTATTATATCATAAGTAATGAAATGAAATGAGTTTTATAAATATTTCATCATATCATATCCTATGAAAAATTTAGAGGATTAATAATCATTTCATCATTTTATCATATTATAAACCATGAAACGAAGTGGGTTTCATAACTATCTCATCATCGTATAACCCATGGAATAGAAACATGTTCCATAAATTTCATTCCATCATAAAAATAAACCATTTATATAATGAATGGTTTCATTGGATCTTATCCCTATTAAGGCATAGATAAAATCTACAGATATAATATTATATGGAAAATTATTTTTAAATTTAATTTAGAACATTACCTGAGGACAATAACATTTCCTTACAAATAAATTTTTAAAACTAAAAAATAATGATATTATTAAAATCATTTTGTTTGCAAAAAAAATTTGAAATATATATTTCAAAGATTAATTTTTTTAAAACACATCATTTGGAAAATAACATTTATTTAAAGATAATGTATTAAATTTGAAAAATCAAAAAACATTTTTAAAATATCTTTCTTTGAAAATAAAACTTTAATATTATAATGGGTGATTTAAAAAAATTTCATTCATTTCCTAACAAAAATATCATTTATAATTCGAAAATAACATTTTCAAATATAAATTTTTTTAAAATAATATTGTTTGAATATAATAATGTTAATAGATAAATTAGGCTTCAATGAAAAAAATGGAAAAGATGTTGGTAAATTCCATTCATGTCGTACAAGTTAAAATAAACATTTCATTCATATTTTTAGTAACTACAAAAAAAAAGAATTTTTTTGAAAATGACATGATGTTTAATTTAATGATTTTTTGAAAAAATTAAAAATGGTTAAAAATATATTCAATAAATAATTTTGAAGAGGATAAAAAAATCATATTTTTTTAGAAAACATGGTGTTTGATGAAAATTGTCTTCTAGCTGAAGAGAAAAATAATTTGGGATTTTAAAAAAAAATTATTATACAATATTGAGTACAAAAATTGAGGGAAATTATGTTAAAACTAATATTCTAAAAATACCAAATTACAAAAAAAATAATTAATTTCTTGAATGATAGCTCGTGAGATTTTATAATTTGAAGCCTAATCATGAGTGGTCCTAATAAACGATGAGATTTTAACATATCACCCTTACCAATTTGGAAACATTGAATCATAAGTATCCTAAAAGAATTACATTAAATGAAAATTAATATATAATTATAATAAATAAATTACAGATATTACAAGAGAAAGGGTCTGTATGTACACCTCCTAATGGAAAATAGGTTCAAAACAAAACATATGTCTCAAAAAAGTTAAATTGAGACAAAAACCCTTCACTCCTTTGGTATCTTTTGAGTCGTAAACCCCATGAAATAGATATCATAAAATCGATATGTAAATCAAAATAATTTTCATGTAAATAAAAAAATATATATTCATGGGTAGTATATACAACACTCAAAATAAATAGGCAGGGATATGTCATGTGTCTCCAAAAGTAAAAATTAAGACATAAATTATTTACCTCAAGATTGAATTCCTTCAAATGTGTCCAAAAAATATGTATAATAATTACGGTTTATTTAAAATATACTTCATAATGGTAATCATATTTATAATAACATTTATTATCCTCTTATAACAGTTTACAAACTAATTTCTAATAATATTTCATTATTTTCATTAGTTCGGGAGTTAATTTCCTAATTTTATCGTGCACATTATTTCATGAACATTTTGGTTCTTGTGAATAGTATATATATATATATATTATAAATAATTATAATAATTTTTTAAATATCATATTTACTCATTAGATACTTTTTTATAACAATTGAGTAATGTTTTACATGTAAGATGAATTACATCGCTTCGTGGAGACGGAAGGCCATGCATACCCACGAGTGACGATTTCGTTATATTAAAGAGTTAAATGGTAAGGAATTGGGTGATAAATAAATATTGTAGAATAAATTTAATATCATATTTATTATATATATTTTTTTATTTCATCCTTATTACATTCAATATAATGCGTATGGGAAAATAGAAACTCCTCGCTTGAGGAGGTGGTAGTCCACTGTACACACGAGCGACATAATCATATTTGAAATAGAATGCAACATAAAGTTATATATGTGATATTAAAATTAAATAATTATAATAAAATTATAGATATGATATAATTTTGGTTAATCAATCATTATTTCTAGCCTTTAATGAATGTGATGGAAAATAAACTACCTGAACTCACAAGGCGGTAGTCTTCCAGACACCCGATCGACAATTTTGTTTCCCATTTAATGGAAGTAGAATTGACCAATATTATTAAATAAACCTAATATAATATTATTATATGAGATAAACTTGTTCTATTTTATTTTATGTCTTAAGACATTATTTAAGGTGGAAATAGAAGAAATGAAAAGAAGGATCTTATGGAAGAAAATGAACTTTTCTTAGAAGAACCTATTTTTGATCTCTTATAAAGGACCATAGTGTTATTGTTTTGGGAGTACCAATAGCTCTGGAATATTTATAGGGATATTATGGAGGTGTTTTTTGGTTATTTTATGTACTATAAGAGTTTATGTGTGTGATTAATTGAAGTGAGATGTGTGCCATTGATATGTGGTGGTAGGGAACCCACATGTAAACGACTCAGAAATTACACAAAAGAGTAAAAAATAATAAAGTTGTTTGAAATAAAAAAGATAAAAAAATATAAAATATATATATATATTTGGAATTTCAATACTATTATATGTCCATAAAATAAGATTTTGATAAAATTTGGGATATTTTTAACCCTTATCTTTTTAGTTGAGCCACTACTAAACCCATTTTAACCTTAATTACAAGAAATAATATTTACTTTTTTCACTAATTTTTGTGGTAAAAATTTATGTTCACCAAATAATATAATGTAATTTATTTTTATTTGAAATATGGAATCATTTTTAAAAAATTAAATTTTAAAAATTGGAGAAATTTAATTTCTAATTAATCACACAGATACTATGAGAAAGCAGGTTTTCAAAGAGACAATTTATAATAGTTTAAAATGTTTTAATATAAAAAATAAATTTGAAATTGATTAAAATGACCTAAATTGGATATATAAATTAATAAAATAATTTTATGGTTTATATCAATCTTTAAAAAATTTGGATGTTTTAAAAATCTTCAAAAGAAATGTTAATTCATTATAAAAAATAGAATTTTTCATTATTCATCAAAAAATTTGTCTTCTTAGAAAATTTGAAAAATATCACCCTAAGAGAATTTTGAAATTATTAATCTAAAAAACAATTTTGAAATTTTGTTTTCTAATAGTGTAAAAATTTAGTTTTAAAATAAGTACACAAAAATATAAAAACTACTTATAAAATATTATATGAATTAAATTTGATTTATGGTTATGTATTTTCTAGTAAACACATAAGTTGAATGTTAAGAATTTTAATGAATATATAATATATAAATTTTATTTAAACCATTAAAATAATGTTTTTATAAATTCATTGAGATAAAACTTGTTTCTGTATATAAAAATAGTTTTATTTGAAACATATTTTCTTTTATTTTTATTTATTTTTTATTTAAATTTCTAATTAGTCACTCAGATTTTTTTATATACATATAAAGATGGTATAGTTTCATAAATTTATAAATCCTATCTATATATGCTATTCCAATGACTTTGTTATTACTATCTTATTAAATAATAAAATTTTATTAGTATTTCATGTTTCATTTAAACTCGATGTTGTAGGTATCAGAAGTTACACTTAGTATTCTATGTAATACTGGGTAAACTCAATGTGTCATGTGAGAAAATCTTAAAATGGTGTTACATGGAGTGTTATTTGTTTACAAAATTGATTTTAATGAAAAATAATTCACAAAATCATAGGGTGTTACATGCTTCCTATATTAAAAAGAATTATCCCCAAAATATTCATCATTTTGTACCAAAAATTGGGGATAATTCTTCCTCATTAAATCTTCATATTCCCACATTGCATTCTCAAAATGGTGGGTTTTCCAAATAATTTTCTCTATGTGAGTGGTCTTATTTTCTTATACATTTCTCTATATCACCCCGAATCATAACCAATCGTTCCTTATATGAAATATCTTTCTCGAGGGGTAATAAATCTCAGTTTATTTCATGTGAAGGATCAGGTATGTAATTCCTCATTAGAGGTACATTGAGAGCATTATAAACCAAATTGAGGTTTGGTGGAAGAACCAATTTACAAACTACTATCATGAAATAACCAATAATTCAAACTAGGCTAACAAACCTAGGAATAAAATTTCTTTTGTACTATAAGAAAAAAAATTCCTTTGGTTGGGATTTTATAAATTACCACAAGCAATCTTAATCCATGAAATGTAGATGATTTTTTATGCCTAAAGAACTTTATAATTATAAGATCCAAATAAAATGATTCTATATTCCTTCTATATCCACTTATAACAAAATTATTATAACCAATTATCCAATATGGAAAAATCTTCATTTGGTGAAGTAATACACTAATCTCACAAACATCATCCGAAGTTAAATTGAAAACAATTCAGAAAAGGTTGACCATAGGACCCCTCTATAATAATTAATTCCAAAACTTGAGAAATAAGGTCACTAAATTTTCAAAATTAGCTTACTTTTATTCCCCAAAAAATGTGATGTATCTATTAACTAATATAGAAAAAAATCTGAATACCAGCATCACGTATTATCTTAAAACACAATGACAACCTTAATTATAATAAAACCTTATTAAAAACATATTTTCTTCCTAAATACATACCCAAAACAGAAATTATTATATTTGTTCCTTAAATGAAGGAAATCATGTACACTCCATCAATGATAGAATAAACCACTTTTTTAATAAATCATTAATCAGTTCCAAGGTAATATGTACTATCTAATTTACTATATCAATATAAATCATCTCTTTTTCCAAACTAAACACAATATTTTAAATATTAGGAACATATTGGATGTTATTTTACCATAATAATTTTTTATATAAAATATCAAATTTACCTTAAATCTATTTTATGGGACATCAATCATATTTAATTTATTCTTGTAACAATTAAATTCAAAACTATTTGAAAAACACATTGATGACTTATGTTACAAATAATCAAAATACCACTGATAAAAATATAATTCATTGAATGCCAGTGTATAAAAACACCAATAATTCCACTTTCTTCAAACACCATTATCCATGATTTGTCATATTATTAATTAAAATTATTTCCATTCATATATCATTTTAAGCCTCTTCATCATCAGAAATATAACAACTACTCATTCATCCTTGATGATTCACTTGATGAACTTTCCCTTTAGGTCATATGTTTTCATAATGACCAAACATTTTATGTTGAAAACATTAAACCACTAATGATATATTTATGATAAAATAAATATCATCCATTTAGTTAACCAAAAATTTAATTTTCCTCTAAAATTACATGATTTATGTCCTTTATTTACAATCTCAAAACATCTTCTCAATCCATTGAGAAATTTCTTTCAGTCCCTTTTCCAACATTATTGTCATATAAAAAAATAAATCTTCTTTGCCATATGTTCTACTGTAACACCCCAGGTAAATAAAGTGTATGAAATTTTCACATTTATCCATATTTGTGAATAAAATATTAATATTACTTTAAAGGAGATGCTATGCTCGATGGCGTACCCAATACGCAACAACGAGTTTCTTGGGAATCTTACGTTACACTCTAATAATAAAATAATATTATTTTAAATGGTAGTTAATGCCTAGAAATTGTGATGGAGGGAATGAATAGAACTAACTACAAAATTATTATATATGTTTTTCAAATATTTTTACTTTTTACAATAAATGTTAGAGGATTAAAAATGCGAATGAATCTAATTTTAAGCGTAAACATTCTAATATTCTTTAAAAGTTCGATTAATCGCCTGTTGATGGCGAACCTCTTTTAAATCCACTTTTTGATAATTTTATGTGTTATATTTGAAAAAATAAAATTCTTCTTTAGAATCGGGACATCAAAATTTACTTTATGTAAATTTTTGGTATTTTTCCGATAAAGTACATTTTTTAGTGAATAGTGAAAAATGTTGTATTTTAATTGAAATCCTATTTTTAATGTAATTTATTTATATGATTTTATTATATTTTAAATTGGTTTTAAAGTGAAATTTGAATATATTTTTACCATTAAATCCAATAGTAGACATTGTAATTAATTTCACTTTGAAATTGGACTTAAACTAGTGTCAATCGTTTAATAGATATTGTTTCTTAAAAACACGCTATTTGTTTTGACAGCAGGAATTAATTATTAAATTAATTAATGCAACTTATATGTTTTAAAATTTGTAAAATAGACATCATTTTTGAATTCAGAATATCAAATATATCCTAGGGTGAATATTTGGTAATTTTCTGAAAAACTTCAATTTTTGATGAATAGTGAAACCACTAAGTGGTACTTATAAAAACTGATTTTCCGTTTAAATGAAATTTTTCCACCTTTGTGTTTTGAATTTCAAAAATCAGACATACATGGTTGTCATTAAGAATTAAAATGTGGTTCAATGGGATTAAAATAATTTTTTGGTGAATAGTAACTTATTAAGTTTTTAATCGCAATTAGAGGTAATTAGTGTAGTTTAAGGTAAAAATAATGTTTTAATACTATGAGATGAGCTTGAAACATGTACTACCCTAATTGGATGAGTCATGGCCGACCAAGACAATCCATGGGTCAACTTGGGGACCCCATGGAGCCACTTTGGTTGGGAAATGACATAAATAACTTTTTATTTAATGTAAAAGTAAAAATGACACGAACATGACATGTTTTACTAAAACAATTTATACATGGGGTTATACAAGTCAGATTTTTTACTATAAATATTCATTAGAAATCTAAAACGATTTCCTACATCATGATAGTTTTTTTATAATTTTTAGACAGTATATAAATTAAATTATTTATGACATCATGATGATGCATCAATTACCTCATTAATAAAGGATTTAAATAAAATGAAAAGATAATGTAAAATCTATGACCTACACATGTCCAAAACCTATTGGATAGGTGGATTTCGAAGCCTTATCTCCTTATACTAGAAATTTATAAATGTGGGACCTTTTTTATCTGAAAATCAGTTTATAATAATGTATCCTTTTATACCTTTCCAAGAGTGCCCCTCCTCTCCTCTTATAAAAGGCCCCCACCTCTACCTCCTTACCCACACTTACAAAGCCTTTGGCTCAGCCAACCCCTACCCATTTTGTCTCTCCAAATCCCTCTATAACTCTTATAAGCCTAAATTTGGGCATAAGTCTTCCCAAGGAAGCCTTTGAGCTCAAACCAAAGGGAGTTACCCGATTTTAAGGTAATGTCTTCACTTGTGTTCTTTTGTTTTATTTTGCTTCTACAACCCCCTAAACTCTTTTTATTCATTTCTTTTGTAAAAACACCAGTATCTCCCATATACTAGGATGTTTTTATAAGAAGGATTCGAGCTACACTTACACACACCTACATCTAATGGTTAAAGAACATATTGTTTCCGTGGATGGCGAATTTCTGGCTCCCGAAATCATGATTGTTCAACATTATTTTAACACCTTCAAAGGTGTCCATTAAGATGACACTGTATTTATATATGATATATAATATGTTTATGTTTTCCTTAAGCTTCTGTATTTTTCATTTATGTCATACCTTTATGGCTTCCATTATGGGTATACGCGATATCTTCATTTTAGGAAGTGCGGACTACCGCCCCCTCAAAGTGATTTGATTTGTTAATACCATATGTGTAACGTATAAAGGATATAATTAAAGATATTATATATGATAACATACTGGAATTAAAATACTATTATGTATCATTATGTTTTAATTCCATTAAATATGAAATAGAAATGGAAGTAGCGTTCATGTGTACATACGGCTTACCGTCTCCATGAACGGTGCATTTCATTTCTTAACTCTAAATGTTATGTAATATTATAAATACATATATATTCTGGATATATATGATATATATGATATCAAAATCTTGAATATCATTCTGGATATAATGAACCTTTGACCACACGAACAACATGTAATTATAAGAAGTCCACTTTCGACTTAAGAACCAAATATCGACAAAACAAACATTATTAACTTAAATGATTAAATAATGTTTATAACATGGAAATAAGTGATATAAAAGGAATAATTAACTTGAAAAATGTTCCTAAGGAATTATAAATTAACTCAAGTTTATTATTCAGGAGATTAAAGAACGATCGAGTCAAGTCGGACTCGTGGTAAGGGATCCTACTCCGCTCTTTACACTCTTTTATGTCATTCCTTTTAAGATCATATTTATTATGATTGGGATGTTATTTTATATTAATCCTACTTTACTTCTTATGTTCATATGATGATAGACCCTATTCTCTCTCATCAATCCATTTTGGAAGTTTTGAGTGGCGCCGTTAGGCTGCCGAATTTTCGTAAGAGATCTAACTTCTCTCTTTCTTTTTAAGCACTCTCCTTTATGTCACTTATTTTAAGCTCCTCTTTGTTATGTTGGGGGATGTTATTTTATATTCATCTTTCTGTAAATTTTATTTTAATATGATTATATACCCTATTTGATCTCATCAATCCATTTTTGGATGTTTTAAGTGGCGTCGATAGGTTGCCGAGTTTTCGTAAGGGATTTTTCATCTCACATTTATTCTCGTGAGATTTGTGCTACATTTTCCTCCATTTCCTTTGAGTGGTATATGTACTGCCCATTATTCTACTCTTTGTGTAATATAATTTCTTTTATGAGTATTTACATAAATTTTGTATTTTCCTTCTTTCATGGGGTGTATGTTTCGAAAGATACCCAAGTCGGTAAGGGAACCTTTCACCCTCCTCTTTTTAAAAGACTTCTTTTGTTGGGTATTTTAATTTACATATTGTGATGTTGGGATATGTTCTTCTATATCCTTATTGATGTAAATTTTATGTCCAAGTGATGATATACCCTTTACCTCTCTCATCAACTCTTTTTCTAAAATTTTATGTGACGTCGTTAGGCTGTCGAATTTTACCAAGGGAACTTCTTAACCCAATTTCGATTTCTTTGGGTTCAACATGTAGTTATTGAATATGTCATCCTTTGAATATGTGTGAAAGAACTTTGATTGTTTTACACTCACTATCCACTTATATTGGGTGTATTTATATTTTTCACACATAATTATGAGATTGATTTATCCTTGATTTAAGGATGCCTTCTTTATTATGGATTTCATCTCATTTTACATTTCTATTGAGACTTCATTGTTTTTATGCACCAGTTCACTATTATATGGTGTATACACTATCCTTTGGAATATTATATCATGAATCCCTCTATTATCAAGATATTATAATGTTCTAACTAAATGTTATTCCTCAATGATTGTATTCAAGTGTCTCTCATTTTTTTAAAAACACTTTAACTAAAATATCGTTTTAAATGTTTTAATGATTTATTGTTATAAATATTTATCATTAATATCCATGTTTTAAAAATGGTTTTAAGGATTTATTTATATGGATATTAATGGTTTTAAATGTTAAAAGCTTCAAAGTGTTAGGGGACACTTTGATTCAAAAATCTATTTATTAAATGTTTTATATGGTTTGGAAAATGGTTTTTAGAATGGATTCATTATTTCAATATCTTAAAATGTTATATTGTTATTACAATGTGGGAATGTTATCTTTTTTTTGTGCTTAGGTTATGTTCTATGATTATGTTATCGTTCTTGGGCATTGTTTATGAATACGGGTGGTTACGTGATAAACTAAGGGCAGGTGAGCCCGATATAGCTCTACAATGCGTTGGGTAATGTGAAGGAGTGAAACGTTAAGGTTTCTCTGAAGAGATTTAGGGAATATACTGTGGTGGGTATTCCAAACGTAACCATGAGGGTTACTCCCTACGTAAGAATGTTATGAATTCCTCAAGTTACCTTTTATGTCTTATGATTTCTATGATTTATTCATAATTTGGATGAGGTATGTTAAAGTGATTATGTTTTATGGGTAAATTATGATTTCATTCTTATGCATATATGTACTCATGTTTCCTTTCCTTATTTTTATATCCCTTACTGAGCTTTTTATGCTTATCCCAAGTTTTTTTTTTGAAATGTTTTTCACAGGTCAAGGGAAAGGTACATGATATGATAGTGTCAAGAAAGTGTCAAGGAAGAATCCATGTTTTATTTTAAATATGTTTCCGTTGATGGGAAAATGAATATTATCTTTTATGTAACCACTTTGTTTAAATGTGGAATGTAATGAATGTTTTATGATCTAATTCTCTAAAACTCTAAACCTGAAAAGATCCTCAATGTGTAATCTTGTAATAACTCAAGATTAAGTAAGGTTTAAGGCTGGGGCCTTATATCAAACCACATAAACTCTCCATAAACACTACAATTCTCTTCTTTAGTGATTATGGGAGTTGTTTAATAAACATCTTATACTTCGATCTATTTATCTGCCAATTTGTTTTCTCATCAAAAGTTTGTCTATCACATTCAATGATCAATCAGTTAATTTTTATTCCAACTGTTGACTAAAACCAAAAACCATATTGTGAGTAACAATAATAATAGTGGGGTAACACATAATCATGAAAACCCACTTTAAGGATGTACAAATCCAATAACCTTCAGGAAAAATTAGGTTAAACCAAGATCATTATTAGAATCCTTCAGGATGGATCATATATATCTTGTGAATTCTTAAAGTATATTACCTAGGATAGTTAAAATATTTGTGTAGAAAGTCTCATATTCATACACCAGGTGATTAGTGAATCTAGATAAATATTCCCCTTTTGTAGATCTCACTATAGGTATCTCTATTACATATCCACATCCACTAACTATATCCTTTAAAAAAATATCATGACATTTTTTATACTTTAACTCACCCTTATACTTGTCCACATAAATATCCTTATATTTATAAATAATTTTTTATCATCATAGTTTCCAAAGTTAATATTGACCTTTCCTTTGATACCAACTTTAATAACCATTCCCTTTCATGTACTGATATTTCATTTTTTAGATGAATAATCAATACATTACACAAACACACTCTTGAGTATGCTAATAGTTTATTATTTTTGGAGACTAGGTGAAAATTATTATAATTTTTGGAATGACCTTTAACATATCCCATAAAAATATTACCCTTTAGTAATATTCACAAATATACCATAATTATCAGAATTATTCATAAACTGGGGAAAGGAAACATAAGATAGGGTGATCACATAAGCCTTGTAAGCAAAAGAAACTGAGATATCAATGACCACATAAGAATTATATGAGCATACGTTTATGATAAAAAGAGATTAAAATTTCAAAACCATACCCTTTATATAAGAGATATTAATCATGAGACATTTCATAATTCTTGATAGTTCATAAGACATTAATCATATTAAAATAAATGACCATGAGCCATGAGAGCATACCATTTTCATAATACGTGAAATTTTGTTATTCAAATAAGAATATAAAATCATTTCCATGTTAGTAAAATATCACTGTCATATCATCCTATAGGAATGAGTTCTCTCCCCAAACCATCATAGCAATCAAGTTTTACTCTAAAGACCATCATTATGGAAAAATCACCTTACTGAACATGGATCACTCCACATTCCGGTCATATATATCACATGAGATATAAATATTTTCCAAATTTATTAGAGTTAGATATATGAACAAAATTTCACATAATTATAGTCATATATATGTGTTACTCATGATCATAAAACATTCATCATATTGAAATCCATGAAAAGAAATGTGTTTCATAAGCACATCATCCCATCATAATCGATGTAAAATATATAGGTTAAATAATAATTTCATAATTTCATCATAAAAAATCAATTAAAATGAATTGGCGTTAAAACTTATTTCCCCATGCCATAACATGTGGAAAATAAATAGGATGAATAAATTTCATAATATTATAATAATAAAAAATTTAAAGAAATAATAATAGTTATATCCTTGGATTACATCCCTAGTAAGGTATATGTATCATCAATGAATGAAATATTAGTTGGAAAATTATTTTTAAATAACATTTAAAAACTTTTTAAGGGAAAATACATTTCATTGGAGATAACTTTTTTTAAAGAATACAAAATTTGGGAACTCATTTTACATGAAATTAAACCTTGAAACATATAAATGTAGATTGAAAAATAATTTAAAAATTTTATTGGGGAAAATAAATTTTATTTTAAAATCACTTTTTAATTCTTAAAATTCATAAAGAATTTTTTATAATATTTTTCTTCTAAAAAACATTGAAATATATAAAAGAAGATTCAAAAATCAATTAAAACATTTTTTAGGAAAACAACCTTTTCGATTTGAAAAAAATTCTTAAAAACAAATTGAAAATAACATTCTTTGAAAATAACCTTGAAAAACTATAAAGGAATATTAAATGGAAATAATTTTCACAATGGTTGTAAATTATTTCCATGTCGTAAATGTTACAATGAATATTCTATTCACATTTTCAGTAAAAGCTAAAAGGTGCATCATTTTGAAAATGAAATGAAGATTCGATAAAATTATATTAAAAAAACCTAAAAATGGATAAAAATGTCTATAATTATATATATTTAACAAGTTAAAAAAGTTTTAGATTTTTTAGAAAACATGGGCTTGGATGACCATGTATTTCCGACCAAAGAGAGAAATAAATTCATATTTTCTTGAAAATATTATCTTGAACTCTTTAGTACATAAATGGAGTAAAATTAAGGGAAATATTCATTCTATAGATACTACTATTGGGTATTAAAATAAATTATTTTATTGAGATATATATAATATGATTTTATTATTTGAAGCATAATTTTGAAAAAATATAATAAATGATGATATTATAACATAAAACCCTTACAACTTCATTAACATTGAATCATAATCCCCATGAAAGGAAAGAAATTAAATTATACTTATAATATCATGATAATAAATAAATTCATGATATTAAATTTTAAAGGTGTATTATATACACCAAAAAAATGGAGATAGGTGCATAACTCATAATATGTCTCAAAGAAGGGAAATTGAAACCAAAATCCCTTACCGTATTGGTAACTTTTGAACCGTCAAACCCATGAAAGATAAATAATTAAATGGATATGTAAATAAATATAATATTAAATTTAATCATAATTAAATATATTAATGGATATTATATACACTAATTGAAATAAATAGGTTTTTAATATGGCACATGTATCACGAAATTGAATCATGATACAAAAATACCTTACCTCGCGTTAGCCTTCATTCATTTGTAACTGAAACTATAGAATAATATATATATATATATATATATATATAATATTATTATAATTATATTATAGTACTATAATACAATTTATAATTTCATATATGATCCTATTACAACGTTTTACAACCCATTTTTAAATAATATTTCATTATTTTTATTGTTTCAGGTGTTAATTGACTTGTTTTATCATGCTCATTTTTTAACGAAAGATTTAGATATTTTCCATATGATATATATATGTAATATTAAAAATTATATTACTATTATAAATATAATATTTACCCATTAGATACAATTTTATAACTATTTATGAATGTCAGACACGAAAAATGAATCACATCACTTTATGGAGATGGTAGTTCGTACGTCTGCACGAGCGATAATATCGTTCCATTATCGAGTAAAAGTGTATGAAATTAGGTGATATATTAATTTTAAATAATAAATATAATTTCATATACATTAAATATATTCATTAATTTTACCATAATTAAATTCCATGTAAACCATATGTGAAAATGAATCTCATCGCTTCGTGAGGCGGTAGTCCACCGTACACATGATCAACATTATCATATTTGAAATAGATTGGAACATAAAAATTTATATACTATATTAAAATTCCCTATGTATAATAACAAAATAAATATCATATAAATTTGTAAAATCATTATTATATGAACCCTTGAATGGTGGTGATGGAAACTAAACTACATCGGCTCGCAATGCGGTTGACCTCCATACACATAATGAATGATTTCAGTTCCCATTTGATGGAGGTGGAGGGGGATAAATATTATTCTATGAACAAAATAAGATATAATTATATGTGATAATATTTTTCATTATATTATATTTGTAATAAATAATTTATGATGGAGAAAGAATAAAAGAAAACAAGGAGCTTAATGAAGACAACTACCATTGCTTAGAACCACCTCCTTCGGATATCTTATTAAGGGCCCTAGTGTTTGAATTTTTGGAAAACTAGAAGCTATACAACACAGATAAGGATGTTGGTGATGTATTATTTCTTGTGTTTATGAAATTATATTTCGTTAGAGGTGTGAATAAGTGAAGATTGGTGGTGTCCTTTTATACGTGGGGGGAAAGAACCCTATTTCAAACTACATAGATATTTTCAAAAAACAACCCAAATAATATATTCATTCAAAAGAAAAAATCTCAAACAATTAACATATGTTCTAAATTTTGATTTATGAGGTGTAAATATATCCATTAAAAAGTATTTGGACAAGTATCGGGACATTTTTAACCATTATCTTCTTAGTTAAACCAACGGTAAACCCATTTTTACCTTAACCATAAAAATTATTATTTATTATTCCCACTATTCATTATGAAAACAATAAATTTGAACATATAATATAATATACATTGATATTATTAAAAATATAGAAACCATTTTTTTGAATTCTATTAACATAATTGGTAAATTTTAATTTTAATATAATCCCACAGC
The DNA here is from genome assembly GCA_963277665.1 of Viscum album. NCBI lineage: Eukaryota > Viridiplantae > Streptophyta > Magnoliopsida > Santalales > Viscaceae > Viscum > Viscum album. Next base: position 712,002,393 of record OY728162.1, read on the forward strand.
CACGATGAGAAATCAATTTTCAAAGAGAAAATATTCAAATGTTCACAAAGATTTTATACACAAACTCAATATAACAATTATTTAAATGAACTAAATTGGATTAATATTTATATCATTGAAATAGTTTTTCTTTTTTATCCATCATAAAATTGTTTTTATATTATTATAAGCATTAAAATTGATGGGAAATATTAATAAAATCCTATATTTTTCAATATTAGTTCAAAAATTCACTCAAAGATAATTTTGAAATGATTATTTAAAAATGAAATTTATTTTTTCAATTTTTTTTCAAAGTTTCAAAAAATATTTTAAATATATATGCACAAAATTTGACAGAACTACTTTTAAAATATATACATTTTTAATCGTAAAATTGGATTCATTCTTAACTATATATAAAAAATAATGAGTATGAATGATAAATGTTTTATTGAATTTATAGTATATAAATTTGACTAAAATAATTCCCCAAAATATAATTCTTTAATTTACGGAGATAAATTTTGTTTGTATGCATACAAATATATTTTCAAAAAAAAATATTTAATTTATTTTCAAACACTTTTAATTTTCTTTTCAAATTAATTGGCCACTTTTTATTTAAATTTATATAAATGTGTAAATAATATATTTTGATAATTTAGTTATTCCTATTCATGCTTTATTAATTAATACCATATTAAATAATAATATTTCAATAGTGTGTCAGGATTAATTAAAACTCTCTATTGTGTGAATCTTATGTTATACTCAGTGTTGTGTGTAAGGAAGTTTAATCTATGTTATACATGTAATGCAAGATTAAATAATTGTTGCTTGAAATGAAATTTTTTGAAGAGATTAAATTTGTTGGAATTTTATTAACAAAATATACAAGTGTTATATTTCGAGTTATCTTACCCATTGAATATTTTCATTGTTGAATTGATTATATGGTGGAAATATTTATTCCCGGGCCATTAATATTTCTTTGGGTTCATCCATGTAGTTGGATCACGTTGTAAGAACTTGTAACCAGAGACTTAAGTTGGTGGTTCTGTCTCTATCAATTGTTGGATGAACAATATTTATCTAGTTTTATAAATTATTTTGTAATAGAACATGAATGATTGAATTGTGTGTGTAGAAATGGGTTTTTGAGAAAATATTGTTTTCCCATGGTTTGTTAAATGTAATTTAATATTCAAAAAATTATTAAATGGATTTAAGAAATGGTTTTAAAATAATTGTTTTGAGGAATTGTTTTGTAAAATCTATAATAGAGGAAGCCTCAGTAATGTAGATGTAATGTGTAGTAAAATACCCCATTAATAGATACTATTAGGGGTTCAATAATGGTGTTCTACTCAACTCCCTAAGCCTACTGATTTATGGACTTGTAAGATGAATTTAGAGGTCCACTTGTTGGCGTGTTCTTTTTCTCTCAATATTTGATTCATATAACTAGATACTTGGTGTGTGTGTTTTCCAATGTACGAGTATAAGTTTCCAAGCTATCCATTCCTCTAGGGATCCTTTGCGTGATGTTTCATGTGATTTGGTTTGTAATTATTTGGATTTGATATGATATTAGATACAATAAATTATTTTATTGAAATATATAAGTTATATGATATGAAATTATTTTACCCTGATTATTTGTATATGTTGAAAAAGAAAATTTCTTAACCATGAATTTGATATAAAAACAATTTGACTAATTGGAATTACTTATTTCCGTTAAGGTTGATAATGATCGGATTGTTATGAAGAGACTTGATATGGAACACATGAATGGGATACTACTTAGCATATTTAGCTCACACCCTATGCACCACTTTGATAATTTATAGACCTTATTGTGCATTTTGATGTCGTGAAAGGCAAGGTGATGTAGTTGGGAGGTGATGTTTTTGTTTGAGGTGTCTGAGTATTTAGAAGTGAGATGGAGGGAGTTTAACCACACCATCACATAGAGTAGATGGTTTAGTTTTAGTTTTCCTTTTCTGGTGGACTTTTATATTTTAGAACAATTTTCAATTTTTGGGTTTTATCACTTCAATTGTCTTATACATTTTATTTGAAATTTTTATTATCATCTTCTCCAAATTTTCTATCTACCATTTATATGTATTCTATATTTCCTAATTCAGTTTGGTAGAAATCACACCCTTTTGTTTTTATTGATTCTGGGGTGCATGTCATTATCCTAAAGGGATTGTTAATTCTATTAGGGTATGTTAAGGTTGAGGTTGGGGTACCATCTTGAGATGTTATTCGAGTTGGGATTTTCTTAAGAAAAATATTGAGAAGTATCTCAATGCTTGTCAAAGTAAGATGTAAATAAGGTGGGGGGGTTAATTTCATAATTAAAAAAATGAAGTTATACAATTAATAAATTATGATAAAAAGTAAAAAAATTTAAGTGCAATATATAAATTAAAAGATTAAGTGAAGTAGAAATTAGAAATCCAAGGAAACAAATTTGATAAAGGAGATCAGTAATAACCCAAGGGGAGTTCCTATATCTCCACCACTAAATAACTTGAGTTGTATTAAAATATGAACATTGAATTTCGTTGTAGAAAAGATACCTGAGAATAAAGTCTCTTATATTTAGCAGTATCAAAGACAACTAAGAATAAATATATATTCATTGTAATCGTTTGCAACAAAAATCCAATGAAAAGAAGATATTATTACTTTATTAGGTGGTTTATAAAGGAATCCAAACTACCTCACACTAATGGTTGTGACAGCCCATGAGAAGAAGAATTGGACAAGTATTGATTTGGGACAAACCCTTTACCAAGAACTCAGTAGTCTTTCTAATAAATTGGAAGAATAATAATGAGAGAACGATAGGGTAAAAGATGAGATAAAATTTGAGTACAATTCATAAGCACTAGATTACACTCAAGAGAAGGCACAATAGGCATTGATTTAGATCTGATTGAATTTTGATTTATATCTACTAATGTCCATGAATAATTGGGGTCTTATTTATAACCCCCAAAATATCTTGGACATTCATTGAGTTCTCAAACAAAATAGAGATTTAAACAGAGTGTTAAATCAGTGGGGTCCACATCAAATGGATAGTTTGACTGGTCTCATCCGCTAGTTGGGTAATCACATTGGTTAGTCACTATGACAACCTATTTCATGTTGGGTATCCATCATCTAGTCATTGTCCCATAGTAGATGTGGGTGATTATTTCACTCTATTTGTCCACTCGGTGATGGACAAACTACTATAAAATGTTCTTGGAAAATGGAATTTATTTTTCCTCGCCCTATCTTCATGATGTTGGTGTTCTATTAGATAGTTGGTTCCATTTTTAGGTGAGGGTCTTCTTTCCCCCAGTCTATACATCTTTTGATTCATTCAATTAATATATCTACTTCCTATCTTCTTGTCTAACCATAAACACTAAAATCCACTCAATTGAAACTATTATAATAATAAATTGTGTTTGGTATCATTAATAAAAGTGATGTACAAAAATTTTCTCCAATTTTATGTTGATAAAAAATTAGATTAGAATGATAAGATAAAGAGATAAAGATATATGGAATTATTTGACAATCCAAATTTCTAAATAATTTTGAAAATAATTTCATTATTTTAAAATGAAACTTTAAAAAATAATAGACATTCAAAAAATAATATTTCAACACATATAATTGGTAATAAATCTAATGTGAAATATTCAATGAATATTCTTAGGGAGTATCAAATCATATTTTTTGTAGAGGCTCTCTAATCACGATGAAGGATAAAATTGGGTTAATATCCAACCATACCTTTTTGAGTTTGTTACCATTAGGTTTATCTATATTAAACCGCATCATCTTTTTTATATCAAAAAAAGAACAAATTTTCATATAAAATTCACATGTACTTAAAATTAAAAAAATAATATTAAATATTTCTCTACATTATATTAAAATAGATATTAAAAAAAGAAAAATTCTACCCCCATGATATTGAATAAGATATTAAAAAAAGAAACAAGTCCCCCATTTATATTAAAATATATGATGATATATTGACTCATTTAACTTAATTTGAGCTTATCAAAAAATCATATAAATAAATGTCATTTAAAAAATTAAAAAGCTCCACATTTTAAAATGATTTAAAATTTCAAATATTGCAATATAATTTAAAGGAAATGCATAATTAAAACAATTTTAAATGGGGATATTTGTAAAAGAAATAAAATAAAAATTAAATAATAAAGATCATGTAATCATAATGTATGTTTTAAAAGAGAACCATTCATACCCCCTAATGAAATCTGAAAATTCTAGAATCAGGGGTTTCATTAAAATATTTGTTGATAGAAGATTTATGCTAATAAATTATAACACAACATCTTATTTTTAATGAAATATCTCTATAGAGTGGTACCTATGGTCAAAGTGATTAGTGTGGGGGTGTTAAATTTTAATTATATAAATAAAAATGGATATAGTTATGTCACACTTAATAGGAATATGATCATAATTTATCCCAAAATCTAAGAGAGTGTGTTTCATCGATAAAATTAGGTTATAACAACTTCGTGTGGCTATATATTCTTCTTGGTCTATATAAAGAGAAAAATAATTTTTCTTACTACTACTCAATGAGACTAGGTATTTTTTATATAGGTGACAAGCCTCACATGAACTTTTCCTATCTAATTCAAAACCTATAAAATCAGCATTAGAAAACATATAGCTTGTGAAGATGTATATTTTGGATAATAGAGTCTATGATTTTTAGAACCATTTAAATTCTTGAATATTATATTAATATATTTTAAATGTGATTCCATAGTATTATATTTTAAAAAATGAAAAAAAAAACACTAAACATGATGATCGATCAGGTATTCGTAAGGTAAATAATGCTCTTAATCATACATGGTAATGTTTATTTCCAAAAGATTTACAATATTTATCATGTGTTATATTTCATGAATTACTCAATGGTGTAGTTATTTTCATTACCGAATCCATGAAAAAAATTATTTCCATTAGTCTAATTTAATTGGTTTTTGGAAATACCATCCTTGTTTTATGAAATTTGAAAAGCAAGAAAAACATTAACTCACCCATAAAACTCTTTTTAAATTAATTTCCTATTAAATATAAAAAATCATTACTAAGGTATTATTTTATATAAATAATGATGTCATCTATAAAAATTTGAAAAATTAAGATATAATTTGAAATATTATTTAAAAAAGTTAAATATACTTTTTTCATTTTAAAACCATTTTCTAAAATAAAACTATTTTACCTTTCATATTGAACTTGAAAGAATTGTTTCAAAACATAAATGTCATTGGTTAACTTTGAAAAATGATTTGGAAATTTTAAATATTCAAAAATAGGAATTTTTCAAAATAATAATGTCTGGAAGTAAAACGACTCAAAAAATTACTTTTAACAACAATTTGGACTAAAATTTCAATGAGAGGTGAATTCCAATTAGATTATAATGGATTCTATCCATGAAATGGGGGAAATATTTCTCCCCATAATCAATTCATTCTTCTTGGTTATGTCATTTAACTATGATTATAGAATTTTTATGAATGATGTTACCTTTCATAGCTAACCTATTTAAAAAATTTCATTTTCTACTAATAATGGGATGATCATAGTGTCTTTAGAAAAGAATCCATTCATTATTACATGATAATGGGTTCTATTATTTTTTCATTGAATGTTAAAAATAATAAAAATTAATAGAATAAATAATATTTAGGGGTTACAGGTTTGAAACAAAATCAATATAGATAAACTAATTTAAATATAATCTTCTAGTAAGAGTACAAGTTAAAAATCAGAGAATGCATTTTCTAAGGTATGGTATTTATATATCCACACTAAATTTGGAAAAGGGTTGGAAAGTTGTTGTTTAACAACTTTAATTTCATTAGAATCCAGTTTACTAATTATGTTAAAAAATAATTTTCAACTTATATAAAATCAATTAGTGGATAATTATTTTGAATATTCATATAAAAATTGTTATGGTTTGATTCTTCCACGGTCTTTTCACTTATATTAAATAATCTATATTATTTACCATATTTTGATTACACATGAAGAATAAATTGATTGGATTTGTGAAAATTCATTCATATGCTATATTTTATGTTTAACTCTACAATAACATCCAATTTTTTCACCACCAATCTTTGGGTCAACCTCGATTCAGATCCACATCACCCCCATGTCTAAATGAGAACACCTTTAGTTATGTTGTGTGACCTAAATTGGCTCACCTCCAATTTCATGAAATTATACTAGAGGAATCCCAACGATGAGTGATGATTCATATATGGTAAAAAATGGCCAACTGTTGATATGAAATAATCATTCTACTATCCTTGGTGTAACCAGACAACACAGAATACCCAAACAATATGGCATCAAAAAGATCTACAACATACATGAAGAGAAATACCTATCCCCATGTGTTAGTGACTATCACCCAAGGATCAATGAACAAACTATATGGAATTTTTTTTTCCAAAACTAAAATAGAGTACATGGAATATATTGAACAAAATTAGGTAGTTTAATAAATCTACAGTAAAAATATTACCTAATAAAAGAGAAACTTTGAGTGCAATACAAATTGAAATAAAAATAAATCCAAGGTACATGTGTACCAAAATATAATGGAAATTGAATCCAGAAAACATGACTTTATGTGATTTTTGGGAAATATAACACAATTTCACCACCAAAAACCCGTACCTACTAACATAAAAATCTCCTCCTCGATACAACGCCTTTCCTTTTTCCTACATCAATAGGAAATACCATGTATACATACAACTAAATGGTAGTTCAGGTTGTGAACTAAAAAGGATACATAGGATCCCACCTAGGTTTTCCATACCATGTATTTGTAAAAATAATCCCAGTATTCCCATTTAAAAGTAAAAATGGCATGTTATGCAGTGAGTAGTTTTTATATCCAAAGTACGATAAATATTTCCCCTATTATATATATCTAAATCTATTTGGGTAAATTAGTTTCAATGAATAAATACATATTTCTAAAACTAGGTATATCAAGTAAAAATTATACAAAGGCAATGAATAATGAAAAATTGATCAAGGATAACAACACCTCATGTTCAAAGACTACTCTCCCCACAATTATTGACTAGTTCACACTAATGTCATTAGTACATGTTTATAAGGGGCATAGGAAAACCCCATGAGTGAACCCCCAGACAATTACATGAACAAGTCCATAGAACACAGGTCTAAAATGCAGAGGAACACCCCATGAGTGACCCCTCGTAATTAAATTAATAAGGCGTAATACTAGACATTCCATGTACGAACCCAAGGATTATCATGAGCTTCATTTAACAAATTAATTTCAAGGGGATTCATATTTTAATAATATATCAAAAACCCATTTATTAAATCAATAACATTATTTGAAAACCCATATCCTAATCAATTTCACAATGATTTGAAAACACATTTTCGTTTACCGAAATAATGGAAAACCAATATTTTGGTCACAAACACATTTAGAAAGACCAATAAATCATTAAAATTTATTTAAAAAAATTATAAAACCAAGATAAATTATGGTTCATCCAACTTAAGTGGGATACATAATAACCTACCTCAAACTCAGGTCACAAACTACTCGTAATGTGATCCACACACAATATGAAGAACATATAACAATGAATGAAGAACCTTTTTTCTTTCCCACATTTCAGATTCAATTGTATAAATTAAATGGCCAGTAGAGAGCGTGGTTTGTACATACCATGATGAACTCACATTTATAAACATAACAAAAAAATATGGACTTCCGAAGAAGATAAAAAAATAGAAATAATGAAGTAGATACTACGCTTAATTATTACTGATCCATAAATGAAACCCAAAAAAGATACCATAATTAGAGCAATGAAGAAGCCGAAAGGACACGTACCTGAAGAGAAGAAATGAAATCTATCCATGGATAAACACTAAATAAAACAATACAAAATAGAAGGAGACACTAAATATCACTTGGAAGGATACATACTGTTTGAGATATGTACGAGAAAACATAAGGAGATGAGAGTCATGTGTGAAACATGATAAAAACCATTTTTCAGGAATGTATAATAATGTTTATTAATGATTTAAGGTGTAAATTTCATATATTTCATTTACATTGATAAAATTGTCACCTCGGGTATAATTACCACCTATGGCCATTTGACACTGTAGAAATTCAGTTTAAAGAGTACAATATATTATGGCTTAAATCTTTTTTAGGGATTGTTCCCAATATAGAATTTACATTATAAATATGTAATTTATGATGTAAATTATATCTTCAGTTAGTAATATAAGAAGTATCCTTTCAGAAACTCCAAAATGAATCTAAAAACCTCATAACCCAAAGAATAGTCTATTAAACCTGAAAACATGTTAAATTTTTATCTAGGCTGTTATAATCATCCCACCAAAGGAATTTTCCTCCCCATGAAGTCACATAGAATAAGGGTTCTCTAAAAATAGATAAGACACTACTCCCTCATCGATGACTCATGCTCCCAAGTCTCATGAGAATCCAATCAATGTCACCATTGCATTCTTCCCAATGAAATAGAATTCTAAAATTGGACTCCCACATATATATCAAAAATCTATAGCGGGTGCTCCAAAATAGAAATATTATGCTCTAACTCAGTCTCTTCACAACTAAGATCATAGGAAGGATTGGGATAGTACATCATGATATGAGATATATTGAAATCATCTTGGATATATATCAAATTATTCAATAATGAAAATCAATAAGCAACATGCCCATGTTTCTCAGTAACCTCAAATGGACCAACATATCTCCGAGATAGCTTTCCTTGTTTCCCAAGTTGGCTGTGAACAATCCAAGGGGAAGATTTTATGAAAAATTGCACTCTAGAGGAAAACTCCAAAAAATTGAGTTAACAACACATGTAAAATATAAGATGACTCTACACTATAACCATGTTTCAATGTATATCATAAATTATCATTGATGTCTTCTAAAACAATCCCACTCTCATGAGAGAGGCTTCATGCACCACTTTCCAATAAAGAGGTGATCTGGATGGGAAAGCATAAAATTCCATGAATAGTGCCACTTTGATAAATGATTGGTAAATATTTTTATACACAAATTCAACCAATCCTTGATGGATATCCCATGATTCACTAAAATATATGATAGATACCAAAAATATATCCTCTATAATCCAAATTGAGTGCTCTATCTGACCATCTATCTATGGATGATAAGTTGTACTCAACTGAACCAGAGTCTCCAAAACATCATAATGACACATTTAAAAACTATTGATATACATGGGAACCCAATATGAGATAATGGAATAGGGAGAACATTGAAACCTCACAATATCCTATAAATACAGCCCACCCAAATCCTCAAACATAGTGGTATCCCTAGTCTGAATATATTTAGCAAAATCTATGAATTAATCAATCAAAACTATATAAAATTTATTTCATAGGGAGTTCATAAAATTTAACTAAAATTCCATGGACACCTCATCCCACTTCCAAAACAACATTTAAAGAGGCTAAAGTATACCATAAGGATTTAGATTCTCTACCTTTATCTCCCAGTTTGTGTAATAACGAGGAAAAAATTCATTGATATCATGCTTTATAACTGGACACTATAAACACTGTCTCATGTAATAATACATATTCATAGTTTCGAGATCAATTATTCAGGATGAGATTTAAAATTCACAAAATTTTAAATTTATCAAAAAATGATCTGATAAAACCCTATTATCAAAGTTGAGAATACAACCAAAAGGGAGAGACCAACTTGGAATGAGTTCCCCACCATATAAGGTTTCCCTAATTTTTTTGATCACTTAATTATGCTTTTAACCCAATTGGATAGACTTAATAAGTGAGGAATCTCATTGAAAACTAGTTATAACCACTCCCAAATCATCCTCCTAATCATCCAGATGGAATTGAGAAATGACTCCCATATTTTTACACTCTTCATTCAATTCCAAGATAGTCTATGGTGTGTTTTTTCTCACAAATGTAATTTGTGATGAAATTACCATTCCCAATGGTATAGAAGATGTCAACATCAAACATCTACATATATTCCTCCATTAATTAATATTTAAGATTCATGTCATAGTGAAAAAAAATAAATCAATGTCTTATTATTAGAAAATACTATGAACCACTCTCTAAAAAATAGTGTCCCAAACACTTATGTAAATTCCTAATCACATTATGAAAAAAATCGTGAGTGTGGTAATTATTCTCATTCATTCAATGCAAAAGAGATCTATATAACACAATGTTATAATCCTACATAAGAAAACATCCTAGAGAATTTCCAAAAGAATCACAATACAACACTTTTCCCTTAATAAGAGCATGTAAGATCAACATAGGTGCTGATGGTAGAAATCATTTAAAGACATCAAATAAATCATGTCATTTATAATCCCTTGTGAATTTCACCTTGATCTTGTTAAGAGTAGTCCTTGGTGATGTTAACCTTGTGAAATCATGTATTAATCATAAATATTATCTAATAATACCGTAGAAGATATGAATCTGGAAAGAATTTCAATGATCATCCCATGATAAGAGAACCTTCACCTTCTCTGAACCGACTTATAGGCCAATTAAAGAAATAGAATGACCCAATATGTTATTTTATTGAATTAAATTTTTATCACTTATTCTCTTTAATTATGTAGGTCCTATGGATTTATAATATTTGATTCAAATGGTTCTCATACTCATTATCACATCATGAATAAAATTGGATATCTCTATGTAACACCCCAGGTAAATAAAGAATATTACATTCTCATATTTATCCATATTTGTGAATAAAGTATTAATATTACTTTAAAGGGTTTCTATGCTCGATGGCGTACCCAACACGCAACAACGAGTTTCTTGGGAATCTTACGTTGCACTCTAATAATAAAATAATATTATTTTAAATGGTAGTTAACATGTAGTCGTTGTATTGGCGGGAATGGATAGAAATAACTAAAATATGATTATATATGTTTTTTAAATGTTTTTACATTTATCCAATAAAGGATAGAGGCTTAAAATACGGAAAGAATTCAATTTTAGGCGTATATGCCCTAGTTTTCACTAAAGGTTCACTTATCACCTTTTGATGTTGAACCATCATTAAATATAGTTTTGTTCACTCTTAAACATTATTTTGGACCAAATAAAACTCTTATTAAGAATCGGGACATCAAAATTTACTTTGTGTAAATTTTTGGTATCTTTCCGATAAAGTTCATTTTTTTAATGAATAGTGTAAAATGTTGTATTTTAATTCAAAACCTCTTTTTAATCTAATTTATTTATATGATTATATTAGCTTTTGAATTGGTTTTAAAGTGAAATTAGAATATATTTTTACCATTAAATCCAATAGTGGTCGTTGGAATTAATTTCACTTTGAAATCAGACTTAAACCAGTGTCAATCTTTTGATACTTATTGTTTCATAAAAACACGTTATTTGCTCTGACAGCGGGAATTAATTATTAAATTAATTAATGTGACTTATATGTTTTGAATTTTGTAAAATAAACTTAATTTTTGAATTCAGAATATCAAATATAGCTTAGGGTGAATTTTTGGGATTTTTCTGAAAAACATCAATTTTTGATGAATAGTGACACCACTAAGTGGTACTTATAAAAACTGATTTTCCGTTTAAATGAAATTTTTCCGTCATTGTGTTTTGAATTTCAAAAATCCGACATACATGGTTTTCATTAAGAAGTAAAATTTGGTTCAATGGGATAAAAATAATTTTTTGGTGAATAGTAACTTTTTTTCATTAATCGCGATTAGTGGTAATTAGTGTAGTTTAAGGTAAAAATAATGCTTTAATAAAATAAAATGAGCTTGACACATGTCCTACACTCATTGGTTGTGTCATGGCCGACCAATACAAGCCATGGGTCAACTTGGGGGCCCCATGTATCCACTTTGGTTGGGAAATGACATAAATTACTTTTTATTTAATGTAAAAGTAAAAATGACACAAACATAATATGTTTACGAAAACAATTTTTACATAGGGTTATAACGATCAGATTTTTGATTATAAATAGTCATTGGAAAGATAAAAATATTTCCTTCATCATTGTATTTTTTTATAATTTTTAGACATTAAATAAATTAAATTATTTATGACATAATAATGATGCAGCGATGACATCATTATTTGACGATTTAAATAAAATGGAAAGATAATGTAAAATCTATGAACTACACATGTCCAAAACCAATTGTATGAGTGGATTTCTAACCCTTATCACCTTATCCACGAATTATATCAATGTGGGACCTTTTAAAACCGAAAAACATTTTCAAATAAAGTAATATTTCTTTACTTTCCAAAAGTGCCCCTCCTCTCCTCTTATAAAAGGCCCCCACCTCTACCTCATTTCACACACTCCTCAAGCCTTTGGCTCGGCCAACCCCTACCCATTTACTCTCTCCAAATCCCTATCCTCATCCTAGAGGATTCCCTTTGGGCAGAATCCTTTCAAAGGAAGCCTTTAGGCTCAAATCAAAAGGAGTTACACTTTTAAAGGTAATTCATTTTCTCATGTTCATTTGTTTTATTTTGATTCTCCAACCCCCTAAACTCTTTTTATTTACTTCTTTTGTAAAAACACCAGTATATTAAATATACTAGGATTTTGTTATATGATTTATTCGAGCTACACTCTCACACAACTACATCAAATGGTTAAAGAACATACAGTTTCCGTGGATGGAAAAATTCTGCCTCCCGAAACGATGATTGTTCAATACTCATTTAACACCTTCAAAGGTGGCCATTAATGATGTCACTATTTTTATATATGATATATAATATATTTCTGTTTTCCTTAAGCTTCTGTTTTTTTTTCATTTTGGGCATACCTTTATGGTTTCCATTATGGGTAAACGCGATATCTTCATTTAAGGAAGTGCGGACTACCGCCCCCTCAAAGTGATTTGATTCGTTAAATACCATATGTGGGACGTATAAAGGATGGAACTATGATATTATATATGATATTATACTGGAATTATAATATACCTTTATATCATTATTATTCCATTCTATAAAATATGAAATAGAAATGAAAGTAGTGTTCATGCGTACGTACGGCTTACCGTCTCCATGAACGGTGCATTTCATTTCATACCTCTAAATGATTATGTAATGTTATAAATGCCTGAATGTACTGGATATATATGAAATATATTATATCTAAATCATGAATACAATTCTGGATATAATAAAAATTTGGCCACACGAACAACATGTAATTGTAAGAAGTCCACTTTCGACTTAAGAACCAAATATCGACAAAACAAACATTATTAACTTAAATGATTACATAATGTTTATGACATGGTAATAAGTGATATAGAAGGAATAATGAACATTAAAAAGGTTCTTAAGGAAGTAGAAATTAACTCAAGTTTATTATTCAGGAGATTAAAGAACGGTCGAGTCAAGTCGGACCCGAGGTAAGGGATCCTACAACTCTCTTTCTTTTTTAGTACACTCTTTTATGTCATTTCTTTTAAGCTCATATTTCTTATGAATGGGATGTTATTTTATATTACTCCTACTGTAATTTTTATGTTCATTTGATGAGAGACCATATTCTCTCTCATCAATCCATTTTGGAAGTTTTGAGTGGCGCCGTTAGGTTGCCGAACTTTCGTAAGAGATCTAACCACTCTCTTTATTTTTAAGTACTCTCCTTTATGTCACTTCTTTTAGGCTCCTCTTTGTAATGTTGGTGGATGTTATTTTATATTCCTCTTTCTGTACATTTTATTTTAATGTGATGAGATACCCTATTTGATCTCATCAATCCATATTCGGAAGTTTTATGTGTCGTCGTTAGGCTGCCGAGTTTTCGTAGGGGATTTTTCATCTCACTTTTATTCCCGTGATATATATGCTACATTTTCCACAAATTCCATTGAGTGGTGTATGTACTACCCATTATTATACTCTTTGTGTAATATACTTTTGTTTATGAGTATTTACATCAATGATCTATTGTCCTTCTTTCATGGGGTGTATGTTTTGAAAGATACCCAAGTCGGTAAGGGAACCTTTCACCCTCCTCTTTTTTAAAAGACTTCTTTTGTTGGGTCTTTTAATTTACATATTGTTATGTTGGGATATGTTCTCATATATCCTTATTGATGTAAATTTTATGTCCAAGTGATGAGATACACTTTTTATCTCTCATCAACTCATTTTGATGTGATGTCGTTAGGCTGTCAAGGGAACTTTTTAACCCAATTTCCATTTCTTTGGGTTCAACATGTAGTCATTGAATATGTCATCCATTGAATATGTGTGAATGACCTTTTATTTTTTTACACTTAATATCCACTTATATTGGGTGTATTTATATTTGTCACACATATTTTTGAGATTGATTTGTCCTTAATTTAAGGATACATTCTTTATAAGGGATTTCATCACATTTGACATTTCTATTGAGGGTTCATTATTGTTATGCACCAATTCACTCTTATATGGTGTATATACTGTCCTTTAGAGTATTATATCATGAATCCATTTATTCTCATGATATTATAAAGTTCTGACTAAATGTTATTCCTCAATTATTGTATTCAATTGTCTCTAATTTTGGTAAAACCCCTTTAACCAAAATGTCATTTTAAATGTTTTAATTCTTTGTCCTTATTAATATCCATGTTTTCAAAATGGTTTTAAGGATTTATTTATATGGATATTAATGGTTTAAAATTTTAAGCTTCAAGGTGGTATGAGACACTTTGATTCAAAAATCTCTTTATTAAATGTTTTAAATGGTTTTGAAAATGGTTTTGATAAAGGATTCTATTATGATATATTGTGATGTGGAAATGTTATCGTTCCTTTATATTGGTTTTATGTTTTATGATTTTTTATTGGTACTTGGACATTTTAACGGGTGGTTACGTTATAAACCATATGACGGGTGGTTACGTTATAACCTCCAATGCATTGGGTATGGAAGTCGGCCGTATGGCTATTCCATTAAGTATGTATGGAAATTGGCCATATGGCTATTCCATTAAGTGATATGTGTGGAAGTTGACCTTATGGTTATTCCACTTAAGTATGTTTATGTCCCAAGTTACCTTTATATATGTTATGTGTTCTTTATATGGGTTTTATGGTAATCCTTTGGTTACAAAAAGGTAAGTAATGATACTTTTTTTTCAGTGAAGAGTTTTAAACTACTTCATGAAGGTGAAAAGTATTACATTGATAAAGTATTCATGGTTTACTTGTTGTTTTGAAAAACTAACTGTTTTCATTCTTTGTGTATCCCTTACTGAGCTTCTTATGCTCATCCCAAGTTTTTGAAATGTTTTTCACAGGACATAGCGTGGAATAGGGTCAAGGATGGGATCAAGGGAAAGTCATGATACCTAAAACATGGAACTATACATGTTTCTTTTTAAGAGTTTTTATTTTATGGAAATTTAGTAGAAGCGACTACTTTGTAATCTTTTGAGATGTAATAGTTATGTCCTAATTCTCTAAAACTCTAAACCTGAAAAGATCCTCAATGTGAATTACTCATTTAATTCAATATTAAGTAAGGTTTAAGGCTGGGGCCTTATAGTTGGTATCAGAGGTCGGTTTAGATAACTTTAGAGGTTAGGGTATTCTTTAAGCATAAGGGACATTACCATAATGGTTAGGATTTCAGAAAGATTCCTAGTTTTAGATAAAGTGAATGATTAAGTATATCTTAGTGTTTATCTTCCTCATTAGTACATGATGGTTTTGTTGATATACTCACACTGACATTTCTGTTTTAGTGAATGGATGGATCTAGCAGGCACCAAAGAGACAACAGGTTTGAAGGAAACTGTGGTGGTTCTCTGATTAAGATACTAGATAAAATGGAGGATTCAATGAGGAAACTCGTGGTTGTTCTAAACCAAATATCAAGGAGTCATGATCAACCACTTGAACCTTGGTATGTTCTGTAATGCATCATGTATGAGATGACCAATCGATGTGGAAGTTCAGGTAATAATTATAATGGTAACCATTAGAGTTTATATGATCCTTACTTTTGAGGTAATTATGGGTTATTATATGATATGCTGGAAAATGAAAGGCATGAGATAAACTTGAGGTTAAAATATGTTATGATCATTTTTGATGATTTTATCTCTTTTTGGGGAATGATTTAAGAATTATATAGTTTTGGAAAAAGGACAACACGCAGACTGTGTGACAACCCGTCGCGTCAGACAAAGCTGCGGGAATCGAACCCATAACCAAAGTGCGACTGGTATTTATCGCCTACCACTGGACTACGTGAAGTCCCTGGTTAGTTTGACCGATTCTTTTTAGTTATATGATTTTATGAATTAAGAGTAAGTTGATTTTGGGTTATTTATGAAACTGATTAACCTATCATGGAGGATATGTGATTAGGTTAATAAATTTTCAATACGAGACTTTAGGAGCAACTGATATTGTTTAGAGATAAATGTTACGATTTAACTTGGAAGACTATGTGACTAACTCCTTCAAATATTTGGGTTTCAATCTTAGTTTGGTTTACTTTGAAGAATTTTATGGACAAATTTTTTATCGGATGGTCCTCGTTGAACTTTGGGTTTTTTTTAAGAATAGATTTTCTTTTTATAAAGGGTTATCTTTTTTTTGGATTATCTGACCTTGTACTAACCTTTCTAGTTTTGGTTTTGGTTAAAGCCTAAATACATGGGATGTATATAGTTCTCTTTTGTGGATTAGGTGATTCTCTAGAAGTTTATTATAGTACTCTTAATGCGAACAAGTCTCCCTAAATACTCGTCTTTTGGAAAAAATATGAGTTTGATTAAGGAATCTAGTAAAAGTTGAATGTCAACATGATAAGTGATTATGCTTCCTTATGAATAAATTCCTCAATAAAAAGTAACTTAAAACAAAAATGTTGTCTATTAACTTTTCCTACTGGGGAACCCAACACCGTTTAACCCATCACAAGTTTGTGATTTTCTTATTGTTAACTTTCTCCTAAACATGTTTTCTATCACTCTCCATCAGAACATGACCCTATGTTTTCTCCTCCATGTCCATGTTTTCCTACATGGAGTCCTAGTATGGGTTAACTCGGGTGACCTCTGTACTTATCTTTCTTTATTTTAAAGTGATTGTTTTACCGACTCTTGTTCCGATGTGGGACTTTCAAAGATGTTTCCAAGCGCAATTTTAAAATTGCGAGGACGCAATTCCCAAAAGGGGGGAAGGATGTAACACCCCAGGTAAATAAAGAATATTACATTCTCATATTTATCCATATTTGTGAATAAAGTATTAATATTACTTTAAAGGGTTGCTATGCTCGATGGCGTACCCAACACGCAACAACGAGTTTCTTGGGAATCTTACGTTGCACTCTAATAATAAAATAATATTATTTTAAATGGTAGTTAACATGTAGCCGTTGTATTGCGGGAATGGATAGAAATAACTAAAATATGATTATATATGTTTTTTAAATGTTTTTACATTTATCCAATAAAGGATAGAGGCTTAAAATACGGAAAGAATTCAATTTTAGGCGTATATGCCCTAGTTTTCACTAAAGGTTCACTTATCACCTTTTGATGTTGAACCATCATTAAATATAGTTTTGTTCACTCTTAAACATTATTTTGGACCAAATAAAACTCTTATTAAGAATCGGGACATCAAAATTTACTTTGTGTAAATTTTTGGTATCTTTCCGATAAAGTTCATTTTTTTAATGAATAGTGTAAAATGTTGTATTTTAATTCAAAACCTCTTTTTAATCTAATTTATTTATATGATTATATTAGCTTTTGAATTGGTTCTAAATTTAAATTAGAATATATTTTTACCATTAAATCCAATAGTGGTCGTTGGAATTAATTTCACTTTGAAATCAGACTTAAACTAGTGTCAATCTTTTGATACTTATTGTTTCATAAAAACACACTATTTGCTCTGACAACGGGAATTAATTATTAAATTAATTAATGTGACTTATATGTTTTGAATTTTGTAAAATAAACTTAATTTTTGAATTCGGAATATCAAATATAGCTTAGGGTGAATTTTTTGGATTTTTCTGAAAAACATCAATTTTTGATGAATAGTGACACCACGAAGTGGTACTTATAAAAACTGATTTTTCCGTTTAAATGAAATTTTGCCGTCATTGTGTTTTGAATTTCAAAAATTTGACATACATGGTTTTCATTAATAAGTAAAATGTGGTTCAATGGGATAAAAATAATTTTTTGGTGAATAGTAACTTTTTTTCATTAATCGCGATTAGTGGTAATTAGTGTAGTTTAAGGTAAAAATAATGCATTAATAAAATAAAATGAGCTTGACACATGTCCTACACTCATTGGTTGTGTCATGGCCGACCAAGACAAGCCATGGGTCAACTTGGGGGCCCCATGGATCCACTTTGGTTGGGAAATGACATAAATTACTTTTTATTTAATGTAAAAGTAAAAATGACACAAACATAATATGTTTTACGAAAACAATTTTTACATGGGGTTATAACGATCAGATTTTTGATTATAAATAGTCATTGGAAAGATAAAAAGATTTCCTTCATCATAGTATTTTTTTTATAATTTTTAGACATTAAATAAATTAAATTATTTATGACATAATAATGATGCAGCGATGACATCATTATTTGACGATTTAAATAAAATGGAAAGATAATGTAAAATATATGAACTGCACATGTCGAAAACCAATTGGATGAGTGTATTTAGAACCCTTATCACCTTATCCACGAATTATATCAATGTGGGACCTTTTAAAACCGAAAAACATTTTCAAATAAAGTAATATTTCTTTACTTTCCAAAAGTGCCCCTCCTCTCCTCTTATAAAAGGCCCCCACCTCTACCTCATTCCACACACTCCTCAAGCCTTTGGCTCGGCCAAACCCTGCCCATTTACTCTCTCCACATCCCTCTCCTCATTCTAGAGGATTCCCTTTTGGCAGAATCCTTTCAAAGGGAGCCTTTAGGCTCAAATCAAAAGGAGTTACACTTTTAAAGGTAATTCATTTTCTCATGTTCATTTGTTTTATTTTGATTCTCCAACCCCCTAAACTCTTTTAATTTGCTTCTTTTGTAACAACACCAGTATCTTAAATATACTAGGATGTTGTTATAAGATTTAATCGAGCTACACTCTCACACAACTACATCAAATGGTTAAAGAACATACGGTTTCCGTGGATGGCAAAATTCTGCCTCCCGAAACGATGATTGTTCAATACTCATTTAACACCTTCAAAGGTGGCCATTATGATGTCACTATTTTTATATATGATATATAATATGTTTATTGTTTCCTTAAGCTTCTGTTTTTTTTTCATTTTGGCCATACCTTTATGGTTTCCATTATGGGTAAACGCGATATCTTCATTTAAGGAAGTGCGGACTACCGCCCCCTCAAAGTGATTTGATTCGTTAAATACCATATGTGAAACGTATAAAGGATGGAACTATGATATTATATATGATATTATACTGGAATTATAATATACCTTTATATCATTATTATTCCATTCTATAAAATATGAAATAGAAATGAAAGTAGCGTTCATGCGTACGTACGGCTTACCGTCTCCATGAACGGTGCATTTCATTTCATACCTCTAAATGATTATGTAATGTTATAAATGCATGAATGTACTGGATATATATTAAATATATGATATCTAAATCATGAATACAATTCTGGATATAATAAACATTTGGCCACATGAACAACATGTAATTGTAAGAAGTCCACTTTCGACTTAAGAACCAAATATCGACAAAACAAACATTATTAACTTAAATGATTACATAATGTTTATGACATGGTAATAAGTGATATAAAAGGAATAATGAACATTAAAAAGTTTCTTAAGTAAGTAGAAATTAACTCAAGTTTATTATTCAGGAGATTAAAGAACGGTCGAGTCAAGTCAGACCCGAGGTAAGGGATCCTACAACTCTCTTTTTTAGTACACTCTTTTATGTCATTTCTTTTAAGCTCATATTTCTTATGACTGGGATGTTATTTTATATTACTCCTACTGTAAGTTTTATGTTCATGTGATGATAGACCATATTCTCTCTCATCAATCCATTTTGGAAGTTTTGAGTGGCGCCGTTAGGCTGCCGAACTTTCGTAAGAGATCTAACCTCTCTCTTTATTTTTAAGTACTCTCCTTTATGTCACTTCTTTTAGGCTCCTCTTTGTAATGTTGGGGGATGTTCTTTAATATTCCTCTTGTTTTAAATTTTATTTTAATGTGATTAGATACCCTATTTGATCTCATCAATCCATATTCGGAAGTTTTATGTGGCGCCGTTAGGCTGCCGAGTTTTCGTAAGGGATTTTTCATCTCACTTTTATTCCCGTGAGATTTATGCTACATTTGCCACAAATTCCATTGAGTGGTGTATGTACTGACCATTATTATACTCTTTGTGTAATATACTTTCTTTTATGAGTATTTACATCAATGATCTATTGTCCTTCTTTCATGGGGTGTATGTTTTGAAAGATACCCAAGTCGGTAAGGGAACCTTTCAACCTCCTCTTTTTTAAAAGACTTCTTTTGTTGGGTCTTTTAATTTACATATTGTTATGTTGGGATATGTTCGCATATATCCCTATTGATGTAAATTTTATGTCCAAGTGATGAGATACACTTTTTATCTCTCATCAACTCATTTTGATGTGATGTCGTTAGGCTGTCAAGGGAACTTTTTAACCCAATTTCCATTTCTTTGGGTTCAACATGTAGTCATTGAATATGTCATCCATTGAATATGTGTGAATGACCTTTTATTGTTTTACACTTAATATCCACTTATATTAGGTGTATTTATATTTGTCACACATATTTTTGAGATTGATTTGTCCTTAATTTAAGGATACCTTCTTTATAAGGGATTTCATCACATTTGACATTTCTATTGAGGGTTCATTATTGTTATGCACCAATTCACTCTTATATGGTGTATATAATGTACTTTAGAGTATTATATCATGAATAAATTTATTCTCATGATATTATAATGTTCTGACTAAATGTTATTCCTCAATTATTGTATTCAAGTGTCTCTAATTTTGGTAAAACCCCTTTAACCAAAATGTCATTTTAAATGTTTTAATTCTTTGTTATTATTAATATCCATGTTTTCAAAATGGTTTTAAGGATTTATTTATATGGATATTAATGGTTTAAAATTTTAAGCTTCAAGGTGGTATGGGACACTTTGATTCAAAAATTTCTTTATTAAATGTTTTAAATGGTTTTGAAAATGGTTTTGATAAAGGATTCTATTATGATATATTGTGATGTGGAAATGTTATCATTACTTTATATTGGTTTTATGTTTTATGATTTTATATTGGTACTTGGACATTTTAACGGGTGGTTACATTATAAACCATATGACAGGTGGTGCTGTGAATACCAGGACGGGTGGTTACGTTATAACCTCCAATGCATTGGGTATGGAAGTCGGCCGTATGGCTATTCCATTAAGTATGTATGGAAATTGGCTGTATGGCTATTCCATTAAGTGATATGTGTGGAAGTCGACCGTATGGTTATTCCACTTAAGTATGTTTATGTACCAAGTTACCTTTATATATGTTATGTGTTCTTTATATGGGTTTTATGGTAATCCTTTGGTTACAAAAAGGTAAGTAATGATACTTTTTTTCAGTGAAGAGTTTTTACTACTTCATGAAGGTGAAAAGTATTACATTGATAAAGTATTCATGGTTTAATTGTTGTTTTGAAAAACTAACAGTTTTCATTCTTTGTGTATCCCTTACTGAGCTTCTTATGCTCATCCCAAGTTTTTGAAATGTTTTTCACAGGACTTAGTGTGGAATAGGGTCAAGGATGTGATCAAGGGAAAGTCATGCTACCTAAAACATGGAACTATACATGTTTCTTTTTAAGAGTTTTTATTTTATGGAAATTTAGTAGAAGCGACTACTTTGTAATCTTTTGATATGTAATAGTTATGTCCTAATTCTCTAAAACTCTAAACCTGAAAAGATCCTCAATGTGAATTACTCATTTAATTCAATATTAAGTAAGGTTTAAGGCTGGGGCCTTATACTCTACTAGAACAACAACAAAACTATCGAGATACAGATGTAATATTCAGTTCATCAAATCCATAATAACAGAATTATAATTATTTAGACCAAAATCCATCACATTGTATTAATTACATTCACAACTTTTCTAAAATAGGTATTATGAATACTATAATCCCGTACCTTTAGTCAATGAAACACCATCCAAAAGAAAATTTTCATAAACCACTTCACCGACCACTTCACCCCTCTAACTAATATGACAATTCATTAACACCGGGAAATTGATACTTGTTATTAAAAATCACTAGGTTAACCTTTTGATATTCCACAAACAATTTAAGTGATCCATTAGAAATTTGTAAAGGATTAGGGGGATACCCATGGTAAAACATCATTGAAATATAAATCTATATCCATTAGATCATCCAATTAAAACATGATCTCTCTCAACTATGATGGTTCTATGAGATAAGAGGGTATTGGTTTCTTTTACGGATGTAGCACCAAATCAATCATAACCTTTAAATCCCCACCATGAGTATGATCAATGAAGTAATCGAGGAAGATATCTTGAAATTATTATGAAACCAAAAGATGATCCCCAAAATAGGAAAAATAATTTGGGTCGACCACAATGAAAAAATTACCTAAAATCTGGATGGTACCAGCCATTATGATGGGAGTAGAAATCCCAATCACCCTGAAACAACTAATATATCCCATTAGTGACTAGGAAAAAACATTCCAATGAAAATAATTAATCTCATTATGTTGAGATACTTTCCAATCCATCCTGATGATGACATCAAACAAATCCCAACCAAGAATTGTGAAATCCATAGAAAAAGTTTTGATAGATTTATATAGAGAACAAGATGAACAATGAAACACCATCACCTTCCCCTTTCAAATAGGTTTCATGAACTCTATAATGAAGGTCATGAGCTTCATTGGATGTTTTAGAACATGAAAAATTAGATATAAACATGTGTGAGACACATGTATAAATAAATAATAAATTTCTATAGAAGATGAAAATAAGATATCACCTCTCACCATCACTGGTATTTTATCAACATTTACGGGAAGCTCATCCACTGTGTGATGAGGATTCACTTTCGAGCCCTATATTTATAGCCTTGTGGACTTTAATGTTTCTGAATACATCATATTGTCTTTTGGAGTCAAAGGTTTTTGACAATAATAGGGAATAAACATAGTCCATTAGAACCATTTCAAATGGTAATAGTGTCCAAAATAATTCCACATCTTCGTGGGAGAGGTACAAGAATTTTGGTGTTCCCAACCTTGTTATATTTGTATCATGTTAGGGGCATACAATTTTAAACTCTTGATGGTGTAGATAAGGACCACTACTGAGAACCACCCCCACTAACTATAGTAGGACATTTCTATTTCAACTTCTTTGATTATATGACACTAAAGAAACCAATAGGTGGAAGGGAAGTGCTATAATTGATATTCTTTAAAACCATGTTTATATATTCCATCATAGCTTTTTCAACTATTATGGAATTTGTGGTAATCTTCATCACACACACCTACAATTGAATAACAGTTCATAACCCTTGAATGTATTTTTGTTTTTTTAGATGATCATTCCTCACCACATCTTGATCAAGATAATCCCAGAACACAAAAATGATTAGTTTACTCTAACACTGAATGTTCTCTATATAGTAAAGATAGGTACAACATTGAAATTTGAATCATTAAAGAGTCTATGTAGGACTGTTGAAATAAGGGGAACTTTAATGCCTTCCAATTAAAGCCCACATTATTATCAACCTATATCATAAATTCCCACCATTACTTTATTAGTCCCTAGATGATGATGGTTGTGAACATCACCATAATAATCACATGTTTCTCAAAGAAGTCAATGATCAAATCAATATTTTATATTTACTCCTCAACCTCTTGGGGTTAATTCCTAACCTTTCATGATGGGTTATTATCATGCAAGTACTCTTGTGATTTATCTGTATCTCCACCAACTCATAGTTATATTTCTGTTTTTTTGTTGTAAACTAATGGAACATTCTATTCTACTACATGAACTACTTGAAAGAAATCCTCTTTATGATTCTAATATAGACGATGATTTCCTTAAAGATATTTTCTCACAACAACCTCAAATAGAACCTATAGAAGACCTATTATAATCATATGTGTACACATCAAAAAATGGAATGAAATGATCATAAAAAATATAATATTATTTTAAAAAAATTTAAAAAGTGGTAGCTATGATCATGGTAAAAACCACAATATATTAAACACACATCCCATTATCCAAGGGTAACACAAGGCTCATCATGACAATCTCTATCCCTGAACTCACAAATACCATCATATAAAGTCAAAACAATTCATTATCATATATAAAAATATCCCAAGAATAAAGATAAAATCCCTTAATACCATTTTTTAAAAAACCAAACTATAATGACCAAAAGAAAAATAGAATCTAAAGAGATATGATATATAAACTAAGGGTGTTCCTGATCCCCATGTGCTGAAAACAAGCACCCTGACATCAAACAAAATAAGGAAAATATGATTTCACCCAAATCAGAACAAAACGAATGGAATATATAAAATGGAAAGAGATACCAGAAGAAAACTAAAAGAAACAAAATCCATAATTAGTGATAAATAATGGTATATAAACAACTCAAAATAATAATTACCCAATGTTACATGTATAAAAAATCACAAGGGAAAAATAAAAACATAAACTACAAATACATGTGTTATTTTGGAAATTTCTAACCCTCTCACCAAAAAGTATCCATACATTGCTTAAAGAACCTCACCACCACACTATGATGCCTTTCATTTCCCCAAATTAAAATAAAATACTTGGTTTACACCCAACCAATGGAGTGTTAATGGTGGGAGGTAAATAAGCTTAGTAGGATCCCAAAAATGTATTTCCTATAAATTCATTATAAATAATATCATTGTTATCAAATAAAAATTAGCATGATAAGAGGTTAATTATTTTTTTTAATAAATCATGGTAAATATTTCCAATTTTTCATGCTTCTATACAAAATCATGGTAAAAAAGTTTCAAAACATAAATCCACATCTTTGGAAGAATTTAAATCAAAGACAGATAGTGAAAAGAAAAATAATATTGGAGAACAGAACAAGGATCATAAAAGGTAATGATATAAGTCTACTAATACCACTAATAGTGACTTGTTCACTCTCGAGTCCATATATTACTGGCCTTAGGATTAGAGGAACACCCCATGAGTGATCACCCCTAAAAATCAAGATCAAGTCCTTAGAACACAAGCCATTAGAGTAAATGAACAACCCACGTGTGAACCCCATAGAAAATAAAATAGAAACGTCCCAATTATACACCTTCTACCAATGTATCCAAGTCGTTACATGTCCTACATTTATCAAATCTATTTCAAATGTATTTACATTTTATAATAAATCCAAAACAAACCTTTATTATAAGAGAAATATTTATTAAGTACCCATTTTTTAATCCATTTCATAAAGCTTTGAAAAATAATTTCCATTTAATAAAACAAGGTGAAACCATGTTTTTTCACACACCAATTTTTATAATCAAATTAATAATGAATATTTAAGTACTAAAAAATTTATAAAACTAAGATCAATTAAGATTATTCCTTTTTAGTCTAGAGATGGAATAAAATACCTCAAACTCAGGTGGGATACCCCCAAAAGAAAGAACCACACTCATTATGAGGAAAGAATAATGATAAAAATAATCTCTAGAATCAATTATTATGTATCAAAATTTATTCCATAATTGAAATAGTTGGTTTAGAAGATAGACTTCAATATACCATGTGGAATTCTCATGTCACACCACACCCAACATAAGGGATAACCCTTAGAAGAAGAACACACATCAGATCTAGAAGGAATGAATGAGAAACACCACCACATGATCATATATTTGTAAACACATACAAATGCCACTATCATAAAAATATGAGTGTATAAGAATAAAGTCCGCTTACCTGAAGAGAAACAACATAACCTAGAAAAATATCAAACAATGAACTAAGAGGTTTGGAAGAGGTGGAGACAGCGTAAATCATATAGAAGGATACATAGGGTTCAATATAGGGATGAATAAACCAAATGATAGGAGTGTCACATGTCTAATGTAATAAGAACAACTGTCCATGATAGGTTTATGCCATAAGTCAGTGAATTATGGAATAAATTCTTCAAATTCAAATTAAGTTGAAGAAAATGTAACCTCAAGTTGAATTACCGTGAGTGATGATTTTATAATGTAAAAGGGTCTTATAAATTAAAATATTTTTTTTCTAAACCATTTTCATGTATTTTTTCTAATGTATATATTAAATGATTAATCTAGGATTTATGAAATAAACTCACTCTACATCCAGTACCAAAATCAATCCCCCTGAATAAACATCGAAATGTCCTTGATGACCTATACGACCAAAAAAATACCTCAAACATGAAAAATATCATACCTTCTTATCCATGATATTATAATATTCCCCCCAAATGATGTTCCTTTCATGTAATGTCATACAGAAGAATAGTGATCTGGATATAAGTGAGGCAACTTTTCCATCACCCACATCTTTTGATCCCATGTATCATGAGAATTAAATCAATGATTACATAATAATATTACCAATCGAATATACTTTCCTGTATCGATCTCACCCAGGAATCAATGATCTCCAATAGTTTCTCCATGATAGAAAAAGACATCTCCAACAGAATTTCTTCCCAACTCAGAATATGTGAAGGATCAAGATATAACTTCCTAAAATGAGATATTTAGAAAAAATCATGCGTACATATCAAATGAGTTGGAAACAATAACTGATAAGAAAACTTAAAATAGTGGATGAATGACCTAAAGTGGTCAAACAAATCTTAAATCCATCAATCCATGTCCCCCATGCCAACAATGACCCAACTGAAGATAGAAATTAGAAAAACACAGTCACCAATATAAATTACCAAAGGATGGTGTGTATTCTCTTCATATGATTTATATAGACAATACAGTGTAACTATTTTTTATTTTTATCACGAATCACCACTAATGTATCTTGAAAAATACTTGGTCCTAGAAGAGAGTACTTTCCTACCATTTACTAACAAAATGGTGATTTTCAGGGGAGAACATAAATTCCATGAAAGGTGCAATTTAGATAGAAGATTGGTAGCTATTGTTATAATTAAACACAAACAAACTGATATTAATATCTTACAATACATTAAAATCCATGATGTAGGCATATATTATATACTAAAAAATACGAATAAAATGAATTGTCTACCCTATTATCTACATATGTTATGTTGTACTCAACATAACTTGTGTCCACATGGAACCCTAGAAACCCTTCTAGAATCTATAGGTGAACTTCTGATCCATGACCAAGATAATAGAAGAGGTATCCCCATGTAACTTCATAATCTAGTTCACAAAAACACTCATATATCCTCAATATTAGTTGTGTTTCTGAATGGAATGAAATGATAATACTTCATTAACTGATCCATCACTACCCATATGTCATCTCACTATTGTGGAGTTCATTGAAATAATAAAACAATACTTAGAAACCTCATCCCAATTTCAAAAAATCCTTGGAATAGGTTAGATCTGAGAATAAGAATTCAAATAAAATTACTTTATCTAATGGTGGGAGTAGTAGTAGGACACAAAATCAGTGATTTCATGCTTAATAAATGACCACTAAAGCATTGTATCATGTAATAATATATCATTGTATTATCCAAATGAATGGCCCAAAATTAACTATGATAGTCATGTAATAATTAAGTTTTTATTGATCATGGTATTATAAATTAATTCTCAAACGATGGAATGTTGTCATAAGGGAGAGAGAAAATAAGAATAGTCTCCCCATCATATAAGGTTTACTAGATTCCTCTGAATACATCATTCTACTAATAACCATATAGGGTAGGATAAATGAGTGATGAAAATAAAAGACAAATTTTATGAACCTTTCTTGAATAACCCATAAGGGTATAGAGGCAACTCAGCAAAGAGTTCCATATGATTTCACTATTCCATAAATTCCAAGATTGCGTGTGGGGGAACATTCCTACAGAGAGAATCTATGAAGGCCTTCGTTTTCAATTGGGGTATAGGTGATGTCAATATCAAACATATAAAAACATTCCACCCATCACCTCTCTATGTGATTTTGTATTTAGGGGAAATTATAGAGATCAAATTCGTATGATTACAAAACATTGTGAACCTCTCCCCAAAAATATAGTTCCACTGACATTTAATCCCACAAATAACTTCAACAAGATAAAAATAATGTGTAGAAACATTCTTCGCATGCAGTTGAAGATGATGGGAACCATATTACCCAACCTCATCATCTTGTATAATCTCACAAACCATTAAATCTTGAAAATCATGATATTAAAAAAGAAATCCATTACCCAGATTATCAATGATCAAAATAAGAAATGATGTCCAAAACCATTTCGAATCATCAAAAGAAGATAAATATTTAGAATACCAAGTGAATTTACCACTTTCTACATAATATCAATCATAGGTGATTCTAACCTTAAAAAATAATTGAATAACAACCCATAGTATTTATCAAGACTAAAAAATCTGTAAATCGTAAAGTTCTTCCATGTGACCTCTAAAGATAAGACAACCTTCACCTTCTCAGTATTAACAGATAAGGCATGTTCAGAAATCATGTTCCACAAGAGCATCACTTCTTGAATCTAGATATAAAATATATAAGGTATTCCATAATGTTGGATGCTCCACAATATTTCCAAAACAGGATTAAAATGGTGATCATGCTCACACTTAAATCTCTAATATACCCAGATATCACCCATAAAAACAATAAAAAACCATCATGATGCAAATGGAATATCTTGTTAATCAAACCCATAAAAATTATAGAAGCATCAGGAATAAAGAAATCATAATATAAAATTCCTAATGTCTATACAAACTCTTAAAATTTCTCATTATTATATCAAATATCGAACACTAACTAGATTCTAGCCTGAATGAAGGTTAATTTTTATAAAATACTTCACTATATTTAACTAATCAAACAATTCATCATCATGGGGAATAGATAATTTTTATTAACCATCTCTTAGTTAAACATTTGTTATTAAATGGAAAATCAAAGTGATCAATCAAACTTCTTGGAAAAGTGTATGAGGGATTACAATAAAAGAATACGGAAAACAAAATCTTTCATGATCAGATAATCCTAAGGGTTATTGAGCACTTTTAGCTCTGCTAGTTCTGTGCAATATGTGGGTATCAAGATTGGGTTCCTACATGTAATTAAGTAAATCCAAGAATCTACCTCCCTCAATGGAGGAATACCATGGATTTCATCTAGGAAGACATATATAATGTCCTAGAAAACCACTAAAAGATTAGGAAATGAGGAAACATCATCATGATCAATCATAACAATAGAAAATAAAATCTTGAGCTCTAGGGGATGCTTCTGCATGACCCATTATTGGATCCCACACTCCCGAAAAGATAGGAGAGATCCCATCAAGGAACAATAAAAAAACGTTGGGTTTAATTGATATTTCCACATTGATAGAATATCCGAGTCACATTGGGGGGTTTTACTAATGATTCAGAGGAGTATCACTACATAGAACCCCATCCTCTAACCCTATTATGTTCGATACACTTTCTATTCTTTCCCTATATACCACTGAAGCTTCCACTGGTTGGATGGGATGGGGAATAACCACCAATATTTCCTACCTTGTTCATTTCATCCATAATAACACTGATAATTGTGTCTTAATGGGTGGTAATACCTATTATATATAGATATATATGTGATGATATATTTAGTATCATCATGTATTAGTGTTTATGATCTCTCCTATGATCACTCCTCACCACATATAGAGAAAAATGATCTTGGTTTGAAAAATGATTGGTGTAATCTAACACTAAATTCTCTCATTACATGAAAGATTAGAATTCTAGATTTTTTTCATCATTATAGACATTAGAAAGATTAAATGAAGGAATAGAGTTATGAAAATCTTTTAATTGATGACCACATACTAATATTCATGTAATATAGGAACCCGTCATCACTTATTGGGACCCCTGATCCTAATTATTTCATACTTCACCTGTATATTACCAGTTGTCTCTAGGATGATAGAGATCTAATCAATATTTTTAGTCATTCCTTTACATTTTATGGTTCATTAATACAAGTAAAGGATGGGGGATTCTCGAGTAAGAACTCTCATGATTGATCTATGTATCCTATAAAATGTGGACATCCCTTAGCCGCTTTGTTCTGAAGCTCAAATACATATTGTTCGTTAAAATTAATTACCTAAATAATAGCCTCTACAAGATGATAATTTAGAATATGATTCCCATTAGGAGTATCTCCCTCCCCACCCTCCTATGAAACCCTAGAAGACTTCTAAGATGGATTATTATACATACCAAAAAGAAAAGGAAATGATTATACAACAAGTTAATATTAGTTTAATACTTATAAAATATGTATAAACTAATATCATGATAAAAAACCAACATTGTAAATAGAAATACCAACATCATATTCATACATGAGGCTCATCATAGAAATTTTTAGTTATGCACTCACCACAACCTACATCTCAAGTCTCAAATATCCTATAACCTGTCTAACAACCAACCAAGACTTAGAATAACCTCCTTTGATTCCAATTTGTAATGAACCAACAAAAAATACCTTAGAAATGGAAGTTGAACCAATCCTCAACATATCCTATCGGATTTCTCTATCTCTAAAGGCTAGAAACTAGCAGTCAAACATCAAAAAACAACCGTTCAAAATGATTTCACCAAAGTTGAAAACAAATGAATTGCATATGTACAATTAAAATATGTTGTATAAGAAAACTATAACACAAATATTCCATAATGAATGAGAAACAATGTTATCAATTCAAATCTAAAGTGAAATAATCCAAAGGTACATGTCTAATAAAACAAAAGAGAAACTAAAATAAAAAAACCATTACTTCATATGATATGTGGGAAACATCCCACAATTTCACCACCAAATACCCATACATAACAAACAAATACCTCACATACTCATTTCATCACTGTTCCTTTTAGTGCATCAAAATACAATACTAGGTGTACACACCACTAATGTGGTGTATAGGGTGTGACCTAAATAGGCCTAGTAGGATCCCACCTCAATGCTCTATATCATTTCACTATAATATAATCCAAATATAATCATTTTAAAGAAATAATGGAATGGGAATAAGTAATTTAGTTTTATATCCAAATAATATTAAATATTTCTATTTTATGGATAAAAAAACCAGACAGGTCAAATAGATTCAAAAGATAAATACTTATTTTTTAATATTGGTAAATAAATTAAAATTAGTATAAAGACAAAAAATGGAAAATATAAAATGGATCACAAACAAAAATGATATAAAACTAATAATTCCAAAATTAAAGACGTGTTCACAAAATCTTTCTTAGAACATAGTTCTATAGAGTAGAAAAACACTGTATTTCTGAATCCTCTAACAATTTCAAGACCAAGTCCCTAAAACATATGACTAGAGAGTATAAAAACATCCTATAAGTGAAAACCGTTATAATAAAATCTATGTGGCCCAATACAAAACCTTAAACCTAGGTAACCAAGTTTTAGCAAGTGCGGAATTTATAAAATAATTTTCATAGGGATTTACATTTGAGAAAAATTTTCAAATATGTATGTATTCTATCAAAAAACGATGTTTGAAAATAATTATAACAATCCATTCCACAATGATTGGGAAAAACCATTTCTTCTACCAAAATAATTGATTTTTTATAAGAAACCCATTTATACACAAAAATCAATCATTCTTATTTAATTATAAAATAATTTATAAAACCAAGATCAATTACAGTTAATCTATCATATGCTCGAGAAGGAACAACTATCCTAAAACCTGGATGGCACACTACCCACAATAAGATATAAATAGACACCCAAAAGAATAAAGAAAAATAAAAAAATCCCCAATAATTGATTAACACAAATCTCAGAATAAATTTCATAAATGAAATGGATGGAATATAGGATAGATCACAAGATACCTTGAGGAGCATTCATGATGCAGCAAAACCAATAGAAGGGATATATCCTAAAAAATCTTCACACAACATATCTGGGAGGAATGCATTAGAAACATCACCATATGATATCATATTTATAAAAACAGACCAATAAAACATCCAAACCAATAAAAATGAATAATTGGAAAGGCATCATTCCTAAATATATTCAACATAACCCAAACAAAGATTGAGAATTGAATGACATATTCTGAAAGAGGAGGAAACCACCAAAATTTCATACAAGGACACATGTGGTTCAAGGAAAAGATAGGAAATCCAAATTTGTGAGGGTCACACAAGAATCATGATAAACAACACTAGACATGAGTGGTTTTCATCTTCAATGAATGATTTATGCATCAATTTTCCGTACATTTGTTTCTCCAAAAATCACCTCAAGATAAATTACCCCATGCAATGATTTTGCAACATAAAATTGTGGTTTATAGTGGAATATATTTTGAACCCTAAACTATTTTAACATCATGTTCAAATTTTTTTAATTTACATCATATATTAGGGATTTACGATGAATATATCCTCTTTAGCTATTACCAATAGAGTTCTCCCTACAAAAACTCCCAAAAGTCTCTAATAACCTCTAAAACTAAAGAATAAGCTCTTAAACATGAAAAGGGGATACGTTTATGTATAGGATATTACACATAGAAGTATGATAGTGGAATCTACTAAACAAAAAATGGTTAACAGTCATCCCCAACCAACTTATCACTCTCTTTATGATTGAGTTCATAAAATTCTTGATTTACTTCAACCAATTTCCTATTTATTCTTGTAAAATCCAATGACCTTATTTTTATCCCCTCATGAACATGTGAAGATTAGTAAATTATGACAACATTGTGATTTCATCAATCAACTGAGCTCCCTTTTATATGGACACTCCATATAGTCAATGCATTTTTTCAAATTCAACTCTTTATCCCTATTTGAGAGCTCTGAAGTATAATGTGTAGTATTATTCAACATATTATTTCTCACACTGAGAATGGATATGGTGGTATTATGAGTTTTAGTGGATTTCTTCACCACATGATTGATTCACCCTAAATTTATATTCAAATAGACCTTCTTTGTTATTAATGAATGATTAGGACCATTACAACCCATTTAGAGACTCTCTAGTCTGGGGCCCTCTGAACCTCCACTAACATTAGGGCTTTCCTCAACTAGGTTAATCACTGGTTGTCTCTCTGTCATTCTAAACATTAGAACCCTAAACTATATTACCTCCATTACAAGGATGTTTTTTGGGGAATGTCACTCTTATCCTTCCTTCATGTCAATTTTATTTTATAATTTTTCAATGTTAACATTTCCAAAATAGTATGGTCCCATGCACTATGACCTAAAATTGTTTACAACTCTGGGGCCCTTATCATGACCCTAAAATATTTTACATACCACATGGGGATATTTTTATGGTTTAGAGACTTTATAGACATACCTTAATGATTGGTTTTCTATTATATAACTATATAGATGGTCTCATTAACTTGGTCCAAACTCTATAATCATAAACTTGTAGAAACTTCAGTTCATGCATCACGAAGCTGAATTATTTATGTCTCCCTTATGAGGAAATTTATGTTAAATATGGTCCTTTAGATTTTTATTTTTTCAACATAGTATATTCAATCCCACTTTGACAGTCTAATTTTTATGACCATTAGATTTTATTATCCCCTTTTTATTTTTATCATTTGATGTTAAATCGCACATTCAATATCCTTACTTAATTATGTTCAACTACTGAGTCTAGTCCCTATTAGATGGAATAAAACTATATGGTGCATCAAATACACACATGAGGTGATTTCTCAAACCACTTCTATGGAATTGGTCTCCTACTACATCCACCTATTGAACTACATGTGACATGATTCCCATTAGTGGGATACATAGAGACACCTAAATATCCAATCTCAGTACCAACCATAAATCCCCGCTAGATTGAACATGTGATTCTATATTTCCATGTTTCTTATCTTCTGAATTAATAGTAACAATGATATAGTAATGTGGGAATAGTATGTTCTTCATGAACATTAAACTACCAATATTTTGGTCTAAGAAACCCAAACATAAACTGATTTCACATAATTTTTAGGATATATATGTGACATTGGACCTCTTCTTGTTTGACCCCACATCTAGTTCAAATAAGCTATTCATTCCTCTTGAAAATCCATAAGTTTCATTCTCAATGACCTTAAAATATTATCAACACACAACTACAAGAAACATACCTTTGAACAATGTATTTGTTTTCACATTACGTTCCTCATGATTACCTACTCGATCTTTGATATCATTGGATCCTTTGACCCTCTATTCACATTAACTTTTCATTAATTTGTCTTGCTAGAATACCCCACCCTCATGGTATATGTTATATCACTATAAACTATATTTACCCCAAATATTCAAGAATCATGACCTAAAGCTACATGTTAACCTCTTCCAAGGACATCTATTTGGAAATTATATCTTAATTTGTTCTACATAGACCTCGTCTCCCATTTAGTCTAAGATCTATGACCTTAAATTGGTATTATATCATCGTAAAATATGTCTAACCATAAACCCCTATAATCCTCCATGTCATGGATGTTCATTCTGATGTTAGAAAATAGATCCCCCAGGGGTTAACCTATTAATGTTGGGTTCTCCTCACCCATACTAAATACAAATATTTCCATCTTGTTTAATAATTATTACTATATGATAGAAGAAAAACTTGATGAAAAATGTCCCACCATAAAAAACCAACATCCACTATGTCAAAGATATTGATCTTGAAATTAGAAAACAGCTCCCTGAGGAACAACCAATTCACATTGGGTTTTCCTCACCGATACCTTGTACATAGCCTTCCTTATAGACTAAGATAAATTACTATAAACTTGTATCATATCCCAGTTAAAATTGTATGATTATAAACACTATCCTCCTACAATTTGAATGAAATGACTATAACCTATCCATGTGAAGAGGAAAGAATTAAAACTTAGTTAAAAACCCTCAAAGGGTAGTTTGAGAAAGAATTAGTCACCACTCCAAAAAAATCCCATTATGACATAGAAAAAGTAAACGTACTAAAATAAAAGGTAAAAATCTTACGTGAATTTTCATTAATACCTATAAATTATTAATCTTTTCTTATTGATCCAATTGAAAAAAGGAATAAGTATATGATGAACTTTTACACCATTTTACCCAATAGTCCTAGATTTATAAATTTAACCATCATATGATATATTCGACCCCACATGAGATGAATTTTTTGGTTGTAGTCTTAGTTGCACGACCTTAATAGGTTCCCCTATATAATCCTAGAATCATATTGTAAAACAATGTGTGAATCACATGAAGTCATTGGTATCAGGGTTGTATTTCACCCATTCATATTAGGTACATTATTTATTTAACAACACATATACCTTTTCCAACCATTATCTAATCATGAAAACCTTAAACTAAATAGCATCTAGAACCATTTTGGAATCCCCGAGTCATGTTCCAAACATCCCACTACATGGGCCTACGGGTCTCCAGGGCCTTCGGGCAACCAGTTTGGGCCTACGGGTCTCAAGTGCCTTCGGGTCATCAAAGGCCTTTGGGCTGCTGGGCCTTCGGGCCACGTAGAACATAGAGTAGTCTAGTTCACACAGAACAGGCCCCAGAAGAGGATCAGAGAAAAAAGAGTAGTAGCCACCAGATTCAGAGCTAATCGGATTGGAAGAATGAGAGGGTATGGAAGCCGCCATCGGGACCAGGCATTGTACAACTTTGTACGGGGAAATGCTAGCTGATCAGCAATGCAAGGTGGGGAGCTAGGTGATTAATGATGCATAAAGCTGGGGAGGGGCAGTTCAAGTGGGCTGGGCCAAACGGGTCATGTATTGGGCATGGTATGCCTCTGGGCCTTTGGGTCATGTATTGCGGGTTTGTTGGGCCTTGTAACTTGGGCATACAGGTCATGTACAGGTTCCCCTTCCACCCTTAAAAGGGGGATTATCCATAATAAAAAAAAGGCTTTCGGGCTATTTGGGAAAAGACCAATTTTACCTTATCCCACTCCTATTTTATGAAAATGGGGTCTTATTAGCCAATAGTCTTCCTTTTCATACCCTCATATGTTGGAATGAATAATTGTCTTCATGGAGTTTTGATTAACTAACCTCTTCACTCGTAAATACTTTCTCGGTGGCCAACACATCAATCTTTCCCCTCTAATAGTCTTAGGAGACAAATTATTACATAGGGAGCCCTCTAATTTCCCCTTGTCTCTCACATAAAGAATGAATCACATGTGATTAGTGATTCTGGACTAGTTCTCTCACTAGTACAATTGAGTTACCCTCTAATTCACATCCTCTCAGTAGGTTGTTAAAATGATTCTGAAATATCATTACCACAGGATGCTAAATTGTAAGTTTTGTCCCTACCATATGAAATTAAACTCCATGATACCATAAAACTATCAATAGAAGGAATATTTGGTGTTATGTTAGCCTTTATCCATATGCTAGATTTGGTTGGGTCACCTACCACATACCATATTGAACTATGTTTGATTTGGTCCCCATAAATGTTATATGTAGTGAAACTAAAAACACCTATATCATGACTTGTTTCAAACTTATAATTCATTAGAGAGGCTGTTTGTTCTATAATGATATCCTCATAGGCAGTTCTTTTCACACTGGGTTTTTCCCACTCTGGCTAGTGTGGCTGCCTCAGAACCGATGGTCCAAGTATCACAACTATAATCATTATAACTCATAAATGGGTGAGATGATGTTTGATGGAATAGCACCCCATGGGTCCTTCAATTCTTGTTTGGTTTATTTATCATTGTATTTTGAAATTTCCTAAGATCCCCATCATCGATGATGTAGGACATTAAACAACAATTCTCCCTAGACCTATCTCTACAACATTAAATTGTAATACCACTCAGGTCATAGCTATATGACCTTAATAGGAACAACCCACTGGGTTTGTGTTCATGAATTTAAAAGGATCATCTCCTAGTAAAAACTATTCCACATTAAACTATTATCCCCTTTTTGGTCAAACCATTGTTGCCTTAATGTGTGTAGAATCTGGCTTCATCAATCTCCTCCCGAGAGTATGGTTTAATTTTTCTTCCCATATATCTCATCTGATTCCAATTGGTGTTTTACCAACTTCCTCAAATGATACCTTTTTATTTTTTATCATCCATTAGTATGTCTTATACATAATGGTGTAGCCCTAATATCATTCAAAATCTTCTGAATAATACCACTCATCTATTTAGATACTTTATGTCTATCTGATTTAGATCAACATTGATGATTCTATTCTGACTGAGATACCCTTTAATGATGTAACATGAACTAAATTGATCTTACTCATGTTTAGGGCACACACCGTGGAGGAACCATCCTCATATTTTAATGGAATTCCCTATAATTATTATGCATTCCCTATTTCCACTCACCTACAGTCCACAGAACACGTCCAGGAGAATACATCCTCAACAGAATAGTAATGGAATATATAAGACAAAAACGATTAGAATTTATTCATAACCTATCTTCCTCATAATTATTTTTATATTAACTCTGATGACATAATTTACCTCTATCCACATTCTATTTTTTCATCTTGATAACCAACACCCTTAGTTTTATGAACTTTTTCATCATTTATGTCGATAAATTAAAAAACAATGGTAACTACCAAACCCATCCTCCATATCCTTAAGAGTTTCTAATTGAAACAAACACAACATTCTAATCCCAACTAATCCACAATTTTCTAACACTGTTTTTAAGTGAATGATCTTATATTATATCTTTCTTAGCACACCGATGATGAATCACATGGGATTTGAGATTTTATTTGATTATATCATTAAACATATTGTGGTATAATGGACTCAATACATGGAGTTTTCAGTGATTTTCCTAGAATTTAATCTGCCTCACCCTCCTCATCAGCATTGGACCCCATTTTTAGGAGGTAATCTATTGATACTAAAAAAATAATTCAAAAAATATATATTTCCAAAAGACCATATTCAAGGGAATATATTATTTTTGAGGCTTTTATTTTATTAATCATAGTTTCTAAATGGTCTTAAAGATCAAAAGTTGTGTCCTTTGAAATTATAATTCAAAAAAGAAACAATATAGGGGTTTGGAGAAAAAAATATTTATTTTTTGTAACTTTCTAGTAGTGAAGGAAGATACTTAAATGCAATGAAAAAATTATTTTTAAGAGAAACATGCAATAAAATGTAAAATCTATACACATATTCTATCTAACCTCCAAAAAATGAATTGTCATGTAGCTTATAGTTATATGACTCAAAATTACTAATGGCCACAACGGCTTCTTCTATTGAAAATTACTACAAATACTAAACCTTACCCCATTTTATGGAGAGGAACTCAGTGACTCTAGAAATAAATCTCTCAACTCTCACAAATTTGGGATGTGTGAATCAAACTACTCAAAAATCCCAAACTTGTGTAGAAATTCCTCTTGAATACCTTCGACAAGTGTGCTTTTTTCATTATCTATTTTCACAAAACATTACCAACGGGAAACCATATTTAAAAAAAACTCTAAAAATTTATGAAATATCATTTTCAAACATCTCCAAATATATGTGACTCATTTTTCTCACAAAATCACACTTTTTGGAAGCTCCCCAAACAAACTCCATTTCATGCAACAACAATGTAACATGACATTGTGAAAAGTTTAATGATAAATTGAAAGGATTCATGAAACAACAAATAATTATGAGAAATATAATTTTCCATATTTGTTCTAAATAGTTAATACAATAGGGTATTCACCCTCACTATCTTACCCATGTTTAGTTCTTGGATATGGCCTCGGTTTGAGGGCTCTACCCCTTCGCTTTTTTTATTGACCCCCATGAAAAATTAATATTTACACTAAGATTTTTTTTGAATAGTTTAGAGTATTTTTGAAATGGAAAACCTATAAACCCAGCCTTAGAACCATATAAAACCATTAGTATAGATACACCTTTTTGATTTTAGATACAAATTGAGTTAAGATATTACACTTTGTCCCCTCATTGTGCCATGAGTTGAGATACTCCTCTTAGATTCTCTAGATAAAAATAGTTGAAATACTCTTAAAGGTATTCCAATAATATTTTAGCTTGACTGATATGTTAGTTTTAACTATAGAGGGGCACTCAAGAATAATTTTAACACCAACCATTGTAAGGAATATTCCTCTAATCAATCTACCAAACATGATTTCAAACTGTAGTATTCCCTATGTGATGAGAATACAATGACACCTGTGACAAAAATGAGATATCTTGTGTGTTAAGAATATTATTCCTCATGTTATGATAATGAGGATACCCCTATAGTCCATAATACACGTCTTTTGAAGTTTTAGTACATAGGTCTTAGTTGGAGGAACATAAGAGGAGCATCATCAAGACATGGATGCAAGACCTTAAAACGCACTTCAGCCTCTAAATCCATTTTTTTATATTTTCATGATCACTTTATGTTTATGTGGGAACCTCACATGAAACTTCCAACCTGGTTCAAACGAAACCTCCAATGAAATAATAAATTGTAAAACCATGATATAGTAAAAACCATTAAACCCAAATCACTCATCCCATGACACAACAGAGAAAAGCCACTAAACCTAGCTAGAAATTCAAAATGAGGAAGATATGTATATCCCATCCTCCGTTCACGTAGTCTCGAGCTGCGGGATACCTAGATTATAACCCCTGATGTCACCACTTCACTGACGATTATCCTACCAGAGAACAACCCAACACAACTTCCATTACCATAAAAACTGCGCCGTCGTTGCTTCACCTTCATCGACCGTTGATGCTAAAAACCATCACCACAGCAGAAAAAAACACCAAATCCAGAGATGAAAAAAGACTTCATCCTCAAATGAGTATCAAATGGACCAATCACACTGAAAAAAACAAACCAAACCTTCACTGATTCTTTTGAGGAAGAAACACCAACTAGATCTAACAAACCAGTTACAATTTTCATAGGAGAGAACCAACTCAAGGATCCCCTAAGGAACCAACGGCCATAGAAAATCACATCTCAAAACCCCATGGTTACCTCCACACCAGGTCCTACATGGATAAATATCGGGGAACATAAGGTTAGAGAAGGGATCTAAAAGATTGTTGGCACTAAATGATTCCAATGACTAAGAACAAGAGAACCCGAATCTGCCACAAAAATATGTCCACAGTAGCACCGGAAAACCAATAGACCCAAGAACCACTTAACCCAAAACCTCCTTGATCCTAGTCCTCTATCTCCATCTTAGAGAGGCATATAGGATCTTGAGTTCTGAAAAGGGTTCGGATGCCGAGGGCTTCCCTATCACACAACCATCGATGGGAAGGAAAAAAGCGTATTAGATGAAAACTAATTGTAGTGAGCGCTAGAGAAGAGACCCATAACCGTAAGGAAGAAGGAGAACACTGAAGTGAATAAGAAGAGAAAAAATTGAGAAGGAAGAATAAGTGAGAGAATAATGGGGGGGAACCACTGCCACCGAGGAGGGACGAACCCCAAATAGGAGAGGCAAAATTGAGCGTGTGTAGGAGATCCACCTAGTGAGTGGGGAGCCATTATAAAAGGAACTTCATTAGGTCCTAGATGAATGTCCTTAAAATAGACTTCACACAATGATGGATATATAACCTTCATATCACCACAAATTTCCCTATCACATTACTATAATGATTATGACATGTTCCATTATGTGACATCAAATTACATGGGTTATATTACCCTTAATGTGGATATATAGGAACCTAATATCATATTCTTGATCTTATTCCTAAAAAAACGTTTTCCCCTATAGATGTTGATGAAATCCATGTCACCATCCTATTGACCTCCTCCTTGTGTGTAATTCCCAATTAAATTTCCTGACATATTAGTGGATATAGATTCCCTTATGACCCAGCATGAAGATGAATGAATAAGAATAACTTGTGCACAATCCCCACATGTATCCTTGTATCTTCCAAGCATCCCCCATGTGACTTTTTCTTAGGTTTAATCCACAATAATAATCCTTACCCCTTAAATGGTTGATATTCCCTCATGACATGACATGAGGATGAAATAATAGGAAACCCTAGTGTGAAAGCACCACATGTATACCTAATGAACACCATGTATCCTCAATGGGCCTCCTTCTTTGGCACAATACCCAATAATATTCCCCAAACATTCAATGATCCAATATTCCCTCATGGTCCAACATGTGGGAGTAGGAATGGAAGATCAATAAGTAAGTCCCCACACACAACACCCTAGCAACATAAAATTAAACTACATAGTATAACTACCATGACTCACCCCGTTAAACTATATATTAAACTATTTTATGATAATATTATTCTTGGAGTGATAATCCTATGATTACCTTTGTGACCCATATGAGATGCCTTGAATAAAATAGATCATGTGAAAAGAACGATATTATCCCCACTATATCGGGTATCACACATTAATAATCCAACTCATACTTTAAATTATAACTAATGAAACTAGATAAGCACACTCTCATAATACCCTATCATACTATCACTTATTCTTATTATCACTTAGAAAACACACTCACATAATATCAACACATACCTTTGTTACTTCATAGTAACACTTTGGATGCTTAAATCATAAACCACAAAACCATTTCTGGTTTGCCTGAATTTTAACTACATAGAAACATTTCCTAATCACATAAGTCTAATATTTATGGAAACCTCCTCATTATAAGATATTTAACTATAAACTTACATTATGAAATTAATATTGGATTATCTGAGTGATAAATTATGATGACCCATGTAACTAGCACGTGCTTCCTCATGTGCTGAAAATTAGATTATTTTCCTCTCATCCCCAAAACTCATTGTGTAATCCCCACAATATACCTTGTTGTTTCCCATTTTTACGACACAATCCCAATTACCACAAGACAATAAAATACATGGTTCAGTTCAATCAATGGGTAATAAATTATATATTCAAAATACATAGGTTTAGATCACTGCCTTCTATAAAGGTATATATGATGCCTCTTAGAAGATCAATTCCAACTCTTCAAAAACCATGATTCTATTATATAAATGGATTCCTTGGACGATGAGTTTGAGATAACCACAAAATCTTGAAAATAACATCCCCATAACATTTCACTTCCCCTAATGGGATATTACATCCATATTTTGATTATCTTTCTAAAGTATACCAAAACACCACCACACAATGAAAAATCCCTATTTTAATTTTCAATCACGATGATATGGTTATCTATAACTGACCTAATAAGTGAATAGAATATTTTTGAAATATCCCTCATATGTATTTTAAAACAACAAGCATTGTCTCGGGGATATAATCCTATCCTTGATTGAACATATGATAGGAAAATATGGGAAGCATACCCCATAGATTTTAAATTTATGAGATCTTAGACTCATATTTATACCATTTAGGATCCCAATAAATGATAATAATATATGGTAAGCATCCCCCACTAGAATTTAAAATTTATAGATCCTTCATTTGGTTTTAAATCTATAATCCATACTGATGTATCAGAAATTACAACCCTATGGAATGAGTCTGGGGAACCTTAGGTGATGAGCATAAAAAGAACCTATGATGAGAAAAGGATATATTCTACTTATTTTTAGGTGATGTTCCTAAGATGATTCCACATTTTAATATTATGAGTTTCCTTTTGCAATGATCATAAGAATCATATGTGATGGGCATCAGATATCTTTTCCCTTATTTTAGGTGAGGAGCCTAAGATTCTCCATCAGGTGATGAGTATGAGATGGAATATGGGTTGGAATAAGAAGCACATATGATGATCATATTATCTTTTTTCCTTTTCCATGGGTGATGGGCCTAACATTTTTACCATATTTTTTTGAGAGTATAAAGGACTAAGTGATGAACATATGAAGACTTAATTGACAAGTATAATTTTTATATTGTTATTAGAACTGGATGCCTAACATAAAAAACAAGATTCACACTGTGTGATGAGAAAAAGATGATATTTAGTCCTTAAAAACCAACCTAAAGTGTTGGGTTGACTCCCTATGCCCTCTTACTCCAACAAAAAATTACTTAAGTTGATTTTGTTTAAAACCATTGATTTTTGTTGTATATATAAGACTTAAACAAAAATCACTTTGGTTTTAATTGAATCCAATACACCCAAGAAATAATATAGTAACTTTTTAATTGGTTTTAGCATTAAAACCAATACAATGAAGGGACACGTGATTTTTTAGGATGTTTTATCCAAAA
Source organism: Viscum album (assembly GCA_963277665.1). NCBI lineage: Eukaryota > Viridiplantae > Streptophyta > Magnoliopsida > Santalales > Viscaceae > Viscum > Viscum album. The sequence continues at coordinate 712,046,245 of OY728162.1, forward strand.
AAATCCCCCACCTTAATGGCTGTTAGAACACAAGAGAAGGTGTTGATGAGGAGGGTTTTTGGGAAATTTCCTTTGAAAAAAACTCTCTAATATCCAAAAAATATTGGAATAATATAAATAAAACAAATAGGGAAGTATAGATGGGTGATAATTTCAGTATAATAAATAAACATAATAGTATTTTCAAGAGAATGAACTTGAGGATTTGACTCACATCTGAGTGATGTTTGATTAAAATAAATTGTGGTTTAATACCCATAAGGGTTTTATTTATATCAACAATCATTATATTTTCCATTTTATATTATTTAATGTTTAAAAAGAGATTATAATTCATATTCAAAGAGGTGAGGTACACATCATGTGACTAGTTTGAATGGCCTCACTAGCCAGTCGAATGACCCACTAACCTCATACTGAGACCACCAACTATCCATCAGGAGAACATCATATGGATGCTAGATCATAGAAGAAGATGGTTATTTTACCACGAATATTGGATAGTTGATGATCTATTCAGAAGAATGTTATTCTACTTTACATTACTTCCTATCACGTGGTATTATATATGCTGGTCAGTGCCATTAGTAATTGGGGGTCTCCTGTGTAATCCTCCAGAATTTATTGATTCATTTGTTTGATTTATAAAGTTCTTATCTTCATGTGAAAACATAAACATTAAAATACATTCTATTGAAATGATCATAATAGTAAATTGTGTTTTTAGAATTAAAACAAAGTGAGGTAAAACATATACCAAATTATCTAGAGGTTTAATGGTCCTTTTAGAAAAATAATCTATATGAGTTTGATAAGATGTGAGGAATTTCATATTTATATCCAAATATTCATACACACCCATATAGAACATCTAGTAAAATGTAAGATATTAATTATTATTTTTAAATTAGTACTACATGGAACAATACCACATCCTTTATATAAATACTTCTAATTAAATTAAGAAATAGATCTTATCAAATTAAAATGAAATATTATTAATTTTTATATAGATCAACTAAACCCCAAAGGTAATTATGGCCTTTTTAAGTATTGGGAAGAACCATAATTAAATACATGATGATGTTCATCCATTTATATACAATTATTGGTAATTATTTCATCATCCCATATGTCTTTTTTCTTTCATACTGAACATGAAATCTTAGTAAACATATAGACATATAATCTAAATTTCATACTTCATTATATTCTATATTATCTTGATTTTCATGATATTTACATATATTGTTACAGAATATATTTGGATATGAATTTCTTCCATGGGTATAAAAAGTTATGATTATTTATATAATATTGAATATTTAATTTATATGATTAATTTTTAATTTCATATGAAATTCATTTTCATTCCATGGGTTCTTTAAGACATAATGATGATATATTTTATATGGAACACATATGTATGGAATATGATGGGTGTGGTCCTATATAACCTTCCAATGCATTGGTTAAGGTTTGGTATCATACAAGATAATTGGAAATGAGTTGCAATGACTTGACCCATAAAGGGAAATGGAATAGTGAATAATGATACACCATGTGAAGCAGGTGAGTGAAGCTCGATCCACCTAGGGAAACATTTGAGTAACTCTTGATTTTATGTGAAATAAGTGGCGATACCTTATCCACTATGTTATGATTTTTATAATTATGGATATTCTAGAATTCTCATGTATTCATTTTTTCTATGATATATGATACTTTTATGATATAATTCTATGGTATTCTCATATTTAAGATCTAGTAATTTTTAGGAATTGATTTCATATGTGTTCTAGTTTTACCTATATTATCACCATATTCTCACTTATGATATTTTATTTTTATTACTTATATTTACCATTAGTAAATTTATAGTCTCCCTGGATTATTATGTTTCTATTTCACCAGGTTATGATGATATGTGATGTATGAAATTTCTAGAAGAGTAGTTTTTATGTATAATTAGTTGGATATCTTGAAGAATGGCAATGGATTAATTAGTGTCCTATATTGTGGAAAAAAATAAATTAATTGAAAATGGAATGAGATTTTTCCTAATTATATAAAACAATATTTCTAAATTCTAATGATTTTTTAATAATGAAATATTTACATCCAGTCATATAATTTAGATGGTTAGGTTTGCAGGCTAGGACAATTGTATCAGATAAGATTTTAGATATATTTGGATAATATGTTGTTGTTAGTTAAAGAAATAAATATCATTATGAATTGATAAGTAAAGGTTTATCATAATTTCAATGGTATGGAAAACCATTTTGGTTATTTTGTGTAATATTTAATTTTTAGGTATATAGATAAGAGAACATTAGTGAAAACCCTTGGGATAGTATAAGTGATAATTCATAGTATAGGATAACATCCACAAGGTAAAGAAGATATTTACTATTTCCATTCTAAATTGCATTACTATCTTGGTAAGAAAAAGTGGATATAGGATCTAGTATAGATTTAACTAAGGGGTAATAACCTTGAAAAGGGTGGATTAGGTATTAACTCGATCATCACATGGTGCACATCAATTTTTCAAAAACACACACCTGGTTTGACACTCCCAAGGGATATTACTTGTTAATAAAATTTAATTTAAAAGTCATTATGATGAAATTATTCCCTAATTAATTTATGGGATTAGGTAAAGAAGTAAAAGAGAACCAAACATAATGAAAAGTATGTTGAACTGAATGTATAAAAGGATTAAATGAATGTGTACTTTGATAATAGATCTTATGATTGAATTTTCATAATCATATTTTAATTTAATCTTATTCTATTGACAACAAATCTAGGTTTTTATATTTGGTTAAATCATGAAAAATGAAATAAATCATTGAAAGTAATATATATATATATATAATATTTATATTATTACTAAATAAATTATTATACATATATGTTTTGTAACATTATTATATTCTAATTAAAATAAATAATATTATTTTTATTTCATTACATAATTTTGTGGGTTTGATATCAAAATAGAAATATAATCAGTCTAATCATATATAATTTCATTAGGGAGTGATATTAATTGATGAGATTTTGGTATGTAATAAAATTTATGATCATTATATGAAACATATAAGGATAATTCTGTATTATTTCTTCCTTAATGGTTTAGTGACATATAATAAATGGTATCAATAAAACTAAAAAGATATTTTTAACAAAAAGTTATTATTTTAGTGATACCTATTATAGAACACATGATTGATTTATGGATAACTCTTAGTTTTAATAAATTCACAATGATGTGGTAATACAAGGTTGATTTATATTGAGAAAAGTGAGTTAGAAAGTTTTGATATCTCGAGAAATGATTATTGATTTTATAAATATGTGATCCACAATTTTTTTATAAAACATATGTAGTTTTTGGGATTCTAATATATATTGATAAGTTTTTGAATTTATCAATTAATTATTAATACATTTTAGTGTTAAGGAATATTTTATTTTTGAGGAATAAATAATCTCAATGTGGTTTAAAATTCTATTGATTCAAATGGTTTTGTGAAATGTATATTATATATAATATATGAAGTTGGTATGAATATAATTAAGTAAATAAATTCATGAATGATTAATTTTTCTTGAGAAAATATAAGTAACATGATATACACGAATATAGTAATGTGGATGTCACATTAGTAGTTACCTCTCAAGTGATGTATATATTTTAAATACCCTCACTAACATTAATAAGTGAGTTAAAATTAATATTTTGAGGGCCCAATTTATTTATGTGGAAAATTTTAGCTACCTATGATTTTTAATTATATATTCCTAAAAAACATAATGTATTTGATAGATTAATCCAGAAAAAATACCAATCAAAAATAAGTCAATTGGTACCCTAGTAACAAGGATTTTTTGTAAGTCAAAATTCATTCATTATGTTGTGATCATTCCCATGAAATTAATCATATAAGTTAGATATATTATACCATTGAAAATATTATTTTTAATTCTATAATTTTTCTAGGGTAATTAATTTCCTCCACATTAATCCTGGACAAATATTTATTACCTTATGGTGTATATTTACCTAAGGGAAATGGATATAACCAATCTCATTTTTTGAGTAAAAATGTTCTCTCTTGAACATTAATCTTCCATTATTGGAATCAACTACCATTATAATTAATTATATTGTATGTAATAACCCTATTTGGAAAAATTATGTTTTAATACAAAGAAAATTTTATTTCTCTTATTACAATTTCTGTTTTCAATAATGGTTATTCTAATGTATTAAAAAGTTTTCTTCCATAATCAAATGTTTTTTCATTGCATTAATAATTAATATAGAAAAAATATTCTATTTTCTAGGATCCATTGTTAGATATTTCATTTAGATGTAAATTTTTTCAAATTACTTCACTGCACAAATTTAAAATTTACTTCTGAAAGTGAAAAGTAGGTTTTTATTTTACATGAATATTAATTTTTTTTCTAAAATCTCATTTAATTTGTTTCCTATATTTTTATTTTTCATATTAAAAAGTATTTACAATCATGGGATAAATTTTTCATGATTTATTGAATTATTATTAATAAATAAATAAATATATGTTTTAGTAATTGAACTCATGGAATCAAACAATTCTATTATTTATCCCTTCATATGTGATACACTTCGAAGAATTATTTTTTACATATTAATTTCATATATGCCAATATCCTAATGTGTTTCTTTTGTTAATTGGGGGATATATTCCTTTGCAACTATCCAATTTATTTCTTGGAATGACTTATATAATGTAATTTTCTCTTAAATATATGACTCATCACTACGTTTGTCGAGCCTAAACATCCATTTAAAAATTCATAAAATTTGTTCCAATGATTTTCATTATTAATAGAATATTCTCCATTTAGTTGATTGAAGGGTGATATCCTAGATTCCACAATTTCAATTTATTAAGAAAAGTATTAAATAAAATTCATACCATTTTCCTACATGGTGTGAATACAATATGTCATATTATCTTGTTTTAATGAAATTTTCCTTTAATGTTAATAAACAACTTTTGATTCTCATTTATTTTTTATGCATATATCATGTTTTAATTATTGATAAAATTATGATTATTTCCATATATTATTACATTTTAAATCTATATAAAACTCTTTTTATTTCCATGTATTTTTATGATATGAAGATGATTATTTTATATGGAACTCATATGCATGGATGATTATGTGAGGAGTTATATATCACCCCCTATGGTTTTTCAAGGATTTATATCTCCTATGTTAATGGGAAAAGTTTTTTGAGGACTCGATACCCTAAGTGAAATTGGTGTGTGTGGGTTGATCGACCAAGGGAAATTTTTGAGTGAATTTTTATATAATTAGGGAAACTTTTTTTTCAATCATAATCTCCTTGTTTAAATACGTTTTTAAAAAATATCTACATATTTATGGTTTCTATACCTATTTATATGCCAAAATTATCACGTATTCCTTATTTCTATGATATTTATTATTTTCAAGATGTAATATTTTGTTATTTTTAGATTTATGATCTTTTATTTGGTTGTTATAACTTTCTTATGTATCCCAATAACACAAATATGCTCTTCTTATACTAACTTATTATCATTTTTTTATAATTATCCTTACCTATAATAAGCATTTAACTTCACCTCTTATTTTATGTTTCCATTTTATACTGTTATTTAGATAAGAAATTTATTAAATATCTAGAAGAGTTTATTTTGTGGATAATTTGAGGGTTATGATGAAATTTTTTTATAGATTAAGCAGTTTTATATATTGTGGGAAACCATCTTTTATTTTAAAAAGATATGAGTTTTGATAGTTAAATTATTTCCCTAAAACTTTATTACTATAAATATAAATGTTAATTTGAATATATTATTATAAAATATTTCATTTATGTCATATAATTTATATATACTTTTTTGTGGGTTGTCACAGTTGTAATCAGAGTAGGGTTTAAATAATATTTGAGATTTGAATGATATCATTTAAGAATACATTCATTATAGACTGATAATTTATGATTTATCATTTGATAACCCATTATATTTGATGAATTAATATTGAACATATTAAGAATCTTGATTACTGAACATTATTAAAAACTATAGGGATAAGACTAATTGATAATTCTATATATATGATAAAATCATGAAATTTTGGTAAAGTAGAGATTATGTGGTTCTATTATCAATTACTTCCAAAACTAGATAATATTATTGGATTTTGGATCTAAGATAGATGAACCTAAGGGTAATATTAAAGAAAATGGTGGATTGGGTTTTTATCTGTTCTTCACCTGATGCACAACAAAGAGTCTTAATTATAGGCCTGGTTAGAAAATAATGGGGATATGATTTTCCAAACCACATCATCTTTAAAATAAATTATGAAGGATTTATTTCATAAATAAATTATGGGATTAGGTTAATAATTACAATAGAACCTAAATTAAGAACATTTAAATTAATCTGAATGTATCCAAGGAAGAAATGAAGGTTTCATTAGAGAAGACTTCTTGTGATTGATTTTTCATATCTGTAGTATATTTTACTCTGATTGTATTTATAACCATTTTTGTTTTCTTTGAATTTAATTGTTATATGATCACATAAATAATGATAATAAAGGTAGGTATATTGAAAATACAATGTTTTATAACATAATACGAGAGAATAAATAAATGGTTGATAATCAAAGTATATGTATTTGATTGTGGAAAATGTGAGTTTATTATCTTACATAAGGTAGTACGTTTGATATCTTGATATAAACTAAATCATGATACTATTATCTACATTCATCAGTGAGTGATATATACCAATGATATTATGGTGTATTCTAAATTTTTTTGGGGTTTTGTGGAACAGATAAGTATTATTCTTTTTTAGTTATTCGTTAATGTTTTAGAACCATATATTAAGAAGTATCAATAATATTGACAAGTAATTATATGAAAAGGTTATAATTTTGTGGATTAATATTAGCGAACCCATGATTTAAGTATAGATTACTCTTAGTTTTAATATATTATTGATGTAGAGGTAATAAAGTGTTAACTGGTTTTGGGAAATGTGTGTTGGATATTATTTATAAATCTAGAATTTATTAAGGTTTGAATCATGATTTTCCACGGTTGGAAACAAATTTTTGTATGTTTTCTAATCAAAATGGTGTTGGTCAAGGAATTTTAATGATAAGTTATCTTATGATGTTTCTAGATTCAATATTGAAGGTGGAATAATTTCATAGTTTTTACCAATTTTTTTGTGCTCAGAAATAAGAGGAATGTTTTAGCTTCATGAAATATTAGATTCTAATACAAACAATTTATAAATATGGTAAAGGAATCGATTTAGTAATGTTTTTTGTTTCATGAAGATAGATATCTTCACAAATGAATATGGTGTCCTGAAGGCTTGAAGGTTTTTGAAATTGGTTTCACAAAGAATTGTTAACTAGAGAGGGAATTATGTAATCTTCACAACTATAAGAATATTAACGAATTCAATAATTTCACTATCATTTCATGAAGGAAAGGTTCTTTGAGAACATAAATATAGTGGTTTGCAAAAGTCCGCAGTGATATTGAAATCATAAAGAAAGAGGATTTTCTTATAAATAGGTCACCAAATTTCATTTGATACATAGAGATAATTTTGAATAAGTTTGATATTTTATAATTTCATGAATGTATAATGAGCCAAAAATCACGAATCAAGAATGCATCATGAGCATTAACATTAGAAAATGAATTGTTCATAACAAACTAAGTGTTAGGAATTTTATAAAAGAGAGTTTCATGAATACTTATAGTAAAATTGTTTTTTGGGGTTTTGTGAAGTATAAGAGCATCAAGAAGGATGTGAGGTTCACATAAATATATTGGTTTGTGAAAAGAAGAAAGATCATGGAAATAAATATTTAATTTCAAAAAGGCTGGGAGATCCACAAAAAATAGTCTTGAACACTTATTTTGAGTGATCAATGAATTCATGATAATCAATTGTAGAATATCGTGTAAGAAATTATAATTTAAATCATGGACAAAGACCTATATGACCAATCTATTGTGGCATCATTTATGTTGATATACTCGGTAGGTCTTCACCCAAGGCAGGGATCTTGGGGTAGTTTATGGAAGCGATCTAATGGAGTTAGGTGTTATCCCTAAAAATCTTGTATTGAAAGTGATCCTATAATTGATTGAAAATGAATGGAATTTTTTTATCGAAATATCTAAAGAAGCTTAGTGGATTACGGTACAACCAACACACTATTGACATATTCTTCTAGGACTATATATTAATGGTGAAACATGTATATATTTTTTATCTTGTTTCTATTCCAATATATGTTTCTTTAAAATTTTCACTGTCACATCAGATATGATTAACAAGTTTCTACTAGCATGAGGACAAGATCTGTCTCATTGAAAGAAAAAATTGAAACCCTAATTGCCCTCTCCACTATATGGTTTCTCTAGGGTCCTAAATATTTTATCATTTTTAGGTTATATGTGTTAAATATGTCCTCTATTTTTTCTTTGTGAATTTAGGGAAAGTTAGGTGATTTACACTTTTTGATGTAATAAACAACCATTTTTAGAAGAACAAAATTATATCTCATCTAAAATCACATAGGATGGAATTTATTTATTCCGTAGTTCCAAGAATTCTAGTCAGTAATCTGAATAGTCAATATATGATTGAAAAAGATTAAAACAAAAGCATAATGCTGATACCAAATCTCAAAATACTTTTATTAAAACATTTAATGATCAAATATATCTTAAGGGGATGTGTTTAAAAATAGAAAATACCATATGATAGTTATTATATCATATATATGAATGTCACAATAAAGTGATGGATGCCAAATTTCAGGTTTTTCAAAATATGTTTTATGATTTGAAAATAATTTTAGATGAAAATGCATATATTTTCTTTCATCACATCACTAATGTTTTTGGAGCTATTATATGGCGTTAGAAATAAATATATGATATTAAAATTGTGATGAAAATCCTAATAAGGCACCCACCTTAGTATAATACAATAGTGTAAGTCCATGTGGAAAGGGATCTATCCAAACATTCTCTTGATGATCTACTGAGTAGTTTGGTAGATTATGAAATGGGAGTCAAACCGGGTGATATAACCATTTACGTAAGCATGGAAACAGTATTCAAATCAGTGAAAAACATGAAATTTCTAATATTAGTGATGCTGGTGACAATGTGGATGATGAAAATATATCTCTTTTTTAGAAAATTCAATAAGGGAAAAGAGATATTTGATGGAATGCATCCTTTGGCATGTTTTCAGTCTGGTAAAGTAGGGAACATTGCTTCTTGGTACTCAAGGAGATTCATCGATGTAGAAAGTAAAGCAGAACTCATGAAGAGGCCTCAAAATAGATTTTCGAAAAAGTAAAACATTAAATCCAGAAATAAATTACATAGAAAGAGCTATGTCAACAAAGTGGGACAAGATAATAATAATAATTTGAATGATGTAGAACCAATGTTTAAATATGATGTTGTAGATCCCATGATGGATATATTTGACAACGTAGAGACTATTAAGGATAATGACAATCAGTCAAATGTTGTTGTAGATCTCAATATAGAACTTTTGGATTCCCTTTATGAGCATAAAATTCAATGAATGAAAAATAGAAACATGGGACCTATGTTAAGATATTCATCAATGTGTTTGGATCTTATTTTAGTAGTGATTTTTCAACTATAAGGAGGAGAATATAAATATTTGTCAACTCTTGAAAGATTTAAAGAGGATGTGGAGTTTAAACATAGTATTGAAGAGGATGAAAAAGTTATCAATTACATTACATCGATATTGGAGTAAAATTTTACGATGGTATAGGGAGTTGAATAAGAAATCATTTTTTCAGAGTAAAATATAAATTGAATAAAAATCTATGGCAATGAAGAATATATTATAGTTTGGATAGTTTTCAAATCAATTTCTTTGGGAAATATTTTTATATGGTTCCGAAGGTGTATATAAATCCTTTAATGGTCAAAAATATATACTTTTTTGAAGATATTGAATTGGATGTGATTCTAAAACAGTAGAGGACAGAAACATGATGAGCCAAAGAAATTGGAAGCAGAATGTTGAATATATCACAAAGGTACATAATTTCATACAGTTTATAACTCCAAACCATGTAGAAAAAATAGTTTAAAATAATACTCAATTATTAAGATAATATTGCTAAAAAAATATTTATAAAAAATGTGGGGACATGCGGAGGGATGAAATTAATATGATATTTTCTGTTTTGAAATGTTAATTATGTGGAATTCTAAGACATACTATGTATTAATTTGACTTGGAAAAGAGATATATGGATAGGGAATCACTTGGAAGTTAAAAATAATAATGAGACCATATCCTTCATCATATAGAAGAAATAATTTCAATGGATATTATTTTAACTGTTCTAACATGGGCCATAATTCTATTCATTGTAGGAAGAGTAAAGGTGTTAACAATAACTACACAACTCCTAGAGAAGTCAATAACATTCATAAATATATAATTACCCTTGAAAATAGATATTTTCCTCAAGAATAAGAATATGATATTTTTGAATCCATGAACGGTGAAAAGATATTGAAGAGGAAATATTTTCCTCCACTCAATCTGGCATCTCTTGGAAGAAATAAATGAAGATTGTTAAATCCATCTTGTAGGAAATCACTAGGAAAGATAAAAATAAGAGTATAAATTAGATTCTTGACTATGGATACCCATCCCACATGAAAAGAAATGGAAATTTGATGAATAATGTTAATAAAGGAGTTGATGGAATAGTGAGATTTTGTAATGATGGATCCTGATAGATCAAAGGCAGTGGGAATAATAAATTAGGGAATAGTGAGATAATGAAAATAAAATTACTCTACATCAACAGATTTCATCACAATATCCTCATTATGAGTCAACTCTAGTAATAAATACTTGTAGAGACATTTAATTGGAATTGGCACACTATCCGATGGATGATAGGTTATTCCCTCATTAAATATTCCAGGATAAATTGTATTTTATACAAGGTTAATAGTAAATAAAAAACATTCTTATTATCCTTTGAAGAGGAAAACAACTTATGGCCCCAGAGATTAAGTCACATTAATATAAAGATCATGGAAACTATATCTGAGATAAAGGATGATATAAAAATTCATAATCAGAAGCATTATTGAGAAAAGGCATGTGATACTAGAATGTGAGGAAAGATAAACTATGATTCTTATTGACTGAGGAACAAATGAAAATTATATATTACTTAGGTCATCTACATAAATTATTGTCATATAATAAATGTGTATGGTATATATAGAGATATATTCTTTAGTATTTTTATTGATTATTATTGTATAATGTCAAATATAATGTTTATTTAATGAAAATGGAAAGTGATTGACTACATGAAGAGATATCCTTGAAGAATGAAGAATGAAAATGGTATCACAATTAAAATATTATGTTTTTTAAAATGGATCATAATTCAAATCCATTGAACTTCGGTGAGAACACCTCAAATAATGGAGTCATGTAATAAAAATATTGATAGGTAAATAATATTGATAGAACCATACTGATTGAGGGTTCTGTTTCTTGGCATTACAAGAAAGTTGATGCTCAATTAGTGATGTAAACTAAAAATAAAATATTAATATGAGATAATAAGATACCATATTTGATATTTCATTGAATAATTTCTTCACAAACATATGTTCATATTTCATGAAGTAAAGGTTTCAACTGAAACATTGAGGGAGATCAACGAAATTATTGTGATGCTTCATATGATAGAAATTCATTTAGGTAGTCATTGAATAGAAATTAATAAAAATACTAAAATAATCATCCTAAAATGTTGTTTAAACAAATAATGTCATGATCACTTAGGATAAAACTATGAATAACATGAGGATCTAATATTTTTATATGATTGATGAAGAAGATGTTGTGGAAGAGGGACATATTCAAATCCAAAACTGTGGAAGGATTTACCAACACTCAAGGATCTCAAAATGGTTAGGATTTAGAATTAAAATCATTAGTGGAAACCATTGATGAATAAACACTTTCGTAACCTCACTTGATAAATAGAAGTGTATATGCTGATCAATATAACATTAAGTGTGGTTGTACATCACCTACAAAGATAAGGATAATGAATAATAAAACACATTCTCGTCAACTATGAAATATAGTACCATCCTTCTTTGAAAAAGTTGTATAGGATGCATCATGTTTCAATAATGTGAATGAAGAACTAAATCAAATTAAAAAAACTAGACTTTGGGTCTTCTTAATGGACTTGAAAAACACAATGTTATTGGTAGAATGTGGATGTCCAAAAAAAATGATGTGTTTTGAAATGTGGTCAGAAACAAGGAACTCTGGGATTGTAAAGACTTTACACATATCGAATATTGTGATGTTAAAGAAAATTTTTCTCCAGTGGCTCTATTCAATTCTACTAGGCTCTTCTTAGCCATAGAAATTCAAAGAGTTTTCAATGTTTATTATATGAATGTAAAAATAAAATTCATAAATGGAGTTAATGAAGAAGTCTACATTGAACCACAAGGGGAATTTCATATTGGAAATGATGAAAAAATGTTTCATAGATTAAATTAGGCACTTTATGGTTTAATATATGCACTATGAGTGTGGAATTTACAAACATATTCCTACATAAAGATGCGATAATTTAAAAGAGGAGGTCTCAGTTGTAGTCTCCATGTGAAGAACTCTCATGGAGATCAATTTATGGTTCTTGTGTAAGTGGATGATATTATACTTGGTTGATGTAGGAATGGATAAGTGGAATAATTTTATAATCACATGAAATTAGAATATGTAATTTCCATGAATGGTAAACTGACATTATTTTTGGTGCTACTAATGATTTAATTGAAGGACTATACCTTCATTTCTCATGAAATGTATGCAATATAACATCTGAAGGAATTCAACATTCATGACTACAAACTAATGTCGACTCTGATTGATGTTGAAAAAAACATGTAAAGGAAGAAGATGAGAAATCTATGGATTCCACATTGTAAGGAAGGATCATTGGAATCTAATTATACCCGACTTCAACATGAAAAAACAACGTCTTTGTAATATGTTTAACAATGCTATTCCAAATTAATATGAAGGAAGTGAATTTTGTATTAGTGAAAAGAATCATGATATATATTCAAGATACTTTCAAATAGACCTTATAATTTTCAGTAGTAAGAGATAATGAGTTATCATTGTTTTTTAATGCTGATTAGGACAAATATGGGGTGGATTAAAAGTCAACATTTGGGGGTGTATTATTCATTAGAAACAAATGTGTGGGCTGGTTGAGAAAGAAATATGAAATAAAATCTCCTAGTATGAATAATTTAGTGCATATATCTATGTAAAAGGAATGCACTTATATATTGTGGATTCAGAGACATTATAATAATAGTTTTTAGGTGAAAACCCCAATGGTGATCCACTATGATAATTAGAGTGTGACTAATCATAGAAAAAATATAGTTCCACAAACTCATACCCAACATATTGAGAATAAATATCACATCATCATTTTTTGAATGAGGTGTAATTAAAATAGACCATGATGCATCTAATGTTAAAGTGGATGATATCCTAACTAAGCCCTTAGTAACCCCAATGTTCAAGATTTTTTTTTTGAAACTTGGTGTTTAGCTACCTCCCATTGCATGTGGGGGTTACATTTTATCCCCTATCACAAGTTATGTTAAGAATGTTTTTGTGTGGATGTGTTTCTGGTTTATGGGGAATATATGATCCATGGGAATATTTTTTATAAGGTCTCTATATAGATTCATTGGTTTTATTTCCAAAGGGTGACATAAGAAAAATGAAATGAATTCTAGTTTTGCAGGATTATTCAGTGTAGTATTGAGGAGTGAAAATTTATTTCCCACTCTTTTTTACAAACTAAGATATTACAATGTAGACTGAGATTTATGGATGAGTTATTTCATTCCTACCATGTTTTTTATCATGGGTGTTTATTTTTTAAATTTATCTATAGATTCCCAAAAACCCAAAGGGGGAAATTTTTGGAAATAAGGTTTTTCAAAGATTAAAATGTATTGTTATGTTTTTTTTTCAATACACATAGAGTTTATCAAGGAGATTTTAAGATATGTAAACTTACAGTTCTTGTGGAATTTTTATTTTATGTGGTGTACTTTAATAGTGTTTTCTAAATTATTAGAGATAAAAAATCAAGAGGAAGTAGTATGCTTTGCGAACGATGGATTTCCAAGACAAAAACATTAAAAACAAGGTAAACCAATGGATTTTTTGAACGATGTGGTTTCACAAAAATGCAATTATTTTGGAAGGTATATGGTTTCATGAAATTTTAAAGGTTTTTAAAATAGGGTTTTAAATGATTGGAAGTGCCACTATGGAATGATGAATATCTACATGACTAAGAGAAGTTGCAAGAATTGAATAATTTCCCAAACATTTTTAGAAGGAATAGATTGTAAAAAACATTAATGAAGTGGTTCAAAAAATACTATAGTGAGCCTAAAATATTCATAAAGGTGTTGTTTACTCTGAAAAATACACGTTATATAATTTAAAGAATGGTATAGAAGTAGAAAAAAATGGTGAATTTCTATGATTATGAGAAGATCTTATGGGAAGAGAATCTGTCTCGAATCAAGAACAATTTATGAAAATAAGTTTCTTGAAAATAATGGTCTAAAAATAAATGAAACAAAGGAATTTTAAAAAAATTAGTTTCATAATCACATTTAGTTCCATATAATTTTTACATTTTGTGATGATTGAGAGATTCGGGAGGGATGAGAGATTTGTGAAAACTTGTAACTTTATGAAAATATGAATGATATTTGAATCAAAAAGTGTGGTTTATGAAGTATTTGAGCTTCATAAACAGATGTTTTGAGAATTTAGTTTGATTGAACCATGCATTCATGTTCATAAAACAAGACAGTGTCATAATAATATTCTCATCCTAAGTAAGTAAAAATACATAAATGCCTAATCTATTATAGTGACCTTGATTTCGATAAATTTTGTAAGATTTTAGATAAGGAATTGCACATGAGTGAGTTGATTGAAGCTATCTGAGGGAGGCCATGTATTATACCTTAAATTATTGTAAATGTAGTGAACCTGGCATAGAGTTATCCTATTTTATTTTCTAAAATCTAAAATATCTATAGTTGTGTAGTGGATTTAGGTTTGACAGACTCAATATCCACGTATGATTTTTATAATTTCTGTTAGTAGTAATCTAAGTATATTTTTTGTGTTGTGTTTAAATTTCTACAAGTGGATGATTAATAGTTTTATGATTCCATCAGATATTTTTAATATGTTCCTACCATCCTAGTGACAAGATTCTTCTAATTTAAAAAAATTGACACCTTGATTCACTCCTTTCTTCTACAGGTGTTATAGGGTCTTACAATTAATGATTTAACAAAAATAGAATCTGTGACATTTTTGATGAATTTTATTTAATTTATGATATTATGATACATATTTACTAAATATTGACTTTATAAACATTTGATTAATACAATTTAGTCTTAAATATAGAGTCTAATTTTGCATAATATAATATCTAGATGTTACTTAATAATATAGAGATTAAAATTGTTTAAGGAATGTTATATTATGGAGAATTTATGATTGTGATATATACATACTTGTTTATATGATTTTATGAATGATTAGTGTGGTTTTAGGAAATACAAGTAACCTAATATAACGTAAGAGTTTAAGGTGGATATCATATTACATGTTTTTTATAAAATAATGAATATTCTAAGAATACCGTCACCAATATTGATTTTTTACAAGGTTTACAATTTAGAGAATACAATTAATTTATGGTTTATAGAATGTAACGCCCTTTGATTTTAAGGTATAAATTCTTATAAAACCTAATTTTTTCCATATCTTCCTTCAAAGGAAACACTGAAGAACATTGAACTGTAAAAAATTATATAATTGATAAAATAAAACCTTGAAATTTGTAGGTAAAAATAGATGAAAATTAATTATGGAATATATTTATATAAAAAATTTCATTATTTATTCTTAGCAATTGAAAAATTAAATTACAATAGATGAATAATTAAATTAATATATTCTTTAAAATGAAAAATTTCTGAAAATTTAATTTTTATGTGATTTAATTTAAGAAAAATAATATATATTAGCGGTAAATTACATTTTTGATACTAATTATATTTTAATACAAATTTTATTATTAATTTATAGAAAATAATAATAAGAATAATTAATATATTTAAAAGAAAATTTTCATATTAAAATAGATTTAATTACAGTTTTATGTTTATATTTAAAACTAAAAACCTTTAAATTTTGATTTTTGGAATTGAATAAATAAACCTCATATTTATATTCACCATTTAAAAATTATCTTAATATTAATTGTTGATATTTTTATGAAATAGTTTTTTTAGGTGAAGTGTCAAAACACCATATTTACAAAAACCATGACTTTATAATTATCCAAGATATATTGATATGTTTGTAAAAAAATAATTAATAAATTTTTAATTTTAGGATTAAAAATATATATTATTAAATATTATACATAATTTATAAAACCTATTTTTATCATTTGATTAACTTAATTAATATTTTCAAATTAATGAAATTGTTTTAAGTATTTTTTTAATTGAATATTATTTGGTTGAAAACTAATTAATTTCATTATTTTAATGTCAAATATTTTTATTTTTATAACAATATTAAAATGTATATGATGGAAATTAAATATTGTTATAATTTTATCCATCATATAAAATTTATGATAAAAAATATGGTTTCTTAAAAATTGGTTTTTACACGTGACATGGGATAATGTTAAAATTAAGATTTATTATGATAAAAATTTTCATATTGTTAAATTGATTTCAAATTTTGATTCATTATTAAAATTAAATTTAATATGTTCCATTAAAAATTTAGTGTTAATAAATTATTAACTAATGTAAAAATAGTTATTGTGGTAAATGTTAAAATGGTAAAAGTAGAATATCTAATTATAATGAGTAGAAAAAATGTTTAATAAAATGATACAAATTAAGTTGTAGTGGTTTATAGGACATATATCTTCAATAATATATTATATATTAATTCCCTATCCATTTTAATTTATAGTTACTTACCACTATTAAATAGTTATGTATATTTATAAAAATTTCGTCCCATTTCTATTATAAAAGAAACCTCTCACCACCCCTTCAATACAAATATCAAAAATTTAGTTTAGTCATAAATTCCAAATATTATACCATACCATGGAATCCTATATTTCTAATATTAGTCATTGATCATAAAATGTTTTCCCAATCCTTCAATTTCCATGTGATCCACTAAGGAAATATCATAGTTCTCAAAGTGAGTAATCAATTATTACTGAAATTATTTCCATTATATCATACCCTTATAATTATAATTATATCATTCCTATATGTTAAAATAGTTTTTAGTTATATACTAATTTTTATTATTTCATGTTAATAATTATTAGTACAATTTCTCCTCTACCTTTTTAAAAATTGATCATGCGATTTGTGCTTATGTGTGGAAAATCAGCCCATGAAAAAATGTCCATTTTCCATCGCTGATTATCATGGAATATCCAAAGAGGAAATTTAGTATATATTTTTTATATTTATCAAAATTTTAATATGATTAAATAATAAATCATATTACTCCATTCTCTTATTCTATGAAAACAAAATCATTATCCTTGTATATGTGAGGACTACCACCTTTATGGAATGTTGTATTCCTCTTTTCATTAATGAATTTCATGGATGTACCTAATAATGAGATTAAGGGATATTGTTATTTTTATGATATAATTAATGCATTTATATTAAAAATAAGAGGACCTATAAATGATATGATCAACAAATGATCAACATCAATACAATCATTTAAGACTAGTGTAATTTGAGGAAAATATTTTTATTCATATTGTGTAATATTTTCATGCCCATTACTTATTCTTATAAATATTTAAATTATGATATATCACACTAATAGAAACTAAATATGATCATTATGAATATTTTATAATGAAATAATTACTAAAAAACAACATAATCATCCATTAATCAGGGCATGTTTATGTATGGGTTAGTTTCACCACCTATTGGAATAATGGTATAAATTTATATCATGGATGACTATAGTAACTTAATTAATGATAATATATGATATAAATATTTAAATAATTATTTATTTTAATTAATTAATATTAAAATTATTAATAAAATGATTAAATAGGGAAACCCTTTTTGTTCGTTACGAATCACCAAAACATGCTTATTATCAAATTCATCATCAAGGATGAATAGTAAAAAAATAATTAAATAAACTTAGAAATTCATATATTATTATAAAAAATACCAAATACTAACAATATTGACATATAAAATATGAAATTTTTAATAAGTATGAATTCAAACACCAATATTTTGAAATAAGTACAAACAATCAAAACTATAAACATAAGAAGTGGGAAAACAGGTAAAAATATTTTATCTACAATTCATATAGAGAGTTAATATATATGAAGGGGATAAAAAAATGGTCAAGATTAAGTTACTGAGTTGTGTTATTAATATAGTTATGTTTGTGACATAATAATCTTAAAGTATGTTCTTGGTAGTTAGGATAAGCGGTTAGGATTTATTTGTCTCATTTTTAATTTAGTGAGAAATTTTTAATATTTCATACAATCATTTCAATTATGTGGTTTGATTAATTCCTAATTAATTTAAATTTCAATATCTATGAAATTCATGTGGTTTATGAAACTATATCATATTCATTCCTTAGATGAAATTTGATTCAAAATATACCATTAATATAAGGGTTTTGTTAATCTCAGTTTTGATTCTTTGAGTCATAATTAATTTTGTGCAACAAGTTTTATTTTTATGGTGTATTTAATACTGATGTATATATTTAATTTATATTAATTCTTGTATATTATGTTATTTACTATTAAAAAACTTTTTTTCTTATCAGAATGTCAATTTATTCAATTATATCCATTATAGTAATGATTTTATTAACTCAACTTTCATTCATTGAGTTATGATCATTTAATAAAACTATTCCATATATGTTAGGATCATTATAACCAAGATTTTATTATTTTTTATTGAATCATATGTTACATGTAATTACATTACTTCCACATTAATCCTTGTCAAATATTTTTTTCCTTAGGGACTATTTTCTCGTTAGAGTTATTGACAACTGAAATCTACTCTCTTTGATTTATAATGTTTTATCAGGAACATCAACTTTCTATGATTGGGTTCTCCCAAAAAAATATTTTATATTATGTAATTTTATAATACTATTTTTTAAAATAAAATTTTAATATAAATTTGGTTTTATTACAATTTTTACTATTTGTATTTTATATAAAAGAAATTAAATATTATTAAAAAGGTTTATTCTGTAATCAAATGTTTTATCATCTAATTCATAATCCCTATAAAAACAATTATATAATTTTTTAGGATCGATTATAATATATTCATTCTAAAATATTTTTTTTATTAAAATTTTCAGTTCACCTTATAAACAGTAACTTTTGGATGTGACATGTATATTTCAATTTTAGATCATTATAAAAAATGTTTTCTAAAAGATCTTTTATGTTTTCACTTCAATTTCAATTTTTTACATTTAAATTTATTTAAATTAAAGGAATTTATGTTTCATGATTTACCCACTAATATATATATATATATATATATAATTTTGGAATAAAACAAGTGGTATCAAATAGTTAGATTCTTAATCTGTTCTTGAGTGATACCATTCAATTCACTCTTTTACAAGAGTTTTTTTCATGAAACATCAGTACCTTTTGTGATTAATTTATTATACATTGGATATTTTCTTAACCAACCAATATATTTTTATGGATATCTTTTGTGAGGCCCTTTTTTAATAAATTCTTTATCCATTTATGCATTTATCTTTCCTAAAATCCACAATGAATAAAATTATCTTTTGATCTAATTATTTACTTTGTTAACAACCTATTTTTTTCACTGATTTTATAGTGTTCACTATGATGTTATAATTTCAATTTTATGGGGAAATTTTAAACTAAAATGTTTACCATTTATCTATTTGTGTGAATACAATACTCTCTATTATTTTTATTGAATGATATTTATCTATAATGTTACTAAATATATTTGGATACTCAATAATTTTCCATGGGTATATGATGCTATGATTATTAATATCTTTATTAATGTCTTAACTATATGATTCCATTTGAAAGGTATATTAAATAAATTTTTACTTTGAGGGTTATTTATTATAAGTAAATTATTTTTTTCATATTGCACACATTTTATTGGATGATGACTAGGGGTACTATCTTACTCTCCAATGCATTGATTAAGCTTTTATATCTTATGATATAATAGGGAACAATTTGTGATAAATATATACACCTATAAAAATAGGTGAGTGAAGCCAAATCCCCTAAAGGTAAACAATTTAGTGAATCCTGGTCTACTATAGGAAACTATTGAGAAAAGCCTAATCCTTTAGGTTGAAAATTTTGTGATAATTGATTTACTATGTTATGAATTATACCTTTACAGATATTTAGTGATTCAAATGAATTTCTTGTTTCTATGATATGTTTCATTTTCATGACGTAATGTTTTGTTATTCCTTGAATTATGATCTATGATATGTTGGGTATAACATTATTATATATCTTGATTATCCATATATGCTCATCATATATTCATTTATGATATTTTACATTAATAACTTATTTTTTCCTTATCAACAAATCTCCACTCACTCATTTCTTATTTATTCAATTCCCCAGGTAATGATGATTAAAAATGTTTGATATTTCTAAATTAGTATGTTATTTTGTGAATTGATGAAAGATGATTAAGATTTGTTATGTATTAAATTGTTTCTCATATAGTGGAAAATTTTCACTTAGTTGAAAATGAAATCAGTTTTGTTAATTAATATTTTTCGAAATATTATATATATCTAAACGTAAGATGTATTGGAAATGATTTATAATGATATATATATATATATATTATTTAATTAAGATGTTCATGTTTTTTGGATATCAAATCTTGTTCCAATAAGGATGTCCAAATCCTTCATTATAAAGGAACCCATATCAAGAAGGAGAGAATTCATCAATGTAACTATGTATTGACCATATTTTCCAATTATCTTATCTTTATAATTATTTAAAAATATATTTCTCAACTAGTATAATTCTTAAACCTAAACCACTGGGTTTGATTTGGAGAGCCACAAGATCTTATATAGGATTCCATGTATGCAATAGGATACCTATTAGAAGTGAGGGTCTAAGTGCCTTTTATGGAGAGACTATACTCTAAATTACATATCCATAATTTAAAAAATAATAAAATATAAATGACTTAGTGTAAAAAATAAAGAATAATATAATATCTTATGGCACACATGTCATAAAATAAATAAATGGGATTAATGTGTTGTAAGAAAAACTAGAGTGAAAAGTGTAGGTTGATAAGTAAATAAATCTTTAAGTAAATCCCATTAATCATATCTCAATCACACCACTAATTCCATGATCCATGACTTAGTTGTCTACAACATTCCCCTTTCCCTTAATTGGATCCCAATACAAGATGTTTGTCTGCACATTGATATATTTGAATAGGGTGTGAGTAATAAATAAAGTAGTCCACCACTAGTGTTTCCTTCATAAGTGTTCAAATGTATAATAATTTTATTTTATGATAAAACTAAAAGATAATTAAACCATAAAAAACCACATGTTGATAACATGTGTGATAATCAAGCCACCACGAGTCTAAACTGTACTTGCTTAAAAAAGTTGCGAGAAGAATGATCAATGATTTTATATGTGATAAATATCTATCTACAAGGCTATAAAAATATACTAGGTATCATCAAGGAATCATGTGAACAAACTAATTCATAACAATATGTTATTCTATAAAATATTCTTTTATAATTAAATTTACTTTATTCAATAGCTTGTGTTATATATAACATCAAGCTTACAAAACCAGTAAAATTTTATTATAATATCATTATATATATATTTATACATTAGGTGGTTGGGGGTACACATATAATAAAACACATACACCACAAACACGGTGGCTAGAAAGGCCTGTCATAGCCCTCTAAGGAATAACCAATGAAACCATCCTCTTTATTACATTGTAAATTTTGGCCCAATGGCCTAGTGGGCATAATGACCCTTACATGGCCCAAATTCCCACTATTTAAAATTTTATTTATTTAAATATTAAATGTTTTTAAAATTATCATATCGATATTATTTTAGTGTAAAATTTTAGGAGTTTTCTAAAAATATTGAATTTATAGGATGATTTATTTGATATTTCTCGAAAGAAGTTAATTTTTTAGTGAATTATAAAAATAATAGTTTTAAAGAAATATATCGAATGACCAAAATATTATTAAATAATAAAAATATAATAAAACATTAATTAAAACATTTATATATATATATATTAGATTTTATTCCTTGAAAATATAATTATCATTTTCAGGGTCGACATAGAGCATTCAAAACATTGGAAAAGTTAAATTTGGTACACTAAATATTATATTTGACTTGTAATAAGTCCTTGATCAAATTTTTCATTAAACATTTATTAATTTATTTTAGTTTTAATGACATAAATGAATTTTTTAGATATGTAATAAAGGGATTATATAAATTCTTATGCAATTCTTGTGTAGGGCCAGAAAAGTCAAAATAATATATGAATTTTTTATGAAATTTCTATGAGTTATATAAAATAATAAATGAATCTCAATATATATGTTGAGAATAAAATGTTTTTTTCCGTTTTTTTAATTTATTTATACTTTTTTATTACTAAATAAATACCTCAAATTTATATACAATGCTGGCGTAATAATTACTAATCTAATGGAAGAGGAAAATAAATGATATTAAATTTTTTAAAAGTAATATAATTTGATATAATTAATTTCAAGAATTTTTTAGATTAATATGATATTTTAGGGATTTATTAAAATATTTGGTTTTAATTTTAATTTTTTGATTTATTTTAAAAAATTCAATGAAACGAATATGTCTAAAAATTTACATTAATGATAGTTTAAACTAAATAATATTTTATGAAATTATATAAAATTACCAAAAAAATATATTCATGTCTGTGAATAATATATGATTTATAATATCAATCATGTTTCATTTATGTTATATTTTTACATTTATGCAACTATATTAACCCTCAACGAGTAAAGAAACTGTTTTCACTATAAGTATAAAAGGGGTTAACGAAGCGTGAAAACGAAAAGATATGGGTAAAAACATAGTTAGATACATATTTAATTATTATTGGGTTAATGTAATTCGATAATTATAACCTTATGATATAAATAATGTTTTTTAATAAACAAGTTCCTTTCAAATTACATATATATTATTTAAATGAAATAATGTTACAAAATATAACTTTTTCTTTTTTTAACATATCATATTTTTTCACATAGGTGAAAAAATTAATATGAATGTATCATAATTATAATTTTCAACATAATGAAATATTTTTCAAATTTATTTATTAAAAAAATTAATAATTTCACTACCACAAATTCATATACAACATAGATGCAGTATTTCTTCATTCAATAAAAAATTAAAATCGAATATTTTTAAATTATTAAAAGAAATATAATCTCTCTCAGTTAATTTTTTACATATGTTTAGTAGTTTAATATAAAATATTAGTGAGGTTTTAAATAATATTATTATAAATTAAACACTCTATTATTGCTTTTTAGTAAAATTATGTGAATTATGGCTAAATTAAAAATAATAATATTTTATGGAAAAAATATTTTATTGAATTATTTTCTAAAATATAAATATCATAAAATAGAATAAAATGTGATAATATATGTTTTAAAAATTCATACCCTTTCCATTTTTAGGCCATTTGGAACCATTTTTTGAGATTTAATTATATATAATTAAATATTTTGAGAAATTATAGAATTTTTGTCACCTCAATTATAAAAGGGTTCCTCCTCCTACACTTTTTTATACAAAAATGATACTTATATTTAAAAAATTTTAAAAATTTATCTAATAAACTTGCATATATAGATTATCTGGGTTCTTTTCCTTCCAAAACTACTACCCTAAATCACTTTAGGGGAGAAATAAATGAGTCTTTTCGAAGAAAATGTGATCATGAAAACAGATCTCTTTCTTTTCAAATATTGGTTACCTCATATAAATAAATAGAATTTATCATAAAAAATATATTAAGTTTCATGAATATTATAAAATTTTATAATATTTTTAAAAACACCAGTATATATCGTTATACCCATTAGAAGTGATATAAAACTATCGCTCATCATTAAGCATGAATTACAGTCTCCACATAGTGATACAAATAATTTTTCCTAACTATAATTTATGGATGGTTATTAGTATGGATTTGTTATTTATATATTATACATATGAAATAATTAAACTTCTTTAATTATAATATAAATATATACCTTCTTAATTTCTAAACCATTGTATAACGACAATGTCATTTGTGCATCGTGTGGAAAAACACCACTACAAAGCAATGTGATTCATTTTTCATTACTATTTTAAAAGTAGGGAAATAAAGTTATATTTAATGGAAATATATTTTATATATAACTATATTAATATTCTGTAAAGGTTTCTTACTATTTACATTTATTTAATTCCATCCATTGATGAATGAAAACAACCTTCATGTGTACGTACGACCTAACATTTCAATAAATGGTGTAATTAATCATTCTATATATCACTTCATGGAGGAAAATAAATTTGTATATAATTAATATTTATGATATTTATATCATTATTAATATTGTGGAACATATTTAACCCATATAAATGAAAAATGAGTGATACTACCAAACTAAAATACCCATGATAAATGAAATGATTAACACCAAAAATAAAGATTTACTAATAAAAAGGTTTGTTAAATTGATATAAAGGGATAAAATATGATATTATATGTATTAACATGATTTTTATATAATTGTAATAAATTTAAATTGTTTATATTTGAGGTTATCATATTATAAAAGGAAGGAGAACTCGAGGTAAGGGATTTCCATCTAACTCATATCTCTTTGAGGCGCTTTCCATATTCCCAACCATTTTCCATTATGTGGTGTATAAAATTCCCATGAATTTATTTTATGTAACATATTAATAATTTTTTGGATATTTGAAATTACATATAATTTTATTTCATTCATAGGGATTACAGTTAAGAAGTCACCTTATCGAAAAGGGTTTATTTTCTATACTCATCATTATTTGCGATCATTTATTTTTAAGCCACCAATAAGGGAATATGTTTCTACGTTATATATGTTTTTTAAAAGGTATTTTCAAAAAAATTAGAAATTAGAAAAATTATTGCTTATATACTTTTTTACCCATTTATGAATTTTTAGACAATGGTTTGAAATGAATCTTTTTACTGTTTTCCAAAGGAGGTACCTGTTTGCAATATTATAGAAGTGAGAAAGTAAGGTTTTTTACATATTTATAATGAATGTATTTTCCTACTATCATTACTAGATTGTTCATTGAATATTCCTTCATATGTGTGAATGATTATTTTTAAATAATATTATTTATTTTATATGTTGTATTTTTTAAAAATAATTCATTTCAAAATGTAATTTTTATATTCCTATAGAATGTCTTAATAATAATTTATTGAAATTTCTCTTCCTCAAAGGAAACAACCCTTGATTTGAATTATTCTTATTGTGGGTATGATCCAAGTATTCAAACCATTTTCTTTCTTGGGATGGTTTTTCAATGTTATGACATACTTATTATTAAACCAATTTCATTTCTGTGGGTTATACAATGATGAAATGATAAAATTTTTATGAATCCCTGTGGGTTATGCTATGATAAAATGAAGAAATTTTTATAAAACCAATTTATTTTATATGATTGATCCTAAGATTAATTGTATATATAATCAATTTCATTTAATGGGTTTTGATATGATGAATTCATAACGATATTTTAGAACACAAAGTTATCATTTCCATTGTTTAATGAGTGGGATATATTTCTCTCTCCAATGCATTAGTAATGATTGATTTCTCGAGAGATAATTTGGATTAGAATAGGGAATGAACTATGTTTATAAAGGGTGTTTTTCAATTATGATGGACTTGAGAGTGAACATTGATTACTATGATGGATTTGGGAGTGAACCCATTCCACTATGACTATCAGGGATATGATCCTTGACTACTAAAGAAATGATTTTCCAAGATTATGTTCCTTCCAAATAATTCTAGTTCATGTCAATGTTATGAAATAATGGATCATGTTTTTTAATTACTTAATAATTCATGTCTTATAAAATTACATGATTTATTTTATAGGTCAAGGTCCAGATTAATTATTTTTATGGTATGATTTTCAAATGTCATGCACAATTTCTCATACACTTATGTTAATGTTATTGTCTTGTGATCATTGATATCTCCCTTTTTACCCTTACTATGCATCTTATCTCATGATTTACTTATTTTAAATTTCCCTTGGTAATTAATAATTGTATTATATATGATTTGTCTATGAAGGGTGAAAATTATGATGAAATAAGGGGGTTATGATGTAGAAAAATTATTAACCAGTTGTTTATGTTTCAAGGTTTCTAATGATACTAGACCTAAAGGATTATACCAGGAATCAAAGTGTTATGTACTAAATATTCACATTTATAGATGTAATATATATGTATGAAAATTATGTTTCTCTATAGTTATAATTATTGAATGATTTAATTAACTGTTGGAATCTAGGATGATGAAAAATTAGTCATAACATGAGAGATAAGTTTATGTATAGGATAAAATCTTAATGTTTTAATAACATTCACAAAGTCCAAGGGTCAATGTAATGTGTCATAACATATAGTTCCATGATATATAAATCGTCATTATGTTTTTTTTCATTATGTGGTTTCCCAATATGAATATGGTTTCTCACACTCTGATTTTTTTAGTTAATGGATAAAAGGGGGATGATTCATGTCAATAGTGATGGATAATGAAATGATCGTCATCAAGAGAAAAAAAATGACATGGTAAATAGAATAAAAACCCTAGTGATTATTTATAATCATATATCTCATTATATTATTTACTATATTAAATTGGATGAGTTTCTTAACAGACATAAAAATATAAGAAATGGAGTTTCTAGAAGACCATATAGGAAAGAATATTCATGTTACTACAAGTTGATAATGTAGGAAAATTTGTCAAAGGAAAGTCTCCAAGGAACATGAAGATGTTTTCTATGTGTAAATTAAGGGAATGAAGCTCATAATTTCAAACGAAAGAATACGAGTTTGATGATTTAAAATTATGTCCACCCTAATTTACCATTTATAGTACAATGACTCACATGTGGGGAATATGAGAACTACAAAATAAAATTTCACAATCTATGTGTTAACTCTTAGACTAAATAATGTCTTCTGTTATTTCAATATTTTAAATGAAAGATGTATGGTTATTATTTATTGACAATCAAAAATTATATTAATGATATTTTGGTTATAAAAATCATGAAACATATAAGGATTATTATATAGTAGTTTTTCATTAAGGATTGGAAAACATTTTTTTAATGGTACAAAAAAATAAATGTTATAATGTTTTATTGGGAAAATGAGATAACTAAAATTGATAGGATAATATTGTAGAACGTGAATTTGGTTTGTGATTTGATGAAAAAGTGATTTATTTTATCTATCATTCATATTGAATTTTAAATTTTTTAATTGATTGAATATTTTCAACAGTAAATGAACATAATTAATGAAAAATGATTGGGTTAATATTTTGAAGTATATATGTTTTGATGTTATGGATTCCAATATGGGTTTATAAGATTTAGTTTGATCATTATATAAAAGGCATAAACGCCTTATGTTGAATTATGCAATTTATTTTTTGTGTGACTAATAGTAAAAGTTGTATTGGGTTGAGGTATATATATCCTTTTCATTTAATATGAAGTATTATTTTAAAAGAATTAAATTACACTTTTGGGGATGAAATTTCAAAGGTATATGATAAAATTTGAGGTAAAAAGTTTCATTAATATTGAGGATATTAAAATTATTTGGTAAATAATGTCATTTATTTATGGATATGATTATCTTATCATTAAGACTATGATATTATGGTATATAAACATTTGGATATGACTTTATGGGTGACTAATATTGATTGAAGATAAATGATAAATTAATCTCATAAGAATATGTGATATAATCCTTTTGATTTTGGGATTCAAACTTAGTTGGGTGTAGTTTAATGAATTCTTTGGTTAGTTATTTATGGAATTATTTAATTTGGGATTTGAGTATTACTATTATATTTTGATTATTGTATTATTTCTATATATATAATGGTTTAATAATTTAGGGAATTATCTTGACATGTAAAAAAAATTGTTTTTGTTAAATTTGTAGTGATTGGAGGAATATTATGTCATTATTTTTTTTTTAAATTATACGATCCCTATAAAATGATTTTAGTGTATCATGCATGAAAAAAATTCCTCCTGAATATTCATCATCTAGAAAAAAAAAAGATGAGATTGTGGTGGAAATTTATTAAAGGATTAAATTAATATTATCAATTTAGTATATTTCTATAGGGTTCAAGTCTAAGTAATAAAATAATTACTAAAATTGAGAAAATTATTTTAAAAGTGAAAATTTATCCATTTAATTTTATTACTATGTAATATTTGGTCTTTTAACCAACTATGTATTTACAATTTTTTGATAGTAATATTTCTTCATACTATATTCTTTATCACTCTCTATCAATCCATGTGAGTTAGTTTTTTCTTCCATATTCATTTTTTTACTTCCCAAATATAATAGTCTCTTGGGGAAATTAGTTTTTTGTTATTCTATATAACCTATATATTTCCCATTCTCACCTAGAAAAAGGATGTTTTATTACCCCTTTTTGCGATGCAATTCTACAAAAAATAATTTTTAAATGTCAATCCTTTGATTACCAAATCATGTAAAAATTTAAATGATGAAATCTATTGGGGGGGGGGGGTAGAATTTAAAACACATGTATTTTAAGAAATATTTTTTAAATAAAATTTAATTTCTTTAATAGCTTGGGTTACACCCCAAAACAAATTATACCAATAAGAAAATATTGTTATATGGACATTATAACTTAGTTGTTGAATTGGATGGTATAAATTGTACCAGTATATTATGAAAATATAAATCATGATATTATTCAATTTAAATTCATTGATCAATGATTAGGATATTAGTAATCAGTTTTTAGTAACATTATTTTATGCATCATCAATATGTTTTCCTCAAAAATGATTTTATTATAAAAATATTATAAATATTTATTTTGAAATTAAAATATTTTATTGAATGAAAATAATATGATTAATTTAACCAAATTATAAAAATTATATTACGGATAATATTTTGGATTTTTTTGAAATGAAATAATTTCTAATGAAAAGTGAAAAATATTGAATTTTATAAAAAACATTATGTTTGTTTCAAATATTTATGATGTACAAATTTTTTCTTAAATTGTTTCAATGAAAAAGTAGTTATTTAATATTAATAATAATATAATTAAATTAATTTAAATCATCTTTAATGATTAATTTGGCATATATAAATTTTTATACTCCAAAATGAATTTTTCAGAAATCGATTTTGCATTGCATTTTATGAATTTATAATTAATGTAAAACATATCACTTATAGTAATTGAATTTGATAAAATTGAAATTACTTTGGAATAATAATTTAATATTTAACCTAGTATTATTTAATAATAATTTTTATAAATAAGTGATTTTTTAGCGAATGGTAATCATTACAGTTTTTATAAAATATGGTTTATTTTATGACATTGCTGAGATGTAAAAAAATATTGAAATTTATAAACACATATAAAAATAATTATGTATAATAAAATTATAGAAACATAACCCATAATTAATTCATAAATATATGATAAAATTTAATTTATTCCATGATTAATATAAAAATTATTTTCAACACCGAAGTAGAGCATGCGTAGCATTTGAAAAGTGAAATCTGGTACCTGAATGATAATTTTTGGGCTGTAAACAGTATTTGGTCTAATTTTATTTTTAAATACTAAGTATTATAAGTTATATTTTGGGCTAATATCTAATTTTTATGTTATATGAAAAGTGTCTTATCAAAATGCTTATACCATTATTGCATAAGGCCAAAAAAGACAAAAAATATTATGTTTGTTTTAATGACATAAATACATGTTTAAATATATATTTATTGAATCTAAATAGAATCATGAGAACAGTAAAATTATTTTTATTATGGTAATTTATTTATTATATTTAGGTATTATATAAATAAATTAAATGAATATATAAAACTAACACAATAATTATTAAATTAATGAAAATATCTAATAAAAGATATTAAAATGTTCAAATGTATTAAAATTTTATGATAATTTTTTTGATAAAAGAATTTTATAAACTGATATCAAATTTCATGGATATATTAAAATATTTGGTTAGAATTTTACTAATTTTGATGTTGTTATAAATTTTTATCAAATTAATTACTGTAATTATTGAAATTAACGAAATGTAAAAATAAATAATATTTCACAAAATGATTTAATATTAATATAAATATGAGATTCAAAAACTTAATTATGCCATCATTTATAATATATAAAATTATTCATTTATTTTTAATTTTTCCATTTATGGTATCTATATTTTCCATGTGTTAGTAAAAACCATGTGGTCATAGTAATTATGAGAAAGGGTTAAGAAAGGGTTAGAAACAAAAAACAATGGTTAAAAAAGTTACAAACCTATATAATATCTACTATATAGATTTAATCTCACCTGCATTAACTTAGGACATAAAATGAGTTGTTTAATGTATGCATTCCCTTTGAAATGAATAATATATTATTTAAGTCAATGACTGTTACAAAATGTCACTCTCTTTGGTTTTAATATATATTATTTGTTTACATGGGGGAAAAATAATTATGTATTAATAAAAATTGTAATTTATTTTATAACTAAATTATTTTTCTTTTGTGAATTTATTCCCAATTTTTGTTAATTATTTATTTACCATAAGTTCTTATAAAACACCAATGTATAATTTTATCAATTAATATAAATTATGATTAAATATTTTAATAGTAATAATAGAAATAGAATTTGAGTGAATTAATTTTTGAAATTAATTTTAGAGGCAAATATAAAATATTAGTGTTGTGTTAAATAGTAATTTATGAATTTAACCCATTTATTTTTTTCTTTTATGTAAAATTTAGTTAATTATGTCTAAATTGAGAATAATATTTTTATGAGAATAATAATTATTAAATAAGTGAAATTTTTTTAGAAATGTTGAAATATGAAAAAAGGGATAACATAGAGTTTGAAAATTAATCTCGTGTTCATTTATATTCCTTTTGGAACCATTTAAATTGATAATAAATTCATTATAATTTAATTTATTGAGAAATTAAAAAAGTTCCTACCACCTCAATTATAAAAGGAATCCTCCGTTCTCACAAATTTAAAACAATTTTATCATTACATCTCAACTATCCTCCATTAAAATTTCTTACAAATTCCAATGAAATATCATAGTGGTTCTGGTCTTCCCAAAACACAAACCCTCCCTTTAGGGGAGATCTATATGAGTTGTTTCCAAGAAGAGGTAATGGCCTGAACTAATCTCTTTATTTTCCAATCCTATTTACCTATTATAAATATAATATATTTGTTAAAAAAAATTATTTTTATCTTAAAAATTATTATATGTTATTATGATTAAAAAAACCCCATTATACACCCTTTTCCCATCAAATGTGAAATGAATGTATTTATCATGCATACGTACGACTTACCGTCTCCATGTAACGATAAAATTCTTATCACAGAACTCTTTTTATATATGGAAATTATAATGGGTTTAATGATTATATATAAAAATTATGAAATAAAAACACTTATATAATTACAATATAATATCCACCTTTTTACCATCCAGACCATTGGAAAACGATAACATCATTGGTGCCTACGTGTGGACTACCATCTCCATGAATCAATGTGATATGTTTTTCATTTCCATATAAATATTATTGTAATGAGGATATATTTTTTGAATATATATGTTATATATAATTTGATAATGAGTTTTTAATGTTTAATTATTATTTAACTTTATTTAATTACATTTGATGAAGAATGAAAACAAAGTTCATGCATATGTACATCCATAATTCTTCGTGAATGATGTGATTCATTTTTGTATATCTATCTTCATAGATGAACCAAAATATTAATATAATTAATTTATATGATATATTATCACATGATAAATATTTTAGGGTAGATGTAACCAATATAAATATACAAGGACCATTACTAATGAACTGAAATACTCATGATAAAAGAAACAGTTTAGACCACAAAATAATGGATTATTGATAAAGGGTTATTTAAATATTATAAAGGAATAATATATGATATTATAAGTAGAAAAATTAATCTATTATATAATTTTAATTAATATTAAATTATTTTTCACAAGGTTTTAGTACTTCTAAATCAAGGTAAACTCAAGTTACGTAATTTCCATCCCACTTTTATATAAATGATACACATGCATTATTCTTCACATATTTCCTTTTTACGGTAAATATATTGAACATGAAAGTATTATAGGATAAATATTATGAATTATATGGGTATATATATATATTATTTTATACATTGGAACTATTGGAAAATTTCCCAATACCCACATTTGAAGCTGTTGGTAAAACCCTTAAAATTATGGGAAATTGAGGCATCAGTATAGTCTCACTCTACATCATTGGTTATGGGAAATTTGGGTATATGTACACAGCACCATGTCATTAATCTATACCCACAGTTTGTAAAACCTTGGGTATAGTTTTGACCAAATACACAATAGTGGGATTCGATCCCTAGAACACCCCTTTACTCTTTTAGAGCCTTACTAGTACCCTATTTAGCTTATTGGTATATAAATATATATTTATGTATATATATTTATATAAAATGTTTCTATAGGTATAAAACCATGGGAATAGTTGTTACCTTGAATATATTTTTGTGTCTTGTGAAAATTTTTACCTCCATACCGATAGAAATCTATACCCACAGTTATGGAAATCTGTGGGTATAGGTCCTCAAAAAACAACCCTATAGCCACTTTTTTAAACCAAAATGTGGGTATTGGTCACAAAAAACATCCCTATTACCACATATTATGAAACAACATGGGTATAGCTGTTAAAAAACATCATATACAAACAATTATCCTAGAACTGTTGGTATTGTGAGGCCAATATGAACAATTTTCCTAAATTGTGGGTATATGTTCCCATAATATAGCATTACCAATGGTTTTGGGAAAACTGTGTGTATATGGATACCTAGACCAATGATTTATCCCAAAAATGCATGTATGTGACCAATTTCGAGTAGTGTGGGCCTGTAATTCAAAAGTTACCAAAGTGGTAAGAGTTAGTTTCACAATCTCATCATTATTTTCGATTGTTTATGTTTACATAAATATTGGGGGAATATTTTTATTCATTATCCATGTTTTGTAAAATACATTTTTATATTTTTTTAAACATTGCTTAAATTATGTTATAAATAAATTTTTACCAATGTTTGGCATTTTAAAAAACTAATTGAGATGAATCATCTAATTTTTTTCTAAATGAGTTTTATTTCGAAAATTTTACAAAAGTGTAAAATAAATATTTTTTGATATTTTATGAAATTAATGTATATTCCCACCATCTTGTATATTTTTTTTCATATATTCCCTTACATGTATAAATATTTATTTTCAAATATCATTTTAATTCATATGTGTATTGTTTTTAATGAAATAACTAAATTCAAAATGGAGATTTTATTTCATACAAGAATATTTTAATGAAATGTTAAGGGTATTTTAATTCATTAATTTAAGAGATAATTGATTTAAATTATGATTTATTAAGTATATGATCCATGTATTCAATCGTTATTCTTTCTCGAAATGATTTTTGAATATTATAGTATATTTTTTGGGAAAATAGTTTCTTTTCCAAGGGTTATGGTTTTATGAAATGATGAAATGTTTATGAAATCTATTTATTTTCCATTTGATATTATATAATTAAATATCCAAATAATCTAGAAAAAAAATTATTTTATATGTCTAATTTTATGATGAAATGTTTATGAAACCAATTTGTTTTAATGGGTTCTGAAATGATGAATTATAGAGGATCTTATGGTACACAAATGTATGAATTTAAATATTTTATGGGTGGGAAAAATAACCACCTTCATTGAATTGGGTAAGGATTGATATCTTTTGAGATAAATAGGTTTGGAATGAGGAGTGAGACTCATTTATTAAGGGACCTTGTCCACTATTATTATCTTGGAGTGAAACTTGACTACTAAAATGGTTTGGGGAGTGAACCCATCACACTGGGATAGTCTTGGAAATGAGTCTCATCTATTACCAAAATTATTTCTTATGCTTTTTTGATTTCCATAAACTTATGTTTGATGATAATTTTATGTGCTCATAGCTCATGGTATTTAATTGCTTTATGATTAATTTGTTATAAACATCCATGATTTACATCAAGACTGATGGTTATTGTTTACAACATACATTTATTTACTTTCAAATGTTATGATCACGTTCTCATACACTAATGTTGAAGTTATTTTCAAGTGAACATTGGTATCTCCCTTTTTTATCATTACTGAGCATTTGAGATCACCATTTTCTTATGTATCACATACACAGGTTATGAAAAAGGTATTAAGTATGATATTAAGTTTGATATTTTTGATATGGGAGATAGTTTTAATGAAATAAGTTAGACATGTTGTCGGCCAATTATGACCCAGTTTTTTATAGTCCCATGTTTCCCAAGATCCTAGGAAAAATTATTTTAGAATGGATTGAAATTTTATGTAATGAAAATTCACGTATTTATATATAATATTGATATATATTAAAATTATGTTTTTTTGTATACTCAGTATCCAAAATTCATCAGGTTCCATTACATTGCATAGTATCCTTAATGTAATGAGTATCTTTCTAGTCTATAAGTCTATCAATATCTTACCATGCTTGTGGATCAATCATCACCATCATTACTCGTCTTATTCACTCCCTATCTAATTGGTAATCATACCAAAATGTTACAACTATGAAGAATACAAATACAATATATCCAAGGAATAAGAATTACACACAACAAAGATATACATAATAAGACAGTCATAACCCATCATCTTGAGAATATAGTAGAATCATATAAAAACATGGGCCCAACATAAATCTAGTTGACAAGATGTTTTATTTTTTATTTTTATTTTTTTTATTTTTTATTTTTAAAAAAGGTTGCGGCCGAAGCCTCATTTATTATTAAAGGAAATCAAAGACCTCTTTTAACTGGGTAGAGGGAGACCCATTACATAGCCCGAAGGCCCAATGGGCATTTAGCCCATTACATGGCCCGTAGACCCATTTTTTTTGGCCTGAATCCCATTCTGTGAATAGTACTGCTACAGTACCTGCACTGCTACAGTACTGCACTGTACTTGCCACCGCTACAGTACTCTGCCGCCGCTATAGTTCCCTGCCGCTGCTACAGTGCTCACCGCTAATACAGTACTGCTACAGTAACCTGCGCCCAATGGGTTTTGAACCCCCATTTTTCATGTAGATTTAAGGGGTGCTTACCACTAAGCCAAACCCCAACTACGCAAGATGTTTTATTAATAATAATGGAACTAATGATTATATATGTGCATCACAGGGTAAAACCTCCCATAAAGATACTCCATTAAAAAATGAAAATAATGTTTTGAAATAAAATATGAAATTAAGGAAACAAGTGTATAAAATCACCTGAAAAGGTTAGGAAAATACTACATAAAGGTTTTTGACAATGTACCACAATGTTTTTCAATGACTAAGAGCCAAAATTGTATTCTGAACCCTAATATTACAAGATCGTTTGTCAAACATTCCAACCAAATGTTATGATTAAAAAATAATGTGGCCTATAAAATATAGACATAAAGAGATTCCAAGTCTATAAGTATTTTGGCAAATTAAATACCTCACATATTCCAAAAAAAGTAGTTTTGATGTACATCAAAGGAGAGGGAACCAATTCACTAGAACTATTCTCAATTCAAGAAGAGACCATGAGTTCCTCATCAATTCTAGAAGAGAGTCTCATTTCTATCTCATTAATATCGATCCATTGATAATCCAACAATGGAAAAGATAACCAATATAATATTTAATAATAAGAGAGTCTCAAGATCGTCAACCTTAAAATAAATACATGGAAATAACCACCATTCATGATATATTAAACTATGGAAAATGGGATGTCATTAACACATTGAAACCACCACAACTTACTAAATGATCATGAAGGTATCAAAGTTTTAGGATCTATTTGACATCAAGAAGAGGTCTAGGAAGATGATTAATAAAAACATACACATAAATTAGTATAAATTGATATAAGATCTTGGTATGAGCAAGATAAATAATAAAAATTATTGATCCCCTTCTGATCAAATAATAATGGAATAATTCATTATCACACCATTATAGAAACCATATATAAATTGTAGACTAAAGCTTGATTCTTAATGAGTAATAGTAATTGGGTGTAGATTTATATGAAAATCAGCGTTCTAGCTTGATTGAGTATGTATAACCCTAAATAAGGGAGGGTACATGAATGAAAGATCTCTAGACATAGGAGGGGATGTCTCAAATTTTATATAATGGATTTGGTTTTGAAAATTTGTATTAAATAGGAAAAAAACTGAGTGGGATTAGAATCCCATATATTTGATGCACTACCTAGATGATTTGATTTATCGAACAACCTAGGTTCTTCAAGTACGACAACATATTTAGTGGGGTACCAATAAAAATTTAGACCTTTAGTATCTCTTCCAGCTATATGGTAGTAGTTTAAAACCACTATAAATCCATTCCATTACCAAACTATATTGATATAGACTACTTAGACCATTTCACATAGAAAACAAACAATTAAAACCCGTAATGAAGAAGTGTAAAAAAAGAATAATGAATTTTATACATCAAATAAAATATCATATTTCAAAACTAGATAGGATGATACAATTATCCCCCTCTAATTTCTTATCATCATTGAGAATTTACTCTAAAGGTTATTCTTGATCAACTTGGGATACTTGTCCCAAACATCATCATCCCTCTCCAACATCTCCAACTGAATCCATCCAAGATGATATGAAATCTGGAATCATGGTATTATCATACAATATAAACCATTCTCAATTTGATCTATAATCAATGGTATATATTCCATGTATAATTATATAGGATCTAACTCAACATTCTCACACTCAATTAAATTCATGAGATTTGGAAAATACATCAAGATATGAAAAATGTGAAACACGTCATTCATATCTCATCATTGAGAAGAATGATATAGATGGTTTTCCAAAATTAAAATCTATACAGTAATCATAAAGGGTCCAACATAGTGTGAAACTATATTCCCTAGATTCCTCATATATTGGTGGCCTAATCAAGGAGTCACTTTCAGAAATAACCAGTCACTTAAAACAAAATCCAAATGCATTCCCTTATAGTTGGTATAAGTATTATTTATTTTATATGTTTTGATCAACTTCGTCTGAAGTGACTACCCTCTATTAGAGTTCACTTGTACAATTCTCATATCCACATTTTTTTCCTTACCAACATCATTCTAACAACGAATGGAAAAAAATTACCCACTATAAATATCCTCAAAAAGTTCAATTTGTACGAATGTCTATAATGTATTTTTGTATGGGAACCCAAAAAAACAAGATATAATACCATTCTATACTAAGGTATAGGGTAAAAGCTCGAAAAATATACTTGAATATGTAAATAATATACTCTAAATATTCATCTCTATAGATATGGTACACTTTTCCCAATATGATTTGAGTCTCTAAGGTCTTCTGGAAGCCCTACCAAAACCATGGAAATAACCCATGACTCTATTAGATAAAATTCGTAATAGAACAAGATGAAGGATAACTATCTCATATATATACAAAATTCCTATTTCAACCACTGAGTGAGTCTCATGGATCCATAGAAAATGCAATACATTGGTTAGATAATAAAAATTCACCCAAATAGTGTCACTAACCCTCCATATCCTAGATAACCCCTCCAAAAAGTCAATCACATCATCCTCACACATCCTCAAGGGTATATTATGTGGATAGAGAAAAAAACATGGATACTGGTGCTTGGCCTTCATCATCTAGTAGGATAGGGTTCGAGAAAAAAAGTTCATTAATGTCCCTCTTCATCCTTGGCCACAAAAATTGCCATATAAAATCATGGTAGAAATTTTTATCTCTAAGATGAACCACCCCATAGAGGTATATAAGTATGTAATATGATCATCCCAAATTGAATCTGGCATGAGAACTCTTCCAGGTAGTAGTATCCTGTCATCACTATCCAAAAACCAACAAGCTATCAGATCACATCTAGATAGATTTTCCTAGATCATAGTACACTCTGGGTTAGTCTCCTATGTATTCTTAAACAGATATCCTAAAGAAGACGTTTCCACCAATGGGTAATCTATCATCGTTCCATATTCCTCTATAGAATCCATCCTGTAATCAAAAAATAATATTATAAGGAAACACTATTCCTCTTATTTCATTTGACTAATCTGCTGAGATACCTACATCTTATGGAAAACCACATCTATAAATACATTAACATTACTAAGTGAATAAGCTGTCTCAAATTCAAATTTCTACATCTAGTTCAACCAATTTCTCTACCTCAAATTGATATCCCACAATTAGATGATATATTAGAGGTTATTGTGGCCTATGTTGAAAATAAAATTCTTCAAAAAGAGATAGTTTTTTCAATAATTCAATGTGTGAACCAAAACATTAACCTCCATGTCAAGGGTTGGATAGTTTCAAATATGGGCTTTTAGTATCTTATGACCATAATCTGTTACCCACTCCCTCAGTATGAAAACTACCCCAAAACTAACATAAAATGAATCATTGTATATATTATAAACAATCATTAGATAATGGAGTATAAACTATTGATCTATAGTTATCCTCTTATTTATCTCACGAAAATCCTATTCACATAGGTCTGACTATTAAAAAATCCTACCTTTTTTATTTTTATATCCATGGATATTGAAAAAATAGATAATTTCATTGATAAAATTTCATTAGTATCCTTCTAAAACCAAAAATCCCATGAACTCAAATATGTTCTGAGGATGTCTCCATCACATCGCATTAAATTTATATGGTTCTGTGTATATACCTATATCGGATGCCACATTCCCTATGAAATGAACCTCCTAAATTGAAAAGTGAAACATCAATATCTTGGAATAAAGAAGATGGGGATGACCTGTTATTGAGAATATCTAATGATGTCTATAATTCTACCATAGTGTTAGTGAGTAAATGAGGATACCCTCAATGAACTCCATAATCAATGAGTTGTGATATGGTGGACTAATCTGATTCAGAATATCCATTAAAACTTATGTTCCACTCATTAGTCCAAATCCAATCACCAATTATTCATATAGAATATTCTTACAATGAAACGCTATCTCCATGATGTTCTCTTCCCTAACTCAAAATTGGTAATAGATTGACCATTGAACAATCTTGGAAAACTACTCGAATCCCCATAAAATATCTAATAGATCATTAATCCTAGGAAAAGGTTATCTATTCTTAAACATAACCTAATTCATCTTCCAATAATCTACATAATGTTTAAGTCTATTGTTCACCTTTTTTGTGAATAAAAAATGTTCACACACTGGTGATGTATTTTGCCTAATATAGATTTTAGGATCCAAGAATTTTATCTTTCAAATGATCTCCATCAACTAAATCAAGGGGATATGATAAGGGGGTGTTTAAATGGGTTTTACACGTTGAATGATAATTATATCTATGTAAAATTATCTATCACTGTGATGTATCATGAAATCATCTGGGAAGATGTTTAGAAAAGGATCCACTATTGTAGGAAAATATGAGAGGTCTACCACTGATACTAGTGAAGGATCCCAACATGAAATCTGAACCATGACCAACACAAGTTGACTCATGTCAGGAACCCCTTTATAATATTCAAACACACATTCTCTTTTCATCACAAAATTATCTCCTTTGGGTGATGTAAATGATACCCATTTTTTATTGTAATCAATGTGAGCTAGAAACCTGGACAATAAGTCAATGCGAAGAATAAAATTAAGACTTTTTATCTATGGAATCTTGGAATCCCACACATATATATAAATTTAAATGACTATAGAAGACTCTAGAAATCATTGAATGTGGTCTACATGCCTGCCTAATGGTCTATATAGGGAAAGATAACAAGAAGTCTACTCAGCTAATAAGTGAGGTATAGAAATAAATTTTCTATATATAAATGAATGTGAAATAGCGATATCAAAAAAAGCTATAGATAACATTGAATTGATCGAAATCAAAACTTGAATAGTAGATGGTTATTCACAACAGTCTACTA
The DNA here is from genome assembly GCA_963277665.1 of Viscum album. NCBI lineage: Eukaryota > Viridiplantae > Streptophyta > Magnoliopsida > Santalales > Viscaceae > Viscum > Viscum album. Next base: position 712,087,265 of record OY728162.1, read on the forward strand.
GATTTTGATTCACTACATATACTGCCACTACCTAATCTCTACGAAACTATCCCAACGATGCATGGTCCTCCTATGTTGTAATCGTCTATGGCTAGTACTAAGGATCCAAAAAGGGTATGTCGGTCATAAATCAAATCTGTATAACACCCCTGATGATCCTTTTCCTCAATTCCCTAGAGAATAATTATGGGAGATTCCACATCTTCCAACATTTCCTTCACTTATTTTGAGGTGTTCTATAGAACATGTAATAATGTTCAACCTTTACATAGTAGAATCATGGTAGAACTCATCACGATAGGTATTAAGAAGCAATAATCGGCTCCACCTTTATACTAATACCATATTACAAAATCAAACTAATCATCAATTCATCATGGTTCTGGTTGGTCCCTAGATTAATCATGGTCCTACCCTATATATGGGTCCATAATCATCATCTCTACACGTCATGTGCACTCACCCAAGACATATGTGATGGTCCAGCTATTATGAATACAAAGAATACACCTCAAAAGAATTGTAAGTTCACACAATAAGGTAGTAAACAATAAAACATAAATAACATTTTATCATAAGAATATAACTATTTCATATAAAATATATGATCAATATCAATTAAAGTAAGAAGATAATTCTGAAATAGTCATTAAATGAAGTACCATATATAGGTATCACAGGATGCCCAATCCCCTAGAAAAAAAGCATCAAACAAGGAAAATAAGATATGGTATTATCATATGAAATCAAGGAATAAAACTGCCTAAATAATGATGATCATTTTTCTTTAAGGATTTTGATAATTTATTCTAATGATATAGATAGTGTTGCAACCTAGACTACATTTTTCACCCATGGAGAACTAGATCACAGATCAAAGATGACTCTCCTGGGTTATTATTCAATAAGAAGATGGTTTGGAAATGAAAGACCCAAGGAGATTCCATGAAAAAAGGGATGTTATAAAATTAATTACATCAGATATTCCATCATAAGAATTAGTTATGTGGTATTTCAAAATGAGAGGGTTCCAATTCACAATATTCATTATTGATTCACAAATAGATCATAAATTAACATGAATATATCCTCTAGTTTGTTAAGTACAATTAAATCAAATAACCATAATTCAATAAAAATAAATCCAAGATGATATTAAAGATGCAAATATTCTTTGAGTTCTAATAATAAAAATAAATACCTAAAACATCCATCATTAAAAAGAAATTTATGTGTTCTCACAGGGATATTGTTGAAACATCAAAACATCCTCCAATACTCTAAAGGATTATCAGTCAACTATATTTATATTATTAGTATGTTATAGAGAATATATATAGGAAGATGGCTGATAAAAAAATACATTTTAAATGGTTAAAATTTATAGTATATCTCGATCAAATCAAGAGGGGTCATTGAAATTCTATATATTAAATAGTTCTATAAAAGAAAGAATAATTCATCAACAGATCGTCATAGAAACCACAAATATATAACAAATTCATGCTTAATTATCAAAGAGGAAGAGGAATAGGATTAATTCTTTAATAAAGACACATTTCTAGCCTCATCGGATTAGTATGACCTTGAAAAATGAAGGGAAAATGAATGAAAGAGCAGTAGAGATAAGAGGTAAGGAAATTTATTCGAAATTGAGGTTTTAAAGTCAGAATTGGGTATTAAAAATGGTTAAAACTATTTGGGATAAAAATAACATAGGGTTCATTAAATTTACTCTCAACCTGGGTGCACCAAGTAGATATGGGTACACATTGACTGGATTGTGGTGTATATCGAAAAATGAATACCTCTATTAACTCCACCAGTTGTCCAGTAGTAGTTTATAGACACCATAAATCCATTCCATCACCCATATTTCTCAAAATTGATTCCCATACGCTTTTCACAAAAAACCCATCTTTACTAATACTATAGATGAATAAAAATATATTGAATAATTTTATAAACTCAAAATCATATTGTATATAAAATTTTACAACTATAATGATGTTATATTAATTATTGTAGTTATTTACTTAGAATTAATTGGGGATTACATTAGATTACATAATATATTCAAATAAGTTTATATTATATATATATTATAACATATTGACCATTTTTCTATATTAACATAATGTTATAATATATAATCATATATATAATATCAAATTATTCCTCTATAGTTCCTATACACGATGAGAAACATTATATGTTTTGATGATATCTTTTAAATATTTATCTTATGGTCACAATGATGAATTTTGATGGGGATCATAGAATATTAGATGTCTGGTATGAGTGACTATAAGAGGATGATGATTTATCTAGTGAAGTTCAAACATTGTGATATCCATGTTGGGACATCCAAAATATTGACCCACCAATAGAAATTATGAATGTTTACATGTCATTGAGTATCACTATATTTTAGAGTGTGCAATGGTCCATAGAGTTTATTATTATTAATAATAGATATCCTCACTCATGTATGTAGATTTATTGATGAATCTCATTATGCATTACATTTATGAAATGTTGGATACATTGGGTATGTCACGATCAGTATGTTATTAATGAAAAGGTTAAGGCATGTTCTATCCCATCCATTTATAGAAGATAATTTATTATCCATCTAATTGGAATAGAAAAACTGAAATAAATTACATGACCATGGTTATTTATAAAAGGTCATTATGAATAATCAAAGAATTATATATGATGAATTAATGGCAATGGGATTAAATTACATAGTACAAAATCATATGTGGTTTTCGAAATTGTGATATTAACTTCTTCCTCCTGAGTTCGTTGAACCATTGTTAATGTAATATTTGAATTAGGAAATTCCACCTAATTCTAATGGGTAAAAACCCTAGCGGGACACACGTTCAAGGTAATCGTTTATTTTAATTAAATATTAATTGAGTTTAATTATTGCAATAAATATTCTTCTCTAATTTGATAAATAATGTTATTTAATATTTATTAATGGAATTAAATAACTAGATATTTATTCACAAGTTAATTATTTAATTAAATGAAAATAAAATATTTATTTATTAATTTTCTCTATGAATAAATATTAAATTAAATATTTATTTAGGTATTATATAAATTTCATGGAGAATGAGTTGACCTAGATGATGTTTGGTAATAAACATTAATGTGAATGATGGTAAAATAATATTTTCATTGCACCAATAAGCTCATTCAATGAGAAAATAATATAATTATTATTATTACAAAAAAATTAGTCATTTAATGGGTTAATATATTATTAATGGACTATGTGTAAATAAATAAATATTTAACTCCAACCCATAACTCCATAAAAATACTCATATCTCCATTGTAATAGGGTTGATGAATTGGAGAATTTTTGTGCATAAAAAATTCAGAGCTTTGTCTCTCCACACCAAAGAATAATACATTGTTTCTTATCTCATTCTTTAGAGAATCACCTACCACTTCCATATTATAAAAAAAAATAGTGGAAGGAATATTATTCACAACCAATAGAATCATCATAGTGATCAAGGCTAACTACACATAATGATTGATCCACCATAAAGGTACATAACCTTACATCATCATTGTTTGAAGATAAAAGGATAACATGTGAACCACCACTAGATATATTGTGTACTTGGATACTAAAAGAATAATAATGGTAAATAGAAAGGGTTTTGGATGATAAAAAAATTTATTGAGAACTTATATCAAGACATATGTATTCTTTCTTCGAATCCATTTAAAACTAATTATAATGTTTACATGAATGATCATCTTGGATTTTAGTGTATTTTCAGGTTTCATAATTTTTTTCAATTTTAATATATCCCACGTATTGAAAATCATGGAATATCTAGTGAATCAAAAAAATTAAGACTCATACTAGAACCCAAAATGTGCTTCTTTTAGACATAGAAACATCAAGTGGAGTCAAATACATTACTTTCAATTTATAATTATTTAATTATTATGGATCATTATTTGAGATTAACATTAGTTGTTCATTTCATAATTTTTTTTAAATCAAATAATTGAATTATCTTCTTTAAATTTTCATTTCTCAATCATATATAATCCAAAACTAGTTAAAAAATGTAGAATTAGAGAAGAACCATAGGGGATTTTAACATAGTTCTAGGGTTAAAATGTATTTAACTCACAAACATGTCTTATAATAACACATTATGTGATGATCATATGGTAAAACATTTAGAGTAATTAATTAAATCCCATATGATATAATTAATTTCTGTGAAATGTAAGTAATACACATTAATTTTTTAATTCATTCTTAATGTGATTAATTTACAAGAAATGTAATTAATTGAGACACTATTCAAATAGTTCACATGTGATTTAATTAATTCATATGTGGTGTAGTTAATTCAAACATGGGGTAATTAACTAATAAGATAGTAATTAATACACATTAAATGTGACTAACAAACACACAGTCTAATTAATTCCCATGGCTGGTTACTAATTCACACTCAATTTAACTAAGTCAAATCCTTATAATTATTATATACTCAGATAAGTGGAATACATTCATTTAAAATATTTACTTCACATAAATTAAATTACACATAATGTAAATTAATTTATTGCACTATTTAACATCATAAACCTGAGTTATGGGAGTAATTAATATGACAGTACATGTTGTTCATTAAGTTTTATCCTATATGAAATGCACAATTAAATTTGTTTAATATTTGAAACTACAATTCATATATTTTTCTTTCAATATAAAAAATTATATTGCATTAAAACATATATGGAACATATTTTTTATGTATTTCATGTGTCATTAATTTGAATGTACAAGCTATAAATTTATAAAAAAAATCATATACAGAATATGCATTCTGGGTGAATTGTATACAAAAAGAACCATAATATTTAATTTCGATAGATTAATTCTGAGTAGCATCCAAGTACAAAGCTATGTAATATTTTATTAAATTTAGAATAAAAAATAAATTATCTTATTTAAAATAAATTTTTATGGTAATATATAGGATGATATGATGTGATCATATAATTTTAATTAGTTGACTAATAAGATAACTAATTGGATTAATTCATGGATATTTTATCTTATTGAAGAATGAGTAGAAATGAATTCAAATTACATATTTCAAATGAATATTTTTTGCATGTGTATGATTAGAAATGAAATTTGATGAGACCGATGTCTGTGTTGGTTTTATTTAATTGAATTTTTTATGGGTCTACAATGATTTTTTATTAAATTAATTTTTATAGCTAGTGTGTAATACCTTTCACATTTATTTTGTAGGACCCACATGCCCATGGCTGTTTTATGTAATTACCATTAACCAATCCTTGTTTACCCTAAACTATATTTTATTTATAAATCACATTTAATAAAGAAATTATCTAAATGTGCATGGATTAAGTCGTTGGTGGAGTCGAGGTGGTTGCAGTTCAGGAAAAAACTGAGGAGAAACTAACCCTAACAAAACATATATTGATATACAAAAAATATATAAGTCATTTAGATAAAAGGATAAAAATATTTCCCCTACAAACATTTGTTGATTTATTTTCACCTTCGTAAATCAATAATTTGATAAATATCATATTATATAAATTTATCTATTTATTTATTTTATTATTAACATTCATAAGATTTATTATACCGATGAATGACTATGATTAGATAAATAAGTGAAAAAATAGTTAGATAAGGAATTAAAATAAATTAATTATGTATAAATATTTTATTTTAAAGTGGGTACCGTAAATTTAAAATCCATCTAATATAAAAAATAAATTTAAATTAAAAAAATATATACATACTATATAAAATACCTCCATTAAATATTAATATAATATAATCCATACAATACATAAATAAATAATAAATCTACATAAATAAGTATTATTCTAGCCATTGTTGGGAAAATTAATTTTACAAGAGAGTTATTAGGAATGTTTTGGGTTTAAATTTCAATTTAACATCTAGACGAGTGGCCCTTTATAGACATGATATAACTTAGAGGTAAGTGTTGAGGTAACTTGGGAATAGGTTTCTGGATTTGGGTTTCTACTGAATGGATAAAGGAGCTATAAGTATGTAGTTGGGAAATAATATCTTACAAAAAACAACTTTGAGTAATTTACCAAGTCTTGGATTGGGTTACGTGAAAGGGAAAATGGATCCATCCCACTAGAAAGTCTATGATACAAATCATTCTGAGTCAAATGGTTCAGTCTATAGGAATTTGATAAAATAGTGGGATATATAATTAAATTTATTTCATTTCACATTTGGTAATTAGATAATGTAATAAAATATTAATCTAATTTTTTAGAATAAAATTTTACATTCTACATCAACAAATAAATCTCTATAAACTATCTTACAAAATAAAAATATTCCTACCCATTAACCCATCTAGTAATCTAATAGGCACTTAAAATCATACTATACCAATAATGGATGTTATATGTGTTGGGGTCCCTAATGCTGGAGCTTCCCACTTTAGAGGTGAGTTGGGAAGAGTTAGTTTTCTATTATACACATTTAGGTGATGTGATAGACATATAATGTTTAATGTTATCAACATTAAATAGTGAAATTAATAAAACACATGAGACACTGAATGCATATGAAATGTTTTATCCATCCTCATGATCATTATTAGGAGATAGAAATTGAAGAATGGTTCCGGATCTCCACAAAATTCTTCATATAAATTAATTGATAAGGTGTACCTGTTAGAACTTATATAGTCAAAATAGATTTCTACATCGAGTTTTGGAAAATTCTATTTTCCATACCAACAAAAGAATTTTCTAATAATTATATTCTATCCTCATTTCCTTATAGATTATATAGCATAATTATAAATTTTTAAAATGAAATTTATAAATAATTCACTCCCATATTTCTTCACTATAATTTCCCATAATGATAAGGAAAATAGGGCTGAATAGTATTTTTTCCTTATAGAGAATAAGAGGAAAGGAATGGAAAATAGAACCAATTCTATGTCTAACTATAAGGATTCAATTAAATACCATTAAAATAAGTGGAATATATAATTAGAAGTGAGATAGTATGATATTGAAATTATCCAATGGGTCAAAAGGGTGGTAGAATAAAAACAACACAATGATAAGTAATAGATTTGATGCTTCTACTATGTTTTTAATAAAGTGTCACATTTAAATTTTTATTTTTTTAATATATAATTTCTGTATTTAAACAAACTATTATAAAAACATAGTATTTGTGTATATTTGAATAAGTTTCATAGGTTGTGGTGATTTTGCAAGATGTAAATGGGGATAAGTTGGAATCACAAGCCATTATTGACCACCACCTCACAATGTAAATGGGAATGATCTTAGTTATTCAAAATTGTAACAATATACTAAAAATTTAAAAAAAAGTATGTATCTAAATTAGATATGGATGGATTTACATTATTTTTTAGAAATTTAATTTAATTCATTAATAAATAAGGTATATGTTACGGAAAATAACAATTACGTAATTTTCATTTTCTATTAAATTATGATAACCATGTGTTAGAAATAGATATTGAATATTATTCACATCAATCATTCCCCACCCATCCATTGTGTCATTTATTAGGTCACATAAACAATAAACTATTGAATAACTTATATAAAGATGGTTATTTACATTAATTCAATCTAAACCAACTTGGTATTTTTCTAGCTTGTTTATAAGGTATAATGAAAAAATTACCATTTAGTAAAAAATGTGAAAGGGCCACAGATCATACCGTCTTTTTTTAGACAAATGTGTGTGGACCATTTCTAGTTGAAAAAAGTGGTGGGTAACCATACTATATAACTTTTATGGAATATTTTAGTAGGAATGGATATATCTATATAATTTGGTAATAGTAAGAATCCATTGGAAAACTCAAATAAATAAAGAAAGATATTAAAAAATGAAATGGTAAAAAGATTAAGAATATATACATGTATTTGGATGATAATATATTAATCAAGTCTTGATTGATAATTTGATGTAGTATGATATTTTAAAAAAACTCACTGATCCTTAAACAGCATAGTTTAATAGAGTTTGTGAAATAAAGAACCAAACCATGCATGATATGGTGAGGTCAATGATCAGTCAAAAAAATATTACACTTTTATTTTCAGGATATGAATTATAGACATACAATGCCATATCCAAAAAATTAAAACCTGAATATGAAAATTGTATAACATTGCAAATATGGAGTGGAAATAAAACCATGCGGTAAAACATAAATGTGCGGAGATTTGATTAAGTTGATAGGGAATATTCAGGAAATAAATTTCCATGTTGAGAAATAATGTATATATTTATTGGATACCCCATGAAAACAAGGTGATATTAACTATACAACCCATCAAATAAAAATTTAATAGTGTAAATTCACATTGTTTTCCCTGATAGGGTACACATATCTAAAATTAATAGTCGGAGTGAGATAAACCTATATGAAGTCTATAATCTAGATAAATATGAGTTGGTATATAAATAAGTTCCACAAATTAACATGGGAATAACAATTTTAGATAATAATGTACTATGTATAAGTATAAGAGAGGTTATGGAACTTGAACCATATAGAGTTATATTCACCGAGGATGGTTACTCATTATTAGTTAATAATAATGATCTGAAAACCTATGAGGAAGGAGTAGGTGTCAAAGTTACAAATAAATAGACTGGAGAAATAAATTATAAAACATATTCCTTGTATTAAATAAATGTGTACATTTTGGTCGATCCTTTAGTTGATGTAATAATCATCAGTTTTATATAGTTATTCAATAAAAAACTAGATTTGGATGGCCTAGTCTATACTTATAATACTCAACATGTTACAAAATGTTGCAAACAACATCATGGAATTGACTTGGAATTTTTTTTCACCAGTGATAATTCTCAATTCAATTAGAAATACACCTTCCATAGAAGTATACCATGAATTAGAGATTTGAATAACTGATTTCAATTTTTTTTCCTTAACCAGAACTGTCAAGAAGATGTCTACATGACACAAATGTGAGGGTTTGGGACTAGATAATATTAATAAGGTATTCGTGTTATATTAATATATATATTTATAATGGAAAGTACCAGGGTCATGGAAAATTAATTTCAATAGAACCAAAATGGAATTTGGTATCATAAGAAACATTATGATCCTCGGGTCTATTAATGTTTTATTAGGATGGTAGTCCTTTTCTAAATAGTATATTTCGATTACATTTTAATTATTAGAAATGAGATATAGTCGTACAAAATGTTATTCTTCCTCATAAATGACTTAGTTGAAATAACATATGTTATTTGGATTATGATCCCTTTTGATAGATATAGGAGACTACATGGTATAAGTTAGGGTACATATATTGACATGATATTTAGGAGATTCAATATAGACCAATCCAATAAGTGATTTTTTCCAATGTCACATGATATTCACATTTATTTGGAAATATATCTTCAAACGACAGATGATAGATAGAGAATCAAAAGGGTTCAAGCCATGTTAATAATAGAGATAGTCATGAATTCCATTCTATATACTAGGATAGATATTGCATATGCCTTAAGTGTAGTAGACATATATCATGAATATATAAGAGACTTCTATTGAATGGTTTGGAAAACAAACCTTAAGTATCTAGGAAAAAATAAAGTTATATCCCTAATATATATATATATATGAGATTCAAAGATGGTCATCAAGGGATAATATTATAGTATTTTAAATTAGATAAAGATGATTTCAAATCAGTTTTTAGATACACATTCACCATTAATGGAAGAGTTGTGAGATGTAAGTGCTCAAAATGAGTATTGGATACTGATTTTATAGTGGTGATAGAGTATATTAGATATTCTGATGATGCTACAGAAGTAGCAAGGATAGAAAATTTCTTCCTAGAGATGAATTTTATTTCAATTAATAATCACCCTATCATAGTAAAATTGAAAACAAAAAACTGTTGGATTCGTCAATATGACCTAGGTTATATCAGCAGATGAAGAAAAAACTCCAAAAGTATCATATCTTGAGGTATGTTTCTAATAGAAGAGAAGTTATAGTGATAAAAAGTTACATGGATGACATTATGGTGTATTCTTAACAAAACCCCTATTTCAAAGAAAACATGATCTTCATGCGATATCTATCATAATAAAAGTAATTAGAAGTTGTCTTTAGGCCATGTTGGATTTTACGGGAGTTAGTTTTATAAAAACCAAATGTTTTGTACATTATATTACTAAATATATTTAAATAATTTAATATTAAAACTATCTTATCACATATTGATCTCAATTTTTCATGACTTTAATGTGATAATGTACTAGGGATTCCATAACATGGAAATAAGTCATAATATTTCCCCGCTATCATGAAAACCTAAATATGATATAATGATATCTCGTAAATATTTACCCAATGACCAAAATGATAAACTATGAAAGAGATCATAGTTTCTAGAGAGTCCAGTATGAGTTCTTGTAAGAGTACGAGGTTTAAACTGATTATGTTCTAAATTAGGGATATCTAATATGGGAGATCATGAGCATATACCCACCTATATTAATTATGAAAGTGTTCATGTAATCATTTATTATTATTTGAGTGTGTGAAGTTTTCTACAAGGTTAAAGATAATGATTAATACATATTATAACTCATGTACATTTATGTATCGATGAAACTCATGATTAACGATGTTTAATCTATTTATGATATGTTGGGTATGTCATGATAGATATGTTATTAAAGAACATATTGGGGAAGGATATTTCCATTCCTTTTATGGATGTTAATATCTCATTCCTTTGTAATGGAACCATTAAAACTAATTCCATGGATATAGAGATGTTCAAATATTCATTATGGATAATCAAAGAATGATATATCTTGCATTAAGGGTGATGACACAAGTATGAAACCTACTTGATAATATATATAGATAAAATTATTATATTAAATTGTCTGCAGTCATATATGGTTATCGACATTGTTAAATTAATTTCTTCCTCTAGGGTATAATGTTCCACTACTATATATAAATCATGAAATTTGGCCAGGCTCACATAAATCCACTATGAAAGATGCCTAGGGGTCAAAAAAGAAGTGTATCTACAAATATTAATAAAATTATATTTGAAATTAATTATTGGATTAAGTTTTAATCACAAGTGTGAGTAATAATTTTATTCAGGAATTACTAATCATAAAAATTAAATTCATATTTATTCAGAAGGTATTTATTTAATAATGGGGAAATATAATATATATATATATATTAAATTATTATTAAATGAAATATTTATTCGGGTATTTGATAAACTCCAAGTAGGTTGAGTGAACGAATATTTGATCTATCAAAAAATATTAATTTTCATGATGGAAGAAATAATAATAATAAATTCCCATGTAATATAATGCATTGAGAAAATTATAATGACATACTCATTTCATGCAACAGGGTTAGTTAAGGGTTTACTATATTATTAAGGGATTATGTGAAATTAAATAAATTCTATCCATAACACATAACTCTATATATATACCTTTATGTCAATTATTATAGGGTTGATGGAATTGGTGAATCATTATTCACAAAAATCTAGAGATCTCTTTCTAAATTCTAAATAATGCTATAGAGTTTCTCTTCTAAAGCCTAAGAGATTGTCCTCTATACCATATATTCTAAAAAATGAGGGTACAATAAAGATTCATCATGACCAAAAAAATTGTAAAAGTGTACAAGGAGAACACTTTATGAATATTTATACATTGTTCTAGCACTCAATAATCTGTTGGGGTTGTATTGAGATCAATGGAGAATATGTGGATCACCAATTGAGGGATTCTATAATTGAGGAATTCAAGCATAACAAGAGTAGACCAAAATGGTTTAGGATAATCACCATGATCAGAAAATATAGATCTCAAGACGAAAGTGTTCTTTTTTCCATATCTAGTTAAATTAATTATAAATTTAATGTGAAATATCATTTTGGTCCCGATATGTTTGTCAAATTTTAATGAAAATGTTTCATTGGTAATGTATCCCATGTCATGTACATCCTAGAATATATATTGAATAGAATAATATATGAGTTGGGGTAAACACTATAATGTTCTTACACTATTCACAACAACTTTATTAATATATTTATTCTCATGAGGAAATTATATTACTCTTACCTTATACTCTTGCTAATTAATTAGTATAACATATTCTTGTTAGGGTTGGTTCTACCAACTATATAAACGATGGTATAATTTGTTCCATATTAACAATATAAATGAAGATAATAAATTTAATATTTTTAATATTTGTTATTAAAGAGTAACTTATATTATGAATATAGTTCTAGAATAGTGACACACAATTGAATGATCAATGTAAATCAACGTACTATTATGAATAAATTACCTAAAACATTCTCACCATGGAATTAATTCTTGTAAACTATTCCCATACATTAAATTAATTTATCTTGAGAATAATTAATTCAATTCAACCAAAATTTTACACAACATTTTATAATCTAGTATATATGAACATGGTATCAAAAAAATATGGAATGCCATCTTTATTGTATAATTTGTACGAAAAAATAAAGATTACAAACAAATGATGATGAAAATTAATAATAAGTATATAATATATGTGAAATTAATAAATATTAATGAATCAAATAAATTATTATATATGAGAATATGTTTATGAAATAAAACATTAATATTTTTATAAATATTTTATAGGAGGTAAAATTATTTTAAAAAATTCAGGAGTGTAGGTATGATTTTTTTCATCTCAAATTCCCTTTATTATGATATTATTCATATTCAATAATTTTTTTGGGTTTATATACTACAAGGGGATGTATTTTATCATTGTTTTATTTTAATTTAAAAATATTTATAAATCTAACAAAGATTTTCTCTTTCAAGGGATTTTGATTCAAAAGTTCCCAAGTTGTAAGAGTTTCATAACCAACCTATCATTAAAATTGGATTTCAATGACTAAATTTTTATTACGGTAAACTTAATGTTATTTATTTCTAAAACCCCATATATTTTCTTCCACTCTATTTATTCTTGAGATTTAAATTTATTATTTATATTTCTAGTCCCTTGGGGTCACAATTCAACCAAAATAATATTTGTAAATAAGATTGACCTTATCTATTATATTTAGTTATGAATCATTCTCCTACACAACCATATTCATTATATTGTTTCATGAATGTCATTATCTATACATACATATAAACGTATGATTACATAATATTAAATTTTACAGTCTTTATCAGGGTTTTAAATAAATATTTTTAAACATTTTTTGTGTGAGTCATTTTTATGGATTTTCTATGCTTTATATAAGTTTGGAAATAATCTTCAATTTTTACTACTTTCCAAAATGAAAAAAATTTCCCCTAGTTGAATCAATATTTATTTTTTAACCTTACTCCTTAGGTTTTATATTTTTCCATATTGAATTTTATTCTCATTGATTCATATGTTATTTTATTTTAAATAAATATTATAGAAGTAAATCACATGTATTCTTATTTTTCATAAAAAATTATAATGATCTTATAAAATAATTCTTCATCTATGAAAATATCCTCTAATATATATGATTCTCCATTGGGGATATTATATAATGAAAACTTCCACCATATTTTTTCATATGGACAATGAAAATGTATTATGTATGATTTAATGGTACCCATTTACTTCCAATGGGGTAATTAAGTTATAAATGAATTATGAATGTTTTTGTGGTCATATAAGACAAATATGTATGGTATATCATTGTGTTATTGGTGGGTCTGTTATAGAACACAAATGTTTTAGATAAATAATATATATCATTAGATGATTGGGAATGGGTAGTGAATCCAAGACTCTATGATAATCTATCTACAAAGTGAATGGAAGGTCCTTTATAGTCCTCTAATGCATTGGATAAGCCTCATGTATCCAGATTTTACATCCTACAGATTGAGTATCAAACATATATTATTATATTTCTCCCTCCACTATGTGATTATGGACATGAAAGACATCTCATACATAAGGTATTATTTTTCAATCTTATTTTTATGACACATTCTTAAGACTATTTTTTGTTTTCATGGATCAAGATTTATAACAAAGGTTTCCACTTTCATATATATCATTTCTAATTGTTTTCCAAAATACTTATGGTTTGACTCTTCATTTATGATCTATAATAAATTGGGAATTAATCTATTGTGTTATGACCATTTATATTAGTTATTTTATCATACAAACAAGCACAACTTATTCTCACATATGATATTCAATTGATATCTTCTTGATTTTCACATTACAATGAAATCACCTTTGCATTGCTAATGTTTCCAATTCCTTGGTGATGAAGAAGAGTATTATATATACTGTTTCTAAAAGAGTGCCAGGAGAGAAGAAATTTTTTTGGGAAAAGTTGTAATTAATATAAGATAATTTGGTTATGTATCTAATCTATAAAGGTATTACCCCTATTGGTTTTTGGTAGTGATTTATTATGAGTAATAAGGAATAATATTTGGAAATATTGAAATATTAATTATTTATACACTTTAGTTTCCTAAATTTGTAAGAGACTGTTGTTTTGTTATTTTTTGGGGGATTAGTTTATTAAAAATAAGATTATATTAATGAAAATAATATATGATAAACAGAATACGTTGTAGAAAGTGTATTTAATTTCAAAGGTTTTAATGAATGTTTCATAATATAAGATAGATCATGAATAATTTTACTTAATATATGATTTCATAATACTATTTTAAATTCTGAGACTAACCTTTTTGGTTTATAGTCAATGGTTAGAACCAGGATGAATCAAGTTAACAATGAATAAGAAATATAGTGAAATTAAATTCCTAATACGAAAGAACACATGATGGGAGATATGGTAAAATATCTAGTGGATACGATCGCCCACCTCTCTCAATCTATGAAAAATAACAAAAATATAATTGAAATCCAAAATGAGAAAAATAGGGAAAAAGTTTCCATTATGTCCTTCATGTAGCAATTTCTATTACTTTCTATTGGGTTTTCAATTATCCAGTGCCTGGGGAATGAGAATATTACATTAGATTTTAATCAATTCTAAGGTGAAGCTGATCAATTGTGGAACCTAATAAATAACTCAATTGAGAAGGAAGAAATGAATTTTTTTTGGAATAAGAGGAGTCTAGGAGGATATTTTTCAATTAGTATTTCCCCCAAAATCATCATACTAAAATATTTTTACCTTTTATAGAGCTATAATGAAAGGGGATGAATCCCTTGGTATCCATGAGGATAACTTCATAATAACTTCATGGAATGATTATGATTTTTTCATTAGGAATGAAAGAGAAAATCAGGCATTTCTTTATTGGATTAAAACTATGCCTCCAAAAAATGTTACTGAAAAGGGAAATAGGTTATAGTGAATACATTGATCGATGTCATTTAACAGTGGAAATCATGAATTATTGATACCCATTGTTGAATGTTTTTAGGATAATTAAGATAAAAATGGATTTTTGATAAAAGTAAATGAGAAAACCGATAGAAGAAAGAAAAATAATTTTTATATAAATAATATTAACAAAAAAAATTAGTTCCTCTAAAGGAATAAAAATTTTCATAATTTTAAATAATACCACAATAAAATCATTTAACAATTGACACTATTTTATTTATTTGAACTCAGAACAAAATAATTCCTATTTATTTTTTATTGTTCACCATTAGAACTAATTCAATGTTTTCCATTATGAATTTTATTTTTACCAAAAACATGATTTATATAAAGTTTCCCATAATAAGAATATAATAATATTATTAAAATTTATATAATTTACTAAGAAATTCATTAATTTTATTTTCATGTTGATTACAAGAAACATTGGACATATGAGGTAATAAATTCTAATATTGATTTGAAAAATATCTTTATCTACATAAAAAAAAGTCATGTGATTTTAAAATGATTTTTATGATCCATTTTTAAGGATTCATAATTATCTTGAGGTATGAAACTATATATATTATGTCTATTATAATATAGTTTTTTTGAATCAAATTTTTTTAAGGAAAGTGGATTTCACCTCATCATCATGAGCTATAAACTTGGATTACAATTTAATTTTTATCCTAAGAGTCCATAGTAGATATATCATTAAATATAGATGTAACACTCTAGCTTGTCTCATAACATTCTTTCATTTCCATTCCCAATTATCACTTCCATGGGCATTGATCATATACCATTTAAATGTTGTGTTAATTTTTTCCTTGCAGTCATAGAATCTACCTTTCATATCACTTTTCATCCTCCTTTGGTAAATATTTTCAAATATTTTAATGAAATTTGTGAACTACTTTTTAATATGTTATACATGGATTAGATGATTCAACCATATTAATTATAAGTGAATATTCCTAATTTTGGAAATAATTGAGATTTTTACCTTCATCTTGCATCTCAACTTATTACAGCATCCATTTACCAATAAGTTCATTTATTATCATCTGTTTAACTGGGGTGGATTTTTTTATAGAAGTATATATACCATTCCATTTAGTAGGTAAAACTCTAAGAACTATTAACACTTGAATTTATTATAAAATTGGATCTCGTAAGGAAGAAATATTATTGAATATTTCAGTTAGTTTCTCATTCATTTGTGTGATGCTTTCACTATCATTCATTCATAAATTTTCAACTTTTTATTTTTTAGTAGTGTATTGTAATTTTATGACATTTTCAATTCCATCATAGGGAACAAAAATAGTTTTCCACATTTCAAAGTTAGTATAACTTTGAGATAATCTATTAAACATATCAGTACGAAGTCCATATATAATATCATTCTTTTCTTTTTAGTTGAAATCATATTCTTTTTTTCTGGACCACAATCCCTTTTTCACAATCTTTTATTTAAACTTCATAAGGCTTAACAACCTTTAAATAAAAATGAATTCATATATATTTTTTAATTATATAATTGTGAAAGCTTCCATGTATCCATTATTATCACCATTAATGTAATGATCATTGACCGTTAACATAGTTTCTATGAGACTATTCATTTTTTTTATTTTACTTCATTTGAATCTTTTTCTTAATATAGTTCGAGGAAATAAAAATATTTTAAATTACATAGGAACCAAAAACTCTTATATCACACGATTTTATCCATTTATTATCATTTGATACCATTTTTGTTAGAGGATACAATGATAGTCCTTAGTCCTCAAATATTACTTGTTGGTATTAGATAGAAACAATATAATATTAAATTTTTTCTAAAAATAGGAATAAATCAGTTGTTGTATTTCTTTTAAATGACTTGATGTGTTGGAATTAGTTTGATAAATGAATAAGTGTGGGGGGTGGAGTTTGACTCTTTATGACTTTTAACAAATTGAAAATTACCCTCTTAAAATGCTGCATTTCATTTCTCATATCATTAAGATGAGTGACTGGCGGAAACAAATAATGAATAGAACATAATAATGTATAGTGGTTCAAGAAGAAATGATCCCCTTGTCCACTCCACCAATGATCTACGAGTGATATTTGTGATTTTCCCTACTATTTCCATTTACTAAGGACTTCCAAAATAGTTTACAAGTGGTTTATACCTTTACAATATTTCTTTTATTAGGACTTCTGGTTATCATTCAAGGAACTATAAATCAAAAACTTTTTATTAGAAGTTGATAATCGTTCACTACCATGACTGAGTCCGAGCAGATGAAACTCCAATAAATCAAATGATATTGGTTTGATTGAGAAAAATACGTTTTTTCACATTCCGTAAAGAAACCGACAAATGTGTTTGATATTTGATAACAGACATCAAAATAAAAATAATCTTCTATATTTTGATAGGATATCATCAAATGGTGATATTGAAAAATCGATATAGATAAATAAATATGTATTTCACCAAAGATTAAGTTGAAAAAATGCTTCGCCAAACATGAAGTTGAATATGTAACAATAATATCCAACACTAGCGACAACAACAATAGGGAGTCTATTAGATAGATCAAAACATGAATGTGTCTGAAGCATTTCTTTAAAGGTAATGATACAATATTATTTTCTTATCACATATCCTTTTATATTCTATGAATATCTATAAAACTATATTTTAGAAGAATAACATATTAATAATTTTACTGATGATTGAACTATTTTAGGTCAAACCAACTCCAAAAATATAAAAATAAAAAATAATTAAATTTAAATATTTCCAAACGAGTCATAACATACCTTAGATATCAAATTTATTTAATCCATAGAAAATGAGTATTTGAATTATTCCATATACATTCATTTTTAGAGTAATTTAATTTTGGGGACACCATTGATGAAATTAAGGATACTATATATTCATTAAAATTACATCACTAACTATTCAAACATAAGATTACATCATATATAATATAACATCAAAAGTAGGGTTGAAAATTAATGGTTGTTCTAAAAAGTGGGGTTGATAATTCATACGTTTATTCAAATAAATGTAGAGTTTCATACATATTTATGGTTGATGATCTATAATTCTCTAACAATGTAGGGTATATTATTTATATTTTTTATTTTAAGCATAGGTTTTCTAAACCACACTTTATTCTTATAAATATAGGGAAAGAATAATGTTTCCAAGATACTTTGAAACACATCCAAAAGACTTAAAAAAATATTCTTCCAAAAATAAATGACTTGTGAATCCATCTAGATTAAAATTAAATATTCTAAAAAAAATCATTTTACTGAAATTATATTAAATTAATCATCATCAATATAATTAATTATAGTGTTTTGGATAATCAAAATAAAAAATAAACTAACAAAATTTTCTAATCAACACATGATAAAATTCTCTTCACTTTATGGATTTCAATATGACACCAACCGTGGTGTGGAACTCCCCAAATAAGGCTTATTTCAATTATCATGGTAGGAAACTATCATTTCATATCCCAAATACCCCATGATAAAATATAATTGCATGTATAATGAGGGTCTCAATTCAGAAACCAATTCCATAATATAGGTCCTTACACCCAATAATGAGGGATAATTATATTAATTGGTTGTGGAAGAACTCAATGATGAGGATGTTCATATTTTTAAGGGATATGTGGTGTTACATACCATTGAAATACCTATTCTTCATTAAGAACATGTGGTTATGTTTTCAAACTAATTCACAGCGGATTCTATTCCTATATTGAAGAGCTCGTATCAAATGGATCTTATTAAATTGAATGTGTTAAATAGAAAATTTTTATATAATTTTTTTGAAAAATATATGCCACAATGATTCACTAGGGGATTCACCTCTTATAGTTTTCATTAATAAGGACATAACAATAAATATTTCTATGTATTATAGTTAACACGACAAAATCATGATCTTGAATGAGTATCCTATTAACCATTTTTATGAATTTTTTAATCAAAATAGAATAGATAAATACATCTCAATGACTAAATTTATATCAAGATATAATCAATTAATATTTAATATGGAGATTATACCTAATCAATATTTTCATTAAATATATAAACACTATGTATTAAAATGGATTCCATTTATAAAAGAAATTTCTCCAATATCTTCATTGATTAGATGGATAGTGTCTTTTGAGATTAAATCAACCAGTATTTTGTCGTGTATATTAATTATATTCTCAAATATTCCTTGTTCAATGAATTCAATGAATATTATTTGGAAGTTGTGCTAAAGACCTTGAGAACATATAAAAATTATTTTAAATTTAGCCGTTTTGAATTATTTCTATAAAAAGTATCAATTTTGGGTCATGTAATTACATAAAAGGATGAATCTACTAGTCCTTCAACTACAGAGGTATTTAAATAATATCCATTAACATAAAATTCAATAGATATAAATATTTATCTTTGATTGGATATGTACTATCAGTGAATTTGGATAAAATTTTCTTTCTTTTAAAATCCACTAAAAAAGTTAACATGGAACAGAGTTTCAATTATTTGGATAGAGTAACATGAGTAAAATTTAAAAGATCTTTATAGAAGTATTTTCAATATGCATAAACTCACATTACCCAATAATAGTTAATGGTATTTGATATAAAATATTTCATTAAATAAGGTATTATGGTGTGTTCTAATTCAAAATGAAATGGTGGAAGATAATGCCTCCAATAAATCAAAATCCCATTATAAAAATTATCATCCTCTTAATTTATAGAACATTGGGATCATATTATTATTGGATTTATTTTGGATCATATATAATTAACTTAATAGGGAATGACACGATGGTGTAACAAGTTGATTTGTTGTACTGATTATTAGAGTGTGGTCTACAAATGCAGAGATTATATAACTTTTAAAATGGTGGGAGCTTTCACAAACCATGTGGTCCTTCATGGTGGGAAAAAGATATACCCAGATGTACCATAGATTTATGATATAAGTAAAATGGGTTTGATATATTCCACATGATGTTGGGATTAAACTTAATATTGATTGGTCACAAAATAATGGTGTGATTCTAGGTGGATGAGCTTTGCATAATCCATTTGATTTGATGTATCTGGATTTCAGCATGTTCTATAGACTGGGAGATCCTTCACAGTTGAGGACCCAACATTTATTAAGGTGATAGAGTTGTACCGTTTTAAAGAAATATCATTGGATTAGGTGGATACTGACTCCTCTATTATTCACAAGGCCATCCATAGTGATATCCTCATCCTGTGGGAAATATCATACTACATCCCGAAATTTGAAGGTCTTATTAGTAGTCAAATGAATCTCACCCACGCATGGAAAGTGGGTATCATGTTGGAAAATTTCTTGGCCTCATAGGACTCATCTAATTGTAAATGTTTTATATTTACTATTCTTGGTTACAACCCCCCAGTGTGTGATAGTTAATTCTGTGATAATACACTGGGTTTGTATTATTTTAGACCTCCCTAATTATTTGGTTACCCTCCCCCTCTTTCTTAAATAAATATTTCTTAACATTGGATTAATGGTCATAATAACATTAAAAATATAGAGGAATTATCTCTATGAGGAAAGTGAAAAAATATATTCTAATCACAAGGTCTAAAATTATATATTGACATAGGATTAAAAAATACTCGAAAATTTATTTTCATAATTGACCAAAGACTTTGACTACTCAATGACATACCTCACTATGATGGCAAAAAAGGTAGATGGTGCTCTATGTAAGAAATATCATGCTACCTTATACATGATAAATATAAAATGACACTCAATAATTATGGATTTGAGGAAGTTAGACCTTGAAATCAAAAGTGAAGAAAATAAATCCAATATTTATCAAATTAAAACCCAAACATCCGTCCATCTAATGATAATGATTGTATTTAATATTTATATAGAGGGAGAAAATAATGTATAGAATATTTTAGAGTTCAACATTAAAAAGGGAAAAATAATAATATTTATGAAAAAATATATTTTGTCAAAAAATTCTAGAATTGAATAATGAGATATCAAATAATGATTTTTTTTTAATTATTCTCTATATACCATAGTGAAAAAAATATCAATAGGGATTTCCAATATAATTTCTTACAATAAAACATGATGAAAGAGATTGTAAAGTATATATATTGACGCTTGATATTCTATAAAGTTAAGGCTCAATGGAAAAAAATTCTAAGATGATGATGAAACTATTTCACATACATGTATAGAATTCGGAAAAAAACACCATGAATTTCATGAAGGGTCTTCCCAGGACATACATAGGATATAATTCCATTAGGTTTATTTTGAACGTCTAAAAAATTCCATGAATTTCATTGATATTTCAAAATATTTCTTAATGAATTAATATTTCATTATATATATATATATATATATATTATAAGTGGTAAGGATCAATGGAGTAAAATATTAATTATATTTGATCCATATTTCAGGTTTAACATAATTTTATTGAAGACTCTTCAATGAGAATTGGACATAAAGTATATACCTAGAAAAAATATCATCCTCGGACTCATGGTCATTATAAAAAGTCAACTATAACTTTGGGGGATATACTAGGATCTTTTCAAAGGTATTTCACTAGAATTTGGGATAAAAAACTCCCCCTAGTAGAGTTTTCATAAAATAATACTCTCTATAATATCATTTGAATGAATCCTTGTATGTATCTATATGAAAAAAGGTTTATAAATCCAATATTCTCGCCTGATGTTTGAGAGAATAAGCTACTATGACTGGATATTTATAAAAAAAATGTTTGAGAATATTCAAACCATTAAGTTGATTCTAAACACTACTAAAAGTAAATAAATATCTCTATGAAAAATAAATTTGAAAGAGATTTTTAATTTGACGTCAGGGAAAATATATTCTGTTGAATATAACTATGGATTAGGGATGTGGGATTTGGTAAGAAGGGAAATTTATCTCTATTTGTGTGGGCCCTTTTAAAATAATCAATCATGTTGTACTAGAATCTTGTAATGATGTAACGATACGAAAACCCTCCAAATTGTATAAAAATTCCCACGTATCACATATAAATATGTACATACCCGATCATTCACATATTCTGAAATCTGATGCTTTATCATTAACAACCGACATATTTTTGGGTCGTAGGGATAATGTACTATGATACATGATCAGTCACCAGGTTAAAGTTATCTAAATAAATAAAAATATTAATGATGAAATTTCGGAACTAGATGATATAATTATAAAGATATTACCTCAATATAGTTTAGTAGAGATATAGAATTTGGAAATTGAAATTATTTTAATGGGGGTAGAATGCAACACCCCGTGATAGTGCAATGTTTTCCACTTTTGATAAATATTATGATTAAAAGATTATTTCAAATTATATACCAAAATAATACAAACTATGAAGAAAAAAAATTTGAAAAAGAATATCGAAATAAAAGGTATAATTTATTATCTTATGAGAATATAATTTGAAATATCATTTTGAATATTATAATATGAATAAAACAAGATGTTTATAAAAATACTACGAACATAAAATTTGTATCATCATGGATTTCCATAATGATTATAACCATGATTAAAAATATTTGAATAAGGATTATCATTATAATTATAGTAGACATTCATAGATATATTTCATTGAATAAGATTTATGATATTAGTAATGTGTATAAATCTATATGTAGGAATTAAATATGACTATTATTTATATGTTTTTATGGAAGTATGGTTGTTGGATATATAACCATCAAAAATACTATCCTCAGATATATAGTCATTGAAAATATGGTCATTCTATATATGTTTATTTGTTATTCATGTATAAAATTGGTATATTCAATTTTTTAAATTCGAAATAAAAAATTTAAATAATGAAATTAATAAATAATAAATATGGAAGAATAATAATAATATTTAAATAAAAATATTTAATATTTTTTATGTGTTACTTATTATAATTAATTAATAAATATGTGATGTATTTTTTAAATTTAAATAATTATTTTATCACTAAATATTTGTAAAGTTACATGATGGGAGTATAAATAATTAATTTTAATGTTTTTTAGTTAAAATCATTAACTTTTAAAAAATGTATATTTCTCAAAGAAATGTTTTTCAAGTATTGTTTATTTTTATCGTAATGAATTATTATTATAAATTTTTAATGATTATTACAATGTAACATTTAAATTTACAAAAAAATTATATTAGCACTCAAATAATTAATAGTTGATATAAAAAAACATTAATAATAATTCATTTTTTAAAATAAATGTTTCTTTAAAAAATGTTTTTTATATTTTAATTTATTTGATAAATGATAAATTTAATTAATTTAGAAATTAAATTACATTAAATGGAGTTCAAAATTTTAATCAAAACATAAAAAATAGTAATTTTGGTCAATTTCATTTTTTGGTATAGAATAATGTTTACAGCAAAAACAAATTTAGCACGATAAAGGTAAATTGAGCAAGAAAAAGTTTAAATAATTTTTAAAGCCTAATAATTTATATAAAATTAAATATAAATATATTTTATGAGTGTAATAACAACCCATATGTATTATTGAACACTTTCTATCCACTTTCGATGATATAATGATAATTTGGCATTATAGAGGATGATAATTTTCAAAGATTCCACTTGAAACTCACGTATAAAATACTCCATTAATTCCCCTTTTGAACCATTTTATTCATTTAATTCCTCTTAAATTTATTAATTTTTACTCTCCTAAATTATATTTTGTTTTTTTTGTTTTCTCTATTTCTTTGAATAAAGCCTGAATCCATTCATTTTATCGAAACCCGTATTGAGAAGTAGAGAATTCATCAAATTAAAAACCTAGTTATTCACCTTGTTATTAATTTTCCTTCACATGAACAATATTTATTAATATATTTATCTATTATAATGATTTCACATTAACATAATTATTCTTATTATAAATTTATTTTGCAAAAACTCTATACTATTACTTATTCTTTATTATAATATTTTTATTGCATTGGTTCAACCATGTACATGAATGAGGCTATACTATCTACACCTTCAATATGTGAGTGAGTATCATGAAATTAATAGAGGTTATATATTATAATAATGTGTAATTTAATTTTTTAAAATTTTCCAATAATGTTGAAATATGAAAAATGATAAATATAAAGTAACATGTTATTATGGGTAAATTACCATAATTATGCTCATCATGTATTTCATTCTCCCAAACAATACCCATAAAATCCATCATGTTAACATGTTAATACACTAATAATATTACAAATTGGTTTAGAAACCTTTAAAAATATAGGATTTATGAAATCTGTATCAAATAACGAGGATCATCACTTCTATTATGAAACTTTTAAAAAATAATGAATATTTCAAACTTCTGACTTTAAAATTAAATAATAATTAACTAATATATGTGAAATGAATGATTATAACAGAATAATATAGAGGGAAATATATCAGAATACTTTTATCATAAAAATGATTAATATGGTTATTTTTTATATAGGTGGTAAAAATGTTTTTATTCAAGTCGAGAGTAGAGTGAAAGTGTATTTATATCAATTCACCTTCATAGATATAATCTCCATATTCAATACTTGTTTTATTTTTTATAAATCATATAATAAAAATTGATGTACTTTATCTTATGTTTTATTTTATTTAAAGCAATTATAAATCTATATTTGGTATTATAATTCAATGGTTTTGAATCAAAATTTACTATGTAATAACGGTTTCTTTACCAATCATCTTTTGATATCGATATTGACTATGCCTGCATTTTCATTGGAAATAATATTTGGTATTTCCCTCAAAAAATATTTATTTTTAATTCACTCATTATTATTTGGGTTTAAATGAATTCTTATCATTTCAACTCCATTTGGTACACAATTTAACCAAAATAATCCACATAAATAAGACTGGCCCTATATCTTCTTTTTAGTTTGGAATCATTATCATCCATTTCTATATTCATTGTATTGTTTTATAGATGTCCTCATATATACCTATATTACGCATTAAGTTAATGTTTTAGTAATTTTATCATATTTACATGTTTTTTATCGAAACTGTATATTCATTTTTTATATGTGTCATTTTCTATTTATTTGATATTCATTATTCAGAATATTATTTTTCTAGATTTCCCCAAAAATTTATTTTCGTTCAATTATATTCATTTTTATTTTTGAAAATTACTCCCTATGTTGTCATATTTTTCTAGTGTTACTTATATTCCAATTATTTTATAATTTTTTTAAATAATATTTTTCATAATTTAATGATATTTCTTCTTATTTTCAATGAAATTTTTATTGATATTATAAAATTATTTTTTATCTATGTCAACATCATTTTATGTTAATTATGCCTCATTGAAGATATTTTCTAATAATAACATCAACATTATTCCTTTAAATGTATCAGGATAATTTAATGTGGATAGTTTCATGTTACCTGTTTCACTCTCAAATATTATATAAGCTATGACGATATAATTATTATTTTAAAGTTAATTTGGAATACATATATATGGTATATAACTATATGAAATGTGGTTCTATTATAGTCTTATAATTCAATGGATAAATATCACATCTCATTATATGATTTGGAAGTGGTCTCGAACGAAAAAATCCTAGGGGTTTCTATCTATAATTTATGGGTGGGTATATTGTATTCTTCCAATGCATTGGGTAATGCCTTCTATCTCATAAGATAACTTTCTAGAGATTGGGGGTATACATAATCAATTATGTTACTCTATACACTATGTGATAATGATTTTGGTGCAGATACTTGACATATGGAATTATTTTTATTCTTTTATATATTCTACATTAATATACAAATGTTATGTTTTCATGGATCATGATTTCTGACTTATGATTCATATTTTTTAAATATCATTTTAGAAGTCTTGCCAAATATCATATGTCATGAATTGTGATTTATGATCTTTGTTTCATTTTTCATGAATATCAAATGCTATTTCCATGCACCTTAATTATATTCTCATAACCACATTCTCATCATAAGCTCAATTGTGATATTTGATTGAAATAT
Source organism: Viscum album (assembly GCA_963277665.1). Taxonomy (NCBI): domain Eukaryota; kingdom Viridiplantae; phylum Streptophyta; class Magnoliopsida; order Santalales; family Viscaceae; genus Viscum; species Viscum album. The sequence continues at coordinate 712,113,977 of OY728162.1, forward strand.
CTTATGATTACACTTGGTGAGAATCTGAGACAACTATTTCATATAGGTATATTCAACATGCTATGAAAAATAGTAGTAGGTATGATATATCTAAAAGGGTATAATGATCAAATTCCATTTTCTTCTAGATAAAATCAACATTTAACTATGATGATAGGGAATCATTATATAGATTGAATTCCCATAATAAAAAACATGAAGGCCAAGAAGCATACATTACTTGTTTAAGTAGATCAATGTTACAATATAACCCCCATCGTTCTACCATATATCCTCTCCAACTCATCAAAATGATGTCATTTCCAAGGCCCAACATCATATTCTTACACACAGGTGTATAGGCTTGTATATTGAATAATATATGTCACTCCATATATTTTCCTACCCAAAACTATCTTGACATATTCAATGGCCACCACACACATATGTTTCTCAATTGGTCTAGAATTCACTATTTTAGAGTCTTATTGGCCCAAATTTGGTGGGCCAAATACCCTATTGGACCTAAGGCTATTTGTTGATAATAATGGTGTATGTTTTGTGTTTTTTTTCAATCTACACATGGATGAAAAGGATGTTTGCAAAGAATGTGGTCTTCGATTTACATTGGAAGCATTACGGAAGGAGGACATGTTTCATTATATATGGAAAATTTTGGGGACTCATATTTTGTAATTTTTTCATAGGAATTTATGGAAATAAGAATGGAAACGTAATTTAGTAAAGGGAGAGAACCACATAACATGGGACATGGACTGCATACCACATCGAATAAAAGTTCGCGGACCACGTATGAGACAACATGAACATTATATGGAGCAATTCATAGAACTGAATAATTGTCTGCAGGTGAACGCATGCGGTATATGAAATTCAAGTAATTTGCGAGATTACAACAGTTTATCAGACACGGTCAGTATGTGGTGGGGGATATACTAAATCATATATTTGGAAAATCATTTATTATAATATTTTTTAGATTAATTTTTCATATATAAGGAGAAATAATCACCATCCTGAAAAATGAAATTGAGATTAAGAAATCCACTAGGAATTTAGAGAAGTTTAGAGCTATTCATGGGAAAAAAACTCTGTATAAGGAGGGGTGATCCATGGAAGAGAAAACATTCTGTGCAAGAGAGTTTGGTTTATGGAGGAAGAACACAGTTCATAGAGGATGTCCATCTACGGAGGAGAATCCAGGGTGGTAAGTTGAGCTATTGTGGTACACGGAGCAGAAGAATCCAATGGCAGAACACAAAGGCACTTCACAAATATAGTTTGGAAAGGTGGTTCACGGTGGATGTTAATGGACGCAGTTTACATAGAGGAGATCCACGAACCATACCCACTACTTAGTTTGTAGAGGATATAAATTGGTATGAGGAAAACCTGATAAGACTAAAAAGTGACCAAATCCATTTGTGAAATTAATTTCCACAACCATTCAGTGTGTGGGTGATTAAATTACATCTTTGGGTGAAAATGAGACTTCAAAAGAGCATCCATTTATAGTTTATGATTCATGATTTATGTCTAACAAATTGAAGATAGAATCATGTTGATAAATTGAGTGAAGATTCTTCCAACACAGTGTTCAAGGGGGAGTCAGTGGAAGTTATCTAAGGGATATAGTGTGTTATCCCTATATCATTGTAAAGGAAGTGCGCCTGGCACAATGTGACTGTGCTAAAATATTGTAGTCCATAACTTGTGATGATTAGTGGTATTTGGTACAAAAGAAACACAATCAACATATCCTCCTTGTATATAGCTCTTAGTGGTGAACTGTGTAAAATTATTGTATCTTTTCTTTTCATGTGATAGTTTGTTTCATATACTTCCTCTTCAGACAGGTTTAACAGATTCCTACCAAAATGGAAAAAAGATACATTAGTTTCAATGAAAATTTTACACCTTGATTAATCCCTCCCATCTGAAGGTATTTAGGGGCCCTTTAGACCCATGCACCTGAAGGGACAATAGAAGGCGTAAATGAACAAATCGAGTAAATAGTACTGTAGAAACAATATGCCACATCAATACCCTCGATAATACCAACTCTACTATAGTGCTATAATTTTTAATATAGTACCACTATGATTTACTCCTACTCATATTTGATTTTGAGTTTGATTCATTATTATGGGGTGACTTTACCTCTTGGGTAATCCTCCAACTACAAAAAAGTGTATCCCTTGAGAAGACTATTTGTGGGAGGTTGTAAAATTGATTTAAACAAAATTGGATATTTAAATAATATCCAAATAAATCCCTCCTCCATGTTTTTTGTTTTGTTTTATTATAATATGTATGGAATACAAATATAAAATTATATAATATGTGTGTTAGTTATACTTAGGTCACCTTAGATTGTATAAGGGGATGAATTATTTTTTGGGGATTATGTTATGAATAATAAGTGTATATGACCATGAAAAATATATGTTAAACCAAAGGTGATGTTGTAAGAATATAAAATTTCATAGGTCATATTTAATGTTTATAACATATGTAATATTAGGAATTCTTTTCAACAAATTTCATTATTTAATTATTAATTCATAGAAAAACAGTTCTTATTTTTGGTTAACGACTAGAATGAGGAGTGTAATGTAAAATAATATATCAACTTGAAATGTCATCCATGAAGACCCACTGCACTGCCCAAAAATAATTCCCAATCTCTAGGGACTAGACATAAGCACTAGGGAATCCTAGTTAAATATTTTGGAATTCTTTCTCCTATCAAAATCTTTTATTACACATATATGAATTGGACATCCAAACCGATAAATATGAAGTATCAATAGATATAAAAACCCTAGATGTCTATATAAATATATTAGTAATAGAATATATCAAAAAAAAATTCACATTATAGTTTATAAACATAACATACACCTGATACAAAACTATAAAAAAGATAAAAAATATCAAAAAACTAATAAGGACAATGTGTTCAATACCAATCATCCCAATAAACCAAAATCCCAAAACATCCCCACATGATCAAAGTCTATGAGCCCTATTTCTTCACCATCACACATCAACCATAGAAAATGATAATAAATAAGTGATAATGAATAGTTTGGTGACCTTTCCTTTTCACATTTCCCTCAAAAACAAATTTGTATTTTCCCAATATCATATAAATGGTGTGGTGAAAAATCACAATAAGATACCACCATGAATCTATATAAGGACATTTTTCATGAAAACCAATAACTCTACATTAAAACACATCTTTAAAACATGTTCACATGGAAACATAATTTTGGATATCCACTTGATAAACAGACATGCATAGGTTCCCACAATCCCATGATTAAAATTACCTTTACAGTCCCTAGAAAAGGCTATGTATTCCATTTTCTTATTAGATTTCACACAACCAAGGTCTCCCATGTGAAACACATTTGCAGTCAAATGAAACATTCAAATACCCCATTTAATAAATCAAACATGTGCATAATAAATGAATCATTAATCATAATTAAATAAATATTTAAGATCCTATTTTAAAACCCATTTAGAAGAATAAATCCTCTTTGATCCATTTTATCAAAAAAAATAATGCATTAAAGAAAATACTATTTGTAAATGATTTTAAAGGCATTATATTTAAAATATTTTTTTCTGAATATCTTCGACTAGGGAAGATTCAAAAATAATAACACATTTTGATGACATCTTGATAAAATAAATACCATAGTAAATCAAGAACCAAGGGTAATACATGGGAAAGAACCATTAAATAGCTACACTAAATTTTGAAATGAATGAACCCAAATTTCCTTCAACAAAAACTAGAACAATAAAGAATGAGGAATCCTTACACAAATAAACCATAAAAAAATAACATGAAACCCCATCCACAACACTATATTAGTCTACATATAATTAAATGCTTCCCCAATTTTATGAAAAAGGCAGAATAATGGATGAACTGTGATGGATAAATGGGAAATCAAGAAGGGTCTTTCTATCCTCAAAAGAATCCCCAAATATCTTGTTAGACCCACTAGAAAAATGAATGGTGGAAATATCCTTATGAAGGAAATATATAAAAACAATAATGGGGATAAAGAGGGGTATGTTTAATATGACTATCTTTATATAATTTATGTGAAATAAAAATAATTTAATGATATGGATAGCCCACATAGTTTTCCACACTATTAGAAAAATCAGGTCCCAACTATTTGGGAGTCACTGTCTCCAAAAAAAATGTTTCACGGTTCCAAGGGGTCCCTGAATGGTTACAAAAAATGTACCCAAACAATAACCCAAATATCCTTATCACATGGTTAGTCCCACAGTCAGTAGTCGCAGTGCACTGACCACGGTCCAAAAACTGTTCCCCTATTTTAGACCCTAGAAAGGCCAAAAATCCCTTTAAAAGAAAATAGGTAAGACCACTACTCCCCCACCAATGATTCAATCTTCCATATCTCATGGGTATCACTATTACACCTCAAAATAACATATGTTGAGGGTATTAATTTTCCATAAATTAACATTCTCTAATAATATACCATAATAATTTTGTAACAAACAAAAACATTATCAAGGGAAATTAAATTATTATAATTATTTTTTATTTTATGAATCGAAAAAAATAACCTTAATAGCATACCAAAATATGTAAAATTGAATGATGAATTAAATAGTAGGTATATCTAGATGTTAAGAAACCTGTACTGATGAATTAGAAACATGATATTTGGAATATTAATATGACATTTAGGGATTGTAATTTGACTAATAAAATAGTGACCTTGCAATTGAATGTATAAATAAAATATAGGTTTCTGATGAATGAATGTATGATGTATTTATTCCATGGAAAATATAAATAAATTTTTAAAAAATGAAAAATTAAGTTTTATTATTTTAGAAATTTATAATTATTTTTTAAAAAATTTATGATTAAATTAATAATTTAATAGATTTTTTTCAAAATTTTTATAATAAATTTTTATTTGTTTATTATGATTAGAATATAATCTTATGAGACATTAATTAATTTTTCAATGAGTTACAAAAAAAGTTATAATATTTAAATCCATATTTTCCAAGTAAATGTTTATTTTAATAAAAACATAAATTTATAATTTTTATAAAATTATATTCATAAAATTGAGTTCATTTTTTTGAATTTTACACATCAAAAAATGGTTGGGGTGAATTTTTAATATGTTTCTAAAATAACGGAATTTTTTCTGAATGGTGAAATACAATAATTTAGTTTATATAACAAATACATAAATTATTGAGTCGTAGATGATGTATGGCTGATGTAAGCCCATAATATTGACACATCAATTATTTTTTTATATATTTAGTTATAATACTCAAAATATTCATACATTTGAGCCAAAATAATAAAATAGTTAATAAAATAATGGGAAACACCCCTCTCCTCCACTATAAATACAATAATTCTCCACCTCTTCTACTGACATAATTAATGATTTGAGCCATATGAAAATTAAACAAAATACAAATCTCAAGTGCCTCCCATGCCTAGAAGCCCTTGGTCTCAACATATTACCAAATCCGTTACCCTATTGAGGTTCTCACGGATGAAAAAACCAAGAAGTAAAATATTCTATCATTTTCTTTTAATTATATTTGAAATTTATTTTATTTTCTTATTATCATATAACATACCCTTATAGGAGTGACATGAAAACTATAGTATATTATATATGAAAAAAATTTATCATCATAATGGAATAATTCATCATCACCTCACTTAACCTCTCCCTTTTGTTATAGAAATAAAAATGCATCAGCGGGGTAAAAATTTATCGCCTTCAAGGATGAAAAATTTTCTTTTTTTTATTTTTCCTCATTCATGTTTGGTCTTAAAACCATTATAATAGTTAAAATATATTTTAAAATTATTCTTATAACCTTTTTTGTATTTTTGAACAAGAATATACATGTATTTTTAAATAATAAATCAAAACAAGTTTACTGTGAGAAAAAACTGACCATAATAATCTAAATGATCATCACTAATGTCATATCTAATGATTCATACTCACCCCAATAAAAAATAAATTATAATTTTTTTTATTTTCATATAAGTTCAATTTTAGTAATATATTCCCATTTTATGTGATCTATCACACATTTATTCAAGTGAACTAATCAAGAAAACCAATGCAATGAACACTCCAAAATGATGAAATTGTATATTATAACACATCAAAATTAGCATAAATGAACTAAATAATATTATAATAAATCAGAAACATGTAGAAAATTATTCTAAAAAATTAATTAATGGATTTAATTTTATTATCAAAGACATTAATATCAAGTCCAGAACACATTCCAATACATGATTAGGGATTCTCCCCAAACCACCATTTTTCAATCGGGTTATGCTTTCTCTCAATTTACCCAAATGTAATTCATATTAATCATTATTTATTTATTCTAAATTCTTTGTATATGTACTAATCTCAGGTATCTAGATCAGATCATCCTTCATCAATAAGGAAATACTTCTTTTATAAGATTCCATTTTCTATTCCTCCCGATAAGCTAGCCTGATTAAATGTAACATCTCCAATTCTTACTCATTTTCAAGTATAATCCATAATATATTTTGAGAAGACATTATTCTTGTAAAATCAATAATTTGATCATGAAAATATATCTTGGTTAATTTATTATTTTATATAAAATATTATCCCACTTCATATTTAAATTCCCTTTAATATTTTACCTTAAACCACACTAATATATATTGTTTCTATTGTTTTTTAAACACACCTTTTTCTTGTTTTCAATTTAGTTTGAAATCATTTATCATGATATATCGCACTTTTATCTTATGAATTTCTATATATTACTAAAATTCAATTTTTAATGGACACCATTATTATATACCATTTTGTTATTCCTCTTGAAAGGATTACGATACCCAATTCCATCCATTGAAAACCCTTATGTTTTTTTGATTCTTTATGTATGATTCATCATGTGGAACACATATTCATGAACATTCTATAATGGATATGACCAAATAGTGCTCTAATGCATTGGGAAATGTTTAGTCTCATGATATGACATGTTGGGATATGGGGTGAACATGATTTCTTTATGGGAATTTTCCCCCCATGTGAATTGGTTTTGGTTGTTAGAGATGACACATGCTTATGTAATGTTATATATAGTTTCTAAATTCCTATGATGCTATTATTATATGTTCCAATGTAATATTTTTTATTCATACTTATTTTTATTATTGTTCCTTGCCTTTTATGTCATCATGTTTTGACTTCTAAGCCATGTGATATGTTTTATTCCTATGATTGTTTCCTTAATGGACTTTTTAGATCATCCCTTTTGTTCATGTAATCTGTAAGTTATCATATAATGAAATCTGAGTTAAATTGAATATAAGATATCTTAATGGATTACCAAAATAATTATATTTTATTTTATTCCAATGTTTTCAGTTTTAAGTGCCCAATCATCAAAGTATATTCTACATTACATTATATAGAATGTAATTTGATATTTAATTACAATTAAATCATGTAATATTATTTATATAGTGATAGTTCCATTATAGTTTGTATCTGATAAAGGACTAGTTATTTTTAGATATAGGTCTAGATCACATTATTAAGAATACTAGGGATAATTATATCACTATGGATAACCAAGTTTGAAACATATTGGATCAAAAGTTTGGATATACTTTTCATTTACGTGTTTATCTTTATATATTCAACGGTTTAATTTTTATATACATATTAGATAAGACCCCTAATTTTTCTTTATATTTCATATTTAATGGATGTAAATAGAATAACATGTGCCAATGTTCAATGTGACAAAGAATTTGATGAATTCTCTAATGATATGCCAGTGTTGATGGGAATAGGTCCTCAAAACACCCTAAATATACATTCTGAACTATCTCCAGTTGTGAATTATAACATAAATCATGTGGAACTCCATTATTTTCATAATAAATAAGTTTTTTTTGATGAATTCTTTATTTTGAAAATGCCTGAAATATTTTTTGGATATTCTATTCCCATCATCACGACATAATGGATTAACTAAATAGAGAATATATTATTTGTCCTCTAGTGTTCATGAGATGAGGTAGTTTTTATAGAAGTCTATCATTTTTTTGGGGAAGGTCATTTGTGCTGGCACATATCAAGAACACAAATTCTAATGAGAAAATTGACTACATATAATTGTATGATTTCTAGGAAAAAAAATTTCAATAAATATTTTACTTGGACCCTCCATCTTAATATGAAAAATGTGTTCCCTTGACTAAAGGAAAATGAAGATAGGTTTAATGTAGTATATCTTGAAAAACTAACAAGTTATTCTTGATACTCCTCTGGTATTTTCATGAACACTACATGTATGGTGGATCACATTTTATTGGACTAAAGATGTTTCTATGAAATGCTTCGGTGATTAGAGACATTGAATGTTATGAGGAAATTATATATTGTGCATTTAAAGTTAAAATAGGGATATGATAATCAGAGTGGTCTCATGGTCCTTATGAAAAAGAAAAAAACAAAGTTTAATATGGATGTATCAATACATAAATACACTATTGGTAAAAAGAACCAACATCCCATGTTTGAAAAGTGTGGAAGCATCTTAGAAACTACATAAACAGATCTATGTGTTTTTTCAATTTTGGAAGAGAGGGGTATATGGATAATAAATTCCAAAGGGATAGGAATAATACCACTAATGTGGAAGGAAATGGAAATTTTATATCAAAATTAAACAAATAATTAAATGTTTAAACTTCATGTAACATGTAAATTATGCAATACATTACCCTACATTGTGGGTTATTTGAGGTAATGCATAGAAAAAAAATCTACGGTAGAAACCAAGTTCCAATAAAATTCTACTATTGTGGAGGAGCTGGAGAAAGATGTTGTGATAGGTATGATTGTTATTTAATAAATAATAACAATCAAATAATTTGATTTTAGATCTATGGATTCTTTTATATATTACTTGTTGAGTTGAACTATTCAAACACCACGCCAAAATATCTATTTTGAGTTATCAGTGGGAGAAAAAATGCGGAATTTATGGCATCCAATTTACATAAATCCTCCAAGTTAATTTTTGTGGATTGAATCTCCCATAAAATCTTGTCTTAGTTCCTTTGGTAGAGTTTTATGATACATTGTTCATGAATTAGATATTATTATACCAATTTGACATCAATTGGCTGGAAATGTAGATAACTCATTACATCCTGAAACATCCCCCAATTGATTATAAGTGTATGGGGGGGTAATTAATCTCCATTAGGATCATCATATCATGTGTGGATAATACTTCTTTATAGAAAAAAATATATTTTTCAAATGATTGATTAAAAAGAGAGAATCATTCTCGAAAACATTCCCATTGAGAAGGACTTTACTAAGGTGTCCCTTGAAGAATTTTTGGGTCTCACTCTTGACTAGGATGGTTACATACCAGTCAAACTTATTCTTGGATAAATACATATAAAAAACCCTTAATAAACTTCCATCAATAAGTCAAATGAACTGAAGAAGCAGTTACTTGAGAATATAAAAAAGGATTTTATACACATGAGTGATTTACCATGGGGTGTGGCAGTCCTCTTCATCAATAAGAATGATGGATCAATTCACCGATGTATTGATTATCAGGATATTAAAAAAATAACCATAAATAATAAGTATTCGCATCCACTTACAGATAAATTTTTCCATCAACTATAGGGGTCCATGTATTTCTCAAATGTGGCCCTTGGTTCATGATATCCGCAATTAAATGTGAAGGTAAAATATATTCCCATGAATTACTTTTGAACGAGGTATGGTTATAATGTGTTCAGAGTAATTCCCTTAGGACTCACTATTCAAATAAATATATTCATGGACTTAATGAATATATTATTTAGATATTATCTCATCTAATTTTTGGTAGTCTTTATTGATGATATACTGATATAATCTAAGAGTGAGGGGGAACATGAGGGAAATTTAGATACTATGATGAAGATTTTATCATGGGAGAAAAATTAGGAAATTTATAGTAAATGTGATTTTTGGATGAAAGAAGTATCAATCTTGGGGAACGTTATCACTATTAAATGAATATCTATTGACCCTTCCTAGAAAAAGGAAATTAATGATTGGTCCATCAACACATATCTAATGAAAATCCATATTTTACTATATCTAGTTGGGTACTGACATTGGTTTTCTATGAAATTCTCATGATTTTCAAACCCAATAACCAAGAAGACTTGGATGGGACTGATATTTTTCTACACCTGTGAATGTGAACACTACATTAATGAGTTTAAAAAGAGGCTTCTCAATACACGAATTGTCACACCACCAATGGGTAGGGAACTCATTTTGGTGAACAATGATGCTTCAAATAAGGTCTTAGGATACGTACTATTGAAAAATGAAAAATTGAGAGCCTATTATTGAAGGTAGTTGAAAATTCATGAGAAAACCTATCCCACACAAGATATATACTTGGCAGTTGGGATATTTATGTTAAAAATATGGATGAAAAATATCTATTGGGATAATTTTGATATATATATATATATTGGTCATAGGAGTCTTAAATGCATATTATCATAGAAGTAGGATAATATGAACCAACAATGACGGTTGGAGCTCATAAAATATTATGACTAATCAATCCACTACCATCCTAGTAAGGAAAAAAAGGTCATGGATTATATATATATAAATGAACTTGTATTTTCTTTAATGATGAAAATTGAGAAGGACACAATTTTTGAATATAGGGAAAGTATTGACATAGGGAACCATTATGGAAGGAATTTCATTAATGCATTCCTAAATGATTGATCAAACATCACTCATGAAGAAAATAATGTATGATAAAATAAGTAATTTGAAAATTTAGAAGAATGTGGAAGCTATAAGAAATGTGACAACCTTGGATTAAAAATGGATGAGGAAGGAGTTGTGAGATTTGGGGAACGACTATGTGTATCATCCAATCAGGAGAAAAAGAGAGATAATCTTAATAATGCACATTGATCGACCTTCTCTATTTACCCATGGATGAAAATGATTTGTTGCGATCTCCATGGGCACTACTGGTAGGACAATATGAATAAGGAGATCACATAATATATATCAAAGTGCCTAGTATCCCAACAATTGTTGGATGAATGGGAAACCGTCTATGGGGATGATACAACCACTACCCATACCAATGTGGAAATGGGAAGACATCACTATGGACTTTGTCACTATATTTCCAAATACATCCAAAGGAATAAAATGAAATATGGGTTGTTCTGGATCATGTTACAATGATAGATCACTTTATCAAAATGTGATATGATGTATTAGTAGATCACATTTCATGGATATACATAAAATAAGTGGTAAGGCTTTATGGAGTAACATTATAGACTGAATTTGATCGAGATTCAAGATTCACACCCATGTTTTGGAAAAGTGTAACACATGATATAAAAAATGAGTTGGACTTCAATATGTCCAATCATCGTCAAAATGATGATCAATATGAATGGAATATTTAGACAATGGGTGCTATGTTGATACCATCTTCTATGGAATTTAAAGAAGGATGAGACCAACATCTTCCTCTGGTCATGTTCTCTTACAATAATAATTTTAACATGAGAATTCAAATGGAATAATATGATGACATCTATGGGAAAAATAAATGACATTGGTATGTTAAGATGAAGTTGGTGAACGTAAGGTACTATGAATTGGAATGGTCAATGAAATCATAGGAATGGTGAAAAACAATCCCGAACACATCAAGGAATCCAAAAGTCAACAGAAGATATATGAATAAAATCATTAATGAGACATAGTGATTAAATTTTAAGACATGGTATTCCCACACATTTCACTGTGGAAGAGGACCATGAGATTTAGGATGAAAGGAAATCTATGTCCCAGGTACACCACCCCCTTAGAAGTATTTGATCGTGTCAGTGTTATGGTCTATAAACTAGCACTCCCACCAACCATGTCTTAATTACACGATTTATTCCATGTATCCCTCTTGAGAATGTAAATAAGATATCATTTTCATCTATAGAAATTAAGGGTGCTACAGTTGGAAAGTGATATCTCTTAAGAGGACCTTCCAGTTAACATCATAGATTATAGAGATAATGATTAATGCTACAAAACTAATCACCTTATCAAAGTATTATGGTGGAACCATATGTATGGAGGGGAAACATTGAAACCAGAGGATGTGATGAAGGAAAAATACCCACACCAATTTTCAATATATAATGTAAATCAATATATCAAGTGTGAAATTTCATAAGGGGGAAGAATGTAACAACCCAAAATTTTATTAATGGAAATTTACTTCTTATAATTATTTGATATATTATAAACACACAAAATCAAATAATGAACACAATTTTTTTTAAATGCATTATAAATTAAATATGAGGTATTTGATGCAGTTAAGAAACTTATACAAATGGAATACTAACATGACATTTGTAAAAGTAACATGACCTTTAACAATACTAATTCGACTAGTAGAATAAAAACCTCACCTATGAAAGTATAAATAAATTTAGGTGTATTTTTAATGAAAATATAATGTATTTATTTCATGGGATATGTAATTTTTTTCATAAAATAAAAAATAAAGTGTTTGTACTTTGGTAAGTCATATGTATTTAATTACAATTTTTGGATTAATTTAATAATTTAGAAAAATTATTTTCAAAAAATGTATTCATAAATTAATATTTTTCACTTATGATTATAAGATAATTTGACGATACTTTAATTAAATTTTCAAATTCTTTTAAAATATGTTATAATTTTAAAATCAATATTTTCCTAGTAAATGATGATTTAAATTTAAAATTAAATTTCTCATATTTAGAACATTAATTCCACAAAATTGATTTATTTTTTGAACTATACATGTAAAACAATGGTTTGGGGAAATTTTTGTGATTTTTCCCAAATATATGAATTTTTTGAATAGTGAAATACTCTAATTTACGGTATTTAGAAAACGCATAAATTATTGAGTAATATATGATTAATGGCTTATAGAGGCACAAAATATTGAACTATTAAAAAAAATTAAAATATTTAGTTATAATTCATAAACTATTCATATTTTTAATTGAAATTAATAAACTAATGAATAAAATAATATGAAAACATTATTACCATCCACTATAAATACAACCCTTCACCATCTCATCTCAGCAAAAAATTATATGTTTGGAACTAGCATAAATTTTATCGAATACTATTTCCAAGACTCTCCCCCACATATAGGATCCCTTGTTCTCAATAAAAGGCCAAACCCATTTCCTTAAGGAGGTTCTCTAGGATGAATAATTCAAGGGGTAAAATTCTCTTCATTTTTTATTCTAATTTCTTTTCATTTTTTATTTCTTTTTCTTTTTATCTCCTCACATAATCTTATATATGTGACATTAAAAATAAATGATATAATTTATACCATAATTTTATCATGTTAATGGAATAATTCAACCTTAATCCTCCCCTTATCTCTTTTTTATTCTAATAATGAAAATGTGCTCTATGAGGTGTTAATTTAAAGCCTTTAAGGATGAAAACTTATTATTTTCCTTTAGCACATAAAAGGATGGTATTATGGGTGAAAAAGATTGTAAAATTTTTTTATAACCTTTTTTTATGTTCTATAACTAACATATACACATAATATTAAATAATAAAACAAACATGTTCATTGTGAGAGAAAACCACTCAAAATAATCAAAATGATTATCACTAAAGTATTATCTAATGATAATCCTCATCCAAAATAACCAAATAACTTATATAACCATTTACTATTATGTATTTTTGTTTAAAATTAATTATGGTTATTTATCCCCATTTTTTTTATGATTCAGACATTTATTCAAGTGATCCAATCTTGAAAATCATGGAATTGAAAACACCCAAACGATAAAATTTTATCTTATAACAAATAAAAAATGCTATAAATAAACTTGACATAATTGTAATAAATAAAATAAATGTAAAAATGGTTCAAAATTAATTAATTAATGTATTTTATTAGATTCTCTATGAAATTAAGATCAAGTACAGAATACTATTAGACAAAAGGTAAGGGAATCACTCTAAACCATCATTTTTCATTCGAGTCATGCTCTATTTATTTACCCTAATGTAAATCATATTTATTATTATAAATTTATTCAAAATTATACGTATATGTTGCAAAATAATTTATCTATATCATATTATAATTATTTATTTGTGAAATAAGATTTATAAAAGATTTCACTTTAAATTCCTTCGGATAAGCGAGCCTGATTAACAAGAACATCTAAAAATCTAACTAACTTTCTTGTTCCAACCATCATCTATTTTAATCCCACATTTTTATTTTAAAATAAATATTTTTTTCATGAAAATATATCTTGGATCATTTCTATTTTAATTTAAAATTTTATTCCTTTTCCACTTTAAAGTACCATTAACATTTTTCTATAATCCACAATAAAATGTTTTATTTCCAATGTTTTTTAAACAGACAGTATACATGTTTTAAATTCTATTTGACAATAGTTATAATGATTTATGAATTTTTTCACTTATTAATTTCAATGTATGATTTAAACTCATTCATTCATAGACACCAATATGATATTTCCTTTTCTTATTCCTCTTTACATGATTATGATACCCAATTCATTCCATGTGTAACTGTAATGTATTTGATAGATTACATACATATAATTATTCTTGTGGAATACACATTAATGAAGTTATTATGAAGGGTTAACCCATATTATGCTCCAATAAATTTATTAATGTTTAGTATCATGATAAATTATGTTGGGACATGATGTGAACCTGATTCCATGATGGGGCTCTATCTTCCATGTTAAATGGTTTTACATGTAGGCCCTAACTCATTCTCATGTAATGTTATATGTTGTTTCCAAATTCCAATGATGTTATGATTATATGTTCCCATGTTATAAATATTATTCATCCTTATGTTTATATATGTTACATGGAATTAATGTCATCATGTTATGACTTCTAACATATTTACTATGTTTTTTTTATTCTTATTCACAAACTAGGCATTTTAGCTAATCGCATTTGTTCATGTATTCCCTAGGTTATCTGATGAATATGTAAGAGTTGGATGGAATAAATGGGATCATTATTGAAGATTAAAATATTTATTTTCTAATAAATTTTATGTCTTCAGTTTTATGTATCTAATCACTCAAATAAAGTAGAATTTATGTTCCTTGGCATGTAATTTTATGATTAATAATTCATAAATCCAGTAATAATATGTGCAAAATGATAGGGAAACTATAAATTTGTTTCTAAAAAATGGTGGTGTCATGCTCCACCTATTTATCCTCTGACTCTATTTCATGATATGGGTGTTGGTGGTACATCTTCATCTATAATATATCAGAGAATTAATTAATTCCTGTTAGTAGTTCGATAAAATATAACTGATAGGATACTATTCCAAATTGCTTCTCAATTTACATTATCCTAAAAAAAATAAGGTCCTAAATCCCCCTTATTTTCCATGATATGATTTATATGTGGAATACATACCTCAAGAAACACCTTTTCAATAACCTTAAGCTGTAATGGGAATCATTGATTATCCGATTATGATTTTTCAAAACATGGATCCACTACAATCCTCTTCTAAATTAACTAAACTATCTTTGTCATTAGCATGAAGATACTCAATCCCAATAGGGAACACTTACTCAACACAACCCAATATGGACCGGTTACACATAATCACCTATATAATGTCCCAAATGGATTCATATTTATAATTTCTTGATAGATACCGCTTTATGAAAACTCAACCATGGTCACACGCCACTTCAAAACCCCCCCTAAAATCAATCATGCATGTTTGAAGAATATCCTCAAGAATATGGATTGCCTAATCATTATGAACATAAATCTATGAGTGAGATGTTGTTCTCAACATTATATTGTTTTCCATGTATTTATGGATATCCTCCCAATGCCAAGGAGTAAAATCATTATCCATGTTATAATCATCGTCTGATGTCACATCATTAAGCCTATCAACTCCTTAGATGTACATGTTTGAAATCTACTTCACCATTATCAGATCTCTAATGGGATGAAAAGAGGATTATTTATCTATGAATTCTATAATAACACAAATAGAATCCATTCATCTATATGTGTGAGGTTGAAAAATAATGAAATTCAAAGATATCACTCCCACATTACTCTTTTTATGAACATTATATTTATTTATGGTAATTATTTTTTTCATATGTTTTATGGATATTTTTCAATGAGAAAAATGTTTTTTATTAATATAGGCCATCAAATGGTTAGAATAAACCATGTGTGACACTCTAAAAACCCAGATGGTCCTGATAGAGGTACAGAGGGGCTCACACTATTAGTTGGATGACTATGAACATACCCTCATGAGACCATGAAGCCTATAAAGAGGCATTGGAGAGCCAGAATGGTATGGTGAATTTTTTTTTAAATTGTGTGACCCAATCAATATAGACTCTAACTTTAGGGATATAGGTGCCTGCTTGGTTGGTGGATGGTCTAGAAGACCATGTGGCCAAATTTTGTGACAAAACCAATTCACCTTCAATGATTTTAATTAATTTTTATTTGAAAACATACACATCTGAATGTTAACCAATGCCACCCAATCATTTACATCATTCTACCCTATATTCACTAGGTTCACCTACCATCTTCACACCTCCCACAATGATAAATTTCCAGGGTGATTAGATCTTGGTTTCTCTAAGAATCATCAAATGAATGTATCTTATCTTCTCATAATTTTCTCCTCTCCATTATTTATTGTGTTTCCTTCTCTCTAATAGTCATGGTGATATAGATTTGGATAAATATAAATTTATTGTCTTTTGTTTAGATGATGTGTTTTTTATTTCTCATGTTGGATTTCCTCTCTTCTTGGATTGTAGTTAGGTACAAGATGGTTGAAATTTTAATGCAAAAGTAGGAATTTTTAGGGATACCATTATTTAATTTTTTAAATGTGCATTCATGTACTTAATATTTCGTTCTATATTGTGTTGTATGTGTAAATGGGTGATTTTAATGGTTTTGGTTTGTAGAAGGTTGTTTAAATGGTTTCCCCCTATGACTGCGGTTGGAAATGACGTTCTATAGTATTTGATGGCCTGGTTTATGAGAAATGGTATTTTTATAGTTTCAAAAAAGGGGTAAAACACATGGGAATATTAGTTACCCAAGTGGGAAGACTAGCACATTTACACTATTCATGATTCAACATATGTAGTAGAATTTGTTTTCAACACTAAATAAACTATGATTATGAGGATTGGTTGGATAATGTAGGAGAACGTACCTTCATGTCTATAGTTGATCACCTAATGGATGATAATCTAAGGTCCCCACTAACCATAGCTACTAATGCATTACGCATGTTTCTTATCCTATTTTTTACGTATTTTTAGTTTGTGTTTCTATATAAATTAATTCAATGTTAAATAAATTTATAAAATTAGATATATTCACTTCTATAAAAAATAGAATTTATATTTTCTATATAATGGCTACAAATATAAGACATAGTGGTATTGGATTGGTCGTGTGAGCTAAAACCCTAAAGAGTCCAATTGGATGTAAGTTGACCTTGTTATTTATGAATCAGGTAAAGGAATGGATTTATATGGTGGTGGAAGTAGGTACAAATATTATGGGAGTTTTATTTTGGAATTTATTAATGATGGTGACAAGGTGGTTGTTTCTCCTTATTCCTTAAGGAGGCTTATATTTATTTTTCAGTCCCGTACCCTTTGGTATATATTTTTTTGGTTAAAAATGTAATCTTTATGTTGAAAATTGTGTTTTTTCCTTGGTATAGATTATTTGGGATGGTAGTTTTGAGGTTTTATACAGCATTTGTATTATTTTTTATCATTATTCATATGGTAAAATCTTTTCCAAATTGATTCTTTGATGTCTAGAAATTGGTTCCCATGAAATTTAGTGAGGTATGAAATAATGCAGACCCATTACATCAACACAGACTATAATAAAACATATTAGGGAGAGGGGTCCAAGAATACTAAAGAAGATACATGCACTATTAGAGTAAGTTCAGGTGGCACAAAAGTCTATTACATTGTTACCCATTCACCATGTGTGGGTGATATTCATACAATTGCTGAGAAGGATGCTACATTTCTTGACATTGTATGAGATCACCCATGGGATGAGGGTATCACCATGGATGGCATTGCGAATAATGGTGAAGTCATTATCCATCCACTTGAATGAGATTCCATGATATTTACATAGATGCAACCCGTTATGAAGGGATGATCCATCTACTTTGAGGGAGTCCCCCATATACAAACCATTTTTGAAATATAGATACTCAAAACCAGAATGATCACATATAGATTTTACTCCCAAAATTAAACCATTATTGCATTAACAATAAATTTTCTGGTTGATCTCAGTTTTATGGGGAATCCATCGAACCCATTTTCCTTACATCATCCGCCTATGGTACATCTTGGAAGAACTACTCGAATCCATAAGGGACTATAGGGAAGGGGAAACCTCCAACTACATTAAAATAGGGGCAAGATGCACCACCACAGACCTAGCTCTAACCATCGTTTCCTTGTATGATCATGTTGAACCATCCTTTCATTCCTTATTATGTGCAATATATGTACATAAAAAGACATACAAAATAGATCGTGCTATCATATTTCATTCACAATGATTATCCTATGTACCATGAAACTAGGAATGAAAAAATTTGTCTACAAAAATACCATGAACATCCTGTCCATTAAGAAACAAAATATTTTCCAAAATAAGGAAAACCAATCACCTACAAAGAACATGTGGGAGGATGAATCATCCCTATAACTTCTGAAACATGCATACCTTGAATAAATGAAAACCCACTTATGACACACTCCCTCATCAGTAGAAAGTGATTATATTTTAAAATTCTAGGTAACAATGTTCATATTTATAGAATGTTATTTTCACTACATGATAGTTCCCCATGCATCATGATTGGGGGTTTCATTGGGTGTCTGATGGTACACCTTTGTTGAGAATATTCTTGATGTAGAACTCATGAATATGAGCATATAGGGATAAGAGATGATCAAAATACCATTGATAACCCCCATATTTTGTGGATTAATAACCATGAAAATTATTGGGGGAAACATTTTGGAATATTAAAAGGAGATATCATGTTTGAAACACATTGTAATTCCCAGAACAGTCCCAATCCAATTATAACTCAAAAAGTTTAGTGTTCCTCTTAACACAATCAATCTCGAGTGATCAAGTAGAACTAGTATGTACCTATAGATTGGATCAAATATCATGGATAATATACCTATGAAGACATATGGATAGGTCCAATAAATTTGGTAAATGAACCATTCCAACGAGGTGCTTACTTCAATAAAATCCCATGCTAGCATCACCTATAGAAAATTCATGTAAACTGATACATTTCCATGTTGTATGCCTCCTTCCTACACATCACTAGACATTACATCCTAGTAGACCTAGTTGTACCTGTCATCCCTGTGCATCCCATATAAAGATGGTATGAATGATCTATTTATTTTATAGAACAGTCTAAGGAACTCTCTATGGGTTATGTCAGGGACTGGGCTGAGTTTTGGGTTAGATAAGAACAAAAATTGGTTCGTGAGAAAATTGTATCAAATCTATTTTTTCCAATTTCATTGGATCTTATTATTTTTAAAATTATATATAGATCTGATATATGAAATTCGGGTCTTGAGTTTATTGTTATGTTTTGGGTGTTTTTCTAACACACCTCATGAAAGTACTTGGATTACCGTGGGATGTTGAGGATAATATTCGACTCCTCCTTGTGGAGTAATGCATAGGCTATAGATTGGGAATTGCATCCATGTTAGAGTGAAGTCATTTGAATATTTCTATATTTTGTTGTGGGGTTTTAATTATTTATCTGGGGTATTTATCAGGTTTCTTACGTTAATTTTAGTTTGATGATGTATTGATGATTTCTCTCCCTTTTTGTATGACTTTTGTAGAATTTTGCCTCCCTAGAGACCTCTTGTATAACAAAAATAGTAATCTGAAGATTTTCCCCTTTATCCAAATATTGAAAGATATATAGATGAAGTGGTTAAGGATATCTAACCACTAGATCATATAGTGAAATATTGTTTTTCTTATTCTAATAAATCAAAACATGGTTCAAAAAAATATTTCAGGAGTTCTTCAAGAACAATCCCACTTCATTCTAATGATTCTATGAACCCCATGAAATATATAATTGGGCAGAGAAAACTTAGAGTATCTTAAACTTCAATAAGAATATTTAATCTCTTAAGGTAATGTTTTTTGTCATTTTGTTCAAATCACCATGTTGTGGGTGGTGGAAGTTAGTCATCCAGGAAGGGTTGTGTGAGTAGTTATTATGGAAGGAATTCATATCCATCTTCATTGAGAAATGATGCACTGAGACATTATCCATCCCCAAGTCCATGGATTTCATATGCCTCTATCAGGGATATATTTTAATTATGGGGAATGTTATTCTCGTCATAGAGTTATTCTACTTCACTCTTAAGTTAGTTAGCTATGAGAATATGAATGACCAATTCATTGAAATTTGGTTGTGATCATAAATATGATCCCATGTATTCTTTTTTATATTGAGGACATTTGTTGAGGTGTTAGAAAAATCCTTGATGGTGGAGATTGGCCATGCTGTTATTTCATTATTATATTGGACCCTTTTAGATTTGTTCTATAGTGAGAGAGGTTTTCTAGAAAATAAGGGAAACATGGGGATTATGGTAAGAATCAAGGTAGTATCTCTAGATATCCACCTCAATAACCTTCATTAGTTATTTTTTTGTGGTGGAACTATCTTGTTTCAATATTGAGGGATGTTCTAGAACATTCGGTCTATGTTCTTGTTCACACCTAGAGAGTTCAACATTTGTAGATGCATAGGCCATATAAAAATGTTATGTAAGAGTTTCTCTATTTCATAGAGTGGTTTGGGATCTATAGTTTATTTGGGATCACAATGCCTGTAGGATGTATCTGGATCTATGGGTTCTCATTCTAGTTGATATAGTGTTAATGTCAGGTATTTTATTGATATATTCAGCAAAATATATAGTCATATTTTATTATTATAACATATGAATATCTGAAGGTGATGCTCTTGAATGTTATGGACTAGAAATTGGTGGAATTTGGTGCAAGCCCTACAATTGATCAGGGTACCATTCTAGTTGCTTGAAGTATAGTTTTTTTTTGAAACAGTTGATTCTCAGTCATTCATGTTTTATCACCTTGTGTATTTTTTTGATACTCATGGCCAAGCTTATGTCATATACCATGGATCTGGTTGGGCCTTTTCATAGAGGGAAGTATTAGGGTTTTAGATTCCCTTATTGCACTGTCTAATTTTTAGAAGATGATCTAAAATAGGATTTTCACGTCCTATAGATAAAAATATTTCATGTGATCCTGGTTATAAATTGGATGATTCTATTCAGGGACCACATTATCAAATATAATTAGTGGGTGACATTCATGTCCCCTTATTTGAACACTCACGTTTTTCATGGAGAATACGATCCCCATTTTGGATGAATTGGACCTCCACATCAAGATCTAGGATGGATTTAATTCCAAATATCTACCCAGTTATTGTTGGATGATGGGGATGTCTTAGTGTTTGGGTTACCTCCAACAGTGAGTGTGTTTCATAAAGCATTCCAAGAGAATTATTCAGGTCTACAACCAAAACAGGATCTGGAGTTCACCATAAAATTTTCACTAGGGAATCATACAATATCGCTGCCCTCATATCACATTTCCCCCACAAAATTGAATTAATTAAACATACTAGTGGATGATTTGAAACATAATTGATACATTCAACGGATCATATCTCTTTGGGCCAGATCAACTATTTTTTATGAAATATGATGGGTCTAGTCAGTTCTATATTTACTACCACATGTTGAATCAATCCACCGTAAAAAAATAAATGCCCATTAAAACATATTGATGTCCTCCATGAATAGGTGAAATGATAAATGATGTTCAAATAGGTAGACCTTTGTTCAAGGTATACCAAGGTTAGAGTGAGAGAAGAAGATGTTTTCAAGCGGACTTTCTGTAGATGTTATGTCTAATTAGAGTATTTTTTATTTCCATTTGAATTAAAAAATGCTCCCATATCTTTCATGGATCATATGAACCGAGTGTTCCCTAGATACCAGGACTTCTTATTCCTAGTTTTTATGGATAAAATTTTTGTCTATTAGAGATTGGAAGAGGAGTACAGGAAACATTTGAGTATTGTTTTGGAAAAGTTGTGTGACCACTATCATTATAAGAAATTGTTAATGTGTTGTTTATAAATTTTAGAAGATACATTTCTATGATATATTATATCAAAACATAGGTATTCAGTTGACCTAGATGTGGTCAAGATAATGATGTAATCTTAGTATTGAAGTAATTTAGTCAAGTTTAGATGCTTAATGTGCTTGGAATCATCTTGTTGGTAGTTATCTTGGGACATCTCTGGACTCACCTCACCATTGATAGGCATCACCTAGAAAGGGGTGATGTTTTTTAGATTCATAAATTCTAATCATCTATCAAGGAGGTTATGTGGTGTCTGATAACGTCCCATATCTTAATCATACACAAGCATAAATAGGGTAATGTAGTCTATTATGATGCTTTAGTCATAGGATTGGGTTGCGTTCTTATACAGGGTGACCATGTAGTAATTTATAGCTGTCATTAACTCTAACTGCATAAAAATAATTAACCACCCAATGAATTAATTTTTTCGATAGTGATATATTCCCTTAAATGCTAAAATCAAAATAAATTTTCATGTAAAATTTTTAGTCTATGTAGACCATAAATTATCAAGCTATATCTTCTCCCAATTGTATTCGGTCATGAGGCATTGATTATGGATCCAATACATTTAGAGATTAGACATTTATATTTTCTTTTTCAATTGTAAGTAAAATTCATTTTATGATTTATTGAATGGGACTGATCCAATCCAAGGCCTAATGGAGTCCTCTCATAAGTTAGATTTGATGGGGAATTTTTTCCTGAATTAACTTGATTTCCAAATAAGAGAGAGTTGGTATGTTCTTGGACAATATGAAGTAAATAACTTCCATTATGGAACTGATTCAGATTGAGTAGCTAATGGATGAATTAATTTAGGGATAAACATTGTTTCTATATTATAGAGAGGTTCCCAGTCAATGGTTTTGGATCTAGAAATTGTCCTCTACATTACTAGACACTAGTTTGTGACATTATATTTTATGAAAGTGGTGGAGAAAGACTTTTATAAGTCTCAATAAACTTTCATCTTGGTGAAAATAATTAGATTTATGAAGTAAAACTATGTTTTTTGTGGGTAGGTATCTGAAATGATATAATTGACTTCATATCTCAAAATTATACTTTTTATTTGGTCAAATTTGAGCATCCAAATACCTAAGTATTGCTAAAACCACTTATTATTCCTACATAGAAGTTGGATGATATATATATATATGGAATTCATTATCATATTTCCATGAACACCCGAGGGAAGAAACGTGATGTTGTTATTTAATGGTCATCTAACCAAATCCACCCATTTTATCATAGGAAAGGATACCACAGATGTGGAAGAGTTGAGCAGATATTATGTCATAGAGATTGTGAGTTTTAATGGTGTTATTCATTTTATCATTTTATATAGGGATCACCATTTTACCTAACATTTATTGTAAGGCCTATAATAGTCAATGAGGTCATACATTAGGTTCACCATGACATATTTTCCTCAAATGGGGGGCCATATATAGTTATTAAATTAGAGTATGGAAGATATGTTGTGTTCCTTAATGGTAAACTATAGTTTCTCATTGGATAACCTTCTTAGGTTGGTGGAATTTTTTTATAATAATACTTACCAATTCTTATTTAGGATGGATACCTTTAAAGTTTTTTATGTTCGTCCATGTTTGTCTCCTCTATTCTATATAGAATTAACCAGAACATCCTATGTGGGGTATTGCATTGTGTAGGAGATTATCGAAAATATTCAGAAAAGAAGGAAGTATTTGATGACAACATAGAGTCATTGTAAGTCCCATGATGATCATTTATTCTATGATTTTGAATTCTTAGTTAGTGATTGCCTTTTTGTGATGGGTACATGACATTTAGGTCAATTTTATCATTAAAGGAAAGGGAAGCTCAAACTAAAGTATGTCAGACCCTTTTAGATTACCAAGACAATTGTTAAAGTCATTTACCAATAGGAGCATCCTTCTCAGTTAGCATTGATTAATGATGTTTTCCATTTTTCATAGTTGAATAGGTATACCTTGTTCCTTTATCTTGTGATGAGTTACAAAAAAACTCTATCTAGAACCCAATCTATCAAAGACCAAGAATAAATTTTGAATCATTGATTCCCATGTGAAATTGATTTTGAGGAACCCTATTACACTAGTTTAAATCCTATGGTATAACATGGATTAAGAGCATGATATGTAGAAATAGAATTCCAAGGTATAGGAATAGTACCCTCAATTATTCTAATATTATAATATGATTAGACTTTTGAGGTTGGAATGTTTTTATAGTGGGGATAATTATCACACCCATGGTGTTATTTTTAGTTATTTTTCATTTATTTATGGAATTCCTAATTTTCATTATTCTTATGAATATTTTTACTAAAAAAGTTTACTTTTTGAGGGATAGTTATGGGAACATAGTTGGTGAATGAGTAGGTGAAGTTGTTCCCTGGCTATTGATAACTATGTGTGTCTTAAAAGAAGCCCCATTGAGCTCACACAGTTAGCCACAATGTTTTTCTCCCACCCTTTAGAGAAATATGACCCATAAAGTGGCACTAGAGATTCCACATAGTTTAGAAGGTAATTTTTTAAGCCAGTGATCCATACCACGAGGCTTACACCTATTGGGAAAGATGTTCGTACATGGTTCATACATGGTCGGCTAGACCAGACATCCATATAGTTCTTCCTTCCCATAATTTAATTATTTTGGTTTTCTAATAATACCTGACCTTAATTATAACACATATCACCCCAAAATGTCCTCCCTTCAGCCATCTCTTCCCCATATGGGGCTCCCCTCTTTACTACATTTCTCTTGGCTCAATTTCTAGGATTATTTTGGGGTTAATTCCTCCAATAAAATCCAATTAAGTGTCTCCACTATTCTCCTCCTGGTCTAATCTACCTTCTATCTAGATTTTCCTTCTCTCTAGAGGAATTCATTTCCTATAGTATGTTTTATATAAATTACTAGTCATAGGTTTTGATGTTTGAGGTGTTTTATTCCTTCAATAGTATATCCTCTCATATTATCTTGTCATTTGTAATGGGTTGGTGGTTATTTCAATGGAAAATTTAGTCGGTTATGTGGTGTGTAATTATTTAATGATTTAAAGGTTCTATCCGCAACTCAAAATTTCATCAATAAATTTTTAGTGAGTGTAAATTGGTGATTTCGATGGTGTTGGTGTATAAAAGGTTATTTAAATTGTTTATTCCCAATGAAGACACTTGGTAATGTTTTGGATTTTTATGTGATTGACTGGTTTTTTAAAATTGGTATGTTTATGGTTAGATAAAAAGTGTTAAAGTATAAGTAAATTATAGGTACCTAGGTTAGAAGAATAGGTTAGGTATACTAGGTATGATATTACATACATTAATTGATTATATTACAACCCCAATAAACCAAAGATGATGTGGATTGGTGGAATTTATCGAGAGAATGAACCTTTGAGTCCATGGTTGATCACTAACAGTGTGAGGATCCTAGGTCCTTACTCACCCAAACTACTTTTGGATTTCTAGTGGGGCTTGTGTAGTTTTTTTCTTATTATTAATTCTTGCATGTCATATCATTCTATCAATGTTATAGACTGTTTAAAAATTAAAAAAATAACATCATTTAAACACTACTATGTTTATTTGATTCATAATGGCTATACATGGAGAACTTGGGGGGATCCTACCAGTAAATTTATCTTACACCCAACATACACCCCAAGGTTGTATGTAGGAATTATTTTATATTACTCAGTTAAATGCATGGATTTCCAGGAATATTAATGAAGGTACACTTATTAGTGGAATTTTCATTTAGTAGGTGTTGATGATATTGACACAATGTTTGTTTCCCCTCATGAAATGAGGAGGCTTATGGTTGTTTTGTCGATTCCCTCCCCTATAGTAGTTTTATTTGTTATAAATGTAAACAATATATTGAATGTTTTGTATTCTAGTTCTTATTGTTAGTTACATATGATGGTTTTGATGTTTAATGTAAATGTTGTATTTTTTATCATTATTCATATTGGAAAATCTTCCCAAATGTATATATTTGATTTCCATCATCCAGTTTTTAACATATGGGATTCTTGAATTCACTTCGATCCATCCCATGGGACGGGTTGGGTGTTTGGTTGGATGGTGGCACGTACTAGTTTGTGAAAATATTGAAATTATCTAAAATGGAATGAGAAGAGGATGAAGTGACTCTTCTTATCTCTTATTCTCGCCTTTTATTATCTAGAAGGTCAAACACATGGAGACAAAATTAGAAGCTGAACAACTCATCCAAAACTACCAATACCTACTCATCAAGGCCTAAAGCTAATTGTAATCCCTAGTGTTAATGAACAATGTAGAATAATGTTTGTTGATCAATATCACCATCTTAAATCTCAAAATAACCACTATAATCTTCTTTAACACGATTACCCCATAGGGAGGCTAACACCAATCACTCAAGAACTTACATCATTAAAATATATCACAATCTTCTCATGTTAAGGACTAGAAGCCTAGTCACACTGAACACAATACACAAGAGAGGGAATGGCCTATAAAATAGTGAAGACCCCATGATTTGAATCCTTATATACCTGAATACTCAGATTAGTATAAAAACCCATCAAAATCCACATAGCTATAGTTTATTTTACTAACAGGATTGATAGTTTTCTACTCAACGAATCATTAATAACATTCCCCTTACAGGGGGAAATTGTGATCTTTAAATCAATGGTCTGAATATAATCGACCAAAAGTATCTAAATTTGGTTAAAGTACCTCTTGATAAAAATGTACTTTAGGATCTTACGATTCAACAAAACTATAGTGAACTCCCAGAAGAGGTAATGGTGGAAAATCTCCAACACGTGCATAAAAAATGTAAACTCCAAATAATGTGAGGGGAAATTCCTCTCATGTGGGAATTTCTCAATTAAGAAATTTCCCCACACATGAGCATCCAACTTAATTAGACACCCTAACCTCAATACAATGGTAAAAAAATACATTTCATATCCCCTCTTAGTCATATAAAGAATAAAAAATACATTTCATGTCCAATAGACCTACCACTCCTAAAAAAATCTATTGCATGTCGTACTCTACTAAAAAATAACCTATTTATGAGTTAAATCTATCTATGAGGAAACTATTTAGGAGAAGTATAGAATAAAAAACTTATATAATCCCTAAAAAACAAAGAATGTTTTAATATAAAATAAATTCATTGGCGTCTTCAAATATATAACTTCTTAGATCTTCTCAGACTCTACCATTATACCATTCTGAGAAATAAAATGATCCAAAAATTTACTTCACAGTTTTAACATTGGTATTTGGATTTCTTTGCATTCAATGGATGATCTCTAATGGTTTCCAGAACAAAACTCATATAGTCCCCATATCCCACATCTCTCTAGGAGTACCATGAGATAACATCAACAAAAGAAACCATTAAGGAGTCTATAAATTGATGAAATATATAGTTCCTCAAATCCATAAACTGCACGAGTTAAGTATTTTCCAACAACATAACTATATGCTTAAAATTTATATAGTAGATCCATGAGGACATATTAGGAACATATTCTACCAGGTGGTCATATAGTTTTACACTAATCAGAAGAGGATTTTTAAAATCCATCAGGCTCCTTGATGATGATAAAAAAAGATCATCAATTTGAGGTAGTGAGTATTTATTCTTAATTTTGACATAATTTTTCTCAAAATAATATATGCAAAGTTAGAGAATCATATCAACCTTAGTTTAAAAAAGAACTTGATAAACCGATGGTGACATGAAAAAATGAATAAACCCCTTGATTTATGTGTAACGTAACTAAACCATCACCTCTATCAGTAATACATGATCTATCTGCAATGAAGGTAAAGAGATGATGATCATCCTTGAGAGAAGATTGACAGAAAAATAACCCAATTTTTTGGGTAGAAACATTGAAAAATAAAACTGAAAATCCTCGAATACTGGTCCAAAACCACTAGAAGATGAATTTCATATCCATTATCCATATAATGAAAGAAAAACAAAGACAACTTGAATAAAATCAACCCCATAAAACATATAATTAGTCCCAACCTCATGAATGTATTGTCACACTCAACATGGATGGTGTGAGTATTCATGTTAGAAGATATAAAATGGACCTTATGACTATAATAGTTAATATGATCATTGAAAATTATCATCTAATCCATTCCACTTATGAGATAAAAACATTCTTGGTCTAATACAAGTATGTCTAACACAACCTCCACATCAGTGATTAAATCATGAAATTTCAAGAACTTAAATCAGCTCTATTCATTCCTAAAAAATGGGAAAATTAAAACCCTCAAAAATGGAATGAACTCCACCTTCATAATAAAATCATCAAGAACTAGTACAAAAAATAACTTTCACATGAGGGTTTTAAGTTAAAATATTTATTAAATGATTATAAATGGTTTTTATCCTCATTTATTTTTATAATTGATTTGAAAATACATCCCCATAAGAGTTCTAAATTCTCTTATTTAAGAACTTATTGTAAAACAATGATCCATATTCTTTTAAGCATCTGTTTTATGAAAAGAGATGTGATTAATCATATTTTTAAAATCCTTTGTCAAAAAACCATTGATAAAAATAAGATATATAGCATTGGTTTTTGAAAACCCACCATTAAAACCTTTTTCACAAGGATATTTTTTTTCATTTTTCAAAAAAACCATGTTACAAATAATACATCAAATGAAACAAAATTGATATTTTTATAATTTTAAAGATTATGTTTCAACATTTAAATTTTCACCTAATATTTATAACACCACAATTCCCTTTTCAAACAAGATATATCCGTTTTCACCACCATCCAATAGTCAAATTAGATTTACTACTTCAATTTTAAAATTAATTCCATTGGTTCTTCATTCAATGATTCTAATATAGTATATATAATTATATAAAAAAATTTATTTTTTCTATGATTTTTTTTCTTAATCGAAATATTTTGAGGATTTATTTTTTGATGAGGATAACATTTTTAGATTGACTTAAAAACATGATGTATCCTGATAAGATTTTCACAATGATGTTTAAAATACCTAAAATGCCACTAAATCTTTGGTTTCCTTTTGATTTCATTCATCCAAAGTAAATTATGTTAATAGAGACTTCAAAAAGTATTGAATCTAAGTTAAAGCTTTAATTTTCCCTTTCAAAATTTATTTTTTTATAATTTTCAACATCATCATTCACATATTTTCATTGAATGGAGTAATAAAATTAAAATATTTTAAAAAATATATAAATTTTTTACAACGTTTATTCAACAACCATTTATAAAAGTATCTTTTAGTATAGTTGTTTTGATAAAAAATGACAAAAGACCATTTTTAACATCAGTTAGAAAATAACCAATGCTAATTTTTTTCAAATTAATATTTTAAAATAATTTTTAATTAATTTAATTATAATACTATTTACTAAATAACATTCATTTACATAACATTGAAGCCAAACATTAAGAAAACAAATACCCCAATTTAAAAAATCTACTTATGTTATAGTAATGCAACCTTAATGAGGCAGATAAATGGGAAGAACATGTTTGAACCAAAAAAAGTATATAAAAGAATCTATATGCATCGTTCCTCTGATTATAGCTGACTCTGACTTGATGTCCTCATTTTCCATCCCAATCACAAAAATATGTCCTCACCTAGGCCATGCCTACTATTTTGTAGTAGTAATTTTCTCCCCTTTAGACTGAGGGTGAGATCCCACACTCATGGAATCATCGGATCATTCATATGATCCAATTGATAGCAATAAACCTACCCAACTACCCTATAAGGGAGTCGTGCATAAGAACAATATATTTCCTAGATACAGATATTAAGGGAACCTGAATAGAGCCTCAGGGACGTAATTTTTATTATAACTACATATTAAATACTAATAACAAATCATAAGCTATATCATGAAGAATACACTAGCACTAAACCTAATAATTTTTTAACACCACTACCAAAATTATAATGAAGTTCATAAAACATCATTTTCTGACTATAGGAGAGGCACCAGATAGAAAAAACTGATAAATAAACCCTTATATGACTGATCATTTGTTCTATGTTCTCCTTATTTATAACATCTATATTCAATACCTCATCATAAGTTTATATGAATTGAATAATTTCAAACGATCTGACCATCGACATAAAACCTATATCAATGTGTCCATCCTAAATATATTTATCTACAACGAGATTATGAGATATATAAACTAACTCTGAAAACTAAGTAGTGGACACCATTACTGAATTGTATAGTTTCTAAAAAACAATGAAATCATGGGCCTTTGATACCCTTAATGAATCTGGGTAAATATACTAATTAAAATAATTCTTAAAATTCTTAACAGTGAGGTCCTATTGTATATTCTAATGTGTTATTTATTCTAAAAAATGTATACTTGGCCCATCAAAAATTTATTTTGTGAATCAAACATTTGATATCCTTAGGGTATTCAAGAAAATGACAATGTTCAAGATCATTTCAATCCATTTATTAGGACCTTGTAAACTTTATCACCATATTAGATTAGTTGATTTATCATGGATAACTATTGAGAGTGGTCCACTATCCATTTTTGACCTATTTCAATTGGTATACCTAAGGATATAATAATTTGGATCACTGATTCCACTGATGCATGATCAACTAGGGGGTTCCTCTGTAGAAAATTCTCTATAGATCGTTGGAGTCTCTTATCGGAGCCCTTTCTAGGAGGAAGTGTATAAACAACCTAAGCTAGAACCAATTAAATACATAATTGAATATTAATAATCATAAATTAAACCATTTTAAGCACAAAATAAATTTCAAATAACTAGCATTAGTAATAAATAAATTCCTAACCAACAATGGGTGAAAACATAAAAAATTAAATCATTATCCCACTATACTTGTTGAGACACATGGTTTGGAAAATCAAGTCCCAACCATGACAAATATAACTAGTTGGATTCTAGAAATAGTTGTATGAGATTCATCGTATTACTAATAATGGTGTAGAAAAACCATTTTCCTCATTTTAATACCTAGTTTCACGACTAAACACATGATTTCTCTTAATGCTCAAGGGATGTTCCTGAAACCCCAAATCAGTGATAAAAGACAATTAATTACATAAAGAACCCAAAACATGGTTGAAATTATAAACAAAACTCTCATCCACACATGGAAACTTGAGGTTTTTCATGATAGAGAGATGGATAGAAACTTCTCAACACATAGCAATCGTGACCTGGTGGTCTGATCTTATATAAGCCACTAACCCCCAAGTAACAAATTCATATGATACCATTTTACCATGAACCGACTGGGGATGACCAACATGTACCCTAAGCCAAATCCTTACATGGTGCGAAGAATGTTCCCCATTACCACCGGCCAGTGACACACGCCAAGGAAATTTAATTAACCATTTTGTAATAATTTATCCCTTTCAAATATAGCATGAACCATATAGGATTTGGATGTACACACCAAAAAATAATAATTTTCATCAAATATAATCATCAAAACATAGTACACCCAAAATTAAAAAATAATTTATCATAAAAATCATGAATTTAAATTTTATAACAAAATATATACATGAAATTTAATAGTAAAAATTATATAGAAACTCAATAAATGGGAAAATTCTAAAGAGGACAATACATAACATCCCTAAAAACCAAAACCCTAAAACTCCTCTACATCACATAACCCAGTGATACCATATACATCACTATCCAAAAAATAACCACATACTACGATAATAAAGAAGATCAACCAGAATCCATTTTTCCTTTGACATTATCTATGTTTTTCAATTTCAATTCTATATATTACCAAAGTAATATATATGGTTTGAGGAGAAATCCAGGTCGGATACCATATTGAGTTTATATAAGATAATTATCCAATAACAATAATAAATCTAGTGTGAAAATAATATTTAAAATAATTCCACATTTAAGACAAGTTCACATGGAAGAATTAAATTATGAATACATTTTAACTTTCTCCAAATATTCCATCATTTCATAAAATTAATAAATAGGGATCATATAAGATCCAATTGAAGATAGAGAAGAAAAAAATTTCACTCACCCAAACACGGAATAAGAATAATCCATATTATATAAATGATAAGGGAAATGGGAATAAATATTAATATTTATAAAATATAAAGCACCATGAAATAAAAATCGTGATATCTATTTAATGAAATATTGTATAGAATAGTCTAAGTCATGTTTCACTAACTGGATAAGTAAGTACGAAAGGTTTTGAATCTCTTTTTGTCTTCCTTGGTCCCTGTATGACTTCCTTAGTAACTGTAAATCTACATGGGGAACATTGATTTCATGGTCACTCTAAGTCTAGAAGAGAAATATACTTCAATTTTCACCTAATGAACCTTGGTTAATGTCCCACATCCATTGTATGGTATAGGATAAAGCTTCAATATTTTAGGTGAGTCACACATGCTCAACATCTCCTTTGGGAAACACATTTACAAATGCCTAAAACATTACATCAACCAATTTAATGACTCAAACAATTCCATAATAATCAAATTTTTAATGAAAATGAATAAATTTATTATAATCCTCTTTAATTATCCACTAGAAATAATAAATCATCTTTGAGCCATTTTATCAATCATATTGCATTCATTAAATCCAACATTCATAAAAAATATATTTAAAACCAACAAATTGAATATATATTTTTTGATTCACTCTAATAATGGGTCAATCATTAATAATAACACAATTAAAAGTTAATTTGATAGTAAAAAACAAAATTCAATCAAAATAAAAAGGTAATCCATGGAGAAGAAAACCTAAATAGTGACTTTAAACTCAAAACCAAAACAAAACTCGTCACTATCAATGAAAACCATAAGAATCATGTAATTGAAATACTTTAAAACCAAAAACACAAGGAAAAAATCATGAGTACCACATACAAAACCATAGATTCAACCACATGACATGGAAGGGTTCACCAATATCATAAAATTTGAATAATAATGGATGAAATATGCTGGAAAATAACGTAATCAATAAGAAGCATAATTACCTCAATAGAATCCACCAGATATAAAGAATGATACATAGAAAATAAAAGGGGGAAGAAGATACAAAATAAAGAAGAGGATTCATAGATGAATGGGGATGATAAGGGGAGAGTTGAGTATGAATCCAATATGGGAATTTAAGTAAAATTCAAAAAATTCATTGTGTTACAAAACATGAATGGTTTGGATACATGATTCAGAAAATGATGCTACAACTCAATGGGAACCACATTCACCCTAAATTGAAGACACCTGGTTCATAATGATCACTGAATGGCTAGAAAAACTATGAAAAACTATTCCAAAATAAACATTTACCCCAAAATACATTATAGATGGAGATTCAGAAGATAAAAAGTAATTGAGTTCTCATCATGCACATAGGAATATTTTTGTAAAAACCAATTTTTTTTACATATAACTCCCCATAACTCTATTAATATATAAATAAATAATTAAAATCTACAATATTCACACATGTGACTAGAATTGTGTTATAAAGATGAATCAATTTTATAGTGAATGTTATTGATAGAGAAGTGATTGTCCCAATGTAAAACCATAGGGGTTGTGATATGAACTAAAAGATATAGTTGTAATTATCATCCAACTCACTCGAGATATGAAAAATAAAAATAATCGTTCCAAAATCCTAAATGTTCTGAGGTTGAAAAAATTTCTATTGAGTACTTCATGGACTAACACTTACCCTCCTTTAGTGTGTCTTTCAATCAACTAACTATTGATATGTGGATCAACATAATATAAAAAATATATTTATCATTCCTCAGAACTCATAGAATGAAGATGTTTCCATATCTATTTATTTTTTTAATGTATTGTTAATTAATGGGGTAACATCTTTATTAATAATACGAAATAGAATGAAATAGACTCCATAGGATTGGTTGAGTTTTTGAAGATATATTTCAATTTGTATTTTTCCCAAACCCTTAATACTAAAATAAAGTGAGGATATATACAGATAAAAAAAATATAAGGATGAATCCAATGGTAAATGTATATAAAAATTCCCAACATTTACAAGGTACAATTATTTTTTTTATTTACCATGAAAAAAATAAATAATTTATTTAATGGATTAAAACAAAGTAATCATAAATAATTATCTACCCAAAACATTGGGAGATATCAAGATATTATTTAATGTTTTTTAATGGTGGAAATTTGAATTTTATAATAGAATAATTCTTCATATTTTTTAAGAAATAATATAAAACTATATTTTTTATTAATCCAAAATGATAAATCACAAACAAGGAATAAAAATCATCTTCATACAATTTGAAAAAATTTAAAGATGTAAGGAGGGAATTTCATTTAAGGACATGTATATTCTTAAAGTATATATGATAAGCCCATCAAGAACAAGAATTTATAGGATATATGAATAGGCTTACCAATGAAATGCATGAAAAGAAAAATCATCATAATGCACCATCCATACTATAATGATTTAATTATTTTTATTATAGGCATTTAAACAAACACATGCCCAAAACAAGGGGTTAATTAATATAATTGTTTTTAATAACCTTCCAATCCACGTGAGAAAGGTAAATCCATTGAATTTTTAATTTCCAATGTAGGTCCAAAAAATTATCATTTAATGGTTTACTTATCATCCACTCAAGAATAAATCATATTTATTTGATTCTTGTTATTTACATTTATTTTTTCCTGGTAAGTTTGTTAAGAATATTGATTAACCCCCTCAAATAATGGATATTGAATTATCAGTAAAAATTCATGTTGGTGAGAAAATTACATCCAAAATATATACCTATTCTCTAATATAGGATTTTTGGACAATAATTCCTTAATATATTGTTTTTGTTCCCTTTTGGGAATTAGATGTGATGTTGTTCAGGGATTGGTTTTCCCATTATATATATTATATGAATTATAAGGATAAGTGAATCTTTTTTCATATCCCAAATCACCGCATCATCAAATATCCTAGAAATTATAATTTTGTACTCTATTTAAAAAATCCTTAATATTGTTCCTGATACACAATAATGAAGGATACTTGGCTCAAATGATTTTGGAGGAACCTAATGTAAAATATGTGCCAATATTAGGTTTATTTATTGATGTTTCTCGTCAATAATTACCTTATCATTCCCTAATATCTACGTTTGTTTTTCAATTCAACTAATATAAGGATATAGGCCATACTGAAGAGTGCCAATTGAATCATTCCCTTTTAATTGAAATAATTAGAGAGAAAGCATTAAGAGAATCTCAAAAGGGTATTGTATTCTGAATTTCATCACCTTGGCGTTCACTAGTTATATTTTTCATGAATAACAATAGATCGATGAAACTTTTCATTAATTGTCATAAAAATAACAAAATCATGAACTAGAAAAAGTGTACACTACCTCATGTTGATTATTTTTTTGATTATTTTTTTTTTGTATCTATTAGATCAAATTTTATGTGTTATCAATATGAATCCTTATTCTTGAATAATTTGTAAATATATGGTGAAGTATGATATGTGAATGAATAAAAGTGAGCATACTGATGAAATGTGAACAATTATTAAGGACACATCATGAAATTATTACCTTTAAATGATTAAACAGAGTGTTTAAACACAAATAACATGAATCTTTTTGCTTTACATAATGAAAAATACATAAGTTAAAATCTATATATAGATTTCTTAAAAATAATTGAAGTTGTTTAATGCTATTTGAATTTATTTTTGAAGAGATAAAGTGATATAAAACCCAAAAACAGATTATTTTCCTTGAATAATAAATGAATAAACTAAAATAAAGGCTTATAGAAGTTGATGTTGATGTTAGATTTTAGAAACAATAAATTCTCATAAAAATACTCCAAATTGATTATTCCATATGATTAAAATGACCTTGGGAATTATACTAATTTTTTGAAGAATGTTTCATACTTTCCCAAGATTTTATAAGTTTTTTAAATGGATTTTACATGGATGATGATTATTTGAATATATTGTATCTCATGTTTCATATGGTTTTGAATGCTAAAAAGATTGATAAATTGGAAAGGTTATTAGCATATTAATTTAGTAATCATTTCCTATAACACTACAAGCATTTCACTCTGACAGTAATTTAATTTTTTTTTTAAGGGTGTATATATTTGAAGGTATTTTTTAATAATCTATTTTTATCATAATACTCTATGTGAAATATCATAAGACATTAGAAATTGGTAACACATTCCATGTCATAAAAAAGTAATTTGGAAACATTAAATGAATTAAATAGATTTAGAAATTGAGTTTTATTTTTTGTGTGTGAATTATTTAATATGTTATAATATAACTTTGGAACAATGAATGACCTCAAATATTGATACAAATTTTGAGTTAATGAAATTTTTTGAATCTTCATACTCATATCTCAAGTTTTATAGATTTAGTATTTGAAGAAATATGTTGAGATTATACTTGTGGTATTCTCAAATGATATAAACATCATGGATATCTGGTTATCTATGATGGAAGATATGATATGATGAGGTTAAAGGTACATAATTTTGATAATATAATTTATATATTTATTCTGGGGTATTAAGATTGAATATTTTGAATTTAACAATTTTTGATCGGAAGTACTATTAATGTGATAATGTGGTTCTTTGTTGGTGTAAAAATAATCCCATTCCATCGATTATATATTTATTCCATCTATGTTCTAAATTTTATAAATATCAATATTTTTGGTAAATTTTTGTTTCATTATGATGTAGTTATTCAAGAGGTAGGCTAAATTAAGATGATTTCATTCAATTTCAATGAGAGGAAGAAGATTAGTATTTCAGAAAATGTATAAATTTAATTATTTCGTAATTACAATTTTATAATGTTCTTATGTAAATAAGATTATTAAATTGTAATTTTTAGGTAGTAAAAATATAATATGGGTAGAGGCTGAAATTTAATGTAGAAAATAGGTTAATAAAGAACGGAATATTTGGTGATTGTGGTAGGTTTCCTGGAGAAAACATGATTTAAGAAATGCCCTAAGGATCCCATCATATGAATCTATTTTGTGGGAATCCTCTAAAATATTGGAATATAAATTTTTTATATTATTAATTAATAAATAAAATTTTGTTTTAATGAATATGGAGTGAATATTAAGAGAAAATCATTCGTGCTAAGAATTGTATTATCAGTGTTTGTATAACAACCTTTCTCTTTATTACTTACGTAAACATTATTTATTACATAAAACATTCACATGATACAACATATAAGATCAAGAGGTCTAGTATATTTGTGGATTAGGAATATTATATAATGTCTAAAAGCATAAAATCCAACATCTTATTGAAAACTTCCTTGATATGACCCCAACATTTCCTCATACTTTGAATTGTATAGGATAACCTAATAACATGCATAAAAAAGGGTGAGCTATAAAGCCCAGTAAGGGTATAAACATGGAATAAATGATGAATAAAATAAATTTTAGACAATAGGCCTATCAATGGAGGACAATAGAAATGTCAACCTAAATTCATGATAAAGCATGATAATCATAACATGGAAATGTGGCAACAACACCTAATATGGAATTATCATGAGCCAAGGCTCATTGCACATGGAGAATGATTAAACCTTCCTTGCACATGAAGCATGAGTAAACCATAATTTCAATTGAATTAACATGATTCAAAACTCATTTCACAGGACATATCATGATATTATACTTTACCCAATGCATTGGAGCACTATAAGGGCACACCCTTCTTAAACATTTCATTTCATGAATAACTGTTCCACATGGATCATAAAACATGGATTCATTAAACATCATCATTTATTCCATGATAAAGGAGTGTGGAATTCATAAATTAATCTCTTTAAACAATAAGTAAATGTGCATAAATGTGAATACACTTGATCAAGAAGTGGGCATAGTATTCACTACACAACGACTATGGCTTGGAAAATCGCGGTGCAATTTTGGCAGTGTAATGGTGTGGCATAAGAAATCATAAAAATGTATTATGACAGAGAAAGGGGTGTAAATTAAATGTAACATAAGGAGTTAATATATATTCATGGACATAAAATTGTAATGGAATTTTGATTCATGATACCGAATAATTACATGAATGTAAATGACGAGAGAGAAATTCCATATGGAATTTCGGCATGATAATGGGAATACTTGGAAGGCATTAATGAGAGATAAAAGAGATATATAATTATTAAAACATTAATAGGGATGTATGGGGGTGGTGATATATCATACCCAAAAATTTATAATTGAAAATAAAAGGGCATAACTATATAAGGAAACATGGACATAAATAAGGAAGGTGAGAATCCCTTACATGGAAGTGTGATTCCAAAAACATGAGAGAGGATTGGGAGAGGCTTATATAGAGGTTGGGTCACCTTAATATGAATATAGAGAGAGGAGGGTATGATTTGGTAGAAATAAAATGGCTTTGAGTGCAGAGTTAGTGGTGTATTCGGTGGGTTTTTATAGGAAAGGAGAAGGAATTCTTTATTATTTAGGTTTGGGACACCTCTCATTAATGTAATCAAAAACACAATCCATGCCATAGTTTTTTACCATGCTTTTCTCCAATGGGGAGTGGAAAAAACATTTTATATTCCCAATGTCCGAAATTCTTAAAATAATAGGGCATCTTATGTGTAGGTGAGTCACACTCTCAAGGAAAACAATTTAAAAAGAAAAAATGTTTTATAAGTCTTGAAGGGTCCACTAATGCTTTTTAAAATAAATAAAAAACCCAAAATAACATTATTTGAATGGTAACACATATATTGGCCGAATATAATGTTTATAGTATTATATTACATCACTATTGGGACATTATGATGTCATAAAACATTATATATTTTTAAACACGATTTAAATTTTAACCAAAAATTCGACAGTCTCAGAAAATTATGAAAAAATCACTATTTTATAATTTCAACCCCTGGAATCAAAAAATAATATTCATTTTATCTAAATAATTTTATAAATATTTGAATTTTTTACTTTTAATATAAAAACCAATATATATCGAAAATTCATGGGTTTTGACAAAATCAACTTTCAAACCTTATTAAAAATGTAAATTGCATTTATAAAATTATATCATCATTTATATATAATAATAAAAAATTTAATAATAATAATAATATTTTATTAAAATATTATTTACTTAAAAATCCATTAATTCATTAAAATAGATTTCATAGTTCAGTATTAACTAAAAATACTACTCGTGCTTCAAAAACTATTTACAAAGTAACAATTTTAAAAGGAATATATATTATCTATAAAAGAATAATGTACATAATCATAGTACTTGGGCCTTGTTACATAACACCTTAAAACTCAAACATAATACCTTTGGGTAAGGTGCATGATGTTGGAAGAATCTTGGGGTTGATCAGATAACATTGCTCGAGTGGTAATCTCTATCAACTCCCACTTCACTTGTAGGCGGTTAGGCTCGAGCATAACGTATTCAAGCTCAGCTTGGACTTGGTCAAGAGAGAATACCAATAATACCACATCCTTTCTGAGATCCAAAAAATGGGCTTCTTATGGGGCTAGTCTACTGGATGAGTCCATCACTTCCTTTGTATGAGTAATTTGGATTTTTTTTAAAGACCTATATTTGTCATAATCTTGTGATCACAGTTTAATTGATATATTATCAACGGTCACAATTACTAACGGTATTTTAAAATGAATACCATAAATCCAAATAAGTGAAAACGTTTAACATCACCATAAGAATACATTTAAATAGACCAATATGAATGTTCATTAATAAATTTTTGGGTCGTTATAATCTTCCCCCCTTAAGAAATTTCACCCTCAAAATTTCATTTTCCCACACTAAAACAGATGTGGGTAACTTTGCTTCACCACTTCCTCTAATTCCCATGTCACTTATTCAAACTTTTGGTTTCACCAAAACACAATGATGAGGGGAATTGTCTTATTTTGTAGAACCTTTTCTCTACCATCTATGATCATCACTGGTTTCTTCTTGTAAGAAATATCATCCTCTAACTTTACTACCTCTGAAAAGAGTACATATGAAGGGTCTGGTATGTATTTCCTTAAGAGGGATACATGAAAGAAATCATGTACTTTGGCTATATTAGGTGAAAGTTCTAGTCTATATTCCACAAACCTAACATGATCACGAATCTAGAAGGGGATGATACACCTATGACTTAACATCCCTT
The DNA here is from genome assembly GCA_963277665.1 of Viscum album. Taxonomy (NCBI): domain Eukaryota; kingdom Viridiplantae; phylum Streptophyta; class Magnoliopsida; order Santalales; family Viscaceae; genus Viscum; species Viscum album. Next base: position 712,154,904 of record OY728162.1, read on the forward strand.
TCTTTCCAATCCTGATGACCTTCTTCCGTCGAGACCATGTCTCCATCTTTTAACTCAAGGTCTCATTGATGATTATCTGTATAACTCTAATGTCGACTTTTGGATGCCTTGATATGTGGTTGAATGGTTTTCACCTTCCCCACCATTTATTTGACCATTTCTGGTCCTAGCAGCATATGCTCACCGACTTCATCCCAACATGTTAGTGTTCTTCACCTCTTCATATATAGGGCTTCATAAGGTGCCATTCAGATAGTCGAGTGGAAACTGTTATTATAGGAGAATTCAACCAGAGGATGATGTTGATCCCAAACTCCTTTAATTTACATTGAATATGATCTTAACATATCTTTTAGTGTCTAAATAGTGTGCTCATATTGGCCCTCAATTTCAGGATGACATGACATACTAGAGTTCAGTTCAATATCTAGAGCATGTTAAAGACTCTTCCAAAACATAGAGGTGAACCTTGGATCTCTATTGGAAAAAATATATAGTTTTACTCCATGTAGCCTTACCACTTCCCTGACATATATCCTTTCATATCGATCCAATGAGAAATCCTCCCAAATTAAATTGAAGTTTGTAGACTTTGTAAGACGGCCCACAACAACCCTGATTGCATTGTTCCATTTGGATGTCTTTGTATGTTCGGTGACAAAGTCAATGGCGATGTTCTCCACTTTCTATGAAGTTATGGTAAATGGTTACATCATCCCCCTATACTTTTACCTCTCTACATTCACTTGCTGACACAATAGGAATATTTATGTATAATCAATGATCTCCTTCTTCATATTATCACACCAATAATGATCTTAGAGATCTCGATACATCTTTGTGTTTCCTGGGATCATAGAGAAATTTGAACAATGTGCATCATACAATAGTTCCTTCTACAGCACCTGACATGATATAACACATAACATTTTCCCAAATCTCATAATTCCCTCTTCATTAACATAGAATTCTGGGGATTTACCATTTCCGATAGCTTCCACTTTATTCTGAATTCCAACATCATACTTTTGAGCATCTTTTAACCATTCCAAAAGAGACGGTTGAGCAATAATTTTTGTAAGGATAGATTATGTTCCATTCTTTATAAATCCCATTTCAATCTTCATAAAATCAACGAAGGTTGGATCCTTTTCAATTATCATCAATGATAAAATCGTTGGGTCCTTTATAATTAGAGCATTTTCAACCTTGTTCACTTTCCCAAGGTGGTAATGTATTGAGTAGTCATAGTCTTTGATCAACTCTAACCATATTCGTTGGATCATGTTCTACTATTTCTATGAGAATATATACTTGAGGCTTTTATGGTTCGTATACATTTCACACCAATCCCCAAAGAGATAATCCCACCAAATTTTTAAATAGATGATCATTGCATCAAGCTTCAGATCATGTGTTGGATAATTCTTCTCATTAGATTTCAATTTCCATGAAGCATAGTCAATGACTTTGTCATTTTTCATCCACACATATCCCATTCAATTCTTTGAAGAATCACTAAATACCACAAAAAGTTCTCCACTTGTGGGTAATGTGAGTACAAGTGTAGTGTTATGTATCCTTTTCAACTCCTTGAATCTTTCTTCGCATTCATCACTCCATGAAAACATTACACCATTATAAGTTAGCTTGTTAAGAGGGTTGGACAATTGTGATAAATTTTGCACAAATTTTCTATAATATCCTAGTAACCCCAAGAAGCTACGGATATCCATTACTGACGTTGGCCTCGCCCATGCCTCTATTGTAGTTATCTTGGAGGGATCCATATATATCCTAATTCTTATGATGATACGACCCATGAATGAGGCATCCTTCAACCTGAACTCACACTTATTGTACTTTGCATAGAGCTTTTCCATTCTCAAGGTCTCTAGTACAGTTTTTAGTAGATCCTCATGACCCTCCATGGTTTTTTATTATAATGTAATATCATCTATAAATACTACCACAAATTCGTCAAGGATATCTCTAAAGAATCTTTTCATCAAGTCCATGAAAATTGATAGAGTTTTAGTGTGTCCGAAAGGAATTACTATGAATTTATTGTTCCAATATCTTGTATGAAAAGTAGTCTGGGGGATATCTTCCTTATTTACCCTTACTTGATAATATCTTGACCACCAATCTAAATTGGAAAAGTATTGGGCTCCATGCAGCTGATCGAACAAGTCATCAAATCAGGGGGGAGGATACTTTTTCTTTATCGTGATTTTATTAAGCTCACAATAATCGATGAAAAGGAGCATTGACTAATCCTTCTTCATGATGAAGAGGACTGGTGTACCCCATGGTGAAGCACTTGGGCATATAAACCATTTATCGTGATTCTCCTATAGTAGTTTTTTCATAACCTAAATCTCCACAACAACCATTCTATACTGAGTCTTGCATATTGGCATCACCCAGGTATAAGATCAATTGATAAATCCACATATCTTCTAGGAGGAAGGCAAGGAAATTACTCAAGAAACACTTCAGGGAATTCTCTCACAATTTCCAGGTATTTAAGGATGGTTTCCTCCTTATACTCAATCATCTAAGCCCGATTCGCATGTTCATAGGGCAGTAATATCCATGCTTGTGATGATGGAGCTAATGAAGATTCATCTTCCTCCTTGCACTTATACAGAATATGAGTTCGATTCTCCACATGGAGAGTGATTTCCCTCTCATGGTAATTTAGGTTGGATCTATATAAGGAAATCCAATCCACACTAAGAATTGCATCAAATTCCACTAAGGGGGTAAGATAAGGTTCGTCGGGAAGTTCAATCTACTAATTATGTCAGAGGAGGAGTTATATTCATGGGATGAAATGATTGCCCCATTTTTCGTACTCACCGACATCTTTACATCCATGATTTTTGGTGGTGTTGGGATTCTTATACAAAAATTTCTAGATATAAAATAATGTGTAGAACCTGAATCAAAAAGTACGTTCTCCATTGCTGAATGAATAACAACCATACCTATCACCACATTCTTCTCAGGGATAACTTCGGCAGTAGTGATTGAAAAAGCTCACCCTTATAGTCTTGGAGGTTGTTGGTTACCTCCGAAAACCCTTTTCTTAGGGCACTAATTTTCATGGTGCCATGGTACTTTGTAATTGAAGCAATGGACAACACAATGAGAGTCAAATGGTGTGTTCTTCTCCTCTATCACAATGCATGTTTTTCTTGTCAATAGTTAATAGCCAGGTTCCCTTCTCTTCCACCCCTAAATCATTTCTTTGTCCCCTTTTGGCAATTTATAGGGTGCTTCCTTCTACACCGTTGGTAAGTGGGGTACTAGATTTTTTAGCATTGTTGGATTTACCCATCAGACTGCAAGAATTGAAATCCACCTTATGCTTCTTATCCCCATGATACCCCTGTGATTCACAGATCTCTATTTCAACCTTGAGGGTACATCATAAAATATCCTCATAGTTGTCGAACTCACGGGTCGCCAGGGCTTTCCTCAGGCTAGGTTTTAGCCTACCAAATAAGAGGTCATCCTTGCATTCGGTGGTAATGACCAAGCTAGAGGCATATCGTGCAAGCCTTGTGATGTTTTCCTCATACTCCCCAATGGATTCTTTGTCTTTTTTTCTTGATATAATGGATGTACCTTTCCATCATAAGCCGAAGGGTGCATGGAAACTATTTATCAGAAAACATGTTCCAGAAATCCTTCAATTCCAATGGCTCGATCTCCTCCTCAGGCTTCTTATTTTTTATCAATATCCACCATTGATATGCTTCACCCTCCATATGATAAGCATCCAAGAGAACCTTCTATTGTTTATTACACTGAAGGATGGAGAAGATCCTTCCAATGGGGTTGATCCAATGTTTGGCAATTGAGGGATCATATAATCCTATAAAAGTAGAAGACCTTTGTCTCATGAATATCTTGATACTGACTTTATCATCCTTAGGGGGGGTTGAATGGTCCTCATGACCAATGTTTTTATTCAAAGTTTGATTTAAATAAGAGATAATTGTGGCAAAGTTTGTGATTCCTACACCCATCAGACTGGTCATCTCATTAGCACAGTCACCACAGTGATCTTCACCTCGGTTGTATGCATGAGTCATCCCATTACTGGCCATTGGCTGGAATTAAAGGAAAGTTAGGGGTAACACATAAATTTTAATCTAGAGACCAATGTGGATGACTTATAAATTACATTTATTTCCTTCTATTATGAATCTATAATCTTCAATCTATGTTATCATTGATATACTTTCTAACATGTATTCTTAGATGCATTTTTTTAAAATTACCTTAATAATGGTTCATACTAAGCATGTTAATTTACCAAATCATATCCCTCGGGAGTGTCGTAACCAAAAGTAAATCAAGGCCCATTTTCATATACTAGGATACCCAGGGTCAAGCTTGAAACTCTTTGTCGGGGTTTTCACCCCTAGGTACATCTGTGCCAAATCCACCTCAACCTACTCGTATCCAGACATGGGTGTATTTTTTTTATAAACCACTTACTAAATACCCACCAAAACATAGGGATGTATTTATTATACTTACTATTGTCTTTAAGGCTTCATCGGGTTTTTCTAATCCGAATCCCAAAACTAACTATACTTGTCCTATGATACCAAATATGACATCCCTTCTTTTTATTACATACATAAAAATGAATTATTACATAAAACCTTCACTTGATTCAACATAGATGATAGAGAGGTCTAGTGTCTTTGGGGATTCTGAAAATTACATAACAACTTAAAGCATAGAATGCAAATTCTTATTGAAAACGTCCTTTATATGACCACTACATTCCCTCATACTTAGCTTTGCATAAGATAACCTGAGGACATGCATAAAAAAGTTTGTTCTATAAATATCAATAAGGTAATATACATGGGATAACATGAGAATAAAATACATGTTTGAAAATAGGAAAATAAATGGATCACAAGAGAAGAATGAAAATAAAGGGATAGTAAAGCAAGATAATCATAACATGGAAATGTGGAAACAACATTTATCCTGGAATTAGCATGAGTCAAGGATAATTGCACATGTAGAATGAGTAAACCCTAATTGCAATAGAATTAGAATGTGTCAATACCCATTACACATTAAATATCATGATACAATACTTTACCCTATGCATTGGAGCTCTATTAGGGCACACCCTTTTTAAACATTTCATTTCATTCATATGTTTTCCACATGAATCATAAAACATGGATTCATTAAACATAATTATTTATTACAAGATAAAGCAGTGTGGAATTAATATATGAAACTCTTTAAAAAATAAGTTAATGGCCAAAATAGTTAATCCCCTTGATAGAGAAGTAGGCATGGTATTAACTACACAATGACTTTGGTTTGGAAAATCATGGTGCTATTTTGGCTGCATAACGACGTGACATATGAACTCAAAAAAATGGTTAATGAGAGAGAAAGGGGTTTACAAGAAATGGATAGTAATGGGTTCATATAGATAGATGTCCCAAAAATTTTACTGGAATTTAGATTAATGATACAAAAGAATTACTTGAATGTAAATGAGGAGAGTGAAATTTCTTACCGAATTTCGCTATGGTAACGAGTATACATAGAAGGAATTAATGAGAGATGATGGGGTCCTCTCATTATTCAATCATAAATATTGATGTATGGGGGAGGTGTCAAATCATTCCACAACATTTATAATTTAAAATAAATGTTCATAACTATATAAGTAAACTTGGACATAAATATGGAAAGTGAGAATCCCTTACTTGGAAGTGTGATCCCAAAAGATTAAAAGTGGCTTGAGAGAGGATTATTGGGAACTTGGGGAACCTTGGGAGAAATCTAGAGAGAGTAGGGTAGGGGTTGGTAGAACTCCGAAGTATTTTAGTGAAGAGGAAGTTGGATCTTGGGGGGTTTTATTGGAATGGAGAAGGAATTCATTATTATTTAGGTTTGAGACACGTCACATTAAACTAATTAAAACCACAAACCAACGCATGGGTATTGCCCATGATTTTTGCCAAATGGTAGTGTAAAACAATATTTTATTTTTAAAATGGATGAACTTATTAAAATAATAGGGTTTCATATGTTGAGGTGAGTCACACTCTCAATGAAAACTATTTAAAAAGACAAAATATTTTATAAGTCCAGAAGGGTCAACTAAATCTTTGTAAAAAAAATCTAACAAACAAAAAATCACATTATATTAGTTGTAAAATATTATTGGCCAAAAATAATGTTTATATTATTTTATTACATCACTATTGGGTCGTTATGATTTCATAAAACACATTATATATTTAAATGGTATTACATTTTTATCCAAATATTTGACAGTCTCAGAAAATTATGAAAAATCCAATATTGGATAATTTCAGCATCCTGATTCCAAAAATAATAATAATTTTATCCAAATAATTTTCTAAATATGTTATTTTTAACTTTTAAAATAAAAACTGACATTTATAAAAAATTCCTGGGTTTTGATAAAAACAGCTTTCAAACTTTAATAAAAATTACAATGGAATTCATAAAATTATAAGATCATTTATATTTAATAAAAATTAATTTAATAATAATAATAATAATTTATTATAATATTATTTAAATAAAAAATCCATTAATTCATCAAAATATATTTCTTATTTAAATATTAACTAAAAATACTATTTGTGCATTAAAACTATTTACTATGTAACAATAACTAAAACAATGTATATTATCTATAAGAAGAATAATGTACATAACCATAGTTCTAGGTTATTGGTACATAACCCCTTAAAACACCCTCATAAGACATTATGCTAAGGTGCGCAATGGTGGCAGACTCTTGGGGTGGCTCTGATAACATTGCTCGTGTGGTAATCTCTATCAATGACCACTTCTCTTGTAGGCAGTTCAGCTCGAGATTAAATTATTCAAGCTCGGCTTAGGCTTGGTCGAGAGTGAATCCCAATGATGCCAAATCCTTTCTAAGATATGCCAAATGGGATTCGTATGGTGAATTTCTACTGGATAAGGCAATCGCTTCCTTTGTCTGAGTAAATTGGATTTGTTAAAGACCTATATTTATGTAAATCATATGATCATTGTTCAATATCTATATTAGAATTGGTCGCAATTCATAAGGGTATTTTGAAATCCAAAACAATGAAACAAATAAGTGCATACATTTTACATAACTATAAGATGACATTTAAGTTGACCATGTAAAATTTTTCATTAATAAAGGTTTAGGTTGTTACAGTCTGAACCAAGGGAACCATTAATAAATTAAAGAGGTATAAGTACACTAAATTCCTCTATCCTACAATGATTAGAATTATTATTTGAATATACCAGTCAATAATTTATTATGGTGATTAAAATTTGATATATATACTTTTTGAGATTGTTAGTTTGATGGAAAATGCATTTTAAGGTGGATATAATTCATGATCATGAGTGTTAAATATAATGAGAGGATTTAAATTATTAAACACTAAATTTTATTTTCAAGACTCATAGATCAAATTATGATTTCCATAGGATGATGTTAGGCGAGTTATGGTACATGATCATATCATATCTATCAAGTTTGTTCATGTAGGAAGATCATCATTATGAATTGAAAATATCACATAAAGAATAAGAAGGTATTTCTATATTTGGATCATACATTTTAGCGGTGACTTCATTCTTCCAGTGAGACTTTGGAAGATATAACATATTAAGGGTACATGTTCATATGACTCAGATGGTTCTTAGTTATAATGACATGGGAATATTGTTGATGAATCCATGACTAGGGGACTAACAAAATATGACATGTAGTAAGTCCTTCTGGATGAATATTTTATGAAATGTGTGTTGTAAGTTATTTTATTATTAATTCACATAAGGTGAGTTTGCGAGAATATAATGATATGATCAGAAACATAAAAAGTATAAGTTATTCATTTAATATGAATAATTCAAAAAAATTTGACCACTAACTCACCCCACCCTTTCAATGGTCAATCTTAGATGAGGATTTTCAAAAGGAATCAGTTCATTTTAGGATTACTCAGAAAGATCCTAGAATATATCCATCCAAATATATTTTTAAATTATGAAAAACATTTTTTGGTAAAAGTGACAAAACCATTCCATAGATAGTAAATATTCAAACAACCTTAAATGAGAGAGCCAAATCTATGAGTTGAAATTTGAGCCTTTTAGAGAGGTTACCACAGAGTAGATTCCATTGGAGGTCAGGAACCTTCTCATCCCGATCAACATTGAGGATGTTTTCAAAGATGTAAACCATATTATATAAAGTTTGTGTGAGCTCTTCCACAGTAATCTTCTACATGTTAAATCTGCATGCCAAAATTCCAATTTCTTATGGACCCATGCACCCCTATCCTTATAAAGGATGGCCTAAAACTACCTGCCTACCAGTCTGTCAAATTCCACATGCATAGTTATGACCTCCAAGATCTTATTCGAGAATTATTTACAATAATAGAGGATGGTTTCCCACTCGTTACATTCCATGAATTCAATCCTGATTTGTGGAATATTTGGTTAGATATTCTCCTTTATTACATCCTCCATATTAGTGTTAAATGATTCTCTTGTATGTGGTTCAATCGTCAAGGAAAATACATCCCCACCTGCTTGGGAACCATATGAGGAATCTTCCCTTTGTTTGAGGACCTGGTGAGAGGAGGGATAGTTAAAAAATAGTAGTATTTTTTCATTTGTGGCCTCCAAGAGTAATTTATGAACCATTCTGAGTCAATGATGGTGATTTTACCTTTCTTTGAAGAGAATCTAATGTATTCCTTTGCAAGTCACACTTCTTTTGGATCAAATGGGGAGTCCATATCTGAATCTCTTTCCCCATGGAAACCCTCCAATCGCGTGGTAATGATCTATCTGTGATCATCCTCTTCTACATCTATTATGTGCACCACATAGTGCTCTTAGACTTCAAATACCATGAAATAGTTAAGTAAAAGAGTATCCATTCCACCGAAAATCACTTTATCAGCATAATATGAACTATTCTGTGAGACATTCTCGAGAAACTCAGAACCATTAATCAACTCAAATATATGGCTTATGTACTATAAATGCTTATTTGGGTCTTCCAAACCCGCACTGTGAATCTTTCCCCCAGCACTAGGAATGACTTCCATTCAAGAAATATCTTAGATAGTTTTACTGGATAATTATGGTTTTATAGATGAAACAATATCATGTTGGGTAACCTCTCCCCTTGCCCAACCTCACACTCCTGCGATGCCACCCCCGATCTACTTGACAACGAACCAAAACCAAAATCCCTTATAAGACAACAAAAAACATTGGATACCCATGGTGCTAGACCATTAGGAATTTCTTTCTTTATTGCACCTGTAGAGAATCCCAACCCCTTACCTGGAGGTACCATCTCATGGGGATGTACCTTCCTGATTGACTCCTCGCCCATAGGTTCTTAGAAAGTATGGTTCTCCACAATAGTGGAGTTATGTGGAAGGAAATGTACTGTATCTCTTGAGACATCTTCACACCTCTTCTCGGTCCCTGCGGAACCAGACACATGAAGAAAATAAGCAACACTAGTTTCAACCAGAGCTAGATGCTCTTTGGGAATTAGGGGAGGATCGACCAGACACACACCTAAATCCCTTTTGCAGCAATCAATATAGTAGTTGCTTTTCCTAAAGCATGAGGAACAAAACTTGGTCCATGATTCATAAAAAATATATTGTGCGTACCTATATTCTCCATCAATATAGATCCACACCATGTCTAGAGGGGGCCTTGAGTGTTCTATTTCAACAAAAATGTGTTCAATGATTGGATGCTTTAGGATAGTTGTCCTCCAATCAGCACACATGAAACGACCTGTGGAATTACTAATTGATCTTAGAATATTCGGTTTCTGGAAGGGCAGGGGAGGACATGAAGTTTAATCCAAATCAACACTGTGGAAGGTTCACGATTCATGTGATAGTTGAACGACCAACAAAGAATATGAAAATGAAAGACACGAAAATATCTTTCAGATCTAGACCAAGCCCACACCATATCTTTTGTAATGGTTTCTCTACCCTGGGTGGTACATATTGTGTACTATTTTGGAATTGGAAGGTTCCCCTGCATGGGGGGAGGGGGACGTCTTCCATAGTGCCTCCTTGAATATGGTTTTGAGCATTTATTTATATCCAGAATCATTAACTTTTGACGTTTACCCCATAGGGTTTTATGTCGAATTTCATGAAGCCTCATACTTTACCTCTAGGTGTTGGGTACCCAACATCGTGAGATTGTCATATAATTTGGTGAATAAGTTGATGGATTCTTACATGAGTTCCATGAGTGTGTAACCTATTATGTGTTCCATGGATATTTTATGTAAAAAGGAATTAGGCATGTCATTTTCCTTTAGACTACCCACAAAAGAATCTATTGTATGTGGAGTAAATGTTTACTATATGAAATATATGCTTTGCGTGAAGACATTAAAAAAATGCACAAAACCTCCTCATCGTCCCCAAAATAGTCCTTCAGGGTGGGTGGCATTTTCAGTTTTTTATTACTATTCATTTAGGCCCAAAATGATAATTCAACACCAACATATATATAATTTGAATTATCAAAACACTTTTATTATTTTATTAGAGTAATTGATATTGTCAGTAATATTGAATCAATTTTTTTTAGAATTTGGACAATACTATTTTTATAATGAATCATGTACGAAATATTCTATATAGTATTGCACATAAAATTTTGAAATTTGTGGAATGAGAAAAAATTTCTTTGGATTAAAATCCTAATATTCTAATATGAAATGATAAAGATTATAGTTTTCAAGATTAATGTAATGATGAAACATATTTTGAGGCCATAATAATGGAAAATCTCAAGGTTTACGAATGACTTAAATAAAATTATTCTAAATATATCCTTGATGAAAAAGACATTGAAAAAATATTTTCTCATTTATCAAATATTTTTAACAAGGGTAAATGTCAAATTAATTACATTAAATCATCCTGGTGTTATAAATAAAAATGAATTAGATATTTTGCACAATATTTTCCATAAATGAATGCTTAAAATTAATATCTAGATGAATATAATGTGACATCACAAATATAAAAATAAGTTATGAGTAAAACTAAATATTATTGAAGGTAAACAATAATATTGGAAAGATAGAGAAAACTCATTAAAAATATATATTAAAAGTGTGTGTTTACATTATTCATATGGATTATATTGAAAAGGTTTTGATACATCAAGTAGTGGTGATTGGGATAAAGGAAAGAACTCTAATGGAAAATGAAATATTAGTTGGGTCTATTTTTGAGTAGAACATGAATCATAAATAATAAAATTAAAAAATATATACATAGAATAAAAATATTGATTTGGAGAGATATGAATATAAAAAAGGAAAGAGGTATAATTCTATGAGGATAAGAAACCTAAATTAAAGGTAGAAAAGAGGGAGAAAATACAGAAAATTATTATAGAGATGTTCATTGTGATTCAAGGTGAACTATGAATGTTGAAATCAAAGAGAATTAAAGAAAATAAAGAAAATAATATGACAAAAAAGGACATAAAAATAAATTTAATTTTAAGTAAAAATATCTTAATAAACTGAGATGAAAACTGCAGGTTACATTGTCCATATTTTCCCTAAACAAATATAAACATGTTAATTTTTATTTGACATAATGTGTACGTTGTAATTTAAAATCAAGATAACCTTACACTAAAAGGAAAAGATATAAAATTCCTTTTTAATATAAGTAAAAACATTGGATATTTTCTACTCATAATAGGAAAAAAGATTAAATAATTTCTATATAATCAAATGAAAATTATAGAAAGTTGACGTTGGGATAGAAATATTATCATTTTGAAAAATATTAAATGTAAGGATTTTTCTAGATTTGTGTATGGTATGACACAAATCAAAAACTTTTGTGTACAATATATCATTTTTAGGGAAAATTCAGGAACCAAAGTGGAGTTTGGTGGCTAATAAGGATATATTCCTATAATAAAATAGCTTTTACTAGTGTTTCATGAAAATTTTCCAACCAAAAATAGACATGAGATTTTAGGATTGATATGTATATTATTTAGGAAATAAGTTCTCATAAATAATAAATACAAGACTATTCTTCTACTATATGTTCCATATTGGGTTAAAATGGAATAATATTTTGTTGAAAAAGGTATCCAATACATTATATGAGAATCATATGCAAGCTTAGTAAGAAAAAAGATAATGATTAATAGTCTAGATAGATCAATTATATATGGCCACAAAAATGTAGAAAGAATTCAAGAACGATGGAACTAAAGGAATGAAACTTTTAATACATTAATATATATAAGATTATTTGAAACAACTCATATGTTTTAGTCAAATAATTGAAGAAAAAACTACGTAAATGCTGTGGATAGACAAATAATGACACAAAATGTTTTATTAAATGTTTACTATCTCAAAAATAAATTGGGAATAGTATGAAAACCTAAAATAATTAATTTTTTATTCGGAATTGGGTAAAGAATATAATTACAAAGAAATAAGTATCTCAAGGGAGAAAAAAGATAATGAAACCTAATAAGTTAAAAAAATAAAAAGGATCTATAATGATTTTAATCTTGTTGAGTCTGAAAGGAAAGAAAATTTTTCTTTGAGTGAAAACTCTTACACTTGTTTTCACTGCAGGGGAACTAAGATTCGTCCCATTAATCTTTTATAACATTTTTAATTTACACTAATATTTTGGAAATTAAAGGAGAATAACAAATCCATCACTCTTGGACAATAAAGAATATTATATTCATAGATTTTTCTAACTTTTAGAAAAAAAGGTTAAATATATTAAATACCTTTTGTTGGAGAAATCATGTTAAAAAAATGTCTAAATATCAATGAATCAATAATATCTAGACAAATATGAATAGAATTGGATAAATAGTTATATAAATAAAACAATCTTCCCATCCTGTATAATTAATCAAAAATATTTATAAATGAAGAGTTTTTTTATGATAAATAATGGAAAAGGGGCAGTTGTATGCTTTTCAGATTAACTTTTTGATGATTTTATTTAGGTGTGTGTAGGATACAATGTTTTCATAATGAATCTATTTGTGAGAAAACCTAAAATGGGAGTCTAAATATGGTGTGACATACATGATTATATATATATATATACAACATTTATAACCATGGTTATTCACTTTGTACTCTAGAAATAGTTATCCAATATAGATTTATAGTTGTTGAAATAAAGGAAATTTGTTAAGAAACCCATATATAATCATTCTTCTCAAGTGGTAAGAGTGTTATTAAGATAAAAAATTTAATAGAATCATATTTGTAAAGGAATAAATATTTTATTATAAGTCCCCTAAATTTACATCTTTTTTCCACCAAACAAGGGTAAGAAAGGGAGATATACAAAATGAACTAAATTGACAAGTGGTAGTAAAGACAAAAAATACAAAAATGAGATATTATTGTGCCTAATGGATTGATTTTTATTTTTTTATTAAGAAATAATAGTGTTAAAGTATATTGTAATATGCATTGATGTGTGATATATAAAGAAAGAAAAATGTTTAACTATTTGAAATGAGAAAAGTGATTAAGGCCACAAAATGGTGTTCATACCTTGTATGGATTTTAGAAAACAAAACAACATAAATCATACGAATCTAATTTTGGGTATTTATGTTAATTCCATATTCTAATTGATAATTTTTATCTTCCTTGTTGGGAAATACCAAATGTTTTTTATAATAGATATAGGTCTTTGAAGCCTTTATTAAATAAGATTAAAGACGAATTGTGAAATTTGGAAATGTCGAAGAAATATTGAACACATACAATGATTAATATACTTGAAGAATAAATATATAAACTCTGTTGATGTTTTTTATATATTGATGTTAATTATAGAATTTAAAAGGTGACTAAGATCATGAAAATACACAAAACTGAATATTTTATATGATTCATGTGAGCTCGGGAATCGTGTAGTTTCATTATAGAAGCTAACATAATTTCCCAACTTTTTTGATTTTTTCTCAAGTAATTTTATTTAACAACCAATATTTTATGAAATATTTTTTCCAAGAAATTTAATATCATTTATAGCTTGAGTTACATGTAACACTGAGTCTTAATGAACCACAATATATTATTAATATTATTATTTAAACATGATGATTATAACATTTTAATTAAACATAAGGGTATGTAAATGAATAATTATATTTTTAAATTCATTTATAATGGTTTTAAATAAATAAAATATATTTATAAATAAGTACTTAGTTTTAATAAATGATTTTATATGCTCCAGAAATATATTTTTGTTTCATAAAACATGATTTATATTTTATTTTTTAAAAAATATAAAATTTAAATTGTCACACATTTAGAAACTTCATTCACAAAAATTATGTTTTTTTGTATAAAAATTTCAACTTTATCATGGGTTGAAATTTTGAAATTGTTTTAAGAAGAATAATTTTTCAACGAATAGTGTAAAATTATGATTATTATTAATAAATTCCATTTCATTTATTGAATATTCAAAGATCGATATTATTTAAAAATTATTATAATGTAAAATTAGTTCAATTATTTTATTATTAAACCAAATTAGGTTTTTTAATCAAATTTATTTTGAATTTTTATATTATAACATTCAATAGTAATGAAAACATTCTCTTTGGAAGACTTTTTTTCATCGTAATAACAGGTTGAATTATAAATTACCATTTGTCAATTATGTGGATTTAATTCGGAAAAATAGATTCGATATTTATAAAAATTATAATTAATAATATATAATAGGGTCCAATTAACTTTCATGAAGTGATTAATAAATATAGTACAAATTAATTACCATGATTAATGTCATAATTAGTTTACATAGGGTTAAACTAGAAAGATATTTGTTAAAATATATTTAAAACATGACTATTTTATATTTTATGGAATTATTTATAAATTATATAATCTAATTTTTTATAATGAGAAATTTATTTGGTCATTTTTTCTTATTTAAAACATTGGTACCACTTTTTCTTTTCAAAATGTCCAAGTCAGTCCTCTCACTCACTTATAAATGAGAAGCACATATCCTATTCTTTAAAAAAAATAAGACCAACATATTTGGAAACATACTGACAAAATTCATTCCAAAAAACCTACAAAACATCCTATATTCCGTTATTTTGATTAGTGAAACCATCATTGTAGATATTAGCTATAAACTTAAAGATCATTTCTTAAGAAGAGGTTATGTTATTAATCTTGTGTTTTTTGTTTAATTTCATCTTCCATCTCAATAAATATTATTCAACTATGAAAAAATTATACCATATAATTAAATTTTATTATGTACATGTCATAACATATATGATTCTTCTATTTCATGCAATGGAAAATGAAACCATCAATCAAGTTTATGGTGAACTATCTCTTTGCTAAATGATGTATTTTGTTTTTATCACCAAATCTCAAGGATGAGGATAATGATGTATTTATTTTTCATATATTAAGTTAATGTAATTTTTATACTTATGGAGTTATATATATAACAAATTCTTTCTTACCTTCAAATCTATTGGAAGATGACCACTTCTCTCATGTTTATATGTGGACTACAGCCTCTATGAAATGATGTGAATTGTTTTTAATTTTATCTGCACATGGACTATAATATGGATGTATTTGATTAAAATAAATCATATATATGAAATAATATTTATTATTTAGTGTTTAATTATTTTTTACTTTTCATTTAGTCCATTCATTGATATAATGGAAGAAATGTTAATCCGTACAAACGACCTTCCATGTCCATGAATAGAGTAATTAATTTCTCTCTCTAAAATTTATTAATTACTCAAAATAAATATATAATTAATGTATTTTGTTTTTATATTATCATTAAAATTATTTATATTTTTAACCAGTATAAATATAAAATTACTGATCTTACGAAAAATAAACACACGTGAAAAAAATATATTTGTACCCAAAACTTGATTTTAATAAGGAATTCTTAATACCAATATGATAAATGGATATAAGTACATCATATATGGAATGATATGTATATGTGATAGTGGTTGTATGAAATATTTATAAAAAACATATATATATTATACAAGATGATTGAACATGTACAAGGAAATTCGAGACTAAAGGTATGGGTTTTCCAATCTCTCATTTGATTCTGGAAGATGAATGCCTTAATCAACATTGTTGTATGTACTGTCTATACAACTCAGTTGACATGTTATATATTGAATTTAATTATTTTAATTGTATTTAATTTTTCATTGGATTTTATTTTAATCGGAATTAATATTCAAATGATACTGAAGTGGTATAGGTTTTATGATTCAATCTATTTCTTTATCAGGAATGATTATAATTATAATTATAATGATAAAATATTATGTTAAATCATTAAAAAAGTAAAATTAATATATTTTCTATATTAATATCATAAAATTCATGATTTCCATTCATTTACATCCCTTTATGTACACAAGAATCAAATATAATTTGTTTACAAAAAAATCCACATTGTTTAACTATTCGAACCAAAATTGTTTTTATTCCAATTCTATTTTTTCTAAAAATATTTTTGAGATAGTTATAGATATTCTAATTTTCTTGTTAAAATACATGTTTTAACATGTTTTAATTTTTAAAAAATTTCTTTAATGGAGCATTCATGTTATTTTTCAAATGAGGAACTTCAAACATTTACTAAAAATATACAAGAAAACGTTATTTTAACGTATACAACCTGAATAGTATTTTATTCCACCATGACCACTTAGTGTTTAAAATATTACTTCATAAAATAAAAAGGATATTTTCAAGGGAGGGTATATATAAAATTTAATTTGAAATTAATTTTTTGTAAGGTCATTTTAAATGTTGAAAAGTTATTTTCATGAAGAAATTTTCCAACTGAAAAAACCAGAAGAAATTTCAATCTAAGAAGAAATAATTTAAAGTTACATAAGATTTACAAGGGATATAATCTAATTAAAAATTATTTATTATTTTCTTTAATGTTTTATTTTTATGATCAAAATATATTTGTAAAAGTCGTTCTCTTTTCCATGGGTTATTCTATGATGAAAATGAGGAAATGTTTAGGAAAACCATTTTTTCATGGGTTATAATAGGATGATGTGTTTATGAAACCCATTTATTTTAATGGGTTATTATATGATGAATGTTTTTTAATCCATTGGGAACTATTTTATTGTATTAATTATATGGGTTTGGTTACATTATAATAAAGGGTAGTGGTCTTGTTGTAACTAGGAATAATCATTTTAACCAACGACAGTTATCACATTATAACCATTTATGGGTGGGACCAATATATCCATCCACTCAATTGGGAAATGATTGATATTTCCTGTGATAAACCTGAATTAAATGGGGAGTGAACCCAATTTTATAATAGAATTCATGCACGATGATATTGATTATAGATATCATTTACTATTATGATGGTATGGTGAGAGAACCCTTTCTAATATGATAGATTTGAAAATGAGGCTTCATGACTTAAGAAACAATATTATATGACTGTCATTATGACAAAGATAATTTTCTTCTAATAAAGTAACATTATCATGGATCATGTTATTTTGTTCTTTTTTTATTAATGTAATTTTAATTTCATGATTAATTCCATGACCTAAGATTATGATATATGATATATAGGCTATAGTTTTCAAATGGTATTATCTTGTTTTCAAAACATGATTATCGTGTTGTGGTTATATCTAATTTTTTATCCATAATGAGTATATAAAATCACCCTTTCATATATTCCATTTCCCTATGTTATGAATAAGGTTATTATATATTATATATCTATGAAGTGTTTCGGTTATGTAGAACATAAATAGAGATTATATAGATCACTTATAATCCATTTTTATATTACTATGTACCAAAAGGAACTAGACCTATAAGATTCATGTGAGGATAATCATGGGATATAATTAATATATAAATATTAAGATTTAATACATATGTATGTTAACATTGTTTTCTTATAGATGGGATTATGGAATGTTTAGTTAACAATTGGAAAATAGGATGAGAAAACATGAGTAACACTAATATAATATAGGCATCTAATATCACTAAAAATGGACATTATCACCGCTAGGGAAGTACTGACTACTAAAGAGACATTAAATATCATAGTATTATCTCCGTGCTGAAAATCGCTAATAAATGGATTCTTTATCAGTGCATATTTAGCCCTAATAATGAAATAATTTAACTTTTCTTATAAAAGCACTGATATAAGGGCATACTATAGTATGATGTAAGAACGCACTACCACACCATTTTAGTGTGTTGTGACAACAAAAAACATCACCAAATACACCAATAAACAATAAAAATAAATTATGAATACAAACTTTAAATTAAATAAAATGTACAAAAAGAATAAAATAAAAAACACAATATTACAGACATTTAAAATATTTGTTTATTCAATTACTAAAGTAAATATTATTGAATACATTCACAAAATAGTAGTTTTCCTTTTTCTTTTGATCCCAAAACTTGAACGAAAAAAAGATACATGTATAAGGGTTATATTTTTGTGTTAGTAATAATATAATTAAATAAATTAAGAAATTTTTTAAAATTTAAACAAATGTTTGCGTTATATAAGGAGAATTATTTATCAGATTGAGTTGTGGTCGATTATTGCATATCACACCATAACATTTTCATCATCAATCATTATCTCTATAAAAATTAATTAAATAATTATGAGACCAAAATGATTTGGAAATTAATAAGTAATAGAAAATAGAATAATGAGAAAAAAAATATAGGTTTTTTTCATGGATTTGGCGATTTGATGTGTGTTTTAAATTAAAATTACACTTACATATTGAAAAGTCACACTTTGAGTCATACTAGTCATATTGTACATTGTATTGATGTTCATATGAATCCAAAACATTTTTAATGACTCATGGATCATTTTACTATAATATCAAAACAATCTGAATTTGTTTTCTTGTTTTATATTACGTTGCTTGTCGTTTTTACTAAAATGTCATTTTAAATATAAAATGCACACTTTTACTCCTACTGGTCACATAGTGTTTCATGTTGACATGATACTAATTCCTACTCATCAAAAATTAATTTTGAATAATTTTATAAAATTATCAACAAAATACAAGCAAGTATTCTCTATTTTTAATGAGTGACAATTTTCAACTAAAACTGTAAATTTTAAACCGAAAATAGAAATATTAAGTCATAGCTAGAACATCATGTGTTACATTGAGGTGTGTATGATCCCAACACATCAAATATGACTTACAGATCTTTATTAAAAGTTATCAAAACAATCCAAATGTGTTTTCTTACTTTTAGTAGGTTTATCTTCCATTTTACTAAAATTGATGTCAATTTTAAATTAAAAGAAGAATTTGGAGTCATACTAGTCACACTATGCATAATTTTAGGGTGAATTTGATTCTTACATGTCACAAATTACTTATGTATAGTTTTTCAAAATTATATAAAAAATCCAAATGTTTTTTCTCTATTTTGAGTAGGTGAGTTTTCCATTAAAATAAAAATACTGTGAGTTTTTTTCTAAACATTAGCAGTTGGAGTCATATTTTTCACATCATGTATCGGATTGTGGTTTGAAAAATGCCAAAAAATACCAAATTTCAAATAGATCATTTTAATAAATTATTAAAACTATCTGAATTTGTTTACTGAGTTTTGAGTACATCACTAGGATTTTTTATATAATAACAGTTTAAACAAGAAACACACACTTTGAATAATACTGATCACATCATTTATTGGTGTGACATGAGACTAAATCCTATATATAAAAAATTATCTTTGAATTGATATCATAAATTATGAAGAAAATATGATCACATTTTCTTGGTTTTCAATGAGTGTCATATTTTAAACTAAACTATCAATTTTAAACTAATAACAGACACATTGAGTCATACTGGGCACATCATGTATCATATTGAGGTTTTTATGATTCATAGATATGAAAAAAGACTTTATAATCTCCATAATCCAAAAAAATCGAATGGGTTTTCTTAGTTTTGAGTAGGTCATATTATCTTTTTACAAAAATTGATCTCAGTTTAATATTTGCGTCATACCGGTCACACTGTTTTTTGTATTGATGTATGACTGATTCCTATATATCTCAAATGAATTTTTTACCTTTTTTCTGGAGTATTAAAATAATCCAAATGTGTGTCCTCAATTTTGAGTCTATCACTTATCTTTTTACTAAAATGTCATTTTAAACTGAAAACATTCACTTTGACTAATACTGATCACATATTTATTCAGTTTGATGTTATATTGACTCATACAGGTCACAAATGACTTATGAGTAGTTTTAAAAAATTATCAATAAAATCCAAGTGTGTTTTCTCTATTCTTATTGGTTGAAATTTTTTTAACTAAACTGTCAATCTTTAAATGATAATAGAATCATTTAGTCATAGTAGTCACACCATAAATTGAATAGAGGTTTTATTGATCCCTACATATCCACAATGAATTTTGGTTTTGCCTCACTAAATTATCAAAATAATGGGAATATTTTTTTATCAATAATGAATATTTTAGTTTTCATTATTAATAATGTTAATGTAAAATTTGAATAAAAATATGTATGTAGATTCATACCTGTCACACCGGGTGTTAGATTGAGGTGAGGATGATTCCTACGCATCCAAAAGTCTAAACAAATACTAACTACCAATGTTACCATGTTCTTATTATGTTTTTATTTCGAACTGCCAACACTGCAAATATAATGACTCGATGTTCATAGCCAAAAAATCATTCTCATTTTTAATGAAATAAGAGTTGATGAAACTAATGTACCCATTAAATAATGAGAAGTAACCACAATGGTAAAATGAGATTACTCTACTATTCTGCCAATTAAACAATGAAAAGAGATTTTTAGATTACAACATTAGATCAATATGTAGTTTTATTAATTTGACAAAAAAGGAAATGAAAATGGAAAACATGATAACACTAATAGAATGAAACGTTTTTTATCTTTTGTGACTTGCTGAAAATTGTTGATTAAAATACATGACATTCAAAAATATCTATGAAAAAAAGTACTAGGTAGAAATGATAATGAAATTATCCCTCAAATTATAGAATAAATTATAAAAAAAATTAACTAAATAACAAGTGAAAATTATATTTTTCCTGATGGTTTAATACATTCTTGACACATTTCTTTCGTTCCAATATCTCTATTGTAGGGTTGAAGTGAATTCCCTCGTAGGCATGATCTATTTCGAACAAACTACACCAACTATAAGAAAATAATCCACATGTACAAGAAAAAAATATTGTATAAGTAATACTAAAAAGAAATAAAATGAACATAAATATGAAAGAATACATTAATTCTATAGATATTGATTTAATGGTGCAAAAAACGATGAACATTGGGATATGATGATAGTAAACCGAGAATAATGACCAAAAAAATACAGATAGATCTTTCCAAACATCAATCAACAAGTTGGGAGGATGAGGATAAAATATAAAACATTTTATTGGAGATTTGAATCGTTTGAGAGAAAGTAGATATATCCTACTATGTTTATAACTTGTTTATTTTTTACAATAAATTAATAAACTGAAATAATATATTTATTATCAAAGGTGAAATATTTTTATATTTTTAATAAAGGAAAGTGAACATTTTATTATTTCATTGAATGTCAGTACACTTTTAATAAAATGGGTAATTGAATTTATGAATGTAATTACACAAATATGCTAGGTTTTATCCCATGAATTCATCCATATGTTAATGTTATATACAATTTCATCCTCACCAACTCATCCTATGAATATTTATCACTACATATTGTTCTACGGAACTCATACTCCATATCTTGTGGATATACTACTATGTTTATTTAAATACATAATGAATTCATCCCTATGATGAATACTTGGCAGAGTAGTGAAATAAACATATAAGATACAAGAAATGTGTCCCAATATTGAAATGGAATAATAACTATTTCAGATATGAAACTAATGAGGATGCAAGTTGTATTGCATTTTGTTCTCTAAAAGGGGAAATATATCCCATTTTCTATAATTACAAGGATGGTAATGAGATATTCCGAAAGGTGGAACATAAATTAAACATTAAATAATGATATGTGTTTTGATGGGTAAAATAAAACATACATAGTGTTTATTAGATGTGTGAAAAAAATTAAGTGATTTTTAAGATCTATTAATGAGGGCGTGATCGTTTAAAAGATGGATATATTTTAACAGAGGTATATAAAACTAGACAATCCATTTTTTTATTTGGGGCCATAAAACTTTTATTGTAATTGTGATGGAAAGATGAAATTTATTTTTAGTGTTGAAAATTTTTATCATATTAGATAATGAGTTATTCCAATACATACTTAAAAAGGGAGCATTGAGATGTTTTTTATGATAAGATAAAATTTCTAGATATTTCTCACTAATTAGAATATGGAGATTGTTAATAGTTTAAATAGTGATGAAACATTAGAGGAAATTGATGTTGAATTGAGTAGCATATGGGGGAGGACACGTGAATGAGGTAGACTAACAATAATACATTTATGGTGAGGAAAAAGAAGGGGGACTTTCAATGTCTTGAAATACAAGAAAGGTTAAAATTAATGAGTAAAATTTCATTGGTGAATAGTCAATTTCACTAAAAAATCAAATGTGTATGATTCTATAAAAACAAAATTTTTTTGCTAGTAGAGCCTAACTCATATTGAAGACGCTGTGAAGAATTATTATTGGTTAAAATATATGTATGAGGAGAATGATTTGAATAAGATAAATGTTACATGGAAAATGTCTAATGGATGGAAGATAGAAATGTTATTAGAACAAAGTGCATGTTGAGTAATAAATTCATTGTCTATGGAAAAGTGGCACAAAATAAACTATGGCTACTATGAAAGGGGAAATCCCAGATGAAATTAATTTATATTTATTCTAAATTATCCATCGTATGTCGATTTGAATCTATTTGAATTTTGATGGCTATTTCAATGAAAATATAGTTAAATGTATTACAAATGGATATAAAATATATGTTTTTAAATGGAGTTTTTATCAGGGGTTGGATAAATTATTAAACTAGATGTGTTTCTTATAGATGAAAATGAGTTAAAAGTTATCCAGTTAACTGGTTATTTTTATAAGATAAAAAAATCATTAAGGACTATGTATTTAATGTTAGATCAATACCTATGAATGCTTGGATTTTAGAAAGGTAGATTTTTTCACAGCCTCTAAATCAAGAAAGAGAATGATCAAAGGATTTTGGTACTTATATATGTTGAAGAGAGGATATTGGAGGATTTGAAAAAGAACAATACAAATTTTTTGTGGATCATATGATGTATTATACTAAGATGTATATTATTAGTTTAAAATTTTCCATTTTTTATATGAGAATTAAGGAAGTAATAACATAAAAATATTATTAATAAAATATGAAAAATAGGTTCCTAAGTGAATTTCAATAGAATATTCGAATCCAATGAAAAGACCGACAACTAAATGGATGAAATTTTTGAATGTTGATGATTGAAAGGAGGTGGATGTCATGGAATATAGGTATTAGGAGCCCATTATACCTCAAAACAAATGACCCAAATTGGGGTTGATATATTTCAAGCGCACAATACCAAGGAGAGCCACATTATATTGGGGAAGATGATTCATCAAAACATATAACAAACAATGTATTTTATGGTTGTTTTACTATAGGATAGTGAAAGTATAGTTTTTTGGATACACGGATGTCAATTGAGAAGGATCAATGCAGAACCGAGGAAAAGTAGAGAAATCAATAAACCTGGATTTCATTCAAGCATTAGTTACATTCAACCATTTAGTCAATCTATCCTTAAATTCCTAAATTGGAATACTTGGAGCCCTGATTCTACCATATATTTGATCCTGGATTCGACAAAGAGGAGCACCAAATATTGGTGGATTCCACTGAGAGCTTCAGATATAGTGAATATGATTGTTCGGGTAAGGGTTTTAAAATATAATAATGATACTTTTATTAGTGCTTCCAAAAAAGCGATGATGGTGATATATTTTATCAGTGATAAGTTACTCAGAGCGAATAAAATGAATCTTTTTCCATGCTAAAAAAGAGGTGGTAAATACATATAATATTTTTTTACTTAACACTTCTATAAAAATGTACAATAATTATATATAATTACTGTATTTAAAATTATAATATTTATAAAATATTAATTTTATAGTTCATTGAATATATAATTATTTACATATATTTATATAAATAATTTTGAAAAAATAATATTTATATAATTATATTTTTGTGTGTGAATATAATAAATATATATAAATTGAAATATAGTAATTATTTTAATTATTTAAATAAATTTATTATAAAATTTTAATTATTTAAAAATATATAATTATTTATTTATAATTATATAAATACATTTTAAACAAATATCATTTACTTACTCATAATTATAAATGTATAAAAATATTAAATATTTATTTATAAAAAAATTTACAATTTTTTTAACAGTATTAATGAATATTTAATCTTAAGTGCGTGCATTTTAAAAATGAGTAAAATTGAATAATTATAAATTGGTACCCTTTACCAATATATAAAAATGGGATTAGTTTAATTAATTCAATTTAAATCATTAAAAAGTGATTAAATATTGAAATAAAGGGAAATACATATTGAAAATATTAAAAAATTATAAATAAATAAATAATAGAAATTGATTAAATTCAAAAAAAATTTTGTGTGTGAATTGTATAAAAAAATGAATTACTTTTTTATATATAAAATCAGAATAATGGTTTTGATCTATGTTAAATTGAAAAATAAAAAGACATTCAATTATATCCATTACTCAATGAAATTATTCAGTATATTTAATTGATAATAATTATTATTTATAAATCTTTATTTACTACATATATTTCTACATAATGTCAATTATAAATATTTTTATTATATAAATCATGGTTATAAACATTCATAAATAACTATATCATTAATATATTCTATTTATTAACAGTACAATTATTTATTTATTTAATTAAATGTTTAATATTTTTCTCATTTTAATTATTTGTAAATTTTATTTATTTAAGTTTTATTTTATATAAATTATTTAATATATACCGTTAATTATATTTATAATTTCTATACTGTATAATTAATTTATTCATTTTTAACAATAATTATTTATTTAATAAAAATATTGATAATTTTTAAATAATTTTGTTTATTCATTACTTATTTAATTATTTCATTTCATTTATAAATTTACAATCTTTGTTTTAGCACAGATGAAGGATTCAATTAAGGGAGATTAAAATAAAGCACCGATAAAAGTTCCCTTTATTAGTGCTAAAAAGAACTGATAATGGTAACCTTTTATAAGTGCCAAAAAATGCATTGATAAAGGGTATTTTTTATTTGTGTTAGACAAAAGATATGATAAAACACACCATTTATCATTGCTTTGTTTAATGCTAATAAAGGTAACATTTATCACTGCTTTTTTCTAGCACTAATAAACCCTAGTGTAATTAATGGGCTTTTTTTCTAGTAGTGTAAAATCCATTTGCATAATCCTAAATATAAATTAATGTTTTATGACATGGTAAATAATAAAATGCGGTTTCCTTATAAAAATATATTTTTCTATGTACTATAATTTTATGTGGCTCTAGAATAGTTGTACATGGGGTTAGAAACTCTGAAAACGGTGTATTGAGCAGGACTCGATTGTCAGATGGTTCATGAAAATGGGCCTTGCAACCCAACTGGTTTAACTATCCCAAGGTATATACATTAGGAATTTAAAAATTATTTAAAAACTATTATGAAGGATTTAAATAGTGGATTACCACGAATAAAAAAGTTTAAACATATTATTTTTCTGATTGAATTTTTTTTTATAGGATTTAGAACCCATATTAATTATTTTTCATGATCATGTGGGGTTTCATTATAATTATTGTTTCAAACACTACCATTTGGTTTTATTAAATGGATGTAACATGAATGAATCATGTTAATTATGAATATGGTATAATTAAATTAATTTCCTCCTTAGAAACCAAAATGTATGAGATATAGTGAGATATATTTTTTCTGTTCTAAAAAAACAATATAAGGATATGAATCATAAGGAACATCCAAATAGGATAAGGAGGGAACAATGTTCCGTCGAGACCTTCATTTAAAGACATCCACATTATATAAGGGGTTCCACTAGTACACTAGTTTCTATGAAATGAATAACCACCATTTAAAATATATTTTCCTTTACCCAGTGTTTGACACATGAAAAAGTAATTTTGGGTTTCTATGATTTTGAAGGTGAAGTAGATCAATGATAGTCTCTTCTTTAGAATACAAGTACAGAATATAAAATTCACTTCTTATAGTGGGAATAGATTATAAACTTATTTTTCAATAAGTACTTTCCACTTGTTTTTCACTCAAAAATTTATAATCAAATACATAGTTAAAGATGAAGTATGGTGAATCCAATGCTACATATGAGATGAATTTTACAAGAATTTTAGGGTACGGATCTAGAATTATATTATAGTCTAAAATTAAACATGATTGAGTCATTAGTGGATTAAATCCAATTATCAAAAGGGAGTAGGAAATATGGAACATCAATATCAATTATTTAATTTTTATATGTTCTATCAATTTGGAAATATATATTTGAATTACCCATCCATCTCATGTTATTCATTATAAAAGAAATATATAATTGAAAGTAAACTATAAAAACCATGTAAGAGAAAAATGGTATCCCTCCTTCATTCTCAAATTGTGGAAGGATACATGTAGGAAATTATCTTAAGTGGAATTGTAACTATATAATTTATGCAATGAAATTTCATCATGTGGATGAATAATTATGTGATGGGAAGAATTTTTTAATGATATAAATAGAGAGGAAGATCTGCAAAATGTACCAAACATTGTCCAGTGTTTCAAATAAATGGATTATCACCATCACATGAATCATTGTACCATTCTAAGGGATAATGAGGATGATAAGCCAAAAAATCTCATATGAAAATGGGAAAAAAGAGAAATCTTAAAAAATAACAAAGATAATTTGAATCACGATAATTATAGAACACTTATCCTCTGCTGCATTTTTTTGAATTTAATGATTTATTTTTTATAATGGATCCACATGAAAATATTATTGTAAATACTTCTGTGGAACTTTATTTGATTATAAACATTGAAAATCTTCCTTTATATATTATGAAAAATAAAATTTTATATTTTGAATCAACTAAATATCATCTATTGAAGCAAGGATGAAATCGAAATTCTAATGGAAATGTAATTGGCCTATGATAAGAGTTTATTTATGGAATAAATAGTGAGTACCCTTTTATATGTATATATATTCATGTAATATTAACTAAAGAGTGATATATAATAACACGTGTTTATGTTTTACGGTTAATAATATTTTCAATTTATAGTACACTAATTTTAAGTTTTTATGTGATAGAATTTTATCATAATTAAGGATATTTTACGTGAAATTTATGGATGTAAAAACCTTTTTTTTTGGTATATGATTTAGTGAAAAAGTAATTTTGGGAGGAATGACTTTACAATTTTTGGACATAAGATTAATGGTATTGGTAAACATTGGGTTTTAAGTTAATTTTTATGTTGATTTAATTATAGGTAATTACAATTAGGGATCACTATATGAATTATATTAATAATTTCTTGGAAAATGGTAGACCAAATTTTAGGTAATCACATGTTTCACCCGACATGGTTACTGGGATTGAACCCACAATGTATTGGTGACAAGGGTGTAACACATACCACTGGCCATTATGAAAGAGTATTTATACTCGGACAAAATTATGAGAGATATTTCTAAGTACATATCTCTATTCTTAGTCTGCCTAAAATATAAGGTTTAGATAAATATGTGTAAGGGGGTGTTACAACTATTACCCATACCTTAATAGAAAACTAAAAACATCACCATGGAGTTTTTCATTGAACCCCCCAAAACATCAAAAGGGAAAAATGTTATATTGGTTATAGTAAATCACCTCAAAATGATAGCACACTTCATTAATATTATAGAATATTACACTTTGGATAGATCATCAAGATTATAATTTTTTTAAGTGTTGTAGATGTAAGGATTAAAACATTCTATTATATATGATTGGGTTCTGAGGCATAACCTGATGTTATATCATTGTCATCATTAAACTCTTAATACAGTGCTGAGTTTCAATTCAATGAATAATCCTTATATAGATGGTCAATATATGATAAAAATTAAAACCTTATATGATATAAATATTATTAGTTTTATTTATTTCAAATGTGTTTGTTACTAATACCATCCATTGGGTGAGTTTTCTTTCAATTATAACATTCTATCGAGTATTTAGATGGCTCCATATTAGTCCCTCTATAGAAATAAGTGTATAACACCAATATGCATGGATAAAGGTGGATAAAAAATATATTAGGTCCTGAGATAGTGAATTAAATGAATGATAAATAACAATATTGTCATTAACACAAAAGGGAGACTAAAAGTCAATAGAAAAGTTATGCAAACAATCGTTAATGTGGTTTGGAATTCGAAGATGGTGAGAAGGTGTTTCTATGAATTTTATTAAGGAATAAGGGTATAAGATTTTTAATGGAGGGAATCAAATCTATATTTATATTGATATCTTTTAAATTATTGACTATCTATGTACCATATCTTATTGCATGGTGCTTCCACTAACCATCTTGTAGATTCATGATGTGTTCGCGTATAACTTTCCTGAGGAAGTACAAATCTGATCCATCAGATTTACTAATATAAGATGTTATTATGATGAAGACTGATATTTCCTATGATGAATATTTGGTGCTGATTCTAGATCATATAGAAAGTATTCTATGAAATAAGTCCATTCACGTGGTCAATGTTTTGTTGTGAAACAGCTAGCTTGAGGAAGCTATGTGGGAACATAAGGATATAATAAGGCAGAAGTATCCTTTGTAGTTTTAACCAATTTAAATTTATTTTATGTAAGAATAATTTCATTGGGGGTAAAATGTAACATCATAATTTTTTTGTAATATATTGTTTTCATATAAATTAAATTTCATTGAATGATTGCATTACATGCCACATCAATTTTTAATAAACAAAGATATACCATTAGTATTTTTATTTAAACCAAACTATTGAAACATGGCCATTGAACATGGGGATATGAATAGAAATAACCATATTTTTAAAAATAATTATAATTTTTTTTGTTAATTTTAATAATGTAAATAATATTTACTGAAGACTTTATATGAATAGAAAATAAAATTTTCTCAAAAAATTATTTTTAATGATTTTTGAAAAAAAAATTACATCTGAAACATTTATAATTTTTTTTGAAAAAATTAAATTTATTTTTATAATCAATAAGTAGAAAACATGTCAGGGAACTTTTTTAGAATTTTATTAAAAGATCAATTATTTTTTGAATATTGATAAATACATATCTTTATTTAAAACTACCTTTTGGTTTAAAGTGTTGACAAATTATCATCTTATTTAATAAATTTTTAAATTTATAATTTGTTCTGTAATTTTAAATCTAATAAAATTCAAGTAATTTTAATGAAAATCATTGTTAATTTTAAAATTAAAAAAATATGTACATAATAAAATCATCTCATTGGAAAACCATTTTTTTATCACATATATTGGTTTAATTCTAAATTAACATTTTATAGTTATATTAATGGAATTTCTAAACAGAATTTCAATTTTTGGAATAATTATAATAAATGTTTTATAATAAGGTAGAATAATTTTTTTAAATGAATAAAATAATAATGAAAATTTATTATTGTGATTAAGGTTAAAACAAGTTTACCATGGGTCAAACAAAAATAATAATTGTTAAGATTGCCTTAAAATAAGAACAATTCATATTGATGACTATAATTGAAATTATATCCTTTAATTTTTATATATGATACATTTTGTTTTATTTGGGATAACATACAACATGTGTACATCTTTTAATTTTGAAAACACTAATGTGTGTCCTCTCCCACACTAATAAAAGAGTGTCAGTTTCCTCTCCTATTCACACATGAGAAACTTTATTTCAGAAAATAAATATCTAAATATTTTCCTTAATTACCACCCACATATGAGAATACATATTTTTATTTCTAAATCCTCTTAAGAAATAATTTTCTATGCAATAAAATGATTTTCTCTTATAAAGAATTATAATTAATACCCTTTGGTTTTTGTTTTTTTTTATTCCACATGAAAATTATTATTAAAATATGATGATATAATAACAAAAGTATATAAAATATAATAATATTTTATTATGTTAATATAAAAACCTATTTCTAACTCCTCTTCCATCAAATGGGAAATGAAACGATCAATCGTTTGTGTTGAGGATGACTACCTCATGAACCAATGTATTTCATTTTCCATCACAAAGTATTACAAATAGGGATAATGATAGATTTAATTTTTATAAATGATATTTATGACATTATTATAATTTTTTATTAGAATATAACTTATAAATTTTTATCTCCCTTACAGTTAGAAAACAACAACATCCCCTGTGTGTATGGGTTAACTGCCACCTCCACATCAAGATATAAAAACATTTTCAATTTATTTCTAAATTTAAGAGAATTAGGATTTATTTAATTCATATATATTATATACATGAAATATTAATTTCTCTATAAATTTTAATTAATATTTTTTTCATTATATCGATTTAGAAAATGGAAATATCATTCTTGCGGCCGTACAAACATCCATCTTTAGGAACAATGTAATTCATTTTCCATCTTTAACTTTTATGGGTTAATTTAAAGACATATATAATGATTAAACATGATTTTTTATGTCACATTTAACATTATTGAGATGGTGTAACCATGATCAATATAAAATTTCTAAAGTTATCAAGCAAATTCATACATGAAAAAATGTAATTATTACCCAAAATGTGATTTTAATAGAGAATTTTTTATAAAAGTATGACGAATGGTTATAATTGAATAGTATATGGTACGATATATATATGTGTATGGATAAAAAACATAATTATAATAAACTTATTTAATTAAACATGATTTTAAAATGTGTGTGAGGAAATTCCATAATTAAAGTAAGGGATTTTCACCTTCACTTTTTAATTATAGTAGACATATGCCTAATTCACAACTAGTTTATTTTTGGCGGAGGATATACAACACCATTGAAATATTATATCAGTAATCACCATATTTTAATGATATTTTAATTCAAAATTGATTATATTTTTCAATGGGGATTATAATTCAAATGATAGAAATGTGTTGTGGGTTTTATGATACAATCCAATTGTTTATCGAGATTGTTTATGAGTATTCATTTGATGACGAAATTTTGCAATACATCTCTCAAGAAAATCATGTATTTTCATATACAATTCTATTTTTACAAAAATACATGTTTTAATTTCATTTTGCTCCATTTATACACTAAATTGTCTAAAATAATTTTTTAATAGAAAAAATTACATTATTTCTCTCCTTAGTGGAAAATATTTTTTCTTCCACATCCATGTTTTCTAAAACTATTTGTAAGAATGTTTTTAATATTCAAAATGATCATTTAATGAAATTTTTACCAATTTTTCACTTATATAAAAAAAATTTAAATAATTCTTCTTTTATTTTTTAGAATGATGTGGTTCTAAAATTTATCAAAAATGTGAATGATGTCTTTTTTAAATATCTACTGAATAAATTATATTTGCTAAATTCATGAAAAATCAATGTTTTATTGATTTATTAGTAAGTATTCAATGGTATTATCAATTTTTTCAGAGGTTTTATATTGAATTTGTGTTTTAAAATGTTTATTTTTACTCTTCAGTAGTTATTTTCCATAAGAAATGTTCCAGAATGCATTTCAAAATCATTTTACATTTTTATGACATACTTTGATGATTATTAATATTTAAAATGGATATAATATAAGTATACCACCCTTATTATTTCAATTAATAGTTTATGTTTATTATTATAATATTTTTCTATAACCCATTCCATTTACCATGTGTTATTGTATTTTGAAATGATAAATTCTTTATGAAACCCCTTTCCCTTCCACAAGTTATATTTTGATGAAATGTTTGTGAAAAAAATTATATTATAGGGTTATTATATAAATAATGTTTTATGATATTATGTAATAAATATATATGCTTTTCATTATGTAATGATGGCTACATTTTTACCAAGGATTATGGTTATGTTAAAACCATCGACACAAGTTAAATTATAACTATGGATTGTGGTCACATTATTACCATGGAAATGTAGTACGTATATCTCCCATTAATTCATTAGGTAGTGATTGATATCTCATCAGATAAATATAAATGGAATAAAGAGTTATCCCAATTTGGTAAGGGAATTTTTCCACATTGATAGTCTACAGATTGAACCTTGACTGTTATGCCGGTTTGGGGAGTGAACACTTTTCATTGTGATAGTTTTGGAAATTATCCTTGACTACTAAGGAAACGTTTTTTCTTGTTTATTTGTGCATAAAAACAATTTTATTATTAAAGGTTTATTTTATCAAGGATAATTTTATTTTATTCTTCTATGATTCATCTATTATAAAATTAAAATATTTAATTCACAACAAATTTTGTTGATCAATGATATTCAAGATATGGTTTTCAAATGTTATTGTCTTTTTGGAAACCCCTTATGCTCATTTAATGTTAATATATCCCTTTTAACTCTTATTTATCATCTGAGCTACCCAATTTTCATATTTCATTACCCATGGTCATGTAGAAAGTTATTCTATACGATATGTCTAAGAAGGATTCATTTTATAAAGGTGTTAGTGAAAGGTGAGATAGTTCACATAAGAACCAGTTTTTTATATATCCATGTTTCGTAAGGAACAAGACATATACGATTCTGTCATGTATCTTTATGTTATGTAATGAATATTCATATAATGTGATGTAATATATATGTATGAGAAGGTTGGGTCTTTATATTTTATATAGTTGGGAATGAGTTAAATCGATTCACATTCATGTTTGATGAATTATAGAATTATGAAAAACATTAAGAAAATTAACAAATTGCATAGTGTATGACCTGGAAGGACAATTCATATGACTTGAATAATATATGTCATTGATAATAATTTTGAATTATTTTATTAAATGGAATATGACATTGAATGTATTTCATAATAATATATTAATTATATTAGTATATGAGGGGAATTTCATAAAACATAACAATTTTATAAGATAATAAATGTCAAAAAAATGGTTTAGGTTACTTTATAGTACTTGAAAAGACTAAATAAATTATTTTTATTCTATGTATATGACTTCCTTTCTATTCAACTATATGAATTTCGAACTACATTTGATTTCATCACTGGAAAAAAAATTATCATATGGAAATATTTAGAACCTCTAGACTATAACATTTAGTTTTCCATATTTTTTATCTAAATTAATAGTTTGGGATGATTCTTGATCTATTCCCACGAGATCTAAACATCATTAATCAATGGTTATATATTATTTAAGATATTATTTCTATTATATGAAGATTTATAATCCCTAGAAGATCACTTCTCATTTTATTATGGAATTTTATAATGGAATATTTAAAAATCATCAAATTTTGATCAGGGTTGAATTTGAATATCATAATGTTTGGATAATTTGAGTTTAAATAATAACTTTCAATTGATCGTATTGTGATTTAGTAATGAAATTTAGTTTTTGAAATCCATTTTTTTTCTTTTAAAATGTGTTGATTTATGATGAATTTCTTTAGCCATTAGTAAGGATATGATGAGTTTGATATCTTTTATTAAGAATAAGTATATGGGTATTTCTTGAAATATAAAAATTAATTAATTTTAAAATTATTACGTTATACTTTATGTTGCTACATAATATTATCTAATGGGTTTAGTTGAGCCTCATATAGTTAATATGGGTAAGAGTGGAATTGTACTGGAGAAAGAAATTTAACAAATAAGGTTATATTAAGTTATTATTAGAGGTGTCTTTGAGGAAATAATATCTTATAAATGCATCAAGGATCACATCATAGCAATCTGGTATGAGGAAATCCTAGAGAATTTTGAGTTATCATTTTGTTTTTAATCTAATTTATTTGTAAATTTTTAGTTTTCCCATTAATAGGGAGAATGTTTATATAAAACGAATAATGAATAGAGTGAGCTTCCAACTGGGTGAACCGAGAGAACCACTAACCTATTGAATAAGTAGAAGATTGAGATTGATTATGGCCATACTGAAATGATCAAAATAACATTTTTACTAATATTATATTATATAAAGATAGTGAGTATTATATAATATAGATATTGCATGTGAAAAAGTGTTTGAAGATATTAGTTATTCAAGGTGGAAAAAATGCATGGTCTTGATTATTTGATATAATGAAATGATTTAGAACATCAAAGATGTTAAGTTATTTTCATGGACAATAAATCCATTTATGATTATTTATAATTAATTTACTTTATGGAATTGAATACTTGTAGATCAAATTAATCTTGCTTACTATAGTTGTATATCACCATCAAGTGGTTCAGTGAACACTCAATGAAGAAATACGTCTTTCTATAAATGGATCATAATTTGTAGTGGTGTTTTATTTATTTTAATGTGACACTTAATGTAATAACACAATGAGAATATATATTTATTAAATGGAGATAGTCCTTAGTTTTAACCACATGGGTATATAGTGGAAGAATCGATGGTAGGGGGTTAACCAATCACATTTTCGTGTAGGTATTTTCTATCAGAACATGTAAATCTAAGTAATTTCAATTTATTATTCTATTATTTAACCCATCATGTTGTTAGGAAAATTTATTTAGTGTAATGAGACCCTAATAAGTCCATGTCGTTGGATCAATAAGAAGAATTTGGAAATTGAATACCATTAATTCACCCACCCGTCCCCCCTCCCAATGGATAATATGACCAAGGGAACATCGTAAAAATGGGATACTAATAATTATGAATGATTTACCATAGACCCAAATATCATTTATTAGGTGGGAAAATATAAGATATATTGTATAGTACCTTACTTAAATGATATGAATACTATGACATCATAGATTGGTCATTATGATATTGAAATTACACCACTATCTTTTCATGAATCTAATGAAAAATGTCTTTATTTATAATCACAACCAATTATTATAGTCTTTATAGATTTTATTCTAAGATTTTTTAGTAAAATATATACAATATAGTTTACTTTATTATTATGATAATAACATTGATGTGGGAGAGGTTGTATTCCATATTTATATAGTCTGATTTTTTTATAAAAAGTTATAATTCTGGGGTCATATACATGAGTGGGTATATATATAGATCCTTCAAAGACTAAATAAATTAAGAATAACACAATTGAAAAACTATAACAAATATATATATATATATTGTATTGAATGGATATAATTGATTTTTTTAATAAATTTCATACAATCATCAATTCCATTTAACTATTTAAATCAAAATGGAATTAAAATACTTTGGACAGACAAACATGACGAAAATTTCATAGATCATAAATGATGGTGAGTCATGATAGTAATAATCCTAATAACCTTCAGTGGAAAATCATTTTGGATACAAAATGATTCAATAAAAAATGGATTTGGATTTGTACTCATAAAAAATGACATGGTGGAATCTTATGCAAGACATCAATTAAAAGTACATTAGAAAAATGACAATATGCATTATTTAAAGATCGCTGAGGTCATATTTTCATTAAATATATTTATTCACTCTCTCTATAGTTAAAACTATGAAATATATAATTATCATATGAAATTAAATTTTATTTTTACATAACTGGATTTAATCACATGCCAAAGCAGATGGTTGGACTTTATTAAATACTATGAAATCTCAATAAATTACCACCTTGGGAAAGAAATAAATATGGTCAACTATTTAATCAGGAAGAAAGATGGTACCTTATCCATTAAGAGGTTTGATAGAGACTTTATATGGATATAATTTCATTGCATGTAGCTTGAAAACATAAGGGATGTGAGGAAATCCTATCATTTCCAAATGATTGATCAACTATCCATTAATGTGAAGTTCTAGAAACAATATATGGATGATATGGAACATTAAATATTTGGAAATTGAAAATGATGGAATATATCATTCAATAAATTTATATAGGTTACATTAATACTATAATTTAATGAGGATTTATTTGAACATGCCCATAGCTCATCACTCACTATCCATCCTAGAAGCATGAACATGTATAGATACCTATTGGAAATATTCTTATTGACACTAAATAGATAATGTGTATAATGTTTATTGAAGAATTGAACCTTTAAAATAACATTAAAGAATCTAGTTGAACAACATTTAATGAATGAAATGAAAAAATAGGTATTCTTAAAGCAATGCATTGGCAGAAATTTTTTTCCAATTCATGATAGATGGTTATAAATGATAATAAAAGTTATGGATCATATCTTTGTTAGAAGATAAATTTTCCTAATCCATATAGAGGAATAATATAAATTATTGAAAAAGAATATATCCCTAGTGTAACCAAGGAATCATATAAGGATGTTTAAATTGAGGAAAAATAGATATGTTAATGAATGTTTCGAATGATATCATAGATGAAGTGATCAAGAATAGAATTTTTTTGATACCATGACTTGATCCTAGAAATTTATAAATATATAAATTTATTAGTAGATAAATCATTATGCAAAAGTCCCATTTTGAAAATACTTTTGAATATAAAAATAAAAATATTTGGGAAAACATAAAATTACTTTTAGAAAAAATGTTTAACATTGACATAAAATGAAAAAAATACAAGTCACATTAAAAAGAATCTTTTGAGAAAATAATGTAATATAATTTTAAAAAAATATAATTTTAAAAATTGTTTTGAATAGTGTGTCCTTGAAAATAACATAATATTTTATATTGTAATTAGGCATTTAAATATATATATATATATATATGATTTGATTGTGTAAGAAATGTTATTAATACATCGAAATTACTTTTATTGGGAATCGACTTTTTCAAAAGCATAATATTTTAAAACTTTTATTAAAATATCATTTCAAAAAGTGTGTTATAAAATATCAAATAATAAATTGGTATTGTTGTAGATGCCAATAATGGATGAATAACGATCGTGATGAAACTTTGTGACTTAATTAAATGAGATTTGATCTATCAATACCACTAATATGAAATATAATCCATAAGGTAAGAAATATTCATCATATATTTTATGTAGTATGAATGTAATCTCATAGGTAAAATAATATAATACCACCTTCAAAAATAAAATTTAGAATGCACCCAAAATTTTGAAATAAGTTCTAGTGAATGATGATTAATAAATGAATGAATGTTGAGATGTTAAAAATCTTAACTTCTGAGGTAACAATTGAATCAATGTCCATTTGAAGAAGGGAGTATTATTTTTTTAGTATATTACATGAAATCAAAATTGGTATGATAAGAACATTTCAATGGGTAGTAAATACACAATACAAGGAACATATAGAGAGAAAAATGTATTATGTCTCAATGAAATAGAATTGGGACCAAGAAAACCATTACAATTTTGGTATCTTGTAAATAAAAGTACAAATAAAAAAATAAAAGAATATGGATCAATGAACACCATGAATTTAATGAATATTAATGAAGAAATTCATAATGTTGTAATAACACTCCATATAAGAAAATATGTTGTAAAATATCTAATATGTCACTATAATTAGAAAATCAGTCAAGGAAACCCATACATCGTGTCCCAACTTCCATGAAAATACAATACCTTCATATATCCAAAAATGGATATCTTATCTAGTATATACATATCCTTATTCATATACATTATAATTTATACTAATTATATATATGAATTCTATATATTAATTCATGGTCATTAATTTATATATATTTTCAAACATCAGGTGTTTATTGTTTTGACCATTGTAATAATTTTGTAATAGTGGTTCCAATATTCATTATTCATACAAATTTAACCTTTTCATGGTAATAAATGTTACTGTTTGAGAATATTTATAGCCACTTATGAGGTTCTAAATTCTTTTTAGGAGTTCTTTTGTATTTATTCTTGAATATAAAATCTATAACAATATTGTCTTGATGATTATTGACGAATGAAATATGTTTAAATAATTTATTATTTTAATAATAATTCAACCATTATAGAACCAAAAAAATCATAATATAAATATTTATATCATATTATAATAGTTATTAAATTTCTATAGTGTAACATCCACCCCCCCCCCCACATTGGATTGTGACCAGGCGGTGAGTGTTAATGGACTTAGGTGATATCCCCAAGACACTAATGGTGGAAATAAATGCCAAGTGATTTGTAAATAGCCACGTGTTTTGCTTACCTTAAAAAAATCCATATCATTATAAACCTAACCAAACTAACACTATATGATCCATGAGAAAAATATAATAAAAGTCAATTTATAACAACGAAAAACCAAAATATTAGAGTACAAAGAAGAAACCAAAACAAAAAAACTCAACACAACCAATTTCATCAACTTAGAAAATACCAATATGCTCCAAGCTACATCTCCATAGGTTAGGACCAACATATCATGTTTCATCAATTATGAATTGAGATATCATTCCTTTAATGTTGTCTCGATAAAAATCATTTTCAAACACTCCAATGTTCCCATGATGAGGTTGAGTATAAAAATTAATAGGATTTCAAAATTAATTACCAACTAAAGAGACTATGATTGAACATGTTATAACCATTATATGAATAGTTAAAAATAATTTGAAAATATTAATATCAAAGAATAAATTAATTTTACTAACCATGTAATTTTATAAACCAAAACCATTTCCATATAAAAATATTAAACAACACTTTAACCCATTTTAAATTTCTATTTGTAATACCAATTCTAAAATGCATAGATTCCCACACATGTATTCCCAGATTATTTTTCTATACTCATGAGTGGTTTCTCATCCATCCTAAAAGTAATCACTATGTAGACAATAACCTTGTTCACCAATGGAACCATCTCCTATTCTATGGTCATTACCCTTGTACCCCAATGGTACATGCTCCTTATTCAAGGTCAAGTTGAAAGCATGAACCTATTCGAACAAATGTATTCCTAAGCATATGAAATTTCGTTTCAATAATATAACAACCCATACTTTACATACATTGTTATTACTTCAAAATTGAAGCAGACTTATTACATCATATAACAAAACCAGGAAAGGACCGTATAGGTATAGTGTCTTTAGAAACTAGGAAACATAAACAACTGGTTCATAAAGCATCTACACTGTCTCCCATTTATTTCATCATATCTATAGTCCCTTTTGGAATATTTTACTTAATAACCTTATTCCTGACCTGGGGAAAGAAAACATACAAATGGGTGAGCTCAAATGCTCAGTAAGGGTAAACAGAAGAAATATCAATCACATCATATTCATAAGAACATAACTTCTGGAAATCTTAACCTGCAAAAGAGATCATAATTTCATAACATGGGATAAATCATTGTAGTGAAATGTAATCCCAATAAAAACATGAAACTTTGTTTCATACACACATAATCATATAAAATCATTTCTTATTAGTCAAGACTCATTGCTAAGACTATCTTAGTGGACAAAGTCCATTTCTGAACTGAGTTCACTCCTCGTTTCAGTCCTGTTTCACTGAACCAGTTTAACCTGCCATTCTATCCATATTTATCTCATGAGATATAAAATCTTTACCGAATGCATTGGAGGGAGATATAGGTCCCACCCATCTAATAATGATACCATTTTTATGTGTGCCAAAAATCATAAATCATACATCATTGCATAACCCATGTAATAAAAAATGGGATTCTTAAACAACATGATAAAACAATTCATATAAGATAAAGGAATTCATAAAAATAATTCCATCACAACCTAATCAAATCAATGTAATAATAGGGATAGAAACAGAACCCTATATTATCTTAGATGGAAAATAATTTTGATAAAACACTTGAACTCCATTATTGAGGAAAATATCCTTTCTACTTCAAAAACATTTTCCTTTCTTAACATGTCATACCATTTTAAACTAAAAGAAGTTGATTAAAAATAAACTTGAAAACTTGTAAAGGAAGCTTCTTAGAAATAATGTTTTAAAATTCCATTCATGCCATATAAGTTAGAAAAACATTCTTCTCGTACTTTTGTCAGAAAAGTCAAAAAGTACCTCATACGAAAAACGAAAAAAGATTCCTTTCATATATTTTACTAAAAACTCAACAAAGGGTAAAATTGGATTTAAAAAATTGTAGGTGGATGGAAACAATATTACATATCGAGGAAACATGGATGTGGATGATAAAATACACCCAAGTAAATACCAAAGTATAAACAATCTCGAATAAAATGAGATTGTGATATTTTCCCTTACCTTAGGTCTGATTTGCTTCGTAAGTGTATGAACCTCCTGTATAATGATTTAAATAATGTCATTGACTTATTCCAGAATCATACTCATTGTTATGATATCATATATGGTCATATTCTTAGCTTATTATTAGTAATATTTCAATGGAACTTGTTATTCGGGTGTTTATTACTTTTCGTTCTTATGCGTGTTTTGTCGAATAAATTCTTATTCGTCTTTTTAGGTTATAGATACCTCATTTTCAGAATGGTATTAGTGTAATATATATCATATTAATTCATTAAATTCATTTATATAATCATTATTCAATGAAGATCATGTAGAACAAGTCGCATCACATCGTGGAGACGGTATTCCGTATGTACGCACGAGCGATGATATAGTTCCCATGATCATGGAATTGTATTGGAGTGTATGTATACTATTTCAGAATCAATATCAATTTACAATAATCATATATATTCATTATTTACACCATTATACCCATCCAAGTAAGGTGGTGGTGGAAAATAGATTACACCATGGCGTGGAGACGGTATTCCGTACATACGCACGCGCGGTGATTTCATTTTCCGTAGGATGGATAGATGGTGAAATAGGGTTGTTTCATAATTATAATAACATATAAGTATATGAGTGATACTGATGTTATTACTTCATAATTAAATAACTAAAGAAGAAGAAGTGGAAGAAGAAATAAAGATGAAAGAATCAGTAACGGGCATTACCTCTTCTTTGAAGCGCTTCTTTGAGACCTCCTTTTAGGGCACTAAAATTGGTCTTTGAAGAAGACCAGGACCTCTAGGATGTCTCTAGGGAAGTGTAGAGAAGAAATTGGTAGGGTTTGGCCGAGCTTGAAGGCTCAAAGTGGTGTGAGGAAGAGAGGGAGGAGGTGCCCTTTTATAAGGGAGGAGAGGGGCACCTTTGGAATAACAAAAACTATTATTTTATTATAAAGCCAAATTCGGTTTTAAATAGATCCAAATTGATTTATTTCGAATCTAAGGTGGGTATGGGTCGAAATAATCTCATCCAATAGAATTTAGACGAGTTTAGGTTCCTATTTTAACCTCATCATTTAGATTTAACATTAAGTTAAATAATTTTACTTTTACTGTGTCTTCTTGTGTTCTTACACTATAAGGTTAATAAACTTACTATAACAAGCCACACGAACCCCAAGTTTTTTATTATTAATATATATAACCTTATCTAAGTCATTTGGCCGAACCTTAGATTTTTAGGAATAAGATAACAATTAATAATATAATATTTGTTTTAAAAACTATTTTATGTCAATTTTGACACTATTTAGTAATTGATTTTTGTGAAAATCATAACAGAATGATTAGTTAGAAAAGAGTTAATTAAATCAATACTAACATGTCATATTAACCTAAAAAATTAGGTTAATTCATAAAAAGTCTCAAATTACATTTATTTGGGTATTTATAACATCACTTATGTCAATATTTCATTAATAAGATAATTACTGCATCATCGTTGTGTCAAAAATAAATTAAATTATTTAATGTCTAAAAATTATAAATAAAATAACATTATGTTGAAAATCGTTTTATCTTTCTAATGAATATTTATAGTCAAATTTATCTTATCTATAACCCCATATTAAAAATGATTTACTTATTAAACATTGATTTTAACTATTTTAACCCTTCTTTAAGTAAATTGATAATAAATGTCCTAATCTAATCCAAGTGGGCCTAAATGGTCATATTTTATTCCTAAGGTTGTTTTTGGTCGAATTACACTTATCCAATAGAATTAGGACATGTGTTACGGTAATAATAATATCATTTTTACCCTTAATTACCCTATTTACTTTTAACCATGGTAAATAAAAGTAAAAAGTTACTATTCACCAAAAAATTATTTTCATCTCATTGAACCACATTTTACTTACTGACATCAACCGTGTCTCTCGGATTTTCAAAATTCCACTCACAGAAGTGGTAAAATTAAGTTTTATGAAAAATTCAGTTTTTTAACTACCACTTAGTGGTTTCACTATTCATCAAAAATTGAAAGTTTTCAGAAAAATACCAAAATTTCACCCTATGATAATTTCGATATTCCGAATCCAAAAATGAAGTCCATTTTGAAAAATAAAATTTATAAAATTTTAAAAAGTGGTTATTACTATTCATAACGACTAGTTTTAATAATATTTTAATAGCATATCATTGTTTAGTGAAACTCGGTATTGCGTACGACGCAAGCTATCGAGGAAGGCCGCGATTGCGTGTAAAGAAAGCCAATCTATTGTTGTGTGTAGTGAAAGATTCCTTTGATGATTTAAAAACAAAATATTTTTCATAAAAGTCTCAGGTGTTACATTCTACCCCCCTTAAAATGAATTTCGCCCTCGAAATTCGTCACTTTGTAAGAAAAAGATGAGGATACCTTTCCCTCATCATATCCTCAAGAACCCATGTAGCTTATTCTAATTGGTGGTTCCTCCATAAAACTTTCACCAAGCGAATGGTCTTGTTCCGTAGGACTTTTGTGCTACGATCCAGAATCTCTATCGGTTGTTCTTCATAAGAAAGATCTTGCTCCAGCGGTACAACTTCTGAGCTGAGTACATGTGAAGGATCAGGTATGTACTTTCTCAGGATAGATACATGGAACACATCGTGAACTTGAGAGAGATTCGGTGGAAGCGCCAATCGGTAAGCTACCTTTCCGACACGATCCAGTATTTCGAAAGGACCGATATATCTAGGGCTCAACTTCCCCTTCTTTCCAAATCTCATGACCCTCTTCCAGGGAGATATTCGTAAGAACACTTTATCACCCACTTTAAACTCTAGGTCTTTTCTTCGGTTGTCAGCATAACTTTTATGTCGACTCTGAGCTGCTCTTATGTGTTGTTGAATA
The DNA here is from genome assembly GCA_963277665.1 of Viscum album. Taxonomy (NCBI): domain Eukaryota; kingdom Viridiplantae; phylum Streptophyta; class Magnoliopsida; order Santalales; family Viscaceae; genus Viscum; species Viscum album. The sequence goes on from OY728162.1 coordinate 712,198,616, forward strand.
GATCGGACCTTTTCCGCCATCTCATCAACAAGATCAGGTCCTAATAGCTTTCTTTCCCCAACTTCATCCCAACAAGTTGGAGTCCTGCATTTCATTCCATAGAGAGCTTCATAAGGAGCCATATGAATATTGGAGTGAAAGCTATTATTATAAGAAAATTCCACCAAAGGTAGGTATTGATCCCAACCAAATTTGAAATCCATAGAGCAAGCTCTCAACATATCTTCTAGAGTTTGAATTGTTCTCTCAGACTGACCATCTATCTGAGGATGATAAGCAGTGCTGAAACTCAACTCTGTATACAGAGTATGCTGAAGACTTCTCCAGAACTTCGAGGTAAATCTCGGATCCCGATCAGATATAATATAAAGTGGTACTCCATGAAATCTTACCACTTCCTTTACATATATCCTGGAAAGATGATCCAGAGAGAAATCCTCTCTAATAGCAATTAAGTGTGCAGACTTTGTAAGACGGTCAACTATGACCCAGATAGCATTATTGCCTTTGGATGTTTTAGGATGTCCTGTGACAAAGTCCATAGTGATGTTTTCCCATTTCCATTCGGGTATGGGTAATGGTTGTAACATCTCCTTAGACTTTTGTCTCTCATCTTTAACTTGCTGACAAACCAAGCATTGAGAGACATATTCAGCAACATCTCTTTTCATGCCATCCCACCAGAGGTACTCTTTCAGGTCCCTATACATCTTCGTGCTTCCAGGATGAATAGAGAATGAAGAACTATGAGCCTCATCCAGCAGCTCTTTCTTTAATTCTGGGATGGGAGGAACACAAACCCGATTCCTGAACTTTATTATCCCATCACAATCAAGGTTGAATTCAGGAATATTTCTCACCTTCTTTTGTAACTCGAAATCTTCTTTCTGTGCCTCTTTAATCTTCACATGTATAGATGGTTGATCATTCATTTGAGAAAGATACGATTTTCCCCCTTCCATTAAAATTCCAAGATCCATCCTTTGTAAATCCATAAATATTGGATCTTTTGTGATCCTCATCATGGATAAGCTAGCATGGTCTTGTCGACCTAATGCATCTTCCACCTTGTTTGCTTTCCCAGGGTGGTAATGAATTGAGCAGTCGTAATCCTTAATCAGCTCCAACCATCTTCTTTGGCGCATATTCATCTCCTTTTGTGTGAAAATATACTTTAAACTGTTATGATCAGTATAAATATCACACCTTTCACCATAAAGATAATGCCTCCAAATCTTTAATGAAAATATTACCGTAGCTAACTCCAAATCATGAGTTGGGTAATTTTGCTCATGGATTTTCAACTGTCGTGAGGAATAAGCTATCACCATATCATTTTGCATAAGAACACACCCCAATCCCTTCTTGGATGCATCACTATAGATCACAAACCTTTCTCCACTACAAGTTAGTGTGAGCACAGGTGCACTGGATAACCTTCTTTTCAACTCCTTCAAATTCTATTCACATTCTTCCGTCCAAACTAACTTAACTCCTTTTCAAGTCAACTTGGTGAGTGGATTAGATAATCGTGAAAAATCTTTCACAAAACGTCGATAATATCCAGCCAAACCAAGAAAACTTCAGATCTCAATTACTGTTGTTGGTCTCGACCATATTTCGATAACCTCTTTTTTTGCTGGATCCATAGATATCCCCTCTTTTGAGATTATGTGACCCAAAAATGAAACTCTTTAAAGCCAAAATTCACACTTGGTAAATTTGTCATAAAGCTTCTCCTTTCTCCGGGTCTTCAATATAATTCTCAAGTGATATTCATGTTCTTCCTTGCTCTTTTAATAGACAAGAATATCGTCTATAAAGACTACCACAAACTGATCAAGATAGTCTCTAAAGACTCTATTCATCATATCCATGAAGATAGAAGGGGCATTAGTAAGACCAAATGGAATCACTATAAATTCAGAGTGTCCATACCTTGTATGGAAAGCCGTATTTGGTATATCCTCCCTTTTAACCCTTAATTGATGATACCCTAAATGAAGATCAATCTTGGAAGAGTATTGAGCTCCGCGTAGCTGGTCAAATAAGACATCAATGCGTGGGAGAGGATATTTTTTCTTGATAGTGATCTTGTTAAGTTCTCGATAATCAATGCAGAGTCTCATTGATCCATCTTTCTTCTTAACAAACAGAACAGGTGCTCTCCAAGGAGACGCACTAGGGCATATGAACCCCTTATCAAGATTATCTTAGAGTTGCTTCTTCAATTCCTGCAACTCAATTGGGGTCATTCTATAAGGTGTCTTTGAAATAGGCAAAGCACCCGGTATGAGTTCTATTAAAAACTCAACTTCACGATTTGGTGGAAGACCCAGAAATTCCTCTAGAAAGACATCATCAAACTCCCGTTCAATGGGAATATTCTTAATCGTGAGTTTCTCACCAACCATTTGAGATAAATAACCTTCATTTAGTGGAATCAAGACCCATAAGATGGAAAAAATTTCCACTGGAAGGTTATGTTCATCCTTGCATCGATAGACGATCATAGATTGATCTGGAATATGAAATGTGACTTCCCTTCTTTGGAAATTGATATGAGCTCCATATAAAGAAAGTCAATCCATGCCAAGAATCACATCAAATTCCACTATCGAAAGGATCACAAGATTTGCAGGAAGCACTTTCCCACAAACTTCAATCGGGGAAGAATTATAAACTTTTGATGTGACTGTTGTGCCATTAGGTGTTGTCACAGCTAACTCAACATCTAATTGTTGATGTAATATGGTGATACCCTTAGAAAAATCTTCAGAAATAAAAGAGTGGGTGGATCCAAAATCAAATAAAACATTTGATACTTTAGAGTGGATGGTAAGTGTACCTTTCACCACATCGTTATCGTACTCCACATCGCTGATAGAAATTTCATGTGACTCTCCTTTGTCTTTATCCTTAAAATTTTGTTGATGTAGATCATCATCAACAACCCTTGGATTAGGGCATTTATTGGCATAATGACCCATCTCCTTGCACTTGAAACATTGAAGTGTAGTAGGTTCATTCTGTGTATCCCTTCCTTTGTTTGCATCATTAGACATCTTCTTCCCATCATTGCGTCATTCAAATGCCCGATAACCTTCCATTCCACATTTCAAACATTTACTTGTCCCTTTAATCCAACTCCCTCCATGTTTCTTTCCACACTTTGAGCATAAGGGAAAACTCATCTTCTTTTCAGTGTGCTCTTTAGATTTTCTTTTGAATTCCATTTTCCTCTTCTTATCAAACCCATATCACTGATGGGTTACTCCAATCTCCATCTCAACTTTGAGAGCACATCGAACGATTTCCTCGTAGCTATTGAAGTCCCTTATGTCTAACGCCTTTCGAAGACTTGGTTTTAGGCCACTAAAGAATCGATCGATCTTACTCTCGGGTTGGATAATAATACCAGAAGCATACCTTGCAAGTCTTGTAAAATTTTCTTCATAGGTACCAACAGATTCAACATCCTTTTGCTTCAGTTCAAGAAACTCTTTCCCCATCTTTGTTCGGAGAATACGAGGGAAGTACTTATTGAAAAATAAGTTCGTGAACTTGTCCCATTCCATGGACTCAATTTCATCACTTTGCCTCATATTCTTGATATGATTCCACCATTGATCAGAATATCCTTCCAAAATATACACTGCTAGGATGACTTTATCATGTTCATAAAATTGAATAACTGAAAATATCTTTTCAGTAGTACTAATACATTATTCAGCAATTAATGGATTAGTAGACCCGCTGAATGAAGGTGGGCGCTGCCTCATGAAGGATTCAACAGAATTTTGCTCCTTCCTTTCCTCGTTTGGAAGTTCTGCATGATTCAGAGCTTGAGAAAGTTGTGTGAGCATGGCTACAAGATTTTTCATTCCAGCTCCCATAATTTTTGGTTGCTCAGGGGGACAATCATTTCATTGCCCGTCGCATTCTGCATTAACACAGTTCCTTCGGGTTCCAGCCATTGACTAAAACCAAGAAGAATAGTGTGAGCAACACTAATTATAATAGGAAAACCACATAATCAAGAATAAAATTTCACACTTAAGGTCTTATCCTAGGTTATTCATGGTCATTTCTAAAACACTACGATTGTGTTCTATGCTTAGAATTATCCTTAGGGTTCCTACTAAGGCTTTCACATCCTAGTTTCCAAAGGTTGACTATACCTTTCCTCTGATACCAACTATAACGACCCATACTTTACATACATTGTTATTACTTCAAAATTGAAGCACACTTATTACAACATATTACAAAACCAGGAAAGGACCGTATAGGTATAGTGTCTTTAGAAACTGGGAAACATAAACAACTTGTTTTTAAAGCGTCTATACTGTCTCCCATTTATTTCATCATATCTATAGTCCCTTTTGGCATATCTTACTTAATAACCTTCTTCCTGACCTGGGGAAAGAAAACATACAAAATGGTGAGCTCAAATGCTCAGTAAGGGTAAACAAAAGAAATATCAATCACATCATATTCATAAGAACATAACTTTTTGAAATCTTAACCTGCAAAAGAGATCATAATTTCATAACATGGGATAAATCATAGTAGTGAAATGTAATCCCAATAAAAACATGAAACTTTGTGGCATACACACATAATCATATAGAATCATTTCTTATTAGTCAAGACTCATTGCCAAGACTATCTTAGTAGACAAAGTCCATTTCTGAATCGAGTTCACTCCTCGTTTCAGTCATGTTTCACTGAACCGGTTTAACCTGCCATTCCAGCCATGTCTATCTCATGAGATATAAAATCTTTACCCAATGCATTGGAGGGAGATATAGGTCCCACCCATCTCATAATGACACCATTTTTATGTGTGTCACAAAATCATAAATCATACATCATTGCATAACCCATGTAATAAAAAATGGGATTCTTAAACAACATGATAAAACAATTCATATAAGATAAAGGAACTCATAAAAATAATTCCATCACAACCTAATCAAATCAATGTAATAATAGGGAGAGAAACATAACCCTATATTATCTTAGATGGAAAATAATTTTGATAAAACACTTGAACTCCATTCTTGAGGAAAATATCCTTTCTACTTCAAAAACATTTTCCTTTCTTAACATGTCATACAATTTTAAACTAAAAGAAGTTGATTAAAAATAAACTTGAAAAATTTTAAAGTAAGCTTCTTGGAAATAATGTTTTAAAATTCCATTCATGCCGTATAAGTTAAAAAAACATTCTTCTCGTACTTTTGTCAGAAAAGTCAAAAAGTACCTCGTACGAAAAACGACAAAAGATTCCATTCATATCTTTTACTAAAAACTCACCAAAGGATAAAATTGGATTTAAAAAATTGTAGGTGGATGGAAACAATATTAAATATTGAGGAAACATGGATGTGGATGATAAAATACACCCCAGTAAATACCAAAGTATAAACAATCTCGGATAAAATGAGATTGTGATATTTTCCCTTACCTTAGGTCCGATTTGCTTCGTAAGTGTCTGAACCTCCTGTATAATGATTTAAATAATGTCATTGACTTATTACAGGATCATAATCATTTTTATGATATCATATATGGTCATATTCTTAGCTTATTATTAGTAATATTTCATTGCTACTTGTTATTCAGGTGTTTATTACTTTTTGTTCTTATGCGTGTTTTGTCGAATAAATTCTTATTATTCTTTTTAGGTTATAGATACCTCATTTCCAGAATGGTATTAGTGTAATATATATCATATTAATTAATTCAATTCATTTATATAATCATTATTCAATGAAGATCATGTAGAACTAGTCGCATCACATCGTGGAAACGGTATTCCGTACGTACGCACGAGCGATGATATCGTTCCCATGACCGTGGAATTGTATTTGAGTGTATGTATACTATTTCAGAATCAATATCAATTTACAATAATCATATATATTCATTCTTTACACCATTATACCCATCCAAGTAAGGTGGTGGTGGAAAATAGATTACACCATGGCGTGGAGACGGTATTCCGTACGTACACACGCGCGGTGATTTCATTTTCTGTAGGATGGATAGATGGTGAAATAGGGTTGTTTAATACTTATAATAACATATCAGTATATGAGTGATATTGATGTTATTACTTCATAATGAAACAACTAAATAAGAAAAAGTGGAAGAAGAAATAAAGATGAAAGAATTGGTAACGGCCATTACCTCTTCTTTAAAGCGCTTCTTTGAGACCTCCTTTTAGGGCACTAAAATTGGTCTTTGAAGAAGACCCGGACCTCTATGATGTCTATAGGGAAGCGTAGAGAAGAAATTGGCAGGTTTTGGCAGAGCTTTAAGGCTCAAAGTGGTGTGAGGAAGAGAGGGAGGAGGTTCCCTTTTATAAGGGAGGAGAGGGACACCTTAGGAATAACAAAAAATATTATTTTATTATAAAGCCAAATTCGGTTTTAAATAGCTCAAAATTGATTTATTTCGAAGATAAGGTGGGGATGGGTCGAAATACTCTCATCCAATAGAATTTAGACGAGTTTATATTCCTATTTTAACCTTATCATTTAGATTTAACATTAAGTTAAATAATTCTACTTTTACCGTGTCTTCTTGTGTTCTTACACTATAAGGTTAATAAAATTACTATAACAAGCCAAACGAACCCCAAGTTGTTTTTTATTAATATATATAACCATATCTACCTCATTTGGCTGAGCCTTAGATTTTTAAAAATAAAATAACAATTAATAATATAATATTTTTTTTAAAAACTATTTTATGTCAATTTTTACACTATTTAGTAATTGATTTTTGTGAAAATCATAACAGAATGATTAGTTCTAAGAAAGTTAATTAAATAAATACTAACATGTCATATTAACCTATAAAATTAGTGTAATTCATAAAAAGTCTCAAATTTCATTTATTTGGTTATTTATAACATCAATTGTGTCAATATTTCATTAATAAGATAATTAATGCATCATCGTTGTGTCATTAATAAATTAAATTATTTAATGTATAAAAATTATAAATAAAATACCATTATGTTGGAAATCTTCTTATCTTTCTAATGAATACTTATAGTCGATTTTAGCTTATATATAACCCCATATAAAAAATTATTTACTTATTAAACATTGATTTTAACTATTTTAACCCTTCTTTAAGTAAATTGATAATAAATGTCCTAATCTAATCCAAGTGGGCCTAAATGGTCATATTTTATTCCTAAGGTTTTTTTTGGCCGAATTAAACTTATCAAATAGAATTAGTACATGTGTTAGGGTAATAATAATATCATTTTTACCCTTAATTACCCTATTTTCTTTTAACCTTGGTAAATAAAAGTAAAAAGTTATTATTCACCAAAAAATTATTTTCATCTCATTGAACCACATTTTACTTACTGACATCAACCGTGTCTCTCGGATTTTTGAAATTCCACTCACAGAAGTGGTAAAATTATGTTTTATGGAAAATTCATTTTTTTAACTACCACTTAGTGGTTTCACTATTCATCAAAAATTGAAAGTTTTCAGAAAAATACCAAAATTTCACCCTAGGGTAATTTTGATATTCTAAATCGATAAATGAAGTCCATTTTGAAAAATAAAATTTATAAAATTTCAAAAAGTGGTTATTACTATTCATAACGACTAGTTTTAATAATATTTTAATAGCATATCATTTTTTAGTGAAACTCGGTATTGCGTACGACGCAAGCTATCGAGGAAGGCCGTGATTGCGTGTAAAGCAAGCCAATCTAGTGTTGTGTATAGTGAAAGATTCCTTTGATGATTTAAAAACAAAATATTTCTCTTAAAAGTCTCGGGTGTTACAAATAAAACATGTTTTTATTGAGAAAATTTTAATTTTTTTTTCATTCATAAAAAACAACTAGAAATTAAAAATCAAAATCTTATTATTATGAAACCAATCACACCTTTCATCAAACAACCAATTTTATCGTTTTCATAAAACATCACTAAAGAGTGTTTCCATATAACATTTCAAATAAATTTATAAAATAAATTTATGCAATTCCAAAATATTGAAATCAAGCCTTCATGTTCACATCAAAAGGAGTCAGGTGTGATGGAACCCACCTTTAAAATGTTATAGAAAATGAAGAACGAGACAAACCATCAAAAAATAATTATAAAAATCCCAAAACCAACATCAGATCTCATTTCCTTTAACTAAAAAACCATAACTCATCATAATTGGCATAAAAACATGGAATTTTCTCCAAATGACCAAATAAATTATTCTAGGGGAGGGTTTAAGATTAAATCTAACAAAAAAACTACAAAAGAGCACTTATTAAGGAATATGCGCTTCCAACAAACCTAGATTCGCCAAAGGATCGCTCATGGATCATGTGCTCGGGACACTGCAACCTTTTGAAGGAGTGGAATTCTTGTAAGGGTTAAACTAGGGTAAAAATATGTCATTACGGGAGAAAAAGTAGTGATATCTCTAATTTTTAGATATTTTCATAATGGTCTAAATTTTTGTTGCACAATTCTACAATACATGTTCTAAACATGCCTGAGTCACTACATCAAAACACCCCTCACATGGTTAGACAAACTATGTTCCCACCATGATAAAATCCATTGTCTAATAATGCATGGGTTATAATTGGTGGCCTCATGGTTTGCCCAAAATATGCACTATCATAGTTCCTACTATTTCAGTTTTTTGGTTTTCTAAGAGGTGTCACATGATATCTACTAAACATTCTCTCAAACTATGTACCTCCAAAAAGGATCCAAAACAATCCAAAACTACTCATAACCTCCACAAAATCTACCCAATAATTATATATACATAAAACAATTATATAAAGGTTCAAGTACCTGAAAATGGGGTTGTTACATTCTACCCACCATTGGAATTTATGCACCCATAATGTTAAAAACCCCAAATTTCATGAAAATATTTAGGCCATGGATCGACCCTTCCCTTTCCAAGATCCCACATTTAATTCTATATCTGGGCATGCTTATATAAAACATGTAGTATACCAATGATTTTCCAATGAGATAATTTCTCTTTTCTATCCGCAGTTGAAACTGGAACATGAACCAATGTAGCATTAAGATATGGTCAATTTGTTCCCGTGGAATCACATTGTCAGGATCAATTTTATACCTCTTCAGTTTAGATATATGAAGAACATTATGAATAGAAAAAATCGTTGGGGAAAGATCAAACCAATATCCCACCACCCCAATAGATTTAAGTATCTACAAAGGATCTACGTATCTTGAATATAACATTCCATTCCTCAAAAAAATGATGATTCTGAAGCCATGGAAATATTCTCAATAGCATATTATCACTCACCTAGGATAAAACATTCCATTGATGATGATCGAAACATGATTTATAATGACTCTTAGCCACCAACATCATCTTCTTGATCAACTGAATCTTCAGAATTTTCACTTGAAAAATTCTTGATAAATCCGGAGAGGAATCAATTGTTTCGGCCTAACAAAGTGGGGACCGAAAAGGATTCTCATTCAATGATTCAAAAGGGACATATGTATCCATGCATGATAATTTTTGTAATTCCAAACACCACTAATGATATTTGATTCTCCCATGAGCCCAAAAAATCCATTACACTAGACTTAAGAATATCGTCCAATGTTTTATAATACATTCGAAATATCCATCCATCTACAGTTGATACACATTGCTCATATTCATCTGAGTCCCACAAGATTTCCATAAGGATTTACAAAATTGAGATATAAATCCTAGATCTTAGTTCGAGACTATTGAAACTGGTATACCATGCTTCTTAACCACTTATTAGATAAAAAATTTCTTCAATTATACCATTAAATCTAATTCACGAATAGTGATGAAATGAGTCGACATGGTGAGTGGATCCACAATAAAACATATAGAATCATGTTTCCAACACATCCATGGGAGACTTATCACAATATCCAGGGATATCTCCTCCAATTTCCAAAGAGTAATAGGTAAAGAATACATGATACCCTCTGGCCACTAGTTGACTACCTTAATCTACTGATAATTGAGGCGTCTCTAAATAAAATCATCATCCTTTCTTTTCATCCCAACAAACAAAAATTGTGCTTTCAGTTTATAAAATATTCGGTATTCATAGAGGAAAAAACCACCTCAAGTTGTTGTAATCATGAGGTATTGGTGCCTGAAAATCCAATGCTATGATCATTATACATGAAAACCTGAAAAATAAACTCCCATTTTTATTATATACCTTAATGGTCTCTCTACCAATGATTTTTGACCTCATAGAAAAAAATTAATACTATAAAGTCAATGTTTCATTATCCTTCTCAACCTAACAATGAATAAATGAATCTAGAATGAAAACTCAAACACTACCTCATTCTTCACAATCAACATGCATGTTGGCAATCATCGACATCGTTTCCACTAATTTGTAAAATCTTTCACCAACTCACTATATGACATCCAACAGAATCAAGCTAGCACCAAATTTTCATTACTCATTGGGTATATCATGTTAAAGACTAAAATTTATCATACTCTATCCATCATTATTGACTAATATACAAATCTATTTGTGTGATTTTTAAGCACCTAAAAACTGTAAACACCATAAATATTAGACATAAAAGTAATTATTCCATTTATACAAATCATGGACTAATTGAAAATTCCAAGACATGTGTTTGGTATTTATTAACATTCTACCATAACTTAGAAATTCTATCTGGGAAATACCTTCCTTCGCCACATGCAACTGATGATATCTATATCGAAGTTCAATCATTGAAAAATATTTTTCTCTGTGAAGTTGATTAAATAAATCATCAATCAGAGGTAAGAGACACTTGTTCTTTATATGGATTGTTTAGAAAGTGTGCATTTTGGCTTCAATCAGTTTCCTTTCATGGCCATATTATCTATAAGGATGGAATATGTTTTGATCTTATAATGAAAAAGTCTGTTCAGTAATGGCCTACACCAACAATCCCAACAAAGGTAGGTAGTTTTATTGGTTTAGCAAGTTATTATCGGTGTTTTTTCATAAATTTTCCAATTATCTAACCTGTTAACCAAGCATACTCGTAAAGGGCTTAGGATTGTATGGAAAAAATAATGTGAATAATGTTTTGAATAATAGAAGATAAGATTAGTGAATTCTTTGGTCCTAACTCTACCATCATAGAATAATGGATTAGTGATCTATAGTGATGCATCAACAAACGGACTTTTTTGTGTCCTTATGAAAAATGTTACAGTTATAGCATATGCATCAAGGCTGTTAAAAATTCATTAATAGAACAATCCATCTCATGATCTTGATTTAGCAGCTGTAATATTTTGATTGAAGATTTGGAGACATTATCTCTATGTCGAATAATGGGATATATATATAGATCATAAGAGCCATAAATATATCTTCACATAAAAATAATTCAACACAAGGAAAAGAAGTTGGCTAGAATTACTCAGGGATTATGATTATTCCATACACTACCACCCAGGAAAGGCCAATAAGGTAGCATATGAATTATGAAAGAAGGATCATGGATTCTTAAAGAAATTGGGGATTAAAAAGGATCCTATGTATACGGGTCTAGTGAGGATGGATATGGGAATTATCAATAGAGGTAGAAGTCCATTACCTTTTCATTTGGTTTCCCAACATTCATTATTAGAAATGATTAAAACATCTCAATTTGAGGATGATAATATACAAATGAAAATTAATGGTTTGAATGATGGGAAGTTGGATGACTACATGTGAGAGGATGTAATTCATAAATTTGGGAAGAGGTTATATGTTCCATATAATCCCAAAATGAAAATGGAGTTATTGGATTATGCACATAGTGTGAATTTATCTATACACCGTTTTATCAATAAAATTTATAGATATTTTTTGGATCATTTTTCTTGGGGTAACATGAATCGGGAAATTTTTAGTTATTTATCAAGATGTTTAGTATGTCAACCAGTGAAGGAAAAATGAAAACATCCTAGAGGATTCATGTCACCATTACCTATTCCTAAATGGAAAATGGGATGAAATAACATAGTATTTTGTCACTGGATTACCCAAATATCCATGAAATAATGATGTAATATGGGTAATTGATGATCGACATACAAAATCACCACATTTCCTAGGTATAAGGGATGATTTTCCACTAAAACACCATGCACGAATCTATATCAATGATGTAGTAAGACATTATGGAGAACCTCATTCAATAGTGTTTGACAACGATCCTTGATTTAAATCAAATATTTGCAAAATTATTCAGAAATATTTGGATAGTGATCATCAATTGAGTACTACTTATCACCCTCAAACCAACAGGCATTACAAAAGGATTATCCAAACATTAGAGGACATATTGAGATTATTCTCACATGACATTCAAGGTATGTGGGATTAGTATTTACCTTTGGAGGGGTTTCCCTTAGAATAATAATTTCTATTCTAGCATTCAAATAGCACCATATGAAGCATTGTATGGATAGAGATGCAGTAAACAAACATATTGGGATGATGTGGGTGAATGGAAGCTTGTGGGCCTAGAGCCTGTGGTGGAAACAACAGTGAAGGTAAGGAGTATTCAAACCCATTTAAAAGTATCCCAAATAAAGAAAAATAATATATATTATGATAACCGAATGAAGGATTCTTAATTTCATGTGGGAGACCATGTTTTCATAAAATTATTTACATGGAAGGGTGTTGCATTATTTAGGATGAAAGGTAAAATGAGCCCCAGGTACATTGGTCTTTTTGAAATACTAAAGAGAATTGGAGATGTGGGTTCTTGTTTGGAAATTTCTCTATTTCTTTCTAACGTACACAATGTGTTCCATGTCTCATTGTTGAGAAATTACATACAAGACCCAACACATTCACTCACATTTGAAGGTATATAATTGGATCCTAACTTATCTTACTATGAAATTCATATCTGGATTCTTGTAATTTCAAGGAAAACATTTTTGTAAGGTGAATGAATGTATCACCACAAGGTTTTACAAATAAATTTAATATAGAATGCATGAAACAATGATCCCAAATGAAACAAACACTTTTTTTATAGATTATGGTTACTAACTAAATTCTAAACATAATTTTTCTTCTTATGAGATTTGAATTTCAAACAAATGACATACACAGTTGTGGTCAGTATGATATTTAGAGTCTGATTTGGCCAAAATACATACACAGTTGTGGTCAGTATGATATTGTTGTTGATTTTTATCTTACCCTTATAAACAATAAGTTACCCTTATGTATAGTAGTGTACTCATATAAATAGAATCCTCACCCATATATGTATAAATACAATTTTGGCACCATATAAATGAGAGTGAATATTTTACAAATTAAATATTATGTGTTCATATTTTTATAAGTAATAAACATATAATGAAAATTCTAAATTAATAAACTTATTTAATATAAAAAACTTTTTTGTAAAATGTATTATTAAATAAATATTTTATCGTCGTATTATTTTAGGATAATTTTATGATACCTCATTAAATTTTTGAATGTATTATAAAATTATTTTTCAATTTTAAATATTTATTTTTTAATTAAATATTGATTTTATTTAAAAAATAAATTTTACAAACTATGAAAATTATTTTGATAAATTGGCGTCCATTTTTTTCTAGACATTAAAAAATGTTTATCGGTGTTTTTTTGTATTTTTCTAAAATACTTGAAATTTTTGTTAATAGTAAAATACGTCATATACGGTATAAACGCATTATAAGATAAATACACTATTCCTTGATTTATATCTAATTTATGAACTCTTAGTTCAAAATAAAATTCACTAATTACACTTTTTTCACAAGAATCAACACTATTGTTTGTCTTGTGAAAAATAATGAGACAAGGAATAAGATATTAAAAAATCACCCATCTCATCCACTATAAAATCCACCATTCACCCCCTCTTCTCTTCACTCCTCTATGTCTTGAAGATTATCAACATTATACCTAAAAACTATTACCTAGTTCATCCACATGAATAAAAGATCTTGGTATTTCCAAAAGATAGAACCCCTTTCATTAAGGAGTTTCTCAAGGAGGATATTTCAAGATGTAAACCCTCTTCCTCTTTCATTTCATTTCATTTTAAATTTATTTTATTTTATTATATTCTACTCACCTACTCTATCCAAATGATTAGGATAACTCTAGTATCTTCTATATACTATAATTATATAATGTTGATGGAATATACTTCATCAAACTATTATCTATTATGCTTTTATTTTATAAACAAAATCATCATCCTTGGGGTGTAGATTTAAAACCTTCATAGATGAAAAACATTCATTATTGAATTTTTCATTCAATGATGATCATGAAGCCATTTTTTTGGTTTAACCAGACTATAATATTTTTTTTATAAACTATTCAATTTTTTTGAACCTGTATATATACATAATACTAATTCATAAGACAAACTAATTTGTAAGAGTTGAAATATCGACAATATAATATTAATTGTTATCACTAATATTCTTTCTAAAATATCAACCTAATATAGTGTAAAAAATTATATATATGACAATTTACACTTATTTTTTCCATTAATAATATTAATGTTCAATTCTTGATAATTATATCCATTCCATAAGAACCCTTTTACTTTTAATCAAATGAAGCGATCATGAAATCAAGGAAATGAACAATTTGAAATGACAAGACACAATCTTATAACATATCAATAAAGATATAAATGAACTTAATAAAACTATAATGAATATAATATATGTATATATAATTATCAATTATTTAATTAATGTATTTATGTTTATTATCTTTGACATTAATTTCATGTACAAAATACATGCAGATATAAGGTAAGGATTTTCAATCTGAATCTCCATTTTCTCTAATGTTACTCTTTGTCTCACATAATACCAATTAAATTATTAATTATTCTTATTTACTCATCATAAAATCAATTATAATGTAATATATATGTTTACCAATCAGAATCCTTCTTCATTTTTATGGTGAGTTAAATTTTTTATAAAGATATTTCTCAATTCCTCCTAATAAACAAGACCAATTCAAGGGAACTTCTCTGTGCCTTACATATATTCATGTACACTATAAAATATATTTTTAACCAGCATTATTTTTCTATAAAAAATAATTTTCTTATGAATAAAATTTATTATTTCAATTCTGGTTTTATTTAAATATTTTTCCAAAGGAACTCATCCTTTAAAAGTAAAAGAGTATATATCTCAATAATTACTCGATAATTTATAAGGGCATTTTTTTCAGTATTCTTGTTGATTATTATATATAATTGAGAATAATAATTTATGATATCATCTAAGATATGTTACGGAATGGTTAATTATAAGGTTGAAAATAGATACGATTTGTTGATACCATTCACATATTACCTTGAATGGATAGTTTTTATGTTTTGGGAATGTTATTTACATTTCATATGCTAGTTTCAATATCAATTTATATGTATTGTTATTATACCCATTAATTTGTTTTTTTTGTGGGGCCCTTTATATCCCCTAAATGCATCAATAGGTCTCATGAGACAAAATAGATATGGACTTGGATGAGGATTTTCCAATTTTCAAATATGGTTTTGGTCGTGGCCTTAATCATTTTCATATGACTTGGTAGAGGTCTTGACGGTATATTTTTGAATGATTGGAATTATGGATTTCCATCATTATGAAACATGTAAATTATAGCCCATGAGTTTATTTGGATAGTTAAATACCCATGATTATTCTTTATTATGGCATAATTTATTCATCCCTTATTCCAACCTTATTGTGTTCATTTATATTTTTAAAGGCATGTGTTTTTTGATATTCACCATGCCTAATGTTTATCTTCATGGTATCATCTTCTATATTATGTACCCTTACTAAGAATCTATGGTCACAACTTTCTTATGTTTTATTTTCCCTGGATGTGAAGAAGTACATTTAGAATGACCTATAGGGGTAACCACGGTGTTATAGATTTTTTCAAAGGAATTTCCATAATGTATTTCAATTCATGTGGTAATGGTGAACTTATGTATGTATTTGGTTTTCCAAAACAACTAAAATAATTATTTTCTATTGGGATACGAATTTATTTTAATCATGAAAATGTAATGATAAAATGCACCAGATCTAGGAAAATGGTTTGGGGTCTTTATATATCTCATGTTGAAAAAATTTCCTTAAATAGAAAAACATTTCATCCAAAAACACAACCAAAAAAGAATTCAGAAACATCTCAAATATCTGATTCTTCAATTACATAAAATAGCCGGTGAATTATTTTGACAAAAATCCCAAACTACTTACATATAGGGTCTATATATTCTTTTTATACATTTCATCATAATATCCTCCTTCAAAACCTGCAATTAGTGATATCCCAATCCAACGTAAATTTTATATATCCACTAAGTTCCCCCTAATTGATCAAAGAGAAAATCAATTCATGGAAGAGGATAAATATTATTTATCATTACTTGGTTAAACATGTGATAATCCTCACATAATAAAATAATTATATAAACCTTTTTTACATTCAAAATAGGAGATTCCCATGGAGGGTACTAGGACGAATGAACACATTTCGTTCTATATAATTGAACTAGACATTCAATTAAATTAATTATATTGGTTCCCTCAAAAATGAAGGAAGTGAGATAGGTATAGTACCTAGTAAGATATAAATCTTAAACAAAACATATCATTTATATGGAAACCTTGAAAATTTATCTGAAAAAATAAAGAAACATATAAAAAACTATTGGAAAACTATTATTATCCATATCATCCATCGATGACAAGTTCAAAGCATCCCATTGGTTAGAGATTGTTCCAACTACTGGATTCAATATTCCTTCTACACCGAGATTTACATTTTTACCTATTATATAGTGATTGAAAATACCATCATTAGTTTTAAAACTGACACTTGGAGTACAATGTTCAACTTGAGCCCAGAAAATTTTCTTCTAGTTCACACCCATGTTTTTTTATAGAGATCCATCAGAAGAATATAGAAATATGATATCAATTCATCCCCATTGATAATTATAGAACATGATTTCAATATAAATGATCAACATTCTCTTGGGTAAAGATGAGTTTGATGTTTCAATAATGAGGGAATAATCACAACATTTAAACCTATAAGATCAACATCACGAGAAGATAAATTGATTGAGATGAACCCATAACAAACAGAACTTACATAAGACTCAAATTCAAATGAATCATTCCTCTCACCATCGATGGTCCATAATGATCATCCCTGATCATTTTAGTAGTTCCCTAAAATATTTTACAAACTTCACATTGTTTATTTTTACAGGGTCGATATTTCACTGGTTGAGGAATCATGGTATTCCTAAAATTACTAGGTATTTTTAGGTTTTTATAACAATAATTATCTTATTGTCCAAATCTCATTAAATAATATGACATCTGAATTACATGAGATGTGTCCTAAGAAGCCTAAATTGGAGTATTACAACAACAAAAATGAAGATTCCCCTACTATTTTCAATTGTGGCATGATTATAGGGTCTTTGTATAATCCCACATGATGTGATTGAATAAACCACATTAAACAAATACCGACACACTCTTTGGTCTAGGAGGAAGATTCATTGATCCATTAATCTAGTTCATTGTCAAAACAGAACCTTAGAAATATTATTACATCTCTTTCTTATTCCCAGAATTAGAGTACCCACCATTTCACATAGGTATAAACAATATTCCACCACTCATATTACCCATGATCTCACTTTATTCCAATGTTTATTTAATGAAAATCATTGTATAATCCATTATAAAAATCATGAAAATCATCAAAATAATTGGTGGCCTTAATCCTAGATAAAAAATGTGTGGGATTAAGGATGCACATTAAGAAAATTCTTGTGAAAGCATACTCAATTCAAAAATATAACATCATACTCTTCGTCTAAGAGATTCTATTTCATAAAACTGAAAAAGCCCAATGTTCATGAAATACTGAATCGATTGGGGTAGATCATTTTTTAGAACAATTCATCAATGACTTACAATGAAATTCCATAATGAAATTTATATTAAACCATCGAACCCCACCACTGGAATTCTAGATCCTCTAGCTTGTATGTAGCCATGTTCCCAATCATTTCATCCTGTGTTCCTAGGAAATTGATGTTTCAATTCATCCTATTCATCCACAGTTTATATTTTTCATGTTTTGAATGACCCCAAAAGATGGGTGGGTTATTCCTTTTGAAAAAAATGCAATGATCAACTTTCTTTAGTTAATCCCCACTGTTCTCTCTATCTACAGCCTAAAAAACATGTACAATACTCTGAACCAGTTATTAGTTCACATGTGGCTCATTTATAAACACATTTTCATCATAATCCTCAAGTATATTTTCAAAATATTTCTACAAGGTTCCATTTTATATCCAAAACAAATAAAAACTAGGTATCACTCTATAGAAACTAAATGTCTATCTAGATCAAATTTACCAAATCACATATATCACAACAATGCATTCCAAAATTATGAATTTTAATTTTTTGAACATTTTTTTAAAATTACACAATGTTTTTAAAAAACTATATTCAACTAATTTAAATAGTCTATGATTTTTCACAAAATCATAAGTCATTACTAAAAATGAAATATAGACTCGTAGTCAGTAGTAATAACTATAAATGAATTCAATGGTCTTATCATTGACTAATCCCAGGATGATAAGGTTACAACTCCAAGATTTTTCTCAAAACACTTACATACCCCACTCCATAGTAAGGTGAATTTAATTATTAATAGGATAAAAATGATTCTATATTCTCTACATTTTATGTTCGGATTATCGTATCTCTTTAATACCAATTGACCTTAGGAACTAAAATAGAATGATTTTCAACTCTCGAAATGAAATAACTAATACCATCTGTAACATTCCATCCCTCATACATTGGATTGGGAACAAATTGTGGGTGTTACCAACCATATGTAACATCCCCATGACACCAATGTCTTGAAATAAATACTGTAGGGATTATAAAATTTTAGGGGATTATTTTTCCTCTGTAAATATAAGTACAATACCATGATAATCCAAATCAAACAACCACTACATGATGTATGAGATCAATTTAATAAAACTCAATATATAACCAAGAAACACTGTAATATCTATTTACAATGTGGACACTAAAACCAAAAAAACTCAAAGACACCATAGTAAGCGACTCAGAGACCACCAAAATGCTCTAATATCCCACTCCAAAAGTTGTGCACTAGGTATAATGTTGAATCATTAATGAATGGAGATAACATTCATTTACCTATGTATCAATATACAACATATTTAAATTCACTAAATAACTAAATAAGAAAGGTGAGTATAAATAATTCTAGGATTTCCCTAATGAATTCCCAAATCAATACACTAGCCTAGAACATGATATCACCATAATATAAATAGTTCAAAACAATTAAAACTATTTACATCAAAGAATAAAAACATTCCCCAAACCATTTAGTTTTAAACCAAAAAAATTATTCAATAGAAACTAAATAACACTTTATAAATTTTAGCTTTTCTATTTTGCATACCCATTTCACGATCCACAAATATCCACACATGAATGATCTGGTTACAGTTCTATACCCATGATTAGTTTCTCAACCATCCACTATCTCTTCACTAAGTGGAAAACCATCTTAGGCCCTAATGGAACAAAACACATATCTTGGGTCATTTCTCCTATAACCGAATGGTACACACCCATTATTCATATGCACATAAAATGTAGGAACTCACACCAACCCATGGGTGCCAAAACCCAAGCCAAGACATTCCAACAAATCATTTAGTTTATTTAAAATAGTTTTAATAGAATTTTCCAGGCTTCCAAATGAACCAAAATTTTAGAATCCCAATTTTATAATTATTAAACCAATTTCATGTTCAACAAAAAAAAATTTGTACTTTATCAATCCATCACTAAAAGGGTTTCCATCATACATTGAACATTAATTAAACAATTCAATTCAGTAAGTAAAAATAATTTCAAATCATGAAATAATTTTTTAATCTGATGGAGTCAAGAGTGAATCCCCCTACGTCCAAAATGTTTCCAAAAATTATGTTCCCAAAAAAAATTCAATAACTCATCCTAAAAATCTAAAAACTATCATAATATCGTGATCCCCTCAACTGAAACATTTACAACACATCATGGTTGGCATCAAAACACATGTGTTTATCCCCAAAGAGGTAATTAATTATTCCAAGTGATGGAACTAGAATAAATATAAGTAATGAATACCATGAAAGATAAATTACCAATGAATCCATTCCATTAACACACTTATATTTTCCAACGGATTTATACTGAGTTAAGAGGAAATGTTTATGCTGTTATTTTTAGTCTCATATGAAAAAAAGTGTCCTTAAGCTAGTAAAATAAATATGATCCATAATTATTGGATCCTGTTTTTAGCATTACATGGTTAGGGTTCACAGTTACGAAACCTACGTGCTACCCAAGAATGAGAAACTCTCTCTAATAAACCCTCACATGATTGGCCATCATGGTTTGAAAAAATGTGTACCAACCATGAATAACCACAATATACAAAAATTAATTATTTCTCTTGGGTGGCCACACTATTGGGTCAAATTGTGTGCTTATCCATGAACCTATCTAGTGCTCACTATATCAGTTGCACAGTATCATAGAAGGGGTTGCATTATTTCTAGTAACATTGATGAAACTATGAACCGCCATAAAAGCCACAAAAAATGTTAAAACTAAACCAATCATCCATAAATTCTATAAAATAATTACATATATTAAAATACCTAAATAAAGTGTTAGGTACCTAAAACTAGGGGACCTAAAACTAGTCATCTATAATGTAATATAATAACATTGTTCATGTTTCATGTTAAACTAAATCAAACAGAAATATTCCCTTATTAATAGATGATTATGTGCATGTTTTTTTTAATATAATTATTAAAAATGATTAATGAAAATATTTATTTATTATTTGCATGATATATAATAATTAACAAGAATTATAATAATAGGTAATGGAGATGAAAATAATGAATATAATGAATAAAAACATTTTACTATTATTACTATTATTTAAAATGATTATATTAACAACGAATATTTCTTGATTATACTGTTAATAAGTTCTGTAATTTTTTTCCTTAAGCATAATGATAATATAAATATAATATTTACCCATTAAACTCATTTTTTAGACCAAAAATGAATATTGGTAATGATAATCAAATTTAATTTTTTAAAGGAGGTCGTAGTCTAGGTGTACGCTTGGATGATGATTGTATTTTCATAAAATGAGAGAAAAGTGTAATACGATTTATCATATTTAAATTTTAAATAATTTAAAAATATAATGATTATAAATTAAATTTAAACTTTATATTATCATCAATTTTTGGTTAATGAAAATAAACATATTGCCTTGTAGAGGTAGTAATTCAAACATACACATGAATAACATTTGTATTTTTCATAAGGAATGAGGGGAAAGGTAGTAAAAGAATATTACCTTAATATAAAAAATTAAATATATAAATAATAAATATTTTTCCAAACATTTATGATAAATTATAACTAAAAATGAATGATAGAAAGAAGTTATGTTAAATAAAAATGGATTACCTGCATTGAGCACTTTTTTGATTCTTTGGAGTATCCCTTGGAAATCAAGGTCTTATAGTAAAATTTTATGACCAAATGATAATAGAAGTATGATATGATTAATTTGTTAGCAAAAATATTAGGGTTTCAATAGGAAACATAATTTTAAGTGTTCTATTCAATAGGTGGTGAGTGTCCCCTTTTATAACGTAAAAGGTATGGCATTTTTCTAAATGCCCATAATTTGTTTATATTCGGTTGTCACAATCAAAGAAAATGGAACATGAATTAATAAATAATTGAGTGGGGTAATATATAAGATCTATAAGTCCACTAAAATTCTATTTAAAACATATTTTATATGTTTTTTTCATTTATTTACCAATAGATTCTCCCCTTTTAATGTATTAACTATTACCATTGTTATAAGTTTAAACCATTGTAAATCAATTTTCTTCCAAAAAATAAAATGAAAATTATTTCATAATTTATTCACAATGATTAAATTTTTTAAATAATATTTAATGAAATTAAATATTTAATTTTATTAAGACGAATTTTTCCCATTAGTGCATGTAATGTATAATAACCACTTTCTAGAAAAGTGAATTTTTGGGCATAATATTTATCTCTATGATAAAAATATCAATTTTTTTAATTTAAAAGTTTTACATTTTTTAGAAAATAAAAAATATAATTTTTTTAGTGAAACATAAAACCATGATTTTAAAAAATAATATTTAAATAAATAAAAATACTAAAAAATGTTTCTTTTATTGTATAATATTTTGTATTTACATAATATATTAAAAAAAATTATCTAAATTCAAAATGTTATTCAGAATTTTATTGTTTCAATCATTAAATATATATTTTAATAATTAAATGTTTTGATAAACTTTAGTATCTTTCTTATAAAAATACAATGATATATTTATTGTAAAAATGGTATTTTGACTATTCACCTAAAAACTGACCATTTTATAAAAATTCCAAAAATTCATATTATTACATTATAGACAACATGAATCTAAAAATTACTTTAATATTTATAGTTTTCTATTTAAAAATTTTATAATTTACTTATTATATAAATAAATAAATAAATTATAAAAACTATTTTCATTGGAAAGTAATCTCTTAAAAAATGAAATACTCGTATATTTATTTCTCAAAGAATAAAAAAAATTATTCTTAATATATTAATAAATTTAAAAAGATGTATTACCTTTATTATATTTATGATTCTAAAAATTTATCATGTGAAAATCAAAATTTTACAAATTCAACATTTTAAAGAATATGCCAGTCTTATTAATTATGTATCTACAAAAATTTAATTTATCAATTCATTATAATTGATAATGAAATTTAGTTTTAGGTATACCTAAATTTTATAATTAAGAAGCATTTATTTTAATGAACTAATTTTATGACCTAATTCAAATTATTATATAATTTTTCATGGTTTATTGTGGTTTTTTGTTTTTTATGATGTAAGCCATCAAACACAGTAGGTTTTAAAGGGATATATTTTTTAAAACAATGGGGAGTTACACTAGAGGACAATAAAATTATAAAATGGATTTGGATGAGGAAAACTAGTAGATATTCAAGAGAGTTTCTAATGAAAATATTTGATAGGAATTGGAAGAGGAGAGGCCCTTTTATAAGTAAATATTTAGTAAAAGTTTCTAAAAACCTCATTCCCTAAGTGTTTAGATATCAATTTTATGATACAAAGTAGATAGGATGTGATAAATAATGGATATGTGTCTTGAATAAAATCATACATAGAATTTATGTATAATGTTATTGCTATTTTTATTATTTTACATTTTGTTAAATCATTTTTCTTTATGTTGCCTTTATTGTGGTAAATTAATTTTTACCTCGTTATCGTTTTCATAAAAAAATCAATTTACATGCATACATATTTTTTATGTGATGATTAAAAATTTGGAATCTATTTAATGTAATTCAATTTCAATATATGAAAAAAAATATTTTTTAATTTATATTATCATATATATATATATATATATGACCATTTTTATGGATAAATGAATTTTTAAAAATTATATCTTATTAATATTTTATCATTTCATTTTATTTAAATTACTATTAATGATTTTTTTAAAATAGAAGTAATCTATAAAAATAATCATCTTAAATTAATCAATTTAATTTATTAGGATACAAGTATACAACACTTAAAAACCCATTCTTTTATATATATCCCTATTTTAAAATTCAATGATTTTATCCATATCCAATTAAAATTAATTATTTATATTCCTACCCTGATATTTTAGAAATAATTTATATTGAAATATTTCATTTAATTTTATAAATAAATGATATTATTCTTTAATAATATTGTTAATAATAAAAATATGACACATATAAAACAATATAATAAATGTTTTAATTAAAAATTATATTTTTATTTCATTATTTAATTTTTATGAATTATATTTTTTTCAATATATTATTAATTGTTATAAAACATTAATATACCTAATGTATATAGGCATACCCAATGACTATATATCCAATGAACAAGTTTTCATCAACAGTATTTCCAATGATTATATTTCAAATGACCATATATATAATGGCCTTTTTCAATCCAAATATATATCCATATGTATATTATTAATTTCATTCATCCTATTAATTTAATTCTCCCTAGAAATTTCTAATACATTTCAATTATTCATCATTATTTAGATAGTTTAATCAGAGTTATGATATTCATTCCAAACAATGAGGATAATTATTTTATGTTTGTAATAGTCTTATATACTTTTAGTTTTATTGGTATTATAGTTTTATTAATTATTTTTCATATTATGTTATCATAATATATTAATAAATAACATATTTTGCAATATTTTTTTTATAAAATTTATCCTGGTACTTTTTACTCTATGTTGTGTGTGAAATAGTATATTTAATAAAAATTTATTTAAAGGAAATAAAATAGTAAAATCTTGGGGTGTTTCATTCTACCCATTTAAAATAATTTCTCCCTCAAAATTTTATAACTCTAATAAAAACAATTATGGTACTTCTACCACATTATATCATTTGGTTATCACATTGATTACTTAGAAATTTCATTTATATAGGGATTTTTAAATAGGTGATTGGTATTATATCATTTTACTTTATCTCTACAATAGAATATTTCTTCATGTTGTTCCTCACTGTTGATATCATGTTATAGTGGTACTACAAATATGTTTTTCAAAAGTGAATGTTTAGGTATATAATTCTTCAAATGCGATACATGGAACACATCATGGACCTGGGAGAGTTCAGATGGATGTCTAGGATAATAAGATATTATCCCTATATGATCATTAATTTCAAAATTCAAAATGTTTTTATGGAATAATGTTCCATTCATCCCAAATATCAGAACCCTATTGTATAGAAATATTTAATGGAATACCTTAACTCTAACTTAAAACTCCAAATTTCATCGATAATTATCATCATATATTTTTTTCAACATTGTAGATTTTTAATACATAAAAAAATGGTTTAAATGTTTTCTCTAATTTCATGAGAAACATCTGCTCCAAGTGTTTTACACTCTCAAACATCATCCCCACATGTTTAAGGTATAAATATTTTCCTATATAGATACTTATATAGATCTATTGGAATTCTATAATGGATGTTATTGTATTTGATAACTCTATTAAATGAATTTTTTTTCTCGAAGTTCATTTTAAATATATTTATTAGGATCTCAACATGTCCTAAAATGTTTTAATGATACTTTTAGATTGAACATATTTATTTAGGATGATATGTAGTGTTTAATATGAAGTCTATGTCTAAGTCTTGTTTAATACTGTTAAATAACATTGAGGTTATCCTAAAATCTAAATAAGATTCAATGGGAATAGGTACTCTATGAAGCCTTACCTATTAGTATTTATATATTTTTTAATGTTGATCATGTGAAAAATATTATTGAATAATATTGAAATTTGTTGACATCATAAGGTTAAATACTATAACCTATAAGGAATCAATGCCTCCATATTGTTTTTGGATAGGTCCACAATTAATTCCATGAATATTTGATCATACTTCCATACATGTATGTATAATTGTATCATAATATCTTTAGTCGTATCTTGTAAGAACTCAGTTTTTGTTGAGGAATACTTTGTAATATTCGTGATGATATTCCAGAGCAGCGCCTTCAGACGGCGTGCGATTCCGAGCCCCGGAGTGGCTGGAATTAAATTTTCAGTGTGTTCGCACTAGAAATGCCAAATAAATGTGATAACTCCTAAACGGTGATCCAGATCAGAGATTCGAGTGTACGGATGGGTCCGTAATGGGGTGTTTACCCTAGGAACGACATAAAACGTGCCGGCGCGGGACATTTGGACCCCTCGCCCGCTTCTGGAATGTTAAACGGATTAATTTATTTATTTATTTATTCGTTTAATGGTGAAACGCTAGTATCTCTTAAACAGTGTCTCGTATTATAAAACTGAGGGAACTGTTGAGTTCAGAGTGTACCGTTTATCCTAGGAGGGGTATAAGTTATGCGGGCGCGGGCCGTCTGTGAAAAATGGCCCCGGGGGCGTTTTCGTAAATTGGCAGCCTTGGGCGCTAAGTTTTATAACATTTGAACGGGGCCTCGGATTAAAATTCCGAGAACACCATTGTGCTCGGGAGATGGTGTTTACCCTAGGGGAGACTTAACCTTGACCCCGTCGGGAGTTTTGGGTACGAGTTAATTTGGCGTGTTTTAAAATTAATTTTTTTTCTATTTAAGTAAACCTCTCACCCTCCTCCCCTTGTTCACCCTCTGGAAGAAGATAGAAACCAAAGGAATCTCTCCCTCTCATATCCTCTCCTCCTCCTCCCAAGGTGGTTTCGAATCTGGCTGGCGGATCATCACTAACGGGCTAAGCCCCACCAGGAAGGAGTTTTTCCATTTCGTTTTTTTATTTTCATACCTCTTCCTTTGAACTCAATATGCTTAGTCAAAATTCTGTTTAATCATCAAACAAAGCACATATCCACATAGTATACATTCGTAACTTTCCGATGCTTCTTTGGGAATTAAATTCTGGGTCTCAGGGTGTTCGTAAACCTCAGGCGAAGTTTGTGGGGGTTTTTCTGGGTTTTCCGATGAATCGGCCCGAACCGGAGGGTGGTCCGGCGAGGGTTCGGCCGTAGCGACGTGGGTATTTAGCGGGAGAAGCCAAGGGGCGTCGGTCCAGGAGGAGCGGAAACAGGTCGTGGACGCGGACGGCGGCAGGCAGCACGGCGGGGCTCCTCGGCAGTGGTGGCCTTCGGCTGGACCGAGCAGGAGGCGCCGGGGCTTCTGGACGGCGGATGGCGGGCTCCCGAGGGCGAGCTGGTGTGCGTCGCAGCTGGTGCAGGCAAGCAGCAGGGCTCTGGTCGAGCGGAGGCTAGGCGGCGTGAAGCTGGGTCAGCGGGAGATGACGGCGACTCCAGGCTGGCGTGACGACGGAGGGAGGACCTGCGGGTCCTGTGTGGACCTGGGGAAGAGGATGAGCGAGCAAAGAAAAAGAAATGGAAAAGAAATGATAAAAAAAGATATGGAGATAAGGGAGGGGGGTCGTGCGCGGCGGAAGAAAAGGTAACAAAAAAATATATGTGGGCCACAGCGGGTTATAAAAGAAAATGAAGAAATAAAAGTAAAATAGAATTATTAATAAGTTTATAATAATAATAATATTATTATTATTATTATTATTAGGAAAATGATTTATATCTAATAAATCATTCGTCGGGCTTCGGATTCGCGCACCGTCAGCGGCGACGCGTTCTTTGAAACAAGAAGAGCTTTTTGAGATGGTTTTTGGGGATTTTAACTCCCGAAACGGGGGACTCGGAGGCGCGTCACATGCGTTAAGCATATTGGCGTTTTTCGGGACATCTTGTTTTGGATGGCACGGACGCGTCCAACGTCCATTTTCAGCGCCGTTAGTGGCGTTGGGACACTGGCGCCGAGGAGAACCTTTCTAGGGTGATTTCAGGCGTTGAAGCCGGAGTTGAGGCGTGGGCCCCATGACCCGTCTTTTGAGCTGCGAGCAGCGTTTAGCGACTTTTTAATCGGACGTCCGTTCGGGGCGTGCAAGCAGTCGATGTTGGGTGTTTTTCTGAGGGCATCGAATTGTCACAGTCTGCCCTCTGTAATTCTGCATGATGGTGTAGGGCCCACGAGGGTCGTTTGGGCGTCGATGGTGTTTTTCCATCTTTATCACCGGGCAACCGTTTCGGACAAGTGAATAGTCCTTATTGTGTGCTTTTTCGAGAGGATCGCAACGGTGTGATCCGTTCGTTGTGTTTCAGGACCGGGTTGTGGGTCCCACGAAGCACCGCTCGTGTGCGGTGCCCCGGAATGCACCTTTTTCTCCGGATATCCGTTGCACTCATATGAGTAGTGCTTTTGACGTTTTTTCCTGAGGGGATCACATTGGTACGATGCGCCCGACTGTTTTCGGGGCCGAGTCTTGGGTTCACGGGATGCTATTCGGGCGTGAGGCGGTGTTAGTGACTTTTTCGTCGGATATCCGTTGGAGGCGAGTAAGTAGTCGATCTCGCGTGTTTTTCCGTGAAGATTACAATGGTCCGATCCATTTGGTTTTGCGGAGCCTCTTGGGCGATCTTATTAAATGTGGGAACATGGAAGGTTCTCCAGTGGTGGTTCGCCCTACCATGTTTGTAGCGAACCCTTGGCGTGTGATCGCACACTCTTGGGAGAGTGATATAAATTGTTCATAAGATGTGGTTGGTCGTGCATGGGCCTTTGATTTGGAGATGTTGTGTCATGCCTTCGCGTTGACGTTGGGTGCCGGGTGCACGATAGCCCTTGGGATGAAAGTGTGGTATACTCTGGGAGTATACGGGAGCGCTTGGAGGTATGTGTGGTTTATACATGAGATGTTTGTGCGCTTGGTTGGGGTTAACTTGGGGCCACACGTCATGTGGGTCACAGGTGTGTGTCGTGTTATGCTTTGCGTACTTTGACCTCTCACGACGTAGAGGGTCCCTCGAGTCTCATTTTTCGACCAACGGGGTTGAGTTTTTCCCCCGGCTCTGTGCTCGATGGTTTAGATCAGCAGGGTTGAGTGTCTTCCCCTGGTCTTGTTCTGGAGTCGGATGGTTGTGTGATACCCACTTCGTGTTCAGTTAGCCAGTGTTGTACCCTCCAGTAGAGATTCCCAGATCAGTTCTGAGTTTTACCCTCCAGTGGGGCTGGGCAGTGGGTTACTCATCGACTTTTAGGGTCTACCCTCTGTAGAGACTGGGCAGTGGGTCATCCGACGCACTTAGGGTCTACCCTCCAGCAGAGACTAGGCAGTGGGTCACTTGACAACCTCTTAGGGTCTACCCTCCAGCAGGGGTGGGCAGTGGGTCGCCCATCGTCTAGTTCTAGGTCTACCCTCCAGCAAGGCTGGGCAGTGGGTCGCTGGTCGACTTATTCCAGGTCTACCCTCCAGCGGGGCTGGGCAGTTGGTCTCCTGATGATGTATTAAGGTCTACCCTCCAGCGGGGATGGGCAGTGGGTCTCCTGATGATGTATTAAGGTCTACCCTCCAGCGGGGCTGGGCATTGGGTCTCCTGATGATGTATTAAGGTCTACCCTCCAGCGGGGCTGGGCAGTGGGTCGCCTGATGATGTATTAGGGTTTACCCTCCGGCAGGGCTGGGCAGTGGGTCACCCGATATCTGGTTATGAATTACCCTCCAATAGGGATAGGTAGTGGGACACCTGTTGGCATTCCAAGCTCAGTCCTTTCTGCTAGGCTAGCCTATGGCTTTCCTCCGTGATTACTGGAGCGGGACCCTTAGTTATTCAGTTCAGTGTTGTGACGGCTTGGACTTTGAGAATACCTCTCGACTGTAGGGCAGTGACGAGGTGTGGTTTGACTTTCCCTTGAACTCTCAAGTATGAGGGGCACCTTCCCCACTGAGATGCATTCTTATGACGCGATCTAAAACCGTGCGGGCGAGTCAGTGCTGCCCAAAGAGGATAGTGTCGATGTGTGGTGATTGAGCCCCTTGGCTTGCGGTTCAGGGCAGACGTGCGGGATGCTGGGCATCGATGGTGTTTACTTCTGGAACGGTTGGCGACTCACATTCTTGGGCTGAGCTACGGGATAGAGATCCCCTTATGATCCTGTTTGGGATTCTTGATTGAGCATAAGGATATGTATATGCCTTGTTTTAGTACCCACTTCTTGGTTTCGGTTACTCTCCTTCCCATAGAGGCAAAGACACGCATGGTATGCCACGTGCTTTCCATGTCTAGCGTCTCGTGGTTGGACGAGTCTACTCTCCTGCTATAGGTAGCGAAGACTCGACGGGAAGTTTATCTTCTCACCGTTTCCAGCTCCTTATGTCTGGACGAGTCTACCTTCTTTCCTCTTGTTGGGTTGAGCTAGACTCTTTACTGCACTCTCTGTTGTACTTCTGTTCTACTCCCTGTTCGATCTACTGCTCACCCTTCGGTACCTCCTTTGTTTCTCCCTCGAGGTTTCGGTGTATCCTACTGAGTATTTTTGTACTCAACCCTGCTTGGGCTTTTCCCGCACTTGGTGTGCCCTTGCAGACGATGGACAGGTGGAGCGTGGCTTCAGTGGAGCGTAGGAGCTTGGGAGCTTGGACCGCGTGCGGTGGTCGTGGTCGGGTTCCAGGTGGGAGACCCGTCTGCTGTTTCTTTTTGTTTACCTGTTGCCGGGTTGTGGCACTTTATGGTTGGGCGCGTGTTTTTTCCCTTTTCTTTTCAGCTTGTACTTTGTACTGTTTAGAGGTCGATTCACATCTGTGGTTTATACATATAGCAGTTGTTCTTTTTACTCTGCTTGTTCTTCCTTTTACTCTGCACTTTTTCATTGAGTGTGATGCGTGTGTGTGTGTACAGGTACTTAGGTAAAGTCCTTCCCGAGTTATTGTGTCTTTGGTGGTGGTCGACAGCCCCTGACCTGTGGAGGCGGGCATGGGGTAGTTGCGGCTCGAGCCCGGGTATGGTCGGGTCGTGACAAAGTGGTATCAGAGGTGGTTAGTTCCTTGGGATGTTTTGCAGACATCCCTAAAAAGGAATTGGTTGGGATTTAGGGCAACAGTGTTAACATGTCTTAAGAGCATCTCTCAGGCCAGGGAGTCCAGTGATGGTGCGGCGGCCGATGTATCCATTATCCAGGACCTTGATAACCTTCTTGTTGACTCGGCATGTTGAGACACTTGTTGCAGGAAAAATTTGATTTGTGCATCACATAGGATTGAGTCTTTGACTGTCCTTCTTGAGTCAGCTCCCCATCATTGTTTTTGTTGGTATATACACATATGCTCATCTAACAACGACACTCCTTGATGATATTCAGGATGTCTATGCAAAGACAGCCAGCCAAGATACCAGATTTGGTGCGTGACGATGACCTTGTGAGCTACGAGGCCACCATCTAGGACCCATCATGTGAGACCCTTTCTCCGGGTGGGCTGGTAGAAGCACCCCCACCTGTTGAGCAGCAGGCAGTTTCAGCAGAGCAGGCTAAGCTTGAGCGCAGGTTGAGCGCGCTCCGTGAGTTCCAGTGGCAGAGACCGCTGAGGTTCAGTGGTGAGTCAGACCCTCAGGCAGCAAAGGTTTGGCTCGAGGCAGTGGTCAGCCTTTTCAGGCTTGTGCAGACGCCGGCAGATCAGAGAGTGGCTTTGGCAGCCAGCCTTTTTCGTGGACCATCTTGGCGTTGGTGGAGTCTGGTGACTCAGTTTCCCGACGAGTTATCGCTTTCGTGGGGCGACTTTTAGTTTTTGTTCCGTGAGAAGTTTTTCCCCTCCTACTTGCACTCCGTTAGGATTCAGGAGCTCATGCAGTTTCAGTAGGGAGGGATGACGGTGGTCGAGTACGTGGCTAGTTTCACAGATCGTGCACGCTTTTACCCGGACTTGGTCCATGAAAAAAACTTCCGAGCACGGAAGTTTGAGCGGGGTCTCCGCCAAGAGATTCATGCTGTTATAGTACCCTTGGGCATTTACACTTATCTCGAGGTGTAGAGAAGGCGCTGGTGACAGAGAGCTTCCTGTCACGTTCTAGAGTTGGTGGTGGCAGCAGGCACATTGGAGCTGAGACGTCTGCCGCAGCTAGTAGGCGCCAGCAAGCAGAACCTTGACGCAGGTGGATTTCTGACAACCAGACACAGGGGAGTGGTCGTACACTACAGTGCCGCCGGACGGCACTAGTTCAGCCCGAAGATAGTCGGTGTTATGCTTGTGACGGGCGAGATCACTTGGCACGAGACTGCCCGACCTGAGTTGCTGAGAGCTTTGGGCAGGCAGCAGGCGCACCACCATGGCAGAAGCAGCGCCGTGATCAGAGTAGTTCCCATAGGGGTGGTTCTAGCAGAGGAGCGGGAGGAGTTGGAGGTGGGGGATGATGTTACGAGGTCTTCCCTTCACCATCAGGTGGCCCACAATAGGCTCCAGGAGCTGACAGTTGGGACAGCGGACAACTGCGAGCTTCAGATGTCTATGATTCTGCAGAGTATGGGATGATGAGAGGTACCCCTTGAGAATCTTCTACTTCTTGTAGTAGAATCGTTAGAATCTGTGTGTGAAGTGATTTTTCTCCCCACTCTTTGCTTGAGTTGATACCAAGTTGACGCAGGGCGTCGGGTGTAACCCTGTGTTGGTAAAGTAAAAGGCATGAGACCTTTTTTTTAGTATATGGTGTCGACTCCATCGCTCCCCCAGCGTGTAAGAGAGTCTTGGTTGAGAGACATTGACTGTGGAATCTTGCATGACCAGATATCCTTGGGTGTTTCACCATATGGATATTATGAAGGAGGGAATCATCGGGCCTTGTTCCAGGTGTGGACGGTGATTCCAGTCACGGCGTGCGACGTGGAGGTTCGGTCGGGGAGGTGAGCTACTCCTGAGAGCCTTCGGGCTGTTTGAAACTGTGCAAAGGGATGGCGAGATTCCCTACCACCTTTCCCTAACCCCAAAGTCTGAAGTGGGTGCACGACATCGGCAATGGCCGACCTAGCGTGAACAGATCAATCCTTGGTCTGTGTGCGGTGACGCAGATCTGTGCGTGAGTTCTTCTGGGTATGGGAAAGCCAGGTGTGGGCCAAGTACCCTGTGTTTCTCCATAGTTTTGATTTTTGGGGACGAAAATCTTGAAGTAGGGAATGATTTAAGAACCCGGTTTTGCTGCAGAAGACTTTGGAACATTCATGATGATATTCCAGAGCAGCGCCTTCAGACGGCGTGCGATTCCGAGCCCCGGAGTGGCCGGAATTAAATTTTCAGTGCGTTCACACTGGAAACACCAAATAAATGTGATAACTCCTAAACAGTGATCCAGATCAGTGATCCGAGTGTATGGATTGGTCTTTAATGGGGTTTTTACCCTAGGAACAACAAAAAACTTGTCGGCGCGGGACGTTTGGACCCCTCGCCCGCTTCTAGAACGTTAAACAGATTAATTAATTAATTAATTCATTCATTTAATGGTGAAATGCTAGTATCTCTTAAACGGTGGCTCGGATTGGAAAACTGAGGGCACCGTTGAGTTCAGAGCGTACCGTTTACCCTAGGTGGGGTATAAGTTTTGCGGGCGCGGGTCGTCTGTGAAAAATGGCCCTGGGGGCGTTTTCGTAATTTGGCAGCCTTGGGCGCTAAGTTTTATAACTTTTTAACGGGTCCTCAGATTAAAATTCCAAGACCATTGTTGTGCTCGAGAGGTGGTGTTTACCCTATCTGAGGCTTAACCTTGACCCCGTCGGGAGTTTTGGTTACGGGTTAATTTGGCGTGTTTTAAAATTAATTAATTAAAATTAATTTTTATTCTATTTAAGTAAACCCCTCACCCTCCTCCCCTTTTTCACCCTCTGGAAGAAGATAGAAACCAAAGGAAACTCTCCCTCCCATCTCCTCTCCTCCTCCTCCCAAGGCGGATGCAGATCTGGCCGGCAGATCATCGCGAACTGACGGGCTAAGCCCCACCAAGTATGAGTTTTTTTGTTTTGTTTTTTTTTATTTTCAAACCTCTTCATTTGAACTCAATATGCATAGTCAAAATCTTTTTAATCATTGAGCAAAGAACATATCCACGTAGTATACATTTGGAGCTTTCTGATGCTTCTTTCGGAATTAAATTCCGGGTCCCGGGTGTTCGTAAACCTCGGGCGAAGTTTGCGGGGTTTTTTTGGGTTTTCCGACGAATCTGGCCGAACCGGAGGGTGGTCTGGTGTGGGTTCGACCGCAGTGACGTGGGTCTTGTTGGGGCAGCGAAACTTTGTGGTGATTGAAAAACGCACAAACAGAGGAGAAAAACAAAGAACACGAGAGATTTAACGTGGTTCGGCAGTGTGCCTACGCCCACGGGAGAAGGGAGCCAAAAATCTTATTCTCTCCGGATCAAAACGTCAGAGGATACCCAGCAGTACAGATTACAAATCATGGGATTTAGAATCCCATTTTAAAGATGGAGCAAACCTACCCTTCAAGGGTTGGTTGGGGTTGTTCATCAACCCTTGACGAAAAACCCTCCGCTGGCTGCATCAATGTTGGCTGCCGCCCACCATGGAAGACCCACAGCAAAGTAGTTGCCGACCAAATGGGTTCCGCTGATTTCTCCCTTGATTGGGAGTGGCCCCCACAAATCTCCCCCTCACGACCAATTTGGGGTAGAAGCTAGACCTGCAGTCTCTTTGCAGGTGTCCAACTTTTCTTTCGGTAGAACCTTCGTCATCATGTCTGCCCCATTGTCATTGGTGTGGATTTTCTCAATTCTCAACAATTTTTCTTCCAGTACATTTCGGATCCAGTGATATCGCACGTCGATGTGTTTGGACCTGGAATGAAATTTCAGGTTCTTGCTGAGATGAATAGCACTCTGACTATCACAATAGAGAATATAATTCTCCTGATTCTGTCCCAGCTCCTGTAAAAATTTCTTCATCCACATCATCTCCTTGAAGCCTTCAGTGACCGCAATATACTCTGCTTCTGTGGTGGATAAGGCAACACACTTCTGAAGTCGTGATTACCATGAGACTGCTCCCCCTGCAAATGATATCAGGTACCCGGATATGGATTTCCTTGTGTCCACATCTCCAGCCATATCTGCATCTGTGTATCCTTCTAAAACAGGTTTATCATTTCCAAAACATAAACAATGACTAGATGTACCTCGAAGATATCTCAATATTCATTTGACCACTGTCCAATGCTCCTTTCCTGGATCTGATAAGAATCTGCTCACAACACCAACTGCGTGAGCAATGTCTGGTCTTGTGCACACCATGGCATACATAAGACTGCCAACTGCTGACTGATATGGGACTTTTTCCATTTCTACTTTCTCCTTCTCGGTTGATGTACTTTGACTTGTCGTGAGCCTGAAATGACTCGCAAGTGGAGTGCTAACAGGTTTCGCCTTGCTCATGCTGAATCTTTCAAGAACCCTCTCAATGTACCGCTCCTGAGATAGCCATATCTTGTGATTCCTCCTATCACGAGTAATCATCATTCCAAGAATCTGAGTAGCGTCTCCCAAGTCCTTCATTTCAAAAGACCTGTACAACTCCTTCTTCAACCTGTCAATCTTGGTGATATCTCTACCAATAATCAGCATATCATCAACATAAAGCAATAAGATAATGAAATCGTCATCAGAAAACGGCTTGATGAAAACACAGTGATCAGCAGTTGTCCTCATGTACTCATTTTTCTCCATGAATGAGTCAAATTTCTTATACCATTGCCTCGGTGCCTGTTTCAGACCATATAAACTTTTCTTAAGTTTGCATACCAGATTTTCTTTTCCTTTCACCTGAAATCCCTCTGGCTGCTCCATGTAAATCTCCTCCTCAAGATCACCATGTAAGAACGTTGTCTTTACATCCAGTTGTTGAACCTCTAGGTTCAAACTCGCCGCCAATCCAAGAACAACTCTGATAGAAGACATTTTAACCACAGGAGAAAAAATTTCATCAAAGTCAATACTTTTTTTCTGGCCGAATCCCTTCACAACCATTCTGGCTCTATAGCGTGGCTGTGAGCTGCCATATTCTCCTTTGACTCTGTACACCCACTTGTTCTTGAGTGCCTTCTTTCCTTGTGGTAACTGTACTAAATCAAATGTACGGTTCTTGTGCAAGGATCTCATCTCCTCTTGCATGGCCTTTTTCCATTCCATCTTTGATGACTTTTGATCGCATCATCATAACTCTCTGGTTCTCCCCCGTCAGTGAGCATCACATACTCATGTGGTGAGTATCTACGACTCTGTTGTCGTTCTCTGGTGTATCTCTTCAACTGTGCTTCAGGGGGGATCTGTTTTGGAACATCATATGATGGAGACATATCATCAGATGGAGACATATTACCTGGAAGTGATGTATCACCAGTGTCGTGTATTTCTCTCGCACTAGGAGGTACTGATGGTTATGAGACTGGTTCTAGACTGACTGGAATCTCCTCAGACTGCAACTTCTC
The DNA here is from genome assembly GCA_963277665.1 of Viscum album. Lineage (NCBI taxonomy): Eukaryota > Viridiplantae > Streptophyta > Magnoliopsida > Santalales > Viscaceae > Viscum > Viscum album. Next base: position 712,234,840 of record OY728162.1, read on the forward strand.
TGCACTTTCTGGCCTCTCAAAATCTTCAATCGTCTGATCCTCAAGAAACACCACATCTCTACTTCTGACGATCCTCATGCTGATAGGATCCCAGAGTCAGTATCCAAACTCTTCATGATCGTATCCCAAAAAGATACATTGCTTTCCTTTCCCATCCAGCTTTGCTCGCTCATCTTTCGGGATGTGAACAAATGTCCTGCAACCAAATACTCTCAGGTGTTTGTATGAAACATCTTTACCTGTCTAGACACTTTCTGGAACGTCGTAGTTCAGTGGAACTGATGGAGAAAGGTTGATAAGATCAACTGCAGTCATCATTTCCTCCCCCTAAAAGGTGTTTGGCAGCTTTGCATTTGAGAGCATACATCTGATCCTCTCGCAAATTGTTCTGTTAATCCTCTCAGCAAGACTGTTATGCTGAGGTGTCTTCGGTACTGATTTTTCCAGCCTGATGCCGAAACTCCTACAGTACTCCTCAAACGGACCACGGTACTCTCCTCCATTGTCTGCTCGCACACACTTTAACCACCTGCATGTTTCTCTTTCCACCTTCACATGAAACTGCTTGAAAACATCCTGCACTTGATCTTTAGTTTTCAAAGCAAAGGCCCATACTTTTCTAGAATGATCATCTATGAATGTAACAAAATAAATAGCACCACCCATCGACTTAGTGCTCATCATGCGAACATCAGTGTGAATCAAATCTAAAACATTTGATTTTATGGACGGTATATAACCATGAAATGATACCCTGTGTTGTTTTCCCATGATGCAATCAACACAAGTATCCAAATGTGTACCTATTATTCCTGGCAAGAGATCCTTTCTGGAGAGAATTTTGATTCCCCTCTCGCTCAAATGACCAAGCCGCCTGTGCCAAACTACTGCAGGAACGTCTTTTCTGGCTCCATTGACTTCTCCTCCACACGGTCTGGCATCTGTGAGATAAAGAGACGTATCTTTCTTTCCTTTAGCAATTACCATGTTACCTTTGGTAAGATTCCATTTCCCATCACCGAAGGAACTGACATATCCATCGTCGTCAAGTATTCCAGTGGATATCAGATTGAGGCGAATATCAGGAACGTGCCTCACATCCTTCAACAATAACCTGCATCCAATATTAGTTTCCAGAAAAATATTACCAATACCAGTGATTTTGGATGCGCCATCATTTCCCATCTTCACATTTCCAAAACTCCCTGATGTGTAAGATGAGAAGAAATCTCTTCTGGCTGTGACATGGTAGGATGCGCCGGAATCGATCACCCATGTCGAGTCTTGGATGGCAAGACTAACTTGATTGTATTCCTGAACAATAACAATTTCTTCATTGACAACAGCAGCATCGTTATTTTGGGTCTTACCATCCTGTTTCCTCTGCTCTGCCTTCAATTTTCTGCACTCTCGGATGAAGTGTCCGGGCTTGCCACAGTGGTGGCACTTCATGTCATATCTCGATTGAGATTTCGATCACTTCCTCCTTTGTAGACTTTGGTCACAGGGTTCTCTTCCTCTGCCTCTTTCTTTCCATTTCTGTTTCCCTTGTCTTTCAGTGACAAGAGCCTCTGGTTCTGGTGTATTCCCCTCGTCTTTCCTTCGGGACTCTTCATTCAGCATTCTGTCTTTCACCATCTCCACGGTGAGTGTTCCATCTGGAGTAGAATTGCTAACCGACACAACTAGTGTGTCCCACGTCTTCGGTAAAGAACTTAATATCAACAGTGCCTGCAGTTCATCATCAATCATCATTTTCATAGAATTCAATTGATCGACGGTACCTTGGAACTCGCTCATGTGCTCTGATACGTTGGTCCCGTATTTGTATTTTAAGTTCACAAGACGACATATCATGTTTGCTTTGTTCTGCGCGGTTGTCCTTGCATACATCTTTTCCAATTTTTTCCAAAGAACGGAAGCGTCGTGTTCATTGGCAAAATTTTGGAAGATACTCTTGTCAATCCATTGTCTGATTTTTGCAGCGCACTTCCTATTGAGTACGACCCACTTCGCATCCACTGGTGGGGTACCGGTTGTTGTTTTCTCATCAGCTTTACCGCTTGTTGAAGATTCCTCCTCTTGTGCTGCAACGGGCTTATTGGCCTCCACTATAGGCTTCCACAAATCTTTAATATACCAAAGATCCTCCATTTTCGGTTTCCAGATGGCATAATTAAAAGCGGTAAGCTTAATCATGTTACCGGTATTTTTGTCCATTTCTGGAGTGTGAATTTCGAAACACTAACCATACGGATGTGTCCGGAACGGTCGAAATACCTGGAATCGACTCCTGGATCACTGAAAACGGCCTCTGATTGACCGAGATATGGCCAAAACAGTTTCAATGGTCTGGATTAACCGCTGACGTGGCGCTGACGTGTCTTGCTGGAATAGTGGCCGGAGAAGTCGCCGGAAAGTCACCGGTGGCGTGAACAGTGTCTCCTTCTCCGGCACGGGGTACTGTAGCACCGCGGGTTTGACCAAACTTTGACCGAACTTATCTCCCTGGTTTCAGCTCCGTTTTCGACGCCGTTTGCGCCGTTGGAATCATCTCGCCGTGCTCTTCACAGATCTGCGATCGAAAAAATTTTCCGAGCACCTTCAATTTTCCGGTCGCCGGAAAAAGTCGCTGCCGCTTCGGTGTTTCGAACCCGAAGCCTCTGATACCACTTGTTGGGGCAGCGAAACTTCGTGGTGATTGAAAAACGCACAAACAGAGGAGAAAAACAAAGAACACGAGAGATTTAACGTGGTTCGGCAGTGTGCCTACATCCACGGGAGAAGGGAGCCAAAAATCTTATTCTCTCAGGATCAAAACGTCGGAGGATACCCAGCAGTACATATTACAAATCATGGGATTTAGAATCCCGTTTTAAAGATGGAGCAAACCAACCCTTCAAGGGTTGGTTGGGGTTGTTCATCAACCCTTGACGAAAAACCCTCCGCTGGCTGCATCAACGCTGGCTGCCGCCCACCATGGAAGACCCACAGCAAAGTAGTTGCCGACCAAATGGGTTCCGCTGATTTCTCCCTTGATTGGGAGTGACCCCCACAGGTCTTCAGCGGGAGCAGCCGAGGGGCGTCGGTCCAGGTGGAGCGGCAGCATTCCATGGACGCGGACGGTGGCAGGCGGCATGCGGGGCTCCTCGGCAGCGGTGGCCTTCGGCCGGACCGAGCAGGAGGCATCGGGGCTTCTGGACGGCGGACGGCAGGCTCCCGAGGGTGAGCTGGTGTGCGTCGCAGCTGTTGCAGGCGAGCAGCAGGGCTCCGGTCGAGCGGAGGCCAGGCAGCGTAAAGCTGGGTCAGCAGGAGACGACGACGACTCCAGGCTGGCGCGACGACGGAGGGAGGACCTACGGGTCCTGTGTGGACCTGGGGAAGAGGATGAGCGAGCAAAGAAAAAAAAGGGATAAGAAATGATTAAAAAAACGAAATGGAGATAAGGGAGGGGGGTTCGTGCGTGGCGGAAGAAAAGGTAACCAAAAAATATATGTGGGTCGTAGCGGGTTATAAAAGAAAATAAAGAAAGAAAAGTAAAATAGAATTATTAATAAGTTTATAATAATAATATTATTATTATTATTATTATTGTTATGAAAATGATTTATATCTAATAAATCATTCGTCAGGCTTCGGATTCACGCGCCGTCAACGGCGACGCGTACTTTGAAACAAGACGGGCTTTTTGAGATGGTTTCATGGGTTTTTAAATCCCGAGACGGGGGACTCGGAGGCGCGTCATGTGCGTTAAGCATATTGGTGTTTTCTGGGTGATATTGTTTTGGACGGCGCGGATGCGTCCAATGTCCATTTTGAGCGCCGTCAGTGGCGTTGGGACACTGGCGGCAGGGTGAAGCTTTCCAGGGTGGTTTCAGGCATTGAAGCCTGAGTATAGGCATGGGCCCCATGGCCCGTCTTTTGAGCCGCGAGCAGCGTTTAGCGACTTTTTCATCAGACGTCCATTCAGGGCGTGCGAGCAGTCAATGTTGGGTGTTTTTCTGAGGACATCGCATTGGCGCAATCTTCCCGCTGTAATTTCGCACAATGGTGCGGGGCCCACGAGGGCCGTTTGGGCGTCGATGGTGTTTTTCCATCTTTATCATCAGGCGACCGTTTTGGACAAGTGAATAGTCCATCATGAGTGCTTTTTCAAGAGGATCGCAACGGTGCGATCCGTTCGTTGGGTTTCGGGACCGGGTTGCGGGTACCATGAAGCACCGCTCGTGTGAGGTGCGCCGGAATGCACATTTTTCTCCGGATATCCGTTGCACTCATGTGAGTAGTGCTTTTGACGTGTTTTCCTGAGGGGATCACATTAGTGCGATGCACCCGACTATTTTCAGGGCCGAGTCTTTGGTTCACGGGACGCCGTTCGGGCGTGAGGCTGTGTTTGTGACTTTTTCGTCAAATATCCATTGGAGGTGAGTAAGTAGTCGATCTCGCGTGTTTTTTCCACGAGGATTACAACGGTGTGATCCGTTTGATTGTGCGGAGCCTCTTGCGTGATCTTATTAAATGTGGGAGCATGGAAGGTGCTCCGGTGGTGGTTCGCCCTACCATGTTTGTAGCGAACCCTTGGCGTGTGATCGCGCACTCTTGGGAGAGTGATGTAAATGGTTCATAAGATGTGGATAGTCGTGCCTGGGCCTTTGAGTTGGAGATGTTGTGTCACGCCTTCGTGTTGACGTTGGGTGTCGGGTGCACGATAGCCCTTGGGTTGAAAGTGAGGTATACTCTAGGAGTATACGAGAGCGCTTGGAGGTACCTGTGGTTTGTACCTGAGTCGTTCGTGTGCTTGGTTGGGGTTAACTTGGGGACACACGCCGTGTGGGCCCCCGGTGTGTGTCGTGTTCTGATTTGCATACTTTGACCTCTCGCGACGTAGAGGGTCCCTTAGGTCTTGTTTGTCGACCAGTGGGGTTGCGTTTTTTCCCCGGCTCTGTGCTCGATGGTTTAGATCAGCATGGTTGAGTATTTCCACGTCGTCTTGTTCCGAATTCGGATGGTTGTGCGATACCCACTCTGTGTTCGGTTGGCCAGTGTTTTACCCTCCAGTAGAGATGGCAAGAGAAGTTCTCAGTTTTACCCTCCAGCGGGGCTGGGCAGTGGGTTACTCATCAACTTTTAGGGTCTACCCTCCAGCAGAGACTAGGCAGTGGGTCACCCGACGCACTTAGAGTCTACCCTCCAGCAGATAATGGCCAGTGGGTCACCCAACGACCTCTTAGGTTCTACCCACCAGCAGGGCTGGGCAATGGGTCATCCGTCGTCTTGTTCCAGGTCTACCCTCCAGCAAGGCTGGGCAGTGGGTCGCATGTCGACTTATTCTAGGTCTACCCTCCAGCGGGGCTGGGAAGTGGGTCGCCTGATGATGTATTAAGATCTACCCTTCAGCAGGGCTGGGCGGTGGGTCGCCTGATGATGTATTAAGGTCTACCCTCTGGCGGGGCTGGACAGTGGGTCGCCTGATGATGTATTAAGGTATACCCTCCAGCGAGGCTGGGTAGTGGGTCGCCTAATGATGTATTAGGGTTTACCCTCCGGTAGGGCTGGGTATTGGGTCACCCGATATCTGGTTATGAATTACCCTCCAACAGGGCTGGGCAGTGGGACACCTGTTGGCATTCCAGGCTCAGTCCTTTCTACTAGGCTAGCCTATGGCTTTCCTTCGTGATTACTGGAGCAGGACCCTTGGTTATTCGGGTCAGTGTTGTGACGACTTTGACATTGAGAATACCTCTCGACTGCAGGGCAGTGACGAGGTGTGGTTTGACTTTCCCTTAAACTCTCAAGTACGAGGGGCAACTTCCCCACCGAGATGCATTCTGGTGACGCGATCTAAAACCGTGCGGGCGAGTTAGTGCTGCCCAAAGCAGATAGTGTCGAGGTGTGGTGATTGAGCCCCTTGTCTTGCGGTTCGGGGAAGACGTGCGGGATGCTGGGCATCGATGGTGTTTACTTCTGGGACTGTTGGCGACTCACTTTATTGGTCTAAGCTACGGGATAGAGATCCCCTTACGATCTTGTTTGGGATTCTTGATTGAGCATAAGGATATGTATATGACTTGTTTCAGTACCCACTTCTTGGGTTCGGTTACTCTCCTTCCCAGAGAGGCTTAGATGCGCGGGGTATGCCACATTCTTTCCGTGTCTAGCTTCTCGTGGTTGGACGAGTCTACTCTCCTATTATAGGTAGCGAATACTCGACGGGAAGTTCATCTTCTCACCATTTCCAGCTCCTTGTGTCTGGACGAGTCTACCTTATTTCCTCTTGTTGGGTTGAGCTGGAATCTTTACTGCACTCCCTGTTGTACTTCTGTTCTACTCCCTGTTCGATCTACTGGTCACCCTTCGGTACCGCCTTTGTTGCTCCCTCGAGCCTTCGGGGTATCCTACTAAGTATTTTTGTACTCACCCGTGCTTGGGCTTTGCCCACACTTGGTGTGCCCTTGTACTTTGTACTGTTTAGAGGTGGATGCACATCGATGGTTTATACATATAGCAGTTGTTCTTTTTTACTCTGCTTGTTCTTCCTTTTACTCTGCACTTATTCATTGAGTGTGATGCGTGTGTGTGTACAGGTACTTACGCAAAGGCCTCCCTGAGTTATTGTGCCTTCAACGCTGGTCGCCAGCCCCTGGCCTATGGAGGTGGGCTTGGGGTAGTTGCGGCTCGAGCCTGGGTAGGGTTGGGTCATGAAATATCTCATTCCTCTTTAACATGTTAGAATAAAATCAATTAATATATTTACTCTACAATATTTGTCTCATGTTTTTACACCATAAATTCTCTTTAGGATCTCAAAAACCACCATTCATCTAGGATGGACAAAGAAAGAAAAGATTCTTGTATCATCCAATATATACATCAATTTTTACATTGACAGAATATATATTCATTCATAAAATGTTATAATTTCATCATTTAAAAAGATAAACATTAAAATAATTTACATTTTCTTATTTAGTTTTATACCCTTCACTCATAACTCTATGATTTCATATGGATGGATGTTCTTGGAGTAACTTATGAAAGGTTATATTTATCCCCTTAACTTATGATTTCAAGGTCTATCCTTTGCATATAAATGAGTGTTGGTTCACTTTCAATTATCACCATAGTTATGGTAACCTAATCCTTCTTACATAGAGAATCAATCACTTTTCTTTCCATCAATTTGTGGTGATATATTGAGAAATCATAACCTATGATCATTTCCAACTAATATTTTGGATCATGTTCAACTCCTTCTATTTGAATACTTGTTAATCACATTTCATCATTATATATTTCAATATTTTCTCTATAGATATTACACTTATATATATATATAGTTCAAATATTTCCACATTAAGATTTAAATGGTTAATAGGGTAGTTTTTCTCAAGGACTCTTATATAATATGATTTATAATCTACCACCATATCATGTTGAAATTGAACACATACCAATCCATTCATTGATGAATTATTCTATATCACAAATACTTCATTACTTAATGGTCATGTGAGTATAAGTGGAGTTACTAGACTTTTACCAATATCCATGTAATTTTATCCACATTTATCTATCAAAAAACAACAAATCAATTTTGAGTTATATTTTCCAATGTATTTTAAATTTTCTGAATATTTCTTACAATGCAATGAAATAATAAAAGAAATACTGGAAAATAATTGATCACTAATATTCAGTTGGTATAAGACATTTCTCAATTATCTCTATCATTGAGGGATCTGAAAATAAACCCTCATATGTCATTATATCACCAAATAATAATAATTAATGCAATTGGAATTTTCAATTTCAAATCTAGAATCTAATTTATCCCTTGTCACATTATTTTATACAACCCAAAAATAATAATAATGATTTACCTTTCTCATGGAAAAAGAAGAAAATAATATATAAATACTACAATAAATTGGATGAGGTAATATCCATGACTCTATTAATAATATCTATAATTAAAGTCAAGTATATTTAATGTTTTAATGGAATAAGATAGAATTCATGTGTCTATATCCTGTACAAAAGTATGATTTCTTTATAAATACCCTTTTCTCCCTTAATTAATGATATCCAGATCGAAGGTCAATCATTGGGATTTATTTATCTCTCCTAAGATGATTAAACAAATTATTAATATGGGGTAGATGATACATTTAATTGATTGTGATTTTTTGTCATCATGATATTCAATACAATGGTGCATTGGTCCATCCTTCTTTTCGATTAATAAATTGTGTGCATCCTCTGGTAAAATGCATTGGCATATATAACTCTTTTATAGATTCTCCTAATGTTTCTTCTTTAGTTATTCCAATTCATTGGTCGTCATTCAATAAGGTCTCTCTAATATTTTCATATAAAATAATATGATTTAATTTAAAATTAAAAACTCAGGTTTCGGTAGAAGACTATGTAACATGTTAGGAAATACATGAACATATTCTCACACGATAGGAATAAATTTAGTGTTGAGTTCCTCCCAAGTCATTTGATCAATATAACCCACATTATTTGATATTAATAACCAAATTAAATAATTAATTTCTAATGGGATTCCATTACCCTAAGTTTATTTATTTTTGATCAAGGGGGTTTGGGATTTTTAAATATGATTTCCCTATACTAATATGTTATTTAAAATCTATGTATGGTCTGCCGATTCATTCATAATGTAAAATCAAATTACACCAAGGGATAAAAAATTAGACTTGAAATATTTTATTCAAACCATGATCTTGGAAGTTTTACATACCTATGATAAAACAATCCCATCATCATTTTTTTTCACAAATAATTAAATATTTTTTATCTTCATGGTAAATCAACAATCACTGAAAACACAAATAATATTAATGATAATGAAGAACCAAAATTAAATAATACATTTATAGTTTATTTTTGGATGTTGATTTTTCCATTAAACTTATTATTTTCTTTAAAAAATTCAATATTTGTGATTTTATAATACTACCCTTTCTCACATGGTTAGGAGATTACTAATGTAAATTGCCATCCTCAACTCTTTGTTTGATACATGTGTTATCATAATATATATACTCCTTACAAGTAAATCATTGTACATTCGGTGGTGTGTAGTTTGAGTTTTATTTTCATAAATTTTATGTCAGCCTATTCTTATCTCTACATCAGTTTTTACTTGATTTATTTTCCATTATAAGTAGAAGAATTTTTTATCCGTTTAAGGAAATTTCTCCCTTGATTCTTCTTATATTTTCGTCCAATATGAGTATTAATTTTCTATTCTCCATTTTTATTATCAATGTTCTATAAAATCTCCATTTTTTTATTATTCTCCCAAAAACAATGATAATTATGTGAGTTTACAATTTCTTCCACCATTAAAGTGAATTGAACAGTATCTTCATTAGTACCAAGGTTTTATATAGATAATTTTTTTTTGAAGACATGGTTTTAATCCACTAAAAATGATCAATTTTTTATTCATGGTCAATGGTAAAACTAGAATCATACCATCAATGGATTATATAGTTTTCATTATAGATACTAATGGTTTCATTATCCTTCTTTTTCATCTCCATAAATTTTCTCTCCATTTTATTATGAAGAGTTTCTGGACAATTTAATTTGAAAAATATTCACATAAACTTATCACTTTCAATAGAGTCAATTTATTCCTATTGAAATGTATTCTTAATTTGGGTCCACTATTTTTTAACATAACATTCCAAATTATTATAAACTAATGTAAAATTTCTATTCTTTAAGAAATAGATAATAAAAAATATATTTTCAACTGTGATTATACATTACATTGAGACTAGTGGATTGAAAGACCCACTAAATGAAGGGGGATGTTTCCAAATAAAGGAATCAATGGATATTTATTCCCACCATGGATTATTTTTAAGTTTATCATTAACGATTTTATTGTTAAAAAATTCATAGAGTTATGTGATCATGTCCACATTATCATTAATTTAATCTAATATACCATTTGTTTTCTCATTGGGGAAGCCATTAAACTGTATGTCACATTTATTATTAAAATGACTACTCCTGGTTCTAGGAATTGACTAAAAACCAAAAAATTATGTTTGATAAATTATAATTAATGTATGAAATCATATGTGAAGGATGATAATTTCTAATATTTCCTAAATTTTAACACAATCATTTTAATCTAGGAAATTTTTAGTCCTTCCAATTTAAATTTTTGTTCAACTGATATTATTTTCTCATGTATCCATTTATTCTTTATAAAAAAATCATGAAAATATCTAAACCCCAATATAATAATAAATAAGTTGGTCTATGCATAAATAGAACACCTATTACATCATTTTAGCAGATTATTTTTAAAATATAATTGTTCATTCCCAACAAATATGCATCTGAAAATTCACAAGGCAATAAATACCAGATTATGGTTATTATTTCCTTCGAAAAATAAAAGGAATAGGAAGATGGTAAAAACCCACATATTGAGAGAACCCTTATGAGTATCATTATCTTGTGACAGATATAAGGTCACACTATGTTTCTATGTGTAACACATAATATTTGGAGGATCCCATGGAGCCACCATTTCAACATTTCCATCTTCTTCTGTGATGCAGCTCCGAACAACCAGTAACTATGCAGGTGGTAGCCAGATGAATTCTCTTGGGCCCCATGGGTTTCTGATGACAATCACAAGGAAGTTCAACTTGAAAATTTAGTAAAAATGGTATGAAGGATACCCAATGGTTTTAGACCCCTAAAAGCCTCTATGATCATGATACTAATCACAAAAGGAATAAATATTTTCCCTTATCAATAATAAGTAAAATTGAGAACTTGTAGAACCATTGTAAAATTTAAAAAAAAAGATAAAAAGAAAGATTTAAAGGAAACCTGTGGTTGGTGAAAGGTTTTTGGCATGCCCCTGGAGATCCACAAGGCACTATGAGTCATTAGCGGAATGAGCACCTCATCACATGGAGTCCCATTATCTTTTCATCCTCATGACATGGAAATCCTTGGATATGTTTGGGAAACCATGTACACACCATTGGCATTGTAATCGAAAAAAGATATAATTGGCCACAAAATTCTTGCACACCCACATATATTCCTTATTAGTGATGTGATGCATCACCAAAAAAAATGACCTTTACACCACTCATGAAATCTCGCATGAGATCCGTCCTTTGTCACATAGAAAATTGAAAATAAAATAGGGAGGGGGTGGAAGGAATTCATGGTCCTAAAATTCTCATGACATGTTATGGATTTCCGCCACATGGTCAAACGAGACCCTCGAGAAAGACATCCTTGTCTCGTGAGACTCCTATAAACGTCAAACGAGCATCTTTCGGATACCATTAAATAAGAACTTGGATCTCACGAAGTCCCTTTCACATGTCAATATGACAATATTGAATTCCTTCAATATGTCCACATGATCAAAAGATTCCCCATTAATTAGAAATAATCCAATAAGGTTAGTGTTGAAGAGAGGGACTCATAACCATTAAATATAAAGAATTTCCCTCAGTGTGGTCCATGATAGAGACATGTCAATCTACTTGGCCCCAGAGTGTATCACTGACTCCATCACAGATTCTTGCTAGATACACCATATGAAGTGCTGAACAAATAGTGTGGTTATTCTTACAAACTCTCCACCCAACATGAAAATAGGGTTGGACTCTGGATGATTCGATTATCATCCATTGGAATCTTAGATGCAAGGACTAGAGTAGATTTTTTGGAGTCACTAATCTCATAACCATAAATTCTTTTGTCAGGTAATATACAAGCAAACACCTTGAGAAATAATGTGTTATGCATAGGTTACATTTCATGATCATTCATATATCACCTGAAGGACTTCTTGAAATTTGTGTGAAGAACATACCACGTATCCCCTAGATCATGAAAGACACAATATAAACTAATATTGAACAAAACTATGGTATTCACAATATAAGGGATGGTATTGAGATTAAAAGGGGAAATCATATTCTAAAAAAATGTTATCTGGTCTTAATATTCTTTGTGTGAGTCATCCAAGACATGTGATAATACCAGTACATATTTCCTAGATCTCCCGAAGCTCTATAATCATGTTACTTGGGACCTGAAAACTCATTCGGGCCTATCCAATAATGTCATACGACCCTATTAGGAATAAAAAATTAGTCTCATTAAAACCTTTAGACATATCTCAGAGAACATATTACATCATTTCTTTATATTGCCTAAATCATATAATGACACATGTTTTTGTCAGTCACATCTCTTGGTTTCCCCTAAGTATAACAACTAAGATCTTGTGACACCCTCTGGACAATTCAACTGAGACCCACAATGCCCTCTAAACATGTCATCCAATTCTTGTGATGAAATCCAGGGATGTTATCCAATATTCTCAAAATTATCAAATATATTTCGTACTAACTATTGTGAAACCCTCCACATGTGTCAAACTAATTATTGAGAATGACACTAGATCACATCAACTATATCACATAACACCTCCTGGGAAATATGACCTATTCATGCGATGGATTCTAGAACCAAAAATCTATTTCCATCGATGTCCTATGGATAAGTAAAATTTGTCATGCAACACCCTCAGGACATGCATATTGGGTCATAAGAGAAAATATCATGTGTAAGACCAAATATAAAGGAATCTATGGTGACTTTTATTCCTTCCATATTTAAGATTATTAGGACACCTCACTTGAGGTTCAAGCTCCAAATTCATTATCATGGGAAATAAAATCATTTAAGTCCCTTATTCAAAGAAATGGAAATGATTAATGTCTATCCCTTATTTCGTATAATGAGAATGGATCACGTTGTATTAGGGAGTTTCAATGTGAATGATATATTCAAAATAAACCTCCATATTGTTATGGGAAGCCTCAATGTGTGGGACCTTATATCAATTGAAATACAGTGAAATTTTTTCCTTCAACAACTAGGATGTATTGGTAATCTCACAAAGACCAGTGCTCTATGAAAACAAATCTTGAGTAATTACTATCATGTAATTACAACATCATGAAAAATTAAATTTCCATTATTCATCATTTGTTTCTCCCATTGAGCATGACTCACATGATCTTATGGAGTGTCCATAATCATATCATCTACACCATGGACAACCTCAATGTATATGCACTGGCAAAATGAACTATGAAAACATTAATTATTTATTTACATGGGATATATAAGAAATTATTCTAGGGTTGAAGAATTCATATTCAGTTTCCCAAAGCACCCATATATGTCATTTCCGTATGATGTTAAAATACAAAGCTGAATTGGAATATGTGGGTTTTTATTCCTATAGTGACCCTGATTTGTAGGATTCCTTATAATGTCTCAATCCCCTCCTCAAAATATTAAATTCTCCCAAAATGGGATAAATCTTTGATTCCCTTGGTTACATGGCTTCAACACGTTAGAAGCCACATATCACTATAAAATTATGGACAACATCATATACATATAGATGGATCCACTAAATAGACTTCAGTCCTTCTCACATGAAAGGAAACTAAGATATAGTCATTTTGTTAGGTTAATCGATCTAGTATTGGTATTATGATGAAAACTACCAACAAATCATAATTGTATAAGAGTATTTCAGATTATGAAAAAATTCCCTTGAAAAGGGTACAATGATCCTGACCTCCCATCTTTTCAACTAATGTAAGTCTGTAGGAGTTGGTGGGCCTGAAATCCCAGATGATCACTATCATTTGGAAATAATTTCCATACCCAACAATGAATAAAGCAACCATTAAGTGTTTCTAGGAAAGGAGAAACAAATAGAAAACCTGATGCAAGAAATTGAGCGACACCCTAAGACTCTCTCCTCAACCAAACATTAGAGTGAAACCCATACCACACTTCGAATCCTGATTAAACAAACATGTTGAACCCAATGTGAATCAATGTAATAAAAAATTAATAGGTTATAATCCATCAGAATAATTGTTTTCTAGTATACACAGACTAAAGTAGTTTCCCTAACATGAATGCATGTGATAAAAAATGACGAGGTTATAATCCTTCAGGCCATTATGTTTTCTCAATATACTACAAGGAATGGTTAACCCGATGGGATTATCTATAATAATAAATGAACATGTTATAATCCATCAGACATTTTTTTCACACTATAAGAAAAAAAATGGTGAACCTGAAATGAATCTTTGTAATAACAAAAGACTATGTTATAATATGTCAGACAATTTTGTTTTCTCATTTTTCATAATAAAAAATGGTGAACCCTATGTGAATATATGCAATAAAAATGACCATTTTATAATCCATTGGTCCATTTTTTTCTACTATACTAAAATAAAAATACTAAACCCAATGTAAATCTCAATAATATTAAATGATTTGGTTATAATTTTTTGATTCATTATGTTTTCCCCTATACAATAACAACACTAATAGGACCAACATGAATCTATTAGGTTAGTTTTATTTTCTGAAAATGCTATACAAACAAAGAAATATGATGGAATGGTCATATAGATGATCTTATATGACTGAGGTTCTTGTATGTCCATCCTCATGATAAAATGGTCAAGCAAGTAAAATGGTCGTATTAGGAAAATTGAACAATTATCTTTACCCTAAACATCCTATTGAGTGTTTTTATGCATACAACATAAAACTAATTGATAAAAATGATCATTATTTTATGTGTGATTGTAAATACTTCTCCCATAGACAACCTCACAGCCATAAGAAATGTCTTTATCATCTAGTGTTCATTCATGTAAATCATCAGTAGTTGAAAACCCTTGTGGGTCACAAAAAAATTTTACCTGCTCGACAACTCCAAATATAGGTGGAAATTACAATGGTTTGGGATTACCACCAACATGATACAATCATTACCATGGAAGATGATAGTTAGGTTCTACCGGACTGGTTGTTGGTGTATCTGCATCCCCTATTAATGGTTTTTTCTAATCGTATAGCCATCGTTGCTACAACCAACCGCTTCGGTAGCCTATCCCCAAAGTGTGACAACTTCCAGATCCCATATCTAATGAAGGTGGACCCAGAATACAAATATGGTTCTATTTCGGTTCAGGTGCTACCATAGAGGAATCCTAACAACTGACATAACCAGTATCGGTGTATCAGTAGCCACTATTCGCATGCTATGATAACCACACGACACACTACCACCTCAGATTCCCGTGCACAAGTAGAAAGGGAGACACATTAGTGGGGGAAGAAACATGGTATCTAAGTGAAGGATCATATCCCTACTCCTACTGAAAATTCATGATAGCCTACTCTAAAAATAAATTGAATGAATTTTTATATCCCTCCCATCTCGGAAAAAGTCAATTGGAATATTCCCAGGACAAACATGGGGGAGGCGCATACCTTTACCTCCATGAAAGATGTCAATTGGCATAAAACGATGGAAAAGGAGGAAGAAAGTGGGCACACGTACCTAATTCAATCGATGATGTTTTCCAACTGAAAATGAAGATGAAAATTTTGAATCCTTATAGTCCATCAAACACGTTTCAAAATTTTGAATATATATTAGAAATAGATAAAGAACTCCCCCAAGAAATTCCGGCACTATTTAAGATAAAGGGAGAAGTACATTCTCTTATCCTTACAACTAGTGAGGCTCAACACTGTGATCATCATTAACAAGTTGTTATACTAGATCAAGAACACATTTGTGCTTCTTCCCAAGAGTATTATCAACATATTCTAATAAAGGGTGAGTCATCGGCCCGAGTTCATGCTCCTATTCCAACCATGGCTCACCAGGTGATACTAACACACACCTTAGGATTGTGGAACATGCCTATTAAAAAAGTCTATTAGAACAATCCAAAGGACCTCGATCGATCTCATATACTCATTCTGTCTTGGGCTCAACACATGAAATTGGAACGAGCCTTTGGATAGGCTCATATTCCTTTTGGATAAGTCCAATGACATAATCCAAAGGCCCAAGATCAGGAAAATATACCTTTTCTAAAATAACATGTCCAAGTGAGAATAAAACAAGCCTTAGGATAGGCTCATATTCATATCCATGAATCTGTCCAACATATTCCAATAGATCATAGATGTAAGGAACATATCCCAACTTCTATGAGAAAATGACTACTCAAACATCATTCTAAAGTAATGCAGAAGGAGGATCACAATCCTTATCTTATTATAGAGTTCCATTTCAAAATTCTGATATATAATTCCTATTCTGACCAAGATCATATTCTTGTTCCAACTGGGGTTCACCAACTAACACTACCATACACATCAGGGAAGGCTCATACTCTTTCTAAGAAAGACCAACGACATATCCCAACGACTCAAGATCATGAAAATACTCCTTTCCTGAATGAGGCTCACCAACTATGAATGGAACATTCCTATTGATTGGCTCATATCCCATTCAATATTGAGATAGCATATTGGAATATTCCAATTGTTATTTAGTTATGGGACCATACTACCACAATATCATATGGTTATATATAATATCCATCATCCGTCACACATCAGTCTCAAATCCATACTGAATCAAAAAGGGTAGAACGACATATTCATAAAATTATGTATAACATTTCCCATATTCTTAATCATCTCAATTACAGTGTCCATAGGTCATTAGGGACACTTTCCCAACAACTTGGGGTTTTGTTGCCTCTTCTACTGAAGCAGCATAAGAAGAAGTTCATTACAACGATAGTTATCCTCATGGTGGTGTGGAGATGGATCAATGGGACTCTACTCTTGACATCCACTGAGTTCAAACGCACTATGAAGATATCTCCAATATACAAGTAAATCACCCCACTTCCTAGACGTCTCCTTATAGAGAGGTGTCCAGAAATTGGACACCTTTGTATAGATTGGTTCTCAATACATCTGGGTAAATTATAAATTTTTCCCCCATCAACTTCTAGTAAAACTACACTCCCTTTGGAAGGAGATCATCAGAACCATATTCTATGGTAGGAATAAATGGAGGTTTGTAATTTTGATGAGGAATAACAATTGAAATATGGAGAGAGTTAGCCAAAAATACTTTCCCATCATGTTTTGGCCCCTCGATTCTTATATATACGAGGTCCAAAATGAGCTAAAAAGGGAGTTCTTTCTTTAGCTATTCCAGAATTAGTTAGATACTCATCAGTGTCTAAGTTATTAATATCACCGTTATATAAGATAAACGTATAACCAACATAAAATTAGGACAATCTAATATAATCTTGACCCAGTAGTTATCTCTAAGATCTTGGATCAGAACCCCGAAATGCACTGTGAAAATATGCAACATGCTTTCCTCTAGGGCATCATGACACTTCATGAGATGATCTCCAAAGTCATGACATGTATATGTACTCAAGGATGGGGATAGTATAAAGAATTTTACATTGCTACACCCATGGAATAATAGAACCCCTCTGATTCGACATGCTGTAATGTTTAATCCTTTGGTGAAAGTAGGGGAAAAGGTAACGCTCAGGCCAGTTGGTCACTAAATCAGAATGATCCCACTTCCATGATGAAAAAACATCTTTAATAGAGGAAGAGGAAAGGAAATATGACATCAAAATGGGCTATATTATGCAATTAGATCATATTTCATTCACAAAAATTGATATTTTGATCATCTAAAGTGCTTTCTATGAAAAATAATTCTTATCACTGGCTGCCATCACACCCAAATATCCCACAATCGTAGATGTGACAAATCAAATGGCCCATAATAGAATCATATATAGTAGATGTATAAGATGGGACTTGACCCCATTGATCCTGTAGAATATCTTTCACCACCTCTACCCCTCAAATATTTAATTCATGTGATAATTAAGGACAAGTACTCAGAAGCTACAGGTGAACCACATCCTATTGGGAAGGGGGAATTTATATTCCAAACACCATCTCCATGTTGATTATACCCTGAAGGGGTCTTATAAGAATCAATGGTTATTACTGGTCAACCCACCCTACTAGGATAAGAATATTTATATCTTTATGTTCATCCTGATAATCAGCAAGTCACCGACAAGAATAATTCAGTCAACAAAAACAGGACCAATCAAGGTTAATGGAGACCCCAAATGTCCCCCGCCCCAAATGGATGTGGGAATTTTCATCATCATTAACACCAGAGATAGAATATGTCTGCTCTTGGTTGGGAGGAAAAAATCAACGGTTGTCATCCCTCACATTCCTCTCACAGAAAGAAAAACCTCTACTGGTTGGGGTCCATATGACAACCATAATAGAAAACACCCTCAATGTCCCCAGTTATTTTAAAATATGGGAGCATCATACAATAATGGAAATTAGTCCATGCTGGGGTCACATAAAAACTGGACCATCATGGAAAAGAGTTTAAATAAAATCCTTGATAAAGGAATTGCAGAATCATCATGTTATATTGAATGTAATATCACAACCACCATTTTACGACTTGCCTATGTGAATGTTGTCACTATAAAAATGACATACATCGATCATGAAAAAAACATGGAGGTCCACAACATGGAAATTTACTCTAGGATGATGGTGATTTGGATGCACCAAATGAATTTTCGCACAACATGAACCAAACATGACGTATAAATTTTGCACCATCAAATAAAAATTTTCCACCTCTTCAGTTGAATACTATCAATGGAAAAGGGAAAAGTACACAGACATCATGATCACCGCTTGATGAACTGAAGTTCAATATCCATATGAACAGTTATGAATTAAAAAATGGGGTTGACTTCCCCCCATTGTAGCAACAAACTATCTCTCATCAGGGTAACCATTCAGTCAGAGGGTGAATTGAGAATCAATAGGAAATAAAAGTGGGACTACATCAATCCCTACTCCCTACCTTTAGACAATATTTGGATTCAACAAACGTGTCTTCAAAGTTTCTTAATTTCATCAATTACCTGTATACTTCAATGGAAGTCAAGGAAGGAAGACATGGTACTATGAATCCTAAAAGGAAACAATTTCATAAATGGGTGGATGATAATCCACATAAAACAGACATCAACAACCCTTCCTCATATTCCATTGATAGTAAATGAAAACTTGAACAACATACCACACGCTTCATATCCCAATGTTGGCTGATGATGGGACCTGAAGATCAAGATGAGGATAAAAATATAATTTGTTTTTTGATGACTTTGATAGGTCCATCCATCGTATTGTACAAAAGTCTTCTAGGAGGATTTTTTATTCGTGGGTAGGGCCTTCATCATCAGTTCATTTATTAGTTTAGTTCGACATGGACAATAATGTCAACCATTGAACTAATAGACTGTAAACATCATGTGAATATGGGGGTACCTAATTTCATAGAAAAGTGGAATGGATTGTCCTATGTACTCAATATCCCCTTATCACATAAGAATATATGAGACCTCTATTGTCAAAATATCAGGGTTCATTCGTGGACACCCCTTATCCCATGAAATTACTAGTTTGGTTCCGATAGTCCACTAAAATAGAATTTTTCTAAAGAGGCTTCTCAGTAAACCAAATGCATGCCTTTCTTTATTCCCACAACGCATGGGAAAAATCATAGTAGAGTAGAAGCTACATCTATGGCTCTCAAGACAACAATGGTACCCATCCAAGAACCAAGATAGGTTCCAAACCGCACATCACATACTATCAAGTGAAAGAAACCAAAAAATCACCCTCGTTCAGAAGTACCAAGATATCAGGGTCACCTGAGATTTGATGAACATGTTAAAATGAATTCTCCTTCTTGAAGGAATAAGTCCCCCAATATTTCTTTGCATCAATGGATAATAACCTACTCAAACTTCCATAGCCTAGACAGCCTGTGGAATTCAACATCACTCACCATACAGACTACTTCCCTTTCCATAAAATGTTGGGTCATAATATCTAGGATTTAATTATCTTCAAAGATGTCCTTTGAGGTATGGACAACTCTGGACTGGTGACACTTGATTGTTCCCCATAGCATGCAGATGGTATAGCTTTCATCCTATTTGAAGAAGAGAACGATTGGCTGAAACATCTTTCCAGGTGTGCATGAATGTCTGAATACTGGATGACTTGAAAAAAAAATTGATTGAGCTCACATCGCTCTGAAGAAATAGCTTCCTAGACTAATGATTTCTCCAACACCCCAGAAGAAGACATCAGATCTACCTCGCAAAGGCGGGCATGACCTGCAAAAGGAGAAAGATACAGAGGACAAAGAGTCATATTCAGATTCAAAAAAATCCCTAACACTTGCAGATTTATTCCATGTAATTCCTGTTATACGTGCATCAACCCACCAAAAATAATCTTAATCAGATTAATAGAACCTCTGTAGATATTACTATGTGATACACTTGGAATACCCCATTTTTAGATGTTGAATATGCTCCCAAATATTGTTTTCCCAAAAATAATCAGGGAATGGGAGGTCAGATACACCAAAAGTGAGGATACATGGTACAATGTAGATGTGTCAAAACCCAATATTTAGGTCATATGACCATAAAATAAATATATGCATCTATGACTTGTGGGTAAGCACATCAGTCAGCTCAATATGTGAAATGAGGTGACTCAGATACCTTCATCAGTCACCCTCATCCGATTGTCTTAGATAACCGCTTAACATGAGTTCAATGCAGTCAACCCAGCAAATGGAGAAGATAGGCATGACTTGTACCACTATAAGTAGATTTTCCCCCAACCTATATGGAAATACTAGGTCCAACTACCTTAGATACATCATCTCCTTAACAAAATTCCTAGGAACAAACCCATGTTGGAAAGCTACAAACTCTGGCACAAAAATATGATATCTTGAAATAGCTAGCTATAGTCCCAGAAAAGCTGTCATTCCTTAATGCACTCTCCATTAAAACGAACAAAAGAAGGAACTTGTTAAATCCCACCAAATCCTATAGGAATTCGAGATAGAATACCCTATAGGTGAGGTCTATATGGTGGAGACTATGTCCTCGGAAGTCCATGTGTCTATCTCAATAACTGATCGAGATATAGAAGAGGCCATCCAAGGGCACATTAGGGCCTTATACATTTCATGTAGACTCAATAATTCCAATTTCAAAAGGGTACTGATTGATAATGGATTTTGGATTAATCTCATCCCATTTTGAAAACTCTAATATTTGGTATATAATAAATGGGATTAATCCAATACAAATTTGATCATTTAGGGGTATGGTAAATGTCATCAAATACCTCTCCTAAAGATCAGACTCGAAGATCAATTTGGGGAAGTCACATCCATCACTTAGTGCATGGTTATCAATAAAGACACCACATATATTTCCATTATTGGAAGTCCCTATATCCATAACCACTTGGTCGTGCCATCAATATTCCATGAATGTTTGATGTGCCCCACCAAAGGAATGGTCAACATGATACATGGTGATTGTTCCCCCTTCAAAAATTGTACATCCACATATACTGAAGTAGATTCCTAACAAAAGGGAGGAACAAAACCAAAGGATGATGAAGATATATAGGTTGTAGATCCCAATAGCATGGGTATTACCCTGTTAAACCCCTGGAGTATGATAGAAATGATTATATACTACCTATGAACATGGTCAACATAGCACATCCAATCCCATTTATCCATGTCCCTCAGTTCCTCCCCAACAATGTAAAATAAACCACCTCTGAAATATCTCTACAATGACTCAAATAGAAAAGGATGATGATGTATCTTATAATATCCTCCCTCACGCTGATAGTGATAGAGAATCCCCTATATCTCCTGCTTCATCTGAAAAGGTGTCCACATACTCATAAATGGAAGTGGATAAGGATGACCATTGGAATTCCCCTCCAGCATTCGAGAAAGGAGTCTCTACCATTACAATTGAGCGTAGATAAGTAAATATGGGAACCAAAGAAGACCCATGGCCTAATCTAATTAGTGATTCATTACCCATTGAATATAATGATATGTGCATAGAATTTCTAAGGGATAATTGATATGTGTTACACTGGAACTATGGAAACATGCCTAGACTAAATCTAGACATGGATACACACTTTCTTGGAATTCACAATCTTCATAGAGGAATCAAACAGGTATCCAGGATGATGGAACTCACTCATTACACCAATTTAGAGGGAGAATGTGACAATTTGATCAATTCTAAAAAAACTAGAGAAGGGAAATACCCAATATGGACTGCCAGCATCATCCCTATTATGAAAAATAATGGGTAGATTAGGATCTAAATTGATTTCAGTGAACTTAATTGGCATTTCCTGATGGATGATTTCCCATTGGTGATCATAAAACTATTGATTGATACAACTACTGGCTACTAAGACACTTTTTTCAAGGGTGGGTACTCCAAGTATAATCCGATCAATATGGACCCTGATGATTAAGAAGATAATACATTTAGATCAACTCAAGGGAACTTCTTCTATTTGTGCATTCTCATTAGATTAAAGAATTCTGGAACCACATATCAATGAGCCAAATATCATATCAAGAATCAATTATTGAGAAGGATATCTGAGTGTTAATTTAATGACCAATTTTTTAAATCCCAATAATTATTGTGATCAATTCATGGAACTCCAAGAAATATTTGACAAGCTAAGATAGCACAATATGAAGATGAATTTGTTGATGTGTCCTTTCAGGGTAGTATTAGGAATATTTCTTAGCTTTATGGTACACCACCAAAAAAATGAGGTCGAAACATAAAGGAATATTGTTTTTATTAAAAAAAATTCACATAAAATTATCTATGAATTGAGGATACCCCACGGGAACCTCACCTAAATTCAGTGTGTCATAACTAATTTCACACCAAAACTTTCCTGTTCATTGAGGAAATGAATAAGGAAATATCTTACTAATGGGATTATGATCTTTCGAGGGCCTTCGAAATACACATGCAGTACTACCTTCACCCACTGATTTTGATGCCTCTAGTAGAAATGTTTCCAATCATCTTGTATGTGGCTACCATGGACCACTCACTGGGCACCCTCCACACATATAAAAATGATGTGGTGGGTGACAGTAGTCTCTTATTCCATAGACAGAAAATTATATATACTAAGACTAGATATTCTGATGTATCAAAGAACTTCCTAGCACTCATCTTTGCTATGAAAACCCTGAGGTAATACTTGTAACACCACAAATCCCACCTCAACACTTGTATTGAATCTATCAAGAATATCATTGGCCGCCATTTTTTGGATTGGGTTCTTGGATTGATGGGTTTTCATTTAGTAGAAATATGACATCCACTTCATATCATAGATGTTATTGAAAGGGGAAGCGCTAGATGATTTCCTCTCAAAACATCCTATCCGGGATAATACACTAGAAGACATCGAGCTACCAGATGAAGAGGTATTCTAATACCGTGACACTCCACAAACATGGTAGATGGTCTTTTAACTTTCTTCATGGATTTATTGTAGAACAATAATGGAAAACATGAAGCACAATCAGGTTGGTCTGGGGATTTTATTTTTCCCTCCCCATAAAGTAGTTCTTACCTACTTTTTCTTATTGTAAAAAGGTTTCACTAAAAATGACGTAGAATACCAACCCCGCATCGTTTGGTTGGAACGAGTCCTAAAAATTTATATAGAGTACTTGTGTATCAAATGGGATATAGAATTATTGATAAAGAATATAAATGGTGAATATTCCATTAAAAAGAAAGAGTTCCCCCCCTCACTTGCTATGTTAGGGAATTGATGGAAGCTTTCACTTTTGGTCCCACATTGTATCATGTTCCCCGATCATATATTACTAACTCCAATGCACAGGATAATTCAGCCACCATCCTAGGAAACCCTGATCAGAAGGAATAAATATTCTATATCACACATTTCATAAAGGTATCATCAATTATTATATGTGATATGTATGAAACAAATCAGGTCATCAATACCCAGAGCGTGACGAACTAATCACCACACCTGGATTGATGGATCCCATACATGGTTTCATCTAAAACAGGATTCGCCTAATAAATCATGCTGGAAGGTAATAGATTCATTACCAAGAAGCTAACATCACTCTGTAGTATTTTCTAAATTAGAAAAATGTCATCTATAAATGTTACATTGTTAAAATTATCCTCAGGTGCATAATAGAGGGATAAATTTTTTCCACCATGGAATAAATCCATTCAGGATTCTACAATGCCCATCAATCTAGAACTATTCTCTACCATTAAATCAGGAATATGTGATACTACTATAAATCCATGATATATAACATTGTGGAATTCACAATGAAATGTTACGCATGCCAGATTAATAAAAACCTCACCCATCAACCCCCAAAATTTCTACATGGAGATAAATATTTCTAGAAAATTTCCATTTAGGGGATTGATGTTGTTGGGCATATCCTCTGGCCACAACATGGTAGTTCAAGTACATCCATACAGATCCTAAATAGTATTTAAAATGGGATGAAGAAATATCCCTCAATGATTCCGGGAAAAATAAAATTATCAATTTCTTGAAGTCTAATATCATCACTTGGTTCGGAGTCCCTCACACAATATTTTTAGAAAATGACCCCATTTTCCATTCTACAGAGTTAAAGAAGCTATACCAAGACTACAATATCATGTCTAATCACTCATCCTAATATTATGACGTCAAAAATGGATAGATAGATTCTATGAATAAGACACTATTGATCATAATCTAGATGACGGGGAATAAGGATAAAAAGGCTAGGCTGGAAAAACTTCTCCATGATTTTGGGACCTACCATACCACCACACATACCACCACATAAGAAACATCATACTATTGGGTTTATGATACCATGGTAGTATTACTCATAGAAGTCTAGTTTTTTAATCTAAATATCTATTTGTGGGTATCTCTTAGATGATGATTAGTCGCATTAGTGGTTAGATGAATTTAAATGTGTAGTTGAGAACAGATTGTGCACATTGAACAACCTAGAGGTCCATTATAATCAGATGGAATGAACCTTTAATAAAAAGGTTCTCCTTCATTCATTACTCTAATAAAAACAAGTTTTGGATCTCAGTACCCCAATGATACCAAGAAATAATCCCCCATAATTGCAACCAAAGTGGGAAGTGACCTATGTAATAATTAAGGTTTTTCATAATATAGCCTATTAAAAGGACACTATGGATGTGGTGCATGTCACTCCACCCAAAAATGATAGATTTATTAAAAATACATTTTCATAAGTTTTCATCTGCAAGGGAATAAACATCAGAGTAAGCCCCATAATTTTTATGGGCTACATGATATTAAATTATACAAAGAATTTCATGACCACTAGATATTAAACTATATAAATAATGTCCTGACCACATGATGTTAAACTGTATGGTGGTTTTCTTGACCACATGATGTTAAAATGTATTGATAATGTCATAACTGCATAGTGTTAAAATGTATGGAGATTATCATAGACACATGATGTTAAACAACCTGATTTATGGACAATGACATATGTCTTGATTCCTTCTCTCATAGGATACATAGTGATGCCTAAATCACTATTCATGGACCCATCCATGGGCTTACTTTATTTTCACATATGGTGGCCCAATGTCCTTATAATATGACCTCAAACAACATGGATATCTAAAAATATGTAATGCATGATTCTAATTTTCAATGAGATACCTTAGGAGACCTTGATCTTATATGATGGTCTAACTTCTATGATATATAGAAATATATTTCCTTCTTTAAAATGCATATATGTGGGACACTCTCCAATCCTTGTTTCTAACACCGAGCATAGCTCATGCGGCCTGGATAATTTTTTCAGGAGGTTCCCAATATAAGAAAACCATATTAACTTCAAAAAGATTGTCTTGGTCCTAAATACGAGACCATGAAAGGCCTACCATCAATTTTCACCCCAAGATGTTAAACCACATGTCTCTTCATAACTATGTGTGTTTTTATTCACAATCTCATAAGATATGTAGTGAAACCCCAACATCAACCTATGGGACCAACTATAATATTCTCATCAATTCAAGACATTTAACCATCATCCTCATCACATGACGTTAAACTACATGGGATTTCATGAACAACATAGTGCCTGATTATCATTTTTGATGATATATATAGTGACACCAAAACATTCTCCATTGGGCCCAGCCGCAATATTATCACTTTTCATGTTATTCTATATTCTCCCTTGACACATGATGCTAAAATGAAAAATCACCTAATGAACTATTTGTGTCTTAATTCAAATCATTAGGGGATATGTTGTGACACCTAGACAACTATTCAAAGGACCAGCTACAACAATAAGTGCAAAAAATTTCCACCTCTCCATAAGAACCAGACCATCTAAGAGAGAGTTTATCATTCAAGAACTACGTGTGGGTTGATTCTAATTTTCATGGGAGTCATAGTGACACATAGAATATAAGCCTTGGGACTAATGAAAACATTTTCATCTATTCACATCGGTTCTTACATCCTTACTGCAAGACGATAAACTCCATATTAGTATGTCCTTACCACATTATATTTTAAACTGAATGCCAATGTCCTTACTGTAAGAAAGAAACTGAACGTAAGCACATCGTTACCACATGGAGATAAAATACATGGGATTATTTCCTTATATCATGATGTTAAACTAAAAGGAAAACATACTTACCATATGAATATAAACCGCACTTAAGCATGTTTTTACCACATGATGATAAATATCATGGGAATACAACCTTACCACGTGACATTAAACTATAAAGAAAATGATATAGGACTTTAAAACTAACGTAATTTATCCCCACTATATGAAGATAAACATTGAAGACCATCTCCCATTTTTAATTCTATATTGAAGGACAATAAGAAACAAACCTTAATCAACCAGAGGCCGCGGTGCTTCCTCAATATTTTGAAAGAACCTCAATCCATGTGCCACACGTTGTGTATTGTATACCTTAGGGTTATGAAAGCCTTTCATTTTACTTGAAAAGGAAAGAACATATATCTTTTTTGGCCTTTATATAGATTCATAAGGGCTTTATTCCCACCAACTTGCCCCATTGTGGTCCAATATAAAGGGACTTCTGATTCTCATGAGCCCGAAATCACCAAGGTGGAACCAATCATCTTAGGGAGTACTGGGAAATACCATGTATGATTATCCAATATCATTTAACATGATATAAGAAAAATGATTAGTGATTTACAATATTTCCACCATTATCTCAGAAGGATGTTGAGGTAATCTTGACCCTGGGTATCCCAATTAGTGTAATGTGTGAGATATACCATATTAGATACACATGATTCAAGACCTTAAACTACCAGCACATTGGTCAAATATTAATTTCATTATGAATTATACTATACTAGTCCAAATCACAATACATTAAAAAAATAGTTAAAAATACACAACCCTTGTTAGGTTATAAACTAAAAGGGGAAGCCTGAGAAATAATTAATTATTAACTTGTTAAAATATTCA
This sequence comes from Viscum album, assembly GCA_963277665.1. Lineage (NCBI taxonomy): Eukaryota > Viridiplantae > Streptophyta > Magnoliopsida > Santalales > Viscaceae > Viscum > Viscum album. Next base: position 712,262,360 of record OY728162.1, read on the forward strand.
TCTCAAGTGTTTTAGAAAAAAAATATGGTGAAAATAAAGGGAAATAATCTAATAGGGTATTATATACAACCCCGGTAAATTACAAGCTATTATTTCTAGATGACTAGTCCAGGAAAAAGGTAGAGTAATGATTTTTCCCATCTCCCCTCCATGAGAATATGTTTTTAGGTGTTTTTGTAACTTTTAGGGTGATCGAAACCTTATTGGATCATACATTTAAATTAAATCACACATCAATATTTAAATATCATTTGGTCGTCACAAAATATTCATAGCCCATGGAAAAGATACTAAGCCTCAATAGACAATTTTCATGATTATAAAGGCATTCCATTGGATCATGCACACGCTCATACAACCATCAACCAAATGCATCTCTCTGAAAAAAGGTTATTCAAGTCCTTATGATCCCTAAAATAATAACAGAAATAGTCAACACCATAGTGTGGATGAACTACTCCAAATATGACTGTCCAATATCATTCTCTGAGTTATTTGGACATTATTTTACAACACAAATATGCAAATATCAAATAGAATTTGACATCCTTGATGTTATGTCACCATTTTTTGTACCATTTATCATGTTTGGAATGTGATACTTCATTCACAAACATTTAGTGGCCCACATCGTGTGATCGGAATCCAAATGTTATAGAGCTTGAGCTTTGCATAAAGAGATAAATTTCTCTAGGGTTCTAGGGTCCTTCTTAAATGGATTTCTATCCATACCCAACCACATCATCTAGAAATTTTATTCTATACAAATATTTTATGACCCTCACAGAGAAGTAGAGATCAAAATTTCTTGCCCATGCTATTGATGTATAAGTTATTAGACCCACCAAAAAAATGCATATCCACCATGAAAGAATTGAACTTCAATCCAAATTAAACTAAGGCAGAACAAAATACCTCATATAGTTAAGGGCCATTCCTTGCATGTAAACCCCATTCCACATTACTAATAACCTAATTTTGCATTGTGAATTATATCACACACACTTCAACAATATACGAAGGCAATGTATCCAAATAATTTCATCCTCATCCATAATACATTCCATAAATAATCCATTGTCCTTTAAAAAGTGTAGAGATTTTATTTTGTTGTCCATGCTATCGATGAACAAGTGATTTAACCCATCAACTATAGGAATATCCTCCTTGTAAGAATGGAAATGATGTCCTTGTGATCCCTAGCAGACCCACGTCAGTACTCAACACCCCATAGTGTTTTTATTAATCTTGTTTCATTCATGCCAATATTATATAATGGTATATACTCGAAGTCCTTCATCTATAGTACCCCAAAGGTATGTTCTAGAAGTCAATAAAATGTAGTATTCCAAGGGTCCAAGAAAAATAAAATTACACCAAAGAAACATAAGGTCCGACTAGTAGACATTAAACTAATGTACTCCAAGGTTATAAGCTGAATGATCTTAATCTAAAGTGAAAAAAGGATGTACTAAATAACCCTAAACTAATGTGATGGATGTACCGAGCTAAAATATCCCCAACAAAAGCATATGAAAATTATCTATCATGTGATAGTCTACAGGGTCCAATACATTGACTTAACCTATTCAAGAATCTCTACACAAAATCTTATCACTTTAGTTAAGATATAAAGCACTCACCCTTAATGAAATATTCTATACCTGGATGTTCTCCTTACATGTTAAGGGATTTCATGATAAGGGATTTCATGATAACTATAATAGATCATCAACAATGAATAATTCTATGAAGGTAATTCACATGTTACTCATAAAGGGGATGTGTTAGAATTTAAGAATTCAATACCAATCATTCATGTTAATTTATATATAAATCAGGGTATGGGTGTTGGTGGTGATTTCCAAAATTTCAATGTGATGAGATATCATACATGTCATGAAGGGGAAAAATTGAATAGTATTACAGGGGATTTAGAAAACTCATTCATTCATAATTTGAAAATATTGGTGTACTCCCCACATTTTTCTGTTTCTATAAGGCCTCATCAAAATAAATAATGTTGTGTAGTTGAAATGTGGAGTATGCGACGACATGATCAACAATAGTCTGGTGAGAGGCATCAATTGGGCATTGGAGTTCCACACTCCCCGCTCCTTCTAATTCTACCATTTTATAGAGAGCCTCTTCAATATTATTCAACTCACCAACACTATCCTATGAAGATGAAAATAAGTTTGACGATGTCTAAAGGATAGACCTGATATGAGAAATCATCTCCTCAAATCTCTATATTTGTGCAGTCAAAGCATCTATATGAGAAATCATTTTTGAAAAACATTGATGAACCTACGGCAATACCTCCACCTTATCACTAATATTAATAGAAATGGAAGACTCATTAACATGATCTTATAGACCCCCTTTATTCATTCCATATCTGTTTGGTCCTAGAAAATATTCTTCATAATTTCATACAAAGGCTGTCGATCAAAGAAGCCTTCTTCAATGTCATGAAATAACTGTTGAAGGTATTCCCCTTGGTTTAAGAATATTTACAAGGGGGTCTTAGTAATCAAGGAATTAATGTGTTCCTAGATCAATCTAATATATTACTACAACTCTTAATAAAATGAGGAAGATATGTTATAAGGATTTCCAACCAGTCGTATCAATGGCACAATAGGATAAGGAGCCCCATGTTCCATTCTCTCTACATGCGCATCATCCATGTCAAGTGGTAGAGGATTAACTTCCTTAATGGAATCTATTTCCCTGTTTGAGTGGTGATCACCAGAGTGAGGTGACTTTCGTGATGTATAAATTGTATCTTTTATGAAATCAATTGTTTCCTCTAATAAAGGATTTGACAATACAAAAGGCCTCTCTCCATGGTGGACCAAATGACCTAACACAAAAATTGGATAAGGTATTACCCAAGCCTGAGCATAATCCTAGGTAATGAAAGTGGAGTAAGAAACCATTATAGAACACATGTTCTCATCCTTAGTGTCTTCACATGTCATCATCCTCAAAATTTATAAGATAACTATCAGATGTTGCTCCCATAGAACACCGTCCAATGAAATGGGTAACCCTTTGAGTACAATCAAACTGATGAGAAAATCGATATGGTGTATAGGGATCACAAATGACCAGCTCATCCACCCTAGTTATGAGAACCCCATATCATATAGAGATCATATAAGATCTTTTATCAAATGATTAGCTACCATCACTAATGACTAGACCCACCGGTGCATGAAAGGGGAAAAAATCAAAGATGTCCATATGGAATAGTGAATTCTCGATATCCAAATGGCTTAGATACATTTCCTCGACCCTAGATATGTTCAATAATATAGGATGAGATATGGTGTCTAGGATATTGGAAGAATTTTAATATCATTACAATGGAAATTATCCCCTATCAAGGCTTTTAGGGACTTGAGAGGACCAGTAATCTTGTACAGGGCGACACATCGTTGAATATGGCATAGTATTTGTTAATGGCTTGAAAGGACTAGTATAAGCAAGTTAAGATTCCACATATATACATGTGGTACCTCCATCATCAATGTGATAACATGGATTCCCTAACATGTGTTCACAGTAGGAAAGGGACCACAATTCATGAACATGGCTATAAACTTGCTAGCCATAGGTCTGGGGGGATCTCCAAGTTCACACAATATCCTAATCAGGTATAATCTATGTCCTCTGAGGTGGCCTAATATGATACATCACTATCAAAAACCAATTAATAGGGGAACCTATAAGTGTGAATAGTAGGTGGTCTGGCTCTGTTACTATGAAAGGAAATATTAATCCAATCCTTAAAAGAAATAAGTGAGTGCATTGTTTTCTCTTTCATTGATGTCTCTAGTATATTAATATGAATATGTTTTTTAAGAACTTGTTTCTATAGTGGATCATCCCATACATCCATCGAAGGGAGAAAGTCATCATAAGTTTCTCCATGTCGAAGAATCTTATCCAACAGGTAGATGTCTCATAGGGTGACGTCCACTTCACCATGGTACAAGTGAAATTTTAATGGTACTAGGGATCCAATGACTAATCTTCTATTTAAGGAGGTTGGTATGGAAATAAATGATAAATTGATAAATCCCTATGGATTTAGAAAGGTAAACCTCATGTAAGTCCTTAGAAAAATCCAAACATCTTTTCCTAACCCAAAATCGTCAGAACCACTTAATAGATAAATTGCCTCTTGGATAGAGTTCTCATTTCGAGTACCATCCTCTACCTGGATTATTCAATGAAGTGGTGATTATACTCGAACTACCCTGAGTGATATGTTTTTTGGACAAATTTTAATTGTCAAGACTCAGAGGATAGTGGTACAATAAATAAAAAACCCCAAGATCGATATGTAACAAGTCAACCATCCTTAATAGTTTCTTATGAACAAAGTTTAGAGAATCAGACGCCCACTAGAATGAAAGATTAAAATATGGAGGAGTAATGGTGGAATCACAGAGAAAATTAAACCCATTATATGGAAGTTGATGAGATAAAAGATAATTTTTTCATTGGATGAAAGGAAACTCATCTGGGTTTTATTATCAGTATGTACACAATATGAGGGATCTACATTGCAATTCTAGGAAATCATGGAACTTTGATCAGCTGCAGCTGAGATGCTTCAGTGAGAACCAGATGCTATCTAAAAATAAGTAAATAAAACATTACAAAAAAAATAAAATATAAGATCCTTTCAAAAAATAGAGTCATGGAAGTCCTAACAGTGTGTTGTTCATCACATGAATCAACAAATCATTTTTGAATTGCATAACAGATGTGAAAATTTCCTACCATGAAAATGAATTTGGGGGGGGGGGGGGTTAAATAATATCTTTAGTGTATCACATGGTAGCATGACTCCTTTTTAGAGTCACTATTACATGACTAGAACATGGTCATGCGAAATGGTCAAATTGAATGATCAAACCATTAGACCCCATGAAATCCTCAAGACCATCAAAGCATCCTAGGGAAGAAGATTAGAATGAATTATCTATGTAGGATTCATGTTCAGAATAGATGAGCAACATATAGGATGAATTTTCTCTTGGACATATCTTTCGTCTAAGGCTTACAAATAGGGTATCATGATAAGGATCTGCAAAGCACTCTTGTGATGGAGGAAAGTGAAAGAGACAAAGAAAATATCACTTTGTAGAAGCGGTGACCAATGGAATGACTTTATCCCTAGCCTCCTATATATAAATAATTTTGAAGAATAACACACATCACCTAGTAGTCCAAACATCAACGGAGGCATAGATTCATGACACCACCAAAGAATCTTTCCAGTATTTACATTTATAAGAACCCGACGTCAGTCTTGAGGGAGAAGGGATTTGTTGACTCTCAAGAAATAAGAATCGACAAATTCACAAGGGAAGAAATAATTAAATATGGTAATTATTTTTTCAATAAAATAAAAGGATTTTGATGATGTTCGTGACCCAAAGATCCCAAGAACCCTTAGGATTATCATGATCATGTAACCATTATAAGGTCACATGAAGTCTCCACACACATCACATAACCTACAAAGGATCCCACAGAGCTCCCATTTCAACGAGTACCTCTTCTTTTTAGAAGGTGCTATGAACAACTAGTAATTGTGCATGTGGTAGTTATATGATTTTCTCTATTCCACATGGATTTCTAGCGATAATCTCCAAGCGATACAACATCAAAATCCTCTAAAAATTGGAGGAGGGATACCCATCAGGTAGAGTCCCCTTGAATCAAAAAAATATATGGATCATCCTCAATGGGAGGAATGTTTTCCTCTAGTAATATTCCATAAAATTACCAAACCCATCAAACCATTGTAAAATAAAACATAGAAGATAAAAATTATGGAGTACATTTCTACTTGTGGTCACTAAATGACATGTGGGATGCTCCTGGAAATCCACAAGGCGAATTGATACAGTGGTGACATGTTTGTATCATCTCACAGTGTCCCTTTGGCTTGTAAGCCTTCTCACATATAAAGAATTCGATATGCCCGAAAAACCAAGAACTTCCATTTAGAACACTAAAGGACAACAAATATAATTGTGTAAAAAATTGTCACATACCCCCATATTACCCATATTGGTCACACGATGAATCACAAAGAAATAGATGAAATGACCTAAAAAATACTCATCTTATTTTGTAGGACTCCCCTGATTTTTCATGAAAAAAAAGGAAATAAATAGAGAGGTGGAAGAAGACATTCATGGTCCTAAAACACTCAAAACAAGTTAAGTAAGTCTACTACGTGGTTCCACGAGGCCCTAAGAATACGGTACTTGTCTCATGATATTACTGGACTGGTCACACAACAATCTCATGGATGCCATTCAAAAGAAACGTGGGTCCCGCAGAGGCCCTTTGACATTTAAATATGATAATAAAAAAGTATTTTAACATGTCTGTGTAATCCAACGAGCTCTCATTAATCTTAAATAATCCAATAATTATGGAATTGATGATAGGGAGTCATGATTGAAAAATATTACGTAACTCCCTTGGAGTTGTCTACAATAGATTCTCAAGAAGCTGTGTAGTGTTAAAACATTTCACCGACTCCAGTCTGGATTAATACTAGATACACCGTACAAAGAGTCGAAAACTGGGGCACAATATATATAAATTACCCTCCCCAACATGAAAAACAAGTGGACTCTGGACGATTTGACTATCAGCCACTAGACACTATGATGCATGTACTCAAGAAGACTTCTCAAAGTGGATAATCTCAAAACAAGATAGTATTCTCCTAGGTAATATAATGGTGAACATATAGACTATTCATGCAACATAAATATGTTACATCACTTGATAATTCAAAGATCTCATGATGAACATATGGAAAGGTGTCTAAAGAACATTCCACACATCTTCTAGGTCATAAAAGAATAGAGATAAACATATATTGAAAAAACCTAAGGCATTTTTAATAAAATATCTAGAACTGAGATTAATATGGGTGATATTAAGTGAAAGACATGTTAACTGGTCCTCATGATATTTGAATGATTCATCCAAAAACATGAAACTGTATCATGAAATGTCACCTAAATTTCACAATGCTCCTTTAGCGTGCTATTTAGGACATGTTAATCCCTTTGGGTATGTCAATGAAAGTCATACGGTCCCATTTTGAACACTATTTTGGTCCCACAAAACCCTCTGGACCTATCTAAAAGACCTAATAACATCCTTCTGGTACATTACATGACTCATATAATGGAACGTTCTTATGTTATTCGTGTCTCGTGGTTTCTTCTGGGCATGAAAACTAATCTCTTGAGACACCCTTTGGACAGGTCAGCAAAGACCCACAACTCCCTTCGGATTTGTTTTCCTGATCTAATGAAGACCTCCAGTGATATTATCCAAGATATTAAACATCCTCTATGACATATCATAATGAATCATGGGCGACCCTCCATTTGATTCAAACAAATTTTTCTGAATGAAATTAGGGAACACAAGTTGTATCATGTAACACCTTATAGAAAATCTGACTAGGTGAGAAGATGGCTCCCAGAACAAACCATCTAGATCTTGTAGTTTCCTCTAGACAAGTCAAATGGGTTATAAGACACCCACTAGAAAAGCAGTATATGTCATATGGGTAGCCTCATTGTGTAATCCTCAATATATAAGGAACTATGGGGACTCTGATTCCAACCATATTCAGGATACCAAGGCCACCACTCCCAAAGGTTCAAGATCTATATTCACTATCAATGAATATCCCAACATTGAAGACCCTCATAATATTTAATGTAATTGATTACTTTCTATCCATTTTGTATCACAATGAGAATGAATCATATAGGATTAGGGAGGTGAAATGGGCATGACATCTACAATATAATCATCTATAATTGTATGAAAAACCATATGTGTAGGCCCCAATATTAATTGATCTAAGATGAATCATATTCCCCCCATAACTTTGATGAATATGACATCTCTTTAACACCCCATTTCCATGATAAATAATCTTGGGGCTATCCCAGCACATTTTTCAAACATCATTACCAAGGCAATTTTCAGTTTCCATCCCTTGTTTCTCAAACCAAGAATGGATCATGTGACCTTAGGGAGTTCAACTAATCATATCATCTAAACCATGGGTCTCTACGATGAAAGATATTACCTGAATATATAATTTCTATAAAAATAAATAATGAATGATCTGATTATTGATATAGTCAGGATGTATATGATATGTATATGGTATTCGAGATTGAATATTTTTCATCCCAGATCACCCATATGTGTCCCTTCCCTATGATGTTAAACTGCATGGTTCAAATGAACTACAATGGTTTTGATTCCTATAGTAACCCATATATATAAGATATCTCATAATGGCTTAATCCCATCATTGAAATATTAAATTTCTCCTTTAATGGAAGCACTTTTTGAAGCACTTAGTTATATGGATTCAACCCATAAGCTGCGGTCTATTACCAAAAAATGATTGAGAATATCAAATACATACATATTGATCCCTAGAAGATACCCCATTCCATCACAAATTAAAGGGAATTAACCTATAGTCATTTTTTGGGTAATTTTTATGGTATCAAGATTAGGAAGTGATCCACAAGCATACCATAAATCTATTAGAGAGTCTTTTTGTAGAAAAGAAATCCCCCAGAAAGATGAAATGATCCTAACTTCTCATCATCTCGACCAATGAATGTCCCCAAGAGTCACTAGGCCTACAAACCTAGATGACCACTGATGTTTGGACTATAGGTCTACACCTAGCTATAGATGAGGGAACTGTTGGGTGTTTCATGGAATGGAATAACAAATTAAAATACCTGAAGCAATGAATTTATTTAGGACATAAGACTCTACCCTCAAACAAACCATTGAGTGAATCTCATTCCACACCATGAATATTAGTGAAACAATCATAATAAAAAAAATGCAATAAATTTTACATGTAATGAATTTATTGATTAAATTCAAATAGCCAGTTTATTATAAGACATTTTCAACATATAGATTTAATAGACTTCTCACATGATACACATTTAGACACATTATATATAGAAATATTATTCACAATATTTGAAATGGAAACATAAGAAATGGTGGGATGATATTTTAAGTAAGGATAAACATATAAGATATCAACTAAAAATCATAAGTTTGAATGACAGGATCATGTGGGTATGAGAACAAAATCAACGTATATGATAATAACCTATTAAAATAATACCCAATAAAACATTGAACATAAATAATGATTCAGTGTAGATATCATTTAGAATAACATCATAAAATAGATGTATAAAATTATAAATATTATTCAATAACTATGTTAAATGAAAAGATAACCTTTTGTATTGTAATGTTTCATATAATTAAGAATATAAAATCATGCATTATGTCAAGGCTCACCATGTAGAACATCATCACATAGTGTAAAAAGTTCCATAATGAATTAGGTTTACTCCATAATACATGGAATCTAAACTCATGATATATAAGGCTTTACTCAATGCATTGGAAGGATATAATATATCCATATGTTACTTAGTGAGCAAAGTCCCTTAGAGGCTTGGTTTCACTCTCCATTCCAAATTATTTCGATAGATAAAATATTCTCCCAATGCATTAGTGTTCTATAATCGACCAACCAATCACAATGTGATATAGCATACATTTATGTGCCACATGAAATTGAAAATATTATAATTCCATCACATAAATGTCAACATTATGGAATTATATGGGAACTTTAAAAAATCTATAATCCATTATTTTAATCCACCCTTATAAGAATAAAAAATATAGTAACTTAGAGCCTCATTATACTTTATCACATTGGAATGGATTTAAGGTTTATAATATTGAAGGATTGATCTATTTATTAGTCTTAGAGAACTAGATAGATAAATGATAACCATTTGAAATTGTGAATAAAATAAAAATTATATCAAAAAATAATCAAAATCCATGGATATAATTCAAATATATCATCTTCATCTCCTGAGGAAAGGAAGAAAATAAAATTGATATCATATAATCAGTGTGGTTTACATGCAATGGATGATATTTTGAGTAAACAAGACATAATCAATATATAAATGTAAATAAATAAAAACACAAAACATTTAATAAATTAATTGAGCACAAAATGCATCCACAAATAATAGAAATGTATTAATCTCATTGATTATAATAACTAAATTCCAAAAGTTGGAAATTCCTAAAAGTTGTTGTTATGATCCAATACATCATGATATCTATACCATCATGAAATTCCACTTAGTTGTTTAATTAATGGGTAGGTGTGCAACAAGAACCCATTTTACTTGGAAAACTATTTTGCCTAATGTGACCTACTAATGAATCAAGGAGTTATTTGTAACTGGTACCCAACTACCACTACTTTTATAATGAATTTATCATATATTGAATGACCAGTTCAATTTATAAAAAATATTCCTCATTAATAAATCTCTATATTTAGTAAAGACTGTGGAATATCGTTGTTTCCCTATCAAATCAAATTACATTTAAAGTAATATAATGTATGTAAAAAAGACATATATTTAATAATTAATAATATCCATGATAAATAATACTGAATTTTGAGGTAAATTAAATATCTAATGTTCATAATAAATTTCATGTTTCAAGATAATGATAACGACTGAACAATTTTAAATATATAAAAGTTGACCATAGATTAATTAGAAATATATATTTTGAAATGAAACCATGTACTATGGGTATTAATGAAACATGAAGGGAAATATTGAAATATGATTTCATATAACATCCTTATTTTTAAATAAAATGAAAACCTATATTATAAGCTAAATATTGTAAAACTATTATGATTGTGGGAATGTCTGTAAATACTATATACATTAAAAATACTATAATTTTTGAATTGGTAATGAATGTTGAAAATGATTCTTTTAGAAAAAAATTTGATAGATTTATTTATTATAAATTATAAAATTCAAAGATAAAATAAATTTTTTTTAAATCATTTCAGTAATAAAAAATGTATCAGCTAAAATAATTTTAAAAAATATGGATGTGTATTAAAATTATTCCAGATTAAATGAGAAATAAAATATTGTTTCAAATAAACATTTTATTTTTGAATTAAAGTATCGATAAGAAGAAAATATTGAATTAAAATGGAAAACTAATTTAAAAACAAAAATATACTAAATTTATTTGATCTTATTAAGGATCAAGGATGATATTCCTTAAATGAAAATACAAGCAATCCCAAAACATTGTGAAATTATAAAATAAATTCTTACCCATTTGGTAAGATTTTAATTATAACCCCTTGAAAGAAAAAAAAAGTAATTTATAAATTATTCATAATTAATTATAATTAATTCATGTTATATATAACAATGGTTAAATATATACACCACATAAAAGTGAATAGGAACATAATAACAGTTGTACTTAAATAGACTGGAAATTGAGATAGAATTCACTTACCTGGTGATTCCATTTAGTTAAAAAAGATTTAAACTCTTGTATAATGATTTTAAACATGTTATAAATTTAAAATATTACCATAATAAAATTAATAATATCGTATAGTATTCTCATATAACATATTATCCTTCATTAGTGAATAATATTTCATTATTACCATTACTTAAGGTGTAAACTGCTTCGTTTTCTTATGCAAGATTTATCTTGGAAGTTTCAATTTTATATAGGATATAATTAATAAATATATATACTCATATTCATGTAATAAATACCGAATTAAAATATTATATACATATGTATAATCATTATTTAATTTTCTTACTTGGAAAATTTATTACATTACTTCATGAAGACAGTAGACTTTATATATTTTTAAGATGTGACATAATTTCCTTAGGGGTTAATGGGTATAAAATTAGATGATATATATTATTTTGTGAATAAATATCATGTGATAATTTTCATACATATTTATTTTTTCTATAATATAACTCTCAACTTGAGTCATTGATGAAAAAAATTACAATAGTTTATGAGATGGTAATCCACCGTAAACACAAGCGATGAATTTATTTCCAATTTGATGGAGAAGAAGATGGATAAATATTGTAATATCATCATAATATCCTTGAATAATATGTTATATACTATTTTTATTATATTTTAATCTCTAAAACCTAATTTAATGTGGAAAAATATATGTAAAAAAGAAAGTGTTTGGTGATGATAATTACATTCTAATAAAAGAACCTCCATTGGATGTTATACTAAGGACCCAATGAATTTTCTTTTGGGAAGAATCGAACATATATAACATGGATACTGATTCTAGGGAGATCATTTGGTTGGGTGTTTGTTGAGATAAATGGACTAAAATGCACAATAAAGTTAGTGGAGGGGGTTCCTTTTTTTAATTGATGCGAGTGGCGCACTTGTAAATTTTCAATGGTTTTCAATAATGTTATCTCATATTCATAGAAATATGGATAAAAAATGGATAAAATATTATTGAGACAATAATAAGGTATAATTAGAAATAAATAAATTTTTATAATATTTTTGATTATTTTGACTTTAATCATTTTATATTAACCCATGGTTAACAAGTTTTTTTTACTTTTACCATGACAATGAATTTTTAATAGATTTGACAATCCATTATGATCCAAAAATAATCTAAACATATTATACAATATTAATTATTCTGATTAAAAATATTGAATTCATTTTATGACCATCATTTTATATAAGTGGGAAAAGGATAATTTGAAAAATAATCCTTTAAAACGGGTTGAAAAACAATTTTCCATGAAATATGTTTTTTAGAACATAAAATGTTCTTGCATTTAATATATCACATTTAATCATCATTATATGAATTTAAATTAAAAAATAGATATATGTATATATATAATAAAAAAATAATTTAAATTATTCATCATTAAATAATATTTTCTTTTATTACGATGGATATACATTATGCCTTAAAAGAACAATTTCAGAAAAATATTCCTTTTACCAAAATGTTATAATATATTAATTTATATCAAATTTATAGTCAATAAATTGGTAATTATAAATATAATAAATAAATAGTCAAAATAAAAAGATCAATATTTTCATTTTACATTTTCTATTATTTTTAATTTATTATTTTTAATAGAAAATTTCCAAAATTTATTATAGGATTATTTTAACAAAAAGAAATTATAAATCAATATTCATCATATCAAATTAAAATTTTTGTGCCATTAAATAAAAAAATGTAAATGTTATTATTTTTGTATAGAAATAAAATGTTCACTTAATATAAATTAGACTCAATATCTACATTCTTATCTTAAAAAATTTCATCCTTAATATTTTTTGGGATATTTCCCTTTAATCAAAATAGGTTAATTCATCTTCTTAACATTTTATGGTTACAATGTTTCTTCCTCTATTTTATGATTTCTACAAAGTACCTTTACTAGAGGAGTTATTTTATTTCATAATACTTCCTCTCTAGTGTCAATAATTTGGTTGGGATATTCATAATAAGATAATTCAACTTCAAATTCTATTTCATCAGAGTTGTGCACATGCATTAGGTCAAGCATGTGATTTCATAACAATGATACGAGGAACAAATAATGTAATTTTTAGATAAATGTTAAAATTTAATATAAAAAGTACAGATATCAAATGTTTTGATGTTACTAGGGCTCGATGTCCCTTTTTTTGAATCCTTATAAAACCATTCCAAGGAGGTACTTTCAAGAAAATCAGTTCTCCCACTTCAAATTCTAGATATTTAATTAAGTTATCATCATAAATATTTTACCTTCATTTATTAGTTTTAATTTGATTTTGAATATTATTTAACTTTTTATTTTATCCCCAACATTGTAACACCCCAAGCTTCCATGGTACGCTCCTCATAGAATAATAGAGCAGCGTGTGTTGTATGCAACCTCAAGTTCTAACACACCGCGACCAATAAAAGTAGCAGTTATGAATAGTAATACCCACTTTTTGAAATTATATAAATTTTATATTTGAAAATGGACTTCCTTTTTGGATTCGGAATATCCAAATTAGCCTCTGTTGAATTTTTGGAATTTTTCTGAGAGCTTCCAATTTTTGATGATTAGTGAAAAATACTTAAAAACAACTTTTTTAATCAAAATAATTTTTATTGATAAATTAAACAATTGAGTGGTTATAAATTATAATTAGAATATATTTTTACCATTTTATCCAATTGTGGTCATTAGAATTAATTTCACTTTGAAATTTGACATAAACAATTGTCAATCTTTTGATTGCTATTGTTTCTTAAAAACACACTATTTGTTGTGATAGCGGGAATTAATTATTAAATTAATTAATTCAACTTATATGTTTTGATTTTTTTAAAATAAAAATCATTTTTTATTTTGGAATATCAAATATAGATTAGAGTGAATTTTTGGTTTTTTTTTGAAAAACTTCAATTTTTGATGAATAGTGAAACCACTAAATGGTAGTTTAAAAACTAATTTTTCGTGTAAACGAGACATTACCACTTCTGTGTATTGAATTTAAAAAATCTGACATAAATGGTTGTCATTAGGAAGAAAAATTTGGTTCAATGAGACTAAAATAAGTTTTGGTGAATAATAACTTTTAAGTTTTATTAATCGCGATTAAAGGTAATTAGTGAAATTTAAGGTAAAATGATATTATAAAAATATGAAAATATCTTGACACTTGTCCTACCGTTATTTTATGAGTCATGAACTAACAAGACAATCCATGGGTCAACTTGGGGACCCCATGGAGCCACTTGGGTAGGAAAATGACATTAATAACTTTTTATTTAATGTAAAAATAAAATTGTCACAAACATGTGTTGTTTTACTAAAACAATTATTACATGGGGTTATATAAGTTAAATTTTCGAATATAAATATTCATTGGAAATCTAAAAATATTTCCTATGTCATGGTAATTTTTTTGTAATTTTTTTATAATCAAATAAATAAATTTATTTATCACACCATGATGATGCAACGATTACCTCATTAATGAACTTTTTAAATAAATTGAAAAGATAATGTAAAATCTAAGACTTAAACATGTGAAAAACCTATTGGATGGTTAGATTTAGTACCCTTATCACCTTATCCTTGAAATATATAATTTTTGGACCTTTGAAACCCGAAAAGTACTTCATAATAATGTAACATTTTCATTACTTTCCAAGAGTGCCACTCTTCTCCTCTTGTAAGAGGCCCCCACCACTACCAACTTATTCACACCTTAAAGCCATTTGGCTCGGACAAATTCCACCCAAATACTCTCTCAACTTCCCTCTATTACTCCTAGAAGCCTCACTTTGGGAATAATTCTTTCCAAGGAAGCCTTGGGCTCAAATCAAAAAGAGTTACCCGATTTTAAGGTAATGTCTTCTCTTATGTTATTTTGTTTTATTTTGCTTCTCCAACCCCTTAAACTCTTTTTATTCCTTTATTTTATTACAAAAACAGTATCTTCAATATAATATTATGTTGTTATGAGAAGTATTTGATTTAAACTTGCACACACATTCGTCTAATGGTTAAAGAACATACTGTTTCTGTGGTTGGTAAATTTCTGCCTCACAAAATGATGATTGTTCAATCTTCTTTTAACACCTCTCATGGTGGACATTATGATGACACTATTTTTATATATTATATATGTTTTGTTTTTATTTTCCTTATGATTCTGTATTTTTCATTTATGTCATACCTTTACAATTTCCATTATGGGTAAACGCGATAATTTCATTTTAGGAAGTGCGGACTACCGCCCCCTCAAAGTGATTTGAATCATTAATGTCATATGTGGGATGTATAAAGGATGGAGTAAATTATATTATATATGATATTATACTGGAATTATAATATACCTTTATATCATTATGATTTTATTCCATTAAATACGAAATAGAAATGAAAGTATCGCTCATGCGTACGTACGACTTACCGTCTCCATGAACGGTGAATTTCATTTCTTACCTCTAAATGTTTTGTAATATTATGAATGAATGTATATACTGGATATATATGATATCTACATCATGAATATAATTCTGGAGATAATGGATATTCTACCACATACACAACTTGTAATTATAAGAAGTTTATTGTTGACTCAAGTACCAAAGATCGACAAAACGACCGTTATTAACTTAAATGACTATATAATTTTTGTAACATTGTAATAAGTGATATAAAAGGGGTAATTAACTTGAATAAGGTTCTTAATATGGTATAGATTAACTCTATTATATTATTCAGGAGATTAAAGAATGATCGAGTGAAGTCGGACACAAGGTAAGGGAACTTCTTAACCCAGTTTCTATTCTTTGGGTTAATCTCCTACTTTCAAATATTGTCATGATATTATTATGTCATATCTTGTATTTATACTTTCTTTATGTGTAAATATAGTGAATACACATAATAGATCTATTTTATTTAAAAAAATGATCTTTGTACTTCGTCTCAATCTCCTTTCATTGAGGCATATTTGGTTTTTTACACAAATTTCTTTTACACGGTGTATAAACCTCTTTGACTTTTATGTTTATTCAAAAGGAATCTTTTTATACGAAGCATTTTACTAAACAACAAAATGGAATGTTTTTTTGTCGTACGTATGCGGTGACAATGACTTCTCTACCTCCATGACCATTATTTGAGTTTTGGATTCCTCTACAAGCCATAACTTTTTTAAATAAGAAATAAATACCACATTTTACTTTTCTTTTATTTTGGTATTAAAAATGGTTTTCCTATATCAATTTTTTGTATTGATATCTTGTGATTGAAATGTGTAAATGTTATGTTTCCTTTATGCATGTTTTATGTGATACGATTATGTTATGGTTTATGATATGTTTAAACCATTTTATATGAGGAATGCATTGGACTTAATAAGTGACGAGTGGAGCCCGTTATAGCTCCTCGATGCATCAGTAGGTCTCATGAGACAAACTAGTGTCTTGGCACGAGGCCTTGATGAAATCTTATTTTTAGTCTTGGCATGAGGCCTTGGCTACGTGGTTATGATAGTCTGGCCTTATGAATTCCATCATTATGAAAGTGGTTATTGATATTGCATGTGATTATTCAACTAGTAGAATATCCATGTGAATAAGTAAATGGAATTATTTCATTTAACTTTGCCATATTATGCTGAAGTTCGAGATTAAAAGGCTTTTGATTCAGTTATACAATGCCTTAAATGTTTATGTTTGTTTATGAAAGCTTCCGCTATATTGTTATCCTTACTGACCATCTAAGCTCACCCCTTTCAATGTTTTAATTTTTCCAGGATGTGAATAAGTATTTTATGAATGACCTGAAGGGATAATATGAGGGGATATGAAGACAAGACTTTGTTGTAGTTTTTTATTACTTTATGATGTAATGTAAAACATATGAATGTATCTAGTGTTTCAAGGCTACTAAACTAATCGGTCTTTCGAGACATGATATTTGTGATCAGGCCAATGTTACGTAATAATGTACCGACTCTGGGTAACTGGGGTCGGGGTGTTACAGTTGGTATCAGAGGCAGTTTATTACTAACCTTGGAAGCTAGATTTAGATAAACTCATATTAGATAATATAGCCCTAAGATAGACTTTGAGGATTAGTATAGACGAACTTCCTAAAATTTTGGTATTATAGTGATTTTGTGATTTTTCCAAGCAATACATCCCTGTCTGGATACGATCAGGTAGAGGAGGCTCTGGAACATATGTACCTAGGGGTAAAACCCAAAAACACCGCTTTGGGCTAGACTCGAACGGGAACTGGTGCACGACAACGGGCCTTGCTGCACTCTTGGTTACGACACTCCCGGGGGATATGCTTAGGATAATTCCCATTTTCATTACAAAACATTATGAAGGGTTTATAAGTATATACTTCCTCAAAGAAAACATTTTGATGATTATGGATTATATCCATAAACTATTCAATTTATGTTAAGTGTTTTTCAAATATGGAATTATGTATTTTGATTCATAAACTAAACTAGTTTACGCCATTGTTTAGAAATGGTGCCTAGTGGGAGGAATGGAAACCGTATCAATGCACGCACTCCATGTAGGGATTTCCCTCCTGCTCAAGATAATTATAGTGGAGCTGGAGATATAACTGGTGCTGATCAACTTATCACCACTCTGGGACAACTCACTCAGGTTATGAATAATAACCTTACTCGTATGGAGCACCCTGATTCGCAATGTGGAGGATCAATGTTAGACCGCTTCATGAGGAAACAACCACCAACATTTAATGGGGGTACAAATCCATTAGTAGCTGAGAAATGGATAAAATCCTTAGAGAAAATTTTTCATGCCTTGGGGAGTAGCGAAAGGGAGAAGGTTGTCATGGCAGTTTACCGCCACACTAGAGATGTCGATCAATGGTGGTCGCTGATTCAAAACACAAAGGAAGATGAAGAAGTATCAAGTATGGAATGGAGGGAGTTTAAAGAAATTTTCTTAGAAAAATACATTCCTCGTGACCATCGAGCAGATATGGAAAGGAAATTTCTGAGTCTGAGACAAAAGGAAGATGAGAATGTAACAATGTAAGAGGCCAACATTACAAGGTTAGCGAGGCAAGCTGCAGATTATATATGTAACCCAAGAAGTAATATTGATCGTTTCTTTGATGGGTTAAAACCATTTCTCCATCGAGCTTTAGTATCACAATCTTTCTCAACGTACGATTATATAGTCTCGTGTTCTATCCAGACAGAAAAGTAATTCTCTAAATCTTATGACAATAAAGTAAAGAAAGAGAATAAGAGAACGGTGGAACAAGATAGAGATAAAGGGAAAAGGGGAAAGAAGGATTTTCCATTTTTTGATAATTGTGGGAAGAATCATCCTGGTACTTTTCTGAAAGGAATGGAAGTTTGTTATAAATGTGGAGAAAAAGGTCACTAGGCTCTTGATTGAAAGGGAAAGAAAGAGGCTATGAATGTTGAATTCTACAATTGTAGGGAAATGGGGCATTATGCAAATGAATTCCCTAAGCGGCAAGGAAACTTACCTTAGAAAAGGCCAAGGGAGAAAGGCCAAGCTTATGTTGTTACTATAGATGAAGTTGAATAATTATTGTATTTGTGTTTTTGGAATCAAGAACTATATTATGGTTATAAGAATAATGTGATATATATAAGGATTATACTGTAGTACTCATTATTTTCATTAATGTTTTAATATGATGATGGTAATCATATTTTTAGTATGTGACAATAAGAGAAACTTTTCATTGTTTGAGGAATCTGATGATACAATTGATTTCGGAATTTAGAGACTTTTTAGAGAAAGTTTGGATGGAGTATTTTGGATAACTATAAAGGTTGGAATTGATTAAGTTGAACTTTTGATAGTATTGTTTAAGGTTAAAACATTTATGAAGATTATTTTTGGAATATTATATACTATGATTTTAGGAAAAGGACAAGATGCAGGTTGGGGGATAACCCATCGCGTCGGAAAAAGCTGTAGGAATCAAACCCACAACCATAGTGCGACATGCCTTTATTACCTACCACTAGCCTATAGGAAGTCCCTTGTTATTACAAAAAAGTTTTCCTAATCTAAATGGTATGTGTTAATATTTGGAACCTTATACAATTATGATAAATAGAATATTTTTGAGTTCTATTACCTTTTGGAGTGAAATATGGGTTTGGCATAAAAATTTATTAAAGAATGAAAGTCTACATGACAAGTAAGTATATTTCCTTATGTTCTTAGTAAATCTCCTAAATAAATTCCTCAACATTATGAAAGGTATCTTAAAACAAAAATGTTTTCGGTTAACTTTTCCAATTGGGGAATCAATGACCGTTTAACCAATCACAAGTTTGTGATTTTCTTGTAGTTGACTTTCTCATAATCATGTTTTATACAACTCTCCATCAGACCTTGATGGTTTTTCCCTCCATATCCATATTTTCATAGAATCCTAGTATGGGCTACCTCGGGTGAACTTTGTACTTTTCTTTCTTTCTTTTAAAGTTATATTTTTATTAACCCTATTTTCGATGTGGGTTTTCCACAAAGGTATTTTCTATTTTCAACCTTTTATTTTCAATGATTAATTTTAAATTACGAGGACATAATTTATTGAAGGAGGGGAGAATGTAACACCCCAAGCTTCCATGGTACGCTCCTCTTTGAATAATAGAGCAGCGTGTGTTGTACGCAACCTCGAGTTCTAACACACCGCGACTAATAAAAGTAGCAGTTATGAATAGTAATACCAAATTTTTGAAATTATATAAATTTTATATTTCAAAATGGACTTCATTTTTGGATTCGGAATATCAAAATTAGCCTATGTTTAATTTTTGGTATTTTTCTCAGAACATTCAATTTTTGATGAATAGTGAAAAATACTTAAAAACAACTATTTCAAACAAAATAATTTATAGTCATAAATTATACAATTGAGTGGTTCTAAAGTATAATTAGAATATATTTTTACCATTTTATCCAATGGTGGTCATTATAATTAATTTCACTTTGAAATTTGACATAAATAATTGTCAATCTTTTGATTGATATTGTTTCTTAATAACACGCTATTTGTTGTGACAACGAGAATTAATTATAAAATTAATTAGCTGAACTTATATGTTTTAAATTTTGTAAAATATAAATCATTTTCTAATTTGGAATATCAAATATAGATTTGAGTGATTTTTTGGTATTTTTTTGAAAAACATCAATTTTTGATGAATAGTGAAACCACTAAGTGGTAGTTTAAAAACAAATTTTTCATGTAAATGAAACATTACCACTTCTGTGTATTGAATTTAAAAAATACAATATACATGGTTGTCATTAGGAAGCAAAATGTGGTTCAATGAGACTAAAATAATTTTTGATGAATAGTAACTTTTAAGTTTTATTAATCATGATTAAAGGTAATTAGTGAAATTAAAGGTCAAAATGATATTATAAAAATATGAAAATATCTTGAAACTTGTCCTACCATTATTGGATGAGTAACTTCCGACCTAGACAATCCATGGGTCAACTTGGGGACCCCATGGAGCCACTTGGGTAAGAAAAAATGACATTAATAACTTTTTATTTAAAGTAAAAATAAAATTGTCACAAACATGTGTTGTTTTACTAAAACAATTATCACATGGGGTTATATAAGCTATATTTTCGACTATAAGTATTAATTGGAAAGCTAAAAATATTTCCTACATCATGGTAATTTTTTTATAATTTTTTTGGAATTAAATTAATTAATTTATTTATCACACCATGGTGATGCAGCGATTACCTCATTAATGAACTTTTTAAATAAAATGAAAATATAATGTAAAATATAAGAATTACACTTGTAAAAAACCTATTAGATGGGTATATTTATAACCTTTATCACCTTATCCTCGAAATATATAATTTTGGGACCTTTGAAATCCGAAAAGTACTTCATAATAATGTAACATTTCACTACTTTCCAAAAGTGCCCCTCTTCTCCTCTTATAAAAGGCCCCCACCACTACCACCTTATTCACACCTTAAAGCCATTTGGATCGGCCAAAATCTTCCCAAATACTCTCTAAAATTTCCACTCTTACTCCTAGAAGCATCACTTTGGGCAGAATTCTTCCCTAGGAAGCCTTTGGCTCAAATCAAAAAGAGCTACCCGATTTTAAGGTAATGTCTTCTCTTATGTAATTTTGTTTTATTTTGCTTCTCCAACCCCTTAAACTATTTTTATTCCTTTCTTTTATTACAACACCAGTATCTTCAATATACTAGGATTTTTTTAGGAGAAGGATCTGATTTACACTTACATACACCTTCGTCTAATGGTTAAAGAACATACTGTTTCTGTGGTTGGTAAATTTTTGCCTCACGAAACGATGATTGTTCAATATTCTTTTAACACCTCTCATGGTGGCCATTATGATGACACTATTTTTATATATGATTTATATTATGTATTTTTTTCCTTATGATTCTGTATTTTTCATTTATGTCAAACCATTACGATTTCCACTATGGGTAAACGCGATAATTTCATTTTAGGAAGTGCGGACTACCGCCCCCTCAAAGTGATTTGAATCGTTAATGCCATATGTGGGATGTATAAAGGATGGAGTAAATGATATTATATATGATATTAAGATGGAATTATAATATAAATTTATATCATTATGGTTTCATTCCATTAAATACAAAATAGAAATGAAATTAGCGTTCATGCGTACTTATGGCTTACCGTATCCATGAACGGTGCATTTCATTTATTACCTATAAATGTTATGTAATATTATGAATGAATATATATAATGGATATATATGATATATATGATATCTAAATCATGAATATAATTCTGGAGATAATGGATATTCTACCACATAAACAACTTGTAATTATAAGAAGTTTATTGTTGACTCAAGTACCAAAGATCGACAAAACGACAGTTATTAACTTAAATGACTACATAATTTTCATAACATTGTAATAAGTGATATAAAAGGGATAATGAAGTTGAAAAAGGTTCTTAAGCAAGTAGATATTAAATCTTGTTTATTATTCAGGATAATAAAGAACGGTCGAGTGAAGTCGGACACGAGGTAAGGGAACTTCTTAACCCAATTTCTATTCTTTTGGTTAATCTCCTACATTCAAATTATGTCATGATATTATCATGTCATATCTTGTATTTATACTTTATTGACGTGTAAATATAGTGAATACAAATAATATATCTATTTTATTTAAAAAATATCTTTTGACTTCATCTCAATCTCCTTTCATTGAGGCATATTTGGTTTTATACACAAATTTATTTTACACGGTGTATAAACCCCTTTGACTTTTATGTTTATTCAAAAGAAATATTTTTATAAGAAGTGTTTTACTAAATGACAAAATGGAATGTTTTTTTTTGTCGTATGTATGTGGATAAAACGACTTCTCCGCCACCGTGACCATTATTTGAGTTTCAGCTTCCTCTACAAGCCATAAATTTTTGTAAATGAAAAATAAATACCAAGTTTTACTTGTATTTTATTTTAGTATTAAAAATGGTTTTATTATATCAACTTGTTCTATTGATATCTTGTGATTGAAATGTGGAAATTTTATGTTTCCTTTATTCATGTTTTATGTGATACAATTATGTTATGGTTTATGATACGTTTAAACCTTTTCATATGAGAAATGCATTGGACTTAATAAGTGATGGGTGGAGCCCGCTATAGCTCCTCGATGCATCGGTAGGTCTCATGAGACAAACTAGTGTCTTGGCACGAGGCCTTGACAAAATCTTATTTGTAGTCTTGGCACGAGGCCTTGGCTACGTGGTTATGATAGTCTGACATTTTGCATTCCATCATTATGAAAGTGGTTATTGATATTGCATGTGATTATTCGACTAGTAGAATATCCATGTGAATAAGTAAATGGCATTATTTCATTTTATTTTGACATATTATGCTGAAGTACAAGATTAAAAGGATTTTGTTTCAGTTATACAATGCCTTAAATGTTTATGTTTATTTATGAAAGCTTTCTCTATATTGTTATCCTTACTGAGCATCTGAGCTCACCCCTTTCAATGTTTTAATTTTTCCAGGATTTGAAGAAGTATTTTATGAATGATCTGAAGGGATAATATGAGGGGATATGAAGACAAGATGGTGTTGTAGTTTTGTATTACATTATGATGTAATGTAAAACTTATGAATGTATCTAGTGTTTCAAGGCTACTAAATTAATCAGTCTTTCGAGACTTGATCTTTGTGATCATTCCAATGTTACATAATAATGCACTGACTCTGGGTAACTGGGGTTGGGGCGTTACAAACATGTTACAGTCTTACATGTTTCGCTTCACCATCTTCATTACAACAAGTTAAAGAAGAAAATCACTTACTAAATAATGCTTTATATGGTGCCTTTGAAATACATGAATGTACAATATTATTAGAAAAAATATATACAAAAGGTAATTAATATTCTAACATACCTCTAAAGTTAAATTATAATTATATCGTATTGTATTCTAATGTTCCAAAATTTAATTTTGGATTGTGCATCAGTTTGAGGACGGTATGTGTTTCTTATGTGAAGCCCAGTATCAAGAGCCTTCTGAAGAATTGTCTAGAATTTCTATGTAAATAAGGGATGATAATCAGACACAATTGAAATAAATCACCACAATGTCCTGTGAAATCATTAATATTAATCTATAAAAGTTGATAATGAGAAAGATATTATATTATAGTGAAAAAATGTGGATATTTGGTTAGGTTATCAACAATAACACATATCAAAAAACTCTTTCTTGGCGTCATTAGTAGTCAAATTAAGAGGTCTATAATAATTTCATCCTATTTACTTGTTGGATTATATAGAAAATGCCTGAATCTTATAGGATACTATCTCTCATCCACACAAGTTGAAAATCCAAAAAATATTGCTACATGATCATCAATTTCAAGAATCTGGTTCTCCCCAAAAATATTCCCTAAAATCCCTATACATCATTGTGTGACCATAGAATATATAAAATTTAGATATATTAGAATCCTCATATAATTCCTTTTTAGCTCAGGTATATATGGAACAAAAAATCCATTTCTAAATTTTAGAACTCTATCTTCACAAATGAAGTCTGTTGGTTTCCCATCATTCAAAAAATTAATTTTATTTTGAAAATAAGCACCTATAGATTGGGAACTTTTTTACAATTCCAATAAATATGGGTTATAGTTCATCTGATAAAGGAGTGATTTCCCTCATTTAATCAGAACACCAATTTCCATCATTACTAGATACATGAATATAAGATCCCTTCCAATAAATAATTTGTTTATTACTGCATGATCATTCATTACTAACACATATTCTACCGTATCTGTTTCCTTGGAAGGTATTGTATTATATAATCCTAAACCTTGGTTAAGTTGGGCTGTCAAATTTTCCTAATAAGGATTTATTTCTATGAAAATATATATTTTATTCTCTCACGACCTTTATAAATCTATTATAGTTACACGTATAGATAATGTATTCATAACATAATGGAAATGATTATAGACACCAACATAAGATCATGATTTGGATAGTTCTTCTCATGAATATTTAACAACTAAGATGCATAGAAAAAACATTACCTTTATACATATGTACACCGCCAAGTCACTTCGTCCATGAATCCCTATATATCACAAATCTATCCTTTCTTGAAGGGAGAGTCAAAATCCTATCAATGGCCAATCTCATTTTCAATTATTGAAGTAATTCATCCCATTAATTTATCCATTTGATCATAAAACCACTACAGGTAAGAATGGTTAACGGGTTTTCCAATTGGGAAAACATTCACTATATATCTGATTGTAACCTACCAAACTTGTCACGACCCATCCTTGGGGCCCGTGTTGTGACTACCCCAAGCCCACCTTCCATAGGCCTGGGGCTGGCGACTAGCACCAAAGGCGAATCCCTGATAAAAAGGGAAGGTATTGCCTTTAAACCTATAACACACATAGTCTGAACACAAGTAGTAGAGGCAACAAGTACTAAAAAAGAAAATTAAGGTGTGCTGAATGTAAGTGGGACAGTATACAAACCCAACTGAATAAAAAGTTCATTTAAAGAGGGTAAACAGATCTTGGATCGTCCACTGGGAAATCCTACCTGAAGGGTAGGTATAGAACGCGAACAACTCGTCCCTGCAGTATGTCTCATCAAGTCCTGCTCCGAGCAGCCTCCTGTCTATCACCATCAGCCTCGATCACTACTGTCTTTCGTCTGCACAGAACACAACATGGTACAGGCGAAGCCCAAGCAGGGGTGAGTATAACAATACTCAGTAGGGGACCCCGAGACCCCCGATGGACTCCCAGAATCCCCAAAGGATAAATCACATTAGAAAGATACAATCACAAATTATCAACTAACCCTACTTAGGTATATTCCCATGCATATACCAAAGTTATCAATCACAGTCTCACTCCAACTCTCGAGCCCAAGCACAAACCATTCCATAGGGGAAGTAACGTCAATCACTATGATGTTAATTGTTGAAATACATGAGTCATCTCACATAGATATACATATTTCGTAGAGTGATAGATATGATCAGATATAGTGACTAATTCATCTAAGTTGTCAGACCCACAGAGGATACAGGACCAGCTAAGCTGCCAGACCCACATTGGATACAGGACTAGCTATTCTGTCAGACCCAAACCAGATATAGGAACAGAAGTCATAACTGTAAATACCATGGAGGATCCCGGTATATTAGTCATCGCTGTCAAACCCATGGAGGATTCCAGTAATGTAGTCATCACTATCGAACCCACTGAGGATTCTGGAACAGTATCGTCGCAGCCATCCCTAGGGTTCCATCATACAACACGCTCGATTGTAGGAGGGTCCGCTTCTCGAGCCAAGTTTCGATAAATCAACTATCACAAAGTCCTACGTTGATGTATCCCGTAGTTCTGTCTCCTCATAAGGACCCCAACGTGACAGACGGTGCGTCAATCAAACGCCCGGTCTGAGAGTTATTGGCATTTCTGTCTAGGGGCCCGGTTGGATTTATGCTCGATCCAAACCCGGACATTTTCCAAAAGTGTCTGAACTCACTTTAAAGATCCCAAAAGTAACGACTCATCGTGAATGTTCTAGTGCCGCAGACGGTGCATCGATCGGACCTGCGGTCATAGAGTTATTCGCATTTTAGCGAAGATGGGCCCGGCCCGTCAAGCCCAGTGGGCTGGCGGGTCGGCCCAATCCGACCCGGCTCGGAGGGGAGTGGGCCACCTGTGGACCCCGCGCGTACTGCGGGCCAGTCCTGTTCGCCCGGCGGCGCAAGGCGGCTCCGCCTCCTCCTCTTCCTCGGCTGGCTGTAGCCTGCTGGTTCGGTCCAGAGCACGTGGCCCGCGGAGGTGGGCCGCGGTTCTCCTCACGCGATTCCTGCGGGTGTCGCAGTTCTCCAGCCCAGCCAGCACGTGGCCATCCAGTATGCCCGGAAAAGAGGCCGGCGGATGCGGGATGCGTCCTCCTCCCGGCGGCGCCTACGGGCGCCGCAGTTCTCCGGCGGGCCGGCCAGATCGGTCGGGCGGTCTTACCATGGACCGGCCGGCCCGACCGGCCACCGGACGCTCTGCTTGGCCGGCACGCGGCCGCCACCGCCACCCAGTGACCCACCTTCTGTGGACCACCAGGTTTGCTCCGGTGGTATGGAATTGGTTCCTTCTGTGCCGGGGGTCCTCCCGGGATGCCTCCCTTAGTGCTGGACCCTCCGGATTCCGTCACTGCCACTTTGGTCTATCGCCCATGAAGAACGCAACAAGGCAGATCTATGGAGGGGTCAGGCCTTGTTAGGGTCAGCTCGCACTCTCCGCATTAGCATTTAATCATGTGGGTCACAATAAATGGATCACAAGATTAATAAAACATGTTTTAACCCACAACAATGACCTCCCACAAGAACGACCGATCTGCGGTTCAACCTGTTCGTGGGTTGATCGACGTTCATCATTTTCAATCACAAGAAGAGGGGAAAACTCAAACGGAAAGAAACACCTACTTGTACTCGATGTTCACTCGGTGGAGTCATGGGAAGATAGCGTCGTTTCGTTGACGTTGGGAGTAGATGACATCATCGTTGGCGAAGTTATTCGCGGGCAGTGTCTACTCCTTTAACGCTGATAGAGGTCGTTAGAGACGTTCGTCATGTTCTTCTTGGGAAGAATGCTCTCTTTCTAATTCTCCAAAGCTCCACCAAGGTATTATGTTCCAACCAACATAAAATGAAATAACATCACTTATTAAAAGGATGGCTTAATGAATTCAAAGAGATTCAAATTCATTATGATACATACATTAATTTAAAAGGTGGGTAGGCTCATTAATTTGGAGGGAGGAGGTGAAGAGGCTCCAAAATAAATAAAGGGAGAGTTTCATCCTCCTAAATTGGGGGCTCATGGAGTTAAAGGGGGGTTTAAGGGGTTTCAAGCTAGTGGGCCCCACCTCTAGTTATATCCTCCCATGGGAGGTTAGGGTGTGGTGGGTCCCACCTATAACCTCCACTTAGAGACTGTAACCACATAAAATAAAATTAAGCCATCACTTATATTTATATTAATTTTTTCTATGAAACCCAGAAGACTAACTTCCAAATACGCTAAAACACAACTGCGGTAAAGGTCCCCTTAAGTGAATATCAGCACTGCAAGTTCAACGGTGTTCTCATATTTCAATTCCGAGCACTGTTTCAAAAGATATAAAATCCCGCATGTATGTTTACTGAACGTACCTAAACAAAACATCAGAAATTGATTCCGGGCATGCCGGGCCTCAAAATTAGGCGCTGTTAGAAACCACGGATTCGTAAAATTCCCATGTATTTAAGAAAAAAATACAGAGGATTTCCGAGTCTATACATTCTCCCCAACTTAGGACTTTACGTCCCCGTAAGCTACTACAAACACTAGGGGAACAAATGGGGGTACTGAGCACGCATCTAAGCCTCCCTCTCCCAAGTTCTCTCTTAGAGGTTCCTGTGCTACCATCAAATGTGCACTAGAGGAATCGACTGTCCAGGAAGAACCCGCTCCTGTCAATCCTCAATCTCTACTGGAAGCTCCTAGAATGTCGCCTCATCATCGATGTCCAGCTCCCCGTGGTCGATAATGTAGGATGGGTCATGCACGTATCTTCTCAGCTAAGATATGTGGAAGATGTCATGCACCCTGTGCAACTGAGGTGGAAGAGCCAAGCGGTAAGCCACCTCGCCTACCCTACTGAGGACCTGAAATGGTCCGATGAATCGTAGTGATAACTTGCCGCCTCGGCCAAATCTCCGTAGACCTTGTTGAGGTGAGACATATAGGAAGACATGGTCTCCATCCTCGAACTCTAGTGGTCTTCATCTCCTATCATCATAGGACTTCTGTCTGCTTTTTGCAGTCTTCATCCGCACCTAGATGATTTGCACCTTCTCCGTCGTAGCTTGCAGCATCTCTGGTCCTATAAATACTGATGCCCCTAGGTCATTCTAGCCTAGAGGTGATCTGCATGGTTGGATGTATAATGTCTTGTAAGGTGACATCCTCATGGTAGAGTGGTATCTATAGTTATATGAAAACTCCACCAAGGGTAAGTGATCCTCCCAGCTATGACCGAAGTCGAGGACACATGCACAGAGCATGTCCTTGAGAGTCTGAATGGTCCTCTCAATCTAACCATCTATCTTAGGATGTAAGGTGGTGGTCAAGTGAAGCTACATCCCGAAAACCTCCTGAAACCCCTTCCATGACCGGGAAGTGAAATGAGTATCTCGATCGGAGATGATCATCGATGGAACACCATGAAGCCATACAATCTTCTATAAGTAAAGGCATCCCAAGATCTCTACTAAGCCCTGCTCTTTGATCAATAGAAAGTGGGCTGACTTGGTGAGTCGGTTGACAATAACCCAAATAGAGTCGTGTCCTCTGGAAGTACGTGGATGTCCTGTCACGAAATCCATGGATATCTCATCCCACTTCCACTCTGGAAACTCTAAGGGCTGAACCAAGCCAGCTTGAACCTAGTGCTATGCATTCACTTGCTGACAAGTGAGGCATCGAGAGACAAACTCTGCAACTACCTCCTTCATACCTAGCCACAAGTGCTGTCTTCAGAAGTCCTGATGCATCTTCGCAACTCTGGGATGTACTGATAAAGGAGATGTGTGGAACTCCCTCAACACTTCCTCATGAAGTGCAACTGGTACCACGGTACATCCTCTGAAGAGAATGATGTTATCCCCACCTTCAGAAAATCCATCTAGTTCCTCCCCTGAGGATATCTGAGCACGTCGCATCTCACAGTCAATGTCCTCATGTTTTGTCTCTCTGACTCGCTGAAGAAGTGGAGGAGTCACTGTGAGAGACTGCAGAAAGGCTGCTCCATCTTTATCCACAAAGGACATCTGCAACGCAGACAACTTCTCTGTCACCTCTCCTAGTAGTTGAATGCCAGATAATCTGCTGAGAGCATATTCTACAACGTTCCCCTTCCTAGGAGTATAGACTATCTCAATGTCATAGTCCTGGAGGAACTCGAGCCATCATCGTTGTCTCAGGTTCAGGTCCTTCTGTGAGAAGATGTACTTGAGACTCTGGTGGTCAGAGTAGACTGTAAAACGTTCGCCCATAAGATAGTGTCGCCACATCTTCAAGGCGAAGACCACTGCTGCTTACTCCAGGTCATGGGTAGAATAGTTCTGCTCGTGTTGTCTTATCTGACAAGAACCATACGTGATAACTTCTCTCTCCTACATTAGGACACACCCATTTCCGGTCCTGATACATCGTAGTAAACTACGTACCCAACGCCCTCCTCTGGTAGCCTCATGATGGACGCATTGGTCAACGTCTGCCTCAGCTCCTAAAAGCTCTACTGACATCTCTCTGACTAGAAGAAGGGTTGCCCCTTCTTCATCAATGCTAAAAGTGGTGCTGCAACTCTGGAGAAATCTGCCACAAATCTCTGATAGTACCAAGCCAGTCCCAGAAAACTCTGTACCTCCGTCAGACTCCTGGGTGGATCCCAATAAAGTATTGCCTCGATCTTCACGGGATCCACTGCAACTCCAGCCTCTGAGATGATGTGTCCCATAAATTGAACCTCTTGAATCCAGAACTGGCACACAGAGATCTTACCATAAAGCTGGTCCTCTCGGAGTGTGTCTAGTACTACCCACAAATGGTAGGCATGCTCTTCCTTAGTAGTTGAGTAGATCTGTATATCATTGATGAAGACTACGACAAAGCGATCAAGGTAAGGTTGGAAGATCCTGTTTATGAGACTCGTGAACACTACTGGAGCGTTGGATACGATGAAGGGAATAACCAAGAACTCATAGTGGCCATACCGACACCAGAAGGCCTTTTTCAGCACATCCTCATCTCGAACTCTGAGCTGGTGATAGCCTGACCTAAGGTCTATCTTTGAGAACCATCGTGCTCCCTTGAGCTGATCCAAAAGTTTTTCAATCCTCAGGAGTGGGTACTTGTTCTTCATGGTCACATGATTCAGGAGACGGTAGTGAACACATAGTCACAAGCTCCCAACAGCCTTCATGGTGAAAAAAATCAGTTCTGCCTAGGGTGAAACAATGGGTCGGAGATATCCTTTCCCCTATAAGTCCTCCAACTGTACCCACAGCTCACGAAGCTCGGTGGAATCCATCCGATATACTGGAGTAGTTCTCGGTGTTGTCCTAGGCTACAAGTAAATGTAGAAGTCTACGTCTCTACGGGGAGGTAGTCCTGGAACGTCGTCATGGAAATCATCCACGTACTGATCCACCACAACAGGAATACTCGGAATCTGCACATCAATCGCTCAGTGGATGAGACTATCCATCGGATGTGTGATCAGCTTCCCCCTCCTTAGTGTAAGTCCATCATGCACCGCAAATTATCCCTTCCCACTAGTGAAGGGGAACCTGGTCCCATCCGTGCAGATACACCACAATTTGTGCCTAATACAGTCCATATGGGCATGAAATGTGGATAACCAGTCCATACCCAAGATGACGTCGTAAGGCCTCGATGCTGCTACTAGAAGATCCCAGCCAAAGCTCTTGCCTCTTAGAGAAAGCTCACACTGTCGGGACCAGTGCATAATCGTTGAGTCTGCTAACGTAGGAGTCTCTAGCCGTAAGGATCGACAAAAATTTTGTGTCAGAATCTCTAAGCTTTGAACGATGGCAGAGGAAATATAAAAATTACTCACACCTGTGTCTATAAGTACTACAGCAAAGGTGGAGTAGACACAGAAAGTTTCACCAATAATCTCAGGTGCGCCGTGGTTGTAGGCCTCGACTACCTAGAGATGAGCCCGCCTCTGTCCGCTAGCTCCCTCTGGTCAGGGTGGACATCTTGGTGGTGGTGGTGTTAGAGCCTCGAAAAGTCGTCCATCTCCCACTGCTTGGCTAGCTCCTCTCCCACGTCTACATACTCCTGGCGGATCACCACGGCCGAAACTCTACCACTTCCTAGGAGGTCCCTCTACTATCTGCTTCTCTCTTGCATGGCGGGTCAGGTAATCATAAAACATGTGGCCCTGCTCGATGCATGCATAGCACTGCCTGCTCCTCATATAGTTGGCTCTGTCTCGTGTTCCCCGCACAACCGAACCTATATCCTGGGGTCACCCACCTGATGGCCTAGTCCGCTTGGACCTCTGCGACGTCTGTCTACTACCGGCTGTAGAAGACTCTTCTTTGTGTCACCCTTTAGTGGGTCTCAGTACTGATGATTGCTCAACAAGAAAACTATCCACAAGAAGGGCTCTCTCCAGCACCCCCGCCTACGTCAGGATGCTGTGGGGGATCATCAAAGCCCTGATCTCATACCTGAGTCCCTGCTCGAAGGTCCGAGCCCTGAAGAATGGGCCCCGTGCTATATCTGTGGAGTAGCGCAAGAGGTCGGTGAACCTCACTGAGTATTGAGCTACTAGCTTGCTACCCTACTATAGAAGAAGTAACTCCAAAATCCGCACCGCACGAAGGGTGTCTGGAACAAACTCTTAGTGGAAGAGACTCTGAAAGTCTGTCCAGAGTAATGATGCCTCGTCATGCACCTGGAGGATCAAGCTCCACCATCTGCATGCTACTGCATGCAGGCGACTCGCGACAAGGATCACCATGAGGTCTTCTTGTGTCCCTACCAATCTGAAAACTCTCACGATAGCCTCCAGCCAATCCTCAGCTACCTGTGGGTCTGTTTCTCCCCGAAACCTGGGTGGCCTCTGGAAGTAGAACTCGTGTAACTCACTCAGACGGCGTGCACTCTCTGATGCTGGAGCTGGTGTTATCGGTGGCCCAACGGGTAGTGGTACCTCTGGTACCTCCACTCTGATGGGGCCCTACACCGAGGCCTCGTCGCTCGGTGGGATACCATCTTGTACGTAACTCAGAACCCTAGCTGGTTGCCTTCGTGGGGCCATCCTAAAAAGAAACTGGTGCACCATGGTTTAATATAGTATACATGGTGAGATGACACAATGTAATAACAAATAAATATTTTTAAAGGAAACACAAAACCAATCAGTGTTTTCGTGCACTAAGTCAGAAATCAAAATTCAGAGTCCTAGTGTATGGATACGTTGGCTGCCGCACCAACACTAGTTTCCATAAACTGATAACCACACCCAAAACACTTAACACTATTGTCGTTAAAAGAACCAGAGACCAAGTTTTGTGGTATAACTGACTCCACTGATATCAAATTGTCATGACCAGTACTCGGGGCCCGAGCCGTGACTACCCCAATCCCACCTTCCATAGGCCAGGGGCTGGCGACTAGCACCAAAGGTGAATCCCGAATAAAAAGGGAAGACATTTCATTTAAACCTGTAACACACACAGTCTAAACATAAGCAGTAGAGGCATAGAGTACTAAAATAGAAAAGTAAGGTGTGCTGTAAGTAAGTGGACCAGTATACAATCCCAACTGAACAACAAGTACAAGTAAAAAGTGAAAACAACTCCTAGATCGTCAACTGGGAAATCCTACCTGAAGGGTAGGTACAAAACTCGAACAACTCATCCCTGTGGTATGTCCCATTTAGTACAGCTCCGAGAAGCCTCCTGTCTGTCACCCTCAGCCTCGATCAATTCCATCTGTCGTCTTCACATAACACAACAAGGTGCGAGCAAAGCCCATGCAGGGGTGAGTATAAAAATACTCAGTAGGGGACCCCAAAACCCCCAAAGGTCTCTCAGAATCCACAAAGGATAAACCATAGTATAAAAATACAATCACTAGATATCAACCAACCCTACTTAGGAATATTCCCATATATATACCTAAGTTATCAATCATAGTCCAGCTCCAACTCTTGAGCCGAAGCACAAACCATTCTACAAAGGAAGTAAAGTCAATCACCACGATGATAATGCATGAAAGGCATGACTCAGTTCACACAAGTATACATATTTCTTAGAGTGATAGATTTGATCAGATGTAGTCACTGATTCATCTAAGCTATCAGACTCACACAGGATACAGGACCAGCTAAGCTGCCGGACCCACACAGGATACATGACCAGCTATTCTGTTGGACCCACACAGGATACAAGAACAGAAGTCAGAACTATCAGTCCGATGGAGGATCCCGGTATAGTAGTCATTTTTGACGAACCCATGGAGGATTCCAGTATGGTAGTCATCACTGTCGAACCCACGGAGGATTCTAGTACGGTATCGACACAGCCATCCCTAGGGTTCCCGCACACTGCACGCTCAATTCCGGGAGGGTCCACTCCTCGAGCCCAATGTCGATACATCAAAAATCACGAAGTCCTGATCTTATGTATTCCATAGTTCATTTTAATCATAAGGAACCCGACGATACAGACGGTATGTCAATATGACACTCGGTCTGAGAGTTTTTGGAATTTCTGTTCTAGGGGCCCGATTGGATTTACAATCGATCCAAACCCTGCCATTTTCCAAAATTATACCAAACTCACTTAAAGTATCCAAAAAGTACCGCCTCGTTGCGAGGGTCCCAGTTCCATAGACAGCACATTGATCGGACGCGCGGTCTAGGAGTTATTCGCGTTTAAATGAAGACATACCCAGCTCGTCAAGCCCAGTGGGCTGGCGGGTCGGCCCGATTCGGTCCAGAAAGTCTAACCAGGATGGGGTTCGGCTCGGCCGTGTGGGGCGTGGCCACCCACGGACCCAGCCCGCACTGTGGGCTGGTCTGGTTCACTCAGAGGCGCCGCCTCCTCCTCTGCCCCGGCCGGCTGTAGCCGGCCGGTTCGGTCCAGGGCACGCGGCACGCAGACGCGGTCAGCAGTTCTCCTCACGCGGTGCCTGCGGGCGCTGCAGTTCTCCATCCAGGCCAGCACGCGGCCGGCCGGTTCGCCTTGCAGAGCAACCCATGGACACAGGCCACGTCCT
This sequence comes from Viscum album, assembly GCA_963277665.1. NCBI lineage: Eukaryota > Viridiplantae > Streptophyta > Magnoliopsida > Santalales > Viscaceae > Viscum > Viscum album. The sequence goes on from OY728162.1 coordinate 712,297,359, forward strand.
CCTCCACGCGGTGCTTGTAGGCACCGTGGTTCTCCAGTGGGCCGGCTGGATAGGATGGTTGGTCGTCCCGCGGACCAGGCAGCCCGAGCGGCATTCGGTCCCTCCACGTGGCCGGTGCATGGCCGCCGCCACCGCCTCCACTCACCGGTGCCACTACCCGATGACCCACCTTCTGTGGACCACCAGGTTTTCTCCGGTGGTCGGAAATTGGATCCGTCTGCATCGGGGGTCCTCCTGGGATTCCGCCCTCAGTGCTAGAGCCTCCAGATTCCATCACTGCAACTTTGGTTTGTCGCCCACGAAGAACGCAACAAGGCAGATATGCATAGGGGTTGGTCCTTATTCGGGTCAACTCGCTCCCTCTGCGTTAGCATTTAATTATGGGGGTACACAATAAATGGATCACAAGATTAATAAATCCCATTTTAACCCGCAATAAAGACCTCCCACAAGAACGAACGATCCATGGTTCAACCTGTTCATGGGTTGATCCTCGTTCATCATTTTCAATCATAATAATGGGGGAAAACACAAATGGAAACAAAACCCTACTTGTAATCAATGTTCACTCGGCAGAGTAACAGGAAGACGACGTCGTTCCGTTGACGTCGAGAGGAGATGAAGTCATCATTGGTGACGTTCTTCACGGGCAGCGTCAACTCCTTTAACGCGGATGGAGGTCGTTGGAGATGTTAGTCATGTTCTTCATAGGAAGAACACTCTCTTTCTAATTCTCCAAAGCTCCACAAAGGTATTATGTGCCAACCAACATTAAATAAAATAACACCAATAATTAATAGGACATATTAATGAATTCAAAAAGATTCAAATTCATTAAGTTACGTCCATTAATTAAAAAGGTGGTTTGGCTCATTAATTTGGACGGAGGAGGTGAAGAGGCTCCAAAATAAATATAGGGAGTGTTTCATCCACCTTAATTGGGGGTTCATGGAGTTAAAGGGGAGTTTAAGGGGTTTCAAGCTAGTGGGTCCCACCACTAGTTATATCCTCCCAAGGGAGGTTAGGGTGTGGTGGGTCCCACCTCTAACCTCCTCTTAGAGAATTTAACCACCTAAAATAAAAATAATCCATCACCGAGAAGTCTAACTTCCAAACACGCTAAAATGCAACTGTAGTAAAGGTCCCATTAAGCCTATACCGGCACTATGGGTTCAACGGTATTTTCATATTTCAATTATGAGCACCGGTGCTAAAGGTATAAATTCCCGCACGTACGTTTACTGAATGTACCCAAACAAAACTTCAAAAATTGATTCCGGGCACACCGGGCCTCAGAATCAGGCGCCGTCAGAAACCGCGGACTCATAAAATTCCCATGTATTTATTAAAAAAACATTCTATGAGATTTTCGGGTATTTACAAATCTAGTTAAATAATTCACCTTAGTTATGTTTACTGGTTTAGTCCATTCATTAATTTCATTTTCTTTTATTGGAACAACTATACTTCCATACATGGTGATAATATATCTACGAAAAGAATATTCCTAAAAATATAATTCACACATTCAAATATTCCCATAGTACATTATTCCTATAAGATTCTCATGAATGATCTTCATGTGATTATCATGGTCCTCATATCATTCTGAATTATCCAACATACCATCATTGAACACATTAATTAAATTATCAAGTTAATCTTATAAAAATATGTTCGTTAGATCCATAAAAATAGATTGTGCATTAGTAAATCCAAATGGCATTACATTAAACTTGTAATGACTAAAGATATTTAGAATTTCTATCTTAAAAATATATTCCTTATTTAATCACAATTGATGGTACCCATATTGAAGGTTAATCTATAAATATTATTGAGATCTATGATGATGTTCAAAATATTCATAAATGAGCAGGTGAGGATACCTGTTTGTTATCATAATGTCATTTATTTCCCTAACATATATACACAACCTCTGGGATCCATATTTCTTCATAATGAAACATAAGGGCTCTCTGAGCTACAACAATACGGTGAATAAATACCTTATGACACAAATCCAATAATTGTTTCTTCATATACCATAATTCCATAATGATAATTCTATAGTTAATCCTTGATATTGGTCTTCTTTCATGGATTAATTCAATGAAAAAAATCAACTTTAAGATCTAGTGGAAGTCTGAGTATATACTTAGGAAATAAATCAATGAATTTCTATACAATAGGCACATCTTATATTTGTAAATTACCTTTCACATCTATATATTGTGTTTTTTATTCATCCCCAATAATCTCATTCAAAAGTATTACTAGGGTTGGATCTAGACATGACTCAGATGATGATGTATCATCTATAAAGATAATGGATTGAACATCTTCATTATGAATCACAATTTACTTCTCTTTAAAATATTGTATTTCATCATATTTTGAAAAACATTCCAAACCTAAGATTAAATCAAATTCATACATAGGTAATATAATAATATTATTAAATAAATAATTTTTATGTTTCTGAATTAGAATTTTCTGACACATCCTTGTCATAGTTTGATTTCTACTTGGAGTTTTGACTAATATCTTCCTTTTTGAATCTCATTCAAAATATCTAGTTTTCATTGAAAACGAAGAAAATATAAATTATTCTGATGATCCATAGTCAGTAAAAGAATTATGTAAATACAAGGATACCACCATATATTTGGGAACATTAACATTTTTTGTTGTGGTTACAAAATCTTGGACTTCCCCCATGGCCTTTTATATAGTATATTCCCATGATGATTGGGGAATTGGTTTTAATAACCCCCATTTTATTTATAGTTTAACTAGTGCATAGAAGTGGTCTCTTCCTTCCCCTTACATTAAGGATCTATATAACACTTTTTATATAGTTTTAATGCACTTTGATGACCACCCATAATTTTATAGGATATTTAATTCTGTAATACTTATATGATGGAAATTTCTTCATTTTATTCTTATTTTTTGACGCATTACATTTTTTATTGGTGTTTAATAAAACCTTTGATTTTCTTGTTTCCCCTAATTATACTGGAACTAGTAAATTCTATATGAATTTAGATGGAACATTAAATTATATCAATATATGAGGAGAAAGCTTGAGAAACTTATTCCTTTTTGAGACATTGTTTAATTTCATCCAATAAATGCTAAATATTTCATTTTTATTCCATATGTAATAAAAATATCTTTATAGTATTTTAATGGAAGCCTCATACTCCATAAGATGTTATTAATTAATTTTATTTAAGATAAAGAACATTGTCCTTAATTATGTTTGTTAAAAATAAGGGAATAATTTAATGAAGAATGTTACATTAAAAAATATCTATTCCATGAGTTATATTATATCTTCCTCAATTGTATTTTAGATAAATAAAAACCATTTATTGTAATATTTCTTGAGATAATATTATTCCACTATAATATTTTCCTTTCCACAAGAACCTAATTCTAGAAATATCATTTCAAGGTACTTAATCCATTGCTCAGATACCATGGTGTCGTAGTTCAACTAAATGATGTCTGATTTTATTGTATGATATGAACCAATATAAAATATAATGTTTCTATATCTGTGAAAGGTTATTAGTAATATCATGGGTTATCTTATCTAATATAGGAATAATCTTCTCAACTCTAACACAACTCCTATTAGACTTCTGAATAGGGAAATTTCTACATTGACAACAAGTTTTGATTCCATTATTTCTACAAGGATAAATATCTAAAAAATGGAATATACTGAATTAATTCAAAAAAATTATTAATTTTAAATCATAATGTATAAATATATATATAGTGTAACACTTAACATAAATACAAAATTTATGCAATGTTAATTTGAGAATAATAAACATGGTTTCTTTGGTAATGTCTAAAAATCATAAAAATATATTCAAATATTTCATAAATATTTGTAAATAAATTTTAATTAACCAAATCATATATCCAGGGAGTTTCAATCCAACTGTGTTGTAATGGAGTACTCAATGTGTAGTAGAATTATAAATGGGATATATTGAAACAAAATCCATTATGGTTTATTACACCTATATGATTCTGTTCCAAAACTACTCCCCTTGTATTATACGGACAAGAATATATATGTAAAAAAACCACATAATTACTATATTAACCAAAACTTATGATTTTATTTGAAAATTTTACATATCATCAAATTTTTTCATAGGTTAATGTTTGCTAATCTATATTTTATAAAATTTATTTCCTGACATTTCAACAAAAATATCTCTAATACTAACTTCAGTAACCCTAACCCATGTAACCCAGAGAAAGTGTCTACATTATTATATTGTAATAGATCTATGGTTTTGAATACTAATGTAAATATCATTTTAGTAATCATAGAAAACCAAATACATAGTGGATACCTATTTTTCATTGTGAATATATTATAAAATAGAAAAGGAAAATGCTTGACATACTCAAAACACATTTAGTGAATTCAAATTCATATAATCTGGAATGAGAAAAAAATAATGTTGTGATTAAATACACCATATGGGATAGATATAGAGTAATTCATCCTTGTAAATTAATGAATAACCAATATAGGATGGTAAATTACTGAAAACACATTCTATTAAATAAAATTTTGATGAATAAAAAATGCATCCATGTATATTATTAACATAATTCCCAATGATGGAAATTCTTAATGTTAATTGAAATGATCTCATAAATTATGATATATATTCCATCAAGAACTTGTGGATTAACAGTTTAATCGATGACTATCTGTCCACTAAAAACAAATTTATTTTGGTAAAATGAAATTTCTCATGTGACCTATCAAGACATTGAGGGGATAACAATAACTATGTCACCCAATTCAATTAATATACAATGTATTAATTAATTATTTAATGATAAAATTAATTAATAAAGTATATTACTTATAAATAAATGTTCATATTTAATATATAATTCAAAATATCAATATTTCCCTAGTCAATAAATTAACATTAAAAGTAAAACATTATATGTGGAATTGACAAACAAGTTAAGAAATAATGATATCCATGATAAAGAATATGAATATTTATGGAAATTTTAATTTACAATAATCATAAAAAGTGACTATTTCAAGACAAAGATAATGACCATAAAATTAATAAGGGATAAGAGTAGACCATAAATACAACAAATATATAGGCCTCGAAATAAAATTAAATCCTTCATAGAAATAAAGAAGATGGATGAAAAATATTAAAATAAGAATTCGTTTAAGATTTTTCTTTGTGAAACCATTAAAATATGTATAATATGCTAAGTATCATAAAATGGATATAGTGGTGGGAATGTCTGTTAGCATAATATATGTTAAGAAATATTAATTTTGACTTTTTTAGAGAATGTCTAAAATAAAAATTTTAGAAAACATTAGAAACAATACCTTTTAAATTTCTTTAATAATTAAGGAATAAATTAAAGTTTCCATCAAAAATTATTTTAGTAATAAAATGGACTAAATTATAATAATTTTTAAAAATATGGTTATGGAAGAAATACAGACATGATTATATGAGGAATAAAAATTATTTTTATTTGAAATAATTTATTGGATCATTCAACAGAAAAAGATATGACATATTATAAGAAATTGTTTAAATTCTATAAATACCCTAATTGTTAGAAATTTATTGTATCTTTTGAAGGATAAACAATTATATTATTTCAATGAAAATATAAGAACTCATAAAATAATGTGATCATATAAATTAAAATAAAACCTCTTTAGTATCTTTTTAATTGTAAACCATTGCAATGATACAAATGTATTGAAACATTAATCATAAATATTATATGTGATGTTTTTGAAAATATTTCAGAGTGTCATTATATACAAATCATAAAATTGAATATGTTCATAATGAAAAATATGTTCCAATGTGGTTAAATTTTAAATGAAATTTCCTTATCTCATTCTTCCCTTAAATTGAAAGTTATTTAAACTCATTTATATCAGTTTATATCTTGTTAATACTTTATACTAGAACTATATTAAAATATATAATATCATATAAGATTATATTATACCAAATGTTTACTCTTTCTTTAATAATATTTAATTAGTTCAATTGTTTGGAGTACTAACTACTTCATTTTCTCAGGAATAAATTTTCATGGAAGTTACAGTTACAGTACCTGGGATGTAGTTACATTATATAAATAACTATAGAAATGTAACAAATACTATATTACCTAATTATTTATTTTTTATAAAAAATCTCAAATGTTTTACATGGAAAATACATGGCATCTCTTTGTGGAGACTGTAGGCCATATGTTAGAAAGTTTGGTGATATCAATTCTTTAATTGTTGAAAAACTAAGAAAAATGATGATATATTAATTTTTTATAATCAATATAATTTCCTAAGTATTATATATATACATTATTTCCATCGTTAAAACTATCCATGTGAGTCTATGATAGAAAATAAATTACATCGGTCCACGAATTGGTAGTCCTCTGTACACACAAGTGATTGTTTTATTACCCACATAATGCCAAAGGGTATGGATAAGTATTATAATATAAAAAATTATTATATATTAGTTTATGGGGTATATTTGTTTTAATATAATTTCAATTTTGAGATATATTTTTTTGTTAAAAAAAGAAGTAAAAATAATGTGCTTGGTGAAGACAATTACCACATAATAGAAGAACAACATTTGGAATGCATTTTATTGACACTAGAATTTGTATTATGATAATAATATAACCTCTAAAATATATATATTTATTCTAGTAATTTATTTAATCATGGGATTATTGAGATAATAGGATTAAGAGGTTTGAATAAGTGAGGGAAGGAGGCGACTTTTATAAATGGGGTGAGTGACTCAATTGTAATTATTCATAGTTTTTCATGAATTTTGTGTAACCTTAAAGAAAGTACTCATAAACGTGATCATATTCGAATAAGAAAAAGTTGTTTTCAATTTAAACCCAAAATATCTAGTTTTAATATGTTTTTAGGCCATTATGACCCTCACATTTTTTGTCTATCCTACAATGAACCCATTTTTACCATAAATGTTGTAATTATTTTTTAGTATTCATTTTAAAATAGTGAGAATATAATTGAATTTCAATAACCATGAAAACTTGGGGATTAACAATCAAAACGAAAAATAGATAAAACTACGTAAAAATTAATTCATGTGGAAATCATAAAATATGATATTCTTTTCACAATTTTGAAAAGACAGTCAAATAAATAGAAAATGATTCGTATGGAAAACATTTAAAAATATTCACTTAAAATTAGTGTAATGGAAGATAAATTTAATATAAATTGAACTTATGAAATCAAATATGTATATAAATCGAGAACTATAAAATATTATAATCAATATGGATAAGGTGGAGAAAGATTCCTGAACAAAAAAAAAGAAAATGATGATAATATTTTTTATAATTATTTTAGCTGAATTGTGAACCAAATGTAGGTGAACATTTATGAATACATTAAAAAACTAGATAATAAATATATAAGAATATAATATATAGGTCTTTACAGGGAAATAAATTTATATTTTCTAATATTCAAATGTTGTCATAAAATTTTTCAATCATAAAGTGAGATTCAAAAAGAAAATATTAATTCATGGTAACATTTGATTAAAAATCCTTGGAAAAAAGAAACTGGAGATGACTGTGTAATTCCCATTAATTAGATGAAAATTATTATTAATGATATCCATGTGATTTATATACACAAAAACTTCTAGCAAATATAGAGAATATATATATGAAGGAAAATTGAGAATGAAGACCCTTCCGTATACATTAGAATACCATGAAAATTATTTGCCATCCTCTTTAATAAAATTAATCAAATTTAATATTAATTTGATAAAAAATTAATATATATTATAGTTTATATTATTCTGTTATATTTATTAATTATTCAGTTATTTATTTTTTTCATCATCAAATATTTACCATTTCGATTATCTCATACCGGTTTCACAATGGTGATCTTGTTCCTAGATCAATAGTACCAACTTCACCATTAACATATTATTCAATAATTCTGAGTGATTTTTTTCAATGATTTATATAGTCCCATTTTCATAGGATGAAATTTACACGTAGGGTTCAGGTGAATGGAATCCCTGAGGAGCATGTTTTAGGCATTTAGCTATGAGACAATTTTTTTATATTGACAATTTATTTTCCTGTACCACATAAAAAACCATATTTATAAAATATATTAGTCTTTAAAATATTAGAATACTATTATTAACTCAATTATATTGATTCATGTTTCCAATTTTGATGCTAATATAACATCATTTATGTAGGTGTCCAAACCAACCCAATCAAGAACATGTTATACTAACTATTTAATAAAAGTATAGAGTTTTAATAATATCATATAATAATGAGCATAATGATTTTAATATAATTTAATTATTTTGAAAAAAGATATTTAGAAAGAGTGGAGAAGATTAGGTAATTGAAAACGTTGGTGATGAAATAGTCAAATAGTTTAATGAATTCCCTTATACGCGATATGGGATCCTTCAAATTGAATGAATTAGACTTCATTACATGAATAATAAGATAAACAATGTTTATGAATGATTTATGATAAGAGAAATTGGTATGTATTATAGATATATTTGGTGTAAAATAATAGTTTTCATGTTTTATAGGAGCAGTCTATTTATATGTAAATTTTGAGTGAAATTTCGACGAACACTCATTCTTTATGGTGTAATGGTGTCATTTTATCATGGTAAGTGAATAAAAAGTGAAACATAATGGTGATGGGTCATGAATCCATTAATCAAATCTTTTGTAGAGTGTTTTCTTGATATTTTATGTCTTTAAAACTTATTTTAGCTATTTAACTTTTACCATAATAACACATTTTTTACCTATGTAACTTTTTTATACAGAAAACTTAAATTGACCCACAAAACTAATTTTTCTGGATGGAATATAAATTTTGATCCCTTATAGTTAAAATTTGTATCTAAATATTTGAAATTTAAATTTTCAATATATATATATATATAAACAATTTTTATAGAAATTTTTATTTTAAAACATTATTATTTTTTATTTTATTTCATTCCAAATCGAAATTAATTGAGTATTAATATGTTTGTTTATATGTTTAAACATGAAAATGTATTACTAATTTATAAGAGATTAATTTAAATTATTTTTATAAAAATAAATTACACTTAAGAATATAGTTTTAAAAAATTAATCATTTCACATTAAATAATATTAACAATATCTCATTATTATTAATTATATATCTTTTTACCCTTTAATTTTATAATAATCAATATTAAATTATTATTTTTAATTTTATAAATACATCATATCATTCATTAATAATAAAAATTATTATATTAATAACTAAGGAATAAAAATATATAATAAAATATATTAATTGAATATGATCTTTTGTTTCATTATATTTTGATTGTGAATATTTTTACGTTAAATTAGTTATTAAAATTTATACAAATTTAATATTCTAATTTTAATCATGCATATTTAATGACCATGTATCCAATTACCATATATCAAATAATCGTATTTCCAATGACCAAATATTCAATGAACATATTTACAACAATCATATATCAAACAACTAAATTTCCAATTGCCATATATATAACCATCATATTTCATTCTACAATATAGAATTAAATATGTTACTAAAATATTTCAACTTATTTATTTATAGATCTCTAAAAAAATTTAATATATATTAATTGTTTTAACTTATTTAAATATTTATAATTAGTGTTATGATATTTATGACAATCCACGAGGTTAAATATTTTAAGTTCATAGTATTTTTATATAAAAATGTTTTTAATCCACTTAATTTATTTCTAATGATGATTCATATTTTATTTTCATAATGTATTATTTTTTATCTTGTATCATAATATTATATTTAAAAAAATTCATCCTGATTTATTTAGTTTCGTGGTTCATGTGAAACAATATATTTTTCACAATATATATTTGATTGGAAATAGATAACAAAATCCTGGGGAGTTAAAAAAGTGGAAAGAAAGAATCAAATTCTATAAAATGTTCACTATATAGGTGTTAATATAAGGACAAGACTATAAGAATTACATAATATTGAATTAAATAAATAATTCACATTGAGGATCTTTTCAGGATTAGAGTTTTAGAGAATTATCCCATTATTATAACATATTAACTTGAAAATTACATGTAGACAATACTACTTAGTATCCATTTTTTCATCAAATAAAAACTCTTAAAAAACATGTCTACTTCAATGTTTTAGAAGGCATGACTTTTCCTTGATCCCATCCTTGACCCTATTCATCATTAAGTACTGTGGAAAACATTTCAAAAACATGTTATGAGAATAAAAGGCTCTTTACGGGTTATAAAATAAAGAAGGAAAACATTATCCCTTTAATAAATACAAATCAATGAAACCATACTTTTCAATCATAACCTACCATAAAAAATAATAAGATTTATGAATAACACACAGACATCATAAATCATAAAGGTAACTTATGGCATTCATAACATACAAACATTTTAGCTATCACAGCTATATATAGAGTTGCATTTGGAATACCCATAAAATTGTATTCCTTAAATCTATTAGGAGAAACATTAACATTTAACTCTATAACATTACCTAATGCGTTGAAAAGGTATCTCAGGCTCACCCACCCTAATTTTATCACGGAAGCACCCATATATGTATACAGTGACAAATAACCATAACATAATCATAACACATAACACAAGAAAAAAAATGAAAGATAAAGTTCCCACAACCCAATCACAATATATCAAATCATGATATTGAAATAAACAATGATTTATCAAACCGTTATCAAAACCATTTACCACATTTAATAATGATATTTTTGAATCAAAATGTCGCATAACAATTTAATGATTTTAATTGAATTATCTTTTGAAAATATTAATTTCCATATAAATAAATCCTAAAAAACACTTGGAAAACATGGACATTAATGATAAATATTCAGAAGAATAAATCTTTAGAACCATTAAAATGATATTATAGTTAAAGAATATTTAAAAAAATTTGAGACGCTTGAATACAAATAATTGAGGAATAACATTTAATTAGAACTTCATAATATCAAGAGAATAAAGGTATTCATGATATTATATTCCAAAGGATAGTATATACACTATATAAGAGTGAAAAGGTGCATAACTATATTGATGTTTCAATGGAATGTATATTGAGATGAAATCCCTTATAAAAACTGTATCCTTAGATTAAGGATAAATAAATTAAATAATAATATTTGAAAAATAATAATACACTCAATATGATTGGATATTCGTTGTAAATAAATCAGATGACATTCATAGATATTCTTTTTAAGAAAAAACCAATGACATTGATCTTTAACTCAATAAATGGAAATTGAGTAAAAATTACTCATATCAAGTTCATATCGATGACTTTAGAATTTATGAATGAAGTGATTATGTGTATCAAATGTATATCCACACAAAGGGGATTGGAAGTTACAAAATAAAAAAATAAACAATGATTCCACACATAATCATAGAATGACATAATTAAGAATTAGAAGATTAACCAAAGGAATGGAAATTGGGTTAAAAGGTTCTCTTTCAGAAATTTGGTAGCCTAACAACATCACATTAAAATTTAGAAAATTATTTGATGAGAGAAAAAAGAGTATCTAATCACATGGAAATAAAATTTAGAGTAATAATGATATATATGAACATATCCCAACATAACAAGATTTAAATTAAGACATAATGAAAAGAAGTCTTTTAAAAGAGGAGGGTGCAAGGTTCCCTTAACGATTTGGTAACATACGAAACATACACCCCCTGAGAGAAGGATAATTCAATGAATATATAAATAACCATAAATTAAAGTATATTACATAAGGAATACAAACATTGAAATTACATACACCACACAAAAGTAAATATTGGAAAATATAGCATGAATCTCACATGAATAAAATATGAGATGAAAACCCATTACCACATTATAATCAATCGACTCATATGAAAAAAAGTTAATAACCAAAAAATGAGTAACAGAATACCATTAATGTAAAGTGAATCATGATAATATATATCAAATGGAAGTACACAATACACCACATGCAATAAATAAGTGACGAACAATGGAAATCTCACAAAATGAAAAGTGAGATAAGAAACCCCTTACATCATGTCCTACATGACTTGTCTGTTCCTTGATCTTCCTAAATAATATACTTAAGTTAATTTATACATGATTAATAACCCTTTTTCATTTTTATTATTCCATTTGTATCACTTCTTACCATGTTATAAATATTATGTAATCATTTAATTAAATAATGGTCGTTTTGTCGATATTTGGTACTTGAGTAAAAAATCAACAACTTATAAATTCATGTTTTCCTTGTGGTATAGATTCAATTATCTCAAAAATTATATTCATAATTTATATATCAAATATATCATATATTTCCAGTATATATACGTATTTATAACATTACCTAACATTTGGAGATAAGAAATGAAATGCATCGTTCATGGAGACGGTAAGTCGTACGTACGCATGAACGCTACTTTCATTTATATTTAATATTTTAATTGAATTAAAACTTAATGATACATATTTATATTATAAATATAGTATAATATCATATATAATATCAATAACTCCATCTTTTATACTTCCCACGTACGGTATGAACGAGTCATATCACTTTGAGCGGGCGGTAGTCCACACTTCCTCAAATGTAATTATCTCGTTTCCTCATAATGGAAACCATGAAGGTATTCTATAAATTAAAAATAAAGAAGCATAAATAAAACATATACATAATATATCTTATATAAAAATACATTTCCATCATAATTTCCACCATAAGTGGCAGAAGGAGATAATTGAATAATCATCTTTTTGTGAGGTGTTAGTTTTCCATCCAAAGAAACAGTATGTTCTTTACCCATTAGATTGAGGTGTGTGTAAGTGTAGTTAGAATAAATATCATAACAAAATCCTAGTATATTTTAGATATTGGTTTTGTTATAAAATAATGGAATAAAAAGAGTTTATGGGGTTGAAGAAGTAAAATAAAACAAAATAACTTAAGAGAAGACGTTGCCTTTAAATCAGGTAACTCCCTCTGGTTTGAACCAAAAGGGTTTCTTGAAGTGCCTTCTGCTTAAGGTAAGGATTCTAGGAGGAAGATAAGGATGTAGGGAGATTAATTGGGTAGATTTTGGATGAGTCCTAAGTCTTGATAAGTGTGAGGAATGGGTTAGATGTGAGGGCTTTTTATAAGGGGGGGGAGGGGCTCTTTAGGAGAGATTGAAAGTATTATTTAATTATATAATTATTTTCTGGTTGTAAAGATAAAAAAATTATTAAGGTCGAAGATAATATGAATCTTGGTCAAAATAAAATCATCTAATAATAATTGGATAGGTTTTGGATATTATTTTAATCATTATAATCTTATTTATTTACATCATTTATTAATGAGGTAAACACTGCATCATTATTGTGTCATAAATAATTTAATTTATTTGATGTATAGAAATTATAAAAAAATACCATGATGTAGGAAATTGTTATAGTTTCATAAAGAATATATATATTCTATATGATAACTTATATTAACCTATGTAATAAATGAGTTACTAAAAGAATCTTTTGTTAGTCATTTTTGTCTTTAGTTTAAATTAATTAATATAAAGTGTCACTATCACACTTAAGTGGCCCCATGGGGTCCCAAAATTGATCAATGGATGCCCATGGTCGGTTATGTATCAACAAATAGTATTAGGACAAATTTTTTGGGTAATGTTATATTATTATAATAATATTTTTTTACCCTTATTTACTAGATATAACCTTTAACATTTGAAAATAAAATATTTTCTGATGTAAATATTCCTAATGTCTAAAAATAAAAGATACCTCTTTACACAATTTGGACCTGATGATTAAAAATATGGAATCCATTTTACCAAATTCGAAACACATAAGTGGCACAAAGTAATTTAAAATTAATTCTCATTGTCAAAAAAAGCGTGTTTTTTAGAAATAATAACTATCAAAAGATTGACACTTGTTTAGGACCAATTTCAAAGTGAAATTACATCCAATGAAAAAAATTGGATTACACGGTAAAAATATAATCTAAATGCAGTTTAAAAATAATTAAAAAGATAATCTAACCATATAAATAAATTTGATTAAATTTTAGTTTTGAATTAGAATACCGTATTATCCACTATTCATCAAAAATTAAATACTAAAATTTTACCCAAAGTGAATTTTGATGTCCCGATTCTAAAGAAAAATTTTATTTTGTCAAATATAACATATAAAAGCAACCCAAACTAGATTTAAAGATGATTCTCCATCATAAGGAGGTAAATCGACCTTTTAAAGTATATTAGAGTATTTATGCTTAAAATTAGATTAATTCACATTTTAAGCCTCTAACATTAATTGGATAAATGTAAAAACATTTAACAAAGTTGAATAATCATATTGTATCTAGTTTTTTTTATTCCCACCAACACAACGGCTAGGCGATAAGTACCATTTTAAAAAAAAAATATTTAATTATTTTTTTAGTATGACATATCCTTGTGTGCAACGTAAGATTTCAAAGAAACTCGTTGTTGCTTATCAGGTATGAAATCAAATATAGAAACACCTATAAATTAAAATTCATATTTAATTCACAAAATATAAAAAAATATGAAAATTTCATATTATTTATTTACTTGGGATGTTACAGTGAAAGTTTCCACAAAGGATATCCATCTCACATTTTTCTAATACTCCTCAATATTGAAATAAAACTATATATTATTACTGATGGTTGATCCCTAGAAAATGGTATATAAGAAGTATTCCTCCAGGAAACTCATTGCACCAAAAGAATCGACATTTGAATGCTAATAAATAGTAAATATACAATGAATTATCTATATTAGAGAACTCATTAGATGAGTCCTTTTGGTATTTTTAGGCCATTATTACTCATCAAATAAGAGAACAAAATTTTCAATATCTAATGGGCCTCATACATTAGTGGTTCCAATATGAGATATCCATATTATTCTATTCTAAAAAAAATAATGGCTATGAATACCAATGATAACCCTGAAATGCACCAATGATATGGTCCAATTATTCTTTCCAAGTATGAATTGATCATCCTTAGATTTAATCTTCATATTTGTAAAATACAATGTTGTCTAGAACCAATATGACTCCTCCCATAAATGAGAAATATGATCTAACTGTAACCCCTAGAAATTTTTCATGATGTAATCCTCTAAGGAAATATACTAATTGAATAAGTCTATATATTAACTGATGTTTTTACTTATAGTTGGTGTCACATTATGTGTTTCATAGTGACCAAAATTGATATATTAAAGATAATAAGTATATTAAATATCATACATTATCTTTACGAAATAATTATTTGTTTGTGAATGGAGGCTTTAATTGGGAAACTAAGTATATAATTTGATTTAGAATTCTAGGTGATCCATATAAGAAATTTAAATCCCATTCACGTCAATTATAGGGGTACTTCACTGTAATGGGAAGATATTAGTTGAGTTAAATTAGTTAAATTATTTATATAGATGTTCTATACATGTAACAACCCATATAATCTTTTCTATAATAATTATCCTAGGTTATATAAACAAACCTTAGGGTCAATAGTGCTATTGTTGAGTGTTTATTCAGTGAAAATTATAGGAGGATCATGTATCACTTATTAGAATCAACTGAAACCATCATAAGAATTAATGATGACCCATTATTCAGTAGAGATAAATCCAAAAAAATGGTTTTTTTATTTGATGATATTCTCTTCATTATTTTATATTTTTTCATGGATTAGTTATCTAGTTATGAAATCATCTTATACAACGTTAATGAATGGATTTTTATTAATTTAATTGTTTCACCAAACCTAATTTTTTTTCGATTATTTTAGATATTTCCAAATTGATATATGTTTTTGGGATTGAAATTAATGACTTAGTTTTAAACAACCATCATTGAAATTTCCCTATTCATTATACCCATCTCCCCTTTGTCTTTACATATTCATCATTGCCCTGCAATATGTTAGTGATTCAACTACTAACATGATTCAGGATGTGATAAAACAAAAATTTGTTTTGTTTTTTTATCATCAACGATAATGATGGTTATTTTTTATATTAATATGGAGCAAAAATAGATCATGAATGGTGGATCAAGGAATGAACCCTCCAATAATGATGAACGATGTGAGAGGATTCATGAGGGTTAATAGTAATCCCCAATTCCTTCCACTAACGGTCAAAAATTGATGACTAGAAGTGTTTTGTTCAATTTGAGAATCATGAATGAAGATACTAGTTATATTTGTTGAGAAAATTAAGGTAACATAAATATTTGGAATGAAGACATTACGATCTATAAAATTACAGACTATATGCCATGAATTATAGAAGAGAACACACCATGTTGTCTACTTTCTAAAATAACAGGGATTTTAGACAATGTTTAATATCAAATGACTATATAGAAGGCCTAAAGGCAATGTAACTCTAACTTGATACTTATGTCTGTTCATAGAGTACATCTCTATGACCCTAAGTGGTCTTATAAACCCTATTATTGATAGAAAAACTATGAACATGGTTTCCACCCACTAAGTGGAGTAGAAGGACAGGACTATGCATAGACATGGGAGTATATGGCATGTACCCCAAGGGACATGTAGATATCCTTTCTTAGAAGGTTCTACCTACCATATTACCATTATTGAAACATTGAATTAGACTCATGAGTAGTCCTTCCTGAGTGTAATTACTTACAGGACATGATTGTATACTTTTTTCTATTACTAGATATATTACATGAGGTAGGGTGAGAATTTTAAACCTTCTATAATGGTTTGATTATGTTGATAATCAAGTGTAATCTCCAAAGAAACATTTGGGTTATAAACCCTTTGACACTACATTTATGTTCGGGAGTAAGAGCACCTTTTAAAAACCCAGGAGTTGATGAAATCGTTTTATTTAAACTATATTTAATCTTTCAATTATTATGAATTTAAAGAACCTATGAGTTTATCTTTCATTACACACAACACCACGTTTTTTATGCTTCACGAGTAATACTGACTTTAAAATAAACATGACTTTTTTTTAAAATTATTATTTAATATGATAGTTATCACATAAATGTTGGAATGGTAGGTATCAATAGGATTAAATATATTATGAAAGTATAAAGTTAAAATATGTATATATAATGATTTTTTTGGTGAACAATAAAATAAAAATAATTTTTTTTTTGAAAATTAATAAAATGATTCTCTAAAAATTATTTTTATTCCAAAAACATGTTCTACCTCTAAAAATTATAATTTTTTTTTCAGAATAACATTAATGAAATTTATATAGTATATAATCAATCAAAATTTTATCAATTTTCTTATGTTTTTTATATAAATGAGATAAAAATAAATCCAATTTTACTCAAAAAAATTATATTTTTATAAAAGTAGTTTTGTCACTTTTTTGAGCCCCAATTTTAAAACTAATTTTGGAAACCCTTTGAAAAATAAAATTAAAAAATAAATTCATCATTTACATAATTATATCAACATTTTCATATGGTAAATTATTTTTTAATTTTCTAAAAGGATTAATTTTTTTATGAATAGTGAAATGTACTAAATTTTAATTGAAAAGTTCCTTTGTCGTTAAAAATATTTATAAATATTAATTATATTTGAAATTCCGTTTAAATTAATATTTTTTTCAATTATATATATATATATATTGATCCAATTTAGTTCATTTTAATCACCTTTATATTGAAATTGGATATAAGAACATCATAAACATTTAAACATTTACTATTTGAAAACCCTATATTTATTCATTTCTGCAAAATAATTTTTAAATAAAATTTTACCACATATATTATTTAAACAAGGAAAAAATATGTAATATTTTTAATTAAAGTATTTTTTTATTTAATATGTTCAATTAATTTTTTACCAAAATAAATTTTATAAACAATAAAAATTAATTACAGTGGTTAACGTAAAAATGGGTTTTCAGGGGGTGTTGCTCTAAATAGATAAGGAATAATATTACCTAAAAAGTTCTCTAAAAATTATTTATAGACATATTTAGAACCTATATTGTATTTTTATCTTAAATGATACCTTTTGAAACCATTATTAATGAAAAAAAAGTGGTTAATGTTTTTCTTTTCAAAACATTACAAGTGTTCCACTCACCTCACATATAAAAGGCCAACCACTCTCCTCTTTTCCTCAAACCATAAAAATAATTTTTTTAGAAAATAACAAACTAAATCACATATAAAAATATCTTATCTCATTATATATTCCTTATTTATGTCGTAAATCTATCATAGTAATGCATTTGGTCCAAATATATGGAGGTTACCTGAAGAATATGCAACATTCTTCAATGAGTGTTTTTATATTATTTATTCCTCCACCGCCTTCAATTATTATTAATAATTTATGATATAATAACCTCAGTATATTCCATATACATAATTTTTTTTATGTTATGGTTAATACCTACTAACATATTCACTTCCATAAAATGGGTAACAAATTCATTGTTCATCTTTATAGTAGACTACCGCCTCGTGAACCGATGTCATTTGCTTTTTCATTACTAGCTATCACAGCTAGTTATGATGTTGGAAATAAAGTATATTTATGATATTAATAACATTATTATATCTATTTATTCATTATATCATATATATATTTATATTACGTTCTATTCCATAGGTGATATGATATCATTGTTCATTTGTACGACGGACTACCACCTCGTGAAGCGATGTGATTCAGTTTCACTAACACTTTACATGGAAGATAATAAGGATAATTTTCAAAAATATATATGTTATAAATAAAATATTTATTTATTATTGAATTTTTTATAATTATGAAAATAAAATATAACATTATATTTATTACATTATAACTCACTGAAAGATGAAAACAACAATTGTGTTCAACTGGTCAACCAACTTCAACCGGTGATGTGACTCTCTCTTCCCCACCACACAAACATTGATGATATTTATAAGTATATTCAAGAATTAATATGTTAGTTATGATATAATTATAAATATTTAATGATAATATATTACCTTCCCCAATTCCATAATGACCATTGAAAAATGGAAACGTTACTCATTTATATGTACAACATACCATTTCCATGATCGTAATTTACTTAATTTATCATAACCATAATTAATGATTGGTATTAAATATATAATTTATGTATAAATATTATAAAATTTTAGCAATTATTATTTTTGAGATGATTTAACCATGATAAAAAAAATAGGATTGAAAATAAGAAATCAAAACATATTAAAAAAAGTGGTTATTACTCGAAACATAACTTTATAAAGGAATTGTTAAAAAATGGGTTTCTAGAAAATTTTGGGGAAAAGCCCCTTTATTAAAGAAGATAAAATGTACACTAGTCCCTTTTGTGGAAAAAGAGGGAATCCATCACAAAACATGTACTAAGTTACTTTAGGCCCAAGAAAAAATATTAACAGAGTCCAAAGGCCCAGAAAAACCATTACAGACAGAAACCATTAAAGTGGCTCGGAAGCCCAGTGGGACAAATCCCATTACAAAGTTCAACCCAATTAACCCTACCAAGACAGAAACCATTAAAGTGGCTTAGACGCCCATTGGGATGAATCCCATTACAAAGTTTCACAAAAATAACCCCACCAACATGACGACTAAACACTAGGACCATGCCAGAACTAGATCTGTGCATTGCCCGTTCTGGATGCCAGATCTGGAAATGACACCACCCCCAAATGCCCAGATCTGACCGAACCAAACCATCGTTGCCTCACAGATCCTTCGTAGCCAAAGAACATTGAGGATTGGTGACACCGCACAAGCCCTTCCAATGTGTATGACCCCTCCATCATGTGACCTTAGAAAGCAGTCAGGCCCCACAACCCATGTTGTCGCCAAGAAACTGACTAGATCCAGAGAGACGACAACAGAGATGCCATCATTGACCACGTCACCGTTGGTCGAGACTACACCGAGAGAGTATTTGCATGCCGCTGAGATGAAATGCTCAAAGAAAGAAACCAGATCTGGAGAAATGACCAGATCTGTAGAAATGACCATCGTCCAGAACATCCCACTACCGAATGCCAACACCTCCGTACGCCGCCACCGCACCACCTCGAGGACCCAACAACCGGTCAGATCTAGTCACATATTGGAGAAGGAACCCACCTGATGACGCATCTCCCATCTGAAGCCATATCTGTCGCGCCCGTCACTCGTCGCCAAGGCCCAAAGCCTCCTATCTCACACGTCATGCCCAACAGATCGCCTGATGCACACCGCCTAGGGGTCAAAAATCTAAACAAAACGAGATCTCTCCACCGAAGCGGAGGGCCCTCTAATAAAAAATTGTTAATAAATGGTTAATAATTTGTAAAATTTAAATAATATATTGTATGATATATATATGTATGGTTCTGTAATATATTTATAAAAATAATATATTTATTCTCATGGATTTTTAAATGTGTATGCAGGAATTTTATACTTAAGATAAGAGATTTCAAGTCTCTCTTTTATTTCTTGGATAAATTTACAAATTTACATATTATTTCTTTCATATTGTGTATATAAATCTCCAATGACATGAAATGTCAAGAATATCCCACTTTTAATGATATTTTATGTTTAATTTTTCTTCTTCTTTATTTTGGATTACTATACAAATTATTACTAAAGATGTAAGTGATTTCCACCACACTTTTTACATCACTGAGATACATGATTTATTAACCATCTATTTATTTTTTGTAGTTTATATACATTCCATAAACGAATATTATGATAAAAATCATTTATATTTTCCAAATTTAAATATCTATTTTATGATCTATCTTTCCTGGGGTTTATGGTTTAATAGTTTCTAAAGCGGTATGGAAATTTATCTCAATATATCTTCTTTAAGACGTATGGTTATGTTATACACATATATTATTTTATGAGGTGTATTTACTTCCCATTTGATATGTAATATCCTTAATTTATTTCTAAAAATGATATTATAGGTTTATTTTAGTTTTATTTCATCTCTGGGTTTTTATTTCATTGTTACAAAATTGGTAATGATGTAATGTTAAAATATAACTATTTATCGGCATTATTAATGATAATGTTTTCAATGATAAAATGTTATCATAAATCTATCATGAAACTCAAGAATCTTATTCTATGCTAGTTATTTTTTTCATATAATTTTTATTTCATTCATTTTCTACTTTTTATGTATTAAAGAGATTTAAAAAACAGTTTTTAAGAAAAACCATATTTTGGGTTTAAAATACATTTTCTACAAAAAAAATGATTTCTAAAAATGTTCTCAAGAAATATTGTATTTTTTTATATGATATATTGAAGACACTCTTATCTATATTTAAATTTTTACTATTTTTTAAATTAATCATCATTTCATTTTCCAGACAATACTAATTGGTTTTTACTGAACATGTGAAAGGAATATTTTTTACAATATATACAACATAAAAGTAATTACAAGTCATCATGACAATTATTTTAATGAAATAATACTTTATATATTTTCATGATCCTTTTCAATGTAAAAGAGTTTCAAAATTTTTTATGATTTATGAATTATTTTTCAATGAAGAAAGGATATTTTCTTCAAATAAAATTCAACAGGATTTTTGAAAGATTCATTTTTATGTTTTTAATGTTACTTTCAAATAAATATATTTTAAAATTGTTTCACACTTTAAAAATTGATATATTAATTCAAAAGGATATTTTTTATGAAATGTCTTAAATTATTTTTGAAATATTACTTCATAATTTTTCAAGGTTTTTTTCAAATAAATGAAATTTCAAAATGTTTTATATTTTAACATGAGTTTTACAGAAAAATGATATTTTAATAAATAAATTTTCTAAATGATTTTCACAATTTTATAGTTTACATTATGTGAAGAGTGGGATCTGCATCTCCCTCCAATGCATTGTGTAAAAATTCAAATATTAGTAGATAGAGGAGACTAGAAAATGGAGTAAACTTGGTTTGGTATAGATCTTCGTAAACTATGATAGTATTGGAAGTGAACCTTGAATGCTATGATAGTATGCGGAATAAAACCATTCTACTATGGTATCCTTGGAATTGATCCTGGAATACTATTTAAATTATTTGATATTCTTATGTGTATGCCATAAATTCAATGTCTTATGGTAATGTTATTCTTACATAGAACATGTTCTATGATTTCATTATGATTCATGTGTTATAAATGTCCAATAATTATTCCATGACTCAATATTATGATATTTTATACTCATGTAATGTTCTAAAATGTAATTCTCTGGTTCACATAAAATTATGTAAATGTTATACTTATATATCTCTATTTCAAACCATACATGGCTTCTATGATCACAATTTATTATGTTTCAATTCCCTACATTATGAATAAATGTTTTTTGTAGGGTATGTTAGCAAATATTACTAAACGGGATGTTCTTTATAGGACAGGTTTAAGATCTATCACCCAATTATAAGATTTTTTACAATGTATCTAAAGATAGTATATAATTATGGTGTTTATGTATGTGTTTGAATAATGTATTGAATATTCATCTAAAAATATATCATGTCTATGAATGTGAATCTAAATTCATTTTAGTTTTCATAAGCATAAATGATTGTTTAACCATTAGAAATGCAGAATAGAATAAATTTGTGTGATTTATAGGGGAAATTTTAATTCTGTGTCTTGGGATGTATCTAAGGATAACTCTAAGGATGACCCAAAATATAAGAAGACGTACATGAATTCTGGTAGAGGGTAGAGAAATTGGTTACCATGAAATTACATCCCTCTTAAGATACTACATGTAGATATAAATCTATCATAGAGTTACTAGTGGGTTATAACACTAAAATGTGTCCATTGAGCTACACTCAATCATCACTTAGTTCATGAAAACATAGCTTTCTTCACACTAGGTCTGACAAACATAGGATTTTTTTAAAATAAAAAAAATCTTTTTAAACTATCATGGAGAATTCAAAGAGATCATCATTATGAATGTCCTAGGATAAAACTAATTTGTTACAGATTTAAAGAATGATTTAAATATTTATAAATCATATAGGTATTTTTCATGACTATATGGTCTAGCACATGAGCCTTAGCACAGTTGGTGTGGTCACTGTAAGTGCATCAATGAAACCCATGTTCAAAACCAGGCAAAGGAAGAAATCTGTGTTACTGTAGCAGTACTATTACATGTACTATAGAAGTACTGTGTGGGTACAATAGCAGTTACTATAAAAGGTACTGTTTGGAACAGTAGTAGCCGAAACTATTCACCTTCGTCCATCATTTTGGGATTGGAGTCCTTAAGGCCTTCGTGCAACCCTCACCTTTAGGTCAGTAAGGATTTTTCACCACCTTTAAGGCCTTTAGGCCATCTCGAGGCCTTTAGGCCCCCTAAAGGCCTTCAAGATCACCTGATATACATATCCCTATACATATTCTATAAGGAACTAGCCCCAAAGTTGTATTCAAGAGCATGAAAAATTCACTAGAGTAGGGAAAACAATTTTTGAAGCATAAGAGGGTATGGAATTTCCATCTGTACCGAGACTGGGCATCCCTACACATGACATCTTTCCATACAACCATGAAAAGGTGTAGATCTAATCATGATGCAGATTCTGGGGAGGGGTGGTTTGGAGTTGTCAATTTTGTATGATTTCGTTAACACCTATGGGTCCTGTAATGTCTCCAAGACTACATGCAATGTAATATCTAAGCCTATGGGACTTGTAAGTGTTCCATCTCATCCCTTGAAATGGGGGTTATAAAAAATAAATAAAAAGGCATTCAGACCATTCATGCATGACTATATAGTCTACCATTATAAATAGTGTTTCTTACACTATGCTTTCTGGTTACAGTCACTGGAAGAAACTAAAAGTAACCAAGATATCATTGAATATTTTATACATTGTGTATATGACAAACCAAATTGGATGATGACTATATTATAGAATTTTATGAGTATACCTAAATAGTTAACATGACATGTGCTTAACAAGATTCATCTTAATGAACTGTTGAACTCCCCGAATTGGAGAAGGATTTAATTCATGGAGAATTTAGGTTGTAAACACTATATATGAATGGAAATTTAGATTCATATATGTCATGAATGGGGGAAGAATAAGTAAATTGAATATTTAAAAGGGATGATATGATGTTTTGAGTGCAGAAAAGAAGGAAATAAATAAATTAATTGAAGATGTAAAATGAAAAGATCAATTAACAAAATGGATGTGAATATTGGTCTCCCTAAATTATTATCAATGGATGAATGTTTTTAAGGTGGTTTGTATGGTCATTATTCCTATCAATGCCCTATTGGGAAATCTCATAAATTAAATAAGAAATGTGTTTTGAGTAATGGCTATACTACTGTTATTAAAGAGCCCATTATTGACATATAAAAAGGATAGGTTGTTCTAGTAGTTTTGTTTATGTCAAACGTGAGAGGCATGATAACATTGATATTAATGAATGTTAAGGCATGAGTAAAACATTATATTGTATATTGAAATATTAAAAAAATTAGATGATTAATAGAAGTAAATTGTCTATTAAAGATATTGGATGAATCAAGAATTTATGCATTGAAATTAGAGAATTATGAAATGTATAAGGATTGTTCAGTTATAATTTTTTATTAGGTATTTGAAAAAATATAATAAATGATTCTAATGACCTATAAAATGGATTTAAATAGAATGGTGTCATTTTTATTAAGGGATTATAACACTTAATATGTTCCTGGTTTGAAAACAATTGTGTTTCATTATAATAAAGATACTTTTGATGTGGATAAATTAAATCAGATGGTATTGATTACCTTGGAAACGATTAAAATAAGTGAGAAAAGGTAAAGAAAATAAAATTTTAAAATAATAAAATTTTAATCCTTAAAATTTTATTTATTATTATCTATTTCCTAGAAAACACATAAGATGAGTGATAATAATTTGATTGAATATATACTGTAAACATTTCATTAAAATAATTCACGAAAAGTGGTTTGTTTAATTTATTGAGATAAAATATGTCTTCTATCATAAAAATTGTTTCCTAGAAATGTATTTCATTTATTTTATATAAAATTTAGATTTTCATTTTTAATTAATTAGTTAATAAATAATTCATTATATATACATATATAGACCATATATTTTTCTACTTTAGTTAATCTAATTCTTACCCATTATTCTAATTGAAATGGGGTAACTATCATATTGAATAATAATATTTTAATAAAAAGTAACATTTCATTTAAAACTATCATTTCTTGTAACATATGAAAAAATTAGTATTACTATTGTGTGTAATGAAATCTAAACTCCATGTTTTGTGGTAATTTAGGGAATTAACATGTTTCAAAAGAATGCATTATGATGGTGTTCAAACGTTTAGTATGATAAAATTGAAAGGTACATCATGTTATTTTGGCACTTAATGATAAGTTAATTTAGAGAAATTTTTTGAAAATATTTATAAATTTTGAATTTTAGAAGTCTTATAAGGTTAATTTTTTTTTTGAAAATATTATGGGGAACATTGGATTAGGTTTTTTTATATTAACATATAATATCATCAATGAATATTTTTCAATATTTTATAAGAGGTGTTAACATTTTTTATCTAAAGAAAAATGAAATGAAATAAATTTCTTTTATGGATATTGTGATATTTTATTACATTATACTTAAAAAATTCATATTATTTGGGTAAGTGATGAAGGGGAAATTTATTGAAGCACAACCAAAGGATGAAATTTTGGTAAGTATACCAAAGAAAAGCTATGTCCTATGTATATTTTTACCCATAAAATTCATGATAGTATTTATTCTATATATTTTTTCATGGAACATACATTGAAAATATCTCAGGTTGATGATGTATTCTATGTATCTATGCTAAAGAGGCACATACCTTATCTATCACATATACTGAACTAACACGTCGTACTACTGGAGCATGCAACTCCATATGAGGAAAAAATAGTAGGGATACTTTACTGAATAGAGAAGGTTATATGAAATAAAGACCACTTACATGTTCCATATTTTTTATGAAACAACCAGCAATTAGATGCTATGTTTGAACTTTAGTATGCAATGAGGTGTAAGTATCCTCAATTTTTGGAACCAAAGTAATGAATATTGAAGTCGAAAATGATTTTAAGGGTGAGGGGGTAGAATGTAAGAAACAAAGTTTCTTTAATTTAAACTTTTTTGAATAAAAAATAATATTTTATATATTTTTAATAACATCAAACATTGAGTTTAGCTTTCATCATAGACAATAATAACACTGAGTTTTTCTTGTGTTACATGCGACACTGAATTTAAACAAAATGTGAATTATTATTTGTATATTATTATTTAATATTATTGTTGTGACCTAGATATTACGATAATAGGTATGAAGATAATTATCTAAATTAAAAAACTATATGATATATATATACAAGGAATTATTTATTGACAAATTAATAATTAATAAAAAATAAAACATTTTAACAATAAATGAAATCATTTTCTAGAAATTTATTTTTATGATTACAAACAGGTTTACCTTAATAAATTAAACAATACCCTTTTTGTGGTTTATTCATATGATATTAATGCATTATATATTCAATAAAATGATCATCCCACATCTTATGTTTTTTCTTGTAAATATATAAGAATAAATCATATTTTTGGTATAAAAATGTATTTTTATAAAAATCCATTTTGTTAATTACAAAATACAGTTATTTTATTTTTAAAAAAATTGAAAGAAATTATTTTAAAATATAAATCTAATTTCATTAATAAAAATATCAAAGTTATATTAGTGAATTGTTATTTAATTTTTTGAAATGGTTATAGTTTTTATGAATAATGGAAAATAATAAATTTTAATTGAAAATTACATTTTAGTTAAAAATTTTAAAATAGATAAATTATATTTTATATTTATTTTAAATTAAAATTAATGAAACTATATATGTTTTAATAAATATTAGTATATTATAATCTATTTCATATTGAAATTTTATATAAAATGGTTTTAATGTTTTGATCATTTTCCATTTGAAAGACTGATTACTTATTGTGTAAACATCATTAATTTAAAAAATTATTTAAAAGTATGTGAATTGAATTTTAAAATATGAATTCCATAATTAAAATCATAATAATGTATATAATATAATAATAGAAACATCATTTTTTGAAAAAAATCAATATTAAATATGGTTTAAAATAAGTACATTCGGCAATGTAAAAATGTGTTTACCAACAGGATAAACTAAAAAGATTGGGATTAAAATAAACAATAATTTTTCTAAAAAATATTTTATGGCCATATTAGACCCAATAATTTCTAATTTTTGGGAATATTCTATTTTGGAGTCTGGTGGAATTATAAAAATTGGCATTCAAATTTTCCATTCCAAAATATAACAAGTATGCTACTAAAAATTATTATAAAATTCCACACCACTTATCTCTTACTAAGACTATCAAAACAATTTGGTTCAGAAACTACCAACCCAAATAACATAAAACTTTCCCCCTCTATTTATTGAATCATTATTTTGGGCATAATTCTTACCTTGGAATGATTTCAATGAAATTATAAGGAGGTTTCCTGATGAATAAGTAACAATCTTCAATGAGTGTTTATATTTTATTCCTTTTAACACCTTCTTAAACTCATGTTAAACCATTATAATATAATAAAATTACTATATTAAATATAATGATATTTTTTATTTTATTTTAATGACATAAAATAATTTCCACATCCATCAAATTGGTTACAAATCATTTTTGGTTATAATAATATTTTTTTATTCTGAACACATCTCTAATCAATATCTTTAATTTTTTCATCACCACCATTCTTGGATGGGTGTGATGATAGATATAAAGAATATATATTAAATTTGTGACAATATTATACCTATGTATTTATTATATCAAATTTAACATTTTTACCTTCCATTCCATAGGGGAAAAGATAACGTCGTTGTCTGCACGACAGACTGCCGCCTTCCGAAGTGATGTGATTCCATATTTGTAACACTTAAATTAAAGATAATAACCATAAATTTAATAAATATATAGGTTATAAATGAAAAAATAATGAAAATAATAACATATTTATATTTATGTAAATCTAATATAACTTTTTCATTCTTACTTTTTCATTCACAGAATGACGATGTCATTGTTCATGTATGTGTGGTCTACCTCCTTCATAAAATGATATAACTCTCTATTTTTTTACCAAGCCAAAAAGGTGATTTATATATATAAGTGTATTCTAAGAAAAAAACATAATTATGATATTATGATCATTCAAAAAATATAATATATATTATTTACCTCTTTTCCATAGAGAGTATTGAAAATATAAATGTTACTCATGCGTTAGTATCACCCATCATCTCCATGATTGTAAAATACTTCATTTCTAAAAACCAGATTCCATTATTTTTTAATAAAAGTAAAATTTATGTATAAATATGATGATTATTTAATTATTATTATTCATGATTTTATGGAACCGTGATATATGTTAGTGGAAAAAATATAAATAATCAAAACATTTTCAAAATACAAATGAGTTATTACTCGAAATGTACATTATAATGGAACTCTTAATAAAAGGTAAATAAAAGGTAATATGTAAATAATATATGGAATGATATGTATAATTTTTTTATGTAATATATTTCAAATAAACTATTATTTATTATATAGGATGTTCTAATTTGTATGAGGGAAGTCGAGACAAATAGTAAGGGATTACTTGTCTCGCTTTTATTTTTGGGAGACATATGAAAATTCACCACTCATTTCTTTTGTGTGGTTTATATCCATCCATTTAGTCATGTTATATCATGAATAAATTTAATTTAATTATTTTAATGTTTCATTATAGGTTATTTATTATTGGGATTTATAATTAAAAAATTTACTAATGCATTAAGGGAATTCTGCTTCACTTTTTTCTTCTATGAGACACATGCCATATTATTCACATATTTCTTTTATGGGTTGTATATAATGCATATATTGGTATTTTATGGGTAATATACCTTAAATTATTATATTTACATATCTATTAAAGTATTTATCTTTTATTGGGTTTACGATTCAAAAGATTCCGAAGTTGTAAGGTATTTTTACTCAAATTGACTTATTTGAGTCATATGATTATATTATGCACCAATTTTATTTAATGTACAATATATAAAATCAATTTGGCATGTAATATAATGATTTTTTTATCATAATTTTATTTTAGTATTTTTTATTGATATTATTAATGGGTTTTATGTATCAAATTTACCAAAGTGTATATATTTTATGTCATAATCTCATTGTTTATCGATATTGTTTATGACTATGTTCCCAATGATCAAATATTAGGGTACATATCAAAACAAACCCAGAATATTTTTATCATCTAGTTATTTAATGTGAGAAAATTTTCCCCCTTCATTCTACTCTCTTTATGTACTCAAATGTTTAAAAATAATATTTTCATGGAAAATCCCCATTTCAATAAAAAAGAATTCTTATTACAAAAAATTGTTTTCTAGAAGTGATTTATTTTTTTAAATTACTTAATAATTTAAATTTTACCATGTTTGAATATTTATAATTTTTCTGAAATAAATATTCATATTATTTTTCAAATAATGTCTATTTGTATTTCAAAAAAAATGTGAAAGGAATATTTATTTTAGCATGTACGAGATGAATGAAATTTCATGATTTTATGACCATAATTTGATTTGAAGATTAATTTATATTTTTCCAAGTTAATTTTCAATGAAGAGCATTTTCAAACTTTTTTATTTCATCAAAAATTCTTTAAGTAAATTATGTTATCCACATGAAATGTATGAAATGATTTTTAAAATATTACTTTACATGAATTTCAAGGTTATTTTCAAATAAAAGTATTTTAAAATGTTTTATGTTATAAAAAATTTAGTTTTCCAAAGATAAATTCTTGTTTCCCTCATTATATGTCTTAAATATTTTTTTAAAAAAATTATATTAATTTTTTTAAGATTATTTTCAAATAAAAGGATTTTAAAAACGAATGATGTTTTAAAAATTAAATTTTAAATTCGAAAGGGTATTTTTCTATAGAATAAATTTAAATTAATTTTCAAATATTCTGTTATGTTTATGCATTTTTATTTTCTTGAAAAATAGTTTCCAAAATAGTTTATGGTTTATTAGTATTGAAATGAAATGTTATGGTCTTAAATAAGAAATATATGTACTTTATCTTTGAAAATCATTCTCCATCAACGGTAATTTTCAATGATGTAATTTATTCATTTCTCGGGATATAACCCAACAATACCATTATTATTCATTAATTGAATGGGTTTTTTAGAAAACACACTTGTTAAACTATTTTCCATTCCATGTGTTATACCAATATAAAATCATTATGAAATCCATTTATTTTTTGATGAGTAATTCTATTATTAATAAATGATGTGATTATATAACATGTTTTTTTGGTTATGAAATGATGAAATTATTATATATCCCATATCATTTCATGTGTTATAATATGCTGAATGTTTTATGATATTGTTGCATTCTTATGCATGAATTTAATTTTTTTTAATGGTGAGATATATATCTCATTGCAATACATTGGGTAAATATTTACATTTAATGAGACAGACATGAATAGAATATGGAGTGAACTTAGTTCAATAAAGGACCTTGACTGTTATGATGGTATTAAGAGTAAAGCATGGATACTATGATAGATTTGGGAGTGAACCCATTTTTCAATGATATCCTTTACAAGGATCCTAAGTGATTATGGAAATTATTTTCTATACTTATATGTATTCCAAAAAAATCTGGTCTTATTCCAATGTTGTGATTCATGGAACTTCTTATTTTATTCCCTTCTGGTTCATCAATTTTGAACATCCAATTATCATACCATGACACAATATTATGTTCACTGATATTATTTTTATGTTTTTCAATTATTTTTATCATTTTACCTTACACATAATATCATGTTATGATTACATATCACCCTTTTTTTCCTTATTGATCATCTAATATAACCCTTTATCTTTCCTTTGCATAGGTTATAAAGATAGGTTTTAAGTTGAGATTTTCTAGAAATATTACCAAATCATATTATATTTAAGGGATATGTTTAAGATATTTCAAAAAATATATAAGACTATGTACCTTGTCCCTAAATACACTAAATAATTATAAACCACATGAATCTATTTGTGTTATATATTGAATACTCATCTAAAATATATAATTTATATTAATGAGATACATGGGTCCCTATAACATCTTTTATGGAAAAAGTAGTATTGGAACCTTCACCCATTGTAATAACCTTGTGATTTGGGTATTCTATATATGTATTGGAATAGCCTCATACTCAAAATATGAAAAGGAATGGGACCTACATAATTTTGGGGTCAACACCCCCTTGGTCATGATGTTCCATCAGTGGGGCATGGGCCCCCCATATCTAAGAAGGCATATATTTAAATTAGATAGATGCATCAAGAAAACATTTAAAAATGGATGTGCATATTGAAACAACATAATTATAAGTATGTGATGATCAAGTGCTTATTATATCTCTTTATTGGATTTATAGTATAAGAAAATCGTTTTTTGGGTTTATTATCACCTATTTTTATTTTAGGTTGACTTGAATATTTATTTTTATTACATCTCTAAATAGTGATTTGGTTGTCTTACGAGGAATTTATATACTCCCTCTTGTATTGGATTTTCCTATACTTATAGATTCTTATGTAGATGACCAACAATTAGATAGTGACCATGGTAAGAGTAGTTTTTGTAGATATTAGTGGAATCTTTTGATGGTGAGTAAATGAAATGGTCGGATTCGATGTTGATGAGGAGGAAAGTCATCCTCATATTTTATTATGTTTTGATTCCCTTTAAATATTGTTTCGTGTGTATTTTATCAAGTAGGTCTTTAGATATATTTATATTACTATACTTCCATTGTTCATGAGATTATTATATGAATTGTTTTTCTCTTGGGTTAGTAGAGTTTTATTTATCATAACTACTTGAGATGTACATTGAGTGTCGTATGTGTAAATTCTCATTAGAAAAAATCATCCCAATCTTTGATATACCTACTAAATGATAGTAAAATTCCCATAGCCAAAGAGTGGTGGTCTTTGGGTGATACTCCCATTTAATAGTTAGTATAGGTTGGGCCCTTGTGGTCCATGTACAAAAAGAATGGTATAGAATCTAATGATTTATGAGGTTAATTTTTTATGATAGACATGTTATAGGGATTTATTTGTGAATATAAATAAATAATTTTAAAGAGTATCATGTTTGTTTTTCAGGTTAATTCAACTAGTGATGGTGTGGTGGACAATATATCAAAACACTAGGGTTATGATAAAATTATTGTCAATAAGATATACTAGGACACTAATAGATGGGGAAAAAATGTTAATAGAATCATATAAAGATGTGTCTTTTACTTCAATGTTCTCCTTGAGTCATGTCACTATATATTATAATATATTTATAGTGTTTCTTATTATGCTTGAAGATGCTGACACAATGATATACAAAAAGTATTCCATGGAATAATCATGATAATGACTTGTTTAGTGACATGTCTTTATTATAGGGCCCTATTTATAAGGTATTCCCTCCAGATTGGTGAAGATATATGCTTCCACCTGTTGAGGAATGTGTAGAACCACTAGAAAAAATTTATGGTAATTTTCATTTTCATGTAAAGAAACCAATTTTTCAACATTACTATGATGATGATGCATTAAAATTGAGAATTAATAATGATTTTCTTTAGCATAGACTACTCAAAGTCTCATTATGATCTAAACTTGTAGGGTATTAAATATTTATCAGATTTTACTTATTGAATATACCAACTCATGCAGACAGTGAATGATTCAATGGTCTCTCTCATGAACTTTATTTTTCATGGAGATGTATGGCACTAGTGGTGTATTCTCACTCAGATCCATGATTAGACCACACTATTATGGATAAACTTTCAACAAATATCTTATAATAGTATCATCCTTCGAAAATAAGCATAGTTTGGATTTTTTAGCTTCTACTATTGCAGGAGATTGATATGATGGTTTTGGAGTAAACAATTAAGTTCACCAACCTCACATGTTACTCACTCAATATAATGTGATATGGATACTTTGGAGCATGAATTTTTTATAAGTGCCTTTATAAGGACATACAAGCTCGAATGGTCGCTATATAAATTCCGACATATATTAAGAAGCTTGAGCAAGACTTTTTGACATAAATATTCTCTGAAGTGTAGCATCTGGTAGCTAGAGTATGTAGTGGTCCTTGTAGAGTATATCCATCTACTACATCATGAAGGAATGAAATATCATATCCTTGAAATAAGTCTTTTCTTAGGCATGCCCAGTGTTGGGGATCATTATAATGGGGATCCCGCGTTGGATCTAGTTTACTGAGAGAAAAATGACGTTATTCTTGTGATTTGAAAAGTATCACGACTTATGGTTTTTTGACTCATTCTATTACATATACTATAATTATAGTGAATGGTCCATGATGTCAGAGGTATCATCAAAATTAAGGATATATAATCAGTGGCTAGGGTGAACCCTAGGGTGGTTGTGTGGATTGTGGGGCTGGGGGTGCCCCATGAGGAAGATCTCTAATAGGATCACGACTATATGGATTACATATACCACCACCCCAAGTGTTCCATGATAGGTTTAAAGGTATAATAGGCATGGGAATAAATAACTACATGATATGGAGGGATATGATTAGGCTATAGATGATATTATCCAAGATATGATATGTGTCCACTCTACATTCGCATCGGTACATATATAAATATGCAAAATACATTATTTAATCACCTTATCTTTTGTTTGAGAGTATATGATTCTTATGGAACCATTATCCTATCACTTATCACTATATATTTATATGGGTTGTGATTCGATGATTTGTCACATATACCGACAGTGCGAGTTGATGCTTGACGGAGAGAGATTTATATAGAACCTCTTGGTTTTTTGATGAAATGTTATAATTTCATTCTAGGCATTGACTATCTATCCATTTAATCACCCATTTTATACTATCACTATAATAAATTTATGTTCCTAGGGGTTTATGTGACTAGATTCTCCTTTAGAGGAAAGAAGATTCCATTTTCCAAATGAGTGGGGCTTGTGAGTAGGTTTTTATGACCTAATATGTCACTATATATATTTCTTAAATAAATACTTGGTTAATATATTATTTCATATGCAGAAAAAACTCTAACAGATATTGACCATTGTATGATATCCATTGAAGAAACAAGTACAACAATATTTATCCATCATATGAAATAAATGAGAATTTTATTTATGATACAACATGTGTGGATAATAAGCTAACATAATAATTTTATTATTATTATAATTTATTTTATCAAATTCTTAGTTTTACATTTTTCATATTTAAGATTATTAATAATTTAAAAAAAATTATTTGTTATACCAAAAAATGATTTCCAATAACAAATATTTTTCCCAATATTTTTTCATTTTATTTTGAAACTATATTTTTAAGTTTTAAAATGTGAAGATGAAAAAATAAAATTTATATTTCAACTTATCATAGCAATTTTAAAATAATATAAATATTTAAATTTTTTATTTATTTTTTTGGTGAATAATTCATTTTTTTTAAAAAAATTACATCAATTTTATGTTAGTATTAGTATGTAATTATGAAATATAAATTCATAAAACCATTTTCCATGAAAAAATAGGTATTTTATATTTGATATTATAATTTAAATAATGTTGGAATTAATTTTCAAACCCATAAATTACATTTCAGAACCGAAGCTATATTTTTGGGAAAAAATATTTTTGACAAATTATACATTACTATTATAAAATTATTTTTTATAATTTTAGAAATTCCAAAAAATAAAATGTATTTCAAATTTTTTATAGTTATGTTTAATTTATAATGAACGGGAAATTTTATTTTTGTTTATAAATGATAAATTTCCTTGAAAAAACTAGGTACCCTGATAAAAAAGGTTTAAATAAAGTTTATTCACGCAGGAAATACAAAAATATTATTTATATCATGTATATGAAATAATGTTTTGTGAATTTCTAGACCGTATCCCTGCCCCTCTATAATATTTAACAATTTTCAAGGTACTTTCCTTGATATTGACATAATATTTTTTAGACAGTTTGTGTATTTATTGAAATACCATAAATTTTATCTTATAAAAGGGGAACTCATCCCCTCACATTACCTCACACTAAGATCCATGTAGTTATACCCAACATTTTCCCCAAAATCTTATAAAAATTACTTTGAATCTTAATATGTGATTTTCTTCTTAAAATGACATCCTTAAAAGTTTTAATATCCTTGGTAAAGGAGAAAATTGAAGAATTGATGTATAAATTCTCTACTACTCCACTCTCTTTTAAATTTAATTATGTTCACATATTATCAGTATAATAAAATAAATCCATTTTAAAATTATAAATTTAGTTTCTTTATTAGAATTTTATTTTATTATAATTATCTTAAAATCATTAACCAGCATTCCCTATTCTTTGTAGAAAAACCAAACTATCATTCATGCATTTTTTGACTACCATATACTCTATAGAACATGTTTAATTTTACTACAGCGCCATACAAGGATGGTCCTATTTGAAAATTTAATATATAAATATAATATTTATGAAATATTTTATATTCTAAAATAATGAACTATATTACTATTTTTCACTAATTTATGGAAAATGAAATTAATCTCCATTGGTACGTGAGGACTATTGCATCCATGTAATGATTGATTTCTATTTTTCCTTTCATCATTGTCTAACATACATGGTCATGGGTATGATTTAAATGGATAAATATTTTATTGATGAAATTATTATGGTTTTGTAAAGAATATCCCGACATCCTACTAAAATTATTATAAATAAAAAACCATAGCAAATTCAACAAACCAAGTGAGTGTTCTAAGTGAAATCAATATCCCTTCATATTAAGAAAAAACTTTTAATATGTAAAAAAATTCATAAAATTGTTTTTAATTAATATATATCAAACTAATAAACCCTAAATATGATCATTTCTGTTCTTATTTAATGATATTACTGAAAAATCACTACTTAATCGTCCATTAATCATGGCATGTTAATGTTTTGTTTGGATTAACAACCTAAATGAACAATGTTAAAAAATCATGGGTGATAATGGTAATTTAATTTCAACCAATATATTAAAAAAATAAGTAAATTATGTTTCATTTTCTATTTTGGACTGGTAATATAAATATGTAACTCATAATTAAATAAAACACCCATGTTAAAAAAGAATCATTATAACATTCTCATCAACAAATTCATCTTTAATGATTGCTACCAAAATTCCAATATATTTAAATTACAAAATTATAATAAATTAAAAAAATTATATAATCTTTTATTCATTTGGGATTATAACAGTTTTGAAAAAAATTAATAAAAACATTTCTATTAGAAAACTAGTTCAAAATGATCATGATTACTTACATTCGATACCTATAACAGGTAATAACTAACAAATAACTACTATATAACCACATGTGGACATAAAACTTTAGCCACATTCAATCTTTTACATGGTTATAGACCACACAAATAATTTAGGAAGAACATTTTATGACTACAACATATTTATAGCCTTGTGTATGATGGGATATTCCCATGTAAAATATCCATATAAATATCCAACCGATATACACTATAATTGAGGGAAATATCCATGAGTAATAACCACAATAATAATATGTTTTCCTAGATATTTTATATATATGGTAAGGGCACATGAAATTTCCCCCCTCCAAATAGCCAAATAAAAATTGCAAAACCCCTTAGAACTGAAGGAAATAGGCTATTGGTTTGGACTTATATCCACATGCCTACATGATATTATCTATACGCATATAATAAATTTATTTTATATTTGTATATTAATAATTTTTTTGATCAATATAATCAATATGAAAGCTATTAAATTAGTGTTGTTTTCCCCTTGTTTACCCGATATCCGATGTTTGAGTCCATATAATTTTTTTTATCATTCATACATATTTATATTATTTATATAAAAACATTTAACATATCAATAATCCAAATAGTGTGAGAATTCTAGATTGAGGTTTCAACATGTATTTTTGAGCTAGAAGTTTTAATCCCATGGGTTTCATTTTATCTAATAGTTAAATATATATTTATATATATGAAATTCCTATCATTACTATCAATTATAAAACAATAATTTGGTTAGGTGGAGTTTATATTTAATTCATATTTGTGTAGGATGTGTTTGATTTTAATGAAACACCTAATTGTTTAGAAAAATATTGAACCCAATGTTAGAATAATATTGATAATATATTAGATTGAACTATTGAAGTTTTCTTCAATTTTCCATACAATTTATCCTTATGGGTTTCTATGACTTATATCTCCCTTGTTTTCCTCAATCTTATATCCTCGGCCACCTCACTTTGAACATATTTGTTACCTATTAGAGTATTGAGTTCTCTCGCCAGTATTTTTTAGAATGATTTCAAAATTTCTGATTGATGTTTTTAAGTAAGGATTGATGATTTTCTAGGTATGTTTCATGATTATAATGAATTATAATAATTATAGAGAGACACTGATAATATTTATAATATACATTATATCAAATTCATTTAGAATTAGTAAGGAATCTTGAACTTGTGTTTGGAATTATAAGGGATTATTCACAAATTATTCACCCCTAGATTGAAGTGGTAGGTAATAAGTCATGGTTAATTTATTATAAGATTAAAACCTGGATTAAAAGAATCATGTTCTGTGTTTCCCCCCAATTTTCTCCCTTTCATGGTTTTGGGGTTCTGACCACATTTGTTATCAAACCCAGTTTTTAAAATATTGGTGTGGTCAGTTGTAGCCAACAATGAATACTTCTCCCATTAGATTCTAATTAGTCCCAACACACACACACATGAATATATATATTAAAATATTTAAAACTTCACACATCTCACATGAATGACCTTGTTGCTGCTCGGGTTGTACTACTTTATTATAAATGGCCAGTAACACCTCCATTTGATTCGATATAGTATTTCCATGGGCAGTCAAACATATGATTTACTCTAAATGATTAATTCCATATTTGGATGGTAAATTTTCACATTATTATTTTGTAACATTGATTTACATTATCTAAGATCAATTATTGCATTATTGTTATCTTAATTTTTATACCCCCTCCAAATTTTCAAATCTATAACCACTCGATACATAGGTTACTTGAAAAAGTATAAGGTTTAGATACTAATAGAAAGATATATATCGTGGTTTGGGAATATATATAATAACATATTAATGTTATCCCACTAATTTTAAGTTGAATCAAAATTTTCCTAAGATTTTTTTTATTTATATTATAAAAATTTATTTCTCTCACCAGTGGGAAGTAGTTCCCCAAAATTATCTATGCTGAATGATCCCAAGTGGTCGTCAAATTATGAGATAAAGTCTTGAAAAATACATTAAAAAATCACCCAATGAGAGATAAATGGATTATAATTTCATAATTTCATTAGAAATCCCATTATTATTGAAAGTATTAAAAATATTTAGAAATTTAGATAGGTGTTAGTGAGGGTATTCACTTTTGAATCCATCAAAATATTCGATAATCCAAATCATTTATATAATGCTCAAATTCTTCTAAAAATTATTGTAATATCTTGGTATCCTAAGTATAAATAATGTTTCTTTATCTATTGATATATTTTAGTATTCTGTCATAGTCATCTCATATGGATCTCATTGGGACCTGTTTTGGAGGTTCACAAAATATAAATTTTTTATATGGGGTACTCATTCTAGTGTCATGGATTTTCAGTGTCATACATTTTAGTGTTCAATATTATAGATGATATCCAATGGGTTGGAACTATTAAATAACCTTGATCATGTTTATGGGGTTTAGATTATGGACATTAAACCTTTAAATATTGAAACAATAAATACCACTTCTTATAAAATAGAATAAAATTTTAATATAGAAATATAAAGGAAGAATATGTGATCCAGTAAAATAACTCATAGATTTTATTATATAATTATATCCACCATCATTAAAAATAGAACACAAAACCAAACACACAATCATGTATCAAAACATCATGATAGAGGTAAATCAATGCATTAAATTAAAATTTAAGACCCCAGATTAATAATACTGTTATATTTTCGTTATTGAAACAGACAGTCTGATGACAAACCATTGAGAACAAAGAAAAAGTCATAGGCTAGTGCATCATTATGATTTCTTTGGTTTGAAAATAAATAATGAAAGACAACAGAAAAATAGTTCAATGAATAATAAAAATAAATTAGTCTACTTGGAAAACAATTTTATTAAAAATATTGACATGTTTAACCAATTTTAGAGGATTTGTTTTTCTAGAATAAATGACTTCATTTACCCATGTAATAGAATTATTTTATTTTATTTTCAAATAAAAATTAATCTCCACCAATTCATTATAAATAAATACTAAATTAATTAATAGAATCCCGTATGGTAAATGAAACCTAAATAATCTAAGATTCAGTAACATCTATATCAATTCAAAAATAAAAACAACGACTAATCTCATAATCCAATCATTCTTTATTAAATTTTGTAGCCTCCATTAATTTCCACTTCTCACAAAAAATAAATAAGGAATTAAATAATTTTTACAATGTATGTTATATTAAATAAATAAAATAATTTCATTATAAAAATAAATCAATCAAGTTTAATTAATATTATCTTACTCTTGATGAAATTTCCCAAATGAGGATTCTAACTGATGAATGAAAAAACATCCATTATGAATGAAGATTTAATCATAAGAAATATTCGAGAGATGAACTTAGTAGACACATTCCAAGTAAATATGAAGAGGAGGAATAAACAAATTAGTATTATCCAAGATAAAAATTCCAAAATCTACCACAAGAATCTCCTCATAAAATAAATCCCTATAAAAGATAAAATCATGAAATGTTTCTAAGACATATCAATAGTAATGAAACATAATGTATTTAATGACTTTGGTCTTATTAAAATAAAAAATATTTTATTTCTACATGGTGGTTAAGAAGTCATATTTTTCTTTCTAAATTCAATAACATCAAAATACTAGAATAAGTTTTGTGATATGATAATTAATACCTCCCAAATAATGTCAAAATTACATATAGATCGTGGTTTAATGATGAAAATGTGTAGTGTTATCTACAAATTTTTATAAAATAGCACATGGTCACCATGAAATAATAACTAGTGAGTACCAGATCATATCTATATGGAAATGATTGTTTATTATGTTTTCATACTATATTTTAAAAAATAATCATAATAATACAATGATAAAATTGATTTTCAAATGAGATAGATGGTAAAAAAACCTCCCGGATAAGTGGAAGATATTATATAGAACAAGATACCAATTAATAACCTCATTGTTTACACTACTCAAGACGTAGTGAAGATAAATAAACACTAGCATCATCAGAATTCTATCTCAATACATGGAAAGATGGTTCTAAATTACCAATATGTCCTAATAACCTTGTATTTTCATCCCTAACTAAAACAAATATATTTCACACTATGTTTTGAAATATAATTCTGCTACATCTCTCATATTAGATCATTATTCTAGGTTTTGACACACTATACTAGTTTGGTTTTCAAAAATAGTTTGTGTGTGTGTGTGTCACTCCATATAGTACCCTCATTGAGTTAGGAAATAATATATCCCTTGGTTATTAATATAGTCTTATAATTTTATTTTTTATCACAATCACAGTTTTATATCTCATGATAGTGATTTGATAGATTTTATTTTGTTGAATCTCTACTCTATATTTTTGAATCACCCACACATGCATGTAGACATGAATAATATGATTATAATAATCATCAATTGATGGACTCAAAATCATTATAATTATTGTAATTTAACTCCAAATAAAATCCACATCAATATAACCCCATTTTATAAATTAGAAAAATCATAAGACATTACATTACCTATTATTAATTAAGAAATAGTGTGTAATGGGATTAGAAAAACTAAACATAGAGGTCTTCAATTAACCTCCCTATTGTGGGAATACACAAAGTTACATCAACTCCTTTCAAATATCCCTTTACTTGGATCAATCCTCATTTAATTTCTCATGTGATTCATTCCTATATGAAGGAAATCTTCCTCCAATATCCTCAACCTTCACATTTACTTTCTATATATTTTCATTCTCACAATATTTTTTTTATTTAGACATGTGTATAGTTAATACATGGATTATTGACACATTGGATGCTTGATTCCAACATCTATAAGTCAGATATGTAGTTCCCATGTCCAGGATCTCTAAATTATGCATCTTTCAGATGTTTCAAAGTGTTTCTATTTCATTAGGGCATTTCTAAATTTGGTCATATAATTTCGTATGAGGAACTAGTTATGGACCCCTTAGATACTATGTTAACCACCTTTCATGAGATTGGATCAATGAAAATCAAATGAAATTTATGATCTTCTTTGAATCCCTATTTTTTTAGATTATGGAGATAGTGTTAATATGATTTATATAGCTATCCGAATATATCTACTCTCGTTTGTGAACAATAGAATCCATGTTGATGGTATGATGTGAAACTGATGTCGGAAATAATAAATAATGGAAAATTTCCACTATGGAGTTATATCATCGTGGAATATTTAAACACTAAGATTACCTATATTGTATACTGATGTTATAATTGGAAACTAATTAGTGATACGTTTTTTCCAGTGCAATTTTGGATGAACAACGGCCGCTTTTATTGTTAGAGTTCCCTAAAATCCGAGCATCATAATAAAAAATATGTTACCTTGGGATCATATTGTGCATTTTCCCTCGAGGTAATGTTGGCTTTAATTTTACCTATATGGTTTTTATGCAAGATAAAAGTAAAAAAATTAATACATTGTTAAGATCCTCTAGAAGAAAATGTTATCGTTATTGTGAATCCATTGAATTCACTATAAGGATATGTTGGGCGAATGAAGTTAGGCCATGTGATTGTGTGGATACCATTGGTGTATGGATACCTTCCAAAGTATTGATTTGAGGTTATGCTGGCGAGGTTGTGTAATATAATCCTTTAATATAGGATACAATTTCCTCTGAACATAGTCACATTTTTGAGAGTGTAAATATGAAATATGTTATTAATTTCATTATTTTTTTCCAACCATGCAACCATTGATTTCTAATATAATGATATTAATAATGTTTATACCCATAAATATTGTTTCAATGTATATGAAATAAAAAACATATTCATAACCTTTGTTAAAGATTATCATTTTACGTAAAATTTCCCAGAAAATAGTCAAAATATATTCATACCACTACAATTACTAGAAGATCAATAAAATACACTACAGAACTACTTAAAAATAATGATAAATTTAGTTTAACCATATCCGCAATACTTGACTAATTAGTTGTACATAAATAATTAATCTAAAAAATTTGAAAATTTTAAACCCAATTAAAGTAGGATCATTGGTAAATGATTTTAAAATGTAAGTAAAATAGTTTAATTTAGATCAAATTAATATAAACCTTATTAAATACCTATCGACCAATATTTTATCCAATAATATATTCCACAATTCATTGATTTTATAAATACATTTATCTAATAATTATTTTTGGTTGTTAGAATGTTTTAATTATTCTATTTACTTTCTTCTAGAAATATTAACATGAAATATATAATAATTGTTCTTCTTTTATTAAATGTAATGTGAAATTTCACTTTTTCGCATGGTGTGAGTAATCTGAAACTAAACCATGGAAATGAATAAGGACCCCCAAAAGTCTAATTGTAATAAATTGGGAAATAAAAAAAACATGGGAAATAAACTCTTAGATTGCCTTACATTTATTTATCGATTTTATAATTCACTCATACATCCAAAGGAAATAAACTTATTATATTTAATGTGGGAAAAATTTCTCATTTTACTTGAGTTTATATATATTATTAAAATTTCACATAATATGGAAACTCATTGTTAGAATATTTATGGACAAAATCAAACTAGATTGGGAAAAAAAATCCTGTCATAAAATGCCTTATTTTCTAATCCCTTAAAATTTATTCTTTACACACAGTTTTATAAAATTTTTTAATGACTTATAATGTGTATATCATAATTTTTTCTCATATATAATGATGGAAAATATTATTTAAGTTCAATTATTCACACACAACACCCATGTGTACACTCTAACCTATAGATAGTTCTTACGGAATGAAAAATCCTAATAGATTTAGGAAATTGTAGTTAATTGTTTCCAATTCATTTCAAATTGAAATTTAAGGTTCATTAAAATACTCCCCCCCCCCCCATGAACCTCCATCAAATTCAATGTGTTTTATTTCTTCTAATTATTGTCTTCAATATTATTCTATACTGAAAATTTTAAGCATCAACATAGAGTGTAGAAATCCACATTATTGAAATTAATATAAACTATGAATTAAAAAATCATTGTTTGTGTTTGGTTTCCTTGAAACTGGTGATTTGGTTTTATTCCCCTCAGTTAGTCTCTCTATGAAAAATAATCCCTAGTAAGTATAGGGGTATGGGTTCTTTAGCAGAAACCACCTTGTATTTGGTTTTACTCTATCCTAAAACTAATAAATTCCACTTGTTATGTTAGAGGCTCTTTATATTTAAACATCAACAAAACTAATTCTTCTTCCCCATGGAGATCCCCTCTTCTAGTTTGGAATGAAAAACATTCCATCCTTTCCCTAATGCATTACGTGACCTATTACTGAAATATTATTGTAGAATATGGTTGGTACCACCTAGAAATTATAATGATGGGAAAAAATATGATCAACTAAATTATCAAAATAAAGGGTATATATATGTAT
This sequence comes from Viscum album, assembly GCA_963277665.1. NCBI lineage: Eukaryota > Viridiplantae > Streptophyta > Magnoliopsida > Santalales > Viscaceae > Viscum > Viscum album. Next base: position 712,341,759 of record OY728162.1, read on the forward strand.
ATACAATGAATTATTTGTTTACCAATTAATTAATTTTAATAATTAATAATTTATCAAAATAAATGAAATCCTTTTCTCGAAAACAATTTTTATTATAAAAAACATGATTTATCTAAATAAATTATATAATCCAATTTTTTTGAATTATTTTAATTAAAATTATATATTATATATTCAATTAAATAATTATCACTCATCTTATGTGTTTTCAATTAATGATATAAGAATAAATTAAATTTTACGATTAACAAATGCATTTTTCAAAAAATATTTTGTTCACCAATTTTCACACTTATATTATATTTTCCATAAACATTTAGAAAAATTATTTTAATATATAAAAATAATTTATGAAATAAAAATATAAAAAATTATCTTAGGGTTAATTCTTGAGATTTTTATAAAAGATTAAAATCTTTAGGAAGAGTAAAAAATAATAAATTTTATCTATAAAATTTCTTTTGTTCCAAATAATTTATAAATAAATTTTTTATTTTAAATATATTTTAAATTGAAATTATTGAAAAAATATTTCTATTACTGAAACATAGTTCATTGTAACCAATTTTATATTGATGTTTGATATAAAAACGTCATACGCTTTTGAAAATTTTCTATATGAAAACTCGCTCACTCATCATGTTTGGAAAATTAATTTTAATTATAATATATCAAAATATGTGAATTGAATTTTTATAAATATATTAATAAATGTTAACAATAATAATTTATATTATCTAACAATTTCGACTAAATTTTTGACCAAAATTAATAGTGAAAGCTGTAAAAGTTAATTATCACGGTTTTGGTAAAAATTGGTTTACAAGGAAGATAAACTGATAAGAGAAGGGTTGAATTGACCAATTTTTTAAAAAAACTTGCTTACGGAAATTTTAGACCCTCTAATATATAATTATTTATAATAATCTATTTTTGAGTCTTACAGAATGATAAAATTTGGCATACACCATTTCATTTTGAAAAACATACAAGTGTGCCACTCACATTACTTATAAAATCCCATCGCCCTTATATCATCCTCACACATTCAACCCATTTAGGTTCAGAAAATACCTAACCTAATAACATAAAAACATTAATCCTCAAATCCTTGAAGAACTAGTTTTGGAGTAAAGCAATCCTATGATGGATTTCAGTGAAATCTTAACGAGGTTACTCGATGAATAAGTAATTTTCTTCAACATTCATTTTTATTTTATTCCTTCATCCACCTATATTAATTATTTTTAAAGGACGATAATATAATAAAATTAGTATATTAAATATACCAATAGTTTTTAATGTTAAATTCATTACCTACAATAATCTCCACATCCAAAAAAGTTCGTACAAATTCATCATTTTTTGTATAATGGACTACAACCATGCAAATCAATGTTATTTATTTTTCCATGACTACCTTTAACGATTAGGTATATTGATTAATATAAATTATATATAAGAAATTTATTAAATTATTATACTTATGGACTAATTATTTCAAATATAACTTTTTATTACATTCCATTCCATAGGGGTTAAGATTATGTCATTCGTGTGTAAGGAGGACTACCGCCCCGCGAAGCGATGTGATTCATTTTCACTATCTCTTTACATAGGAGATATTGAGGATAAATTTAATAAATATATAACCTATAAATGAAATAATTACTATATTAATCACATATATTTCATTCTTTAAATTTTATGTATCATATTTTTCTTAAATTTTCACCCAATAAATGATGATATTAATGTTCATGTATCTCTGGTCTGCCGCCATCACAAAGTGATGTGACCCTTTATTTTTATCACCCCACCAAATAGATGGCATGAGGGTTTTAAAGAAAAATATATCGGATTTATGATATTATGATCATTATGAAAATATAAAATAATACTTATCAACTTTATAAAATTATCATTGAAAAAATGGAATCATATCTCATGTGTATGTATGACATATCGTCTCCATGATCATCATGTGATTCATTTCTCAAAATCATATTTCATTATATCTATTAAAACAAAAATTTATTTATATATATTATAATTATTTTTTTATTATTATTTTGGATGTTATGAAACCATTTTAAAGCTAAGAGGGCTGAAAATAACAAATAAAAACATTTACGAAATATAATGCACTTATTAATAGAAATGTGACTTTAATGTGGAATTTTTAATAAAAGGGGAATAAAAGTTAATAAATAAATAATATATGGTTATATATATAATTATAGTTCTTTAATATATTTATAATAAATTTATATTAATTATATTGGAGGTTCTAATGTTTTTGAAGGGTGTCAAGACCTAGAGTAAGATATTTTTAGTCTCTCTTTTATTTCTGGGATACATTTGAAAATTAACCACTTGTTTATTTTATTTGGTTTATATAAATCCAATTTTACATGTTAATTATTTAATCTATTAATTTTAATTATACTTAATGTTTCATTATAAGTTATTCCTTATTGGGGATCACAGTAAAAAATATTACAAGAGGTAAGGGACTTCCATATCAGTTTTTACTTCTGTGAGACAGATTCCATATTCACCACCTCATTATTTTATGTGGTGTATATAATTCCCATGATTATATTTAATAATTATTATACTTAATATTATGGTTATTTAGATATCCATTTTAATATTTATCTATAATAAGTTTTATTACTCAAAATACACCAAAGCGGTATGATATTTGGGTCTAAATTTCCATTCTTTGAGATGTATGGTTATATTATGAAACAATATTATTTTATGTGGTGTAAATACAGTACCATTAACATGTAACATAATATATTTACTTATACTCATGTTATTTTATTTTTATTTTAATGGTATTATTTCATGGTTCTTATGTTTCAATGTTACCATATTGGTATAAATTTTATTTTACAATCTCATAGTTTATTGGGATTGATTTTGAATGTGATTACTATGATATAATATCATGATTCATATCTAATAAAACTCATTAATTTTATTCTCATCTCGTTAGGTCATGAGAAAAAAAATTTCCCTTACTTTTTCTTTCTTTATGTACTAAAGAGTTAAATAATAATATTTTTATGAGAAATATTATTTTCAATCATAAATATTTTTTCATCCGAAACTTTTTTTTCTAAAAATAATTTAAAAAATGTTTTTAAAATATTTTTTTAAAAATGAATTAATAATATGAAATTTTACTATTTTGACTATTTAAATATTTTTAAAAGAATCTTCATATTTTTTTCCAAACAATGCCCGTTTTGATTTTACCAAAAATGTGAATGGAATATCTATTATAGCATGTACAACATGAACATAGTTTGTTGTCATCAGGACCAGAATATTATTTCAAGATTAAATTATCTTATTTCAAAGTTATTTTCAATGAAATGTATTTCAAATATATATATATATATATATATTTTAAAAAGTATATGATACAATAATGTTTTTTTCATCATATGTTTTAAATGATTTTTAAAATATTACTATATATGTTTTCAAGGTTATATTCAAATAAATGGATTTTCAAAATGTTTTATGTTTTGAATTTTTTTTTCAAATTGAAAATGTTATTTGCCTCAATAAATTTTTTTATGTTTTTTAAATATTAATTTATATTTTCTCATTTTAATTTTCAAATAAATATACTTTCAAAATTTTTTATGTTTAATTTTTTTTAATGTGGAAATACAAATATCCCCAAAATGATTTTGTAATTATTATTAACTAATCCATAATATTTTTTTATTTCATTAATAGAAATATAGTTACAAAATATTTAATAAATATTTAGATATAAAAAATAAAATTTAACTTCCTAAATAATTTTTCCTTGTTTTTTATCATTCAAAACCATTCCCTATAAAAAATGACATTATATTAAGTATTTTATTATTTGATGGGGATATAAACCAATTATACCATTCTTATTATTTGTTTTAATGGATTATGATAAAATATAGTTTTTGAACTCATTTTATCTTCCATGGGTTATACCATGATAAAATCTTGATGAACCCCATATCTTTTTTTCCATGAGTTATGTTAGGATGAAACAATGAAGTGATTATAAAAATATTTGTTTTATATAGGCTATGATATGATGAAATTTTTATAGAACCCATTTCATTTCATGGTTTATAATATGAGTTATATTTTATGATATTGGGGAAAAATATATATTAATTTCATTATGTCATGGTTGAGATCAATATCTCATTCTATGAAATGGGTAAAGATTTATATAACATTATATATATGAGGCTATATTGAGGAGTTAACTCTATTAAGTAAGTGATATTTTTTTCTATGATGGTCTTAGGAGTGAAGCATGGCTACTATGATGTACTGTGGTGGAAATCAATTCCACAATGATAGACATTACAATTATCCTCAATGACTATGCAAATGGTTTTCTATATTTATATGTATGTAAAAATTCCATGTCTTATGACAATGTTATGATATCATGAAACATGTTATTTAATTTCATTATAATTAATATGTTATGAACTTACAATCATTATACTATGACTCAATATTAAAATCCATGATATTAAGGGTATGTTTTCTAATGTTATGATAATTTTATCATACCCTTGAGTTCATTTTATGTGTACACATTTCCCTTGTTTACCCTTAATGAGTGTTGGGGCCCTCCCTTTATTATGTTTCCTTTCCCCAGGTTATGAATAAAGGTTTTAAGTAGAGTATGTCTATGAATAGAACTAATGTGGAAGATCTTAATTGGAGATGTTGAAGATATTTCACCAAATTAGACAATTATGAAGATATTCTCCAATCACACTAAACAATTATGGTTCCTAGGAATTTTTTTTGCAATGTATTGAATATTAAACTAAAAATATGCAATATGTATGTATGAGAAACCGATATCCCTGTAACTACTTCCATGATAAAGGTAGGATTAGAACACCCCACCACTTTTACGCACCCTAGGATTTGGTTATTCTATATACGGGGTGTAACCCCTTTATCATAAAGATCATAAAGGGAATGGGTCCCCCATAATAATGGATCAACACTCCCTCGATCACGATGTGCCATCAGTGAGGCATGGGTTACCCATATATAAGTTATCATGGATTAACTTTGGATGGAGGTTTCAAGAAACACTTAAACATGGATATCCATATGGAACCATCATCTATAGTAGGATGAGAATATAAAGATCTTATTATATATCTTCATATGATTTTATATATAATAAAATATGATCTTGGGTTTATAATCACCTATTTCTATTTTACGAGGAGTTGAATGTTTATTTTTATTGCTTCCCTCTTTATTTTTTATGGTGTCTTACTGGGAATGTACATACTCACTCATGTATGGTATTTTCCTATACAAATATCGACTTATGAATATATAAGGCAGTCCAATAGTGACCATGGTAGGGATGGAGTTTGTAGAGCTTAGTGGTATCAGATCATGGTAATCTCAAGCAGTGGTTAAATTTTTTTTAAAGAGGAGGAAATTCCTCTCAATCTATTACTAGGTTTGGACCCCCTTTATTTATAGTTAGGTTTTTATATTTTCCAAAAAAACATTGTATATATTTATATAACTACAATCTCATTGTTCTTATGATTATTAAATGAATTTATTTCATCATGGGATAATACAATTTTATTTATCAAGGTTGTTTGTGATATACATTAATGGTGGTGTGTGTAATTTATCATTTTGATAAATTCTCCAAATTTTTAATATTCCTACTCAATGATAGTAACTATGTTTTATCCTAAGTGTGTTATTCTTGATGTGTCAATCTTATTTTACAATCAGTCAAGGTTGGGCCCTTGTGGGTCATGTCATGATAGAGTGGTTTCAAATCCAGTGAATCCTATGGAACATTTTTTATGATGGAGGTGTTTTATGGATTGGTTTTTGAATATAAGAAAATAATTTTAAGGAGTATCTACTATGGATTTCATGTCAAGTAACCTACTCATGGTGTAGTGGCCTATGTATCCATACACTAGGGCCACAATAACCTTCTTGCTGACTCGATATTCTAAGACACCAATTTTTGTAAGTCAAATGGTATAAGATTCATATAAAAATGGTAATTTCACTTCCATGTTTTCCTTGACCCATATCCCCATATATTCTCATCTAGTTTTTCTATTTCTTATTATGATTTTAGGATACAGACATGGGAACTTCTAACATGGATTCCAAGACTTGATAATGATAATGAATAGTTGAGTAATAAGACTTTAATATAGGAATCTATTTATGAGGTGTTACCTCAATGTGAATAGAGATACATGCTTCCACCCATTGAGGGATGTGTTAATCCACCTCAGGAAATTTATGCTAATTTTCATTTCATGTGATGAAACTTGTTTTTCATTTGGACCAGGAAGATGATTCATTCAATCGAAGAACAAAAAATTGGATTCAATTATAGAGACTACTCAGGTGTCATTGTGATCCAAACCTATAAGGAAGGAAATATTTATTGTATTATGTAACCAATGTATACCATCATATGAATACCCTGACTGATTAGATTGTTTTATTCATGACCAATATTCTTTAAGGATAAGTAAGGAACCAGTTTAGTTTAGTCACTCAGACCCATTATTAGACAACACTATCATTTATTGGATTTCAACACTTATTCTACTACAATACCATCGTATGAAATTTCACTTAGTGGGGATTTTGGATCTTCTAGTGCTTCAATAAAGTGATATAAATATTTCATAGTAAACAACTTACTTAACCAAAATCAGATGATATTATCTCAATATAGCTTGAGATGTATATTTATGAGCATGAAATATTGAGTACTGTATTTATAGGGAAATCATTAATAATATGGTATCTATATAATCTCCCACATATATTTTGAAGCTAGAAAAGGAATTTATAAATGAAATCATATTTCAAGGGTAGAATCAGGTATCATGAGAAGGCATTCGAACTTGTGTAGTAGATTAATCAACCACAACCCTCCAGAATCAGAAATATTGTTATTGGAATATTTCATTTCTCAAGTATTCTCATCCGCATGGATTGGTAGAAGTGGGATACCACATTTGATATATTCAGTAGAGAGAAAAATTATGATATTCAAGTGATAGAAGGGGTAATGCGACTTCTTATTTTCAAAATTGGTGTGATGCATATGTTTGAATCAAAGTTGATGGACCTCCAAGGTGGAGAAATCTTCATAATCAAAGATCTATAAGGGATGTTCAAGGAGAACCCTTGGGAGGCAGTTCAAATAGAGGTTCTAGTGGCGCCCCATGAGGAGGATTTGTTTAAGGAGTATAAAAATATGAACTAATTCCCCTAACACTGCATGTAGTCCATGAAGGCTCATGGGGATAATGGAGAAGGTAATGATTAACTACAATCTAGGGAGGGATATGATCAATCTAAAAATGGGATGATTTGAGTCATGATATAGGCCCCTAAAAATTAGCACCAATACTAATATACATAGACATCAAGCATTATTACCTTAACTTATCCCTTATTTGAGAGATTTTGATTCATATAGATCCATTATTGCATCAAATATGAATGTAGATTCATAAAGGAGTAATTCAATGTTTTCTTAGTTCTACCAATACTAAGAACTGGTTCTGGATGGAGATATTGTTAGATAGACCCTCTAGGTTGGTTTTATAGAATAGTATAACTTCATTCTGTGTATGAACATGATATACATGTAATTTCCAAAGATATACTATCACAGTAGGAGAGTTATGTGCCTGTGGGTGGATTATAAGAGATTCTACATCAGTTGATAGAAAGAGATATTCATTGAATTAGTGGGGCTTGTGAGGGGGATGTAATGACCTAATATTTCACTTTCTATTTTCCTCAAATAATATTTTGGATTATATCATGTTTCATACTCAACAAAAAACTCTAATAGACTATAAATATATTAATAAAATAGATATTGAACAATGTATGATATACATTGAAGAAATAGGTACCAACATATTTAATTAACTTATAAAATAAATGCCCCTTTTAATAATTCTATAGTAAGTGTGGATGAGATGCTAATAATTTTTTTTAATATTCTTAATTTTTTTTATAAAATTGATATTTTTAATTTTTTCGTTTTATTATTATAAATAAATTTAAAATAATATTTAATATTCAAAAAACTTATTTCCTATAAATATGGTTTTCTATAAAATTTTTATTATTTTAATATTATACATCTAAATTTTTGAATGTTGAATTTGAAAAAATAAAAATAATTTTTCAAATTATCATAATGATATTAATTATATATTATTATTTCTTATTTTTATAAAAATATTTCTTTTTTGGTGACTAGTGAAAATTTTCCATTTATAGAATAACATCGATTTTATGACTTTATTATAATATAATTATGGATTATAAATTCATAATATCATTTCCTAATGAAAAATTAGAATTTAATCAATGATTTTATAATTTAAAAAAAAATTATTTTAACATTCAAACCCATATTTTAAATTTTAGAACATAAGAAATATTTTTTAAAAAATGTTTTCGATGGATTATACATTTTATATTTTAGAACAAATTTTTATAAATTTTAGATAAAAAGTTAAATAAAATGGATTTATTATTATGAAATATTTGTTCCAATGTATTTAATATGGTGCACTTTATTTTTTTTATAAATGATAAATTTAATTGTTAAAACAATTTACATTGTTAAAACTAAAAATTGTTAATGAATGTTTAACCATGATTGAAATACTAATCAAATTATTTAAATCATGTTTTGTAAAGGGTGGCTGAGGTTTTTCTAGATCTTATCCATTCCCCTCCCCATTATTTTCCATCTATCTAGCTATCTTCCTCAAGAGTGATTCCCCATTTTTAATCTTTTTTTGGTATTTATGTAAATATCAACCACTTTTTTTATAAAAGGGTTATCCTCTCCTAACTATATGTCACACCACAAACCACATAGTTCTGGAAAAACATCCCCAATGTCTCCTAAAAAATACTATAAATTATCCAGTGGTTATTTTCATTTTTAGAAGGAAATCCCCCAAAGGATTATTACCCTTTGTAAAGAAGATAATACAATATGTTATGTAAAAATTTTCAACTCCTCCTTTCTCATTTATAATACATTATATGTACTTATTATCACTAAAAAGAAATTAAAAAATTAAAATGATAAAATTAGTATCATTATTATATTTAAATTTTATTATTATTATGATAAAATCATTTACCAAGTTTTTCTTTTCCTTTTAGAAAACCAAAACTGTCATTCATGCACTTTTTGCACTATTGTATCCACTACACAACATGTTTCATTTTACTACACCACCTTCAAAGGATGGTCTAAATAGTTAATTTAGTATGTAAGTATAATATTTATAAAATATTTTATATTATATAATGATAATAAATAAAACTCTTTCTCCCATTTTATGGAAAATGAATTTAACATCTATAAATACCTGCAGACAAATGCCTCCTGGGAATGATTGTTTTACGTTTTTTTTCATCACTACCGAACATAGATGGTCTAGGTAATGGTTTAACTAGATAAATACTATTTTCATGAAATTAATCTTTTTCTATCAACAATATTTTCAAATCCTATTAAAATTATCAGCAATAAAACACCCTTGTTAATTAAATAGTCCAAAAGAGTGTTGTAAGAGAAAAAAATATTTATTCATTTTAAGAAACAAAATTGTATAAGTTATAAAATTCATAGAATTCATTGTAATTGAATTATATATAACTAATAATAATGAAATTTGATAGTTAATCATCTATTATAATTATTTTAAATTTGAATCACTGCATAATCATTTATTAATTTGGTTATGTTAAGGTTTTGGTTGGTTTAACAACCTACATGAACCATGAAACACATTTTTTTATGGTTCAGTGTATTTATTTAATTTCTACAAATAGATTACATAAATAATTAAATTAGCTTTTATGTTTTGGTTTATATTGGTAATGTGATTATGCTACTCATTATTTTAGAAATCACCCATCATTCAGTAACAATCATCATAACATTCTCATAACCAAATTCATATTCAATAATCATAACCAAGACTCCAATAGAGTGGAATTATAAAATTATTAATGATTATAAAACAATTTCATTATCTTAAATTATCTAGGGATGATATAATAGTTTAATGTAATGTATAAATACACCACTATTAAAAAAACGAGTTCTAAATGATTAAGATTACTCACACTCAACATTGATAATAGATAATAAATCTGTGGCCATGAACCCGTAGCCACATTCAGCCTTATACATGGTTACATAAAAACTATAGAATTGAGAACAAAACATTGGTGGCTATAAACTATCTAAAACCTTATTTAATATTGGATATATCCATTTAAAATATCCATATAAATAGCCAACCTATAGCCACTGGAATGATGGAAGGTTTTCATTCTTAATACAAATTGTAAGAAACTACTTTCCTGTGTAATTTTTTATATGGTAAGGGAATTTGAAATTTACCCCCATTAAAACATCACATGGAAACACCGAAATCCTTTAGAAGCTAAGTCATGTGGATATTATATTGGAGTTATATCAACATTCATAACTGCTCTTGTCAATATCAATATAATAAATAATATATATATATATATATTAATTAATTTCTTCCTCAAATTAATCGATCGGTACAGCAGTAAATCAAATTATTTTTCCCCTTGTTTGATTGATGTCCCATGTTTTACTCCATGTATGTTTTTATTCTTCATACCTAATTTTATTTATTTATATAAATACATGTACAATATAAAACCACTTTACAATGTCAACATAGTAGAATGTGGCGTCACTATGAATTTTCAATCTATATATTTGAATACAATTGGATTAATTTTATTTAACCGTTAAGTCTATCATTATATATATATAAATAAATAAAATCATATAATTTAGAAAAAACATTATGGTTTTTTGGAGATTATATTTAATTCATATGTGTAAAGAATTGGTGTGATTCTAGTGAAACACATAATTCAAAAAAATAGGAGTACACATAGATAGAATAATATTGATAATAGATTAGATGTACATGTGGAATTTGTTAATATGTTTTTCAACCTTCATGTACTTATGGGTTTCCAAAATGTATAGCTCTATTCTTATGATCAATTTCATAACCTTGGCCTCCTCCCCTGGAACCTCTTAGTTACCTAGTAGCGTATAATGTTCTCCCTCAAATAACTTTGACAAAGATTTCACAGTTTTTTCGTTGAGTTTTTATGTGAGGGTTGATGAATTTCTTAGAATTTTTCATGATTAAAATTAATGGTATTAACTAGAGACAGAGATATATCATTCTTCATAACATATATTATATCAAATTCCATTAGAGTGGGAAATTATTTTTGAACATGTGAGTGGAATTATAAGGGGTCATTCATAAATTATTCGCTCAGGGTTTTAAATGACACCTCATGTGTCTCGGTTTACTTATTTTATAAGGAAATCCCATAAGAAAATGTTCATGGTTCACATTTTTTCCACCATATTTGTCCAATCATTTTTTTTCTGGGTTTTGACCACATTTTTAAACCCAACCGATATTTAAAATATTAGTGTGGTTAGTTTTACCCCACAAATAAAACATCTATCATCATATTCTCATCAGTACAAACATTTAAATATTTTAAAATTCATATAACTCCACACATATCACATTAACTGACTTTTTGTGACATGGGTTTTTCTCCTTATTATAAACAGCTAGTAAAACCTATATTTGATCTGATGTAGTATTCATTTTGGATGTCGAAAATATGGTTTACTCTAATTGATGAATTACTCCCTTTGGTGGGAATGTTTCTAATTACTATTACAACAAATTGATATAAACTTTATCTACGATAACTTATTATTTTAATAGTATATTCCTTTTGAGTCCCCCTCTAAACTATCAAATCTAAAACAATGCGATACCTAAGTTACATGAAAAATTATAAGGTTTATATATATATATTTAAATAGACAATATTTAGTGTGGGTATCTATATAATATATTATTAATGATCTCAATTGAAGTTTTTGTTTACTCATCAATTTTTGAGAAAAAATATTAATCTTACTAGAAATATTATCGTTTACGTAGTGGGAAGTAGGACTCTATAATTATCTTTGCAATCTAATCCAAAGTGGGTGTCAAATTTGAAGAATAGAATATTAATAATTCTTTTCAAAAAATGGCTCAATGTGACAATAAAGGATCATTATTTCATCATTTCATTAGACACACCATTGTTCTTTAATTAATTAAAAATAATTTAAAAATTGGAGTGGTGTTAGTGAGGGTCTTCACTTCAGAATCCTTCAAAATATCTGATAATCTGAATCTTTTATACAACACTCCTATTATTCTATAAATTATTTGAATATATTTGTGGCCCCTTTATTCATGATATTCCTCAATATATTGATATATTTTAGTATTATATCAATTTTATACCATTTGGTTCTCATTGGTATCAGTTTACGAGGTTCACAAAATATAAATTCTCTATACAGGGTACTCAATATAATATCATGGATTTACTTTGTCAAAAATTATATTGCTAAATGATGAGGTTGAAATCTAATGGTTATGTACTATCAGAGACCCTAGATCATTTCTGTGTGGTAATGATTATTCAAATTAAAACTATACGGATAGAAAAAAAATACTAGTTCCCATGAAACACTATAATAATAGAAAATATAAAAACAAAACAAAAAGATTTGAACTAGGAAACTAATACCTCACTCTTCGGCCATTTTTATATCCATCATCCTCATAAAAAAATCCAAAATATTGACACACCATCCAACATCAAAACCAAATGTGGGGAGTTTATCAATTTATATAATTTTTATTTGATAACCCTTATTAATAAATTTAATAATGAGTTAGTGTAGAAATAGAGAGTCTAATGTCAAATAATTCAAAATAGAGATCAAATATTAAACTAGTTCGTCTTTTTAATTTGTTAGTTTGAAAATTAATAATGAGAGAAAATAAAAAAATCAGTTCAAAAAATGTAAAAATAATGTTTTCAACATTGAAAAAATATTTTTAAAATATAAATATAGTAATCCCATTTGAGAGGATGTGTTTTCCAAAAAGTATTTATTTCAATTACCCATTGAATTTAATGAATTATTTATTTTTATGATTACTTAATGAGAATTAATCTCTACTAGTTTAATATAAGTTTAAACTACGTTAATTCATTCAATACCATATGGTAACCCAAACCTAATTAAAAAAAGATGGATTTAGAAAAAATGTCTATTAAAAAGGAAAATATTGAATACTCACATAATCTCATCCTTATTTATTACCCTGGTGATTCTCAATTAATTTTGACTTCTCAATTGAAAAAGGAAAATATTGAATACTCACATAATCTCATCCTTATTTATCACACTGTTGATTCTCCATTAATTTCCACTTCTCTCCAAAAACAAATAAGAAATTATATATTTATTTAAAAGAATGTAACACTAAATAAAAAAACTCATTTCATAATAAAAATAAATAAATCACAATAATTACTAATTTATTACTCCTGATTTTTTTATCCCTTCAGATACTTCTCATTCATTAATGAAACAAATCCAATATTAATGAATAAGTAACAAAATAGGTAGTGGAGAGATGAACATAGAACATATATTCCAAGTAAAAATGTGTATGACTAATTAAAAATTTAGTATTATACAATATATCAAATAAAAAATCTATAACAAGAATGTCCCCATCAATGTTCTCTTCAGAGAAGTAAAAATAATACATACTGGATGAAGTATCTCAATATTTAATAATAATAAAGTATTTAGTGACCCATGAATTATTAAAATTAAACATATTTAATATTTCCATGGTGATTAAGAATTCATATTTCCCCCCTAAATTCAATTCTATCAGAATACTAGAATTATGGATCTCGTATGATAAAAAATTCCTCCCACCAAATGTAAAATTTTCTAAGAGATCATGGTTTCCTGATCAAAATTTGTAGTATTAACTACAAATTAATATAAAATATGGAATGTTCACCATAGAATAAATACTAATGAGTAACTGGCCATATCTTTAGGGAAAATAGTGATTACAATGTTTTCATAAATGATTCTACGAATAATAATAGTAATAAAGAAATAATAGTGATGTGAAAATGAGATAGATGGTAAAACAATCTTCCCCAAAAGTGAAAACAATTATATGTAAAGGGAATTAAGATAATAAAAAAATAATTTACACTACTCAGGGTTTAGTAAAGATAAAATACCACCTGATAGTTTTCAATACACTATTAATATAATCCAAATCCACATCCTCCCCTTTTACAGTATCTATATTTTCAATCTCACTCTTTTTGTTGTGATATGGACATGCGTACAGATAATTCATAGATCATTAACAGATGGTATTCATGAATCCATCATCAAGAAGTCATATATTTTGTTCTTTTGTCCATGATATCTAATTTATCACTCTCTTAGATCTATCAACTTGGGGCTTGTTCATTATGGCATTTCCCAATTTCATTAGGTATTTTCTTATGATGAACTAGTTGTGGTCCCCTTCGATACAATGTTATCCATATGTGATGAGATGGCATAAATGACTATCAAATGGTCATTATGATCATATATTAATCTCTATGTACTGGATGATGAAAACTGTGTTAGTATGTTGTAAATGAATTCTCATAAATATTTTATTTTATTTTTGATCAAGAGAGGCTATATTGTTTGTCTGGTGTGATCTCAGAGTTTAAATCTATAAAAAATGTAAATTTTCATCTGGTGAATAATATCATGGTGGTATATTTAATCAATAAATTTACCTAAATTATATCATGATTGTATATTTGGATATTGATAAATGATAAATTTTTTAGAGTAATGTTGGATCAACATAGGCCTCTATGATTCTCAAAGTCCCCAAATCAGGGCATCAGAATGATTTTTTTACATTTATATCGTGTTGTGAATTATACCATGAGGAAATTTTTTCTTGTATTTGAACATTAAAGTTTTTATCCGAGATCATATTATCCATTATACATAGTGTTTAGATCCCCTATGGTGCAATTTTATATTTCTAGTGAATCCTCATACTACTCTGTAATGCATTTTTGGGAGACTGTAGATAGGCTAAGGGCTAGTGTGGCTACCATTAGTACATGGAAACAATCCCAACTGAATATGTGTGTCTATGATAGATATGTTTTATAATATAAGTATTTAATATAGATATATTATCCTCTGAATGAAGTCTCATGTTATAGAGTTTAAATATGAAATATGATAGGAATTTATTTATTTATTTTTTCTATTCCTTCTACCCTAGATTTGTAATATGAAAATATAAATAAAATTTATAAAAAAAATACTGTTCAAAAAATATCAAATAAACTATCATAGTAATCACTTCATGTTATGTTTATCAATTTAGATTAAAAACTCAAAAAAATATATAAATTGTATTCTTAATACATAAATTACTAGAAGATAAAACAATAATACAAAAACAAATACCTATAAATAAAGGAAACAATATGCTAATCATATCCCCAAACATGAGTTATTAGTTGTAGTTATGTAATTACTCTAAAAATTTACCACTTTCTCAACCCATAAAAAATTGGATATTTGATCTATGATGGTTGAATGTAATGAAAATAGTTTAATCAAGACCACAATAGTATAAACATTATTAAATCCTTCCCTTTATATTTTTATCCACCATTACATTTTACACTTCATTAATTCGTCGTATACAATGATATAATACATTATATACCACTTGTTAGAATGAGTTAACTATTCTCATTACAATCTATCAGCTTTATTATCAGGACACATACACTGAATTTTTTACTTTTATGCAATGTTAGGTGATATGGAACTTATTAATAATTTTTATGTAATATCTAACTAAATCATGTAAAAGAGACATGAATCAACTATGTATAATTATAATTGATTGGTAAATAAAGAAAATCAAATATGAAAAATGATTTTATTTTATTAATTTTATTTAGTGATTATATTTCATTACTCACACACCCCAAGAAAATATATTTGGGAAATTTCATATTGATGCCCATGTAATCATTTTAACCTAGTTCCTATAACTTATGAAATGATCACATAATAGGTCTCCTTAAGGATAAAATTTTATATTAAAAAATAACACTAGGTAAAGGTAAAATAATCCAGTGAGAACATGTCTCATCATTGATTACGTAGAAATTTACTCTTTTAAGGTCCATTTCACCAATTTTGTTAGTGAGTTCTAATGTGTATAGAGAAATTTTGTCACTTATATAATAATGGAAAAAAAATATAATGAATAATAATTCACAAACAACACCCATGTATAGTCTCTAATGTATATAATATGTTATTACATAATGAAACATATTCATATAATTAGGAAAGTGTAGAGAATGTTAATAAATGAAATTAACAGTGAAATTTAGGAATAATTAAAATACCCTCCAATGAAACTCCTTAAAATGAAATGTGTTTTCTGTCCTCTACATATTTTCTTCATTCTTATTCAATACTGAAAAGGTAAAACATCAACTTAGAGTGTGTGAATATGAATTATTGAAATTTATATTAAATATGAATTGTAAAAAAGTAATTGTTTGTGTTTAATTTCCTTATAATTAGTAAATTAGTCTTATTCCCTTCAGTTAGTCCCTCTATGAAGAAATTTCCCTAGTCAGTTGTGGGATATGAGATCCTCAACAGAAACCACATTGTATGAGATTATCCTCTATCCTAAAAATGATAAAATCATCATGTAATATTTGTGGATTTATAGAAGAAAAATACAACCCACCTAATTCATCTTACCCATGATGATCCCCTTTTCAAGCATAAGGAAAAAAATATCCAATTTTTAAATGATACATTAAATATTTTTTATTATCAGGGAGGGTGTTTGTTAGGTGGGGATTGACACTATGGTTTCACTTGGTTATAAAAAACCTATATCCACTTCATATTCTCTCTCTTCTTTACTATATTCATTTTATACATTCATCTTCATGGTGATCAAATGAATTGAGGTATTTCTATTTGAAGTGTAACCCATTATATTTGATCTATCACGGTTCTAAGATAGACATCCCACATTCCAATAAATTATAAATATTTTCTCAGATATATCATTCCAGCCTAAAATATCAATTATATAAAAAATAATATATATAAGTGAAATTAATATTATGAGAAATATCAATGAATAATATAAGAACGAAATTGTATCCATATGATATTAACATGTAATTATACTAAAAGGAGTAAAATAGTGAATGTTCTTAATATAATTTAATAAATTTTATAATTGTATCTATTATTTGATAATATTTTTGTTTTTACATGAAAACACAATTTATTGAAACTCCTATACCTAACAATGAAAAAAACAATTTATTCTTAATGAATATGTGTTGTGTTGTCTATAGATTTACCTATACATGAAAAAGGTTACAAAAACATAGATACTGATGTGTATGGGGTAATCGAAAAAGGGAAAAATAATGAATTGTAAGTGTTCTTGGTTGAATTTTCAAAAAAAATTACATTAATGTGGATAAAAATTTTTCTTCCATAAAATAATAATTAATTCCAACTCATATCCTAAAAAATTACACCAAAAGTATTATTAATGAAAATGTGTAGTTTTATTTACATATTTCCATATAAGAGAACAAAGTCGCATGAAAAAAGATATTGGTAAGTATGAGGTCATCACAAAAGGGACCAGATTGATTCCCAAGTGGTCAAGGAAGAATTTAAAAACCAAATACATTAAGAGAGAGATAAAAGTGATTCTGAAATGTAATATATAGATCTCAAAGGAAAGATCACACACAACATATATTGAAAATATTATAGTTACCTACACTAGAAGAGAAAATGTAATGAGACCTCAACTTATCACCCAAGTCGTGCTGATTTTCATCTTTTTTTTTCATAGAATGCACTATTAGATTCCATAGAATGACCTATCAAAACACCTGTAGAATTTTATAATTAGGAATTTGGTCTTTATAAGGTCACTAGTCATGACCCAACTAGTTGTTTTATTTTATACACTCTATTGTGTGAAATATTTATATAAACACCCTCATCTATTGTGTATAGTTCAAAATTTCTAATCCATACTAATTATTTAATCAATCACAATGTTTCGATATCATTCCATGCACTACCATCACATATTTAAGACATTTCATGTCACATAGTGATTAATATAGGCTTATATATCTCTATTTATCCCAATCACAGTTCTATAAACCCTGATAGTGATGATATTGCTCATTCTTTGACGAATCTCATCCCTCCCTTATTTACTCAGTGATACAATAATCCAATGAATAATTACATAAAAAACAATAAGTTTATGGTTTGGATTAAGGAATAAAAAATTTCATATTAATATAACACCATATCAAATCAACTAAAATCGAGTCCAATTTTAACCATTACTTTCATCCGATTGCATTACACTATAAAATATTAAAGGAAAAATTGGGAGTCATGTGATTATAAAACTATTATTAAGGTCTCTTAAATCCCACCCCCCAAAGAGACAATTATCTGCTAATCTTAAAATTCTTAATTGGTATATCCATTTCCTCATCTCAATCATATTATTGTTTCCTAGTGAGTTTTTCCTTATCCAAGTGAACTATAATAACCTGAACTGTTATCAATAAAAGGCCCCATTTGATTTAATTAAATGAATTATTAATTAAGCACGGTTATAGAAAACACATGAAATTATTTTGTTTAATTATATCCTATAATATTTAATTTATTTTTTTGAATAATTTCTGTAGGTAATATAGACATTTAAAAATGACCACATTGAATGCATATATATAGGGTTTTAGAAATTTAATTGACACATAAAAAGAAAGTGATGTCCTCTACAATTAGTAAAATACACTATGAATCCCATTTATCAGAGCATTCATGGGGGATATAATTTCTAGTATTTTCCCTTGACCAAGCTTGAGTCGATATCCAATAACTAATACGTGGGGGATGCTGTTTAAGGGAGAATTTCAAGCTCATTGGGATAAGGGGCCATATCATGTTCTCTGAAACACCCTATGAAAGTAAAACTATCACACACCTTACTGTTAGGGACTATTTTTTTTTATTGAAGAGATATGTTTCAAGAATAATGGAATATGAATATGTACACTATTTTGTATAGAATAATGAGTATATTTTCATTCTATTATTGTTAATTTTTAAATGATTTTTATTTTCATACAATAAGGTAGAAATTATATTCCTAGTTAATATTAAAATTCAATTAATGAAGTAATGAAATCATATTATTTGTGAGAAAATTATCATTTTAATAAAATATTATTAATAATTAATTTTAATCACTATATGATTCCCAATAATAAAATTTAAATTTTATATGCGTTGGAAAAATATTTTTGTCAAAAAAACTATCACTTATTTTTTTAATGTTTATTTTATTTAAATACTGAAAATTCACATTTTTTGAAAATTAATTAGTTAAATGAATGTTAATTTTGTATTCATAGCATTAAAATAATTTGATGGTTAATTTTTCATAATTTCATATGGCATTCAAATTTTCAGATAATAATTAAATATCATATAAATATATGTTTTGTTTTATGTCTTCCTAACAACCCAAATGTGATGTAATAATCAATATAAATGGTATCCAAGACCAAATAAATTTTTGAAAATTAATATAATTTTATTTTAAGTGTATCTTTAATAATTTTAAAGACATTATGAATCCTCCAATACATATAATACATTTTAAGGTTTTAAAATCATTTCTTTAAAAGAACGACTCACCTCTACATAAGAAAGGGAATTATTTAAATAAGTTAGACCCTTGGACTTATAAAATAATAAATGCCACTCCAATTTGGGTGATATCATGGGAAAGAACATAGGGATAATTTTTTGATATTGATATTATATTTGTAAATTCAAAAACCTAAATAATCAAGAAAGCTCCCTCTTTTTATAAATAAACCTAGCCAAGCTCCCCTTTCTATTCAATAAAACTCCTTATATAATTACCCCACTATTCCCTAAACTCCCTATAGTCCCCCACAGGCACCCCCATTTTCTCAATAATTCCCTCCCAATCCTTTGGATGCACACATATAATAAATGGATCCTCTAATATCCTCTTTTTCCAAGAACTTTTATTATGTTATGTATTTTAATTTAAGTTTTCATATGATGGGATATATTCTTAAATATCCCCCTTACATCCCAATTTATGTATAAATGATGACTTCCACTTTCACTCTCATTTTTTTCTTCAAATAATCCTCATTTACATACCTTACTATTCTAAAACATTCCAAGGGTTCTTTCACTTCATTTCATTATTAAAGTCTCTTTAATATTACATATCATATATTTCTAATTTATTATGTTGTTAATTGAATTTCCGTATCCATATTACATTCAATTTAATTTCTAAATTATGAAAGAATAATTTCCCTCTCATAAACCCATTTTATTTATTTTTATGTAATGTCGTTATAGTATCGAAATCACAACATATTTTCCATACCAAAAAATTGGGTAGTGAATCCCATACCCATTTCAAATCAGGAGTATTAAAATTTGTACACACATAATTTTTTATTGTGGAATTACATATGATTATTCCACAATCTATATTATTTTAATGAATTATGTTGATGAATGAATCCATGTTTTATGATCTTTTTGGAACACATAATCATGAGTATTAAATGAATGTGATGGTTGCACCCATATTGCGCTCTAATGGATCCAGTAATTTCTAGTATCATGATACATAATTTAGGGACTGGGAATGAACATGATTCATATATGGAACTTTTACACCATTATGTGTTGTTGTTTTTTTTCATTGGAATATGTTTTTGATGTAGTGGTTAATTTTTTTTCCACATTTCCCATGTCATGATTATCATGTTATATCTTGTTTATTTGTTCATGTTTTCGATTAATACACTTTTAATTCCTCGTTATTTTTCCAATTTTTATAAATGTATTATACTCTTGATATTATTTGACATGTATTCCCTTACTGGTCTTTATCGCTCAAAACATTATTAGGTCTCCCCTAATGTTATCCCATGCAATTATATGTTCGAAGGTATATTTTGAGCTTGTTAAAGATGTTTTCGATAGAGATATGGTATTATATGTTAAAATTATTTATGTAATGTACAAAATTAACAAATAAACTATACTTCCTAATCATTTGGGTTGTATTAATGTTAGTCTTATGTAATAAAAATATATTAATGTGAAATTATAGAAAGGGTTGTTATATTTGGTATTAGTGGAAAAGATTAGTTATTTTTTTCATTAGGAATATAGAACTCCAGATAAAGCCTTATAGATAAGAATAGGTATAATAAAACAACTCTAAAT
The DNA here is from genome assembly GCA_963277665.1 of Viscum album. Lineage (NCBI taxonomy): Eukaryota > Viridiplantae > Streptophyta > Magnoliopsida > Santalales > Viscaceae > Viscum > Viscum album. Next base: position 712,363,255 of record OY728162.1, read on the forward strand.
TTTGTTATATATAGATTAAGTGGATTATCCTAAAAAAGCATCCCTCTTTGGATATTATAAGTGGATGTGGATCTAGTACATATGTAGATAGGAGTTGTAGCTTTGAAAATGTATTTCGGGCATGACTCAGGGTTATATGGACCATGAAAATGGGACATACTCCACACATGTTTAGAAACACCCATGGGATATTCTTTGGTTAATCCAAAATCTCATTATGAACCATTATTAAGGGAATAAAAAATTCCAATAAGATAACATGTTGGGGAACATATCATGGATATCATAAATTGAACCCTATAAATTCACATGTAAAGGAAGTAAATGTAATTTATATGTTATCCATTTAATATCATTGGAATCCCATTTATGAGTATAATAGTTTAAGAATACTCACCCCTACATTTCCTTTAATTCTAGCTAATGGCCAGAAATGAGAGGAATGGAGAAAACAATCAATGTTGCAAGAATTGAAGTGACTACCCCAATGAGATGCCAAACCCAATGGGAGTATGAATCAAGAACATCATGATGATACTCCCTCTATTGACTTACGTTCTAAATAGAAACATAGGTCATAAGGATCTTCCAATCCCCCATAATAGATAATGAACTGTAATAGAGATTTTCATGCGACAAAGTCATCCTACTTTAAATGGATCATCCAATCCCATAATCAAGGAATAATGGATCAACTCCATTGAGAATATCTTATCCATCTATTAATGTTCTAAATAAGAGTAAGTTATTCTGTTTATTTATTGTACGGAGGTATAAGATGATATGTGGTGGATATTGATCAATAATATGAATCTTGATAAAGATATTAAGGAATTTTTGTAAAAGGGATTATGAAAAATATTTCTCAATAAATATTTCCACGGAACTGTCTATAATAAAATTGAAAGGTATTTCATTTCACTCAAGAAAAAATATGATTAATCATTAGGTTCAAACTAAAAAAACATCCTAATACATTCATGATACTCCTGTAGTATTTTCCATTACCCTAACACCATGGTTGACTGCTTCTTTGGCTGGATAAAACCATGAATAGAAAAATCCTTGGGTGATCTAAGACATTGATAGCTATGAAAAAATTGTTCAATGTTTCCTAAAAGTTGACATGGAGAGGAGGGAATCTAAAGGGTACCATGGAGACATGATGTATAAATTGGAGTTTAATTTCTAAATTCTTATTGAGAAATATACTCGTTCCAATAAATTACAACACTCCACTTTTCATTGTTGTAGAAAGAATCACTCCAGAAAATTCATAAAAAAATTAAGAAATGATTTAGGTTTGGTGAGAAGGGATACCAGGATAATGTTTTCCGATAGGAAAAACCTGATAATGAGATAGAGGAAATGAATTATACTGTCAACCTTCAGTGCATTGTTCAATGCCTCAACTACATGAAACCATGGAACATTATAAATTAATACCACATTCCAAGGTTTTTCAAAAACTACGAATAACCTCCAAGGAAACAAAGGTTAGTTTTTTTCACCACAACTGGTGTGGTGGATCCCAAAAAAATTGGTAACAGGTATTCTAGTTATTAATTATTTAATAACATCTTTTTTATTATAGTTCTATGAATTTATTTAGAGAATTAAATTTTTGTAAAACTATTCAAACACCACCCTTAAATCTGGTAGGTAGAGGTATTAGTTAAAACTACAAATGGGGAAATTGTTACATCCTAATTATATAACTTCTCCCCATCACAATTTTTGGTTTAACTACATAGTAATACTTTTCATACTTCCTTTGGTTTAATTTGATGCAATTATACGCATGAAAATGATTTATCTATATAGATCCGACATAAATTTCTACGAGAAGAAAATTACACTCTATATAATGAATCGACCCCCGATTCTGTATGAGTAGAAAGAGGAGGATCAATATTCTTTAGGACTAACATCTCAATCCTAGATATATTCACCCTATAAGTAAGCTTATCTAGAGGAGGACGCGGCTTCGGCAGCATCTCTCCAGCGTCACTCCCTCTTTTAGGGTTTCGTTATTTTTGGCGGCGGGCACCATTCTCATCCTCTGACCCTTCTATAGCATTTGATTTCTTGCGGCGGTGGGCTCCGTTCCTTCGGTGGTTGGTTTCATTCTTTTTGGTGGCGAGCTCTGTTCTTATTCCTCCGACTTCTTTGGCGGCATGGGTTCTCTACGAGTGATGACTGCATGGTTTATTCGAGCTCAGTCTTCGGCTTCTTCGCAGTCGTGGTTTTCTCGCTCAGTGGTGGATTCATCGACATGATCTGGTGGCCCTATCACGGTCGCGCCTCTCTGTTGAAACCTTGGCCAGATTCATCCACTGCTCTGGCTTCCGAATCCTGCGTGGCTCTCCTAGTTGGTGTGCGACGGTGGATACACTGAGTCTTTGGGAGGTGCGGGTCGTCTTGTCATTGGTATTCCAGAAGGTGCGTCTCTTGCTTTGGTCTTTCCATAATGTGGTCTTCGGTGGATAGTTACTGTGTGCTGTGTTTGTTGAGCTTCCTTCTATGCTGATAACGGCTTCGCTATCTCGGGCTGGTTCTGGCGGTCGCTTCTCCGTTGAAGCCTTGTCTAATCCCTTCGCTGCTCTGGCTTCTTGCTCCCTTCACCGCCCTCCCTGTTGGCCAGTCGTTTTGGTTTCTAGGAAGCTCTGGGAAGTGCGTTCATTCGGCCTAGGTGTCCCAAAAGGCGATCCCAGCTCTTGTCCCGTGAAGCGGAGGATTTTGGTGGTTGAAGCTCTTTGTTACAGTTGTTTTTTGTTGGATGGTTTTCCAAGTTCCGTTTTCTTCGATGCAGTGTTCATTATTTTTTGGTTGTGTTTCTTGATGGGTCTGGTCTGGTGATTCTGCTACTGGTTGTTCTCTTTTGGTGTTAGAGTCGGTGTGAAGGCTGCGGTTGAGGTTTATCAGATGACGTTTCAAGGCTTTTTGTGTCGGTGGCGACGGTGTTGACTTTCTTCGGCGTTGACGGTTCCAAGAGGTTCTTGCCGTTATTTCGTCCTGCTTAATTCTGCTTTCTCTCTGCTCTGTATCCAAGAGTCCCTCATTCTTTCCAAGGTGGAGCTGCGTGGAGGCCTTTAACGGTCATTGGGATGTGTGTCTCAGAATGGCATCTGGAGGTTGACGGTGACTACATTTCAATTGTCGATGGTGAGGTTGTGTTCAGCCCTTGTGACGCTAAGTGACAGGTTTCTATGTTCTGGAAGTGGACGTCGGTGATGTGGTCGGCGGCATTATTCCGGTGAGGATGATGCCTTTGATGACGTGAAAACATGATGGTGGTAACGGATGAGATGTCCGGCCGGTGACAAGATGATGGGTCGGTGTGGTGTGGTTCGAGGTCTCCCGAGGTATGGATCGAGGTGGGTAGATCGTGGTTCAAAGTTGCCTTTGGCGGTTTTCTGAAACATGGTTTTGAAATTTGAATGATGTTTTCTTGTTTTTTTGAATGAGGGTCATGTGGACGAGGTTATGAATTGTTGGGATTTCGTTGTAGGGTTCCAACTTTTCCAAAAAGTGGATTTTAATAAATTAAAAAAATAGATTGTGGATATGAGTAAGCTTATCTAGCTCAAATGATTGAGTCTGAGGAAAGGACCAACCATGAAGATAATGCTATTTTGAAGGAATATGTAGATGCGTTTCCTTAGGAATTTCATGTTCTTCCATCGATCAGGGAGGTTGAATTTTAAATCAATCATATACATGGGACATTTCCATTATCCCAGAAATCATATAGGATGGATATTGTGGAACTTGATGAGCAAAATAAATAATTATATGTAAATCTTGATAAAGGGTTTTTACACCCAACTATTTCATAATGGGGTGAACCAGTCCTCTTCTTAAGAAAGACCGATGGCACAATGTGCCTTCACATTGATTATCATGATCTCAACAAGGCCGCGATAATGATAATGTATTCATTTCCGTAGATTTATGAGATGTTCATTCAGCTACGTGGTGAAAAATACATCTACAAGGTGGATTTTTTCATGGTATTTCACCATGTTAGGGGAGTGATGATGAATATGCCCATGATTTCTTTTCATCAAATGTACGTGCAATATGAGTTCATAGTAATTCCATCCAGAATCACTAATTCTCTAGAAATATTAATGTAATTTATTAATACATTAATTCTAGATTACCATGAATTGTTTTTTATAGTCTTTATATATGATATTCTAATATACTCTAATACTAAGGAGGATCATGAGGAACAACAGATGATTGTTCTAATGACCATTCAAAAGGAGTAGATTTATTAAATGTAAAAAATATGGGAGTCCTGGTTGATGGAAGTATTATTCATGGGGAATATCATTATAAGAAATAATATATCAATGGATCCTTCAAATAAACAAAAATCAATTGATGAATTGTCGAGGCCAACATCAATTACATATCTAGTGTCCTTGAGTTAGTAGGATGTTGTAACATATTTTTGAGAAATTTTTCCAGATTACAAACCCATTTACCAAGGCATATTAGAATGTATTATATTTTTCAAATAATGATGAATGTGAAGAAATATTCAATGGGATAAAAAGGGAGGCTTATCACTTACCATGTTCTTAAACTATAGAAAAGTGGAAAACATTTTTTAATATTCATAAATGCTTTGCAGAATGTATTGATCAGTGGGTCAATGAAAAAGGACAATGTCATAGATTATTATTCAATGATGTTAAAAGTGCTTGAATTGAAATGTCCAACACATAATATGGAGTTGGATTTAAGGATGTTTTTTTTGAAAATATTGTGGAATTATCTATTGGGTGAGAAGTGTGAAATTTATACAGATAAAAAAATTCTCAATTATATATTCACATATAAAGAGTCAAATGAAGCTGGTTAGAGCTAATCAAGGACTATGACTGGCCAATTCTATACAATTTTGATAATGTAAATAAAGTTGATGATTCTATAAGTAGAAAGGATCTATTAATTTTATCATTGATGTGAATTGAGATGGATATAATCTTTGTATAATTGAAGAGTATGGACATGGGATTCATAAAGTAAGGAACATCCTAAATCCATTCATAAATGTTTTCTCGACTATCTCTTTTTGAACGGATAAAGGATCTTGAAAAGGATGATGTGGGAATTTCGATGAATGTGGAAATAATAAGAAAATGTAAATCCTCAAAGTTCAATGATAAATAAGAAGGAATTGTTATATTTGTTTCAAGAATATATGTTCCATAAAATATCTATTAAAATAACGAACTATTGGTTTATGTACATAGTTCAACATTCTCTATTCACCCACGAAATATAGGGATGTATCAAGATCTTTGAGAGAACTTTGGGTGGGAAAAAATGAAGAAAGAAGTTACTGAATATTTATCAAATTTCATGGTATATCAACATGTAGAGGATGAATGGAATAAGTATAATAGAATGATGCAGTCATTACCCATACAAAAAATGGAATTGGAAAACATCACAATGGACTTTGTTACACGATTTTTGAAGACAAACAAATGAAACCATGTTATATAGGTTTTTTTTACCATCATATAAATAATACCCACTTCATTTTAATTCAAGAGGGTTTCACACTATATCAACATGCACAAATATACATCAGTTAAGTGGTAAGGATGCATGGAGTACCACTATATGTGGTTTCGGATCAAGATCCAAGATTCACCTCTATGTTTTGAAAAAGTCACCATCATGATCTATAGACTGAGAAAAAATTTACTATGGATTATCACACTCAAAGTGATGGAAATTCTTGGCAGACCATCTAAAAACACGAGGAAATGTTGATAACATGGTCAATTAACATCAATGGAGGATGGAAACAACATCATCCTTGGGAAGAGTTCTATCATAAGAATATGTCTTACAAGAGCATCCAAATCGATCCCTATGTAGGTCGTTATGGGAGGAGGTGTAGAACACCTGCATGATGGAATGGAGTTGGGGAACACAAATGGATCGGTCTTGAAATGGTTGATGAAATGGTGGGAAAACTTTAGAACATTCAACATAACAACATGGTTTCTCAAAGTCAACTGAAGAGCTATGATAAAAATTGTCGACAAGACCTAGATTCTGATTTTGGAGACTTGGTATTCATACACATGTCTCCAAGGAATAAAGTTATAAGATTTAGGATGATGGGAATCATATTATAATATCTATGATCGCATCAGAGCAGTGGCTTGTGGACAAGAACTCCCACTAAACCTATCTAAAGGACATGATGTATTCCATGTATCCCTCTTGATAGAGTACATACCAAATGTAACATCCATCCCCTTACTCAATTTCTTGAGAAGGCTGTGATATGATTCATGGCCTTAGTTGATGTTTCCAAGGTGCCAAAGGCCGGAAATACTTGTTAAAGGCTTCAATATTAATTGTGGAACAGTTTTCCCTTATTACTAAAGAAACCAACTGGATGATGAATAATCAAACAAATCTACATTATGCATGCCACAATGTTTTACTACTCAAAAAAATACTAAGAGATACCCATGTGACCCATCTGGATTCACAAAAATTCCATGGAAGCAATATAACAAAACCACAATTTTCCCTAATCAGAGTACCTAGAGAAAGGAGAACAAAAACCCCAATGAAACTATGACACCACTCCACAGCTCCTCACCAAGTTCTACGGTCCAAGCACTGCACACCCACCCAAGCATCAAGAGGAACCACTGAGGAAATTAGATGATTTACCTTTAACTGTTTCCTAATATATCACATCTACAAAGACACCAACATGCCAAATCAAGGTGTGAGTACTAATATTTATTAGGTTTTCCCCAAATGACTTCCCTACACATGCCACTATGATAAAACCTTTTGAAAAACCATAAAAAAATTATATAAACCATAAAAAAATCTCAATAATTAAGAACAATCCACAAGACAATATTACCATATGAACGTTTTCAAAATAAACACATTTTTAAGAAGACACCCAAACATGTCATTACCCATTACATTTCTTAGGATGACATACATATATCAACCACACACACAATTATGTAACATACCAAATACCATTCATATCATTCATATAATTATGGTGATACTTTAACATTGTCACATTTATGACCAACCCATATCTTAAATGGTGTGGGACTTCATGCCCATAACCATCCCTTTTCATGATGGTACATTCAAGAACATCACCTTGATGTTTCTACCTTCACGACCACCATCTATCCAACATATTCCAATCAGTATTTATGAAAATCACAATAACACTTCAATAGAAAAATACATAATCATTTCTCCCAACCATTGTCAAAAAATAAAAACATTCCCACACAATGATTTCCATATCATATATTCCAGCATTTATCCAAATATTTTCCAAGAAAATAATTGGAAACCAAATAACCCTTTACAACAAAACTATTCCATAACATCACATTTGATTGAAAAAACCCTTATTCCACATTCATTCACAGTCTCAATTAAATAAAAACCCAATTATATTAAAAATTGTATACGAAACTCAATTTCCCTAAAAAACCCACCCTCAATTTTAAATATCAATATTTTAAAATCAAGAAAAAATCCTATTTCATAACTATAACCCATTGTTTTTCAAAATTTCAAATCAACACAATAGGGTTTCCACTAAGCATTTTACATCACAAATTCAATCAAATTCAAGAAAAAACATTTAATACGAAATCTAAGCCTTTTAGTTCTATCAAAACGGAGATGAGATTGAATCCTCCTACCTTAGTGTTCTGAAGAAATCAAATAATTAACAAATGCCCCTCAAATCTAGGTAAAACATCCATTAAAACTCATTAGATCGCTTATCTGGAAGAGAATCACCTTCACCTCACCTTGAAAATTCTAGGATTCTCTTAAAAAACAAGTTGAGATCCACTATAACCCTTGAGAACCTAAAATAATGAGTTGGGATTGTATGGAAGAAGAATGAAGGAGTTGGGGTCAAATGTTGAGTGGCCCCACATTTAAAAACCCACTCTTTAGTGACACACACAGTTCGGAAAACCATGGGCTAACATTGTGCATGTTATTGCCTCAATAGGGACCTCATATGGTTCCCTCACACATTTTTACGAAAAATACACATACTGTGTGAAGCTAACTATATCCACATGCACAGTTACCTAGAGAACCTACACAGATTCCCCAAAATGTGCCAAGACATTGCATCTCTAGAAAAACCACCAAACCTTACCAAACCTGTTCTAAACACCCACACAAATTACCAAACCACTTACCATTCATAAAAAAAAGATAATCAAGGGATACATACCTCATAATGGGGTAAAACATTCTCTCAACCATTGGACATTCCATCCTTGGAATATAGAGAATAATCACTTCACTGTAAGATCTCAGGTCGTTGCTTGACCCTCTCTTTCTTCGACTCCCAAGTCTCCTCATGAATCAGACAATGATTCCGAAAAACTCGGATGAACGGTTTATTTTGTAGCCCATATAACTTAACATTAAATTCCCTCAATTCTTCTAGTGCTATTTTTGTAAGATGAAAGTGATATGGGGATGGTCCGCAGATGAAGTTCAATCATAAAATCAACTTCTCTCATAGGTGGAATCCAATTTTATTCTTCTGGAAAGACATCCAAAAACTGATCAACCAATACTAGAAAAATTCTTCTCTGATCCACATTCATTGATTACAAGGACAAGAATGGCATCTGATATGATATCATCCCAATTTCTAGTTCTAACCAGCCTGCTGCACCCGCCTCCACAACTTTCTCGACTCTAATGTGGTGTTCGATGCTATCTACAATCCTAAAACTAATCGATCATGCATAAAATTGATATGGGCCTTAAACATCATCAAATAATCCATACCAATTATTATATCAAATCCATTAATATAAATACACTTAGAAATCCCACATTAAGAAAACCACATTCACAGCAATACAACATAATCTATAGAGGAAGGGACCACACATTTTTTGACCCAGAAGATTATGATGTTTTCTAAAAAAGGTAGATTTTTCACACAGAAACCATAAAATTGATCAAAATAGGGGTAATAAATGAATGAGAAGAACCCATGTCAAAAAACACTTCCATAATGGTAGAATTCCTTAGAATAGTACACCATAGCATGGATGGTCCATACTGATCATCCATCACAGCCTGCTCGACAACAAACTGTTGCTTTATTTCCACACTATGCTCTTTATTTCCTTAATGAATTACTCCTTTTGTGGAGTCATGGTATTCAAAGAATCAACATGACTTACACAGAACTGATGGAGAGGTGTATATTGTTTTTGTCACCCCATCTAGGCATAGGATAACTGCGACCCATGAGGAATTTCCCAAACACCCAGCCTTGGAGAATTAAGAAAATCACACTGAAGATTCCCCATATTATTGCTATTATGATATTCTTTAGTTTGTGTCTTTAAATTCAATTTCATGTGGCCTACCCAACCACACAAAAAAATCATGGATAACATTTGGGTTGAGAATTTTTTTATAATATAGTGGTTTGATTTGGATGTTCTCCATTTCATTGAGAATATGTGGCAGTGTTGCTTTTTTTAAAAATCTTGGGGTTTGCACAACATCTTGTGAAGACAACCAAACTTATATTACATGGATTTCACAACATGATAGATATCGTAACACTAGTATATGGATGTATTACTGAATGAATTGTTTGAAAATTATAAATGATACCTCGAACCAACTGTTGGTTTTCCTGTGGCTCTAGTGCAACCACATATTCAGTAGCTTCCTCTAGTTAGTCTTTATGCCACTTTACTGGTGCCATTTATATCAACACAACTATCACTATATGTCTCACTCCCTAGTAACTGGTCAATTATAATTTCAATTTTAATTTCATTAAAACTATCACAATAATGATTTCTTCATTTTCACACTTCTTGGTTTCCACATTTTTAATAAATACATTATGTTTTGAAAATCAACCCATTTTCAAAATGTAACAGCCGTTATATTTTCAAAATCCATACATTTGATAGTTAATCCATATTTTTCAGGAAATAAACACATTCTTGTCACAACCCAAATAATTTACCCAATGAAATATAGATCTTATTTGAAGTCATTTATACCATGTACGTCATGATCACCTCATTTTCTACACACACGACAATGATATTTTGCTCTTATAAGGGTCTACAGAACACTTATGTACCCAAATCCCTAATACATTGAAGTCAAACAAAAAAGGGTTAGCTACATTAAAAAATGTTATACATTTCATGTTCTGACAATACTACACCTTAATACCATCCTGACTCTAGGAATAGACCAAGAACAAACGACTACACCAAGATTGAAAATCAACTCTAAGAATCCAAACAAACATGGAAGTCATAGACCAAAAAAACGGATACCACTTGTAACATCCTCCCCCTTCCTCATTTTCTTGAGAAGTCAGTGAGATGCTACATGGACATGGGCAATGTTCCTAAGGAACCAAAGGCTAGAAATAAAATCCAAGGGATTAAAGAATAATTTGGGAACAATTATCCTTTGGAACAAAAGCAACCAACTAGTGGAGTAATAATCTACCAAAACTACATAATGCATGCCACAATGTTTTACATCTCAAAAAAATACTAAGAGACAACCGTGAGACCCAACTGGTTTCACAAAAATTCAATGGATCCAATATAACTAAACCATATTGTTCCATAATCAGACTAAAATAGAAATATGGACAATAAAAACCAAATAAGTGATGACACCACTCTTTATCTCCATGAAGAGTTCCCTATTCAAAGAACCGAAAACCATCCCAATAATCAAGAAGAACCCCTAAGAAAATGAGATTATTTTATATTATATGTTTCCTGAAATAAGACATCTACAACGACCCTAAAGTTCAAAATCCCGGGCTAAGTACTAATACTTGGTAGGTTTTCTTTAAATGACTTCCCTAAGCATTAAAATTGGATAAAACCATTAACAAAACCATAAAAAATTATATAAATCCAACAAAAAATTTCAACAGTTAATAGAAATCCAAAACACAATATTACCTAATGAATGTTTTCCAAATGAACAAAATTATAAGGAATCCCCCGAAAGATGACATGATCCATTCCATTTTTCATGACCACATATATATCTCAACCATACACACAACTATGTAACACAACAAATACCATTCATACCACTCATACAATATTGGGGATACTTTAATGGTGGCATATTTACAGCCAACCCATCTCTTCCATACTGTTGGACTTCATTCCCATCACCCTCCATTTAAATGATGGTTCATTCACAACCATCACCTTTATGGATCTATATTCACTACCACCATCCATCCAACACATAATAATTAATATTTACCAAAATCACAATAACACTTCAATAGACAATAACTAAATCATATCCCCAACCATTTTAAAATAATAATATCATTACAATTCACTAATTAACACATCATATAGAACTATATTTTTCAACAATTATTCCATAGAAAGAATTTCAAACCAAATAAAAATTTATGAAAAATTTATTCAATACCATACTATTTGATTAATAAATCCATTATTCAACATTAATTCCCTATCAATTTTCAATATAAAACCCCATTTTACCGAAAAGTTCTTTTGAAACTCATTTCCAATAAAGTAAACCAACCCTTCAATTTTAAAAATCTACATTTTAAAATCAAACAACTTTCTTATTGCACATAAAAAACCCATTTTTCTCCAAAACCCCAAATCAAAAAAAAATTGTGTTTCCACCAAGAACCGCACATCACAAATTCAATCAACATCAAGAAAAACCATTAAATTTGAAATCAAACCCTTATAGATCTATCACCTTCAAAACCCTTTGAAAACACTTTTATTTTATTCAAAAATGGGTGGGAGAGCCCCTATGACCCTCAATAACCAATAATCTTGAATAGGGTTCGGATGGGAGAAGAGAGGAGTTTGGGTAAAATCCTGAGCGGTACTTCTTTTCAAAACCAACTATATAATGTTGTACACCTTTAGAATGCATGGTTAGGAAACCCATGCACTAAATTTTTACATGATAATGCCTCAATAAAGACTCATCATGGTTTCCTCACCCGGTTTGAAAAACATTGCACAAACCGTACAAAGCCCACTACCTCCACTTCCACTGTTACCTAGAGGTCTTGCACGTTTCCCTAAACTATGCAGCCCAAGAAGACCCATCAAACCATAAAAAAACCCTTCCAAACACTCCCAAAAAATACCTAAACAGTTACCATAGATAAAAATACATAATCATTTACCTTATACCTCATCCTGGGAGTACTACACCAAAAACCTCACATTTACCAATTCCTATGGTGGTATCATTATATAATGATAATTACTATAAGGATCATCCAGTGAAGATCATCAATTGTAGATAAAATATTCAATTAAATAAGACAGTGCAACTTTTCAAAGCATTGTGGAGAAACCAAAATGTTTAAGGAGAAATTTGGAAACTATATTAGGTGATGAAACAAAGCTACAAATTTCTATTTTAATATCAGAGGAGAAAATTTCGAGGGTGAAATTTCTTAAGGGTGGAGGATTGTAATGACCTGAACAGTTATAAATGAAAGTCCCATTTAGATTTAATTAGATACATTTTTATGTAAATATGGTTATTGAAATAAATGCACATATTTTGTTTAATTATATACAATCATATTTATTTTAACATTATGAATAATTTCCATTGATAATAAATCCATTGAAAAATGATCACATGTTCTCTGTAAATGTATGGATTTTACAAAACAATTGACAATGAAAAATAAACTGATGGCCACAACATGTTGGATCATACCCTATGAAGCCAATTTATCATAGATTACAATGTATATATCATCTATGTAATTTACCATTGTCCAACTTGAGCTGATATCCAACATGTTATGTTTTACAGAAACCATTAATGAGAGAAGTTCAAACTCATCGAGGTAACAACCCAAAACATGTGTGCCGAATCACCCCATAAAATTCTCACCATCACACACCTTAATCTTAGGGGGTATTCCATTGTATAAAAGCTATATGTATCAAGACTGTAGAAATATGAATATTACATTATTTTATTATAGAATAATTAATATATTTTCATCCTATTATTATTAATTTCTAAATGTTTTTTATTTTTATATAATATATCATAGATTAAATTTTTAGTTAATATTAAAATTAGATTAATGTATTTATGAAAATATCAGTGTTATTAAATAAATTATATGTTAAAAATTTGTTATTATTAAATTATTCGAATCAAGTATTAAATATCATGTAATCAAATTTAATTTTAATAATTTTTTGAAAACTGTTATTGTCAAAAAAACCACATATTTCTTAATAATTGTCTATTTTATTTTAAAAATAAATATTAACATATTTGAAAAATTATTTAGAAAATTTGAATATATTTTTTTGGTATCAGAGCATTGAAATAAAAATGTAGTGAAATTTTCATTACTTTTTTAGAGATGAATTTTTAGGTAAAAATTAAATACCGTATAAATATAATTTGTGTTTTATGACATAATAATGTCTCAAAATTGATGAAATAATTACTATAAATGTGATCCATGGACTAATAATTTTCTTACAGTTATTATAATGTGATTTTATGTCTATAAAATTTATTATGTAAATTAATTATGAATCATCAAAACCATATAATATATTTTAATGTTTTAATATCATTTATTTTAGAGTGTGACTTTCCACTACCTATGAAAGTTATTTATTTTAATAAGTTCAACCGATGGACATATTAAATATTAACAAGCACTGTCATTTGGTGGAAACCTTGGGCTGGTTTTTAGTTTTGAATATTTTATTATATAGAGTCCAAAACATAAATAATAAATAAATACACGTACTTTCCAATAAAAAACCACTCGTACTCCAATTTATCTTCACTAAAAAACTTTTTATGATGAAATCATACTTAATTACACTCCCTAGAGTCATCCCATGGTTCCCCCAACCTCTCAAGAAGCCTCTCCTAGGCCTTCAGAGACACACCCCCCAAGTAAGGGATCTTGTGCTCTCTTATTTTATCACGAACTCCATTTATGTTTTTTCTTTTAATTATAATTAACATTTTTGGATATGTCCTTAAATCTCCCCCATAATTTATATTTTATTTATAAATTATGATATACCCTTTCATACTCATTTTCCCTCATATGAACCCTTATGAACACAGGTTGCTATGCCGACATTTTGTAAGGGTTCATTCATTTAGATTATTTATTAATGTTTCTTTAATATTGCATGCCTTATATTGAAAATTAAAAAAGTTGGGAGATGAATTTCAATGTCTCTATTACCTTAAATTATATTCTTAAAAGATGAGTGACCAATTTTCCTCTCACAAAGCCATTTTATATATTTTTATGTGATGTAGTTATGCCGTCAAAATATCACCACAATTTTCCCTACCAAAATTTTTTTATAGTGGATATGAAACCCATTCACAATCAAGGGTATTCAAATTTCACACATATAATTTTTTATTGGGGACTTACATATCTATATTACACACTCAATGATAGTGGAATAAGTTATGATGATGAATGAGTCAATATTTCATGATCTATGTGGAATGCTTATGCAAGAGTATGGGATGAATATTATGATCACACTGATCTCGTTCATTGGTTAATTTTTATTATAATGATACATCATGTGGGGAAATAGAGTGAAAATGATTCTTTTATGGGACTTTTTCCACCATGATTTATTGTAGGGTTCAAACTTGGTATATGTTTATGATTTAGTGTTTTATGTTGGTTCAAAATTTCCCATGTTATGATTATCATGATATATCATGTCTAGTTGTTAATGTTTATGATTACTACCTTTTTATGCCTCATTGTTATTACTATTGTTTAACATGTACTATCCTCTTCATGTTTTTCCATATTTATTTCCTTATTGGGCTTCTATAGCTCACACCTTTGTTATGTATGTCACCAGGTTATCCCATCCAGTTTTATGTTCGAATGAGTATTTTGAGTATGTTAAATATGTTTTCAATAGAGATTATGTATTCGTTATTTTTTGTTATTATGTAATGTACCTAATTCACAAAGACAATAGTATTTTCGATCCTATGATTTTTATTATTTGATATTTTATGTAATAAAGTAAGTATTAATGTGAAATAATTATAAGGGTTTATAAATGAACTCTTCATCCAAAATCCCTAGTGCCATCTTGTAGATTATATACATATTAATTTTCAAACTAATTTATATGATATGTATTTTCTTTATATATAAAAATTGATCATTTACAAGTTGGATTATTGATTCTATCTTCTTGAAGTATGAAATTAATATCTTATAACCATTATATTCAGATTCACCCTCTCTCTGAGATCTAGCTATAAATGAATTTTTCATTAAATAATTACCATGTTTGGGGACCAATTTACTATGGTGTAATATTTAAAGTTTCTTTGATTTCCATTTTCTCTGTGTGGATTGAGATAGAATCAATAATGTGAAAATAGTCTCTAATGAAATATTTTAAACCCCCAGGTGTTTGATAATGAAAGCAATTTCAGATGATGTAGAAGGCCTTTTAAAATTATTAAAATGATTTATGATGAAGAAAATATGTGGATTGGTTGATGTATAATCAATTTTGAATATTAGATTGTAATGTAATTTTTTCTTAAGCAGAGTTGGGTTTTAAGAGTAAATTGGATTTTTTACCCAACCTATATTAGACATTGTGATTTTACTAGGGTGATAAAAAATAATTTTTTGTCTTTCTAGTGTAATATTTCATGGAATATGTCATATTATTTTGAATCTTGAACTTCTCCAAAATTATATCATCACAATGACAAGCAAGTTTCTCTATGATCATATTATTTATTAGATATCTAGGAAATTTTGTAGTTAAAATTTCATCACAGTTGCATATGGTAGATTATTAATTCCATATAGCATAGTGTGTATCTTCCCTATAGGAAATATTATATGTATAATACATCCTCATAATTATTATTTTTTACAAAATTGTGCTACTAATGATAAACTAGAGGATTGATTAGATCACAATGGTGTAAAAAAATATTCTCAATTGTGGAAATAATGATACATCACTAAGGTACCATATTATCATTATCAAACACTACTTATGTTAGAATCCCAACATAAAATCATGTCGTCCAATGTGAATTATTAGTAATATATTAATTTCATCATTTTTTCATCACAATGTTTCTCCCATGGATTATTAAACATAAAAAATAAATTAAACTCATTGAAATGAAATATATTTTTAAAAAAATTCAAATAAAGAAATCAAAAAATTCAAGATTAGTTCACAAATTCAGAAAAAAAAATTATGTGTAATTGATAAAATATATATTATCTAATAAAATTATTAATAAATTATTACTAAGTGATTCTAGAAAACTACCTCAATAGAATTAAAAAAGTTATGTTAATCAATGGAATGGAATATAAAATTTTCATTCTTGTTTGTAATTCCCTCACAACCTCACATGATCAAGTCTCGGAATAAGGTGTCATAAAAAATGTGAAATTTTCATGCTTAAATGGCCATAAAGAAATTCATTAGTTTTTAGAATAATGTTATGGAATACGACCTGAAGTTACTCATTTTTTCCCAAATTTTTTCATACATAGGGATATTTTGTATTGGCACTACTGGTCTTGGATTAAGGGATCATTCTCCATGCATCCCCTTATTCCCTCATTGAACCATCACATCATCCATCACTCACTTTATAAGAATGATAACTTGTATCAAATATTATAAATGTGGTTTCAATATTCAAAAATTTCATTTGACATATCCCTACACTAATATGGAATTCATACATTATGGATCTATACCATTGGTTTTCACATCACCTCTACATGTTTGGCTATCACTTTTTATGTCTATATACAGATAGTGCTCAGTTTCTCTTTTTAATTTTTTCCCCTCAAAGATGTTGTGGTAGAACTCTTAGTCCATATCATTATCTCTTCAAGGTTATTCCTACACATCTTAACTTAAACTCTATTTTTATGTGCGGGTGATTGTTGTGGAACGATAATTTATGACATGGACTAAAATTACAATCATGTGATGAAAAATCATTCAAGATAAATTGATACTGATGCATCCATAATAATGATACCAAAGTTATTTTGATGCCATCATAACACAAATTCTAGTGACGTAACCTAAAATTATGTTGCAACCTACATAATGTTAGGAATGTGTTCATTCATTTTACTCAATCCTCCAACACTATTTTGATATTTTATAAATCCATTTTGAATTGTTTTAAATCTATTTTAATCTCAATTCACATGTTCAATGCTTTCACTAGCAATGAAAAAATTCTATGGTTGAATTTTGAGGACACCCAAATTGGATGGAATTTTATCTATAAATACAATTCAGATAATGTGACTATAAAAGGTATTTGACCCTTCTATTGATGTTTGTGGGAGAAGTGGTGGTGTTATCTTGAGTTCCATGGAATGGCTCTTAAGAAAACAATCACTTCATGAGCTTTATTTACCACTTTCTAGTAAATGATCTTGAACCACTTGGAGTATTTTTGGAATCCTTTATTTATTAAATTGGTTTCTCCTGCAAGTGAAACTACATAGTGTAAAGAGTATTTAATATTCATCTTTATGATCATCATAAAGTATACTCCGTAATGATAGACCGTTCTTTAATATAGTTATTCATGATTGATATGTTCATTATTTATATTTAATATCGATATCATCATTCAAATATCAAACACATATATGGGATTTATTCAACCATCAAATTTATAATATGAACCCCACAATACTCATAATGAATATCAAACCCACGATTTTTAACAATTCATCATTTTGACTTAATTATATTAAATTAGGAACAAGTTTATAAAATTTAAAATTGAATCAGTCCACTTAACATTATGATGAATTCCAAAATATTTTAGGTTATCTAACTGATGATAAAAAGTAAATAACTATATCTTAAAATTCTCAAAAAATTAGGTTATTAAAATAAAATAATTTATGTTTTAAAACCAACATTATGTTAAACAGTTAACATAATGTGGAATCTGCACAATGTGTATATTAAGGGGTATCATACCTAGTAGTCACTACTTCAAAAAAAGAGTATTTAATTAAGTGTAAATAAAAATTTATTTATTTTTAAATATAATTTGTGTTTTCTAATTGATATTTTTTATAATATTTACAAAGTGTATGTTTGGTACCTAAAATTATGTTGAATAAAACTGTAATGTCAGGTGTGGTACTCCAACTGTGTCACTACATTTTATTATAATGTGGTGTGGGGGAATAACTTGACAATACATTAGCTATATCATATTTTCAATTTATAGTATAAATTTATTTAAATATTTTTATGATAACAATTTTTACCTATTTTATAAATCAGAAGTGTTAAGCATAATAAATTGATATTTTTCATTCCAATATTAAATTAAAATGTTCCAATTTTTTCCCATGTTTTGGATGATAAGTAAATTGATTATTTATTTTTTAAATTCCATTAATAGTAATAATTAGTAATTTTTTAATGGAATGTGATTAATTTTTATTCTTTATTTATGTTATATATTATTTCTTGGAGATAGATCCTTTCATTTCATGCTATGTGCGAAGACATAAAATTTTGAATTTGATATACCAAAACCCATATTTTTGTAATGTTACGTGCTTGATAATATTTATTAAATTATGTATGTGATTATTATGTTTTAGATATATTAGTATTTAAATTTTCAATTGATAAAATTATCCTTATGTATATGGGAATTGGGTCTGGCTCACTAGTGGCTTGGAGGTTTATGAAATATTCTTGATAGTCCATGGTTTTTTGTCTATGTATATATCCATACACATTTAGAGATTAAAAATTCCATATCATTCTATGAATATAAATGAAAAACTAATATACCTTATGAATGAAATGAAGTTATATATATAAAAATTTACATGGATTCTTTTTTTCATGTAATTAAAAAAACAAATTTGGTTTTGTGACTTCCTATATATTAATGTTGACGAAAAAAATTAATTTGGTTGATGGAATAAGGATTCCAAAAATTAAGAATTAGAATCATACATACATATCCGAATAATATTATGAAGATAAAACTTCATGAGATGAAATATATATAAATTTAATATAATTATGATGTAAATTAAATTTTTGAGTATTTTAAAATAACAAAACACATAAATACTAATTGTGTGATTCTATCTAAAGAACCACTTATTAAGACCATAGTCATCTAATCAGGCATGTTTTTCTAAATACAGGTTCCCATGTACTATCCTTTGTAAATAAAGAATGTTATATGTGACATTATAACTTAAATGGATTGGTTATTCCAAATATGTGTTCCCAATGATTTTAATTTTTTATCTTGATGTTATCATATTCATTAGGTTATACTTGGTTGGAAAACTGAAACTGTATGGTTAATAGAGGAACATAGTTGAGTGAATCCATTAGATTCATTTCGATAATGATTTATTCAATATATCCAATAATAATATATTTTATAATTTTGATTTATCCCAACCTAAATAACTAAAATGGGAGATAAATTCCAATTTGGACACATTGATTATTGTAATATGGATCTGGGATCACCAAATGGATATGTTTTTTGAGTCTCTATATTTAGTGGGAATATTTTCATTTAAAAATCCATGTTGAAAAGATATAATACATGATACTGACCCATATATGTGTCTTTATTATAAAATATCAGTTACTTTAGGATAATTAAGTAGAGATAACTTACTAGTATGACCTATTGTACAATTAACAATTGTTTTCTATGGATGAGATGTGTTCTCAATGATAAGAATTCTTCCCTCAAAATATGATTTTTATAGACATTAATTACACAACCTATTACTCATGGGTACTAGATACATAATCCACATCACACATTTCTAATAAAAACATATAATTGAAAATATGAGGTTATTAATGAAGGGTTAAGTTGATATTCTTGTAAATAATGGATGAAGAGTTTCTAAATTATAATTTATAATATATAATCTATTTTTTCCTAGATGTTTAATCTTATAATGGGAAAACTATTATTATTTTTATTCAATAATCAAGAATTTTATCACTAAATATTATATTTACAAGAATTTATTTTCATTCATTAAGAAGAATAATATAATTATATATGTTGGAATGAAATGCTTTATTGAATGGGAGTATATTAAATGGTTAACACATTCTATATATGTATTATATTACTTATGAAATTCATAATATGAATGTTAATGTTGATTCTAATCCCACATAATTTTTTCATTATTTTCATTGATATATAAATGAGAAAAATATTCAATTAATCCATAAGGATTGATTATTTGAATCATTTATTATGAATATTTTGAAAATATTTAAACAGGTTTATTACTGAATTTATAAAAGAATAATTCAATGAAAAATTGAATGGACTAATGGAATATTTGATCTCATATACAGTGATGTATATGGACTAATGGAAATTCAAAATAGTGTGGTTTTAGATACATATTTACCATTACAATTAAAATTAGTTGGTATGGTTGTGTGTTTCTAATGAAACACATGTTTTAATCTTTGAATGGATTAAATAGTTTCAAAATGAACTAAAAAAGAAATTAGAAAAACTTAATATGATTAATTATATTTAATGAGGTGGAGAATACATGATCTAGCCACTCAATTATGATATGAGGAATTTTTGAAGTGATTCATGTCTCACTCATTCAGGGAAACCAAAATAATATGTTGTGTTTGAGAGGAGAAATATATCCATTTTTAACATGGTTTGAAAAATAATGATTCAATTTTACCTTTATATTTCATTTTGGGTTTATAATTTAGAAGTTTCTATATTTATACTCAACATTGTTCCATAAAAAGCTTTTATAAATAATGAACTGGAGTTATGATATTATACACATCATAGTTTATCTTTTATGATGGTTTGAGGTTGTGATGTACTCATGTGAAAATCAAATAATATTAATATTAGAAACAAATTAAAAAATATATTTTTATTTGGTTAACTCAATGAAGAAATGGGATAATATTTCTATAACCCTGCTTAACACAAAGTCTTTGTGCTTTATCATGAGTCTTTACCTAAGAAGAAACATATTATTTAATATGTTAGTTAGAGGAATGTTTAATTTATTGGTGATGAACATACAAATTATAATGAATTCATTGAGATATATTATTATAAAACATGGTAAAATTCAATGGAATTTGAAATGGAATCAATGTATACAATCCATGTTAACATCGTGGTGGATATGTCTAAAGGATTGTGAACCATATTATGACAGTATATTTTGCACAATAAAAATAACATGGCTGTTAGATATTAAACATATAAATCATGCATTGTAGAAAATAGTTATATAAAATTCATGTTATTTACAAGGAAGAAATATTTTTACCTAGAGTGATTATAATTTCTATTTAGAGTTTTGTCACTATATCAACTCAAATTTATAATGAATTCTATGAAATGGAAATATAGAATTATTTATTCAATGTGAATTTAGTCATGTATTTTTATATTATATGACCAAATGGTTCTTAAATACCATGTGATAATAATATGGTTTGTAAGAAGAAAAGGTATATTTATAGATTAAGGTAGGCTTCATATAGTTGGAATATATAGTTTGATGGGAAATTAAATAAATTGGATTCATAAAAGAACATAGATAAATCTTGTGTATATAAATGTATTAGTGGGATTAAATTTGTAATTATAATATTTTATTTAATTTTCATACTACTTTTTGTCAATGATGTATTAAAACTCCACACTGTGAATATATGATTAGGAAAATTATTTTTTTAGAATCACAAGGGGGTTAGTCCTGTATAATTGGTATAAAGATCTATAAAGAATTATCTCAATGCTACATAGACATAGTTAGGAAACTTACTTTGGAAATTTTTTGAATAGTTTTTCCTGGGAGAAAATAAAAAATTTATCATTAATAGTGTCAGATGGAATAAATATTTAAAATATTCAAAATCATTATAAAGATATAGTATTGATGGGGAGAATTTTTATTCATTCACTATAGGATATATGATTTTAATATGTTTTTACTCAAATTGATATCGTGTATAATATATGAGTAAATAATATATAGAAAACCACTCCTAGTTAAATTCAATACATTATAGGGAAGAATAATCATATTTACTTGAGAATGAATAATGGACATGTTTGTGAAATTTTAATGTGGGGATGAGATCTGTAAAATTTTACATAGATGCTTATTTCTCATCTGACATAGATGATATGAAATATCAATTTAGATTTATGTTTTTTATAAATGGGATATTTTTCATTTGGTAAAGTCAAAACATACACCATATAAAACATGTTTATAATAGAAGTGTTGATCACTATCTTAGACACTATGAAGGATGTTATTTGGATAAAGATATTTATTATGAAACAAGAAGTGGATCTAATAATACATAGAGTAATTGAGAATTAATGTGACAAGAATATAGATTTTTATCATAAAAAGGTACCCCAGTCTCACATGTGGAATCAAAAAATCCTTTAATAATACCATCTCATAAATAAGTAATTAAAATGGGAGATGTAAAAATATTTTTGGTGGCTATAGATGACCATTTAGTGGATATATTGAAAAAAATATATCATAAAAATATAATGTGTTTCATTTATAATTTCAGGGAAAATTTTAATTAAGATATTAATGTAATGATTTTATAATGTATCATGTTATTATAATAATGGAAACCTCCATTTATCATTCATACATGTGTGATACAATTAACATTACATGAATGGTGGAATGATAAAATCCATTCGAAGTATGACATTTAGTATTCCTAATTTGATAATAATCAGGAAGTATAATGTTTTTTTGGATTTATTATGATTAGTATGAATATAATATTTTACTCAATACCTATGGTCAAATATGAGATAAAAATTTTAGATTAATGATGAAATGATTAGAGACTTATAACTTTTATTTACATGATAGAATATATATCATGGAATTCCATCAAACTATCATTATACATATGGGTGTTTGAATAATATCAATCCCCATTACATATGTTTAGAGAGATACCTATAATTAAAACATTTATACAATGAAACATTATTTATGTTTATCAAAATTAACGTAGATAATAAATGGGTTGAAGGGTATTTTTTGATCATTTAATGGCTTAGAGTATAATGATGATTATATTTCCCTACATGCTTGATGAGTAAAGATATATATCATTACATAATTAGACTACAGAGGATAATAGATATTCATATTTGAGTAATATATAATTTTATCATATACATTGGTGAGGAACATGTGATGTGATCATATATTAGATGCATGAAAAGTGTTGTATTCATCAACATCGTTAGTCTATTTCAATGAATCAAGAAAGGATGAGCGAGACTATACTATATTGATAGGTTACATGTCCATTATTAACTCTACTTAATAGAGTATGATATTTTATATGTGCATTTTGGATTTATATGATACATATTATAGTGTAAATGTTCATAGATATATATGTGTTAGCATGATCAATATCACAACAGACCCTTTAAGAGATTGAGTAACACTGATGCTTTTCTAGAGGCATATCCATTCTCACATATATGATATAGTAATTTCATATATTTTACACATGTTTATAAGGCCCAAATAAAGATTTATTTAGGCCATTTGATATGGATTATATTTTGGAATGAGGGTTTGATCGAATGTTAAGGGATCCAAATTCAGCCACATCAAAAATTATTTTGGATGGATTTTCAAAGAGTTGTAATGTTTCTATTAATTCTGTAAATATATAGCTGAAATTGATATAATAACATAAGTTTTATATATATATATATGTTACATATTCCATAATTATATCTTTTCACCAACATATCCTTAATCATGTTCCCATGGTTACATTTATGCTAATGCAACTTCGTTTCAAGTGATACAACCCAACATTATCTTGCACCTAATATAGTTTCATGAATGGGTGCATGAAATTTTTTGGATCCACCAATATTGCTTCCCTATGTTATTTATCCTTTTTAATTTATTAAAATATTTTCATATGGTATTTTAATGAGTTTAATAAAATATAAAACGTGGTATAACTCTAGTGTAGAATTTTAATGACACCCATTATGGAAGATGCACTCATCATTCATAAATTTCATTTATGGCATATACAAAAGGATTGTGAAATGTCCTTTTGATGTCTATGGGTGTGATGGTGATGTGATTATTAGTTTCAATTTTTCTTTAATGAAATGATTTTTTCTCAATCCACAAGTTTCATACTTCTTTAAAGGGGATGAAACCACAATGATCATTTTGGGAATCCTATGGCAATGAAATATGATTCAAAAGCCAATGTAATCCCATAGAGGAATGTGTATTCTATCTGCTTTTTTGTGATAATCATCATGCATAATTCATTAATATGGATCTTGATACTATCAATATATGAATTATTAATACGTTCTTCAAATATATTTTATTTTTATTTCTTTATGTATAGATCATGTTCGTATATAGGATTTCATTCACTTCCATGTTCATAAGAAGAACTAGAAAATCCATTTGATTTTGATACAATTTCTTCATAATAATCCAAAATTTCACTAAATAATTAAAATTACACCCTTAAACATTATTTCATTTTAATCCTAATTAATAATAAGTATATAATAAATTTGATAAATAAAATCGTGGAAAATTAGTATATACATTTTTGCGTTATCACTATGGGAATCTTATATCCATCATCCTAGGAAGAATAATTCTATCATATTTCATCACCCAGAGCATTATCATCATCCTCAAAATACAATATTTTATATCCAAAATATTATTACTAAATTTAATTATATTTTTACACCTTTTACACCTATTTTACCACATACTAAAATGTCTCTCACATCATACTAGTTCTTACTACATCCTCTTAGTTATATCTGAAACCCCATGAAGCCTCATATTCATGCTTATATTTAATTCATCATATTCATTATCAAACAATTTAATATGTTATTTTTTAAAATATTTATCTATAAATTCAATTATTGGTCCAGATCACTATTAACATTATGATATATATGTACGTCAAGGTGAACTGATGTATTTCAATAATATTTCCAAATATTCTAAGATATTATCTAATTAATATTTGAAATACAATACCACTAAAATTTATAAAGTCCGCATTGTGATTATTTAGTATCATTTCATTAGTTATATGAAATTAATTATATATAAATATTCCCTAATGTTGGTATATAATCACAATGACTTTATTCCATTATTTTTGTCATATTCCATAATAGGATTGTGAAGGGAAACAAATGGGGGATGTGAGTTAGTGTAAACCTATTTTAAAAATTTAAAATAATTCTTCTAAATTTTATATTCATTTAATATTTAGGCTAATTTAATTAGTTAAGAGTAAAATGGATCTACATAAGATTAATCTTAACTCATTAACAACAAGAGAACAAATAAATAAAACAATAGATGAACACAAAATTTTTTTATGGTTTGGCCATATTGTGGGAGTCTACTCCATGTTGAGTTGAAGTCATGTATGAGAATTGTATATAAACTATATAAAACAATTAAATATAATTATATAACACATGAAAAGAAAATTTTATATCATAATATGTTTGAATATCCTCTAATTAAGTTCGTTTAATATTATCCTATAAGTTCACTATAGGATCAAAATATGATGTAGATGAAAAATATACAAGAGGGGGGAGTTAATTGTATGATTTAAAAAATTCCTTTGGAACTTTTAAAGATGGTATAATGTTTTATATTGTTTAACAATGTTAAACAATGTAAATTCACAATACCCATTAATTATTCAATCTTTCTAGATTCAAGAAATATGGTTCTGGAAATGAAACGTAAGAGAAGTTTACAGGGAAAAAGATTCTACATTAAAGAGTATATAATCTTACTAATCAGAGTATGCAAGTATAAGAAAGTATAAGATAATCATACTTTCCATAATAATCAAAATGTGGGGGAAAGAAAACATGAAACACTACATTTATCAAGATGAATCTTTTAACCTAAAGAGTAGGGTATACAATAACCTTAGATAAAGGTCACTTGATTTATACATTCAAGAAAGTCTGTCTTACCCACTCTAGGGTAATCCCTCTATAGGAATATCAGAGTCTGTCTTGCTATCCCTACAAGCCCTTTAACTTCAAGGTAGTCGGCACCTCTGTCATCTTTATCAAGTAAGTCCTCGAACTTTAAGGTAGTCAGAACCTCTATATTCCTATCCCCGTAAGCCCTTTATTGTACAGAACAAAAATCGGAGTACCCCGAAGCCATATGAAAAAGATGTTCAGTATGCACAATACATGAGAGTATATCTCTCTAGAAATCACTTTAGCAGCATGTAATCTTAAATTTTATAGAACATTATCTTGGGCCTATTTAAATGAGCTCTTATTTATAGGCACATCTCCAATGGTCGGTTCCCTCCTCCAACGATCATATTTTTCCATGAATATCAGAGGGACATGTACATGTGTCACTTAAACCACTGTTAGTTAGAAACAGAATGCATGACATTATTTTATAACTAAAACAATTGTAAATAAGAAAAATAGTTTCTCAACCAAATCTATTTTTTGGAGTCTATAGAAAAATAGAGTTTTAAGTCTACGATAATGAACATTCAGATTCTATATTGCGTGAATATTCAGATTCTATTTTTCAAGGAATTCAGAATCTGAATTCGATAGTCTTCGGAGATTTAATTCTAAAGAATTCGGAGTTTGAATTCTATTGAATCCGGAACCTGAATTTTGAGGAATTCGGAGTCTGAATTATAAGGAATTCGGAGTCTGAATTATATGGAATTCGGAACTCAAATTTTGAGGAATTGGGAGTTAGATTCCTATGGAATTCAGTGTCTGAAGTCTGAGGAATTCAGAGTCTGATTTTTAGTGAATTCAGAGTCCGAATTCTAGTTAATTCAGAATCGGATGTCTGAGGAATTCTGAGTCTAAATTTTATAGAATTTAGATTCTGAATTTCAGTGACTTCAGAACCTGAATTCTGATGAATTCAGAGTCAGAATTTCAGTGAATTCATAACCTGAATTCTGAGGAATTTAGATTCTGAATTTTGGGTCGTTGATGAGACCATAATGGGAACCGTCTCCTTAGGTTTTTTACCCTGTCGACGCCTCTCCTCCTCACCTCAGATCGTCTTCTGAGCTCTCTTCGGCGTGCCTCCTCGGTGTTTTCGCGGCGGTGGTTCCTCTCACAGGGGCGGTGTTGAGGAATCTGTGTTGGCGTGACCATCTTGGGCTCCCCCACTGTTTTCTAGCCTACATTTGGCATCACGGTGTTGACAGAGGTCGTTCTTCCTGGTCGAGGGCCGACAATTCGTCTATTTTGGTTGGGGGAGTGCACGATGGTTCGATTAGGTCTCTGAGCTATATTGCGAAGGTGGTAATGGGATCTATTCGGATTTACGGCGGAGCGTTGCGTCCGTAATCATAGATTTGTATTCTCTTTGTGTTTCTTTGCCCTTTTTGATTGGTCTAGGGTATGGTTGAATCCTACTTTGGCATATGGTGATATTGGTTATGATTTTCGGTTTGATCTTCTTCGGATGACAGAGTGGACACATCGCTGTTGGGTGGTGGTGCCTCTCCCGTGGTGATGACTACGTTGGTGTGTGGAAAACGTTTTGCAGTTTCAGTTTCGGGGGTTTTCTTTTGAATCTGTTTTCGAATTGTCTTGTTCCTGGTTTTCTTCAGTGACTCTTCCTAACGACTATGATGATTTCATTCATTATGGTTTGGCATTCTATTTACATCCATGGTCGAGGTGGTGGTATGAAGCTGTTCACTTGGTGGTGGTTCTGAGTTCTAGTGTGTTTTCATTTCTGTGTAATTTTCTGTTCGGTGATGGTGGTTCCGGTGTGGTGGTCGATGGATGTTACCGCTTGGGGAAGGTAATAGTTAGGGTGTGCGGTTCTAGGCAGTTCGCAGCCCGAGGCATTGATGTATTCATAATTAAATTTGAACTGTGTATTTTTTATATTTGAATCCTTGGTGTTTCTTGAAAGTGGTTGGCAGGTGATTTGGCTTGAATTTTTTATTTGGTGTTTTGAATTTTGTGAGGTTCTCACTCATCCATAAAAGTGATTATTTGAAAATACAAAAAATATTGATTCGGACAGAGTCAGAATTATGATCCTGAAAATAGAATACTCTATATCTATGTATTTATAGAATTTCGAGGTTTTAGAAGTGAAACAGAATTTTTCACTTACGAATAAAAAGAGTCAGATTTAGAGAAACTAAAATATGAACAATGAAAAATAGGTAAGTATAAAATTTCCATAGAGAAGGAAAATTTTCCTTATTAAGGAAAATTTGAGTAAGGATAAAATTTCTTTATATAGAAAACATATTGAATATATAATTTTCCTTGAGTTATAGTGTTTGTGATTTTAAAAACAATAAGTAATGGAAAAGTCATAAGTAAACCTTATTGACACAACAATCTCCCCATTTTTGGAAAGCACAAACATCTTTACTAAAATGAATATAAGTGATTTGAAATATTTTTGATCTGGAAAATAAAACATATCTCTATTAACTTATGGATCATAATGAATATGACTATCTCCTATTATAAATTGAAGTCCCTAAGGATTGTATTCTTGATTTCCTGAATGATATTTTACGTTTTCTTGTATAAGAAAATCTCCATGATAAAAAAATTCTATTAGATGAAATCCCCCTTACTTAGGAAACTTCTTCTTTACTTAGTATACATTTTTGACATTCGCTTCCCCCCTTTGTGACTTTAAAAATGGAATAAAGGGAATGGGAAAGAAAATATTGTAGTTAAATATTACTAATAAACAACAAAAAAATATGAAGTGCAACAAAAATTTCATTATGATTGCAAGATTTTGTACAATAGATTAATAAAAAAAAGATAAAATTGTAATGAAATTATCCATATTTATCTTTCGGGATCAGCTTCTTCACAATAGTATTAAGCTTATTAAGTTCCTTGTGATCATATTCCATGAACTTGAGTACCTAATATCGATATTCACTTTTATTTTCTAAGGATTTAATTTTTTCCTCATGATCCATAAGCATATCAGTATGAGCCTTCAAGACTTATTCTTGTTTAGAGAGTTTATACTGAAGTTTGATTCTAAGATCCCTTTCCCTCTTCCTACTATGAGCAACTGAATACAATTTCCCATTCATATCTTTCACTTCTTTCTTCTGAGTAGTTTCTTTAAGAGATATCTTTTCTTCAAAAGACATGGTGATATTTTGAACATCGAATCTTCAGTTTCAAAATCATCCTTGACATTATCTTGAAATTCATCAATAATTCTCATCTCTTCAGTAGTTTTCCTTGACCATCTAGTCATATTATAGCATGATCTTTTATGGGCATCATAATTAATGAAAAATGATGTGAAATCAGCCTCAAGTTTGACACACATATCCATCACCATGGATATTGAATCTGTTTTCTGATTTATGGAATGTTGAAGCATTTGGCATCTAGAATATATACTTGGAAATAATGGAAAAATACCTACTAGCTTCTTCAAAGGCTGAACAATAAAGTCATGGCCAAGAGAAGATGACTCTAAATACAAAATCTTTGTTGATGTGGATTCCTTTTCAATCGCATCATCTTTCCTCTTTGATGAATCACCGTCATCATTCTTACTGGCCAAAAACATGGTTGGGGTATCAAACATCACCTGATATCTCATATCTATTCTTGAAATGATTTCTTCTTGTTTAGGCGATTCATGTTCGCTATCTGAAAGCTGAAAAATATTATCCTCATCAACTTCATCCTTCTTAGCTCCTTCCACAACACCCTCTGGTTATATGAAATCATGATTGAAACTTTTTTCTTTAGAAAATTTATTTACTTCTTCCTGACCCTTTTCATCTTTTCATGGGGTAGGATGTTTTGATTACTCGACTTTAAAATTTCATATTGAAAACTTCCCAGAAGGAATCTCCTTGTCATGATAATCTTAAACATGATTTATCATATCTTCTAAATCACAACTCCCTTTTTCTTCTTTTTCCACTTCTTCTTCTTGCACTATTTCTTCATCTTGATCTTACCCCAGACTCACCAACGTCTTTCCCGGATTCTCAGGGATTGATTCTACTAAAATTTATTCTGGTACCAAAATTTTCCTATAAGATTTCTCAGAATCCTTAAGATGAGATTGTACTATCTCATCCTCATACATCTTCTTCTTTATCCTCTTATCTTTTTTTTGCTACTCAATCTCTCCATCAACCTTTTCCTTTAATGCTTTTGCCTCAGTAGGGTCCAAGCCAAACTTAGGCTCCATTTATTTTTTTATCCTCTCTCTATTTTTCAACTACCTCATCTTGATAATAGTTTGGCTTTATTGACTTCAGTGGTGAAGATTGAATTTCCTTTGCAACCAAATCTTTTGCTGTCTCCTGAATTTTCATCACTTTCATCTTCCTTCCACCTTTCTTGGAGGTTTCTGCTACATAAAGATTATTTGATGAAGATTTAACTTATTTATTTGATAAATCATAAAACATATGAATTCGCCCAAAAATACAGTTTTCGTTCTCCTTATAGTTTCATCACTTAGAAAAGTTTCCCTAAAATTTCTTAACTACAATTTGCAGGAAATATCCATTGATTCTAAACAAGAAACAATGATCTATGATAGAATTGTCAGATACATGATAATCTGAGACCTCGGATTTACATTCTTGATATTCTCAATTGTAATCAAAATATATATATCCATATTCTGCTTACAAAGGATCACTGAGAAATCCAAAACATATATATAACTTTTCCTCAGATTATCTTTATCTCCTTTCCTAGGAATGATAAAGCATTGATCCCAAAGTTCAAGAATCTGGAAATTTGATAAAAGATGAAGAATCTTCAGAGTCTAGACTCTATGTCCTTCTACTTATCAAAGCTTCCTTATAAATCCGGTAATATAGGGGAACAAAATTCAGCTTCTCCTTCATATGGTATTCCAATCAGACTACCAGCCTTAGAATAATAAAGAGAGTAAGTATTACTATAACTTTTGAAAAAAAATAATCTCTTTTCCTCCTTTATTGAAAAAGTATACGAATTCATAGAACTCTACTAGCAACTCTGGAATCACCGGATCCTCTTCCTTGGGTTTTGATATAGCTATACTCTCCCAGCTAATTAAATTGATGTTATTTGAGATGATTGAATCATACTTATGAAAGAAGTTTGGGTCTACCAACCTTTCATGATAAAGTTGCCATTCAGAGATTTCCTTTACGGTTGACATTTCATTCTAAGGAGAGGCCTCTATAGACATTCTGAACTAAGGAATACCAGGGAAATTTGGAACGGTCTTAATTAAGAAGAGCAGAGCTTCAGCACGCAAGAGCTTGGAATTCGATGTGGGACAACCATTAGGGAGTCCTTTATATAGGCAATTGAAGCGATGATTCAACTTCCCTGATTGATGCAATGGTTGAAAACTTCTTGAGAAGATATTACAGTTGATATGATAACCAATAAAATATTTTGATAGATTCCAGTATTTTAAGGTTTTTATGAAAAACATTCAGATTTAAGGAATAGGGAATCAGAAATTTTTTTTGAAAGAAAAATTAGAATTCCAACAAGTAAAAGATGATTACCAAAATTCAGAAAAGGACACATACCTTTCAGATTGCAAGGAAGATTTTTTGTAATAAGGAACATTCTTCCTGAAGAACTTCAAATTTTGAAAATTTTGATTACGAAATGTTTTAGATTACAAAAAATTTAAATTATGAAAAAAAATAAATTAAGAAAAAAAATTTGATTACAAAAAATTTAACTATGAAAATTATAACTACGAAAATTTTGAATACAAAAATTTTAATTAACAATCAAATTTACCCCCCTATGAAATGAGTTTGTTACTATAAAGAGATAGGTTTAGACAAGAAGATAATAAGGAAGATTACCTTATAGTTGTCATTCCTAACTTCTGTTTAGTGTATTCAAATATGTTAGATGGTAATGAATATGTGAAAATATCAACAAGTTGATTTTGCATTAAGATAAATTGAAGAATGATATATCCTTTTTTTGTGTGATCACTAAGAATGTGATGCCTAATAACTATTTCTTTGGCACGAGAGTGATTTTTAGGGTTTTTTTTTTCAGGCAATGGAACTAGTATTATCACACAAAATTTTGTTTTGGTAAAACTCATACCATAGTCTGTTAGTGTGTGTTGCATCCACAATACTTGACCACAAAAACATCCACCTACTACATATTTATCTTCAGTAGTGGAAAGTGCTACTGATTGTTACTTTTTTCATGAACAATAAACTAATGAATCTCCTAAGAAATGACATGTTTTTCATGTACTTTTCATATCCATTCTATATCCACCAGAGTCATCATCTGAAAAACATTTTAAAACGAAATCATTTCTAGAGGTATAAAAGAGACTTATATCCTTGGCTCCCTTTAGGTAGTGAAAAAACATTTCACTTCCTTTAAATGAGATTCCATAGGATTGGATTGATATCTTTCACATAAGCATACTGAGAACATAATGTCTGGATGACTAGATGTCAAGTAAAGTAGTCATCATATCATACCTCTAATGGATGCTTGATCTACTGGTTTCCTAGCTTCATCAAGATCAAGTGATTTTGAGGACCAATGGGAGTACATATACTCTTAGAGTTTTTGTATCCATACTTTTTGAGAAATTTGAAAACCAATGAAAAATGTTCAATCACCCATCATACTTATTTCAAACTTAGATTTCATTAGATCCACAAAATAATCAGTCAATTATTGCTGAGTTGAAACAAATATAATGTCATCAATATAGATTTGAACAATCAAAGCATTTTTCTTATCTTTCTTTATAAAAAGTGTTAGATTAGCATTGCCTTTAACATAATTGTTTTCAAGAAAAAATCATGTAAGTCTATCATACCATGCTCTAGGAGCTCTTTTATGTACATACAGTGCTTTGGTAAGTTAGAAAAGTTTTTCATAATGTTTTGTATCTTCAAAACCAGGTTTTTGTTCAAAAAGAACTTCCTCTTAAACATAACCATTAAGGATAGCGCATTGAACATCCATTATAAAAAGTTTGATGTTGAAGAATGCTGCAAAGGAAAGTAGAATACGAATGGATTCAAGTCAAGCTACTAGAGCATATGTTTCTTCATAGTCTATTACTTCTTATGGATTATAGCCTTTAGCAACCAATCAAGCTTTATTTCTTACTATAATTTCATTTTCATCACACTTATCTCTGAAAACCAATTTTACACCAATAATAGAAGTTTCTTTAGGTCCTTCAACCAAGGTCCAGACTTTATTCCTTTTGAATTAATTTAACTCATCTTTCATAGATTTTATCTAAACATTATCACCTAAAGCTTCATCAATTATTTTTTTTATAATTGGTCGAGGAAATCTAGATGTTATATTTCATATCTTAAGGAACTTCTAGTCCTTACTGGTTGATTTAAATCACCAATGATACTACCGCTGGATTGATTATTTACAAACAACTGATTTGGGTTTTGTAAAACCTGTTCTTCAACATATGGTTGGAAATATTCTGGGGTAAATAATTCAGAAATATTTTATTGGACATTTTCTTTATCAGAAGGATCTTCTATCGAGGGTTGATAATCAGTTTTTGAAAACACATATGATGATGTAGGTTGAGGTTGTTTAAAAACAAAAGAATTAGTTTCATCAAATTTATCATGTACTATTTCTTCAATGGTACAAGTGTTTTTACTGAAAACTCTACATTCCTTAGAGGTTGTGGAGTAGCCTAAGAGACTTCCATCATCATATTTGGGTGTGAATTTAGGTAAATTATCATTAGTATTAAATATGAATACATTGCAGCCAAATACATTGATGTAGTAAAGTATAGTGTTTCAACTATTCGAAAACACATAAAAATATTTATTATACAAAGGTCTAATCAAAACATTATTTATAGTATAACAAGCAGTACTTATAACGCCCTGACCATAGTTACCCAGAGTCGGTGCATTATTACATAACATTGGCATGATCACAAGAAAGATCAAATCTCGAAAGACCGATTGGTTTAGTAGCCTTGGAAACACTAGATATATTCATAAGTTTTACATTACATCATAAAATGAAAAACTACTACAACAACATAATGTCTCCATAATCCACACTCATATCCCCACATAATATCCCTGCAGGTCATTCATAATTTACTTCTTCACTTCCTGGGAAAAATAGAACATAGAAAAGGGGTGAGCTCAAATGCCCAGTAAGGATAACAATATAGCGGAAACTTTCATAAATAAGAATAAACATTTAAGGCAATGTATAACTAAAACAAAAGCCTTTCAAACTTGAACTTTCAACATTGTATGGCATAAATAAAATGAAATAATTCCATTTACTCATTCACATGGATATTCTACTAATCAAATAATCACATGAAAAATCAATAACCACTTTCATAATGTTGGAATGCATAATGCCAGACTATCATAACCACATAGCCAAGGCCTCGTGCCAAGACTACAAATAAGATTTTGTCAAGGCCTTGTGCCAAGACACTAGTTTGTATCATGAGACCTACCGATGCATCGAGGAGCTATAGCGGGCTCCACCCGTCACATATTAAGTCCAATGCATTCCCATATGAAAAGGTTTAAACATAACATAAACATTCGTATTAAAACTAGCATACAAAATGTCAATACATTCACCATAAACTATGAATGGTATAAAAATAGCACATCCATAGTCAAACATATCACAAAACCTTCAATACAATATAGAAGTTTTGTATCATAATAAACCAACTTCAAATAAGCGTAAAATCCATAAAAGGATGTTGACATAGATGAAATCAAAACTATTTGAGAGAAATATCTCTTTTTTTGAAATCATTTAAAAGTCACACATTTATAAAGGAAGTAATTAAAAAGAGAATTTTAAATAAAAGTGTCCCATACCATTTTGAAACTTTTGAAAGGAATTAACATTTTATAAACATTCATGTCCATATAAATAAATCCTTAAAAACTATTTTGAAGACATGGACATTAATTAAAAATATTTAGAAAGATAAATCTTTAAAACATTTAAAATTCTGATTTTGATAAAGAGTACCCTTCCAAAATTCTTAAAATATTTATTTTGAAATAGTTTAAAAGTCACATAATTATAAAATAAAACATTTACTTTGAAAATATCCTTGTAATATTGTAAGGGAATCTTTTAAAATTTTATAACGGTGGTAAATAGCCGCAGCCGCCGTATAAGTTAAAAAAACATTCTTACCTTAATTTTGTCGAAAAGGTTAAAAATCACCTTGTTTGGAAAACGATGGAAAGATTCCTTTATAAACCACTTATAAAAAGTAAAACAAGGGTATAAATGACTTTAACTCATATCTTAGTAAATATTAAAAATGTTTTGAAATTCATTTTTAAGAAACATGGATGTGGATGATAAAGAGATCCCAGTAGATTATTTCGTATAAACAATCTCGGATAATTGACGAGATTGTGAAATAAACCCTTACCAATTTGGTAACTTATGAGATATACAACCTATGAAAGAGGTATCATACAGTGAATATGTAAATACAAATAAATTAGAGTGTATTACACAAAGAATATAATTATGGGCAGTACATACACCACACAAAAGGTGATGGTGGAAATATGGCATGAATCTCACGAGAATAAGGAGTGAGATGAAAACCCCTTACCTTGTACTTTTCCTTGGTTGGGGTAGGTTAACCTCCTGTATAATGGTGAAATAATTGTTATTAAATTATACAAGAATCATATACATTAATATGATATCATATATGATCTTTTAATATTGATTTGATAATAATATCTTAGTATTATCGTTGTTTCGGGTGTTAACTTACTTGTTTTCTTTTGTATGTTTTGTTACGTAAGACATGTATGTAAAGGATAGGTTGTATATTATTAATATCCAGAATGATATCAAGTCCTTAAACATCATTTTTTAAATCATCAAATGATAATTATACTTGAATGGATACGATGGAGAATGAATCTCATCGCGTTCGTGGAGACGGTAGTCCGTACGTACGCACGAGCGACAATATCATTCTTTTGATATTAAAATAATATATAAATGGATGGTATATCATATATACAGAATCATTAACATGTTATATTTATTATTTACATGAGTTACATATCATTATTATACCCATCCAAATAATAATATATTGAATACCAATTACACCACAACGTGGAGACGGTAAGCCGTACATACGCACGTATGGTGACATGTTATTCAAAGGGTGGATAGAATACTGAATATGGTTGTACCATATTTATAATAAAATCACAGTATATATATGATACTGGAGTTATTATTTTAGAATGGTAACAACAAAGGATGAAGAAGTGGAAGAAGAAATGAACTTGGAAAAGGGTAGTGAAATCATTACCTCTTCTTCGGGTTCTTCCTTTTGATTTGATCAAAAGGGCTCCTTAGGTTGGCTTTATGATCAAACTAAGGCCTCTAGGTTGTATTGAGGGAAGTTGGGAGAGTATTTTGGAAGAGTTTATCCGAACCAAAAGGCTTTGAAGGTGTGTAGAAATGAGAATGAGGAGTTCCCTTTTATAAGAGGGGTGAGGGGAACCTTTGGAAAAGCTAGAAATATTAATTTATAATAAATTCATATTCGGTTTCTAATGGCTCCAAAGTTGATTATTTAAATATTAAGGTGGGGATAGGTCGAAAACAACTCAACCAATAGAATTTAGACAGGTTTGGGTACTTATATTAACCTTATCTTTAAGTATTAACTCTAAGTTAATTAGTTTCATTTTTACAATGTCTCTTTGTATTTTTATATAATATGGTTAATAAACTTACTATATACATCCAAGAGACCCCCATGTGGTCCATTAATGATTAACATATCATGGTATAAGTCTCTTGGCCGAACATTAGATTTTTAGGAATTTAATATCAATTAATAATATAATATTTGTTTTAAGAACTCTTTTATGTCAATTTTGACACTATTAAATAGTTGATTTTTTTGAAACTCATAACAGATTGATTACTTAGAAAAAAGTCAATTAAATAAATCCTAATATATCATATTATCCTATAAAATTATTTTAATTCATTAAAAGTTTCATATTATATTTATTTGGGTATTTATAATATCAACTATTTTAATTTTTCACTATTATAGTAATTACTACATCATCATTGTGTCATAAATAAATTAAATTATTAAATGTCTAAAAATTATAAATAAAATAGCATTATGTAGGAACTATTTTTATCTTTCTAATGAATATTTATAATCTAAAATCCAACATATATAACCCTATGTAAAAATTGGTTTTCTAAAAGATATATGCTTGTGTCATTTTTGTATTCATTTTAACTTAATTAAAAAAAAGTGTCCCTATCACCTACAAGTGGCACCATGGGGTCCCAAAATCGACCCAAAGATGCCTATGGTCGAACATGTATCAACCAATAAGGCTAGGACACGTTTTAGGTTAATTTAGTATTATTATAATATTATATTTTAACCCTTATTTACCAGATTTACCCTTAACCATGGTAAATAAAATATTTTCCGCAGTAATTATTCAAAATTTCTAAAAATAAAAGTTACCTATTTACACAATTTGAACATCCTGATTCCAAATATGGAATCCATTTTTCTAAATTCAAAACACAGAAGTGGCAGAAATTAATTTAAAATTAATTCCCGCTGTCAAAACAAAAAGCGTGTTTCTAAGAGATAATAACTATCAAAAGATTGACACTTGTTTATGTTCGGTTTAATTGTGAAATTATGTCCAATGACCAACATTATATTAAATGGTAAAAATATATTCTAAATATACTTTAAAACCACTCAAATTCATAATTTATCACTATTAATTATTTTGATTAAAAAAGTTGTTTTTAATTAAAATTTAGTAATTTTCACTATTCATCAAAATATTAAAGTTATCCGAAAAGTACCAAAATTTCACCTTAGGCTAAATTCGATATTCCGAATACAAAAATGAAGTCCATTTTGAAATATAAAATATATATAATTTCAAAAATTAGGTATTACTATTCATAACAGCTAGTTTGATTGGTTGTGGTGTGTGTTAGAACTCGAAGTTGCGTACAACACACGCTACTGTATTATTCAAGGGAAAGTGTACCGTGGAAGCTTGGGATGTTTCATTTTAAATTTTTTTTATGTCCCCATTTAGTCAAAAAGTTTAAAATATTGTATTTAAAAAGGTTTCACTATTAAAAGTTGGTGAAAGTGCAATACTGAAAATGAATTTGTTCTTACATTATGTCTACGAAACTCATAATATGGATTCTAAAATTACAAGGATTATATAAAGTTTAAAATTTAGTTAACACTATTCATAACCTCTTTTGAATGGCTTGTTTGGTAATTCATGGTGCGATTGAACTTGGTGTTGCGTGTAGTGAAAGTTATTGAATTATTTTGAAGAAATAACACACTATAAAATCTTGGGGTGTTACATTCTCCCCTCCTTCAATAAATTGCATCCTCGCAATTTGAAATTGTTCTTCGAAAATAAAAGGTTGAAAATAGAAAATATCTTTGTGGGAAAACCCACATCACAAATTAGGTTACTAAAATTTAGTCTTAATATGAGGAAAAGAGAAATGAAAGGGTCACCACCAAATTATGATCTCGATTAGGAGAACATTGGTGGCAATTAGAGACATATAATTGGAGGAAAAATGTAAATATTTATAGGTAGTGATTGAGATCATTAATCACAAACAAGTGTATAATTGAGGTCCTTAAATTCATCAATCTATGATGATTTGAAATACCATCGGTTCAACAAAACATAGGGTATTAGGATAACACATTTTTGACGTTTCAAAATATCTTAGTTGAAATCCCACATCGAAAAATGAATTAACGAGGCCTCTATTTAAAATAGAGTGGAAAGTATGAAGATTACCGAAAATAACACATACTAGGGTTCCATGTAGGAAAATATGGATATGGAAGAGAAATATAACCATCAATTATCTGATGGAGAGTGGTAAAGAACATGGCTATGAAAAGGCCAACAATCCCAAAGCCATGAATTAGTGATGGTTTAAGGTACCATCTAGGAATACATTTTTGTTCTAATTTCCTTTTATTAATGTTGAGGAATTTATTTATGAGATTGGCTAAGATCATAAGGAGATATACTTACTTTATAATTAGAGTTTTATCCATTAATAAATTTCTACCACAAACTCATCTTTCACTCTAAAAGATAATAGAACGTAAATTTTTTTTTATTTACACTATTCGTATAGGGTTCCAAAATAAACGAATTTATAATTCATCTACAAGATCTTTTAATAAAAACTACATTATTTAATCCAGGACTTCTCGTGGGCCATTGGTAGTTGATACACCCTTGTCGCCCTTCGGTTGCGGGTTTAAGTCTCGCGGCCTTTCCGCTCACGACGGGTTGCCGCCCGACCTCCGGGTTGTCCTTTTATGGCAATCCAAAATTAATCTCAAACTTAGAATTTATCCAAAATACTTCTGTCCAAACTCACAGTCCAACATTTATAAGGAAGGTAAACATAATGTAGATCCTTTTTACCCTGTAATAGAATATTAATACCTTCATCATGTATTCTTTTAAAACATTGAAACATCCTGATTTACCATAATCCTTATTGATTACATTCATTCTCCCTTATTCCATATAGAATGCTGGATATACTTCATCAATCCAAAAATGTTTTAAACCCCAACAATGATGGAATATACAAATCATTAATCAGCTTCAAGGTAGTCAAGAATATCCAATATAATTTATCCAAATCAATCATGTATTATTCTAAAATAACTACCTTGGTATCAGAACCATATTATGGTTTATCATTCTCTCAACCATATATTTTCCAAAAATTTAACCTTCTATTTAGTCACTTTTCTTTGTTCCACACAATCTCAAGTCCTTAATGAAATAGGACTGCAGTACAATCCTTATATACTCCATAATTATTATAACAAGTACATTGTTGATACAACACTCAATTGACATAATCAACATAAGAACTCTAATCATTCCTCTTCGTCTGTGGTAGTATCATAACTTGATTATTATCCAATAGCATCATTTGCGGCATAGTCTGATGACTGGGACATAGGTTCGCGTAGTGTCCAAAATCCTTGAAAATGAAGCATTGTACATTTGAAACCATTTTCTTACCCTTGCAGTCACGTACTTTGTGCCCTTTTCCTCCACACTTATAACAAACTCCCATTCCTTTCAGGCAAGTTCCA
Source organism: Viscum album (assembly GCA_963277665.1). NCBI lineage: Eukaryota > Viridiplantae > Streptophyta > Magnoliopsida > Santalales > Viscaceae > Viscum > Viscum album. The sequence goes on from OY728162.1 coordinate 712,403,783, forward strand.
GGGTGTTTCTTTCCACAGTTACCACATATGGGAAAATTCTTCTTTTCCCTCTTCCCTTTATCCATCTTTCTCTCTTCCATCCTTTTCTTCTCTTGCTTCCCTTCAAAGCCATAGGACTCAGTAAACTCTTTACTTATCTTATCAACACAAGATATTATTTCTTCATATGATGATAATACATGCGAGACTATTTCTCTTGTAAATTATGGCTTAAGACCATAAAATATATGATCCTTCTTTATGTTTGTATCATGTGCATTGATAGAGTTCTCATTCCTTCTACTGGGCGCCATTTCTAAACAATGGCATACATTAGATTAGTTTATGAATAACAATACCTAATCCCAAACTTGTAAAACACATAACATAAATTAAATAGTTTATGGATATAATCCATAATCATAAAAATGTCTCCTTTGAGGAAGTATATACTCATAAACCCTTCATAATGATTTGTAAAGAAAATGAGAGTTATCCTAAGCATATCCCCCGGGAGTGTCGTAACCAAGAGTGCAGCAAGGCCCGTTGTCGTGCACCAGTTCCCGTTCGAGTCTAGCTCAAAGTGGTGTTTTCGGGTTTTACCCCTAGGTACATCTGTGCCAGAGCCGCCTCTACCTGCTCGTATCCAGAAAGGGATGTATTGCTCGGAAAACTCACAAAATCTCTACAATACCAAAATTATTGGAAGTTCTTCTATACTAATCCTCAAATTTCATCTTAGGTCTACGTGCTCTAATCAGAGTTTATCTAAATCTAGCTTCCAAGGTTTGTACTAAACTTCCTCTGATACCAACTATAATGCCCCGACCCTAGTTACCCAGAGTCGGTGCATTATTACATAACATTGTCATGATCACAAGAAAGATCAAATCTCGAAAGTCCGGTTGGTTTAGTAGCCTTGGAAACACTAGATATATTCATAAGTTTTACATTACATCATAAAATGAAAAACTACTACAACAACATAATGTCTCCATAATCCACACTCATATCCCCACATAATATCCCTGCAGGTCATTCATAATTTACTTCTTCACTTCCTGGGAAAAAATAGAACATAGAAAAGGGGTGAGCTCAAATGCCCAGTAAGGATAACAATATAGCGGAAACTTTCATAAATAAGAATAAACATTTAAGGCAATGTATAACTAAAACAAAAGCCTTTCAAACTTGAACTTTCAACATTGTATGGCATAAATAAAAGGAAATAATGCCATTTACTCATTCACATGGATATTCTACTAATCGAATAATCACATGAAAAATCAATAACCACTTTCATAATGTTGGAATTCATAATGCCAGACTATCATAACCACATAGCCAAGGCCTCGTGCCAAGACTACAAATAAGATTTTGTCAAGGCCTTGTGCCAAGACACTAGTTTGTCTCATGAGACCTACCGATGCATCGAGGAGCTATAGCGGGCTCCACCCGTCACATATTAAGTCCAATGCATTCCCATATGAAAAGGTTTAAACATAACATAAACATTCGTATTAAAATTATCATACGAAATGTCAATACATTCACCATAAACTATGAATGGTATAAAAATAGCACATCCATAGTCAAACATATCACAAAACCTTCAATACAATATAGAAGTTTTGTATCATAATAAACCAACTTCAAATAAGCGTAAAATCCATAAAAGGATGTTGACATAGATGAAATCAAAACTATTTGAGAGAAATATCTCTTTTTTTGAAATCATTTAAAAGTCACACATTTATAAAGGAAGTAATTAAAAAGAGAATTTTAAATCAAAGTGTCCCATACCACTTTGAAACTTTTGAAAGGAATTAACATTTTATAAACATTCATGTCCATATAAATAAATCCTTAAAAACCATTTTGAAGACATGGACATTAATTAAAAATATTTAGAAAGATAAATCTTTAAAACATTTAAAATTCTGATTTTGATAAAGAGTACCCTTCCAAAATTCTTAAAATATTCATTTTGAAATAATTTAAAAGTCACATAATTATAAAATAAAAAAATTACTTTGAAAATATCCTTGTAAGATTGTAAGGGAAGCTTTTAAAATTTTATAACGGCAGTAAATAGCCGCAGCCGCCGTATAAGTTAAAAAAACATTCTTACCTTAATTTTGTCGAAAAGGTTAAAAATCACCTTGTTTGGAAAACGATGGAAAGATTCCTTTATAAAACTCTTATAAAAAGTCAAACAAGGGTATAAATGACTTTAACTCATATCTTAGTAAATAGTAAAAATGTTTTGGAATTCATTTTTAAGAAACATGGATGTGGATGATAAAGAGATCCTAGTAGATTATTACGTATAAACAATCTCGGATAATTGACGAGATTGAAAAATAAACCCTTACCAATTTGGTAACTTATGAGACATACAACCTATGAAAGAGGTATCATACAATGAATATGTAAATACACATAAATTAGAGTGTATTACACAAAGAATATAATTATGGGCAGTACATACACCACACAAAAGGTGATGGTGGCAATATGGCATGAATCTCACGGGAATAAGGAGTGAGATGAAAACCACTTACCTTGTACTTTTCCTTGGTTGGGGTAGGTTAACCTCCTGTATAATGGTGAAATAATTGTTATTAAATTAAACAAGAATCATATACATTAATATGATATCATATATGATCTTTTAATATTTATTTGATAATAATATCTTAGTATTATCTTTGTTTCAGGTGTTAACTTACTTGTTTTCTTTTGTATGTTTTGTTATGTAAGACATGTATGTAAAGGATAGGTTGTATATTATTCATATCCAAAATGAAATCAATTCCTTAAACATCATTTTTTAAATCATCAAATGATAATTATACTTGAATGGATACGATGGAGAATGAATCTCATCGCGTTCATGGAGACGGTAGTCCGTACGTACGCACGAGCGACAATATCATTCTTTTGATATTAAAATAATATATAAATGGATGGTATATCATATATACAGAATAATTAACATGTTATATTTATTATTTACATGAGTTACTTATCATTATTATACCCATCCAAATAATAATATATTGAATAACAATTACACCACGACGTGGAGACGGTAAGTCGTACGTATGCACGTATGGTGACATGTTATTCAAAGGGTGGATAGAATACTGAATATGGTTGTACCATATTTATAATAACATCACATTATATATATGATACTGGAGTTATTATTTTAGAATGGTAACAACAAAGGAAGAAGAAGTGGAAGAAGAAATGAACTTGGAAAAGGGTGGTGAAATCATTACCTCTTCTTCGGGTTCTTCCTTTTGATTTGATCAAAAGGGCTCCTTAGGTTGGCTTTCTGATCAAACTAAGGCCTCTAGGTTGTAGTGAGGGAAGTTGAGAGAGTATTTGGGCAGAGTTTAGCCGAACCAAAAGGCTTTGAAGGTGTGTAGAAATGAGAATGAGGAGTTCCCTTTTATAAGAGGGGTGAGGGGCACCTTTGGAAAAGCTAGAAATATTAATTTATAATAAATTCATATTCGGTTTCTAATGGATTAAAAGTTGAATATTTAAATCTTAAGGTGGGTATAGGTCTAAAACAACTCAACCAATATAATTTAGACAGGTTTGGGTACTTATATTAACCTTATCTTTAAGTATTAACTTTAGGTTAATTAGTTTCATTTTTACAATGTCTCTTTGTATTTTTATATAATATGGTTAATTAACTTACTATATACATCCAAGAGACCCCCATGTGGTACATTAATGATTCACCTATCATGATATAAGTATCTTGGCCGAAAATTAGATTTTTACGAATTTAATATCAATTAATAATATAATATTTTTTTTAAGAACTCTTTTATGTCAATTTTAACACTATTAAATAGTTGATATTTTTGAAACTCATAACAGATTGATTACTTCGAAAAAAGTCAATTAAATAAATCCTAATATATCATATTATCCTAGAAAATTAGTTTAATTCATTAAAAGTTTCATATTATATTTATTTGGGGATTTATAATATCAACTATTTTAATTTTTCACTATTATAGTAATTACTACATCATCATTGTGTCATAAATAAATTAAATTATTCAATGTCTAAAAATTATAAATAAACTATCATTATGTAGTAAATCTTTTTATATTTTTAATGAATATTTATAATCTAAAATCCAACATATATAACCCTATGTAAAAATTGTTTTTCTAAAAGATATATGCTTGTGTCATTTTTGTATTCATTTTAACTTAATTAAAAAAAGTGTCCCTATCACCTACAAGTGGCACCATGGGGTCCCAAAATCGACCCAAAGATGCCTATGGTCGAACATGTATCAACAAATAAGGCTAGGACACGTTTTAGGGTAATTTAGTATTATTATAATATTATATTTTAACCCTTATTTACCAGATTTACCCTTAACCATTGTAAATAAAATATTTACCGCAGTAATTATTCAAAATGTCTAAAAATAAAAGTTAACTATTTACACAATTTGAACATCATGAATCCAAATATGGAATCCATTTTTCTAAATTCAAAACACAGAATTGGCAGAAATTAATTTAAAATTAATTCCCGCTGTCAAAACAAAAAGCGTGTTTTTAAGAGATAATAACTATCAAAAGATTGACACTTGTTTATGTTCAGTTTAATTGTAAAATTATGTCCAATGACCAAAATTATATTAAATGGTAAAAATATATTCTAAATATACTTTAAAACCACTCAAATTCATAATTTATCACTATTAATTATTTTGATTAAAAAAGTTGTTTTTAATTAAAATTTAGTAATTTTCACTATTCATCAAAATATTAAAGTTATCCGAAAAGTACCAAAATTTCACCTTAGGCTAAATTCGATATTCCGAATAAAAAAATGAAGTCCATTTTGAAATATAAAATATATATAATTTCAAAAAGTAGGTATTACTATTCATAACGGCTAGTTTGATTGGTTGTGGTGTGTGTTAGAACTCGAAGTTGCATACAACACATGCTACTGTATTATTCAAAGGAAAGTGTACCGTGGAAGTTTGGGATGTTTCATTTTAAATTTTTTTGATGTCCCCATTTAGTCAAAAAGTTTAAAATATTGTATTTAAAAAGGTTTCACTATTAAAATTTGGTGAAAGTGCAATACTAAAAATGAATTTGTTCTTACATTATGTCTAAGAAACTCATAATATGGATTCTAAAATTACAAGGATTATATAAAGTTTAAAATTTAGTTAACACTATTCATAACCTCTTTTGAATGGCTTGTTTGGTAAGTCATGGTGCGATTGAACTTGGTGTTGCGTGTAGTGAAAGTTATTGAATTATTTTGAAGAAATAGCACACTATAAAATCTTGGGGTGTTACAGTACTTACAACTTCATCTCTAAAATGTTTGGCTGCATAATATTCACTCCACATTGTTCTTGTTATCTCTTGAAAAATTCTATTTCTTCTTTCAACAACAATATTTTGTTAAGGAGTTATTGGTGCTGATAAGTTATAAGTAATGCCTTTTTTACTAAAAAATGTTCCGAAATAAGAATTTTTAAATTCTCATCCATGATCACTATGAATAGTTATCAATGGAAGGTTTTTATAATTTTTAACTTGGGCTCTAAAACTTTTGAAATAAAAAAAGCTTCAGATTTCTTTGTTAGAAAATAGACCCACATAAATCTAGTGTAATCATCAACTAAAACAAATACATAATATTTGACTCCAATGCTTCTAGTTTGGGTTAGACCAAAAATATCCATATGCACTAGCTGTATTGCATTAGCAGTTGAGACTTCATCGATTGATTTAAAACTTGATTTATGTTTCTTTCCATATTGAAAAGGATCACAAACTTTTGAAGAATCAAATCTAAGCTTCAATAGATCCTTAACTAGTATGTTGTTAGAGAGTTTACATAGGTTCCTAAAGTTACAGTGTCCTAACCTTCTATGACATAACCAAGATTGATCTTCCATTGCACTAAGACATGGTAGATCTTAGCTCCTAAGGTCTTCGATTTTTAGTGTGTATACATTCTTTAGCCTATTGGTAGAAAGAATAAATTCTTCCTTGGAATTGTGTACTAAAAACATGTCATTCCTAATTTCACAAGGCAACCTTTTTCACATAATTGACTTATTATAATAAGGTTGTGCCTATGAATATTAACGAATAAAAAATTTTAAATCAATGTTTTTCCAAGTAGAACAATTTTACCTATTCCAATAAATTCTACTTGAGAATTATCTGTGAAAGTTAATTTTCCTCCATTCTTCTTGATAATCATTTCAAAGAACTTTTTGTTACCAGTCATGTGTTGTGAGGATCCACTATCCATGTAAAATGAATTGATATTGGTATTATCTTTACATTCCTAAAAACAAGAGTATTAGGCTTTCAGAACCCAAAATTTCTTGGATCCAGAGACATCATAAAGAAAAAATTTATGAATCAACATTATCATTGAGAAATAAGCATTATTTAAACGTAAAGACTGTGTTTTTTTTAGGAACAATTTTTTCCCCAATGCCCACCACACTGACATTTAGTGCAGAATGGATCACTTTGAGGTACAAAATAATTATTACTAAAAATAGGTTTTGATTGAGTATATCCAAATCCATAATTTTTCCTTAGAGGTCGAATTTAAGAATACATCTTATCAAAATTTTCCTTACCTAATGTAAAGTTTGAAAAACACTTCCTCATGGAAAATATTTCTAAAATCATTCTAATAACAATGTTATTATCCTAAAAACATTAGTTTTATCACTAGATTTAGGATCTAAAACAATTTTATTAGAAATTACTTATTCCAGAAGCATATAATGTTTATCCATATTAGAATTAAATTCCTCATGTTTTTTTAAATTAAATAAAAATCAAGGGGTTTCTTATAAATATCATTAGAAATACCTAATAATTCCTTAGTAATAATAGTAATTCTAGAATATTCATTATCATAATTTTTCTTCACTTTAGAATTTTCATTCTCAGGATTCGTAGAAAACCTAGACACTTCTTTATAAATAGGTAAAGTATTATCATCATTAGAAGATGATTCTTCATTTATGGATTCAAAATATTTACAATCAATTTAATTATCATTCAATGATTAATTGGTTATGGATTCCACATTGAGTAACAAGGCCATTAAAAAGTGATTTTCCATAGGTAACGTGGCAAGTAAACCAAGATTCTTCTGACCATAAGATTCGTACTATGAGGATTCTTCTGAAGAGTCACCACCACTAGAACTCCAAGTGTCATTGGTTTTCAAAACATTCTTAGATTTACCCTTGAAGTAGTTCTTTTTATTCCTCTCAGAATGATTTTCTTTTCAATCTTTTCTCTTAAGAATTGGACAATCTGGCCTTATATTCCTGACTCTTTTGCATTCTTAGCAAGTGACTTTTGAGTCTTTCTTGTCCTTTTGTTTCATTCTTCTTGTATCTATATTGAATGTTCCCTTGTCTAAAAATCTTGTTCATCCTTCGAGAAATATTATCTTACTCATTTTCTGAATGTTCAATTTCACTAGATTCGGATTGAATAACAGTCCTCTTAGATTTTGATCTTGTAACTCTCTTAAAAGTCTTGGCTTTAATATGATTTGAAGTGGTTGTAAAAGAAACACTTCTATTTACATTATTCTTATTTTTTAGATTAGCATCTCTTTTCATTCTTGTCTCATGTTGATGTGGAGTTCCAAAAATCTCATCATGTGTAATCTCTAAGACATTACTATTATCATCAGTAGTTGTTAACTATGATTCCCACTCATTAGGCATGATATATATAATATTGTCGACAAGTTCCTCATCATCTAATCCTTTTTAACACATAGACTATAAACTATAAACAATATTCATAAATCTCTTTTGTACCTTTCACACTGGTTCTCCATAATGAAAGAAGATACCATGATATTCTTCTCTGAGCATAGCTCTTCTAGTTACGATGACATTGGATGTTCCAAAATGAGTAACCTACTATTTTTTCCTAATACAATTTGTAGCTTCACAAGAAGAAATCTGGCTATATATATTCCTGGTCATGGAGGACAACAATGTATTGTGTACCTTATAGTTTAGTTGATATTATGACATTTCTTGATTAGTAAAAGTTCTGACTTCTTTATCAGGAATCTTGTAATCTCTAGTAAGCATTACAAAGTTGTCCACTCTAGTGTTAATGAAAAAAGTCTTCATACGATATCTCCAAATTTCATAATACTTCCCATCAAATATAGGTGGTCTAGTAGGATTAATATTGTCAATCGAAGCAACATTCATTCCTACAATCTAAATTAAAATATCTTTCTATAGAATCTTGTTAGTAATAAAAGTTTTTAAACAAGGAAAAAAATAATAAGCATGAAAAAAAGAATAATGGAATCTTGAGCAGGAAAACTTATATGTGAATATAATTATTTCAGATACCTACTCTGATACCAATTGTAGGATCTAAATATGATGTAGATTCTTAAAATACAAAGGGGGGGGGGGGGGTTAATTGTATGCTTTCAAAAATTAATTTGGAACTTTTACAGATGGAATGAAGCTTTCTATTGTTTAACAATGATAAACAAGTTAAATTCGCAAGACCTCTTAGTTCTAAAAACGTGCTAGATTCTGGAAATATGGTTATGGAAATGAAACTTAAGAGAAGTTTACAAGGACACAGATTTTACATTAAAGCGTATAGAATCTTACGAATCAGAGTACACTAGTACAAGAAAGTATAAGATAGTTATACATTCCTTAATAATCAAAATGCAACAGAAAACAAAACTGAAACAATACTAGTAAAAAGTAGAATCTTTTAACCCAAAGATTATGGTATCAAACAGCCTTGGATAAAGGTCCCTTGATTTATACTTTCAATAATGGTTGTCATGCCCACACTAGGGTAATCCATCGATAGGAATATCTGAGTTCGTCTTGCTATCCCCACTAGCTATCGAACTTCAATGTAGTCGACGCCGATGTATTCCTTATCAAGGAAGTCCTCGAACATTAAGGAAGTCGACACCTCTATCTTCCTATCCCCAGAATCCCACAACTTTACACAACAACAATCAAAGTCGTAAGAAGCAATCTGAACAAGGTGATTAGTACACACAAATCATGAGAGTCTCTCTCTCTTGAAATCACTTCAGAAGCATGTAATCTCTTGATTTGTATAACGGTTTCTTGGGCTTGTTCAAATGAGCTCTAATTTATAGGCACATCAACAACAATCATCTCCCTCCTCCAATGGTCATATTTTGCCTTGAATTTTCGATTAGCCTGTACACATGTGACTCAAAAAACTATTAGTTAGAAACAAAATGTATGGTATCATTTTATAAATATAACAAGAGTAAGTAAAAAATGGTTGGTCAACCAAATAATTTTTTTGGAGTCTAAGGAAAAATAGTGTTCAAAGTCTAAGAGAAAAAAAATTATGATTATATATTGAATGAATATTCCGATACTATTTTTTAAACAATTTGGAATTAGAATTATATAGACATCAGAGATAGAATTCTAAGGAATTTGGAGTCAGAATTCTATGGAATTCGTAACCTAAATTTCGAGGAATTTGGATTCTGAATTCTATGGAATTTGGAGTCTGAATTCTAAGGAATTCGAAACCTGAATTCTGAGGAAGTTAGAGTCTCAATTCTATGGAATTAAGAGTTAGAATTATGAGAAATTCAGAGTCTAGATTTTATAGAATTTGGAGTCTTATTTTATGTGAATTCAGGACTTGAATTCTGAGGAATTTGAATTCTGAATTTCAGAGTATTCTGAGTCTGAATTTCAGTGAATTCGGAACCTAAATTATGAGGAATTCAGAGTTTGAATTCTATGGAATTCGAAGTCTGAATTCTGATCCTGAAAATAGATTACTCTATATCTTAGTATTTATAGAATTCTGAGGTTTTATATGTGAAACCGAATTTCTCACTTAGGAATAAAAAGAGTTAGATTTAGAGAAACTAAAATATGAACAATGAAAAATAGTTTAGGATAAAATTTCCTTGGAGAAGGAAAATTTTCCATATTATGGAAAATCTGAGTAATGAAAAAATTTCTTTATATAAAAAACTTATTGAAAATAAAATTTTCCTTAACATAGAGTGTTTGTGATTTTAAAAAAATAAAATAATAGAAAAGTCATAAGGAAGCCTTATTGAATCAATATTTAAATGTATAAAATCCAATAAGCTCAATAAATAACATCACAGATATTCTCTAGGATGTCACAGTATGAAATGATCTGTTCTTATTCCTTAATGGGAGTCTTTAATTTCTAGTGGTTAGTTTCCTATAGTGTATTCACCAAAATCTATTCATGTTATCAAGATTCCTTATATTATATTTAATATGTACGATACCCTTACTATGACCATTCATGTATCAATGGAGTAAATAAATAATAATATTATTTATTTGTCTCTCTAGAATATTCTTCTTCTTCTCTCAATTAACCCTTTTATGATACAGATATTATATATAAGTAAGTGGTTCTCAATTCTTGTTATTTTTATTCCTTTATTATTGTTCACCTCTTATCATTCATCGTTGATTAACAATATGTGTTTCTTCTTGATCTCATCTACTTTAGTCATTTCTTCAATAAAATGTTGGTTTTATTTTATGATGGATTTTCATGTTCCACATACCCAATATTATCTCTCTATTCGGATTCGTATTATTCCACATATTCATTAAACAATTCATGAATATATCATTTTTTTAATATAAAAATTGTTTCAATATCAGCATCATGATCTCTTAAATAAATGTCAATCAAATTACATGGGTATGATTCCCATGGTCTCTTAACATACCATTTCAAAAAATATTACAACAATATTAATCCTCAAGTAAATATAATTAAATAATAATCCAATATATCACCATTTTATCTTAAAAAATAATAGGGATTATTATTCTTTAAAATTTTCAGAAACCTAGGAGCATTTAATCTCTCTATATCAACATGTATACTTTCATGATATAATATCAATATAGCATAGAATATCATATTATTTCATTTTTTTTGGAAATCCATATTCAAGCCACCACATCTTCAACTATGTTGTGTAATTCATCTAATTCACATTTAACTATAACCATGGAGTTCCCTTATTCCAATAATGTGAAAGAATCTCTTCGTGATGTGAATTTTTGTCACATCATTCCTGTATCTCAAATCATATAACTATCTTTAGATTGTGTTTTATTATTCAACATATATATGCATTAGAAAATATTTATTTGTTCATCATTATTAATCACTAAATAAAATATCGTGAATCATGAAAATCAAATTAATCATGAAATTTATATCTCTGAGAATCCGCAAAATAATAGTTCATTATTTTTTTTAAGAATCCAATAATAAATATTCATGATCTTCACATTTTAATAACTATTAGAACATACATTGGAAATAAAATTTATTACTTATCACTTATGTGGACTCCAAATATATTATTAATTCATATAAAATACTATGTAATATATAAGGTGATTGTGACTTTTGAAATTATCTACAAAAAGTATCTGACATATTCTTTATAATTAATTTTGAATAAGATAATATATTTTATACATGCACATAGAATTTTCAAATACAAGTGTACTATTTTTCAATTTCTATCTTTCTATATGATATCCAAACTAAAAATTATAAAACATAAAAAAATTTATGCCTCTATTTTTACTCAAGATTTTTAGAAAATCTCTATTTATAAGAAAAAAATACATTACGAATGACATTGGTATATGTTTGTATAACCCATAGTGTTACTATTTTTAATACAATGCCTTTTCCAAATATCGAATTAGTTGTTAGAAATAAATTTACATATTACAATGTGTAATCATCTCCATTAACTACCTTTAGTTATTTATAGTTTGTAGATTCTAGATGACCCTTCTGTATACATTAGAGTATCATATATTTTTCCAGGTCACATCCCCCCATAGTAACATTTATGTATAAAATAGGTTTATATTACACATAGAATTCTTTTGAATATTTATATCAAAAACTCAATATTCTTGATCTATTTCAAGTCAATTTCGAATCTATTTAAACATTATATGGTAATGTTTATTCACTCAAATTATCTTCTGAAAAATCATATATCTTTTAAAATGATACAAATATTTCCAAAGAACATAAACTACATATTCAATTACACACAACATTGGTAAAATCGTCTCTATGTTTTTTCATTTATAGTTATCGCCTCATCATTTCCATCCCCCTTTTAGTCTTCTACTTAAATAATCCTTGTCTGGTTAAATATTTATGCAATAGTCTTTGTTGTAGATATAATAGGGAAGGCATCTCATTATTATACCTAACATATCTCTTCATTCCAAAAAATGTATTCTTTATTAATCATATTAGTGTCTTAAATAATATCAAGATAAACAATATATACTTAGTCCTTCATTTAAACACTACATTTAATTGATTTTTTACATTATATAAAAAAACATTAGATATTAGGTCCACATACAAGAAATTTTTTAGGTATTCCAATAAAAATAATTATCCCCCCATACTGTCTTATAAGGGATGAATGTTCCATAATAATTTGGATCATCATTAATCCCCCAAATTAATAATATATTGGAATTTACCTAATTTTTTTATGTTGTAAATAAATAAAACCAATGAATAAAGTTATAATTATCCAATATGGATCTTAAATATCCCCTATAAGATACATATATTCATCACAATCCAATTATGAATATCAATATACCCAATTGGATTTATTACCAATAACCATCTCATTTGTAAAATAAATATTATTCTATACATAATGATAATAAATTCAATATTGTAAAAGTCGGGAAAAATTGTCCACATTTCATGCTTCCTACATGATTGATAAAATTATCATCTTCTCCACCATGTTCTCCTCATTTCAAGGGATGTAAATCCTTATTCATCTAATATAATTGTTGCATCAAATTTCTCTAATGAATATGAAATTAATTAACCTAATCTATGTCTATGTGATAATTTATTTGTGTAAAAAATGGATGATTAACTCATATAAAAAGGATCTATATAACACATTCAGTGTGTGATAGTAACCTCAATTTTATCTTCATAGTGATTTTTCAAATTTTATTACACAAAAAACTTCACTCGTATTTGACAATAACATTTCAAACATTAATTAGAAAGAATGAATCCCCCTACATCTGATTAACATCCACTACTTCATAGTGAAAATATTTGGTACAATCCCAAACAATGATGGGTATGTGATCCTAATTTAAAAAACATTATTTATTATATTGAACATTATGTTTTATTTAAAAAATAACAATGTTTAACAATAATTCTCCTTTCAGGACCCCTTCACGGGGCGTACTCTATAAATCATTATCATAACCATTTTTCATATAAAAAACACTAAGAATATTCTACCCTTAATTAATATGTAGTATGGAATTATCAATCACTATATAATAAATAACTAACCATGATTTATATCCATAATATCGTTAACTTATCCCTTTTATTTATTTTTATTCCTCGCATAGAAACCGAAAAAATGTATATATGGGAATCTTTTTTATATTTCATTTAACATTATTAAGGGAAACTAGAATCATAATTATTTCTCAACCGAAAAAAATTTATTATCATCTCCATCATGAATAGATCTCTTAATTATTACAGTTAATTTTATTCCTTAGTTTTAGACCACAAAAAATCATGATATAATTATAATTTGAAAATATCACATGTGATTGAAAAGTTTGCTTGACATTATCTAGAAAATAAAATTCATTTTATTATGATTTCAATTTCTTCTTATCTAATTATAACATTTTTTCTATATGGATCTGTATTATTTACGCACATACTCACCCTTATACATTTTTGAGGAATTTTTCTTCATAGCATCATTCTTGGTACATGTAGTCACTAGTTTTATCAAAAAAATTTCATAAAATCCTTTTATCTTTATACTTATTTCATGATATTATAGACTGTAATTACATTATTTTTAAATCATCAAAAAAACGTATCATTTTCTCTTAGGTTGTAAAATTTATACAACATATCATGTAATTAATATTATTTTATATTTATGTCCTCTATTGAACTAATCATTCTATTCCTTTAATTGATTCATTCACCTATTTATCTTCAACTTTATTACTTTTTAAAATAATATTTGTAAAATGTATATAAAGGCTAATTATTTATACCTTTCATCTAAATTAGATGTATTTATTAAATATATGACCAATGGTTTTATCACCTCTATTATTAGTAATTTATTTTCAATTGTTTTCCTCAGCTTCATATACCCCAATTCATACATTTATTTTCTCCTTGGATTCTAATTTTCAATTTATGGTCATCGTCCACTGATATCATGTAGAAGATTTTTTATGGTGTATATGAGAAATCATCATGTTAGTGATGAATTTTATTGAAAATCCACCATAAGTTGTCATGAGTCTCAAATATATTTCTTATGGAAATACTTTTCTTTTTTATGTTTTTAATTGCATTAATATTTGGTTCTCATTAATGTATGCATTTTATATCTATATAAATAATCATATTATTTGAAAATTTAATTTACCTATTCTAAAATATCACAACGAAATAATTAATCATGTTATATTACCTTTGGTTTCAATCTAGATATGTTTTTCAATTTTTTTGGTAGAAATACCATGCATTTGGGATCTTCTTGGGGAAAAACTTTTCTTGGACGTTCTTTTATTTACCATTAATGATAGGGGAAATTTTATAGAAATATTTATTCTCTCACACATATCCATATTTAATTTTTATTTTGTAATAGTAGTTAACACAACAGTCAATAAGAAACAAATTTCTGGGTGATGAATTAAAAATTTGCATTATATAGTTGTAGATCGCCTGTTAGATGATCTCAAGCCATTATGTTAATAAATTTGATAATTTTTAGAGGCAATAATCTCATTAAAAATTATCATTGAATATATCCTTATATCAGTATCTTTTCATGTATCAACATGGGCCTCCTTTTGATTTCTCATTTTAATTTCATGTTCAAGGAAATTCATATTGTGGATATTTTTCACATCCCCAAATGATTTCTAACATTCCTCCCATTAATGTATCATACAGTAAAAATAATAATCAGGCATCTTTCATTCCCTTTTTAGTGAATAATAATGGTCCTTCATTCATTTTTTTATAATTTCATATTAATCACATGTTAAATCCATTGTGTTTTTTTTCTTCCATTTTGTGGATATTATCTTCTATGAGTTTATTAATTTTGACTTCTAAAATATTTTACTTAATAAACCATCTTTATATATAGATTATTTCTTCCACAACATATTAATTACATTACATTTTATTCTTTAAATTTAGTGATAATTTTTCAATTTTTTTTTAATTTTAGCCAATTGTTTTCCATATCATCATCTTCCATCAGTATACAGTATTTTACATCAATGAGTACCATGATAAACCCAAATATATAAGTGAAAACCACAATGTTAAATTTATTCAATGAATATATATCCTAGATTTATATTGCTTCAGTTGTTCAAATATGCTCACACTCCCCATATTCTTCACATATTTATAATCATTCATCCAAAGGATTATTATCAAAAATGTTATTATATAAACTATGACATTAAAAATATTTAATTTTTGGTTTATCATATTTAAACCTTAAAATATACATTTTTTCTTCACCAAATTATTATTTATGATATTCCAGGATTTAGTTGAAATATTCATATTAGTGTCGATAATGGTAAAAAATGGGTTTTTCAATATCGCTATTTTTTGAGTTTTTTAATCTAAACATCATGTATAAATAATAATAAAAACTTGTAAATGGGAATTAAATCAATTAAGAGAAAACAACAATTAGATTTTATACATACTAATATACCTCATTGGTTCGTGCATGTACAGTAGTGGAGGATTAATTAATGTTCAATTTTTTTATCAAATTATAATTTCTTATTTAAAAATATACCCCCTTTTGAATTAAAAACTCATTTATTAGTTTAGATAATAATGTATTTTCTTATGATTTTCCCAAACACATTAACTAAATCAAAGGACGTCATGAAATAAAGTGTGAAACAAAAAATTCCCAAGGTTTTACCACTATTTGGGAATATCCTCTTTGTAGTGTTATGTTTATGTATGAGACACAAATATCCACTATATAACACAAGTGAATAAAATAAGTTATCCCCAAAAAAATTTATTTCTCCTGAAAGGTATTAAAATCTCTTTATTTTTTACTTTATACATGCTTTCAATATTTTTCCATGATTCTTTCTAACTAAATCAATGAAAAAGATCAAAAAAATTCTATGGGATTCCATTTTATAAAATTATCAGATTTTCTTTCTTAATGAGATTCTTCAACAACTATTGGGAAGTTCTCAAGTGTTCATGAAAATATTCATATTCCTTTAACATTGATTTATAATATTATACAAAATATTAATATAAGCTCCAGCCTTAAACCTTACTTAATCTTAAGTTATCACAAGATTACACATTGAAGATCTTTTCATGTTTAGAGTTTTATAGAATTAGAACATAAAACATGCATTACATCCCACATTTAAACAAAGTGGTTACAAGATAGTATTCATTTTTATCCATCAACAGAAACATATTTAAAATAAAACATGGATTCTTTCTTGACACTTCCTTGACACTATCATCATATCATGTACCCTTCCCTTTACTTGTGAAAAACATTTCTAAAACTTGGGATGAGCATAAAAAGATTAGTAAGGGATATAAAAATATGGAAAGGAAACATGAGTACATGTATACATAAGAATCAATGAAATCATACACTACTCATAAAACACAATCACTTTAACATACCTCATCAAATCATGAATAAATCATAAGACATAAAGGTAACTTGATGCATTCATAACATTCGTACATAGGGAGTAACCCTCTTGGTTACGTTTGGAATACCCATCACAGTATATTCCCTAAATCTCTTCAGAGAAACCTTAATGTTTAACCCCGTCGCGTTACCCAATGCATTGGAGAGCTATATCAGGCTCACCTGCCCATAGTTTATCACGGAACCACCCGTCATCATAATAATTCCCAATAACCATAACATAATCGTATCACATAAAACATACATAATGGAAACATAACATTTCCACATTTCAATCACAAGATATCAATAAAACACATTGATATAATAAAAACATTATGAAAACCATTTTCAATACAAAAATAAATGAAAAGTAAAACATGGTATTTATTTTTCTTTAAAAAAATTTATGTCTTGTATAGGAAGCCGAAACTTAAATAATGGTCACGGCAGCGGAGAAGTCGTTGTCGCCGCATACGTACGACAAAAACATTCCCTTAGGTCATTTAGTAAAACGCTTCGTATTAAAAAGACTCCTTTTGGATAAATGTAAAAGTCAAAGGGGTTTATACACCGTATAAATGAAGGTTGTGTATAAAACAAAATATGCCTCAATGAAAGGAGATTGAGACGAAGTCTCATACCTCGTGTCCGACTTGACTTGATCGTTCTTTAACCTCCTGAATAATAAACTTGATTTAATTTCTACTTGCTTAAGAAACTTTTTCAAGTTCATTATTCCTTTTATATCACTTATTACCATGTTATAAACACTATATAATTATTTAACTTATTAACGGTCATTTTAATGAACATTGGTACTTGAGCCAAAAATATACTCTTTATAATTAGAAGCTGTTCATGTATCCATTATATCCAGAGTTTTAATCATTATGTATATATCATATATATCATATATATCTTGTATATACACGCATTTAAAATATATCATAATAATTTAGACGTAAGAAATGAAATGCACCGTTCATGGAGACGGTAAGCCGTATGTATGCATGAACGCTACTTCCATTTCTATTTCATATTTAATGGAATTAGAACATAATGATACATAATAGTATTATAATTCCAGTATTGTATCATATATAATATCATTCAATCTATCCTTTATACGTACCACATATGGTATTAACGAATCAAATCACTTTGAGGGAGTGGTAGTCCGCACTTCCTAAAATGAAGATATCGCGTTTACCCATAATGGAAACTATAAAGGTATGCCATAAATGAAAAATACAGAAGCTTAAGTAAAACATAAACATATTATATATCATATATAAATATATTGACGTCTTAATGGCCACCTTTTAAGGTGTTATATGTGTGTTGAACAATCATCGTTTCGTGAGGCAGAAATTCTCCATCCACAGAAACAGTATGTTCATTAACCATTAGATGTAGGTGTGTGTAAGTGTAGCTCGAAACCTTCTTATAAAAACATCATAGTAAATTAATTATATTGTTTTTGTTACAAAATAAAGGAATAAAAATAGTTTATAGGGTTGGAGAAGAAAAATAAAACATAAGAACACAAGAGAAAACACTACCTTTAAAACGGGTAACTCCTTTTGATTTGAGCTCAAAAGCTTCCTCGGTAAGACTTCTACCCAAAGTGAGGCTTCTAGGAGTAATAGAGGGATGTTGAGAGACAAAAAGATCAGAGATTGTCCGAACCAAAGGCTTGATAGGTGTGGGTAAGGAGGTAGAGGTGGGGGCCTTTTATAAGAGGAGAGGAGGGGCACTCTTGGAAAGTTATAAAAGGATACTTTATTATAAAATTCTTTTCGGATTTAAAAGGTCCCAGAATTATATATTTAGAGTATAAGGTGATAGGAGTTCGAAATATACTCATCCAATAGGTTTTTGACATATTGAGATCTTAGATTTTACATTATCTTTTCATTTTATTTAAATCGTTAAATAATGAGGTAATCGCTGCATCATCATGATGTCATAAATAATTTAATATATTTAATGTCTAAAAATTATAAAAAAAATATCATGATGTAGGAAATCGTTTTATCTTTCTAATGAATATTTATAGTAAAAAATATGACTTGTACAACCCCACTTAAAAATTATTTTAGTAAAACAACTCAAGTTTGTGACATTTTTACTTTATCTTTAAATAAAAAGGTATTAATATCCTTACAATGTTTTTGTAAAGTTATTATTTATGATGATGTTGAGTTAGGTGATCAATTATATACCAATAATTAAGGAAGTATCATGAAAAGAGATGATATTTTTAGAAGATGTAATAACATTTATTCAAGGATTAGATGAAAGAAATTATTTGGTTTCATGAATCGAATCTATTAGGATATTTATAGATAGTCAAACAATGAACGATTTCATTGGGATATTAAAAATTTGAAACAAAAATTAAAATTTGATATTTTGGTACTCCTTATGATTATGTATAAGTAGTTCTTAAATAAATTGTATTATATGTACTAGAAGAGTCTATTTTATTAAGTTGTTGCAACTTGGTCTTTTTATGAGACCAGTTTTGATGCAAGGTGTTGACCAAAATTATTATGTATAATTCTATTTTTTTGTGGAAATATTATAAAATCAGGTGATGAATTGAGAGATAAAAAATGGAAAAAATGAATCAAATGAAAATGATTATAGACAAAGAAATGATTTTAGTTAATAAATAAGAAAGGTACAAGCAATCTAGATTTAGATTAACTATTATTATATGAATTTTATTAGAAAGATAAGGTTTAGATTTATATGTAACTGATAGAGAAATAAAAAATAATATGTATTTTTTTTTAAAAAAATAGTAAGATATGTAATGAGGATATTTCTATTTTCTATTGTTAAAAAGAAGAATAGGTGAATAAGAAGCCTTGTAAAGAGTGTAACAAAACCTATATTCTAGCTGATAATCCAAATAATTATATGTTTGTGGGATTTAAATTACGTCCAAGAGTAAATGAAGAATATTTTCTTTTATTACTATATGAATTTATGATAATATTGTGATATGTATCAAAATAATAAATAGGTGGAATACTATATTAGTGTTTCAATTTGTGTTGATGAAGATAAAGACTATCTATTTTATTATAATTATGATACAACAAAGAACTATTGTTGTACAAGGAAATCACTAGTATAAGGGACTATGATTATTTTTTATACCCTCATAAATTGATGGAACCAATCTCAGGATAAGAATAATTTATAGGCCAAACCATTTTAATTATTATCTAATTATATGGAAGAGTATTTTTACTGGTAACCACTATAGACAATAAGGACATGATGCTATTAATATGTACTGAACCATGTAAAAACATCATGTTATATCCTTTAATTTTATTAATACACATTCATACAAAAAAAGGATATATAAAAAGAGAAAAAAGATCCTAACATTTGTAAGAGGAAAAGGGAAAAAACATATTAATTGGATGAATAAGTCCCCAAAACCTATTTAACCCAATATTAGATATTATCATATTTTGAAGTTATACTTAAAAATCAATCAATGGAAGGTTTTCTTTTTTTGGATTATTCATATTGAAAAATGGAAACATTTAAATATATGAATTTATTTATTGTATTTATAAATATGTATAGTTTTTTTAAGATTCATTTACCTCAGAGAAGAATATGATATATAAAAATACCATGATGATTTGGAGAAATAAATTTAAAATAAAGTTAGAGAAATCATTCTTCCAAATCTAATTGGATGTTCCATTTTACTATGACATCATAAAAATGAAAATAGAACTTTAATGGAATGTGTAGAATAAGTATTTTAAATTTCCATTAAGAGAAAGAGAGAAATACCTCCTCAATTGGGTCTAGGTTAAATGATCAAAAGGTATGTGAATTTATTTCAAGAAAATAACTTCAAGAAGAATAACCTAGCATAAATGGTGAGGATGAAATATCTATAACCACTGACATTACAACAATTAGTAGATTAAAAATAATTTTATAATTCATTCCAAGAGAACTATATCTCTTTTTACGGAGATATTGAATATATTTTGAAAGAAATCACCCATATTTATGAAGAAATAAGTAATAAGGAGAAGGCATCGAAAAAAGGATTTACAATGTATAAATATATTAACATAGCAACAAAATTATGAGTACAGAAATTGGTATAATGAAAAAACATTGTCTAAATTTTAAAACAAAATGGATCATATTCGTTTATGTGAAGGATGTAGTTAAGAAAAAAAAAGATGAAAATATATATCAACTTGAATAATTGTATAAAAACATAATTTATGTAAATAATTTGAAATTGGAATTAAATTGCATGGAGATCATGAAAATTGATTCATTGTTACAAAACAAAGTTAAGATGAATTATGAATTTATTTAAATAATCTAGAAGGATTGTTTAGAGAAGGTGATTATTATATAATATCATAAGAATTCTTTAAATATGTTATTTCCTGAATTTTAAGTCAAATTTACTTAATATTGAAATGGAACATATTGATCCTTCATGGAAGGAGAGAATTGGTGAAACCATATAATACTTAATAGAGGATTAAGAAAATAAAATAAAATTAACATTTGATAATAAGATAATGAAATCATTTAATGATCTATCAAAAATGCTTTCTATGAAATTGGTACCACCCATATCAGCATTTAATATTTTATCATAATCATTTTTTTGAACAGTTTGTGTTATGAGAAAAATTTTACATGTATGGATGAGTGAAAATGAAAAGTATTCTACAACCATGTTTGGGTAGTATAATAAAATTATATTAGAATCAAATTCCCCATGAATAGACAATTATATTAAGAAGATAACCCCAAACCCACCAGCCAAATTTTCATGATATTTTTGTTTTCATATTGTACATATAAGAAGATCAATGTTTGTAGGAAATATTCCAGTGTTGAAAAATATTAATAAATTTAACATTGGATAGTTGGTATAATTTTGTAAATACAAAATCATAAATTAATTCAATTTTATGGGGGTGTAAGAAAGATATAAATAAGAAAAATGTAAAGATTATGATAAATCTATATTATTCAAACATATTTGAAATTCTAAAAAATATATATGTTGTGTGAAAAAACATTGGTCAAAAGTTTGGTCTGTACACATGTCAAAATGTAAAAAATAATAAGAATATAAGTCTATATAATTTTTTAATAAATATGAAACATCCATGGGAATTAAGAAAAATAATAATGAAAATAGTAATTCTCTAATGAAGTTCTGAATAAGCATATGTTAGAATTACTTGGATTCTAAATCCAAGATGTTAACTAAAATTAAATTATATAAAATATCTGATTAGAAAAAAAGAACTATGAATAATCCATTTGGTCACAAAATAATTTATTCCAATGTACCCAGTGATGTATTAATAATATAGCAAGAATATTTAGAGAGATCAAGAAAAATTAAAAATGTAGAATAATAGTCTAATGGATATGTAAAATAAGATATTCTGAATGAGGAAGGTATATTTTTGGATATGTCATAAATAAAAGAAAACCATGGTCTTAAATATGCCTTGTGTGTGAGGTAAAACCTAGTCGGACCCACTTCTAATGTTTTCACAATAACAAATCTAGAACATGAAGTGTACTCAAATAATTTGAAAGCTTCACCAACTGATATAATTTCGTTAAAATATCATGAGAAGAGATAGTTCACATACAATAAAGTAAATAAGTGATTATATCAATGTTTTTCAGTTAGAATCAATGTATATATGTGAATGAATAATGAATGAATGAAATTGAGAAACTTAGTTGAGAAACTTATTTCAACCTTATAATTCCCATTGATAGCCAAGGAAGATAAACCTTATTCTATTTACCTTTATAAATTATTTTCTAAGTTCTATATTTTGAATTTATGCAGATGCATGTTCTTATGGGGAAACCAGGTGATGATGATGGATTATAAATACTAAAAAACATTATACAAATAGGATTCAATTGATAAATGATTCCTCTATTGGAACACGATAAGAACATATCATTTGATTACACTTTATTAAGTGGAAATGGTATCAATCCAAACATGATTAAAAATTGAATAATATTCCCTCTTATTTTTTTCTATAAATTTGGAATTAATAATGAATATATTAAATAAGACAATATATGGTGAAGTTATAGAAGTTGAAAATTATATAAAACCACATGTTAAAGATCAATTTAGGTGAATTTTCAACATTGTGATCCAAAATCATATATTCACCATCACGAAGATCTTGGAAAATGTCCACTTATGTGGGAGAGAAGTGGAGTACAATTAAACGAGATGAAAAAATTGTTATTTCATACAAAAATGAATAATTTGTAATGTGCTTGGAAGAGTTTCATTAAAATGGGATAAATTTCATAATCTCATAGCCTTGGTTACATGAAATAAAAATCAAATCACAATGGTGAATAAATTGATCTAATTAGTGAAATATTAAAATTGGATGAATGAATGTGTACTATGGTTATAAGTCCATCTATTTTTAAATTAATTCTATTAACATATTTGTTGATGTGATTGTATGTTTTTTGATTTATTATTTCTATAACTATTATATATCAAAATTGAAATTTTCATCATATAATACAAGTGGAAAACCATAAAAGACAAGATTTTGTGTTCTTATCTGACATGTTATAATTCTATTTTACAAGGGAC
Source organism: Viscum album (assembly GCA_963277665.1). NCBI lineage: Eukaryota > Viridiplantae > Streptophyta > Magnoliopsida > Santalales > Viscaceae > Viscum > Viscum album. The sequence continues at coordinate 712,427,356 of OY728162.1, forward strand.
AAAGATTTTCAAAATAAAATCGTACAGTTATCATCAACATTTATGGATCACATAGAATTAGAGTGTGATGATTGATGGAATATTTATTAAAAATGAAATGATATCCTTTTCCCAATTTTTTAATTTTCAATACGGTGTAGATAAATTGACACACAATTTAAAATGAATGGGACATATATCATTGAGAAAGATTAAAATATTCATATGTTCATTTTGAATGCATTTCCATCAAATAAAAATGGATAGATTGAAGATTCCACTTTTTTTATTTCATTTTTTATCATTGATTTTCAATGAAAAATAAGTATTATATTGATATTAATAGGATTTAATTTAATAATATAATAATTTTATTAGAAGATTAAATTATGTATCAAAACCTATTATAGAGTAAAATGTATCATAAATATTGAATGATGATGGTAGTTATAAAGTAATAACTTATAAATGATGAATAATCCATGTTTGTGAAAAAATAGAAGAAGTTCCAATGTATTTTTGTCAGCGAATAATATAAATGGTGTTATTTACATAATATGAATTAGAACATATTAATTTTTTTAGGTAAAATATTATTCAAAACATTTTCTTATGATGATTGATGAGAAAGTATTAATGTCTCACACATGTTCTTTCATGTTTATATAGGAAATTGTTTTTGGAATATTATAATGTTTTCCTATAATGTTTCTCAAAAAAATTTTTTGGGAAGAAAATGATGAATCCTATATAAAAAGGTGATCAAAAAAAGTCAAGAAGATAATGATTTGGGAGATAGAATGATGAAGGAAAGTTAATAGAGGTAGCTAGAAGAAGGATCAAACCAAATGTTATTCCAATTAAATTCTTAGTTCCATTTGAAAAAAAAAATTGTTTAAAAACATATTATTTGATTTATGTTGATGGATTCCTTAGTGATTAAACATGAAAAACCTTGATGCAGATATTAAATAAGATTATTAGAAGAAGGAAATCTTCTTAGAAATGGGTGAAAATCCGGTGATGTTTTTATGATATTAAAAGTACCAAACATCATAAATATTTAAGATATTCATGATTATAGATAAATATTTTAAAAGGATGAATTTATTAAAAGTGTTTTATATAATTAAAAATGATGTTTCATCAAGTATAAGTTTTTGAGAAATGCATCAAACAGATATTTCTGAGAAAACTCTTCAAAAATTAAATTCTAAATGAAAGCATCAGGTAGATGTTTCCCAAAAATGGAATCAAACTAATGTTTATATATAGTGGAAATAGAAATAAATTTCACTGGAAAAATATAGAATAATATTTTATTAGAAGAGGAATTGGACAAAATTTTATTATAGAATTCCTCAAGTATATATTGAAGACTATACATCCAAGATTACATCGAATGGAGAACAATAGATAAAAGTTTTTAGTTTATAGAATTAAGAATACCAAATGAACATTTTGAAACCATATGATGATGTAATATGGACTGTGGATGAGGATATTTTCACCAAACAATGTATTAATGGAAAGAGAATTTCCCATAGAGTAGTATAAGGAGAAGAATCAATGACCTTTTCAAAGCTTTTGTAAATTTAATCAATGTGGAATATATTATATGGATGATCAATACCTCAATTACAAGAAATGGAAGATCATGTTAGTTTCCTAGATATCATAAATATTAAAGAATACTGACATAGATGTTTTACGAATGTATTTTTGTGTTTTGGTGAATCCAATCTATTTTAATATTTTAATGTGGCCAAACGATGAATGGTTTTAGTGGGATATTCATTATTTAAGAAGGAAAATAAAATTTTAGTTGTTAAAACTTTTTATGTTTGTATAGAAACAATTAGTATATAAAGGGGAGAAAAGGCACTAATAAGAGGCTTACAGTTTGAGTTGTTTCATCAATGGTTGTGTTGAAGATGTTATTTATGTTGTGAGGTATCAGCTATGATTCTTGAGAGTAATTATATTTTGGGTCAAACTATCATATGTAATGGTATTAAATGGTGAGATACTAGACATGGAAGGAAGTAATAGATGTGGAAGTGAAGGTACACCGAAAATAAGAAGGGATCAAATGAACTTGTATTAAAAAATAGGTATCAAAATAATATTATCATACAAATAATATAAGAATTAGAAGGTTAAAAAATACAAGAACCAAATATATATGTAAATAATAGTATGACTAGGTCCCATATGAAGAAATAATTAATTTAATGTGAAGCTTTCTGTTTCTTGATGTGAACAAGTTTAACAAGTAAAAACGTAATATTGAAAAAAATGAAGTAAAATTAGTATTCCAGTTACTATTGTGAATATGAATATGTTTTTCTTAGTTAATTTTCATATAAAAGTAGAAGGAAAATTTTATCTTTGTTTATTCAGTGAATGTAAGAGACCACCGTGACATTCAACATAATTATCATCTAGTGAAGGACATTCTTGACAATTTATAGAAAGTTGAATATGATGAAAACTATCTAGAGAGGTAGTATGAATTACCAAGAAGTATCTTCTATTGGAGTAGGAATAAAACCATTACTATAATTAGGATTCTTTTATACCCCATCTTAAATATTATGGAACTACACATAGGTTCATCATTATTTCACGGACAGACCACTATAATATTTATTTTATTATAGTATAATCTATTTTTACTATTAATCCCAATACAAAGTAATGATAATATAATTTAAAAGATTATTTTATATCATAGAAATTCTATGTTCTATATATTACTTGATATTATATACTTACATAATAAAATGATGACAAAACTAGAGAACTAATATCCTAAAAAATAAGATGTAAAAGTTTAAATGGGTTAAAATTTTGAAAAATTCTTTATTACTGATTCATCCCCCTCTCAGTGTTTAACATATCACTAAATGCAACATAAAAATTTAATCAATAACATCTATAATATTATATATATATATCATGTATATCATTATATGACAAAATTCATCAAATAGTATATTTAATACCATATATCAGCATAATTCATCATCATGAACACATTTATTAACATAAAAAAATATAAATAGGTAAATATGATGTGATCACCCCCATAAAGATGTTTAAATAGCCCAAAGGTCTTCAATCCATATCTAGTATATGATAACATTACAAGCTATAACTAATGTTATGCATTAATGATTGTGTTAAAAGGTACACGTGTTTATGAAGGTGTTAGAAATAAATCATGGTATAGATATCCAAGATAGAAATCTGAATACCTTATAAACTTGAACTAGTATATACTTAAGAAAATAGTTTTATATATAATATAGACCACATACCAACTAACCAAACCAATCACACCCGTGTGTATACATAGGTAAATCCATATATGGTTCACCAAATTCACACTTATAGAATTTCTCATGAGTAATAATTCAATATGCCTCACCATAACAAAATTATAGTTATATTTTTTATATAATAAGGGACCTCCACTCCCCGTGGATAGTTGAGGGAGAAATAACTCCCTATGTAGAGGAACCACACCACTCTAAGGAAATATTTGTTAATCTAGGGAGGACCAAACCCATTACTGGAGTAACTATATCCTTTCTCTTATAGGAGTACTCCACTTGGGGTAGTTTTATATAGGACACATGAATTATGTTAATGTAATAATCAAGGGTGTAACTAAACCCTGCAAACGTGATAGTTATTTCTTTGTTCAATTTTGTTTTGAAATAAGATATAAGATTGGGGGATTAATATATCAAACTTCTTCATTAACCAGAACCTTGGTTAATAGGTGAAGAATAAGGATCTTCATTGATGTTTTTATCTATATATAAACCATGATAATGGGTTAAGATTTTTGTAAACACAAAAATGCACTATTTCCACTAAAACATAATTATATGGAGTTTAATTACACATAACTTTAGAGTTGAATAATATATTCTCAACATAATGAGATATCTTTTTCTTACCTGACACGTCACCCAACACAACATGACATTTCACCTGATGGGAGTTCCTTATCTACATGCGATGGAAAATATAATTATAGAATCAAGAGTGTACACAATGGTATGGGTTCACCGCCATTGAATTATATAAATACCAATTTAAGATACCAAAAAACTGACATAGACTATCCACACATTGGATACCCATGTATACAAATAAAAACCCAAAAATGTGATATAAAATAATAATAAGAGAGAAATAAATATATTTTTTGAGAAAATTGGAGAAAGGAATTTGTCACCAACTCATATCACTGAAAATAATGTTTACAATAAAAACATGAGGTGGAATGTTTTTTCACCAATAATAATTAGTGAAAACATACACTGATTAAATCCATCAAACAAAATTATTAAAGAGGAAACAGGACAAGGTCTTCTTTTTAATCCTTGAAATAATAAAGATCATAATGTAAATAAATAAATCCATATGTATCCAAGATTTGATAGATCAATCATAATTTAACCTTCCACTATATGACCCTAACATATAAAATAAGGACGAAGTGATTGTCTTCGCATTATATCAAAAACACTGGCTGACAATCCCACAACTGAACACCACTAAACATTATGTCATTGTCTTCACGATTCTAAAGACACAATCATGTACTAGTCACTAAGGGCTCACATGGCCATACAAATTTACTCTTCAAGCTCTAGAGTTAGAGCCAGAACAAGTTATTGCCAGTATACCAAACCAAATGAAATATGTGAAAAAATATCAGAACAAAATGATGTAGTGTTTATAGTCAAACAACATTTTTTTGGATTAAATCAATGACCACACAGAATGTAAAAAGTGTTGTTGATGTATTTCAGATGGTTTCAGAAAACCATATTCATAAATTCCTCTATGATGGTTTCCCTGTAATCTCATTGAATCAAAAAAAATTCAAAAACCTCATTATAGGATGTAAAAAATATTGGTTATCTAATATGATTATGGAATACTTGTAAAGGAATTTCATTAGACTCATCTAATACAATCATCTTACATATGTGTAAAATGATGAATTGGTTTATTTCTATCACATAATGGTGAACACTTGAATTGAATCCCTCATTCAATCCTCAATATGCAGAAGTACCCCAATATCATAATATATATATATATATAGATGCACCGAAATGTGTGATCTAATCCAGAAAAATAGGTTTTTACCAAATATTTTGTTCCATTTACATTAAAAAAAATCATAAAATAAAGTTGTAAATATATATAAATATTTTTATATACAATTAAGTCAAAACATAACATCATGTAATAATATACCTTATGAAATACCCCAAAGAAGTATCCCTATATAATGTGAACCCTTTTAAATCAAAAAACTTTTTAAAAAATGGGAATATGATTTTTGATAAATTTATGAATTTGATTGAAAAACCATACCCCCTTTTCAAAACACTTTGGAATCATTTTTTTTAATTCATTCAAATTTAATTTTTAAATTTCATTTCACACTATATTTCAAATCAATTTAGATGGTAATTAAATGTAAAATAAAAATCGTAATGACTATGAGTACGCACAAAGATATAAAAATATATTAACAAAATTAACAATCTATGATGGTTCCACTATATAAATAAAAGGATATGAGATATAATTAAGGAATATAAGGATTTACCAAAACCATTCGTCAAAATAATTAAGGATTCATGGGAATATCTCTAGGATCTATTATAAAAAATATATCACATGGTTTCCTTGGATTACTTCTATTTTGAACCTCCATATGTAATAGTGGATGATACCTATGAATACCCTATTTGGAAACTTATAAAAAAAATAAACCTCTGAAAGAGAAACTCTCCCTTGTAAGTTGATTACATGAAAACAAAATAGTTGAAGAGAATAAATCAAGAACCTCTATTTTCTACATAATTTACCATTATAAAAAGATTATGGTCATAAAATAAGAATGAAAGGAATCATCACATGATCAAAAATAAAACACCATAAATAAATCCCACACATAAATGCCAAAAACCACAAACAAAAAACATCATTTCTATAACCAATATTTTAGAATCGATAAAATGTACAATAATATTATCATCCCACATGGAATCTCATGTAATAATAGGTAATAAAATATAAGGGGATTAATTTTGGGTCACACACATTTGAGAAATTTTTTTAAAAGGACAAAATTGGACATGGAAACGTGATTGGAGTTCTAAGACACATTATCCTCATTTCAAACCACTAGTAACCCACTTTAAAAATTAATTTTTTTACCAAATGATACAAAAAAATCATAAAGAAATTTCAAAACTGAACTATATTTTATTCAATGAGTGAGAGAAATCAAAACCACTTCCTACCTTCTAAAAATATCACACTCCAAAAACAACAACTACCTTTTTCAAGAACTATACTACATAAAATGAATATATCTATCAAATTAAAATTAAATAATCCACTTAAGAAATTTCAAAATGCATTGCATCAAACTAAATATTTAGAAAGCTAGATGTAACCATGAAACCCTTTTATTTGAACTGAATGAATCCTTAAAATATTTATAAAATCCATATCCACTATAAATTATAATAATGATATAAGAATAAAATTTATTTTAGTTAATAAACCATTCAATCATATTGTTTTTAATCTAAAAAACATAAAAACTATCTCAAATCCTATGAATCCTATCAACAACACTTCACCTATAAGAAGTAACACCCATCCAAGAAAAAACATCATCTCCACAAGCTATAAAAACAAAAAAAACCAAATTCTAAACAAACCTAAACAAAAAATAGAAACTAAAAAGTGGCTAGGTATAATTTATGGAGGATGATCCAAAATGATAAAGTATATAAAATGGAAAATATAAGAATAGAGAGAGTGGAGGAAAAAACATTGAGAAACCCATTTGGTATCAAAATGAGGGAATATTAAATGAGGATGGAAAAAAGAAACTCCCTAGTGAGTTCCCATTACCTAAATATAATGGTATTCATAGGTATAGAAGATGGGTTTTAATTCAAAAGGGGAGAAATTGACATTTCAATTTTTAAGGGAATCTGAGGTGTTTTCTCGATGAGGCTATATTGTTCGGTAAACTACACACTAACTAGGAATAACAAAAAGGATTAGAAAAAATCACTCACATGGTTTGTCCAAATGGTTTACCCAACCATGTCCCATTCATGAAATATATCCATTCCAATGACTATGGATTTCATCTCCATTATGTGTATAGACTCCCATAGCCATGAACAATCCATGTTACCATACCCCAAGATAAATCATTTGTGTGTGTTTTCTACTGATTTTTTGGTTTTGGACCAAATCTTGATGTCTCCCACATGTGATAAATTATTCATGAAGAATATTAACCTCAAAATTAATGACAAAATCTGTTGTTATATTTATCATTTCATGGTTTTTCCTAAAGAGTTCCCACTAACTATAAAAAAGATTAAAATATAAAGAGAATTAAATATTCAATCCTACAACTCTAAAAAAATATTAATCAACCCACAATATGACATAATGATATAATTTAATAATCAACAATCATATGTGGGTCTCATAATTCTAATCACCACAGAACATCTCTAGAATATCATTGATAAAAGAAGATGTAATGGAAAACCAAAAATACCAACACCTACATAAGATATATAGGGTTGGGGAAACACTCAAGAATATCAAATTAATAAATACATATCTCACCCACTCATTACCACAAAAAAATAAGATTAAATCATCAAAAAAATTATAGATACCTTGGGAAAAACCAAACTAGAATGATTTTATCACAAGATCTAGTAAAATAGATACCCATTCAAGGTCTTCCAAAATTTTAGAATTCCTCTGATGTGTTCGATGAAAGATTAAACACTCCAATGTTTGACACACTAACATGAATCAAAATCCAAGTCAAAAATATGATAAAAGAAAAAAATATCAATAAATATTTATTATTATCATTTAATTTATCTCAAACCCCAAAAATATTTACAATCCTTAAAGCATCCATGGATCACATAAAAAATCATTCAATATCACTAAATTATATATTTCTAAAAGAAAAATATACATTAATAAAAAATGAAACTCAAAGATAAATGAAAAGGGTCCCAACCTTGGGGCACATGTATGAGTGAAAGGGCGATCATGGAACTAATAAACTAGTTAACATCTCATGGTGAACCCAAAAAGACCCATTCTGTCACTAGAAAATTTATAATTGAATCATTTCTCCCGTCCATCTTAAAAACCCCAAAAATGCATGTCATTCCCATTTTCAATCCATAAAAACTCATCAAAGTATAATGTCTCACAAAAAAACTATAGAGGATAAGATCAAACACTGAGACTTAAGAATAAGCGTAACAACCAATAAATAAGAATTGAGTTTTCATAAAAGAAGGAATATAAATATCCAATGAATACCACACTAAGAACTATAATTTATGCTAACACGGTGGGAATATATCCCTAAAAAAAATCAGCCCAAACCACTTTGGATAGATCAAAATAATATATTACTTGAAAAAAACACCACCCATTTACTACATGTAAAATAAATTAATCAGAAAATAAATTAAAGGAGATGATTTTGGAATTATCTACTAAAATAAAGTTCCATCTTGAATATTATATCTAGAGTTTAATCTGATTCATCAACTAGTAAATATATATTCTGATGAAAATAATATTCACTCTATGTCTCATCCTTGGGAGAAAACACGAATATAGTCTTAATTACATTATCAGAGGCCCATCCATGAAATATGAAAAATGATATTAAGACAATTAAATTTAAATAAAAAATCAAATACTCTTAAAATAACCCTAGGGGAGAAGTCAAATACAAAATCCCAAAACGGTAAAACATATAACAAGTCAATTTTAAAACTGCTCTTTCTTTCAAACCACATAATTTTAAAAAATGTTTCAATATCATTTTTCAAATAATGAAAATTATTTGATAAAAAAATACAAAATTTTTAAATTGATCATATTCCATTATTTTTTTGAAACAGATTTCCATAAAATCATTATATTTCAAAAGACCTTAATGATCATTTCTTAAAACCATACAACGTATTTAATGTATTCAACTTTTTTAAAGACAAATAAACTATTATGTCAAATTAGTTTAATCATTTCTAGTTTTTTTATAAATGGTTTATTAAAAATAAATAATGTAATTAGAAAAATTTATTCAGTTAATGTTATAGATAATTAACTTATAATGAAATGAGGACTCCTTGTACTTAAGACCGAGAAATTTCATAAAAAAATTATTGAATTATGATAAATCATCCAATTGGAAATTAATGATAAAGAATATTAACCTTTAAAATATTTCAAAAATAATCTATATTCATTCTCTTATGAAAAAATAAACTTTCTATAACACAAAAGAATCCTTTTAACTTGAAACCCGATTAAAAAAGAACAAGATATCAATAAATACACCCTAAATAAACATAAGAACACTATCAAACCCAATTAATCACCCTCAAACCAATGGTTTTAACCATTGGGAACAATATTAAAATAAAATCATAAAAAATATGGATAAAAAATATGTGGAGTTTTTTCATATGAGTTGGACAACCATGTGCCAACTATGCAAGAATCATGAAACAAAAACTATTACATATTGCAGATCCATCCACATTGGCTTCACACAGTTTGCGAGAATATATTAACATACAATTTGACATTATTTAATCATAATTTTATTTTACCAAAAGTCATAATAGATCATTAAAATAACTGATTTTTTCATTATGGAGAAACATGGAAATATATCATTTTAAAAACCACCAAATAATTCAAATTCACTATTAAAACCCTAAGAAAACATGGTAATTCAAATTAATGGAAAATAATGAGATCATGACCCACTAACAATACCTACCTCGTGGGTCTTAACACTTATAACTTCATGATACATAAATTTAAAAATAATTGGAGGGATCATGAAGAATCTAGGCCTTTATAAAACATATGATCAAATATTATTTTGTAATGAACCGACATGGGATGACCTGACGCATCACCATACCTGGCCTCTATCTTCACTCAAAGGGTGTTCCTGATACCCATAAACATGCTTATAGTTCCTAGGTATTATTAATGTACAAATGGGAGTAATATCTCCCATATACAATAATATCAACAACAATGAAATCTATTGAAAATCTAACATAACCCATCCCAACACATGATCCCTATGTTTCCAAATAACACCCAAATAGACATATAGAAAATACTAATAAAATAACAACAAAATATTACATTATTAATAACAATGGGATTAATCAATTAAAACTAATACAGAGGAAGAATAAAATTATATAAACCTCACTTAATTGGATAATCCACAACAATCCCAAAAAACAAAAAAAATATAAACTATAACTATAAAAACTTTCTCTAGGTTACCCATTGTATGTTACTATGTACAAAAAAATTCATGAATGGTCTAACTCAAATATGATCCTTTATATAGGAAATACCTTGTCACTTTAATGAAAACATAATAACTTCATATACCATTTGATTATACAATATTTGGGCCAAACACACAAAATTTGATTTCAAAAAAGTGTTTTTTCCATTTATATTCTAATTAAATTTCATAAATTATTGTTTAAAAATAAAGAATAAAACAGGTTTTATGCATGAAATATAGATAAAATAAAACATAATGAAATGATGGACTTTATAAAACACCCCATTCATATAGATACCAACAACGGGTCCAGAACATGTTTAATCAAACTATTTTGGAAAACAATGGAACAAGAATCCACATTAAGTTTATTTTTCGGAAAAAAATATCATTTCCACTATACGATATAGTTCTAAAATATTATATTTATAAAAATCATAATTTTTTTTTCATAAAACCATTTTTATAATCCATTATACAAAAAAATAAAAGTAAAAAAAATTAAACTAAAATGAACATGTATACAATAATTCACCTTGATACTAATAAATCATAACAAAATAAACAATTTATGATGGATCCATTCAATCAATCATTTAATAGTGTACATAAATATACTATATAAAGAATATTGTAATAAATTCCTTAGTGGAATCTATATATTATTAAAAAGTCACTAGGTTTTGACATTATTTGTATCGGAATTGGCTTCCATTGTTCACACCTCTCTAATCCCAAAAAAAAATGGAATTTACTTTTCAACACCTTCTTAGGACACCTTGTACACAATTTACCCCTAGTTGGGTAAAATCTCATATATATAACTTCATATTCTACTCATGATAGACTAGAGTGACATGAATCGAGGGAATCTATTATCTACCCAGTTTCCCATGATGTCATAAATGTTTAGGTGAGAAAGTAATAAAGATAATAATAATCACATGATCAATAATAAAACACTGTAAATATATCCCACATATCTCCTCCAACCCCATCCCATTTAACAACCCCTTTCAAAAAACAACATTAAATAATAAATAAAGAAAAAATAATATGGACATCCCCCACGGTATCATATGTGAAAACATGAAATGAAATTCAATGGTCTCAACTGGTGGTGTGATACATTTGATAATACTTCTTAAAAGTTCCCAAAAATTCTTGAAAACATTATTGGATAACTAATTAAAATTATAAACCATTAAAATTTGATTAAATCTATATGGAAACATCATTTGGAATAAACTAATGAAAACCCATTCATACAAATATTTTAAATCCTTGAACCCTTTCATTCAATAAATTTTAGTTATCTAAACCATCTTCTCATTTTAATGCATTTTGATACAAAAAACCCATAAATATATTATTCATAAAAAAGATGGGTAAAATTAAGTTTCCTAAAAAAATAATCTTAGATGTGTATATTTCTAAATTTAGACAAATTTATCATCAAAATAAATGTTTTGAAACATATAAAAAACCATCAAACCCCTTTACACCATCAGTCTAAACTAATAATTTTTTCGAAATACATGGACACAATCACATATATGATTAATTTAATAAAACTAGAAGTTTTAAAGAATATAGAACTAAATTATATGGAATTGAAATGGAAATAATAAACCTACTTCAATCATGTGAATCCATGATGAAATACGACATCTTCGAAGGAGAAAATCCAATGAAGAAAGAACATTCCCTCGATAAGCCCTAGAAACCAAATCATAATGGATAAAAAAACCCAAACCTAACATAAAATCTAAATAAGATCAATATTTTGAGAAATTATAATTACCAGAATAGAAATTCATGATAATGGAGTGGAAATGGATGAAAAAAGTGAGAATATGGATTAGTTATGAGAAAACCCCATTGTTTCAAACATTGTTTCTGGGGCGCGCATCCATCCGATGAGGAATTTCTTATTGTTTCCCCACATTCCCACCTTCTAAAGGTGGAAGGCTTATATTTCTTCATTAGGGTTGTTTTTTCCTTGATCAAAATGGGATGATGGGATACTTTACTCTTTTTTGTGGATTCTTCTTAGGAATTCGTCACCTAGTCTGGGACTACCTTAATGATTAAGATTTTTTTCCTGAAAATCTTCCCAGTTCCATATATTTTTGGGCACCATTAAATTACACTTATTCTTTTAGTACATTCCATGCGGTCAAATCAGGGAAGAATCCTTCAGTTAGGAGATTAGGCATGTTGGCCATTGCTGGAATGTCTAGGTGCTAAAACATAGATATATCTAGACATGTTCCCCTTAGGATTTTACTTATTAAGGGCACAAAAGCCTAAGGAATCCCAAATCGAGTACGAGTGACTGTATTGCATAGGAAGGTCTCCATGATTTTCTATATCTTCCCATATTTAGCGTGGGGTATTCCGCAAGACTAACGTCTAGCAGAGACAGATCGGATTGATTAGAATACTAATGGGAGTGGATCAGATAGGTACTTCCATAAAAGGGAGCACCTGATAGGTTCTCAAGATGGGTGGGTCAAGAAAACCAACGAGGATGGGTCCAAGGATGACTGGGTCCTAACAAAGGGGATATGAAGGTTTGTTGTTGGCTAGGATGAAACCTCATGGAGGCCTCCTATGTAACCCGTATAAAAGATGGGGATCAAAACCCAAGTAGTTTGAGAGGGTGATTCACAGGATCGGGGTGTGCATAATGGAAAACAACCAGAAGACATCATGTGGATTATTTGTGGATAGTGGAATATTTGTTTCAATAGAGTAGTTAAATGAAAGGGGATTACACATGGTTTGATTCCCGAGTATGGAATGATTTCACTTGGATGTGCTGGCCCGGGAAGAATCCGGGTTGATATGGATGGAGTGTCAAAAGATGGAATAAGTGGGGATGGAACTGAAGACCTGTGTAAAGGTCACTGTATTGGTAATGAACCTCAATGATGTTTCCTAAAAATCCATGTTGCATGGAGTCAATGTCTACATAGTTCTTGGAGGTTGGTCGATGAGTCACCTGAGGAGGCATATCGTGAGAATGGATGCATGGATAGGACCCGAAAGGAGTAGAACCTCTAGGTAGGGGAACGACCTTATTGAAACACAAAATCAATAAGGAGATTCTATGATGGGATATGATAGATGGGCTTAAACATTAGGGAGGTTTCCTATTTACCTTGCTCAAATAGTTAAAGGATCAAATTCCATCAAGTGCGAATATGGGGGCATAATATTGGGGTGTACACAGAGGACAACAACCTGAAGACATGATGGAGATTATATGTGTTCTATAGACCATCACAAGAGGGACACTCTTGGATAAAGTATTATTTATTGAATGTGGGGCCTACATTAGATTAGTTCCCCAAAAAACTAGTCTGACACCACTATGTGGGGGACCATGGGTGTTAGTCCTAATAAAGGGGATGATGATGTTTTAACAATGTTTGGTGTTGATCCTCGTGGAGGATTACTACATACACTATATATGATTTAGAGATAAAAACCCACATAGTTCTAAAGCGTACAGTTTAGCATAATGTAAGATGAGGTGGACCGACATGAAGAGGTTGAGACTGATGTGTGATGCGCTTGAACCTCGGGGAGGATTCCTATGTACCTTTCTAGAAAATGGAAAGGATCCATGTCCACATAGTTTAGATTGATGGGGAATAGAGCATACACACTAAGGCTACCCAAATAGGATGTCATGGTCAATGCTTACTCGAATCCCATGAGAGTGTTGCTCAATGTGTGAAAAAAGAGGTTACAAAGACCTAACGATCACGTCACGAAAGGTGTGTCTCCATTTGGTCGGGTTTACACAAAGACTTCCCAAGGTTTTCATGGGGAAAATATCCAAAGGATAAGGGAGTGAAAAGGCTCTAGTGCAATACCCCTTCACTGTCCTCTACAAAATTACCAATTATAACGTGATCATAGTTTAATGTCATGTGTTAGGGATGTAGGTTCTTGGGAGTTTAATGGTCAACAGATCAGACGATGATGATTCACTCCCCAGCACTAGGACTTCTATAATTGGCGCACTTTAACATTTGCTGAAGGTAATTCACCAAAAATTCCATGTGGAGACGGAGTTGTGGAGTGATCCATTGAAGGTATCATGCTAGAATGGAACTGTGAATAAACAATAGCCTTTAGAATGCCTATTAAAAGAAGCAAGAGGATAATAAATACAACATTATGCATCTCCCAAGGGACATTGAAATTACTTTATTAAAGCCTCGAAGGCCACATATGAGAAGGGTTCGTGGAAAAAGAGGCATCATAGATAGGGTATTTAAAAAGATTAGGGGTTTGAAGAGAACATGGGATTGAAGAGAACATGGATTCACAGAGTTCTTGGGCTCGCAGAGATGAGGTGCTTGTAGAGCACATGGCTGCATAGAGATCACCGGCTGGCATACCATAAGGCCTCACAGAGTGTAACAACCCAATATCTCATAGTAAGTTATTTTCATTAAAGTAATTAAATAGCTTGAGTTGTACAAAACTTCAAGTCCTAAGACACCACATCACATTAAACAAGCTGTTATGAATAGTAATACCCACGTTTTTAAATTTTATTATTCGAAATGGAATTCATTTTAGGATTTGGAATGTCAAAATTAGCTTAGGGTGGGTTTCTGGTAATTTTATGAAAACTATAAATTTTTGATGAACAGTGAAAGACACCGTGTTATTGTTTAAAACCTACTTTTTATTTAAATATTTACTTATTTTCATTAAATAAATTTTAGGTAAAAATATATACATAATACTTATATAAGTTCAATGAAATTTATTGGTGTCATTTTATAATTAAATTAGATTTATAAAACTTAATTGATTTTTTAACATCATTTACCCACCTTTTAGGCTCATTTGATATGTTTCATAAAACCTAAATTTACCGCTTTAGTGAATTGAATTCCAAAATTCTTGGAGACATGGTTGATATCAGTAATTAAAATGTTGTTTAATAGGATGAAAATATTTTTTGGGGAATAGTTATTTTTCAATTTTATTTACCACGGTTAAAAGTAAATAGGGTAATTAAAGGTAAAAATGATATTATAATTATTCTAACACATGACTTAATTCTATTGGATATCTTTATATTGACCAAAATCAACCATAGGAATAAAATATGATCCTTTTGGTCCACTTGGATTACATTATGTCTTAGATTATTATTTTATTTATAGAAGAGTTAAAAGTGTTCAATTCAATGTTTAATAACAAAACTATTTTTAATATAGTGTTATAAATAATATGAATTAGACTATAAATATTCTTTAGAAAGATAAAAATATTTCATAAAATAATTGAAATTTATTTATAATTTTTAGGCATTAAATAATTACATTTTTTATGACACATTGATTTTGAAGTAATTACGTTATAAATGAAAGAGAAAAATCATTGATATTATAAATATCATAAAAAATGTAAATTGACACTTCTGATGAATTCAAAATATTTTATAGAATAATATGACATGTTAATGTTGAAAAAATAAATTTTTTTCGAAGTGTTAAAGTTTTTCTGTCTTTCACAAAAACAAAATACCAAATAGTGTCAAAATTGACAGAAATGAGTTTTTAAAACAAATGCTATAATATTCCTAAAATGATACTATTAGGACAAAGTAATTAGATTAGGTTATATATATTATGAACCATTTGGGTGTTTCATACCTTTTTATAGTATGTTTATTAACAATTTATTATAAAAATACAATAATACATGGTAAAAGTTAAACAATTTAACAAAGAGTTAAATCTAAATGATACGATTAATTTGGTGACCTAAACCTATCAAAAACCTATTGGTGGAGTGGTTTTTGAGTGATCCCCCCTTATCCTCCAAATAAATTTTTTTGGATCCATTATAAACCTAATTTTATGGTATAATAAAATAATATTTCAAGCTTTTCCTAAAGTGACCCTCACCTCCCTTATAGAAGGGTACATCATATTCTATCAAAATCACTCCACCAAACACATTTGGATCGGCCCAACCCAGCTTACATAACCTTCAAACTACCCTCACATAAACATAGTTGAATTACTTTGATCAGAAATACAACCTAAGGATCCATTTTGATCGAATCCAAAGAAAACACTCGAAGAAGAGGTAATAATTTTACCCCCTCTTTCGATGTTATTTTCATCTACAACTTCATCTTTGTTGGTTGTTTCCATACCAAAATAATAAATATAGTACCATATACATAATTTTATGTTATTATAAATATAATATAACCATATTCATTATTCAATCCAACTAATGAATGAAAATTCACCATAAGTGCGTACATACGGCACACCGTCTCCACGTTGTGGTGTAGTTTGTTATTCAAACACTTCATTATTTAGATTGGTATAATAATGATTATAACTAATGTAAATAATAAATAAAATTTTTTAATGATATTGTATATATGATATACCATCCAATTACATATGATTTCACTATCAATAGAATGATATTGTCGCTTGTACGTACATATAGATTACCTTCTCCATGAACGCAATGAGATTCACTCCCAATCGTAATCATTGAAAAATAATTTTAATTTTATGATTAAAAATAATTTTTAAGAACATAATATAATTATTAAAATGAATCAAATAAATCCTATCCATAAAATACATGTCTTATATAACCAATCATATAATGGAAAATGAATCAGTTAAAACCAAAAACAATGATACTACTGAAATATTATTTACAAAGAAATATTAGAAGATCATATATGATATCATATTATTGTATGTGGTTCTTGTATTATTTAATAAAAATGATTTAACTATTATACAGGATGATAATGTATCCACTATCAAGGAAAATTACAAGGTAAGGGATTCTCATCTCGCTTTTATTCTTGTGAGATTCGTGCTATATTTGCCACCATTTCCTTTTGTGCGGTGTATATATTGCCCAAGATTGTATTCTTTTTGTAATAAATGTTATTTGATGGGTATTTACATATTCATTGTAGGATCCTTATTTCATGGGTTGAAGGTCTCATAAGTTTACAAATTTGTAAGGGAATTTCAAATTTTGATTTCCACTCATTGGGTTATACACAAACTTTTTTGCTTATTTTACTCTGTGATTTTGTGTGAAATCACAGTTTATTTATTTATGTATTAATTTCAACATCTAATTTTGTGGATATAGTTTTTATACACATAAACTCTCTATTGATAAATTCTCAAGTCATCAATATGAACTTGATAAGAGTAATATTAACTCAATTTCCATTCATTGAGTTAAACATCCAAGTCATTAGTGTTGTTTTTACTAGAATATGTGGGAATGTAATATTATTTATTTACACTAAATATCCAATATTATTGAGTTTAATTATATTTTTAACAAATAATTATGTCATTGATTTATACTTGTCCTAAGGATACAGTCTTTTTAAGGGATTTCATCTCAATTTACGTTCCATTGAGACTTCTTGGTTTTTATACACCAATTCACTTTTATATGGGGTATATATTGTACATTGACATAGTATATCATGAACCAATTTAAGTTCAAGAAATTATACAGTTTTTATTACATCAATTATTTTTATTCACGAATCTCTCATTTGGTTAGGAACTCAAACAAAAATATCATTTTAAATGTTTTACCAATTTGTTATTGTAAATCTTTCTCATTAATGGCCATGTTTTAAAATTGGTTTTTATGATTTATTTATATGGACATGAATGATTTGAAATAAAAATGCCATTTAAAATTTTCAAAGTGGTATGGGACACTTTGATTCAAAAATATATTTTAAACAGCTTCTTGATAAATAATGTGACTTTTGAATGTTTTCAATAAAAAAGGGATATTTCTCTCAGAGAGTTTTACTGATTATTTTAATCTATGTCAATATCCTTAATTATTATTGAATGAGGTTATTTTATTATAATACAATCTTATATATTGAATTGAATGAGTTATGTTTGACTGTGGACATTCTAATTTTTTACCATTGATGGTTTGAGGTTAAAATATTGACATTTTTATACTATATTTAATACAAATGTTTAGATTTTGATCCAACCTTTTCATAAGAAGACTGAATTGTACTTTGTAAGTGATGGGTGGAGCCTGATACAACTCATGATGCATCTATAGGTCTCATGAGACAAAATAGTGTCTTGGCATAAGGCCTTGAAAAAATCTTATTTGTAGTCATGGCATAGGGCCTTGACTATGTGGTTGTGATGTTCAGAATTATGCATTCCATCATGATGAAATTGAATATTGATATTACTTGTGATTATTCAACTAGTAAAATTTCCATATTAATAAGTAAAAGGTATTATTTATTATCATTTTTCATATTATACTAAATTTTATGTTTAAAAGGATTCTATTTTAGTCTTATAAATTTTCTTAAATGATTATTCATATTTATGATTGTTTTGGTTATTTTTTTTATCCTTTCCGAGCATCTAAGCTCACACCTTTCTTATGATTTATTTTTCCCAGGATGCGAAAATGTATATTATGATTAACCTATAAGAATTGAATAAGAGATATAATATTTTTCAGTGGGGACACAATGTTGTTTTTTTATTTCATGATGTAATGTTAAACTTATGTATGTATCTAGCACTTCCAAGGGTACTAAAATAATCTGGTTTTCGGGACATGATTACTTTTATCATGCCAATTTTATGTAATAAGGCACCGACTTTGGGTAACTGGTGTTGGGGTATTATAGATGGTATTATTGAATGTTTAGTACAGACCTTGGAAGCTAAATTTATAAAAACATTGATTAGAGAACATTAACCTAATATAGACTATTGAGGATTAGTATAGAAGAACATCCTAGAATTTTGTAATATAGAGATTTTCTGAGTTTTCCTAGTAATACACCCCTTTCAGGATATGATAAGATAGAGGCATCTCTGGAACAGATGTACCTAGGGGTGTAAACTCGGACATTAATATTTGAGCAAGACCCAAGCTATATGGATACATGACAACGGGCCGTTCTGCACTCTTGGTTATGACACTCCCAGTTGATATGCATAGGATAATTGAAATTTTCAATACAAGAACATTTGATTTATTTTAATCTATTATGAGAATAAATATCCTTGGATAAGCCTAAGGTGTTTTGGATTGAAAATAAAGGGTCGTGATATTCTCTAAGTGATTTTGTTAATCACAATATACTTTTTGGTTTTTGTCAATGGCTTGATTCCAAGGAATTCATGGTAACATTGAACAAGATATATAAGGCAGGCATGGTGGTGGATGTGAGAAACATAATGGAATATTGATAGGTGTAAAAGATATTATCTCTTTGCGAGATAAGTTTTCCAAAAATATGATAAAAAAATATACATTAACCAACTCCCGAACTCAACAAAGAAGAGAAGGGAGGAAAATGATAAGAGCTCAAGTAGGGAAGTCCATGAAGAAATGAAAGCTCAATTTCCATCATGCATGAAATGTTGAAGAAGACACGTAGGAATGTCTCTTAATGGAAATAATAAATGCTTAATGTGTTGGAAATAATGAAATTAAGTAGTGAATTACTGAGAAAAGATGAAGAGTATTATGGAAAAAATTAAAATTATCCTAAGAATCCCTTTACAGTCTTTTGACATAAATATAGAGGATCATGGAATTACCTACGTCAATTCCCTATTAAATAGGATAAACTATAGGTCTATTAAGAACATATGTGTAAATAAATTGATGGTGAAATGATTAAAAGTATCAATGATCATTTTTATGCGATTCCTTTGGAATACATTTCTCTGGTATGTTTAACCATGCAGTTTTCTATGTAAAAATGCTATTTGAGGGAAAATAATCTTTTCTTTTGTGGATATAATTATAAAGAGCCATTTGGGATTATATGATCCTTGAATTGAGTCGATTATTTTTTTTACTTTTGGGGATGAAAATGTGACGTATAAGATAAACTTTTTAGTTAAAATATGTTAGGGTTATTTTGAGGAATTTATCTCATTTCTTGGAATGTTATAAAATTATATAGTTTTTAAAAAGGACAACACATAGACAATGTGACAAAAAATTGCTTCAGACAAAGCTGTGGGAACCAAACCCTCAACCAATGTGTGACTAGGATATATCACCTACCACAGGATTACGTGAAGTCCCCAGTTAGTATGACATTTTCTTTTTAGATAAATGATTTTCTGGATCAGAAATATATTGATTTTGGGAACTTTTAAATTATCAAATGGTTATCCTTATTATAGAATAATGATTTTGTGAATATGTTATTTATGTTATTTTATAAGACATTCACTATTTTGGAAACAATATCTAGATATGGAAAATAGAATACTATGGGATTTTATTTGAGGAGTAATAGGGGATTTTTTTATCAATTTTTTTATTGTGAAAATATAGTTATTTGGGTAATTTATGGAAATGATTAACCTATCATTGATAATAAGTGATTTGGTTAATTACTTTTAAGTATTGGACTTCAATATATGATAATGTTATTTAGAGATAAATGTTCATATTTATTATGGAAGACTATGTAATCAAATCCTTCTTAATTTTTAGTGTCAAACTAAGTTTGGTTTATTTTTAAGAATTTTTAGGAAATTGTTTGTTGAATTGTATTTGTGGAACATTGGGTATTGTTTGTTTAATATTTGGGATTAAGAGTAGTATTTATTCCTCTAAAGTATTATCCTTTTTAAGGATCATCTAACATTGTAACAACCCTTTTAGTTTTGGTTAATGTCTAAAGAAAAGGGAAATATATAGTTCATCTTTTTTGGATTATGTGATTCTATATATGTGGATTCTAGCTCATTAGGTGTGACCAAGTCATTATAAATAGTCATAGTTTGGAGAAATTATTAGTTTTTGATAGAAATTTATCAAAGGATGAAACTCCTTTTGAAAGATAAGTATATCTCAGTATGTTCTTAGTAAATCTCATAAAAAAATTCCATAACTTTATGAGAAGGAACATAAAAAAATGTTGTTCATTTACTTTTCCAACTGGGAAACTAATGACCTTTATTCAATCATTGGTTTTTGGTTTTCTATTTTTTAACTTTCTCTTGATCATGTTTTTTATCACTCTCCATCAAAACTTGACACTTAGTTTATCTTAAATATCCATGTTCAACTATCTGTAATCTAAGTATGGTTTATCTCGAGTGACCTTTATAGTAATCTTTCTTTCTTTTAAAGTGATTGTTTTATTGAATATTTTTTCGATGGTGGATATTCAATAATATTCCCAAGCCCAATTTTAAAATTTCAGAAATGAAATTTTCAAAAGGGGGAAAGAAAGTGACACCCCAATATTTAGTAGTATGTTATTTTCATTAAAGTAATGCAATATCCTGTGATGTATACTACTTCATGTTCTATCACACCATGTCCAATCAAACTAGCAGTTATGAATTTTAAAACCCACTTTTTGAAATTTTAATAATTTTATATTTCTAAATAGACATCATTTTTGGATTCGTAATATTAACATTATCATAGGGTGAATTTTTGATATTTTTATAAAAACATTGAATTTTTGATGAATAGTGAAAGACATTGTGTTACTTTATAAAACCAACTTTTTATTTAAATAATTTATTTATTTTTATTAAATTTATTTTCAGTCATAAATGACACCCAATACCTATATATGTTCAATGTATTTCATTGGAGTCATTTTATAATTAAATTAGATTTATAATATTTTATTGAATTTTTTAACATCTTTTACCCACCTTATAGGATCATTTGAAAATTAGAAAAAAAAACACAATTTTCCCAATTCGGGGAATTGAATTTGAAAAATCTGAGGGGCACAGTTGACATTAGTGTGTAAAATGTGGTTAAATATGAAGAACATAATTTTTTGTGAATAGTAACTTTTGAATTTTATTTACCACGATTAAAAGTAAATAGTTTAATTAAAGGTAAAAATGATAGTATAATTATACTAAAACATGTCTCAATTCCATTGGATAAGTGTATTTATACCAAAATCTACCCTGGGAATAAAATATGATCCTTTATGTTCACTTGGATTAGATTAGGACTTTTGTTATTGTTTTATTTAGAGAAGAGTTAAATGTGTAAAATTCAATGATTAATGACTAATTTTTTTAAAAAATTGGGTTATAAAAAAGATAAATTAATATATAAATATTAATTATAAATCTAAAAATATATATTAGATAATGGTATTTTATTTTTAATTTTTAGTCATTAAATAGTTAAATTTATTTATAACACAGTGTTGATGTAGTAATAAACATATTAATGAAAGATTGAAATAATTGATATTATAAATTTCAAAATAAGTGTAAATTGAGACTTATGGTGAATTCCATTAATATTCTAGGTTAATATGTAATTTTATAGTGGGTAAAATAATTTTTTTTCGAAGTGATAAAGTTGTTATGAATTTCACAAAAACAAAATACCAAATCATGTCAAAATTGACATAGATGAGTTTAAAAACAATACTATATTATTAATTGATATAATATTCCTAAATTTTTTTTCCAAAGTACTTATATAAGGATATATATAAAAATAATGAACCTATTAGGGTTTTCATGGATATTTATAATATTTTTAATAACCATTTATTATAATAATACTAGAATACCTGGTAAAAGTTAAACTATTTAACTAAGAGTTAAATTTAAATGATAATGTTAATATGGTGACCTACACCTATCTAAAACCTATCGATTGAGATTTCTTGACCTCTATCCACCTAGTAATTTAATTAAACTATTTTTTATCCATTATAAACGGAATATTATTGTATAGTAAAATAATATTTCAATCATTTCCATAAGTGACCCTCACCTCTCTTAAAAAAGTGTATATACCCTCCTCTCAAAATCACGTCTCCAATGACATATTATTATGCCATACCCTACTAAAATATCCTCCCAACTATAATCAATTCATCCTAGAGGACTTAAATTGTTTAGAAATCCAATCTATGCAGCCCAGTGGATCAATTCAAAAGGAAACACTCGATGAAGAGGTAATAATTTCACCACCTCTTTCAATGTTATTTGCTTCTTCCACTCCATCATTATTTTTGGTTTCCATACCAAAATAATAAATTGAGTACCTTATACATACTGTGATGTTATTTTAAATATGGTACAAAAATATTTATTATTCTATCCATCCTATGATTGACAAGTCACCAAACATGCGTACATACGGCTTACCGTCTCCACGTTGTTGTGTAGTTTGTTATTCATACACATCATTATTTGGATGGGTATAATATTTAGTATAACTAATTTAAATAATAAATATAAATTTTTAATTATTCTGTATATATGATATTCCATCCAATTACATACAATTTCACCATCAAAAGAATGATATTTTTTCTTGTGCGTATGTATGGATAACTATCTCCACAAACGCGATGAGATTCAATCCCCGTCGTAATCATTCAAGAATAATTTTCATTTTATGGTTAAAAATAATTTTTAAGTACATAATATCATTTGTGATATGAATAAAATACATCTTATCCATAAAAAACATGGCTTATGTAACCATGCATATAAAGGAAAACGAAACAGTTAAAACTCGAAAACAATGATACCATGAAAATATTATTAACAAATAAATATTAAAATTTCATATATGATATAATATTAATATACTTGGATATTTTATAATTTAATAAAAATTATGTAACTATTATACATAAGGTTAATGTACCCTCAATCATGTAAATGTTCAAGGTATGGGGGTTTCATCTAACTTTAATTCACGTTTGATTCATGCTATATTTTCCACTATTTCCTTCTGTGTGGTGTATGTACTTCCCATGATTGTATTATATGTGTAATATATGGTCATGTATGGGTATTTACATCTTAATTTTCTAATCCTTATTTCATGGGTTTTATGTTTCATATGTTACCAAATCGGTAAGGTAATTTCTAATTTCAATTTCCACTCATGGGGTTTTACGCAAACATCATTGATTATTTTACTCCATGATTATGTGAAAAATAATTTTTTTATTTATGTTGTAATTTACACATAAAATTTATTGGATAAACATTTGATACACATAATTACTCAATTTATAACCTCTCAAGTCATCAATATTAACTTGATAAGAGTAATCTTAACTAAATTTCCATTCATTGAGATAAACATTCAAGTCATTGATTTTGTTTTTATAAGAATATGTGTGAATGTACTCAGATTGATTTACATGTAATATCCAATCATATTGAGTGTATTTATATTTTTCACACATTATTATGTAATTTATTTCTCCACATCCTAAGGATACGATCTTTATAAGGGATTTCATCTCAATTTACATTACATTGAGACTTCTTTGTGGTTATGCACCAATTCACTTTTATATTGTGTAAATACTATACTATAACATATAATAGCATGAATCCCTTTATTCTCACGATATTAGAATGTTCTTATTTCCTCAATTATCTTTATACAAGCTTCTCTCATTTGGTTAGGAACTCTAACTAAAATTTCATTTTTAATGTTTCATGATTTATTCTTCTAAATATTTCTCATTAATGTCCATATTTTAAAAATGGTTTCATGAATTTATTTATTAGAACATAAATGTTTTAAAATTAAAATTCATTTAAAAAGTTTCAAAGTGGTATGAGACACTTTGATTCAACAATCTCTTTTAAATAGATTCTAGACAAATAGTGAGACTTTTAAATGATTTCAAGAAAGAAGGGATATTTATCTAAAAGATTTTTACTGATTATTTTCATCTAGGTCAATAACCATAATTATACTTGATTTTGATTGATTTATTATAATAAAATCTTTCATATTTTATGGAATGAGTTATGTTTGACTGTGGAAGTAATGTTTTTATACCGAACATTGTTTGGGGTTAAAATTTTCACATATCATATTTTAGTTTTAATACGAATGATAAGATTATGTTCTAACCTTTTCATATGAGTTTTTCATTGGACTTAGTAAGTGATGGGTCGAGGCCGTTATAGCTCTTCACTGCATCGATAGGTCTCATGGGACAAACTAGTGTCTTGGAATAAGTCCTTGACAAAATCTTATTTGTAGTCTTGGCACGAGGCCTTGACTATGTGGTTATGATGTCCGACATTATGCATTCAATAATTATAAAATTGGCTATAGATATTACATGTGATTATTTGACTAGTAGAATATCAATGTGAATAAGTAAATGAAATTATTCTATTTATCTTTTCCAAATTATGCTGATGTTTATGTTTATAAGGCTTGTGGTTTAGTCTTATACATTGCCTTAAATGATTGTGCATATTTATGATAGTTTCCGGTATATTTTTATCCTTATTGAGCATCTGAGCTCACCCCTTTCTTATGTTTTATTTTTCCAAGGAAGCGAAGAAGTATATTACGATTAACCTGTAGGAATAGGCTAAAGGATATAAGTGTGTTACTAGGGGAAACACAGTAGTTTTTTTATTTCATTATGTAATGTAAAACGTAGTTATGTATCCCTCGCGTCAAAGGGTACTAAACTGGTTGGTCTTTTGGGACATGATTCCTAGTATCATGCCAATGTTATGTAATAATGCACCAACTCTGGGAAACTGGGGTCGGGGAATTACAGTTGGTATTAGAGGAAGATTACTACAAACCTTGGAAGCTAGATTTAGAAAAACTACGATTAGAGAACATTAACATAATATAGACCTTGAGGATTATTATAGAAGAATATCCATGAATTTTGGTAATGTAGATATTTTTTGAGTTTTCCAAGCATTACATCAATGTCTGGATACGAGATAGTAGAGGGAGGTCTGGAAAAGATGTACCTATGAGTGAAAACTCTAGCAAGGAGTTTTGAGCTTGTCCTGGGGTATCCTGGTACCCAAGACTGGGCCTTTCTACTCTCCTGGATACGATACTACCAAGGGATATGCATAGGATAATTCACATTTTCTTTTCAAATAGATTTGAAGGATTTTAATTTAAGATGAGAATAAATAAACTTGGTTAATCCTAATGTTTTTTATATTTAAAATAAGGTGTCATGATATTCTCTAAATGATTTTGTGACTCACACTATGCCTTCTAGTTTTAGTCAATGAATGGATTATGTGGAAGTTATAGTAACATTGAACATGATGTACAAGGTGGGCAGGTGATGGGAATGAGAAACGAAATGAAATTTTGATAGGTGTAAAATATATCATCTTCACATTGAATCAGTTTTCCAAATATGTGATAAAAAATATATACATAAACCAACTCCCGAACTCAATAATGAAGAGAAAGGCAGAGAATGATAAGGGATCTAGTATTGGTGACCATGGAGAAAAGAAAGATCAATTTCCATCATGCATGAAATGTATAAGGAGACACCTAAGATAGTGTCTCAATGGAAGAAATAAATTCTTTATGTGTGGGAAATAAGGATATAAAGTAATGAATTATCGAGGAAAAATGAATAGTACCATGGAGGAATGTAAAAATGATCATAAGAATCTAATTAGAGTCATTTAACATAATTTTAGGGGCCATGGAATTACCCGAGTCAATGTCCTATTATATAGGATAACCTCTAGGTCATGGAATAAAATTTGTGGAAATGAATGGATGGTGAAATGTTTAAATGTATTAATGATCTTTTTTATGTGATTCCTTTGGAATACATTTTTCTTGTATGTGTAACCATGTAGTTTGTTATGTGAATATTCTATTTGAGGGATAAATATAGTTTATTTTATTTATATAATATAAAGAACCATTTGGGTTTATATTATCCTTGAATTGAGGCAATTAAGTGGTTTTACTTTTTGGGATGAAAATGTGAGGTATGAGATAAAATTTTAGGTTAAAATATATTAGGGTTATTTTTGTGGAATTTTATCTCATTTTTGTGAAAGTTATAAAATTATGTAGTTTTTTAAAATGGAAAACACATAGGCTGTGTGAAAACCTGTTGCGTTGGAAAAAGCTACGAGAATCGAACTCACAACCAATGTGTGACTGGGATTTATCACCTACCACTAGACTACGTGAAGTCCATAGTTAGTATAACTATTATTTTTTAGTTAAATGATTTTCTGGATCAAGAATATGTTGATTTTTGTAACTTATGATTTATAAAATGGATATCCTTGTTATAGATAAATGATTTGGTGATTAAATGATAAATGTTATTTTGGAATATGTTCGGTCTTTTTGGGAACACTACCTTCCTAAGGAAAATAGAATACTATGGGATTTTATTTGATGAGTAATGGTTGATTTTTGTATATGTTTTTATTTTGAACATTTAGTGATTTGGTTTATTTATGGAAATGATTAACCTATCAATGAGAATAAGTGATTAGGTTAATTACATTTAATTATTTGACATTAAGGTTAGTCGATGTGATTTGGAGATAAATGTTAAGAGTTATCATGGAAGACTATGTAATCAAATCTTTTTGATTTTTGGGTTTCAATATTTCATTGGATTATTTTGAATAAATTTAATGAAATTGTTTATTTAATGGTCTTTGTTGAACATTGGGTATTTTTGGTTTAATTTTAGAGATAAGAGTAGTATTTTTTTTCTCTAATGGATTATCCTTTTTGGGGATCATCTAACAATGTACTAAAATATTTAGTTTTTGATAATTTCTAAGATAAGGGAAATATATAGTTCATCCTTTTAGGATTATGTGATTCTCTATAAGCTGATTCTAGCACTTTAGGTATGACCAAGTCATCTTGAATAGTCATCATTAGGAGAAAATATGAGTTTGTGAAAGAAAATTATTAATGGATAAAACTCTACATGTAAAGAAAGTATATCTCCTTATGTTCTTAGTCAATCTCGTAACAAAATTCCTCAAAATTATGAAAAGGATCTTAAAACAAAAAACATTGTTCGATTACATTTCCTACTAGAAAACTAATGATCATTTAACCCATCACATGTCTGTGGTTTTCTTGATGATTACTTTATCATGAACTTTTTTTCTATCACTCTCCATAGGAACATGACACTTATTTGGTTTACAATATCAACGTTTTCCTACACGTTATCCTAGTGTGGGTTATCTCGGGTGACCTTTGTACATTATTTTTTTCTTTTAAAGTGATAATTTTACTGACTATTTTTACGATGTGGGACATTAAATGTTGTTCCCAAGAATAAATTTAAAATTGTGGGGATGAAATTTCAAAAAGGGGGGAAGAATGTAACACCACAATATTTCGTAGTAAGTTATTTTCATTAATGTAATGCAATAGCTTGTGATGTACGCAACTTCGAGTTCAAACACGCCACGACCAATCAAATTAGCCATTATGAATACTAATACCCACCTTTTGAAATTTTATTAATTTTATTTTATGAAATAGTCTTCATTTTTGGATTCATATTATCATCATTATCTTAGGGGGAATTTTTGGTATTTTTCAGAAAACATTCAATTTTTTATGAATAGTGAAAGACATTGCCTAATTTTGTAGAACATATTTTATATTTAAATAATTATTTAATTTAATTAAATTTAATTTTAGTCAAAATAGATACAAAATACATATATATGTTCAATGTAATTAATTGGAATCATTTTATAAATAAAACATATTTATAAAGTTTTATTGATTTTTTAACATCTTTTACCCACATTCTAGACACATTTAATATTTGCATAAAATGTAATTTTACCACTTCTGTGAGTTGAATTTTAAAATTCCGAGAGACATGATAGAAATCGGTAAGTAAAATGTGGTTCAATAGGATGAAATTAATTTTTTATGAATAGTAACTTTTGAATTTTATTTACCACGGTTAAAATTAAATAAGGTAATTAAAGGTGAAAATGATAATATAATTACCCTTACACATGTCCTAATTCTATTGGATAAGTTTGTTTCGACCAAAATAAACCTTAGGAATAAATTATTATCGTTTTGGTCCAATTGTAATAGATTAGGAAATTTATTATTATTTTATTTAAAGAAGAGTTAAAAGTGTTAAATTCGATGTTTAAAAACAAAACCATTTTTAAAATATGGTTACACCAAAGATAAATTTGACTATAAATATTCATTATAAAGATAAAAATATTTTCTAAATAATTGAATTTTATATATAATTTTTTGGAATTAAATAATTAAATTTATTTATGACATGATGATGATTTAGTAATTACCTTATTAAATATGTTTTTAAAACCAATTCGATATTGTAAAAATTGACATAGATGTGTTTTTAAAAAAATACGATATTATAAATTGTTATAATATTTCAAAAAATATAAGGTTCAGCCAGTGGAGTAGAAAAGGTAAAATATATCAATAATAAAACATTTGGGGTTCTCTAGGGTTTTTATAGTAATTTTATTAACCATTTAATAGAATAATAGGAGAATACATGGGAAAAGTTAATCAATTTAACTATGAGTTAAATTTAAAATATAAGGTTAATATGGTGATCTAAACCTATCTAAAACCTATTTATTGAATGTTTTTTGACCCAGAACAACCTTATTCTCGAAATTAATCCATTTTGTGCCATTATAAATTGAATATGACTGTATAATAAAATAATATTTCAAGGTTTTCATAAAGTAACCCTCACATTTCTTATAAAAGGGTATTTCTACTTCTCAAACAATCACTCCTCCAAAGTCATTTATCTCAGCCACACCCTACTCCAATATCCTCCCATATACCCTCCCTTCAACCTAGAGTCCTCACATTGATCATAAATCCAACATATGGGGCCCTTTTTGGTTAAATCAAAAGGAAACACCCGAATAAGAGGTAATAATTTTACCACCTCATTCAATGTTATTTTCTTCTTCCACTTCCTCATTCATTTTTGATTCCATAACAAAATAATTACTCCAGTACCTTTTACATATTGTGATGTTATTATAAATATTTTACAACCATATTCATTATTCTATCCATCCAATGAATGACAAGTCACTATAAGTACGTACATACGACCTACCATCTCCACGTTGTTGTGTAGTTTGTAATTCAAATACTTCATTATTTGAAAGGGTATAATAAGAGGTATAACTAATGTAAATAGATTATATATCATGTTAATTATTCTTTATATAAGATATACCATCCAATTATATACGATTTCACCTTCAATAAAATGATATTGTGGGACGTGTGTACGTACTGATTACCATCTCAAAGAAAGCAATGAGATTCATTCCTCATCATAATCATTAAATAATAATATTAATTTTATGATTAAAAATAATTTTTAATACATAATATAATTCTTGATATGAATCAAATACATCTTATCCATAAAAAACATGTCATATGTAACCAATCATATAACGGAAAATGAATCAGTTAACACCTGATACACTGATACTACTGAAATTTTATTAACAAAGAAATATTATAAGATCATTTATGATATCATAATTATGTATGTGGATATTGTATAATTTAATAACAATTATTTAACTATTATACAGGAGGTTAACGTACCGTTGACAAAGTAAAGGTACAAGGTAAAGGGTTTTAATCTTATTTTTATAATAGTGAGATTCATGCTATATTTTCCACTATTTCCTTTTGTGTGGTGAATGTACTACCCATGATTGTATTCTTTGTGTAATATAAATAAATTTATGGTGTTTACATCTTCATTGTATGATCCCTCTTTCATGGGTTTTATGTTTTGTATGTTACCAAATCGGTAAGGGAATTTCAAATTTATATTTCCACTCATTGGGTTTTACGCAATATTCATTGATTATTTTACAGCATGATTATGTGTGATATCACTACTTATTTATTTATGTAGTAATTTACACATCTAATTTAGTGGATATACTCTTGATACACATAATACATCCATTGATAAATTCTCAATTCATCAATATGATCATGATAAGAGTAATCTTAACTCAATTTCCATTCATTGAGTTAAAAATCCAAGTCATTGGTGTTGTTTTTACAAGAATATGTGTGAATGTAATCTGATTGATTTACACAGAATATCCAATCATTATGAGTGTATTTATATTTTTCACACATAATTATTTCATTGATTTATCCTTAACCTAAGGATATGGTCTTTATATGGAATTTCATCTCAATTTTTATTCCATTGATACTTCTTTGTAGTTATGCGTCAATTCACTTTTACATGGTGTATATACTATACTTTGACATAGTGTATCATGAATAAAATTATTCTCATGATATTATAAGGCTTGTATTACCTTAATTATTTGTATTTAAGTGTCTTTATTTTGGTTTGAAAATTTATATAAAATATCATTTTAAATGTTTTAATGATTTCTTATTATAAATATTTCTCATTAATGACCTTGTTTTAAAAATGGTTTTAAGGATTTATTTATATGGACATGATTATATTAAAATTAAAATTCTTTTTAAAAGTTTCAAAGTGTTATGGGAAATGTTGATTCAAACATATCTTTTAAATGGATTCTTGATAAATCGTGAGACTTTTATATGTTTTCAAGAAAAAATGGAGAATAATCCCAAAGAGTTTTACTGATAATTTTCATCTATTTCAATATCCTTGCTTATTCTTGATTATGGTTGATTTATTGTAATAAAATCTTCCATATTGTATTTAATGAGTTATGTTTGATGGTGGATGTGCTATTTTTATACTATTCATGGTTTGGGGTTAAAATAATGAAATTTTTTATGCTAGGTTTAATATGAATGTTTGGATTATATTACAACCTTTTCATATGAGGAATGAATTTGACTTTTTAAGTGACGGGTGGATCCTGCTATCATTCCTTGATGCATCAATAGGTCTTATGAGAAAAACTAGTGTCTTGAAACAAGGCCTTGACAAGATCTAATTTTTAATAGAGGCACAAGGCCTTGACTATATGGTTATGATGTCGTATATTTTTCATTATATCATTATGAAATTGGAAATTGTAATTACATGTGATTATTCAACTAATAGACTATCCATGTGAATAAGTAAATGCCTTTATTTGATTTACCTTTTCCATATTATGCTGAAGTTTATGTTTAAAAGGATGGTGTTTTAGTCTTATACATTGCTTTAAATGACTATTCTTATTTATGATAGTTTCCACTATATTTTTATCCTTTATGATCATCTGAGATCACCGATTTCTTATGTTTTATTTTTCACTAGATGCGAAGAAGTATATTACGATTAACCTATAGGAATAGGCTACGATATATAAGGGTGTTCAAAGGGGACACAATGTTTTTTATTTCATGATTTAATGTAAAACTTATATATGTACATAGCACTTTGAAAACCACTAAACTAATCAGCCTTTCAGGAAATGATTCCTGTTATCATTACCATGTTATGTAATAATACACCAAATCTAGGTAATTGGGGTTGGGGCGTTTCACAACTCACGTGTCTTCGTAGAGCACATGGGCTCACAGAGGAAATGGAATCACATATCACATGGGCTCATAGAGAACATGGGCTCTTAGAGGATATTACTTCTCAAAGATGATAACATTTGAAATCAGTGTATCTCGGCCTAAGCATTGAGTACACATGTTTTTGGAGGGTTTTTTATGATGCTTGGGTGCGTTGCAATGTTTCAAATACTTAAAGGGGGTTTATTACATTAAAACAGTGCATAGGATCCGTGAAGGGAATCCCTCTATGAATAGGGGTAAATTTTAATAATGGAAAATAGATTTCACAATGCTCATGTACGTCAGAATATTCATTTTCCAATGGGTCACAAAGAAAATGGTGCTTCAGGATTTTAGATCTTGGAAGGCGAAAGGTCATGGTGTCGATCTATTTAGACTCGGGGGAGCCAGCTCTTTATAGGCTTCAGGTGTGTTAAAAGGGAAGAGGATGTGCTATAAATTAATTACTGATCCAAAACTAGAGGAATACTTCATTATGTTTCTCATAACCATGGATTAATCTATTCTTCCCTCCATAGTGCTTGTAGAGACCTCCGCATTCGGTCAATTTTGTCTTTGCCACAAAGTCATCTGTCACTTTTCTCTATTACAGGAACATAGCAGGCTTCTGATTTTTTGTGGCTATGGTATTAGAGGACCTTGCATAGTATTCTTTTTGGAATCTTTGAAGTGGTTTTTTTATTTCATTGCATGGTGATGATTTTGGTACCAATACACATGCAATTAGGATGGAATGCCAATTTGTTTTGAAAGAGATAGGAAGAGTGGAACTCACTTTTTTTGACCCCTTGAGGAATTAAATCGGATATAAAGGTTTAGGGGTTTTTTTAATTTTCAATGTAAAAATAGACTTTTTAATTTTTACGCGAATCATGTTAGCACACACAATTACGCTTCATGTATTGGTAAATCTTGTGTTTATCATTATGTTGGAATTAGATAAAAAACATCAATTGGATGGTTTAACCAAAACTAATATGACCATGTTAAACACCTACGACAAATACTATAACATTTTTGATTTTTTACATGCACAATATCCCATAACCAAACAAAAATTTCGTTCCGACAACCTCATGTCCACAAAAATTATCACATAGTTTCTATTAGATTTTGAATGGTTTCAACACTACCTGTTCACCACTCTTGAATGTAAAACTGTTCAAGAAAAAAAATATTTAGGAAAAATCAAAGCATATGTGTCTTCATATAGATTCCCTTAAACAATTATCACTAACCATGAAATAATAGAAAAGATCTAAAAATAAAAAAAATTATGGAAAAAACTCTCAAACTATGAAATCACCCTATAATAAGATAAAACGATATAAAATATCAAAAAAAATTTACATGTGTGTTTGAAACTAATAGTTTTTTTGTAATAAATAATTGATAATTTATCATCAAGAAAATTTAAAAAAATCAAGTCAATCATCTGGTTGGACATCATTCACACAGTGTGAAACACTCATCTATTTTCTGAGGATGAATATGTTATTAATATGTTATCACCCAAAAATTTCTAATCTTGATCGTAAACAAATTTAATCTACATACATATACGGTACCAAATTTAATTCCATCACTAATTCACATTCACTTCACTTACAAGATATAAATAACTTTATCATATAAAAAACAATCATTAAATCCTATTACTTATATCTAATTCTCCAAAAATTATTATATTCATGCCCATATTTCAGTTCTGAATATATTTTTCATGTAATTAATATATTAAATTATTGAATTATTTTTCTAGCTATAAAAATACATTATCTATATCAATATCATTATTTTGAGTGCAAATTATATTGAATTAAAGTGACCTAAAGTTCATTCAGAAAAATTTCAAAAAATATCATAGATTATATGAATCTTCATCAAAAATATTGTACAATTGGAATTAATAAAATTTACATCATCATTAATTATAATTTTTTTAGAATATAAATTTCATTCATTAAATATTTATATTTCATCAATATCATATTTCATCATCATTAGGGTATTCCATTAACGTTTGTAGGATCTTTATTTCATTTCATTTCATTGATCATAACATTAGTTAGTATTTACTGCATTCCATATCTCATTTTATCTATCCAAACATATTGTCCTCAAAAAATATCTATCTTAGATATGTGAATATATAGATACACCCCCGTGTAGTTAACTTTATTGAGCGCCAACCTTGAAAAAACAATTTTATTATCACTAATTTATTTTCTCCCTTTTTTTAATTTATGTAATTGACTAATATCAATTTTATAAAATTTATCATTATCATAAATCCTATGATACACCAATTCCACTTCCAATATTAAAATCATTTTTTACTTTTGTTAATTATTTATATCTGAAAATAGTATTCGAATATAACAACTCTTTGATATCCTTAATTATGATAAAAATATAACAATAGAATATCATTATTTATTTATTTATTTATCTCCTTTAAATTAATTACCATGGTTATCATATTATAGTGATTGATAAATTATCAAAATTTGTTAATGTACAAAAATAATAAGGAATCATATGCATTACCATAATTATCCCAATGTTTTTCATTTAGATCTATGATATTTTATTCCATTCTAGATCATAATTAAACTATGCCAGAATTTAATGTCTGTTTGTTATAAATTAATAATAATATTACATAATCATCTCATGGTCAATTAACATCAGTGTTTTTATTTACATTCACAAATAAGATTCCAATACAGTGGAAAAAATTCATGTTATTTTGGTGTTACTCATTATTATCAAATCTTAAATTTATCAAAGGATAAATTTTTACTTCATAAATAATAATAATTTTTTTAATTTAAACCGTAATTACATATTTCACTTACCATGCATCTCTAACCTTACCCAAAAAGGTCCTATTAATTTTAGGATGATTATAGGGGTCTAAGTACACATTCAATGTCAATATATATGTTATAACTTTCTCCATACCCCTATGCTCTCCCAATTATATTTTCTAATATGAGGGTTCCACCAGGAATCCCTTCATGTAAGAGGCCATATTTTAGTTTATATTTTTATTCAATAAATTTGTAACCTATTATTCATGAATCACTAAAATAATATGAAATAAATCCATTTTCTTATAAAATAATATATTATAATAGGGTTAAATTAAACCAAATTTATATAATAATATTTGGAATAAAAAAATAAAAAAATAAAAAATAATAAAATGTTAATGATTACAATCTTATATTTATAACTTAGAAATGAAGGTAACTATATAAAAATTGAAAAATTAGAAATAAAATAAAAATCTAATAAAAATAAATGATTCTGTTAGATTGATGATTTTAGATAATTATGTATGGAGATATGTATTAATGTAAAATGAATATTTTTTGTTGGATTTTTTGCATGTATGGATACTGGGAATACATAATAATTGGATATAAGAATGATTAATGATATAAAATATATTATTTAAAATAAAAATTTATACTCTTTTAAATA
This sequence comes from Viscum album, assembly GCA_963277665.1. Taxonomy (NCBI): domain Eukaryota; kingdom Viridiplantae; phylum Streptophyta; class Magnoliopsida; order Santalales; family Viscaceae; genus Viscum; species Viscum album. Next base: position 712,463,696 of record OY728162.1, read on the forward strand.
ATCATAAGATTTGACCATTATAATATATCAGTGGATATGAAATGTTAAAATATAAGAAATAACACCCTAAAATTTAAATATAATAGGAAAATATGTGACATCAAGCTGTATATGTCTTTAAAATGAGGCTGATTATTTTGTAATCATAATTAAGGTAGAATCCATCACGACCCGTCCTCGGGGCTCGTGCCGTGACTACCCCAAGGCCGCCTTCCATAGGCCAGGGGATGGCGACTACCACCAAAGGCATAAATCATGATATAAGGGAAGGAATTGACTTTAAATAAGAAAACAAACACCATAGAGTATGCAAGATGAAGTAACCACTAAGTAAACCGAGTACAAAAGTAAGTGTTGGAAAGTAAATGAGCCAGTATACAAACCCAACTGAAAGTACAGTACAACTGAGAAAAGGAAGTACAACATCTGAAAGTAAAGCAGAAACCACCAAGTTGTCCTCTGGAATTCCCACCTGAAGGGTGGGTACAGATAGTCTCATCGGCTCCTCGGGTTCGACCATCCGTTCTGAGTACATCCCGCCTGATAGTCCACCTCCAGATACCGTCCCTCTCCACAATCCTCAAACAATATCAGCATTTTCCGTCGTCTGCATCCAACACAACGTAGTGTAGGCATAGATCATGCAGGGGTGAGTATACGATACTCAGTAGGGACACCGAGACCCCCGAAGGTCTCCCGAAATCCACAAAGCATAAACCAAAGGAAAGATACAAACACAATGTATCAACCGTCTCTAATTAGGTATATGCCCATACATATACATAAGTCATCAATTCTAGTTCGGCTACAACTCACGAGCCCAAGTACAACCCAGTCCACACAGGAAAGCACAACCCAATCCACATAGAAAAGCAAGACAATCATATCGAAGATAATGATTGAAATTAAAGACTCAGCTCACAAAGGTATACTACTCACGAAGAGGGTGGATATGATAGATGGTGCCTCTGAATCATCTCCCATGCCGAACCCACGTAGTATACGAGTACAGAAGTTGTTGTTGTTGAACCCACATAGGATCCTAGTACAGAAACCATCACTGTCGAACCCACGTAGGATCCAAGTATATTCGTCATCGCCACGGAACCCACAAAGGATCCAACTACAGTCTTCCTCACTGCCGAACCCACGTAGGATCCAAGTACAGTCATCGTCATCGTCACAGTCGCAGCCAGCTCTAGGGTTCCCGCACACAACATGCTCGATTCCAGGAGGGTCAGCTCTACGATCCAAGGTGTTGATACATCAACTGTCACGAAGTCTAGAGTTGATGTATCACAATGTTCCATCTCACCATTAGGAACTCAACGCGACAGACGAAGAGTCAATCAGACACCCGGTCTGAGAGATATTGGCTTTTCTGTCCTATGGGCCCAGTTGGTTTTTAAGCTAAAACAACCCGACTCTACTCCAGCTGTTTCTAGACCTCTATTAGAGTATGCTAGATGAACCGTCTCACTAATAGAAAAACAATGTAATTGACGACACGTCAATCGGACGTCCGGTCGTTAAGTTATAAGCGTTTCCGCTCCAAGGGCCCTGTTGGTTCCGAGTTCGAACCAACCCGGTCGTACCCAAACATCACCAAAACCTCAAGTGTAATATACCAAAATGACTGTCTCGATCCAAGGATCTCTACGCAACTGATGGTGCATTGATGGGATGTCTGTATCCCATGATATGGGCGTTTGAAAGAACCTGCTCCGAAAATAGAAAGTCTGGGACTGGTCTGACTCAGCCCAATACACCCTGGGGTGGCCCGAACCGGGTCGACCCAACCCGGGTCCGGGTCCGGCCCGATTGGGCGTGGCCCGGCCCGGCTGGGTGTGGCTGGCCCAGACCGTGCGGCCTGCGGCCTGGCTCGGAAGCCGAATGCGGCTCGACGCTGGCCGAGCGGGGCGCAAAGGGGGGCGTCACCCCCTTGTTTCCAAAACAGCGGACCTGTGGGGTCCGCCCTATGCACTGGTCGGGGGTTACAACCCCTCGGTTTTCTAGAAAATGATAAGCCTTTATGGCTGTCTGGTTGAGACGTCGTGGGACCCCTCAAGGTCCCGCCTCCTAGAGACATCGGCGACCAGTTGTCCGGCCACCCCTGCCCGGACCGCCCCGGCCTAAGGCTGCGCCTCTCGTTCGACCGGTGTGGTGCGACGGCGCCGCGCACCACTGCCATGGCCCGCTCCGTCCGTGGTCCCCTTTATTCCCGCGCAGTGCAACGACACCGCGCTGCCTTCACCACAATCATCAACGATGGTCAACAAGGAAAAAGGGGAGGAGAAATCAGCCATGTTTGTGCGGTCTGATCTCCTCCCGTTACGTCGATAACATTCGTCCAAAGTAAATGAGATACTCAACGAAAAACAAATCACAATTCTAATCATTAAAATTGAACATAGTCCCTACATCTAAAGGACTTTGCATTTGTCAAGCGCTATAACGACCCATACTTTACATACATTGTTAATACTTCAAAATTGAAGCACACTTATTACAACATATGACAAAACCACAAAGGACCGTATAGGTATAGTGTCTTTAGAAACTGGGAAACACAAACAACTGGTTCATTAATCTTCTACAGTGTCTCCCATTTATTTCATCATATCTAGGGTCCCTTTTAGCATATTCTACTTAATATCCATCTTCCTGACCTGGGGAAAAGAAAACATAAAAGGGTAAGCTCAAATGCTCAGCAAGGGCAAATAAAGGAAATAAAAATCATATCATATCTTTTTGAAAATCATAACCTGCAAAAGAGATCATAATATCTTAACATGGAATAAATCATAGAAGTGAAAATGAGATCCCCATAATCATAACATGAAACTTGAAACTTTGTGGCATGCACACATAATCATGGAACATCATTTCTTGTTAGTCATGACTCATTGCCAAGACTATCTTAGTGGACAGAGTCCCTTTTTGAACCGAGTCACCCTCGTTCCAGTCCTGTTTCACTGAACCGGTATAACCTACCGTTCCAGCCATGTCTATCTCATGAGATATAAAATCTTTACCCAATGCATTGGAGGGAGATATAGGTTCTACCCATCTTATAATGAATCCTTTCTTATGTGTGCCACATAATCATAAATCATACATCATCGCATAACACATGTAACAAAAATGGGATTCTTGAAACATCATGACATCATAAAACAAATCATATAAGGTAAATGACTTCATAAAAATAATTCCCTCAAAACATAATCAAATCAATGTAATAATAGGGATAAAAACAGAACCCTATATTATCTTAGATGGAAAATAATTTTGATAAAACACTTGAACTCCATTCTTGAGGAAAATATCCTTTCTTCTTCAAAAACACTTTTCTTTTCTTAACATTTCATACAATTATAAACTAAAAGAAGTTGATTAAAATAAACTTGAAAACTTGTAAAGGAATCTTCTTGGAAATAATGTTTTTAAAAATCCATTCATGCCATATAAGTTAAAAAAAACATTCTTCGTACCTTTGTCAGAAAAGTCAAAAAGTACCTCGTACGAAAAAAACGACAAAAGATTCCTTTCATATCCTTTACTAAAAACTCACCGAAGGGTAAAATTGGATTTAAACTATTGTAAGTGGATGGAAACAATATTACATATTGAGGGAACATGGATGTGGATGATAAAATACACCCCAGTAAATACTTACGAATAAACAATCTCGGATAAAAATGAGATTGTGATATTTCCCCTTACCTTAGGTCCAATTTGCTTTGTACGTGTCCGAAGCTCCTGTATAATGGTTTAAATAATGTTATTGACTTATTACAGAATCATACATATTGATATTATTTCATATATGGTCATATTCTTAGCTTCTTGTTAGTAATATTTCATTGTTAGTTGTTACTCGGGTCCTTATTGCCTTTTGTTCTTATGCGTGTTTTTCCAAATAAATTATTATTCTTCTTTTAAGGTTATAGATACCTTATATCCAGAATGGTATTAGTGTAACATATATCATATTTATTCATTCAATTCATTTATATAATTACTATGTAATGATGATCATGTAGAACGAGTCGCATCACATCGTGGAGACGGTATTCCGTACGTACGCACGAGTGATGATATCGTTCCTATGATCGTGGAACTGTATTGGAGTATATATATATATATTATTTCAATATCAATATTACTTTATAATAATCATAAATAGTTACTCATTACACCATTATACCCATCCTTGTAAGGTGATGGTGGAAAATAGATTACACCACGGCGTGGAGACGGTATTCCGTACGTACGCACGCGCGGTGATTTCATTTTTCCGTAGGATGGATAGAAGGTGAATTAGGGTTGTTTCATATTTATAATAACATATAAGTATGTAAGTAATACTTATGTTATTACTTTATCATGAAACAACTAAAGAAGAATAAGTTGAAGAAGAAAGAAATTGAAAAGATCGGTAATGGATATTACCTCTTCTTTGGAACGCCTCTTTGAATCCTCCACTTAGGGAACTAATATTGGTCTTTGAAGAAGACCAGGACCTCTAGGATTATTATAGGGAAGTGGAGAGGAGAAAATGTCAGGGGTTGGCCGAGCTTGAGTGCTCAAATTGGTGTTAGGAGGAGGGGGAGGAGGTTCCCTTTTATAAGGGAGGAGAGGGGCACCTTAGGAATATCTCAAAATATTATTTTATATTAAAGTCAAAATCGGTTTATAATGGTTCCAAAGGGTCTTATTTCGAAGCTAAAGTGGGGATGGGTCGAAATCCTATCAACCAATAGGATTTAGACAAGTTTAGGGTATTATTTTAACCTTATCAATTAAATTTAACTCTAAGTTAAATAATTTAACTTTTACCGTGTCTTTTTGTTTTCTTTCACTATATGGTTAATACACTTACTATAACATGCCAAAAGAACCCCAAATTGATTATTATTAATATATATATCCTTATCTAAGTCATTTGGACGAACGATAGATTTTTAGGAATAAAATAACAATTAGTAATATAATATTTGTTTTAAAAACTATTTTGTGTCAATTTTGACACTATTTGATATATGATTTTTTGTGAAAGTTATAACAGAATTATATGTTCGAACCAAGTTGATTAAATCAACACTAATATATCGTAGTAACCTATAAAATTAGTGTAATTCATAAAAAGTCTCAAATTACATTTATTTTGGTGTTTATAACATCAATTATGTCAATATTTCATTAATAAGATAATTACTGCATCATCATTGTGTCATAAATAAATTAAATTATTTAATGTCTAAAAATTACAAATAAAATACCATTATGTAGGAAATATTTTTAGCTTTCTAATGAATATTTATAGTCGAATTTATCTTATGTATAACCCCATATTAAAAATGATTTACTTATTAAACTTTGATTTTAACTATTTTAACCCTTCTTTAAATAAATTAATAATAAATGTCCTAATCTAACCCAAGTGGGCCTAAATGGTCATATTTTATTCCTAAGTTTGTTTTTTGGTCGAATTAAACTTATCCAATAGAATTAGGACATTTGTTAGGGTAATAGTAATATCATTTTTACCCTTAGTTACCCTATTTACTATTAACCGCGGTAAAAAAAAGTAAAAAGTTACTATTCATCAAAAAATTATTTTTATCTCATTGAACCACATTTTACTTACTGATATCAGCCGTGTCTGTCGGATTTTTGAAATTCCATTCACAGAAGCGGTAAAATTAAGTTTTATGCAAAAATTCAGTTTTTAACCTACCACTTAGTGGTTTCACTATTCATCAAAAATTGAAAGTTTTCAGAAAAAAACCAAAATTTCACCTTAGGCTAATTTCGGTATTCCGAATCCAAAAATGAAGTCCATTTTGAAAAATAAAATTTATAAAATTTCAAAAAGTGGTTATTACTATTCATAACGGCTAGTTTTAATAATATTTTAATAGCATATCGTTGTTTAGTGAAACTCAGTATTGCGTACGACGCAAGCTATCGAGGAAGGTCGTGATTGCGTGTAAAGTAAGTCAAGAAAGTGTGTAGTGAAAGATTCCTTTGATGATATATAAAAACAAAATATTACTCATAAAAATCTTGGGTGTTACATTCTACCCCCCTTAAAAAGAATTTCGCCCTCGAAATTCGTCACTTTGTGACAAACAGATGAGGATACTTCTCCCTCATCATATCCTCAAGCTCCCATGTAGCTTCTTCAAGTTGGTGGTTCCTCCATAAAACTTTTACCAAGCGAGTGGTCTTGTTTCGTAGGACTTTTTTGCTACGATCCAGAATCTCTATCGGCTGTTCTTCATAAGAAAGATCTTGCTCCAGCGGTACAACTTCTGAGCTGAGTACATGTGAAGGATCTGATATGTACTTTCTCAGGAGAGATACATGGAACACATCGTGAACTTGAGAGAGATTCGGTGGAAGCTCCAATCGGTAAGCTACCTTCCCAACACGATCCAGTATTTCGAAAGGACCGATATATCTAGGGCTCAACTTCCCCTTCTTTCCAAATCTCATAACCCTCTTCCATGGAGATATTCGTAAGAACACTTTATCACCCACTTCAAACTCTAGGTCTTTTCTTCGGTTGTCGGCATAACTTTTCTGTCGACTCTGAGCTGCTCTTATGTGTTGTTGAATAGATCTGACCTTTTCTGCCATTTCATCAACGAGATAAGGTCCTAATAGCTTTCTTTCCCCAACTTCATCCCAGCAAGTTGGAGTCCTGCATTTCTTTCCATAGAGAGCTTCATAAGGAGCCATCTGAATACTGGAGTGAAAGCTATTATTATAAGAAAATTCCACCAAAGGTAGGTGTTGATCCCAACCTCCTTTGAAATCCATAGAGCAAGCTCTCAACATATCTTCTAGGGTTTGAATTGTTCTCTCAGACTGACCATCTGTCTGGGGATGATAAGCAGTGTTGAAACTCAACTCTGTATCCAGAGTATGCTGAAGACTTCGCCAGAACTTCGAGGTAAATCTCGGATCCCGATCAGATATAATAGAAAGTGGTACTCCATGCAATCTTACCACTTCCTTTACATATATCCTGGAAAGATGATCTAGAGAGAAATCCTCTCTAATAGCAATGAAGTGTGCAGACTTTGTAAGACGATCAACTATGACCCAAATAGAATTATTGCCTTTGGATGTTTTAGGATGTCCTGTGACAAAGTCCATAGTGATGTTTTCCCATTTCCATTCGGGTATGGGTAATGGTTGTAACATCCCCTTAGACTTCTGTCTCTCAGCTTTAACTTGTTGACAAACCAAGCATCGAGAGACATATTCAGCAACATCTCTTTTCATGCGATCCCACCAGAAGTACTCTTTCAGGTCCCTATACATCTTCGTGCTTCCAGGATGAATAGAGAATGATGAACTATGAGCCTCATCCAGCAGCTCCTTCTTTAATTCAGGGATGGGAGGAACACAAACCCGATTCCTGAACTTTATTATCCCATCACAATCAAGGTTGAATTTAGGATCATTTCTCACCTTCTTTTGTAACTCAACATCTTCTTTCTATGCCTCTTTAATCTTCACATGTATAGATGGTTAAACATTCATTTGAGAAAGAAAAGATTTTCCCCCTTCCATTATAATTCCAAGATCCATCCTTTGTAAATCCATAAATATTGGATCTTTTGTGATCCTCATCATGGATAAACTAGCATGGTCTTGTCGACTTAATGCATCTGCCACCTTGTTTGCTTTCCCAGGGTGGTAATGGATTGAGCAGTCGTAATCCTTAATCAGCTCCAACCATCTTCTTTGACGCATAGTCAACTCCTTTTGTGTGAAAATATACTTTAAACTTTTATGATCAGTATAAATATCACACCTTTCACCATAAAGGTAATGCCTCCAAATCTTTAATGCAAAGATTACCACAGCCAACTCCAAATCATGTGTTGGGTAATTTTGCTCATGGATTTTTAACTGTCGTGAGGCATAAGCTATCACCATATCATTTTGCATAATAACACACCCCAATCCCTTCTTGGATGCATCACTGTAGATCACAAACCTTTCTCCACTACAAGGCAGTGTGAGCATAGGTGCACTGGATAACCTTCTTTTCAACTCCTTGAAATTCTCTTCACATTCCTCTGTCTAGACAAACTTAACTCCTTTCCGAGTCAACTTGGTGAGCGGATTAGATAATCGTGAAAAATCTTTTACAAAACGTCGATAATATCCAACCAAACCAAGAAAACTTTGGATCTCAGTTACTGTTGTTGGTCTTGACCATCTTTCGATAACCTCTGTTTTTGCTGGATCCACAGATATCCCCTCTTTGAGATTATGTGACCCAAAAATGCAACTTTTTGAAGCCAAAATTCACACTTGGTAAATTTGGCATAAAGATTCTCCTTTCTCAGGGTCTTCAATATAATTCTCAAGTGATCTTCATGCTCTTCCTTACTCTTTGAATAGACAAGAATATCGTCTATAAAGACTACCACAAATTGATCAAGATAGTCTCTAAAGACTCTATTCATTAGATCCATGAAGATAGCAGGGGCATTAGTAAGACCAAATGGCATCACTATAAATTCATAGTGTCCATACCTTGTACGGAAAGCCGTCTTTGGTATATCCTCCCTTTTTACCCTTAATTGATGATACCCTGAACGAAGATCAATCTTGGAAAAGTATTGAGCTCTGCGTAGTTGGTCAAATAAGTCATCAATGCGTGGGAGAGGATATTTGTTCTTGATAGTGATCTTGTTAAGTTCTCGATAATCAATGCAGAGTCTCATTGATCCATCTTTCTTCTTAACAAATAGAACAGGTGCTCCCCAAGGTGACGCACTAGGGTGTATGAATCCCTTATCAAGATTATCTTGGAGTTGCTTCTTCAATTCCTGCAACTCAATTGGGGCCATTCTATAAGGTGTCTTTGAAATTGGCAAAGTGCCCGGTACGAGTTCTATTGAAAACTCAACTTCACGATTTGGTGGAAGACCCGGTAATTCCTCTGGAAAGACATCATCAAACTCCCGTACAATGGGCATATTCTTAATCGTGAGTTTCTCACCAACCATTTGAGATAAATAACCTTCATTTAGTGGAATCAATACCCATAAGATGGAAGAAATTTCCACTGGAAGGTTATGTTCATCCTTGCATTGATAGACGATCGTAGATTGATCTGGAATATGAAATGTGACTTCCCTTCTTTGGAAATTGATATGAGATCCATGTAGAGAAAGCCAATCCATGCCAAGAATCACATCAAATTCCACTAAAGGAAGGATCACAAGATTTTCAGGAAGCACTTTCCCACAAACTTCGATCGGAGAAGAATTATAAACTTTTGATGCGACTGTTGTGCCATTAGGTGTTGTCACAGATAACTCAACATCTAATTGTTGAGGTAATACGGTGATACCCTTAGAAAAGTTTTTCAGAAATAAAAGAGTGGGTGGATCCAGAATCAAATAAAACATTTGCTACTTTAGAGTGGATGGTAAGTGTACCTTTCACCACTTCGTTATCATACTCCACATCGCTAATAGAAATTGCATGTGACTTTCCTTTGTCTTTAGCCTTAAGATTTTGTTGACCTCAACCATCATCATCAACCCTTGGATTTGGGCATTGATTGGCATAATGACCCATCTCCTTGCACTTGAAACATTGAAGTGTAGTAGGTTCATTCTGTGTATCCCTTCTTTTGTTTGCATCATTAGACATCTTCTTCCCATTATCGCGGCATTCAAATGCCCGATGACCTTCCTTTCCACATTTAAAACATTTACTTGTCCCTTTAAGACAACTCCCTCCATGTTTCTTTCCACACTTTGAGCATAAGGGAAAGCTCATCTTCTTTTCAGTGTGCTCATTAGATTTTCCTTTGAATTCCATCTTCCTCTTCTTATCAAACCCATGTGACTGATGGGTTACTCCAATCTCCATCTCGACTTTGAGAGCACATCGAACAATTTCCTCGTAGCTATTGAAGTCCCTTATGGCTAACGCCCTTCGAAGACTTGGTTTTAAGCCACTAAAGAATCGATCGATCTTACTCTCAGGTTGGATAATAATACCAGAAGCGTACCTTGCAAGTCTTGTAAAATTTTCTTCATAGGTACCAACAGATTCATCATCCATTTGCTTCAGTTCAAGAAACTCTTTCTCCATCTTTGTTCGGAGAATACGAGGGAAGTACTTATTGAAAAATAAGTTCTTGAACTCGTCCCATTCCATAGACTCAATTTCATCCCTTTGCCTCGTATTCTTAATAAGATTCCACCATTGATCAGCATCTCCTTCCAAACGATACACTGCTAGGATGACTTTATCATGTTCAGAACATTGAAGAACTGAAAATATCTTTTCAGTAGTACTAATCCATTGTTCAGCAACTAATGGATCAGTAGACCCACTGAAAGAAGGTGGACGCTGCCTCATGAAGGATTCAACAGAATGTTGCTCCTTCCTTTGCTCATTTGGAAGTCCTGCATGATTCATAGCTTGAGAAAGTTGTGTGAGAATGGCTACAAGATTTTGCATTCCAGCTCCCATATCGTTTGGTTGCTCAGGGGGACAATCATTGCATTGCCCATCGCATTCCACATTAACACGGTTCCTTCGGGTTCCAGCCATTGACTAAAACCAAGAAGAATAGTGTGAGCAACACTAATTATAATAGGAAAACCACATAATTCAAGAATAAAATTTTCATGCTTAAGGTTTATCCTAGGTTATTCATGGCCATTTCTAAAACACTAAGATTGTGTTCTATGCTTAGACTTATCCTTAGGGTTCTTACTAAGGCTTTCACATCCTAGTTTCCAAAGGTTGACTATACCTTTCCTCTAATACCAACTATAATGACCCATACTTTACATACATTGTTAATACTTCAAAATTGAAGCACACTTATTACAACATATGACAAAACCACAAAGGACCGTATAGGTATAGTGTCTTTAGAAACTGGGAAACATAAACAACTGGTTCATTAATCTTCTACAGTGTCTCCCATTTATTTCATCATATCTAGGGTCCCTTTTAGCATATTCTACTTAATATCCATCTTCCTGACCTGGGGAAAAGAAAACATAAAAGGGTGAGCTCAAATGCTCAGCAAGGGAAAATAAATGAAATAAAAATCATATCATATCTTTTTGAAAATCATAACCTGCAAAAGAGATCATAATATCTTAACATGGAATAAATCATAGAAGTGAAAATGAGATCCCCATAATCATAACATGAAACTTGAAACTTTTTGGCATGCACACATAATCATGAAACATCATTTCTTGTTAGTCATGACTCATTGCCAAGACTATCTTAGTGGACAGAGTCCCTTTCTGAACCGAGTCACCCTCGTTCCAGTCCTGTTTCACTGAACCGGTATAACCTACCGTTCCAGCCATGTCTATCTCATGAGATATAAAATCTTTACCCAATGCATTTGAAAGTGCGGCCGATTGTCGCCTATCGACCGTTCAAAGTTCTGGTGCTCTGCTAATGTGTATAGCAGCACTCGGGTCGAATCCTCAGTGATGGTACTTCGTAATAGTCGATTGTTTTTAGTTGATTGTATTTTGATTAGGGGGGTTTGTTTGCAGAGCTTAATTGAAATGATTTATGGATGATGTTTGATTTACCAAATTGATAAAGATTGGGGTGAGTTCATCATTGGGGAGTTAAGCATGTTATATCCTTGAGCCTTACTTTGTATTGCATTAAATTAACACCCATGTCATAAGTTGACGTTGATTGGAATTCCTAAGTGTGAAGGCTTTAATCCAAGCCTTAACTTAACTTAGGGTTCTAATCTCAATCAAAACTTATTTATGGTAGTGTATTTATGGTTCCAATAATCCATGGAAACCACTTGTTAAACAAAACATATCATTAATCCATGACATATTAAGTTTAACATACACAATATTAATTTAAAGAATACTCATCGAGCAAAACTCTCAATCAATTAACATCCCCAAATTATAACTCACCCCAATGAGAGATTTACTGAGCCATTTGGATGTTTAATAATCTGGTAATATATGTTTATGGTGATGAATTATAAAGAGAAGAAAAAGAAAGGGACAAGATAAGAGTAGTGTGCCGAACACACACACGAAATAATTTAAGAATCAAAAATGGAATTTCGATTGAATGAGGAAGCTTAAGAAGGGAAGGGGATTGAACTGAATTTAAACTATTTTAAGAACATTAATATTAAAATACAGAAGGTGGAAGAGAATAAGAGATATTGAAGAAGTAACTTGCATTAAAACAGAATTACAAAGAAAGGGAATTACAAGATTACAAAAATGAAGAACACAAAAGTAAGTGAAAAGAAAGAGAGGAGGAAAGGTCTCTCAAGTGAAAACTTGAGTTTGGCAGGTCCTCCCAAGCCTTTGGCAAAGCTTTGGTCGTGCCAATATGATCTCCTCTCTCCTGAAATGCCAACCCCTCTCAAGGAGAGAAGGGGAGAGTATTTATAGCCCAAGGAGTGGACTGTTTGCATTCCCAATCTGTCCCTCCACTTGCTTCGCCAATTGAGCTATACAGACAGCCGAATCTTCAAATAAAAACTTCTTCAAAGTTGTAGACAATAATGTTGGCCGACTACTCTCAAAATTTGGAGGCATTTGGACAATTGGAGCCAAAGTTATGGCCGGTTGATTAAAAAAAGGTAAACTGTCCATTTCTATCCATTCTTTTTCGATGGCCAAAATGTGAATGGATTTTTGAACAGGAAGATGCCTTCAAATTTGAATTACTTCTTCAACAAAGTCGGCCGCCTATATCTCCTCTTTCACACTGAAAAATCTCAGCTCGATTGGATGCTTACATCAGGATATATGTCATGCATACTATACTGATTTTAATTCTCGGCCAGAATGGTGGGCTGGACTACAAAGGTTTATTTGGGCCCCTTGTACTTGGATTTGGGCCATGCAATTTTTATCCAAGATGCAATGTAGTGTCCCCAGAATTATGGTGGAGATTAAAGGTCTTTGGACTTCTCGATTGAACCCAGTAAATCAAACTTCAAGGATGGTCCAGTTTGTTCACAGATTCTTTGGTCTTGTTTGTGAGGACCATATGACCCTTCAAATGGAAGAATTGGATCATGGTTCCTTCTAATGAAATGTTTTATATTGAACGTAGAATCCTACAAAACAAGAACCACACAATTTGGATCAGTATAGTGATAGTTATAATTAAAACATTAAACTGACTCAATTTGACTACTTCTAAAAATGCTCAAATATTATACTTAATATTAAAACATTAATATTTCACACAAATTATGCACATTTCATATAAAATAAGTAAAGGGGGAATATAATAAGTTGTGAAAATATTAATAACATCAACTCCCCCACACTTAGATTTGCGCGTGTCCTCATGTGCAACAAATATAAAAACATGACAAAATCATTTTCACTCACCAACAAATATTAAAATTTTGTTTTCTCCAATCAGGGGAGGTTTAGACTATTTCACTCATCCATATTGAATTCCATCACAAATTTGGTTCACAATAATGCATCATAAACAATTCATTTTTTCATGTTCAAGGTTTGAATTGGAAAATGTAGGCACTCCAAACTTACTCCTCTCAAGATGATAAAAATGTATTTTAGGAGGTTCACTCATTCACCAACAAAAAGTGAAAATCAAGAGTTTGTAAGAGCTCTCAGCTTCCATTACCAAATCTAATGTGTACAATAATCAAGAGGTCTTTTAAGGGGTTTTTCAGTGGCTATGGGACGGTAGGTATATAATGTCCAAAGGAAAAGAGGGGTTAAAAACACCAACATGGAAAAATCAATGCACATTTTTTTTTGAAATTTGATTTGAAAGGAAATAGAAACACATATTTACAAGGGAATGAATGTGTGATGAATGAAAAGTGAGGGAGATAGAAAATGTAATAGGTTGAGATGATGGAATATGTACAACATGGAAGACTTCCAATAATGACACAATACAAGATGAGTCAAGTGTTCTTTTTTTTCTTTTTTTTTTGCTCTTTTTTTTTCTTTCGAAAGTTGTGCTTGAAACAAGTCTCACAGTCATCTCCCAAACCATTCTTGATCTCCTCATGGAACTAATTTTAGTAGTTATAACATGATCAAAGGTTGATGATGAATGATTTTTGACCCACCCAAGACACAACCCATTTCTTTTTTTTTTATTTTTCATTTTTTTTTATAATTTTTTTTCATTTTTTTTTGAACACTTTTCAATGACTTTTGTACAAATGACAATTACACATATACAACCCAAAGCTCACAGAATTACAACCTCTCCCCCACACTTGAATGGAAGCTTGCCCTCAAGCATATGATGACACATTGGAAATCAATGAAAGTACGCCCAAAAATGAAGTCCATTCCCCCCACACTTAAATTTCAATAAATTGTACAATGAAAATCCATGAAGATGTTGGGTGGGACAAGGTATTAGGCTTGTAATGTGGCTATCAAAAGAAAGGGTTTCATAGGCTCAAAGGGGCTTTCAAAAGTAGGATCAATGTAAGGGTAACGGGAGGCTATTTGGCTATTCTGATTCTCATGTGGCTTAGAAAATGCCTCTATCATATTAATGCACACAAAAGATGGAAATTCAGCTCGAAGGTCCACAAACGCAAGACTCACAATCAGTGGTGAAGACACACAATGAAAAAGATGGCCATAGATAACCTTGGCATGAAGGCTAATGTTATTCCTCACGGTAGGGGAGAATCATTTTCCACCAAAAATTGTTCATTCAAAATGTTTGTTATTGACACAAAATTGTTTACCCAAGTTTGAGATAAAAATTCAATATATTTGAGTTTAAAACAAGCCTTTTGACTCCCCAAAATGGTTGGACAAAATTTCAAAACTAGATGGTGAGTAAGCATGACTCTTTTTTTGTAATTTTTTTAAGTAATTGTGTTTTTTGTTTTTTTTAGTTTTTAAGGTTTTTTTTTAAAATACACACCCACACAAGAAAGATAAAAAGAAAGGGTTTGATGAATAAAGTGGTAACAAAATGAAAGAGAGAGGAAGAAGAAGAAAGAGGTAGAGAGAGGAAGAGATAGAGAGAGAGTTAAAGGGAAAGAGGTGCCCCCTGGTTTGGATTTGGTGGGTCGCCATTTCCATCTAGTGGTGGGTCAATGGAAGTCGATGTGGAACCTGAAGTGAATGGCCTCTCATGGTGATGCTTTAACCGGTGTCCATTTACCGTGAATGTTCTTTTTGAAGAAGGGTCTTCGACTTGCACTGCACCAAATGGGTAAACATTAGTAATAATAAAAGGTCCATCCCAACGAGAATTGAGCTTACCTGGGTGAAGTCGAAATCGATAATTGAAGAGCATTACCTTTTCACCTTCATGAAATACCTTTCGAAGAATGTACTTGTCATGGAGTGACTTTGCCTTTTCTTTGTAGAGAATGGAGTTCTCATACGAATCGAGTCGAAGCTCCTCCAATTCAGTCAACTGCAACAATCTTTCTTCACCAGATTTTTCACAATCAAAATTACATGTTTTGACAGCCCAAAATGACTTATGTTGGATTTCAACTGGTAAATGACAGGCTTTACCAAAGACTAGCCTAAATGGAGACATCCCAATGGGTGTCTTATAGGCTGTTCGATAGGCCCAAAGTGCTTCACCAAGTCTATCGGGCCAGTCTTTTCTTGTGGGCTTAACAATTCTTTCAAGCACTCTTTTCACTTCTCTATTAGAAAGTTCAGCCATTCCATTTGTTTGAGGGTGATATGCAGTGGATGTTTTATGTACAACCCCATTCTTTTTCAAAAGTGACTCCATGGTTCTATTACAGAAATGAGTTCCTAAGTCACTTATCAAAGCACGTGGTGTTCCGAATCGATGGAAGATATGGGTTTTGAGGAACTCAATCACAGTTTGAGCATCATCTTTCCTAGTGGGTTTGGCCTCGACCCACCTAGAAACATAGTCAACAGCAAGGAGAATGTAGGATAATCCATTGGAAGGGGGAAAAGGTCCCATGAAATCGATGCCCCAAACATCGAAAAGCTCACAGAAGATTAATGGCTTTTGAGGCATTTCGTTTCTTTTGGAAATTGTGCCAAACTTTTGGCAAGTGGGACATGATTGACAAAACTCGTGTGAGTCCTTGAAGAGTGAAGGCCAAAAGAATCCAGAATCTAGGACCTTTCGAGAAGTCCTTTGTGGTCCAAAGTGGCCACCTCCAGGCATTGAGTGGCAGAATTCCAAGATGGAGGATTGTTCAGTTTCATCAACACATCTCCTAATTACCATGTCAGCCCCAGTTTTCCAAAGTTTATTATCTTCCCAAAAATAATGATTTGAATCACTTTTCATCTTTTCTTTTTGTTCTTTTGAAAAATATTCAGGGAAAACACCAGAAACCAAGTAATTGACAATTGGGGCATACCATGGTAACTTTGGAGTGAGAGATGAGAGGTGTTCAGTTGGAAATTCAGGATCAATTATTTCAGAATGAGAAGAATTAGAAATTCTACTCAGGTGATCAGCCACAGGGTTTTCTTTTCCAGGTTTATCTTTTATCACAAGGTCAAACTCTTGGAGCATTAAAATCCATCTTATTAGCCTTGGTTTGGAATCACTTTTCTTAAGTAAGAACTTTAATGCTGAGTGGTCCGTGAAGATGATGATTTTGGCACCTAAGAGATAGGGCCGGAATTTATCCAAGGCAAAAACCACAGCTAAAAGTTCTTTTTCAGTCACAGTGTAGTGTGATTGAGTTTCATCCAATGTTTTTGAGGCATAAAAGATGACATGAGGAATGTTTTCTCTTCTTTGACCAAGAACAGCCCCAATGGCCCTATCAGAAGCATCACACATCAATTCAAATGGTAAGGACCAATCTGGGGGTTGGATTATTGGAGCAGATGTGAGAGCAGATTTGAGTTCAATGAAGGCTCTCTTGCAAGCCTCGTCAAAATTGAATGTGACATCATTTTGAAGTAAACGAGTGAGTGGGAGGGAAATCTTGCTGAAGTTCTGAATGAATCGCCGATAGAAACCAGCATGACCAAGGAAGGACCGAATGTCTCGAACTGATTTAGGTTCAGGAAGTGATTGGATCACCTCAATTTTGGCTGGATCAACTTGGATACCCTCTTGAGAAATGATGTGCCCTAGAACAATCCCATTTGAAACCATGAAGTGACATTTTTCAAAATTCAGCACAAGGTTGCACTTGACACACTTTTGAAGGACCAAAGAGAGTGAATGTAAGCAAGATTCAAATGACTCGCCATAAATGGTAAAGTCATCCATGAATACCTCCATGCAATTCTCAATGAATTCAGAAAAAATACTCATCATACACCGCTGGAATGTTGCAGGAGCATTACAAAGGCCAAAAGGCATTCGCCTATAGGCATAGGTTCCAAAGGGGCAAGTGAATGTGGTCTTTTCTTGGTCTTGAGGTGCGATTGGAATTTGGAAGTAGCCGGTGTAACCATCAAGAAAGCAATAGTGTGACTTTCCGGCCAATATCTCAAGCATTTGGTCAAGGAAAGGAAGTGGGTAGTGATCTTTTCGTGTTTCAGCATTCAATTTGCGATAATCGATGCACACACGCCATTTGTTTTTCACCCGAGTTGTGACCACTTCTCCATGTTCATTTGTGACAACTGTTATCCCGCCCTTCTTAGGAACGACTTGAATTGGACTAACCCATTCACTATCAGAAATTGGGTAGATAATACCAGCTTTAAGAAGCTTGGTAATCTCTTCCCTAACTACCTCAAGTATGAGTGGATTGAGTCTTCTTTGAGGTTGCCTAATTGGTTTGGATGATTCCTCTAGATGGATGTGATGCATGCAAAGGGCAGGGTTGATTCCTGGAATATCATCTAGGGTCCAACCTAAGGCATTTTTGTTTTCCTCTAACACTTGAACAAGTTGGGACTCCTCAGTTTCAGAAAGTGCAGCAGAGATAATGACAGGGTAGGAGGGATCATGGAAAAGGAATGCATACTTGAGGTGTGAAGGAAGTGGTTTTAGATCAGTTTCAGCCTTGATTGGAGAGCTAGACAAGTTAGGAGTAGGAGAAGGGATTCTAGATGGGTTTGGATCATTTTCCTCAACACTGTCCAAGGTGGATCAGTAGAGATCAGAGTTGATGTGGGATTCAAGAGAGTTTTCAAGTTCCTCTAGATTGATGGAGTCTATGAATGAGAGGTCCACATCAACTTCACCATTTATGACTTTGTTAATCATGGTGCAGATTTCACAAGATCCTTTATCATTAGAACATGAAGAACATGGTGGATTGGGGTTCGATTGAATCTTAGAAGTGTCCTCAAAAGCATGGATTGAGAATGCAGAGTGATCCTCAGATGGATATCGCATGGCTTGGAAAATGTTGAACTTGACCAGTTGGTCACCGAATTCCATGGATAAGATGCCTGAGTGGACATCAATCTTGGTTCTCGCAGTCATGAGGAATGGTCTTCCTAGAATTAGGGGAGATCGAGAAGAGGTCGTCTCACCTTCCATGTCAAGGACATAGAAATCAGCTGGGAAGATAAGATCATTGACCCGAACAAGAACATCCTCAATTATCCCCTCAGGACTGGCAGTGCTTCGATTGGCTAATTGAATGACAATACCTGTTGGGTGCAAGGGACCTAGACCAAGGTTGGAGAAAATGGATTTGGGCATGACATTTATTGAGGCTCCAAGGTCTATGAGTGCATCATCAAAGTTGGAACTCCCTATTTGACATGGAACCGTGAAGGTCCCTGGATCTTTGCACTTCATGGGAATGGACTGTTGAGTTGAAACATTTTCAATGTTCTTAAGTTGCCTCTTATGGGTGCACAATTCCTTAAGAAACTTGGCATACTTAGGGATTTGTTTGATGGCATCTAAGAGGGGGATGTTCACTTCAACACGTCTAAACATGTCAAGCATTTCAGAATCAGGTTCAAAGGACTTCTTAGGCTTGGAGATGGCTTGAGGAAAAGGAATTGGGTTCCTAAGTGGAATGGAAGAAGGTGAAGGAGTGGATTCAAGTTCCTTTTACAGCTTTTTGTTCTTTTCATTTTCTAGATCAACATCGAAAGGGGGGTTTGAGGATTTATCTTGAGGCATAGCAAGTTGCTTTCCTGATCTAAGTGCAATTGCACTTACATTACCCTTGGGGTTGGGTAATGGTTGAGCTGGGAGTTGGGATGAATTGGATGGTTGTTGCTGGCTAAGGTGGGATGCAAGTTGACCTATTTGGGTTTCAATGTTCTTTAGGCTAGAACGGGTGAAGGAAGCAAGATCCTCTACAGCACTTTCCCATGGTTGTTTAGAAGAAGAGGCATGTCCCAAATTGGGTTGGCCTTGATTTTGGTTCTTGGGAAAGCGATTGTATTGGGTGGGGAATTGGGAAGGCTCGTTAGGATAGTGGAATCCAGGAGGAGGATTGTTCCTTTGGGGTTGAGGAACAAAAGGATAAGGTTGTTGGAAGTTACCAACACCTTGACTGTATTGAAACTGGTTTGGGTTTTGAGGAGGGAACTGCGGAGGATGAGAAATGGGATTACCATACCTCAGAGGTGGGTTAAAGGTAGAAGAGAAGGGCTCAGAGTGGGGTTGGTTGAAGTTTCTAATAAACTGACCTGATTGTTTAGGGTTGAAGTTTCGCTGAGCATATGCCGCATTGAGCTCCATTGGACTAGATGAATCAGATGGATCATCTTGAAGTTGTGGACATGTGTCAGTCGGATGAGATGGAGAGTTGCAGATTCCACAATTCTTGATAGGTCCAGGGAATAGTGACTGTGGAGAAGATGAGGTTGGGGCTTTGGTAGCCACCGCTAGTTGACGCACAAGACCTGTAAGTTCACTCATCCACTCAGTCATCTTGTTGGGCTCTATGGATTGATTATCTTGGGCTTGTTTCACTTGAGCATGTGCTCGAGTATGGAATTGCTGCGTGTTTGCAGCCATGTTACTTATGAGATCTCTTGCAGCTGCAGGAGTTTTGTCAACAAGAGCACTGCCACTTGCGGCATCAATGAGAGTTCGCTCCATAGCCAATAACCCCTCATAGAAGTATTGGATCAGGAGTTGGTCAGGGATTTGATGGTGTGGACAAGTTGCCACAAGCTTTTTGAACCTCTCCCAATACTCATGGAGTGATTCATTAGGGAATTGACGGATGCCGCTTATTTCCTTTCGGATAGAAGCTGTTCGGGAAGCGGGAAAGAACTTCTCAAGGAAAAGTCTCTTCATGTCAACCCATGAGTTTATGGAACCAGGTGGGAGGTAGTAGAGCCAAGACTTGGCAGAATCCGCTAGGGAAAAGGGGAAAGCTCTAAGCTTGATTTGTTCTTCAGAAACCCCTTGAGGTTTCATGGTTGAGCAGACCACTTGGAACTCTTTGAGGTGGAGATGAGGATCCTCACCGGCTAGCCCGTGAAAATGAGGTAGAAGATGAATCAAACCCGATTTGAGTTCGAAGTCAGCTTCAATGTTTGGATATTGAATACCAAGAGGTTGGTAATTCATATCAGGGGCAGCAAGTTCTTTCAATGTTTGTTCCCTAGGATTGGCCATATCTAATTCAATTGGTAGGGCAATGATTGGTTCTTGAATTATTTGAGTATCTCTTATGTTCCTCCTAAGTTGGCGAAGTGTTCGCTCAATTTTAGGGTCAAACAAATCCGAGGGATTGTTTGGAAGGCTACGGGGCATTCAGAGAGATTTTGGAAGAAAGAGGAAGACGGGTTTTTCTTTGTATTTTTTCAGTTTATGATTTTTATGAGAAGACGGGTTTTTCTTTGTGTTTTTTTTTTCAATTTTTTTTTTAAAAATTTGTTTTTTTTTGTGTTTTCTTGACAATAACCAGAAACTAATGACTACTTAAAGCACCATCCCCGGCAACGGCGCCATTTGAAAGTGCGGCCGATTGTCGCCTATCGACCGTTCAAAGTTCTGGTGCTCTGCTAATGTGTATAGCAGCACTCGGGTCGAATCCTCAGTGATGGTACTTCGTAATAGTCGATTGTTTTTAGTTGATTGTATTTTGATTAGGGGGGTTTGTTTGCAGAGCTTAATTGAAATGATTTATGGATGATGTTTGATTTACCAAATTGATAAAGATTGGGGTGAGTTCATCATTGGGGAGTTAAGCATGTTATATCCTTGAGCCTTACTTTGTATTGCATTAAATTAACACCCATGTCATAAGTTGACGTTGATTGGAATTCCTAAGTGTGAAGGCTTTAATCCAAGCCTTAACTTAACTTAGGGTTCTAATCTCAATCAAAACTTATTTATGGTAGTGTATTTATGGTTCCAATAATCCATGGAAACCACTTGTTAAACAAAACATATCATTAATCCATGACATATTAAGTTTAACATACACAATATTAATTTAAAGAATACTCATCAAGCAAAACTCTCAATCAATTAACATCCCCAAATTATAACTCACCCCAATGAGAGATTTACTGAGCCATTTGGATGTTTAATAATCTGGTAATATATGTTTATGGTGATGAATTATAAAGAGAAGAAAAAGAAAGGGACAAGATAAGAGTAGTGTGCCGAACACACACACGAAATAATTTAAGAATCAAAAATGGAATTTCGATTGAATGAGGAAGCTTAAGAAGGGAAGGGGATTGAACTGAATTTAAACTATTTTAAGAACATTAATATTAAAATACAGAAGGTGGAAGAGAATAAGAGATATTGAAGAAGTAACTTGCATTAAAACAGAATTACAAAGAAAGGGAATTACAAGATTACAAAAATGAAGAACACAAAAGTAAGTGAAAAGAAAGAGAGGAGGAAAGGTCTCTCAAGTGAAAACTTGAGTTTGGCAGGTCCTCCCAAGCCTTTGGCAAATCTTTGGTCGTGCCAATATGATCTCCTCTCTCCTGAAATGCCAACCCCTCTCAAGGAGAGAAGGGGAGAGTATTTATAGCCCAAGGAGTGGACTGTTTGCATTCCCAATCTGTCCCTCCACTTGCTTCGCCAATTGAGCTATACAGACAGCCGAATCTTCAAATAAATTCTTCTTCAAAGTTGTAGACAATAATGTTGGCCGACTACTCTCAAAATTTGGAGGCATTTGGACAATTGGAGCCAAAGTTATGGCCGGTTGATTAAAAAAAGGTAAACTGTCCATTTCTATCCATTCTTTTTCGATGGCCAAAATGTGAATGGATTTTTGAACAGGAAGATGCCTTCAAATTTGAATTACTTCTTCAACAAAGTCGGCCGCCTATATCTCCTCTTTCACACTGCGAAATCTAAGCTCGATTGGAAGCTTACATCAGGAGATATGTCATGCATACTATACTGATTTTAATTCTCGGCCAGAATGGTGGGCTGGACTTCAAAGGTTTATTTGGGCCCCTTGTACTTGGATTTGGGCCATGCAATTTTTATCCAAGATGCAATGTAGTGTCCCCAGAATTATGGTGGAGATTGAAGGTCTTTGGACTTCTCGATTGAACCCAGTAAATCAAACTTCAAGGATGGTCCAGTTTGTTCACAGATTCTTTGGTCTTGTTTGTGAGGACCATATGACCCTTCAAATGGAAGAATTGGATCATGGTTCCTTATAATGAAATGTTGTATATTGAACGTAGAATCCTACAAAACAAGAACCACACAATTTGGATCAGTATAGTGATAGTTATAATTAAAACATTAAACTGACTCAATTTGACTACTTCTAAAAATGCTCAAATATTATACTTAATATTAAAACATTAATATTTCACACAAATTATGCACATTTCATATAAAATAAGTAAAGGGGGAATATAATAAGTTGTGAAAATATTAATAACATCAGCATTGGAAGTAGATATAGGTCCCACCCATCTTATAATGAATCCTTTCTTATGTGTGCCACATAATCATAAATCATACATCATCGCATAACACATGTAACAAAAATGGGATTCTTGAAACATCATGACATCATAAAACAAATCATATAAGGTAAATGACTTCATAAAAATAATTCCCTCAAAACATAATCAAATCAATGTAATAATAGGTATAAAAACAGAACCCTATATTATCTTAGATGGAAAATAATTTTGATAAAACACTTGAACTCCATTCTTGAGGAAAATATCCTTTCTTCTTCAAAAACACTTTTCTTTTCTTAACATGTCATACAATTATAAACTAAAATAAGTTGATTAAAATAAACTTGAATACTTGTAAATAAAGCTTCTTGGAAATAATGTTTTTAAAAATCCATTCATGCCATATAAGTTAAAAAAAACATTCTTCGTACCTTTGTCGGAAAAGTCAAAAAGTACCTCGTACGAAAAAACGACAAAATATTCCTTTCATATTCTTTACTAAAAACTCACCGAAGGGTAAAATTGGATTTAAACTATTGTAAGTGGATGGAAACAATATTACATATTGAGGGAACATGGATGTGGATGATAAAATACACCCCAGTAAATACTTACGAATAAACCATCTCGGATAAAAATGAGATTGTGATATTTCCCCTTACCTTAGGTCCGATTTGCTTTGTACGTGTCCGAATCTCCTGTATAATGGTTTAAATAATGTTATTGACTTATTCCAGAATCATACATATTGATATGATATCATATATGGTCATATCCTTAGCTTCTTGTTAGTAATATTTCATTGTTACTTGTTACTCGGGTCCTTCTTGCCTTTTGTTCTTATGCGTGTTTTGCCAAATAAATTCTTATTCTTCTTTTAAGGTTATAGATACCTTATATCCAGAATGGTATTAGTGTAACATATATCATATTTATTCATTCAATTTATTTATATAATTACTATGTAATGATGATCATGTAGAACGAGTCGCATCACATCGTGGAGACGGTATTCCGTACGTACGCACGAGTGATGATATCATTCCTATGATCGTGGAACTGTATTGGAGTATATATATATTATTTCAGTATCAATATTACTTTATAATAATCATAAATAGTTACTAATTACACCATTATACCCATCCTTGTAAGGTGATGGTGGAAAATAGATTACACCACGGCGTGGAGACGGTATTCCGTACGTACGCACACGCGGTGATTTCATTTTTCCGTAGGATGGATAGAAGGTGAATTAGGGTTGTTTCATATTTATAATAACATATAAGTATGTAAGTAATACTTATTTTATTACTTTATCATGAAACAAATAAAGAAGAAGAAGTTGAAGAAGAAAGAAATTGAAAAGATCGGTAATGGATATTACCTCTTCTTTGGAACACCTCTTTGAATCCTCCACTTAGGGAACTAAGATTGGTCTTTGAAGAAGACCAGGACCTCTAGGATTATTATAGGGAAGTTGAGAGGAGAAAATGGCAGGGGTTGGCCGAGCTTGAGTGCTCAAATTGGTGTGAGGAGGAGGGGGAGGAGGTGCCCTTTTATAAGGGAGGAGAGGGGCACCTTAGGAATATCTCAAAATATTATTTTATATTAAAGTCAAAGTCGGTTTATAATGGTTCCAAAGGGTATTATTTCGAAGCTAAAGTGGGGATGGGTCGAAATCCTATCAACCAATAGGATTTAGACAAGTTTAGGGTATTATTTTAACCTTATCAATTAAATTTAACTCTAAGTTAAATAATTTAACTTTTACCGTGTCTTTTTGTTTTCTTTCACTATATGGTTAATACACTTACTATAACATGCCAAACGAACCCCAAATTGTTTATTATTAATATATATATCCTTATCTAAGTCATTTGGCCGAACCATAGACTTTTAGGAATAAAATAACAATTAGGAATATAATATTTGATTGAAAAACTATTTTGTGTCAATTTTGACACTATTTGATATATGATTTTTTGTGAAAGTCATAACAGAATTATATGTTCGAACCAAGTTGATTAAATCAACAATAATATATCATAGTAACCTATAAAATTAGTGGAATTCATAAAAAGTCTCAAATTACATTTATTTTGGTGTTTATAACATCAATTATGTCAATATTTCATTAATAAGATAATTACTGCATCATCATTGTGTCATAAATAAATTAAATTATTTAATGTCTACAAATTACAAATAAAATACCATTATGTAGGAAATCTTTTTATATTTCTAATGAATATTTATAGTCTAATTTATCTTATGTATAACCCCATATTAAAAATGATTTACTTATTAAACTTTGATTTTAACTATTTTAACCCTTCTTTAAATAAATTAATAATAAATGTCCTAATCTAACCCAAGTGGGCCTAAATGGTCATATTTTATTCCTAAGTTTGTTTTTTGGTCGAATTAAACTTATCCAATAGAATTAGGACATGTTTTAGGGTAATAGTAATATCATTTTTACCCTTAGTTACCCTATTTACTATTAACCGCGGTAAAAAAAAGTAAAAAGTTACTATTCGCCAAAAAATTATTTTTATCTCATTGAACCACATTTTACTTACTGATATCAGCCGTGTCTGTCGGATTTTTGAAATTCCATTCACAGAAGCGGTAAAATTATGTTTTATGCAAAAATTCAGTTTTTAACCTACCACTTAGTGGTTTCACTATTCATCAAAAATTGAAAGTTTTCAGAAAAAAACCAAAATTTCACCCTAGGCTAATTTCGGTATTCCGAATCCAAAAATGAAGTCCATTTTGAAAAATAAAATTTATAAAATTTCAAAAAGTGGTTATTACTATTCATAACGGCTAGTTTTAATAATATTTTAATAGCATATCGTTGTTTAGTGAAACTCGGTATTGCGTACGACGCAAGCTATCGAGGAAGGTCGTGATTGCGTGTAAAGTAAGCCAAGCAAGTGTGTAGTGAAAGATTCCTTTGATGATATATAAAAACAAAATATTACTCATAAAAATCTCGGGTGTTACAAGTGACGTGGACGATGGCCTCGTTTCCGTCGTCATCAGTGTCTCCTCCCTTGTCGTGGAGGAAGATGAGGATGAAAAAAATGGGCCACTGATTCGACGTTCTTCGTCAGATAGTTGTCTTTCTTCGTTGAAGATGAAGTTATTCAAAAGGGTCTAGAGCTCTCTCCTCCAATTCTCAACACAACAAGCTAACCCAAAATAGAATAAGCTTCCCCTTATTTTATTTTACTTTTCCATGCATTCAAATTTACAAAATTCAAACACTTAAATAAACTAATTGATTAAAATTGTGTTGTCATGAATTAATGTGGGGGTGTGGGGAGAGGAGGAGTCACTTAATTCAAAAAGGGTTTAAATGGGGGGGGGGGTATCCGAGCTTTAAGGGAATGTGAAGGGTTGGGGCTCGTGCAGGTCCCACCCCATATTTATCCTCACATGGGTAATTAGGATGCTAGTGGGTCCCACCCTAACTTACCCATGTAGGATAAAACCACCATAGAAAAATAAATAAAATTGTACACAATTTTATTCACTTTTTATTTAATCCACATTTTTTAAAAACTCATCCAAAGATAATGAATCTTTGGTGAAGGTCCTATTAAGAAATTACCAGCATTGTGGTTCCATCAGCGCCCTCGGATTTCAATTCCTAGCACCAGTTCAAAGGATAGAAAAAGTCGCTCGTTCGTTCATTGAATATACCCGAGCTAAACTTCGGAAATCGATTACGGGCAAACCAGACCTTGGAATCATGTGTCGTTAGAAACCGAGTACTCGTAAAATCCCAAAGAATTTAAGATAAAATTTTCCTTGATATTTACTGGTCTTTACATTACTCCCACCTCAGGGATTTATGTCCCCATAAATCTACATCATAAAATAGGGAAACAAATGGGGGTACTGTGCACGAATTTGAGCCTCCCGCTCCTTTCTGCTCTCCTGGAGGTTCCTGTGCTGCCACCTAATTCACACTAGAAGATTCGACTGTCCACGTAGGACCTGCTCATGTACATCCTCGATCTTCATCGGGACCTCCAAAAATGTTTCCCTGTCATCGATGTCCAGATCCCTATGATCAATGATATGTGTCGGGTCATGCACATATCTCCCCAGCTGAGATACGTGGAAGACGTCGTGCACCTGGTGCAACTGACGTGGAAGAGCCAGGCGATAAGCCACCTCGCCTATCCTGCTGAGAACCAGGAATGGTCCGATGAAGCGTAGAGATAACTTGCCACCCCGGCCGAATATTCATAATCCACGTTGAGGTGAGACCCGTAAGAAAACGTGGTCTCCATCCTCGAACTCTAGTGGTCTCCGTCTCCTATCAGCATAGGACTTCTGTCGGCTCTGTGCAGTCCTCATCCGCTCCTGGATGATCTGCACCTTCTCTATCATAGCCTGGACCATCTCGGGTCCTACGAGTGCTGACTCCCCAGGGTCTATCCGGCACAGAAGTTATCTGCAAGGTCGGCCGTACAATGCCTCGTATGGTTCCATCCTGATGGTGGAGTGCTATCTGTTGTTGTATGAAAACTCCACTAAAGATAGGTGATCCTCCCAGCTACGAACAAAGTCGAGGACACATGCATGGAGCATGTCCTCAAGAGTCTGAATGGTCCTCTCCGTCTGGCCATCCGTCTGAGGGTGAAAGGTGGTGCTCAGGCATAGCTGCATCCCAAATTCCTCCTGTAACACCTTCCAGAGCCAGGAAGTAAAGAGAGCGTCTCGATCAGAGATGATAGATGAAGGCACACCATGATGCCGTATGATCTCCTGAACGTAAAGGAATCCTAACCTCTCTACTGAGCCCTGGTCTCAGATAGGTAAGAAGTGAGCCGACATGGTGAGTTGATCCACGATCACCTAGATAGAGTTGTGTCCTCTAGAAGTACGTGGAAGTCCCATCACGAAATCCATAGATATCCCATCCCAATTCCACTCCGGGACCTCTAAGGGTTGCACGAAGACTTCTGGTACCTGGTGCTCCGCCTTCACCTGCTGGCAGGTGAGGCATCGAGAAATGAACTCTGCCACAACCTTTGTCATACCCGGCCACCAGTGCTGTCTTCTGAGATCCCGGTACATCTTCACTACACATGGATGTACCGCCAATGGGGAACTGTGAAACACCCTTAGCACCTCCTCCTTTAATGCTACTGGTACCATGGTACGTCCCTAAAAGAGGATGACATGCTCCCCACCTTCAGAAAATCCATAGGGTGTCATCCCTGAGGAGATCTGAGCACGTCATGCCTCACAGTCAACATCTCCTCGCCGTGCCTCCCTGACCTACTGAAGTATTGGAGGAGTAACTGTGAGAGACTGTAGAATGGATACCCCATCTCTATCCACAATGGATATCTGCAAAGCGGCTAACTTCTCTGTTGCCTATCCAAGTAGCTGAAATCCCGACCTCCCGCTGAGATCATCAGCTACTACATTCCCCGTCCCAAGAGTGTAGACTATCCCAAAGTCATAGTCCTAGAGGAACTCGAGCCATCCCCACTATCTTAGGGTCAGGTCCTTCTGCGAGAAGATGTACCTGAGACTCTGGTGGTCAGAGTAGACTGTAAAGCGCACGCCCATCAGATAGTACTGCCACATCTTCAAGGTGAAGAACACTACTACTAACTCCAGGTTATGGGTAGTGTAGTTCTGCTCGTGCTGCCTCAACTATCATGAACCATAAGGGATCACTGCCTGATACAGTATCAGGACACACCAGAGTCCAGTCCCTGATGCATCGCAGTAAACTACGTACCCTACGCCCTCCTCCGGTAGCCTCATGATGGGTGCACTGGTCAATCTCTGCCTCAGCTCCTAGAAGCTCTGCTAACATCTATCTGACCACACGAAGGGTTTACCATTCTTCTTAAAAGATGAAAGTGGTGATGTAACTCTTGAGAATTATGGAACAAATCTCCGATAGTACCCAGCCAGACCTAGGAAACTCCACACCTCCATCACTCTCTTGGGTGGCTCCCAAGCTAGTACTGCCTCGATCATTGCATGATCCACCACAACTCCCGCCTCAGAGATGACGTGTCCCAAGAAGCAGACCTCTCGAATCCAGAACTGACACTTTGAGAGCTTTCCATATACTGGTACTCTCAGAGTGTGCCCAGTACAACCTGCAAGTGGTAGGCATGCTCCTCCTCAGTAGTCGAGTAAATCAGTATGTCGTCGATGAAGACTATGACAAATCGATCGAGGTAAGGCTGGAAGATCCTGTTCATGAGATTCATGAACACTTCTAGAGCATTGGTAACACCTAAAGTCATAACTAAGAACTCATAATGGCCATACCGACACCTGAAGGCCATCTTCTGCACATCCTCGTCTCGAACTATGAGCTGATGATTGCCTGACCTGAGGTCTATCTTCGAGAACCATAATGCTCCCTTGAGCTGATCGAAGAGATCATATATCCTCAGAAGCGGATACTTGTTCATCAAGGACACCTGGTTCAGGCGACGGTAGTCGACACATAGTCTCATGATGCCGTCCACCTTCTAGGTGAACAAAATCGGGGAAGGCCAGGGTGAAACACTGGGTCGGAATAATCCATTTCCCTGTAATTCCTCCAACTGTACCCGTAGCTCACGAAGCTCAGCGGGAGCCATTCGATATGCTGGAGTAGATATCGGTGATGTCCTAGGGTAAAGGTCAATATAAAAGTCTACTTATCTACGAGGAGGTAGTCCTGGAACATCGTCAGGAAAAACGTCTGCATACTGATCCACCAGAATAGGAAAACTCAGACTCCTCACATCCACTGCTCCTAGGATGAGACTAGCCAACTGATGGGTGATAGGCTGTCCTCTCCTCTGTGTGAGTCTATCCTGCACTGCAAAGGCTCCCTTCTCACCGATGAAGGGGAATATTCTCCCATCTGTGTGAACAGACCGAACCTTGCGCCTAATATAGTTGATCTGAGCATAGACCATAGATAACCAATCCATGTCCAAGATGACTTCGTAAGGCCTCGACGCCACTACAAAAAGATCCCAGCCGAAGCTCTCGCCTCCTAGAGTAATCTCACACTACTGGAACCAGTGTGTAATCGTCGAGTCTGCTCCCGTAGGAGTCTCTAGCCGTAAGGATCGATCCAATGGCTCTGTCAGAATTTCCAAGCTCCGAACAAGGGCAGCGGTAATGAAAGAATGACTCGCTCATGTGTCTATAAGAACTGAAGCAAGGGTGGAGTAGACAACAGATAGTACCTTGAGTCATCTCAGGTGCACCGTGTTCGTAGGCCTCCACTACCTGAATCTGATCCTGCCTGTGCCCGCCAACTCCCTGTGGTCGGGGTGGACCTCTTAGTGGTGGTGGTGGTGGTGGTGGTAGAGCCCCGAAGCATCGTCCACCACCTGCTGCCCAGCCAGCTCCTCCGACTGGACCACCACGGACGAACCTCTGCCTCTGCCTGGGCGGTCCCTCAGTCGTCTGCTGTTCCTCTACATGGTGGGTTGGGCAGTCACAAGCCATTTGGCCCTACCCACCGCATGCATAGCATTGCCTGCCTCTCGTATGACTGGCTCTACTGCATGTTCCCCGCACCTCCGAACCAGTATCCTAAGGTCTCCCACCTGATGGCCTAGTCCTCCTGGACCTCTCAGACATCTGTCTACTGCCAGCTACAGAAGACTCCTCTACGTGTCGCCCTGCGGTAGGCCACGCTGCTGGTGTAGGCTCAGCAAGAAATCTATCCACAATAAAGGATCGCTCCAATACTCCTGCCTGCGTTGGAATGCGGAGGGAGATCATCGAAGCTCTAATCTCATGCCTCAGTCCCTGATCGAAGGTCCGAGCCCAGAAGAATGGGTCTCGCACTATGTCTGTGGAGTAGCGTGATAAATCAGTAAATCTTGCCGAGTACTGGGCTACTGACATGCTGCATTGCCGCAGCTGAAGTAACTCCGGAATGCGCACTGCACGGAGGGTGGCTAGAACGAACTCCGAGAAAAAGAGGCTCTCGAATCTGTCCAAAGTAGAGATGCCTCATCATGAACCTGGAGCATCAGGCTCCACTATCTATATGATGATGCATGCAGGAAACTTGACGCAAGTATCACCATAAGGTCAGTTGGTGTCCCTACTAATCTGAAGACTCAGAAAATAGCCTCCAGCCAATCCTCGACTGCCTGAGGGTCCGTCTCTCTGTGGAACCTGGGTGGACTCTGTCGCTGAAACACGTTCAGCGCAATTAGGTGACGTGCACTCTCAGCTACTGGGGCTGGTGGCATCGGGGGCTCGGCAGGTAGAGGCACCACCGATGCCTCCGCTGTAATGGGGCCCTGCACCAAGATCTCGTCGCTCAGCGGGCTGCCATCTCTCACAAAGCTCAGAACCCTAGCTGGATGTCTTCGTGGGTCCATCTTGAGAAGAAACTGGTGCGCCACGGTTAATAAAGTATACCTGGTGAATTGACACAAAGTAATCACAAATAAAACTTTTAAATCACACATCGAATCAATGTTTTCGTGCACTAAGAAGGAAATTAGAAGTCAGGGTCCTGGTGTATGGATACATCGGCCACCGCACCAACACTGAACTCCCTGGACTGATAACTACACTCAATACTCTTAACACTATTGCTTCATAGAAGAAATTATCAGAGTCCTAAGTTTTGCGGTACAACCGACTCCTCTGATACCAATTTCTCACGACCCGTCCTTGGGGCCCATGTTGTGACTACCCTATGCTCGCCTTCAATAGGCCAGGGGCTGGCGACTATCACCAAAGACATAAATCCCGGTATAAGGGAAGGAATTACCATTATATAAGAAGAAAACACCACAGAGTACGCAAGATGAAGTAAACACTGAGTAATTTGAGTACAAAAGTAATTTATGGAAAGTAAATGGGCCAGTATACAAACCCAACTGAAAGTACAATACAACTGAGAAAAGGAAGTACAATAGTTGAAAGTAAAGCTGCAACCACCAAGTCATCCTCCGGAATTCCCACCTAAAGGGTGGGTAAAGATAGTATAGTTGGCTCCTCAGGTCCGGCCATCCGCTCTAAGTACGTCCCACCTAATAGTCCACCTCAGAATACTATCCCGCTCCACAAGCCTCAACATGATCAGCGATGTCCGTCGTCTACATCCAACACAACGTAGTGCGGGCATATCCCGTGCAGGGGTGAGTATACGATACTCAATAAGGACCCCGAGACCCCAGAAGGTCTCCCAAAATCCACAAAGGATAAACCAATGGAAATATACAAACACGATTTATCAACCGTCTATACCTAGGTATATTCCCATACATATACCTAAGTCATAAATTCCAGTTCAGCTCTAACTCACGAGCCCAAGTACTACCCAGTACACACAGGAAAGCACAACCCAGTCTACATAGGAATGTAAGACAATCATATCGAAGATAATGATTCAAAGTCAAGACTCAGCTCACATAGTTATACTACTCGCGAAGAGGGTTGGTGATGAAATATGTAGCCTCTGAATCATCTCCCCTGCCGAACCCACGTCGGATCCAAGTACAGAAGTCATCGCTGCCGAACCCACATAGGATCCTAGTACAGTAACCATCACTGCTGAATCCACGTAGGATACAAGTATAGTCTTCATCACTGCCGATCCCATAGAGGATCCAAGTACAGTTGTCCTCACTGCCGACCCCACGTAGGATCCAAGTATAGTCGTCGTCGTCATCACAGTCGCAACCAGCTCTTGGGTTCCTACACACAGCACGCTCGATTCTGGGAGGATCCTCTCCATGAGCCAAGGGTTTGATACATAAACATTCACGATGTCTATAGTTTATGTAGCACAAAGTTCCGTCTCACCATTAGGAACTTAACGCGATAGACAGCGCGTCAATCAGACGCTCGGTCTGAGAGATATTGGCTTTTCCGTCCCAGGGGCTCGGTTAGTTTTTAAGCTAAAACAACCCGACCATAATATAGCTGCATCCAAACCTGTAGTGGAGTAATCCAAAAGAACCGTCTCACTAAGTGGAAAAAAGGTAATTGACGGCACGTCATTCAGACGTCCGGTCGTTAAGTTATAAGCGTTTCTGATCCAAGGGCCCGGTTGGTTTCAGGTTCGAACCCACCCTGCCATACAAAACTTTCACCGAAACCTAAATTCTAATATACCGAAATGACTGTCTCGATCCAATGATCCCTACTCAACTGATGGTGCATTGATCGGAGGTCCGTAGCCCAAGATATGGGCGTTTGAACAAACCTGGTCCGAAAATAGGGGGTTTGGGCCCTGTCTGACCCGGCCCAATACCCCCAGGGTCGGCCCGAACCGGGTCGACCCGACTCGGTTCTGGGTCCGGCCTGATTGGGCGTGGTGTGGCGCGGCCCAGCCCGGCCGGGCACGGCCGCCCCAGCCCGTGCGGCATGCGGCCCTGCTTGGAAGTCGGTCGTAGCTCGGTGCTGGCCGATCAGGGCGCAAAGGGGGGTACCACCCCCTTGCTTCTGAAACAGAGGACCCGTGGGGTCCGCCCTATGTGCTGGTAGGTGGGTCACGAACCCCTGGTTTTCTAGAAAACGGCCGGCCTTTATTTCCAGCTGGTTGAGCCGTCGCGGGACCCTTCAAGGTCCCGCCTCATGGAGACACTGGCGGCCGGTTGTCCGGCCACCCCTGCCTCAACCGCTGCGGCCTAAGGCCACGGCTCTCATTCGACTAGCGCGGCGCGATGGTGCCCCACCCCTCCGCCGTAGCCTGCCCCGACCGCGGCCTCCCTTAGCTTCTTCGGCGCGGCGCGACGGTGCCGCGCACCGCCGCCGCGACCTGATATAGACGTGGTCCCTTCGGCCTCACCGCTGCGGTGCGACGGCGCTGCACACCACCACCGCGGCCCGCTCCGGCCGTGGTCCTCTTCGTTCCCGCGCGGTGCAACGGTACAACACCGCCTTCACCACAATCATCAATGATGGTAAACAAGGGAAAAGGGGAGGATAAATCAGCCGTGTTTGTGCGGTCTGATCTCCTCCCATTACGTTGATAACATTCAGCCAAAGTAAATGAGATACTCAAAGAAAAAAAAGAACAATTTTAATTCATTAAAATTGAACTTAATCCCTACCTCTAAAGGAATTCACGTTTGTCAAGATCCGCGGATGATGGTGTCATTTCAGTCTTCATCGGTGTCTCCTCCCTTGTCGCAGAGGAAGAAGAGGATGAAAAAACTGGGCCACCGAGTCGATGTTCTTCGTCGGAGAGTTGGCGTTCTTCATTGAAGATGAAGTTCTTCAAGAGGGTCTAGAGCTCTCTCCTCCAATTCTCAACACAACAAGGTAACCCAAAATAAAATAAGCTTCCACTTATGTTATTTTATATTTCTATGCATTGGAATTTACAAAATTCAAACACTTAAATCAATTAATTGATTAAAAGTGGGTTGGCATGAATTAATGTGGGAGCGTGGGGAGTGGAGGAGTCACTTAATTAAATACAAGGGTTTAAATGGGAGGTTTAAGAGGATTAAGGGAATGTGAAGGGGGGGGCTCGCGCGGGCCCCACCCCACATTTATCCTCACATGGGTAGTTAGGATACTAGAGGGTCCCAGCCTAACGAACCCATGTATGATAAAACCACCTTTGAAAAATAAATAAAATTGTACACAATTTTAATCACTTTTTATTTAATCCACATTTTTTAATAACTCCTCCAAAGCAAATGCATCTTCGGTAAAGGTCCTCTTAAGCAATTACCGGCGATGCGGTTCCATTGGTGCCCTCATATTTCAATTCCGAGCACTGGTTCAAAAGATAGAAAATCATGCTCATTTGTTCACTGAACGTACCTGAGCTAAACTTTGGAAATTGATTCCATGCACACCGAGCCTCAGAATCAGGTGCTGTCAGAAACTGCGTACTCATAAAATCATGAAAAATTTAAGAAAAAATTTTCCTTGAAATTTATAGGTCTTTATAGAATCGCTAGGTTTTTTCATTGATCATTCCCATGAAGATCTTATTCAATTATATCTTCATTGTAATCATCCATTAGAGAAGTTGAAGGTCATGAAAATCATTATTATATCAACACTAGCTAAAGAACTATCCATGAAAACCACCACATATTATCTCTCTATCACAGATTTTTTAGACAAATAAAGTGGTTTTATGTATAATTTAGGATGATATAAACCTCTAATTCTTAATGTACTTATCAATATTTAAATTTTTTTATTTTTAGTTTTATAATTTTTATTTTGTAGGATTTTCATTTTTAAACATTATTACTATTAAGTAATGATATTAATAAAATTTATTTAATAAATTAAATTAAGAATTCATAAATTAAGTAAATTAAATTCAATAAATAATAAACAAGTATCAGGAATAAAGACATAAATGTTCTTGATAAAATAATTATATTTTTTAAAAAATATTTATTTTAAATATATTTTTATAAAATATTTAAATATATCATAATTTGAGTACGAAATTTAATTAAATATATTTTTTATACATAAAAAATTCCATTAAAATCAATGGAATGATTCAAATATAGATATAAATTAGAATAAAAAATATAATATATAAATAGATAAATTTTGATAAATTATTTTTTAATGCAATGAATTTTATATTAAAATTAAGTGTAGTAACATTAAGAAATTTAATTTAATAAAATGAATTTTTCATTTGTAATTAATATATAAATATTACATAATTGGATATATTTCATTAATGGAAGAAAAAGGATATCTGGTTAAAAACGTGGCGTACCATGGTAAATAATAAAAGGGATAAAAGGGTTAAAATGATTTATAAAATATTATTATATCTCAAAACCCTATCTCAAATTTATATTTATTTCAGAAAAAACATAACATATTACCATTTTATCCACTATGGAATCCCATTAACTCCCAAAATAATGTTAAAAACAATTATAGAGTGGGTGTTTGAAAATATGTCACCCAAAATCACCAATAAAATGACACCTCTTCCACCACTCTAAACTAGGGTTGTATATTTGGACTAATTCCCACCAACAACCAATTATGGTGTGAGATTAACTATTAAAATGTTTCATTCCTTTTAAATAGGCTTAAAAATCAAATGTAAAAATCTCATGGGCTTAAGTGGACCAATATCAAAATATATGGGCCATCCCGGATGCCATCCTTTTTTTTATATCATCCTTTTTACAGTTTAATAAAAATTTTATTAAAAACTTATAGTCTATATATAATATATTTGATATTTAATATTCCATATTCATATGTTTTTTCTTTTTTTAAAAAATTGTCCTTAATTTTCATTTTGATATCATACTAACCTATGGACTAGTCTAATTAAAATAACTACAAAAAAGTCAAATTTTCAATGACTTCTTGAAATGTTTTCCTAAATGGATTGATCATGTATAATACCCAAATCTAGTAATATTTAGTCGATGTATAATTTATTACTTTAAAAAAGGTAGATGGGATCTCATCAAGGAATACATATAATTTTAGTGGTATTTAAGAACATGACATATTCATGATTCCCATATTACATTAGAAACAAAAAATAAAGATCATGAGACCTAATACTGCATCTTTGATGTTATTGATAATATTCTTCTTTATATCATTGATGGAGGACTATAATTAAAGTGTCAATGTAGATGCTTATTAAGGGTTAAGTATAGTAGAGTCTATAAAGGAAAATAAGGAATAATTAATATGACAATGTAAATAACAAAAAACACATGACATTTAATTAGTAACACGAGAATGATATTCATTAATGGATTATAATAGTTGAATTCTCAGTGAAGGAAGTACATATGGTTGGATTCCATGATTTCAAGAATCACGTTATATTTACCCTTAAATCCATGGGAAAGTAATGTTTAATTTATGGGTACATATTCATGAGAAACCCATTCAATTTTTCTAACTTATTTTTCTCTTGAGTCTTTTTTATTCCAAGAGGGGATATCTATAATCAGTCACCACTAATCATTGAATGTCTAATGAATTCCACATATATTAAGTGATAAATTTAATTCATAATCATTTATCATTATCAATAAATGAATTTATTGAGTAATGAATATTTTTTTTAATATTTTCCCTTTAAATCAAGTCACTCTCTTATTAAAACAATATATGCCGAAATGGTAAACAATTATGGCTATAATCATCTCCCTGATATAAAAGAATAATGATATTTAAGGGATATGTAATTTAAAAATAAATATTATCAAAAGAAAGATAATATTTATATAAAATGTTAATAAGCTCAAAATTAATCAATTGATAAGAGATGACCATGGGAAGATTATTTTTTTTAATAAAATAAAGTATTTTAAAGAATAGAAGTAAATACAAGACAATAATTTAAAAAAACTTCATAATTTATTATCATTGTAAAATGCATAAAATTTTATGGAAGAAGATAAATTCTATAAAATCATTATAGTGTTAGTAATTTCCTTTAGAACCATATATGTTAAAAAGAAGATATTTCTTTTGACTTTTTATACAAAATGTAAAAAATTTACCTTTCAAAAAAATTAAAAAGAATCCATGAATTTTTTTTAATTTCAAGGATAAACAAAAATATCTTTAATAAATATTTTTTTAATAAAAGTGATATTTAAATATTTTTTTAAAAATTATGTACATGATAGAAAAATATTGACAATCACAAAGATAAATAAGATCAGATTTTATTTTATACATTTCTATCAATGATTCAACTTCTTAAGAGAGGAAATAATGGATTAAAGCATTAAAACATTATAAATATCTATATAAAAATAAAAATAAATGGGATTTATGAATAAAATAGGGAAATATTCCTTTAATAGAAATAAAAGTAATCCCAAATAATTTACTTATAATAATAATTCTTACTTTTTTTGTAACATTTTAATTGCTTAAATATGAAATAGAAAACATGAAATAAAAATTCATTCACACTTAATAAATAGTTATTGATGTAAATTATATCTAATTTGTAATATATAGACCTTATAAAAGTAAATTGTGGAATAATACCAAATATTTCTCAATGGAGTATAAATTTTGATGAAATACCTTACCTCATGTTTTTTGTACCACATAAGTGATTTAAAACCCCTTTATAATAAATTTATAATTATTATAAATACATACTAGAATAACATAAATCTATATTATATCATATATAATCTACATATAATATTTTTTCACCCATTTTCAGTAATATATTATTATTATCACTATTTTGGGTGTTAACTACTTCATTTTTAATGTATGTTTTGATTTGGTAGTTTTGGTCAACGCGACTTGATCATGCTTCCACCCGCTAAAAAGTTTTATTAATGATATAAATATAATATATATTTAATATATATATATATATATATATATAAAAAGTCATCTATAAAATGTATATATATATAAATTAATTACATTGTTTGTGGAGATGGTAGGTTGTATGTAAACAGTAACATTATTTTCACTTTTTTTCAGATAGAATGAATGAAATGAAAATAATAATTAAAAATTTTAGAATATTTATTATGTAATATAAATAATATATAATATTTTAATCTATCATTATTATCATCAAAACAATGTGTAAATGAAAACCATGTCACATCACTTTATGGAGGTGGTAGTATACACATACGCATGATTGATATTATCATTTTCAAATGTATTGCAAGGGAAGAAGTATGATATGATAAAATAATTTAAGAAGAATAATTATTTCATAAATTTTCTATATATTAATTATTTCCATATTTGTAACAATCTAATTAAAATAGAAATTAATAATGAATTACATTGTTGTGTGGAGATGATAGGATATACGTATGCATGAGCAATTATTTCACTTTTCAGAGGATAGAAAAGAGATGAAATATAGTTTTATGATAGTAATAAAAAAATATTATTATTTTATTTTAGAAAAATTATTATTTTCCATTTTATTTACAATAAATTTAAATTAACAATAAAAATAAACAATCTTGAAAGGGATAGTAAAGGCTATTACCTCTTCTATTATAGAATACATTTAGATCCCCTATTAAAGACATAATGAATATTCATTTATGGGGATAAGAACCACAAATTTTTGGATATATCAGTTAGTAATATAATTATTTACGGTTTAGTTGATCAATATTTTTCAATGTGGTGTGAAGAAATAAAAGAAGGGATGCCCTTTTATAAGTGAGTGATGGGATATTCTGGGAATTTCATAAAGTATTAAATTTATATAATTTTTTAAAATGTAAGTAAAATAGATACAATTTTAGTATAATTTCATTATGAGTCTAAATAAACACATTAAATAATGTTTAGATAGGTTTTATTTGTGTTTTCACCCTTATCATTTAGTTTTAATGATCACTATGATTTTTGACAATTATTACAATATCAATGTTTTATACTCTTTAAGGGTCATGTTTATTTTTATAAAAGGTAAAATGACCAAAACATTTACCATGATTGATTTTTTAAGCCATATATAATTATATTCAAAAAATATTTAAATTTATAAATAATATTTATATAAATTAAATATTATTTATTATAAAATATCATTATTATTATTTGTTGAGAGATACATTTTATTTGGAACTAAAAAATGCTTGATACAAATGAAATTTGAATATTACAATTTAAAAAATACATAATATGTTGATTTTATCATTTAAATTCATGGGATATTATAAATATCTAAAACAATATGACTTTTATAGTTTTTGAATTCATTTACTTGATTTTTCTTCAACATGCACATGTACAATGTTAGCACTGCATAATAATTTAAGATAATTATTTCATAAATAAAAATTGAAAATAAATTAACATTATAAAAAAATTCATTCACCATACATATACCCATTTATATCTAATCATATGTGGTTTGTATCCCTATCACAATATTTTATAGTTATCAAAAGTGAGATAGTATTAATTTTGAATTTATCCTTTAATTAAATATTATAAAGGAACAAATCAATGATAAATAAAGAATACATATTTTAAAATTATATATGGTTATATAAGAAAATTATTCATTAAATTAAATAAATTGATGTCACAAATATATATTTAATTCCTTATCACATTATTTTTTTACCATAATGACCAAATATACCCATTACCGAGGAGATAAATTTTACAACGGACATTATTCCTAATGCATAAAAATAAAATGGTCCTATTTTGTAAATTTAAGAATATTAGTTATATATGTGGAATAAATTTTTATTAAATTAAATTCATATACATAATAAAAATTTATTTAAAATTAAACCCTTAAAATGAATGGCAAAACAGTTTAATAGAAAAATTTATTTTAATCTAAAAAACAAACATTTAATAAAATTATGTGAAATAGAGATCAAAATTTAATTATAATATATATTATATCCCATTAATACAAAAATAATTATGGAATGTAACTTTTTAAATTAATTTGTTTAATGAATAAAATAAAAAATTTCATAAAATCAGTCAATTCAAAATTCACAAAAAAATATTATTTAAGAAAATTCCATTAATTCAACCTATGATAACATTGTTTTGGAATTTTAAATAATTATTAGATAATAATATTTTAATATTTTTTTCATCATTATTTATAAATGAAATATAATCTATTAGAAATTAAATATACCATCAGTTGTTGGGGTGTTACGTTATTCCCCAATTATATGAACTTCACCTATGAAATTCATCACTTAGATAAAAAAAATTAAGGGTAAATTATCATCATAATATCTTTAGGATGCAATGTATATTAGTAAAATTAATGGTTTCACCATAATACTCTGACTAGGTTAATGGCTTTTTTAATTACATTATCATCCTTCGATCCATAATCTACACTAGTTGTTCCCAATAATACATTGGTATGACCTTTCAATTTAGTAAATATGATGGATCATGCATATAATCATTCAGGGTTGATACATGGAACATAACATGAATTTGTGGACATTTTTTATAATTTATATGGGTTATTATATTATCCCAATACAATTAATAATTTCATAAGGACTGATATATATAAAGATTAAATTTCTATTCTTTCCAAATCTCATAAAATTCATACAAGGTGATATTAATAAGAATACCACATCACCAACATTGAATAATAGATCTCACTGATGATTGTTAGAATACCATTTTTTACTTTGAGCTTGCCTTATGTGTATTTATATATATTTGATATTCTATTCTATTTCCTTTACTAGAACTGGTTCCAATATCTTTCATTCTATAACACCATTATGATATGTCTGTGTTCAAGACATCCTTTTATAGAGGGGTTTAAAAGGATCAATAAGAATTTTCATGAGATAGATATTATTGTAGGAATATTCCCTCATTGGATGTTTTTGATACAAACCATATTATTTTCTATAGAGAAATATTCCATCAAATTTTATGGAATTTGAATTGTCCTATTATACAAACCACGTGTCTATGGATAATAAGTGGAACCGAAACACAACTAATTTTCTAGTTCCTACTAAATTATTTTCCAAAACATAGTTATAATCCTCATATACTAATAAAACATTATTGAGAGTGTAACCCTGGAATATCGACACATTCATAACATATTACCATGTAGATTAAAAAATAGAGTAAAACTATATAATACTAATAAAATGTTCTAATTTCTTATAAACTTCATCTATAACCCAAATCACATTATTCTATTTATTTGTGTTAGTGTGTATGATAATGAAATTCTTGGTATGGTATTCTAATTTCTATTATTGTATAGTTAATGGCTATAATATCCCTTTAGTCATATTTTTCTCATCCTCAACTTTTTAACACACCTATTATTGGGATATACTTTTTGAAATATCCCATTTACTAGTTATATGATTTTAAATCCCTATACATCATAAAACTAATGATATTAATCGATAATGGTGAATTATGTAAATCATCTAATTGATTGACATTCCTGTCACTATGAAGTGAAAAAGATGTTTTTTTTCTTACTGTAGCATAGTGGTTGACCATGGTTTTCACATTTCAAGAGATTTCAAGTGGTTCAATTACAAATTATTATTCACCTAATCATCATTTTTTTGTTTGTATTTTGTTATTTAACGAAATTTTTTGTTTTGGGTATTAGAAAAAAATGAATTGAAAAAAATATATCCTAACCCATAGGTGCAGCATAATGTAGTAATAAATAATGGTCATGGTCTGAGGTTTTTGTTACTTGTGTTTCTTCATTATTAACATATTATTATGTAACAATTCAATTCTGAAATCAAAATTATAAATCAATAAACTTTAATTTATTGTGTTTAAAATATTATATTAATAAGATAATTCTTTAGGACACTAAATTTTAAAAAATTATATAATTAAGGTTAATGGGACACCTCGGTCTATTGTGTGGCACTCTCCGGGTCCTACAACCATCATATGATGCATCATATTCTAGATAAACTCAATTTCATAATGTGAATATTTTTTTTCAAAATATTGGGGAAAATTACATAAATTAAATAATTTAAATGATTTAGGGATTCATAATGTGGTGGATAACCACAAAACTCCTACACCTCACCCACATTCATAAGAAAAACATTTTAAAATCTGATGATACATTTTAGAATGTCGTTTATCCTCCCCCAAGGACAAGCCTCATGTTAGTATCTTATAATTATGATCATATGTATATCATGATAGAATTATGAAATAGATAAATATAAGTAGATATTATAATAATATAGGAAAAATTAATTAATTTTTTTCTTTTACAATGAAAAGAAAAAAAGAAAAACAAAAACAAAAAACACCCTAATAGTGAAACTGTGAAACCTTATATTTTCTAATTCTATCCCAATATCCCATTCAATTTAATTATGAAATTTTAAACACCCCATTACCATTAATCACCATATAAATGTGTTGTTTTTTCATATTGGGTCATCAAAGGGACCTTAAAGTGATTAATGTCTTTAATTTATTCAAATTATCCATTTTCTAAGATTGTCTAAGATATTAATTTCATGAATTATGATTTTATGATGTGAATTATTTTAGGTTTAAAAACCGATAATATTTTTAATGGATTAATTCATGTTTTTAATTGTTCATGTGTGTGTCACAATATAAAATATAGTTGTCATGACATAAGACATGATTTATTTCCTCGAGTGGGCCTTCAGAAATTTATTAATTTAGGGAATTCTTTAAATTTTATATTTTGAATAGTACATTCCAATCATCGAATTGTTATAGAAAATATATCCAATTTAAATAAAAAATCATTAAATATAATTTCTAGGCTGATATGTGACTTGTAATTTATCAATGAATATCATCTATGTGAGGAAATAATAAACAATTAGCACATTTTCCATAAATTCATATAATATTCAATAAATTAATAAAATAAATAAATTTATGAAATAAATCATTCAAACTATATAAATAATGTTCTTAATATCAAAATTAATGCACAAAATATTTATCTATCAATTCCCCAACACATAGAGAGTTCTTTTCCTCAAACATGTTATCTTAACAACCTCACATAGAGACATCACGTTATATATATATTTAAATTTCAAGATTTCTAAACCAAATGTTTTTCAATTTGAAATTTTTCACAAAAATAATTCCTAATCTAATTAACCATAACTCAATTAAAGTGTAGCAAAATTATTTTTAATTGTATTTATGAAAATATTATATCCCATAGATGGTTTTGCATAATTTGTATTATTAATTTATATGACCCTTGGAAATTATACTAACTAGAAAGGGAAAGTTAGTTAGTATCTTGCATCCTCCCTAAAAATTCCACCATGGGGGTGGTTTCTTTCCTCCATAACTAGTAATAGGGAGACATGTTTTTATGCGTATATTGTGTAAGGGATGTGGGATCATTTTTCACCTCATACTCATTCTAAATGTTATCCAACTCTTGTTGATCTCCTATATGATTATTATAAATCATTTACTCATCATCATAAATATCCTTGATCTATTCTTCGTAGGTTTTAATTATTTTCTTGAGATTGTCATGATCAAGAAATTCTTCAATTACTGCTTCAACCTCTCGGATTCCTTTTAAAAAATTATAGATCCAATGGTATTTATTCCCTAGACAATGGTTTTTGAAGATAATTTATAACATGATTAAAAAATCCCTCACATTTATGAAATTATAATCCATGATCCTTTCCCTTATCCATCTACCACACCAAATATAGTAGTCTATCAGTCTGTTTTAATAGCCCCTAAAAAATAATTTCATATTCTTATTCTTGTAATTGTGGGTTGTTAGTCTATACAGATAAATTGTAATTTGGGAAAACCGTTTTATATTATTTGGAAAATGTTTTAATAAAAAATTAATTGATTTTAATTTTTGGAATAGAATAAGTGAGAGAAA
Source organism: Viscum album (assembly GCA_963277665.1). Taxonomy (NCBI): domain Eukaryota; kingdom Viridiplantae; phylum Streptophyta; class Magnoliopsida; order Santalales; family Viscaceae; genus Viscum; species Viscum album. The sequence continues at coordinate 712,507,913 of OY728162.1, forward strand.
AACATGTTATATACCTAACAATGACACAAATTTTTTTCTTGCCTATCATATGGTGGTATAAAAGAAACTTTTTATTTCATTGTAAATGAAATTTAGAGATAAGGTTATCTCAGTTAAGGAACATTTTTTAGGTTCATTAAATGACTCTAATATACCTAATATAATTGATTCTATCGTTATTTTTTTTTTAAATTTATGTTTTTGAGTTTTGAAAAAACAATTAAATGAAAAAATAAAACATGTGTATCATTAAGAAGAAATATAATGAATTTAGAGATATTTTTTTGGATTCATAGGGTTTTTTACATTGGTATCTTCATTATTCATTCATTGTTGTTTAAATTTAGTTCAATAATTCAATTATGAAATGTAAAATTGTCATAAAATATTTCATATGTATAAGAATTAATTCGAACACTAAATTACTACTAATCCTTTAATAAAGAATAATTCCATACCTAAATAGAAAATGTTGATGTATCATGGACCCTGCTCAATAATAAATCGTTTTATCTAATGGATAAATAGAACTCCATTGTATGGAGATAATTTTCAAATAAAAAGATGGGAATGCTGAAAATTAAAAAATATAAACTAGTTTGGGTATTATTTCATTGTGAAAAAATCACCAAACTTGTATACATTCACATAAATAATAATAAATAAATAAATAAACTACCAATTAAATGTGAAATCAATTTGTCTGGTTACGAACCCTTCCCCTAGGCCAAGCCTCATGTCAATTTCCCATCGTTTCAAGTGTAAGACATCTTTGTAAAAATAGGGTAATAAGAAAAATAAAGAGAGAATTGTAGAATTTGTATAAATTTAATTAAAATAATGATGAGATATTTAAATTGAATATAAATGAAAAAAAATAATGTAATAGAACACTAGTAGCATAGCCGTAGAATACTAGATTTTTTAATTCCATTTCAATCCACTCGGGCTATCTATTTATTTTATTCCATCTACTAGAGTTCATTAATCACCTAATAAATTATTATTTTTTTATTGGTTATAAAATAGTCTTAGAATTTCATTGCATCATTAATTTCATCATATAATGTGTTTTCTAGGGCCATCCAAGAGTTTTATCCCATGAATAGTGATCTTACAAGGGAAATTATTCACGTCTGAACACCAGAGAAAACATATTTATGGATAAATTCAGATTTTCTATCATTAGATTTGGTGAAATAGTGTGTCATACTTGTGTGCAACAATGACACATGATTTAAGACTCATAGGTGTATTATTCTCTTTATGTTTTGATTCATGTAAGGAACCCTTCAATTTAACATCAGGAATATCATATTCAGGATATGATTATGTATTTTCAAAAATTTCATCCGTATTTCATCCTTATGATTAAAATTTGAGTTATAGGTTTATAGATTCCCTACGCTTTTAAAATTTCTATTACATGATTTTTAGAATAATTAATCATCAAATTACAAGCCGAGGATAATAAAGTCTTGTGTATTCGGATGATTAGGTATATGAAATTGGAAAGAAAGAAATAGAATAAAGAATATTGTTTTAATAATCCATAATGAGATCCTAAAATCAATTGATCTCTTACAAATTAATAGGATAACTTATAGAATACCTGAACAAATATAATGAGCTAAAATCCCAGTAGGTGTATAAACAAAGAAATAAATCAAATAACATGGGTTTGAAGGAATAACATGATGACCTAAAAAGGAATGAACATGAATGAACATAAAGAATCAAAACATGTGGATAATGGGGACATGTAATCATGTCATAATTAGAATTTTTCAATAACACACAATATAACATAATCCAGAGTCATGGATAACTGCAAAGACTATTACAAAGGGCGAACAAAGACCCATAAAGTAATTTTTTTCACTCCCTATCCCAAAATGATGCCTTAAGATCATAAACATCACCCAATATATTGGAGTTCTATGTAAAAACACCCAAAATATCATTTTCATAAATTTGTATTCCACAATAATAATAAAAGATAATAAATAAACATAAGGGTTACCCATGGAAATAAATGGGTATCAAAATCATGTCATAAAATATAACAATTGAGCATATGAAAGTTCCATTTAAAGAGAATATTTTCAACATTAAAGGAAAATCATTATGTAACATAATCTTATATGATGATAATGTATGTTCAACTAAAGCAAAAACATGTAAAAATTGTTTTTAAAATATTTAAAAATGTGCCACTTTGGAGTGGTGTAAGTGAAAATTTATATGTTTCTTTAAAAAGGAGAAGTCATTATTATTTTTATAAAACCAAAAATGAATCAAGATAGGTTTTAAAGATAAATTTTATTTAAATAATGGATCACAAAAAAAAATCATTGACGGTACATGAAAATGAGTAAAAATTTGAGATGCTCTCTTTAATCGGGCATACCTATCAGGGGAGAGGTGAAGAGAACCTTATAAAACATGTATTTAGATAAAAAGGATAGATAAAATGAGTTGGATATATGTTTTTATAAAATATAAAACTAATTTAGAAAAATTTTATAAAACAAATTAATAATTACATTTATCTAACGTTTTATAACATTTAACCCGAAGGACAAACAATTGAGGTTCAGAAAGATTCCCTTACATTATATCTGAAAGTGTTCTTCACCTGAACTCAAAATTCAGGATAATAAAATATCATATATTAACTAAATAATTAATATCATTTTCTGAATATATTTTATTTTTTATAATTATATTACTTTCATTCATTTCCATTTAGATTAGTTATAAGTTACAATTTCATTGTTCGTGAGTGTTCGTTTGCATGGTTTTCTTGATCGGTACACTTGTACGCATGTATGGATGATCAAGTAATATGAAACTAATCCCCCATGATTGAAATTATTTTTTATTAAAGGATTTAGATAATATTAAACTGTGATATTATTGGTTTTGTTATTTTGGGAGGGGATGAATCATAAGATAAAATGTTAGTAATAACCATTTAGATTATTTTGGAATTTTTTGATCACTACCATCTAGTTTTATCTTAATAATTAATATTATGTATATATAATGGTTCAAGATTATTAAATATTTGGTAATAAAAATATTATAATCTTTATTAACAAAAAAATTGTCTTACAAATAGCCATGATAGTGGAATTGAAAAATAAAAGAAAGTCCTCCATGAAGGAGGTAAATCTGTACCTCTGAGATGATGTTTTCATTTATAGAATGAAGGATAACCGAAGAGAAATTATGATTGGTTGTTCATTAACAAAAAAATAATGTATATAAATGATTTTATAGTTATCATGTAACATAGAAAATGAGAGGATATGAGAAGAAAAGAAGAGAAAAGGAATTTAAAGGAATTTAATAGAAAAATTAATGAGGTTTTTACATCTTGAATTCTTCTGCTTGAGAACCTCAATAGGGAATTAGTTTTAGCCCTTTTTTAGACCAACACCTCATAAACATGGGAATGAGTTTTGGAAAGAGTATTTCACATAAAATTTACAATATTCATGGCATAATATGTGTGAGGAGAAGGGGTAGTGAAGAGTAGTATTTATAATGGAGAAGAGGGGTGATTTTTAATTATTTTATTAAATGGTTTATTATTTAATCTCAGGATGTAAGGTTCAATGATTACATGAAAATATAAAGTAAATAGATAAGTGGTTATCAAGGTTATGGTTTTTTACATCAGTGATTATCCATGTAATTTTTCATTTAACTTATAGTGTATATATATCACTAACTAAAATATTTTAATACTCAGAAATAATTAAACTATTTTAGAAAAATCCAAACAATTCACCCAAATTGTTATTCAATGTATGGAATTAATAAATGAACATGATTTTATGAAAATAAATTTCCAAATATGAGAAATTTATTTTTACAATAAAATCATCATTTACTAGAAAATTACTGATTTTAAAATTATAACTACTTTTATGACACATCGAATAATTAATAACAGTATCATAAAATTAATATACAGGCATTAAACAAAAAAATATCAATTAATTAATATATTTTATGAAAATAGTTTTTTAAAAATATCTCTATTATTAAAAAATTGGTAAATAAATATTTATTATTTACAAAAACATCATCTCTTAATATGACATTTTAAAAACATTAATTTACTTAGACAATGATAAAAATATATCATATTTTCATTTATAAGATACTGAAATTTTCATCATACTTGTTTTGTGGGGTTACAATTATATTGGCCAATTTACTTTTCATAATTTTCACATTACTATTCTAATGGACATGTTGATATTCCATTTATTTTGTTTACCAATTTCTATAAATACTACTTATTTCATTCATTATTAAATTATAAAGTCTTCATTATGTGATCTATGATATTTTATGTAATTTATACTGTATAAAATTATTATATGAATGGGATTTCCATTGATAAAATTCAAGGTCGTTATATTCTTCCCCCCTTATTAAAATTTTCCATTAAAATTTCTATTTGCAGACTATGGGTAAACATGTTGAGGGAACTTATCCTTCATCACTTCCTCTAGTTCACATTCTACAATTTTATACTTATTTTTCAGCCATAGTAATTTTACTAGGTAAATGGTCATTTTCAATGAACATTATCTCTATTATCGAAGCATGTCACTAGTTCCTCCTCATAAGAGAAATCATTCTCTACTTGATTCACCTCATAATTATGAACATGTGAGGGATCTAATATGTACTTTCTCAAGGGGAATATGTGGAAAACATCGTGTATAATAGACAAGATATGTGGAAGTGATAGTCAATTGTCAACATATTATAATCAACAATGTTGAAGGAGTTGATGTACCTATGACTCATCTTTCATTTCTTACCAAATCCCATGATCCTCTTCCATGGACATATGTAGAGGAATACCTTTTATCCAACATTAATCTCTACATCACTCAAATTATTGTCTAAAAAAATCTTCTAATTGTATTGGGATTCCATGATGTGCTTCAAAATGGTTTTCTCATTTTAAAGAATTTCTTCATCCATTTAATTCTATAAAAGCTTATTTTCAATAACTTCATCCAAGCATGCATGTGTTCTACATATATTCTAATAAAGGACTTCATATGTAGAAATTTTGAAGCTGGAGTAGAAACTTTTGTTGTAGGATAACTAAATAGGGGAATATGTTGGTCACATCCTTATTTGAGGATTATATATAATTTAATGAACATGTATTCTAATGTATAGTGGTCTATTCAAATTAAACATCAGTTTGGGGATAACAAGCCCTACTTAATTTCAACCCAGTGTTTAGAGCATGTTTCAGTATTTTCCAGATCATATAGTGGAGTCTCAAATCTTACCTAGATAAAATAGATAGTGAAACTCCATAAATCCATACAACTTCTCTGAGGTATATCTATGCATGTTGATATAGTTGGAACTCCTATCGAATAGTGAAAAAGTGATCCTCCATTGTAATACGATACAAGAAAACCCATATAGCATTGTTTCCATTGGATGTATTTTAAAATGCAGTGTCAAAGTCTAGGTGATGTTTTTTTACTTCCACATTAGTATCGGTAATGTTTTCATCACCCTATTCTACATTTTCCTTTTCTGATGTCAATTACTAACATATCAGGAATGTGATATATATCCAATAACATCTTTATTCATATTATCCCTCCAATATTTCCCCCAGAGGTCATGATGAATATTTTTTCTCCTTGTGTGAATAGAGAAGGTTCATCTTATCGATTCATTCTTAAGGCCCTTCTTTATATGTGGATTGTATGGCATAAATAATCATGACCCAAATCTCATGACTCATTCCTCAGCCATTTTGATCTCTGAGGATTTTCATTTTCGGGAAGCTTCTAATTTTTCATAAATTTCTACATAATTTCTCTTCGAATCCTTTATTTTATAATGAGGGGTGGTTGAGAAATAATATGAGAAAGGATCGATGGTGTTCCTTCCATATTTATTCCAATGTCTATCCATTAAAAATATAATAATATTGCATCCCTCCATATTTTCAACATTCAAATAGATGTAGGATCATATCTACTTATAGGATCTACAATAATATTTTTTTCTGGGATAATAGTTTATTTAGAAGTCATAATCTTTAATAATATCTATGTATCACGTATTATGATTAGTCTATGTGAATATATATTTGAGTATGTTAGTATTATTAAATATCCCACACATCTCCCCATAAATATAATGTTTCTATATTTTAAATGTGATGATCACAACCACCAACTTTTGATCGTGAATATGATACTTTTTCACAATAATTTCCACTACATTGAGGTGTAAGATATCACTTTATCATTTACCTTTATTACACATCCTAATATATTATTTGAAGAATTTATGTATATGAAAAAGAGTTCCCCACTTTTTGGTAGTGCGAGTAATGTTATAGAGATAAGAATAGTTTTAAACTCATTGAAGCGCTATTCACATTCCATCATCTGGAAAACCTTCACTCCTTTATGAATTAGCTTGGTTATTGGGTTTGAAAATTCAGATAGGTTCTTCAGAAATCATTGGTAATACCAATTATACCAAGGAAACTTTGGATATACTTTAAATATTTTGGCCTCAGACACTCTTTGATTTCCAATGTCTTGGAAGGGTCCACAGATATTTCTTTTATGGTGATAATTTTCCCAAAGAAAGATAAATACTCCATCCAAAAATTTAATTTTCTATACTTCACATAATGTTTATCAATTCAAAAAGTCTTTAGCACAGTATTCAAATTCACCTTGTGTTTCTCAATACTCTTGATTTATATCATAATCTCAATAATAAAAACTACAAATCATATGCTGGGGTAATATATAAAGACTTTATTCATTAAATACATGATCTGTTTTTAGAATTGGTGATTCCAAAGGGAATCACCATGAACTCATAGTATCTAAACCAATTATAAAAACCAGTCTTAGGAATATCTTCTCTTTTCACCTTTAATTACTGATATCTCGATGTTAGGTGAACCTTTGAGAAATACATGGCCCCAAATTGTTTATTGAACAAGCCATAAATCCATCTAAGGTGATACTTGTTCTATCTCTTGATATTCTTGGCGTCATGATCATCAATACATAGTTTTATTGATCCATCCTTCTTCATGATGAAGAGGACTGGTGCACCCCTTAGTGAAGCACACAGGCATATAAAAACATTATTTAGATTATCCTGAAACATATTCTATAGTTCATCTATGTTAATGGTGGACATTATATAAGGAGTTGTTGATATAGGTCAAGATCCATGAATACGTTCAATTGAGAACTTAACCTCTTGATTAGGAGGAAGAACATTAAATTATTTAGGGAATATATTTGTGAAATCCCTCTTAATGGGAATTTCAATGCGAATTCTTCTCTCAATTTTCTCAATAATTTGAGAAAGATATGATTTTTATTATGTAAATAATATCAATAATTGAGATTATAATTCAAATAGAGATTCATCCTACTCCATATAATTTTTGAGAATCTGAGGATAGTTTTGGATGTGATGAGCGATCTCTCTTTCTCGACAGTTGATTTTTTCATTTAATAATTGAATCCAATCCATGACCAATATAGCATCAAACAAGACTAAAGGATGTAATAATATATTTCCTAGGATGTAAAATAAAAAACAGTAAATTTGGAAGAGTTATAAATATTTGGATGAAATAATTTTCCCATTTGATGTTCTCATAGATAAATTTTCCTCTATTTTTTGGGTGGTGTTTGAATAATTATACTCAACCTGACTGATATAAAAGAATGCATAGAACCATAATCAAATAATACATAATATAATCATGAATGAATATCTAGTGTACTTTTCACCTCATCATTTTCATGTTTTATCTCAGCATTAGTGATAGTATATGCCCTTCCATGTTGCCTTGGAGGCTGTTGTTATTGATTTCCTCCAAAAATTCTTGGGTTTTGGAATTGACATATATAATGACCACATTACATGTATTTTAAATACTACACTATATTATGGGTATTTATTTGAACCTTCCATCATTATTTCGAATTTGTGATATTTTTCATATCTCTTTGTTGGTTATTTGCTGGATGCCTATCTATTCTACATTTGGAGAATCTATTGGCTCCCTTATAGTTTATTGGTTGCATCTTATCACACTTTTTTTAGGTGTGATGTTGGGTTTTCATTCCATTTAGGATTTATCTATTAATCCACACATATTAGAGAATATTTTTATCCATTTCTCTCAAGGACCATGAGACCACTAAGAGTCTATGATTTCCATTTTTACTTAAGGGAACAACCGACAATCTCATCATAATTGTTAATGTTTGGAATCACCAATTATTTTCATAGAATCCAGTAAATTCTACAAAATATGTGATCAACCATGATTTTAGTATTCATGAAAAATCCATAGTTATATCATGTTAGCCTTGCGAATTCATCCTTGTAAGCTCAAATGGACTCATATTCCTTTTTATTCTGTATTAGGAACCCCATTTTCATCTTAAAATGGAGGGTTCAAAGAAAATATTTATGAAAAAATATTTTATTTAAATATTTCCATTCCATGTAATCAATTTCATCCTTAGACTGTCTGTTCCAAAATTATTTCCACCCCATATCAATAGCCATATCAAAATGATTGATTCCCCGCACAACATTCTCTTCTTCTGGTCACTAGAGTACAAAAAATATTTTCTCAATGGTGTTCATCCATTGATCCATGATAATGGGATCAGATAATCTGTAACTCCCCAACCCCAATTACCCAGAGTGAGTGCTTTATTAAATAACATTGGAATGATACAATGAATCATGTCCCGAATGACTGATCAGTTTAGTAGCCTTAAAAGTAATAGATACATTAATAAATTTTAAACTAAATCAAGAAATAAAAAAATCTACAACATTTTATCCCCTTTTGAACACACCTATATCCTTAGCCTATCAATGCAGGTCAACCATAAAATACTACTTCACATCCTAGAAAAAATAATACATATAAAGGGGTTAGTTCAGATGCTCAGTAAGGATTACAATATAGCAGAAATTATAATAAATAAGAATAAACATTTAAGGGAATGTATAAGACTAAAACAAAATCATTTTAAACATTAACTTCAGTTTAATATGGAAAAGATAAAATTAAATAATTCCATTTACATATTCAAATGGATATTCTAGTAGTCTAATAATTACTTGCAATAAATATATAGCCTCTTTCCAAATAATTGAGTGCCTAATGCCAGACTTTATAGCCACATAGTGAAGCCAATGTGCCAAGACACTAGTTTGTCTCAAGAGACTTATCGATGCATCGAGGAGCTATAACGGGCTCCACATGTCACTTACTATGTCCAATGCATTCCTCATATTAAAAGTATTAAACATAACATAAACATTCAAATTAAAACTAGCATAAGAAATGTCAGTATTTTATCCATAAACCATGAATGGTATAAAAATAAAAAATCCATAGTCAAATATATCAAAAAACCTTCAATACAAAAAGGAATATTTGTATCAAAAATAAATCAACATCAAACAAGTTTAAAATCCATCAGAGAATGTTGATATAGATGAAATCCAAACTTTTTGAGAGAAATATCACTTTCTATTTTGAAATAATTTAGAATTCGTGTAATTATAAAAGAAAAAATTTATTTTAAAAATATTCTTATATGCCTGTAATGGAATATTCGAAGATGTTATAATGTCCTAAAATAGCCGCACCTTCCGTATAAGTTTAAAAAAATTCTTACCATAATTATGTCGAAAAGGTTATAAAGTTCCTCATTTGGAAAATGATGGAAAGATTCCTTTCATAACATATATTGTCAAATAAGGGTATAAATTACTTAAAACCATTTCCTAGTCAATAGTGAAAATGTTTTCAAATACAGTTTTAAGAAAACATGGATGTGGTTGATAAAGATGTCCCAGTAGATACTTACGTAAAAACAACCTCGGATAATAAAGAGATTGCGAAATTAACCCTTACATTGCACTTTTCCTTAGTCAATTGTATTTGAACCTCATGTATAATATTTAAAACATTGTTATTAAATTAAACAATAACTATATACATAAATATGATATCATATATGAGCCTCTAATTTTTCTTTTTTGATAATATTTCAGTAGTATCATCATTTCGGGTGTTAACTGATTCGTTTTCCATTATATGACTGGTTATATAAGCCATGTTTTTATGGGTAGTATGTATTTGATTCATATACATAATAATATTATGTTCATAAAAATTACTTTTTAATCATAAAAAGAAAATTATTCATGAATGATTACGAGGGGAATTAATCTAATCTCATTCGTGGAGACGGTAATCCGTACGTACCCATGAGCGACAATATCATAATATTGATGGTGAAATAGTATATAATTGGATGTTATATCATATATATAGAATCATTAACAGGTTATATTTAATATTTACATCAGTAATACTCATTATTATACCCATCCAAATAATGAAGTGTATGAATAATCAACTAAACCCCGACATGGAGACGGTAAGCCGTACGTATGCACGTATGGTGACTTTGTCATTCATATAATGTATAGAATAATGAATATGGTTGTAAAATTTTTATAACAAAATCACAGTATATAGAATATAATAATGTTATTATTTTATAATGGAAACAACAAAGATAGAGGAAGTGGAAAAATAAAAGAACTTGATAGAGGTGATGAAATATTTACCTCTTCTACGAGTTCTTCCTTTTGATTTGATCCCAAAGGCTCTATATGTTGGCTTTATGACAAACAAAAGGACTCTAAAATTAAGGGATGAATGTTGGGAGGATAATTGGGTAGGAGTTGGCAGAGACAAATGGATTTGGAGGTGTGAAATTAAATGAAGGTGAAATACCCTTTTATAAGGTAGGTGAGGGTCACTTTAGGAAAAGCAGGAAATATTATTTTATAATAAAATCATATTCGGTTTCTAATGGCTCAAAATGATTTATTACAATTCTAAGGTTGGTATGGGTTTAAAAACTTTCAACGAAATTGTTTTAGATAGGTTTAGGTCACTATATAAACTTTATCTTTTAGATTTAACTCTTAGTTAAATAGTTTGACATTTACCATGTCTCTTTGTATTTTTATATTATATGGTTAATAAAATTACTAAAAACTTTTTAGAGAACCTCAGGTGGTTCACTATTAATATATATAACCATATATATGTCTGTTGTGTGATCCTTTCCTCTTTATGAATATTATATCAATTAATAATATAGTATTTGTTTTAAAAACACAATTATGTCAATTTTGACACTCTTTAGTATTTGGTTTTTGTGAAAATCATAACAGTATGATTATTAGGAAATTAATTTTTTAATCAACCCTAACATGTCATATTAACCTTATAAATTTTTGTAATTCATCAAAAGTCTCAAATTACATTTATTGGGATATTTATAATATCAATTATTTTAATCTTTCATTAAAAAGGTAATTACTGCATCATCATTGTATCATAAATAAATTAAATTATATAATGTCTATAAATTATAAATAAAATACCATTATGTAGGAAATATTTTAAGCTTTATAATGAATATTTATAGTCGAATTTATATTGTGTGCAACCCTATATTAAAAATGGTTTAGATATTAAACTTTGAATTTAACTCTTTTAACTCTTCTTTAACTAAAATAATAATAAATGTCCTAATCTAATCCATGTGGACCAAAAAGTATCATATTTTATTCCAAAAGTTTTTTTTGGTCTAATTACACTTATCAAATAGAATAAGGACATGTTTAGGATAATTATGATATCATTTTTCCCTTAATTACCATATTTATTTTTAATAGTGGTAAATAAAAGTAAAACGTAAATATTCAAAAAAAATTATTATCATATTAATGAATCTAATTTTACTTGATGATATCAACCGTCTCTCTCAGATTTTTGAAATTTAACTTACATAAGTGGTAAAATTAAGTTTTCTGCAAATTTTTAAATGCTCCTAGGAGGTGGGTAAAAGAAAGTAAAAAGTTCAAAAAAATGTTATATATATAAACTTATTATAAAACGACTCCAATGAATTAAATTGAACTTATATAGGTATTATGTATCTATTTGGACCTTAAATAAATTCAAATAAAACAAATAATTATTTAAATAAAAAATTTTGTTTTCACCAATAATGCAGCGTTTTTCAGTATTCATAAATAAATTGAAAGTTTTCAAAAAAAAAACCATATATTCACCCTAATCTTATTTCTATATTCCAAATTCAAAAATGAAGTCCATTTTAGAAAATAAAATTTATAAAATTTATAAAATTGGGTACTACTATTCATAACATCTAGTTTGATTGGTCGTGGTGTGTTAGAATCTAGAAGTTGCATTAGATGAATGTTTTTTGAATTATTCAAAGGGAAACGTATTGTGTACTCTTTGGGTGTTACATTCTCCCCTACATAAAATAATTTCATCCTCTGAATTTCTAGAATATTACAACATAAAAGGATTTGGGTGGTTCATCACCATATGTTCCTCGGGTTCCCAAGTTGCCTCTTTCATCTTCTAATTTCTCTGTAGAACTTTTACCTGACGAGTCATCCTGTTTCTCAGCACTTGTTCTCTGGTATCAAGAATTTAGATAGGCTCTTCATAATAAAACAAATCAGGTCCAAGTTCAATTTCTTTGTAGGTGAGTATATGTGTTGGGTCAGGCATGTATTTTCTCAACGATGATACGTAGAACACTTCATGAATTTTGGAGAGACTTGGAGGCATTGACCAATGATAAGCTACAAATCCAATTCATTCAATAATTTCAAAAGGTCTGATGTACCAAAGACTCAATTTACCCTTCTTACCGAAACCTATAACACCTTCCATGGAAATACCTTCAATAAAACATAGTCTCTTACTTGAAATTCCAAATCCTTCCTTCAGATATCGGAAAAAATATTTTTCATTCTTTGGGATACATTGATGTGGGTTTGGATATTCTTCACTTTTCACATTGTTTCCTCAAAAGTTGCTGGGCCTATGAGTTTTCTTTAACCAACATCATCCCAAAAGGTTTGTGCGTGACATATATTTTCATATAACGCTTCCTATGATGCCATCTGAATACTTGAATGGAAGCTATTGTTTTAGAAAAATTCTACCAGTTGTAAATATTTATCCCACATACATTGAATTTCATGTGAGCAAGATCTAAAAATTTCTTCAATAGTTTTAATAGTCTATTCTGATTGTCCATCGGATTGAGGGTGGTAGGCAATGCCCAAACGATGTTTTGTATCTAGGGCCTTCTGAAGACTTTTTTAGAATCATGATGTAAAACGGGGATCAAGATCAGAAAAAATCAATAGGGGTACTCCACGAAGTCTTAAAACTTCATTAAAATATATTCTTGCCATGTGTTCATGTGAAAAATCTTCTCTTATAGAAAGAAAATGTGATGACTTGGTACGATGATCATCGATGACCCATATTTCATCATTTCTTCTAGGAGTCTTTGGTAGCCCCATGACAAATTCCATCGTAATATTATCCTATTTCCACTCCGATATGGGAAGGGGTTGCATGACACCTCCAGGTTGTTGCCTTCTTACTTTCACTTGTTGACAAACCATACATCTTGACACAAAATCAGCAATCTCTCTCTACATGTTGTCCCACCAAAAATGTTCTTTCAAATCACTATACATCTTAGTGCTACTAGGTTGTATAGAGAAATTGGATCTATGAGAATCATCCAAAAATTCCCATTCTATATTTGGTATATCGGGAAGAAAATGTCTCTTCCCAAATTTCAAAATTCCATCTTTATATACGAAGTTGATCAATCTCCCATCATTCGCTGCATTAATTTTTTTTTTAAAATTTCTCATCATCTGTCGGAGAACTTTTTATCCTTTTAAGTAAAGATGTTTTGGAAACCATATGAATAAGAATTGATGTTTCACCATCCATGGTTATTCCCATATCCATCTTTAATATATCCATGAAAATAGGATCCCTTTTAACTCTCATCTTGTTCAAAATTCCATGATCCTTTCTACTCAAAGCTTTTCCCACCTTATTTACCTTCCCCAGGTGGTAGTGTATATTGAAATAATAATCATTGAGTAGTTTAATCAATCATATTTTCCTCATGTTGAGTTCTTTATTTGAGAAAATATACATCATACTATTGTGATTAGTATAAATCTCACATTTTTCACCATAGAGATAGTGTCTCCATATTTTGAAAGCAAAGATTACAGCTGCTAACTCAAGATCATGAGTGTGATAGTTTTGTTCATGAATTTTCACCAGTCGTGATGCATATGAAATAACTCTATAATTCTTCATATGGACACAACTAAGTCCTTTTTTGAAGCATAACTATAAATAACAAACCCCATCATTCCCCTATGGTAGAGTCAGTATAATATCATTAAATAATCTTCTCTTCAATTCATCAAAAAATTATTCACAGTCTTTTGTCCAAAAAAAATTAACCCCATTACGTGTGAGCTTGGTTAATAGGTTAGCCAACCGGGAAAAATTCAAGATGAAATGTCGATAATAACCTGTTAAACCAAAAAAATGGTTTACCTTAGTTATACTCATTGGTGCTAGCCATTCTTGGATTGCCTTGATCATTTAAGGATCAATAGAGATTCCATCCTTAGAGAAAATATGGCCAAGAAAAGAAATATTTTGAAGCCTGAATTCACACTTGCAAAACATCCCATATAAATCGCAATATATAATTCCAATCTTGTGAAACACTTAACTTAAATTGAATAGTTTGCAGATATAATCCATAATCATAATTTTTTTTGAGTAATTATATACTCATTAACCCTTCATAATGGATTGTAATGAAAATGAGAATTAACTTATGCATATCCCCCAGGAGTGTCGTAACTAAGATTTTACAAGGCCTGTTGTCATTCACTAGTTCCCATTAGAGTCTAGCTCAAAGCTATGTTTTGGGGTTTTACCCCTAGGTACATCTGTGTCAGAGCCTCCTGTACCTGCTCATATCAAGACAGAGATGTGTAGATTGGAAAACTCAAAAAATCTATTCTGTTCCATAATTTTTGGAAGTTCTTCTGTACTAATCCTCAAAGTCTACCTTAGGGTAGTGTTCTATAATACGATTTTTTTCTAAATCTAGTTTCCAAGGTTTGTACTAAACATCCTCTAATACCAACTGTAACTCTATGACCACAGATACCCAGAGCTAGTGCTTTATTACATAACATTGGCATGATACGAAGAATCATGTCCCGAAAGACCGGTTAGTTTAGTAGCTTCAGATATACTAGATACATTCATAATCTTTACATTACATCATGAAATAAAAACATCAACAACATTTTGTCCCCTTTTTAACACACTTATATCCTTAGCCTATCGCTGAAGGTCAACCATAAAAGACTTCTTAACATCCTGGGAAAAATAAAACATAGAGAGGGGGGAGCTTAGATACTCATTAAGGATAACAATATAGTGGAAGCTTTCATAAATAAGTATAAA
The DNA here is from genome assembly GCA_963277665.1 of Viscum album. Classification (NCBI taxonomy): domain Eukaryota; kingdom Viridiplantae; phylum Streptophyta; class Magnoliopsida; order Santalales; family Viscaceae; genus Viscum; species Viscum album. Next base: position 712,523,430 of record OY728162.1, read on the forward strand.
AATTTAAGGAAATATATAAGACTAAAACAAATGACTTTTAAAATTAAACATCAGTATAAAATGGAAATGATAAAATAAAATAATTCCATTCACTTATTCACATGGATATTCTTCTAGTCAAATAATCACATGCAATATCAATATCCACTTTTATAATGATGGAATGCATAATTCCAGACTACATAACAGCATAGTCACGGTGTTAGTCAAAGACTACAAATAATATTTTGTCATGGCCTTGTGCCAAGACACTAGATTTACTCATTAAACCTACCGATGCATCGAGGGGCTATAGCAGGCTCCACCCTTCACTTACTACGTCCAATGCATTCCTCATATGAAAAGGATTAAACATAACATAAATATCCATATTAATCCTAGCATACGAAATGAAAATACTTCAGAAATAAACTATGAATGGCATAAACATAACACATCCACAGTCAAATATATCACAAAACCTTCAATGCAATATGGATTATTTGTATCATAAAAAAATCAACTTCAAATAGGTTTAACATCATCCAAATAATGTTGACATAGATGAAATCAGAACTTTTTGAGAGAAATATCTCTTTCTATTTTGAAATCATTTAGAAGTCATTAAATTATAAATGAATACATTTATTTTTAAAATATTCTTATATGCTTATAAGTGAATCTTCGACGATGTTATAATGGTGAAAAATAGACACACCCACTATATACATTAATAAATTCATTCTTACATTAATTTTGTCAAAAAGGTCATAAAGTTCATTGTTTGGAAATTGACGGAAAGATTCTGTTCAAAACATATATCGTCAAATAAAGGTATAAATTAATTATACCCATTGTCTAGTAAATAGTAAAAATGTTTTAAAATACATTTTTAAGAAAACAGGGATGTGGTTGATAAAGAGGTCCCAGTAGATACTTACGTAAAAATAACCTCTTATAATAAAGAGATATTGGAATTAACCCTCACATTGCACTTTTCCTTAGTCGATGGTATGTTGTTTTAAAGGTAGGAAATGTTTATTGATAAAAATAGGTTACACAAGTCTAAAGTGAGGTCTTTTGCTAACATCCCAATCATAAAAATGGATTAATTCCGAAGGGATATCAACCATACAATGTAAGTCGTGAGTAACTCTAAGATTGGAAATCCCATCAGCGATCCTGTTGGATTCGCGGAAGGTGTGAGTGGCAATGATGTTAATCCCAAGAAGTGAATTCATACTATCCATCCAGTGGGCAGTGAGAGGCCAAGAAAGGTGGATGATACCATTACAAATGTCCTGAATGATTGTAGTGGAGTCGCTCTATATCCAAATATTGTTCCAGTTGTGTAATTTGGCAAAGGAGATGGCATGGATGATGCCCATCATCTTAGCATCCAAAGCAGAAGAGGAACCACAAGATCCATAAAAGCATCCAAGAATCTAGTCCAGTTGATTTTTGAAGATGGCACCACAACCTGCTTGTCCCGGGTTGCCTTTGGAGGCTCCATCCACATAGATTTTAATCCACCCTGGAGGGGGAGTGAGACAAAACACTTCAAGAGTAGAGTGAGGGCGATGGTATATCCCCTCCACCCCAACACGTTTGAGGATCCCAAAGTCAAGGGACAAATTATTGCATTGAGATTTTTGGATAGAAGCCGCTTCTCAAATGGCCCTGGGGATTCTCTTTTTTCATGCATTAATTTTTAATGAATTATTGTTGTAGATTAATTCATTTATACCATACCAGATAATATGAATAAGTTCCACGAGAGCCACAACCAAAATTTTCTTGATTTGATGTGAAGTAGACAACTCCAAGCAACTCTAAATTATCATGTTGATGGTATCAAAATGTAGCCATATGCACTCAAAAATGTCAAGAATATAATGCTAAAGAGTGGTTGTTGTGTCGCAGGAGAGAAAAAGATGATTAATATCCACTCTATGTTAGTTTCACTTACAACATTTAGAACAATGAGTAATCCCGATGGTTTGTAAGCAATTATCCGTGTGGATTCTTTGATGGGAAATCCACCAGACTAAAGTAAATCTTGAGGGTTTTATTAACGCTTTGTTGAATTTATCTATCTAGGGGTGATTATTGTCAACATTTTTGAAAGAGTACTTATAAAAGCCTCTGGAGTTAAGAATCCAATTCTGTGTAGGTTCCCAAATAAGAAAATCATTAGTATTTTCAAAATGATAATTATCGACAATTTGAGTAATATTCTCAGAGAGATCGAGTCAATTAAATCCTCAAGGTAGTGAGGGGATTGGATTCTATCTATCAAGGAGATAAGGGGAATTCCAGTCTAGTTAACAAACCAAAATTTTAAGTTGGATTCTTTATTGTCCATCCATCTAGAGTTAGACATGATAGAAATGAATGTACTTTTGATATAGGACCATATAGAGGACTTAAGGGAGTAAGAATAATTATTTATAATCTTTTCAAGGAAACGATCCCTAAGAAAATTTCTGGAGGAGGAAGTATTTTGAATAATGTTCCAAGTATGTCTTTCTTGAAGAGCCTCATTGAACTTAGAGAGATTTTTTATGCCAATCCCCCATTTATCAACATGTTTGCAGCAAAAGGTCTAGGGGATGGTCACCAGCTTTCTCTCTGATGTTCTACCAATCCAAACAAAATTTTTAATAGAAACATTAATGCGTTTTAATAGACCTTTTGGCCATTTATATATTATCATGGAATAAACATGTTTAGAAAAAATCGTGGATTTCACCAAACAAATTCTCCCAGCCATCGAAAGGGTCATACCCTTCCAAGAGGAATGATGTCAAAGTGTATGGTCAGCAATGTGAGAGAAATAATTCTCTTTAGGTCTACCCAAAAATATAGGCACACCAAGGTAAGTCAAGGGGAGAGAGCCTTCTAGGACACCTAAGATATTATAGATGGAATGTTTTCTCCCTGGAGGAAATTAATTAATGAAAATGATAGAAGATTTATTCCAGTTGATGTGTTTAATAGAGACTTCCTGATAGTGGAAAAGGATATCATTAAGCTTAAGAATGTTTCTTTTGTCTCCCTGGTTAAAGATAATAATGTCCTCTGCATAAAGAAGACGTGAAGGGAATTGTAAATTTCTGGAGGCAGAGATCGGTTTTATTGTCCTTTTATCAATCTCCTGAAAGATCAGCCTACTTAGGTAATATTCCGCAATAGAGATGTGTATTGTAGAGAGAGGGTCACCCTATATCACTCCTTTAGTGGAGTTTAAATAACCTCTAGGTGAGCCATTTATGTGGATGGAGATGTAAGAAGAGTTGAATAAATATTTGATTCTATTTATGAAAATTTCATTTAGCCGAATTGTGAAAAAACTATATCCATAAAACTCCAATCAATGGTATCAAAGGACTTCACAATATTAAGTTTAATAGCAACACTCCCACCTATACTCTTTTTTTTAAAAGATCAGGGGATTCAGAGGCCAGACAGATGCAGTCTAGGATAGATCTGCCTTTTATGAAACCAAATTGGTTCCAAGAAACTATTTTTCTACAAATGGAAGTCATTCTATTGGAAATTAATTTCATAATGATTTTGAATAATGAATTTATAAGGGAAAAGGGTCTGAATTTCTGAATCTGATCCATATTCTCAATTTTGGGAATGAGAATGAGAAATTGGGAGTTAAGATAATGTAGAAGAATACCTTTGGAGAAGAAAGATTTAACCAGATGACAAACATCTTCTTGAAGAATATCCCAATATTTTTGTAGAATCCATTATTAAAACCATCCGGGCTAGGGGAACTTTTAGGATTAAGATTGAAGACAGTGTCTCTAATTTCTTGATCAAAAGGGATGTTATTCTGTAGAGAGTAGTTTTCCCCAGAAATAAGAGTGGGAATGATTTCAGGTTTAAGGTCTTTATCAATATTATCACCATTGAAAATATTTTCAAAGTAAGAGACTAAGTGATTAGAAATTCCTTCATCAGTGTTAAAAATTTGGTCCCCATTTCTCTGAAAGGCCAGGGTTCTACAGGATTTTCTAACCATATGGAAAGCGTTATAGAATTTAGTATTACTATCCCCAACATTAAGAAATTTGTCTTTGATGATTAGTTTTTTTAGATTATCCTTGAGGTTGAGTACGAAGATTAGTTTAGCGGAAATGATAATTTCCTATTGAGAGTCATGAGTAAAGTTTGATGAAGATTTGTCATTTTGGAGTTGGTAAAGATCTTTTTCATGAAGATTGATATTATTTTCCATTTCACAAACATTGATTTTTCACCAGATTTTAAGAATTTTCATTAACATTTTTAACTTTATCGGGCAAGCAAACATGTCAAGTTGACCATGCATCTTATTCCAAGTGTTCTTGATAATGCTTATACATTCGGGGTTAGAAGACCAAGAAGTGTTATATCTAAAAGAATCCCATAATTTACTCTTTTTGTAGGAAATGGAAAGAAGGATGGGATGATGGTCAGAGGCAATCCTCGCAAGGGTAATGCTAGTGATATTTTCCCAATTATCCTGGGAATGAGAGTTAGTAAAGGCCCTATCTAATTTACTGGATTTATTTATATTATAGTGCTTCCTATACCAAGTAAATTAAGCACCCAAGAGATTAACCTCTGTGAAGATATTTCATTTTAATACAGTCATTCAATTCCCCAGTGCAAATAAGAGCAGGAGGAGGACTAATTTTACCACCTGAAGCATGAATAGCATTGAAGTCACAAATAATAAACCAAGGATGGAAAATAGAAGCATTGAGATGGGAGAGATCATTCCAAATATCCCTCCTCTCTTGATTACTATTATAGGCGTAAACAAAAGTAGAGAAAATATATATGTTCTCAAAAATGAAGTCACAAGTAATGGCTTGACTCGAACAGCTATAGATGTTAACATTTTGCAATGAATAATGAGACCACAGGTAGCCTTTCTGTAGGTCAGAATGAAGGGGATCATGCATGAGCTGGATGCTATGTTGAAATGTGGATAGTAATCATATGTCATATGCAACCTGCTTAATCAGACAAATGTATCGATTAGATCTCAGAGAAGCTGGATAAAATGGAGTCCATCGTTAAGCGGGTATAAATTAAATGTGGATGGGTATTTTATGAATGGTCAGATGCATGGGGGAGGTCTGTTGAGGGATGACTATGGATCAATGTTTTTCACCTTCAGTAGCTTCTACGGGCTGGGGAGTTCGCTGGGTGCAGAGTTAAAGGTGATCCAAACAAGTATTAGGCCTTGCAAGGACCTGGATTTGAGGTGTTCAGAGGTTGAATCTAATCTTGAAACTACTGTATAAGCTATTAATGGACAGATTGATCCTCCTTAGCACTTAGAATATGTGGTTCGCAGCTGCTCGAAGGAACTCAAGAGTGGTTGCTCGATACGACTTGTGAAAAGGGAAGCAAATTTCGCGGCTGATGCTCTTTCACATGGAAGTAGTCTGGAAGAACAGCTGATGATGTTCTCTAGTTTGGGATCCTTACCTCCAGAGTGTAATAATTTTGTGCAGGGGGACGCTCTCAGGTTACATCATTTTAGAACCCCATGACATTACTTGTATTTGGGTGGAGGAACTCTTATGATATAATAAAAAAAAAGAAAATTTCTGGAATGATAAAAAAGCCTTAAAGATTCAGTAAGGGCTCCATTGTTACAAGCCCCTAGGAAAGAGTATCCAGCAGAGGCTTGATGTAAACATGAGGAAAAGTTAATTTTAGGTTCAGCAATAGCAATAAGGTTTGGATTTTGAGTATTGCTGAATATTTTAAGGACATTGAAGGTGTAAAGGGTATAAATTCCTTGACAATTCCAAAACCGAATATTCATTTAGACCATTTCTTAGTGGGGTTGTCCCCCCCTTTTTTAGAAGTCGAGGTCTTAGACCTGGTGAAAATTCCAGATGAGAAATATTTTACAGTATTCTCATGTTTAACCTGGTATGCTAAGTGCATGGGAAATGAGGAAGTAGCTGCATCTGTATCCCTTCCTAGCATGTTAAAAACAGTTTTTTGGATAGAGTATGTGAGTGCTACTTGCTATCAGGTGCCTTGTGAGAAGCAGACTGAAGTCCCTGGTCATATATAGAAGAAGAAATGGGAATAGTTGGCTCTGTTGTCCCAGAAACCATGGATTTTAGTTGGGTAGAATGCTCTACAGCAGAAACATATTGTAGAGGAGTAGAAGTGATATATTTGGATGAAGATTCCATGTGGACAGTAAACTGAGAACCCTGGACCTATACTGAAATAGGAATGTAAAAAATAGGTCCTAGAGTTTTAGAAGGCTTGGATTCAGGTTGTGCAGTGTGTGACATAGTAGAATCCTGTTTCCTATCCTTACAAATTGGTGAGGAATGGAGAGCAACCATGTAGTTAGGTCCGGTCAGCTTTTTTTTCTCACCACTTTCTAGCGTGGAATAAATTTCAGAGGTATTAGAAGATTCTTGAGGGGGGATGGGAATGTATTTAGTTGGGGAGTTAGGTATGATAGAGTTGTCATTATCCTCTAAATTAAAGGCACTAATATTTTCAGTATGAATGTTACTGCTCTGTAAATCTTTTACATCATTTTCTGAAACAGAAGGATTGGTAGAAGATGAGTCCAAATTAGGACCATCAAGGGGTGAGAAAGTAGGGTCGATGTCAGAAAAGGGATGTGAGAGGATGTCAATAACATCTTCCACCATATCCCTCTTAATGTTTTGAATCAACAATTCTAGTTCTTGGTCATCAGCTAAATCAGCCCAAGACATTCCTTTATCAGAATAAGTATGCCAAATGAATTGGTTTTAACAACCCATTTTTCTTCCCTTTTCTTGGATGTTTCAGGTTTGTCAGCAAGACCATTCTTCTCTCTTCTGTTTTTCCTGACCTCAGTCCATCGAGATTTATTGTTTTGTGGAGGTTGATTGTGCACTCTCCTACACTGGTGAATGGAATGTCCAACCAGTTTACAAAATTCACAATAAGAAGGAAGTATTTCATATTCATGTCTCACCACTGTTTTACAGTCTTGGGTAGTAAAAATGATTGATTTTGGGGGCTGTGATTCAAGGTTAAATTCAATTAGTACCATAACATTGAGGCCTAAATCCACATTAAAGGTTCTCTAATATATCTTAAGGGGAGTTCCTATACAAACAAAGATATAGTTTATGATCTGAGGATGCTAGAAAACCCAATTTAGTTCAAAACACCTATCCCAAACATGTGTTGTGTTCTTCCTATGAGAGTTGGAGTTAAATGAAAAGTCTCATTCAGAGATTCTTAAGAGACCCAGTTTCAGATTAATGTTTCCCATCTTCCAAACACAATCAATCTCGGTTTGTGTCAAAAATAAAATGTGAAAATAACCCTTTCCAAGTGGAATGAGTTTCCATTTAGAAAAACCCCGGAAAAAAGATAATCTAACTTTAAGATCAACATAGGATGAAGGAGTGTCACCTTTGAGGTATGCAATATAGCCCATAACTGAGTAATTACAAAGGTGTGAACATTGTTGAATAGAAACTGGTTCTGCTTCCACACAAAAACCATCATAATCCATTTTCTTAATTCTAGTCGAATTCATTGAAGGGGATTTGGAAGACTCAGTACCTATAAGGGCTTCGAGGAAAGAGATGCACTTTCCCCTTAGATTCGCCGATTGAAGTGGTTATTCCCATTGCGAAAAAGCCCCTTTATTTGAATGAATCTTCCGAATAATGTATGAAAACTACATAACAGGTATATAGGAAGAATACAGAGTGAATCTCGAAGAAGATTGGAAGTCTAGGGTTTGCGATGCAAGCTTTCGAGCCGTTGGGGATAGCCGCTGGTCGAGAGCCATTTTTTCCAAGGGGACACAATTGACTTCCCATTCGTGACTTGGTGTCCCTTAGTCAATGGTATGTGAACCTCCTATATAATATTTAAAAAATTGTTATTAAATTATACAAAAACTATATACATAAATATGATATCATATATGAACCTCTAATATTGCTTTGTTAATAATATTTCAGTAGTATCATCATTTCAGGTGTTAACTAATTCGTTTCCATAATATGATTGGTTATATAATCCATGTTTTTTATGGATAGGATGTATTTGATTCATTTACATAATGATATTATGCTCATGAACATTACTTTTTGATCATAAAATGAAAAATATTGTTGAATGATTACAATGGGAATGAATCTAATCACATTCATGGAGACAGTAATTTGTACGTACCCATGAGCGACAATATCATTATATTGATGGTGAAATCGTATGTAATTGGATGTTATATAATATATAAAGAATAATTAACATGTAATATTAAATATTTACATCAGTTATGCTGATTATTATACCCATCCAAATAATGATGTGTTTGAATAACCAACTACACCACGACGTGGAGACAGTATGCCGTAGGTACGCACGTATGGGGGCATTGTCATTCATAATATGGATAGAATAATGAATATGGATGTACCATATTTATAACAACATCATAGTATATAAAATATACTAGAGTTATTATTTTATAATGAAAACAACAAACACTACTGGAAATCCAGCATTTCCCAACGGTTTAGAACCGTTGGGAAAGGCTGCAGAACCGTTGGTATATGTTATACCAACGGTTCTGCAAACGGTGGGGAAGTAAGCCGTTGGGAAAGGCTTTTCCCAACGGTTTACACCGAACCATTGGGATAGGTTAGAAAAAATCAACCTATCCCAACGGTTTGGCCCGTTGGGAAATCAACAGAGCATTTTCTTTCCCAACGGTTTACAAACCATTGGGAAAGGTTTTTACCAACGGTTCCATGAACCGTTGGTAAAAACAACATTCAATAAAGTATCCCAACGGTTTGAAACTGTTGGGATAGTGTGTTTTTACCAACGGTTCAAGGAACCGTTGGTAAAAACACCTACATAGAGCCTATGCCAACGGTTTTCAAACTGTTGGCATTGGATTTGCTGTGCAAATTGCACAGCAGCCTGCTCTGCAATTTGCACAGTAGCCTGCTCTGCAATTTGCACAACAGATTTTTAGGCATTCACCCTAGGTTTCAATCCAATTATGACCTCGTTTTCAATTCATTTTTCAATCCAATTATTGTACATGTAACACATATAATGCATACATATAGAGAACAAACCAACACATACAAATAATGAAAACCAACCAACCAACACATATAATGCATCCTGAAAATATACTCATCCATAATTAAAGTAGAATTCATAACATAATTATAAACATACATAATTCATTTAGAATTCATTTTAAAATTTAGATAACAATCATATGTGGAATCCGGAATTAAATTCATAATTTGATTGGTTTTTCATATACCATATATTTTTAATAGAAATGATATCCATTTTAAACAAAATACATACATCTGGAATGATACCGGTCACACTGTGCCTCGGATTGAGGCGAGGTTAACTCGTACACGTCACAAATGAATCATTGATCGTTGTCCTAAAGTATCAACATATTCCGAAATCGTTTGGTCAGTTTTCCGTATGTCAGTTGTTGTTTTCACTTAAAATTAAGTGTTTTTTAAATAAAAGAGAGACACTTTGAATGGTTTCAGCCACACCGCGTCTCGTATTGAGGCGGGGTTAACTCTTACACATCACAAATGACCCATGGATTGTTGTGCTAAAATATAAACACAATCAGAATGCATTTGGTTGGTTTTCCGTATGAATTTAAAATGTAGTCCATTTTAAAGAAAAGAGATACACTTAGAGTGGTCTCGGCCAAACCGCGACTCGGATTGAGGCGTGGTTGACTCGTACACGTAACATATGACCCATGAATCGTTGTCCTAAATTTTCAACAGATTCCGAATGCGTTTGGTCAGTTTTTCATAAGTTAGTTATTTATTTCACTTATAATCTTGTCCATTTTAAACAAAAGAGACACAGTCAGAGTGGTACCGGCCACACCGCGTCTCGGATTTAGACGGGGTTGAATCTTACACGTCTCAAATGACCCAAGGATCATTTTCCTAACGTATCGACACAATCCGAATACGTTTGGTTGGTTTTCCGTATGTCAGTTGATGTTTTTCACTTAAAATGACGTCCTTTTGAAACAAAAGACGGACACTATGAGTGGTGCCGACCACACCGCATCTCCAATTGAGGCGGGGTTGATTCGTACACGTCACATATGACCCATGGATCATTCTCCTAAAGTTTAAATGGAAACTGAATGCGTTTGGTCGGTTTTCCGTATGTACTTAAAATGTTGTCCATTTTAAACAAAAGAGTGACACTTAGACTAATCCTGACCACACCGCGACTCAGATTCATCCCGGTTGGCTTGTACATGTCACATATGACCCATGGATCGTTGTGATAAATTATCAAAAGATTATGAATGTGTTTGGTCGGTTTTGTGTATGTCAGTTGTTCTTTTCATTTATAATCATGTCCATTTTAAACAAAAGAGATAGAGTTAGAGCGGTTTCGGCCACACCGCGTCTCGGATTAAGACGGGGTTGACTTGTACACGTCACATATGACTCATGGATCGTTATGCTAAAGTATCGATAGAATCCGAATGCGTTTGGTCGTTCTTCCGTATGTCAGTTGATGCCTTTCACTTAAAATGACGTCCTTTTGAAACAAAAGACGGACACTTTGAGTGGTTTCAGCCGCACCGCATGTCGGATTGAAGCGGGGATGATTCTTACACGTCACATATGACCCATGGATCGTTCTCCTAAAGTTTCAATGGAAACCGAATCCGTTTGGTCATTTTTCTGTATGTACTTAAAATGGTGTCCATTTTAAACAAAAGAGAGTCACTTAGACTTATCCTGGCCACACTGCGACTCATATTCATCCCGAGTTGGCTCGTACACGTCACATATGACCCATTGATTGTTGGGATAAATTATCAATAGATTCAGAATGCGTTTGGTCGGTTTTCCGTATGTCAGTTGATGCTTTTCACTTAAAATGACGTCCTTTTGAAACAAAAGATGGACACTTTGAGTGGTACTGGCCACACCACCTCTCCGGATTGAGCTGAAACCACTGTGCAACATTCTAATTATTATTCGTGATGTGTACGCGCAGACGGCACGTCAATCGGACGTGCAGTTTGCGCGGTACGACTCAATATTTGTGTTTTAAGTGATGTGCGCGCTTCGTAAACGCGCGTGAGGGGGGTCCAAACGGGCCGAACGAAGTCGTAATGGCCTGAAATCAGATGAAAAATACGGGTGAGTGATTTCTGAAGTGTTCGAGCAGACGGCACGTCAATCGGATGTGCCGTGTGCCCGCGGTGACCGACAACGCAGTTCTGGTGCCATAAACGGCCAAAACGAGCGTCCAACGGTCAAATTCATAGCGGACGACCTCGGATTGAGATTAAACCACCGTGAAACATTCTAATTATTATTCGTGATGTGTACGCGCAGATGGAACATCAATCGGACGTGCGGTTTGCGCGGTACGGCTCAATATTCGTGTTTTAAGTGATGCGCGCGCTTCGTAAACGCGCGTGAGGGTGGTCCAAACGGGCCGAACGATTTCAGAATGGCCTGAAATCAGACGAAAAATACGGGTGATTGATTTATGAAGTGGTTGAGCAGACGGAATGTCAATTGGACGTGCCGTGTGCCCGCGGTGACCGACAACGCAGTTCTGGTGTCATAAACGGCCAAAACGGGCGTCAAATGGTCAAATTCATAGCGGACGACCTCGGATTGACCTGAAAACACCGTGCAACATTATAATTATTATTCATGACATGTACGCGCAGACGGAACGCCAATCGGACGTGCGGTTTGCGCGGTACGGCTCAATATTCGTGTTTTAAGTGATGCGCGCGCTTCGTAAACGCGCGTGAGGGGGGTCCAAACGGGCCGAACGAAGTCGGAATGGCCTGAAATCAGACGACAAATACGGGTGAGTGATTTCTGAAGTGTTCGAGCAGACGACACGTCAATCGGACGTGCCGTGTGCCCGCGATGACCGACAACGCAGTTCTGGTGTCATAAACGGCCAAAACGGGCATCCAATGGTCAAATTCATAGCGGACGACCTCAGATTGAGCTGAAACCACCATTCAATATTCTAATTATTATTCGTGACGTGTACGCGTAGATGACACATCAATCGAACGTGCGGTTTGCGCGGTACGGCTCAATATTCGTATTTTAAGTGATGCACTCGCTTCGTAAACGCGCGTGAGGGGGGTCCAAACGGGCCAAACAAAGTCGGAATGACCTGAAATCAGACGACAAATACGGGTGAGTGATTTCTGAAGTGGTCGAGTAGACGACACGTCAATTGGACGTGCCATGTGCCCGCGGTGACCGACAACGCAGTTCTGGTGTCATAAACGGCCAAAACGGGTGTCCAATGGTCAAATTCATAGAGGATGACCTCAGATTGAGCTGAAACCACCCTGCAACATTCTAATTATTATTCGTGACGTGTACGCGCAGACAGCACATCAATCGGACGTGCGGTTTGCGCGATACGGCTCAATATTCGTATTTTAAGTGATGCACGCGCTTCGTAAACGCGCGTGAGGGGGGTCCAAACGGGCCGAACGAAGTCGGAATGACCTGAAATCAGACGAAAAATATGGGTGAGTGATTTCTGAAGTGTTCGAGCAGACGGCATGTCAATTGGACGTGCCATGTGCCCGCGGTGACCGACAACGCAGTTCTGGTGTCATAAACGGCCAAAACGGGCATCAAATGGTCAAATTCATAGCAGATGACCTCGGATTGAGCTGAAACCACCGTGAAACATTCTAATTATTATTCGTGACGTGTACGCGCAGACGGCACGTCAATCGGACGTGCAGTTTGCGCGGTACGGCTCAATATTCGTGTTTTAAGTGATGCGCGCGTTTCGTAAACGCGCGTGAGGGTGGTCCAAATGGGCCGAACGATTTCGGAATGGCCTGAAATCAGGCGACAAATATGGGTGAGTGATTTATGAAGTGGTCGAGCAGACGGCACATAAATCGGACGTGCCGTGTGCCCGCGGTGACCGACAACGCAGTTCTGGTGTCATAAACGGCCAAAACGGGCGTCAAACGGTCAAACTCAGAGCGGACGACCTCGGATTGACCTGAAACCATCGTGCAACATTCTAATTATTATTCGTGATGTGTACGCACAGATGGCACGTCAATCGGACGTGCGGTTTGCGCGGTACTGCTCAATATTCGTGTTTTAGGAGATGCGCGCGCTTCGTAAACGCGCGTGAGGGGGGTCCAAACGGGCCGAACGAAGTCGGAATGGCCTGAAATAAGACGACAAATATGGGACAGTGATTTCTGAATTGGTCGAGCAGACGGCACGTCAATCGGACGTGCCGTGTGCCCGCGGTGACCGACAACGCAGTTCTGGGGTCATAAACGGCCAAAACGGGCGTCCAACGGTCAAATTCATAGCGGACGACCTCATATTGAGCTGAAACTGCCGTGAAACATTCTAATTATTATTAGTGACGTGTACGCGCAGACGGAACATCAATCGGACGTACGGTCTGCGCGGTACAGCTCAATATTTGTGTTTTAAGTGATGCACGCGCTTCGTAAACGCGCGTGAGGGTGGTCCAAACGGGCCGAACGATTTCGGAATGGCCTGAAATCAGACGACAAATACGGGTGTGTGATTTATGAAGTGTTCGAGCAGACGACACGTCAATCGGACGTGCCGTGTGCCCGCAGTGACCGACAACGCAGTTCTGGTGTCATAAACGGCCAAAACGGGCGTCAAACGGTCAAATTCATAGAGGATGACCTCGTAAAGACCTGAAACCACCGTGAAACATTTTAATTATTATTCGTGACGTGTACGCGCAGACGGCACGTCAATCGGACGTGCGGTTTGCGCGGTACGGCTCAATATTCGTGTTTTAAGTGATGCGCGCGCTTCGTAAACGCACGTGAGGGGGGTCCAAACGGGCCGAACGAAGTCGGAATGGCCTGAAATCAGACGACAAATACGGGACAGTGATTTATGAAGTGGTCGAGCAGAAGGCACATCAATCGGACGTGCCGTGTGCCTGCGGTGACTGACAATGTAGTTCTGGTGTCATAAACGGCCAAAATACTGTCCATTTTAAACAAAATAGAGACACTTTGAGTGGTGTTGGCCACACCGCGCCTCGGATTGAGGTGGCATTGACTCGTACACGTCACATATGACCCATGGATCGTTCTCCTAAAGTTTCAACAGAAACCGAATGCGTTTGGTCGGTTTTCCGTATGTCATTTTTTGTTTTCACTAAAAATGAAGTCCATTTTAAACAAAATAGAGACACTTTGAGTGGTGTCGGCCACACCGTGCCTCGGATTGAGGTGGAGTTGACTCGTACACGTCACATATGACCCATGGATCGTTCTCCTAAAGTTTCAACAGAAACCTAATGCGTTTGGTCGGTTTGCCGTATGTCATTTTTTGTTTTCACTAAAAATGAAGTCCATTTTAAACAAAATAGAGAAACTTTGAGTGGTGTCGGCCACACCACGCCTTGGATTGAGGTGGCGTTGACTCGTACACGTCACATATGACCCATGGATCGTTCTCCTAAAGTTTCAACAGAAACCGAATGTGTTTGGTCTGCTTCCCGTATGTACTTAAAATACTATCCATTTTAAACAAAAGAAAGTCACTTAGAGTGGTCCCGACCACACCGCATCTCGGATTTAGGAGATTTTGACTCGTACACTTCTCAAATGACCCATGGATCATTTTATTAAAGTATCAACACAATCCGAATGCATTTGGCCAGTTTTCCAAGGGGGAGGGTGGGGGGGTTGTCCGGGGGGCTGTCCGGGGTCCAGGGTGGAGGGTTGGGGGCTGTACGGGGGGCTGTCTGGGGGGCTGTCTGCGGGGCTGTCTGGGGGGTGTTTGGGGGGTGTTCGGGGTCCAAGGGGGAGGGGGGGTTGTCCAGGGTCCAAGAATGAGGGGGGTTGTCCAGGGAGTTCACAAACACACAACCACTAAAAGACAACAACATCCATAAAAACAGACAATATATAAAAACAACTCAACTCCAATACTATACTACGAGTCTAGATAAAACCAACAACTAGAATAGATTAAACATCAAATCTCAGTAATATAAGTCAAAAATGTAACGGATCAATATGTCCCACATCAGCATCAGCATCACCATCATCATCATCATCATCGCCCTCGTCATCGTCCTCCTCATCGTCCTCACCCTCCACAGCGCCTTCCTCCTCGCCTTCGCCCTCCTCCTTGCCCTCCTCATCTCCCTCCTCTTACGCATCAGACTCCTCGCCATCATCATCTTCAAGCTGGACATCGGCCTGACCACCACTGGAACTGCCACCTGGTACACCATATATAGAATGTATCGACGACATGTATTCATCAATCGCTGGGCTGGCCTCTGCTGGAAGTGTTGGACGTAGAACTTCAATAAATTTCATAAATGCACTGTTTGCCCTAGCAGACTGTTCTGCCGTCTCTGTGGCCCTTTTCTCAGCCTATTCTGCCTGTTCCCTAACTTGCTGCAGCTCAGTGGCACTACAACTCGTACCTGAGGCAGGCCAATACCTCGTCGGGGCTATCCTAGGTCGGCAGCGTACTCCGCCAGAATGATCCTCTCCCAACACCTGATGTAAGTGATCAGATGGCCCAAAATTGTCTGCTTCTTGGGCATCAAGGGCCTCTAAATCATCCTGTTACAAATAAAAATATATTATTAAGTTATGAAATAGATATTAGAATATAAAATCAACAGATTAAAACTTACAATCTGCTGCTGAGTCGCTTCGTTGATAGCACTTCCATCCTTTTTTCGTCTACTCGAGCAAAACAGTTTTGCTCGAGGCACACATCCTTCAATATTTTGTACTTGCTTCTACAATGACATTGAAAACAAAAGTTATATAAAAACTTTAGCAAATAATTAAATAATTGAGGAAACAAAAGAAAATGTAAGTCGTAATGAAAACTTATAAACAATTGTCATACCTGCTGCCTCTCATGATCCGACATCGTCCTGCATCCTAGTGTATGGAGGTATTTTTTTGCATCAATGTTTTTTTTATTTTTTCCAGATGATTCCTAAATAAAATTCGATAATGCAAAGGATAATATTAATGCAAAACTTTAAAGTTATTATTTAAATACCTCAAATGTAATTCATACCTTAAACTGGGTACTCGTCCAATGAGTAATCATCTGACGATACTGCTCTATAGGACAATCATCCACGACTGGTACCACCTCTAACTCAGTGCCAACTCTAGCACGCCAGCCAATATGAATCTCATGCTTGTAGGCTCTCCAAAGCTCGCCTAAATCCTTTAGACGTTCCAGTCGTGCACCCTCACCATCAGGAAAATTAAATCGAAGCTGAAATCAAAATATTAATTCATATAAATAAAAAAATAATTCATGGCATTAAATACAACAGATTTTTTTACCCATATCTCTGCCCAAGATCTATCTTTGACCTCATGTGGAAAATGTCGCCACGACAGCGGGCTGACGGGAATGATGTCGGAGTATTTGGCAAGCGTCGCCATAAAACTCCGACATTGCTGCCCTGTTTTCTCAACCATCTGATGTCTTCATTATATTCCACCATAACCTGTGTGCGACGGTTCCACACCGAACACATGCGTGTACGGCCCCGCCCCCGCCTCCTGTCAGTAGATGTATCTGTCATAAAAGAAAAACAAATATTTTATCAAAACATGTTATAATGAAAATAAATATTGCTATAAAAATTTGTTAGGGTTTTATAAATATACCTGCGCTAGTCTGATCAATGAGTGGCGCCGGATCCACAGAACCTGATGGAACACCCTCTGGTGGAATAGGAGTCGAAGACGATGGAATATAAAATCTCGGAGAGACAGAAGTAGAAGGAAAAGAAGATGGAACAGCTGTATGACCTGATGCAGACTGGGGAGTGGGAATCATCATGGGATGTGAAAATGATGGGGCAGAAGATGCAGAAGGTAGCGAAAACATGGGAGGTCTAAATATCCCGTGTGTCCCTAACGACACACCGGGATCAGAATGTGGGACGGCTGAAATGTCAGTGGGAGGGGCAGGGTCTAGTCGGGCACACGCAACTCTACGTCCACCTTTGGTACGAACCCTCCTCGTACCACCGGCCTGAGTACTAGGACCAGTACTAGGATCCTCGTCGAATAACTGTCGACGTAATGGTGGATCCTACAAAAAAGTTTACAAAAAAATTAGTCACATGAAATTATATATTCTGTAAATATATATATATATATATATATATATATTTGAAATAAATTACTCACTGTAGGCACTAATGGTGGAATGCCCATCTCCTCCATCCGACGATTGTTCTCCACCATTTTTTTTCTTCGTCTCTCTTCAATTGGCTGCATTTACTGCATTGGAAAACAAATATGTAATTAATTAGAAAAAGAAAATTAATGTGTAAACCAAAAAACTAAATATATGAGGGAATGAGGGGATTCATTGGTAATTTAGCTATCAATTTTTTTAGAAGAGCTTGAATGAATTTAATAAAACATACAAGTTGTAATGTTCACCAAGTTAGAAATATTGTTTGATTTGGTTTGAATGCAGTTCAATTCCAAATTAAAAAATGCAATTCAAATAAAACAGCAACCAATAAACATTGAAAATTCACATAACAGTCAAGTCAGCTAAAACATATTTGTGATCAATACTAAATAAATATGAATATTACCAACCTTAACAACCCAACTCGAGGTAAACCAAAAGAATTGAGAACATGGATGAATGATTCTATATATTTCCAACCACAACTTCAGGTTCACAATCAACTCTGACAATTGAGCTATTGGAGTCATCAAAAGAAATAAATGGATTGGTTCCAATGGCAATAGGGACAGTGTCAATTCCATCATCAGCATCATCAAAAATATGTCTTGGAATTACTTCAACTATGACACCAAATTCAGGTTGAAGTTGATCTTTGACATAAAAAACTTGTTTAGCCATTGATGCCAACACATATGGTTCTTCGGTTGCAAGAGTGCGGGTCATATTAATTAATCGAAATCCACAATCATCAATAAATGTGCCATGTCTCGTCATCGAATCAAACCAACGGCATTTCATCATTGTGACTCGTCCATGAGAGTAATAATCCAATATTATTATTTTCTCAACGACTCCATAATAACCCACATTTTCAAGTCGCGGTCTACTATCTGATGCACTGGCATAACAATCTGTTGTGGCAGTAACCATAATACCATCATGTTGTGTTCTCATGTTTTTGGCTCATTCAGTGACAATAAATCTGTACCCATTGATAACAATTGATTTACAATCACGAACCACGGTATTAGGACCAAAAGCCAAAACTCTTATTTCCTAAGAGATAGAGTCAGCAGACAAACTCAATACCTGCAATATAAATGACAGTTAAACTTAAGTAAATATTGAAATAATTAATTTAAACAGTAATATTTTTACCTTCAATTTTAACCAAGAAGAAAACTCTTTGCTATGCAAAGTCTCTCTCCTTCTCAAAGATAAAGAACTATGATTCCTATTTATCATTGTTTTATGTTCCCTGTAGATAAAAAAATATGAATAGTTTAACAGATATATATGTAAGTTATATATATTCAATTTTGTTACCTGATATAGTCATCGAACAAATCACAATTGAACAAAACTGTGCGATGTGCCATCTCCCGCTCTTCATGGCTTAATTTCTTCAATGTATATGATCCAAGAATTCCTCCTGTTTGAGGAAGTGATGGAAAAATGGGTTCAATTTGCTCATATTGTTCTTCTTCATTTCTCATTGGTCTGTTCATTCTTGTAGTAAGATCATACAAATACATTGAACAGAAATCCATACATTCTTGAGCTAAGTAACCGTTTACGATAGAACCTTCGGGATGATTCTTGTTTCGAACATAAGACTTTAATGTGAACATATTTCATTCAGTTGGATACATCCAACGAAAAGAAACAGGTCCTCCGAGAAGTATTTCAGTTGGAATATGGACAGTCAGATGCAGTATGCATGTGAAAAATGATGGGGGAAATATTTTCTCCAACTCACACAAAATTAATGGGGAATCTGTCAACATTTTTTGCAAGAAATACTTGGAAAACTTCTTAGCACAAAGATCTCTAAACAAATGGCACAACCGAATAACACCCACCCTTACATTATTGGACAAAAGATGACGGATTGCTATTGGAAGCAACTCATGTAGTAGAACGTGATAATCATGAGTCTTCAAAGATTTTAGCTTCAACTCTCTTCTGTTGACCCATTTAGATATGTTGCTTGAATAGCCATCAGGAACTCCAATAGTCTCTAATACTTCCAAAAATTGTTTTTTTTTCAGTAGGTGTCATCACATAAGAAGCACATGGAAGTTTCCATTTATTTTCACTGATACGCACAGGATGCAATTCTGGTCTGATGCCCCAATCCACCGAGTCACGTCGAGATCGTAAATCATCTTTTGTCTTCCCCTTGACATTTAGAAGAACTAAAAGCAACATTTCACATATATTCTTATCAATATGCATTACGTCTAAGTAATGACGTAGCAAATTGGTTGACCAATAAGGCAAATCAAAAAAGATACTCCTCTTCCTCCAATTGTAACAGGTTTCTGTGGAAACATTCTTTCTCTTTCCAGATTTCATTTGACCCTTCCCGAACGAAAAAATAAAATCTTTCAATTCATTAAGCACATCAGTTCCAGACATACACTGAGGTGGATCATCGGTCTCTATAGTATTATCAAATCTTCGACGATTCATTCTATATGGATGATCCTTTGGCAAAAATCGTCGATGTCCCATAAAACTGAAACTACAACGATGTTTCAGTCTTCTGGATCGTGTATTCTTCATACAAACTGGACATGACAGTTTTCCCTTCGTGCTCCATCCAGACATCATTGCATAAGACGGAAAATCATTGATCATCCACATAAGCGCAGCACGCATCTGAAATATGTCTTTCGAACATGCATCGTATGTGCGTACACCCACATCACAAAGAAGTTTCAACTCTTTTATTAAAGGGTGCATGTATACATCAATATCAATGCCGGGATCAGAAGGACCAGATATGAGTATACTCATGAAAGTGAAAGATTTTTTCATACACAACCATGGGGGAAGATTATAAATGTGTATAAAAACTGGCCATGTGCTGTGCGAAGTAAGCATCTGCCCAAACGGATTAAAACCGTCGCATGAAAGACCCAGCCTCACATTACGCACGTCAGCTGCAAAATCAGGATGTCGAGCATCAAATCTCTGCCATGCAAATCCATCTGCAGGATGAACCAACTCATCATTAGTCTTCTTTCTCTCGGTATCATGCCATCTCATTTTTATTGATATGTCATCAGACATAAAAAGATTCTGGTGTCTGGGGATCAATGGAAAGTGCCACATTACTTTCTGTGGAACGCGGGATGGTGTTCCATCAGATTTTGACTTCCAGCGGGATGTGCCACATTTTATACATTCATTTAGTTCAGCGGTTTCTTCCCAGAATAAACTGCAATCTTTCAGGCAAGCATGAATTTTGTTTCTAGAAAATCCAAGTTCTTCAACTAACTTCCATGCCATATAGTGGTTTGAGGGAATATCTGCATCATCTGGAAGGAAATCCATTAAGAGGGTAAGAATGTAATCGATTTCTGTATTAGAAATCCCATACATAGTTTTTCCATGAAACAATCGGATTAAAAATTCCAGCCTTTTCATTTTATCGCATTGTCGATATACTGGAGTCGTGGCAGCATCATTCAATTTTTTCACCCTATCGATATCATCATTTTCACTAGATGCATCAGTTGTCCTCATATCGACGTCTTCTTGAGTCGAAATCCTTTCTTTTTCATGATGATGAATAAACGGAAATCGATCATCTAACAAATTCTCCATTCCAGTCCTTTAATTTCGATCATCACCAATTTGAGATTTCATTTTCTCCCCATTGTGATACCACACAAAGTAGTTTGCTTGAAAACCATTTTTGGTTATGTGGTAGCTGACTTCTTCACGACTCAACCAAGGTCTACCAACACAATTGGAACATGGGCAGTGTATGCGACCACTATCTGAAGCATTGTGAAATGCAAAATCTATAAAGCTCTCCAAATTGTTTTGAAAATTGCTTGAGATACGATCGGTTTCATACATCCAACTTCTGTCCATTCTGTAAAAAAATTAATATAATTCATTTTGTCATAAACAATTCAATAGGATTGAAATTTAATAGAAAATACATTTAAGTAAACGATAAAGGAAGAAAATAATCATGGTATCAACTATACATGTGAAAAAAACATACTAATGTGTTATTGAAAAAATGTAAAACCAACAAGAACTTAATGTGTTATCACATCAGAGCATGCCTCATCCCATAACCATATTAGTAGGGTACCCTCATGGACAGCCCCGCCCACCCCCGTGGACAACCCACCCACCCCCGTGGACACCCCCTACCCCCTAGACAGCCCAACCACCCCCGTGGACAGCCCACCCACCCCCCTCGACACCCCTTCTCCCTATGGACAGCCCCCCACCCCCTTGGATAGCACGCCCACAACCCTGGACACCCCTACCCCCTGTGGCCAGCCCACCCACCCCCCCTGGACAGCCCGCCCACCCCTCCTTGACAGCCCGGCCACCCCCGTGGAGAGCTTGTCCACCCTTGTGGACAGCCCGCCCACCCCTGTACCCCCCTGGACACCCCGTACCCCCCGGGATAGCCCCGCCCACCCTCCCAAACAGCCCAAACCCCCCTCCCCTACAACCCCACCACCACCACCTAGACATACCAACCCCCCCTGGACACCCCACACACCCCTCCCCCACCAGGACACCCCACCCAAACCCCCAGGACTGCCCACACCCCCTGGACAGCCCCGCCCACCCCCGTGGACAGCCTTTCCCACCCCCGTGGACAGCTCCGCCCACCCCCGTGGACAACCCACCCACCCCGTGGACGCCCCCTACCCCCTAGACAGCCCAACCACCCCCGTGGACAGCCCACCCACCCCCCTCGACACCCCTTCTCCATATGGACAACCCCCACCCCCTTGGATAGCCCGACTACCCCCCTCGACACCCCTACCTCCCGTGGCCAGACCACCCACCCCCCCTGGACAGCCCGCCCACCCCTCCTTGATATCTCGACCACCCCCGTGGACAGCCCGTCCACCCTTGTGGACAGCCCGCCCACCCCCGTACCCCCCTGGACACCCCGTACCCCCCTGGATAGCCCCTCCCACCCTCCCAAACAGCCCACACCCCCCTTCCCTGCAATCCACCACCACCACCTATACATACCACCCCACCTGGACACCCCACACACCCCTCCCCCACCAGGACACCCCACCCATACCCCAAGGACAGCCCACACCCCCTGGACAGCCCCGCCCACCCCCGTGGACACCCCCTACCCTCTAGACAGCCCAACCACCCCTGTGGAAATCCCACCCACCTCCCTCGACACCCCTTCTCTCTATGGACAGCCCCCCACCCCCTTGGATAGCCTGCCCACCCCCCTGGACACCCCTACCCCCCGTGGCCAGCCCACCCACCCCCCCTGGATAGCCCGCCCACCCCTCCTTGACAGCCCATCCACCCCCGTGGACAGCCCGTCCACCCTTGTGGACAGCCCGCCCACCCCCGTACCCCCCTGGACACCCCGTACCCCCTGGATATCCCCGCCCACCCTCCCAAACAGCCGACACCCCCTCCCCTGCAACCCCACCACCACCACCTAGACATACCACCCCCTGGAATGTGTAGAAATAACATAAAAATACATGATATATAGATAGCACAAAATACTCAACCTATGGGTTCACATTAACTACATAATCACACACTTCACTACTACCATAAGACACATAAACCACACCACCACCACACAAGATGCATAGCATTTCTCACATTCATTTATAATCCACTTCATTCACACTTACATTGTCCATTCATTTAATGTTAAATTAATTAAATCCATTTACCACACATCCATTTCTATTCCATCTCATTTATTTAATATCTTGTTTTTTTGTTTTAACAACATAATTTATTCCATAGATAACCAGGAAACTAATAAAACCACCACACAACAACTCACCATCTCACAATAACCATCGACACCATGTTACATCGACCAACCATCTCACCAAAACAACAACATATCACAATAAAAATATTGCACATCACAAACCACCGCACAACCAAAACCACCTCACCACATTATACACCACAACTTCATCACACAACACCTCCACACGGCACAACACCACCACACATCATCACTATCATACAACTTCACATGACACATCCATGCCCACTAACCATCACATTACAACCCCACATATCACAAAGCCCAACTGGTCACCTCAATCCCCATAAAACAGCCTACAACATACAATGAAACACAACAAAAAACCTCTCATAGAGGCAACATACCCCAACTTCCACAATTTATTTATTCAAGGTCTTTTATTACATTACCCCTTTATTTAGCATGGACATTATAACACAACTGATATTCCAGGGGAAACTAATTAATTAACAAAATATTTATTCATTTCCCTATTTTACACGGTGAAATCAAATCAAAATCCAAACTTAAAACTAAAATATAAGATCAATAACAATAAAAACAAGGTACCATATGTGTATAAAGAAAAAATTACTTGATTTGAGATGATTCAAATGGGTTTTCACCTATTCGGATGGGGGATTTGGAGAGCAGCAGAGAGCTGGAGGTGGATTGATAACTTAAAACTAAAATACTAAAGCAATAACAATAAAAATAAGGAAGTATATGTGTATAAATGAAAAGATACCTGATTTCAGATGGTTTTCACCTCTTCGGATAGGGGATTTCGCGAGAGGAGAGCGGTGGAGCGGATGAAATTAGGTTCTGTGCGAATGGGGGAGAGCAGCCTCGCGGCTGGATTTGGGGGAAATAATTCCCAACGGTTTTAAAGAACCATTGGGAAAGAGATGCTAAGGACCCATTTTCCAACGGTTTGAGGTAACCGTTGGCAAAGGGGTGACCCTTTCCCAATGGTTCTTTTGAACCGTTGGCAAAAGGTGATTAACGCACCCCTTTACCAATAGTTTCTTCAAACCGTTGGCAAAGGGGTGGCTTTTCCCAACGGTTTCAATGAACCGTTGGGAAAGGATTTCTTAATCCTTCAAGCCCAACGGTTTTAGAAAACCGTTGGTAAACACCCGTTGGGAAAAACAGCATTTTCAGTAGTGAAATAATGAGGTAGTGTAAGAAGAAAAGAACTTGATATAGGTGATGAAATATTTACCTCTTCTTCGGGTTCTTCCTTATGATTTGATCAGAAGGGCTCCTTAGGTTGGCTTTATGACCAATAAAAGGCCTCTAAAATGAAGGTAGGAATGTTGGGAGGATATTTGGGTAGGGGTTGGTGGATCCAAATGGATTTTGAGGTTTGAAATTAATTGAAGGTGATATACCCTTTTATAAGGTAGGTGGGGGTCACATTAGGAAAATCTTGAAATATTATTTTATAATAAAATCATTTTCAGTTTATAATGGCACAGAAATGATTTATTTTGATAATATGGTGTGGATGTTTCGCAAACCTCTCAACCAATAAATTTTAGACAGGTTTAGGTCACTATATTGACCTTATTGTTTAGATTTAACTCTTAGTTAAGTTGTTTGACATTTACCATGTCTCTTTGTATTTTTATATTATATGGTTAATAAAAATACTATGAACATCTAAGAGAACCCCAAGTTGTTCATTATTAATATATAAATCCTTGTCTAAGTCCTTTGGCCAAACCATATATTTTTATGAATATTATATTAATTAATCATATAGTATTTGTTTTAAAAACTCAATTTTGTCAATTTTGACACTATTTTGTATTTAGTTTTTGTGAAAATTATAACAGCATGATTACTTAGAAACAAAATATTTAATCAACCCTAACATGTCATATTACCCTAAAAAATTAGTTGAATATTTAAAAAGTCTCAAATTACATTTATTTGGATATTTATAATATCAATTATTTTAATCCTTCATTAATCAGATAATTACCCCATAATCACTATGTCATAAATAAAATAAATTATTTAATGTCTAAAATTATTAAAAAACATTATAATGTAGTAATGATTTTTAGATTATTAATGAATATTTATAGTTGAATTTATATTGTGTGTAACCCTATATTAAAAATGGATTAGTTATTAAACTTTAAATTTAAATCTTTTTACTCTTCTCTAAATAAAATAATAATAATTGTCCTAATCTAATACAAGCGGAACAAAAGGGATCTTATTTTATTCATTATGTTGTTTTTGGTCGAATTATACTTATAAAACCAAATTAGGACATGTGTTAGTGTGAATACCCAGAAACCCCGTGGAAAATGTTTTCTTTAAGACATGGGAATTTTATGAGTCCGCAGTTTCTGACGGTGCCTGATTCCGAGGCCCGGTGTGCCCAAAATCAATTTCTGAAGTTTTTTTGGGTACGTTCAATAAACGTACATGTGAGATTTTATATCTTTTAAACCGATGCTCAGAATTGAAATCCGAAGACACTGATGAACTCGCAGCGCCGATAATCGCTTAAGGAGACCTTTACCGCAGTTGCGTTTTATTGAGAGCGGAAGTTAAATTTTGGGGGTTTTCTAAAAAAGATAAAAACAATATGTGCAACATATTGTTTTATTGTTTTGTTCTTAAAACCTCCAAAGAGAGTTTATTGGTGGGGCCCACCCGCGCATAACCTCACATGGAAGGATATTACTAGGTGGGGCCCATATGGGCTTGAAACCCTTAGAACCCCCCATTTATGTGGGTTAAACCTTCCACCTTCCACCTTCCCTCATAATGATGCCAACTCTCTCTCACAATTAATTTTCTAAGCTTCCAATTAATTAATTGGATCTTTATTTTGAATTATTTCGAATTCATTTTGCCAATATGATAATATGTGATATATTATTATGGTTAGATTTGGATAATTTTCATTGGTTGGGAGAATTGGGAGAAAATATTGGAGGAATAATATCCTCTCGATGGAGAATTCCATTTTCCAATGAAGAATGCACCAAGTCTCGAAAAACGTGAAGCAACACCTTTTACCTTCTTCAATCGGTGCAAGGAAGTGAAGCACTTCCGCCTAGGGAGTACACCGATGGTGTTGACTCGACCCGACTACATCGGGCTCTACACCTTCTAACGTTGACATAACGACATCTGTCTTCCATGACGTCTGTCTTCCGCGACTCGTCAATGTTCAACGTCAAAAAATGAGATATTGGTTACATTAATGTTTGATTCTACCCTCTGTTCTACATCGGTAAGTTGGTGGAATTATGTGCTGATTGATATCATATGATGAGGAAGGTTCGGACCGCACGAACATGGAAAGACCCTCCACTTTGTTGTTTCCATTTGATGATGTCGGAGGCGGAGTCGAAAGGGCACGGTGTCATCGCACCGTTCTGGAGAATAACCATGGGTTGGAGGACCGTGTCGGTCGGAAGAGGAACCAAGTTCGAAAGGGCCTCAGAGGATGAAGAGGCGTGGTGCCATCACACCGTGTTGTGGAGCTGAAGACCGCGGACAGGTCAGGCTATGAGGGTGGAGGACCGCCACCATCGCGCCAACTGTGTGGAGGTAGAGAATGTGGCCCCCATCTGCGGGCCCCTCGGCCGAACCGATCCGGCCGGGCTAGAGGACCGCGGCACCCGCAGGCGCAGCGCGGAGAAGACTGTGGCCCGCTTCCGCGGGTCTCTCTACTAGGCGAACCGGTCGGCCGCCTGACGCCCGGGCTAGAAAATCATGGCGCCTTCAAGCGCCATGTGGGAAGAACTACAGCCTGTTGTGCGGGCCAAGTGCACCGAGGTCTTACAACGTCATCTTGGGTATGGATTGGTTATCCATGATTCATGCTCATATTGATTGTATTAGGCGTAAATTGTGGTGTATCCACACATATGGGACCAGGTTCACCTTCACCGGTGAGAAGGGAGCCTTTTCAGCATAGGATGGACTTACGCAGAGGAGGGGGTAGCCGATCACACAACAGTTGGATAGTCTCAACCACTAAGTAGTTGATGTGTGGAGTCCAAGTTTTCTTGTTGTGGTGGATCGGTATGTGGATGTTTTCCCTGACGACGTTCCTGGACTACCTCCTCGCATAGAGGTAGACTTCTACATTGACCTATACCCTAGGACAACACTAATATCTAATCCAGCATATCGGATGGCTCTCGCTGAGCTCCACGAGTTTCGGGTATAGCTGGAGGACCTGCAGGGGAAGGGATTTATCCGACCTAGTGTTTCACCATGGGAATCACCGATTTTTTTCTCCAAGAAGGTGGATGGGAGCTTGAAACTGTGTGTCGACTAACGTCGCCTAAATCAGGTGACCGTGAGAAACAAGTACCCACTCCCGAGGATTGATGACCTCTTTGATCAGCTCAAGGTCGCTCGATGGTTCTCGAAGATAGACCTCAGGTCAGGCTATCACCAACTCAGAGTTCAAGAAGAGGATGTACATAAGACGTCCTTCAGGTGTTGGTATGGCCATTATGAGTTCTTGGTTATTCCCTTCGGCGTATCCAACACTCCGGCAGTGTTCATGAGTCTCATGAATAGGATCTTCCAGCCTTACCTCGATCACTTTGTCGTATTCTTCATCGACAACCTACTGATTTACTCGACTACTGAGGAGGAGCACGCCTACCATTTGTGAGTTGTACTAGATACACTCCGAGAGCACCAACTATATGGTATGATCTCAAAGTGCTCGTTCTGGATTTGAGAGGTTCACTTCTTAGGACATGTTATCTCAGAGGCAGGAGTTGAAGTGGATCTAGCGAAGATCAAGGCAATGATTTCTTGGGAGCCACTCAGGAGTGTGACGGAGGTGCTGAGTTTTCTAGGACTAGCTGGGTACTATCGGAGATTTGTGTCTGACATCTCTAGAGTTGCAACACTGCTTTATGAATTGACAAAGAAGGTGAAAACCTTTTTGTGGATTGAGAGATTCCAGTAGAGCTTTCATAAGAGGAGGCGGAGGTTGACCAGTGCGCCTCTATTGAGGATACCAGAGGAGGGCGTAGGTTATATAGTTTACTGCGACACATCAGGGACCAGACTCAGGGGTTTCCGGATGTAGGAGCGAGCAGTGATCACGTATGGTTCATGGAAGTTGAGACAGCATGAGTATAACTACAATACCCATGACATGAAGTTAGCAGTAGTGGTCTTTGCCTTGATGATGTGGTGGCACTACCTGATGGGTGAGCATTTTATAGTCTACTCTGACCACCAGAGTCTCAGGTACATCTTTTAAAAGAAGGATCCGAACCTGAGACAGCGATGATGGCTCGAGTTCCTCCAGGACTATGACTTAGAGATAGTCTATACTTCTGGGAAGGGGAACATTGTAGTAGATGCTCTCAGCATGAGATCAGGCATTCAGCTGCTAGGAGAGGCGACAGAGCAGATGGCCGCATTGCATATATCCTTTGTGGACAGAGATAGACCAACCTTTCTACAGTCTCTCACAGTCACTCCTCCCCTTCTTCAGCGAGTTAGAGAGGCACAAAATGGGGACATTGATAGTGATATGCGACGTGCTAATATATCGTCAGGGCAGACACTTAATGGGTTTTCTGAAGGTGGGTATCATTTCAAGCTCTTCAGAGGACATACCATGGTACCAGTTTCACTACAGGAGGAGGTGTTGAAGGAGTTCCACAATTCCAATATAGAGGTACATCCAAGAGTGGTGAATATCTATCAGGACATTAGAATACAGCACTGGTGGCCGGGTATGAAGAAGGTAGTAGTAATGTTTGTCTCTAGATGCCTCACTTGTCAGCAAGTGAAGGCATAGCACCAGGTTCTAGCAGGCTTGGTTATACCGTTAGAGGTCCCAGAGTGGAAGTGGGATTTGATATCCATGGATTTTGTGATGGGAATTTCACATACATCCAGAGGACAAGACTCTATCTGGGTGATTGTCGACCGACTCTCCAAGTCATCCCACTTCCTACCGATCATAGAGCATGGCTCAGTAGAGAGCTTGGGACGCCTCTACGTATAAGAGATCGTACGGATTCATGGTGTGCCACTGACGATCGTCTCCAATTAGGATGATCATTTTACTTCCCGGCTATGGAAGGAATTGCAGGAGGCTTTTGGGATGCTGCTTCGCTTGAGAACCGCCTTCAATCCTCAGATAGGTGGTCAGACTAAGAGGACCATTCAGACTCTCGAGGACATGCTCCATGCATGTGTCCTTGACTTTGGTCACAGCTGGGAGGATCACCTACCCTTGGTGGAGTTTTCATATAACTACAGCTACCACTCCACCATCGGGATGAAACCTTACGAGGGACTGTACGACCGACCTTGCAGATCGCCACTATGCTGGACTAACCCAGGGGAGTCAGCACTTGCAGGACAAGAGATGGTGCAGGCTATGACGGAGAAGGTGAAAATCATCCAGTAGCAGATGAAAACTGCACAGATCATATATAAATCATATGCTAATAGGAGACGGAGACCACTGGAGTTCATGGATGGCGACCACGTCTTCCTACGGGTCTCACCTCGACGAGGTATATGGATATTTGGACGAGGAGGTAAGTTATCTCCGCGATTAATTGGACCATTCAAGGTCCTCAGTAGAGTAGGTGAGGTGTCTTACCGCCTGGCCCTTCCACCTCAGTTCCACCGGGTGCACGACGTCTTCCATGTATCTCAGTTGCAGAGATACGTGCATGACCCGTCCCACATCATCGACCATGGGGAGCTGGACATCAATGACAGGGTGACATTTGCAGACGTTCTAGTGGAGATTGAGGATCGACAGGAGTGGGTCCTATGTGGACGGATGATTCCTCTAGTGGGTGTTCGCTGGCAGCGTGGGAACCTCCAGGAGAGCTCATGGGAGCGTGAGGCTCATATGCATGCTCAGTACACCCATTTGTTCCCTTAGTATGTGATGTAGCTTACAGAGACGTAAAGCCCTGAGGTGGGGATAATGTAAAGACCTAGAAATCCCGTGGAAGTTTTTTTCTTAAATACCTGGGAATTTTACGAGTTCGCAGTTTGTAACGGTGCCTGATTCTGAGGCCCGGCGTGCCCGAAATCAATTTTAGAATTTTTCTTCGACTACATTAAGTAAACGTACGTGTCAGATTTTATATCTTTTGAACCAATGCTCAGAATTGATATCTGAGGACACCGATGAACTTGCTGTTCCGGTAATCACTTAAGGAGGCCTTTACCCCACTAGCATTTTATCAAGAGTGGAAGTTAAATTTTGGGAGTTTTCTAAATAAGTTAAATAAAACAAATATGTGCAACATTTTTTTTATTGTTTGGTTGTTAAAACTTCTAAAGGGAGGTTATTGTTCGGGCCAACCTGCACATAACCTCCCATGGAAGGATATTACTAGTTGGGGCCCACACTGGATTGAAACCCTTAGAACCCCCCATTTATTTGGGTTAAACCTCCCACCTTCCACCTTCCCTCATAATGATGCCAAATCTCTCTCAAAATTAATTATCTCTCCTTGCAATTAATTTATTGGCTCTTTATTTTGAATTATTTTGAATTCATTTTTCCATGATGATAATATGTGGTGTATTATTATGGTTGGAGTTGGATAATTTTTCTTTGGTTGGGAGAATTGGGAGGAACTCTTGGAGGAATAATATCCTCTTGGCGAAGAACACCATTTTCCAAGGAAAAATGCTCTACGTCTCGAAGAACGTGAAGCAACACCTTCTACCTTCTTCAACCAGAAAAAGTAAGAGATGCACCACCGCCTAGGGAGTACACCGACAGTGTCGACACGACTCAACTACCACGAGATCTACTCCCTCCAACAGCGATAGAACGATGTCCGTCTTCCGCGACGTCCGACTTCCACGACTCGTCAATGTTCAATGTCAAAATACAAGGTAGGGGTTACTTTAATGTTTTATTCTACCCCTCGTTATACATCGTTAATTTGGTGGAATGATGTGCTGATTGATATCATATGATGAGGTGGGTTCGGACCACATGAACACAGCCTGAACCTCCCATTTATTGTTTCTATTTTATGATGTTGGAGGCGGAGCTGAAAGGGCGTGGTGCTGTCGCACTGTGCCGGAGAATAATCGTGGCCAGGAGGACCATGGCGGTTGGAAGAGGAACTGTGGCCGGGAGGGCTGTGGCAGATGAAGAGGCACAACGCCATTATGCCATGCAGTGGAGCCGAGGACCATGGCCAGGCCGGGCCGCGGTGGTGGAGGACATGCGCCATCGCACCAGCCACGTGGTGTTGGAGGATGCGGCCTGCATCTGTGGGCCGCTCGGCTAAACCGAACCGGCCGGCTACCTGCCGATCAACCTGGAGGACCGCGGTGCTCTCGGGCACCACGCAGAGAAGACCGCAGCCCGCTTCCATGTGCTGTTCTGCAAGGAGAACTATCTGGCCACCTGCCAGCCGGGAGAGAACACCACGACACCCACATACGCCGTGTGAGAAGAACCGCAGCCCACAGTGTGGGACGTATGCGGCTGGCAGAACCGGTCGGATACTGCCGGCCAGGCACGATAGAGGCAGCGCCACAGGGCAAACCAGACCGGCCCACTCCACGGGTTGGGCCTTCCCCCCAATCAGGTTAGACCTATCGAGCTGGTCTAGCCCGACCCGCCAGTCCACTGGGCTTGACGGGCCGGGCCTGACTCCTCTTAAATTCGAATATCTCCTAGACCGCGTGTTCGATCGACGTGCCGTCTGTGGAATTTAGACCCTCGCGATGAGGTGGTCCTTTTGCGATACTCTAAGTGATTTTTTGACAACTTTGGGAAAATGGCCGGGTTTGGAACGAGTGTAAATCCAACCAGGCCCCTGGAACAGACATGCAAATAACTCTCAGAACGGGCATCTGATTGACGAGTCATCTATCGTGTTGGGTTCCTTATGATAAGATGGAACTACTGGATACATAAACTCAGGACTTTGTGACAGTTGATGTATCAAAACTTGACTTGAGGAGAGGACCCTCCTGGAATAGAGCGTGCTATGTGCGGGAACCCCATGGTTAGCTACGACTGAGTTGACAGAATCCTTCATGGGTTCGACTATGACGATAATGTACCAGAATCCACCATGGGTTCGATAGTGGTGACTACTGTACCAGAATCCTCCATGGGACGACAATGATGACTACTGTACTGAGATCCTACGTGGGTCTGACAGTTCTGGATTCTTTTCCAATATCCTATGTGGGTCCGAAAGAGTAGCTAGTCCTATATCCTGTGTGGGTCCGACAGCTTAGCTGGTCCTGTATCTTGTGTGGGTCCGACATCTTAGATGAGTTACTGACTGCATCTGATCATCTCTATCACTTTAGGAAAGATGTATATCTGTGTGATCTGAGACTTTTTTTCAATTATTATCATATTCCTATGCGTACTGAGTTGTGCTTGGGCTCGCGAGTTGGAGTCAGACTGTGACTGGTAACATAGGTATATATATGGGCATATAATTAAGTAGGGTTAGTTGATACTTCGTGATTGTATCTTTCTACTATGGTTTATCCTTTGTGGATTTTGGGAGACCTTCCGGGGTCTCGGGGTCCCAAACTGATTATTATTATACTCACCCCTGCATGGGCTTTGCCCACAGCTTTTTGTGTTCTGTGCAGACGATGGACAACAGTGATAGGGGATGAGGGTGATGGACGGAGGCTGTTTGGAGCTGGACAAGACGTAACATACGAGAGGATGATTTGTTCGAGTTCTGTACCTACCATTCAGGTAGGATTTCTTGGTAAACAATCCATGAGTTGTTCTCCCTTTTTACGAGTACTTGTTGTTCAATTGAGTTTGTATACTGGCCCACATAATTTCAAGAAAACTTTCTTTCCTATTTTAGTACTTTATTCCTCTACTGCTTGTGTTCAGACTATGTGTGTGTGTGTGTTACAAGATAAAAGTAAATGCCTTGCATTTTTTTTTTCAGGGATTCACCTTTGGTTCTAGTCGCCTGCCCCTGGCATATGGAAGGCGAGCTTAGGGTAGTCACGGAACTGGACCCGAGGATGGGTCGTAGAAAATTGGTATTAGAAGCGTCATTTCTACTGCAGAACTTGGACTCTGATTCATTTAAAATGGGAATAGTGTTACGTGTTTTTGGCGTGGTTATCACTTTAGGGAAACTGTTGTTGGTGCAGTAGCCGACGTATCCATACACTAGGACTTCGACTTCTGATCTCCGACTCAGTACACCAAAACACTGATTGTGTGTGTGTTTCCTTTGAAAAAGTTTTATTAGTGATTACTTTGTGTCAGCTCACCAGGTATACTATTTTAACCATGGAACACCTGTTTTATTTTAGGAAGGCCCCACAAAGGCAGCTAGCTAGGGTTTCAAGTTTTGTTTGAGATGGTAGACCACCGAGCGACGAGGCCTCAGTGCAGGGCCCCATCACAGTGGAGGTACCAGCGGTACCACTACCCACTGGGCCACCGATACCACTTTCCCAAGAAGCAGAGAGTGTACACCGCCTGAGTGCATTTCACGAGTTCCAGTGCGAGAGGTCACCCAGGTTACGAGGAGAGACGGACCCACATGCGGCTGAGGATTGGAAGGAGGCTGTCGTGAGAGTTTTCAGATTGATACAAACACCAGCCGACCTCATGGTGATCCTTGCTGAAAGTATCCTGTATGAAGCAGCAGGAAGATGATGGACCCTAATGCCCCAGGTGCATGATGAGGCAGCATTAATCTAGACATACTTCAAGAGTTTATTTTTCTTAGAGTTTGTTCCAGCCACCCTTCGTGTGGTGTGGATCCAGGAGTTACTTCATCTATAGTAAGGAAGCATGATAGTAGCTCATTACTCACGAGGTTCACCGACCTGTCACGCTACTCCACGGATATGGTACGTGGCCCGCTCTTCAGGGCCTAGACCATCGAACAGGGGCTCAGGCATGATATCATGGCTTCGACAATTCCCCTCTGCATTCCGATGTAGGCAGGGGTGCTGGAGCGAGCCCTTCTAGTGGAGAGTTTTCTCGCTGAGTAGTCACCAGGGGCAAGACCCACCACAGGGCGATAGGTAGAAGAGTATTCTACAGCTGGTAGTTGGCAGATGCCACAGATGTCCAAGCAGACCAGGCCATCAGGTGGGCAACCCCAGGATACAGGTTCGGTTGTGTGGGGCACATGAGATAGAGATATCTATAAGAGGAGCATGTTGTACTATGCATGTGGCGAGCATGGCCACATGGATCGTGAATGCCTGACCCACTATGCAGATGAGCAGTAGATAGTTGAGGGACCACCTACGTAGAAGAAGAATTTAGACCATGGTGGTCTTCCAGGAGTAGGCGAACGTGGAAGAGGAGCTGGCCGAGTAGCTGGTGGTGGATGACATTTCGAGGCTCTACCACCACCACCACCAGGAGGCCCACCCCGACCACAGGGAACTGTAAGACAAAGGTGGGATCAGCTCCAGGAAGTCAAGGCCTATGACCATGTTGCACCTGAGATGATTTGAGGTACTATATATGTCTATTCCACCCTTTCTTTAGTACTTATAGACACAGCTGTGAGTCATTATTTTATTTCCACTGCCCTCATTCGGAGCTCAAAGATTCCGACAGAGCCGTTGGCCCGATCCTTACGGATAGAGAATCCTACGGGAGAAGACTCAACTATTACACACTGGATCCAGTAGTGTGATCGTACTATAGGAGGCAAGAGCTTTGGTTGGGATATTCTTATAGTGGTATCGAGGCCTTACAACATCATATTGGGTATGGACTGGTTATCCACGGTTCATGATTAGGTTGACTGTATTAGGAACAATGTGTGGTGTATCCACACTGATGGGACCAGGTTCACCTTCTCCGGTGAGAAGGGAGCCTTTGCAGCGCAACATGTACTTATGTAGAGAAGGGGGCATCCGATCAAACATTAGTTGGCTAGTCTCATCCTCAGAGTGGTTGATGTGCAGAGTCCGAGTTTTTCTACTGTGGTGGATCGGTATGTGGATGTTTTCCTAGAAGACGTTCCAAGACTACCTCCTCATAGTGAGGTAGACTTCTACAATGACTTCTACCCTGGGACAACACCAATATATACTCCAGCATATCGGATGGCTCCTTCTGAGCTCTGTGATCTGTAGGTACATTTGGAGGACTTACAGGGGAAGGGATTTATCCGAACAAGTTTTTCACCCTCGGCATCACCGAATTTGTTTGCCAATAAGGAGGATGGATGCTTACGACTCTATGTCAACTACCATCGCTTAATCATGTGAATGTGAAGAACAAGTACCCACTCTTGAGGATTGACGACCTCTTTGATCAGATCAAGGGAGCACGATGGTTCTCGAAGATAGACCTCAGGTCAGGCTATCACCATCTCAGAGTTCAAGACTAGGATATGCAGAAGACGACCTTCAGGTGTCGGTATGGACACTACGAGTTCTTGGTTATGCCCTTCGGCGTAACCAATGCTCTAGTAGTGTTCATGAGTCTCATGAACAGGATCATACAACCTTACCTTGATCGCTTTGTCATAGTGTTCATCGACGACATACTGATTTACTTGACTACTGAGGAGGAGCATGCCTACAATTTGTGGGTTGTACTGGATACACTCCGAGAGCACCAGTTATATGGTAAGATATCGAAGTGACAGTTCTAGATTCGAGAGGTTCACTTCTTGGGACATGTCCTCTCGGAGGATGGAGTTGTAGTGGATCCAACGAATATCGAGGAAGTTATTAAATGGGAGACACCCAAGAGTGTGACGGAGGTGCGGAGTTTTCTGGGACTGGCTGGGTACTATCAGAGATTTATGCCAGACTTTTCCAGAGTTGCCGCACTGCTTTCAGCATTGACGAAGAAGGGTAAACCCTTCATGTGGTCAGAGAGATTCCAGTAGATATTTCAGGAGGTGAGGTATAGTTTGACCAGTGCTCCCAACTCAAGGCTACCAGAGGAGGGCGTAGGGTAAGTAGTTTACTGCGACGCATCGAGGAACAGACTCGGGTGTGTCCTGATGCAGGAGTTATCAGTGATAGTGTATGGTTCACAGCAGTTGAGTCATCACGAGAAAAACTACGCTACCCAAGACCTAGAGTTAGCAGCAGTGGTCTTTGCCTTAATGATGTGGTGACACTATCTGATGGGCGATCTTTTTAGAGTCTACTCTGACCACCAGAGTCTTAGGTACATCTTCTCGCAGAAGTACCAGAACCTGAGACATCGAAGATGGCTCGAGTTCCTCCAGGACTATGACTTTGAGATAGTCTATACTCTTGGGAAGGGGAATGTTGTAGCAGATTCCCTCAGTAGGGGATCAGACATTCAACTGCTAGGAGAGGCGACATACCAGCTGGCCGCGTTGTAGATATCCTTTATGGATAAAGATGGAGCAGCTTTTCTACAGTCTCTCATAGTCACTCCTCCATTTCATAAGCGAGTCACAGAGGCACAACATGGGGACATTGAATGTGATACACAACGTGCTTAGATATCCTCACGTTAGACACTTGATGGGTTTTCTGAAGGTGGGGAGCACGCCGTGTTCTTTAAAGGACATACCCTAGTACCAGTTGCACTACAGGAGGAGGTGTTAAGGGAGTTCCACACTTCCCCTTTAGTGGAACATCCAGGAGTGGCGAAGATGTATCAAGACCTCCAAATACAGAACTGGTGGCCGGGTATGAAGAAGTATTCAGCAATGTTTGTCTCACGATGCCTCACTTGTCAGCAAGTGAAGGCAGAGCACCAGGTTCTAGTAGGCTTG
Organism: Viscum album; assembly: GCA_963277665.1. Lineage (NCBI taxonomy): Eukaryota > Viridiplantae > Streptophyta > Magnoliopsida > Santalales > Viscaceae > Viscum > Viscum album. Next base: position 712,560,266 of record OY728162.1, read on the forward strand.
GTTCATCTCTTATATGTCCCTGAGTGGAAGTGTGATGGTATATTCATAGATTTAGTGATGTGACTTCCACATAATCAAGAGGACACAACTCTATCTGGTTGATTGTCGACCGACTCACCAAGTCAGCCCACTTCCTACTGATCAGATAGTAGGGCTCATTAGAGAGCTTGGGATGCCCCTACATACATGAGATCTTGTGGATTCATGGTGTGCCATTGACGATTATCTTCGATCGGGATGCTCGTTTACCATCCCGGCTATGGAAGGGATTACAGGAGGCTTTTTGGGAAGTATCTTCGCTTGAGTACCACCTTCCATCCTCATACGGATGGTCAAACTGAGAGGACCATTCAGACTCTTGAGCACATGCTCCGTGCCTATGTCATTGACTTTGGTCGCAGTTGGGAGGATCATTTACCCATTGTGGAGTTTGCGTACAACAACTACCACTCCACCATAGGGATAACACCTTATGAGGAATTGTAGGACCGACCTTGAAGATCTCCAATGTGCGGGACTAACCCAGGGGAGTCAGCACTTGTAGAACCAGATATGGTACAGGCTACAACGAAGAAGGTGCAGATCATCAGGAGCAGATGAAGACTACAATGAGCAGATAGAAATCCTATGCTGATAGGAGACGAGGACCACTAGAGTTCAAGGGTGGATACCACATCTTCCTACAGGTCTCACCTCGACGAGGTCTACAGAGATTTGGCCGAGGCGGCAAGTTATCTTCACGATTCATCGGACCGTTCCAGGTCCTCAGCAGAGTAGGCGATGTGGCTTACCTACTAGACCTTCCACCCCAGTTACACCGGGTGCATGATGTCTTCCACGTATCTCAGCTGAGGAGATGCGTGCATGACCCGTCCCACATCATCGACCATGGGGAGCTAGACATCGATAATGAGGCGACATTCACGGAGGTTCCAGTAGAGATTGAGGATCGAAAATTGCGGGACCTATATGGACGGTCTATTCCTCTGGTGCGCGTTCGCTGGCAGCACAAGAACCTCCAGGAGAGAACGTGGGAGCGGAAGGCTCAGATGCGTGCTCAGTACCCCCATTTGTTCTCCTTGTATGTGATGTAGATTACGAGGGCATAAAGCCCTAAGGTGGGGAGAATGTAAAGACCAGGAAATCCCATGGAAATTTTTTCATAAATAAATGGAAATTTTACAAGTACGCAGTTTTTGATGGCACCTGATTTCGAGGCCCGGTGTGCCCGGAATCAATTCCTGATGTTTTGTTAGGGTATGTTCAGTAAACATACGTGCATGATTTTATATCTTTTAAGCTGATGCTCATTATTGAAATCTGAGAACACCGATGAACTCGCAACATCGATATTCAATTAAAGAGACCTTTACCACAGTTGCGTTTTATCCAGAGTGGATGATAAATTTTGGGGGTTTTCGAAATAAGTAATATAAAAAAATATGTGGCACATGATTTTTTTGTTTGGTGGTTAAAACCTCCAAAGGGAGGTTATTGGTGGGGCCCAACCGCACATAACCTCCCTTAGAAATATATTACTAGGTGGGTCCCACACTAGATTGAAACCCTTGGAACCCCCCATTTATTTGGGTTAAACCTCCCACCTTCCACCTTCCCTCATAATGATACCAACTCTCTCTAACAATTAATTATATAATCTTGCAATTAATTAATTGGCTCTTTATTTTGAATTATTTTGAATTCATTTTTCCAATATGATAATAAGTGATATATTATTATGGTCGGAGTTGGATAATTTTTCTTTGGTTGGGAGAATTGAGGGGAACTCTTGGAGGAATAATATCCTCTCTATGTTGAACACCATTTTCCCATAAAGAACGCTCAACATCTTGAAGAATGTGAAGCAACACCTTCAACCTTATTCAGCCGGAGCAAGGAAAGGAAGCACCGTCGCCCAGGGAGTACACCGACGGTATTGACTCGACTCGACTGCACCGGGATCTACTCCTTCCGATGTTGAGGGAATGACATCCATCTTCTGCGACGTTCGTCTTCCATGACTCTTCAAAGTTCAACGTCAAAATACGAGGTAGGGGTTACTTTAATTTTCGATTCTACCTTATGTTATACATCGTTATGTTGGTGGAATGATGTGCCAATTGATATCATATGATGAGGAGGGTTCGGACCGCACGAACACAGCCTGACCCTCCCCTTTGTTGTTTCTATTTTATGATGTCGGAGGCGAAGACGAAAGGGCGTGGTGTCGTCGCACAGTGCGGGAGAATAACCGCGGCCAGGAGGACCGCGACGATCGGAAGAGGAACCGCAGCCGGGAGGGCTGCGGCGGATGAAGTGGCATGGCTCCATCACACCACTCTGTGGAGCTGAAGACCACAGTCAGGTTGGGATGTGGTGGTGGATGACCAACGTCATCATGCCGGCCGTGTGGAGGTGGAGCACGCAGCCCACGTCCATCGGCCACTAGGCCGAACCGAACCGCCCGGCTGCCTGCCAGTCGGGCTGGAGGACCGCAGTGCCCGAAGGCACCACACAGAGAAGCCTACGCCATGCTTCCGTAGGCCACTCTGCTGGGAAAACCGGCCGGCCACCTACCGACTGGGCTAGAAAACCGTGGCGCCCACAGGCACCGTGTAGGACGAACCGCGGCCTGCGGTGCGGGCCACGTGCTCCGGGTAGAACTGGCCGGCTACGGCCGACCGGGCAGGGGTGAGGTGGTGCCGTCGGGCGAACCAGACCGGCCCGCTCCGCGGTATGCGTTCGTAGGTGGGTCTCGCCCCACCGGTCTGGGCTAACCCCCCAGTTGGGTTTGTTCTGCCGAGCAGGGCCGGGCCGACCTGCCAGCCCACAGGGCTTGAAGGGCTGAACCCGACTCCGCTTAAATTTGAATATCTCCTAGACCACGCATCTGATCGACACGTCGTCTATGAAACTAGGACCCACGCCATGAGGCGGTCCTTTCTCTATACTCTATGTGAGTTTTTGACAACTTTGGTAAAATGACCGGGTTTGGAACGAGCATAAATCCAACCGGGCCCCTGGAACAGAAATACCAATAACTCTCAGACCAGGCGTCCGATTGACGCGCCGTCTATCACATTGGTTTCTTTGTGATGAGACGGAACTACGGGATACATCAACTCAAGACTTCTTGATAGTTGATGTATCAACACTTGACTCGAAGAGCAGACCCTCCTGTAATCGAGCGTGCTGTGTGCGGGAACCCCAGGTATGACTGCGGCTGAGTTGACGGAATACTTCGTTGGTTCGTCTACGACGCTAATGTACTAGAATCCTCCGTGGTTTCGACATCAATGACTACTATACCAGAATCCTTCATGGGTTCGACATCGATGACTACTGTACCGAGATCCTCCGTGGGTCTGATAGTTCTGACATCTGTTCTTTTATACTGTGTGGGTCCAACAGAGTAGCTGGTGTTGTATCATGTGTGGGTCCAACAGATTAGCTGGTCTTATATCCTGTGTGGGTCCAACAACTTAGATAAATCAGTGACTACATCTGATCATCTCTATCACTTTACGAAAGATGTATACATGTGTGAGCTGAGTCTTGTCTTTCAATCATTATCATCGATGTGATTGACTTCACTTCTTCTTTGGAATGGGTTCTGCTGGGGCTCATGAGTTGGAGTCGGACTATGACTATTAACTTAGGTATATGTATGGGCATATACGTAAGTAGGGTTGGTTGATTCTTCATGATTGTATATTTCTACAGTGGCTTATCCTTTGTGGATTCTTGGAGACCTTCGAGGGTCTCGGGGTCCCCTACTGAGTATTGTTATACTCACATCTGCACGGGCATCGCCCACACCTTGTTGTGTTCTGTGCAGACAAAAGACATCAGTGATAGAGGCTGAGGGTGATGGATGGATGCTGCTCGAAGCTGGACTAGACGGGACGTATCGTAGGGACGAGTTGTTCGAGTTTTGTACCTACCCTTCTGGTAGGATTCCCGGGTGGCTGATCAAGGAGTTGTTTTCCCTTTTTACTTTTACTTGTTGTTCAGTTGGGTTTTTATACTGGCCCACTTACTTTCAGCCCACCTTACTTTTCTATTTTAGTAATAGTTGCCTCTATTAATTGTGTTTGGACTGTGTCTGTGTTACATGTTAAAATGAAATTCCTTCCCTTGTTATCAGGGATTCGCCTTTGGTGCTAGTCGGTAGCCCCTGGCCTATGGAAGGCGGGCTTGGGGTAGTCACGACATGGGCCCTGAGGATGGGTCGTGACAGTTAGGGTAATTATGATATCTTTTTACCCTTGATTACCATATTTACTTTTAACTATGGTAAATAACAGTCAAAAGTTACTATTCACCAAAATTTATATTCATCTTATTGAACCAAATTTTACATACTGATATCAACCGTGTCTCTCAAAGTTTTGAAATTCAACTCACTGAAGTGATAAAATTATGTATTATGCAAATTTGCAAATGCTCCTAGGAGGTGGGTAAAAGACGGTAAAAAGTTCAATAAAATTTTTATATATCTAAACCCATTATAAAATGACTCCAATGAATTAAATTGAAATTATATAGATATTATTTGTATATTTTGACCTAAAATAAATTCAAATTAAATAAATAATTATTTAAATAAAAAACTTGGTTTTGACCAATAACGCAGTGTTTTACAGTATTCATCAAAAATTGAATGTTTTCAGAAAAATATCAAAAATTCACCCTAATCTAATTTTGATATTCTGAATGAAAATATGAAGTCCATTCTGAAAAATAAAATTTATAAAATTATGATATTTGGGTATTACTATTCATAACGTCTTGTTTGATTGGTCGTGGTGGGTTAGAATCTCAAAGTTGCATACAATGCAAGTTATTGAATTATTCAAAAGGAAACGTATTGTGGAAGCTTTGGGTGTTACACAATCCCCAAAATATACGATGGCTTTGACACATGGAGGATTCGACCACAACATTATATCTCTTATGAGAATGAGGGTGTTCCACATGAATAATGTAATTATTCATATGTTGATCCAGCTGAGCCTGTACTGTCATGATGTTTTGAGAACTCGTTCCCATATTATTTGGAATATCATTAGATAAATCATCATATTTCTTACCACATTGCTTTTTGAAATAGGTTCTACAATTTGCCAACATAAAAAAAGAAAATATATTTCCATTTTTTGGGATTCAATACAACAATATTAAGCATATAAAAATAAACATTTAACATAAATTGATAAACATTATAATGGAAACTATATCCTAATATGTAATTCCCAAAGTTATACTGTATGTTATCCATAACGATGTAATTATACCTAGGGATTTTTAATGTTTTCTAACATTAATCAAAATATATAAATATGATATGATATGATACAAACTCTATTGACCCTGTACTTTTACACATATTATTACATGATTTTATGAATAATTAAACATCAAATTACAAGCCAAAGATCATAAACTCAAATGTATTTGGATGATTAAATACCTAAAACTAAAAAATATATATTGATTAAATCATCTTTATTTTAATCAACCATAAGAGAGTCTAACTTCTGTTGAGCTCCTACATCTGCATTGGATAACATGAGGATGACATGAAAAAAGGGATGAGATCAAAATCCTAATAAGAGTATAAACCTAAGAATAAAGAAATACACATCATTTAAAAGTAATAAATTGTTGACATAAAAAGGAATGGAACATGAAAAAATATAAATAAGAATGTCATATTGAGAATGGGGACATGTAATCAAGGTATAATTAGAATTTCAAAACAACAAACAACATGACATAATTATGAGTCAAGGATTACTACTGAAACCATTACACATGGAGACAATGTCTCAAAAAGGAGTCATGTTAACTCCATGTCCAAAAATTATGTTTCATGAGAGTAAAAAATTCATTAGATTAGAGTGATTTTTTGGAACACCCACAGTAACATGTTCTTGAATATGTGGGCCACGTGAAAAATAAAACATTGTGAGTAAACATAGTGGTAGCCTATGGGATGAAATGTGTATCGTAATCACATCATACAACATAATAAAAGAGTGTGTAAAAGTATCCATGAATGTACTAATTTAACACATACCTTGAAATTTATGAGGTAATATATGAATATAAAATGATAATTAATGTCAAACAGATGTGAATAAATGTATAATGGGTGTTTAAGAATCACTATAAATGAGCCACATTGGTGCGATTTAAGGAAAACTTTTAATGATTCATTAAAATGAAAAAATAATAATATTTCCTATAACACCATAAATGAACCAATATATATTTTAATTTAATAATGAGTTATTTTAGAAAAATAATGGTTTATTAAACCTGATTTTGTAATGTACATGAAAAATAGGTATGAATCTGAGAAGTTTCCTTTAATTGATCTTGCATATCTAGATGAAATAAGAAGGAAACCTTATAAAACATGTATTTACCAATAAATACAGATGAAATGATCTAGATACCTGATCTTGGAACATATTAAAAGAATATATAATAAATTTATAAAAACAAAGACTAATTAAATATGGGTAATTATAGAGAAAGCGTAACCCAATGGAAAAAATGGAGGTTCAGAAAGAATCCACTAACTTATGTTACATATTGTTCTGCACTTGAACTTAATATTAAGGAAAATAAAATCAAATCCCTTAATTATTTAATTATGAAACATATCTACTTGTATTTGATTTATTATAACTATAATAAGTTAATTCTTGGCATTTTAATGAGTTATAATATACAATTTCATTATTCAGGAGTGTTTGTTTCCCTCATTTTCATCATTGATTCACTTCTATATGTGTGTAGAAGACCATGTAAAGTTAAAATAGTTTTCCAAAATTGAAATTATAATTTATGAATAGAATTATACAATATTAAGTGGTAGTATAATTAATTTGGTTATTTTTTATGAGGATTAATCATTCGAGATAACATTCGTCATAACTGTTGAGATTATTTGGGAATTGTTTTATAATCACGAAATAGTTTTGTCTAGTTAATTAATATTATGTATATATAAATTATATGGAACATTAAATAAGATATAATACATATATAATAATTTTTTCAGTAAGAAAAATGGTATTATGACTAACCTTGAATGATGAATTGAAAAAAACATGTCATCCATGATTGCGACAAATCGACACCTTACTAACAATGTTTTCATTTTTCGAATAAATGTTGATCAGAAGAGAAATTATGATTAATTTTTCAATTAATATAATAATAAAATATTATAAAAATGATACTAGAGTTTTCATGTAAATTTTATAAGTGGAGGTTATTAGAGTAAAACCAAAGAAATGTAATTGGAAAGAAACAAAAAAGAAAAAAATTGGTGGTTTTTTACCTCTTCAATGATTCCCATTTAGAACCTCCTTCTCAAATTGGTAATATCCATTTATTGAGATAAGAACCTCCTAGATTTGGGGAAGAGTGTTTGGAAGAGGGTTTAGAAGAAATTTTACTATCTTCAAGGCTGAATAGGTGTGAGGATAAGAGGTAGTGAGGTGTAGTATTTATAGTGATGGAGAGGGGTTCTTGATTACATTATTCACAAATTTATTATTTTGTCTAAAGATAATAAATTTTGGTGATTCTAGGACTAAATACTATAACAAGAGAAGGATAGTTTGAGATTATTCTTCTTACATCTATGATCAAACATGTAATAGTGTTGTTACCATATAATGTATGCATACTGTATATAAGGCCCCAGACTTAAACCTTACTTAATCTTGAGATATTTCAAGAATACACCTTGATGATCTTTTCTGGTTTACAGTTTAGAGAATTAGATCATAAAACATGCATTACATACCACATTTAAACAAAGTGGTTACATAAAATATAGGACTCATTTTTCCCATCAGTGGAAACATATTTAAAATAAAACATGGATGCTTTCTTGACACTTCATTGACACTATCATCACATCATGTACCTTTCCCTTGACCTGTGAAAAATATTTCAAAAACGTGGGATGAACATAAAAAGCTCAGTAAGGGATATAAAAATATGGAAAGTAAACATGAGTACATATATACATAATAATGAAATCATACTTTAACCATAAAACATGAGCACTTTAACATACCTCATCAAATCATGAACAAATCATAGAAATCATAAGATATAAAGGTAACTTGAGGCATTCATCACATTCTTACGTAGGGAGTAACCCTCTTGGTTATGTTTGGAATACCCATCACAGTATATTCTCTAAATCTCTTCGTAGAAACCTTAAATTTTAACCCCTTCACGTTACCCAATGCATTGGAGAGCTATATCGGGCTCACCCGCCCTTAGTTTATCACGGAACCACTCGTCTTCATAAAAATTCCCAAGAACCAAAACATAATCGTATCACATAAAACATGCATAAAGGAAACATAACATTTCCACATTTCAATCACAAGATATCAATACAACACATTGATATAATAAAAACATTATGAAAACCATTTTCAATACCAAAATAAAAGAAAAGTAAAAGAAGGTATTTATTTTTCATTTAAAAAAAGTATGGCTTGTAGAGGAAGTCGAAACTCAAATAATAGTCACGGCGGCAGAGAAGTCATTGTCGCCGCATACGTACGACAAAAACATTCCCTTTTGTCGTTTAGTAAAACGCTTCATATAAAAATGATTCCTTTTGGATAAATGTAAAAGTCAAAGAGGTTTATAGACCGTATAAAAGAAGGTTGTGTATAAAACAAAATATTCCTCAATGAAAGGAGATTGAGACGAAGTCCCATACCTCGGGTCCGACTTGACTCGATTTCTCTTTAATCTCCTGAATAATAAACTTGAGTTAATTTCTACTTGCTTAATAACCCTTTTCAAGTTCATTATTCCTTTTATATCACTTATTACCATGTTATGAACACTACGTAATTATTTAAGTTAATAACGGTCGTTTTAACGATCATTGGTACTTGAGTCAAAAATATGCTCTTTATAATTACAAGTAGTTCATGTATCCATTATATCCAGAGTTATACTCATGATTTATATATCATATATACCATATATTTCCATTATATACATGCATTTATAATATTACATAATCATTTAGAGGTAAGAAATGAAATGCACCGTTCATGGAGATGGTAAGTCGTACGTACGCATGAACACTACATCCATTTCTATTTCATATTTAATGGAATTAAAACATAATGCTACATAACATTATTATAATTCCAGTATTTAATCATATATAATATCATTCAATCTATCCTTTATACGTACCACATATGGTATTAAAGAATCAAATCACTTTGAGCGGGCGGTAGTCCGCACTTCCTAAAATGAAGATGTCACATTTATCCATAATGGAAACCATAAAGGTATGACATAAATAAAAAATACAGAAGCTTAAGGAAAAAATATACATATTATATATCATATATAAATATAGTGACATCTTAATGGCCACCTTTGAAGGTGTTAAAAAAATATTGAACAATCATCGTTTCGTGAGGCAGGAATTCGCCATCCACAGAAACAGTATGTTATTTAACCATTAGATGCAGGTGTGTGTAAGTGTAGCTAGAATCCTTCTTATAACAACATACTTTTATATGGAAGATACTGGTTTTGTTACAAAATAAATTAATAAAAAGAGTTTAGGGGGTTGGAGAAGCAAAATAAAACAAAAGAACACAAGAGAAAACACTACCTTTAAAACGGGTAACTCTTTTTGAGTTGAGCTCCAAGGCTTCCTTGGGAAGACTTCTGCCCAAAGTGAGGCTTCAAAGAGTAAGAGAGGGATGTGGAGAGTCAAAATGAGTAGGGGTTGGCCGAGCCAAAGGCTTGAGAGGTGTGGGTAAGGAGGTAGAGTTGGGGGCCTTTTATAAGAGGAGAGGAGGGGCACTCTTGAAAAGGTATAAAAGGTTACTTTATTTTCAATTGATTCTCGGATTTTAAGGGTCCCAAATTGATGTATTTCTAGTATAAAGTGATAAGGGTTCGAAATATACTCATCTAATAGGTCTTTGACAAGTTTAAGTTATAGTTTAAACATTATCATTTCATTTTATTTAAATCATTTATTAATGAGGTAATCACTACATCATCATGATGTCATAAATAATTTATTTTCTTTAATGTATAAAAATTATAAAACAAATATCATGATGTAGGAAATATTTTTAGATTTCTAATGACTATTTATAGTCCAACAGATCATTTTTTTAGACAAAATTAAAAATGTTATACTCAGGTGATACATTCTTTGTTATATTTAACTTTCTTTAAAAATAAAAAGACAAAAAGTCACATTCCCACAAAAGTGATTCCATGGGGTCCCCAAGTTTGGAACAAGGCATCCCATTGTCATCCATGAGATAACCAGTAGCATTAGGACACATTTTGGTGTCATTTTTTATTATTATGATATTACTTTATTATCCTTAACTACCCGATTACTCATTAATCAAGATAATTAAAGATAATTACCCTCGTTACTATTCATAAAGTCCAAAAACAAAAGAGCTTTGATTACATAATTTGGACCTTCTGATTCCAAATATTTAATCCATTTTACCAACTTCCAAACACAGAAATCGCAATAATTTATTAAAAAATAATTCCCGTTGTCAAAACAAATAGCGGGTTTTTTTGAAACAATATCTATGAAAAGTTTGGCATTAGTTTATGCCCAATTCCAAAGTGAAATTAATCCTAATGACCACAATTGGATTAAATGGTAAAAATATATTCTATTTAAACTTTAAAACGAGTTAAAAAGATAATCTAACCATATAATTAAGTTAGATAAAAAAGCAGTTTTGATGTAAAATGCAGTATTTTTCACTATTCATTAAAAAATGAACATTGTCAGAAAAATACCAAAAAATTATCCATTGTAAATTTCAATGTCCCAATAATAAATAATAAGTTTATTTTGAAAAATAGAGCTTATAAAATTTTCAAAATTTTGATTCAAAAAGGGTTTTCCATCAAAAGGCAGTAAAACAATCTCTTAAGAATATTAGGGTATTCAATGCTTAAGATTGGATTTATTCTCATCTTAAGCCTCTAAAACACTATCTAATTCCTAAATAGAAATTGATAAGAATATCTATTATTCATTACTTACTTGGGATGTTACATCCTTTCCCCCTTTAGAAAATTGTGTCCCCGCAATTTATTTACATATCGAACAAGTGGGGGTATTTAGCCCTCATTGCATTTTCAGATTCCCATGTTGCCTCTTCAATCATGTGGTTTTTTCACAAAACCTTTACCTGATGAATCACCTTATTCCGTAACACTTGCTCCCTGTGCTCAAAAATCTGGACCGGTTGTTCCTTATAAGATATATTCTCTTCCAACTGAACTACCTCTGGACTCAAAACATGAGATGGATCTGGCACATACTTTCTCAACATCGAAACATGAAAAACATTGTGTACCTGAGATAAAATCGGAGGTAAAGCCACTCGGTAAGCAACAGATCCAACTCTCTCTAGAATTTCATATGTTCCAATGAATATTGGACTCAACTTTCCTTTCTTTCCAAATCGCATCACACTTTTACATGGTGAGACTTTGAAAAAAACATGATCACCTAACTCGAAAGATAGATCCTTCCTCATGTTGTCTGCATAACTTTTATGTCTGCTCTGAGCTATTCTCATGTGTTTCTGAATCAACTAAACTTTTCCTGCCATCTCTTCTACCAATTCTGGTCCCATCAGCTTCCTTTCACCCACTTCATCCCAAAAAGCTGGAGTTCAACACCGCTTCCCATATAATGCCTCAAACAGTGCCATCTGTATACTGGAATGAAAACTGTTATTATATGAAAACTTAACCAAAGAAATATGTTGGTCCTAAATTCCCTGATAATCCATCAAACAATCACGTAGCATATCCTCCAAAGTCTAAATCGTTCGTTCAGACTGCCCATCTGATTGAGGATGAAAAGTTGTACTAAAATTTAATTCAGTACCCAACGAATTTTGAAGGCCTTTCTAAAAGTTAGAAGTGAACATGGGATCACGATCAGATACAATGGAGAGAGTAACTCCATGTAACCTGACTATCTCTTGAAGATACAAATGGGGAAGTTGATCTAGGGGAAAATTATACCGTATAGCAAGGAAATGAGAAGATTTAGTCAAGCGATCAACAATAACCCAGATTGCATTATTACCTTGAGGTGTTTTCGGCAATCCCACAATGAAGTCCATGGATATATTTTCCCATTTCCATTCTGGTACTGGTAAAGGCTGAAGCATACCATTCAATAACTGCCACTCTGCTTTAACTTATTACAAGTCAAACACTTCACAATAAAATCAGCAATATCTCTTTTCATTCTGTCCCACCAGTAATACTCCCGAAGATCTCTATACATCTTAGTACTACCAGGATGAACTGAAAACGGAGAACTATGAGCTTCACATAACAACTCTCTATTCAACTGTGAATCACAAGGCCCACACAATCACATCCCAAATCTCAAAACACAATCATTATCAATGTTGAATTCAGGCAACTTACCCTTCTGAACCAGCTCTACCTTTTTCTGCAACTCACTGTCTTTCTTATGTGCTTGCTTAATTCTGTCTGATAGAGAAGATTTCACTGATACCTGAAACAAAATAGAAGGACATCCTGCACCACAAACTTCTATGCCAATTTTTATCAAATCCTTAACCAAAGGATCACGTTCCAAACAGAACATTGTTAATGAAGCATTACTTTTTCGACTCAAAGCATCAGCCACTTTATTTTCTTTTCCCAGATGGTAATGAATTGTACAATCATAATCCTTGATTAATTCTAGCCATCTCCTCTGTCTCATGTTCAATTCTTTCTGAGTGAATATATAGTTTAAACTTTTGTAATCGGTATATATTACACACTTTACTCCATAAAAATGATGCCTCCAAATTTTTAAAGCGAAAACAACACCAGCTAATTCCAAATCATGTGTAAGATAATTTACCTCATGAGTTTTCAACTGACTTGAAGCATGAGCAATTACCTGATCATTCTGTATTAGGACGCAACCAAGTCCTTTCAATGAAGCATCACTGTAGATAACAAACTCACCATTCCTAGAAGGTAGTGCCAAAACTAGAGCATTCACCAATCTTCTTTTCAGTTCCTGAAAACAATCATAACATTCTTTTGTCCAGATAAATTTAACACCCTTCCGAGTTATCTTAGTCATTGGACTAGATCACCGTGAGAAATTTCTAACAAACCTTTGTTAATAGTCTGCCAAACCAAGGAAGCTACGAATCTCAGTTACATTTGTGGCTCTTGTCCATTCTTCCACAACCTTTGTTTTTGCAGGATCAACAGTTATCCCATCTTTAGAAACCATATGATCAAGGAATGAAATTTGTTGTAACAAAAACTCACACTTTATGAATTTCCCGTACAATTTATTTTCCGTTAAGGTTTTCAAAATAACCCTTAAATGTCTTTCATGCTCCTCTTTACTTTTAGAAAACACCAAAATATCATTAATGAAAACAACCACAAACTTATCCAAGAACTCATGGAAAATTATATTCATTAAGTCCATGAATATAGAAGGTGCATGGGTTAGCCCAAAAGGCATTACTAAAAATTCATAATGGCTATATCTTGTATGAAACGTGGTCTTCTAAATATCTGCTTCCTTTACCTTCAACTTATGGTACCCCGATCTCAGGTCAATCTTTGAAAAATACTGAGCTCCCTGGAGCTGATCAAACAAATCATCTATATGAGGCAAAGGATATTTGTTCTTAACAGTGATATTATTCAAGGCTCTATAATCAATGCAAAGTCTCATTGAACCATCTTTCTTTTTAACAAATAAAACAGGAGCACCCCATGGTGATGTGATAGGTCGAATGAAACCTTTCTCTAATAAATCTTACAATTGCTCCTTCAACTCTAAAAGTTCAATTTGATCCATTCGATAAGGGGGTTTTGAAATTGGCTTAGCATCAGGAACTAAGTCAACAGTAAACTCAACTTCCCGATCTGGTATTATTACAAGAAACTCATCCGGAAAAACATCAGGATACTCATTTACCACTGGCACATCACTAATATGAACAGTTCCTTTGTTTTCAACAATATGTCCAAGGTAACATTCATTTCCATCTTTTACAAGTTTCTCATCCTCTTGATACGTTATCAACAGTAAGGGTTCATTCTCGTACACAAACTGAAAGACTTTCTGAAAAGAAACTTCTTTAGCTCTACACTCAATATTAGCAAGGTAAATAGAGAGCCAATCCATACCCAGGATAACATCAAACTATACTAGAGTTAAAACAATAAGGTTTGCAAGTAGGTTCTTTCCACAGATAAGGATAGCAAGATTCTTATAAATTCTTTTTGCCTCAACATTTCCCCCAGGTGTTTTTACCAAAAGTTCCGAAGTCATTTCTTGAGATGGTATTCCCATTTTACTAGAAAAGTTATCAGATATGAAAGAATGTGTAGACCCCGAATCAAACAACACACTGGCATAATCTGAAAAAACAAACAAAGTACCTGATACAACTTCATTTGATGGCCCGACATCTGCTGAAGTAGTTGCAAAGGATTTCACCACCCCTTTCTTCTTGTAGTCTAACTACTTCCCATCACTCAAGCTCTTTGTCAGACACTCGTTTGCATTGTGACCCATCTCATTGCACTTAAAATATTTCACTAACTGTAAATCAAATTTGGACTTACCATCACCTTGATCTTTTTCAGTACATTCACGAGCCTTATGTCCCATCTTACCACATCGGTAGCACTTTCTAGAATTCAAAAAGACATTCCCCAGCATGCCTTTTACCATAATTATCACAAACTGGAAACTTAGTTTTCTTACTGTCAGACCTTTTTGAAGAATTCTTTCCATTCTCCTGCCACCTCAGTCTCTTCTTCTACTGGTTGTTATAGAACACTTGATCATCGACAAACTCCATTTCCACCTTCTTAGCACATCGAACAAGATTTTCATAACTTTTGAACTCACGAGAGGCTAAATCCCTTCGATATTTTGGCTTTAATCCTGAGTAAAAATGATTGATTTTACTATCAAGGTCTCGAATAAAATTTGGAGCATACCTTGCCAATCGAGTGAACCTTTCTTCATAGGCAGCCACTGAGTCTTCCTCTTGCCTCAATTCCAAGAATTGTTTTTCCATCCTAAGTCAAACAGACTTAGGAAAATACTTCTCAAGAAACATAACTTTGAATTTATCCCAGTCAAGAGCATCAATCTCATCAGCGTCCCTGATATTTTTAACCATCGACCACCACTGATCTACTTCACCCTCCAAACTATAAATAGAAAGACTAACCTTTTGAATTTCTGACCACCCTATGACATCAAAAATCTTCTCCAGTGATTTAATCCACCCTTCAGCTAGCACAGGGTCAGATGATCCTCTGAATGATGGGGGGTGTTGCCTCATGAAATGTTCCACCACTGACATGTTCCTCTGCGGTTGATCTGGTTGATCTCGTGCATTGATACCACCACCATTTATCGCTTGAGTCAACTGTTCCATTACTGCAACAAACTATTCAGTTCCAATTCCAACCATCTCAAGATGCTGATTCAGAAGGTTATTTCCTTCTTTATGCCTTTCTAGCACTGCTTCCCTGTTTCCTCTGCGGAAAACCATTCTAAACAAACATGTATTAGATGAAGCAACATGGTAATATTCAAATTCTATATCATTTCAATTTGACCATAAAAAAATATTATTGGATTATCATTTAATAGAATTATAACTCTTAAAGTTATCTAAACCGACCTCTGATACCAACTATAAGGCCCCATCCTTAAACCTTACTAAATCTTGCGATATTTCAAGAATACACCTTGAGGATCTTTTCTAGTTTAGAGTTTTAGAGAATTAGATAATAAAACATGCATTACATACCACATTTAAACAAAGTGGTTACATAAAATATAGTACTCATTTTTCCCATCAGTGGAAACATATTTAAAATAAAACATGGATGCTTTCTTGACAGTTCACTGACACTATCATCACATCATGTACCTTTCCCTTGACCAGTGAAAAACATTTCGAAAACTTGGGATGAGCATAAAAATCTCAGTAAGGGATATAAAAATATAAAAAGGAAACATGAGTACATATATACATAAGAATGAAATCATACTTTAACCATAAAACATGATCACTTTAACATACCTCATGAAATCATGAATAAATCATAGAAATCATAAGATATAAAGGTAACTTGAGGCATTCATAACATTCTTACGTAGGGAGTAACCCTCTTGGTTACGTTTGGAATACCCATCACAGTATATTACCTAAATCTCTTCGGAGAAACCTTAACGTTTAACCCCCTTCGTGTTACCCAATGCATTGGAGAGCTATATCGGGCTCACCCGCCCTTAGTTTATCACGGAACCACCCGTCTTCATAATAATGCCCAAGAAACATAACATAATCATATTACATAAAACATGCATAAAGGAAACATAACATTTCCACATTTCAATCACAAGATATCAATACAACACATTGATATAATAAAAACATTATCAAAACCATTTTCAATACCAAAATAAAAGAAAACTAAAACATGGTATTTATTTTTCATTTAAAAAATGTATGGCTTTTAGAGGAAGCTGAAACTCAAATAATGGTCACGGCGGCGGAGAAGTCGTTGTCGCCGCATACGTACGACAAAAACATTCCCTTTTGTCGTTTAGTAAAACAATTCGTATAAAAAAGATTCCTTTTGGATAAATGTAAAAGTCAAAGGGGTTTATACACTGTATAAAAGAAGGTTGTGTATAAAACAAAATATGCCTCAATGAAAGGAGATTGAGACGAAGTCCCATACCTCAGGTCCGACTTGACTTGATTGCTCTTTAATCTCCTAAATAATAAACTTAAGTTAATTTATACTTTCTTATGAACCTTTTTCAAGTTCATTATTCCTTTTATATCACTTATTACCATGTTATGAACACTGTGTATTTATTTAAGTTAATAACGGTCGTATTAACGATCATTGGTACTTGAGTCAAAAATATGCTCTTTATAATTACAAGTTGTTCATGTATCTGTTATATCCAGAGTTATAATCATGATTTATATATCATATATATCATATATGTCTAGAATATACATGCATTTATAATATTACATAATCATTTAGAGGTAATAAATGAAATGCACCGTTCATGGAGACGGTAAGCCGTACGTACGCATGAACTCTACTTCCATTTCTATTTCATATTTCATGGAATTAAAAAATAATTATACATAATAGTATTATAATTCCAGTATTGAATCATATATAATATCATTCAATCTATCCTTTATACGTACCACATATGGTATTAACGAATCAAATCACTTTGAGGGGGCGGTAGTCCGCACTTCCTAAAATGAAGATATCACGTTTACCCATAATGGAAACCATAAAGGTATGACATAAATAAAAAATTCAGAAGCTTAAGGAAAACATAAACATATTATATATCATATATAAATATTGTGACATATTAATGTCCACCTTTGAAGGTGTTAAAAGAATATTGAACAATCATTGTTTCGTGAGGCAGAAATTCTCCATCCACGGAAACAATATGTTCTTTAACCATTAGATGTAGGTGTGTGTAAGTGTAGCTCTAATACTTCTTATAAAAACATCCTAGTAAATGAAATATACTGGTGTTGTTACAAAAGAAATGAATAAAAAGATTTTAGGGGGTTGTAGAAGCAAAATAAAACAAAAGAACACAAGAGAAAACACTACCTTTAAAATGAGTAACTCTTCTTGATTTGAGCTCAAAGGCTTCCTTGGGAAGACTTCTGCCCAAAATGAGGCTTCAAGGAGTAATAGAGTGATTTTTAGAGACAAAATGATCAGGGGTTGGCCAAGAGAAAGGCTTGAGAGGTGTGGGTAAGGAGGTAGATGTGGGGGCCTTTTATAAGAGGAGAGGAGGGGCACTCTTGGAAAGGTATAAAAGGTTACTTTATTTTCAAATGAGTTTCGGATTTTAAAGGTCCCACATTAATTTATTTCGAGGATAAGGTGATAAGGGTTCGAAATATACTCATCCAATAGGTCTTTGACAAGTGTAAGTTATAGTTTTAACATTATATTTTCATTTTATTTAAATCGTTTATTAAGGAGGTAATCACTACATCATCTTGCTGTCATAAATAATTTAATTTATTTAATGTCTAAAAATTATAAAAAAAATATCATGATGTAGGAAATATTTTTATTTTTCTAATGAATATTTATAGTCAAACAAAGAATTTATTTAGACAAAATTAATAATGTTATACTCAGGTGGTACATTCTTTGTTATATTTAACTTTCTTTAAAAATAAAAAGATAAAAAGTCACTTTCCCACAAAAGTGTTTCCATGGGGTCCCCAAGTTTGCAAAAAGGCATCCCATGGTCGGCCAAGAGATAACCGGTAGCATTAGGACACATTTTGGTGTCATTTGTTATTGTAATGATATTACTTTATTATCCTTAACTACCCGATTACGGATTAATCAAGATAATTAAAGATAGTTACCGTCGTTACTATTCATAATGTCCAAAAGCAAAAGAGCCTTGATTACATAATTTGGACCTTATGATTCCAAATATGTAATCCGTTTTACCAAATTTCAATCACAAAAATTGCAATAATTTATTTAAAAATAATTCTCGTTGTCAAAACAAATAGCGGGTTCTTTTGAAACAATATCTATGAAAAGTTTGGCATTAGTTTATGCCCAATTCCAAAGTAAAATTAATCCTAATGACCACCATTGGATTAAATGGTAAAAAATATATTATATTTAATCTTTAAAACCAATTAAAAAGATAATCTAACCATATAATTATATTAGATGAAAACGCAGTTTTGATGTAAAATGCAGTATTTTTCACTATTCATTACAAAATGAACATTGTCAGAAAAATACCGAAAAATTATCCATTGTAAATTTCAATCTCCCAATCATAAATAATAAGTTTATTTTGAAAAATAGAGCTTATAAAATTTTCAAAAGTTTTATTTAAAAAGGTTTTGCCATCAAAAGGGAGTAAAACAATCTCTTAAGAATATTAGTGTATTCAATGCTTAAGATTGGATTTATTCTCATTTTAAGCATCTAAAACACTATCTAATTCCTAAATAGACATAGATAAAAATATCTATTATTAATTACTTACTTGGGATGTTACACTGTAAATTCTTGTATTTTACTATTCATAAAATTTTCATCAATTTAAGAAAAATCGAAAAAAAAATCACCCAAATAATATTTCAACAAGAATAATTAAAATATAATCACCATTTTATTAAAATAATTTTCTAGAAATTATTATTTCAATTTTTAAATAAAAACCTCATTTACTTGAAAAATTATGATTTTAAAATTATAACTAATTTTTTGATACATCAAAAAACTAATTAAGGATTTATGAAATCATCTTTTTATCATAAGACAAATAAATATAAACTTATCAATCTATTTTTTGAAAATAAATCTTATGTTAATTAAATTTATTAATAAAAAATTATAAATAAATATTTATGCTATAGAAAATTACTGATACTTAATTAATCAATTTTTAAACCTTTAATTACATATTCCAGGATAGAAATATAATGCATTTTCATTTCTAAGATACAAAAAAATAAACTTTCATAGTGGTGCTTATAGTTCTATTTAACTGTTTACTATTCATAATGGTCACATTAATACGCTCTGTTCATGTTAAAATTCCATTGATTTAGGTTCCCTAATTATATAAATACATCTTATTTAATTCATTATTAATTGATATTATTTTTATGTGTTCTGGGTTTCATTTTATTTTATTTATACTATATGACATTATTATAAGAAGGGAATATCCATTGAGAGAATTTGGGCACATTATCGAGTTGGTTCTTGACATTTCATTTGTTACCTTCCTTCATTTACAAATTAAAACCATATCATATTATGTATTTTTCTATTAATTACTATACCTACCAATAAAAAAATTGAAAATAGAATTAATCATTAATACATTGTTAACTATGTTCTTAATATAAAAATAAACATAAAAAAATAAGACTCTCTCATAGATATTTTCTTCAGGTCCTTATTTCATTGAACACTTACTTAGTTCCAAAAAATTAACATTCTAAAATGATCATGGTTAAACTCAAGAAAAATTCATCACCATCCTATGTAATTCAATATCCTCCTTCTATTCCTTCTTAATTCTCCAATGGATCGATGGTTGAACATTTATATAAGAAATATAATATGTTCATACTTCATTAATATTTCAAGACCTATCTTTGGAATATTCATAAATATTTGGCCTTCTAAAATACTCATTATATAGAAAAATCATGGAATTTCATGCTCAGAGCATCAACAACCTTGTTTTCCGTCTAATGGTGGTATTATATTGAGTAGACATAATATTTTATGAAATATAACTATCTTATATATATATTATTCAAAATATTCTATTTAAATATACAAGATAATTTTTTTGATCTATATACATATCTCTTTATTCATTATACATATAATTCCTTAATATGATAAATGAAAATATTACCCCTGCTAGATCCAAATCCTAATTCAAGAATCTTATAACATTAATTTCCAATTGGAAAGAGTGATACGATATCACAATTTAATCATTTATTAGGAAAAATACTAGTATCTTATTTGATGCATTAGTATAGATAAAAAAACCATATCTACTACTGGATAATGTAATCATAAGAACACTGGACAACCTTCTATTTACTTCCATGAAATTATCATCAAAATTATATGTATGTAAGATCGTTTCCCCATTGGGGACATCATTGTGAGTACATTATAAGGTCATGATTAATATATATCAAATAATTAGTAGTATCCAACCAATGAAAGAAAACTATGGATCTCTATTTCTCTAGAAGGTATTGGTCATTACTCAATAACATATACCATTATTATATCCACCTATATAACCTCACATTAGATTGATGATCCATGAATGAACATTTCTAAATACAAATTCCTAATTGATAAATTAAGAATAAAACTTATCCAATATTAGGGTCATTATCATAATTCTCATTTGTTCTTTTTTCTCTGACTTTATCATCGAAAATATTAAAATATCATCTATAAATACTACCACCAACTAATCAAGGTAATCTCTAAAGACTCTATTAATTTAATATATGAATATAGAAAGATAATTGGTAAGCCAAAATGGAATTTCAATAAATTCATAATTATTATTCTTTATATGAAATATCTTCATTGGTATATCAAACTTCTTGACCCTTTGCTGACAATATCCAGATCAAAGATCAATATGAGAAAAATTATGAGATCCAAAAAATTGATTAAAAAGATCATTGATGTGGGGTAGAGAATAATTTCTCTAAATAATGGTCCTTTTAATTTCATGATAAACAATTAAATAATTCGTTGAACTATATTTTTATAATTAAAATAATAGGTGTACCCCATGGTTAAGTGCATGATTGAATTAATCCCTTATCAAGAATCTTATGTAGTTACATCTTCAATTCCTAAAACTCAATCAAGTCTATTCAATATTAAGTATTTGAAATAGGTGTTGCACTATTTTTTATACTGAAAACTATTATTTATTATTTTCGGGAAATAATAGGTTTATATTTTTAAAAATACATAAAAAACTAAAGTATAATAGGAACATCCATAATATTGAGTTTCTCCCCAACCATCTGGGATAAATATCCCTCATGAATATGTATAAGTCAACATATGATTGAATTGTTATTTGTTGAGACTTCATGTTCATCATCACATAAAAAAAATATTAATGGTTAATTCAATATATAAAATCCATCTTTATAAAGTATATATTTTTTTCAAGTGGCTTAATCCATTCTTGAGCTACAAATGGATTTTTTGATCTATTAAAAGACAGAAAATTATATCGTTTAAATCAATATATGATACATAAATCACATTGTGGAAACAATTATTGTTCTATACTGTAATAGTTGTTTTTCTAAACCTAGTTTTTCTACCCAAAGATAGTTATGATCTAAAAATTTCCTACACCAATTATAATGGATTAGAGAATAAGTAAATCACTAAATTTTCTACGTGTAATGATTCAATTTAATCCATATCGCACCTTGAATAACAAATAGGAAAACTGTGTTATACCTTAATCATTATTAATATTGAGCCATAAAATCAAAATTCCCTATAATGGTAAAAAATTTCAAATACTATGAAGGATTATAATAATAGTCATGTAATCTATGTTCATTTAAAAACTAATTCACAGTGTTTCTACAAAACATTCTTCTGAAAACGACTATTGATGCACAATCTCCAGTAACGTAGATCCAGTGTCTACATTATTATATTAACATAAAATTCATTGGATATAATCAGGAATAACTAACTGGTTTTGCAGCCCTAATCAACAAGATATATACATCATCCACTTTGTAATGTCCCCAACCCAGAATCCACTAAACCGGTGCTCCAAGCCGGGTAGTTACATGACCTTAAGCGCACCTCCCCGTATGCCAAAGGCTGCCGACTAGAAGCGGGGGTCTATGTGGTCAAGTAGGGAGACTATACCCCCTTTTTATCATAGTAAACCACAACAAAAATAAACCAATACCGGAAACAATAATCAATACACATGGAACATGTATGACAACCATTTCCAATAATAAAATAATCCATGTCGTACTACAAGTGCAAAAGTGAACAAAATCCCAATAATTAGGACAATGATCAAAATCCCTTGAATAGTCACAGCTCTATGTTTGGATCCTCCACTAAGTGCTACCCATGTCCACTGAACTATATAGAAAGGACCCTTTCCCTTCTCCTGACCTGAAAATATGAAGTCTTCTTGGGTACCCAATGGAGGCCCGAGCAGGGTGTGAGTACAACTCACTAGGCCACCACCAACGGTGTCTACAAAATATCCAGTATAAAAAGGTAGTGCATGCAAAAAAAATATGAATGCTAATTTCCATGTAATTAGTTAAGGTTCCATTAACCATTTCAGAGTCAAAGCCACTGCCACATCCATTACCATTCATTTCACACCATTTACCATCACTTACCATTTAATCACATTCCCAAGGGTTAATCACATACGTTAGGTCACACGGTTCTAAGGCCAACAATCAAACGTAAGAGGGTAAACACATTTTTATCCTATATCACTAGGACTAACCCCCTCATAGTAACCATATTCTCACCTCGAAGCCTCTATCCAGGAGGATGCAACCATATCCTCTCCTCAAAGCCCCAGTCTGGGTGGATGAAACTGTTAGAAGAATAGATCATCAGTCCTCATTCCTAACCCGTGCATTTATGGTGGAGTTTAGAGCATCAGTATTAGCTCAACCCATGGGCATAGATCATCAAGTCATACCCCACTCTACCTATCCATGTGCACATACTTATATATATAAGTACTATCATCCACCCCTACCATTTCCGCTTGGACAAACCATTCACAACAAACCACATGGGAATTCATGTCATTCCTTAACCCATTAACACATTACCATTTCACATCATTTAACCATTCACCCAATTCCCATGGGTTATGACTATCTCACTAAGCATTCAACACTAGACCCATAATTCATCCCATTGTGGTCTTTAATCAGTTTACACATTAACCCGTTTAACCCATTCATCATTCCCATGATTCAACCATTCAACCCATTCCAATTAACCCTTAGGTTATATCCAAGTCTAGGTGAATCACCTAACTTATATTCCAAGTTCAACCTATCATTCCAACATATTCGTCAAGGGATCTACCATTTATTACAACAACGTCACTTGTTTAATAAAAATCCCAAAGTCGGGGGAAAGCTGACACATCCCATGGATGGCCCCAATTAGGTCAATTCATTCTCAACGCATCCCATGGGGATCGTGAGAGTTCCCATTTACAATTTTCAAGAATTGTTTATAATAAAACACATAATGGTTGATCAATGCTCACCAATGAAACCATAAGCAAAGCCTCACATACATGAATCCACCATAAAACTATTGGATAACGTTTGTAGACCACCTACCTCGAAACCGCGGTTCAACACACTCTCAATCGAGTCCTTAAACCTCGATCCGACCAACCTTTAGAGCTTCAACCTAATACTCACCCAATATATAAGATTTTAGATCTTCGGAAAAAGAGGGAGAGAAGATAAAAACCCTAAACCAAAAAAAGAAGCAAAGATGGGATTAGACTTACCCAGATGCTTTGATCTGCAACCAATGGCACCCTAAACGGCCAAGAATTGAAGGAGAACAACCCTTTGGAAGCTTGGGTCGTCCGAGTTCGTCACTAGGGTTGAGAGGAGATGAATGGAGAAAAATCCCGAGTTGGGGTTTAAAAGCCTAGAGTGGAATTTTTTTAATTTTTCCCAACTTTAAGAGGTCATACGGTTTAGCCGCACGGTTTGACAAAACGGGTGCAAACCGGGCGCATGCTACTACCCGGAGAAGAAGGGTTGCATGGTTTACCTGGGAAGGTCGCACGGTTTTCCCTGACCATGAGTAGGTCATGCGCCCTGGCCTGTATTTCCCAGCTTTCCTTTCTTCCATTCCCCGATCCCTTGATACACTCCCAAGGCCTCTCATACTTTCAGAAGACATCCCTTGAAACCCGAAATAAGGGATTCAACCAAAACATAATGAAAACATACCCTTGTAAAAACCAGGATCTTACAACCTCCCCACCTAATAATGGCTCATCCTCGAGCCGAGTTCCCAAGCCTCATTTCTCCACCGAAGAGATGAGTTCGGACCACTGAGGTTGTATATCCAATTCCTGCTCCCAAAATTCTTCCTGAACATTCCCATGTTACCATAGTACTCAAAATAATGCAACAACCTTGCCCCACAAGGACTTTTCACTATGATCCACCACACGAACTGGATGGTCCTAAAAGGACGCATCAGCCTCCAGCTCCAAATCCTAAACATCAACCACTTGAGATCGGTCAGGGTGATACCGTCGAAGCTGCTACACATGAAACACTTTATGCATCCAACCATACTGTTGTGGAAGATCCAATCAGTAAGCCACCAGTCTGATCCTCTCCACAATCTCAAATGGTCCCATATACCTGGGTTCCAACTTACCCTGCTTATGAATCTGACGGTGACCCAACCTTGGAGACACCCGAAGGAACACTTTATCACACACCGAAAACTCAAGAGGTATACGCCTCCAATCTACATACGACTTCTTCTTACTCTAAGATATATCCATCTGCTTCCTGATTAGCGTAACTATCTCTAAACTCTCCTGCACGAGACTTGTCCCCAACAACTCAGATTCACCGGCCTCCAGCCAACACAACGGATATCTACATGGACTCCCGTAGAGTGCCTCAAACGGTGCCATCTGAATCATAGCCTGAAAACTGTTATAGTAGGAAAACTCACCAAATGATAGGTGCCTCTTCTAAGAACATCCAATGACCAAGAAACAAGATCTTAACATGTCTTCCAACACATGGGTCATACGCTCTGACTTCCCGTCCGTCTACGGGTGGAAAGCCATACTCAAAAACACCTACGTACCAATCACCTTCTACAACCCTTGCCAGAAACACGATGTGAGACGTGGAACTTGGTCCAAAAATATGGTTCGTGGAACACCATGCAACCGAACTATATCCCGAACATACCGCTCATCCAACTGGTCGGATTTAAAGGACTCCTGAATCGATAATAAATGAGTCACTTTTGTTAACCGATCCACAACCACCCAGATTTCATCATTCTTCTGTGGTTTCCTCGGAAGACCCACAACAAAATCCATTGTTACATCATCTCACTTCCATTCCGGAATGGACAATGGATGCAACAAACCACCAATGAATTGATGCTCGGCCTTCACCTACTGAAAGGTAAGGCACCACGCCACAAAGCTTGCAACTTCTTTCTTCATTCCTGGCCACCAAAACTGCCTTCAAAAATCTCAGTACATATTGGTCAAGCTAGGATTCACTTCCCACTTTGATGCATGGAACTCACACATCAACTCTTCGTGAAAACACTCTGGCACAACCACACGGTCACGAACACGAACAACACCGTCCACACCTACGACCCAGCCAGAAGTTAGCTCCCCACCTTTAAG
The DNA here is from genome assembly GCA_963277665.1 of Viscum album. NCBI lineage: Eukaryota > Viridiplantae > Streptophyta > Magnoliopsida > Santalales > Viscaceae > Viscum > Viscum album. The sequence continues at coordinate 712,586,430 of OY728162.1, forward strand.
CTTTTCATTCATGATCAAACACTCTGGATCATCAAGCTAACCTTCCTTAACTCGACTCAAAAGTGTATACTCCATCATTAAGGAACCAATTGCTACCTGACCATTCGCCTCATGCACATCCAGGTGCATATCTGCAAACAAATCCATCACCTTCCACCCAGTGCTGAACTCCTGAACCACTTGATTCTGAACCTTCCTACTCAGAGCATCAGCAAAACTGATTTCCATTCCTGGTGTGACACCAAATCAAAGTCACAATACTAGAGATATTCAACCCATATTTGCTGCCGAAGATTCAGATCCCGCTATGTGAATATGTACTTTAGGATCTTGTGGTCTGTAAACAAGGTAAACCGTTCTCCCAACAGATAGTGCCTCCAGCACTTCAAGGCCTACACTACTACAAACAACTCAAGATCATGAGTGGGATTGTTCCGATCATGGGGTTTCAACTTCCTAGACCAATAAGCCACATCCCGCTCATCTTGCATCAACAAAACCCCAAGTCTGATCCCAGACGCATCTCAAAAAACGATGTACTTATTACCCTGTTCAGGTAATATCAAGATAGGTGCGGTTGTCAACCTCTTATTCAACTCTTGGAAGGAATTCTCACAAGCCTCAGAATACTCAAACCAAATTCCTTTATTGGTCTAGCCCGAGAGTGGGGCTGCCAAGCGAGAGAAATCCTGAATGAACCTTCGGTAATACCCAGCCAAACCTAGAAAACTCTGAACATCAGAGACACTCTTGGGCTACACCCAAGAAAAAACTGCCTGCACTTTATCTGGATCCACTGACACTCCTGCCTCTGAGAATATGTGACCCTAAAAATGCACCTCACCAATCCAGAATTGACACTTTGATTGCTTGGTGTATAGTCGGTGCTCTTTTAGAATACCCAAGAAGATGTCAAGATGGTGGGCATGATCATCGTGATTTTTTGAGTACACTATGATATCATCAAGAAAGAAAATCACAAACTGATATAGATAGTGATGAAATATTCGGTTCATCAAATCCATAAACACCTCTGGTGTATTGGTTAATCCGAAATGCATTACCACAAACTCAAACAACCCATACCGACTCCGGAAAGCTGTCTGCAGTACGTCAGAAGACCTCACCCTCAACTGGTCATAACCCGACCTCAGATAAATATTAGAAAACACTGATGCACCCCTTAACTGATCAAACAGGTCATCAATTCTAGGAAGAGGGTACCAATTTTTCACCTTCATCTGATTCAACTTCTGATAGTCAACACACAGCCTCAAAGACCAATCAGCCTTATTTGCAAAAAAGCACTAGAGATCCCCAAGGAGACATACTAGGATGGATAAACCCCTTACAATCAAACTCCTAAAGCTGAAACTTCAGTTCCTGGAGTTCTTCTGGTGCCATTCGTTTTGGCAAAATAGAAACCGACTTCGCTCCCAGCAGCAACTCGATCGTGAGCTCGATATCCCTCTTAGGTGGTAACCCCGAGAAATCATTAGGAAACACATCTTGAAACTGATCCACCCCAGGAGAAAAATTAGATTGTTCCCCTCCTTCATCATCAGCATGCATGAGACATGCCACTTGAGCCGTGAGTTTACTTATCTTTTGACCAAACGGTCATTCACGACTTGCTCGAACATCCCATTCGCCACGGTGGACATAAGAGTCACCATCAAGTGACCTGAATGATACTATGAAATGATAATAGTCTATTTGCTCCCAATACAACACCAACCAATCCATTCCCATGATGAGGTCAAACCCTAACATCTCAAGAATGAACAAGTCCCACCGAAAATGATACCCACCAGCTTCCAAGGCACATCCCTTGCACTGCTTGATTTCCTCAACCTGCACCCCCAACAGAGTGTCAATTGACATAAATACACACACCCCCGCCACAGGTAAACCCAGAACTACCACAAGTTGAGATGAAACAAAAGAGTGTGGGTCTCCTGTTTCCAACAATGCACTAGAAAACGTAGAAGCTACAAGGATCGTACCTTGAACAGTCGACGGTCCGGCCTCACCATCACCCGGTGCAAACTGAACTGCCTAATGGTGACTTGCCCCTATACCATGGGATCCTTCCTGAATAATTTGTGCTACACTACCCTGCTGGATTGTGTGATCTTTTCCTGCAGTCACACGTTTTCCGACCCTGCCAGTACGGCCCATGGAGCTCCAACTACCTTCTTGTTACGGGGCACATGATCCCCTTCCCATACCTGGCACCTGCTTTTCACCATTACACTCACCCACCTGCTGAGGCTTCCTGTAGAACCTATGCACATGTCCCATCCTACTGTACGAACGACACTCAACTGGAGGTCAAGGACACTTACCACGCATATGCCCCATCCTACCGCACTGATAACAGAACACCTGGTTCCCACTCTGAGAGGTTGGCCCTCCCTTTTGACCACCTTGCTGGAAACTTCCAAACAATGCTTCTTACCTTCTGAAGATGCAACACTTGTCCACCTAGCTAGCACGACAATCCCACCACCTAAATCTCCCTTCAGGTTCCCTTCAGATATGATTTCTTGATCCATCACCTCTACAAACTTCTTCAAATGGAAGATATTTACTTGAGAAATGATCTCATGACTCAGCCCATCCTGGAAACGCTTTGCCACTACTGCCTCATCCCCTACTAACATTTGGACAAAGTGTCGCAAATCAGTGAAGCAACTATCATAGTCCATCACCGATAGCGATCCCTGATTCAGGATCATAAATTCTACATCCTACTCCTACATCAAAGTCTCTCGGTAGAAATGCTCCAGAAACTTTTCTTGAAAAACCTTCTACGACATTTCCTTATCTTGCTCGGCCTGAGCCTGAATGTCCCACCAACGCCTTGCCTGGCCCCACAACATGTAAATGACCAGCTTTCCTCGCTTTTCTACAGGGGTCTCCAGATTATCCAGTATCGTTTGGACAGACTCAAACTAGAACTCCGCTGCCTCTGGCCCACCCTTTCCGGTAAAGGTCGGAGGGTGCTGCAGCTGGAACTCCCTGGTCAGCTCAAACATACTCAGTGCAACCCACCCTGGGTCCAAATCCATCATCTGCATAAGGTGAGCCATGTTCTCTCGGAACTGGTATTCTCTACCTTCATTTATCACCATATTTTTTTGCTCCTCTACTGGAGGAGTGTTCTCAGCAACATCCTCCTATTTCCCAACTAGAAATTGACGTCATGCTGACATCTCTTTATATTGCCAAACATGAGACTTAGCACTCATACCATAAAACATTCATGAATTCCTCAAAAATATCTTTTCTAGTTACAAAAACCCATTTTTATATTCTAATTTAACAACATTAGCACCTCAAATTCACCTCCCCGACCATCCCTACCGCGGGCCATGGTCTACAGGGTGTAAACAACCATGCACTACCACAAAACTCACACAATGTTTTACAAAACATTTTCCACTTCATTTCAAACCCTTATGTTTCATAAAACAACTTTTAGCCACTTTATTTATTTCATTCTTCTCATTATTTCTTTGTTTCATGAAATGCATGATGCACCCTACCTTCCTGCCTCACACTCACATCCTGTGCGTGTGCCTAACACGATGCATGCCACCTATCTTCCTAGGTGCCTACAATGATGCATGAATGCAAATCCTCTTGTTGTTAAGGCCACAAGCCAAATGTCATAAAATAGTCACATCAAACCACATGGGAATCACCCAATGGTGAAATATCATCAAATTTAACAACACACAACCAAGAACAACATTTTCCACCCAGGGTGACTTGGGTTTTCCCCCGTACATGGGTTAGCTACTCCCAAGCACAAGCTCATTACCAAGTCCCAACACATCTTAACCCTTGGAAACCAATCACAAATAACAAGACCTCAAAGGAGGAGAAGAAAGACCTCCTCTGATACCACTTTGTAACATCCCCGACCAGGAATCCACTAAACTAGTTCTCTGAGCTGGGTAGTTACATGACCTTAAGCGCACCTCCCTATATTCCAAAGGCTGCCGACTAGCAGCGGGGCTCTATGTGGTCATGTGGGGAGACTATACCCCCTTTTTATTAGACTAAGCCACAACAGAAACAAACCAATAGAGGAAAAAATAATCAATAAACAAGGAACATGTATGAAAACCATTTACAACAATAAAATATGCCATGTCATACTAAAAGTGAAAAGGCAAACAAAAGCCCAATAATAATGACAACGGCCAAAATCCTCAGAATGATCCCGACTCTAAGTCTGGATCCTCCACCAAGTACTACCCATATACACTCAACTATCTAAGAAGGACCTTTTCCCTTCTCTTGACCTGCAAACATGATGTCTGCTCGAGTACCCAATGGCGTCCCGAGTAAGGCGTGAGTGCAACTTCGTAGGCCACCACCAATGGTGTCTACAAAATATCCAGTATAAATAGGTAGTGCATGCAAAAGGAAAATGTATGATAAATTCCAAGTAATTATTTAAGGTGCCATTAACTAGTTCAGAGTCAAATCCATTGACACTTCCATTACCATTCATTTCACACAATTTACCATCACTTACCATTTCATCACATTCCCAATGGTTAATCACATAAATTAGGTCACAAGTGTCTAAGGACAACAATCACACGCAAGAGGGTAAACACATCGTTATCCTATCTCACTAGGACGAACCCCCCACATAGTAACCATATTCTCACCTCGAAGCCTCAGTCCGGGTGGATGCAACCGTTAGGAGAATAGATCATCAGTCCTGATTCCTAAACCATGCATTAAGGGTGGAGTTTAGAGCATCATTCTTCTCTCGACCCATGGGCTTATATCCTCATGTCATACCCCACTCTACCAAGCCATGTGCACATGCTTATATATATAAGTACGATCAAACATCCCTACCTTTGCCCCTTGGAAAAACCATTCACAAAAAACAACACAAGAATTCACGTCATGCCTTCACCCATTAACACATTACCATTTCACATCATTTAAACATTCAACAAATTCCCATGTGTTATGCCTATCCCCCTAATCATTCAACACTAGACCCATAATTCATCCCAATATGGTCTTTAATAAGTTTACACATTAACCCAGTTAACCCATTCATCATTCCCATGAATCAACCATTCAACCCATTCCAATTAAACCTTAGGTTATTTCCAAGTCTAGGTGCATCACCTAACTTCTTTGCAAAGTTCAACCAATAATGCCAACATATTCGTCACGGGCTCTACCATTTATTACAACAAGGTCACTTGTTTAATAAAAATCCCAATGTACGGGGGAAAGCCTTCACATCCCATTGATAGCCCCAATTAGGTCAAGTCATTCTCAGTGAATCCCATGGGGATATTGAGAGTTCCCATTTACCATATTCAAGAATCATTTATACTAAAACACATCAAGTTTTATCAAAGCTCACCAATGAAACCATAAGAAAAGCATCACATGCATGAATCCACCATAAAACTATGGGATAATGTTTTTAGACCACCTACCTCGAAACTGAGGTTGAATACACTCTCAATCGAGTCCTTAAACCTTGATCTGACAAACCTTTGGAGATTCAACCTAAAACTCACCCAAAAGATAGGGTTTTAGAACTTCATAACAAGAGGGAGATAAGATACAAACCCTAAAACAAAAAGAGAAGAAAAGATGGGATTATCCTTACCTGGAGCTTCGATCTGCAACCAACGGCGCTCTAAATGACCAAGAATTGAAGGAGAACCACCCTTGGGAAGCTAGGGTCAGCCAAGTTCGTCAATAGGGTTGAGAGGGGATGAATGGAGAAAAATTCTAAGTTGGGGTTTAAAAGCCCGGAGTGGAAAACTTGTAATTTTTCCCAACTTTAGGAGGCTGCATAGTTTAACCACACGGTTTGACAAACCATGCACAAACCGTGCGCCTGATACTGCCCGGAGGAGAAGGGTAGCATGGTTTACCTGGGTAGGCCACACGGTTTTCCCTGGCCATGCGCATGCCAAGCGCCCAGGCCTGTCTTGCCTAGCTTTCCTTTCATCCATGCCCCGAGCCCCTGAAACACTCCCAAGGCCTCTCATACTTTCAGAAGACATCCCTTGAAAATCGGAACAAGGGATTCAACCAAAACATAATGAAAACATAACCTTCCAAAAACCAGGATCTTACACACATAATATAATTGAAATATAAAATAAATTGTAGAAGTTAAAAAGAGTTAATAAGTAATAATAAATATCTCAAGGTAAATAAGTGAAAATGGATTCCATTTAGCCAATATTTTCAGAATAAAAGTATTCCATGGATAACATCAATGTAGTAATATGGCATGCCACCTTTTATGTAATTTAATTGTAACATAATTCCTTGAAAAATATAACAACAAAAAATTTTAATGACATTTTAACTTCTAGTATCATGGAAAATAGTTACATAATATATGAATTAAAAAATGAAATCCTAAATAGAAAAATTATTTAATCATTTATAATGACTACATTTTTAATGATTCCAAAATCACCATAATACAAGTAATTTCTAATAAAAATACAAAAATATAAAAGGGATATCTGAAAACATAGTAAGGGATAAAAAATACAACGGAACATGAAAGATCATATTTGATAAGACATGATTCATAAAACGAGAGAATAATCATAAGTACATGATACACATAATGGAATGGGGCTGCAAAATAAAATTGAGATATTCATACTCACATCACCAATGCTTATCAGCAAAGGTGTCATGAATTAAAATTACCACTATTTTTTAACATGGTATCATAAAATTAGACATATTTACATATTTATTATTTTTCCAATGCATTATAGGGTTATTAATGTGATGTCTCAATATAAAAAAATTCATGTGATCCACATTGATCATTATAAATCAATTCATCAATAACCCAAGGACAAAAAAGCACAATTTTCAGGTAATATCATTGTGTAAATGATTTATTAAAGGCTAGTACATGACAACATTTTAACCCATGAAAATGTAATGTGGGTTTCATACTATAATACACCCATATAAATTTTATTTTTTAAATATAAGATAATTACAATGGAAATGTATGTGTTTTTTCATCTTGACAATATAAGAACATTTCTTATTATATGTGGAAATTTAGAAAATGAATTTGGTACCATGAAGATATAGAACGTGGATTACAGAACATGTTTAATAGAAGGTAATAGAGATATCTAATTGATAAATAACTATTTTGGATGTAATTGGATGATAAAAATGGGTATTATAATAAAATAATTAAATACTAATAAAAATTATATTAAATACTTACATCAAAGGAAAAGGGAAAGTGGATAATTCCCTTACCATGAAGAGTTTCTACCTAGAACATGAGAATGGAACCTTATGACCCTGATGAAACATTGGATATAGTTTTTATAAGGAAAAATGATAATAAATTCATGTATACTGTATTTGGAGTGGAGAGAAATGGTTGTACTAATGTGTATTTATAGTAACGGAGAATGAATTGTTTAATAATTTCTAAATATATCTCAAATAATTCTAGGTGGATGAAAATGAAAAACTAATGGATTTATGTTGGTTTTGTGATCATGGTGTTGGGAATTTAAGATAGTTTTAATAAAATTTTAATAATTTTGAAAATAAATCCATTTTTAATATTACTTTGAATGTGGAAAAATAAATTTTCCCTAAAATATTGTTTTTAAAAGAATAATTACTATATTTTAATTAAGAAATTCATTTATAAGTTTTAAAATAGATTTAAAAACACAAAAATACACAATATTACAAAACTAGTTTTCATCATCAATCTGGTATAATTTTTTATTACAACATTATATCATATATATGAAGTTATAGACAAACTAAAAACACAATAAACTATTTTTTCTATTCACTAAAAAGAAGGAATTTTACAAAGTTCTCAAATTTCAACCCTAACATAATTTTAACATGTAGATTCCAAATATTGTGCACATATTCTAAAAATAAAATTCATAATAATTTAATTTAAAAATTTAAATGAATTTTTTTTTTTTATGGAAATATAATAGTTTATACAACATTTTCAACATTATGAAATTTATAAAAACTTCCTATGACATTATAAAATTATAATAACAATTGTATTTCAATTAATATTATTTTAAAAAAAATTCAATAAAATATATTCTATTTATAATACATGAGTTTATTATAATTGTATATATATTATGTAAATACAAATTTATTTTTTTATTCATAAATATATTTATCGGGAATTCATATTTATATTATTAAAAAAATAAAAAAAATATTAATTAAAAATTTATAAAAAATAAATTACTATTTTATGAAACCATTGATAAGAATCCTAAGAACTTATAACATCAAAATAAAGTCTAATTGTATGGTGTGTGTGACAGTGATAGTTTCATGTGGTAGTTTAGCTAACATTGAACTATTGGTAATCTCAACTATCTTTAACATATACCATAGGTAATTTCATTAAATACATAATTCCTGATTTTCTTCTTTGGATTACTCATGGTAGAAACCTAGTGGCATTACCTTCACCCTATGTTCGGAAAAATAATATTCCAAAAGATTTACTCTTATAATTAATTCCATCATATCTCTTTTTTCTATTAATTATTATTTGTTATTTCCATTTTTAAACAATAATTCTAATGATAATATTATTACCAATGAACATAATACCCAACAGTCATATTGAACTGTACTTGCATGGGCTATTAGTAAGATACCAAATCTCACTTTCCCCTTTATACACTATATATAATCAACTAATCATCATCATTTACAACTTCATTCAAGATTTTTTTTGTAATTCCATTGATAATTTTTAGTTCTAAATATCATTTTATTTTCACAGCTTTCATAGCATTTTTATTATTCTTGAGATTGTTTTATCCTATGGAGAACTCCATTATGTGGTCAATATTTTTTGGTTTCTTATCCATGTAATTGAAATATCTATTGTAGTCAGTATTATTAGATTATATATATTCTTATATTTTTAATATTATTTCTATGTACTTCCATTGTAAAATATAATAAAAATGTCAACATGAAAAAGTTTTATTTTTATTGGCATAAACTAAATTCACAGGTTTTTACGTACCCCCTTAAAATATTTCATCCTCATAATTTGAATATTTAGTCTAAAAAATTAGGTGTATTTCTCCGTCATTACATATTTAGTTTCCCAGGTTTCTTATTCCAACTTGTGGTTTCTCTACAAGACATTCATAAGCCATTTTTTCATATTCATCAACATATTGCCCTTCTTTTAATAATGTTGATTGGTTATTTTTTATAAGACATGTAAGTATGAAATTAAACTCCATTAATATCATTTATAGCAATTGGTTTAGACATATAGTTTCTAAATATATATAAATTGAAGAAATCATGGACATTGAAAATATTTTGAGGTAATTGGTATTGATAAGAAACCACTCTAACATGTTTTAGAATATCAATTATTTTGATGTACCTTGGAATTAGATTCACCTTCATTCCAGACATCATGACCCCTTTCCGTAGTGGTATCCTAAGAAATATATGTTCCTTGACATGAAACTCAAAGACCAACCCCTTTTGTTCATTATAATTTTTTTGCTGTCTCTGAGTATTGTTGATGTGTTTCTATGTAACATGTATCTCTTATATAGTATCATTAATGATTTTACGTCCGATATGTTTCCATTCTCCATGTTCATCCAAACTTGTTGGATTTATACACCTCTTTCTATATAGAGCATCCATATGATCCATTTATATTCTCCAGTTGATTCTACAATTATAGGAAAATTCAATAAGTAGAATATATAGATCCCATCTCCTTGGAAAATCAAGTGAACACTCTCATAACATGTGTTTTGATGTTGGAATAGTCAACTCATACTTTACATTATTTTATGTATGATTTGACATGCTCAGGTTTACTTCTGTATTCATAAACATTTGATGTTTCTTCTAGACAATAGAAGTTAATCATGTATCATGGTAAAAATATATCAATAGTGATAAACCCTAGAGTCTCACTAGTTCATCAATATAGATGATAGATTGGAATTCAAAGTATAAGTCATCTATTAAGGAAATTAAATGGGAATATTATGTTAATATATCAATGATGATTCATACAGAATTATTACCCATTATATTCTTTTGAAGGATAGTGAAAATATTTAGAGTGATTTTATCCTAATTCCACATATGTACAGGTAATGGTTGTAATATCCCTCTAGGAATTTGTTTCTCCACACTCACATTTTATCACACCAAGAACCATAAAATATAATCTTAAATCCCCATGATCATGTTATCCTATAAAAAATTATCGAGAATATCCTTATATATCTTAGTTTTATGGGGGTGTATAGAGAATGTTGATTTCTGAGAATTATCCAACATCTCACTCTTTTACTCATGAATGGATGGAATAAATAATGTTTTACCAAATTATTTTACACATTCTCAATAAACATCTGTTTGAATAAAACTCATATCTTTCATTACCTATATCATTTTTTTATCAAAGGATCATGTCTTTGAGATTTCATAATCATATATAATAATAACTATTGGGAAATCAAATGGGATAGGATTGGTGATGTATCATCACTTATGATTCCCTTTCCAACATTACTAGGTCCTTCATAAATGGATGTCCTTAAATCCATGTCATTTTAAGATCATTGAGATAATTTGTCATTAATCGATGCTTCTGTTGTAAGATCTCATGGAAAGAATTCACTATCGACCAATTTTTTTAAAGAAGGTGGGAATATCAACTATGGTCCTTGTTTACTCCTCATCCCAACATCGACCATTATTAATATCTCTATGGTGTTTTGGATTCCTGGTTCCATGGGGTCGATAGGAGGTCCATGGATGGTAAAGTCTATGCTGTTATCTTTTATTCACTTTTCTCGACAATTTGGGAGGCGTGGAACACTACCCAGATCGGTTACAATCACTCCCCAATGTTTCTCAAAATGAGACTACAAGATCATGTTTTTGAGGTGGGCCGTATGTTAAAATTGATCCAACACTCATCTAGGGTTTTTAATTTTCATATTCTTTCTCATGTCCTTAGAGGGGGGGTTCGCTGGATTAGGTGGATTCCACCTCTCAGAGACTCAAAACTCATTGTGGATGGGTCTTCCATGGGATGGATAATGATAGGTGGTGGAGTGTTGAAGGTCTCATGGGGCTCAGTTCATATGGGCTTTAGTTACATTTATGGACCTAGTAATTCCTTAAGCATGGAGGTGCGGGAACTTCTTTCAGACATTCTAAATTGTAGGTAATATGGCATATAGGCAGTGTAGGTTGAGTTTAATTAAGAATTTATGGTAAGTTCTATTCAGGGGAGCCAATCTATTCCATGGGATTTGACCTATCTTTTTTATCATTTCATTATAGTGAGTAAACAAAAACAGATTTTTCACTATATTTTGAGGGAGGGTAACTTTGCGATAGATGCACTAGCTTGCATGTGTAGTCTGTAGGAGGAGCTAGTTGTTTATGATTGCTTGGGTTCTATTCCTATCGAGTGTAAGGATGTTATCCACATAAATTTTATAGGTTTTAATCACTTATAACCCCTGTGGGGACTCCATTTGTTTTTGGTTGCCTTTATATTTTATAAAAAGTTAATCTTAGCAAATTTAAATCCCACTATATCATTATTCTCATGTTTAGTTAACTTTGTGTGAATATAAACTTCAATCCCTAGTTGTATGTGTGTTTGTAACACTATTTACAATAAAGATATTAACTATATATCTTCATAGGAAAAAATATCTTCATTTAACCCTATGTCATGATTATTAATGTTCCTCTCAATAAGATTTAATTATTGAGATTCAAATGTGATAGCCTTTCCATTTTATATCAGAACTAATCTAATTCCTTTATAAGAAGAATCACTATAGGTAAAAATTCATTGTCTCATAATGGGTAGAGCGTTCAATGGTTCACTAAAAAACATCCTCTTTAGTTATTGTATTCATTATTCACACTCCCTTCTATAAATAAGCATAACTAATTTCTAAGGTTTCTTGGATAATTTTTAAGATAGATGTCAAACATTTTTCAGTTTTTCAAAAACCTTATATAATATCCTCTTATACTGAAGAACTATGAATATTAAATACAATTTTTGTAAATGGAAACTTATCCATGAACTTTTTCTATACTATATCAAGTGTGATTCCTTCACTTGAAATAATGTTCTCTATGAATGCAACATATTGTAACCAAATATATCATTTTCTGAATTTACCGAACAACATTTCATTTCCTAAAGTTTTTAATATTACCCTTAGATGGTCCTCATGACCTTCATTAATTTTGGAATATATCAGAATATAATCATCAAATACCCCAACAATCTTTTCAAGGTAGTACACAAAGGCTATATTATTGAAATCCATAAATATAGATAGAGAATTAGTCTATAAAAGGAAAAAAAACACACTAGTAATTCCCATATATTTTTCAAAATGTCTTATTTTAGAGATCTTATTTTTTCACTCAAAATTTAAGATAATATGGTTAGAGGTTGATTTGTGAGTAGTATTGAGCCCCACAAAGTTGGTAAAAAAACACAAATACAAGGCGGAGGTTTTTTTACTATGATACAATTAATCTCTTTATAGTAACTATATATCTAAATATATCCATATTTATTTTTCAAAATCATAATTGGTTATACCCAAGGAGACACACATTGTAGAATAATACCCTTCTGAAAAAATATTGATTTTCCTTTATTTATTACTCTATCACAACATATTCCATTTTATGGGGTCTTTCGTTATATATTGGATCTAGGATAGAGATCAATTGATAATTACACATCTCAATATAAGGGAGATTTAGATACATCGTAAGGGAATAAATAAATGTAATCGTAGTCAATGGGTGTATCTCCAATCTTTAGAATTTCGATTTCTTCTCAATCTTTACAAAAATTTGTAATTTTTTTATAAATTTAGATATATATCTAGGGTTATTACAGAACAACATTCTAGTTATAATTTCCATCAATAAATAATCATTACCATTGATTCCAGCCATGAAATATAGGCTTTTAATACATGAATTTTGATGTTATTCCATAATAAATAAAATATTAATAACTTCAAAGGACCATTTGATTACTAGTGTCTTAGATACATTTTTTGTAGAAATTTAATTACATAAGGAAATCATATATAGTATCATTATTCAATCCTTATTAAAGACTCCATTATTAATTCATACAAGAATACATCAGGAATAGTAATTTTTGGGGGACATACTCAAATAGAATATGGTGATCATAATTCTTGTGAAGGGTGAAACAAAGGAAATAGAACATGAAAGGTATTTACAGATAGAAAATGAGGTCCAAGATTAGAGAATAATTAAATATAAATTATTTATTGTATTTAAATTTTTTCTAAAATATATGATTGAGGCATTTATAAGAATATCAAAAAGATTTATCACTAAGGCATCATATATCTTAATTACCAATGTAATTAAGAGTTGTTTCATAAAACATGTCATCTCTATAAATTAATTCATTGACTACTACATTAGAGTTCCATCAACGAAAAATGATATATGTATTCATTAATGTGATTCAAATTGATCATAGTAAATCATTTCATCAATATCATGTAATGATTAAAGATAAGGTTTCAAATAAATTCATTGAGTGCATAAGTTCTTATTGACATGTACATTACATCATTTGAGACCCATGAAAAGGGAATGTCAGTTTAATACATTTAAATCATCAAACTAATACCTAATGATTACCTATATGTTAATTTCTGTGGATATGTAAGGGGCTTATGTTTTCATAATAGAAGAATATTTCTTATAAAAATTGGAATTCTGGATATAAATTCCACATCATGACATTTGACAACTTGGATTAAGAAAATGATATAATATGAAGGAATTATGAAATACTATTGATAAAAGATTATTTTACCCATAAGAGAATGATATTAATGGGTCTTAAAATAAATTAATTAAACACTTTTCTAAAATACCATATTATATTTAATTGAAATGAAATGTGCAAGCATAAAATTACATTACCTTAAAAATATTATTCCTAGAAATGAGAATGGAACAATAATAAAATTAAAAAACATTAGAGGGACTGTTAGGGAGTAAAATATACAATTAGTACATTGATAATGGATTTTTATTGGATATGAATGGTGGTATTTATGTGTATTTTAAATAAAATATGATGAATTGTATAATAATTTCTAAATACATGTCGTGAAATTCAAGGTTGTTGAATATGAAAACCATTGCCTTTCCCATGGTTTTTTCTCATGGTTTTGGTAGTATAAGTCATGTTTTATAATATTTTAATATAGTGATACTAAAATACATTTTATAATAACATTGTATACATAAAGTTTTTTAAAATTCTAAAATTAGTTTTAAAAACCATATTTTATTTATTTATTATTGGAACATAATTTATAAGTTTTAAAATTGATTAAGAAATATTAAAATAAATAATATTAGAAATATAATTCTGTTCTGGTATTCTATATCATTTATTGATACATCATTATTAAATATAAATGAAGTCATAAAATATACTGAAATCGTAAAACAATATTTCTACAATTCACTATAAAATCATTTTAAAAAACCATCAAATATTTTCCCTAGCATAGTTTCAACATAATGATGAAAACATAAGATATATTTTGAAAAAATTAATTTACTAAATTTGGTAGAAGTAAATTTTGAATGAGTAATTATTATTCATTGAAAAAAATCGTTTTTATGACATATTCAACCTTTTTACATTTATTAAACTTTCTGAGGACATTATAAAATTTTATTGTCATTTATATTTAAGTAAATATTTTTTTAGAAAATAATATTTCATGAAAATAAATTTTATTTAGAATAAATTATTTTATAATAAATATTTCTTTTACTATCTAAAAATATGTTTTTATATTTGTATGTTAAAACCAATTTATCTTACATTAACGTGAATTTTATTATATAAAGTAATACAAAAAATGGGATAGATGAAATTATTATTTAATTTATACAAATTAAAGTACATAGTTATGAAACTAAGGCCTATATACTAAAACCCATAGTAAAAATACATACACCATAAGGGTATTATGTGAGATGGTGGTAGTTTCGTGGGATAACAAAGCTAATATTAATGAAGGTTTGATCTCCACTAACTTGAACTTCTCCAATATTTGATATAATTAGAACCCCAATTTTTCAGTATTCTACAGCTTTGGTGAATGGTGAACCTAAGTGATTAATCATCCCTATGATGTTATAACTTATGGGATTCATATGTCATGACTCTACTAGCCTAGGGAATCAATTGTCTCTTCCACATCAATCATTATACATCATTGACCTTTATAAAACCTAATTCTAATTATAATATTTTTAAAAATGATCATAATACCCTATAGACATATTGACCAATGGTTATATTTTCCAATTTCCATATTGACCAATGGTTATATAGATAAACATTTAGGTAATGTTTAGATCCTAATTTTCAATTTTACATTTATTCCCTATAAATACTACACTATTCATCACCATTTACTACATCACTACGAAATGTTTTTAAAATTATGTTGATAAGATCAACTATATTTATAAAATTTATTGTTCCATTAACTGTTTACATGGAAGGAATAGTCTTCCTGGGAGAGTTTTATCCTATAGAGTATACCATTGTGTGGTCAATATTGTTTTTGTTTTTATATCCATGTTATAGACTAAGCTATTATAATCATTATTATTACATGTAATATATACTTAATATAATTTCTATGTACTTCTGTTGTTAAATATAATAAAATATTCATTAGTTAAGAAGATTTTATTTATTAATTGCTGAAGAAATTTTTTGTACATTAAAAGTAATTTCATGAAAAATAATAAGTGAATTCACAGTTAAGGAAATGATTAATTTTGGATTTTAGGATTATAGTCACCATGATATATTTTTATCCAAATACTTGTTATATGATAGTTTAATCAATGGGTAGGCATACATAAAAACTATTTAATTTGGAAAATGGATTTCCCTCTTGAGTCCAGTGGATGCATCGAGGGGATATCTATTACTAGGCTCTACTCGTCACTAAATATCTAATTAATTCCTCATATATTTAATGATAAATATAATCAATAAACAATAGTCTTTTTAAAAATGTCTATATTGGCTAGTGACAATGAAATATAAACACTTCCACATTAAATTGAATCCCTTCCATTGTAAAACACCATATATATGAATGGTGTATGGTTATGTCAATACACATATCCACGATATTAATACTTGGGTTATTTAATGGAAATGTAATTTTGAATGAAATATGATCATAAGAATGAGAATGTTTAAAGAGAAAGTTAATGGCCAAAAAATTCATCAACAAATAAGTGATGAACATCAGAAAGGTATATTTTTTTAGTAAAATCATGTATTTCATAGAATAGAAGTAAATTAAAGAATTAAATTTGAAATAATTTTTAATAAAGTGTTTTATATTAAATATTTTAAATTATTTTATATGTTTATGAAGAGTGTATAATATTTATGTTAGAGGAAATGTCATTTAAGGACAAATATGTTAAAAATAAAATATTCATTTCGAAAATTTATAAAGAATTTAAAAAATAAACCTTTTTTTAAAAATTATAAATATTCCATTAAATAATTTTGAAAATTAAATAACAATAGTAAATTTGCATATCAATTTTTATTAATAAAAACGTATTTTCTAATGAAAATTTTATATATATTGACATGGAAGAAAAATACACCCTATCAAAAAGGGAAATAAGATCAGATTTTTAAAACATTTATTTTCTTAATTCAATTTACCAAGAGAGGAAAATTTAGAAGAAAAAATTTATAATGATTAAATATAAAAATAATAATAATAAATATGGAGTTTATAAAAGATACACTATAATATTTCTTTAATAAAAAATTTTTCAATCCCAAAAAATTTCTTTTCACATAAATTCATACTTCTTGGTAACTTTTAAATTGGTACCCCGTGATAGTTTAAACATGAAATGAAACATTAATAATTGTGAAAAAATATATATTAATGTAAAATATAACAAACATTTTTTATATACACCATATAAAAAAATATATGTGCATAATACCAAATATGTCTTAATGTAGTTACAATTGAGACGAAATCCCTTAAAACTAGTTTCACATTCCATTTATGTAATTTTAACATCAAATATAAAAAATTTAGATTTATTATACGTACATTATGGAACCATATACATATATATAATATCATATATGCTTTATTTATAACATTTTATCACTTTTTTGTTAATAATATTATATTATTACAATTATTTCGGATTTTAATTACAATTATTTTCGTAAACATTCTATTCAGCAGTTTCGATATTTGAATCATGATCACGGTTCTATCAAAATAAAAATTTCATTAATTACTAAAATATCATAAATATTCGTTATATATATAATTAAATTCATCCATAAAACTAGATATATACAAATTAATGTAATCGTTCATGGATACGGTGGGCCTTACATACACATGAATGATTTTACACTTTTCCAATAAATAGAAAAACGTTAAATAACAATTATACATTAAATAATTATTATATCAAATATATCAATATATTTAGTATATATATCATTATTACCATCTATTTAAATGGAAAATAAATATTGTATCACATAGCTTCATGGAGGTGGTAGTCCAAATGTACACGTGAGTGGCATTATCATTTTTCGATAGAGTGGATAGTGGGAAGGTAGAAATAATAATATAAATTTAGAAGAATAATTATTTCATTGGTATAATATATATATATATATATATTCATTTGTTCTTTCTTTATACAAATCCATGTAAAATGTTAATGAAAAATTAACTATACTGTTATGTGGAGATGGTAAGCCATACATATGCAAGAGCGATGTATTTTCAGATTTTTTTGGATATAAAATAACTGGAATATGGTTTTTCCATAGTCAAAAAAAATGAAAATATATTGATTATATTGAATTTTTTATTTTAGTATGGGTAAAAAATATTTAAATGAAGTATAAAAAGAAATAAACATCAATGAGTCTGTAAATATGATTATCTTTTCTTCTTTAGGCATCATTCAGATAACTTATTAAAGACAATTTGAATGGTATATAATGAATAAAATAATCAATAATTTCTATATAGGATAAATTATATGATAATTGGGAAGGGTTAGGCAGATATAGGTTCCTTAGAGTTGTGTAATGAAAATAGAGTAGGGGCATCATTTTATAATTGAGGGGAGGTCCATTCATGGATTTTTATAAAGTTTTAAATTAATAGAAATTATGTTTTATGTTAAAATTGATCAATATTGATATAATTCTAATATCATATGAGTATGAGTTAAAATAATAAGATAAATTTATTTTTGTTACATTATTTGGTTATTTTTTACCATTATATTATAATTTCAAATCTCAATTAACCTTTTTGAAAATTACCTAAATTTGAATGTTTTATACTCTTCAAGGGTATAGAATGTTACTAGAAAAGGAAAGAAAATATAAAAAATGGACCTTGGATCATATTTTAACTGTAACTCATTAGCATTTATAAAGATAGATTTTTTATAAAATTTTAATAATTTAATAAATATTATTTATTATAATAGTCATTTATGACATTTTCAAAAAAAATCATATAATTAGACTTTGATAATATCTTAAAAATAAAATAATCAGAGTACAAACATTTAAATCATCCATAATATTTTATATTTATCTATTTAAATCCTCATATAATATAAATCAGTCAGAAAATATTACTATTTTAGTTTTTAAAATCATTGACATCATTTTTTCACTTCTTTCACAATCACATTATTGGAATAGCATATGCATTCATACTAATTATTTCATCACTAATAATTAATAATAAATTATCATTATTAAAAAAATAGAATAATATTTAATATAAACATTTATAACCATATATATGTTGTTTTCATCCCTATCATAGAATATAGAATATATTTATAGAAATAGAGTATTATATTTGACTTTATCCTTTATATAAATATAATAAATGTCAAAGTAAATGATAAATGGAAAAATGACATAATTTTCATTAAGGTATTATTATGGATGAAATACTTCCATAAAAGAAAATGAATTCATGTTTTGGATTTATTTTTAATGTCTTATAACATTAATTTTAACCCGAATTACCTATTTACCATTTACCGATGTGATATATTTTACAACAATCACTTTTCAAAATGTATAAAATTAGAAGAGAAAAATTCAATAAATTTTTAAATACTCATTATAAATATGGAATAAATTTTATAAAACTGAATTCTTATATGTAGGATTTTTAATTCTAATGAATTTTATAAAATTATATATAAAATAAAATACCATTAATGTTATCTTCAAATAACTTCACATAGTTTGACAATAATAAATTGTTAAAATGGAATTAAAGTAAAAAAATTTAAAACATCAAATAATAGATTTTATTTATCTAAATATTTATTCCTACATTATAAATTATCATAATATTATTACTTATAAAATATTTAAATTTTTATTTTATTTTTCTATTACATAAACATGTTTTCTCTATGAATTTATGTTAATTATCCCATCCCAAAAAATACAAAAAAAATAATTAAAAGTAACAATTAATCACTAAAAAATTAGAACCAAAATTAACCTATTTATATACCTATAAAGAATATTAACAAAAATAGTGTGAAAATTTTTATATATTTATTACATAAAATATTATTGTGTTCATCATTAATGGACAATTGAAATAAATATAAAAAATTGAATAAACCATTTTTATAGTAAAAAAGAAACTATGTAATAAAATTTTGTTACCTCGACCCTAGATTCCCAGAGTCAGTGCATTATTTTAATACCTTGGCATGATTATAAAGAATCAAGTCCCGAAAGATTGATCAGTTTAGCAGTCTTAGAAAATAGATTACATATATGAACTTAAATTACACTTTATAACATACAACACAAAAAATCCATTTAGAATACCATTGTCCCCTTAGCTAAATCTTGCATCTCAAACATAAAACAATTTTTGGGATCCGGGGAAAATAAAACATAAGAAAAGGGTGAACTCAGATGCTCATTAAGGGTAAATAATTTCGTGAAAGCAATAAACTTTTAAGGCAGAATGTGTAATAAAAAAACAATATTTTTAAACATTAAAATGAACATAATATGGAAAAAATGAGTCAAACATCACCATATAAACATGCACATGGATATTCTACAAGTTGAATAATCACATGTAATAACTAATTTCATAATGAAGGATGACCTAACACCAGACATCAATACCACATAGTGATGGAATTGTACCAAGAGTAAAATAAAAGTTTTGTCAAGGGCTTGGGCCAATACACTAATTTGTCTCATGAGACCTACAGTTGCATCGAGGAGCTATAGCGGGCTCCACCCATCACTTACTATGTCCACTGCATTCCTCATATGAAAAAGTTGAAACATACCATAAAAATTCATATTAAAAATAGCATACGAAATGTCAATACATTAACCATAAACCATGAATGGTATAAAAATAGAACATCCATAGTTGAACATATCATAACTCATTCAATAATATATGGAATATTTTATTTTAATAAATCAACCTCAATAAAAAATAATATCAATAAAGGATGCTGACATAGTTGAAAATGATGAGTAAATATTTTTGAGAGAAATATAGCTTTTGTAAAATCATTTAAAAGTCACACATTTATAAAGGAATTAATTTAAAAGATATTTTTGAATAAAAGTGTTCCATTCAACTTTGAAACTTTTGAAATGAAGTATAATTTCAAAACATTCTTGTCCATATAAATAAATCCTTAAAAACATTTTGATAATATGGACATTAATTATAATTATTTAGAAAGATAAATCGTTAAAACATTTAAAATGGTGATCTAGTTAATGATACCCTCACATAAATCCTTAAAATACTAATTCAGAAAAAAAATTGAAATATCTGTATCGATGATAAATATTTCCCAATAAATAATTACACATAAACAACCTCAGATAATAATGAGATTGAAGAAAAAAACCCTTACCTCATTGTAATCAATCGAGTTGTATGAAAAATTGTCAATAACCACCCAAATAATCACATAATATCATGAATATAAATAGAATCATGATAATATATATCAAATGAAAGTACAAAATACACCACATGCAATAAATAATTGACAAACAATGTAAATCTCACAGAATTAAAAGTGAGATAAGAAACCCCTTACCTTGCACTTTCCTTCGGTCGAGGGTACGTTTAACCTAATGCATAATGACCATTATATGTTATTATATTATACCAGTACCATATTCATATTTATTATATCATACATTATTCATTTATTACTTTATAATACCCATTTATTAATGATTTTCATGTTAAATTAACATTTCGGGTAATAATCACTTTCTTTATCGTACATATTTTAACTTGTTATTCTTGACCGTATCAATTTGTTCATTATTTAAATACTTACAGAATATAAAACTTGATTCATATATCATATATATTAAGAATATAAATATTTAATATAGATTGATATATGAAATGGAAAACACTGTTTATGGAGACGGTAGGTCGTACGTACGCATAAACGTTGTTTCTGTTAACATATTGTATTGAATGAAAGTAAGTGAATAAGATATATGTAAGTAAAAAAAACATTTATATATAAATATATATATCTCTAGCAGCATTATTAATTTCATATATTACATACTTATTAGTGATATATATTTTTATAATCTTTGATGAATGGTGAACTTGGAAATGAATCACATCACTTCGTGGAGACGGTAATCCGTACGTACCCATGAGAGACAATATTATTTCCTTAAAGGTGTGGAATTGGATGGTATATTAATTTTACAGAGACATCAGAATTTTATTTTCATTATTTATATACATATTAATCATCATTATATCCTTCCAAATAATATAGTGTTGAATAACAAATAACACCACGGCGTGGAGATGGTAAGTCTTACGTACGCACACATGGTGACATTATCTTTCATAAGATGGATATAATAGCGAATATAGTTGTGTAGTATTTATAATAACATCACAACATATAGAATATACTGTATTTATTATTTTAGAATGGAAAAAACAAATAAAGAGTAAGTGGAAGGATAGGAGAACTTGGAAGAGGGTGGCGAAATCATTACCTCTTCTTCGGGTTCTTCCTTTTGATTTGATAAAAAGTGCTCATTAGGTTGGATTTATGATCAAAAACATGCCTCTAGGATGAAGGTAGTATAGTTGGGAGGATATTTTTGTAGGGGTCAGCAGACCCAAATGGTTTTGTAGTTGTGAATTTGAGAAAAGGGGAAGTGCCCTTTTATAAGAGGGGTGAGGGGCACCTTAGAAAAAAATAAAATATTATTTTATAATAAATTCATTTTCAGTTTATAATGGCTCAAAAATAAATTATTTAAAGGATAAGGTTGGTATTGGTCGAAACCTACTCAACCAATAGGTTTTATACTGGTTTAGGTTACCATATTATCTATAACGTTTAGATTTAACTCTTAGTTAAATAGTTTGACATTTTCCATGTCTCTTTGTATTTTTATATTATATGGGTAATAAACTCACTATAAAAAGACAATAAAACCCCAATTGGTTCATTAATGTCATTTATATTATCATATATTTCTTTTGGATGATCCTTATATTTTTAGAAATAGAATACCAATTAATAATATAATATTTGTTTTAAAAACAATTTTATGTCAATTTTGACAGTATTTGGTCTTTTGTTTTTTCTAAATTAATAACAACATTATTACTTAGAAAAAGGTACACTTAATCAACCCTAATATGTCATATTAACTTATAAAATTATTTTAATTAATAAAAATTCTCAATTTACATTTATTTTGGGTATTTATAATATCAATTATTCTAATATTTCATTAATAAGGTAATTACTGCATCATCATTGTGTCTAAATAAATTAAATTAAATAATGTCTAAAAATTATAAATAAAATACCATTATGTAGGAAATATTTTTATATTTCTAATGAATATTTATATTTGATTTTAACTTATGTTTAACCTTATATTAAAAATGGTTTAGTTATTAAACATTGAATTTAACACTTTTAACTCTTCTTTGAATTAAATAATAATAAATGTCCTAATATAATCCAAGTGGACCTAAAGGATCATATTTTATACCTAAGTTTGTTTTTTTTCGAATTAAACTTATCCAATAGATTTAAAACATCTGTTAGGGTAATAATAATATCATTTCTACCATTGATTACCAAATTTATTTTTAACTGTGGTAAATAAAAGTCATAACTTACTATTCACCAAAAAATATTTTTATCTTATTGAACCAAATTTTACATACTGATATCAACAGTGTCTCTTGGATTTTTGAAATTCAATTCAAATAAGCGGTAAAATTATGTTTTATGCAAATTTGCAAATGCTCCTAAGAGGTTGGTAAAAGACAGTAAAATTTCAATAAACTTTTTATATATCTAAACTTAATATAAAATGAATCCAATTAATTACATTGAACTTATATAGGTATTATGTATTTATTTTGATCTAAAATAAATTTAAATAAATTAAATAATTATATAAATTAAAAGTTGACTTTAAACAATAACTTAGTGTTTTTCCCTATTAATCAAAAGTTGAAAGTTTTCAGAAAAATACCCAAAATTCACACTAAGCTAATTTTGATATTCTGAATTCAATAATGAAGTCTATTTTACCAAATTAAAAACATAAAAGTTTCAATTATTCATTTAAAATTAATTCCCATTGTCAAAACCAAAAGGCGTTTTAAAAAAATATTAACTATAAAAAGATCGACACTTGTTTATGTTCAGTTTCAAAGTGAAATTACTTACAATGACCAGAATTTGATTAAATGGTAAAAATATAATATTTTTAAACTTCCAAACCATTAAAATGTATAATTTAACACTATAAATTATTTTGATTAAATAGGGTGTTTTCAGTTAATATATTGTATCATTCATTATTCAACCAAATATGAAAGTTATCAAAAAAACACCAAAAATTTATTGAAACTAAATTCTTATATCCTGATTCTAATGAAGATGTTTATTTGGTCAAATTGAATATATAAACATTTCAAATATTGTATTTAACAAGGTTTCACCATTAAAAGGAAGTAAAAGTTCATCTTTTTTGAAAAAAAATGTCTTTTATCTGAAAAAATGAATTAGTTCTTGTATTATGTCTACGAAACTCATAATATAGATTCTAAAATTATAAGGATTATATAAAGTTAAAAATTCAGTTAATACTATTAATAAATTCTTTTGACCAACTAGTTTGGTAAGTCATTAAGCCCTTGAACTCAGTGTTGCATATAGTAAAAGTTATGGAATTACTTTGAAGAAATAAAGTACTATGAAATCTTGGGGTGTTACATTCTTCCCTCCTTCAGTAAATTGCATCCTCTCAATTTGAAATTGTTCTTTAAAAATAAATGGTTGAAAAGAGAAAATACCTTTTTGGAGAACTAATATCGAAAATTAGGTTAATAAATTTTAGTCTTAATAAGAGGGAATATATATATATATATATATATATATGACAAGTAGAGTTACATCCTTTAACTAATTCCTACCACAAACTCATATTTCACTCCAAAAGATTTCAATAAAATATTCTATCTATCCTAATCTTATAGGGTTCGTAAAATGATGAATTTATAATTCATCTATCAGAACTTTGGAAAAAAAACCTACATTATACAATCCAGGACAACACGTAGGCCAGTTGTAGGTGATGAAACCCTGTCGACCTTCGGTTGTGGGTTCAATTCTCGCGGCCTTTCCAGACGTGACTCGTTGTCACCCAACCTCTGGGTTGTCCATTTTATGAAAATCAAAAAATAACCTTAACAATTGTATCCAATTTCAAACATAATACATTTCATCCTTTAGACTTATCCAAAATACTTCTATTCAAAATCACAGTCCAAAATTTATAAGAATTTTAAACACAATGAAGATCCTTTTTCCACGTAATAACATGTGAACACCTTTATCATGTATTCTTTTAAAACATGGCAAATCCCTAAGTTACCATAAAACCTCATTGATGAAATTCATGATCCCTTATCATTTATATAATACTAGTTATATTCCTTATATCCAAAATTTTTGAATATTCTAACAATGATGAAATAAACTAACCATTAATCTGTTCCAAGATAGTCAAGAATATCAAATATAATTTATCCAAATCAATAATGAATTATTCCAAAATCACCACCTCTGTATAATAACCATATTATGGTTTATATTTCTCTCAACCATATATTTTCCAAAAGTTTAACCTTCTATTGAGTCACTTATCTTGGTTCTACATAATCTAAAGTCCTTAATGAAATAGTACTACAGTACAATCCTTATATAATCTATAAATATTATATCATGTACATCATTAATACAATACTCAAATGACATAATTATTTAATAAAAACATAAGAAATATAATCATTCCTCTTCATTTTCGGTAGTATCATAACTTTATTATTATCCAATAGTAGAATTTGGGGTATACTCTGATGATTTGGACATTGATTTGCGTAGTGTCCCAACTCCTTGTAGATGAAGCATTGTATATTTGAAACTTTTTACTTACCCTTGCAATCACGTACTTGTTGTCATTTTTCTCTACACTTATAAAAAACTCCCATTCCCTTCAAGAATTTACCAAGGTAATTCCTTCCACAATTATCACATATGGAAAAATCCTTCTTTTCCCTCTCCCCTTTATCCATATTTCTCTCTTTTATCCTTTATTTCTCTTGCTTCCATTCAAAGTCATAGGACTCAAAGAATTATTTACTTTTCTTATTAACACATGATATTATTTCTTCATATTTTGAGAATACATGAGCGACTATTTCCCTTATAAATGTTGGCTTAATACTGTGAATGATATGATCCTTCATACTATTTGGATCATATTTATTGCTGGAGTTCACAATTTTTATATTGGGTTTCATTTCTATACAATGGCATACAATAGGTCAGTTTATGAATTGAAATGAATAATTCCAAACTTGTAAAATACCTAACCTAAATTGAACAGTTTATGGATAAAATCCGTAATCAAAAAAATATTTTCTTTAAGGAGGTATATACTCATAAATTCTCCATAATGATTTTTACTGAAAATGACAATTATCCTAAGCATATCCCATGGGAGTGTCATAACCAAGAGTGCAGCAAGGACCATTGTCGTGCACCAGTTCCCGTTCGAGTCTAGCTCAAAGCAGTGTTTTCGGGTTTTACCCCTAGGCACATTTGTACCAGAGCCGCCTCTACCTTCTCGTATCCATACATGGATGTATTTTCTTATAAAACACCAAAAATATCTACATTACCGAAATTCTAGAAATTTCTTCTATATAAATACTCAAAGTCTATCTTAGGGTAATGTGCTCCAATCAGAGTTTATCTAAATCTAGTTTCCAAAGTTATTACTAAACTTTCTCTAATACCAACTGTAACACCCCGACCCTAGATTCCTAGAGTCAGTGCATTATTTTCATACATTGGCATGATTACAAGGAATCAAGTCCCGAAATACCAATCAATTTAGCTGTCTTGGAAAATAGATTACATACATGAATGTTACATTACACTTTCTAACATAAAACACAAAAAAATCCTTTGAGAATTCGATTGTTCCCTTAACTTAATCCTACATCTCAAACATAAGATATTTCTTGGGATCCTGGGAAAATAAAACAAAAGTAAGGGGTGAGTTCAGATGCTCAGTAAGGGTAAATAATTTAGCGAAAGCTTAAAACTTTTAAGGAAGGATGTGTAATAAGAAAAACCGCCTTTTTAAACAAAATCTTGAACATAATATGGAAAAAATGAATCAAACATGACCATATAAATAAGATCATGGATATTCTACTAGTCGAATAATCACATGTAATAACTAATTTCATAATAAGGGAATACATAATGCTAGACATTATTACCACATATTCAAGGCCTTGTGCCAAGACTACAAATAACATTTTTGTCAAGGCCTTATTCCATGACACTAGTTTGTCTAATGAGACCTACTGATGCATCGATGAGCTATAGCGGGCTCCACCCATCACTTACTAAGTCCACTGCATTATTCATATGAAAAAGTTAAAACATAACATAAACATTCATATTAAAACTAGCATACGAAATGTCAATACATTAACCATAAACCATGAATGGTATAAAAATAGAACATCCACTGTCAAAAATATCATAACTCATTCAATACAATATTGAAGATTGTATTATAATTAATCAACCTCAATCAAAAATAATATCTAGTAAATGATGCTGACATAGTTGAAAATGATGAGTAAAACTTTTTAAGAGAAATATACATTTTTTAAATAATTTAAAAGTCACACATTTATAAAGGATGTAATTTAAAATATATTTTTGAATCAAAGTGTCCCATACCACATTGAAATTTTTGAAATGAATTATCATTTCAAAAACATCATGTCCATGTAAATAAATCCTTCAAATCATTTTGAAAACATGGACATTAATTAAAAGGATTTAGAAAGATAAATATTTAAAAAAAATTAAAATGATGATCTAGTTAAATAGACCCTCACATAAAACCTTACAAGATTTATTTTGAACACATTTTTTTGAAATATGTTTATCAATGATAAATATGTCCCAATAAATAATTACACATAAACAACCTCGGATAATAATGAGATTGAAGAAATAACCCTTACCTCTTTATGATCAATCGAGTTGTATGAAAAATAGTCAATATCCACCAAATGAATCACAGAATATCATTAATAAAAAGATAATCATGATAATATATATCAAATGGCAGTACACAATACACCACATTCAATTAATAAGTGGTGAACAATGGAAATCTCACGGAATTAAAAGTGAGATAAGAAACCCCTAACCTTGATCTTTACTTTGGTCAAGGGTACGTTTAACCTCATGTATAATGACCATTGCATGTAATTATATTATACCATGTCCATATTCATATTTATTATATCATACATGATTAATTTATGACTTTATACTACCCATTTAATAATGATTTTCATGTTAAATTAACATTTCGGGTAATAATCGCTTTCTTTATCGTACGTATTTTAACTTGTTATTCTTGACTGTATCATTTAGGCCATGTGTTAAATATATCCCGAATATAATCCATGATTCATATATAATATATATTTAGAATATATATATTTATTATAGATAGATATATGAAATGGAAAATACCGTTTATAGAGACGGTAGGTCGTACGTACGCATACACGATGTTTCTGTTTTCATATCGTATTCAATGGAAGTAAGGGAATAAGATATATGTATGTACATAAATACATATATATATATATATATACTTTAGCATTATTATTTCATATATTACATACTTATTAGTAATATATATTTTTATAATCGTTGATGAATGGTGAACGTGGAAATGAATCTCATCGCGTCGTGGAGACGGTAATCTGTACGCACACACGAGCGACAATAAAATTTCCTTAAATGTTTGGAATTGGATGGTATATTAATTTTAAAGAGACATTATAATTTTATTTTCATTATTTATATACATATTAATCATCATTAATCCATCCAAATAACATAGTGTTGAATAACAAATTATAACATGGTGTAGAGAGGGTAAGCCGTACGTACACATGCATGGTGACATTATCATTCATAAGATGGATAGAATAATGAATATAGTTGTGTCATATTTATAATTACATTACAGAATATATAATATTATGGAGTTATTATTTTATAATGAAAACAATAAAGAAATAGTAAGTGGAAGAATAAGAGAACTTGAAAGATGGTGGGGAAATCATTACCTCTTCTTCGGGTTCTTCCTTTTGACTTGATCAAAAGGGATCCTTAGGATGGCTTTTTGACAAAAGGAATGACTCTAAGATGAACTTAGGATAGTTGGGAAGATATTTGGGTAGGGTTTGGCTGATCCAAATGACTTTGGAGGTGTGAATTTGAGATAAGGGAAAGTTCCCTTTTATAAGAGGGGTCAGGGGCACCTTAGGAAAAACTTAAAATATTATTTTATAATAAATTATTTTTCGGTTTCTAATGGCTAAAAAATAAATTATTTAAAGGATAAGGTGTGGATGGGTCTAAAACCACTCAACCAATATGTTTTAGATATGTTTAAGTCACCATATTAACCTTAAATTTTAGATTTAACTCTTAGTTAAATAGTTTTTATAATGAATCTTTGTATTTTTATATTATATTGTAAATAAACTAACTATAACATGATAATAGAATCCCAATTGGTTCATTAATATCATATAAATTATTATATAAGCCTTTTGGCATAACCATAGATTTTTAGGAAGAGAATACCAATTAATAATATAATATTTGTTTTAAAAACTCTTTTATGACAATTTGACACTATTTCGTATTTTGTTTTTTCTAAATTTATAATAGCATTAATACTTTGAACTAAACTCATTTAATCAACCCTAATATGTCATATTAACCTAGAAAATTAGTTTAATTCATTAAAAGTTTTAAATTACATTTATTTGGGTATTTATAATATCAATTATTCTAATATGTCATTAATAAGGTAATTACTGTATCATTATTGTGTCATAAATATATTAAATTACATAATGTATAAAAATAATAAATAAAATATGTTTATGTAGGAAATAATTTTATCTTTATCATGAATATTTATAGTTTAATTTATCATATGCGTAACCATATATTAAAAATGGTTTAGTTATCAAACTTTGAATTTAGCACCTTTAACTCTTCGATGAATTAAATAATATTAAATGTCCTAATCTAATCCATGTGGATCTGAAGGATCAACATTTATTCATATGTTTGTTTTTGGTCAAATTAAAATTATCCAATAGAATTAGTAGATGTGTTAGGGTAATAATATTATCATTTTTACCTTTAATTACCCGATTTACTTTTAACCGTTGGAAATAAAAGTCAAAAGTTACTATTCCGAAAAAATTATTTTTATCTTATTGAACCACATTTTACATTCTGATATCAGTCTTGTCTCTCTGATTTTTTCAATTGAATTCACAGAAGCAGTAAAATTATGTTTTATGCAAATTTTTAAATGCTCCTAGGAGGTTGGTAAAAGATGGTAAAATTTCAATAAAATTTTTATATATCTAATCTAATTATAAAATGACTCCAATGAAATAAATTGAACTTATATAGGTATTATGTATCTATTTTTATCTAAATTAATTATAAATAAAAAAAATAATTATTTAAATAAATAGTCGGTTATAAATAATAACTCAATGTTTTTCACTATTCATTGAAAATTGAATGTTTTCAGAAAAAATACAATAAATTCACCCTAAGCTAATTTTGATATTCTTAATTCAATAATGAAGTGTATTTTAACAAATTAAAAAAATATAAGTTTCATTTATTAACTTAAAATTAATTCCCCTTGTCAAAATCAAAAGGCATATTTTTACGAAATAATAACTATCAAAAGATTTACACTTGTTTGTGCCCAATTTCAAAGTGAAATTACATACAATGAGCATCATTGGATTAAATGGTAAAAATATAATCTATTTATACTTACAAGCCATTAAAATTTATTATTTAACACTATAAATTTTTTTGATTAAAAAAGTTGTTTTCAGTTAAAATATAGTATTTTTCACTATTCCCTCAAATATGAAAGTTATCAAAAAAAACACAAAAAATATATTTAAACTAAATTCTTATGTCTCGATTCTAGAGAAGGAGTTTAATTTGGTAAATTCAATATATATATGTTTCAAATATTGTATTTAACAAGGGTTCTCTATTAAAAGGCGGTAAAAGTGTGTTTTTCAAAAATACTTCTTTTTATTTTAAAAAATGAATTGGTTCTTACATTTTTACTAAGAAACTCATAATATTAATTATAAAATTATAAGGATTATATAAAGTTCAAAATTTAGTTAATACTATTCATAACCGCTTTTGAACGACTAGTTCGGTAAGTCGTGGTGTGCTTGAACTCGGTGTTGCATGTAGTGAAATTAACTGAATTACTTTGTTGAAATAACGTACTAGGAAATCTTGGGGTGATACAGAAATGAAGGAATGCATTTTGGATATTTCTAGGCATTATCAAATATTTTTATCTATGTTTTTTCTTTCACACCCTTATAGAGGAGAAAAATATTTAATACTATTACTATACATAATGAATGAAACCCAAATGGTCCTTTGTACCAAATTTAAACCCTCCAATTAAAAATATAGACCCCATTTTTCAAGATTAAATTTCTAAAATTACTGTAAACTCATTGTAATATAATCTCATTGAGATCAATGGAAACCATTTATTGAAAAATGTATTTTCAACAAAAACTGGTTATATTTTTATCACATGATTAGTGAAAACAATTAGATTAATACTGCAGAATTGTATTGAATATATAATCTGTATACTTCAATTAAAACACACAGCATTGGATATTAATTTAGATTTTTTTTATAATAAAACATTTCAATTATAAAAATATTTTTCCAAAAAAACAAAACTTATATATATTCAAATTAGTTTATCAATTGATAACCAATAAACTCCTTCGATTTTTTCTAAAAAATCTTGTTTCATAATTTATTTAATACTATTCCATCTCTAAAATCCATAGTTGGGTGATAAATATAAAATTAAATAATAAAAATTATGATGTATATCACTGTTTATTTAAACCATAAATTTTGTGTAAATAATGATAATGAATAAAATTAATTTATTTAAAGATAAATATGTCATTAAGTAACATGGTATTACAATCTTCCAATAACAGAAATGATCATTAGTATACATGAATTCGTTATTTATTTCATAAAATTAAACATATTACAACCAATACTACCATGAATTATAGCATCATTGGGAATTAGATATAATACATAAAAAATAAAAAATGAAAACATATCATATTTATTGAGAATTTCATTAATGTGATCATACTATACCATTGAATATAAAACTACATTGGATAACCTAGAGACATACATAATAATGGGGTGATCCATAAATCCCAGTAAGGGAAGAAAAATTGAATGACATTAGAATAATAATAAATATTAGACAATAGACTTATCAATAAAGCCTAAAAGGGTTTCCAATCATAATCATGAACAATAATTCATGATATAACATGATAACATGAGAAATTAAGAATCATTTTAAAACACTACATCATTAATATAGCTTAAGTATAACATCCAATTCAACCTGATTTGAAAAGTTCCATAAAGGAATCTGGTTCACTCCCTATCCCAATAAGTGTTCTCATGAGACAAATCATTACCCAATTCATTGGAACACTATATAAATTTGGGCTTACACATCACTTTCATTTCATTCACACCCCTATGTGTAACACGTCGATCATAAAACATGGATTCATTCATCATGGACTTTATTTCCAAAATCAAGAATTGTAAAGTATATAAATTTATGTCCCATGTAATATTGTTATATGTTTTTGAATGTGAAAAACTTTGATAATAAATGGGCATGGTATTTAATACACATATTATTGTTTTAGGGAAAATTGTGGAGAAATTTTTGTACCATAATAACATCACTTAAAATTTCATAAAATTGGTTTATGATAGAAAATGGGGTTTGTAATAATTTGGACATAAAATTTATTATAGTAGGGACATGTAAGGAAATATCAAATGATTAATAATTTGATATATATGTAACAATATAATAATGAAACGTGAATAAATTATAAAAGGTGATGATCCCTTAAATGGGTTTTTGATTCCAAATGATTGGAAGTAGATTTTTGAGAGATTGGGGACACATGGGGGGACTCTAGAGAAAGGATGGAAGAGTAAGAACTTTCTATCTGGATTATTAGTGGAATGAAATGGAATCCTGGGTATGTTTATAATGGAAAAGTGTGGACATTTCTTTAATATCTCTCAAACTTACGTTTCGGACTCTGTATAATAAAATAACCAAAAACCAAAAAATCATACCAAGGTTATTGCACTTGTTTTTATAAAAATGGGAAACTTTTTCATTATTTTTAATTTCCAGGGGACGATCATTATAAAAAATGAACTTCTTATGTGGAGGTGATTCAGACTCTTAATGAAATGGTTTTAAAACCTTAATATTTATTAATTGTTTTGGAGGATTCATAATGGATTTATAAGATTAATAAACTTAATATAAGCTCACACTAACTTAAAAGAAATAAATATATTATGTTTTGGAAAACTATTATGGTATCTAATGCATCACTTCTATTTAATTTTGATGGAATAATAAACACTATATTTTTATATGATATTTAATTTCTATCCAAAAATTATTCTACAAGAGAAAAATATGGAAAATTCATGGTTGGATAATTTAGATGTTATGATTCCAAATATAATATTAATTTTAGATAATTATATTTATGAATATTTAGGTTTTCAATTTTTAAATAATAGTCATCATTTATTTAGAAATGTTTGTTTTATTAAAATAACAATTTCTAGATCCTTATAAAAATTAAATTTTACATCACAAAATAGATATGGTCATTTATATTTGATAAAAAATATTTAATAACAATATTATATTAAAATATAATTTATTTCAATAATTAATAAATTCATCATAATAAATTTCCTTAATTGAATTATAAAATTACCAAAAAAACATGTTTTGTTAGTTACTATATCAAAATCAAAATAATTTAAAATGTAACAAAAATATATTAATTATTCTATAAAAAGTATTTAAATTATCATTTTTCTATATTATAGATACATACCACTTTGAAACATGTAAAAAAGCCTTACGTGTTTGGTATATGGCTGTGATACTTCCATGGGGAAATTCAGAGTACATTTATTTGGTCGTGATCTTGATGAACTTGAAATTATATTATAAATGGATTCTATTAGGATTAAGTTGTTGGATATCAACAAGGGTTGGTCAAGGGAAATTACTAAATATGATATCTCCCTTGTATGTCTAATAAATTGGATTCATAGTATATGATCCTACGGGTTGATTCTGTCACTTCCATTATTTGTGTCTATTGGATTTGTCAAAACCCTCTAATTATACTAATCCTAGGATCACTGTTCAATGATATTTTTATCAATAGTAACGATTTGTAATTTTTTTTAAAATTTTATATGATAACACCCAAGATGTTCATGTCTTTTCTATAACTATATTATATAATAAGACATTTCATTAAATCATAATGAGGATATTATTTATAATAGCTTATATTATTTCAATATTCCCCCTATAAAAATTTCACCCACTAAATTTTCATTTCTCTCACTGAAACATTTATGTGCAAGAATTTTTAATAACCTCATCCTATTCCCACGTCACTTCTTCAAATATGTGGTTTCTCAAAAGTAGTTTGACTAGGAGTATTGTCTTCTTCTGTGGAACTTTGTGTATATGATATTAGTTATTCATTGTATTCTCCAAATACGAAAGGAAATTTTTCACTAATACCACCAAAATATTGCGTATTTTTTCGGTATATGGTATGTACATCAACATTAAGGATACATATAATATATCATTTACTTTTTAAAAGGATGGGTGGGAGTTCTAGTTGATAGGTCACTGCTCGGATGCAATCAATGATCTCAAATAGGACTGTGTATCTTGGACTGTGATGTCGCATCACCCCACTTCTAATGAATTTCTCCCATGGAGATATATATAGGAATACCATCTCTACAGTATCAAACTCTAGGTCTCATCAGAAACTATTAGCATAGCTCTTATGTAGACTCTAAGAATCCTTTATGTGGTGGTGAATAGTATTATCCATTTCCACCGTTTCATTAACCATTTAAGGACCTAGTAGATTTCATTCCCCAAAATTATTACTATATATAGGTGTTCTACAACTCTTCTAGTGTAGGTATTTATTAGTTATCATTGGGATGCTTGAATTGAAACTATTATTGCATGAGTACTAAACCAACAGATGATATTGATCCCATCATCATTTGAATTCAATTGATCATTCTATCTATAGTTTATGACAGGATAGGATTTTTAGTTCATATTGTACATGAATTTGAGGTAGATAATTTTTGGTAAATTTTAAATATGTATTCAGATATTTTTTTTGAATATCCTCTAGAAAAATGGGTTAAATATTACATCTCGATCTGATACAATCATTAGTGGGTTTCCATGCAGTCTCACTACTACTTTAATGTATATCTTTAAAAGATGGTTGAGTGATAAATTATCTCAAAACTTAATGAAGTGATGAGTATTTATAGGATGATCAAACACAAACAATATATCATTAAACATTATTGATTAGTTTGGAATACCAGTGAAAATTTATGTGGTGATGGATTCCAATTTCCTTGTAGGAATGGGTAGTTGTTTAATCATCCACTTGGATTTTTTGATTTCCACATTAACATTCTCACATGAAAGATAATTTGATGTTTATTGAATGATCACATTCTTCATATTGTCAAAAAATAGTTATCTTAGATATCACAAGGCATATTTGTGCTTCTTCGGTGTATGGAGAATGTTGAGCTGTGTTTGTCATCTATTAGCTTCTTATTTAGCTTAGGATATGATGACACACATAGTATTGACAGAAATCTAATAATTCATTATTCATTAACATTGACCTCAAAGGATTTCCATTTTCTTATAGTTTCAAATTTCATTTGAATTACCACATTATTTCATTGAGAATTATTTATCCTCTTTTCAAGTGATGGTTGAGAAATCATTTTTCAAAGGATTAACGATGTCTGGTCATTTATGATTCACATGTTGATCCATTTTCAATCTATGACGATAAAACCCCTATCAATTTTTATCCTTGATATAATTACTAGATCCTTTCTAATTAGACCATCCACCACTTTTTCCTTTGCTAGTATGGTATTTTATTGAGTAGTAATAGTTCTCCATCAGCTCTAACCATCTTTATTGGTGCGTATTCAGGTCATTCCGTGTTAATACATAGATGAGGATTTTTTGACGCATATAAATTTCATAGTTTCCACCAAATAGAAAATTACTCAATATTGAAAAATTAATGATCATTGAATCCAAGTCCAGATCATCCATTGGGTAGTCCAGTTTAGGAATGATCATTTTCTATGAATAATAGGCTATTGATTTCGCTTTATTCATTAACACACGACCAAAGTCCTTCTTTAATGAATCAGTAAATATTACATAGATATCCTCATTAATGGTTAGTATGATAACATTTAAAACGATAAACCATATTTTAAAATCCTTTAAGGTCTCTTCAAATCCATTATTCCATGAAAACCTGACTCCCTTACATGTTGGTTAGATAGGGGTTTTTAAAATGGTGATAAATTTCTCACAAATCTACGATCGTACCCAGCTAATCAAAGGAAACTAAGGATATATATAATTGATGTTGTCCTAGACCATCCTTCATTTTAGTCTATTTTTAATATATTTAACGATATCCCATTGAATGTAATGTTATTCCTCAATAATGATACATCCATCAAGTATAACTCACATTTTTTGTACTTTGTAAAATGATTCTCCATAATTAATGTATTTACTATAGTTCTAAAAATATCCTCATGTTCAAAATTGGTTTTGGTGAATATTAGAATATCATATAAAAATAATACCACTAGTTTCTTGTGAAAATATATAAATACATTGTTAATCATGTCCATGAATATTTTTTGGAATATTAGTGAGTCTGAATTACACTACTATGAACTCGTAGTTCTTATAAATTGTATGAAAAGTAGTGTTTCGGATATACTACTCCTTCAATCTAACATTATAATACCACAACCATAGATCCACCATCTAGAAGTACTGTGATCTATGATGATGATCAAACTAGTCATGAATTTTTGGTAGTTAATACTTGTTCAATGTCATTATCTTGTTTAATTCATAATAATCTATGAAAAGGATCATTGATCGATCTTCTTCATGAAGAGGACTGGTGCACCCCAGAGTGAAGCACCAAGGTGTAAAAACCTATTATTCAGATTAACCTGTAGTTATTTCATAAGATCCTAAAATTCACAAAATATATTCTATATAGAGTCTTGGATAAATGTAATTCCATATCTATTAGATCTATTGAAGACTCAACCTCTAAACTTGGAGGAAGACCTTTCCACTCCATGGGAAGCACATCATCGTATTCCCAGATAATGGGAATGTCTCCAAGGATGATATTTTTTTTATACTCCATCACTTTAGAAGTTTATGCATTCTAATATTGAAATAATATACATTATTGATATTTCTGGGCTAAATAAGATTCATCCTCTTCCTTTCACTTGTATATAATTTGGGGTTTATTTTCAATATAGAGATTAGTTTACTTCAAATAACTGTTTCTTATTTATCTATATATTGACATACAATCTCTACCCATAATTGCATCAAATTCCATGAAAGAGAGAATGAAAAGGACCATTGAGAGTTTCATCCCACAATGTCTGATAGATGAAGAGTTTTATACCGTTGATGCAATAATGTATCCATTTTTTTCACCAACAAATGCTCTTTATGATTAGTGGTGGTGTTAGAAAAGTTTTTATAAACATTCATGATAAGAAGGAATGCATAAAACAAAAGTGAAAAAGTATGGTCACTATTCATGAATGAATGACTAAAATACCTTTCACCACATAATTTTTAGGAACCACCTTGGTGATTTGGATGAAGAATGCTCACCAATTCTACCTTGGACGTTGTTGGTTGTCCCCGAAAACTCTTATCTTAGTGCATAGGTTTGAAAATTTCTCTGGTTACATGTAGTTGAAGAAATAACCAATGTGCTGAGGGTTGATTTGAGAATTATTTTCATCAAGAATATTAGGGTTTTTTTCTTATTGAAAATCTCTATCAAGGTTTACTTCCTTCCAACACAAAGCATCTCCTTTCCTCTTTTATTCAATTCGTTGGGTTCATCTATTCCCACCTTTCATATGTGGAATGTTTAAATTTATTTCCATTATTAAATTTATGCATCATACCACAATAATTAAACTCCAATTTTATATTCTTATCCTTATAATAAGATTAGGACTCACCAACCTCCATTCTGACTTTGAGGTCACATTAGAAAATTTCCTCATATCGACAAAAGTCTCGGGACTCTATCGCTTTTCATATACTAGGTTTTATCCCACCCAATATGTAGTTAAACATGTATTCAAGGATAAAGACAATGTATGAGTTGTATCATTTATGTGTTGATATGTTTTTCTCGAACACCATGATATATTAATTCAATTTTTTCTAGATGGTTAGTGAATCCCAATCAATTTTATGTTGGAGAGTGTGAGGAAAATAAATATAAAAAAATAGGAATTCCTTCCACACCATCACATCGATCTCTTATTCAGGCATAACATTCTTAATCAATGTCCACCATTGATCATATATTACCTTAATGTCACAAACATCTTGTAGATACATCTCTTTTTTAGAACATAGAATTATGAATAATTTATTGTCATTGTATATGATCCATTGTCCATGATTAAGGAATCAGATTATCCATTGAATGATAGATTCTTTTGTCACATAAAGGACTCAATGGAAGTTTGTTCCATTATAGCGGGATTTGGGTGATTCTTATGATCCATGTTTCTAAAAAAAATATGATTTATCTAAGAGAGTATCATCATAATATTTTTTATTCTTTCTCCCATTAGGATGGGAATCTTAGTGGTGAAATTTTCACATTTCCAATTGTTTGGTTATTTAAATGATTCCTCATATTTCCTGCCATTAGCTAGAATAAAGGGAAATTATGGAATCCTTGTTTTTTAATATTAAACAAACAAACTACAATAAAATGAAATTAATGGAAAAAATTATAAATAACACTAATTTCTTTATCATATGATTTTTTGTCATCAATCTATGTTTTACATGATATATTTTCAAAAATATAATCTTATAAGAATTTTATTTCCCATATCAGTTGTTCATAATGTGATTATGAATTTACAAAAGCATATCCACTTAGTTCCTCAAACTAGTTGTTCATCAAGGCCCATTTTCATGCACCAGTTTCTAGTCAAGGATTTCTCAATGCGGTGTTTTCAGGTTTTTTCTCTTTTTACATTTATTCTGGTTCTACATCCACTTTTTGTATCCCAAAACATATATATTTTCTTGATAGACCCAAAAACATATTATTTTCATATTTAGTTATTTTTTCTTATACATAGTCTTACCCCTAAGTGTTTCACTAGTGTTTTCTTGTCCTAAAACAAAAAATAACTAAAACATTCCTTTGATAAAAACCATAAAAACCAAACTATTTATTAAACAATAATTTATTATTTTTTTCATAAATGTACACATAATAAAACCTAGAAGATCAAAAATCAACCTATATTTTGGGATATGGTACAATAAGTAACAAAATAAAATTTAAAATGCTTCATCACTATTTTAATAATTCATATCATGATCATGAAATTCCACTAAACATAAAACTACATGGGATAAACTGGGGACCTACATATTAGAGTGTGATCTATAAAGCCTAATAAGGTAATAAAATTTACATGACATGAAGATAATAATAAATGATAGAAAATATGAATATCGACAAAGTATAAAATGGGTGAGGGTCATAAGAATGAATTATAATACATGATATAGCATCATAACATGCGAAATGAGGAAACATATTAAAACACTACATCCTAAAAATTTTCATGGATAACTTCCAATACATAGTAATGGGAAATTAATAATAAATGAATTATGTTCACTACCCATCACAACATGGAATCTCATGAGACTAAACAATACTAAATGAATTAGAGATGCATATAATTCTTGGTTCACTAATTAATTTCATTTCATTCTCTTGCATAAGTATGCCAGATAAATCTTGCAACATGTATTCATTCATTGTCATATTTTACTCCATGATCGTGGAGTGTGGAATAAATAATTTTTTTCCCATTTCAATGAGGTATATGTGTATAAAGGTTAACCCCCTTGATATAAAATTGGTATGGAACTCAGTAATCAATTCTTTTCTGAGGAAAATCAAGATGAAATTTTGGCAGAATAATGATGTCACATACATTTACTAAAATACGTATATGATATATAAGGGGTATTTAATAATTTTTACATAAAAGGGTATGTAATAGATATATGTAGATTAATTTAGGAACATTTGGAATTCAAAATGGAAGGTATAAGATAATAAAGAACACTAATAACAAAGAGAATGTGGGGATCCCTTACATGAGAGTGAGACTCCACGTGATTTGGATGATCTTATTATAAGTTTGGGAGAACATTCATAGGACACTAGAGAGTGAAGGTAAGAGAAAGGATGTTCCCCTATAATTTTTATTAATGATCAATTAGATATTGAGTGGGTTTATATTGGAATAGAGTTTTAATTTCCTTAATATTTTAGAAACATAGTTTTTGGACTCTATAATTAATTAACCAAAACCAAGAAAATTACCATGAATTTTCACAAGGTTTATTCCAAATTTTAATGGTTATAATTATTTTATAAGACCATGGTCCGACTATAATAAAATAATTCACATGATTTTGTTGAGGTGAGTAACACTCTTGCTGAAATTATTTTAAAAAATTAAAATATATTAATGGTTTTGGAGGATTCATAATGGATTTATAAAGTTACTAAAATGAACATATGATCAAATTATTTTAAAAAAACAAATATTTTTTTCATTTATACATTTATAGTATTTATTACATTTCACTAATGTTAATATGAGTCCATAATACACACCATATATAAATATGGTATTAAATTTTTTCATGAAAATTCTACAGTCTCAGAAAATTATGAAAAAATTACTTTTGGATAGTTTTAAAATTTTCCGTCAAATAAAATATTAATTTTTTATATATAGTTTTATAATTATTTTTATTTTGAAATTTAAAATATGAATCATCATTTATATATAAATAAATTATTTTTAACAATAACTATTTTAGAACCCTTATAGAAATTAAATTTGAAATCATAAAAAATATATCATAATTTATATTTTATAAAAAATATTTAATAATAATATTCTATTGAAATATTTTTAGTTAAAACCACATTATTTAATAAAATTAATTTTTTTTATTTTATTTATAATATTTCCCAAATATAAAGTTCGTCTTTTATTATATCAAAATAAAAAACATTTATAATATATCAACAATAGGATGAATATATATTCATTATTCTTTAAAAAATATAAATTATCATATTGAAATGGTATTAGTATATATCCCTTTAAAATCCTAGAAAATATGCAAAGTGTAAGGCCAATTACGGTAGGACTTTCTTGGGGTGGGTTGGCATACATTTTTTGGGCTGTGATCTCAATGATGTTATGAATATCCCGTAAATGGTTTTGCTCATGCTTATGTTTTTGGATATCATCTTCTACTTGTTCAAGGGAAGATATTAGAGATGCAATATCCTTTGGATGCTCAGATAAATTGGAACCATATGGTGTGGTCATTCAAGTTTAGGATGTCCCTTCCTTTTCCTCTTTCAATTAGATTTATAAAAACCAAACATT
Source organism: Viscum album (assembly GCA_963277665.1). Classification (NCBI taxonomy): domain Eukaryota; kingdom Viridiplantae; phylum Streptophyta; class Magnoliopsida; order Santalales; family Viscaceae; genus Viscum; species Viscum album. The sequence continues at coordinate 712,628,211 of OY728162.1, forward strand.
TAAACTGATCATAATATCATTGTTCAAATGATATATTATCAATGATCAATACAGTTAACGATCTATTAAATCTCATATGATAAAACAAAATAATTTCATTTTTTTCTATATCTATGTTTCAAAAGAAGGTGTTTAATTGAATTATAAGGTTGATTTTATTTATAACAATTTGGGTCATTACAATATTCAACCTTTAGAACATTCTTCCTATAAATTTGAATTTACCACATTCAAACAAATAATGGTAAATAAATTTCATTTCCTCCTCTGTATCCCACATTACATCAGCACACATGGGTTTTCCCCTTAGAACATTATCCATGTTCATTTTCTTATTCCATAGAAGTGTTTCTCTATGATCTATGATCTTCACCGACAACTACTAATAAAAACATCATTTTATAATGGTACCAAATCAAGATTTAGAAAATATGAGGGTTATATTATGTTATTCATCAAGAGGGATACATGGAAATGATCATGTACTTGTGATAGGTTTGGTGGGACTAATAGTTGATAGGACACTCCTCTCATGTAATCAAGTATCATAATGGGGCCTATGTATCTTTGTGATAAATTATCGCAATGGGACCTATGTATCTAAGACTAAAACTCTGGGTCTCATCAAGGATATTCATCATAGATCTTCATGTGGGCTCTAGAATCCTTAAGGCACTACAAGAACGTTCTTAACCTTTTATACCATTTCCACAACCATTTAGGACCTCCGAGTTTTCATTCCCAAACATCATCCCATCATACATGTGTTCTTCTCTACTTTACGTAAAGGACTTCAGAGGGTTCCACTTGGATGCTTGTGTTTTAACTATTATTGAATTTTTTCTCAACCAGAGCAATATATTGATCCCACCCTTTTTTATGTCAGTTGATCATGCTCTCAAATTGTCCTCAAGTGACTAGATAGCCAGATCATATTGGAAATAATCTAAAGGGTGATAATATATACCGATGTTCACCTCTGTATTTAGATAATTTTAATTACTTGTCTTGAATATATTGTTAAACATTGTATCTCATTTGAAGAAAACTGATATTAGTATTCCATACATCCTCACAACTTTTCTAATGTATATCATTACAAGTTTATCATGTGAGAAATTACCTTGAATCGCAAATATGTGTGTATTTTTTGTTAGATGATCCCCCAAAACCCTTATAAAATTATTCCCTCTTGATATCTTCAGAAGACTGGTGAAAAAGTACAAAGTGATGTTTTTCTGTTTCCATGTATGTATGTGTAATGGTTGCATCGTCCATGTGAATTTTTTTCCTTTCCTTATTCACGTAATGAAATAAAATAAATCTTGATATATATTCAACAATAACATTATTCATATTTTCTCAACAATAATTCCCTTAGAGATCTTAAATCATCGTTGTATTTCCTATTTGGATGGAGAAGGTTCAGTTTTATGAATCCTCAATCAAATCATTTTTAAATAAAAAATTTATTTTACACATATTCTTGACCCAAATCTAAAAAATCCGTCTTAATTATCATTAAAATTAGGGGATTAAAATTTTCTTATAGTTTCCATATTCTTCTGAATTACCTCATCATTTATTTTTGAATCCTCTATATCCATTTAATGGATGGTTGAAAAATAATTTGTGAATGGTTTGATGATTTTACTTCCTTTATGATTCCCATGTCAATCATTTTTAAATATAAGATGATCTGATATGAATCAATAACCATTAAAGAAATAATTTCTAGATCGTTTGTTCTTATAGAATCGACCACTTTATTTTCCTCACCTATATGGAAGTGGATTGAGTAGTCGTAGTCCTTGATCAGATCTAACATTATTCATTGGTTCATATTCATATCTTTCTATGTACATATACATGAGGCAATTTTGATACATATATATTTCACATAACTCCCTAAAGATACAATACTACCACTTTTTAAAAGAAAATATCCATGCATCAGACTCCAGATCATGCATTTGGAAGTTCTATTGATGAACATTCAACTACCTTGATTAATAGGATATGAGTTTTTCATTATACATTAACTCACATCCCAATCCATTATTTGAATCAACAATTAATATGACAATAATCTATTTAATTATGGGTAGTTTGATCATAGGTGTTCTGATAAGTCTCCATTTTGGATTTTTGAATCTCTCTTAACAATCATCACTCTACGAAAACATGACTCCCTTTTGTGATTTCATGGTTAGAGGGTTTAAATAAAATAAGAAATTTATCACAAATCGATGATGGTAAACAACTAATCAATAGAAAATTTTGATCTCTGTCATAGATGTTGGCCTAGAACATAATTCAATTTAATCTATTTTTTAAGGGCCCATCAAAACCACCATTTATTTTTCTGATATTCCACAAGATTGAAACATCATTTAAATAGAAATCATATTTTAGGTACTCAACATAATAATTATACTTTTGTAAGGAAATTATAATAATTATAATATACTCTCCATGCACCTCATTTGATTTTGAGAATATTAGAATACAATATATAAATACATCTAAAAATATGTCAAGGTACTATAAAAAGAATTTATTCATCATTTTCTTGAATATTTTTGGTCAATTAGTGTGTTCAAATGGACCAACAATGAACTCACAGTGATTGTACATCTAATGAAGTAAAGTCTTAAGGATATCCTCCTTATTCACCCAAACATATTAATACTAGGACCGCAGATGCACATTAGAAAAGTATTATGCTCCACATGGATGATCGAACAAGAAATCAATATGTGGAAGAGAATTATTCTTTTTTCTATCATACTATTGAGATAATGATAATCAATGTAGAGGTTCATTGACCCATCCATCTTTTTGACTATGAGGACTAGCTAACCCCATTGTGAAGGACTTGGGTGTATGAACCCTCTATTAAGATTTTTCTACCATTTTTTCTTCAAATCGACATGTTCCACAACATAAATTCTATATAGAGCCTAAGGCTTTACATAAATGGATATTATATCATTTTTATGAATATTTAGTACATTACAAATAACACATGCTTGGGAATCGTAATAGTTTAGTGTCTTTGAAAACATATAAAAAATATTTATCTTGGTAAATTATATTCAATATGTCCTATAAATAACACAACCTTTATTAAATATACCTAAAATATTTCTTTATAACTTGGTTATTGAATATAAAATAAAGGGTACATCTCAGATGCTAAGTAATAGAAAATAAAGAAAATGTATAAGGACAACATGAACAGAAGGGTATGGAACATGAGAAAAACATTTAAAGATCATACCATGCATATTAGATATTATAATAATGATTGGTAGTTAGTAAGATATGAATCATAAGGAAACAAAAAACATAATCCAAGAAATAATAACATATTAATAAAACATAGAATTTTTGAAAACACATAAGCTTATAATAATCATATATCAAGGTGGCCTACCAAAACCATTGTCACATGTTAGGATTGGGTTAATAACTTGTGTACCTACTTTTGACGTGGTATGCCCACCAAGGTACCCTCTTGTTTTTTGATTTGGATTCCCTCTACTGTACCCTTTTGTTTGGGGCATCTGATTTCCTCCCATATACCCTCTTTTTATAGGATTGGGATGAACACCTCTATACCATCTTGTTTCGGGCATGTGAATTCCCCCCATGTACCCTCTTGTTTTGGGCATGGGATGACCTCCAATGTACCATTAGATTTTATAAAACATTTATCATTAACCAATTTATTAGATGGAGATATAGGTCACACCCATCACATAATTAAATAACACATTCATGTTCTAGAAACAATTCATCATATCATGACCCATGAAAATAATTGGGTTCTATAAACATAAAATAATATCCCATTAAATAAAATAGGCATTTCCAACATTTAATCAAATCATAACTTCTGGAAAATATATAGGTTTCATAAGAATTTCATCAAAGAATAACCCACTAAATAAAGTCGATTTGAAAAGCATATAACATAAGGAAGTGAAATGGGTTTCATAAGCCCCATTCCATCCAAACATATAACATTTATGAAAAAATATTTGTATAACATTAAGATCCTTTCATACAAACACATGAGTGACATTAATGGTTTTCATATTATATTTAAAATAAATCTTTAAATATATTTCAAAAACTTTTATTTATTAAAATATCATTTATTATTTGGATAAATATATTTAAACAAAGAAACATTTTAAAACCACTTCCTTTAAAAATACATTGAAAACATCAACAAGTACGATTGGAATCATTTTTAAAACCATTTTACTCAAAAACCGATGAAAAAAAAATGAAAAAAACATTAATAACCCATTTCATTGAAAACATATAAAATAATCTTCAGAATATTTTAAAATCATTTTTCTTTGAAAAAACTTTGAAAACATATTAAAAAATTTAAAAAAAATTGATAAAAATTCGGTTTAAAATAAAATTGAAAACATATAGAGAAAGATTTTAAAATAATAAAATATTTTAAAAATACATTTTACTTGAAAGTGTTTTTAATTACCTTTTGAAATGTTTTTTTAAATCTTGTTGTTTTAATAAAAAATAATTTGTACTGAAGAGTGAGATACAATAATAATTTTTCCCAAAAATATTTTCATAATTATCATAGGTAGAAAATTATGTAAACTGTTCTAATACATAGATATATCATGAATAAATATTGGATAAGTATGCTCATGGTTGTTATTTATAAATGGATCAAAATATTTCAATAAAAGAAGCAAAATCCTTAAAAATCTTGAAATGTGATGAGATTGTTTCAATAAACTCATACCACTAGGTTAATTAGAATCATACTATCCATGTAAGAAAATGTAATTAAATGATTCTTAAAATATCAAAAAAAAATATAAAAATTCTTGATATAACATTTAAATTTGAAACATATACTCCTCGTATAGGAACATAGGTGCATAACAAAACATGTGTCTCAAAGTAGGCAGTTCGAGAGAAAACTACTTTACTGATTTGGTAAAATTTGACACATTAACCAAATAAAAACAATCAAAGTAGAATGGATATGTAAATTCCAACAAATATTAATTAAATAAATCATATAATACATCAATGGGTAGTATACACACCACACAAAAGGAATGTGTGGTGAATAAAGCATGTATCTCACAAAAATAAAAAGTAAGATGAAACTGATGTACCTTGTGTCTTTAAACTCGTCGTACTTGTTCAAAACACATGTATAATAAATATAATTTCCATTTAAATATTTTAATGAAACATATTATTATATATAAACCCATTTATGTATTGATTATTACTTAATATTACATTCATGTTAGCAATTTCATTTTAAGGTTATACTTTGGTTGATAGTCACCGTGTTTTTCATTTTGTTATTAATTTCATATATCATTGGTCCTTAAACTTAATTCATTATTTAATGAATGTAAAAAAAATATATTAATTATATTTTTATTAGTTATATTTTTATTTTAATAATCCATATAATATATATGTATGAAATAGAATACATCGTTCATAGAGACGATAAGTTGTATATACGCATGGACATTATTTATGTTTTTTTATTATTATACTGAATAAAAAATGTAAAAGAAGTATTTATATACATATAGTTATTATATTATAATTATTATATCATATATATCATAAAATTTCACTAAATTCATCCTTAATAAATTTCATGTAGTGTGTGAATGAATCACATCGCTTTGAGGGGGAGGTAGTCTAGACTTCCTCGGGTGAAATTATCGTATTTACACCAAATCAAAACTAAAAATATATGCGATGTAAAATGGAATAAAAATATTAAAGAGATAATGATTAAAATATATGAAATATCTAAAAATATTCTCCATCATAATTTATTCCATGAGATGCGGTGAAGGAAAAATGAACAATCCTCATTTAGTGATGTGGTAGTTCGTTGTACACATTAAAAATATGTTTGTTACCAATTAGATGGATGTGTATGTAAGTGTTGGTTTAACCCTTAGAATATAAAATCCATGTATATTTATGATACTGGTTACTTTATACATTAATGTAATAAATAGATTGGATGGGTGGATAATGGAAATAAAAGAATGGAGCTTGAGAGAAGAGGCCACCTCTTAATCAGGTTACTCCTTTAAGTTTGTGAATAACAGTTCCTTTGATTGTTTTCATACCATGAATAGACATTTAGGATGAAGGTCGGTTGTTTAGAAATATATTGGGTAGATCATGGACGAATTTAATAGTTTCGATAGGTGTGAAAAATAGGGAGATATAGAAGGCATTTATAGAGAAGGAAAATGACTCAAATTAAATTTTTTAAAACACATTTGGTGTACACATGTTCATATCTAAAAAAAGTCATCAAAATAAAAAAATAATTGTGGAAGGTTTATGGAAGAAATATAACCATTGTGAACAATTATAATGGTCATTTGGGACCCAATTAAGCTTAATTTGACAATAATGGCCCTAATTAATTTTAATCAATTTTACAAATATTTTTGTTCAAAAATTAACATGATATAACTATATTATAAATATTATACTAATTATAATGGTTTATTTCAATTTTTATAAATTCAATTCAATGAAGTGGAAAAAATTAGAGTAATTCTAATCCTATAGAAGGTACAAGATAACAGGTTTTTAATGATGAAAAATGTTCAACAATTTGTTATGATGTTATATTCAATTTCAAAGTGAAATAGATTATAATGAACTAAATTGAATTAATAAGTTTATAATTGATCTAATGGGGCCTTAAAACTAATTTAAAGTATAATTTCACATTAATAATTACGTAAATGAAAAGGAAATTATTAACTAAAATGCAGTATTTTCACTATTCATCAAACAAATAATGTTTCTATGATAAAACACTGAAATTCACCCTAATATATTTTTTTAATTATAAATTAAAAAATTAATTTTTTTATCATATTAAATTTCAATATGTTTCAAAAATAAATTTTTTTGTTCTTTTTAGAATGACATGATTACTATTTCATTTGAGAAAATTGTATTTTTAAGCTTACAAAGGCTTCACAAAAATTATAATTTTCATTATAAATATGTTGTATTTATATAAAAACTTTACAAAAAAATTAAAATGTAGATATTAATAATATTATAATTATTTTTTAAGGGATATGATATAACTAACGCATTTAATTATTTAGGATAATAAAATGATGTTTCGTTGAAACACGATATTATGGGTTATGTACAGAAAGTCGGTGTTGTGTGAAACACATGCCATGTCAGTATTCTGTTAAGTGAAAGAAAAATAAGTGTTGTGTGTAGCACAATCCATGTAGGTGTCATGGGAAACTAATTTTTGATATATTATTTATATATATATATAACAATTCCCAGTGTCATGTGAAATAAAAATTAGGAAAATTTCAAATAAAAGAAAAATAACGTGCTTCCCAAAAACTAATGGTGTTACATTATACCACCCTTAAAATGAGTTTCTCGCATGAAATTATTCATGGATATAAATTTTTTAATACTTCAATGTGAATTCTATAGAAACCCACATCCTAAAAAAGAATACACAATATTCCTTTGGAAACAAAAATTTATAACCATAATAGTTACCGAAGGTTACATACCACTAGGTTTCCATATAAGATAACATAGGTTGGGAGTGATTATTTGACATGGAGGAAAATAATAAATACTTTAGTTAGTGACTGAGTTCACAAATCACAAACAAGGGAATGATAAAATAAATGTTACAGTCCTCAAGTTTAAAAATTTATGATGATCCAAATGCCACCAGTTAACAGAATAAGTTATTAGGGAAAAAATTATTTTTATTATTAACCTAATTTTGAGTAATTCTTTAATTGATTAAGAATATAAAGAACCATTCTTAAACCATATATTTATATAAAAACCCATTTTATAGATTCACATTTATCTACTTACTATTCATCCACTACTTCGTCTAATGGATCTCTAAAAATTAGCTTCGTGGATTCTGATGCTAATATACACTTTTAGATGATCTCAACACCCATAAAAGAATGAAAATAATAACAATTTTTATATTACTATTCATATAAGTCAGTATGGTTAAAACATTGAACTCTAAGAAAGTATAGTAACATTGGAGTTTAATAATAAATTATTATTCATCAAAAATAATTATACATTAACCAGGACACTGTGTTGGCCAGTGGAATGCATGAAACCCTTATCTTCCTTTGATCATTGGTTCAAGCACCATGGCCTTTCCAGAAATGATTTTTTGTCAATGGACATACATGATGTCTTTTTCTGAAACCAAACTATTATAATTTCCTAAATTTGATCTACATACTTTAAATAAAGGTTAATCAGTAAATATCCCTTAAATCATGGTTTTCAATAAAATTTCAATACATAAATACCTCCTCCAAAGTTAAACATAATTTTTTTATTAATGGATAATCTTATAAACCCTATGAAAGATGAAAATACAAAAAATTAGAATTAATGTCATGATATAAACTTTACATCGGTTCCACCGTATAGTAAAAAGTATCTCTTGGTTGTCAAATTACAACCATTTGAACACCCTCATTATATATTCTCTTTAAAATGGCAATAATCTGAATTACCATAAATCCTTTTCAAAAAAATGCTTGTTTTATTAATCCAAATCAATCATCCCATTATCGAAGGAAAACACAATTTCCACAACATCTTGATTTCATTAAGGGTTACATTCCCTTAATAAAAACACACTTTTCTATGTCAACATTGATATTAAAAAATATCCTTTTAAATTATTAATGAAAACATATAATTTAATTACTTATATATTTAATGATTTATATAACATAATCTTTGAATTAGAAAACATAAATACTCAATTCATCCATCAATATTCTTAAAACATTTCATAATTATTAATATCCCAATCCTATAATATGAAATATGAATCAGGTATTATAGTTCATCAACATCAATCTAATAATGCTTTTTATGTTCAAGGTAAAAAATATTTTAAGAATATAAAAAACCATTCACATGTCATTTGTGATCTTGTTATCTTCAGAAGCATAACCAATACTCATACCATCTTCCTAATGATATTTACACTTAGGAAATCAATTATCACAATGTCTATAAATTGTAAAGCTAAAACACTCAATATTAACCATGTACCTTCTATTTTTCTATATTGACTAAAACTAGAATGCATAGGGTGAGAAACCCATGTCATAGAAGAAAACCATGTAATCATGAAAAATTACATAAAAGATGCCTAAATCATGACACATTCCATAATCTATTTCACCCTTGTCTTATTCTTGGTTATTCAAAGAAAAATTATTTTTATATCCTTCATGATGGTTGATGATGTTTTTGGAAATGTGGCTAGGTCAGTTTGGCCCCTAATTATACTTAATTTGACCTTACTCACTGAGATTGATTTTAATCACAGTTACTAATATTTTTGGTCAAAAGTTAACATGATATAATTATATAATAATTATTAAACTGATTAAAATGGTTTATTTACATTTTTTATATATAATTCATAGTGTTAGAAAGATTAATATTATTTCTAATCCCACAGATGAGAAGAAATAATGTGTTCTTAAATTAGAAAAATGATGAAAATATTGTCAAGATTATATATTCAATTTCATAGTGAAATTTATTGTAATGACATTAAATTTAATAATATATTTATTATTTATCTAATTGTAAGAACTTGGATCTTCTTTTCAGGTATGTTTTCCCTTTTCTAGTTGTTTTTGAGAAAAGAGGTTTTTCTGGATATTTTTGCAGTACACGCCGTGTACTATATGAGTAAACACCATGTACCGCGATGCCACAGGAGGCTGTGTACTGACCGGGGCCACACACATGGCCTTGTGGGGGTGTTTGGAGGCCGCCTAAAGCGGAGTATAGAAAAGGAGAGTACAGGACGTGTACATCAAAAGCAATCATCGTGTACTTTTTTTTATTAAACACACTGGGATCGCGTCTAATCACCAGAACCATCTTGTTTTAGGTCCCATTTGACCGAAAACACCATAAAGCCACAGATCTTCAACTAACCCCCCGAACGTGCATCCGTCCTCTGAATCAAACACTGTAGGTTGCGTTGGAATCACATCGTTGAGTTCTTCCTTCTCCAAGAGCATCGTTTTCTAATTCCTCCTCTTTTCTATGTTATCGTGGGTTGAACGTTTTATATGTTTCCATCGATCTATAGAATTCTAAGGTTATTCAAGCCACAAGGTTCACATATATATATATATATCTCTCCTAACACCATGGTAGGTGGTATGTGCCTTTCCATTCAATGTCTTTGAGTATTTTGCGCAAATCCCACCAATACCCTTCAACGGGGTATTGCGTGTTTACCATTTTACCCTTATTGATTGCCAACGATGCTTGTATGCTTGTGTAGAGGTTAATTGGATATGAATAGAGTTGTTTTTCTATGATATGGATGTTTTTTCCATGCATGTTCTATTTACGACCATTTGGTCCTGTTTAGCCAGTTTTCCCACCTTGCCTATTTTCCATGCTTGTTGCTGTAGGATGGAGAGTTTGTATTTTTGACATGCTTGATATGTTGTAGACTGATTAGACAAGTAGTTATATATGTTTAATTTGGCCATATTTCATTTCTATGCTTGTTGACCTACATAGAGATGTGAGAACCTGGTGTAGTAGACTATAAGGGGAATTGACCGAGTGAGCTTCCTCAGAGAGTCTTGAGAATGTTAGGCTATAAGAGGGATAGACTGAGTGAGCTTCCACAGAGAGCCAAGGACCACTTTGGGATTTAAGGGGAATTGACTGAGTGAGCTTCCTCAGAGAGTCCTTGACTACTTTAGACTATACAGGGAGTTTACCGTGCGAGCTTCCTCAAGGAGTCTTTGTTTTACTTTGAATTACCTTGATCACTCTAGACTATGAGGAAAATTAACCGAGTGGGCTTCCTTAGAGAGTCATTGAGTTACATTGAATGACCTGGGCTATAAAGGGAATTGACCAGGTCAGCATCTCGTAGAGAGTCCTTAACCTTGGAGATTTAAGATGAATTGATTGTGTGAGCCTCTTCTGAGAGTCGTTGACTACCTTAGACTATAATGGGAATTGACTATGTGAGCTTCCTCAGAGAGTCTATTTATGAATTCTAATGAGAGAACAAGACGTGTTAGACTAAGTGTACTGCCCAGAGGATTGTTTGAACTTTTTATGTAGGACCAGAGGGGATGGGTTGTGACTACTTCCTAGAGGGTTACCTATTTGTGTTTAGATACTTATTTAGCTCTTGCTTGATATTGAAACTGTGGATTGTTTACTGCTGAGTACTCTCTTGGGTACTGTTTTCTATACATTACCTGTCATATATTCACTGACTGTTAGGCACAGATCTTCAGGTGGTTTCCTACTGGGATTTAGTCTCACACCTTGTTTGGGACATGCTTTTGGGCCTAAACGTATTATATTGTTGTAGGTATAGATAAGGGAAATGGCCCTTCTATTTTATATACTTGACTTGCTTTGGAGATGGAGTGCATGGGACCAAGCTTAGTCTTGCGATTATGAGAAGCTATTTATCTGTTTTTTTTTGTACATTGGTTTAGCACTTGTTGTATTCAGCATTTTGACATGTTTGTCTATTTTCCCAATCATATGTATCATGCATCATTTTATATATATGTGCTCCAATTGCTTATTATTTCAGTCTTCCACTATTTACTATTGTAGGATATTTACTCCTTCCTCTATTGTATATTTGTTTTTGTTCAGATGTGTTACTCTAACAATGTGGGCATAGTTTCCCCACTATCACACCAGAGGCCCTCACTGCTAGTCAGCAGCCTCTCTCATTCGGGGGAAATGCACTTGAGGCCATGTGACCAACTGGGTACGGGGCACCTCTTGGTGGCTTCTAGAACCGAGATGTTATAAAGTAGTTTTAGAGGGTTCTTTTCCTCTTGACACACTGTTTGAGCCATCAACCAGGGATTGGAAGCAATTGGTACTTGGTAATATGTTGTGTCCTAGAGTAGCTATCCTGTGTACAGGGAAAAGCCAAACTACCATGTTAATGAAATTTTTATGGTTGTGAAACTTTACAGTTGATTTTATTTTCATCATTGGGTGACTGACTTGTATTTTGTTTTTATCATTGATGTTATAGAGGTTCTAATTCTATCACAACCCGATTAGATGAGGGTATTCCATCTCATGCATCATATGGGCATTTTCTAGAAATCACATGTCATGCATTCTTGCCATGCCATATAGGATGCATTAGCGATTGCATGTTGTTGGGATAGATGTTGTGTAGAATATGAATGATATGGTGATAGATGCCTTGATAAAAATACCTATTGTTTGATAGGGTATTGATTATGTAAGGTTTTGTTTCAATGGATGCCAAATTGTGGTTCTCTAGGTGTTATAGGCCCTCATGGACTGGAAATTGGTGGATCATTGCCTAGTTTACCATGTTTATAACATGTATAAAATGCCAAACATTGATTCGCAGGGGAGTATGGGCCCTCACGGATCAAAATTTGGCACTATCAATGTGTGTTTCAGTATTTTTTGGGCTCTATAGTAGTTTCTGAGGCCTACTGTCTAGAAAAAACCCAGGATACATGTCGTATAGTTTTGACTACACGCCATGTGTTCTTTTGTTCGGGAAGAAACTCTTTTTCATAAGTACACGTCTTGTACTTTATGTACGTGCCATGTAGTCTCTAACCGTTTCATAGGCTCTGTGGGAAGAGACCTGGGATAGGGAATTTCTTGTAGAAACACGCCGTGAATCAGCTATGCACACCGTGTAGTTGGACCTAGGTGCTCGGTCGTGTCAAAAACAATACGGGTCGGTGTTATACCTCCTTGTATATGCCATGTCTGTCCGGAACATGCTGTGTAGTGTGATTTGTCACTACTAAAATTCAAGGTATTTCCAACGGGGCCCCGTCGCAAATAGCCCGTTGTAGAAAATGCCATCCCAAAAAAAATTATTTGCGACGGGCCTGTCGTAATTAATATTTTTTTCAATGATAAACTTCACTGTCGCAAATAAGTCTCCGATTATATAATATATATATATAATCTCTTTTGCGAAGGGACCATCGCAAATACATTTTTGCGACGGCCCCGTAATCCCGTCACAAATGTTTTTTGAAAATATTTTTTAGACTATTTGTGACGGGCCCGTAATCCCATCGCAAATACCTATTTTAAGAAAAAAAAATATTTAGACTATTTTTTATGGGATCCCATCTCAACATATCCTGTCGCAAATAATAAATAAATTTTAAAGAAAATAAATTTAATAAAATTAGGATTATTGAAAAATTGATTTTAATATTATTAAAATATTAAATAAAATAAACAAATATTAAAATTTAAAATATTCACAAAAAAATATAAAAAATTTAAAAAAAACTTATTATGATTATTGAAAAAATAATTTTAATATTATTAAAATAATAAAAAAATAAAAAAATTAAAATTTTCAATATTCACAAAAAAATATAAAAAAAATCATAAAATATTGTTATTATTATTATTATTATTATTAGTAAAATAAACAAATATTAAAAAATATAATACTGAAAAAATATATTCAATACAATTATGATTAATGAAACAATAATATTAATATTATTAAAATAATAAAAAATATTAAAATTCTCAATATTCACAAAAACAAATCATAAAATATTAAAAATTAAATTATGTAATAATCACACCGATATAACAGACAGAAACTGTAGATAGTTCATATTACAATAAACTTAAATTCAAATGTTTTTTACATAAAAAAATTACTGGGGGGTCATCTTCTAGAGAAGGTGGAGGAGCTGAAGGAGCTAGTGGAGGAAAAATTCATCCCTAAACTACAAGTCAAATGGCACATGTACTCTATATGCTCGTGATACTACTGCTGCCATCAATGAATCTCCTCCTCGTGCTGATGCTGCTACTACTCTCATCGACGCATCTCCTCCTCGTGTTGCTACTAATGCTGCTGCTGACGAATCTCTTCTTGCTGCTTCTGAAAACTCTCTATAAGGCCATTCTGAGCTCGGAACTGGTCCTGATACTTTGAGCCAGAAGATGATGCCTCTCCACAAGCTCCTCTCGAGCTGGATGCTGACATCATAGTAGTACCATAATATGTACCAGGAGTCACATGAGAGCTGATACCAACTACTCGCCTCTTATCAATGCCATACTGAGTCGACTGCATCCATGCCACCTCGTCGAAATGGTGGGCACAGGTCTGATCAGTCGCCTCATCCTGAACCTCAGCTTGTGTCTGAGAAGTCGCAGCCTCATATAACTCCTTCAATTCTAATTTGAAATTAAAATTGTGAAAATATTATATAATGTTAATTGTCAAACTGAAAAAAATAATACTACCCACAATTTGATGCTGGCGATCACCTCTAATCTCTCTGGTGGCTGGATCACTATATATCCTCCGATAAACATCATACTCTGTAGTATTAGGATGCTCAAAGGCCTATATGAATATTAAATAAACTGTTTATATTTTATGTTATATAAAATATTTTAAAAAAATACTTACCAGATTCTCTTTGTGCATACTGAATGTACGGCTACCAGCTCGATGTGTCAACTCCGGTCTCCCCCAGTTATACCGACCTAATAAAGACCTCTACTGAAATCCACTACCCAACCAGTGTGCACATAATCCATCCCAAACTTGAGATGAAATGTACCCTGGTTGGTGGGCTCTACACATCTCATCAAATACTATCTCTCCTGCTTTCTTAATGGCCGTCTTTCTCAAATTATGCACAAACTAACGAAAACTCTCACGCATTGCCACCTCCCATGCTTCATGGATATCATCAAACATGCTATCTTTTATGGGATACCATAAACCCTAAACATAATTTATAATATCATGTTATTAATAAAACAAATTTTAAAATAAATATTATTTATTTACATACCAGCCAATGATTGTACATGCCGAGCTGCACATCAACAAGAATCTGTTCCCATGTGACCCATGACTTAGAAAAATAATTGCGCAAAATAGCACTCCCCTATCCAACAACTACATGCAAAAAACTGTGAAAAAAGAATAAATAATCAAAAAATTGGTATATATATAAATAAATTAATGAAATCAAACTATAATATATAGGTTACCATACCTCCATGTGCGTGGATCGAAGACAAGACGTGGACATCGCTCGGGGATAGGGTCAGGAATCATCAGTCGCGCAAGACCGCACCCCCTCCGCGTACCACCTGAAGCAGTAGTAGGCTGAGGGTCATATGATCCCACATCCCCCTCGTCCAAAGGTTGCTCTGCCTCCTCTAACTCACGCCATATATCTAAGTCCATCTAAAACACAAAATGATAGTTGTTAGAAGATATTTGAAACTAAATGTTATATATATATATATATTAGTTATAATCTTAACCTGCATTTAAGTATGCCAATGTTCACCTTCATCATCATCTTCATATATACCGATGTCAATGTCTTCATATTCATCCTCAGCATCATCAATATCCATATGTGTTTCATTTTCATCATCCCTTGTCATTTCAATTTAATTTGTAACATTATTAACATCCTTGTCACCATGGACCCTTAATTGTGGGTTGTCCTCATCGATATTCATGTTTCTTTGTGAAAAAGATGGATTTTGAGTAGTCTCTTGAAAAATTTCAACTTCTTCCACTTCAACAGAACCACATTCAGTTTGAGTAAATTGATTTTCCCAAGGTTTCATTTTTATTATGCTCCACCAATCACCCTGGTCTCTTGAGGAGCACAATACTTTGTGTAAAAACTTTTATTAGCCTGTTGAGATAGAAAAAATGGTTCATTTTCTGCAAGAATACTTTTATATTTATTATCGATGATTCCATGAGCCGGATAAACATGCAATCCTCCCTAAGTATCCAACCACCGATATTTAAACATCATTATGTAATTTTTTCCAAGATAACACATCTCGATAATTTCATCCAAAATGTCGTAAAAGTCAACATCAGTTTCTCTATGATGCGATCCTCTCAAAGAAACTCCATTGTTCATTGTTTTTTTATTCCCCATATGCACTTGTATGAAATCAAAAATAATTCACCACATATGCATTATAAGATTTAACCATTTTGGATATTGGGTTTCTCAATATACATAGTCGCTTATCAATTTTATCAGCATGTTAAGACACCTGAAATTTATAAAAAAATTTATTAATATAATAAATAGTAACTAAATTGATATTAAACAATCAATAATTTATGTTACCTACATTTGAAACCATTGAGAAATTTTTTTGTCTGTGTTCTTCAAAAGCAACTACTATAATTTGTGGAACTTGTTTTTTGATATGATTATCATATAACCTACAAATAAAATAAGTTTACATACGGTAAGATAAATTAAAGAATAAGTGATAAAAGCACTCATAGTACAAATGATGTCATTTCTTCAAAGTTGAGAAAGATGCAAGTAAATGAGCCGTCGGACAAAAGATCCCCCTTTTCGTCGATGAATCATCTTCTTCCAACTGTCACCACCTGAAAAAATTATAAAAAATATAATATTATTAATGCATATCCAATCTCATGTACATGATATTGAATATGCCTATGTAGCAGCACATGTTTCATATTTTTTTGAGTTGGTGAGAGTTGAAAGGAGAAAAGTCATCGAGCAAAAGGAGTGTCGTCAATCCGCTGGAAATTTTTCGAGGTTTTGGGAATTTATTAAAATTTATTAAAATTTCATTTTAACTAATCCTAACTAATTATTAGTATTAATTACTATTTATTTCTAATTATAACTAATTTATAAATACTTACAAAATGAAAAGTCCTTGATTAATGAAAGGAAGTTTGGTAATCATTGTGGAGATAATTACAAATTTTCCCTTCATTATCCAAGCAGTTTTTGTTTGCTAATTATAATTATATCTAATTATTACTAATAAAAAAATTATATTATTAATATTTATAAAAAAATATTAATATTATTAAAATAATAAAAAATTTGTAAAATATTAAAATTATCAATATTCACAATAGACTTTTCTCTATTCTTATCATGTGCAAATCTCAAAGGATCGCCAATTGTCAGGCCATGCACAATAAAAATTTTATGTCAGTCATGTCCAATGTAAACTCTATAATTTTCCTTTCATGGTTGATCACCTCGCAAGTACTATTGCAATAGGACGATCAAAGTAATGTCGTTCTCGTCTCTATGAATCATCTCGCTCCCTTTACATAGAGCATTTTTCCTTAAAAAAATTATTGGACATCAGCATCTTTCCCTTAAATTTTCAAGGAAGAATGTTCTATGTAAATGGTCATGTGAGATAATTTTTGTAGATGAGAAGGACATGACTTGGTTTGTCCAATTGCAATGGTACTTGCACGGTGATCAACCAAGCAATGACAATTATATCTAATTATATCTAATTATTACTAACTATGACTAATTATTACTAATTATGACTAATTATGAGTAATTATTACTAAATATGACTAATTATGAATAATTATGACTAATTATGACTAATTATGACTAATTATGACTAATTATTACTAATTACTACTAATTATTACTAATTATAACTAATTATTTCTAATTATTACTAATTATATTTAATTATATCTAATTATATCTAATTATTACTAGTTATTTCTAATTATATCTAATTATATCTAATTATATCTAATTATATCTAATTATTACTAATTAAATCTAATTATTACTAATTAAATCTAATTATTGTTAATTATTACTAATTATATCTAATTATTACTAATTTTTACCAATTATTACTAATTATTACATATTATTACTAAATATTACTAATTATATATAAATATATCAAATTATTACAAATTATTACAAATTATATCTAATTATATCTAATTATATTTAATTATATCTAATTATTACTAATTATTACTAATTATTAATAAATATTACTAATTATTACTAATTATTACTAATTATATCTAATTATATCTAATTATATCTAATTATTACTATTTATTTCTAATTATTGCTAATTATTAGTATTTATTAGTAATTATTACTAGTTATTGAAAATTATTCCTAATTATTTCTAATTATTATTAATTATTTCTAATTATTTCTAATTATTGCTAAATATTACTAATTATTAGTATTTATTCCTAATTATTAGTATTTATTCTTAATTATTACTAATTATTCTTATTTATAACTAATTATTGCTATTTATTACTAATTATTACTAATTATTGCTAATTATTGATAATTACTGCTAATTATTTCTAATTATTACTAATAATTGCTAATTATTACTAATTATTATTAATTATTGCTAATTATTACTATTCATTTCTAATTATTGCTAATTATTCATATTTATTGCTATTTATTGCTAATTATTAGTATTTATTGCTAATTATTAGTATTTATTTGTAGTTATTACTAATTATTAGTATTTATTACTAATTATTACAATTTATTACTAATTATATCAATTTATTACTAATTATTACAATTTATTACTAATTATTACAATTTATTACTAATTATTATTAATTATAGCTAATTATTGCTAATTAATACAAATTATTGCTAATTATTACTAATTATTGCTAATTATTCCTAATTATTTCTAATTATTCCTAATTATTGCTAATTATTACTAATTATTATTAAGTATAACTAATTATAAGTATTTATTCCTAATTATTCGTAATTATTCCTAATTATTACTAATTATTCCTAATTATTACTAATTATTCCTATTTATTAATATTTATTTCTATTTATTACTAATTATTGTTATTTATTACTAATTATTACAAATTATTGCTAATTATTACTAATTATTCCTAATTATTCCTAATTATTGGTAATTATTGCTATTTATTTCTATTTATTGCTAATTATTTCTAGTTATTCCTAATTATTGCTAATTATTGCTAATTATTAGTATTTATTAGTAATTATTAGTAATTATTAGTATTTATTACTAATTATTACAAGTTATTACTAATTATTACAATTTATTACAAACTATTACAATTTATGACTAATTATTATTAAATATTCCTAATTATTACTCATTATTCATATTTATTACTATTTATTGCTATTTATTACTAATTATTTCTATTTATTGCAAATTATTGCAAATTATTGCTAATTATTCCTAATTATTGCCAATAATTGATAATTATTTCTAATAATTCCTTATAATTGTTAATTATTCTTCATTATTGCTAATTATTGCAAATTATTGCTATTTATTTCTAATTATTGCTAATTATTTCTAATTAAACCTAATTATTAGTATTTATTTCAATTTGTTAATAATAAATAGTAATTATTAGTAATTATTAGTATTTATTATATATTATTAAAATTTATTAGTAATTATTACAATTTATTACTAATTATTATTAATTATTTCTATTTATTGCTATTTATTGCTATTTATTGATATTTATTTCTAATTATTGCTAATTATTACTAATTATTGCCAGTTATTCCTAATTATTGTTAATTATTCCTAATTATTACTAATTATTACTAATTATTAATATTTATTACTAATTATTCCTTATTATTACTAATTATTCCTAATTATTACTAATTATTCCTTTTTATTACTATTTATTGATATTCATTACCAATTACTATTAATTAAACAAATTAATTATATATATTACTAATTATCATTAATAATTAATAATTACTACTAATTATTAAAAAATAATACTAAAAATTTCAATTTATTAGTATCAATAAATACTACTAACAAAACAATTTAAATTTTATATAATTACAAATAATCAACAATAAAAAAATTAACATAAAAAAATGAAATAAATAATAAATTAAAAAACATAAATACCTTTAAGAGTGATTTTCTATTGATTTAGACGAATTCATGAGTTCTTTGCGAACAAAAAAAATTAACTTATGAAAATTCTCTCTCTATAATCCGGGTTTAGAGAGAAATAGGATCTAAAATTTGAGAGGAATGGGAGGAAAAATGGATGGAGGTATATATAGGTTAGATTATTTGTGACGGGATACCCGTCGCAAATAGTATCATTTACGACGAGACCCGTCCCAAATACCTACGCCCGCATTAATTACTGTCGGTGGTTAAAAAGTTATTTGTGACAGGTCTCATCGCAAATAGTCACTGCCGACACACCTTTTGCGACAGGACGACATCCCGTCGCAAAAGGCTATAAACCGTCGCTGATTATTTGCGACCGACCCGTCGCAAAAGGTGTCCCATCGCAAAAAGCTATAAACTGACACCGATTATTTGTGACGAGGCCCGTCACAAATACTTAACTATTTGCGATGGTGGGATCCCACCATCGCAAATAACCTTCGCGCAGTTTGGCGCTCTATCCACACCAAACTATTTGTGACGGGAGATGGAATCCCGTCGCAAATAGTTGGTTATTTGCGACGGGTCGTTACCCCCGTCCCAAATAACCACTTGGACAAACCTTTTGGGACGAGATTTATTCCCGTCGCAAAAGGCTCGTCGCAAAAAGCCATTTTTCCCGTATTGTGTGTGTCATGCCGTGTCGCTAACAACATGGGCCAGGTGAAGCCTGTCTAGCACACGCCATGTCTACGAGGAACACGCCGTGTAGTCTAATCTTAGGAGAGCAGTGTGGCTTAACAGTGTAGAAGGACTCAGCTAGGGGAAGAGGATTCAAGTACACGTCGTGTGTTAAGACAACACGATGTGTGTTTGGGGTGTTAAACGACCAGTTTAGGCAGGAGTACTCACCCATGTGAATGACATAAGGGAACACGCCATGTAGGAACTGTACACGCCGTGTAGTCATGTTTGGTAAAAGTTGAATTCTTCTTTCTCTTGTTCCCTTCCTACACTTCTAGTTTTCATTCCTTGATAGTGTTGATCTAAGGTGTATGCTTCACCTAGCATAGTCATGCCACCGAGACGTCCTCTAGCAGTCCGCCAGTTACCGGATGGGGATTAGATGCCGGATATGGCTGATCAGGGACTACCTGCAGATCCTCCCGTTGTGAGAGCCTTGGCACCAGCCATTGTACCTGACATTGGCGCTGATGCACAATTCAGTGAGGGCTTTCTTAGGATGATGTAGACCTTTCAGGGAGTGCCACCTCCTGCCTCGTCGATGGCTGATTTGACGTGGGTCTTTCAGCAGCAACATCCTCCTTCTTTTTCAGGTTATGGAGGACCACAGGCAGCAGAGTCATGGCTACAAGCCACACTAAATTTTTTTGAGGATCTAAAGATATCCCCATGGAAGAAAGTGAAGCTCACTACCAACATGATTTAGGACTCCTCCAGGTGGTGGTGGGATGTGATCTCACAGGCGGTTCGCTAGCAGAGTATGACATGGGATGAGTTTCGGCACATCTTCTACGATTACTTCTATCTGGAGACCTTGAGGGATGATCGAGCCTGAGAGTTCAAGAGTTTGGATCAGGGTACTCTTACTGTTATGGAGTATTCATCTCTCTTCACAGAGCTGCAACGTTTCAAACCTATTCCAGGAGGTGATGAGTTCTTCCTTGCACAGACGTTTGAGGATGGTCTGAGGCACGACATCTGATCGTAGGTGAACATCTTCAGGTTGACTTTGATATCCTCTATCGTCAACCAGACACTGATCACAGAGCGCAATCTGAGGGATTCTGGAGCAATGATCCAGGGTGGTTTGATATACATAGTTATTATTCCTCCTACTGATAGTAGGAAGCGCCACAGGGAGTTGGCACAATGAGATCAGAGTGGGCGAGATGCATCTTCTGGTATCCAGGTGGTGTGCTACTAGTGTGGGAAGAGCAGGAATATGAGGCCACGTTTCCTGAGATACCTAGTGGAGTTCTGATCTAGCACTAAGATGGGTCACCTACAACACTTATGTCAGTTCTTCTCACCAGTAGCTGGTGATAGGGGTTCTTTTATGACTCCTTGTTTAGGAGCAGCGCTACCAGTTTCTCTCTAATCTGGGAATTGGAGTTCTTCCGGCCATTCAGGCCGAGGGGGAGGTCATGGCCACAGTGGTCAGTCATCGGGGTTTTGGTGATTGTAGGGTGGATCAGCTCAGAGTGGTCAGTTAGGGTCACATGGTCGCGGTACAGGTGAGGCCTTTGCAGTGGAGCAGACCCAGCATGAACAGGATCTTGGACCCTCTACAGTTCAAGGTACGATCTTAGTAGCCTTAGTTTTAGCTTCTACTCTTTTCGACACAGGGGCTTCCCAAAGCTTTATCTTTGTAGCTGTTGTGGAGATCCTTGGACTCTGCATCTATTCTTCTACCGATATCGTGTCACTAGAAACTCAGTTGGGGATGAGAACATCAAGTGTGTGTCAGTGCAAGGAGTGCCCTCTTAAGGTTGGTGGGTGTCACTTTTTATGGGATCTCTATGTTCTAGAGATGATAGACGATGATGTTATTCTCGGAATGGACTGGCTAGTTCCCTTCCAGGAAGTCATCGATTTTTATCACCGTAGGGTGAGTTTCATATCACCAGAGTGTGGATTTTTTCTTCATAAGGGCGAGTGGGATGTCTAGGCGATCAGGGTGGGACCAGAGCATCAAGGGTTAAGAGGAGTTAAAACCCAGATTGCTAGTCCATATCTGGATGACCCGGGGACTTCATAGTTAGGCTTTCCCCCAGTGGTGGATCTTTTTAGAGATGTCTTTCCAAAGGACTTTTCAGGTTTACCTCTGGAGTGTGAGGTAGACTTTTCTATTTAGCATGTTCCAGGAGCGACACTGGTATCCCTTCCTCCTTATAGGATGGCTACACGAGAGTTTCAAGATCTCAAGAAGTAATTAGAGGAGTTGTAGGCAAAGGGTTTCATCTAACCCAATACTTCTCCTTGGGGTTTTCTTGTCCTGTTTGAGAATAAGGTAGACGACACCCTCAGGCTTTGTGAGGACAATCGGAAGCTGAACCAGTTGACGGTCAAGAACTGATATCCCATGCCTAGGATTGATGATCTCTTTGATCAGCTTTGAGGAACCAAGGTGTTCTCGAAGATTGAATTGAGGTCTGGTTATCATCAGTTTCACATTACACCATCAGATATACCACTTATATCCTTACAAAGTAGGTATGTTCTATAAGAGTATATGGTTATGCTGTTCGTTCTCACGAACTCGCCTGCAGTTTTCATGGAACTATCGAACCGACTGTTCCATCAACACATGGATTCCTTCATGGTTGTCTTCGTGGATGATATATTGGTATACTATCACAATTGACATGACCATGCTACACATATTGAGATCATTCTGAGTACACTGAGAGAGCATCAATTATATACTTAGCTCTCAAAATGCCACTTTTGGATGGGACAGATTCAGTTTTTGGGTCATGTTATTTCAGAGACAGTAGTATCAGTAGACCCAGAGAATGTGAGAGTGGTAGTTTACTGGGAGCATCCGAAGAATGTATTTGAGGTGCAATGTTTTATAGGGCTGGCTGGATACTATAGATGCTTCATACAAGACTTTTCAAGCTTAGGAGCACCATTGACGTGTCTAACTAAGGAGGGTGTGAAGTTATTTTGGTCAGATTCTTGTGAGTCAGCCTTTCAAGAGATGAAAAAGAGGTTGAAATCGGTAACGAAACAAGTCATTCAATAGTCGTGAAAGAGATATACTATTTATTGTGATGCATCAGGTATCAGGCTAGGATATGTGCTTATGTAGGGATATGGATTCGTTGTGTATGGGTCTCAGCTGTTGAGGATACTTGAGAGGAACTACCCGAGGCATGATTTGGAGTTGGCAGTTGTTGTTCAAGCCTTACGGTGTTGGAGACATTATCTTCTAGGAGATCATTTTGTGGTTTTCACCGACCACAAGAGTCTCAAGTACATCTTCATTCAGCGTGATATGAAATTAAGATAGCTAAGGTCGGTTTAGTACCTACAATAATTTGAATTTGATATTTATTATATGCCTGGTAAAGGAAACAATATGGCTGATGCGTTGAGTAGGAGGGCTCATATACAGGCGGTTTAGGAGGCTAGCAGTGAGTGGTAGCTTATGCCTCTGTTCTCTGAGATGCATCTGGAGGTGGAAGACAGACAGGGGTGACTTTTCTATCTTCTGGAGTTGTTACCTCAACTCTTCTTGATCAAGTTCGAATGAGGAAACTATCAGATTATGAAGGCCTAGTCCTAAGAGAGGGTGTGTCAGGAGAGGACCCTATTCCTAGATGGACCATAAGGGAGTATGAGATTTTTCATTTCTAGGGGACCGTATGAGTGCCGACAGACATACACGAAGAGCAGATGCAGGACTTTCATTCCTCTATTTGGGAAATTCATCATATTGTCACCAAGATGTATCGTGATCTACACCGTCAGTATTGGTGGCCAGGTATGAAAAGGGATGTTGCTGGTTTTGTCAAGAGGTGTTCCACTTGTTAGTAGGTGAAGGAGGAACATCAGCAACTATTAGGGTTTCTACAGAAGTTACCCATTCCCAATTGGAAGTGGTATGATGTCGCAATGGATTTTGTGATCGGTTATCCAAGATCTCCTTCAGGGAATGATGCAGTTTGTTTTTCATTGATAGAATCACAGATGTTTCCCATTTCATTCTGATCAAGGATACCTTCAATGTTGATGAACTGGGATGATTGAACATCCGAGAGATTTTACACCTGCATGGCGTTGCGCACTCCATCGTTTCAGACAGGGATGCATGTTTTACTTGTTCGGTCTGGCAAGGGCTTCAGAAGGCGTTGGGTACTTTTGAGTACAACTTACCATCCCCCCACAGATGGCCAATCTGAGAGTACGATTCATGTTCTTGAGGACATGCTTTGAGCATGCATCCAAGATTTTGGAGGTTTTTTGGAGAAGCACATACCTCTTATGGAGCTTACCTACAAAAATAGTTTTCAATAAACTATTTAGATGGGACCTTATGAGGGTTTGTATGGTAGGCCATGCCAATCTCCCTTATGTTGGATGGAGGTAGCAGAAGCCACTTTTCTAGGACCTCGTCTTGTTCAAGAGACCACAGAGCAAATAGAGATGATTCGAAAGAGGATGGCCACTACACAATCTCATCAGAGGTCTTATGCTGATCAGCGGATACGACCTCTGGAGTTTGAGGTCGGGGATCAGGATTTTCTACGTGTCACACCAAGGTTGGGGAACAGGTGGATTAATAGATATGTTAAGCTTTTGCCGAGGTACGTCAGACTGTTTGAGGTGTTGGAGAGAGTTGGGCCGGTTTCTTATCGGGTGTAGTTACCTCAGAGGTACCAGGATATGCACATCGTCTTCCACGTTTCTTAGCTTCGACATTAATTTTCAGACCCGTGTCATGTTTTCCTACCCGAGGAGGTTGAGTTGGAAGTGGATGCATCCTTTTAGGATCATCCAGTCTGGATTGTTGATCGCAGTACAACATTTTTTCGTAGCTGGTCTGTTCATCTGGTATTGGTGCTATGGATGCATGGGCGAGTAGAGGACGAGACTTGGGAGAGGGAGGACGATGTATGAGCTTAGTGGCCAGAACTGTTCAGGGTTTCTTCTTCTTTGCCATGCTAGGGAAATTTGGGGATGAATTTATTTATAAGTGGAAGATTGTAAGAACCTGGATGTTATTTTCAGGTATATTATCCCTTTTCTGGTCGTTTTTGAGAATAGATGTTTTTCTGGAAATTTTCTAAGTACACGCCGTGTACTGCAATGTTGTAGGAGCCAGTGTGTTGGCCATGTAGGGGCCACACACATGGTCATGGGGGTGTTTGGATGCCTCTTAAGGTAGAGTATAGAAATGGGGAGTACATGTTGTGTACTTCAAAATTATAGGTCATGTACTTTTTTTCATTAAACACATCGGGGTCACGACTAATCACCAGAACCATCTTCTTTTAGGACTTGTTAGAACGATAGCACCATAAGGCCGTGGGGATTCAATAAACCCCTCGAGCATGCGTCTGTCCTCGGAATCAAACACCATCGGTTGTGTTAGAATCATATCGGTGAGTTATCCCTTCTCCTAGAGCGTCATTTTCCAGTACCTCCCCTTTTCCATTTTATCGTGGGTTGAACATTTTATAAGTTTTCGTAGATCTACAACGTTCAAAAAAGATTAAAGCCTCGAGGTTCACTTATAGTGATATCCTAACACCACGGTAGGTGGATTGTGCCTTTCCTTTCAACGTCTTTCAGTATTGTGTGCAAATTCCACCAATACACTTGAAAGGGTATTGCGTGATTACCATTTTACCCCTATTGATTATCTGCCACGCATGAATTCTTGGGTAGAGGTTAATTGGATATGAATAGGGTTGTTTTTATTTGTTTTGGATGTTTTTACCATGCATGTTCTGTTTATGACCGTTTGGTCCTGTTTAGCCAGTTTGGCTGCCAAGCCTGTTTTCCATGCCTGTTGTTATAGGATAGAGAGTTGGTATTTCTGACGTGCTTAATATGATGCAGACTAATTAGCCATGTAATTCTGTAGGTTTAATTTGTCCATATTTCATTGTTATTCTCATTGACCTATATAGGGTTGTGAGAACCTAGTGTACTAGACTATAAGGGTAATTGACCAAGTGAGCTCCCTCAGAGAGTCTTGAGAACTTTAGGCTATAAGGGGGATAGACTAAGTGAGTTTATTCAGAGAGCCTAGGACCACATGGGGATATAAGGGGAATTGAATGAGTGAGCTTCCTCAGATTATCCTTGATTTCTTTAGATTATATAGATAATTAACAGTGCGAGCTTCCTTAGTGAGTCATTGTTTAAATTTGAATTACATTGATCACTCTAGACTATGAGGGGAATTGCCCGAGTGAGCTTCCTCAGAGAGTCTTTGATTTAATTTTAACGACCTGAGATATAAGGAGAATTGACCAGGTGAGCATCCTTAGAGAGTGCTTGACCTTGGAGCTATAAGGGGTATTGACTATGTGATATTCCTTAGAGAGTCCTTGAATAACTTATACTATAAGTGAATTGACTGTGTGATCTTCCTTAGAGAGTCTATTTATAAATTATTATTACAGAACCAGAGGGGTTAGAATGAGTGTACTTACCATAGGGTTTCTTGTACTTATTAGGTAGGACCAGAGGGGATGGGCTATGAGTACTTCCCAGAGGGTTTCCAGTTTGTTTTTAGCTACTTGTTTAGATAATTATTGATATTGAAACTGTGGATTGTTTAATGCTCAGTACTCTCTTGTTTACTGTTTTCTATACTTTACCTTCCATATATTCACTGAATCTTAGGCACAAATCTTCGAGTGGTTGGATACTGGGATTTAGTATCACACCCTATTTTTTCCATTCTTTTAGGCCAAAACAGATTAAATTGCTGCAGGTATAGATAAGGGAAAACATCCTTCTACTTTAGGTACTTGACTTGCTGTGGAACTGGAGCACATGGGACCAAGCTTAGGCTTGTGATGCTGAGGAGTTGTTTATCTATTTCTTTTTTACTTTGGTTTAGCACTGGTTTTATTCAGCATTGTGACTTGTTTGGCTATTTTCCTAGATATATGTATCATGCATCATTTTTTATATATGTGCTCCAGTTGCTTATTATTTCAGTCTTCTACTATTTACTGTGGTTGTATATTTACTGCTTCTGCTATTGTATATTTTTTTATCTTCTGATGTGTTACTCTGCCAATGAGGGCATAGTTTCCCTACTATCACACCCAAGGCCCTCACTGCTATTCGGTAGCCTCTGGCGTTCGGGGAAATGCACTTGAGGCCATGTGACTAACCGGGTATGGGGTGCCTCAGGGTGGCTTCCAGAATCGATACGTTACATTAATGAAACATTAAAACAAATTTAATGTACAATTTTACATAGATAAATATTTTTACAAAATAAAAGTTATTATCTAAAATGCAATATTTTCACTATTCTTCAATGAAATGATGTTTCGTAGAAAAAATAACTAAAATTTACCCTTATCTAATTTGGGTATTTTAAATTAAAAAATGATGTTTATTTTATGAAATTAAATTACTAGATTTGGGTAAAACTAATTTCCTTGTTATTTACATATAGACATGAAAAGTAGCTTAATCAATGAAAATTATATTTTTAAACATATAAGGAATTTACAAAAATTATATTTTTTACTATCAGTAGTTTTTATTTATATAAAACCATTATATAATTATTTATTAATATTTTTTAAAAAAATTTAATGGTTAGGTTATTCCTAACTCATTTAAATAATTATAACATTAAAATTATGTTTTGTAAAATCATTGTATTGTGTATAACATATGCTAAGTTGGTGTTGTTTTTGGTACATGCCATGTTGGTGTTGAATATACCAAAAGTCAACTAAGTGTTGTGTGTAGCACAATCAATGTATTTTATATGTGAATTGAATGTTAGACTTAGTGTTTATATATATATATATATATATATGTAACTATTTCCACTATCACATACAATAAAATTTTTTAAAAATATAATGTTATTCAAAAAATATATATAAAAAATTCTAGGGGTGTAACATTCTATATGAAATATGGAATTATGGTAAATTTTCAAGCATGAGATCGATTGAATATTCAACCTCTCAGTTAATAGAAAGACCATGTAATTCCTTGGTAAAAAGATCTGGGTATTCTCTCCCAATGAGAAAGTCTTCAATGATTATATTTACATTAGACTTAATAATTTGATCTAGATATTATTACCCATTGTAAAATAATATAATTTCTTGAGATGTTTTTTTTCCTGAAAAGATACATGCACGTCCTTACAATTATAGAGAATAAGGGTTCGAAGCACAATACAAAGATTGATTTCATTCTCATTGTATTATATGTTGGATATCTATAAAGAACGTCAGTCCAAAATTATAATTCAAAAAAATTCCACCAAAGGGTTTTTTTATAGGTTCTCATTGATGTTCAGCCCAAAATTTCTGATATGGGATTAGTTATATACATGGGATATGATAATTTCCACATTTTCTGTTTTCCCCAAAATCTATTCTTTGATGCCTTGTGGTGGTGTTAAAACATTCTACTAAAATTTCATGATATGAGGGAAGTAATAGAATGATAATAAAAAATTGCATCCTCTATTATTGAACTAATAACAATAATATCTATCAACAAATTATAGTCAGCATCTACCTCTGGAGTTGTGATAGAAAAATATCACCTTTCATTCCTTGGATATTGTAGGTTGTCTTTGAAAAACCATGCATTAATTAATTATTTTTCAATTTTCTTTTGTTAAATATAGTAGAAGAAATAAAACATGCACTAATGGTTTACTAGAGAATTAATTTCCTATATTTAATTAGTTGGTTTCTCCAGTCAGGAATTGTTAGATCAATTTCCTTCCTCCCCACAACTAATGAATCCCCTCATTCACCTTAGGTAATCTCAAGGGTGATTATTTCATAACCATTGAAAAGTAGGATGTTGAAATATCTTCAAATTGCTATATTTCTACATCGAACCACTTGAATTAAACCCCACATTCCCCTAGTTATCCCTTCTATACACTTGTGATTATCTGATGTACATTTCAACTATTATGCGACATCCGATAGCTTCCTCATAACTATCAATGACTTAGATATTTATAGATTTTAGTAGACTAGATTTTACCCAACCGAAGAAGAATTAAACATTGTATTCATGGGTAAAGGAAAAGCTAAAGGTGTATCATCCATGTCTTGTAATGTTTCCTTTAACTCCCTAGTAGTTTTTTCAAATTTTTTCTTGAGGTAATGGAATTCTCAATCCATCTTATGTTAGAGAGTACAAGGGAAATATTAATAAAAAACGTTATTTTAAATTCCTTCCACCCCATGAGTTCAATCCATTCCTCGGGATTCATATTATTTATCGATGTTCAACACTAATCAGATTCCTCCACTATATGATAATTTTCTAGTAGGAGCTTCATTTGTTCCGAACATTTTATGGTGGCTAAGATCTTCTCATTGGATTCAATCAAAGTGATCAAATGATCTTTTGCAAGTCGGAGGACATTTTCACCTAAACGACTCAACTATAGTATTTCCCATCTTAGGGTCATTAGGTAATCCTCCTCATCTAGGTTTCTATTCAAAACATTATTCAATTGTGAGAGTATTATGACAATGTTTTAAATTAATGTTTCTATAGGGTTTGGTATATCAATGAGGTACGGATCACATTTACCATCATAATGATTTTTAACATGATTCCTCTTATTTATGGTCATGAGCTAGAATAATAAGAAAATTGGGGATGTCTAATTTTATGCTATTAAGCACAAAAATAGTAAATCAAGGACATTAAAATGATAACATATAAATTAAATTTATTTCATTAACTTATCAATTTCAAAGTTCAATATAAGCCTTCCATGGTCTATTTTTTAACATATAGTCTTATTTTTATTTTTCACATAATAATGGTTCGTAATGAGATTCATAATGTTCCAATGAATATCACACATGATTTCAAAATTAGTTGTTCATCAAGGACCATTTTCATTCACTAGTTCCAAATCAAGTCTAGATCAACATGGGGTATTCATGTTTTACCCATATGTTCTCTAGTCTTAGATGCACCACCATTTGTAATAACCAGAAAGGGATTTATTTTCATGATAATCCACAAAAAATATACATAAAAAAATTAGGTATGTCTTATTACACTTCTCTTTATACTTAAGTATTTTCTATATATTTCTAATCTTGAACACAAAAATAACTATGTTTTTCCTTGGATTTCAATAATAAAAATATTGGATTTTATTACACATTAATTAATTAATTATTACATAATTTTATACCTAATAAAACACATAATATTGTGAACTATATTGTTTTTATGAACTTGGTACATTACATAACAACATAAAATAAAAAATATATCATCTTTTTTTGAAAACATCCTTATCATGATCATAATATTCCATCAAACATTAAACTGCATGGGATAACCTTGGGATAGACATAATAAAAGGGTGATATATAAAGTTTTTTTAATGAATAAACATGGAATAATATGAATATAAGAATAATTTTTATATAATATGCCTACCAATGGAGCATAAAATGGGTGAAAATCATAAACAAGATCAATAAGACATCATATAACATAACTACATAAGAGTGGTGGAGAAATCATAAAACACTACATCATATTATTAGGTCTAGTATAACATCAAATAAATAACGATGGAAATTGTACCACAAATAAATTTTTTCCACTCCTTGTCCCAACATTAAATCTCATTAGACTAAACCTTACCCTTTACAATGGATTACTATATATTTTCCGGCACACCCATCACTTTCGTAACATTCAAATGATTAAGTGTTCCACATGGATAATAAAATGTGGATTAATTCATCAACATATTTTATTCCATTATCTATGAGTGTATAATAAATTTATTTTTGTTACATTTCAACTATTTATATGAACATAACGGTTAATACTCTTGATAATAATGTGTATGGTATTTACTTCACATTTGTTTTTTCATGGAAAGTCATGTTGAATTTTCGGCAGCATAATGACATCACATAAATATTCATAAAATGGGTTGATGAGATATAAAGAGATATAAATTGATTATGAGATAAAATGGGAAGTA
Organism: Viscum album; assembly: GCA_963277665.1. Taxonomy (NCBI): domain Eukaryota; kingdom Viridiplantae; phylum Streptophyta; class Magnoliopsida; order Santalales; family Viscaceae; genus Viscum; species Viscum album. The sequence goes on from OY728162.1 coordinate 712,659,847, forward strand.
ATAGAGACATATAAATAAATATGCAACCAATATGAATTGGAAATATAATGCATAATATAATAGAGAATCGTGAATAAATAATAGAAGGTGACAATCCCTTACATGAGCATATGAATCCAAATGATTGAGAGGAGATTCAGGAGTGTTTGGTGGAACCTTAGGAGGTATCTATTTTGTGGATACTATAATAAGGTCATGCTCAAAAAAATTATAGTGGGGAGAAATGAGTTCATTGGCTGGTTTGTGTAGGAAAAGCGTGGGGATTTCATTAACATTTCTCAAACATAGTCTCTGGAATCTATCTATTGAAATATCCAAAAAAAAGATTACCATGGTCCTTTCCAATGGTTTAAGAAAATTGTTACAGGGTTTTATTATTTTATTTTATAATAGAGACATCATAGTAAAATAGTTACTTTTTTTATGTGGAGGTGAGTCATACTCTTACAGAAGTGATTTTAAAACCATAAAATATATTAATGGTTTTGGAGAGTTCATAATGGATTTATAAAATTATTCAAAAAACATAAGAAAACATTATTTGAAATATAAATCATATATTTTCTGCTTTATGACATTTATTGTATTTATGAAATCACTTTTATGATATTATGATGCCATAAGACACAGTGAATATTTATAAGATATTTAATTTTTACTCAAAAATCTACTCACATAAAAAAATTATGAAAAAATCACCATAGGATAATTTAGATATTTTCAATCAAAATTAATATTTGGTTTATTTAAATAATATTATAAACATTTTATTGTCATTTTTAAAATAAGAATAGATATTTTTTGAGATATACTGGGTTTTTTTACAAAAACATTTTCAAACCCTTATGAAAATTACATTTGACATCATGAATGATATATGATAATTTATATAAGTCAAAAAATCTGTAATAATAATATTATATTAAACATATATTTATTTAAAAATTCCATTAATTCATTAATATAAATTCCTTAATTTAATTAGAATATTATGCAAAAATATTGTTTGTGTTTTATTGTATCAAAAGTAAAATTATTTATAAACTGACAATAACTGGATGAAAATATATTCATAATTCTATTAAAAATAAAATAAAATATATTATTTATAGGGTATTGATACATATTCTTTTATAACACAATCCAACACCCTATGATTACAGTGTGCAATGGTGAGACATTCATTGGGTGGTTCAACATACTAGGTATGGGACGTGATTTCAATGAGGTCGAATGTCACCCATAAATGGTTTCTCACATATTTAAGTTGTTTGATCTCATCATTGTAATGGTCATGGGAAATACCCAAAAATTCTATCTCCCTTTTAAGATCTAATAAATGATCTTCACAGGGTACGATCCTACTTGTTGAGGTTATCACTTCCTTTGTCTATGTTAAATGGACTTGTTAGTATCAGACATCTATACTAATAATAGGATCACTATTCAATAGCTATATTATCAATGTGAATGATTCATAACTATATTTTAAATATTATAGGATAAAACCAATGAAGTGCATGTGTTTTCTATAACAACATTACATAATAAGACATTTCATTATATAATATAGTTGATTTGGTTTATTACAATTCAGTTTATTTCACTACCTCACTTTTATTAATTTCTCACCTGAAATTTCACCAAATTAATAAAAATATATGAGGATACTTGTGCCTCATCACATCCTCATGTTCCCATGTAGCTTCCTAAAATTTTTGGTTTCACTGAAAAACATTGACCAGGTGAGTTATCTTATTCTAATACACATTATCCCATTGATCTAGAATCTCTAATTAGTGTTCATTATAAGAGGATCATTCACCATGATATGTACCATGAGTTCATTATATTTTAAGGACAATTATTTTCTTCATCATGAGATATATACGGACCACATCGTGAATGTGGGAGACATTTAATGGAAGGGCTAAGTGATAATCTTTCTTCCATATATGATAATGAAGGTTTAAGGAACTAATATATCTAGGTCTAAAATTTACCTTATTTATATGTCTCATAACCTTCATATATAAAAATATTCTTGGAAATTCCATACAAAAACCCCTAAAATCTACATTTCCCAAATGATTTTTAGTATAAAAACATTTTTCAGCTTTGAGTTACCCATAATTTTTATTGAATAGATCCAACTATATCATCTATTTACTTTAATAGATTAATTCCTAATATTATTTCCTCACCAACATATACCCAACATATTGGATATCACCACATTCTAATATAGAGGGGTTTATATGGATCCATCTAAATTCTTAGGTGAAATCTATTTTTTATGATAATATGAATACAGAAATATATTGATCCAAACCATCATTTTCATCTATTGAACATTATCTAAACATAAATTCAAGGGGTTTAATAGTCTTATCATACTGACAATCTTTTTGAGAATCACATACAGTACTGAAACTCATCTATATATCTAGACCCAACTGATGAAATATCTATAACATCAAGGTAAACCATAATTTTTAATAAATTATTTTGGAGTTTTACTCTAGGAAATTAAACCAGTATATTTCTTTATATATATGTGTGTTTATTAATTGATAAATATTCACTTTTACAAATGGAATTTTCGAAATTCATAAGGTGATTAAATTCAACCAAAATAACATTTACACATTATATGTTTAGGGATTTTGGATGACGAAATTCATGATGTTGATTTCGTATTTCAATTTTGGTATGGGTAATGGTTTTAACATCTCTATAGACATCAACATATCATCTTTAACATGATGACATAGTAAGAATCTTGATACATACTCTTCAACATCACTCTTGATTTTGATTCACTAGAAATACCATTTTAGATATCTATAAATCACTATACATCTACGATGAATAGAGACTGATGAATGATTATGTCCATCCACCATATCTTCCAATTATATTATTTGTGGGAAACGACTATTTTTCAAAAACCATATCATTCCATATAAATCATGCTTTAACATATTAAATTTTTTCATCTTCTTCTTTATTTCCAAATCATTCTGTTATTCCTTTAAAATCCTCACATAGATGGATGGTTGAATATTCACTTTATAAAGTTAAGAACTATCCCATTTAATCACGATTTCAAGGTTGTTCTTATAAGAATATGAATATATTTTCACTACTTGAATACTTATCATGGATAATCTAGAAATTCTATCCATATACAGATCATTATCCACATTATTCTCGAATCGAGGGTGGTATTTTATTGAGTAGTCATAATATTTAATCAATTCCATCCATCTCCATTGGAAACTATTCAACTCACTTTGTGTGAGTATATAGATCATGAGTTTATAATCAATATATATTTATCCTAGTTTTCACTATAAATACAATGGACCAATATTTTAAAGGAGTAAATTATTTCCACCAACTCCAAAAAATGAGTTGGGTAATTTTTCTCAAGTATTTTCAATTCGAGGTAGTAATACTAAATTATTAATAATTTATTAATAAGGAAAAATATCAATAACATCCTTGATGAGTTGATATATATCACAAATAAATATCAATTTTAGGGATGTGTAACCATAAACACAGTTACCCAGATCTATTATAGGTTTATTAAATTCTCTTTGCATTCATATATCTATAAAAGATGACTCCCACCAAGTGAGCATAGTGACTGTATTAGATAATCTTGTGAAATTTCTTATTAAGTGTTATTTTTATAATGATAATTAAGGAAAACTATAGATATTTATTACCATGGTTAGTCTAGGCCAATTTTCAAAAATATCACTCAAAGAGGGATTGAATGATAAACCTTAACATGAGATTATAGTACCCTTGTATGATTTTTTATGCAAAAAATAAAACATTGTAATTTTATCATAAATTTTATAATTCATTAGCTTATTATTCACTATTTTAAAACAATCATTATGCTCTTTATTAGTCACCCATTGTCTAAGTATATCATCTATAAATAATACTAACAAATAAACAATTTAATCACTAGAGAAGGTATTTATTTGAAATACATTTAGAACAGTGTATATGTTCTATTGAAAATTAAACATCATGATTCAAGGTAATACATGGAAATTATTTAGGATATATGTAAATATATTCACGAATAATTGGAATATCTTCAATATTGATTTTCTACTAAACCATTTAAGATAAATATTCCTCATGAAAAGATAGTGGGACCCAAAAATGAAGGTAACAGCAAATGGGAGTTCATATTCATCCTCACTTAGAAACATGATCATTGGAACCTTTTTAATATCAAACGTGACTTCCCTTCATCAACAATTTTTTGAGGATCGATATTTAGGGATCCAATTCATTCCCAAAATCATATCAAATTCTACCAAAGATATAATCAAAAAATTTAGAAGATGAATATTCTAAAAAAAATATAGTAGAGTGATGATATAAAATTAAAATGAAATCATCTTATTAATGAGAGTTTTTACTACTACATCAATATATAATGAATTTTTTGGTGTAATTATACCGTTACAAATTTCATCAGAAATAAAATTGTGGATAGAGACAGAATCAAATAATATTTTTTTTCTTTTAGAATGAGATGACCATGTATATTTCAAAACATGGTTCTGATGATCCACTTCAGTTGTGATAAAAGGAAATTTACCATTATATCTTCGGTTAAGAGGGTCACGATGACGATTTTCATCATTAACACTCATATTATTGAACTGTTTAGAATAATTTACAAACTCATTATAAGTATATAATTTAATTATTAGTGGAAAATTTATATGATAATTCTCACTATTCCATTACGTGACTGACCTTCTTAGAAAACATAATCATTATTTTTCATGTTTAAATTTTTTTAGACACTTAAAATAGTTACCATACCTAATAAGGATATTTTCTCCATGCTTCCTTCTCTATTTTAATAATGAAAGATGATTAATTTTCATTCCTCCATGTGTTTTATTGTTATAATTTTCTTAAAATTTCATCTTTATCTTATTTTTCCAAAAAAAACGTGAGAAAATTAGGGTCTCTTATATCTATTTATACCTTGAGGGAACATCGAATGATTTAATCACATATATTAAATTATATTATATAATGTTCCTTCTCAATACATAGTCTCGAGACAATAATGAAATGATCTTTTCTTCTTTCATTTAGATTGATATAAACTAAAATGTACCTTGAATGTCTTGATATCTTTTCCTTATATGTATTGATGGTTTACTCATCCTTATTATTTAGTTATATTAATTCACTCTCTATTTTAGCGTGATGGGTTTAGGAAAAATACTTTCTAAAAACCCCTTCTTAAAATAATCCTATGTAATAGAGTAAACTTCATAATATATCCTTATATTCTTAATAAAAGTCTACAATTGATATGAATTTAATAAAAAATAACAAAAAAGATATGTTTTTCATGATCTCAGCACAAATGATTGGAAAATATCACTCTAGTGATAACGATCAACTATATAAAAATTAGTTTGTATGGGGAACCACTAAATTAAGATGGATGTTTCCTTATTAAAGACTCAAAGTATATCATTCCCCCCATTTCTGATTTGAAATATCACTATTGTTCATAGATATAAAATTGTGTCCAAGAATAAAAACTATATTTTTCATCCCATGTCCCTTAAGTTTTTATTTCCCTGGAGTATAATCATTGCATGTTTAATTAGTTTTACTGTTAACGTCACTCCTCTTGATTTTATCCACCGAATACAATAAAAAATATATTTCGAGAGAAAATAATTATGTTGAAAAATAATATAATCATTAAAATTCATTCCTAGGATGTTTGAATCATAAAACCAAATTTTCAATATATGAGACCATAGGTTTAAGCTTTTTCATTGATTTTCATTATCTATTAACATAATTAATTTTTTTTAATGATGACAATATTAATTAACCCTATAATATCTTTTGTGAGTGTCTAGATAGGTGTTCAGTCTTATGAACACTCATCATACATCAACGAATATTTCGTGAATACTAAATATGTCGATTTCATTATTTTTACCCCTAGGTGCATCTGTTCCAAAACCTCATTCACACTATATTATCCAGAAAATATTTATTTTCTAGGAAAACCCCATAATATACACATTACAAAAAAATGATTTATTTTGTATACATAGACCTATCCAATGGGGTTTCAATAATTTTCTCTAATCCAAATCCCCTAAAATAGCTAAAATACCCTTTGATCCCTACCGATGTGAACTCATAATTTCACATAAAAATATTACATCATCATAAATTAATATTCAATATAGATTACAATTATACACCGGTAAGGACCATAATGGTTTAGTGTAAATAAATATATTATACAAGAATAAAATATTTCAACAATGATCATCAACCACACCCAAAAAAATTTCCCTCATTTTGACCTTTATAGATTTACCATAAATAAAAAATTACAGTATTAATTATGGAATAGAAACATAGGAAATGGATAAAAAAGATTCCAGTAAGGGTAATTATTGGTGAATCATAAATGACTATATGCAAGACTAAATAATTATAAGGGTATGAGATTATGATGATAACTCATGAAGTTCACAGCCAATAAGTCAAAGATAAAAAACATGGGTCCTAGTAGTAAACATTTCAATTCGAAAACACCTAATTAATAATAATATTAACCTTCATATTACAATCATGAGCTATGATAGCATATCATATGCTTTAAAACACCTCATACGAATTTTGGGTCTTAATCATAAGTATAATTATAATAATATATTATGAATCATACAATTGTTTGTAGAATAATACAAATAATTTAATCCCAATATTCTCTTTGGAGTAACTTATATCTTGTTAACTTCGTCATCTATTAGGTGACTATTGACTCAGCCAGATAATTAGAGTTTCTTAAGACCATATTCTCTCACAGTTTTTCCATAATCATCATAATTACTAAATAAATTATAGAGATAAATAAATTTTTCCCACCCCATCACATAATCTTTATCCATTTATCTATATTTTATTAGATCATAAATCATTCATCATAACATCATTAAATTACTCATGGAAAATAAATAGGTTTTATAAACAAATCAAAATCACAATAATAACATATATAGGGAAATAATAAGGATGACATCCTTGGATCATTTCCCTAGTAAATCTTATGTAACATTAAATGATGTTAAAATATATAAAATATTCATCGAAAAGACAACTACAATATTACATTAGGAATGTATTGTTTTCATTTTGAAATATATTATTTAAAATCTAAAAATATAAATAATATTATGGAATATATTTTCATTATAAATAGAAATGGAAATATATAAATGACTCTTCAATTTTTTGAGTGGTCATTATGATGGTAAATTATATTCATGATGTAATTGTTTAATAAGTATTTTTTTCGTACCCTCAGAATAATATACACCATCTAGAAACATATGAGTAATTTTTTTTAAAAAAAAAATTATAGAAATTTAAACATATATACAAATGAATTTATATAATTATTTAATTATGTTAGAAATAACTGATAGAATTTTTGAAAAACCGAATTTGGTGGTGAATAATTTTTTAAAAAAAGGGGATACATAAAGTCTACTTTTCTTAAATTTTTTTTTGAACTATTAAAAATACGAATGAGATGAAATTTAATTAAAACATAAAAATTTAATAAATTAATAATTTATAATAAAATAAATGGATTTTTTTGGATAAATATCATATATTGTTCTGATATGGTTAGCAATGCATAAACAACTATAATGAGATTGAATAATAAATCAGGCACCACTTTGGTAAAATCCAAATAAAATTATCATTATAGGGAAAACATATATGTATTTTTTTAATCACCATAAATTTCATGATAGAATTCATAAAATACGATAATATAATGCATATACACCACATAAAATAAATTTGTGTTGAATATGGAATATGTTTCATATAAATAAATTTGAGATAAAAAACACATACATATACTCTCGACTTTTTTTGCACATATTTGAACAGTAAATATAATAAATATGGGTTTATTATAAATATATTATAGAAACATAATAATATATATCATACCATATATAGTTTTCATATTAAATATTATGATATATTTTTCAACCATTCATTATTAAAATTTCATTTTTTTAGTGATAACTAATTCGATTTCCATGAATGATTTGAATCTCCCAACACTATACATGTATATTGATCAAAGTACCATCATATTAAAATTATAAATAATTTAAATAATCTAAACTATAATAATTATTGTACCTTTTATATATATTCTTATAAATTAGTGATGGAAAATGATTTAAATCACTTGGTAAAGATTATATTCGACACATATGAATTATTCGTGTTTTCTTTTCCCATATGATTGAAAAGAGGTTAATAATGCTTTTATCCTCATAATAATGAAAATTTTGTGTATTTATGAATAGGCGTCATTTATTTTATAATTTATATCATATATTTAGATGATTTATAAGGAGAAAGAAATTTGAAATCAGTTATTATTGATTTTTACCGCTTATTTCAGAAAGCTACATTGAATTACACCTTTGCAGTGAATAGATTATATTTTGGAAATAAAATAGGTTGTTGGATATGGAGAAGAAAGATAGAATTGTATTAGAATAGTGTTTTCTCCATACATAGGGCTAAAACCATTTAAATAATTTAGAGGATGACGTCCACAGTTATAAGTAAGGGGGAGGGGCGGTATTGGGACTTTATAATGTATTAAATTAATATAAATTAATGTTCTTGTTAAAGTTAAAAAAAATTATATATTTAATACCTTTTGTGAGTATAAGTATAAATAATATAATATATCAAAATTTATAGTTATTTATGTGATTTATTGTAACCCTTATCATTTATTTTTAACCCCCACTTAACCCTTTTGATGATTACCATGATATGATTGTTTCTTGTACATTAGGATCGTGGATAATACTATAAATGTTATTGTGACCAATTAAAGGAGAACAATTTATATGTTAGATAATATATCATTCAGTTGAAAACATATTTAAATTTAATTAATATTATATAATTAAATAATATATTTGTTTATATAAGATTCAATTAAATTCATTTTTGGGTTTATTTAAATTATTTGACATTGAATACAATAATATCAAAAAGGGATTTGACTAAGAAAATAAAAACCACACTGATATTAATATTTTCAAAAAACAATTAGTTGAACATAATATTTTATCCAAATTTTATTTTTTATAATATTTTTAAATTCATTTATTCTATTTTTGTATTTCTTGGAAATTAAATTATATGATAATGCATAATAATATATGGTATTTACTCCATCCCCAAAAAAGAGAAATAAATTACCATGAAATAAGAAAATTCATTAATATTATCAATAACCATTTAAAACAAAATACAACCCCATTTTATCCCTATGAAAAAATATAAATACAAATATTGATAAATTTGGTATTTATTCTTTACAGAAATTAATATTAATGAAATTACCAAAATATAGTGGAATGAAATTTCTTAATATTTAAAGGGAAGATTATTATGGTCAAAATAAACAAATAAAATGAAATGCATTCACATGTATTGGATATTTATTGGCATTACCATATTAGTTTTATCTTAGTTTTTTATCTTAGCCCTAAACATGAAAACAATATATACCATGCTTAGTTAAAACAAATTGTCCCCACTCATTGGATTTATTGGATGTATAATTTCTACTAGGCCCTACGTGACATCCACAAGATTCCGAAGGTTGGAAAAAAATTCCAAGGGATTCAATTGTATTTGGGAGTGATTATCCATTTGAATCTAAAAATACCACATCCAAACAACCATAACATAAACCACTGTTTTATTCATGATAAAAATGTAATACAACATAAAATTAAACCAAAAGAAAAAACTAAAAAATTACACCCTAACTAATATCAGTGTACAATAGAGGAATACTAAAAAAATGCTCAAAGGTTCCAACGACATAACACCAATTCTCCCAAAATTCTATATTCTCCAACTCCACAATCCATGGCCAATAATAACAAAGTCTCACTATAGAAATGTGACACATTACCTTTACCTTATGTCTAGGTAAACAATATCTACAAAATAACCACATTTAGAAATATGGGGGTATGTAATAAAATGTAGTAGGATTCCCTAATTAACTTCCCTTCTCACACCACTAGTATAGAAAATGTTTGAACATTTATATAAAATAATTTATGTACTATATTTTAAAAACATGTATATCAAAATATAAATCAATATCTATAAAAAAAATTAATCCCAAACCAAATCCATTTCCTCGAAATGTAACAAAAAAATAAATTTAAAATATTTCAAAACTCTAATTTTTGGAATATATCATTCCATTCAACAAATCCATAAGTCCAACCATGCATGCAACCATGGTCCTCCCTATTCACATTTGTGTTGAGTCATCCTTTATCCAATCCATCACTTGGTGTACAATTTTTTGGGGGGATTTTATACCCTTATCCATGTAACTAATTATGGAGAAAACTTCTTCACCATATCCATCCTAATGTACATGAACACGCCCCAACCACTCTTCCAAAAACCAAATCAACATTGACCATTTCATAAAATATAAATAAAAAATTTATTTAATGGAAAACATTACCATCAAACCATTTACATGAATCAAAACAAAATCACTTTTTAAAATAATTATTTTAAAATCAATAGACCAATCATTTTACAGAACAACCAAATTTACCAAATCCAAAAAACATCCCTAAAGATATTTTTCAACATTATTTTAAAATAAATTTCACAATCTATTTCAAAAAATTCCTAAAAATTGAAACTAATCCATCATGTTCTAATAATGGAGTCTATATTGAACCCACCTACAATAGATACTATAGTGGAAGTGAATAACGACATGAATTCATCAAATAAAAAAGTGTTAAATCTCCAAAAACCTTTCATAGACCACTTTACCTAACATAAAACCCACCATATATCATCATGACTGTCTTCAATTATCATTTTTCTATCTTTAATGTACTAGTTATATGAATTATATAGATACAATATATATATGTAAAATCCATTTGAATATAGAGTTACCAAGTAATATTGACCTCAACGAACTATGATTTACCAACAAATCACTCTTTGACCGAAGAGAATAGTATACAAATCATTAATGAGGAGATAAAACAAATTCAGGTTCCTTATAGTGGAAGGAAGAGGATTCCATGGGATAAAGAGATTTATATCCACAATATTTTGATCACACTTATTTCCATGCATGGTTCTCTCACACTATTAGGAAAACCATTCGTTAAATGTGCACATGCTACTCTCTCAAGAATCCTCTGACATGGTTAGACTAAATAGTTATAAAATATTTATGATAATGATGATAATTATCTATGACCGAAAATCTTGTTTTATTTTAAGTGGCCAAACTGTTTGGAAAACTATGCACCTAACCATGAACCTTCCAAATATCCCATGTCTCACTTTTTCAGGTTTCTTGAAGGTGTTTCACAGTTTAAAATTAATTTGGTTAGAGAAAAAACATCTAAAAAAGAATAAAAAACATTCCAATTTTCCTCTATACCATCCAGAAATCAAAAAAAAACAATTTAATACTTATAAAGAATATATAAAATTATAGTTAAATGAATCCTTCAATGCTTCTTTATCTCCACCATTTGTATTTCCGTACCTAGAAATTTGAAAACACCCATTGTCCTAAAAGATTTAGGTCCATTGATCAGTTATGTACTTCTCCGATTCCCAAGACAATTCCAAAATCATACCATATTTCCAAAAAGACCCCTATATAGAGATTATTTTCCCATGTAAGACATTCTCTAATGTATCAATATTCTATACCAGCATAGGAACCAACAAAGAATCTATATCATGGATAATGTGATCCCTTAAAATATCATTTTTAGAATCAGGATGGTTCTTCTTCAACTAAGATACATGACACACAATATGCAGTACACTGATCCATGGTGGAAAATCTAACATATATTCCATCGCCCCAACTCATTCAAGTATCTCTAAGGGGGCCATTTATTCAGGAGATAATGTTCTATGATTCCCAAATTGATAATGCCCAATCCATAGAGAGATTATAAAGACCATATGACCACTAATATCAATTAACAGCGGCCATATATTAGGATCCACATATTATTTCTAATGAAATTGAACCATATCTACCCTTTTCATGGTCAATATAATCTTATCTGTTATTTTTTGGATATGTCTCTGTCCAACTAGTGAAATCCAACCTATATCTACAAGAAAAAGTAGAGAATGACTGGGACAACCATAAAATGCTTTCAAAGGAGCCACATGTATTGAGGTCAAATAATTATTTTTATATGAGAACCCCACTAATGGTACTTCCTCCTCCCATGAGCCACCTAAATCCATTACAGAATCCCGAAACTTCTCTTCCATTGTATGGATCATCCATTCAGATTATCCATCTGTCTAAGGAAGATGCACCGTACTCATAGTGAACTATGTCCCAATAGATAGCAATATGGATTTAAAAAAATGATATATAAACATTGTATCTCATCATAATTCAATCTAAAATATTATTCCATGCCTCCTTACCACTTGTTGGATATGAATTTCTTATTATCCCCCCACTCTATGAGATTCATGAATAGGGATGAAATGGGACAACTTTGTGAGGTGATGCACTATCACCCATATGGAATCTTTTTTCAGAACTGATCTTGGGAAACGTTTTAAAATGTCCATGGATATCAACTCCCATTTCAAAATAAGAATATTTAATGATTCAATAAACCTTTTAGTCGCTGATTCTCTTCATTATCAAGGTAATAGGCGATACATGTTGAAAAAAACTGAGCCACCATCAATTTCATTATAACTAACCAAAACTAATATTTCAACACCTTATACATATTCTATATTCCAATATTAGCAACCCATCATGAATGGTGGTAAGGATGAAGATATTATTCATGAAAATTAATAGGTATGACTTTCTAATCTCAAAATCACAAAACTAAACTCACATTCGGCTTATATAAATCAATGGTCTCCCAACCATTGAGTTTTGACCTCATTACCATGAATTATAAATCACAAGTCTGTGCCTCATTATCCATTTTAAGCAAAATAGGAACCAATGAAACTGGAAATAAAGAGACAAAACTATCTCAGTCATCAAAATACGTGTGCATGTTAGCTATCATCGACAACAACTTCCATAGATAATAAGTCCCTTTTCCATCTAACTATAATAAATTCTACATAATGAAGATACTATTGAATTACCATTACAAATTGTATGAATCAATTTGAAGGTGAAAATTAGAGAAACTCTATCTATTTTTGTTGTATTATATTCAAAACCCTTTGTGAGAAAATATGTATCAAACTCTTTTTATATATAAACATTTTAATTTTTCACCAATGAAGTTATAAAAAATGTATTCAAAGAATGGACTATGAAATATTACTCCAAATTATTTGGAAGGAATTTCTTCTAATATATCTGTATCTTATATTGGAACACCCTGATATTTTGGGAAATTATTTTTTTGAATTTATTTAATCATTTAGATATTTTACATTTCACACAATAGTGAATAACATGTGTTATTTGAAATCATCACATTATTCTTTCTTTATATGAAAAATCATGTCGATGTTTCAATGTATGAAACACGTGAATTATCTTGTATTACACACAACATTATGCTTTTCTTTTGTTACACACAATTTTGAGATCTCTCAATTGTTTTTGTTTCTCACAAGACCAATTTTTACAAACTTATAATATAAAATTAAAATTGTTATTAAATTATTAATATAGTTACCACATAGAAAATTGAATAGAAATTATAGATATGAGTAAAAAAATAGGGAATATATTATTTAAAAATTCATGTAAAATGAATATTTTTGACATCAATTAGATAGAAATGAATGTAAGAACATTTTTAAAATAATGAAATTCCTTTTCTAGGAAAATAATTCTTTATATACAAACACTGTATTATCTCAATAAATTAAACATACTACTATTAGTGATTTATTTAATAAATTCTATACATTAAATATTTAACAAAAAATTTTCTCATACACTCAATAGATTTGATAGGAATGAAATAAGAATAAATAAAATTTTATGAATATAATGATGTATTTTAAAAAGTGTAATTTTACCACTTTTCAATGGTGAACCAATTTTTAATCAAATTTTGAAAAATTTAGAATTTTTATATGATCAAATAAAATAATTCTTTGAAATAATTATATAAAAATTTACTTCGATCATTTTTTTTATTTTTCTGATAAGTGTCTTGTTTTGTTGAATAGTTAAAAAATAATGAATTTTAAGGGAAAACAGTTTTTTTATCAGACAAATTTGTTTAGTTAAATAATGTTTTAAATATAATTAAAAATATAAATAGATAAACATGACATATAATTAAACCAATTTATTTCATTTTATCCAATTTCACGTTGAAATTGGATATAAACATATTTGAATCTTTTAGACGTTTTAACTTTAGAACCCAGTTTTATCATTCTGTCAAGAGGATTAATTTTAAATTAATTATATCTTATTATTTGTTTATAATTATAAAAAATTGGATTCCATATTTATAATAATAAGGTATAAATGTAGTATATTGGTTCCTTTTAGTTGTATCCAATATTAATGGTAACCATATTAATTTTTTTTACCATAGTAAAAGGTGAAATTGGAGAATTTATGTTAAAAATAATGTGTTAAGGATTATAATATTACCCTAAAAGATGAAAAAAATTTATTGGATTAAGATTATTTGATCCTTAAAAATATTATGCTACATTTTATAATTTAATGGACTTTTTTTCTTCACAATTAATTCAATATTATTAAATTCAAAGAGACTGAAAAAATGTTACACCTTTACTATTATAAAGTATAATATTTTTATTATGAGGTTAAATAAAATAAAGACATGAATATATATATTATTAAAATATGAAAATGGTATATCTACAACATTTATATTTATTTTTTATGTTTATTGGTGAAATAATTATCAGGAATAATTACAGAATAATGGTGTAATAATTATTAAATTAATAAAGAACTCAATTAAGATGTATTAAAAATATTAATCTAAATATAATCAACATAACATAATGAGATCCATGAATTTTAGAGGTGAATATAAAATTTTAGTACTGTATTAATGTAATTACTTAGAAAGCTAGGAGTCAGGCAAACCATCTCCTAAAGAAAATCAAATTAAAATAAAAGAACCTCACAAAGCATCACAGAGTCAATGTACAAAGACAAATGTAAACCTCACCATAATAATTCGCATGAACAAGAATATGAAAGCAATCAGGTGACACAAATGACCAAAAGTAGGTGACTTCATTAATTTACGTTTTTGAAAGAGTGTTAGCCACTTGATTGGATTCACGGTGAACATGCGTGACATCAATGGGGAGCGAGTCAAGAAGACAACGACATTCAATACAGGCCGATAGAATATTCCCTGGCACATTCCTCGATCGATCTTTCAAAATATGAACTACAACAGATGATTTTGATTCTTCCCATAAACCGTTCCAACCAAAATGGACAATATAGATGATTGCTTTAATCATAGCCTAATGTTTAGATTCAATGGCGAACTCATTACCAAAAAAATAAAGAAGTGGCCTTTGACTGACCCACCAAGAGGTACGGAATACACCACCACATCCTGAGGGCCCTAAAGCACCAGAGGTAGCCCCATCAACATTAACCATTATCCATCATTTATATTTCAAGGATAACTTTTTGTATTTATTTTATTAATGTCATTGTATTGAATAGTGTAAAAATTGACACTAATCATATTTTATGAAAAATAATAGTTTAGTGAAATTATTTAAAAATCATAAAAATAATAAATAAGGACAAAAAGATTACATTATGTTCAAAATTATCATAAATCGACCATTTATTTTTAAATTTAAATCTCATATTTATAATTATGGAACTTTTAATTTAAAAAAATGTTTTTATCAATGGTAAAATTAAAATTTGTTAATTAGAGGTTAATAAAAAAGATAAGGATTGGAATTAAGAAAAAATAAAGTCAAAAAATATATTTTTTGTTTCAATTACAACCATATTAAAAATTATCTTCAAACACTCATCCATTTGGAGCAATTTAGATTGATATTTAATATATTATAAGTTAATATTTTGAGTTACTTTAAATGTTTCCATCAACATCATTATTAGAGGACACATCCTCCATCTTATCAGTTCATCATTTTGATTATTCTATATAAAAAACCACAGAAATATTTTATTATCCAAATCCATAATAACATTATAGAGTTTCTAGGTATTCAAATAGACTAACTCCAGATCCATTTAGATGAGATCTCAACAATTTGTTTTGATGATGAGGTAATCTCTTTAACTAATCACTACATTTTTTTCTACTTTTCTATACCTCTTATGAATAGATTATATATATCTTACAATAAGAACACCATCATCATAAATATTTATAAACATTATTATGATTATTATAACACCGTTATACATCACATTTCTAATTAATTAAGAAGTGAAATATTGGTGGGGTGAATGCACGACTTCCCGTCTCCTCATAGAGATACAATAAATTTTCCATAAAAACATTAATGATGTGTAATCCAGATAGTTTTAAGGATTTTATAAGATATTTTTGAAAAAAATTTCTTCTATAATGATTATATCATTTTATCCTTTTTACAAGATACTCTTGTATTGAATATGGGCTCGAATATGATATGGTTGGAGTGTGATTATGCCACGGTTGTTCATGCAATCAGAACATATTCTATTCCTATCCTTTGGAGTCTTATGAATTGATGGATTAATTGTTTGCAGTTTCTCTCATCTATTGACTGCATTATTATCCATGTTTTTAGGGAGTTCAATGCTTTGTCTAACGAAGGAGCACTGGTTGGATCAAATTCTAGTGGATGTCATCCTTATTTTTCAAAGGGATAACTACAGTTTTACTTCTTTTATAATAGTTTTACATGTTTCCATGTTTTATAATAGTGATCATAATGTCACTTTCATGTTCCTGATATTTTTCTTCCTTTTATTAAAAGGGGAATATGACATATCTCTCATGATTATTATTAGGTATGATGTCTTTTTTTCAATGATCGATCATTAATTTTGGGTAAGGTCTCATTTTTTTACTTTCAAAATGGTAGATAATGTAATTGGGAGATGCCTGTCTCAGTTTTTCATGTTTTTATATTTTGAGTTGTGTTCTAGGGTTTGTTTCTATTTGTTTTCTTGATCATTTTGACATTTTGGATAGGTTGTGGTGGCTGGGTTCTTTCAGAGATTATCTTGGAGTCACAACATAGAGTTGCTGATTGGAATCATGAGCGTGGCATGGTTTAATCAACTGGAATATCTCTGGTCATGTTTGGTGTTCCTGGAGCATGTTCGAGTGGGTGCAAGGGGAAACAACTGTGCACTCTCACATGCCTCAGTTCACCATGCAATACTTCTCCAGGTGACTGTGTACTTTTTTATGGCTACGGCGGTGTGGTTTTTTTGGGAAATGTTTTTTATTGGTTTTGGGTTATTGCGGTTTTGAGTATTTTATGTTAAGGAATTTTGTGCCTTGGGTATGTGGTTTTTTTCTAGGTTCTCCACTTACCCATTTCCTCCAAAATGGGATTGTGTTTTTTTCTTCTTAATATAGGGGTTTTCCCTATATTTTCAAAACAAATCATATATATAATTGAGGTATGGGTCGTATTGATTTTAAAATATATTTTCAAATTTTTAACAATTTATTTTCAAAATCTATTCTTACATTATATTATTTATATGCTAATTTATATAAAAGGATTATTGATTAATTATTATTTCTATTTTAAATTTTATTCAATGTATTTTTAAAATAGAATTATTTTATTTGTTTTATATAGAAATTTTCGAGAAATGAAAAAAGGAATGTTCTATTCGATCATACACAGAGACAATGAATTTCATTCCACTATTACTATTATTTAATTTCAGGATTAAATTTTAAGAATACATGTCTTCTAAAATGAAAAACCCTCTTTCCCACTATTTGGGGTAATTTGGTATTGATTTTTTTATATAAAAGTGTATTTTTTATTAGAAATAGGGGTTTGAAATAAAATGGTATTTTAATATATAAAAGTGATTTCAATATGAGATCAAAAGTGTCATCTAAGTAATGAAATGATTTATTCATATTGTGGTTCAATGAAATTATCAATGATGGGTTTGTCCTGATAGTGTCAGGTGATCCTGTATAGCTTAAAAAATGGGAACACCCAGATAGTGCTATAATGCATTGAGTAAAGATTTATGTCTCATGTTATAATTAAATATATCAACAGAATTGATCCACTATGTAATTTAAGAAAACCTAATCCACAATGGGAAGATGGGGAAACATGATCCACTATAGGAAAATGGGGAAACTTGATCTCTTACTAGGAAAGGAAAAATACTGCAGATCGTGGCTTGTCCCACCAAATAGGTGTAGTCCCCATTAAGTGCCTGAAAATTTTGGAAATATTTCTCAATTTATATGGAATTATATTACATGTTTATATATCTTCCAAAATTATATGACTTATTTCTATGTTATTCTCTCATGAATTATTCTATTTATTTTATTATAGTTTACGTCTTCTGAACATCCAATATTTATTCCACAACTCATGAATATGACCATTAAAATATATAGTATTATTTTAAAATATTATTATTTTCTTATCAAAAACATATGTTTATGTTATGTTTACATATCTTCCTTCGTTACCCCTAATGAGAATCTGATAACACCCATTCTTATATTCCCTTTCCCCAGGTTATAATGAATGGTTTTAAGTAAGGATACAAAAGGGGATGACCACTGTTGGGTATGATGCAGATTTTTCTCCATATTATAAGATTTTGTTCCATGATTCTAAGGCACTAAACAATTATTCTCCTGACACATTTTTTTATTGTAATTAATATTTTCTAAAAATATGTGATATGCATGTATGAAATTCCTACGAAATTATAGTTGGAATCAAAGTAGGTTTTATTCAACCATTTGAAACTAGGATGATAAAATATTAGTGAGATCCATGTAGATATATATTAGAATATATCTGGAGATGAAATTATGGATATATCGATGTATAAGTTCCAATGGAGGAGATTTTGTAATAATTATGAATAACAGAGGATTAAACCAAAGGCTTAAAATATTGAAATATAATATGTAATTTCCTATGATTATGTTATTATATTACTTTTACTAGTGTTTTTCACACAATTATTTTTGGTTTTTTCAACTATTAGAACCTAAAGGAACCATGTTTAGGATAAATGTAATGGGAAATGAAATTATTTTCCTCATGGGAAACAAAATATTATGTGAGAGGAAGGAGAAATAGTATTTCTAGGATCATAAAACACTCTCAAGATATAAATCATGATTGACTACCAAATCAAAAAAGGTAGAAACCGAATTTTTTGGATTCATTTAGGAGGTATCTTACACATTTTTTTAGTGAATGTTATGATTCATTAGCGGTTAAGCAATGGATTAGTACCAATGATAAGATATTTTTTGGTTCTCTAATGTTTATAACATGGGAAATTAATTTTGGTAGTCTATCTTTTGGAAGGTGAAGAATATAAATGGTGTAATCTTGTCAAGAATAAGATGAAATGGGATTAAATTGTTTTCATGGAATGAATTAATTTCATTTATATATTTTTCAATAATTACATTCTACATATTCTCCCTAAAAAATGGAAAATTAATTATTTCAATTAATAAAATGGATGATGAATCTATTGGAACCTATGTATAAAATTTTATAAGGCCTTCAAATTACACTTCTATCATTATAATCCAACCTAAAAGTAATGTTGATAAATTTTTTTGGGGGGTTAAAACCTAGTCACTCAAGGGATTTACCCAAAAGGGACTAAAGTAGTTATGAAGAAGTAATTTGATTTTCTATAAAGTTGTAAATGAATATTGAAGTTATGTATCAATCTAATTGTTTTGAAAAGAAAAGTAATATTGTGTTTAATGAAAAATTTAAAAACCATGTAGTAAAAGAAGACTAGTTTTCTTGTATGTTCAAAGTGTGGAATAAAGCATGGTGGATACTATAATAACCTTGCAATTTATTACACACATAATAATGATTTATTATATAAAATATTCACTTGATACAATATAGAATATTTAGAGTTCTAATGTATTTGGGGATTAGGAATATTACATAACAACTTAAAAAATGTAATACCCATCTGTATTGAAGACATCCTTTATATGACCACACACATTCTTTCGTACGTAGCTTTGCATGGGACAACATGAGGATATGCATAAGAAAAGGGTGATCTATAAATCCCATTAAGGGAGTAAAAAAGGAATAATATAAAGAGTATGGTACATGTTAGGAAATAGGCATATCAATGGAGCATTAGAGAAACAAGAACCTAAATGCTTGATATAGCATTTTTATCCTAAAATGGAAATGTGGCAACAACATTTGACATGATATTAAAATTATCCAAGGATCATTGCACATGGATCTTGAGTAAACCCAATTTTTACTTGTATTAACAAGAGTAAAACCTAATTTCACTTTGCGTATCATGATACTAATCTTTACCCAATGCATTTGAGCACTATTAGGGGGCACCCTTCTTAATTATTTCATTTCATGCATAATTGTTCCACATGGATCATAGAGCATGCATTAATTAAATATCATCATTTATTTAATGATAAAGAATAGAGGAATTCATAGATGAAACTATAAAATCAATAATAAAATGGGCATATAGGTGAATACCCTTGATAGAGAAATGTGCATGGTATTAACTACACAATGACTTTGGCATGGAAAATCGTGGTGCAATTTCTGTAAAATAACAACATGACCTTAGAATTCATAAAAATGGTTGATGAGAGATAAAGGGTTGTTTGATAATATGGACATGAAATGGATGGTAAGGGGGTCATATAGATACATGTACCAACATATTTAATAGAATTTATATTCATAATAAAAAAATAGATTAAATGTAAATGAGGATAGATAAATCTCTTACGGAATTTCATCATGGTAAATGGTGTTCATGGGAGGGATTAATGATAGAGGAAAGAGGTTTCTGAACATTCACACATAAAAAGGGAAGAATACGGGAGGTGAAAAATCAAACCCAAAAATTGATAATTGAAAATAAAATTTCATAAAAATGTATATAAATTAGGAAAAAATGTGAAAGGAAGAAACCTCATACTTGGAATTGTGATCCAATGGCTTGGGAGAGGCTTGAGATAGGCTTCACGGGAGCTTGGGCTTCCTTAAGAGGATACTTGAGAGAGGAGGGAAGAGTAAGGATGTGATCGAAGGGTTTTGAGTGAAGAGAAGTGGGATCTTGGCTGGGTTTATATATGAAAAGATAAGGAAATTCATTATTAAATAGGTTTTGGACATCATACATTAAAAAAATAAAAATCCACAAACAAACCCTACATTTTTTCCCGTAATTTTTGCGACGGGGTAGTGGAAAACATTATTTTATATGGCCAAGGCCCAAACTTCTTAAAATATTGGTCTTACTTATGTCAAGGTGAGTCACACTATCATGGAAATCATTTTAAAAGTTAAAATGTTTTATAAGTCTTTGATGGTCCACTTACACACCATAAAATTAATCAAAAAAAAATAAAGAATCACATTATTTTAATGGTAACCCATATTGTTTCCGAAAATCCATTTTTTTAGTTTTTTTACATAACTATTGAGTCATTATGATGTAATAAAACACATTATATATTTATATGGTATTTAATATTTACACAAACATTTGATTGTCCCAAAAAATAATTAAAAATTCACTGTAGGAAAATTTCAACGTCATAATTCCAAAAATAATATTCATTTTAAATAAATAATATCAAACAATGTGAATTTTCTATTTTAAAATAAAAACATAAATTTATTGAAAATTAAGGGGTTTTGACAAAAATATTTTTCAAACCATAAAAAAAATTATAATTGTATTGATAAAAAATTCACAATCATTAATATTTTGTAAAAATAAATTTAGTAATATAAATATTTTATAAATTTAATAATTAATTAAAAAAATCCCTAAATTCCTAACATCAGATTTCTTAATTGAATATTATCTAAAAATACTATTTGTGATTTAAGAACAATTTACAAAATAACAATAATTAAATGAAAGTATATTATTTCGTCTATACAAAAATATTGAACATAATCATAGTGCTATGGTATTGTTATATTACCCTTGATAACACCTGCATATGAACTATGGGTAAGGTGTGTGATGGTGACAGATTCTTAGGGTTCCTTGGATAAAATCGCTTAGGAGGTAATATCTATCAACTTCCCCTTCTACCGTTGTCAGTTCCATTTGAGCATAATGTGTTAAAGCTTGGCTTGAGATTGGTCAAGAGCGATGCCCTGTGATTCCACCTCTTTTCTGAGTTCTGTCAAATGGGCTTTGTATAGAGCAATTCTACCGGATGAGGCCATCACTTCCTTTATCTGAGTAAATAGGATTTGTTAAATTCCAATATTTATAATATTCATGCGATCACTATTCAACATCTATATTAGCAAATGTAGAAATTCATAATGGAATTTTAAAATCCAAAAACATAAAACCAAAGAAGTTAATAGGTTTTATAAAACTATTTTAAATAATAATTCATTTAAATAGATCAAGTGGAATATTCATTAATAATAGTTTGGGTTTTTATAATCATACAACTTAAGAAATTTATCCCTCAAAATTTCCTTTTCTCACAATAAAATAAATGTGGGAAACTATGCTTCATCTCTTCCTCTGATTCGCACGTTACCTCTTTAGACTTGTTGTTTTTCAACAACACCATGACATTTGTTATTGTCTTAGGTCATTGAATATTTTTCATATGATCTAAGAACTTCTCTGAAATCTCTTCATAGAAGAGGAAATTCTCCAATGATACTGCCTCTGAATTGAATACATGTGATGGGTTAAGTATATACATATTCAAGAGTGATACATGGAATACATCATGTACTTGATATAGGTTCGGTGGGAGTGATAGTTGATAGTCTAGTACTCCAATGTGATCAAGGATCTGAAAAGGGCCGATGTCACTTGGGATAAGCTTTCCCTTATTCTTAAATCTCATTAAACACATCCATGGTGATATGAGAAGGAATAACATGTCTCTGACATCAAAATCTATGTCTCGTCAATTATTATCAGCATAGATCTTTTGTCAACACTAAGTAGCATTAATGTATAATGGATAGTCTTAACGTTTTCAACCATTTTTTTTGATAATTTATGGACCTAGGAGTTTTTCCTCACCAAATTCATCCCAACATGTCGATGTTCTATACATCTAACCAAAAGGGCTTCATAAAGAAGCCATTTGGATTCCTGAGTGGAAACTTTTATTTTAAGAGAACTCAACAAGAGAAAGATGTTGATCCCATCCTCATTTTATGTCCATTGAAAATTCTCTCTATATTTCCTCAAGTGTTTGGATAGTTAGCGCATATTGGACATCAGTTTGAGGATGATAAGTTGTACTGTAGTTCAGCTCAGTGTTTAGAGATTGTTGATGTCTCTCCCAGAATATAGAGGTGAATCTTGTATCTCGATTGGATATAATAGATAGTGTAACTCCATGAATCCTTACCACATCTTTGATTTATATCTATACCATTTCATTCAATAAGAATTACTCTCGAATTGAAATGAAGTGTGCAGTTATTCTGAGATGATCCCAAAAAACCCATACATCATTGTTCCCTTTGGATGTCTTCATAAGTCCAGTGACAATATACTTGGGGATTTTCTCCCATTTTCATTCAGGTATGGGTAATGGTTTCATCATCCCCTTGGACATCTACCTCTCATCCATTACTTTCTCACATACCGGGTACTTTATTTTATAAATAGCGATCACTATCTTTAAGTTATCCCACCAATAATTCTCTCAGAGATCTCAATACATCTATGTATTTCTAGGGTGAATGGAGAAATTCTAACTATATGCATCATAAAAAAGTTCATTATTTAACTCTGGAATTGATGGAACACATAGTCTTGTACCAATTATCACAATTCATTCTTAATTAACATTGAACACAGAGGATTTCCCTTTTCTTATAGTTTCGAATTTCTTTTGAATTCACACATCATTGTTTTGAGAATCCTTTAACCATTCAAAAAGAGATAGTTGAGAAATGATTTGTGAAATGGTTGATAATGTTCCCTTATTAATTATTCTCATGTCCTTCTCCATAAAATCAATGAATATTAGATCCTTTTTAATTCTCATCAATTATAGAATAGTTGGGTCCTTTCAACATTGAGAATTTGTGACCTTATTCACTTTCGAAGGGTGGTAATTGACTGAGCAGTCATAATCTTTGATCAACTCTAACAATATTTATTGGCGCATGTTCAACTATTTCTCTGTGAATATATACTGTAGGATTCTGTGATCTTTATATATTTCACACTTCTCCCCAAAGAGGTAATGTAAAAAAAATTAAAGTGAATATTACTGTATCCTACTCCAGATCATGTGTTTGATATATTTTCTAATAAACATTTAATTTCCATTAAGCATAAGAAATAACTTTTCCATATTACATCAACACAAATCCTAGTCCTTTCTTCGAAGCATCACTATATACCACAAAATGTTCTCCAATTATGGGTAATGTGAGAACAAGTGTAGTGATAATCCTACTTTTTATCTCCTTAAGGCTCTCATTGCATTAATCAATAAGGGAATACATGAATCCCTTCTGAGTTATCTTGGTAAGAGGGTTCGAAACTCAAGAGAAATTTCTCACAAATCATCAATATTATATGGCTAACCCCAGGAATCTACGGATATTTGTCACCGATGTCGGCCTCTGTCATCCCTCAATTTAATCTGTCTTAGTGGGATCCACATTTATCTCATTACTTGTGATGATATGACCCAAGAATGAGACTTCTTTTAACCAGAACTCACACTTTCTGCACATTTCAAATATCTTATCCTTTCATAAGGTCTATAGTATAGTGCATATGTGCTTCTCATGATCCTCCTTGGATTTAGAGTTCATTAGAATATCTTCAACAAAGAATACCATAAATTTGTTGAGGTAATATCTAAACACTCTTTTTATCAAGTCCATGATGATTTGGGGAGTATTAGTGAGCCTGAAAGGCATTACTATGAATTCATAGTTCTCATACCTTGTACGAAAAGTAGGCTTGGGGATATCCTCCTTCTTCACCCTTACTAAGTAATCTCCTAACTACAAATATGCCTTGGAGACGAATTGTGCTTCACGTAGCTGATCAAACAAGTAATCAATTATTTGTAGTGGATAATAGTTCATTATCGTAATTTTTTTGAGCTCTCGATAATCAATGCAAAGGAAAATTGACCCATCCTTCTTCATGACAAAGAGGGCTGGTGCACCCCATGGTGAAGCACTTGGTTATATAATCCCTTTATCCATATTCTCCTATAGTTGTTTCTTTATCTCCTCAATCTCATAAATAGACATTGTATATGGAGTATTGGATATTGGATTTTGCCGAGGTATATGATAAAATGAGAATTCAAAATATCTTATAGGAGGAAGACCATACAATTCATTATGAAACACTTCAGCGAATTCCATCACAAAATGCATGTCTTCAAGGATTGTTGTTTACATAGAATAAATAATCTGAGCTAGATACATGTGCTCATAGGGTAGTAATATAAACACTTGAGATTATGGTGATAAAGATGATTCATTATCCTCCATACAGTTGTATAGAATTTGGGGTAGATTTTCTCTCTAGAGATTTATTTACCTCCCATGAAAATTTCTGTTGGTTCTATATAAGGAATGCCAATCCATTCCAAAAAATGAATCAAATTCCACCAAAGGGAGTATGAAGAGGTTAACTGGGAATATCAGACCCCAAATATTGAAATGGGAGGAGTTATATTAATGGGATGAAATGATTTCCAAATTTTCCATTCTCCCCAACATCTTTATTTTAATTATTGGTGGTGGTGTTGGGATCGTTCTACTAAACATTTGGGTTATAAAAGAATGCATATAACTATGTGTGATAACCCTAACATTCAAATTTTTATTCTTGTTCTAATTTATCTGATATATACTTAGGGATGATTAATTCTAAACTGTTGAAACCATAAAGGGGAATAAAATGACCAAAATGGATAGCTTATAAATTACATTTATTTCCATAACTTATGAATTTATAGGCTTCAATCTATATTATACATGATATAATTTCCAACATATATTCATAGGGGTATTTTTATATTCCATTAATAATGGTTCATACTACAATTATGAATTTACCAAAGCATATCCCTAGGGGGTGTCATATCCAATTGTCCAACAAGGACTGTTTTTGGGAACTGATTCCCTAAAAAGTCTAGCTCAAAGCGGTGTTTTCAAGTTTTACCTCAAGATAAATCTATTCCAGAGTGCCTCTACCTTCTAGTATACAGACAGGTATATTTTCTTGATAAACCAATTACTCAATACTAACCAAAATTTAGGGGTGTTTTTTCACTTAGTCTTATCCCTAAGGATTTCTTTTGGGGTTCATAATCATAACCTTAGAAATACTAAACCTATCCTATAATACCAACTATAACAACCCTTATATTTATTACACACATAAAAATGAATTATTACTAAAATTATTTACATTATACCACATGGAAGATTGAGAGGTATAGTGTATTTGGGGATTAAGAACATTACATAACCACTTAAACTATGAAATACACATCATTATTGAAAACTTCTTTTACATAACCACACACATTCCTCCATACATAGCATTTCATGGGATAAGATGAGAACATTCATAAGAAAAGGGTGGGTTATAAATCCATGTAATTGAGTAAACAAGGAATAACATGAAGAATACAGTACATGTTAGGCAATAGGCATATCAATGGGGAAAAAGAGAAACATGAACCTAATTGGATGATATAGCATGGTTATCATAACATAGAAATGTGGCAACAACATTTAACAAGATATTTTCATTATCCAAGGCTCATTGCACATAGAGAAAGAGTAAAACCACATTTCACATGACCTATAATGAGTAAAGCCTCATTTAACTTGACGTATCATGATACTAATATTTACCCAATTTATTGGAGCACTATCAAGGATCTCCCCTATTAATCATTTCATTTAATGCATAAGCACGCCACAAAGATCATATAACATTAATTCATTAAACATATAATTTTTCCACGATAATGGAATGTAGAAATTTTTCCAAGAAACTCTATAATCAATATGGAAATAGGCATATAGGTGAATACCCTTTATAGAAAAAATTGTCATGGTATTCACTACATAATGACTTTGGCTTGGAAAATCGCAGTTCAATTTTAGTAGAATAACTACGTGACATAAGAATTCATAAATATGGGTGATGAGAGAGGAAGGGTTTTCTCATAATATTTACATGAAATTTAATCTAAGTGGGACATATAGATACTTGTCCTTACATATTTAATGTAATTTAGATTAATAATAAAAAATAATGTAAATGAGGAGATAGAAATAACTTACGGAATTTCAGCATGGTAACAGGTGTACATGGGAGGCATTAATGAGAGAGTAAAGGGGTCTCAGAATATTCACACATAAGATGGGAATCATAGGGAGGTTCAAAATCATTCTTAAAAATTTGTACTTGAAAATAAAATGGCATAACAATATAATGAAGTTTTGGATAAATTAGAAAGGAATAAATACCTTACCTAGAAGTATGATCCAAAGGATTAGGAGAGGCTTGAAAGAGTATTATTATGAGCATGGGTCTCATTAGGAGGATAATAGATAGATGATCAAAGAGTAAGGATGTTCTCCAAGGGTTTTGAGTGAAGAGAAGTCGGAGCATGGGTGGATTTATATAGGAAAAGAGTAGAATTCGTTTATATTTAGGGTTTGGACTCCACACATTAAACTAATCCTAACCACAAACCAACTCATCCTTTTTTCACATAAGATTTTCCAAAGGGGACTATAAAACATTATTTTATATGGACAATGGCCTAAAATTTTTAAATATTATGCTTTCTTATGTGGAGGTGAGTCACACTCTCAATGAAATTATTTTAAAAGTTAAAAAGTTTTATAAGTCTTGGAGGGTCCACTAAGGCACCATAAGATTAATAAAACAAATCTAAAATCACATTATTTTAATGTTAAAACATATATTGGCCTCAAAAAGATTTTATAGAATTTTATTCTATTACCAATGGGTCATTATGATGTCATAAAACACATTATATATTTAAACAGAATTTATTCTTTACCAAAAAATTAGACTATCTTAAAAAATTATGAAAAATAAACCGTTGGAAAATTTTGACATCCTGATTACAAAAATAATGTTCCTTTTATCTAAATAATTTTATAAATACATGAATTTTAGCTTTTAAAATACAAACCTATATTTATTGAAAATTCATGGGTTTTGACAAAAACAGTTTTCAAATGTTAATAAAAATTATAGTTGTATTCATAAACTTTATACCATCATTAATATTTAATAAAATTAAATTTATTAGTAATAATTTATTAAAATTTTATTTAATTCCAAAAAAATTCATTAATTCATTAAAATAAATTTCTTAATTGAAATTTAATTAAAAAATATAATTTATGCTTTAAAAAATATTTACAAAGTAACAATAATAAAATGAATATATATTATTTATTCTATACAAAAATAATCCACATAATCATAATATTAGGGTATTATTACATAACCCCTTATAACACCAACATATGTCTTAAGGGTAAGGTGTGCGATGGTGAAAGACTCTTAGGGTGGCTCGTATAACATCGCTTGGGTGGTAATCTCTATCATCTTCCACTTCTTTTGTAGGTAGTTTCATTCGAGCTAAATTTGTTGATTCTCATCTTGGCTTGGTTAAGAGCGAAACCCAGTGATGCCACCTCCATTCTATGCTCCAAAAATGGGATTCATATGGAATAATTCTATTGGATGAGGACATCGCTTCCTTTATCTGAGTAAATAGGATTTGTTAAAGCCCTATATTTATAGTAATCATGTGGTCACTGTTAAATGGATATATTAGCAATGACATCAATTCTTAATAGTATTTTAAAATCCAAAAACATAAAACTAAAGAAGTGAATATGTTTTATATAACCATTTTATATAATAAGACATTAAAATAGATCAAGATAAATTTTCATTAATAAATGTTTGGGTCATTACTGATACTACATTAAGGGGACTTTAAAATGATTCATATTTGGAAATGTAGGTCATCTGTAAAAATAAATGATGAAGTATTTTGAAGAAGAGAGATAATTATACTAGTATGGGGAAGGTTACACAGAATGAACCCCACAAACATAAACGATTCAAGTGTAAGAGAAAGTTTTTATGCTAATCAAAAACCAAATTTATGTGTTAATGATGATGATCAATGTTAATTACATATTAAATCCAATGAAAAAGGGAAATATCATGTAATCACTATTGGCGATGTAGAGTTTGACAATGAAGTGGTGGACTGATTGAGTGTTTATGTAATGGAATTCGTGAATAATTCTATAGAATTAATTTTATGGTATTACAGAGTAATGAAACATCTAATTATTAGTCCACATTAGTTTTTTCATAAGCATTTAAGAGCATATACTAAATGGTACTGGTAAAAATTTAATGTTATTGAGGTGGTAAGGTGTTATTTTGGGAAAACACATGATTAAGGGAAGGATAACCCTTGATATGTACATGATATTGGGGAAATGACTTATATAGATGATTGATTATGATATAATAAATGAGATAATATTGATTTTAATAGGAATAATAAAATGATCTTTTTTGATATCATGGAATGAGTTTATTGAAATCGTGATTTATGGTCTGAGGAAAGAGTTAATTGTTGAAAGAAGTTATATTTTCCCTGATGTTTTATGGTAATTCAAGTTATTACCATTTTCAGGAGAATAAATTAAAATGGTATTGACATGTTTGGTGTCTGAAAATTATGATCTACATCAAGTTGATTAGATGATTAATTATGATCTTATTTCTGAATGTTAGTTACCTAATTTTTAATATTTTGGATTTTAATAATTTGAAAGGATTACATGCGTAACAATTTATGAAATTTTTTAAATTTTAATTTGGATTTGGGTTTGTTCATAATTTTTGTATACATATTAGATAACTATAGATAAACATTTCTTTTGTGATAAATTCCTACGGAACAACTTATAATTCTATTTATAGACCTCTTGATCGACTAATACTCTTAGAATGAAAAATTAAAATTTATTTCTTGGAATAATAGATGAAGTGGAAATTTCTAATTTCACATAAAAGGGTGATATTTTGATAAAGTTATGTAAGTGTATCTTCTCATGAAAATTATTCCACATTAGGAAAGGGTCATGAAATAAAATGGTTTCTCTTTATCATAATTTTTAATGATATCGATGAACTTTTTCTAGCCTCTTTTTGTAGTGGATTTCTGATTGTTATCTTTCTCAAAACTACGTTATATATCACTCCTAATCACAATATGATAGTTAAATTTCTCATCCATGTCCATGTTTTCAGTTCACACATATTCTATCCAATTTCAAAACATAGTTATGAGTTACATTGGGTAACTTTTATGTTTCCAACTTTCCCCTTTTAAAGGGAATTTTCTATTTATTTTTACAATGTGGGAAGATTAATGAATTAAATAACACTGAATAAATCTAAGGGAGTAATTAATATCAAGGGGGTAAAAGGTAACACAATGAGATTTTGTGAAATAATATTTTAATCAAAAAAATTTAATATTTTCTCTATTATTCATTTTAACAAACATTAAATATATCTTGTGTTGTATGAAAAGACACAAATATTCTTTCTTTGTATACAACCGATAGCCATGGTTTCTCTAAAAACAACACATATATTATCTTGTGGTACATACGACACAATTATTGGCTTTTGTTACACATAATTACAAGTTCTTTCTGTAGCTTGTGTTGCATGCAATAACATGTTTTTTTCAAACTGCATTAAATTATTAATATTGGGATTAAAATATTATTATAGTTACCATCTATCTTTTGTAGTTTTGTATTACAAATAATATTAACAAAATAAAGAAACTATTATTCAAAAATGTAAACAAAATTAACCCTTTGGTCTTCAATTAGCCATAAATTATATTAAGAACTATTTTAAACTAAAGAAATTAATTTTCTATCAAAACTATTTCCCATGTTCAATCACCATTTTAATTAAATAAATTAATCAGAACACTATTGGAGAATTTTTTCTAAAAAATATTTATATTACATATTCATTAAATTATTTTTACACTCACCGAATATATTTTATATTCGTGATATCAAAATAAATGTAATTTTATGAATAAAATATTGTATTTTCATATGGGTAATTTTAACGCTTTTTAATAAAAACCCCTTGTAAAATCAATTTTTTGGAACATTTATAATTTATATATTATAAAATATAATTTTTTATTAAAAAATGGTTATCAAAATTTTTTTGATTAAATTTTTTGTATTTTCTGTAATACGTTTAGTTTTTTATGATTATTGAAACAATAAAAATTTTAACTGAATACTATATTTTCTTCTAACTTTTTATATACTTTAGCAATGATTTAAATTTTTTAAAGAATAATTAGTAAATTTAAACATATATTAATCCAATTTATTTCATTTTAACCACTTTTAAATTCAAATTCGGTATAAAATGATTTCAATCTATTGGACTTTCTTCACATTAAAACCCCATTTTGTCATTCTATAAATGGAATTGGATTTAAATAAATTTTAGCTGATGATCTGATTATAATTAATAAAAATTGACTCCATATTTTGAATCATAAGGTCAAAATTTTGTATATATTCCCCTTTTGGTTTTACACATTATGAATAATAACTTTGGTAAATATAGTTACCATGGTAAAGGGAAAGGTTTGTTAATTTAGGTTGCAAATAAAGTGATAAGGATTAAAAAATCAATGAAAAAATTAAGATATGATTTTTAATGAATTTAATTTTACCATTAACAAATGATATTATATAATGAATAATTCATCCCATAGTTTTTCATGATAATGAGTTCAATATTATAAAAATCAAAGGTAGTGACAAAAATGTTGCACTCTTACTATTAAAAAGTATAATATTTTTATTATGTGGCTTAAAAGAATATATCCTAGACTAAATGTATTATTGTAAAATATTAGATGATTATCTACATAATAGAAGTTTATTTTCATGTTTTAATGAAGAAATAAATATCATTAATAATTACACAATTATGATGTAGTAATTATTCTATTAATAGAAAACTAAATTATGTGATATTAAAAATACTTAAAATAATATAATTTGATTCACATATGGTGATAAAAAAATAAATAGGTCAATACGAAATATTTTTAGATTATACATTAATGTTATCTAT
The DNA here is from genome assembly GCA_963277665.1 of Viscum album. Classification (NCBI taxonomy): domain Eukaryota; kingdom Viridiplantae; phylum Streptophyta; class Magnoliopsida; order Santalales; family Viscaceae; genus Viscum; species Viscum album. Next base: position 712,692,485 of record OY728162.1, read on the forward strand.
ATGATCTTGCTATATTTATTTTCTTAAGATCGATATAATGGATAGTGTCAAAATTGACAGTAATGAGATTTTATGAAAAAAAAATATTTTATTTAATTATTCTAAAATTATTAAAATTATGAATTAATAAAAAGGGATTAAATTATGTTATAAAATATAATAAATTTACCATTTATGGTTAAACTTAGATGTTATAAGTAAAAATATCACAATTTTAATAAAAAATGTCTTCACCAGAGTAAAAAATAAAATAAGTTAATTAAATATTAATAAACAAATAAAATGTTCAAAATTACAGTAAAAATCGTAAAAAATATACTTTTTTATGTTGTTACCACCCTATCAAAAATTATCTTCTAATACATTTCCATTATATAGTTTTTAATTTATATTTTATTTATTATAAGATAATATTCTGTGAAATTTTAAAAGTGACCTCACCTTTATTATATAAGGACACCACGCCCCTCATCTCAGTTCACCATTTTGATCTTTATAACTCAAAAAACATATAACAAATTATATTCTATGCTTCAATAACCACATTCTATTTGTTTTTTTAATCCTAAATGACCAACTATAATGTTATTTAGTCGGGATTTAAATAAGCTGTTTCAAAGAAGAGGTAATCCTTTTAACGTATTAGTCTCTCTTTTCTACTTTTCCATAACTCATATAATTATCTGATATATAATAAAATAATAATAAAATAATTATTAATTAGATAAAAATTAGCAATTATTGTTAACACACAATTATATATCCAAATTTACATCAAACAAGAAGTGAATGTATAGCTTGTGCGTACATATCACTTATCGTCACCACGTAGAGATACAACTGATTTTCTGTAACCATCTTTTATGAGTGTAAATTATTATGTTTATATGGTTAATATATTATATTTATTACATAAATATACTTGTTAAATTATAATACCTTATCAACCATTTACTACTAAATATTTTAGTAAATGATAATGTTGCTCAGGCATACGTATGGATGACTTTATCCATGATGGTCATGAGATCCATTTTTCATATATAAATATCACATTGGGGTAATAAGGACGAATTTTATTAATATATAAGATATATATAACATAATAATAATTATATCCTTTTAATGTCTCATATAATTCTCTTTATTTAATCCAAAAATAAAATGAAAACAACGTTCATGCATATGTACAACATACAATCTCCATGTATGTTGTATTTTATTTTCTATTCCCAACATTTATGAATCAAACTAAATAATATATATATATATATATTATTTATGTCATGGTTTTCATTTAATAGATGATGAAATAATGATCCCAGAAATAGGACCACAAATAAGAAGTAAAAACATGTACGAAAGTCAATTCAACTATTAGGAGATACTTATCTTCAATAGGGAATTATTAATAAATGAGTAATATAATGTTATAAGTAAATCATATTTGATGTTATATAATATGAATTTGGTTTTATGGAAAATTTATAATAAAATTTTATTTATTATACAGGTGGTTTTAACTTGTATGAAGGAAGTGAAGAGTTAAGGTATGCGAATTCATCTTCATATCAATTCATTGAGGCATTTCTTAATGATATGCACCGTTACTATTTTGTATAGTGTATATAGAAAACCGTTTAATAATATATATAAAAATTGTATCTATTATCTTTTTTAAAAATGTGAAATTGTTATTATAATTTCATATGCCTTGTGATTTAAATATTTAAAAGTTGTATGAGAATGTTTGATTTAAAAATCTATATTTAAAATATTTAATGATTGAATTTCAAAAACATTTCCTACATGATATTATTTATATGTTTTACTATATAAAATAAATATTAATGAATTATTTTTCTTATTATTAATTTAATTAAATTATTTTTAAAAAAGGAAACTTTTTATATTATTTATCTAGAATATTTTGATAAATGACAAATGGAATGTTTTATTCTAGCATATATGATGAAAATGGATTTTTTTCCACCATGAATATTATTTAATTTATTGATATCTTTAAAAGAGTACATGTTTTAGTAAATGAAATTTCATATTTCCCTTCCTATTTGGAAATTTTGGTATTGATTGTTTTCCCAATGAATAGTGAATTTTGTATTGAACAATGAATATTGAAAGAAAAAGGTCTTTTAATTTCTTAGTTTGATTAACATATCATTATAAAAGTTTATTTAAAAATTATTAAATTTACTATTCATATTATATTTCATGGACATTATAAATGATTATGGTTCTTAGAAAGTTTCATGTGATCCCATTATAACTGAGAAGATGGGAGCACCATGAAACTAATGATGAGTTCCAAAAAATGTTTTTTTGTAAAAAATATATAGTAAATCGATTAAATTCTAGAGTGAATGAATTTTGTGTTGAGTAAGAATTATTAGTAGGAAGTGATGTGACATAAAAATATTATATAGGGTGATTGATATGATTTAGTAATATGAAACTACTATTTTAGTAATAAGCACATAGAAGGGATTGAAGAGGATGACTTCATGGTGCTTCTGGAAATCAATATTTGTTAATCATTATGGCTTTGAATTATAATGAATAAATCCAATGTCATAAATGTTGGACATGAATGTATAAGTAGTTAAATTATTGTTTATGTGTAAGAATATCTTACTACTGATTGGTGAAATAATATATAGTAGTCTTGAAGATCTTTTTCAGTTTAATTTATGAAACCCATTGTAAACTGTTGGGGGACAGTATAGAGAACACATTGAAGAGATTTTAATACCTATAAGAATATAAAATTGGACTTTTCTAGAGATATATTATTTTATTCAAATGAATCATATATTTAATATATATTTCATGTACTTAACAAAAACAAAAAATTATCATGTACACACCTTGGGACTAAACCTTGTAAAAATCCATAAGTGATTTATTATACATTAATTTTGTTTCATATGGGTAAGGGTGGGAATTTAATAGAAGATTGGATCAATGTTATTAACTATCCAGAATCGTTACTTTAAAAAAATATTATAAAAATAACTATCATATATTTAGTCCCCCTCTAATATAGAAATTATCCATTACCAGGACACATCAATAAGTATTAGAAATATATAGTATTCCTTTGATGATCCAATCCTAACTAAAGTTAAAAATTGAAATTTTGAATTCAATTATCAATATATGTGTTCCAATATGTTGTGGAAATAATTATCATGTATGGAATAATATGATGATATTTTTTCATACTTATTAATGAGTACATGAAATGTATGACCCATTGGTAGGTTTTAATCTTGTTATAGAAGGTTCCCATAAGCCATTTGTAGAAAAATTGAATATGGATTTTGATAAAAAGGAAATGAATGAAATTGTGAGGTGAATATCCAAAAGGGTTCATTACATTGTTATGGGACTCCAAGCATCTTGTGAAGTATGGGATAATCTAGATTAAACTTTTAAAAAAAATTTCTAGTAGAACGAATCCAAAGTACATATTTAGTATTAAATTTTTGATGATATTAGCATTTTATATTATTTGTCCAGGGAAAATTTGACAACTCATATCTTTAATACTACCTAATTTATGATTTCATAAACATATATACACTTAATACACCCCCAAATGATTATGGGGCATAATTTAATTGGGTAATTTGGTATGTAGAATAACAACATTGAACAAATATATAAAGATGTAAACTAAAACATTAATTTTTTCCATTTAATATGAAATGGTGTGACACATCTTGCATGGCAGATCACCACCTAATAGATAGACTAAAACCACTCACTTCTCAACATTAACTATATCACTACTCATATTTTTCCTGAAGCAAACACGTTTTCTAATGGCCCTTCTAACCAGGGAGTCAATCAAGATATTACCTTACTCGATGATCTTCCATCTGATTTACTCCCCATTCCATTAATATGTTTCCATCATTTAGATTATTTTAACCACTTTATATTATTATAATAATTGTGCTTTGGTTTTATGTCCATGGAACCATCCTCTTCTATAGATCATTCCCCCAACTGTCCTCAATCTTCTAAAACCACATTAAAATACCTCTGGGAGAACATATGAAAGTGGTGATATATATATCCCAATAAGGTAATAACCAAATAAGAACATAAATAAAGTAATTAGTGTAATTGAATTAAAATTTAGTGTTAATTTATGATGGGTGTGAATCAAAAACATGAACATATAATCATGATATAAAATGTTAACCCATGGGAAACATCGGAATATGGATGAAAAAAAACATGACATCATAAAAATAATCCAAGTATTAGCATAATGAAATTAAAACATAGTTTTTATAGAATATGGTATTGTGAAAAATACATATGACATGATGAGATAAAACAATTACCCATTTAATAATAGGGCTATATAATTTTGGGCCCACCTATCACATTCATATGTTGTACATGTAAAATTCTAACGCATATAACATACACATATGAATTTTTTAATCTACTTTAATCCAATATTCATTGATTTTGTGTAAAAAAAACTGATGTACCAATTAAATTATGTATTTTAACATTTATTCTAATACATTTGATTAGAAATGGAAATTATTATTCACTGCACCACAGTTAGCCTTGAAAAAATTACAGGATAATTTTGGCAGCATAACATGGGTACATAATGATCATGTAAGGGTTTAATTAATGTGAAAGTGGTTTATTAAAAAAGTTACATAATAATTATATTAATATATATATGTAAAAACACATACTAATTGGGAAATTTTTTAATAAACCAATATCAAATAAATATAGCTCTTGAATTAAGTAGAAAGTGAGAAGATTTTGTACCTTTATAGGGCACTTATAGAAGCTCTTGAGGAGTTTATTAAGACATTGGAGACACCAAGGGATGATTTTTTAGTGGTATGGTATGTGTAAATTTATGGTATAAGGGTTTTGAGTGGATACGAGTCTGAGATTGGTTATTTTTTATAGAAAAAGAGATAAGAATAGTTTATTAATATCCAAACATAGGTTTTGGACTATATATGATAACTTAATCTAAACCACAAACCATCCCATGGATTTTTAACATTTATTATAACAAATATGTGTTATTTTAATTAATTTATATATCAATAAATTGAACTCATTTAAATAATTCCCTTGTTGATGTAGAAGTGAGTGTTTTTTTTAAATAATTATTTTCAAAAACCTAAAATATAATATTGCTTTTGGAGGATTATGTATGGTTTTGTTAAAATAAAAAAGTAAAATTATAAAAAAATTATATTAAATTGGAAACATAATTATGATATTGGGTACTCTTTATATTATTTATTATAACAAAGTTTTTGTTTTATGATGTCATATTACAAACTATATAATTATACCATATTTAATAATTAACCAAAAATTAATCTATCTTAGAAAAGTATTAAAAATTCACCATTGGATAATTTCACCATAATTATTTATTAAATAAAATATATTTTATCAAAATAATTATCTAAATATGATAATTTAAATTATTATATCCAATATCCCTATTTATTGAAAAATATTTGTTTTTTTTCAATAAAAGATTTCTGACCCATTTCAATGTAACTTATGACTTTGTATAAGTGAACAACTATTTTATAGATAAAAAATATTATTTTAATAAAATATTTCATTAAGATAACATTTATTTCAAAAATGAATTAATTTAAAAAAAAATTGTTGAAAAAATTTATTTCCAAAAAATTAATATTTGAGTATTTAAGTACTAAAATATAATTTTTATCAATATAATTATTTAATAAATTTTATAGTTAAAATAAAAAAATATAAATATAATGATTAGTTTAATAAAATAAAATATGAAATTCAATATTGTTGTGGTATTGATATATAACCCATTATTACACCAGTATACACCCTACAGGTAAGGTGCGCACCAATAACACTTTCATGTGCTATTTTAATGAACATGGTTTGGGAAATGTTTTTGATAATCTTGATCAGGCACTATAACTAGTTTTCCTAATGGTTTTTTTATTGAATATTTTCAAGGTATGTGTCGAGTGAAACTCCCAATGATGTTATCACCCTCAGACGATATGATAAATTGGATTTATAGGGTACAACACAACTGGGAGAGGGAATCACTTTTTTCATCTCTGTCTACTGGATTGATCATAACCTCCATTATAAAAAAATCATAATCATGACAATAAAATGATTTTATTATCAATGATGATGATTTGTAAATATCATTTCAATATAACATGATTTATCTTATAATGGTCCTAAATATCTAATGTTGAAATTTTGTATTCCATTATTTAATATGGAATTTATTTATTTGAAAATAGAATTTCTTTTATAAAACATCAGTTCATTACTTACTTCCCCCACACCCTAGTGAAATTTTATCCTTAAAATTATTATTTTATACTCTAAAATTGATTAGGGTACTTATATTTCAATTTCACATATGGTTCCTAGGTTTCATCCTCAAATTGTTATTCCACCACAATACACTATCCAGGTGAGTTATCTTGTTTCATATATCCTAGTATCTACGATTAAATATCTTCATCAAATTATCCTCATATAAATTATCATTCTAAAATTGTACCACCTATGTATTTAGTAAATTTTATGGGTCTAATATGTACTTCTTGAATATGGATTCATATAACACATCATGTACATGACATAGTTTTGATGGGAATACTAGTTGATGTGCCATGGATTTCATGAAATCATGTATATCAAAGGGAATGATTTATCATGGAAAAATATTTCCCATCCTCTCAAAGAATAAGAAATTATTTCAAGGTTATATGAGAAGGAAAATTATATCCAAAAGGAAAAACCATTTATCAAATAAATAATAAACATCACATTTTTGCTGTTTATTTTTTTTAATTCTTGTGATGTTGAATGGATTGAATTTTTAGTTTAATGAAATAATGTCAGTACCCATTCCGAACAATAGTGTGGTCCCTACATCTCATCCAAATCACATACTCAATGTGATCAATATAATATAAAGAATTTTTCATTTCCTGACTTGCTTCCATTAAATTTTATTAATTACTAAATGTGGACTGAGAAGGGGGTGAGTACAACCCAGTATGTCCGCATGAATTATATAATAAGAGAGATCCATTCAAATAATATTTTATACTGAATTAAATGTGACTGCCAATTGAAGACAAAAATCTAAACATGTTTCACAATTAAACATTAATCAGTGGACCATATTTCCCTTTTTATTTTAGAGTGACACCCAATCACACAATCCTCTTTCAGTCATGTTGAAATTATATGTGACCAAAAAAATAATGGATTAATTTTTTTTAAAATGGATAATTCATTATTCCATTAAACTACATATTCTGATGTAAACCAATTCATTTACCCAAATCCTAATAATAGGAATTAGTTCCCATAACACCATGTCTGAACCCTAGCCATGAATTGAAAGTGTTGTTTCAATTATATCAAGTCAAGGATTCAGAATATCATTTATATCCATCAAAAATCAATGAACTGGAGTATTGTGTAAAAAATACATAACCAAGGGTGGGATCTATCGTGTCTTTCATCTCTAACAATTTCATTGATTCAAATTTTAGAGGTCCCAAACCACTTGGACTTGTTTACACATTATAATATCATGGGTACACCTTAATCCATTCACCATTCTTCAAATGTTATAACTAATTAATCCTCATTAACCAATTTCAAAAGATAAACCATTTAACAATTATTCAATATGAATATGTCATCATTGGTTCTCTAAATCAATTTAACAATTACATTAAAATTTATTTTTCCATTTACCCTTTATTAAAAATCATTATAGAAATAAATTAGTGTTAAAATTCAATAAAACAACCCCATATGTCTTGATGACTTTCCAAAATGATAAGCTAAAATGGATTGATTACTAAAACCATTTAGTTAAAAAAAGTAATATTAATCTCACCATTTTCATGGAATTAACATAACCCATGGGTGCCTAAATCATAGTGATATATTCATTAAGAGACCTGATTTTAAAAATGAGAGGTCTATAATTCCATTTTATGGCCTAATTTAAATATCCTAGATAAAAAATTATCTATTAGTGAAGTGAAATGAAACAACCACATACACATGAAAAACATCAAGACAATGAAATAATGCTTTCAAATCACATGCCACGAGCTCACAAAAAACTCTCCCATGACATTGGACCTAGACTTGAGATAAACAAAAACTAATTCTAAATAAAATAACATGCTGAAAAATGGTTTGGTTTAGGAACATTTAATTAAGAAGAAAAACTACACAATGAAACATCCTTGAATTAGATAAAATTGTACATATAATATTATTGAAGAACAAATTCACCATAAATGGAACCATAAATGTCTAGGAATTGAAGGATATTATACCATGTAGGAATAGATATCCCTTGGTTCACAACCATGCATGACAGGAATGAAATGATGAAAAATTTTGGGTTATATCATATAATTTTGGGGAGATCAAAAATTTTAAATTCTCACTTTTAAAGGGTCACGTGGTTTGGCTGCTTGATTTAGAAAACTGTGCGCTAAACATGTGGTCCCATCTATCCAAAAGGAGGAATGAGGCACATATTTTACAAGGGACCCCACACCTTATTTAAAAATTATGGAGCCCATGTTGATAGATCTGTCCAATGAAACATTATTTTCACCCTCCTATTGCATGTTTTCAAAATTTTCCTCCACCCTTATCTTGTGAACTTAGTTCAAGTGCATGGCTATTACTGAACATGTTACAACCCTGAAAGTTAATCATTATAACCAATTTTCTAATTATTTATGTCCTAAACCCCATGGAAACTCCCAAGATGTTCCCTTTTCATGGGAGGAATTCAATTTAACAATTTAAACGGGGTTAACGTAATATTTAAAAAACTTACTAATTAAAAGTTCAGATTCATAAAAACTCCCATATAATTTCAAATGATCCTAGGTTGTTCTCCCAAGAGTTAATAATATTATTAGGTAAAAATATTAGTCTACTATGACTATATATCATATTCTCTTTCCCAAGTGTCCTCTTTATCACTTTTATGCTTCCAATCAACTAAGACAAAAAACATGATATTACACTATAAAACGTTCTCATTTTGACCCACAATACGAATCATATGTACCATGATGATTGAAGACACCTCCATATTAACATAATCAATATCAATCACATGATACAGGTAGAGGTAATACTTCCCAATCATTGACAAAAAACATCATTCCTACAACATTACCACTATGAAAGAGTCAACCAATATGCTATAAATCATGTCCTCTCCACAATAATGAATTTCCCAATAAATCAAGGATCTAAATTTACAATTATTTAATCAAACGATGACTCAATCTTGGTGAATCCTAACGGAACATATATTCACTAACTAAAAACCAAAAAGGTTGATAACATACACTAGTGTATGGCTTATTTCTACTCTGTGTCATATCCACATGTATTTGGATCAACTGAATGAGCTCTAGAATATCTAGCTAAAAAATCATTACTAGGAACTCCAATTGTCTTGATTTCATACATTAGTATGGAGATATACAAGTTCTATAATATATATCCCGTTTTGAAACCAAATGAAAAGTATCATGATGGATATTTTTTTTGGAAAACACCAAGAGAACAATGTTCTTCTCCAATGGAACTCAATGGTCAAGAACACATGATATTTGTACGTCCTCACATATTTATAATGTTTTGATTTCCCATTTGTCTTTGGATGAAAATATATTCCAAAACATATATAAGTAAAATGTTTTATTTACAACCCTTTCTTGAAATGGAATTTAAAAATCAGATATCTATAAGAAAGAATGCTCCAAGGAAGCTTGAAAAAACATACCATATATAGATCATAAAAAACCAACTAGTTAATGGTGAATGTATCTTGAATATGTATGAAATAGGACACCTTTTTCAACTAATATGTAATCACACTCATCACTTCAATGTCACAAGGCTTATAGGGAATACATTCTCCAACATCTACTAGTGCATTATCCTACTTCCATTAAAGAGTTGGAAATGAAAAAAAATTCCAATAAGGTTGAATATGATTTTCCTTCACCTACTAACTTGTGTATCATCATGTCAAAAAACCTATAATGACCTTTTTAATTCATATCAATCAATATTGTCTAAGGGTTTTGTGGTAAATTTTAGTTAACCCAAGGTGTACCACCCACTCCAGAGAATGAAACTCACTAATTAGATCATCCCACATATAATTAGTCACAAAACTGTTTCCATGTGTTCAAATAATATAATCATCATTCATGGTCAAATTATGAGGGAACTCCCCACATTCAAGGATTTATCTCAACACTTAGAACTCTACGCTCTCATACATCCTCCCCTTTACCCAATCTATTAGGGAGAGAGAAATAATTAATGACATGAGTTTCTTCCATTCCTACACCTCCCGAAATCCCTTTTGAATATTATAAAAAAAATATCATTAATTTACACTTATAAATAGACTCATGAACTATCTCTATTTGTGTCTTCTGACTCAATGTATCAGTAACATTACTCCCATTCCCTAGAGTAAATAATAGTTCAGAGTCTAAGAAATGTATATAATAAACCCATATCCACTATAAGAGATTTAAATCTTACCGATATATGAAATATATTATGAACTTATGATATGTATATACCATAAACATCTCCCCGATGAGGTTTTGCTACTATCATTTTAATGAAAATACCATTATAGTTAAATCAATATTACACGTATGGTAGTTTAATAAATATGACCTGAACTATTGTGATCCATATTTTATGAATAAATCTCCAAAATTAAATGCTAATCCAAATCCAATCCCAGATATATATAATAAATGGTACAATACCCATATAGTTTATGTTAAATTAGAATCAATACATTTCTCAAAGGCATCTTACACTCTGGGAAATCATTATCACATGCTAAATACCATTTAATCATTATAACCTTCTTGGTTCGTCTATATATAAGAGATACTATGTAAGAAAGTTTCCTGATGAACCTTCATGAATAACTACCTAGTCCTAGAAATATTTGGATATTAAAAATATTTTTTAGCTTCTTCTATGAAACAACTTCTTGAACATTCTCAGGGTCCACTAATAAACACTCCCTGAAGTTTATTTGATGTAAGAAAAGTACCATATCAATCAAAAAATGACCCATAGATATTTTGGAATATATCATATGATCTGTCAGTGTACCCAAGACCAAGTAATGATATCTTTCATGGTCATTGGGTTTTTATGACCACACCAAGATCTCATCCGTGATGAAAACTATGAAATGAACCATGTATGAGTGAAATATTTGGTTCTTCAAATCCATAAACATAGAATGAATTTTTGTTAAAGAAAAATTCTTTTAAATGAACTCATTCAAACCATACATGGTTGTAAAAGTTTGCATTTGTATTTCATAATCTCTCTTCCTTACCTGTTGGTACACTAATCTCATATCAACCATAGAAAACCCCTAAAAACCACTTATATAAGAATTTTTTTTTATCAAAACATGATGTTCTATTTCAATTCATAATCATCATCCAGTTCAACTCTCAGAAATGGACACAAACAGACAACTAATTATCTAACATTAGTAGGATTCTATGTAGGGAGTTGACATGTAGCTCTACTCTATCCTTGTTTATATTTCTCATGTGCTGCACTACTCTACTGATATAGGATCTCTAATCCCGTAGTTCCTTTTTCCCCACTACATACAATGTATCTAATAGAACTGTATCTTCAATACTAATACGGCGCACCAGGTCCCTTATCATTAGTATGCATCGGCTTAGATCCATCAACAACTATCAGTTGAGGGTTCTTATTGAACTTATATAGATGTTCATACTAAAAAACATATTGTCACTCCATCGGTGGCCGAAATCCCAAAATTCTCATGTGAAATCTCATTCCACAATGATATAAAATAACTTCAACACTTCCAAGAGAACATGATCATCTCCCTTGCTTTATCTGTTTGCTAACACCTTGGTGAACACTCTAATAAAATTACTTTATACCATATGTGTAAGTACCACTATATATACCAATTGATATTTTCTATGCACCACTATAATCCTTCATTAGGTTCCCCTAAAAAATGAGACCCAGATTCATCACCTTACCCATATTTTCTAGATGCAGTATATTCACCTAGGACTTGATCTCACATCTAGGTCTATAAAAACAAATCACTGAAGTTGTATCATCAAATACTAAATAGAAAATACACTTACAAGTTACTTACGTAGATATAAAATACAATCACCCATATATTCCCCTGGTTCAACAATATAATATCTACTACACAATATTTCCTTAGGGTATTAGGGAAAAAATTTCTGGAATTTTTCCTTGAAGTCTTACCATTCCATATTATCCAATTGTTCAGAATGAACCTGAATATTCTATAAGTGCATCATTGTTTTGGGCAACATGTATGATGAAATCTGGACCATCTTATATGGATGATTCTCTAGGTGATCTAGAATATTCTCACTAGACTCAATCTCTAACTCTTATGCCTCTAGTCAACCATATTTGGAAAATATTAGATGTTACAATAACTGAAACTCTCATGGAATATCAAATGTACATAGAGATTCCTATGTAGAATCTCACTCCATAAAATACATAAATAAATATATTCTATCACAGAATTATGCTTTCTCCCTATCATCTAGAACCGAGATTGGATTTGGTCTCACTACCATTGGGGAATTCATGGAGATATCCTCATGTTTCCCTACTAAAAACCATTAGTTGTGTGGAATATTTCTATAATTCAAACCAAACAATAATGAACACATATCATTTGATTTCATATATAATCATGTGAGTGGTCCGAACTATCCACAAAAGGTAACTCCATATACACTATCCCAATGGATACAACCATAATATCATCCAAACCCTATACTATCCTCTACATGGATCAAGGAAAACTTAATGTAAAAAAACATACATAATTGTCAAACATCCATTTGAATTATTTTATATATTTTAGGTTGTAATTATAAAATTAAACAATTTAATAATCATTAATAAGAACTTATACCTGCAAAATAATTAAAAAATAATCCCTTTTTAATTTTGTACACCCTACCCATAACATGCTTCCCATGCATATAACTAATGTATGTTATGTCAGAAATATATAGGTGTTCTTAAATTGTTTTACTCATGCAAAAAAATTACTACTTATTAAACCACAAGAGAAATATCAATAAAAATAATTTCAAAAGACATTTGTATCACCTTATCTAAAATAACATCCAATTATAAAAACTAAATAATAAGAAAATTATTCACAACATAGGAACATCAATTTCCCATCACACATAGATTAGATACACCCATGATGCTTCGGCGGTGGAATAGTGGTGAAGTGTTAAGTTCAAAAATAAATGGTGTACAGTTAGGATTAGGGTTTGATTCCTGGGAGCCACTATTGGGGAAATTCCCACCTCCCAAGTACCACTCGTCTTGTCGGTTTATTCGGTGTCTCACTAGGTGGGATAAATTGGTGTACTTCACCTGGATGATGGATATCTGTGTCAATCCTTCATAGATCAAGCGGTTATCTCAAGAGATGCACTATTATCTCAACTGAAAATATCCTTCCCAGTTGAGGCATTATGACCATTTCATTGGGATGCACGTTCCTTCGAGTGGAAGCTTTTGAAAGTCCACTCATGTGGAATCTGTTTAAAAAAATGATAGATCAGATACTCCCATGCACAAGTTTGTTACCATGGCCTGACACATCCATATAATCTTTCTACCTTCTTAAAAAAATAATATGATTGAAAATAAAGATTTCTATAATAACAATTTGAAACTTATTGGCCATGGTTTCTATAGATGGTGCCCCGATCCAGAGTTGTACCAGATATTTAGGACACATCCCCATATTCAAGGTTCCGTTTAATAACAACTATAGAATATTGAGGTAAGTGGGTAGATAATATTCTCTTTAATAGAGAAATTAAAAGGTAAAAAAGGAAAATTATAAGAAATTAATATTGATCAATAACTTACAATATCAACAAATAGAATTAAAATACCAAAACTGGGAAAATACCCACAAACCATATATGTGAACATTTCATATCATAAAAATCTCATGTACAAAAAAACTCCCAAATTAAGATATAATGAAAATTACAAAAATCAAGCCAGACTCCAGTTTGTTATCCTTATCCAAGCTTCATACCATGTATAAAATCCTTGAACATAGGGACTTTGGCCTTATCCTAATATACAACCATGAGATCTCTTCAGCTACCAAAGGAAACATGCAAAATGTGTGAGTATAACCTAGTAGGTGGCCACTATCAGATTTTAATGAAACATGTTGTCTAATAACATTATATGTCTAACTATATATCAACACTAATCAATGTAGAAAATGTTAACCAGTTTCACATTTAAAAATTTATCAATCATATATATGTCTACTTTGATTTTACCATGACACCAAAACCCACTAACCTTCTTTGAACGTGCTGAAAGACTATTCCATCAATAAAAAATTGGAAAAAATTTCTTTTTAACAACAATTTTTATTAATTAATCATGACAATTACACACAATTTGGTGCACCAATCCATTTACCCATATTATTAAAATATGTATTATTATCCATATCACCATTTTTAAATATTTTGAAAGAATCCAAAACATCATTTCCATCATATCATGTAAGGGAATCCTAAAAACATGTGTATCCATCCTAAATATTGGTTCAGATTAATAAGTCAAAATCCAACACATGGGGGATCTGACATGTCATTTATTTCTAATCATTTTATTAATTAATATTTCACAAGGTCTAACAACCTTTTTCATTTCAGTGCATTACAATATCAATGGATCACCTCTTTCGATTCACCATTTTTCAGCTGATTTAAAAAATTCAATATATTTAACCATGTTCAATAAATAACCCATTTTACTATTGATTTATATTAAAAAATCATCATTGTTTCATTAAATCTATTTAACAAAATATTAAAACCCATATAACTGTTTAATCATTATTATTTATCATTCATGTATTACATATATATTTTAATTCATGAAAACATCCCTTATATTAATATAACATGCCCAATTGTCAAAAATGATTGTTTTATCATAAAAACCCTCTTTTTCAATAATTATAATTCCTCATACAATTTTAAAGGGTTTAGAACACTCCTTTTGTGTCCTTAAACATGAGTATATAATAATTAAATTTATTGATGTGGATTATGAGAGTTATAGAATTCCATTTAATGGAAAAAATTATTATCATAGTAAAGAAAACATTTATTTATCATGGAAACAAAATTACTCAGCCACATACTCATGAATAACATAAATACTATCTAAGAAATCTTTTAGGCAACCCACATTATGATTTTAGGCAAACAGACACTCTTAATTTTTCATTTAGTGAATCTAAAATAACTACAAGCACCCAATATATGAACATTCATAAAAAAGTGTGGTTTATTGTATTTGGAAGAATCTGAATAACTAGTCAAAGAATCTATCATAAAATATGAAAATGAGAACTCATGACTTACCCTAATCATCAATTTGTAGTAGTCAAAAATCCAAATGCTTATGAATTTGAAGTGATATATCCTTGGAATAGGGTAGATATTAGAGTTCTCATCTTATCTTAATAGGGGTTAAATGAGGAATAAACTCACTTTAGAATAAAAAAACATTTGGAGGGAAAATTTTAAATTTTACACTTTTTAACGGCTCCATGGTTTGGGCAAACAATTTGGATAACTGGGATCCAACTGTGTGGTCTCCTATATCTAGAGAGAGGGACATTAAACATGGTATTATGTGAAGCCCAAATGGTTTTCTATATATACATATACACTATTTTAACAATCCCCCTGCAATATTGATAAACTGTACACATCCTTTATTTAGGGTGCATGGTTCTAGATCACAGTTTGTACTAACTATGGACCATCCACTAGAGACCACATTTTCTCATTGTCCATCTTGAACCTCTCACACACTCCCAAAACCAATATTAATTTTATTAGAAATTCCATTACAAAATTTAAAGTTAATAAAGACATGATTTAAACAAATTCATTCATCGTAGAATATCATGATCATATAAAATCACATTTTTTTATAAATTACATGAACTTAGAATTTTAAATGTCCATGTTTGGTGAACACTCATATTTTATTGAATTAAAATTTCATAATAAATATTAGATTATATTTTTATCTAAAATCATCTATTACAATTAAATCATAAATAAATTTGTTATGTTAGTCAAAAAAATCAATACATATCATGGTTGGACCAATACATTGGAAAATCATATTGAAACAATTATAACTGTATTAAAATTAAAATAATGATAAAAATTGTGATGTATTTGAATATAAAATGACATGATATTATGCATGATAGATATTCGGATGCATTATTTTTCAATAATCCAAAATAAGTACAACGTTAAAAAAATATCCAACCACACATTTTTAGTATTAATTGTTTAAAAGTTGGTGGAGAATCATCCAAAAATAAATAAATGATCTTGTAGAAATGTTTTGAAATTTTTTTGTGATGTTTGTAGGTGTTGGGAAGTTATTATGTTGAATAGAAAATTAACCATGCAACAAAGTGCACCAATCATGCCATTACTGTCTTCCATATGGATTAAATATTTCTAATTAGTAATAAATATCGGGAAGACCATATCCCCAGTTTTATCCCATAGTTTTTCAATGAATCCTTTTTTCTAAATCAAATAGATGCATTAAATGTATATAATGAAGGACACATCAAAATTTTATTACATAATAGTAAATAGAATATAATAATGATACCATTATCATAGTTGGGTTGTTATGAAATTAGGTGTGACCTTAAGATAAAGAGTGAATTATTAGAAGAAAGGATAACCCTACTATATTGTGGGATGTGTTGTGTTATGAAGTCCATAGGTTTTGGATGTTTTTGTTGACTTGATTATATATCTATATAATTTCATTTACATAATGGTGCTATGAAAGAATATATATTCTAAATGACATGAATTTTGGAGTCTGATCCTTGATTCTTGAAAAATAAATACATTTTATTTTGATGATAATTTTAATGTTTTAAAGGTCTCAAGTCCAATATATTACCCAAGATTCAATATTTCAATATTATATAGATTTTTAATGGATTTGAAACCATTCAATATGACATAGACTGTAAGGATTAGTTTGGATGAATTTTCCCATCATTATTAAAACTAAATATAGATCACATGTATGGGAAACTTGCATTCTATCTTTTGATGGAAAATATATTGAAATATATAAAAGATTTGTATATTAGTGTTGTGATTATATTAATAGAGAATGGAAATTTAGATCATGTTGGAATGTAATGATGGTTATCTATTAATTTTTCTAGTTGGAATATCATGGTGATCTATCATATCAATAAATAAGGATCATATTCGTAAAAAAGTATTATTTAAATTCACATTCATAGATCTTGAAAGAATATGGATATAGTTGGATGTTATTATATTCAATTAACATGAGGATAAAATTGAGTTCTCTATCAAGGAGATGGTTAAAATCTTATATGTTTTGTGTGAACACATTAAAATTACAACTTATAAGGAATAGAAATAGAAATTTATTACGTTGAAGCATCACCATTTTTTATACCTTGTAAATAGCTATGATTCCCAATATATCATATTATCAATATGAGAGGGGGTAAATCAGGTGGGACTGTCTTTTGTCCATTAAATTCAACATAATTCCTTACTTACTTTATGTTGATATTACTTATTTCATCACTTTTGATATGTGAATATTATATGTGATACCACTCTATATTTCTCAGATACTATGAAAAATATAAAACTAAATATCAAATAAGGATTTTTAGAAGTTACAACCTCGATTTGAGAACCCAATCCTATTTGTGTTTAAAATTTCCAAGTACACTGATTTTCTACTATTATATCCATCAATTGGTAAATGTGGTGTGGGAAGGAATCACCCATAACCCAAATGCATCATTATATAACACATGTGAATGAACATTATAATATATATTAAAATTTCCAACCTGAAGGATAAAATGTATTTTTATACTTTAAATATAATTTATTTAGGTATTTTTATTCATTCTGGATGGAAAACTATATGCTACTGATCATACACTAATTATCTATGCATATTGGATAAACCTACTTCTTCAAGACAGAATATTAGATCCCACAATATAGTGTAATTTTTTTGTCAATAACATCTTTAAGTTGGTTCTGAACATCAATATGTCTTTCATATTCTATCCATGTAAATTTAATTTCTTTACTCAACTTCATTTGATCGTCGGGGTATCGTCTTTTCATCGTTATTCATAATATGATGCATTGGACTAATCAATTACTTTCATACAATAAAATATTTGTGAATGATCTAGTTGGAAACATCCACTTTCTTATATTTGTTCCCATCATTAGCATCTAACTACAAATTAGTCTACCCTTTTTATATTATCAAAATTTTTGACAATTTATTTGATTTGAAATCTATGAAATAGAAGTATCAAATTTGAATCACTTCAATAAAACACCTAAAATATCAGATTCAACATACCTCTATAAAAATAATAGAACCAATCTAATTTTCAAAATTTCCTAAAATATAGATATAATTTTGAACATCCCAATATACATATCAGAATCATCTCAATGTATTAACATTTAATATTTTTATGGATCATAATGAATGTTTTTTATTATATTCATCATAAAAAATACATTCAATGAAATTAAAAACCAAATTATTTAGGAAAATTTCTACTGGATATGATCTTTGGGAAAAAGATACCCAAAGGAAGTTTTTCGATGGAATTTGATATTCATCTTCATGAAATCCTCATTTGTCAAATTTTCATTTCAAATAATTCATTTGATGAATTAAAAAATATTACTCATGAAAATATATTCAAAAAATGTTCTCATAAAATTGTCTTAATAGTTATTTTATTAAAAGGTTTCTTGAAAATTTTCTACCAAAAAATTATCATCTAAAACTATTAATTCAGTAATGTTAAAATACAATAATAGAATATTTCATTGGAAAATTAGTAGGAAAAATTTATTCTTATAAAAATGTTCTTCAAAAAATGCTCTCCTATAACTCTTCTTCTATAATTGTAAATCTAGTGAAGTCATATGTAATATTCTAGAATTTTTTTTAAAAAAAATTATTTAAAGAATGTTATAATGTATTTGTTTTTATAAAATATTATTCTAAAAAGTAAAAATATCTAAATTTTATAATGGAAATTTACATTTAAAACTACTCTGTTTCTGTACTCGCATTTTCTTTTATGAAAAAATCAACCTTTTCCACACACAAAACTCTTTCCTGGACAAATTATTCTTTTTTGATAGATTAAATAAAAATAGTTTTAATACAGATTAACATTAAATAGTCATAACTGTTGACACTCTAAATATATTTGAAGAATAATTTGACATAATTATTTTGAAACATTAAGTGGTATGTGTTTCTCATTTTTTTTGCTTTTAGAGACAACTAATTTTTTGATACTGCTAGTAAAATTGTAATCATTGGTGGACTCCTAAAATCATTATGGAACCTCTTCACATAATTTAATACAATTCAGTTGACTTGGGATTCGTGAAATATGTTTTAGCATAATATTTGGAAGGATATTAGGCATATTATATTCTAAAAATCTTCCATTAATACTACCATAAATTCCTTTTCCATTTATAAGGAACAAACTCTCATTGTAATGTTATTTTCACCATTAATTGAACCAGAATAAATCATAAAAAAGTTTTCAATTTGTCATTTTGGTTTATCCTTCAAATCATTATAGTTTCTTCTAATCATGATATCTATAGATTCCGATTATTTCATCCTCCTTTAAATTTATTGTGAGTATCTTCATGTTGAATTATTTTATACATCATTAAAATTTTCTCCAGTAACTGAATTTAGGCTTACGAACTCTCCAACTCTGAGAACTTATTTTTTCAAATCCAGATGTTGTTGAGAGTGCTTATTTAACTTCTATTATAATTCCAATTTATATTAAAATCTAAAATCAAAAAATCATCTGATGTTTCATCTTCCACTATTCATTATTCTATTGATTTAATCTGATGGATTTATCCTACTAGAATATATTATTTCATAACACTCATAGGAATCTTGATCATATATAATTTCACGTAAAATATATATTGACATCTATTAAATTCAAAACCAAAAATACAACAACATTTGAATTATCTTATCATAGATTCTTATGTCTACCCTGTATATTTTTTTCTAATACAAATTTCATATTTAAATTAAATGAATTTATTTCCCCCTTATTAGTAATAAATTATTAAATTCTTTAATAAGTGTTTAATTTTCATTCCCTCTTGATGATCAAAATTTGATTCCACCTTTTTGAATTCTTGGGGTGAGGGAGGAACTTTATTAAACCTTTTTTTCGTCAACACATTTTATCCATTGAATTTAATATTAAATATTTATTTCTTAATAGAAGGATATCATCACTATTTTAAAAAAAATAAGACACAGATAAACTAAATATAAGCATACTAGTTCTATTAATTTTGTAGAAAACATGATTTATGAACTCAAACATTAATGCTTTCCATAATGAAAATAACTTTTAGTGGTTGTTTTATTTTTTTCACTAAAATTATGTTTCTAAATCCATATAAACTACCATATCAAACATGATTAAGAATTAAAATGAAGCTATGTCCACATTCTCAAGATACTTCTTAACTTTAAGTAAATAAATAAATTTTCCCATTTTATTTTTAACATTATTTAGTATGAATTAATGGGAAAATATATAAAATGTATTTCATAATTAAAAAGATCATCATTTATCTAAATAGTTAGAATCTATATCTTCATAATAATTCAAATATTGTACATAAAGAAATATTAATATTTAATCCACTTTATTTTCTTCATCCGTTCTTAGTGAAAAATTTTTTTGAAGGTTTTTTCATTTTTTTTATATAATGATCAATGAGTGAAGTAATACATTTATTTGAGGAAAACTACCCTAGATCTCATCATCTTAAACTCTTCGTTAAATTGAACATTATTACAGACGATCATAGAATGTGGTGGGTGACCCATTTTTCTAGTTACAAAATCATAATAAATAATTGTTTCTTAACCGAGAAAAACCATTGAAATCAACATTATTTGTGATCAATGTGCACCTTCACATTACAATCATTAATCCCCTTAGTAGAAATGGATTTCTATTCTTAAATATCACTTTAATTCTTTTTTAATTTATTATTAACATCATCAATCATAGAACTTTGACATCTATTATTTTATTCAATTTCGTAATTCATTCCTTACTCCAATTGATTGAGCATTAAAATATTTCTATCCTTTCAAATATTTCCAAAATTATTCTTATTTTATGAAAATGTTATAGTACAAGTATCTTATAATTATTTCTTTTGTTCTTTACCAACATATCATGTTTTATTAAACATAACATCAATGTTTATGAGTTTATAAGGCCATATTTACACTCCCACATAGATTTTATCATTGGGTATGTTACAATTTTTAAGTGATATCCAATGTAACAAAAATTCCTCATCCATGATGTTTTCCACCATTCCAATATGCTTTGGTATTTCTCAGATTTAACCACATGGTTAATTTAGATTTTTTATTATAACATTAATAATTATATCATGGTTGTATCATTCCATGATTTGGCTCTTCATTCCACATTAATGGAATCATTTATTGGTTGTGGAATGTTAATTTACATTATTCTTGGAAGAATTTTTCATTATATCTTCCATTTATTTACACCACATTATATATATATAGTCTATCATCCTTTTATTTTTTTTTAACTTTTGGGGCCTTCTTCTATATGATACATATGATTTATGATTGGTATAATTAATCTAGTACTCAAATTCATAATAAAATATTATTCCATAGTCTCCATTGATCTATTCATGATATTTAAATCCATTTAATTTCAATTTATATTCTTTGATTTCGGTACTTTAGTTTTTTCGTATCTAAATTTTCCTAAAAATTATATTGACTCTCTGATAATCTTACAGTTTTACATTTTTTAAAGTTAAAAAATTATTCCTATAATTGAAGGAATTATTCTCGTGTATTCTATAACACTGGTAATTTCAAAAAATTATTCTCTTCTACCACTAATTATAATTTCAGCAGGTGGAGGTTTCTTTGAAAACCTAATTCATACAAGCAATTTATTGGTAAATTCATCATTTCAAAATTTTTATTACACTGTATATTTTTTGGGTTTGTCCACATATTTCATCACCCTTTATTTTTAGGAACCAAATCGTAAATTATTTAATTTAGTTAAATTAAAATAAATATATTCATTATAACATGAGTTTACATTCTACTATAGATAATTGTAATATATAAATCTAATTAATTCATAATTATTCCATTACTATAATCTGACTCATATGAAGAAAAACTATATTTATAAATTTAAATAGTAGAAAATTCATCTGAATCCTTACATGATTGTACATATGGGACTTATATGTTTCAAAACATAATTTTGAAATCAACAAACATTAATATTATTGTCATTTTATACTATTTAAAAAATTTATTTTATCATCAAATTAAAATTTTATCAACCAAATCATTTCATCATGCATTTTTTTTATTTTCAAGGGTGTTTTAATGAACATTTATTCTTCTTTATTTGAAATCAAATTGAGAGTTATAGAATTTAATATAGAATTGAATTTCCAGGAAAACATATGAAAAAACATTCAATGTGTCATATTTCCCAAAAAAAACTTTTCAAATTATCAACTGTTATCAATAATTTTTCATTACAAAGATATAACGATTGTTATTTCACATCCATGATATTAATAATAGAATATACTTATTGTAAAATCATTTCTAATATATCTTCATCATCATTATGTTTGGATTATAGGAGTTATTTTTCATCCTATATACCCATGATCAATTAATGTATGTATTCTATGACTTCAGGAGGGAACATTCTAATGTAATTATTAATTTTATAGAAGAAATATTCAATGGTTTCAATAGAATTTTACTCATTATAGTAAGAACTATATCAGTGTTCTAAAAAATTTATTTTATTAGATCTAAAATAATATATGACATTCAACATTGTTTTAGTGTTGATTGACCATTATTCAACTAATGTAAAGAGGAATAATGTTCCATTAATTGAGAATCTTTATTATTCTATTTTTTTATTTTTATTCAATAATTAAATGGTTCCACAAACCAGAGTTCCTTACATTAAAATTATATATGGTATAAATTCATTATCATTTATGAAAATATTTCTTCAGATTTCAAAAAGTTTATCTTCAAACAAATCAATAGAAAAAAACTAGGACATAAAATTGTAGATCCAAATAGAGGGAACCCACTTTGATAACAATTAATAGTTTTTGTGGTATATGCAGTAGCTCTAATATGGTGGAGAGTTAACCCAAGGTAGAAAAAATTAACCAATTATATTAAACTTATATTTGAACTCCCTTAATGAAAATTGAACATTTATAATCAGTTAGAATATAAGATAATGATTTATGATCCCTCACCACTTTTCCATTGTGATTTTAACATAATGTAATATAATTACCACAAAGGGTTTTTTATTTCTTTTCCCTAAATGTGAGAACATTATACTAGTGGTAAAAAATAACATGTAAAATATATTATTCACAATAGCATGAGTTATACATTACATGTGGTATTGGAAAGAATCACACATAACCTAAACACTTCAATAAATAATAGTTCCATATAGTATTCAACCTAGAGGATAAAATGGAGTTGTTTATACTGTTACCATAAGTAAATTAATTCTCAACAAATATTGTGGATGAAACATTTACGTTCTATTATAATCTAGTGAAATTATATTCATGTCATCTAATCAACCTTTAAGAATATTGAACATCCAAAGCACCCACTACTTTGAACATCAAATTTTTAAACATCCATAAGATGGATTTTAACATCAGTCCTCCATATTCAATCTGATCACTTAAATTTAGTGACCTTATATGATATATTTTGATCTTAAATTTATAGTCTTATCAATTTTTTTTGGAAAAATATGATTCGGAATTCTCTAGAACATTGACTAAAATAGATATTTCATAAATTCTATCATTTGAAACGTAGACTCTCAAATATGCCTTCTTGTCATGATCATCTAGATCTAAATTTGTATACCCATTTTTATGATATGATTTATAATAGTAATTGTGACTTGAAATAAATGAACTTCATTTACCAATATGGAATGCATTTAATTAGCCTCTTAAAATCTATGAGCCATGAAAAATCTACAAAATATATGTTAAAAAATAAATTTTTAAATAAACCAACTAAATTTATTTAAAATCTGATCATCCATTCCATGATATTTTTAAATTCTAATTTGAATCAAAATATTATCCTATGGTAATAAATTGAATGAAATTTTGGACAATTATTTTTATTGTTCTTCAAAAAAATATGATTTCATTAATATAAAAAACACTCTTTTTCTAGAAAGGTACTTATTGAAATGTTATTTTATAAATTTTTATTCATAAATAAATTTCCCTATGATGTGATAAATCATACTATTGAAATATTAAAATGGGAAAATGGTCTTAAAAAATTGGTCTTTAGGTGATGTCATAAATATTCATCTGGAAATATTCTTCTAAAAAAATCACCTCAAACTGTTCTTTAATTCAATTTGTAAATATTATTCATGAAATTTTCTCTATTAAAAGGATCTTTCCAAATTACTATTCAGTGATGTCATATTTCTTCTTCTGGAAATTTTCTTCTCAAATTGAACTTCTAAAAATTTCCTTTTTGAAATATTCTTCTAAAAATATTCTTCCAAAAAATTTCTAGTGAAATTATTGTTCTACTGGAGTAATTATAATTCTAATGAGAATTTTCATTTTCAAATTTTCATTTAAAATTTTTATATTGTAAATGTTCTTCTAAAATCATTCTATAAGGGATTTCAATTTTCTACATCCGAAATTATAATATTTTTTACATTTAGAAAAATCATTCATCAAGAATCTCCACTTTTTTAGATTTTATAATGAAACCTAGATTCTATCATGAATATCAATAAGTAGTAATGATTTTGGAAATTTTTATGACTAGTTAAGAAACATAAAACTTCCTTCATCTAAAAAATTTATTTATATAGTTTATTGGTTGATTCTTCCAGATACATTCAACAAAAGACTATAAATACTACAAAAATTATTTTTTTAACTTATAAAGTTAATTTTTCAAATATCCTTCTAGAATATAATTATATACATACAAATTGTTTGGTAGTTTTGGTTTATCATATTACTATATAATATAAAATTTCAGAGATTATTCAACATATTATGTTAAATAAATATTTCAGTGGTGTTTCCCTACTTAAGATTCCAATTTTTATTGTAGAAACACCATTTTTGTGTTTAAGGTCACCTTTTATTCCTCCAGAATAAATCATAGTGTCTTTATGATTTTTTAATTTCATCAATAATTTTAACCAGTATATATTCTTCTATGTCAGTGACCTAAGTGTTTATGAATTGAATCTTTTTCCACGAGTACATCGATTGTCGTCTAGTTGACTTATTTATGCCAAAATTACCACAGTTCATTAATATTATCATATGATAATTCTAACTACCAAACTAATAGAATATAAATCATTAATTCCAAATGTATTTTAAGTAATACATCTTCTTTTTTCACTATTTGTTACTATTTTAATGATATTCTAAAAAAAATTTATGTTTCATCTTATAGTGTTCTTTATTACAAATATTACACACAATATTATTCTCCATTGGGAATACATAATTCTAGGATACCCAATGTAATCTAAAAATTAATTATCCACCTTATAAATTAAATTTATATTATCTAATTAATTAAAAAATATATATAACACCAACACCATTATCATCCCATGGGATCTTTAGTAGTCTAGTACACATGAACAATGAAAAAAACATGTGTCTATATTTTTCAATTTTTACAAGGAAATATATATTTCAGGGGTATAAGAGTGATTCAAAAAATTGTGGAATCAAATAATTAGTTTAGGTCATTTTATATCGATATACCTTAATTTTATCCCCTCTCATGGTATATTTATTACAGTGGATTAATAAGTTTAATTAAATAGGAAGTTTAATTTTGGGGAAGTATTCTCACATTGATGGAAAAAAAATGTCTAGTAATCCCCAAGGGACATCAATATTTTGTGGAAATAATTCATAAATATGTTTGAATCAGATGAAATCATAATGTGGATCATTTTTCTTAGGTATTTATATGGATACCATCATGGAAATATCATTTCACTTAATGATAATATATTTATACAAAAGATATCATTTAGAACTGAATGTAAATACCCATAGAATAAACACATTAGTGGGATATTTTTGTTAAAAATTCATGAAGAACATAATATCATATAAATCTTCATACATCATGTGGAAAATGTTTCGGAACATTTATGGAGGTGAATCAAATGTATGTGAGGCTAAATTTAAGATTCTTTGTAAAAAGTACAAAAACATTAGGATTCTTTAAAATTAATCTATTAATTATTTTTTTGATTGGATGAAAATAAATTATGAGGACATTTTAAAAATTGATGAAATTCTAAATGATATGAACATCATAAAGGTAATTTTTAGAGGATTTTCATTTTAATTTTATCGAAATGTTTTTTTCTTGATTGAAATGATCTAATGGTGGTTTTTGGGATAGTATTAATACCAAATTCATTGTATATGAAATGAGAAACAATAAAAATTATTATATTGAAATTTAAAAATATTATTATCTGGGGATTAAAGTTTTTTAAAAGATCATGGGTAATGAAAATCATAATGAAAATCATGTTGATTAATTCATTCCATTTATTTCCTCAAATATGAATAGGAGAATATAAATGTTTAATGGGAAAATTTTAAATGAATTCTTTTTGGATGTAAATATATGTCACCTCACTGAAAAATTTCTGAATATGCTCCATGATAATGAGTAAGATGAACCACCATAATAAATTATGTACATATGGGAAATGAAAGTGTTTAGTCAAAAAAAATTCTTCCTGAAAAATAAATTTTTCTATAAAATGATGTTATCTTAGATGAAACTAATTTAGTGGAAATTTGGGACTATAAATACCTTAGTGAATAATTAATCGTTAATTTCATTGTTAAATATAAAATTGGGGAAAAATGAAGGAGAATAATTTGATGTTAAGGGAAGAGTATACTTTAATGTGAAGCTAGAGGCCATACCTGAAGAAAAAGTTTTTTTGATGGACAAAATAATAAGGAATAATAGTTTAGACTAAGATTATAAATTTTACAAGAAGTAGTGATAAGGAGAAAATTAAAAATTAAGAACAATATTTAATACTAAATTATATAAATCTAAATGTATAATATAATGTTAATGAGTAAAAACTCAATAATTAAGAGTATTATCAATAATCCATGGTTTGACTAACTCATCCAATGAGTGTCATAAACATTTTAGATAGTGAAATAGAAATCATTGCATTCTATTGAATAGTGGTGTAATGAGAAGGACTCTTGAATCCCATGATTGAATTAGGTAATTGTTTATCAAGTTAAATTATGAAACAAAAGGAAAATCCAAGATAAATAAAACAATATTAGTGTATTTTATTAAGAAACAATGGTATTATAATTAATATTAATTTTTTTTAGGGAACTATTAAAAAAAATAGTGATCATGGACAAATAAAATATATAAAATCTCAGTCGACGGAGAATGATTGATTTTTGTGATGCCTAAAAATCTAGAAACTGTATAAAATAATTAATTAAAATATAGAAAAATACAACATAATGCAGATGTTATTTTTATTTAAAAATACGGAATGAATAATACATATTTTCCTAAGAAAATTGGTTCTTCAAGGAACAATATTAATAGAGGTGAAAGAATAGAAATTCAATTACCCAAGACTTTTTAGGGTATTTGGTTTTTGTGTAATAGATACAAATGGAAAGAAATTAATTTCTCATCACAAATGTAATCTAGATTTATATGGGATTCTCAAAGTTTAAATTTTTAGTAATAAAATGAAATTATGAGTATGTTGAAAATGAAAATAAAATTTTCATCTTGGAATGATGATGTTAATACATCATGCCTTGAGACGAAATATTCATACATTCCACAAAATTATGTGAATAAGTATATATATATATATCAATAAAAATATATGAATGAAAAAATAATTAACTAATATTAAATTTCATGAATTCAATAATAATTGTTTTCTTATTCATAAAATAATCATTATAGGTTCTAATATTCCACTTTTCCTCTATATAAGAAAAGATAACAACAAATGAGTTATAAAATTTGACCATTCAATCCTAGGGGAAGTAAAACATTCTTCTTTATTTGGTCCACTCTTGTGATCAATGAAACTCACTACATGTTATTATTAATATTATCATCATAAAATATTATTATTATTATATGAAATACTTAAGTAATTCTGTAATTTGATGTATTTTTTCATATTCCACTTTTCTCAACTAACTTACAATGATGGTACAAAGTGGTTTGTAGCAATGAAAAATAAATCCCATTCTTATGTTTTCATTAATTATATTATAATAATGATTTTATAATTTAATTTATCATAAAACCCTTAATTTACTCAAAATATTATCTATAATTAACAAAAAATAGTTCTTATGGGTATGGAAATTTATGAGAAGATAAATGTGGATTTCAGTGTTAAAAACCATCATACAACCTACCACCATCCACAAGAGATGTTGTTGGACAGTGTGAGGGAAACAAGTGGCACCCCTCGAGCACCATTGGTGCTATATTATCCCTACCGAACTACATCATGTTTCATGAATCATGTCAACAGTTTAATTGAAATAGGATGAATTCAATATTTCTAGTTCAATGAATGTTCATCTTGATCCCAAGATGCTAATTTGGAGACATGGGAATCAATCTAATTAAAATGTCTAAAAAACCTAGATTCAAGGGGATCCCACTTGGATGGACAGTCCAGTTGGGATTAAATGTGATCATTTTGATCATATATCTTTTTTATGCCATGGTCGTTACCATGTACATCCCAATGTATGATATATGTGGATTGGAAGGTTTTTATTTTAAAATGGTTGTGTTACAACATTTCACACCACCTTCATGAATATTGGTAGGGTAAACATTGATAAATCTAAGTCATCCACACACTGATTGAAGTGTTATAGTTTCATCACCAATATCATCTTAATGAGTGTGTTCTGCTCCCAAATACCACCTCTAATAGTAGAATTATTCAAATATGATAATATACAATTATACATAACTTTATTAGTATATTTATATCATCATGTTGATAAAAAACATGATTATTAGCTAATAAGTGCACTATTAAAGAACCAGTTCTGTAGATAAGTGTAAATGGGTGAATGTACCTTTTTACTATAATATCTAAACCATATATGGGGTTAATATAAAATTGATTGGATTAGATTATAACTAGAATTACATATCAACATATATATGTTGTTCATGGTGATTCGTAATAGGTTTTATTTAATAATAATGTTATAGGTCCAAATTAAATGATTTTCTCTCATTAGAATATATCTAGAATTATAGGTCATAATTTTGAAAATCTGTTTTAATTAAATATATTTATAGATATTGAATTTTCAATTAGATTATTGGATTATCATTATGTTTTTTGGCATCAGATTATAGAGATAATTTTTAATGTTCTATTATAATCTAATGATTTTAGTGAAATTAATTTATTAGATTATGACCAATCGACTACCAATATTTACTTCACTGTATCTTATTTGAAATACATTAATATCATTTTGAAATTATTCTATTTAAATAATGAAAAAAGAAGATAGTATTCTGAGTGAATAATTTTATAAACAATTATTCATGTCATGAACCAACCTGGGTCAACTCTGAACCAGTCACCCGAGCCGGCCCTCAGCATGGACCGAGGGGAGTTCCTGATACCCACGGGCTGGAAACTACTTTCAGGCATCAAAATATAATCATGGGGAACTATTTTTCCTATAAAAAAAAGATAACCAAATAAATAATTATTGATGATGATGAAATAAAACAAACAGCAGAAAGAAAATAAATGTACATACCTCATTGTGACCCATCAGGTTACCACCAAACTCAGAACAAAATCTGCCCCAACATTGAGAAGCTGAATCAGAACCCTAAACAAGAAACTCAACCTAAAACTGGAAATATATAATAGGAGTGAGAACTGAGATACTCAGTAGGGATCCTAGAAATGAGCCAAATAATCCATGCATTTTACTATTCCGAAATAGTCAAATAATACTATATTGAACTATAATAATAAAAATAATGTTTTCATATTTACAATGTATTTTTAAAACTAACAATCACAATTCCATTTCCCTAATAATTCAAATACAAGGAAAATAAAACAAAAGACAGGCCCACACAAACTTTTCGAAAACAGAAACTTTGAAATCCAATTTAAAACCAACAATACCCATAAAAAATTTCCATAAAAACACCAAAACCTAGTTCGGGGGTATGATTCCTCACACAGCAAGGGAAATGTTACTAATAGTTCTCATCCCAATGGATCATAGAAAACCTAGGAACTCAAAGTAAGAACAGAACGTACTATACATGTGACTCATCCTAAAGGCATGCCTACACTTGATGAAATCATAAATCCCTAACGCCCGACTTCCTCCCTACCTATCTTGGTCGAGGGGCATAATCTCATTGAAATAATAATAACAAAACATCTCTCTGTTATGGCTACTATCCAGTGTGTAATCTAAACAAGTGCATCAATCATTCCCAGTAAATCCCCTTGCTATGCTATGTTTTTGTGCTATGTTCACATAGAGGTGTTCCACACATTCAAATAAAAAGCCATATATATATATATATAATCAGGAATGTGTCACAATTTGGTACCCCTCCACCCCCTGACCACCTCAAGGTTAGTACAATGCATTAAAATAAATATCTCAAAAGGAGCACCATACCAAGGACCCTCCTGTCACATGATCGACAGATAAGGAAAATGGCCTAACCAAGAAGGTGTTTTCCAAACATACAGTTTCGAAGATTCCAAACAGGCTTCATACAATGGACACATATCAAACCTTTTGTAAACAACCAATCTAAAATTCCAAACGGGCTTTAGCTTTACAATGCTCGTCCTTTTATCAAAACATTTATTAACCAATTCAAAAACAACCACGAATAACATCTTAATACCAAAGTGTACAAAAGCCCCATAAATCAAACATTTACCAAAACATGACCAAGTTCAATTTAATTCATGTTAAAACAAAAACACAAAAGAAGGTTCCAAATAGGCTTCAGCTTCCACTTTCACCCAAACACACCCCAAAAAACCAAAACCCCTTCCATTTTCCAAAAACATATCATAGCATGATTCCATGACCAACCAGTCCAAACCAAGAAGAAAACACTAAAATCAAACAAATCATTTGAACTCAAATTTAATAAATACACACTTTGTTTTCAACCCAAAAACACCCATATCACTTAATTATAAAATACCACACATGTTCATAAACCAAAAGCTCATTTTTAGGGAAACACTAAACCATAACCAGGGAAATCACCACATTTCACACAAAAAATACAAAACATGTTTCAAACCAATTTAACAAAACATATATATCAAAAAAATCCCACCCAAATATCCAAATTCATCCAAAAAGAACAAGTGGCAGTTTAAAAAACCTAAGGAATTGTAACCATGGCATAAACCAAGATTCATGTAAAACCATATATTTAACAACACTAAAAAACTTTATAACACCACAAAAAGAATTAAATAGGTACCATGGGGATGTGTATAAAGATAATAAATTAATGAAAACATCATGAATTAAGGACAAGTAATGAAAATGAAATGCAAAGATTTTCCTACCTCATGGAAGTCAATCCAAAACATTCTAACTCAATCAACATCTCGCTCGCATGTAAGGATGCACTTCCATGTATATATACATATATACACATTTTAAACTGATGCACGTGTTTCAAGCACCATGAGGGAAAAGGTATAGAATCCCACCTTTTTATCACATAATCTTTCATTACATTTTACAAAAAACGAGGATCTTTAAAAATTTGTGTCTTGGAAACCAGGAACCTAAAAAAAACATAAAACATTCTTCTTAAACACTTTAAAGTATTCTCCTTATGTTCATCCTAGGTTCATTACTGCATCTCATAACCTGGGGACATACATCAAAATAAAGGGTGAGCATAAGGCCTAGTAAGGGAAACAATGTGAAACATTTAACATGAGAACTTGAGATACATCAACAATGTCATGAAAAAGAACTTTAAGGCATGACAAAGAAATCATGAGGCATATCGTAATAAAAATAACATATTTCATAAATTGAAGATGTGGATACAATATTTAATATTGAAAATCATTTCTGTTTCACCAAGGTCCATCCCCAAGGTGTCGTTAAAAATTACCAAGGTTATTCACCAAGGTGTCTTTAAAAATAGTCTTCTCTAGAGATTAAGTCTTTACCCAATGCATTAGAGCGCTATCAGGGTGCACCCTTAACATGTATTTATTATCATGTGAGCCACATATATCATCATCAATAATTTCATAAACAACCCATATAGAATAAAAGGAATTGATTTCATTTCATAATCATAACGTTTTAAAAACTACTTTAAAGACATGATCTTTGTGTCACTTTAAAACCCACAGAAAAGGAAGGTGGGTCTCATTTATGTAAATCCTATAATTTAAAATAGAACATTTTTGTATATATGTGAATACCCATAGAGAAGATAGAGTTTTGAGTATTCAATTAATAAAATAAAAGAACCTTAGAAAAAGAGAGATACATTTTGAGACGGAAATTCTGCAGCATAACGGCTATGTTTCGGGGTTTTAGAAAACATTGAAAGGAGAGGGGAAATGGGTAAAACATTCATAAATGACCCATAAAATAGTAGAGGGATATAATATAAGGGATTTAAGAACATGGTAATGAAATTTGAAAGATATACCATATGAAATGAAGAATATGAAAGGAATACAAAAATAAGATTTCTTTTATGAAAATTCGGCAGCCTAATGGTGTCACTTAAACTTCAACAAAAATGAATTGATGAGATAAAATATGGTCTCTATTCATATGAACATAAAATATCAGTATGATAGATATATAGATCATACCCTGGCATAATAAAAATTAATTTGAAAGACGTTACATGAAAGTAGAACTTTGAAAAAGGAGAAAGGTGAACGAATCCCTTAAAAATTCGGGAGCCTAACGGCGTCACTTAAACTTCAACAAAAATGAATTGACGAGATCAAATAGGGTCTCTAATAATATGAAAATAAATTATCAGTATGATAGATATAGATATCATACCCCAAAATAATAAAAAGGAACTTGAAAGACTTGACATGAAACTAGAACATGAAAACGAGAAGGGTGAAAGAACCACTTAAAAATTCGGCAACCTAACGACGCCACTTAAAACTTTAAAATACAGAATTGAAGAGATAATATGGGGTATCTTTTCATATGATCATTAAATATCTGTATGACAGATATAGAGATCATACCACAAAATAATAAAAATTAACATGAAATACTTTACATGAAAATAGATCTTGAAAAATGAGAAGGGAGAAAGAATCCGTTATAAATATTTCGGCAGCCTAACGGTGCCACTTAAACATTCATAAAAATAAATAATGAGAGTAATAGGGGATTTATCATTATATGAACATGAAAAAGGAAGTAAGAGGAATATAAAAGAACAACCTCCAACATAGGAACATAGAGCATAAAAGAAATGACTTAAAAGAGAGTATTTGAAAAGAAATAGAGAGTTTGGATCCCTTACCTTAAAACGTATCTCTTAAAACTCAATGTTTGGGACCTTGAGGGCTTGGGGACACCTTGGGAGGACTCCTTGTGAGGTAATGAGACCATGGCTTCATTGAGGGAGAGTTGGGAGTCGAATGGATGAGAGGATGGCTTGGTATTTATAGGGAAAGTGAGGGGACAAGGCATTAATGGCCAAGGGACACCTCATTGGTGGTTTTGGCAAAACCATGGGCTTGCCCATGATATTTTCCCATGGTATTGGCCACTTGGGACAACTCATACCTTATCTTAATATTCATAATTTGACCATTTTTATTACATAGTTAATACATCATTTAATGATGTCATTAAACACCTGTAAATTAAAAACTGTATTTTCACTACTCATCGAAAATTCAACTTTCTCAGAAAAAACCCAAAATTTCACCTTAACCAAATATCAATGCTCTAATTTCAAAAATTTACTCCATTTTTTAAAAATAATTTTCTAAATATTTTTAATTTAATTTTTAAATAAATACACTTTTCACCGAAAATTCAGTTTTTCCAGAAAAATCCCCAAAAATTACCTTAACATAATATCGATGCTCTGAGTTCAAAAATGAAATCCATTTTATAAAAATATTTTTATAAATATTTTTAATTTAATTTTTAATTAAAAACACTATTCACCAGAAAAAACTAATACTTGACTAATAATTTATGAACCCGTTATTTAACCATTTTTTGAATCACATTACTTAAGCAAGGTGCCTATATTATATTAATGCTTTATTTAAGTGAGATTACTAATCCATTTGGTCACATTACTAATCCTAAGCATAAAATCACTATTCATAATTTACTAATCATCAAAAATTAAGTTGATCTTATTATACTCTAAATTTTATATTGAACATAATTATAGAAGACCATTTTTTGAAAATCATTACACATTTTTAATTATTTATGGTTTACATAAACAATTTTTTAAAATATCCTTTCTCTAAAATTCACCAAAAAATATGCATACTATATTTATCCGGACATTTGATAATTCATAAACTTCATCATAAGAATAAATAAAAAAATTTATTTAAAACAAAGGATTACACAATGTAGTTACAGTCTCCTAACATAGCCCCTTATCAGACCATCATAGAACCTAAGTGTAAGGTGTGCTAAGGTGAGAGAATCCGAGGGAGGCTCGACCAACATCGCACGATTAGTAATTTCTATCAGTTTGAACTTCTCGCGAAGGAGATTCTGTTCTAGCTTCATACGATGAAGTTCGGCTTTGGTTTGGTCCAGAGCAAAGCCCATTGGTGCTACCTCCTTCCCAAGTTCTGTTAGATGGGCTTCGATCGGTCCAAGACTACTGGGTGAGGCCATAAAATCTTCTTTCTATTAATTAACCAAGATCACTTGTATTTAGAGACAAATATCAAAATGTTTAGTTTTCAGCGGTCATATTTACCAATGGTCATATAACAGTCAAAACCCAACAGTCTCATTTTAATAATACTCATGTTATCCAATGAAACAGTTTTGTTGAGTATAAAAAAAATAAACAACAAAAAAAATTAGGAAACAAGATTTATTAAAATTTTTGGGTCGTTAAAATCTTACCCCTTATGAAATTGCGTCCTCACAATTTTTAAAAATTGGTTTTGAAATTTCATTCAATGTCCCACACCAGAAAAGGAGTCAGTAAAACTATTACATTAAAAGAAAGAAAGGGGAGTAAAAGGTCACCCGAGTTAACCCATATTAGGATCCCATGTAGGAAAATATGGATATGGAAGAAAAAACAAAGGGTCAAGTTATGAGGGAGAGTGATAGAAAACATGATTAGGAGAAAGTTAACAAGAAGAAAATCACAATATTATGATGGGTCAAACGGTATTTGATTTCCTAGTAGAAAACGTTAATAGACAACATTTTTTGTTTTTTGTTCCTTTTCATAGTTTTGAGGAATTCATTTACTATGTAGAATAAAAACATAAGGAAATATACCTACCTTCAACTAGATTTTAATCCTTTAATAAGTTTCTACCAAAACTAGTCTTTTCTCCAAAAGAAGAGCATTCAACAACACTTGGTCTCATCAAAAGCACAAGAATAATATTCTAGAGAATCACGTATTCCATAAAAGAAAAACTATCTATCTTTAAACATTTATCCCAAAATAGAAAGGGTAAGATAAAACAACTCTTGAAAAAGAAATAATCCCATAGGAAGAGAAACTACTTTCAAATCATCAAAGTTCCATGGTACTACCCAGAGTTCATCATAGACCATTCTGTAAATAATTGTCCTTAAAATTTTTCAAAATAACCCAAACTAATATTGAAACCCTAATACAAG
This sequence comes from Viscum album, assembly GCA_963277665.1. Classification (NCBI taxonomy): domain Eukaryota; kingdom Viridiplantae; phylum Streptophyta; class Magnoliopsida; order Santalales; family Viscaceae; genus Viscum; species Viscum album. Next base: position 712,728,973 of record OY728162.1, read on the forward strand.
AAGGACTTGATAACATAGTCTTCCAAGATAAACTTTATCGTTCATCTCCAAACAACATCAACCACTCTTAACATCTTATAACAAAAGTAACTAACCTAAACATATTTTCCCCAGATAGGTCAATCATTTCCATAAGTAACCTATAATACCATAAGTTCACCTTAAATTCATCGATTCTTCAAAATATAATTCAATATTTACTCCTCAAAGAAAATACTGTATTAATATATTTACCTCGATCAAATAGGGTTCCCAAAATAGTGAACATCTTCCAAAATAATAATCATCTTTTAATCCCCTAATCATATCTGTCATATTAATACGGTAATCATCACATTTCTTATCACATTGGTTGTTGGGACATGTTATTCCATTTCCCGCCATTAACTAAGGAAATAAAGTACAATTAGGGGCTTAAATACTTTGCCAATAATCATTAAAAGGGAACTTAAAGCATAGAAGGATAAACTTGTAGAAGAAAAGTATACCCTAACTTATGATCCCCTAGGTCCCAATCTTGGTTATCCATGATAATATATTCTTATGTGAATCTTTATTTTATTTTATCTTTGTTCCTTTAATAATGGTTCATACTAAGCTTATGAATATACCAAAGCATATCCCTCGGGAGTGTCATAAACAAGAGTTCAGCAAGCCCCGTTGTCGTGTACCAGTTCTCGTTCGAGTCTAGCTCAAAGCGGTGTTTTCAGGTTTTACCCCTATGTACATCTATGCCAGAGCCACCTCTACCTGCTCGTATCCAGACAAAGATGTATTTTCTTGGCAACCCCTTACTCAAAATAGATCTTGAAAAATGAGAAAGGAGAACGAATCCGTTACAAATATTTCGGCAGCCTAACGGCGCCACTTAAACATTCATAAAACGAAATAATGAGAGTAAGAGGGGATCTATCATTATAGGAACATGAAAAGGGAAGTAAGATTAATATAATAGAACATCTTCCAACATAAGAAAATGGATCATAAAATAAATGACTTAAAAGAGTGTATTTGAAAAGAAAGAGAGAGTTTAGATCCCTTACCTTAAAAGGTATCTCTTAAAACTCAATGGTTGGGACCTTGATGGCTTGGGGGCACCTTGGGAGGACTCCGTGGGAGGTAATGAGACCAGATCTTTGTTGGGAGATAGTTGGGATTCGAATGGATGAGAGGATGGCCTGGTATTTATAGGGAAAGTGAGGGGACAAGGCATTAATGGCCAAGGGACACCTCATTGGTGGTTTTGGAAAAATCATGGGCTTGTCCATGGTATTTGCCCATGGTATTGGACACTTGGGACACTTCATACCTTATCTTACTATTCATAAGTCGACCATATTGATTACATACTTAATACATCATTTAATGATGTCATTAAACACCCGTAACTTAAAAACTGTATTTTCACTATTCATCAAAAATTCAACTTTCTCAGAAAAAACCCAAAATTTCACCTTAACCAAATATCAATGTTCTAATTTCAAAAATGAACTCCATTTTATAAAAATAATTTTTTAAATATTTTTAATTTAATTTTTAAATAAATACACTATTCACCGAAAATTCATTTTTTTCAGAAAAATTCCCAAAAATTACGTTAACATAATATCGATACTCTGAGTTCAAAAATGAAATACATTTTATAAAAATAATTTTATAAATATTTTTAATTAAATTTTTAATTAAAAAACATTATTAATCTGAAAAAACTAATACTTGACTAATAATTTATGAAACTGTTATTTAACCATTTTTTGAATCACATTACTTAATCAAGGTGCCTAGATTATATTAATGCTTTATTTAAGTGAGATTACTAATCCATTTGGTCACATTACTAATCCTAAGCATAAAATCACTATTCATAATTTACTATTCATCAAAAATTCAGTTAATCTTATTAGACTCTAAATTTCGTACTGAACATAATTGTAGAAGACCATTTTTTGAAAATTATTACAGATTTTTAATTTTTTATGGTTTACATAAACAATTTTTTACAATATCCTTTCTCTAAAATTCACCAAAAATATGCATACTATATTTATCCAGACATTTGAAAATTCATAAACTTCATCATAAGAAGTAATAAAAAGTTTTATTTAAAACAAAGGATTACATAAGGCAGTTACGGTCTCCTAACATAGACCCTTATCACACCAACATAGGACCTATGTGTAAGGTGTGCTATGGTGAGAGAATCTGAGGGAGGCTCGACCAACATCGCACGAGTAGTAATTTTTATCAGTTTTAACTTCTCGCGAAGGTGATTCTTTTCTAGCTTCATACAATGAAGTTCGGCTTGAGTTTGGTCCAGAGCAAAGCCCATTGGTGCTACCTCCTTCCCATGTTCTGTTAGATGGGCTTCGATCGGTCCAAGACTACTGGGTGAGGCCATAAAATATTCTTTCTATTAATTAACCCAGATTCACTTGTATTTAGAGACAAATATAGAAATGTTTAGTTTCCAGTGGTCATATTGACCAATGGTCATATAACAGTCAAAACCCAACAGTCTCATTTTAATTATACTCATGTTATCCAATGAAACAGTTTTGTTGAGTACAAAAAAAATAAAAAACACAACAAATTAGGAAACAAGATTTATTCAAATTTTCGGGTCATTACAAAAGGCACCCAAAAAACATATATATATATATACATATATTCATTCCTGGGAAAACATGTGTGCGCACATGGAAACAATCTCAACTCCCTGTAACAATTCTAGACACCCAACATTAGTGCGGTGAAGACCACCGTACATCTAACAAAACACCAAATACCCACACAATCCAATTTCACATGTCACAAAACAAAACCAAACGCTACCCAAAAGGATTTATATCTTAAAAACACCCAGATATATCCAATAGTACCATATAAAATAAGATGAAAGTTATTCAAGACCTCATGGGGAGGCATTTACATGCATATAATTGATTGACACCAAAAAAAATAATTAGGGTCAATTCAACCAATACGAAGTCACCACTAGAAATTAACTAAGTAGGTAATAAAAGTGTGAAACATGTTTTAGAAATTAAATAACAACACACAAACACCACATGAATTTAAATTAGGAGTAATGAGCATGAAACGACTACCTAAACACGTGCGAGAGCGACCGAACCACAACATTGGAAAGAGCATCGCTTCGTGGGCCAATTGCAAACCCTAGACACCAAACAAGATGCATGAAAACAACCTGAAGCTTTTATAATTTGGTTAAAATGAAGATAAAATCTCCAAAATAATGAAATGAGGTCATACCAAAAGGTTGACGCACCGGGAGAGAGGAACCACCAGGTGAAGGGGCTCTCACCGGACCTGGTTGGCCGAGAGGAGGGAGTGGGCCGTTACCGGTGGGGGATGTCGTGCCGGACATGGGAGGTCGCATGGTATAAGGGAGGGGGAGGTCGTGATGGATGGGGGAGGCCACGCAGGACGTGAGGGGGCTCGGTTAGGCGGAGCCAGCTAGGTCGGCTGGGTGGTGGGAACCCGTAGGGCGAGGTGGAGTCCGCTAGGTCGGCTGGGCAGCGGGAACCCGCTAGGCGAGGTGGGCCGGAGCGGCAGTGGCTGGTGTGTGCTGGTGGACAAAAGGAAGGGGGGTCGGCGGTGGCATGCCGGTGTACATTGCGCAGGAGGAAACTTGTCGGGGGTGGAGATTCATGTATTGGGTAGATTTAGGGGTTTTTAAAATAACTATAATAAAATATAATGACAATAATAATAAAACCAACAATTATTAATAAAACAAATAATAATTTTTATTCCATATAAATATTATTTTATGTAGTAGTAATAATAATATCAATGCTACAATAATAATAATAATAATTGTAATGATATTAATAGTAAGATCATAATAATAATATCCATAATAATAAATGAAATTAATAAAAAATTTAATTATAATTAAAAAGATAATTTTATTACATTTCATTTTAAATAATAATTATACTTATAGCAATTTAATAACAATAGTACTATTATAAAATTAAATAATAATAATATTACCATTTGCATAAAATATTCTTATTATTATAATTTAAACATTAACCTTGTTTTATTAATATAAACTTTTATTTAGCTTCCTTTTTCAATTAAATTAATTAATTTATTTAATTTATTTAATTTATTATTTATTTGATGTGTTGTGCCACTGCATATTCACGAGGACCAAGCACACGGTCGCCGTTGGCAGTGCGATGATCGTACACTAGCCCAAGACCCACCAAAGACATCAATATTCGAAGATTTCAAACCTAGATCCAACTAAACTTCATCCAAATGACGTGGGACTGAGGAAATAGTAAAAATAAAATAAACTAAATAGGAATCTAAGGTCCGGGTGTGACAATTCTCCCCACCACATACACTTTTTCCCCCCATAAAGTCATCATGCCAACAGTCGACACAACTAGAGTCCATACCCAGTCAAAACCTAAGTAAAATAATAGCCTCAGAGTAACTATTCCCAACAGACACCACACCCGACCAATTATAGGAGGACTAAAACCCAATTTTTATGGGAGAACAAGAGAGGGTTCTCCCCACAATGAGATTTCACTAATACAGAAAACCCTTGAATCCCAAAAAAACCACCCACTGAGGGGGGAATACGGGAACTACCAAAAATAACTCATTCAATATATCCACATGAACCGAAGAACAATCCTAAAACATAGATGAAAGATCTCTATGAAACAACCTAGAAACCTAAGGATAAATAATGAACTCAACACTTCCCCTCAATTTCATGATACTAAACATTCCTCTAACATATTCAACTAAGACCAACTCAAAATCAGAACGGGTCAGTTTATTCATGATCCTAACACCCTTCATAGACAAAAAAAACGATTTGGAAACCACACTAAGAGAAAATAAGAGTTCATGTATTGCGGTGGAATGAGCTCATCACACCACCACAACATAGATGATATTACAACAGCAATGATAATATAATGAGTATGTTTTGGATATTTCCATTCTAAAGACGAAGACATTATCCGGACCGAGGTTCCACACACAATCGGCAAATCCTGACTGTGCGCGAACTTCAACTTGAGACCTGTGGCTGGGACCCTAATGGCCGAAGCATCTCCAGACTCACAGTCAAGAATTTGCAACCTTTGGTCCTTAACTCCTTCCTACTGAACGACGCTTCTTTCAAAACTCTCCCCAGTGGCCTGAACAGTCGCACAGTTACAAGACATCGGAGGTATGCGACAGGGCTACCTAGAATGCCTGAATCTTCCAGACATGTCATATGCGAGAGAACAATCCAAAAAACTGGAAGTCGGTATAGATGAAGATCCTTGTCAGACAAAGAACCTTCCCAAGAGCTGAACCCCACCAACTACATCTGAGACTCTAACGATGATTAGATATCCCACATTTACTAGTCTAGAACTGAACCCTCAAATAACTCTGGGATGGTATGAAGCATAACTACCATGGGAGTTCCCAATAACCTGAAGACACACTATCTTTCTAAACTATACAACTGCCTTTAAAAGACTTTGATTACCTCGATAAGCAAGAAACACCCAAAAAGAACTGGGAACTTGGAAAAACTCATTAACAACTTTTGGAGGCTTTCTGGGCAGCATACTCAAAACATGAAAAACATAATAGAAACCAGTCATCATGCCAAAACTCAATCAAGGAAACAACACAAGTCAAGGGAAATAGTCCCTTAAGCCAAACATATAAAAATCCAAGAAAAACTCACTTTTCCCAAGACATTATTTATTTAAAATTTTAAAACTCACCTATGGAACCTTATGAACCATCACATGTGCGCTCATTCAATATCACTCACACCATCTGCGAAGAAGTCCCCTCGCGCACTCTCCATACATACCCATGCACGTGTGACCCTCTATAAGGAGTGCCAAGGTTCAAACACTTCCTTTCCTTACAAACTCCAATCACATACCAAGTTTATTTTCCAAACAAATACACTTTCTCTTTAAAAACCCACTTTACAAATATCAATAACAATTTAGAAGAAACCCCTTTTTTCATTTCTAAATCACATTCCTTTTCAACAGACACTCACATTGACCGAGTTCAAAATGAAACGAAACCAACTATACAGTCAGAATGAAGAACTAGTGCGTATATCTAACCCAACGACATGGTGATGATCCATGCCCCATGTATAGAAAAACACTAAGAGGACCATCAGCAGGTCACATGGACATCACATGGGTCACCACCCCAAGTGAGGTGATAAAGTGAACCAATTTAACTCCATTTTCATCCCACAGTCCCAAATAACCAATGACAACAGACTCAAATCTTGAATGACCCCTAGAAACTAAGGTCTCATCACGAGCAGCGGTGATCAGGCACCAACATGTTACCTACCTCTTGAGCCCCGACAATCCTTATCTCCTTCTACCAGACACCCCAAATAACAATGACCTCCATTGATACCATTTTTTCATGAACCAACTCGGGTTAACTTTGAACCGGTCACCCGCGCCAGCTCATGACATGGCTTGAGGAGGGTTCTTGATCCCCACAGGTTGGCAACTAGTGCAGGGCATCAAAATCTAACCATTGGGAATGATTTTTTCCATTAAAATGAAGTTAACCCAATAAAAATGATTGAATATGGGGATATAAAACTAGTCGTATAATGAAAAAAAATATACATACCTCCTGGTGACCCTTTAGTTCACCACCCAACACAGAACCAATTCTTCTCCAAAATTGAGATTCTAAACCCGAAACCTAAATATGAAACTGAACCTGCAACTAGAAACAGATAATAGGTGTGAGCACCGAGATTCACAATAGGGATGCTAGAAATGAACCATAGAATCCATGCATTTTCCTATTCCCAAATAGTCCAATAATACTAGTTTGAACTACAGTTATAAAAATTATGTTTTCATATTAACTCTGTATGTTGAAAACAAACAATCATAATTCCATTGCTCTTATAATTCAAAAACAAGGAAAAGAAAACAAAAAATAGGCACCCAAAACTTTTCCAAAATAGCTACTTTGAAGCCCATTTTGAAACCAACCATAAACACAAAAAGTTTCCAGCAAAACACCAAAACCATGTTCAAGGGTATAATTCCACACACAAATATGGAAATGGTATTAATAGTTCTCATACTAAAGGATCCCAGAAAACCTAGGAACTCGGAGGATGACCAGAATGTACTATACATGTGACTCATCCTCAAGGAATGCGAACGCTCGATGACGTCATAACACCTTGACTCCCAACCATCTCCCTACCTAGCCTAGTCTAGGGGCCTAATCTCATAGTAATAATAATAACAAAACATCTCTCTGCTATGAGCCACTAGCCAGTGTGTAATCTAAACTACTGCAGTAATCGTTGTCAGTAAACCTCCTCGCTATGCTAAGTTTCGGTGATATGTTCACTAAGAGGTGTGACACACATTCAAATAACTATCCATATCTATATAATCAAGCCCAAGTCACAATCTGGAACCACCCCGAATGCCTCAAGGTTATTCCCATGACTTAAAAAAATATTCTCAAAAGTAGGCCCATACCGAGGACCGTCCGGTCACATTATCAGCAGAGGAAGCCAGGGGCATAACAAAGGAGGGGTTTTCCAAACATACAGTTTCAAAGATTCCAAACAGGCTTCATACAATTCACTCATATCAAACCTTTTGTAAACATCCAATCTAAAATGCCAAATGTTGCTTTATCTTCACTATTATTATCTTTTTATCAAAACATTTATTAACCAATTCAAAAACAACCACAAATACCATTATTGTACCAATGTGGCCAACAACCCCTTAAATCAATCATTTACCAAAACATGACCATGTTTACAATATGAAATGTTAAAACAACCACACATAAGATGGTTCCAAATGGTCTTCTTCTTTTACTTTCACTCAAACACACCCTAAAAAACAAACTCCCCTTCCATGATTTGACAACTTACCCTAGCATGTTTCCAAGGCCAACCGAGCCAATCCAAGAGGAAAAAACTAAAATCAACCAAAAAATTGAAACCAATAGTCATAAATACACCTTTTTTTTCATCCAAAAAACACCCATATCACTCACATATAAAATACCACAGATGTTCATAAAGAAAAAGCTCATTTTTAGACAAACACCAAACCAAAACCAGGGAAATCACCACATTTCACACACAAAAATCTAAAACATGTTTCAAACCAATTTTATAAAAAATTTCTAGGAGAAAAATCCCACCCAAACATCCAATTTCACCCAAAAAGATTATGTGGAAATTTATAGACACCTAAGGAATCAAAAATAATGCATAAACCAAGATTAATGTAAAACCCTATCTTTAACAACACCAAAAAAATTTAGAACACCACAACAAGGTTTAAAGAGGCACCATAGAGATGTGTAGAAATATAATAACATAATGAAAACTTCAACCCTTAAGCACCAGTAATGGAAATGAAATGCATGGATTTCCCTACCACAAGGAAGTCATGCTGAAACATTCTAACTCAAGAAACATATTGCTCGCACTCACGCCACGCATCCATGTACATATATATATATATAAACCATTATATAGATGGACATGTTCCCCACGCCATGAGGCAACACACACTGAGAAGATATATCTATATATATATATATATATATACATATATACATATATTCATACCTAGGAAAATGTATGTGCACACTTCAAAATGATCTCGACTCCCTGCAACAATTCCTGACACCCAACATTAGTGTGTCGAAGACCATTGCACATCAAAAAAAACAAAGTCCTCACACAAAACAATTTCACAAGTCATAAAACACAACCAAATACTACAAAAAATGATTTATATTGAAAACACACCCCAATATATCCAACAATACCATTTAAAAGTAGATGTCAATTATTCAAGACCAAAAGGTGAAGCATTTACATGGGCATAAAAGAACAACACCAAAAAAACTAATTACAATAAATTAAATCGATATGAAATCCCCATTCTAAATTAACTAATTAGGTAATAAAAGTGTGAAACATGTTTTAGAAATTAAATAAAAACATACAAGCACAACATGAGTTGAAATTGGGAGTAAAGAGCATGATACACCTACCTCAACATGTGAGAGAGAGACAGAACCACAACAGAGGAAAGAGAATCCCTCTAAGGGAAAACTGCAAACCCTAAACACTAAATAAGACACGTGAAAACAACACGAAGCTTTTAGAATTTTGTTAAAATGAAGAGAAAATTACCAAAATGATCAAATGAGGTTATACTAAAAGGTCGTCATGCCGGGACAGAGAAACCAATGGGTGAAGGGGAACTTACTGGAGCTGGTTGGATGAGAGGAAGGAGTGGGCCACTACCGGTGGGGGAGGTCATTCCGGACAAGGGAGGTCACGTCGGAAGGGGGATGGGGAGGTCACAGAGGATGGGGGAGGCCGCTCTGGACGAGTTGGGGATTGGTGAGGTAGAGCCGGTTGGGTCGGCTGGGCGGTGGGAACCTGCATGTTGAGGCGAAGTCGGCTAGGTTGGCTGGGCAACGGAATCCCGCAGGGTGAGGCAGGCCGAATCGTCAAGGGCCGGTACGTGCCAGTAGATGAAGGGGAGGGGGTTGGCGGTGGCATGCAGGTGCGCAACACGAAGGAGGAAACATGTCTGGGGTCAGGGAGAGATGCATGTATGGGGTAGGTTTTGGGTTTATAAAAAAACAAAAATATAATATAATAATAATAATAATAAAACCAATACTTATTAATAAAAGAAATTATAATAATTATTTCATATCCATTTTATTTTTAGTAAAAATAGTAATAATAATAATATATATGCTATATATTAATAATAATTGTAATTATATTAATAGAAAAATGATGATAATAATATTAATAACAACAAAATAAATTAATAAATAACTTAATGATAATTAAAATTATAATTTTATTGAATTTCAGATATAAATAATTATTATATTTATATATATTTATTAATAACATTATTATTTCCAAATTAAATAATAATAAAACTACAATTTTCAAAAAATATTCTAATTATTATAATTTAAATATTAATCATGTTTTATCTATATAAATTTTAATGTACCTTCCTTTTTCAAATAAATAAATTTATTTATTTAATTTATTATTTATTTGAAGTGTCTTTCCACCACGTATTCACCAGGACCCAGTGCACAATCACTGCTGGTGGTGCGGTGACCGTACACCGGCCAAAGACCTCCCAAAGACATCAAACATTGAAAATTTCAAACCGGGTCCCAAATAAACCTCATCCAAATGATGCAGGACTGAGTAAATAGTAAAAATAAAAATAATAATTTCCCGAGGTTAGGGTGTGACAATTATATTTATCCACTGAAACAAACCTTGTAACTAGATCTCGTTTTCCTTGCTAATTCATTATTCAATGTCTACATCCTATTTATAAATCTTCGGGTAATTATGTTTTATGGAATGAACATTCCATTAATGTAAATTTATATTCATTATGAAAATGATGATGTTTAAGACAAAATATTATTTTTACCTTTAAACGCTTTTAACTCCGTAAAAAATAATCCATTTACAAAAAGTCCAAAAAAACTAACCAAAATAGAAATCGCATTCTCAAAATAGAAATATAGAGTTTGGTAATTATTTTACACTATAAAGGATTATTAATATTTGCAATCAACCATTCATAAATATTTCAATATTTTCCATAAAATATAATTTCTAATTATCATTCCTAAAAATCGGAATGTAGCCCTTTATTTTAATCCATAGATATTACATTCTCCCAACAATAAATCCCAAAATCCCAAAAAATAACCATTCCTCCAAGAATATAATCATCATATTCATCAATATTTCATATATAATTAATGAATCCTATTTCAATTGAAAAAAATATAGAGAATTAGTTATTCTGTAGTCAAACTGTATTATTACTAGCCAATCCAAATATTTCCTTAATGAAAAATTTTTCTTACCAACTGAACATGGGATAATCTCAATATTTCCTTGAATCCATACAAAAAAATGGATTCTAAATGAAATTTCTCAAATGAATTGTTACATAAAATTTACCATATAATTGGTCCCACATAAAAAAGTTCTCAAACATCATGATTTAAAATATTCATGAAATAATTATCCTACCATCTGATATTATCACAAAATATTATATAAACTGTTATTATAATTTATAAACCATCCTATGAAGAGAGTTAAAAATCTCTCCTTTAAGGAATCATATAAGTCATATTCATATATTTATTTGATCACATCCTACAAACTTATTAACCACTTATCTTGAGTAAATAAATATCTAATGGATAATCTATATTCACTAATGGATGGACCAAACTATCTCAAAAATGGAAACAACAACATGGATTGTAGGTTGACCAATATTAAAATCAAAATTTTATATTTTGTCATTGCAGAGGAATATGAATCCAAATTTCTCAAGATATCAATGATTTATAATGTTATCTCAGTCCACCATACTGAATAATTAAAATAATTAAATATACTATAAAACCCCGACTCCAAAGGTATCCAAGGGTTCCAAAAATGGTCAACCTTTAAGGATATTAAGATGATAAAAATCCCACAATGGAATCAAATATGAAGGGACTAAAAAACTATTGAACTATTCATATCCATATTGTGACAATTAAAAATACAATACAATAAAATACCATAATATATTTTAGTAATACCACTTCACATTGTGTAAATAACTGTGTAAGGAAAACCACTCAACCATATAAGAAAATCTATAAAACATTATCTCATATTATGAGACATCCAAGGATTAGATATAATAATCCCTTCAAATTATAATTCTCACATATCCATGGAAATCAATAACATAAAATAATATCAACACTAGTCCATGATAGAGGATTATTACATAGTGTGGGAAGATCATCTCTAAACTAATCATAGCCCTGCATCACCTTTGAATGGTGATTATGCCAAAATTTCATATTCACATTAAGATGAAAATACCATCCACCCCTCTCATCCCCTCTCATCCCACTATAACTTTATAACCGTAATCATGACACTAAATCAAATATTCTAATTCCACTTAATCTATTTAAAAATAAAATAGTCATGTTATAATTCATCTATAATCAACAAAATTATTATTGACTCTAGTACATCATATAAAAGGATTAAATTTACACTGATAATTACAGGGAAGTAATTAGAAAAAATATTTATATAATCCAGACACAACTCAACATATTTCATACCAAATATTATCTCATATAACATCATGTCTAGATGTCTCATATTCCAACAAAATTAAAATTTTCTACTACGATAAAAAATATCTATTAACATAAAAAATCAATTGGATAGAAATATAATCAATTTAAACACAACAATATAACTCTGGGAATCTTGTAGGAATCTATTAATTCACAAATTTCACCCAATAAGGAAATCAAAATTTCAATAAGCTAAGAAAAAAACATCGAAATTCAAAAACATTGATGAGTTACCGTATTGTCCTATAGAGAATTATAACTACCATGTAGTGTGACTACTATTTATATCCAATCTGGTCCTCATGATTCATTTTATATTAATATATTATATATTTTACCATCATGTATCCTCATTTAATATCATCATCACAACCATTTATTTATTATAAAATAAAAAAATTAAAATTTATGCTCATTAATCACTTTTTAGAAACATGACTTCAAATTAATTTACAATGGTGTTGATATCAATATATATCCTCTCAATATATTGTAGATAAACCATATATGTAGGTAATACAATAAAAAAATTACATAAAAATTAATTTCATATATCATTATGATACATAATGCCCATATATATTGTAATAATTCATGTAGTATGTTCTATACCATGTTTCATCCATAAGATTCACTCTTATAAAAATTAACCATCCACATCCTTCACATAGTCCCACAACATGATTATAAGTACTAGATATACCCAATATAACTCATTATAGACTATCCCAATCAATACTAACATGTTCCAAACTATATACCATACAATATAACTATAATAGAGACTTTTCAAATACATACTCACTAGTAGGTTTATTCTCAAAGCCCTGGTCACCAAATTAAGGGGAGGGAAACTACAACTATATTATACAAAAAATGGGAGGCACTACCTCTATATCAATACTATAGTGAACCTGAATAGATATTTTTTTATTTTAAAACATTTACAAAAAGAAAATTATTTCATCTAATAATTAATGAAAGATTCCCCTGAATGGATTTAATACTCTATTTTTGGATTATATATAGAAGACGCTTAATGTAAATCCATAATGAATATTTATCTATAATTGAGCCACATCAACCTCAATAATATACTTTTAATACAGTATATATTATGCATAACCTAAGGAAATGGGAATGTAATATAGGGGTGATCATATACACTGTAAGGGTAAACATATGAGATAAAATCAAATATGAAAAGTGATTATAAGAATATTAAGTAGTTATACTAAAGATACATAAGAATATTTAATCATAGAAAATCATATATCATAAATCATGGAATATGGATTATTATAACATAGGGCATGAATCAAAATAGTGTAGAAAAATGAGTCAATAACCATGATCCTCTATATCATAACACCATAATTAGAATATTTATAATAGTGTGGAACATCATTCAACGTGGGGAAAATTATTATTAGATAAATAAATTTCAGTATCCACTCCATCAGTTACAATTCTTATGAGAATCTTAAATATAATCATGAGTACATATCACATGGGATATAACATTTACTCTAATTCATTTTATGGATATATAGGTCTCCACATATCACACTCCATACTTATGTCTTCAACTTGAAATCATTCACTTACCACACCATATTGTAACCATATAAAGAAAGATTTTTACATAAGGAATCAGATAAAAAATCAATAATAATTCCATCAATAATAAAAACATGATAAATCCATTTCAAATAATTGCAAGTCTAATAAAATTAATTAAATATCTATTAAAGTAACTTTCAATTAAGAAAACAAAACATATGGTATTTACAAAGTAAAGATAAATTTTATATGGTTATTTTATTTATTTCCTCAAAACAATCAACGTATAACATTTAGGTTACCACCATTTAATCAAATGAATCAATATAGGGTATAAAAAGTGAAAATGCATTCGGTGAACAATTAGGATCTTACATAGAGGATGATTAGACAAGATAAGGGAAGTGATTGATCATTATTATAAAAGATAATAAAATTAAAAATATAATATATTAGAAAAGGTGGATTTTGACATTAATGTAATATCCTTGATGAAGAATAATGTATTTTAGATTATTTGTATTAAATTGAATTTTTTTTGGGAAATAATATAAATAAAATTCTTAAATTAGAAACATACTTGATCTTTTTGAAAATATTTTACATAAAAAAATTTATAGATAAAAGAGAAAAAAAATTATTTATAGGATCATTATATCTTATAAATTATTTATCATATAAATTGGAATGATATGATATAGAGAGTTGTTCACATAGAATTCCTTAAAAATTTGTTCTTTTTAAACATTAATGAAACTGTCCCATTGTGAAATGATAAAAAATCTTTTTTGAATAATTTCAAGTAGTATAAAAGTAATAAATTCAGTTATTTATCTATATATAAATAAATTTTAAGAAACATAAAATGAATTAGGGTATGAGAAAATGGAAGATCTTGACCTAAAATAATAGATGGGGTATGTTATAATGAAAAAAAACACTTTAGATAAAATATGTGTGAAAGGAAAATGATATATCAAGGGAACATATAAAAACCCATAAATATAAAATTATATTATGATAGGTTTTTAGAATAAATGAAAATTGGGAAAATATAGTTTTATTTAAAAAATATTTATTTTAAAATAAAATTTTAAATTAACCATTAGAGTGTGAGTAACATTTTCATCAAAATTACATTCATAAGGGGTATTATTTTAACCAAGGGATGTTTAAATAATTTTCATGATATTACTTATAAAAAAATTAAAAATCTGAAATAAATAAATTTGGAACATGTCACACCATATTGGCATATATTAAGAAAAAAGTCTCATGAAATTATATTTGAGACATAGAACTGATTATGTATATTTCCTCTGAGTCAAATTCACTCTCACAACATGTAAAAAACATAAATATATTAATATTATATATTATCAAAATATCCATACCTACCAATATTTATAATTTTAATTTATTATTTTTATCAACTTGTATATTTTTTGGTTTTAAATTATTTTTCACACTTCGGTATTTGTAGTTTTTACTATTTGAACTAGTTTTATTAGAGTGTAGTCTATATTCATTATTCAAAAAATGTTAATGACTCCAATAATATATAATTTACTATAATTTATTAATTATAATTATTTAATATAATTGGATTTCATTTATCATATCTGTAGTCATTATTCAAACTGTAACGCCCTGACCCCAGCTACCCAGAGTCGGTGCATTACTTCGTAACATTGGCATGATCACAAAAGATCAAGTCTCGAAAGACCGATTAGTTTAGTAGCCTTGGAAACACTAGATACATTCATAAGTCTTACATTACATCATAAAGTAAAACAAAACTACAACATATTCTCTTCATATCCCCTTATATTATCCCTACAGGTCATTCATAATATACTTCTTCACATCCTGGAAAAATTAAAACATTGAAAGGGGTGAGCTCAGATGCTCAGCAAGGATAACAATATTGCGGAAGCTTTCATAAATAAACATTAACATTTTAGTCAATGTATAACTAAAACAAATGCCTTTTAAAACATGAACTTCATCATGATATGGCAAAAATAAAATTAAATAATTCCATTCACTTACTCACATGGATATTCTACTAGTCGAATAATCCCATGAAATATCAATAACCACTTTCATAATGATGGAATGCATAATGCCAGACTATCATAACCACGTAGTCAAGGCCTCGTGCCAAGACTACAAATAAGATTTTGTCAAGGCCTCGTGCCAATACACTAGTTTGTCTCATGAGACCTACCGATGCATCGAGGAGCTATAGCGGGCTCCACCCGTCACTTATTAAGTCCAATGCATTCCTCATATGAATAGGTTTAAACATATCATAAACCATAAAATAATCGTATCACATAAAACATGCATAAAGGAAACATGAAATTTCCACATTTCAGTCACAATATATCAATACAACACATTGATATAATAAAAACACTTTCAAAACCATTTTCAATACCAAAATAAAAGAAAGGTAAAACATGGTATTTATTTTTCTTTTTAAAAAAAGTAAGGCTTGTAGAGGAAGCCAAAACTCAAATAATGGTCATGGCGGCGAAAAAGTCGTTGTTTCCGCATACGTACGACAAAAAAATTCCCTTTTGTCGTTTAGTAAATGCTTCGTATAAAAATATTCCTTTTGAATAAACGTAAAAGTCAAAGGGTTTTATAAACCATATAAAAGAAATTTGTGTATAAAACAAAATATGCCTCAATGAATGGAGATTGAGACGAAATCCCTTAAAAGATAATTTTTAAATAAAATATATCTATTATGTGTATTCACTATATGTACACATAAAGAAAGTATAAATACAAGATAGGACATAATAGTATCATGACATAATTTGAAAGTAGGAGATTAACCCAAAGAATGGAAATTGGGTTAAGAAGTTCCCTTACCTCGTATCCGACTTGACTCGACCGCTCTTTAACCTCCTGAATAATAAACTAGAGTTAATATCTACCTTCTTAAGAACATTTTTATAGTTCATTATTCCTTTTATATCACTTATTATCATGTCATGAACATTATGTAATTATTTAAGTTAATAACGGTCATTTTGTCGATCTTTGGTACTTGAGTCAAAAATATATTTCTTATAATTACAAGTTGTTCATGTGTCAAAATATCCATTATATCCAGAATTATGTTCATGATGTAGATATCATATATATCATATACATCCAGTATATACATGCATTTATAATATTACATAACATTTAGAGGTAAGAAATGAAATGCACCGTTCATGGAGACGGTAAGCCGTACGTACGCATGAACGCTACTTTCATTTCTATTTCATATTTAATGGAATTATGTTATAATTATATAAAGGTATAATATAATTACAGTATAATATAATGTATAATACCATTTACTCCATCCTTTATACGTCCCACATATGGCTTTAACAATTCAAATCACTTTGAGGGGGCGGTAGTCCGCACTTCCTAAAATGAAATTATCACGTTTACCCATAATGGAAATCATAAAGGTATGCCATAAATGAAAAATACAGAAGCTTAAGTAAAACATAAACATATTATATATCATATATAAATATAGTGACATCTTAATGACCACCTTTGAAGGTGTTATATGAGGGTTGAACAATCATCGTTTCGTGAGGCAGAAATTCGCCATCCACAGAAACAGTATGTTCTTTAACAATTAGATGTAGGTGTGTGTAAGTGTAGCTAGAATACTTCTTATAACAACATCCTAGTATATTTAGGATACTGGTTTTGTTACAAAAAAAAGAATAAAAATAGTTTAGGGAGTTGGAGAAGAAAAATAAAATAAAAGAACACAAGAGAAGACATTACCTTAAAATCGGGTAACTCTTTTGATTTGAGCCAATGGTTTCCTTGGGAAGAATTATGCCAAAATTTAGGCTTCTAGGAGTAAGTGAGGGAAGTTGGGAGAGTATTTGGGCAGAGTTTGGCCGATCAAAATGGCTTGAATGTGTGAATAAGGTGTTAGAGGTGGGGGCCTTTTATAAGTGGAGAGGAGGGGCACTCTTGGAAAGTAATGAAATGTTACTTTATTATACAATGCTTTTCGGATTCTAAAGGTCCCAAACATATATAATACTAGTATATGGTTATAAGGGTTTTAACTATTCTCATACAATAGGTTTCGGACAAGTGTAATGCTTAGATTTTACATTATCCTTCCATTTTATTAAAATCGTTAATTAATGAGGTAATCGCTCCATCATCATGGTGTCATAAATAATTTAATTTATTTAATGTCTAAAAATTATAAAACAATTATGATGATATAGGAAATCTTTTTAGCTTTCTAATGAATATTTATAGTCAGAAATATTACTTGTATAAACCCATTTAAAAATTGTTTTAGTAAAACAACTTATGTTTGTGACATTTTTATTTTAACTTTAAATAAAAGTAATTTATGTCATTTTCCTACCAAAGTGGCCCCATGGGGTCCCCAAGTTGACCCATGGATTTTCTAGGTCGGACATGACACATCCAATAGGGGTAGGACAAGTGTAAAGGTCATTCCATATTTTTATAATACTATTTTTACCATAAATTTCACTAATTACCTTTAATCGCGATTAATTAAACTTAAAAGTTACTATTCACCAAAAAATTATTTTAATCCCATTTTACTACATTTTACTTCCTAATGACAACCATGTATGTCGGATTTTTGAAAATCAAATCACAGAAGTGGTAATGTTTCATTTAACGAAAAATCAGTTTTTTAACTACCACTTAGTGGTTTCACTATTCATCAAAAATTGAAGTTTTTCAGAACAATGCCAAAATTTCACCCTAAGCTATAATTGATATTCCGAATCCAAAAATGATGTATATTTTACAAAATTCCAAACATATAAGTTGCATTAATTAATTTTATAATTAATTCCCGCTGTCACAACAAATAGCGTGTTTTTAAGAAACAATATATATCAAAATATTGACAATTGTTTATGTCCAATTTCAATGCTATATTAATTCTAATTAAAACCATTGGATAAAATGGTAAAAATATATTATAATTATACTTTAAAACCACTAAATAGTATAACTTATCACTATAAATTATTTTGATTAAAAAAGTTGTTTTAAGTATTTATCACTATTCATAAAAAAATGGAAGTTCTCAGAAAATTACAAAAAAAATCAACTTTGGATAATTTCGATATTACGAATACAAAAATGAAGTCCATATTGAAATATAAGATTTCCATAATTTTAAAAAGTGGGTATTACTATTCATAACAGCTACTTTGATTAGTCGCGGTGTGTTAGAACTCGAACTTGCGTACAATGCAAGCTATTGCATTATTGAAAGAGAAGCGTATAGTGGAAGATCGGGGTGTTACATTATCCCCTCCTTCAATAAATCGTGTCCTCGCAATTTGAAATTTTTCTTCGAAAATAAAAGGTTGAAAATGGAAAATACCTTTGTGGAAAACCCACATCGGAAATAGGGTTAATAAGAATATAACATTAAAAGAAAGAAAGAGAAGTACAAAGGTCATCCCAGATAGCCCATACTAGGATTCTATGAAAATATGGATATGGAAGAGAAACAAACCATCAAGGTCTTATGGAGAGTTGTATAAAATAGTATTAGGAGAAATTTAACCACAAGAAAATCACAAACTTGTGATTGGTTAAACGGTCATTGAATCCCCAGTTGGAAAAGTTAACCGACAACATTTTTGTTTTAAGTTACCTTTTATAATGTTGAGGAATTTATTTAGGAGATTTACTAAGAATGTAAGGGAATATACATACTTGTCATGTAGACTTTCATTCTTTAATAAATTTTTACCACAAACCCATCTTTCACTCCAAATGGTAACAGAACTCAAAAATATTCTATTTATCCTAACCGTACAAGGTTATAAATATCACTACATACCATTTAGATTAGGAAAAATATTTTGTAATAACCAGGGAATTCCTGTAGGCTAGTGGTAGGTAATAAAGTCCTGTCGTACTATGGTTGTGGGTTCGATTCCTGCAGCATTGTTCGACGCGACGGGTTATGCCCCACCCTGCAGGTTGTCCTTTTCCTAAAACTCTAGTATTATAATATTTCAAAAATAATCTTCAGAAATGTTTTAACCTTAAACAATACTATTCAAAGTTCAACTTAATCCATCCCAACCTTTATAGTTATCCAAAATACCTCCGTCCAAACTTTCTCTAAAAGGTCTCTTAATTCCAAAATCAATTTATCAGATTCCCCAAACAAAGTAAAGTTTCTCTGATTGTCACATACTAAAAATATGATTACCTTCATCATATTAAGACCTTAATGAAAAGAACAAGTACTGCAGTACAATCCTAATATATATCACATTATCCTTATAACCAGAATATAATCCTTGAGTCCAAAAGCACCAATACATTAATTATTCCACATCTACTGTAGTAATAGCATAAGATTGTCCTTGATCCCTTGGCCTTTTCTGAGGTAAGTTTCCCTGATGCTTAGGACATTCATTTGCATAATGCCCCATTTCTCTACAATTGTAGCATTCAACATTGATAGCCTCTTTCTTTCCCTTTCAATCACGTGCCTGGTGACCTTTTTCTCCAAATTTATAACAAACTCCCATTCCTTTTAGGCAGGTACCAGGGTGATTCTTCCCACAATTATCACATAATGGAAAATCCTTCTTTCCTTTTTTCCCCTTATCTGTCTCTTGTTCCATCATTATCTTCTTCTCTTGCTTTACTTTGATGTCATAAGACATAGAGAATTCCTTTTCTGTCTTGATAGCACATAAGACAATGTCTTCGTACGACGAGAAATATTGTGAGACTAAGGCTCGACGGAGAAACGGTTTTAACCCATCAAAGAAATGATCAATCTTACTTCTTGGGATACGTATATAATCTACAGTATGGCTCGGTAACCTTGTAAAGTTAGCCTCATACTTTGCGACATTCTCATACTCCTTTTGTCTCAGACTCAGAAATTGCCTTTCCATATCTGCTCGATGGTCATGTGGAAAGTATTTTTCTAAGAAAATATCTTTGAACTCTCTCCATTCCATACTTGATACTTCTTCATCTTCCTTTGTATTTTGAATCAATGACCACCATTTATCGGCATCTCCAGTGAGGCGGTAGACTGCCATGATAACCTTATCCCTTTCGCTACTCCCCAAGGTGTGGAATATTTTCTCTAAGGAGTTTATCCATTTCTTAGATACTAATGGGTTTGTACCCCCATTAAATGTTGGAGGTTGTTGCCTCATGAAGCGGTCTAACATTGATCTTCCACGTTGCGGATCAGGGTGCTCCATATGAGTAAGGTTATTATTCATAACCTGAGTGAGTTGTCCCAGTACGGTAATAAGTTGATCAGCACCAGTTGTATCTACAGATCCACAATAATTATCTTGGGCAAGAGGGAAATCCCTACACGGAGTGCGTGCATTGATACGGTTTCCATTCCTTCCACTAGGAGCCATTTCTAAACAATGGCATAAACTAGATTAGTTTATGAATCAAAATACATAATTCCATACTTATAAAATACTTAACATAAATTGAACTATTTATGGATATAATCCATAATCATAAAAAAAAATTCTTTGAGGAAGTATATACTCATAACCCTTCATAGTGGTTTGTAATGAAAATGAGAATTATCCTAAGCATATCCCCCGGGAGTGTCGTAACCAAGAGTGCAGCAAGTCCCTTTGTTGTGCACCAGTTCCCGTTTGAGTCTATCTCAAAGCGGTGTTTTCGGGTTTTACCCCTAGGTACATCTGTGCCAGAGCCACCTCTACCTGCTCGTATCCAGACAGGGATGTATTGCTCGGAAAACTCAGAAAATCTCTATAATACCAAAATTCTAGGAAGTTCTTCTATACTAATCATCAAAGTCTATCTTTGGGCTATGTGCTCTAATCAGAGTTTATCTAAATCTAGCTTCCAAGGTTAGTACTAAACTACCTCTGATACCAACTATAACGCCCCGACCCCAGCTACCCAGATTCGGTGCATTACTTCGTAACATTGGCATGATCACAAAAGATCAAGTCTCGAAAGACTGATTAGTTTAGTAGCCCTGGAAACACTAGATTCATTCATACGTCTTACATTACATCATAAAGTAAAACAAAACTACAACATATTATCTTCATATCCCCTTATATTATCCCTGTAGGTCATTCATAATATACTTCTTCACATCCCGGAAAAATTAAAACATTGAAAGGGGTGAGCTCAGATGCTCAGTAAGGATAACAATATTGCGGAAGCTTTCATAAATAAACATTAACATTTAAGGCAATGTATAACTAAAACAAAAGCCTTTTTTAACTTGAACTTCATCATGATATGGCAAAAATAAAATTAAATAATGCCATTTACTTACTCACATGGATATTCTACTAGTCGAATAATCCCATGCAATATCAATAACCACTTTCATAATGATGGAATGCATAATGCCAGACTATCATAACCACGTAGTCAAGGCCTCGTGCCAAGACTACAAATAAGATTTTGTCAAGGCCTCATGCCAAGACACTAGTTTGTCTCATGAGACCTACCGATGCATCGAGGAGCTATAGCGGGCTCCACCCATCACTTATTAAGTCCAATGCATTACTCATATGAATAGGTTTAAACATATCATAAACCATAACATAATCGTATCACATAAAACATGCATAAAGGAAACATAAAATTCCCACATTTCAATCACAAGATATCAATACAACACATTGATATAATAAAAACACTTTCAAAACCATTTTCAATACCAAAATAAGAGAAAGGTAAAACATGGTATTTATTTTTCTTTTTAAAAAAAAGTAAGGCTTGTAGAGGAAGCCGAAACTCAAATAATGCTCACGGTGGCGGAGAAGTCATTGTCGCCGCATACGTACGACAAAAACATTCCCTTTTTTCATTTAGTAAATGCTTCGTATAAAAAGATTCCTTTTGAATAAACGTAAAAGTCAAAGGGTTTTATAAACCGTATAAAAGAAATTTGTGTATAAAACAAAATATGCCTCAATGAATGGAGATTGAGACGAAATCCCTTAAAAGATAATTTTTAAATAAAATATATCTATTATGTGTATTCACTATATGTACACATAAAGAAATTATAAATACAAGATAGGACATAATAGTATCATGACATAATTTGAAAGTAGGAGATTAACCCAATGAATGGAAATTGGGTTAAGAAGTTCCCTTACCTCGTGTCCGACTTGACTCGACCGCTCTTTAACCTCCTGAATAATAAACTAGAGTTAATATCTACCTTCTTAAGAACCTTTTTCTAGTTCATTATTCCTTTTATATCACTTATTACCATGTCATGAACATTATGTAATTATTTAAGTTAATAACAGTCGTTTTGTCAATCTTTGGTACTTGAGTCAAAAATATATTTCTTATAATTACAAGTTGTTCATGTGTCGAAATATCAATTATATCCAGAATTATTTTCATGATGTAGATATCATATATATCATATATATCCAGTATATATATGCATTTATAATATTACATAACATTTAGAGGCAAGAAATGAAATGCACCATTCATTGAGACGGTAATCCGTACGTACGCATGAACACTACTTTCATTTCTATTTCGTATTTAATGGAATGATGTTATAATTATATAAAGGTATAATATAATTCCATTATAATATAATGTATAATTCCATTTACTCCATCCTTTAATCATCCCACATATGGCATTAACGATTCAAATCACTTTGAGGGGGCGGTAGTCCGTACTTCCTAAAATGAAATTATCGCGTGTACCCATAATGGAAATCATAAATGTATGCCATAAATGAAAAATACAGAAGCTTAAGTAAAACATAAACATATTAAATATCATATATAAATATAGTGACATCTTAAAGGACACCTTTGAAGGTGTTATATGAGTGTTGAACAATCATCGTTTCGTGAGGCAGAAATTCTCCATCCACAGAAACAGTATATTCTTTAACCATTAGATGTAGGTGTGTGTAAGTGTAGCTAGAATCCGTCTTATAACAACATCCTAGTATATTTAGGATACTGGTGTTGTTACAAAAGAAAAGAATAAAAAGAGTTTAGGGGGTTGGAGATGAAAAATAAAATAAAATAACACAAGAGAAGACATTACCTTAAAATCGGGTAACTCTTTTTATTTGAGCCAAAGGCTTCCTTGGGAAGAATTCTTCCCAAAGTGAGGCTTCTAGGAGTAAGGTAGGGAAGTTAGGAGAGTATTTGGGCAGAGTTTGGCCGAGCCAAATGGCTTGAAAGTGTGAATAAGGTGTTAGAGGTGGGGGCCTTTTATAAGTGGAGAGGAGGGGCACTCTTGGAAAGTAATGAAATGTTACTTTATTATACAATGCTTTTCGGATTCTAAAGGTCCCACACTTATATAATTCTAGTATATGGTGATAAGGGTTCGAAATATTCTCATCCAATAGGCTTCAAACAAGTTTAATGCTTAGATTTTACATTATCCTTCCATTTTAATAAAATCGTTAATTAATGAGGTAATCGCTGCATCATCATGGTGTCATAAATAATTTAATTTATTTAATGTCTAAAAATTATAAAAAAATTATGATGATATGTGAAATCGTTTTAGATTTATAATGAATATTTATAGTCAGAAATATTACTTGTATAACCCCATTTAAAAATTGTTTTAGTAAAACAACTTATGTTTGTGACATTTTTATTTTAACTTTAAATAGAAGTAATTTATGTCATTTTCCTACCAAAGTGGCCCCATGGGGTCCCCAAGTTGACCCATGGATTGCCTTGGTCGGCCATGACACATCCAATAGGGGTAGGAAAAGTGTAAAGGTCATTCCATATTTTTATAATACTATTTTTACCATAAATTTCACTAATCACCTTTAATCGCGATTAATTAAACTTAAAAGTTACTATTCACCAAAAAATTATTTTAATCCCATTGAACCACATTTTACTTACTAATGATAACCATGTATGTCGGATTTTTGAAAATCAAATCACAAAAGTGGTAATGTTTCATTTAACGAAAAATCAGTTTTTTAACTATCACTTAGTGGTTTCACTATTCATCAAAAATTGAAGTTTTTCAGAACAATGTCAAAATTTCACCCTAAGCTATAATTGATATTCCGAATCCAAAAATGATGTCTATTTTAAAAAATTCCAAACATATAAGTTGCATTAATTAATTTTATAATTAATTCCCGCTGTCACAACAAATAGCGTGTTTTTAAGAAACAATATATATCAAAAGATTGACAATTGTTTATGTCCAATTTCAATGTTATATTAATTCTAATGACAACCATTGGATAAAATGGTAAAAATATATTATAATTATACTTTAAAACCACTAAATAGTATAATTTATCACTATAAATTATTTTGATTAAAAAAGTTGTTTTATGTATTTATCACTATTCATAAAAAAATGGAAGTTCTCAGAAAATTACAAAAAATTCAACTTTTGATAATTTTGATATTACGAATACAAAAATGAAGTCCATATTGAAATATAAGATTTCCATGATTTTAAAAAGTGGGTATTACTATTCATAATGGCTACTTTGATTAGTCGTGGTGTGTTAGAACTTGAACTTGCGTACAATGCAAGCTATTGCATTATTGAAAGAGAAGAGTATAGTGGAAGCTCGGGGTGTCACATTCTCCCCTCCTTCAATAAATTGCGTCCTCACAATTTGAATTTTTTCTTTGAAAATAAAAGGTTGAAAATAGAAAATACCTTTGTGGAAAACCCACATCGGAAATAGGGTTAATAAGAATATAACATTAAAATAAAGAAAGAGAAGTACAAAGGTCACCCGAGATAGCCCATACTAGGATTCTATGAAAATATGGATATGGAGGAGAAACAAACCATCAAGGTCTGATGGAGAGTTGTATAAAATAAGATTAGGAGAAAGTTAACCACATGAAAATCACAAACTTGTGATTGGTTAAACGGTCATTGAATCCCCAGTCGGAAAAGTTAACCGACAACATTTTTGTTTTCAGTTACCTTTTATAATGTTGAGGAATTTATTTAGGAGATTTACTAAGAACATATGGGAATATACATACTTGTCATGTAGACTTTCATTCTTTAATAAATTTTTACCACAAACCCATCTTTCACTCCAAATGGTAACAGAACTCAAAAATATTCTATTTATCCTAACTGTAGAAGGTTATAAATATCACTACATACCATTAAGATTAGGAAAAATATTTTGTAATAACCAGGGACTTCCTGTAGGCTAGTGGTAGGTAATAAAGGCTTATCGCACTATGGTTGTGGGTTCGATTCCTGCAGCATTGTCCGACGCGACGAGTTATGCCCCACCCTGCAGGTTGTCCTTTTCCTAAAACTGTAGTATTATAATATTCCAAAAATAATCTTCAGAAATGTTTTAACCTTAAACAATACTATTCAAAGTTCAACTTAATCCATCCCAACCTTTATAGTTATCCAAAATACCTCTGTCCAAACTTTCTCTAAAAGGTCTCTTAATTCCAAAATCAATTTATCAGATTCCCCAAACAAAGTAAAGTTTCTCTGATTGTCACATACTAAAAATATGATTACCTTCATCATATTAAGACCTTAATGAAAAGAACAAGTACTGCAGTACAATCCTTATATATATCACATTATCCTTTTAACCAGAATATAATCCTTGAGTCCAAAAGCACCAATACATTAATTATTCCACTTCTACTGTAGTAATAACTTAAGATTGTCCTTGATCCCTTGGCCTTTTCTGAGGTAAGTTTCCCTGATGCTTAGGACATTCATTTGTATAATGCCCCATTTCTCTACAATTGTAGCATTCGACATTGATAGCCTCTTTCTTTCCCTTGCAATCACGCGCCTGGTGACCTTTTTCTCCACATTTATAACAAACTCCCATTCCTTTTAGGCAAGTACCAGGGTGATTATTCCCACATTTATCACATAATGGAAAATCCTTCTTTCCTTTTTTCCCCTTATCGGTCTCTTGTTCCATCGTTCTCTTCTTCTCTTGCTTTACTTTGTTGTCATAAGACTTAGAGAATTCATTTTCTGTCTTGATAGCACATGAGACAATGTCTTCGTACAATGAGAAAGATTGTGAGACTAAGGCTCGATGGTGAAACGGTTTTAACCCATCAAAGAAACGATCGATCTTACTTCTTGGGATACGTATATAATCTGCAGCATGCCTCGCTAACCTTGAAAAGTTAGCCTCATACTTTGCGACATTCTCATCCTACTTTTGTCTCAGACTCAGAAATTGTCTTTCCATATCTGCTCGATGGTCATGTGGAAAGTATTTTTCTAAGAAAATATCTTTTAACTCTCTCCATTCCATACTTGATACTTCTTAATCTTCCTTTGTATTTTGAATCAATGACCACCATTTATCGGCATCTTCAGTGAGGCGGTAGACTTCCATGATAACCTTATCTCTTTCGCTACTCCCCAAGGTGTGGAATATTTTCTCTAAGGAGTTTATTCATTGCTTAGCTACTAATGGGTTTTTACCCCCATTAAATATTGGCGGTTGTTGCCTCATGAAGTGGTCTAACATTGATCCTCCATGTTGCGGATCAGGGTGCTCCATACGAGTAAGGTTATTATTCATAACCTGAGTGAGTTGTCCCAGTATGGTAATAAGTTGATCATCACCAGTTGTATCTCCAGATCCACAATAATTATCTTTGGCAGGAGGGCAATCCCTACACGGAGTGCGTACATTGATACGATTTCCATTCCTTCCACTAGGAGCCATTTCTAAACAATGGCATAAACTAGATTAGTTTATGAATCAAAATACATAATTCCATACTTATAAAATACTTAACATAAATTGAACTATTTATGGATATAATCCATAATCATAAAAAAAAATTCTTTGAGGAAGTATATACTCATAACCCTTCATAGTGGTTTGTAAAGAAAATGAGAATTATCCTAAGCATATCCCTCGAGAGTGTCGTAACCAAGAGTGCATCAAGTCCCGTTGTCGTGCACCAGTTCCCGTTCAAGTCTAGGTCAAAGCGGTATTTTCGGGTTTTACCCCTAGGTACATCTGTGCCAGAGCCACCTCTACCTGCTCGTATCCGGACAGGGATGTATTGCTCGGAAAACTCACAAAATATCTGTAATACCAAAATTCTAGGAAGTTCTTCTATAGTAATCCTCAAAGTCTATCTTTGAGCTATGTGCTCTAATCAGAGTTTATCTAAATCTAGCTTCCAGGGTTAGTACTAAACTGCCTCTGATACCAACTGTAACGCCCTGACCCCAGCTACCCAGAGTCGGTGCATTACTTCGTAACATTGGCATGATCACAAAAGATCAAGTTTCGAAAGACCGATTAGTTTAGTAGCCTTGGAAACACTAGATACATTCATAAGTCTTACATTACATCATAAAGTAAAACCAAACTACAACATATTCTCTTCATATCCCCTTATATTATCCCTGCAGGTCATTCATAATATACTTCTTCACATCCTGGAAAAATTAAAACATTGAAAGGGGTGAGCTCAGATGCTCAGTAAGGATAACAATATTGCGGAAGTTTTCATAAATAAACATTAACATTTAAGGCAATGTATAACTAAAACAAAAGCCTTTTTAAACTTCAACTTCATCATGATATGGAAAAAATAAAATTAAATAATGCCATTTAATTACTCACATGGATATTCTACTAGTCGAATAATCCCATGCAATATCAATAACCACTTTCATAATGATGGAATGCATAATGCCAGACTATCATAACCACATAGTCAAGGCCTCGTGCCAAGACTACAAATAAGATTTTGTCAAGGCCTCGTTCCAAGACACTAGTTTGTCTCATGATACCTACCGTTGCATCGAGGAGCTATAGCGGGCTCCACCCATCACTTATTAAGTCCAATGCATTTCTCATATGAATAGGTTTAAACATATCATAAACCATAACATAATCATATCACATAAAACATGCATAGAGGAAACATAACATTTCCACATTTCAATCACAAGATATCAATACAACACATTGATATAATAAAAACACTTTCAAAACCATTTTCAATACCAAAATAAAAGAAAGGTAAAACATGGTATTTATTTTTCTTTTTTTTTTAAAAGTAAGGCTTGTAGAGGAAGCCGAAACTCAAATAATGGTCACGGTGGCGGAGAAGTCGTTGTCGCCGCATACGTACAACAAAAACATTCCCTTTTGTCATTTATTAAATGCTTTGTATAAAAATATTCCTTTTGAATAAACATAAAATTCAAAGGGGTTTATAAAACGTATAAAAGAAATTTGTGTATAAAACAAAATATGCCTCAATGAATGGAGATTGAGACGAAATCCATTAAAAGATAATTTTTAAATAAAATATATCTATTATGTTTATTCACTATATGTACAAATAAAGAAAGTATAAATACAAGATAGGACATAATAGTATCATGACATAATTTGAAAGTAGGAGATTAACCCAAAGAATGGAAATTGGGTTAAGAAGTTCCCTTACCTCGTGTCCGACTTGACTCGACTGCTCTTTAACCTCCTGAATAATAAACTAGAGTTAATATCTACCTTATTAAGAACCTTTTTCTAGTTCATTATTCATTTTATATCACTTATTACCATGTCATTAACATTATGTAATTATTTAAGTTAATAACGGTCGTTTTGTCGATCTTTGGTACTTGAGTCAAAAATATATTTCTTATAATTACAAGTTGTTCATGTGTCGAAATATCCATTATATCCAGAATTATGTTCATGATGTAGATATAATATATATCATATATATCCAGTATATACATTCATTTATAATATTATATAACATTTATAGGTAAGAAATGAAATGCACCGTTCATGGAGACGGTAAGCCGTACGTACGCATGAACGCTACTTTCATTTCTATTTCTTATTTAATGGAATGTTGTTATAATTATATAAAGGTATAATGTAATTCCAGTATAATATAATGTATAATACCATTTACTCCATACTTTATACATCCCACATATGACATTAACGATTCAAATCACTTTGAGGGGGCGGTAGTCCGAACTTCCTAAAATGAAATTATCGCGTTTACCCATAATGGAAATCATAAAGGTATGCCATAAATGAAAAATACAGAAGCTTAAGTAAAACATAAACATATTATATATCATATATAAATATAGTGACATCTTAATGGCCACCTTTGAAGGTGTTATATGAGTGTTGAACAATCATCGTTTCATGAGGCAGAAATTCGCCATCCACAGAAACAGTATGTTCTTTAACCATTAGATGTAGGTGTGTGTAAGTGTAGCTCGAATACTTCTTATAACAACATCCTAGTATATTTAGGATACTGGTGTTGTTACAAAAGAAAAGAATAAAAAGAGTCTAGGGGGTTGGAGAAGAAAAATAATATAAAAGAACACAAGAGAAGACATTACCTTAAAATTAGGTAACTCTTTTGATTTGAGCCAAAGGCTTCCTTGGGAAGAATTATGCCCAAAGTGAGGCTTATAGGAGTAAGGGAGGGAAGTTGGGAGAGTATTTGGGTAGAGTTTGGCCGATCCAAATGTCTTGAAAGTGTGAATAAGGTGTTAGAGGTGGGGCCTTTTATAAGTGGAGAGGAGGGGCACTCTTGGAAAGTAATGAAATGTTATTTTATTATACAAGGCTTTTCGGATTCTAAAGGTCCCACACTTATATAATTCGAGGATATGGTGATAAGGGTTCGAAATATTCTCATCCAATAGGCTTAGGACAAGTGTAATGCTTAGATTTTACATTATCCTTCCATTTTATTAAAATCATTAAGTAATGAGGTAATCACTCCATCATCATGGTGTCATAAATAATTTAATTTATTTAATGTCTAAAAATTATAAAAAAATTATGATGATATAGGAACTCGTTTTAACTTTCTAATGAATATTTATAGTAAGAAATATGACTTGTATAACCCCATTTAAAAATTGTTTTAGTAAAACAACTTATGTTTGTGACATTTTTATTTTAACTTTAAATAAAAGTAATTTATGTCATTTTCCTACCAAAGTTGATCCATGGGGTCCCCAAGTTGACCCATGGATGTCTTGGTCGGCCATGACACATCCAATAGGGGTAGGAAAAGTGTAAAGGTCATTGCATATTTTTATAATTCTATTTTTACCATAAATTTCACTAATTACCTTTAATCGCGATTAATTAAACTTAAAAGTTACTATTCACCAAAAAATTATTTTAATCCCATTGAACCACATTTTACTTCTTAATGACAACCATGTATGTCGGATTTTTGAAAATCAAATCACAGAAGTGGTAATGTTTGATTTAACAAAAAATCAGTTTTTTAACTACTACTTAGTGGTTTCACTATTCATCAAAAATTGAAGTTTTTCAGAACAATGCCAAAATTTCACCCTAAGCTATAATTGATATTCCGAATCCAAAAATTATGTCTATTTTACAAAATTTCAAACATATAAGTTGCATTAATTAATTTTATAATTAATTCCCGCTGTCACAACAAATAGCGTGTTTTTAAGAAACAATATATATCAAAAGATTGACAATTGTTTATGTCCAATTTCAATTTTATATTAATTCTAATGACAACCATTGGATAAAATGGTAAAAATATATTATTATTATACTTTAAAACCAATAAATAGTATAATTTATCACTATAAATTATTTTTATTACAAAAGTTGTTTTAAGTATTTATCACTATTCATAAAAAATGGAAGTTCTCAGAAAATTACAAAAAATTCAACTTTGGATAATTTCGATATTATGAATACAAAAATGAAGTCCATATTGAAATATAAGATTTCCATAATTTTAAAAAGTGGGTATTACTATTCATAACGGCTACTTTGATTAGTCGTGGTGTGTTAGAACTCGAACTTGCATACAATGCAAGCTATTGCATTATTGAAAGAGAAGCATATAGTGGAAGCTCGGGGTGTTACACAAACTAATAAAATTGACAACAAATATTTCTGGGTGATTGTCTACATTAGAATGGATTTTCATAAAATAATGAGTAAAATATTAATATTTTATTCAATAAAATAATAATTATTTACATATAATTGGTATATTTTAATATTAATTACAATTTCATAATCATATTTGATATAATTTCATACAATTGTTATGGTTGGTGGTGAAATTAATCCAAACATGAACGTACCATTACTATTGATGATTATTCTGTAATTTAGTTTCTGTATCATTACATTAGTAGAATAATAAAATATTTTAGGGTTTATGTATGCCATATATTTGAATTATAATATATTTTAAATGAATATATTAAATTATTTAAATTTAAGACTCCCATCTTAGAATGTTAATTTTAAAAGCATGAATTAATGATAATCAGTCTTAACCATATAATAAATATGACTGAAAATTTTATATACTGGAACATAAAATATAAAAAAACATAATTACCCATTAAATTCATTATAATGACCATCTATTTATGGATGTGTTGAAAATAAAAACTGAAATCAATCGTCCTATATTGGTTTTTTTTTCAAACATGCTCATAGTTGGAGAATACATTTTCAATAGAACAAGAAAAATGATAAATATTTTTTAATAATTTAGAATATAAAATATGTTTTTAATATAATAATTATTTATTATATTAAACATTAGAACCATATTTTTTGAGACTGTTAAAGTAAATGAATCAAGATGTTTGTGGAGGTAGTAGTTCGTACACTCATAAATGTCATTATCACTTTTCTTATGAAAAGGAATGTTTCTAAAATCTTGTAAAATAATTATAATAAAATAATATTATATCAAGGATACTTATGATATTATTTATATATGTATAAATAAAATGTTATAAATAATACATTTTTATAATTAAGAGAGGAAAAACTGATTAGAAATTTATACCTCACTACTTAGGTTATCTCCTCTGTGATGAGGGATAAAAATTTGAATTATGTTCTAATGGGAAGATTTATGAACCATTAAGGTTACTGGGACTGGTTTTGGAAGATCATGGATTGAACTATGGGGGTTTCTCTATGAGAAGGAGTGGTTAACGGATTTCCCCTTTTATACGTGAGAAGTTGTGGCATTTCAATAAATACCCATATCATTTCAATAATGCAATGTCACTCTTACATAAAATGGATAAAAAGGGAATAATAAGAACGATAGGATATATAGTATATAAAAACATCAAAAAATAAATTTAATTATACTTTTTTTACATATTTGACCCTTGACCTATTTGGTTACTCAATTTTTACCAATTTGGTTTTCACAACGGTATATAGTTTTCATTTATGTAATTTAAAAGTTATGACAATGACTAAAATTAATCATTTTATATAAGTTAGACAAAATTATTCATATTTTTCAATCCATTTAATATTATTAATATTTTAATGGGTTAAATATTTATTATAAAATACTAAATCCTTAATATTTTTTTTGAAATATATAAATTAAATTCTAAAATCTAAAAAATGGGTTTATAAAATAAAATGATTTTTAGTATATAAAAATCAAAAATATAATAAATATTTTTTCTTTGAAAAATGGTTATCATGTGTCCAATTAACATTAAAATAGTAATAATTTCCAAAAAGTCATGTTTCTTATAAAAAATGTTTTTAACAATTCAGCTCAACAAATGAATCTTTATAAAAATATCCCAAAAATCATTATAAGTTAATTATGAAACTCTGGAACCAAAAATAAATTTATATTTACCTAATTAATTATTATAACTTTCCAATTTTTTTATTAAATTAAAATAAAAATAAAAATAAAATAATTTTATAGGAAAATGTTGTTTTCAAATATTAAGGCCTCTTAATATAAAATGATATTAATTTATAGTTTTAATGTTGTTTATATGTTTGCATAAATATAATAATATTTTAATATATTTCAATTCAATATATTTGGATTGAATATATAATATTTTTAAAACCAATACATATCTAATATGATAAATTTTCATTATCAAACACTAAAAAAATTAATTATGTATATTGTAAAATTTAATTTTACTACTCCATTGATAAGATAAATCATATTTTAATTTTATATATAAATAATATAACATTTTAATAATATTATTATTAATATTTATACATAAAAAATATATAAAAATATTGGTATATCATGTTTTTATATCATATATTTAAATCATTGTGAGTTATATTATTATAAATGTACTACATTAAAAAATTTGATGTCAATATAGCTATTTAAGATTTAAAAAATGACCATTTTTAAATGATGATATTTGAAATTACAACATTTTCAAGGGCCATATTTATAAGGTCTATATTTCAATATTATATACATAATAATTAAATCATTCATTTATTCCACTCTAACTTTGAAAGGAATATTTCTAATTTTATATTTTTCATTTTTCATTATTATTTATCCATTTAAAGTGATATTCCTTAATATAGCATTTTTTATTGTATTGGTGATACCCATATTTAATAATGGTCTATAATATTATCTTGTTGTGAATACTTTATTCTTTTTTATATATTTTCCCTTAATGAATTATTCACATTTAATATACATATTTCATTCCTAGTGAGTAACAACCCATGGTTTGCAGTACTAATTTTTTATATTTTTGTAGTAATGCCCCACTGATGAAGGAATAATCTGTCTTAGATTTCTCATATCATATAGAATTTTTTTTATTACAATTCCTAAACACATTTTAAATAAAAGACAGTCTTTATTTAAAATAGTAATCATAAATAATTATGATTATATTTATGATAATGATTATGATAATAATAAAAATGAAAATAATAATAATAAAAGAAATGGCCCCAAAACTAAGAGCATTACAAAACACATCACCTATAATAATTAATAACATCCATATATATATATATATCATACATGAAATGAACATATAAAAAATATGGCCATAAAAATTTATTGTGATATAGTGATTCTAATACAATATGAACTACCAATCTACAAAGAGAAATGATAAAACACAATAACTAGATATTATAGATAAAATAGATTCAATTAAAACATCATTAATAGGTTACATCCCAAACTATTATGGTTTGATTTTGGATTCCAAAATGATCGCCACTCTACTAGATATCTGTATAAAATTCTTTGTCGAATCCCTATAAACACAGATCCTTTGAATTACCATATCATTATGTAAACAATGAGAATATCATAACAGTGATCATGCAAGGGGGAGTATAATAATACCTTACATGGTCATCATAATTAGTATAATGAACAAAATAAAAAACTATAGTTATTGCGATCCAATGAAAATTATGTTATGGGCAATTGAAAACTGTAACATTATTACCATCATAGATGGAAATATAAGAATCCTAATCAAGATACCCACAACCCACTTCTTTATCACTCACAAAATATTTTTTCAGTAAATTATAATATATCAGAGACTATAAATCTAACACACATCTCATAAAAGACTCCAAATCCGATAATTAATCATAGATGTAAAAAATCACAATATACCATAGGAAATACATGTTACCATAAATATTGAATATATTATAGGAAATACACATATTACATTTTCTCTATGGTACTAAAGGAAATGAAAATATATATATTTCTATATCATTGATGAAATATAAATAAATAGGGTTAAATCTATAAACTAGAATACCATAGTAGATACATATTTCCATGTTGTAGCAATTAATGTAGTGTCCTTGAATCCCACAGCTGTGGGAGGTGGAGATATGTTATATGGGGAATGATCATCCACATTAATAACTATTATAGAATAGAAGTTGCGTCCCAACTCTAGATAATTAACATAATTTTAGAACCCAAATATTTTATGAAATTTTTTTGTTTTTAATAAATTTATTTTTTTAATATATAGTTTTACATATAACATCATTCATAAATGAACCATGATATACTATTAAATTATTTTATTATATATTGTCACTTATCCATTGGATTGGTGGGTATGAATAAGAGTAACTAAATTATGTTATTTTATGTCTAAAACATTTATTAAATTAACTAATTATTTACCAATTATCTATATATGAAAGTAAATTGCATTTGAAAATAAAGGAGAGGTATTTCTAAAAAAACAATTCTAATGCAGGCGATGTATTTTTTTTCCAAATATACTATTTTTGAAACATTTTTTTTAATTTTATATTTAATTTATTAAATAAAATCTCAACACATTCACATGATATTTTTCATGGTAGGGGATAAAAATAAATCTTCTATTATGCTGAAAAATTATATATTTCATGAAATCTATTTTTATTGTGTTTTTTACACATACATAAAAATTTATTTATTATATTTCTATTTATTGAATTTTATAAATATAATTCAATATATAGAATCTGGGGGTTAAATTTTTTTAAATATGCCCCTTTTATTTTTGTCCAATATGAATAGTAATCATGGTAAAAATTCTCACCTCGGTAAATGATAAATTTGGTTTAATTTAGGTTAAAACAATGTTATAAGGCCATAATTATTAATTTTAATTCTTATTGGATGAATATATTTTTTTCCATATAACCTTATGATATAATGTTATTTGTTTAATTGATATAGGTCTATGAAAATGAACTTTATAATATATAATACTAAGAAACTTACAATGTTTCACTCTCTTAATTTTATATAACATTTATGTATTAACATAGAGAAAAAAATTAATTATGAATGGATATTGATATTCATTTTGAGAAAAATGAAACTATTTTCAAGATATAAATTTATTTATAATTTTTACTAATTATATAATGTCTTTCAATTATAATGCAACACTAATGCATAATTTATCTAATTAACAAAAAATGCTATAGATTATTTTCAAAATATTAAATGTAAAATAATTTGACTGAGTAAATGTGTCAAAATAATTTTATAGTTTAATATGTTATATTATTATTATTATAATTAGTTATATTCTAATTCCATATTTGTTTTATTTTTTTTATGTCAAAGTAATTGACTAGTTTCAAAATTGAAATTAACAATATCATATAAAAATAATATATTTTTTATATTAATTAACATTGATAAAAATCTGAAAACAGATAAAATGTTATAATATATGGTCTAAAATTTTAAACCATATCCATGTATAATAAATTTTTAGCCATTGAAATTAAGAATTACTTTACAATAATTTAATCAAATTTTTTTTACAAGTGTGTCATCTCCATCCCTTATAAAATGAAACCCCTTATTATCATTCTTCACACCACTACAAGTCATCTAGCATAACCATACAACTAAAACTATTCTTACCTACTTCTATATTTGTGTTATTAAGGTGATGATATCCCAAAAATATCAATAATGGTTTCTTTATAAAAGGATATAATGTTTTTCTCCATAAATATAGGAGGATATAATGACTTCGTTGTATGTGGAAGTCACGTTAAGGGATTTTAATCTCATTTATCTTTTTATGGAAAAACTTTTCTAAAAAAACATTCTTATTTTATGTGATTTAAATAATTCCCACGAATGAATTCCATGATAACTTTTATGAAAATTATTGGGACTTACATATTCATATAAGGTTATTTACTTTGTAGGACTTATTATTTAAAAGTTACAAAAGTTTTAAATTTTTTAGGTTACTATCTCAAAAAAAGTATCTTGATTGTTCATGATTAAGTTTTTTACAAATTAAATATAATGATTTACCTCCCATGTGACGAATGAATTTTATTCTTCAATGTTTATTTATTGAAAATACATATATTCCTTTCATTTTCTTCTATTTAAGTTCTCAAGATACTAAATATATGATTATTGGAATGATGGACTTCATTTCTCACTTCGTTTGAGAGACTATTTTATTCAATATAAATATTATCAAAGAATAATTTAAATGTGGATTTTATAATTCCCCCATTATTTTTAATATAAATTTTAAAAATGTTTTACTTCATATAAATTTATTCAAAAGGAATCTTTTTCTAGATTTCTTAATGAGGTACTTTATGAATTGTAATAAAAGTGTAAAAATGTTTTATTTTAATGTGCAAGGCATGAAATTATTTTCTAAAAACCATTATTGACCAATGAATTAACTATTCATTATAAATATTCCTTTATGGTTTTGAAATACATTGATTTCCATGTTATTTTGTAATTTTTTTTATTTTAATGATGTGATTTATAAATAGAATTTTTATTTTCATCATTTAAATTTCTTAATGATCATTCAAAATATTCTTCCATCAAAGGTGAATTCCTTTGATATTAATTATTTTACTAAAGTTATGATATAATGATACTATCACTGTTATTTTTCCCTATGGTTTATGTTTATGATTAAAAGACTTTTATGAACTGTTTTCCTTTGACGATGAGTTATAAAATGATGAAATTATTATCATCCACATTTCATTTCAACATGTTGTACTATAATAATATGTTCAATAACACATTTCATTAAATTGGGTTTGATATGAATATTGGTTTATGATCTTGAGGAACAAATATTTATGATTTTTATTATGTGATTGATGGGACCTATATCTCCCTCTATTTCATTGGGAAATTATCAGTATTCTATAATTTCAAATGGTACATGGGTTGGTATCCTAGGACCAAAATTTTGTACATCGGAAGTTAACCCAAGGATGATGTAGGAATACTGGTTGTTATTCTAAGCCTAATATGTTATTTATCTGTTTTTGGGTATCTTTGAAATAATATTTTCTAGGGTTAGGTGTATTCCAAAGTTCCATGTATTATGAGTTTTTTATGCTATCATGGATCATTTTATTTTATTTATTTATGATTAAAGTTTTATTAACTACATCTCTATATTTCATAACCTGAGATTATGATCTATGATATGAAGGGAATTGATTTAAAATGTGAAACACACATTTACATACCCATTTTCTAATCTTATTATTATGTGTGCTTAGATATATATCTTATTTATCATGACCCATCATTATATCTCACCATATATTATGTTTCATTTTCTATGTTCATAGAAAATTTATTTTTTATTATTAATATAATAAGGGTCCTAGGTATGATGAACTACATGGGTGAAGATGCAGTTTACTAATGAACAAACTAGTTTTATATCCATGTATCCAATGGAAATAGAGATACAAGGTAATATCTTTGATCATCATTTTTTGTAAAATAATATTTATCCACTATGATGTGATATTTTTGTATGGAATTTATCAGTCGCTATATATGGTATCATAGAATTATTTTGTTTACCTTTAGAAACTATGATGAGAAACAATTATTTCAAACCATACAGATAAGTCTATGTATAGTATAAATCCAAATGTTTTTTAATGATCATGATTGGCCTAGGTTAAACCTATGTCATCATAGATTGAAATAAGGTGTCAAGATTTAGGAAACCATAAAATT
This sequence comes from Viscum album, assembly GCA_963277665.1. Lineage (NCBI taxonomy): Eukaryota > Viridiplantae > Streptophyta > Magnoliopsida > Santalales > Viscaceae > Viscum > Viscum album. The sequence continues at coordinate 712,768,236 of OY728162.1, forward strand.
ATTTTTCATGATCTTATGGTTTCCATATACGATTACTGTTTCTCAAACATTGAATTTTGGTTTTAGTTTATGGATGGAACTCAATGTAATCCTTTAATTCTTTATGTAATAGAATATGAAATAATTTGTTAATATGGGGACCAAATGTTATTGTATCTAGAATGGAAAATTTCATTTCTATGCTTCGATAAAATTCTCAGGATATGAATCATGTTTATCTTCCAAATGAGAAAAGTAAAGAAAAATGTTAGGTAGAGTCCTTTGGGGGGAAAATCCACCTTTTTTAGTGCATCTGGTGATCCACTAATTTCTAAGAAATATATTAGTATAATTTAAATTATATTTAACATTCTCTAACATTCAGACCATAAAAGAGTTATTTTTATATTTTTAATTTGGATGGAGAAGCAGATCAATAGTGGACCCACATAAAAAACATAATGGAATAGTATTAGATTGAATCCATGGAGTTACATGAAATTAAGGGATATTTTTCAATAAGTGTAATCCATTAATTTTTTCAAAAAAATAGAGAAGTAATTCCTGGTGTTATTGTAGAATGATGATGAATCTATTTTTACATATGAGGTAAATATTACAAGACATGATGGTATTCTACTAGAAATATCATACACTGGAATGTAGGTTGATTGAGTCTTTTTTGGTTTAATACCATGTCCCCAATGTCAGTTGGGAACAAGGGGATTTATAATCTATGATGAAATCATTTGATGAACTATCAAGGTGGAAATAGATATTAGATTTACACCTCGATCTCATGGTTTTTTATGAAAATAAATATGGACATCAAAGGAAATTTATAAAGGCATTGATAGAAGTAGATGAGATATCCTTAATGCTCAATGTGCGGAAAAACATGGATTAAATTTTATTAAGGAGCCTGTGAAAGGTTTTTATTGTTGAATGGATGTAAACCATGTGAATAAATGATGAGGTAATGGGAAAACACATCTAATTATATTGATAATGAGAAAAAACCATAGATTAAACCACCATTAATTTTTTGATTCAACTTAAATAGGATTTTTATTGATGATGATCATTATTAATAACTACTTAATCCCATAAATAGAGTAAAATTTCATGAGATCGCTATTTTTGAAAATGGGTGGGGTGATAACATATTGAGGGTACACATATCATCGAGTCAATAAGTGTTAATGTCTTGTTTGATTCAGGGTCTACTCAATCATTTATTTTTGAGGATTTAATAATGGTATTAAATAAACACCTCAATAATTATATGTAAAAATATAAATAAAAACTCCTAATAGTACAAACATCACATCTCAAGTCTATTATTCGTATTTGATTAATTTATTTGGGAAATTTCTTCTAGGTAATATTGTTATTCTTCCTCTAGTTGAGTTAGATGTTATTTTTTACATATTTTATTTCATTATATGAATCCAATAATAATTAATAGTAATGGAAAGTCACATTTGATATTCTAAAACAACCTACAATCTTCTATCTATGTGGTAAAAAATATAAACTTTCAACTTCAATAAAATAGATAATATGGGTGTAGATTTATATTTTAATTGGAATTAATCTAATGTTGTTGGGGAGAAACTCGCCATGGAATATATTCCAATTGTGTGGTAGTTTTCAATGAATTATAAAATAGTTTATTGGACTTCTAATGAATCATGTGCTTGAGTTATCATTAGAAATCAGGCTTGTTTATACTCCTATATTCAAGACTCCATATAAAATGGCCCAAAATTAGTAATAGGAATTGAAAATAATATTTAAAAGAATCATGAAATGAGATTCATTCGAAAAATTCTGTCATGTTGGGGACAATTTAGTCTTTTTGTAAAGTTGAAATATAGTTCAATTAGACACTACATAGATTATATTTAACCTTACTAGATTGATATCAATAAAATGTACCCTCTACCTCATATTGATTACTCAATTGATCTATTATTTAGAGATCAATGCATTTCTATGATTCCCATTTGTTATGTAAAAATAAATTGAGGGTAAATAAAGAGGATAAACCTAATAAAAATTTGGAAACTAGGTATAGACACAATGAATATATTGTGATACATTATGGTGTTAATAATACACCTTATATCATTATGTATTTAATGAATAGAGTCTTTAGATATTACCTTGATCAATTTATTGCAGTATTTACATACAATATTTATATATATTCAATGATCATGGATGGTCCTAAAGATCATTATATGATTCTAAATAAAATCCTAAGAGAATCTGTATAGAAATCTTTAAAAGTGTGGATTTCGAAAATAAGAAATTTCCATTTTTGGGGTCATATAAACACACAGGATGATATATTTGTCGATCCATAATAGATGAATGTTATTGAACAGTGGAATATAAAAACCTTGATTAAATATGTCTATAGTTTCTTTGGTTTGGATTGATATCACTGATGATTTGGGGAAATGTTTTCGTGGTTATCCAATACAATTAACTTATTTACATAGAAGGGATCCATGATCCATTAAACATATAAATTTGAGGAATTTTTTAAGGAACTGAATATATTGATTGTCAAAACACCTATCTAATATTAACTTATAACGGAGAAGGTTTTTCCATCAATATAGATGAATTTATTAAGGGATGATGATGTTTATTTATTCCAAATTGCATGCTTATAACTTCTTAATCATGATAATTTATGCTTCTTTAAAAAGATATCCCAACACGAGATTTGGAGTTAACTGCGATAATTTTTTCATTAATGGTGTGGAGGGAACAACTTCATGTAACAATTTGTGATATATACAGTGATAGGAAAAGATTAATGAATATATTCACTCAAAAAAAGATGCTTATATTCTAGAGAAAATGATTACAGCTGATTAAAGATAATGACTGCTTAATACATTATAACTCTGGGAATGAAACAATAGTGGATTATGAATTGATTTTAAAGGATAATACTAGATTATATATTATGAGGATCAAAAGAGATCAAATATTATTTTATTTGTAATGCATGGATCAAAAAATATTAAAAAATATGGGAAAAGTATTATCTCACTAAATTTAGTGTTTATCCATATCTTCATGTAATCATTATAGAGGTAAATAGGGAGGATATAGAGATAAAATTTTTGGGAAGAAATTATCCTTAGTTTATAAATTAATTTTTTGGAGTGATAAGGTTCAAGAACCATAATTATGTTACCTCAATAAAAAAGTTGTTGAAGGATTTTTTGGATAAAACTCAATGTTTTTCATTCTCTATTCATCTTGGTAGTATAATGATTTCTATAAAATGGAATGTGTATATCTGATGGGATATTATAATGGCATGATATTTCATAGTTTTCATCTCGGTGCTTGGTATTTCATAATGATAAGGCTGAAAGGAATATATATAAGGGGATGTTACAATCACTACCCAAACCAGAGTGTAAATGATAAATCATTGCCTTGGATTTGGTTATAGGAATCCTTACAAAGACTAATGGGAATAATTATATATGGGTTATAACTAATCCCCCAAGAAATACAGAACACTTCATTATTAATATTGAATATTCCCCTCTTGATAAACAAGACTGGATATATATTAAGGATGTTGTAATGTCACGTGGATCACTAGAAGAAATTGTATCTGATTGGGATATGAGGTTTACCACAATGTTCCAGTGATAAATTTTGTAGGATGTGGACCCACAATTGTGTTTCATTATAGCATATCATATTTATGAAAATAGTCATTATGAGAGATAAATTCAAACTCTTGAATACATATTGCACGATTGTTATATATAATTAAAATATTTTGGCTATCAACACATTCCTTTGGTGGAATGATTACACAATAACTGAATTCTATCCAAAATTAAAATAAATCCTTATGAATACCTATATGTTATAAAGTGTATAAATATTACGTTCTTGAATTTTTTTTGATAATGAAATATATATGCAGACAATTTCACTAAGGAAATGTTAGAGAATGTTAGATCTATTCTACAACAAATAATGGTTTCTCTAAGTGGAAAAAGAGTTATTCCAACAATCTAAGGAAAGCTTTTTTACATTGATGTTGTAGAAAATTTATTATTTCAAATATCTCCCTTGAAGAGGGTGATGATATTTGGAATAATGGGAATGATGAGTCCTAGGTATAATGGTCCCATATAAATTATTATTCATTTTAGGATGGTAGCTTATTGATTGGCACATACACTAAATATCTCACATGTTTATGATGTCTTCCATGTATCTCTTGAGATAAGGGAAATAAAATATCTATCACATGTAATAAACTCATATGTCAATCGATAAAGAAATATATTGCTTGTGAGGATTAGTTGAGGGATATTTTAGATCATAAAGTGAAAGTTATACCAAATAAGACCACTCAAATGGTCAATGATTATTTTTTAAACTAATAATTTAAGGAAATTATGGGGGATGCTACCAATTTAATGAAATATATATATCCACATTTTTTTATCAAATTGTTTAATTTCATGGTAAAAATTTTATTTTAGTGAGGTATCATGTAAGACTCTGATATTTTATTAAATAGTGTATTTCAAATATTTTTTTAATAGCTTATGTTATATGCAATATGAACTATAAAAGATTCATAATATACAATAGAATATTATTATTTTATGTAACAAACTACATCATAGACTGGTAGAAATGAATAGGTCTAAAAGTAATCAAAATTATTGGATTGAACATTTATAAAATTAATTAATTGGTAAGAAATTAATTAGAAAATGAAAAAATGATTTCCAATAAAAGGAAAGTTTTTTCTAAAAACTTATTTCAATGAGGGCAATTTATTTTTATCCCAATACATTAATTATATCCCTATTGGTTATTTTTCTAATTAAATTTATATATAATATATTTATAATTATATTTAAAACATTCATCTACTATTTTTCTAGGCATCAGATACAAAGAAATCCATTTTTTATTCTAGGAAATATAATGTTCCTGAAATGAAATTCTGTAACATTATTCACAATTCGAATAAAAGTTATTTAATTGAATTAAAGGTATTGAATATTTAAATGTGAATTTTTTAATTATAATAAGTAATATGAAATTTTTTGAGTAGTTTCTTTTTGAATTTTTTTCAATGTAAATAGTTATTATGAAAAACTTATCACCATGGTAATGGGTAAATTAGGTGAATATATCTTAACGCTATGTGATAAGTTGATAATTTTTTTATCTATATTCCTTTTATATTATTGTAATTGTACCATTTTAAACTTATTCTTAAAATTTATTTGTTTAATTGAAATGTATCCCAGAAAATAGAATTTATAATCATTGAAACAATTAATGTTACAACGTGTCACATTCTTAATTTAAAATATATTTTATTCATTCACATAGTAACCAAAACTAGGTATGAATAAATTTTGATAGTTATATTTTTTTTGTAAAATTATTTGTATTATTTAAATTTATTTGTAATATTTAGTAATTATATAATGATCAAAACTGATCACCCAACATTGACACATTATTTTTGCAATTAATAAAAAAATATAATAACTGCTTTTATGAATATTAAATGTATTATAATTTGATTGAGTGAATGTGTTTCAAAAAAATTGTAGATGAATATGACCTAATATTGTTATGTAGAATAATTATTTTTAAATTACTAATTTACCACTATTCCTTTTATATAGTATAAAAATAATTTGGTCAAAACTGGTATTAATGATATTTTAATAGAATATTATTTTGTTGAATTGTATAAATCTATTAAATATATTGGATAAGTAAAATTATATATTATATTGTCCAAAATTGCATCCCAAATCTACTTATAAGCCCTTTGGAATCATTTGGAATTAGAATTATTTTATGTTAATTGAATTTCTTATGAATTTCAAAGTGTAGCACAACCACCCTTATAAGAGCACACCACTTAATTATATTCTTCAAACCACTTTGATCAAACAAACTCAGCCACCCCCTACCAACATGTGTCATCAACAACCTTTTTTGAGTTTTTTATGTGATGATATCCCCAAAAACTCATCCCTATGTTCCTTAATAATTGATTTAAATGAGTTTTCCTAAAATAGAGGAGGACATATTGCTTTCAATGAATGGGGAACTCGTGGAAAGGTTTTATCATCACACTATTATTTTAGTGAGACCATTGACTTATATATAACTATATCATGTGTTTTGTGTATATAATTCACATATATGTATTTTATAATGCTTCTTATGAAAAATATGTTGAATTGGTTATACATATTAGTATGTTACAATCATTGGAATTAAGAAATAAAAGTTACCAAAGTTGGAGTAGATTTATGTTACCATCATATTTTTTGTTATAACTATTTATGATTAATTTCAAGATAATGAAATACCATGACAAACCTCTCAAGAAACATGTCACTTTTTATATCCATTGGTTATTCCCTGAAAATAATTAATTTCCTTTCAGTTTCCCCACCATAGTGATCAAAAGAATGAAAATTTATTATAAGGTAGATAATCATTATTTCTATTTTCTATTGAAAATATATTCTTTAAATATATATGTATTAAAAAACTATTTTAGAATTTTTTTTACTATTCTCATGTAATTATTTAAGGTCCTTTTAAAAAAGTTTAACATTTTTTAAAGTGGTTAAAAATTAATCTTTATGATATTTTCCAAACATGGTACTTTACAACTATTTCAAGGAAGTGTAAAATGAATGTTTTACTTTAAATTATATGACATGAACAGAATGTGAACAACCATGACCACCAAATTTTTTGATTCATACATTAATTATTTAGGTAGTTGTTTAAAAAGAATATATTGTCTATATTATTTTGGAAAATTTTATATTTCAATGAATTTATTTAAAAATATAAAGTTGTTTTCCACAAAAAAATGTTCAATATAATCATTCAAAATCATTTTTCTTGTTAGATAAAATACATTATGTTTACTTATCTCTTAATATTTTTATTACCCAATGATACCATCATTATTATTTCCATCATCATTTAATTATTATGAAGAAAATAATTTTAAGAAAATCATTCATTTTCCCCTGGATTAAATAATGATGAAATGATGAAATTTTTATAAAACCCAATTATTTTCAATGATTATGTTATAACGAAGTATTTATTAATCCCATTTCTTTTAATGTATCTGGATTTGAATAATGTTTAATAACCTTCTATAACACATATATATGATCTCATTATGTGATAGGTTAGACCTATATCTCCCTCTAATGCATTTAGTAGTGATTAATTTTCTATAACCTAATTGGTTACATGGGAGTTTATCCGATGGCCAAATGAAGGTACAATGGAAGTTATCCCAATATTGAATTAGGTAGATAGTTTATTATTCCAAGGATAACATGTTTTAATTATATTGTTGGGTATCATTTATATAAGTTTTTCTTTTAATATGTTCATTCTTCAATTCGAGGAATTATGTTAATTCTCTCATGGATCATGTTATTTGATTCTATTATGATTTATTTCTTATTCATTTCCCAGATTTATATATTTACTCAATATTTTGATCTTTCATATGCATGGAATGGATTAAAAATTCCAACTCATGTTCTCATATAGTTATTCAATTTTTCTGATTATGTGGTCACATATATCTCTATTTTCCACCCTTAGTGAACATTACAATTCACCCCTTCATATGATTTATTTACTAGGTTATAGTGAAATTTTTTTGGTATGATATGTCTACAAGGGCACTAGTTATGAATAACTAAGTGGAATAAGTTGTATTTCATGTATGAACTGGGTTTTTATATATCCATGATTCTAAGGGAATTGGAAATTTACAATTTTTGTGTGTTTCATCAGGTTATATATTTAATATTTATATAATACAATACATAAAACCACCCATCTCATTTATCATGTTCTAAAATTGGGGATACTGTAGGATCTTATGATATATATATCTCTACTATTTAGGATATTTGAGGAAATATTAATCCCCAATGATCTCACTAAAATATAAAATCATTCATAGCCTACAGTAGTTGTTGCGTTTAAATATATATATATATATATATATATATATATTCACATTTCATCATTGATCTCTACCCAGATCCTTGGGTGATATAAGGTATAGTCCCTATCATTTTACTCTAACCCTATAGGAAGGGATACTGCCATAAATATCCATTACCAAATATAGTCTCAATTAATATCCATCAATCACATGTTGCACCACATATGAGGATTGTGAGCATAAACACTCAACAATGAAATAACAATGAATGGACCCTTATATAAGTCATCTAACAATAATTTCCAGATATCCACAATGTACACAATTAATAATAAATTTTATTTCCCGAAATCATATTATGTGAATGATAATTCAATAATAAAACCCTGTTATAAAATTATCCATCAAGGGAAATAAAATAATTGAATAAAATAAATTCCATAATTAAATCCATTCTCCAGTCACCAAAAACATCACAAGGTACACTAAATTGATCCAGAATCACTGTTAATATACCTAAATATTTATTATCAATATTACACATAACTAAAATATTAATATCCATGTTAAAATCCCCCATTATGGTTCAATAATTCACAAAATATTAACTTTTACATTAAAAAATTCCATTATATGCTATATTTTATTATATTTTATATAATTAAATTAACATTTATATACTTAAAATAATTGATAACACCAAAAAACCATTAGATCTTCTTATCATCATTTGCATTTATGTAGGTAACTTCCATCTGTCAAACTGTACTCATTGTTGTCATGGATCTTATGAGTACTCTATTCCTTAACATTAAAAAATTAATTTCTTACATCTAGTCATTATTTATAAAAAACCTCCCATTTTAATAATTATAAATTTCATTAAGTTATACTGAATTATATACCATCTAAATGTTTCATCGACCTATTCCATGGATATTCATTATAAGGTATGGCAATCTTATTTTCATTATTATAACAACTTTTCATGATTGGTGGGTCATCAATGATAACCAATTACAATAGAATATGGGTAGTAACTTCTCTAATGTATTATTTTAATCTCTTATATAAAGATCACAACATCTCTCTAAATATTATGATTTTTATTTTTTTATAAATTAAATATAATTTTATTATTTAATACTACCTTAAATTTTTATGGTGTCCAATCTATCTTTTCATTGTACATTTATCCAATCCAACTCACTAACATAGTCCTTTGTGATTGGTAAAAATGATTTTAACATATTTCTGTGGAATATATATCTTTAAAATATTTATTGAATTATTTATTGTGACAGGTGATGAGAAGGCATGATATTTCGAGGATAGGTAAGGCTTGTGTTAATAATTTGAAATGTATTAATTATTTTAATATCATCTAATAATAGTATTACTAGAAATAGTAATAATTTATAAACTTTTTCTTCTATCAGAATTCTAAGGTCACTGTTCAGTTTAAAAGGTGGTTATTACCCTTAGGTGTGACATAAACTTTGTCAGTGCCAGGATTCTGTGAAAAAGTTATTTTGGAAATAAAATAAATAATTTATTTTATTTTTATGATGTATAAATAATGGGAATTTCAATATAAATATCATGTTATGGGTAGATATCAAGGTTAGGCACATAATCGCAGACACCCAGAGTGGATTCCCAAGAGAGTCATTAGAGGGTGACATTGGATCATAGGCCCGAATCAATATCACTGATAACATTTATGCTAATAAAGAATATGGATCCTACGAATGTAGAAAACACCGAATCATTATTCCTGAGTGGTGTTAAAAATCTACGTGGGATATTTGATTTACTTTATTCCATCCAATTTATTTATCCAATGTCGTATATTTATCAATTTGAACAAAAAATAACTTTTTTGTCCATCAATATTTGATTTTTTTATGGTTTATTTAATTGTATGTTTTACATTATTCCACTTCATTTGTTTATTCTATGAAAACAAATTAAATCCAAAATGATCAAAATTTTATGGATCATTCCTCATTGTTTATGGTTTATGGTTTTCTCTATGATTAATGGATATATGATTAATGAGTGGCCATTATTTGGAGTAACTGATCAATACTGTAGAGAGATTTATGTATGTGGGTGTGATATTGGTGTGATGAAATTGGATGTATGGCGGTGGATTTTATTCAGTAGGTGTTATTCATTAGATCTAGTTTGACCCATAATGAAAACAATGTGACATGATACTGTGATTTCCTATTTTATAAAATATAAGATCATGTAATCATGGGATGAAATGTGTCTTATTCCCCATTATCAATGATTCCAATTTTTATTTTCATTACTGGGGGAATAGATGGATAATGGGGATGTGAAACCACGGGTTTCTGAAAAAACCCCATTTTGCGACATGTAATGTTGTGTCACACAACATGTGGGACACAAACTATAACAGTATAGTTTCCCCAATAGAAAAAAGGATCACCCATAGTGTGGCCTATACCACACACCTTGTGGAATTATCCTAGTTGAATCCATTGAGTATAAAATGGTAGAAGTTCATGGTTAGAGTTCACTTGCCAAACTGTGTAGTAAGACATGACTAGAGTACATAAGATGATCCATGTACTTGAAATCATCTATGTGTACATGGAAGAAACATCGGATACAGAGTCACGGGCAGAGGAACATGGTAAAGACATGGGTAGGTCCAAATTTAGGGGAAAATACCACGTGCTCACTCATAGATTACTTGTATCCTTTCATATCTTTATTATATACAATGTGATATTTTGTGAGATACCATATTCCATATTCAGGAGGGAAATGTGTAGAATTTCTTCCATAACATTGGATTCTGATCCCCTCTATTTGTTTAGTATTATATGGATTTTCATTCATCCCATCATGTGACAATGGAGGGATCCTCTACCATTCCTAGATGGGGTTTGTGGTATCGTCATGACCACCATGCACAATTCATTATTCTTTTATCTACCAAGAAACTGTAGTCGTGTTTGCGGTGTAACCTATTTGAAATGGGTGTCACCACTACCATTAAGATGTTATCTCCATAGAAATAGGGTGTAAATATTGGGTGTGGCCTAATTATTATGACCTCTTTGATGATCATTACCGGTAATAGCAAGGATCAAGAGGTGACTACTCCCAGAATGAGCATTTAATAGAAGCCTGGAGTTGTATCCTGTGGATTGTAGTATTATTTGACACCATTTGAGAAAAATTTTATTTTATGAGTATATATTGATTTTGGTTATTGATTATTACTATTATGATATAAGTACTCCTGATGCATTTGGATTAGTTATTTTATGGTTTCCTACAAGGAATTTTTATACTCACCCCCGTAAGATATTTTAGTATGTTACATGTATTATGTAGTCAGTAACCCTTTTGGTAATATCATAGGATGATATGTATTAGGTGGTCCATAGCGAGGACAGATATAACATGGTTTTTTTAGTTGGTTTCATTTCACAATAGACCCCTTCTTTTGAGCATGTTTGGCTCTGTGTAGTTTTTGGTTGGGCTTGTACTTATCTGCATTTATCTATTTAAGTAATGTTGTCATACTCTATTATGGGAAAGATATTTTGATTCTATTTTTTTGTTGTTTATTTTACATTATCATATTTTTATGGACTTGGTGAGGTGTGTTTGTGTATCTATGTCTGTGTGTAGGTACATCAAGCCAATTCATCCCATGTATGGGTTATGAGTAATCAAAAAGGGGAACCAACCCAATTCCTATTAGAGACTTTCTAGGGCTATGTACACTCGTCTTATTGATGGACATGCAATCCCTAGTGGGCAGGGATATGAAATAGTGTTTTCATTTGATTTAGTTACACCGTTGGATCAATGAATATGATTTTATATGGCTATGAGATGGGATTGGGATTTATAAAAATAATGATTTTGTGTTTTGTGTTTTTCATTCAGTCTAGGTGTTGCAGTGTTATTACGGAGTCTAATGTATCCTTTCACCCTGACTTTAACAACATTCTTGTTGACTCAATACATGTATATAATGGTTGTTGGGAAACAAAGTCGCACATGAATCATATATGAATGTGTTGATATTTCAATTTATATTTTATGAAATTTTACCAAATATTCTATTTCATAGTTTCACATATTGTTTATTTAATGATTCTTCCATAATGATATCCATCCATAAATCCAGTATGCAATTACGAGGATTGTCTTCTGAGTCATGAGGCTTTGGTACATGGACCTATAATTGTTTAGGTAACTCCATGTGGTTTTTAATTCATGCCCCAATCATTTGAGTATTAGTCAAAACCATTAGTACTAGTTAAGGATACATAAATGTTTAGTAAGAATCATAAGTTCTTCATTCAGCAACCTCTAACATTTTAGGGTGAATCATACCCTGAGTACACTGAGGACTAGCTTGAGGTAGTCACCCTAGGTATTCCACATTTGATAATTCATACATATTAGTTGGTATTCATAACAGTGGGTCTTATTTAGGTTTATACTAGATACAGGTGGATATTGGAAAATCAGTCACATGACATGACATCTCCCTCCCAGTCATAAATAGAGCATCTATTCTACAAAGAGTTTAATCCAGCCACATTTTGATAAATATTCAACCTGGATATTCAGAACCAATAAGCCATAAGTTTTCAGTGAGGTTTACATATCTCTTATTATACTCTTTAAACAAGGTGGATTATATTTTTTTTCATACATGGACCTTTGACATTGGATTTCACTAAGAGATCAGGCATTCGATAATATAAATTTTCATTAAAAATATTGTTGGATTCCTTAAGATGGATTTAGAATTGGAGATATTTTTTTAGAGAAGATGGTGACCAACGGTGCTAGTAGTGGGTCCTCTAGAGTTGAGGACTCGGTAGCTGGTAGCCGATGGACGTATAGGTGATATTGCAATACCATATTCTTCATGATAAAATTCCATGATAGTATATTAATGGTTCTAGAATCTCATGATGTCTTCATCTAGTCGAGTAAAAGGTAGTTATTCTCATCCGAATATCAAGGACACAATGCTCGAGATTTTCTAACCCATAGTACCTCAAACTGGGAGATGATCGTGGCACCACCCAGGAAGAGGCTAAGGTAGGATGAGGGTGTTCCGTAAGGATGGGTATGTGGTTGTGGTGTAGGTATTTTATATTGAGGTGGAATATTGTGGGGCTTATTTCAACCACCACACTTAGTTGGTCCTCGCTAGGCTCAGTGAGACAGTGGGTAGGGATAGAGATAGTTGTAGGCATTGGAGGCATATAACCCTGAGGCACTATATATGATATAAGGTGTTATATATTCCTTTCATATAATATATTTACCCATTGTTGAAATAAGTATGATTCATTCATTTCTTTCAAATTCCCTAGTTGATGACAATGATTTTTTATTTTAACTATTGGCTTGGCCTTCATTCTTAGAGACTCTGACCAGAGGTCACTCAGTGACCACATAATTTCATAAAAAGTGTGACCTAACTAATATAAGTGATAATTTTTATGGAATTTTATTGGAATATTGATGAGTGCATAAACTTTCAAATTATTTATAGAATTTCAATCCACATTTACTTCAAAAAAATTTACTTCAGGTGGAGAATACGGTGTCCCAATGAAGATAGGAAGTGGTTTTCCATCATGGGTGAAAAATAAACCAATTAATATTAAAATGGGAATAGTTATTAGAAATTTAAACATATTACTCATGATTTGGAAGGCATGCGTCTTATAGTAGTTGATTCTATGGGCTATATTTTTTCTACGGTGGTGGAGGAGCATGTACACTTATTTCATGAGGACATGATCAAATTACAACCACACCGAGGGATAGACTTATGTACCATCATATACAATGGTATGCCCTAGATATATGTACTAGAATATCAGATGGAAACCATAAATCATTTATATATGAGGGTTCAGTTGGAGGACTTATAGAGGAAGAGCTTCATTAGACACAATATTTCCCCCTTGGAAGGCATAAAATTGTTCACTAAGAGGGAAGATAATAGATTTATGTTGTGTGTGTATTATCGGTGTCAGCTCCAGGTGACCATAAAGAATAATTATCCACTACCAATGACAAAAACATTCATATATTATTTGATAGAGATATGATGGTTATTATAGATTTACCTCTAATCAAGATACCACTATCTTTGAGTATAAGTTGAAGATATACAAATGATAGCATTAAAATGTTTCTATAGTCCCTATATGTAATCGGTGATTCCCTTCAACATAATAATGGCCCCAACAATGTTCATGGGACCCATTAATGTGATATTTCGTCCTTTCATAGTATGGGTTTTTAGAGTCTTCGGTGATGATATCATAATGTACTTGACAACTAAGGTGGTGTAAAAAAGATAGTTGATGACAGTTCTAGACTGACTATTTGCGAACAATATTAATGGGAAACATTATATGTAATAGTTTTGGATTTAGGATGTCCACTTTTTGGGATATTTCATCTCAGATGATAGTGTAACAGTGGCCCAATAAATGCATAAGGATGTGTTATCTTGGGATCCACGTAAGAGTGTGATGGAGGTGGGGAGATTCCTTTATTTAGGATGATTATACAATAGATTTGTGCATGATTTCTTTAACCTATCATCACCTTTAACTAGTTTTACCAAAAAGTGGAAGCCTTTGATTTGTATTGAATGGTTATAGTATAATTTTTATGAGATGATGTAGAGTTTTAGAAGTACACCCATCATAATATTTCTAGGTAAGGGTTTCAATTATATATTGTTCTGCGATTCTTTTGGGGCCACACATTATTGTGTGAAAATTTAGAGGAAAGATTTATTTTTTTATGGGTCTCAAAATTTGGTACCCCATGAGAAGGACTATGTGAGCCATTATCTTGAGTTGGAAGTGGAATTCTTAACACATAGGATGTGGTGAAATAACTTTATGGGTGAGTGATTAATAATCTATTATTCTCACATAATACTCTATTATAACTTTTCTCAGAAGGATCATAACCATAAGTAGAGTTTATTCCTCAGGATCCTTCAGTACTGTGACATAGAGATAGTTTATACTCTTTAAAAGTTGAACATTATAGAATACACTGAAAGTATGAGATCTTATACTCTGTTATTGTCCAATTTGTTAGGGTACTTACACTTGTGCTATTTGTGCTTAGTGAGAAAATATGATAATTCATATCATCAGTTGATGGTTGTTACCCCAACACTATTATTTTTTCCCAGGGAGGATCGGAATTGGATATATAGATTATGAGACCTTAGATAGTCATGTATCTACTAGATGTGATCTTGATTGATTTTATAAAGTTGGGGGTCACATAATCAATCAAAGTTGATTGATGATGGTACCAGTTATTTATTTGGAGGAGGTGATGAGGGAGTTTTTCACATCCCATTGGTGGTAAATGTGGGAGTATAAAATATATAATAGAACCTCCCACATAAAATCTAATTCATATCCATGAATATGATATTACCACATTTTTTTATCTCAAAGCCTCACTTTTTAGTAGATAAATATTGAGCAGTAGATTCCTATGAGTTTTACTCAACCACATGAGTTTCTAGAGAGGAAGGTAAATGGGATATCCGTGAACATCATAATGTTATTTTCAAATATAAGTAGTGGATACATTTCCATATGGCTAATCATTGACCTCCTCACCATTTGATCACTCATCCTAGATATTCGAGAGAGAAAAATTAGTAGGGAACATTATATTACATTCTATTTTGGTGATAGTCTATCTCTATATATTTCCTACAAAGATCGTTTTAGGCTATAATGATTACTTCATGTCATAAGTTTATAAAGTATTATAGGAAGTATTTGGTTATATGTTGCATTTGATCTTGAATTTTCACCCTCAGTATGATAGACAAACTTAGTGAACCATTCAGGTTCTATAGGACATGTTGGGATCCGTCTTCTTAGACATTGTCCATAGTAGGGTGGATCAACTACCGTTGTTGTTGTTTTCAAATGACAATAACTACCATTCCAAAATCTTTATAGAACCATTTGTGACATTGTATGAGTATCCTTATAGGTCACCACTTTTCTGTATAGATCTAGGTGAGTCACCACTCATGCGTGATAAATTGGTGTGATATCCAAATCGAAGGATCATAAGTCCTATGAGTGTATTATCACTACAAATATCATTAAGAATTCCTATAATGACTATTGAAAAGGGAATTTGGAGTTCAAGGTGGGAGACCATGTTTTCTTGAAGTTCTCTCCTCAATTTTTATTGAGTAGATTTTGTAGGGGAAGAATTTTATATCTATCAATCATTGGCCCTTTCAAGAAAGCCTTTTAGGAGGTGTACCTCTTGGATCTACTACTGCAGTTGGACAAGGTACCCAAATTCTTCCATGTGTAATAGAGTTGGAAGTTTGTGCACAACTAGTCAAATATTATCTTCTTATGTAAGCTGAACATTGGGGATGGATCATCTATTTAATTTTACAATGTGATGATTGTGGATCAGTAGTGGAGGATCCGCTATGTGTGAGATATTCCTTTGGTGCATGTCTAGTGGTAGCACATGACACGTCAGGAGAGAACCTATCAGCAAGAGATGAAGATTAGAGATCAGTATCCACAACATTTTTTGTAATCTTTTACTCTTTTGGGGAATAAATAATAAATGTTGGAGTAATTTAACATCCTGAATTTTTTTATGTAATGAATTGAAACATATCCAATATTATTTTCTAAACTAGATGCAGAGTCGAAGTGATATTCAAAGGACAATTGTCCCAAAAATTGATATTTGAAAAACATTAAGTACATTAACATCACATACACATAGTTTTCATTAAATGTCTGGATAAATCCCTTGAAGGGCCTTAGATTCGATATATGGTTCCAACATTGTGTTCAAATCATGGTTTCTACCCTTGTCACTATGTAGCATTTTTCATAGTTGGGAGATTGGGAAAAGGATTTCAATTGTGATAAAAATAAATAAACATAATATTTAATATATTTGATTCCATTGTCTCATTGACCTATGAAACTCATCATAAATAGCCTATTATGGGTAGAAATTAGGGTTAGCAGTATATCATTAGAGATCTTGGTAGGAAAATTTGGAGATACATTCGAAGACAATATCATATTGGAGGATCATATCATTACAACATGGATCAGCTACACCAAGGAAGATTGTGGACATTACCAATAAAGTAAAATCAGAATAAATCTTCATCATAGATTAATAAAAACTCTAGATACGATGTTTTATTTATGTTTTTTCAACCCGTTTATTTATCTTATGTAGAAAAAGGGATCAATTCCTACAGAAAATAATTTATTTATACAACGATAATCAATTTATTTTATGGTTGATTTAATTGTTCATTGCCTATTACTCATCATTATTAATATATTATATGATAGAGGATCAATATTGAAAATAAAAAATGGATGTAGTTTTTTCATCATATATATGGTGTATGTATTTATACTATGTTTCTTTAGAGTTTTATCATAATCAATATCTCTGTAAAAATGCTCGATGATTACTAGGTATTTGATCATTACACAATCATTTTTCAGTGCAATGGTTCAAAACTCCACATGTGGTTCATGATCGAGTGTTTGTTCAAGGAGTGAGTATGATGGATGACTATAGGTGGATTAGATTATAACAAGATTACCAATTCTATCTAGTTCGATGCATCATTGTGATGTCATGTACGGATGGACTGATTTCTGAGAGAGACGAGAGCCTAAATCCTAGAAACCAGTGATAAAAAGTGTATGATGTCCCCCAATCCCTAATTCTTAACTATATCATCCAATCAAATGTAATAGAAGGATGATTTAGAGAAGGAAACAATTTTTTATAGAGAAAAATCATTACATAGGTTGAAATAAGGTGTTACACACCATGTGGGACCCCACTAGTGACACTTGGATCCTGAATGTAGAGATAAGGATCTGAAATCCTATAGTCCATACTATAGGATTTGTGGCCTTTGGATAGTGGTATTATGTGTGTCTAGAAGGATACATGGTAATGAGATGAGTACATGAGACAAGTCGTGTACTATAAAATGGCCAAATTACATGGGTTGATCCATGTACTTAGCTACATTTAGGTGTAATGGAAATGACCTAAGGTACATGGGGATGGGAAGAGTAATACAAACATCAATATCTGCATGTATAGATTTATTTTTAATTTTTTTGTACATTAATTACATTTCTTATAATTCGATGAATATTGATTTTGGCCCTTTATATATATAGTGTCTAATAGGTTCAGTTTTGTATGATACCTGAGTACCTTCCGATGAGGGAATAATGTTGAATTATATCCTCTACATTCGATTGGGATCCCCTTTACTGGAGTATTATTTTATAGAGTTTGGTGCATCCCCTGTAGGACTAGAGTGGAATCCACTAACACCCCTCAATGGGTTTCATTGTATTTCCATTCCCTAAATGAATATGGGTTGGATCCTATATCATAAGGGCATATCCAATAGGGTTTTTGAGGTCCTTGTAGTGTCCATAGGTGTGATCCCCTTCCTAGATGATGAAATATTCTATGATCTAGTTAGTAAATCTTGGGAAAGGCCCATTGATCACTCAACATGGATTATAATTTCTAGTGATAACATGGAATGTGGACCGAGTACTCCTAGAATGATCAATAGCTAAAATCCTAGAGACATATCATATTTCTGGTAGTATTGGTTGAGATCTTTTGAGACCAGCTATCTATTATGTGAATTTTGAGGTTTTCATTATTGTTGTATTATTATAATGGGATAAATACACTATGATTAATGTTTAATGTTTTGGGGTGCTCTATTGGGTATTTTTTTACTCACCACTTCATGGGATCTTCCTGCATGTGTCATGTATTATACAATTATAGACCATTTTTATGGTGTATTAATAGGAAAGTGAGTGGGTGGAGTATAGTTGTTCTAAATAGAGTAGTGTAACAGCCCAATATTTTATGAAAAATATTCTTTTTAATTTCACTAATGTCTTGTGTTGTACGCTACACCAAAAGGAGCTTTCACATCACGCATCATTGACTTTCCTTGTATTACACGCAATCACGACCTTCCTCGATAGCGTGTGTAATACGCAATACCGAGTTTCACTAAACAATGATATGCTATTAAAATATTATTAAAACTAGCCATTATGAATAGTAATAACCACTTTTTGAAAATTTTTTAAATATTATTTTTCAAAATGGACTTCATTTTTGGATTCGGAGTATGAAATATAGCTTAGGATGAAATTTTGGCATTGTTCTGAAAAACTTCAATTTTTGATGAATAGTGAAACTACTAAGTGGTAGTTAAAAAAATTAATTTTTTCATAAATCTTAATTTTACCACTTCTGTGAATGGAATTTCAAAAATATGAGAGACATGGTTGATGTCAGTAAGTAAAATGTGGTTCAATGAGATTAAAATAATTTTTGGTGAATAGTAACTTTTTACTTTTATTTACCACGGTTAAAAGTAAATAGGGTAATTAAGGGTAAAAATGATATTAATATTACCCTAACACATGTCCTAATCCTATTGGAAAAGTTTATCTCGACCAAAAACAACCTTAAGTGTAAAATATTATCATTTAGGCCCACTTGGATTAGATTAGGACATTTATTATTAATTTATTTAAAGAAGGGTTAAAATAGTTAAAATAAAAGTTTAATAAGTAAATAATTTTTAATATGGGGTTATACATAAGATAAATTCGACTATAAATATTCATTAAAAAGATAAAACGATTTCCTACATAATTGTATTTTATTTTTAATTTTTAGACATTAAATAATTTAATTTATTTATGACACAATGATGATGCAGTAATTATCTTATTAATGAAATATTGACATAATTGATGTTATAAACACCAAAATAAATGTATTTTGAGACTTTTTATGAATTACACTAATTTTCTAGGTTACTATGATATATTAGTGTTGATTTAATCAACTTGGTTCGAACATATAATTCTGTTATGACTTTCACAAAAATCATATATCAAATAGTGTCAAAATTGACACAAAATAGTTTTTAAATCAAATATTATATTACTAATTGTTATTTTATTCCTAAAAATATAAGGTTCGGCCAAATGACTTAGATAAGGATATATATATTAATAATAAACAATTTGGGGTTATTTTGGCATGTTATAGTAAGTGTATTAACCATATAGTGAAAGAAAACAAAAAGACACGGTAAAAGATAAATTATTTAACTTAGAGTTAAATCTAATTGATAAGGTTAAAATAATACCCTAAACTTGTCTAAATCATATTGGTTGATAGGATTTCGACCCATCCCCACATTAGCTTCTAAATAAGACCCTTTGGAACCATTATAAACAGATTTTGACTTTAATATAAAATAATATTTTGAGATATTCCTAAGGTGCCCCTCTCCTCCCTTATAAAAGGGCACCTCCTTCCCCTCATCCTCACACCAATTTGAGAAATCAAGCTTGGCCATACCCTGCCAAAATCCCTTCTCCGCTTCCCTAGAATAATCCTAGAGGTCCTGGTCTTCTTCAAAGACCAATCTTAGTTTTCTAAGTGGATGATTCAAAGAGGCGTTCCAAAGAAGAGGTAATATCCATTACTGATCTTTTCAATTTATTTCTTCTTCAACTTCTTCTTCTTTAGTTGTTTCATGATAAAGTAATAAAATCAGTATTACTTACATACTGATATGTTATTATAAATATGAAACAACCCTAATTCACCTTCTATCCATCCTACGGAAAAATGAAATCACCGCGCGTGCGTACGTACGGAATACCGTCTCCACGCCGTGGTGTAATCTATTTTCCACCATCACCTTACAAGGATGGGTATAATGGTGTAATGAGTAACTATATATGATTTTTATAAATTGATATTGACACTGAAATAGTATACATACACTTTAACACAATTCCATGACCATGGGAACGATATCATCGCTCGTGCGTACGTACGGACTACCGTCTCCACGACGTGATGAGATTCATTCTCCACATTAACCATTCATGAATGATTATAAAGTATATATAATAAGTACTAATGAAATATATGACATAATGATGATACTGTATTTATGTATATTTATATGTATGTCATCTACTTAATTCCATTCAATTCAATAAGGAAATGAAAACAGCGTTCATGCGTACGTACGGACTACCGTCTCCATGAACGGTGTATTTCATTCCATTTATCAATATATTATATATATGTATATTCTGAATATATATTATATATAACTCATGTTTTACATTCTGGATATAAGTAATCATGATCCAAGTAATCATATTAATAATTACAAGTTAAAAACACGAACAACAAATGAGACGATTTTACCCAAAACGCTACTTTAACATGAATTTACAAAAGAACTGGTAATATAAAGTCATAAGTGGACCATATATGATATAATAACAATGAATATGATTCTGGAATAAGTCAATAACATTATTTAAATCATTATACAGGAGGTTCGGACACGTACAAAGCAAGTCGGACCTAAGGTAAGGGAAAATATCACAATCTCATTTTTATCCGAGATTGTTTATACTTTAGTATTTACTGGGGTGTATTTTATCACCCACATCCATGTTTCCTCGATATGTAATATTATTTTCATTCACCTAAAATTGTTTAAATCCTATTTTACCCTTCGGTGAGTTTTTAGTAAAATATATGAAAGGAATCTTTTGTCGTTTTTCGTACGAGGTACTTTTTGACTTTTCCGACAAAAGTACGAAGAATGTTTTTTTAACTTATACGGTATGAATGGATTTTTAAAACATTATTTCCAAGAATCTTCCTTTACAAGTTTTTATGTTTATTTTTAATAAACTTCTTTTATTTTAAAGTCGTATGACCTGTTATGAAAGGAAAAATGTTTTTGAAGAAGAAAGGATATTTTCCTCAAGAATGGAGTTCAAGTGTTTTATCAAAATTATTTTCCATCTAAGATAATAAAGGGTTCTGTTTTTATCCCTATTATTACATTGATTTGATCATGTTGTGATGGAATTATTTTTATGAATTCATTTATCTTATATGAATTGATTTATGATGTCATGATGTTTAAGATTCCCATTTTTATTACATGGGTTATGCAATGATGTATGGTTTATGATTTTGTGGCACACATAAGAATGGTATCATTATGAGATGGGTGGGACCTATATCTCCATCCAATGCATTGGGTAAAGATTTTATATCTCATGAGATAGACATGGATGGAATGGTAGGTTATACCGGTTCAGTGAAACAGGACTGAAACGAGGGTGACTCGGTTCAGAAAGGGACTTTGTCCACTAAGATAGTCTTGGCGATGAGTCTTGACTAACAAGAAATGATTCTCTATGATTATGTGTGTATGCCACAAAGTTTCATGTTTTAAGTTATGATTATTGGGATTACATTTCACTTCTATGATTTATCCCATGTTATGATATTATGATCTCTTTTGCAGGTTAAGATTTCCAAAAGCTATGTTCTTATGTGTATGATGTGATTGATATTTCTTTTGTTTACCCTTACTGAGCATTTGAGCTCACCCTTTTATGTTTTCTTTTCCCTAGGATATAAAGAAAGGTTTTAGGTAAGGAAAAAAAAAGGGGAAAATCGTTATGAGAGATGTTGAAGATCTTTCAACATGATAAGAAGTTTATACTCCGAGTTTCCAAAGACACTAAACTATTACGGTCCTTATGTGTGTGTTATTGTTATGTACTAAGTATTCCGCAAAAGTAATGTAATTTCCATGTACGTCAAGCTTCGGGTCATTACAGTTGGTATCAGAGGAAAAGTTTAGTCAACCTTTGGAAACTAGGATGCGAAAGCGTTAGTGAGATCCCTAGAGATATTTCTAAGGTATGTCTAGGGATGTCCCTAAGGATAAGTATACGTATAAGATATAGTCCTAGAACTATGGTAACGATCATAGAATTTAACCTAAGAAGTTAGATATTGAGGATACTCCCCCTTTATAATTTTGTTTTCCCTAGCATGATTTTTGCCTCTCACACTATTCTTTTTGGGTTTTAGACGATGGCTGGAACCTGAAGGAACCGTGTTGATCAATGCAATGGACAATGCAATGATTGTCCTCCTGAACAAACAAATTTTATGGGAGATGGAGTGAAAAATCTTATTGCTATCCTTACACAAGCTATGAATCATTCTGGACTTCCAAATGAGCAGAGAAAGGAACAGTATTCTATTGAGTTCTTCATGAGGCAACGTCCACCTTATTTCAGTGGGACTTCCGATCCACTTGTTGATGAACAATGGATCAGTACCACTGAAAAGATATTTTCAGTTATTCAATGTTCTGAACATGATAAAGTCATCTTAGCAGTATATCGTTTGGAAGGTGAAGCTGATCAATGGTGGAATCTTATCAAGAATACGAGGCCAAGAGATGAAATTGAGTCCATGGAATGGGACGAGTTCAAGAACTTGTTTTTCAGTAAGTACTTCCCTCGTATTCTTCGAACAAATATGGAGAAGGAGTTTCTTGAACTAAAGAAAAAGGATGATGAATCTGTTGGTATATACGAAGCGAGTTTTACAAGACTTGCAAGGTATGCATCTGGCATTATCATCCAACCTGAAAGTAAAGTTGATCGATTTTTCAGTGGCTTAAAACCAAGTCTTTGAAGGGCATTAGCTATAAGAGACTTCAGTAGCTATGAAGAAATCGTGCGTTGTGCTATGAAGGTAGAAATAGAAGTTGGTGTTACATATCCATCTCATGGTTTTGAAAAGAAACGAAAGATGGAGTTCAAGGAGAAATCTCAGAATAATTGTGAAAAGAAGATGAATGTTTCCATATGCTCAAAGTGTGGAAAGAAGCATAGTGGAGATTGTCTTAAAGGGACTAGAAAATGTTTTAAGTGTGGAAAAGAAGGTCATCGAGCAGCTGAGTGTCGATGTAATGGAAAAAGGGTTTCTAATGATGAGAATAAAGCAAACACTGCAGAGAACGGACCACCAACACTTCAATGCTTCAAGTGCAAGGAAATGGGGCATTATGATAATAAATGCCCTAATCCAAGGGTTAGTGATGATCAACATGAGCAACCACTTAAGGCAAAGGACAACGGGAAGTCACATGCAATCACTATTGGCGATGTTGAATATGACAACGATGTGGTGTAATGATTAAGTGTTTATGTAATGGGATTCTAAAATAATGTTGTATCATAAAGTATTGGAATATTTATGTGATGGTCTAATGTGGTATTAAAAGTGATTGAGATATTTAACAGTATTCATGAGCTCATGATTGATATAAGGACTAAGTGATATCATGGTTTGATTATATAGAATTCTGAGGATTTTGGTATGTGTAAAGTGTTAACTTTTAACTGCATTCATGTTTTCACTAAGGTATTCAAGAGAATACATGATTAAGGCCTTTGAATGTTTGGAATGTGACCAACAAAACATATCTTATGATATATGGGGATCAACGATGGTATTAAATCTCTGGTAATCGTTTTCACTATGTTATGAGAGTGTACTGCAGTATTATGGATAAGCCTAAAGATTGAAATGGATTATGTTGGACATAAGTTTAAGGATAGAAGTTTTTTTCGATATTATTGATGGGATGTTATAGTAATGTAGTTTTAGAAAAAGGACAACCTGCAGGACGGGCGACAGCCCATCGCTTCGGACAAAGCTGTGGGAATCGAACCCACAACCAAAGTGCGACTGGCCTTTATTGCCTACCACTGGCCTACAGGAAGTCCCTGTTTAGTAGAAACTGGTTTTATTATATTAAGCAGTATGATATATGAAGTATAAGTCCATTTTAGGAACCATATATGATTAATCTCACCATAAAATGACTTATGTATATTTAATAACTTTTGCTAACCTTTTGTTTGAGACAGATGGAATGACCCGTCATTCTATCACATGATCTGCTAACACTTCACGAATAACAAATTTAACGTCATTTATTTAAGAGATGAAGTGTAAATTGTTCAAGGCACGAACAACAGTGAGATTGTACCAAAATAAAGTAAGTATTTATTCTAATTTGAATTCTTCAACTTTAGGGAAACGATCTTGAAAAACAAAAATGTTGTCCTAGTTCTCTTATATCTGATTAATCAGATGGTACCTTAGATCGTCACAAATTTATGGCTTTATGATTGCTGGCTTTTCCATAGACATGTTCTCTACCACTCTCCATCAGAACCTGATGGTTAGATTTCTCTTCCATATCCATATTTTCACCTATGTGGAAACCCAGTGATTAGTTTATTTGGGTAACCGTTACGTTTCATACTTTCGTTTTTAAATATTGGTTTTGGTATTCCTTTTTACGATGTGGGTTTCGATTAAAGAAACTTTTGAATAGTAAACCATTTATAACCCCGACGAATTTCCAGGGCGAAATTCATTTTAAGGGGGGTAGAATGTAACAGCCCAAGATTTTATGAAAAATATTCTTTTTAATTTCACTAATGTCTTGTGTTGTACGCTACACCAAAAGGAGCTTGCACAACACGCATCATTGACTTTCCTTGTATTACATGCAATCGCGACCTTCCTCGATAGCGTGTATAATACGCAATACCGAGTTTCACTAAACAACGACATGCTATTAAAATATTATTAAAACTAGCCGTTATGAATAGTAATAACCACTTTTTGAAATTTTTTAAATATTATTTTTCAAAATGGAATTAATTTTTGGATTCGGAGTATGAAATATATCTTAGGATGAAATTTTGGCATTGTTCTGAAAAACTTCAATTTTTTATGAATAGTGAAACTACTAAGTGGTAGTTAAAAAAATTAATTTTTTCATAAATCTTAATTTTACCGCTTCTGTGAATGGAATTTCAAAAATCTGAGAGACACGGTTGATTTCAGTAAGTAAAATGTGGTTCAATGAGATGAAAATAATTTTTGGTGAATAGTAACTTCTTACTTTTATTTACCACGGTTAAAAGTAAATAGGGCAATTAAGGGTAAAAATGATATTAATATTACCCTAACACATGTCCTAATCCTATTGGACAAGTGTATCTCGACCAAAAACAACCTTAAGTGTAAAATATTATCATTTAGGCCCAATTGGATTAGATTAGGACATTTATTATTAATTTATTTAAAGAAGGGTTAAAATAGTTAAAATCAATGTTTAATAAGTAAATCATTTTTAATATGGGGTTATACATAAGATAAATTCGACTATAAATATTCATTAAAAATCTAAAAAGATTTCCTACATAATGGTATTTTATTTGTAATTTTTAGACATTAAATAATTTAATTTATTTATGACACAATGATGATGCAGTAATTATCATATTAATGAAATATTGACATAATTGATGTTATAAACACCAAAATAAATGTAATTTGAGACTTTTTATGAATTAAACTAATTTTTTAGGTTACTATGATATATTAGTGTTTATTTAATCAACTTGGTTTGAACATATAATTCTGTTATGACTTTCACAAAAATCATATATCAAATAGTGTCAAAATTGACACAAAATAGTTTTTAAATCAAATATTATATTACTAATTGTTATTTTATTCATAAAAATCTAAGGTTTGGCAAAATGACTTAGATAAGGATATATATATTAATAATAAACAATTTGGGGTTCTTTTGGCATGTTATAGTAAGTTTATTAACCATATAGTGAAAGAAAACAAAAAGACACGGTAAAAGTTAAATTATTTAACTTAGAGTTAAATCTAATTGATAAGGTTAAAATAATACCCTAAACTTGTCTAAATCCTATTGGTTGATATTATTTCAACCCATACCCACTTTAGCTTCGAAATAAGACCCTTTTGAACCATTATAAACCGATTTTGACTTTAATATAAAATAATATTTTGAGATATTCCTAAGGTGCCCCTCTCCTCCCTTATAAACGGGCACCTCCTTCCCCTCCTCCTCACACCAATTTGAGCACTCAAGCTCGGCCAACCCCTGCCAAAATCCCTTTTCCACTTCCCTAGAATAATCCTAGAGGTCCTGGTCTTCTTCAAAGACCAATATTAGTTTCCTAAGTGGAGGATTCAAAGAGGCGTTTCAAAGAAGAGGTAATATCCATTACCGATCTTTTCAATTTCATTCTTCTTCAACTTCTTCTTCTTTAGTTGTTTCATGATAAAGTAATAACATAAGTATTACTTACATACTGATATGTTATTATAAATATTAAACAACCCTAATTCACCTTCTATCCATCCTATGGAAAAATGAAATCACCGCGCGTGCGTACTTACGGAATACCGTCTCCACGCCGTGGTGTAATCTATTTTCCACGATCACCTTACAAGGATGGGTATAATGGTGTAATGAGTAACTATATATGATTATTATAAAGTGATATTGATACTTAAATAGTATACATACACTTTAACTCAATTCCATGACCATGGGAATGATATCATCGCTCGTGCATACGTACGGACTACCGTCTCCACGACGCGATGAGATTCATTCTCCACATTAACCATTCATGAATGATTATAAAGTATATATAATAAGTACTAATGAAATATATTACATAATAATGATACTGGATTTATGTATATTTATATGTATGTCATCTACTTAATTCCATTCAATTCAATAAGGAAACGAAAACAGCGTTCATGCGTACGTACGGACTACCGTCTCCATGAACGGTGTATTTCATTCCATTTATCAATATATTATATATATGTATATTCTGAATATATATTATATATAAATCATGTTTTACATTCTGGATATAAGTAATCATGATCCAAGTAATCATATTAATAATTACAAGTTAAAAACACGAACAACAAATGAGACGATTTTACCCAAAACGCTACTTTAACATGAATTTACAAAAGAATGGGTAATATAAAGTCATAAGTGGACCATATATGATATAATAACAATGAATATGATTCTGGAATAAGTCAATAACATGATTTAAATCATTATACAGGAGGTTCGGACACGTACAAAGCAAGTCGGACCTAAGGTAAGGGAAAATATCAAAATCTCATTTTTATCCGAGATTGTTTATACTTTAGTATTTACTGGGGTGTATTTTATCACCCACATCCATGTTTCCTCGATATGTAATATTATTTCCATTCACCTAAAATTGTTTAAATCCTATTTTACCCTTCGGTGACTTTTTAGTAAAAGATATGAAATGAATCTTTTGTCGTTTTTCGTACGAGGTACTTTTTGACTTTTCCGACAAAAGTACGAAGAATGTTTTTTTTAACTTATACGGCATGAATGGATTTTTAAAACATTATTTCCAAGAAGCTTCCTTTACAATTTTTTATGTTTATTTTTAATAAAATTCTTTTATTTTAAAGTCGTATGACATGTTATGAAAGGAAAAAATGTTTTTGAAGAAGAAATGATATTTTCCTCAAGAATGGAGTTCAAGTGTTTTATCAAAATTATTTTCCATCTAAGATAATAAAGGGTTCTGTTTTTATCCCTATTATTACATTGATTTGATCATGTTGTGATGGAATTATTTTTATGAATTCCTTTATCTTATATGAATTGATTTATGATGTCATGATGTTTAAGATTCTCATTTTTATTACATGGGTTATGCAATGATGTATGGTTTATGATTTTGTGGCACACATAAGAATGGTATCATTATGATATGGGTGGGACCTATATCTCCCTCCAATGCATTGGGTAAAGATTTTATATCTCATGAGATAGACATGGCTGGAATGGTAGGTTATACCGGTTCAGTGAAACAGGACAGAAACGAGGGTGACTCGGTTCAGAAAGGGACTTTGTCCACTAAGATAGTCTTGGCAATGAGTCTTGACTAACAAGAAATGATTCTCTATGATTATGTGTGTATGCCACAAAGTTTCATGTTTTAAGTTATGATTATTGGGATTACA
This sequence comes from Viscum album, assembly GCA_963277665.1. NCBI lineage: Eukaryota > Viridiplantae > Streptophyta > Magnoliopsida > Santalales > Viscaceae > Viscum > Viscum album. The sequence goes on from OY728162.1 coordinate 712,797,208, forward strand.
TTTCACTTCTATGATTTATCCCATGTTATGATATTATGATCTCTTTTGCAGGTTAAGATTTTCAAAAGCTATGTTCTTATGTGTATGATGTGATTGATATTTCTTTTGTTTACCCTTACTGAGCATTTGAGCTCACCCTTTTATGTTTTATTTTCCCTAGGATATAAAGAAAGGTTTTAGGTAAGGAAACAAAAAGGGGAGAATCGTTATGAGAGATGTTGAAGATCTTTCAACATGATAAGAAGTTTATACTCCGAGTTTCCAAAGACACTAAACTATTACGGTCCTTGTGTGTGTGTTATTGTTATGTACTAAGTATTCCACAAAAGTAATGTAATGTCCATGTACCTCAAGCTTCGAGTCTTTACAAGTAGGGTATTTTCTTGGTTGTTTAATTTGATTGTGGTCCCCACCTTCTGAGTAGGTAAGAATCTCAAAAAAATTATTGGGGATATATTTATTCCCCATTAATGATTTTAGAAATATTGTCATAGTCTGATATAGGATAAATGATGTGAATGCTTTTGGGATTCATTTTATTTAACATTCTTAGAAATGTATTGGATTGGAGATGTGTGTGTATGTATAGGGAGATTAGGAATGTGGTTACCATGTATGGGTTATTCCTACTCATTTTTATTCTCCTACCCATCACCTATTGTATTCGGGCTTAGGGTAGTTAAACATGGCTTACACTGGACATACAGACGCTAGTTTTTTAGTTAGTTACATTTATAAACACAACTCTTTTTTTATTGAAAAATTTAATAAATTTTAAATATTTTTGAAATAAAAATTTTCTTTTTGATTTAATTTTTCCCTACTTATGTACCTCTTAAATGTTTCTCCAATTGACCCAAAAATGGTCACAATGGACCATTGGAATTGAGAGCAATCCAAATATAATTTTATGGTCAGTATCCGTAATAAAAATCACCATATTCATAAGAGTTTATATTGGCTAGAGTGGGGTGCCACGGAGAACCCCTCACATTCAAGGGGCATGCTATCCATTGAGTTTACTTCTATATTCTTTATGGACTCTTTTTAGAAATCTTATTAATATTATATGAACCTTTTTTTTCAAGTATAGTGAAAGTTGTGCTAAATCACATATCACTCACAAGGCTTCACATGATGCCAACTGATCAAAATGATCCAATAATCTTTATTTATGAGGGGTGAAAATATCGATGGAATATCCATAATGTATTCAATCTTATCATTTTTAATATATTATTATCATTCCACTAGATAATAAACCATAATTCTTACAATTTTAGTGACATGGTATGTGATCGACTATTGGACCAATGATCGAATGGTCACAATTCACTCCACCAGAATGAATGAGACAAAAAATTACCTACTATATCTGGGAACATGTCACGACCCCTACCCATAATGATACTGCAATGAAGGGAGAGTGGTGTAGTCTAACTAAGTCTCACCATCAGTGAGCTCTTGGTTAGTGGATAGTATTGAGGTTATAATAAACACACATATGGGAGGCATTACCCTATAAGAGAAACATTTGTTAGAGAGTGATAATAAGGATAAAACAACAAACACCTTCACAATATATATATATATAATAAAATTTAAATGATAACAATAAATGTGATAAAGTACTAAAAAAAATTAAGGAAAGCTATAATTACCAATACAGTATATAAGATAGTGACCATGAAGCCCAAACATATCATACTAAATACCGAGATTTTCATATCCATCCAAATCACTAACCTAATATAGTTGACCTGAAAAATATTTCATATATACTAATTATCGGTACAATAGAATACTACAATGGTTCAACCTAAGAGTCCCTCAGAAAAAAGATATAGAATGAATTTCGAATTTCATTGGAAATTAATGAAACAAACTCATTACTTAAACATATATACTAAATTTCCAAAATCACTTTATTATTCAATCACTAATTTACACATATAAAACAATATATAATATAATAATATAACATCATGGATACCCCACTCCCTCTTCCCCATTTTTTTTCCTCTCTACCCCAACATCGCATGTCCTGGTCATCTCCCTCCAAATCTAAGATAGCCCAAAGACAACAAGCATAAGAATCTCAACATACACACCATGAATCAAATAAAAACACCATTCCATATTCATATATAGTAAATACATAGTTTATTTAATCCACCATTGCATATATAATTTATATCAAATAACATGTATATTACCTCAATCCATTATAACCCATACATCGAGTATGTGTCTCAAGCCATCACAACCTATAAACATCATGTCGGTAATAATTCATTGGATACTATAAGAAGTAATACATGGATGTGAAATAAACATAATAAATAATATCCCTATAAAAAATTATATGGTGAACTAACTAGTAGGAATACTGAAAAAAGTAAATACCAATAGAAGAAAGTAGGCATGGATGTGGTAGTCAGTCATCCATCCTCTGACTAGGAAGTTGGGGGAAACACACTACTATATTTCAATAGGCGTATATTCCCCTAACAGACATGGGTGTGGTAGAATATTAAATCATAGAATATACATGATAAATAATATATCCCTACCACACTATGGGAATCACTTTGTCTGTAACACCCCGAGCTTCCACGATATGCTTCTCATTCAATAATGCAATAGCTTGCATTGTACGCAACTTCGAGTTCTAACACACCGTGACTAATCAAAGTAGCTGTTATGAATAGTAATACCCACTTTTTAAAATTATAGAAATTTTATATTTCAAAATGGACTTCATTTATGGATTCAAAATATCTAAATTAGCCTATGTTGAATTTTTGGTATTTTTCTGAGAACTTCCAATTTTCTATGAATAGTGAAAAATACATAAAAACAACTTTTTTAATCAAAATAATTTGTAGTGATAAATTATACTATTGAGTGGTTTTAAAGTATAATTAGAATATATTTTTACCATTTTATCCAATGGTGTTCATTAGAATTAATTTCACTTTAAAATTGGACATAAACAATTGTCAACCTTTTGATATATATTGTTTCTTAAAAACACGCTATTTGTTGTGACAACGGGAATTAGTTATAAAATTAATTAATACAACTTATATTTTTCTAATTTTTTAAAATTTAAATCATTTATGAATTCGGAATATCAATTATAGCTTAGGGTGAAATTTTTTCTTTGTTCTGAAAAACTTCAATTTTTGATGAATAGTGAAACCACTAAGTGGTAGTTAAAAAAACTGATTTTTTGTTTAAATGAAACATTACCACTTCTGTGATTTAATTTTCAAAAATCCGAAATACATGGTTGTCATTAGAAAGTAAAATGTGTTTCAATGGGATTAAAATAATTTTTTGGTGAATAGTAACTTTTAAGTTTAATTAATCGCGATTAAAGGTAATTAGTGAAATTTAAGGTAAAAATGATATTATAAAAATATGAAAATACCTTTACACTTGTCCTACTCCTATTGGATGTGTCATGGCCGACCAATACAATCCATGGGTCAACTTGGGGACCCCATGGAGCCACTTTGGTAGGAAAATGACATAAATAACTTTTTATTTAATGTTAAAATAAAAATGTCACAAACATGAGTTGTTTTACTAAAACAATTTTTAAATGGGGTTATACAAGTAATATTTTTTACTATAAATATTCATTAGAAATATAAAAATATTTCCTACATCATGATATTTTTTTATAATTTTTAGACATTAAATAAATTAAATTTTTAATGACACCATGATGATGCAGCAATTACATCATTAATTGACGATTTTAACAAAATGGAAGGATAATGTAAAATATAAGAATTACACTTGTCCAAAGCATATTTGATGAGTATATTTCGAACCCTTATCACCTTATCCTAGAAATATATCATTTTTGGGCCTTTATAATTCAATAATTATTTCATAATAAAGTAACATTTCAATCATTCCAAGAGTGCCCCTCCTCTCCTCTTATAAAAGGCCCCCACCACTCCAACCTTATTCAAACCTTCAAGCCATTTGGCTCGGCCAAAATCTTCCCAAATACTCTTCCAAATTCCCTCTCTTACTCCTAGAAGCATCACTTTGGGTATAATTCTTCCCAAGGAATCCTTTGGGTCAAATCAAGAAAGAGTTCCCCGATTTTAAGGTAATGTCTTCTCTAATGTTGTTTTGTTTTATTTTGCTTCTCCAACCCCCTAAACTCTTTTTATTCTTTTATTTTGTAACAACACAAGTATATTAAAAATACTAGGATGTTGTTATGAGAATTATTTGATTTACACTTACACACACCTTCGTCTAATGGTTAAAGAACATACTGTTTCTGTGGGTGGCGAATTACTGCCTCACGAAACGATGATTGTTCAAACTTCTTTTGAAACCTCTCATGGTGGCCATTTTTGTGACACTATTTTCATATATGATATATATATTATGTTTATGTTTTCCTAATTCTTCTTTATTTCTCATTTATGGCATAATTTATGATTTCCATTATGGCTAAACGCGATAATTTCATTTTAGGAAGTGCAGACTACCGCCCCCTCAAAGTGATTTGAATCGTTAATGTCATATGTGGGATGTATAAAGGATGGAGTAAATGGTATTATAAATTATATTATACTGTAATTATATTATACCTTTATATAATTATAACTTCATCCCATTAAATATGAAATACAAATGAAAGTAGCGTTCATGCGTACGTACGGCTTACCGTCTCCATGAACGGTGCATTTCATTTCTTACCTCTAAATGTTATATAATATTATAAATGAATGCATATACTGGATATATATTATGTATATGATATCTAAATCATGAATATAATTATAGATATAGTGGATATTTTACAACATGAACAACTTGTAATTTTAAGAAGTTTATTTTTGACTCAAGTACCAAAGATCGACAAAACGACCGTTATTAACATAAATAATTACATAATGTTCATAACATGGTAATAAGTGATATAAAAGGAATAATAAATGTGAAAAGGGTTTTTAAGAAACTATAAATTAACTCTAGTTTATTATTCAGGAACTTAAAGAACGGTCGAGTCAAGTCGAACACGAGGTAAGGGAACTTCTTAACCCAATTTCCATTCTTTGGGTTAATCTCCTACTTTAAAATTATGTCATGATATTATTAAGTACTATCTTGTATTTTTACTGTATTTATGTGTACTTATAGTGAATACACATAATAGATCTATTTTATTTTAAAAATGATCTTTGAAAAGGGACTTTGTCTCAATCTCCTTTCATTGAGGCATATTTTGTTTTATACACAACTTTCTTTTATACGGTGTATAAACCCCTTTGACTTTTACGTTTATTCAAACAAAATCTTTTTTATACGAAGCGTTTTACTAAATGACAAAAGGGAATGTTTTTTTTCGTACGTATACGGCGACAATGACTTCTCCGCCGCCATAACCATTATTTGTGTTTCGGCTTCCTCTATAAGCCATAACAATTTTTAAAGAAAAATAAATACCATATTTTACTTATATTTTATTTTGGTATTGAAAATGGTTTGGATAAAGTTTTTATTATATCAATGTGTTGTATTGATATCTTGTGATTGAAGTGTGGAAATCTTATGTTTCCTTTATGCATGTTTTATGTGATAAAATTATGTTATGTATTATGATATGTTTAAACCTGTTCATATGAGGAATGCATAGGAATTAATAAGTGACGAGTGGAGCCCGCTATAGCTCCTCGATGCATCGGCAGGTCTCATGAGACAAACTAGTGTCTTGGCACGAGGCCTTGAAAAAAATCTTATTTGTAGTCTTGGCACGAGGCCTTGGCTACGTGGTTATGATAGTCTGGGATTATGCATTCCATCATTATGAAAGTGGTTATTGATATTGCATGTGAATATTCGACCAGTAGAATATCCATGTGAATAAGTAAATGGCATTATTTCATTTTATTTTTTCCATATTATGTTGAAGTTAATGTTTAAAAAGGCTTTTGTTTTAGTTATACATTGCCTTAAATGTTAATGTTAACTTATGAAAGCTTCCGCTATATTGTTATCCTTACTGAGCATCTGAGCTCACCCCTTTCAATGTTTTAATATTTTCCAGGACGTGAAGAAGTATTTTATGAATGATCTGCAGGGATAGTCAGAAGGGGATATGAGTGTGGACTATGGAGACCATGTTACTATAGTTTTTCACTTTATGATGTAATGTAACATTTATGAATGTATCTAGTGTTTCCAAGGCTACTAAACTAATCGGTATTTCGAGACTTGATCTTTTTTGATCATGCCAATGTTACGCAATAATGCACCGACTCTGGGTAACTGGGGTCGGGGCGTTACAGTTGGTATCAGAGGCAGTTTAGTACTAACCTTGGATGCTAGATTTAGATAAAATCTGATTAGAGCACATAGCCCAAAGATAGACTCTGAGGACTAGTATAGAAGAACTTCCTAGAATTTTGGTATTATAGAGATTTTGTGAGTTTTCCGATCAATACATCCCTGTCTGGATACGAGCAGGTAGAGGCGGCTCTGGCACAGATGTACCTAGGGGTAAAACTCAAAAACACCGCTTTGAGCTAGACTTGAACGGGAACTAGTGCACAAAAACGGGCCTTTCTGTACTCTTCGTTAGGACACTCCCGGGGGATAAGCTTAGGATAATTATCATTTTATTTACAAACCATTATGAAGGGTTTATGAGTATATACTTCCTTAAAGAAAACATTTCTTTTTATGATTATGGATTATATCCATAAATAGTTCAATTTTTGTTAAGTGTTTTACAAGTATGGAATTATGTATTTTAATTCATAAACTAATCTAGTTTATGCCATTGTTTAGAAATGGCACCTAGTGGGAGGAATGGAAACCGTATCAATGCACGCACTCCGTGTAGGGATTTCCCTCCTTCTCAAAATAATTATTGTGGATCTGGAGATACAATTGGTGCTGATCAACTTATTACCATACTGGGACAACTCACTCAGGTTATGAATAATATCCTTACTCTTATGGAGCACCTTGATCGGCAACATGGAGGATCAATGTTAGAACGCTTCATGAGGAAACAACCACCAACATTTAATGGGGGTAAAAATCCATTAGTAGCTGAGCAATGGATAAACCCCTTAGAGAAAATATTCCACGCCTTGGGGAGTAGTGAAAGGGAAAATGTTCTCATGGCAGTTTACAGCCTCACTGGAGATGCCGATCAATGGTGGTCACTGATTCAAAACACAAAGTAAGATGAAGAAGTATCAAATATGGAATGGAGGGAGTTTAAGGAAATTTTCTTAGAAAAATACTTTCTGCATGACCATCAAGCAGATATGGAAAGGAAATTTCTGAGTCTGAGGCAGAAGGAGGATGAGAATGTCGCAAAGTATGAGGCTAACTTTACATGGTTAGCAAGACATGCTTCAGATTATATACGTAACCCAAGAAGTAAGATTGATCATTTCTTTGATGGGTTAAAACCGTTTCCCCGTCAAGATTTAGTATCACAATCTTTCTCAACATACGAAGATATAGTCTCATGTTAAATCAAGACGGAAAAGGAATTCTCTAAGTCTTATGACAATAAAGTAAAGCAAGAGAAGAAGAGAACGGTGGAACAAGAGACGGATAAAGGAAAAAAGGGAAAGAAGGATTTTCCATTATGTGATAATTGTGGGAAGAATCACCCTGGTACGTGCCTAAAAGGAATGGGAGTTTGTTATAAATGTGGAGAAAAAGGTCACCAGGCGCGTGATTGCAAGGGAAAGAAAGAGGCTATCAATGTTGAATGCTACAATTGTAGAGAAATGGGGCATTATGCAAATGAATTTCCTAAGCGTCAAGGAAACTTACCTCAAAAAAGGCCAAGGGATCAAGGACAATCTTATGTTGTGACTATAGTTGAAGCGGAATAATTAATGTATTGGTGCTTTTGGACTCATGGATTATATTCTGGTTATTAGAATAATGTGATATATATATAAGGATTGTACTTCAGTACATGTTAATTTCATTAAGGTTTTAATATGATGAAGGTAATCATATTTTTGTATGTGACAATAAGAGAAACTTTACTTTGTTTAGGGAATCTAATGTTACAATTGATTTTGGAATTTAAGGACCCTTTATAGAAAGTTTAGACGGAGGTATTTTGGATAACTATAAAGGTTGGCATGGATTAAGTTGATCTTTGGATAGTATTGTTTAAGGTTAAAACATTTCTGAAGATTATTTTTGAAATATTATAATACTATAGTTTTAGGAAAAGGACAACCTGCAGGGTGGGGCATAACCCGTCGCGTCGGACAAAGCTGCAGGAATCGAACCCACAACCATAGTGCGACAGTCCTTTATTACCTACCACTAGCCTACAGGAAGTCCCTGGTTATTACAAAATATTTTTCCTAATCTAAATGGTATGTAGGAATATTTATAACCTTATACAATTAGGATAAATAGAATATTTTTGAGTTCTGTTACCATATGGTGTAAAAGATGGGTTTGTGGAAAACATTTATTAAAGAATGAAAGTATACATAACAAGTATGTATATTCCCTTACATTCTTAGTAAATCTCCTAAATAAATTCCTCAGCTTTATAAAAGGTAACTTAAAACAAAAACATTACCGATTAACTTTTCCAACTGGGGATTCAATGATCGTTTAACCAATCACAAGTTTGTGATTTTCTTATGGTTAAATTTCTCCAAATCCAGTTTTCTACAACTCTCCATCAGACCTTGATGGTTTGTTTTTCTTCCATATCCATATTTTCATAGAATCCTAGTATGGGCTATCTTGGGTGACCTTTGTACTTCTCTTTCTTTATTTTAATGTTATATTTTAATTAACCTTATTTCCGATGTGGGTTTTTCCACAAAGGTATTTTATATTTTCAACCTTTTATTTTTAAAGAAAAATTTCAAATTGCGAGGACGCAATTTATTGAAGGAGGGGAGAATGTAACACCCTGAGTTTCCACGATACGCTTCTCATTCAATAATGCAATAGCTTGCATTGTACGCAACTTCGAGTTCTAACACACCGCGACTAAAAAAAGTTGTCGTTGTGAATAGTAATACCCACTTTTTAAAATTATAGAAATTTTATATTTCAAAATGGACTTCATTTTTGGATTTTAAATATCGAAATTAGCCTATGTTGAATTTTTGGTATTTTTCTGAGAACTTCCAATTTTCCATGAATAGTGAAAAATACATAAAAACAACTTTTTTAATCAAAATAATTTATAGTGATAAATTATACTATTGAGTGGTTTTAAAGTATAATTAGAATATATTTTTACCATTTTATCCAATGGTGTTCATTAGAATTAATTTCACTTTAAAATTGGACATAAACAATTTTCAATCTTTTGATATATATTGTTTTTTAAAAACTCGCTATTTGTTGTGACAGCGGGAATTAGTTATAAAATTAATTAATGAAAATTATATTTTTGGAATTTTTTAAAATATAAATCATTTATGAATTTGGAATATCAATTATAGCTTAGGGTGAAATTTTGGCATTGTTCTGAAAAACTTCAATTTTTGATGAATAGTGAAACCACTAAGTGGTAGTTAAAAAAACTGATTTTTCGTTTAAATGAAACATTACCACTTCTGTGATTTGATTTTTAAAAATCTGACATACATGGTTGTCATTAGTAAGTAAAATGTGATTCAATGGGATTAAAATAATTTTTTGGTGACTAGTAACTTATAAGTTTAATTAATCGCGATTAAAGGTAATTAGTGAAATTTAAGGTAAAAATGATATTATAAAAATATGAAAATACCTTTACACTTGTCCTACACCTATTTTATGTGTCATGGAAGACCAATACAATCCATGGGTCAACTTGGGGACTCCATGGAGCCACTTTGGTAGGAAAATTACATAAATAAATTTTTATTTAATGTTAAAATAAAAATGTCACAAACATGAGTTGTTTTACTAAAACAATTTTTAAATGGGGTTATACAAGTCATATTTTTTACTATAAATATTAATTAGAAATATAAAAAGATTTCCTACATCATGATATTTTTTTTATAATTTTTAGACATTAAATAAATTAAATTTTAATGACACCATGATGATGCAGCAATTACCTCATTAATTAACGATTTTAACAAAATTGAAGGATAATGTAAAATTTAAGAATTACACTTTTCCAAACCCTATTGGATGAGAATATTTCAAACCCTTATCACCTTATCCAATAAATATATCATTGTGGGACCTTTATAATTGAAGAATCATTTCATACTAAAGTAACATTTCAATCATTCCAAGAGTGCCCCTCCTCTCCACTTATAAAAGGTCCCCACCACTCCCACCTTATTCACACCGTCAAGCCATTTGGCTCGGCCAACTTCTGCCCAAATACTCTCCCAACTTCCCTCTCTTACTCCTAGAAGCCTCACTTTAGGCATAATTCTTCCCAAGGAAGCCTTTGGCTCAAATCAAAAAAGAGTTACCCGATTTTAAGGTATTGTCTTCTCTAATGTTGTTTTGTTTTATTTTGCTTCTCCAACCCACTAAACTCTTTTTATTCATTTATTTTGTAAAAACACCAGTATATTAAATATACTAGGATGTTGTTATGAGAATTATTTGATTTACACTTATACACACCTTCGTCTAAAGGTTAAAGAACATACTGTTTCTGTGGGTGGCGAATTACTGCCTCACGAAACGATGATTGTTCAAACTTCTTTTAACACCTCTCATGGTGGACATTTTGATGACGCTATTTTCATATATGATATATATATATATTATGTTTATGTTTTCCTTATGCTTCTTTATTTCTCATTTATGGCATACTTTATGATTTCCATTATGGGTAAACGCGATAATTTCATTTTAGGAAGTGCGGACAACCGCCCCCTCAAAGTGATTTGAATCGTTAATGCCATATATGGGATGTATAAAGGATGGAGTAAATGGTATTATAAATTATATTATACTGTAATTATATTATACCTTTAAATAATTATAACTTCATCCCATTAAATACGAAATAGAAATGAAAGTAGTGTTCATGCGTACGTACGGCTTACCGTCATCATGAACGGTGCATTTCATTTCTTACCTCTAAATGTTATGTAATATTATAAATGAATGTATATATTGGATATATATTATGTATATGAAATCTAAATCATGAATATAATTTTGGATATAATGGATATTTTACAACATTAACAACTTGTAATTTTAAGAAGTTTATTTTTGACTCAAGTACCAAATATCGACAAAACGACCGTTATTAACATAAATAATTACATAATGTTCATAACATGGTAGTAAGTGATATAAAAGGAATAATAAACTAGAAAAGGGTTTTTAAAAAACTATAAATTAACTCTAGTTTATTATTTAGGAGCTTAAATAATGGTCGAGTCAAGTCAAACATGAGGTAAGGGAACTTCTTAACCCAATTTCCATTCTTTGGGTTAATCTCCTACTTTCAAATTATGTCATGATATTATTATGTCCTATCTTGTATTTGTACTGTATTTATGTGTACTTATAGTGAATACACATAAAAGATCTATTTTATTTTAAAAATGATCTTTGAAACGGAACTTTGTCTCAATCTTTTTTCATTGAGGCATATTTTGTTTAATACACAACTTTCTTTTATACAGTGTATAAACCCCTTTGACTTTTACGTTTATTCAAACAGAATCTTTTTTATACGAAGTTTTTTACTAAATGAAAAAAAAAGAATTTTTTTTTCTTACGTATATGTCGACAATGACTTCTCTGCTGCCATAACCATTATTTCTGTTTCGACTTCCTCTATAAGCCATAACTTTTTTAAAGAAAAATAAATTCCATGTTTTACTTATATTTTATTTTTGGTATTGAAAATGGTTTTGATAAAGTTTTTATTATATCAATGTGTTGTATTGATATCTTGTGATTGAAGTGTGGAAATATTATGTTTCCTTTATGCATGTTTTATGTGATAAAATTATGTTATGGATTATGATATGTTTAAACCTGTTCATATGAGGAATGCATTGGACTTAATAAGTGATGGGTGGAGCCCGCTATAGCTCCTCGATGCATCGGCAGGTCTCATGAGACAAACTAGTGTCTTGGCACGAGGCCTTGACAAAATCTTATTTTTAGTCTTGGCACGAGGCCTTGGATACGTGGTTATGATAGTCTGGCATTATGCATTCCATCATTATGAAAGTGGTTATTGATATTGCATGTGAATATTCGACCAGTAGAATATCCATGTGAATAAGTAAATGGAATTATTTCATTTTATTTTTGCTATATTATGTTGAAGTTCATGTTTAAAAAGGCTTTTGTTTTAGTTATACATTGCCTTAAATGTTAATGTTAACTTATAAACGCTTCCGCTATATTGTTGTCCTTACTGAGCATCTGAGCTCACCCCTTTCAATGTTTTAATATTTTCCAGGATGTGAAGAAGTATTTTATGAATGACCTGCAGGGATAGCCAGAAGGGGATATGAGTGTGGACTATGGAGACCTTGTTACTATAGTTTTTCACTTTATGATGTAATGTAACATTTATGAATGTATCTAGTATTTCCAAGGCTACTAAACTAATCGGTCTTTCGAGACTTGATCTTTTTTTATCATGCCAATGTTACGCAATAATGCACCGACTCTGGGTAACTGGGGTTGGGGCGTTACATTGTCTTGGACTCCTCATTATCTAGCATCTCTCAACCATACTGTTTCCACTGATAAGACCATATATCCTATAATTATAGAAGAATATAAAAGAGATATATTAAATATAATATTTCCTATTTTAACTACTTCTTTTCGTTAAATAATTTTTTATCCATAAATCAATCATTATATTTTTTTTAAAATTTTATTACACTGAATTATATTATTTATCATAGTAAAGTATATACCCTCTACTATGCTCAACTCTATGATCATTAAAATGTGGGGGTGGTTTTATCAAACAATCAACAATCACCGATATAGAATCCTAGGTTACATGATATAGAGGTAAAATAGTAACTAATTCCCAAAATATGTTCTCCCACTTATACTGTGAAACATATCATAGACGGAGAAAGACACTAAGAACATGGTGATTGGTGGATAACTACTGGTAGACTAAAGAATGTGAAGAAAACTCTATAACTTCGCAATTCATTCCATGCCACAAAAAATGAAATATAAAGGCTCGGTACACCTTTTTCATGCTAGTATCTACTGACAATGAGGAAATATTAAACTCATAAATAACCATATCAAACATAACGGTAGGAACAATAATATTTCACTAGAAAAATACCAAATGTTTTCCATCATCAGGAGAATAATTTGGGGCATCACAAAAAATAACCATTTGTCTCCATAACACCATGTCAAAATCCCATAAATTGCCTCTTCCACCTTACTGACTAATGTCGATATTATCATCATATGTAATATATATCCTCTGCATCCAAACTCTTCCATATCAAGATGAATCACTAATATTTTTTCAATCAATATCTATGAATACATAAATTCATTCATGGAATTACTATGTGAATTAATGCTCATAACATCAGCTAAAAAATTTCCATTAGATGGAATATATAAAATTTAAGATTATTAATCATATAAGAATTCCATCAAATAATGATGATGGATGTTCAAGTCACTATAGAAGATGGAAAACCACATGTTCTTATTATTAGTGAAAACAAAAAATCATTCATCAATGAGGTAATGTTTCCAAAAAAATTAACGAATTCATTGGCACCACCAACTAAAGATCATGGGTTGCATAGTTATGATCATGGGGATGTAACTGTTGATACCCAAAAAACAAAAATGACATTTTCCAACATATAATTCCACCCATGTTTATATGTTAAGCATCAAAAGAAACACAAAACTGAACTCACTCAAATAGAAAATAATGGACCAAATAAATGACCAACATGTCCTGTAGTTATAAAAATATTTCCTCATACTAGTATTCCCATAATAAATCATGATACCATTGGGTAAAGGTAGTTATAAAAGTCAAATGAAATGTAAATTTTGTTATGAACCTCATATAATAGACTTTAATACCCAGGAAACATTTCACCTCTACCACTTTTTTGGTTGATGAACAATTCCAAAGGCCCTCTATCTTATTAGTGTCTATAGATACTATGTGCTGGGACACCAAATTCACCATCAAAAGACATAAAAAGTCCATTACACACCCTTTTACATATTATAACACATTTATTCATGATGGAAAAATCCCAAAATGGTATGAATATTCTATAAAGGATCGTCTTTAGAACCAAGGTAAATTTTGATGGCTTTGATGAAAATCACCATGAAATTATATAGAAACTATCTAAATGATTCTTTCAACAACCCCATGAACATAACTATAGAATTCAATACACCAAATGATAGAACAATGAAATCTTAAATCACCTGATGAAAATAGAAACAGTCTTCATAATTTAATCATACATAACCCATAAATGATAACAACCATTTCATGGTTCAATCATTGCGAAAAACCATTATTTTTTCAGATGATATAATAAATCATAAATCTATGGATGAAGATATCAATTCTTCTAAATTACATGAATAAAGTGATGATAATTGATATAAATACTTAAACATCCATCAATATTCTTTATGAACAAAATGGAAGTGTCCCAATGTGACACACTCAACCAAACAAAACGATGATAATATAATTCATTAGGATACACTCACATCTCTTTCAAATCAGAAGGCTCCACCATATATGGATGAAATGAGATATGATACATGCCTATATGTAGCTTGATCCCAAACATGATATAACATAGAGGGGGTAACACTAAAACCACCTTTGGAAATAATCCATGTTACTCTTTCATAACCATAGGAAACAGTGAAGGTTGAACCATAGATTATCCTAGCATAAACATGGCCACCAATGATGATAATGATTTGGTATTGCATGCACCCAGCTAAAAGTATGTACCACCCAAAAATATTATTGTATCTCTGTAAAAAATATTGAATACTTCCATCCTCTTAAATAAACTGATGATATCTGGCAAAAAATATAACATATCCATGATAAGGATAATTTAATATGACTATATCTATATGGAAAAAAATTACCCAAGATTGGTGCTTCTCCAGAACTATCTCATAGTCACTACATACATCAAACAAGTCAGTTTGACCTCAAAATATCATAGTGAACACCAAGGTAATTGGAAGCCTCTCTACTTTAGTCACAAATCCTGGAGAATGTTATGTTATATGATAGATTGTGTCCCTCATGAATAAAAAAAACCCATGATGAAAAGCTGGCTATATCAGATGATATCTGGCTCACCTGGAGCTGGAAAAGATAAAGCCTAATGTTGACCATGAACTTCCCCATGTCCTTTACTTCCCAATCGATGACCACCTCAAAACTTGTTCCTTTATCACTATGGATGAGTAGATTATCATGGATATACTATCACTTCCACATATTCTCTATTTTAATCCAATACTTGACTACTAAAATGTCGATGGATTAGTTGAATATTAAAAAATGGAGAAACCTAATGAAGAAAACCTACAATATGTTGACTACTCATAAAGGTCATGCACTCTCATTGATGATGACCATAGCCTCCATAAGAAAAACATGCATCAGATTTCTTGGCACAGGTCTGAGATAATTCACCATAGTTGAGAAAATATGATGTGGGAAAGGACATATAAACTACTGGAAAAAAAATACATACTATCCTAAAAATTGAAAAACTCATATAAAAACTCTAATTCATAAGGAATCCTAAATATTCCTCTCATATGATGACCTGGTTCTATCTAAATCCTTGAAATAACCTATTCTCTTGCTAGTACATCCTGATACACATTCATTATAAATGGGGTGATCGGGAATTTGACCTGAGGATGAAAGGGCTCATGAAAATTTATTCCCTAGACTCCTCACATGAAATAGTCTTGAAGAATATCAAATAAATGTTCTAAAATAGACCTTGAACTCTCATACACTAGCACTCACCTTCTATAGGGTAATAATCTCCTAGAAATTGGACACCATAATGGTCAATAAAAGAATCTATGATCTGAAATGTTCATATAAATTCTACAAAAGGAACATTTAATCCTCAATATCAACAAGGATTACGAACCCCCACTTCTCAACTACTCCACATGGCATAGTCAAAGCCAATTAATACCAGTTTTCCTAAAGATAAAGGCTCGTGTTAATATATATTTCAACCTTCTTAGACCAGTATTATTTGAATTCATCTGAAATTGAGAACACATACATATGATGACTTCAGTGATAAAAATATCTAAGTATCACCCTCCAAGTGTCATCATCATCATCCACTACACTACAATTATCTGCTAGAACATCCTGCTAAACATCTTCAGAAAGAACCTAATGAAGACATTGACATTGAGTCATTACTAAAAAAATAACAAATAGTTAATGCTCTTTACCCTAGAATATGAAAAACATAATAAAAATTAACTAATTATTTAATAATAATGTTTTTGTTTTATCTGATCGTATCATCTAAAAATTCCAAATACTGGATCAAAAAATGATGTATGTTCCTTTCCTAGTTTTATACCTTGAAAATAATATAACTTTTTATTGTTGTGTAATAAACCATAATGTTTCATAAATAATATAATAGGGGTCCCTAAATAATTGTCTCTTAGTTGGTTTCCCATATGTACATCACCTTCTAAAATTTGATGATACTATTTTCCTACAAACACATGCAATCTCACCAGTTCCAAACTCGAACCTCCATCCTATCTTTCAAAACTAAAACTTCAATACCACTCAATCATACCCCCACCCCCCACTAAAATATACCCCAATGAGTGGAGATATATGGTGACTGCTCAATTACATTATCCAGTAACCCCGGGTTGGCGACTAGAACCGAGGGTATAGAAATCATGCGTATGAGAGGCATTACCCTCTAAGGGAATCATGATTAAAAGACAGATAAGAATGATAAAATAACAAACAAAAGCTCAGATATGTATATATATATATCCCAAAATAAAACCATGAAATGTCATATTTTACTGAAAACATATTGGAAAACTACTTTTACTAATAAGGTAAAGATGAAATTGACCTTGAAACCCAAACAGATCCTTCTAAATCTCGATACAATAATATATAGCCCTATTACTAAACTAATATGGATTACTAGATTAAAAAAATTATATACCTATGGTGATATTAATATTTTACTAAGTAGGATTATTCATAGAGCCTCTCATAAAAAATATAACGAATTAAAGATAAATGATATTGAACTTTAGTGAACCTAACATGTCACCTAAATAGGTTTACTAAATTCCAAACCTCGCAATAGATATCTCCCACTATGTAACACATACAACAAAGACTCTAATATAATAATAAAACATCATGGGTAACCCTTTCCCACATCCCCACTAGTTTTCTGCTATACCCCAACATCACACATCCTAATCACCACTCTCGAAAAGTAAGGCAACTCAAAAGCACTTGGGAATGAATTCACAACAAGCACCCTATGCATCACATAACCACACCATTCCATAGCCACATATAGTAACCATTTAGTTTTTGGATTTAACAATATCATGTATAACATATATCAAACATTGAGTATTTTACATCAATACATTATATCCCATACACTGAGTAAGTACCTCAGGCCATAACAATATCTACACGTAATACCAATAATAATCCTTTGGATAATATTTCTAGTAATACATGTTTGTGAAATAACCAAAATCCATAACATCCATCTACACACATAGATAGATAATTTACCATCGATCATACTAGCACAAGTAACTACAATGAGAATATGGAGTTGTTGGATGTGGCATTGGGTCACTCATCCTCTAACATGGATGTTATGGAAAAGGCCCTCCATGATTCTACTAGATGTAAATATCCCTAACCGATATGAGTGGGGTAGTGTATGAAATCATATAATATAAATGATATAATATATCTCACAACCACATTATGGGTAACACCTTATCATAGACTCCACTAATACTAATGTCACATAGAATGTCAGCTTCTATTGTTAAGACTAGATATCCTATAAGCACACCGGAATATAAAAGAGAACCATTAATATCATTATTTCTTATTGAAACAAATTCTTTACATTAATTCATTCATTATCCCTTAATTAATCATTGAAATTTTTATATATGTCCTTAATTTCATTACACAAATTATCAAAGTAAATTAAATTTCTTACATGCTAAATAATAATAAATCTATGATTTAAAAATATTAATATATTTTTAGAATTTTCATTCCAACATCAACCAGAACATTGTGTCATGAATTTTACAATTTATTGTTAGCATTATTAAATTTATAAGAACACTATGAAAACATTCATATGCCATCACTAAGAGAAATCGTGCTATAAAGAACCTATAGCTACCTCAAGATATATGTAATGGAATACTGATGAGACAAAAAACTCATCCATTGAACATTAAATGTATACAAGAAAACATACCATCTCTCAGTATGTCATCAATGGGTAAGACCAGCTAAAACCTAATTAATCACATCTGGTTCCATACCTAACACCCTCATGTATTTACAAATGTTTCTCACTATCATTTTCATCATCTGCATCCAAAAAATCTTGGCCATGCTTTATACAAATCACCACATCCACCCCAGACTCAAATCAAATCTGGGCCTCCATATGAAAAAACACACATCATCCCTCAAGGGTCAGCCTTATGAGGCCCAAAACATAGGATCATATACAAAACACCCCAAAAATAAGAATTAACCAAAAATAAATCAATATTGAAACTAGGACCTCAGAAAAGGAACACAACTGTGTCAACTAATTGGTAAACTCAGGCCCTAACAAAGGACATTATCTTGATCACACAACAAGTTCATATTCCATCATGAATTAACCAATTCAATTATTCTTAGGTTTCAACTTTGGGAAACATAAGGAATCAAGAAATAATATGTTATCAATGGAAAAATATGTTTTACATTATTTACAAATTCTAGTAATCATATTAAAGATCATTTTTAAATTAAACATGCATCTTCACTCAATTTTAGTATCATCGTATTATGTTAAACATTGAATTAAAAATACGAAACATATCTTATTATTCCTAACCCAATTAACTATATATTTATTATAGATTTTTTTAACAAACTTTCATTATAAAAGCTTTCTAAAAAATCATATACTATAGACATCACGCAATCTAGAAACTAAAAAGAAAAATTGTTATCATGGTGTAAAGAAACACCATCATAATCATGTGATTGTTTTCAAATATCATATTTTGGTTGAGTAATTATATGTTCAATTTCATTTCGATACAAAGGGATAAATCATGATCAATTTATGATTCCATATAAATAAAAGGGAATCAATAAATCCCATACCTCATATGTTGTCAACATTATTCAGGTGAGAATGGACCAACGTTACAGATCTTTAATCACCTCCCTCGTTAGAAATGCATCCATATGGGGATTCCATAGCACAACCATACTAACAACAGGAAAGAAACCCCTATTTGAAAAATGTGAGATGTACTGAAATTAGATGGAATGAAAAAACTATAGGAAATGAGATGAAACCAGGAGAAACTGCAAGAAAAAGAATAATGGACATAATGTGGTTCAACTTGGGTAACCAAATATCGAAGACATAATCCAAAGGATTGATTCCCAATGATAGAATCTCCAAATAACTAGAAATGGAATCATAGGTCTCCTACAATTAGGGGAATCCCTAGGGTTTGTGAAACCTGAGTGGATGAAAATGTTATTAAAACACTATATAAGAGATTTATACACGGATTATAAGCCATTTTTAGATCCTATATATGAATGACGATATAAATATCTAAAAACAATGTCTTTTTATTATTTTACCTAGAAATTATATACATTTTAACCATATATACATAAGCTATAAACTGTACATATAGGGTGTGCATGATTTATATTTCATGTGTTCACCTTGCTTCAAGAATTTCACTACTAATCATCTCTACACAACTTACAAGACTTCTCTTAGCTCCATGAGCCTTAGAAACATTAAAATCATGGACCAAATAGATTTATTACCATATAGAACCCAATTCCATATCTGGTTCATCCCCACATAAATCAAATCACTGTAATTTCTCCACTTATCTCCACACAATCGGTGAACTCCAACACAATCCACCATCTCCCACAGTGGAAATCTAGGTGGATAATGTTTCCAAATTATTTGAAACAACAAAAATTGGTTTATATCATCCCATATATAACAAAAAATGATTACTAATAGATATATCTACCATTATATAACTTAATATATATAAATATATATATAAGTACAAATAAACATAAAATTATATGTTGTATAACTCCTTAACCATATATAATGACAACCTCAAACTGGTCCCACTAGATTCATCATGAAATATATCTGATTTGATATATGATATTCTTAGTGAATGATTATAAATATTAGTATATCATAAAACTATCTAAAATTAAAATTATTTTTCCTCTCTAGAATATTACTCGAATTACAAATTCCAAATTATATAAAATCAATTTCATTTGAAATATTAAGATAAATAAAATGAAATAATAGAATCATGGTCTTTGAACCTAGTGTTTGATCCTATGATATATAAACAAAATTTTTAAAAAACCAAATATATCTAAAATTTTGACAAAAATAATTTATAAGATATTGACATAACCAAATCAATTTTTCATATAACGATTTATAGTTTAAAATACTTGAATATTATTGGAAATACATAGAATCTAGTAGAACGGTGTAAGTTACTTATTTTATTACATTGGTAAGATTACAACGAAGTGTTATCCTAAAGGATTGAATAGTTTAGCTATTTTGGGAACTGGATTATATAAATTAACATTAAATAAAAAATAAAAGGGAAGATAACATATATAATCCATTGATAACATCCAATAACACTGGGATAAACCCTATAAGTGATTCATAATATAACTCTCTGGATCGTGGTGAAAAGATACATATTAAAGGGGTGAGATCAGATTCTTAGTAAGGGTAATTATTACATCAGAATCTATAACATAAATAATAATTCATGAATGAATAAATAATAACACTTCCCATTAAAACATAATCTTAAGAACAATGTGGATGGAGTAAAGGTTTAATAGATAATCCCTTATAAAGAATCATTTGAAACATCACCATGGATATTCTACAAGTAAATTAATTACATTATTTCTCAATTACTAATTTTATAATGAGGGAATTTATAATTTCAGACATCATATACCTATCATTGAGGCCTCATGCAATATGTTTAAAAATACTAGGGTAAGGCCTCTTTCAAAACGCAGTGCTTGTTTGTCTCATATGACCTACCGATGCTTCAAGGGGATATAGATGGTACCACCCATTAATTGATAGGTCTAATAAATTTATCATATTAATAAGTCTAAATAGAAAAACCGTAAACATATTATATGTAAATTATGTTCGCCAATATGTGAACATAATATCTAACAAAATGGAGGAGCATGGTGAATGGTATCAAGATAAAACATCCACTTTCAAACTAGAAATAAACCATTTGAAAAAATTTAATAGATGATAATAATAATAGTTAAATCTTAATAAATTATAAAATTCAATAGAAGGTTTGAAATAGAAGAAAATACTCATAAAATCATTCAGGAATTCTAGAGTGAAATACCCCTTTTACATTACAAATAAGAGTTCTTTTGGATTTTTTTTATTTATCAAAATTATATTTATAAAAATTGAAATGAAAAAATATAGGTTTACCAGAAAAATTTAGTGGTTTTAGAAAAATAATGGTTTCTAATGAAAAAATTTGGACGGTACTTTAAAATAGGTAAGAAATCACGATGTTCCCATTAATTGGGATTTCGTATCAAGATGAATTGAAATGGGAAACTTGTAAAACAATATCTCCCTTATAAAATAATTAAAAAATGGTATGGATATATGATTTCTGAATATATATATATATATAATTTAGAATAATAATTAAAAATAATTCAAAATTACAGTTGTTTATAGAGGAATATAACATAACCTTAATGAAAATGGATGCTCTGGAATAAAACCCTTACCTTCTGTCTGAATGCGTTCTGTACTTGACCTTAATATTATGGATAAAATATTAAATCCATAATTAATTAATTCATAAGCTTTTATACATGTATTGGAATCATTATAGTTTTATTACATTCATTTATATACTTATTCATGAGTTAAAGAGTTTATTTTCATCATTCGAGAGCATTCATTTTCTTGGTTTTCATGATCGGTTCACTTATTTATAACTCAACATGTTCATGTTGAATTGTAATAATTATATAGAATTGATTTTATAAAACAAATAATGAAAATCTAAAATATTAAATGGTTATATAATTCATTTGGTTATATGGTATTAGTATGAGTTATTATATAAAACATTAGTGATAATCATTTAATTATATTGATAGTTTTTTATCATCATGGATTAGATTAGTCATATAAATTAGTATAGTGTATATATACTCATTCCAAAAAATCAAACATGTTACCATATAAATATTATAGTATTTGTAATCATAAACAAATAGTATCATGGCCATCGTTGAAGAAAAAATTAAAAAACCAATTTTCATCATCCGTGAAGGTTGTAAATTTGCCACTCCCGGACAATGATTTCATTTTTAAAAATAAAAGAGAGATTAATGAGATTGATGTTGTTTCATAAATTAACGTGATATAATTCTTGTATTTAAAATATATTATATTTATCATGATCAAATTGAGAGAGGAGGGTAATAGATAACAATAAACGAATGAACATGAAAATAAAATAAAATAAGACAGAAGATGATTTTACATCTTGATTACTCCCCCTTGAGAACCTTCTTATGGAAAGGGGTTGTGTTATTCTTGTAACACCAATAACTCTTTGACATTGGGAGAGACTAGGTATGAATATTTATGAAGAATATATAAAATCATAAAGGCTTAGAGTATTGATGTTATGAGGGGGGTAAAGGCTAGTTTTTATAGTCTATGAGAGGGGTAATTTCTCATTATTCTATTAAATATTATATTATTTTTCTCTAGACAAAAAATAGTGTGGGTTAATTTGTCAAAATATTTTAATAGGTGATTTTGAGTTATAAACAAGTTTTCATAAATAATACACGTCAAATGGAATAGTTTATTTTTCTTATAATGTATATATAATGTAAATTACTATATTTTACTATTCACTAATTATTCATGTATTTCAGTAAAACCCAAAAAATAACCCTAACCATTTATTGATGTGTAGAAATCAAAAATGAAATCCATTTTATGAGAATAATTTTCTAAATATTATTTATTTATTTATTAAATAAAATCACCATTTACTCGAAAAATATTGTTTTTAATGTTAAAAATGATTTTATAACACTCTGAAAATTTAACATAGAACTCATTATAATATCCTAAAATCATAGTAAAATAAAATATTTATTTATTAATAAAATTTATTAAAAGGAATTTTCTTTTAAAACAAATAATTAATTAAAATTTTTTATTATAATATTTATAACTCACATACATACAAACAACATATTATTAAATTTTAAAATATTCACTTACTTTTAATGTGATATAATATTATCATAAATTTACTTATAATGTGTGTAAATTTTATTTATACACTTATGGATGATTATAATATTCATTTGGATAATTTAATATTCATAAGGGTACATACAATTCCATTGGGTAAAGTTACAAGTCACAAAAATAATTATGTTTACCCTATCAAAATCGAAAAATATTACTAATCACAATATTGTATGTCTATTTTTAGAAATTGAAAATAGAGAAGTGAAAACATATGTTTAATTTCTATATTATAAACATTTTTTTTTAAAACACTATGAAAACATTGCTTAGTTTTTCATATACTCTGTGTTGTGTTCATTACATTCAATGTTAAATTTATTTTTAAATCCACAGGGTGTTACATTATACCCTCATTCAATAAATTTCATCCTCTCAATTTGAAATTACACTTATATCGTTAATGTTTGATACATGAAAATTCTATTGTGGGATAGGAATATCAGAAATAGCGTTAATAAAATATCATCTTACAAAGTGGTGAGGGTAAATGTGGCGGTCACCAAAAAAAATTATTTCTAAGTAGGATAATATTATTGGGAAGTAAAAACATGGACATGAATGATAAATATAACAATCATTTTCTGATGAAGAATTAAAGTGGTTAAGATCATAATAAGGTTAATTATCATAATATTATAAACTAGGGTTATGAAAATGTTCATTGATATCATAAAAAATTATAATAATATGACAAAATTATTTTTAAGATTTGTTTCCTATAGATGAGGAATTATTAGACTCTATAAGAGTAAAATATTCCCATCTATTTTATAAACACGATTTTATGCTTTATTATCACCTTCAAATATCTATAAATAATCTCTTGGCAATTGATTAATGAGGTAGAGAAATTCAATAACATCAAAAACCCCATACAATGATCAACTGAAAACAATTAAAAAGTTATTGAATATTCCAAATGTTCAAGATCAAATAAATTATTATACTTCTAATGTTAGTTAGTACAATCCAATATACATAATCCATATCAATAATCCCCATTTAGATCATCATTTTCTCATCACAGGGAAGATTTTTTAAAGACCTCATTTTCTATGTAAATTTCTTTTCAAATATATGGAATTATTACGAGTCTGAAAAAATTGGCGGCATGTGATTCTGAGGACGGTGTGCACGGAATGGAATAAAGAACATTATTTTAGGTACGTTCAGTAAATGTAGGAGATTAGAACATATATTTTTTTCTCTTAGCTTCCCAACGCAAGTGGGGGTGTTAGAGCGAGCACTCTTAGTGGAGATTTTCTTTACTGAGCAGTCACCGGCAGCGAGACCCACCACCAGATGTTATGCAGCAGAGTCACATATAGTTGGAAGTAAACAGATGATGCATAGGTCCAAGAGGACGAGATCTATAGGTGGACGACCGCAAGATATAGGGTCGGTTGTATGGGGTTCTCGAGATAGAGCAGGACAGACAAGGAGCAGGCAGTGTTACTCATGCGGTGGGAAGTGTCAAATGGCTCGTGACTGCCTGACCCTATGTATGGACAACCAGCAGATGGTTGAAGTACCTTCTGGGCAGAGGCGAAGATTCGATTGAGGAGTTCCACAGGCCTCAAGAGGATATAGTACAGGAACTGGTCGCGTAGTAGGCGGTGGGTGACCATTTGAGGTTTTGCCGCCGCCACCTCCAGGTGGTCCACCCCGACCACAGAGAGTAGGTGGAAAGGGATGAGATCATCTCAATGAAGTTGAGGCCTATGACCACGGTGCTCTAGAGATGATTCGACGTACGATCTGTGTCTACTCCACATTAGCCGCAGTATTTATAGACACAAGTTCCAGTCACTCTTTTATTTCCACTACCCTCATTCAGAGCTCAGAGATTCTAGTGAAGCCTTTGGCTAGATCCTTATGGCTAGAGAATCCTATGGTAAAGGATTCAATGATTACACACTGGTGTCGGTAGTATGAGCCTACTGTAGGAGGCGAGATCTTGGGTTGGGATCTTCTAGTAGCACCTCAAGGACTTACGGCATCATCTTGGGTATGTATTGGTTATCTACAATCCATGCTCAGATCGACTATATTAGGCACAACGTGTTGTGTGTTCATGAGAATGGGACATTGTTTTCCTTCACCAGGAAGAATTGAACTTTTACAACATATGATGGACTTACCGTGAGGAGCGTGGAGCTGATCCCACAATAGTTGGAAAGCCTTAACCTTGGAGCAGTAGATGTTGAGAGTCTGAGCTATCCTGTAGTGGTGGACCATTACACTGATGTTTTCCTAGATTATGTTCCTAGTATACCTCGTCACAGAGATGTGGAATTTTGTATCGATTTGTACCCCATGACAGAACTGATATCTACACTAGAATATCGGATAGCTCCCATGGAGCATCGAGAGCTATGAGTATAGTCAGAGGACTTACAGAGTAAGGGGTTCATTAGGCCCAGTTTTTCTCCTTGGGTAGCCCCGATTTTGTTTGCCAAGAAGGAATATGGGAGTTTGATACTCTGTGTAGACTATCGTCACATGAACTAGGTGACTGAGAAAAACAAGTACCCACTTCCAAGGATGGAAGATCTCTTTGATCAGTTGAAGGGAGTACTGTGGTTTTCAAAAATAGGCCTCCGGTCAGCCTGTCACAAGCTCAGGGTACGAGATGTGGATGTGAAAAATATGACCTTTAGATGTCGGTATATCCACTATGAGTTCTTGGTTATTCCCTTTGGTGTGACCAATTCCCCAACAGTGTTAATGGTACTCTTGGATAGGATCTTCTTGAAAAACCTTGTTTTCTTTGTGGTAGTCTTCATCGACGACATCCTGATATACTCATATATAGAGTAGGAGCATGACTATCATCTTTATATATTTCAGGACACACTCCTAGGGCACCAACATTATTTTAAGATCTCAAAGTACCAGTTATGGATCCGAGAGGTTCACTTCCTGGGACATGTCATCTCAGAGGCTGGAGATGCACTGTATACATCGAAGATTATGGTTGATCTTTCTTTGGAACAACCTAAGAGTGTGACGAAGGTGCAGATTTTCTTAGGTTTGGCCTATTACAACCTGAGGTTTGTGCCTGACTTTTCCAAAGTTGCAGCACCCTTATCAATGTTAACGAAGAAGGTGAAATGATTCATGTGGTTAGAGAGATGCCTTTGGATTTTCTAGGAGTTGAGTTAGAGGCTAATGAGTGTCCCCATCATGAGGCTACCAGTGGAGGGAATTGGGTACATAGACTACAGAAACACGTCAGGGACCGGGCTTGGATGTATCCTGATGTAGGAGTGAGCAGTGATCGCATATGGTTCTCGAAAACTGAGATAACATGAGAAGAACTATGCAACCCATTACCTTAAGTTAGCAGTAGTGGTATTTACCTGGAAGATCTGGAGACATTACATGATGGGAGAACATTTTATAGTATACTCTGATCACAAGAGTCTCAGATATATCTTCTCTCAGAATGATTTGAACCTGAGACAGTGGAATTGGCTTGAGTTCCTCTAGGATTATGACATTGAGATTGTCTATACTCCTAGGAAATGGAATGTAGCAGCAGATTCACTTAGCAAGATATCTGGTATACAGTTTCTTAGTGATGTGATAGGGAATCTAGCCGATTTGTGGATATCCTATGTGGATCGAGATGGATCAGCTTATCTTTAGTCTATGACAGTCACTCCCCACTCCTTCAGCAAGTTAGGGAGGTGCAGGTTGAAGACAATGAATGCAAGGCTCGATGTGCTCAGATATCCTTAGGACATTCACTTGATTGATTTTATAAAGGTGGGGATCACACCATCCTATTTAGAGGGCGCATTATGGAATATGTGGCACTATGGACGAAGTGTTGAGGGATTTCCATACATCCCCTCTAGTGGTAAATCTAGGAGTAGAGAAGATGTACCAGGACCTCTTATGACAGCACTTGTGGCCAAGAATGAAGAAATCAATGGCAGAGTTTTTCTCACAATGCCTCACACGTCAGCCAATGAAGGCAGAGCACCAGGATCCAGCAGGCTTAGTCCAGCTACTAGAGGTGTTAGAGTGGATGTGGGATGGAATTTCCATGGACTTCATCATAGGACTTCCAGACACATCCAAGGGTGATGATTCTATCTGGGTGATATTTTACCAACTAACTGAGTCATCCCACTTCAAACTTATCAAAGAGCAGGGATCAGTAGAGGGCTTGGGATGCCTCTACGTATAGTAAAATACCCATTTTACTATTCAAAGAAGAGTTTTTTTGGAAAATTCAATTTTAGTTGTCACAATTGTTTGTATAAAACAAGTAATGAGAAAATGTATTTTTCTCATGAAAAAATTATTTTTCAAAAAAAATAATGGTTTCCCAAAATAGATTATGCAGGGTTCATGAGAATTTGTATGAAATCGGGATGTTCCCTTTAATTCGTCTTGCCTATCGGGAAAAATTGAAAAGGGATCCCTGTAAAAAATTTAACCAATGATAAATGAATGATGAAATGATATGGACATATTATTGAGACATATTTATATATATAATTTAAATGAATTATATATATTAATTAATATTTATGTTGTCCTATTGGGGAAGAAAACATCACTCGAATGAAAATGGATGTTCGAAAACAAAACCCTTAACTTATATCTAAATGTGCTATTAAAATGACAATAACATCCTAAATAATCATATTATATCAATTATATAATTAATTAATAACCTTTTATACATGTATGAGAATCATTATAGTTTTATTAAGTTTATTTACTTCCTTTTTGATGAGTTATATAGTTAATTTCATTGTTTCCGAGCATTTGTTTTCATGGTTTTCATGATCACTATGCATTTTATAAGTATTGGAGTTTATGTGGAATTGATAAAATATTCTAGAATTTATTTTATATAAAAATAAGGAAAATAAAAAATATTAAATTGTTATGTAATTTATTTGTTTATATGGTATGAGGATGATTTATTTGATAAAACATTAGTGATAATCATTTGAATTATTTTGGCGGGTTTTGATCATCGTGAACTAGTTCTGTCGTATGAATTAGAATTGTGTATATATAATTGTTAAAAAATCATAAGTAGGTTATAATACACATATTATAGTTGGGTTCATCTATAAAATAATTTTATCATGACCATCCTTGAATTATAAATTGATGAATGAATGTTTGTCATCCATGAAGGTTGAAAATAAGCACCTTTTGGAAGATGATTTCATTTTTAATAATAAAGGAGAGAGTATGGATATTGATGATGGATCATATAATAAAATTATATAATTATAGTATATACATGATATTGGAATTTTCATTTTCATTTTTATTGAGAATTTGGGGAGAAAATAATAAAATAATGAACATTAAACGAAAATAAAAGGAAACAGAATATGATTTACCACTTTAGTACTCCTTTAGAAAATCATTATGGAAAGTGTATTTAGTATTTTGGTAAGTCCAATTGTTCAGGGACTTGGGGAGAAACTAGGGAATATTATTTAGGTATAACAATGACAATTTTATAGTATTAGAGTAGTGATGAGAAGAGTGTGTGAGGTGTGGATTTTATAGTAGTGGAGAGGGTTAATTTCTTATTATTTTATTCATTATTTTTCTCTATATAGCTAATATTGTTAATTATTGTGACTCAATATTGTATAAAGTTCATTTTAGTTCATACCAAGGGTTATTACATTATCCAAGACTCATGGAATAGTTCATTTAGCTTATAATGTATTTATATTGTAAATTAATGTATTTTACTATTAACTTAAAATTCAGGAATTTCAGAAAAAAAATATAATAAAAATTCACCATAAACATTTTTCGACTTGTAGAACGAAAAAATGAAATAAATTTATTGGAAATAATTTTATAAATATTAGAAAATTAAATTTTTAATTATTATCTTCATTTACCCATAAAATATAGTTTCTAAAGAGAAAAGTGATTATATAACAGCTTGAGAATTTAATAGAGGTCTTATTATATTATAATAAAATGGTTGGGAAAGAAGATATTTATTTATTAATACATTCTATGAAAATTAATTTTCATTAAAATAAATTTATTAATTATAAAATTTAATATTTAATATTTATTACTAACAAAAATACCAAAACCAAGTTATAAATTTTTAAAATATTCACTAGTACAATGATTTAATTATATCATAATATCATTTATAACATGGCTAATTTTTTTAACACTTTAATCGATGAGTTTAATATTCATTTCGCTGATTTATAATTTATAAGGGTAATATTACTATTCATAAGGGTACATTACTATTTCAAAGGGTTATGTTACTATTCCAAAAAAATTATATTGATCTTATTAGACCCTATATATCTTACTGATCAAAATGTTTTATGTCCATTTTTTGAAATTCTAATCACAAAAGTAGAAAAATTATGTTTAATTGCTAGGTTACAACTATCTGGTTTAAATAACTATAATAAAAAAGTGTTTTTTTGTAGAGATTCGGTGTTTTTTTGCATTAAATTTATATTAAATATATTTCTAAATCCATAGGGTGTGGAAATTATTCTTATATTCATCCATATAAATCAAGAATAATGCGGATTGGATTCGAATGAAATATTTTAATAAACTAGGATAAATTAAATCCATGGAACTGTACCTTTTTATCATATCTCTACATTATAATGATTTTACCTTCTATTATCTTACTTTATCTATATCTCTAAGGGAATTATTTTTTATTTCTAAAATAACCAATAACTAAGAATATATATGGAATTTATGAGAATTAGTTTTTTTAATGAATAATAAATATATTATTTTCATTCAAAAACTTTATTTCACTAAATAATCCTCTAATCAACTAAAATTACCAAACATTCACTACAAAAAAAATTTCCTACTCTAAATTAAATTAATTTTTTTGATAATTTTTATGACATTTTAACAGATATTTAAAATAAACTTTTCACCCATTATAAAACAAATTTAAAAGATTTATTTCAAATTTATTGAACAATTACTTGGGAATAAATTCTGTATTGTCTATTACTGTTAACATTAAAATATTACATATTAAAAGTGTGTTAAATATAATGCATAAAACGATTCATACAAATGATATTAGGGTATCCTACCAGATTAAAGAATAAATATTATTCTTACATACTACAATAGAGATCAACTAACAAATAAGATCACAATAGAACTCATCCATACTCCATACTTCTTGTTATAAGATCCAAATAACCTGGTATTAATAGTAAACCATCCCCCAATCAACCTTTTCCCCTTCATATATCATCACAAAAATGTGTATACATTAACATGGAGGTGTAGATGTTGTGTTGAATAATAAGGACTGGGTATGTTATTACCAGTGAGCCCAAGATTTTTTACAAGGGATAGTTAATTATGAAAGTGATTTTTTATTATAATATATATATATGTAACACTTTTTCACCTAATATGTCATCATTTTAAAAGTAACAATCACATGAAACATAAATCTATGATAAGAATTATTATCAATTAATTGAACATATTAAATACATAGGTGAATACAATTTCTGTGCAACAAACAACCACTAACCATACCTTCTTTAAAATATAGTCAATATGTATTAAACAATATATTCATTAAATGATAAGGCTCCCCAAAAGGATAATATTTATGAACGTCAACTGAAAATATGGGAATGATATATATGAATTCTCAACTTAACATAGGCCCTTAGGCCACCAAAAATATTCATCGAGTCACATCAAAACTCCTACCAATGATAAAAAGATCTATATATTTTATATAAAAAAAACCTTTACCAAAATACTAATAAGATGATAATATCTATATAGACATATCAAATATTGGGCCCACAAATATTGATCCAATAAAATCATAATTTCATAAAATATTATTTTTCCCAAAATCCCAAAACGAATATACAATATAATCAATATAGCTCTTAAATGCCATGATAAAAAATAATCTAATTGAAACATTACTTAAACCACTGCAGTGTAATAAAATTAGATTTATTATCCCAAAAGTATTTGGATATAACAAATAATGTCACAACAATATTTAATACTTATGAATTTAATATATAATTAATCATATATATATATATATAGTTATATCCAACTTTTATCCAAAAAACACACCTCATCATATGTAGATTAATCTATTTTAAATACAATCACATGTGATCGAATCCAATTAATCACTCCAAACATTGGCTTCATTTAAAATAATGAATGAAATACACATTTTTAATGAATATACATACATATATATATATATAATCATATAGGTTGTAATTAATATAAAAAATCTGTAATTATAAAATATGACAAGGAAAGAGGTAAACTAAATAAAATGGGTTATAAATTGAGGAAAAACCATGGAAAAATCCTTTCAAATCATCAATAAAATCATAATCCCACTTATAATGGATAGGTTTTCTCATCTTAAATAAAATTTTATTATTCTAATTTAATTTTATTTTTCAAATGTATTACATATATCATATTTTTACACAACACAAAAATGTTTACAATTTAGACATTCCAAAAAAATTATAGTTATATTTTTATATCATCATAAGAATTAAAAAAACAAACTCATTAATAATATAAAATTAACTTTATTTGAAAATATATAGATAATAATTTTAACAACCACGTTATCAAGAAAAATAGACTGTTAAAATCCTTTTTGATGAAATTATATTTAATTTATTTTCTAACATATAAACTAATTTTTGATTACTTTATTTTATTATTCTTGGTATAAAATTACAAAATGTTTATGTGAAATTTAAAAAAAATCTGGATAATATAGAAATATTATATATTTTTTATATGATATTAAAATAAATTCAAAAAATTAAAACCTCCTCAAATCCAATTCGGTTTATAATTATAATATTAGAAATTTTAGATTTTCACTACCACCAAAACCATTATAGACCTATTCCAAATTTATAATTGTGCAGAAATAAAAGGTTTCGTTTATAAATGTTTTTAATTGAAGTTGGAATTATGTATCTAATTTATAGGGATCATTGGGATTACTGAGAGAACCTATTGATTTAAATATAAAAAAGTATCTTATGAACTAACATGTAATTTTAAGTTGATATAAGACCTCCACCATATGAAATATCATCATGGATAATTTTCTCATAGAATTATTAGTAATCTGCTTTCACTATCATGTCATCATTTATATTTACCACAACTATTTAATTTTCTATATTTAATGATGTTTTCTCGATACATGCTTCTATTAGTTTCCATCTCCAATACAAATGTATTATTGTGGTGAAATACCAAATGGGCTCAAGTGAACATCCCAATTACCAATTGTTGGTGAAAACCTAAAATATTAAAAAATAGTAATAAAATTATATTATATTAAAAAATTTAAACAAAAATAAAAAACATTTATTTTATAAAATATAATATTTCAAAAATGAACCTAAATATTTATTATATATAATTCAATAAATACGAACAAAGGTTATAAAATTAGTATAAAAAAAATAATAAAAATATGTTCCATATAAATGATAATATAACCAAGTGAATTGTTAAAATCAAGAAATTCATTTGAATCACATTGTTATAGATTCCATGAAATGGTCTTCACATAGAAAATAATAGTCACATTTTATTATAAAAGTATCATTATTATTGAATATGAATAAAAATGGATATCCATGTGATGTATGATTTCTCACACCCCAAGGGGCATAGATTCCAAAAAAAACATTTCAAAATATAGTGACGTGGTGTAGAGAATATGATTCCAAGAGTTGGATATGAATTTTATTCATTGTTGAAAAAATGATATTGAGCCTATAAAATCAATTTTATGGTTATTATAGAAACCATTTTACATTATTAAAATAACTACTATGATGGAACCATTATATAGAATTATTCTTCAAATCACAAGATTTGATTTTTCTTATAATGGATAGAAAATAGGCATATGGATCAAATTTTATTTCTGTTTAAATTTCTGACTAATTTCTTCAAGAAATAAGTTATCGATGGGAAAATTATTTCACAATATATATTCAGCCCCAAATATCATACATGGCTGTGTAGTTACATTACAAATGGGATTCGTTCATAGTTAGATAATGAGTTCTCCTTGTGGAAACTGACTTCATATACAACCAAATAT
The DNA here is from genome assembly GCA_963277665.1 of Viscum album. Classification (NCBI taxonomy): domain Eukaryota; kingdom Viridiplantae; phylum Streptophyta; class Magnoliopsida; order Santalales; family Viscaceae; genus Viscum; species Viscum album. The sequence continues at coordinate 712,831,090 of OY728162.1, forward strand.
CCATTCATGATATGTGTTTACACATAGATAAGGGATAAACCTTCCATGTGATTTCGTGGTCCCTTCCAAAATAATACACATTCATGATTGGAGGATTTTTCCCCAACATCAACACACACTTCATTCATGATCATGAACTTCCTTTATATACATTAGGTACCTAAACATATTATATTTTCATAGAATAAATCACCTATAAATATTAGCCCCAATTTGGGGAAAATAAAACATATTAGATCTATCTAGAATGGAATAGACAGTGAGTTACCCCTTCATTTTATTCCGAAGTCTGTACAGTGTGTAATGTAGGGCCATCAAAAAATAATTCAATGAAGTTCCCACTATGATGAAACCATTTGAATTCTCTACCAGTGGAATACTCTATGAAGAAATTATGTGAATAATTGATCCGTACACACTATCATGTGTTACCTATTTAGACACCCCTTTATAATGATCTTTTTCTATATCGATTTAGGATGTCAACTCCACAAACTTCATTCACATAGACCATAAGATGAAAATCACTTCACAAGTTCCCTATGTGGATTCCCCCTTTCACGGTCCCTATAAATATAACCTTTATGGAGTCTGTATTTTGATTTTTATTCATGAATTCCATTCTATAAACCCCATTCATGTGTTCGAGATGTGGATTCTCCAACATGGTCACACTCCATGAGTCCCCATCCCAAAAGCACCATCATAATCATCCCATTTTTATTCTCATTAGTGAGGCACAAATTATGATGCCCTATTGTATGGAACCTATGTAGACCACCAATCGCATGGACCATATTTGAACCAACCATTATAAGACACATATATGATTCAATAACTCCTCTTGGTTTTCCAAAAAAATTATAAATTGACATTATACACTTTCCTACTTCATATACCATTATTTAAATCACATATTAGATTAAAATCCATAAGGAAAATCATCTCTAAGTACAGATACCTAGGTATAACATTTATGGATATTAAATCATTTTAAGAGAATATTCAATACATTACAAAAGTGCACGAATGAGGATCATAATATTTTACTACCTTTGGAAACATGGAACACATTATTCTAATTTGGTGACAGTTATTCAATATATCCCTTAAATATATTCCATATTATTACTACAACATTAAACATTTCTTCATAATATGGGGAAAGGGAACATAAGAAATGGTGAGATCATATGCTGAGTATCGATATAAAAGTAAGATACATAAGAATAATATGAGAATAAAGGAATGAGAACATGAGAATAATATATGAATATAATTCCTTTGATATTAATGGTCATATACATGATTCGTGTCATAAATTTTGGTAGTTCATATATCATCAATCATATGGTAATCAAGATAAGAATACATGAGACTATACATAGGAATAATACATGTAATTGTGTAAGTCACATTAGTATATAAAATTGTTTCCATATAAGTAATTTCTTATTTACAAGGCAATCTTAGTAGAAAGGGTTCACTCACCAAACCATCTTTATAGTCATGGGTCACTCCAATGACCATCCTTGTATTCAGGGTTTAATCCTAAGACCATCTTGGTAGAAATAGTCCCTTACTGAACTGAGTCTACTCCCCATTCCATCAATGTATCTCTCATGATATATATATATATATATTTACCCAATGTATTTTATGGATATATAGTTATCACCGATCTCATAATAGAATCATACATATGTGTGCCCCAAATCATAAAAAATCATATCATAACCCATGAAATGAAATGGGTATCATAAACAATTCATTATATTATATCTTACATAAAAGTGACCTGTTTCACAATCCTTTTATCAAAGATTAACCCATGAAAATAGGTCGATTTACTAATTTTATAACCGATGAAATATAAATTTGTTTCATAAAAATATGACCTATGAAATTTAAATAGGTTTCATAAACATCATTCCCTCAAAAAATAAACCATTCATAGAAATAATCCAAACGGTTCCCTTAGATCGTATCCTCAAAAGGAATGGGTAAAACCAAAAAATTTCTTAATAAAAGGTTTATAATACATATAAATATTTTAAAAACATTTCCTGAGAAAAATATAGCTTATTTTCTTAAAAAAATTATTTTTATAAAATAAATAGTTGTTAGAATCATTTTATTTTAAAATTTTCTTTAAAACTGGTAACGGTTTTTTGAAATAATTTTAAAATAAATTTCAATAAAAAACATAAAAGATTATTGAAAACATTTTTCAAATAATATTTCCTTTATAACTAAAAAATTAGTATTTAAAATATTTTTATATCCTTTATCCTTTAAAAAATATAATAAAATATTGAAAACATATTGAAAACCTATTTCCCTAAAAACATATAATGGATATTTGAAAACATTTTTAAATTATTTTTTTCTATGAAATATTATAAAGGAGGATTGAATAAAAATGAAAACCTTTTTCTATGAATACAATATACAGATGATTGAAAAATTTTGAAATCCTTTTTCCTTGAAAACATATAAAGGAAGTATGAAAACATTTCGAAAAACATTTTCCGTGAAAATCTAAAAAGGGACATTGAAAATAATTCAAAAAATTTTAAAAATAATATATTTCCATGATAATTATATTGAAGGATCATTTATAAAAAAATTTGTAATAAATTTTTAGTAAAAATATATTTGGAATAATATATATTTACTACTAAAGAGAGAAATATGGAATGGATTTCATAAATGCAATTTTAATTATTTTTACTCCAAAAGAGAAGAAATATGATTTCAATAAATTCATATTTCATGAATAACCATAGGAGATGAAATTTTATGTGATTTCTAGAGAGAGGGATCACCATATTTCATCATTTTTTTTTTGTAATCATAAAAAAATCTCGACAACAATGATATTGTAACAATAAACTTTTACCACATCAGTTGCATTAAATAATAATACCCCTGGTAGTGTAAAATTAAAATTTGATTTCAATATAATGAAAATAATTATATTCATCACACAACTTGTAAATAGGAAATATATACACCTTGTAAAAAATATTGGTGGCTAACATAACATGTGTCTCAATGAAGGAAAATTGAGACAAAATTACCTTATCGATTTAGTAACACAAGTAACATTAAACCCCATTAAATAGAGATAATAAATTTTATATTTATATACCAACAAATTAAATGATAATAATCATTGAATTCATTCAATGGAGGTAAACACACATTATAAAATAAATGAGTGTTGAATAAAAAATAAGTGTCGTAGAAATAAATGTGAGACTAAAAATCCTATTACTACATAAGTAGCTTTTGAATATTGGTATAAATGAAATAATAACATCAATTGAAACTTTTTATATCATTAAACGAAGTTTATTGATGATAAAAACTATCATAGAGATGTATATACACCACATAACCATAATATGATGTGAAAATAGCATATATCTCATAGAAATTAATGTGATAGGAGAAAGCACTTACCTTATGTATTTACACTCATCGTACTAGTTAAATCCTCATTTATAATAAATATATGATTATTATAAAATATATATACCAATATTTATTTATATAGTACCATATAAGATTCACTTATAGCTTTATATTACCCATTTAGTAAAAATTTTATGTTAATGTTATGTTTTGGGTAATGACTAATTAGTTTTTCGTACGTGTTTTGACAAGTTATTATTATCACTATTACATATATAATCATATAAATATTTTAGGAATGTAAAACATTAAATAAATATCCTATATATTCGTTATATATTTTTTTATAATAATATATAATATGTAGAATTTGGAATTTAAATACACCATTCTTTGAGATGGTAGACCATAGATACACATGAATTTTGTTTCCATTTTATTGTCATATTTTTAGATAAATAAAATTAATATATATATAAATATATATCATATAAATACAATAGTATTATAATTTTATGTACAATACATATTTTCATAAAAACCATCCTTAATAGATTCCATTTATTACGTGAACGAATCACATCGCTTTATGGAGGTCTGAGTGGACACATCCCAAAAAAAGCAATCACATTCCCCAAAAATGGGAAGAATAATGGTTTGTATTATATATTAATTAAATAAGAAGAATAGAATTAAAAATCTCAAACATATAATATAAAAAATTTATGTTAGTCATTATTCCCAGCCATTAAATGAGGTAATGGATGAACATAAGTCATCGATTCGTGAGGCGGTAGATGGTAAAACACATAAACAATGACTCTGTATACCAGGTGATGGAATTGTGTGTGAGTTTCAGTTAAAGAACTAACATAAAAACATAAAATTATATTTTTTATACATATGTTATTATATAAATTTTATATTATATGAATATTGTGGTGGACAAATAAAAAACGAAATGCTTATGGAAGGATGTTACCTCTTCTTTGGGTAACTCTTACTGGTTTTCACCAACAGAATTCCATGTATGGCCTTTATCCCAAATTGAGGCCACTAATTTGAATTGATAAAATTTTGAAGGAGATATGGTTATGTTTGGATGAGCTAAAATGATTTATAGGTGCGATGAAGTGAGGAGGTGAGTTCCGTTTTATAGTGGATGAGGAGTGTAATTCTAGAAAATATAAAAAGGTAAACACTATTGAGAGGTATCCATTACATAATTTAAATCCAATAATAATTAATTTTATATAAAATGTAGTATATGGGAAATCTATTTCTAGATAATTTATTTTTTACATTTTTCTTTTTTTCCATCGAGTATATGATTAACCACAATATAAACTCATATTTACCTGAATCAGTGTAATTAATTTTTATTATTTTGTCAAAAAAGTTTGGTGAAAAATAATTTCTATTTTAATATAAATTATAAATTGTGAGGATTTAAATTGTGGAATCCATTTTTAAAAATTGTAACCAAACAATTGGAAGAAATTAATTTAAATGTAATAATAAATACGAGATGATACAATTGGGTTTTAAATTGAGAATGATCAATAGATTGAATTTTTTACATCGAATTTCAATGTGCAATTTGTTCAAACGAAAAAATAAGGATTAATGGATATATAATTTATCAATATATACATTACGACCAATTTAAAATAAAATTTATATATATAAATAGATTAGAGGAATATGAATTTTTCAAATAAAATTTATTATTTTTCACTATTCATAAAAATAGTGCGGCATCTTAGGAAAATAAAAAATTATACACTATAAATTTTGATATTCCTATATTAAAAGACCTGTTTATTTTTTCAAATATTATATATAAAATTTTGAAAATTTAAATGTAAAAAAAATATGATCCAATAAAAGGTAGTAAAATTATATCCTTTTACCTAAAATAGGATTTGTTCTTATCACTTGTCAAGATAAAAAATAATATGAACATTAAATAGTTGACTAAATATAATATATATATATAATATAATTTATCAAAAGTGATCTAATTATTATATTGAGGATAAATGTGTTTTAATTCCTAAATATAGTTTTCTAGCAAAATATTTATTATTATTTTTAAATGGATTTATTTTTATCTCTATATATTTAGTAACCAAATAAATTAATTATACACATGTGTAAAAAATATTATCATAATTTAATTAATCCAATTAATATCTGAAATTACAAAAACTATGTGAATACTATTGGGATATTTTAATAATATTATTAATATTAGTTGAATTTTAGAAAGACTAGGTCTTGAGTGTCATGATGGTTATCAATGAAAGTCAACATTAACTTTTACAAAGTTCAAACATGGTGTTGCAAGCACAAAAATATAATATGTCTTGTTCTTGTAGTGAAATATTGATTTTTGTTCCATAAAAGACATGATAATTTTTTCCTTTAATATAACACAATCTATATTGAGTGCTGTTTAAAATGAAAAAATAATAATTTAAATAAATATTAACAAAATAATTGGGCGTTAAATTATACACCCTTGAAATGAATTATTCCATAAAAATTCTTCTGGAATATGGATGGTTTAATACTGTAATGTTCATTTCATATAAACCAACACCCTAAAAATGAATACTTAAACTACCACTAAAAATTGAATGTTTGAAGCACCATGGTAACCCAATGTAACCATATCTAGGATTCTAGATAGAATAACATAGTTGTAAGGTGAAATCATGTACACGAAAGAGAATTATATCTATAATGTTACGATGGAGGGTTATACAGAAATTTTTTGGGTAATGAATATGATCTAAAAGCTATAAACCATAGGGGGATAAAAAATGGTCAAATATATCATAAAAATAATGATAATCATTCAATATTTTTTCAAATACCATTTTACTAAAAATGAGGAATTTTTTACCAGATGATATATTTACATGATCTCATCACATTTCATATGAAGAGTCTTACACTTGGGTTATGTAATTACCAATTTCTATAAAATATATTTCTCTAGAATATGAAGGTGAATATTTAAAGCTAGAAGCACTAACAAATCAGAAAATCCATAATTAGAATGATAAATAATTCCATATGTCTTTAGTTATCCTCACAACTAAAAGGATAGAATATGTTATACAATATACATTAATTCTCAAATGGCGTATTAATATTTTATGATCCAAAACAACATTTGATGTTTAACCTAAACCATTCAATAAATGGTCGACCCTGTATCAATTTGGAAAAATTAAAATCCAAAATATTAGAAACATGGTCACTAAATCATATTAACATTTATCCCCATTATAAAAAAATTTAGCTCATTGCTTTCCTATTTGAAACATGTTAATAAAATTACCATGTGTTCTCTTGAAACATGGTAATAAACATCAATTACATTAATACCATATTTAAAACATTAATTTTTTCTTATTCCAAAGATTGCTGTGTATATTTCTAGAATTTGAAAAGATTTAAACATCATCTATGATAGCATTGATCTCATTTTAATCAAATCCTTAATCAATTACAAGGTAATAAGTATCATAAAATTTACTTATTCATACCCAGAATATCTTTATCCAAAAATCATTTACTCAACAAAAAGAATATGTAAATGGTTATCATTACCTTAATCATATTTTTCCATGAATATAACTATTCAATTAAATAAAATTTATACTCAATTAGATAAAGGAAAAAATAGTCTTTTATATCCATATAGAATATCATAACTAGATAATCCTTATTTATTTAACTATTCGCAATTCTTGAATCCAAATTCAAGCACATTTCAATTACATCATCATTAAAAAACTAACAAGGTTGCCTCTTCCTATAACATAACAACTATTTATATTCATATTTCAGTAATAGTCTTATCATCATCAGTAATTTAACATTTACTCATACCACCCTATGGATTATAATGATCATGTTTCTAATAAAGAAACTGATTTTCATAATCAGCATTTACTTAATATTTAATGAAATCAAATTTCGATGATGTCATTGGGAGTCCATTATTCACATAAATTGTTTTAATCGAACACTTCATTTTATCCTTTTTAATTACTTTCATTCTATCTTTATTTTCCCAAAGAAAAACAACTCCATGTTCCACTAATAAACCCTCTCAGTTAGTTTTTCTCACATGCACAACATTTAGGAAATTTTATCATCTTTCCTTGGTTGTATCCATTTCCATAATTCTGAGAAAAATCATTTATTTTTTTTATTGGTTAGTTTGATAGTTTATTAAGGTAAAAATTATTAATCACATTCTGTTAAAAATAATTTTGCATGGTAAAAAATTATTATACTCCTGTTATCATCCCCTTTAACTAATTATCAAAAAAATCATCTCATTCAACATTAACCTAGTTCCATATAGTTCCATCCATTAACTAAAATAAAAAGGAATTATATGAGAAGCAATTATCATAATAACAAACAACATAATCATGAAAAATAACATATAGGATATCTAAGGTTTGTCACCAGTTTTTAAATCAATTAAAACATAATATTACCGATAAATATATCCTTATAAATATATTTAAAAATACCCCCTTTGGATAACAATATTATTTTATCATCCTAGTTTCCAATTGATTTTAAAAACATTCTATTGATACCTACTATAGTGACCTAGTCTTAATATATTGTGATATTACATCTTCTTATATTAATATTTATCACAATAAAAACTTATATTCTGGATCACCATAATAGTTTATTTTCTATGGAAATTTTAAACACATTCTTATATTTTTTTTTAAAATAACTTCAACATATCCATTAAAGAATGTACCCTTTAGTACAACTACTTAAAACTATTATTCCTATCATGGGGAATGGAAACATAAGAAAGTGTGATATTAGATCCCTAGAAAGGGTAAATAAGGGATATACATAAGAATAAAAAGAATTTGAGAACATTAAAACATATGAATAAAATTTTAAGATAATTCACTAGGTATGAAATAGTATACACATGATTCATAGACTAAATATTGGTAGTTCATAATACATGAATCATAAGGTAACCAATTGCATAAGCTTTGAAATAATAATTATTGAATTATATATGGAATTTTTATAGGAACATAAGGATATAAAAAGATTTATATAGTAGTCATGGATTAATGTAATGGATTTCTTAGTGGGATAGGTATAATACCCAAACAATCTTGGTAGTCATGATTCAATCCCCTGGCCTACATAGTAGTCATGTAAGACACCCAACACCATCTTAGTGGGAAATTACCTTTATTGGTCTTATTTCACGCCCCATTACAATGATATATATCTCATGGGATGTATATCATTACTAAATACATTTGAGGAAGATATAGGTCCAATCCATATCAATATTAAATCAAACATACTTGCGATGAAATATAAAAAAATTTCACTAACCATGAAATGAAATGTGTATAAAAAATATTTAATTATAAAATAACATATTGAAAAGTGATAGGTTTCATAATCACTTCATCAAATCATAAACCATGACAAAATTGATATTCATAAGTATATAACCCATGAAATAGAAACGAATTTCATAAACATACATCCCCTGATAGCTGATACAGATCCGGTATGGGATTTCATCATTCTTGATATGGATCTATTCGACGCCATCATCATTATTTATTGGATTGTTTATTATCAAGTAGAGGTTTATTTTTATCATCAGCATGAGTCAATTCTTTCTACTAATGAGATCTATCATGTGTTTTAGGGAGAGTGTGACCTGAGGTATGGTTGTGAAATTTCTTCACACCAAGAGCTTAGGAGTCTGTTGTCTGCCATTAGGTTTGAGACCTATGACATTTATTTTATTTGTGATCTTCCTGTTGTCTTATGAAACCTTCTTAAATTTTTAACAGATGAATTCTTTGGTATCCCTCTTAATAAAGAGGTTGAGATTACAAATAACCTAGTTCTAGGTACACAACTAGTATTGGTTCCTTCTTACCACATGGAAGCTGCCAAGCTGAAAGAGCACAAAATTAAGATGGACGACCTATTGGAATGGTGGTTCATTCACCTTAGTGTTTCACCTTCAACATCACCTATTATATATGCCAAGAAAGAAAATAGATCTCTTTGGTTATGTGTGGACTATTGGAATTTGAAATAGACAACATTTAAGAATAAATATCATTTTCTAGATTTGAATGATTTTTTTATAAGTTGAATGGGGGAATGTGGTTCTTCAGGATTGATCATCGGTCGGGTTATCATCATCTCAGTGTTAAAAAGTATGATATACTGAAGGCGGAATTTTTTGGAGGGTATGACCATTATTATTGTCTTCTTATTCCTTTTGTTCTAACTAATTCTCATGTAGTTTTTATAAACATGATGAATCTGATATTATACCAAAATCTGTACACCATTATGGTAGTGTTTCTAGAATACATTTTGGTTTATTCAAAATCCAAGCATGAGAATGAGCACCTTATGAGTTTGGTTTTGGAAATTCGGAGAAATTAATGTATGTATGGAAATATTTTGAAATGTTGTTTCATGATTTATGAAGTGATGTTGTTGGGGAGTATTTTTTCTGATCATGGATTATCAGTTGATCATTAGAAGGTAAAATCTGTATTGAACTAGAACGAACCACATAATTTAATTTATATTTGAATCTTTCTTGGTCTTGAGGGGTAGTACCATTACTTCATTAAATATTTTATAATTTGTCATCAACATTATAAACTCTTACAAGAAAGTTAGAATAATTCAAATGTGATTTGAGAAGTCAATATTCTTTCAATTAACTGAAATAGATTCTAATATCAGCTCTTATTTTGATCATAACTATGCCCAGTAAGGGTTAAAAGGTTGATTATAATGCATTTGGAGCAAGTTTGGGATATGTGATGATGCTAGAAGATCATGGTGTATCATAAAACCCTCTTCAGAATGACTGCATGATAAGAACTACCCCACTCACTATTTAGAGCTTGTTGTGGTTATGAATGCACTTGAATGTTTTAGGTTCCATATATTTGGGGAGAAGTTTACGGTCATCTCTGATCATAAGAGTCAGAGATATATCTTCATTCACAAATACTAGAATTGCATATAGAGATTATGGATATAATACATTCAAATTTTTGACATTGTCAACATGAACGCGACAGGGAAAGGGAATGATGTTGCATAGTTTTTTAGCAGGAAGGTACCATCAATGGATGTTTTGGAATCAATGGAGGAGTGGAATATTATGGGCCTTTTCACTTAGATTAGCTTGGATTACCATGATGATGTTTTAGTTATGGATCCACGTAGTGATTGGTTATCCTACTCCCTTTTAGAGTCTATTTGGAAATTTTAGTAGTATGATGATGAATTTTGGTAGAACTGGGAAAGCTTTTATGGTTGGAAGACCATTTTTAGTTGGTCACTTCTTTCAACAGGCATACTTCACTTTGGGAAACAAGCTATAATCCCAGCACTTTTGAGATGTTTTGAATTCTTGGATTGACATTGATCTTCATGGTCCCCTCATCCATGTATTATGAAAATGAATGGGGGGATAATAATAATATTATGGTTGTTGGGTATGAAGCATGGCATTATAAATTATGTGTACCAAAATTACCCTTAACAATAGGTAAAGGTAGAGCACTTGAAATGCTTTGGTTTTCTCCAGCCCCTTCCAGTACCAATTTATAAATGTGATGATGTATACATGGAATTTGTAGTGGGTTTTTCATGGACACAATAAGAGGAAAATTCCATCTGGGTGATTGTAGATCAGTTGCTGAAATCTTCTCATTTCATTCTGATCAATGACACCAAAATATTTGAAGATCTGAGTGATCTGTACATGAAGTAGATAATGTGGTCACATGGGAGTACTTATGCCATTAGATCAGATACAAATTCAATGGTAACCTTGATTTTCTAGAGGACTCTTCAAGAAAAATTGGTAAAACATATAATATTGAGAATAGCTTACAATCCACATAAAGATGGTCAAATATATTGTGTAATTTTGATCCTTGAGGACATGTTTTGTTCGTGTGTCTTGGGATTCATAGGATCTTGGGATAGCTTTCTAGGACTGGTTGAGTTTTTTTATAATAATAGTTTACAATTTTCTATAAGAATGGATCCTTTTGCATTTTTGTATGGTTTCTCATGAAGATCACCTCCTTGTTGGATAGAGGTGGGGTGAAGTGTCCTTTGTTAGAAAATCCTTTTTTATGGATATATGAGAAATGATTTATGATATAAAACGATATCCAGTTATAGGACAGAGTTGAAAAAAATCATTTTTATATCATCGGCATCTCTCATTTGAGTTTTCTACAGGTTATTGTATTTTCTGGAATGTTTCTCTTCATTTAGGTCACCATTAGTTTGGAATATAGGGAATGTTAGCTCTAATATATGTTGGACCATTTGATATCACTGAACGTCTTGGGTAGGTTTCTTATTAGTTAGCTTTTCTCATTGATTTGAAGAGAATCCATTATTTTTTCCACATAGCTCACATGAGGAATTATCATGCAGATCCCGCTTACGTTCTGATTATGGATTAAATTGAGTTAGAGACATATGCTTCTGTTTTGGAGAAACTAGTTGAGATTGTTGAATTTCATGAGAAATTCATACATGGGAAGATGATTATGTTGGTTATATTTCTATGGAAACATGTATCTGGTTATCATGAGACATTAGAACACATTTTATTGATGTAGGAAATGTGGCCTCATATTTTTCCATGAGTAACATATTCAACATTTCTTCTCAGGGATGGAAATTCGTTATAACGGGGAGTTTGTAACATCCTATTACCTAGATAAGGTAAGGTATTCTCTTTCTATAAGTTCACATTTAGATAAAAGTCTGCAGAATCCATTTTCTAGTGTTTCTGTAGGTTTTAAAGAAGGTACACATCGTTTATAGGCTGCTGAGAACTGGTACTTGTTGTCTAACTGAGGTACACGTCCTGTACTGGATTCTGTGTACATTTTGTGATAGGAGAGATCAAGATTTCAACTAGTACACATCTTGAATGTTGGATACAAATAATGTAGGTTTTAAATGATATATTTTTAATTCAAAGAGATGATTTTTTGGTGTACTTATCGATCGTGGCCTTCAAGAAAACTCGAGGGGTTATAGGTCATGACGTAACCCATACCCAGGATTAATTTATGTGTTCAGTAGTTTTTCTTGGTCCTTTCATTCCAGACTCCATTTATCTTATCCCTAGAATCATCCTAGGTGATTTTCATAGGTTTATTTTATTTCTTATTGATATAATCAGCTTTATATCTATGTTATGTCAACAATGCATCTCTCTAGGTAAGTGCTCATTCAAATTATTCAATTCTTTTGATCATGACAATGCCCTAGATTTGTGGTATTGGATCTGCTGAGCAATGTTTCATCATTCCTGTTGTTTGTTTCTAGATGCATTGTGGGATCTCATTCTAAAGTCATTTTCCATCATTGGTTTTGGTGTGAAGGATGTCCATTATTAATGTATGTGGATTTTCTCTTATCCATGGACCCCTTATCATCTAAATTGAATTGATCATATGATGTTTGGGTTTGGTTATATCGTCTCTATTGGTGTGGTTGATTTTCATTATTGGTTGATTCGAATATAGGCATGTGCAACCCAAGTTCCGCAGAAAGCTGTTTTGTCTCTATCCTATGTTAATAAAACTATTTTTCACTTTATAACCATTTTTATTAAATAGGCATGATTGTTTGTGTGTGTTGAAAATGGATTTTAAAAGGGAAATGGGTTTTCCCTTTTTTTATAAATGGATTGTGAAATGGATCTAAATGGTTTTAAATAATTGAAATTGGTTCATGAAATTCAACACATGGGTTACCATGTGTACTCAGGTGGAATGCTTGGATTGAGTCCATCATCCAATGTTTTGCGTTTATCAATGATGTTTTTATTGGGTAATTTCTATATTTACTAGTCCTATTATTCTGGGGGACCAATATGGATATTGGGTGGGTTTACTCCTGGGGTATTCCCCTTCTTCCTAGGCCCGTTGTTCTACGATTAGTTTTTTTCCTTGATTATTATGGTTTGAGTATTCTATTACCAAAACATGTAGTGTTTCTTATTGTTTTGATACGTTATATTCTATTTTTTACAAATTTAATTTCTATGTTAGCCTTGATTTTCATTTTTATTCTTGTGGAAAATGATATGGAAAATATTGTTTGATACTGATATACCTACTTTTGTTTAGAACTATGGAAAAGGAAAATGATTACCATGTTTTCTATTAAAATTCTTCACTACATATCATTCCATGTTTTATTTTAAAATTATCATACAATATTGGATTTATAAAGACTTTTTATGGAAGACCTGGGTGGGATCCTATTGAGCCTATTATATCAGACCATGCCCACTACTTTGGCTATGAGTAGACCATTGTTTGTGTTCAAGTGAAGGAAAAAAAGTCACAATAGTGAGTCGGTGAGGATTATGTTAGTTGGGATGAGTGGATGGTGGGAGTTTTTTAACACGGTCGCATGAAGTAGCCATTGGTTTATATCCTTTTCCTTTGGGATTATGTTATGGAGTTTTTTCTACTAATATAGTTATCCAGTTTCCACTATCTTCCCTATAGATATGGAAAATATATTTGTGTGTATTCATATATTTCATTCATTCTAAATATTTTTATACTATCTGAATTTTTAGTTTGGGTTAAATCGGCCCCCATGTTTTATCATTTTATGCCTGGGTGCCCATCGCCTGCCCGTCGGGACCGAGAATGCCCTTTGGGTATGTTACTGATCTGGTCGGGTGTCGGGATTGAGGGAAACCTAAGCAGTTTCATTACACATTTCCACAATAAATATCAATCCATCCAAATCTTAAAATTATTTATGTTTAAAAACATCAAACATATTTCCCATCCATTAGTCATGATTAGATTCAATATATATCTTATATTTTCAGTATTAAAAAAGTCACATTAAAATTTCATTTGTGAAGTCCTTACTCTAATACTTGTAAATAAATCTTTTAGGTATTTAATTATTTCATCGAATTCCGTGAATTATCTAAAAATAATCGGTTTCCATATTCATCCATATCATTAAATCAAAGATATATTAATAATTTGTTCACATGTTAATACATCAATCATATAACATAATATTTAATCTACTAAAATCAATTCAATAATCACATATTATTAGAACATATACATTGATAAGTTAAATAGTTTCTAAAATATGATGCATCATACCTAACCATGATCATGATCAATGATTTCCATAATAATCCATAGTATAATACTAAAAATAATGCTTTGAAACACAATATATATATATACAATATTAAAATGTAGATGTAACTATATACTCTAAACATAATGTTAAGGAGATTGAAAAGAAATTTAGGAAACCCCTTATCTTAGTCATGTGGATTCCAAATCTAATTATGATTCAAAATTTATCATGAAATGACCATTATATGTATGAGTTAATATTATGGTGTCATGTTGTTTTTCATAACTGTCTATTTAAATGTGATTAGGATGAAACATATAATATTCTATATGTAATATAACATCTTTATTATTTAAATTTTTCAAACAAATAAATTAATTTTCTGGCTCATATGATCATATGTTTGGTAAATCATGGGTGGGTGGAAATGGTTTTCACCTTCCTCAAAACCACACACACAAAAACACACAATTATATATATATATATAGACACACACACAGACACACACATATATATATAAGTAGAAAATCTAATGCACAATAATATTTATGGTTGGTTGGTTTATAACTCCCATTATTTGAACAATTTTGTTATGATTATTTTTTGTGATTGTAATTTTCAATTATTTAGTATCTAAACCCCATATAATAAACCTATATATTTATATATATCTCCAGAAGATAAGATAATAAAAATTTACATAAAATTAAATTTATAACATGAAAATAACAAAAATATATTTATAATAACACCATAAATAATAATAATATGTGTTTTAAAAATAGTTATATTATTATTATAAACAACTTGGATAAATACAGAAACAACATCTAAAAAAAGAAAAAATCCCAATTATCGAAAAAAATCAATCCCTAAAATTAGCCATTTTTTAATAAAAAAATTATGCTAATATCACTCAAACAAATTATGATATCAATCATATGAAAAACACTCAATGAAATAAAAAATAAAAATTCACATAAAAATGAAATCAAATGAATCAATGAAATATAAAATGATTTCATAGATTATAAAACATTTTATTATTACAAACTACCAAACATAAGGACTATCATCCTTGAAAAGATTTTCATTTACAAACATAAATGAACAAATCATGCTTTTTATATCTCAATATCACTTCTTGTGACATTTATTCTTCTTAAATGCATCCATGTTTCCACATAAAAAACATAAACATAGCAATGGGGTACACCCAAAATAATTTCATGATAAGAACCACAATACCATCTAGATTATCGTCAACTGACACATCTAGTTCCAACTCAAAAACATCACAATAAATATCATGGGAATGTTCTAATTTTTAATCTCTTATTTTAGAAATTTAAAACAAATAATACATCAAAATGATTCAATGTGATACAACCATCTTATAATCAAAATCCATAATTTTTTCATGTATCCCAAATGACCCAATGAAATGAATTCCTAATTTCTTTTGTTTACCCAGCAGTCTATTCCTTATTTATTTTGAAAACATAAGGAACACATTATCGATAACATTAAAGAATGATGGTCAACATAAACTTTTTGTATATGATTTTTAATAAATTTAGTTATATAAAAACTATTCTTTATAAACCAAACCAGATTATGAGTATTTAGTGTAGAACAAGGATTAAAAAAATATTATTAACTAGCCTCTTGCCTTTAATATGGTGATCGATACATTATCATATAGATCACATCAAACAAATACATTTGAATTTATTAATAAATGATTTTTTATAAGGAATTTATAACACTTAATGATGATTCTCCCATACACCATAAAAATAAATAATTCAAGATCAATGTATATCTTAATGGTTCAAAATCATATATTCTAAATAAATATTTATCTGAAAATAATATGTAGTTCTTAGTTTCACTTTTATACTCAATAAATATTGTAAACCAATCAAAAATTCTATCATAAATACCTTATAGATGAATATAAAAATACTTAAATTAATTATATGAATATTGATAATATCTTGAACATATAGATTCTAAAACTCGTTCACTTTTTTAGACTACCAGTGAAAAAAGAAATAATCTAGTTTTTTCAATTAATCAGTAATGAAGAAAAATATATCTATATGTTTACATAATATTAAAAGGAACATCAATGATTCATTGATTAATCCATCCCATATTTATATGGGAATAGGAATTGAATACAATATAACCACTTACTTCTAATTCACTACATGAACATAATGATAGGAAGGACTCCATGATACAGAGTCGGCTATATCATTTTTCATCCATGGCCAGCATTAGTGTCATGAATCATGTCGATACATTTTAACTAATATAAGAAAAATGATAAAACATGTTTTATGTAAATCATGTATTACCTTTTTTCATAGACATGTTGGAACAATGAAGTGCCCATATATGTAATGATGTTAATTATTGATCAAGTTCCACCCTGTTATTTTCTTCTTATTGTATATACTATCTAAATAAACCTATCACTATATGGATAAACTCATAAATTCATCCACATACATAGATATAATTGATGTTTATATTAATATTTATTGTAAAATAATTCAGAGGTTCTCATATCCATTCCAATAATTATCATTAAAAGGCAATAAGTTATTATTCCAACATTGTAGATCCCTCAGAAAATTATACCCATATATGATTCTAATAATAATATACATTACACATATTCTGTAATGCATATCCAAAATTACACAAAAAATGTGTAATATTAAATATAGATATAATTATAAAATATCTTTATTAAATTATAGGATTATAAACAAGTACATTCAAAGAAGTTTCTACTGAATATCGACATGAAAAAAGGGACGTTTTGAACTAAAAATATAAGAAAGGTTTCATTTATTTATAATGGTTAAATAATGATCCAATATAGGGATTTAAATAAGGGTATGAAATATAAAATTTTAGGAATAAAAAGTTGATTTTTTATGGAGAAAATTTAAATTCCCATTTATGGATTACCATTAAAAACTAATAACTATATTAAAATTATATTTGTGATTAATCGCCCATAGTATGGGTAACATATGAATTAAAAGAGGATAATATGAATATCATTAAATATTAATTAAAATATCATTAAATTTAAGATAATTTATATATGAAATCAAAAGGGGACAGGATTAATTTTAAAAAATAAATAATGATGTATAATATCAAACATTACTCATGAAATTAAATATAATACAAATAATCCCTCACAACTTTATAAGATTTATAGTCAAATCCCATTGAATGATATGATTTCATACGGAAAATAAAATAAAATTAATAGTGATAGGATATTGGTACTAAATATTAATAAATATGATGATACATAATTCTAAAAAAACATGTTGTTGTAAGAATAATGTCTCATGGAGAAAAAATTGAGATTAGAAACACTTACCTAAATTCCATATTCCACTAAATTAAAAAAAATATCATTAATTAAAAATTAAATATATTAATAAAAAAATTAATAACCTTATTAATATATATATATATAATATTGATTTATATTTTTTCCTAATAAGCATTTTATTATTTTTTATCTATTTTTAATATTGGTCATGTGTACTCTTGATCATTTGGAAAAAATTTATAATAGCGATATTGTTCTACATTTTTATCCCAATGTTCATTAATAAAAGATAAAAAATAATGTAATGTTTTTTTATTTATAATGCTTTAATTTCATTCAATGGGTTCGTTTTTTTAATATAAAATGAAAAATCAGTCATTGATAATGCCTAAATGATTCTTAATGAATGATGGTTGTTCTCTAAAAAATGAGTTAAATTTTAAATTTTTGATTTTTAAACCCAAAAAAAATTATTTACATAATTATATGATATATAATTAGAAATAAAATTCACATAGTTATCCATGTTATAAATTTATAGAATTGTTCATTTAGATGGTGAAACAAACCAAAAGAAGAACATACCATAATTAGTGAAGGATTTCAAAGTGATTATTTGAAATGTCACTATAAAATAATAAAAATGATATTATTTATTGTCAATTAGTGTGAAATATTTAAATTTCAAACACATATAAGAAGAGGATAACTTCCTCAATGTCATTTCAAAGTATGAATAAATCATTCTCTCTCTTGATATACTCTTTTGGATGGTTGAATTTACTATACTCTATTATTGATAATCTTGTTAGAAGGAAGTATTTTGCTTACCAGAACCCTAATAATTTCATAAAAATAATATATATCCCTTAAATTTATCCTTTAAAAAATCATTTATAGGCTGAAATGATAAATACATCATTCCATAGAGGAGATAGTCTTCATGTACACATGGATACTGATTTAATTTTCCATAAAATGTAGAATATAAACAATTTAGTTTATAATGTAATAATCTAAAACATGTAGTAAATACCAAAATTGTTTTTATACAAAATTAATACTATCCATGGTTTGTTTTTAAAGAAAACATCCATGGTACTTAAGAGATGTAGTAATCCCCACATAGACAAAAATTTTGTTTTTTCTTTTTAAGGGACAATGGAAAGGGTGAATAATGTATATCCAAGAAAAATAAAAAAATTAATTATATAGGTAATATTTAGGTTATCATCTCATAGTGGTAATAATATTTTAAAAATAAAATTATAAATAATGATAAGTATTTGAGAGTGACAAGTACATTTAAATTTTGGTCAATCCGTGGAAGTAATTCTTGGAAATGAAGGAATTTGGAAAACTTATCATGAGAAAAATATTAATAGGT
The DNA here is from genome assembly GCA_963277665.1 of Viscum album. Taxonomy (NCBI): domain Eukaryota; kingdom Viridiplantae; phylum Streptophyta; class Magnoliopsida; order Santalales; family Viscaceae; genus Viscum; species Viscum album. The sequence continues at coordinate 712,850,506 of OY728162.1, forward strand.
AAAAATTATATTATGATAAGGTATAAGTATAAAATTTTTGTACTAAGAATTTTTTTAAATTAGAATTTAAGGGGTTGTGAGAGGGCACCATTTTTATCCTAGAGAAGGACATTTTTTTAAGTGTTTCAAATTATTAAAATGGAGCACGTGTTTCACCAATCACGTGGTACTAAAAAGGGAAAATAATTGATTTTAGGCTAAGGTATAGTTTATCATATCTCAAAATATCTATTAGACACATGTTTTAACATTTTTCAATAATTTTAACCTTCGATATATTACTTTTTACTATTTTTGGATTGACCTCAGTAACTAGTTATTACCCATGAAATACACCCATTATGCCAATATTTATTTATTTATTTCAAAATAATTTCCTTTTTATTCAAAATTTGAAATCCATTTTCAAATATTATATTTCAAAAATAGATAAAAATTAACATTCAAATAATAAATTTATTATGTATAAAATATAATCTAACTAAAAAAGTAACTTAATTTTTAAAATATATTATACATGTTTGTAAATTGAGTAAATATTTTAAAATGTAAAATTTCACATATATATTAAATATTAATTCTATAAAAGGTTTTAATAAATTCATTATACATATTTATATATCTATAATTTCAAATATGTCACGTTATTTTTTAAAACGGTATTTTTCACTAATTACAAATATATCAAAAGTTTTAGAAAATAGTTGAAAGTTATGCATAAGAAAATATTGAAATATTAACTAATATTTTTCTCCTAAAATATGATTAAAATTATAGAAAATATATATTTATATTTATAATGACAATATAAACTATAATTATAAACTTAATTTTTTTTAAAAAGGAATTTTTCAACATTATTTGTTCATAAGGATTTTCTCATGAATTTATAATTTAGTTAATGTTAAGAATATAATATTCATAAAATGGAAATTTTAATTTGTTATGATATAATATAAAAAAACTTATACAATAGTTATTTGAAATAAATTGTAATTTTATAATTAATATTTTATAACAAAATTCCATTAAATGTTTTATTTATATTCTAATGTTTATTATTACAAATAATTTTATATTAAAATATTTATTTCAATTTTATAAGTACATAATAAGAAAATTTAATTAAATTAATGTTAATATTAATGTGAATAATATAAACTAATAAATTTATAATATGTTTATATTTTTATTTCATTGTGAGTTATCATATTATAAATTTACTATTGATAATACAAAATCTACGTATACCTATTAGATAAATGCATATCCAAAAAACATATTATAAATGACCATATTTCCAACAATGATAATTATAATGGGCAGATCTTATTCTTATATATGAATAAAAGTACAAAATTATGTGTTTATTAACCTCTCTCATTGAATGAGGTAGTTCATATTCCAAATTATAGATAATGATTTCACACATCATTTTGATATTCCTTTTCTTTGGATATTGGTTGTCCACAAGGATGATGATGATCCAAAGCATACATGACCTGATAAAATGTGAATCATTCAATAGACACACTCTCTTGGGAAGATTTATTATGAAAAATTAACAGAGGAACACGAATAATTTAAATGGTATGGTTCTTATTCATTGGAAATTAAACCAAGGGAACATTCCCATTATTTTTGGTAACACCATATTTATTATTGGTCATTGGGAGATTAATTTTGGGAGTTATAATTAAGGAAATAAATATTCTAGGCTCAATATGTTATGTGATCCCAAACAACTCATTTTTTATGTCTATTAGGTACCAATAGTTCGTTAATTCCTTTATAAAATATTAACTACATGATATTTTCTATATTATTAAATTGAATGATGGGTGGGACCTATGTGTCTTCATAGGAACCATGTATGGTGTGTTCTCAGAGAAGGTATGATATCAGGTTCTATAGAATAATCTTCTAAATTATTCATGGTGTGGTATTATTGGGTGAAATTTTATTCCCCGAAATTAAAATTTAATGTTATGGAACTTTAGAAATCATGATCTTCCCAGGGATAATAAAATAGAGAACAAGGGTATTATGTTATATTTGACATCCCTATATTGCATGAACAACTGAGATGAATCTAATTATCATATTTTATTTGAATTTCTATAGGTAGCACCAATGTGGTGTTTATTCGGTGAATTTATTGGTCTCATGTCCTAATATCTCTACATTAGAGAGTTTCTCAATATCTGGATTTATGGAGTTATAAAAAATAAACTAGAAAAAAGGTAAAAATTATTGTCATGTTGGAAATTTTCTTTTATTTATATGAAATAATAAAAAAGGCCCATTAAGGATGTGTATTAATCTTGATTTAGTACCTAGTTGAAAAAACAAGATTTAGGGTGATAAAAAAACCACATTTTAAAAAATTGAGGGATAATGATACATTATTAATTTTTTTCAAGTCTGTGATTCTTACTCCACCTGAAAGGGACTATATTCTCCAGGACATTATATTTCATGTACCCTTCTCACTAATGTATTCATTTTTAATGTCGATGGATCCCATTTATCAATGTTTTTATTGGGATGGGAAATTATTCTTTACTCAAATGATTCTTTGATCTAAGTATTCAGTTCTTCTTATAGATGAGGTGATTATCTTATCAAGGAGGTATTCCCAATGTTTTAAGGGTTGAAGTTGTGTAGAGAGAATAATATTGATCTCCCTTTTGTGTAAATGGACCCAATAATAAACCTCAACTCAATTAAAGGTTATATTATCATACCTTGGCCTATTATTTATCACATATGTGGATTCAATATTTTTTATCAAATACCACACAACGTCACTCCACACCTAGTTTTAATGGACCCTAGATGTGTCATATTTTGAATTGAAGGTCAATTATAATAGTATATGTACATATTATATCTTCATAGATCCCTCAGTCACGGATGATTTGATATTTGAATGGCTAATTCTCTTAGGTAATGTAATATTACCCCCTTGATCCATCTTTCACATTCATTTTTTATAATAAATATTATTATTTGTTTGTGATAAAAAACTTGTGATATAATAATCAAAATGATAAAATTCTCTATTAATATTTTAAAATATAGTCATAAATGTTATTATATTATGCTCACAGTAATCAATTTAAGATAAAATGAGTGTTTTATACAAGAAAAAATAATAATAAATTTAGATATCAAGTGGATAGTCATTGATCCTCACTCCACATCATATTTATAACTCATTTCCATAGTTGGGGTTTCATATGATTTCTTTTTTCTGGGGATGTTATTTTTTGTATCAACATTTTTATCCCTTGTAAAAGGGAATTGACAAAACTAATATCCAATTTTTCTAAATTTAAGATAGTGAATTTTTAGTGGTACTTTAGTATTATCATTTTTCATCCACCATTCCCACTATGTGCAACACTATTCCTTTAAAAAAATTACATGACCTACATTACCAAATATAAAACATGGTTTAATTAATTTTAGTAATTTTCAGTCATTCATCATATATTGTTTTTTAATGAAGGAATTTAAATTTCCATTCTCTTATCATCTTCATAACCGGATCATTCACGAGACTCCATCCTTATCTTTTTGGGTGTGTTTACAATACGATGTATGTTTACATTGTTAATAATTATTCTTTATAGTTCATTTTGATTAATCACAAGGCTAAAATATTATGTTCATATTTGATTAGTATGATCATTTGGATAATATGTGATCTTCCAGTGACATTCATTGTTAACAACATTTATTTAGGATTCAGAGATTTCTAAAACTAAAATAAGTTCATGACTAGTGTTCAAAAAAATCAAACATAAGACAATTATTTTAAAATATATTATAAAAAACTATACCTTTGAATGTTATACTCATTAAAATTATAACATCAGCTTTTAGTTTAACCTAAATCACTCCCTATTCAATCTATATTCCATTATGTTGATTTTTCTAAAATCCATTACCCTAATTTTTTTAATAGGTAAATCCTTTATATATATTGTAATGATATGTTAATTTACCAAATTATATCACCTGGGTGTGTCTATCCTGGTTTGAAATATTAGTCCCACTCACTATGAACCAAATTAAGTATTGATGTAATACTCAACCATCCATATTTATGGTGATTACCACATGGTTCATTGTTTCCACACCTACATTCAATTTCATGAATCTAGATGGGTTTATAAATTATATTTATACCACACAATATAAAATTTACCAAAGCATAATTAATTTGTACTATAAATAAACATATCCTTATAGTTTTCACTAAAGTTCTATAATCCTAATCCAAAAATAACTCATAAAATACTCTTTATAGTGAACCTAATTTTTTTTATATTCATTTAATAATATGATCTACAGTAACCTATAAATCCTAAATTTCCTTTGAAACTATTAGCATAAATTCAACTAAAAACATTCCATCCTTTAATGTTATAAAATCCATCCTCTAATACCAACTGCAGATCTATATACATACACTATCAAAATTTCATTCTATAAAAATTATAATGTTGATACTTGTATTTATAAAAATAATTAATTACTATATCGTTATAAAATAATGTAAAATTTACATTATATTTTTTTATTTAGTGTTTCTGAGAGTAAGGATTGATATTAAACAAATAGAACCTATTTTCATTAATTTAAAAAGATATTTATTACAATATATATGAAACAACTTATTCCTTAATGAGTTGTCAACATCTGATATATATTATCAACATATAATGATCTTATAGACAAATCATTCATAATTCTTCCTTAATTATCCAAGAGAAAATGGAATCATAAAAATGTTTAAACACAAATAATCCATATGAATAAATCTAAGAAAATTAAATCTATTATCATAATTGTATATTATATAAGTATATTATTATAATAATTATACATTAGAAATTACTTCAAAAAAAATATTAGTTCATAAAACATATTTTAATTCATGGAATGACACAAGGCATGAATCAAAAGAATGTGGATACATCAGTTAATAAAAATGATTCAGGAGAGCATAACATAGTGGTAAGACTGTGGCACAAAAAATTGTATTGGGAATATTACATTCATAATCCACCACATAAGAGTAGAAGATAACTATATAAAATAACATTCAAATATGGAACACACAATATCATATGGAAAATTACATCTATGAGCCACACAATCTGTTCCCACACTTATTATAAATTAAATCACACTAAAAATACATTATATCCTAAGATATAAAATATTAAAAATTCATTGGACATAAAAATATGACCCCACCCACTATTCACCGAGACATATCAGTTCCACCTGAAATTAAATATTCATTATATCATAAACAACCCATTAAAAGTTAATGTTTTTTATTCATCACATAATAAAGAAACCACGAAATGACAAATGGGTTTCATAACCACTTCATAAGAATTCAAAATCTCATTAATAATATAATAATCGGTAGGAAAATAAAAGGGAATTAATATTTATTCAGTTACATTCTAGATAAATACATTACAATAATGATGGTGGGGATTATAGTATCTACACTTTATAGATAAAATATATATATATATATATTAGTTAAACATTTCTCTAATCCAATAGAGAGAAGAAATCAAGATGAATACTCTTTAATAAAAAACAATGAAAATTGTATTCCCAAAACAAAGGAATTCGAAGAAAAATTATAACTATTCATGATGGATGGAGATAAAAGGCACTGGCAGTGATGGACTATATATTTGATAGAATAAAACATTATAATAGAAATTATAAGAAATATGGTGGATGATAATATTTTTTTACTTTTCTCTATCTATGATATTATATTTCAATATACAATGACTTCTATGAACAAAACTTTTATGGGGTTTTAAAAAAATATTTTTGAAAATATGAAATATCAATAATTTTTAGAAATAATATGAAAACAAAAAACATTTAAAACTATATTAAATATAGTTTAAATTATAAAATATTAATATATAGAGTTAATGTTTTTTAAAAATTAAGAATGGTTGTTAAGATATGTTTTAATAAAAAATAAATTAAAATTACTTGATTTTCAAACGTTGACCAAATAACCCATATAGAAAATTATAAAAATTATTGTAATGTTAAATAAACATAATGTGGTAAAAAATTATCTTAATAAATTGTTTAAGAATTGAGTAAAAAATTTATAAAGGCATCTAATTAATATTGACATTAATAAAGTTGGGTACCTACCTAAAATGAAACAGTATGGTCAGATTTCTTATAATCGTTAAAAAAATGTTCTAAGTAGGTAATGAAATAGGTAGAAGAGAATTAAGAGTGTAAAAAATGAATAGAGTAAAAAAATTGATTGGTATTTTAGCGATAAAAGTAAACTAATTCCCCAGATAGCTTATCTTTCAAATAAAATCTCTATTTCATATTGATTTTATAGAAAAAAGAATCATTGTATTGGTAACCTAATAATCCATGGATTTTGAGAGGAAGGTCAGGAAATGGAAATTGATATACCATAAAAAATGATATTGCATATTTAATTGAATTTTTCATGTTAATACACAATATAAAATAAATAATTGTGTGAAATATCAATAATGAGTCATGAAATTTAATCTTTTGCAAATTGTATCATATTACCATAGAAACATTTTAATCAAAACCCCTTAAAATATATGACTTAAAATGAAAAATATAATACAATGATTAAATAAAATATAATGATACAAAATAATAATAGCATAAAAGATACATAATTTAAATGAATACATGGTGTATTCTAAGAAATATGTATCACAACGTGAATATTTGATATAAAAAATATACCATATTTTAGGATTCCAATAAAGTACTTAAATCTAAAATATAGAAAGTAATTATCCTAAAAACTTATTTTAGATATTTTTTAATATCATAACCTTATTATGTGATTCATTTATAATAACCCTCTAGATTTATATTATTTTTTTATTATCTATTTTGAATATAGGGTATTACCATCCAGATTGTTTTCAGCTAGTTTTTTAATATTGATGTTCTTCTCTATTATTCAATAAAATGCATCATTCCCAAACCATACTAGGTATTCTAATTCATTAAAAAAATAATTTATAACAATATAAATTCATTCTTGTATATTATTGGTTTCATATATTAATGAAAGAATTGGAGATGAGCATCTATTGATGATTCTAAGATAAATAATGTTTATTTTCATAAACAAAGCATTAAATTTTTATATTACAATTACAGAACATAAAAAACTAATTATTTACTAATATATATAATATAATACCTCACACTAATTTCCAATAATTAACCATCATATAAATATATATATTTATTCATATGGGTGGTTAAACCAACATAAATAAGAAAATAAATTAAGTAATTTATGATTATAAAGTAATTTAGTTTTAATTTTATTTTTTGAGAAAAATATTATATTATCTATCACTTTTTAAGGTTATATATCATAGTTGAATAGAATTATACATATAATATCACTTATTTTGTATTATTACATACCATGATGAAATCATTTTTCATCTTATCACACTCTTTTAGATTGTTTAATTTACAACATTTTCTTATAAATCATATTAATAAATGCATGTTCAATTTGATTCACCAGAACCATAATAATCTCAAAAAATATTATTTATCCTATAATAATTATCATCAAAACATAAATGAATGTTTCTAATGAAATACATAATACATTGTTCCATGGAGGTAGTATTCTAGACATACACATAGATGATAATTTCATTTTCCATAGAATAAAATAATGGTGTAATGTGGTAAATTATTTTATATTATAAAATATGTAATAAATATCATATATTTTTATTAAATTAAAATATATGACTGCTTTTTTATTGTGTGTAAGGAAATCTAATATTGATTTATTGTGGAGGAAATTGTCTGCACGCATACCCAAATATATTTTTTTAATTTACTAGGGGAAGATGGAATGGGTAGACAATTTCTAACTTATAAAAATAAATATACGTCAGTAAAAATGATAATAGATATATTATAATATCATTATGGTAAATATATATCTAATGAAAAAATATATAGGAATAAAAATATTAGTGTGTGTGAAGGATTGTTTGGAGAATTCAAACTTTCTCTTGACATAATTCAGGGAAATTGAGGTATTTCGATAATATCATATGAATAAAATATTAATATTATAAAATTGGATTACATGTAATGGAATAATGGTATAATTGAAGAAGAAACAAAAAGAAATAAAATATTTATATTTAAGGGTTGGTGATATTCTCCTTTTATAAGTGGTGATAATTTAATACATGTAAATAATTCAACATAATAAAAACAAAGAACATGATTCACCTGAAATGTGTCTCCCAAATAGTATAATAATGGGTTGGAGGACTAAATTTGGTCTATAATCTTATAACTATTCAATTATTAACATGTTTTTAAAATATTGGATTCATTTACTCCTTCATTTAATCGTTTAAATATTTATGATTTTACTATTGTAACCAATTTTTATGTAAGAAATTTATACTTTCTACCAAATAAGAAATTCATTATTAGTACTAAATATTGACCTTATAATTTGAAATTTAAATTTCATTTTACTATATTCACTTTCTATATGTTCCAAAAAAATTATTTTCAAATAATAAGTGTATAAAATAAAAAATTATTTTTAAATAAAACATAACATAAATTCTGAAATAGAAACATTATTTTGGAAAACTAAATAAAATATATATATATATTTTTAATTTCATTTATGAAATACATATTTGGTCTAAAAAATCTTTTCATTAATTCCCAATTCATACGTATACATTAATAATTTCAAAAAATTCATTGTATTTCTAGAAACTGTATTTTGTAATATTCCCATAAAAGTTAAATGTTAAAAAAATTCACCCACGTATAATAATTACATTCAAAATTCTAACATTATTTTTATTTAATATAATTAAAATATTTATATATATATATTAAAAATAAAAATAAAAAATATATGGATAAAGTAATTATACTTAAATTATTTTTAAACAATATGTTTTCATAATGTTGTCTCGTATAACTTAAAAAATAAAATAATTTCAAAATAAACTTGTTATAAAATACTTTATAATAATTTATTAGGAAAAATATATGATTCATAATAAAACATTTCATTGAAAAATAATTACTTTTATACTAAATATGCTTCCAAAAATACCATTTAAATTAATTATTTATATTCTAAAATTTATTTTCTCAAATAAATTATTATTAAACTATATTATTTAATTGTATAAATAAAAAAATATAATATTTTAATAATATTAATACTAAAATTAATATGTGTCACATAAATATTTATTTATATTATTTTAATCATTGTATTTCATTTTGAGTTATTGTAATCCAAATTTACTACTAACAATACATAAATTCTTTTATTCCTGTTGAAGAATAGTATGTTTGGCGAAAATATTCTCAACAACAATATTTCAAATAACTATATTTAAAATATCCTAATTCTATTTAAATATATTGTCTTACTTAATAATTTGGTAAATCCAATCTCACTTCACAAGGTGTAGTTGTTATTTTATATTATTGATATATCATTCTTATATCATAGTGGTCTAACACATTATATGATTTGTTTTGTTATTGGTGATCCGCAAGGTTGAATAATATCCACGGTATGTTCTAGTGTTGTAGATTTTATTATTCTATATATAGTTTCCAATTTACTTATCCACATTTAATCGGTGTATTCATCAATGGTGAGTAACAATCCACAGAATACAACACTTAGTTTTATGTTATTTTTTGTTGTACCTGTTACAGATGAGTAAAGACTGGTCAGTTTAATTCATATTATTTATTACTTATTAACTAATTAATTTGATGTCCTTTTATTTTTTTTAAGAATTTCAAACATTTAATTAATAAAACAAAATATATTCCAAAAGACATTTCATGTTACCCACAAATCCTACTAAAAAATAATTGATTATTTTGAATTTATGTATTACCAATAAAGATATAATTACCTAAAATATACACCATTTTAATGTCAAACAAATTTTTATAGTCATCCTAGATTCAATTTTCATGATTGGGTTCCCAGTGAGTGAAAGTATATCATATAATCTTATAGACAATATAAATCTCAAATATATCCTAAAATTGGTAATTCTACCAAATAATCAGAGCATAAATAACCAGTACCAACTAAGAATCATGAGTTTGGTCATTTCAATTTTCATATCTGTACTTATGTAAAAAAAATCCGAATGGGAAAAATAGTAAATTGGTAAATGATATTACGCTATTTTCCCATGAAAATTTCACACCTCACATACATTATTGGGTAAAATCCAAGACATCAAAACCATGAGTTTCTCTTTATAAATCATTATATCATACTAAAATATAATATCTCTATGGATTATCGACTCTAAATTCATAAAATATAGTTTATATATCATGGATTAATTTCCCAGGGAGCCACCATAATAACAACCAAATATTGTATATGCACCTCCCAAGACAAATAATATATCATTATATCATCAATAAAAATATGAAAAAAACTCCAAATAGGTTGAAATTTCTTGTATATTATAGATTTAAATTAATCTAGGTAATTTTTAATCCAAAAAACCTCATAATGAACTCTTAATGTCCATGAGAACATGGAAAAAACATTGAATCTTATTAAAAGTTGATAGAAACATGGTTCGTGATCATCCATGGATACACATTCGGATCCGATAAACTAATAAAAGAGATAATATGCCCTGGGTATTGAATGTCAGTCTATAACAATCATCTAGTTAATAATCCCACAATAGTTACATAATCTATAATTTTTATTAACCATCTTTTAAAAAATGTAATAAAAACTACTATAAATATATAGTATCTATGATAAATCGCTTCTACTAAATATCATCTAAAATAAATTTATCTAACATAAATATACTTATGAAATATGTTAAATAAGACTAAATTTTGGTTTACTATAAGGTACCATATCAATAAAAATGTCCACCTCCCTCTTTGGAGGATACTTGGAGAAATTTTAATTAATGGAAGATATAAAATGATCAATAACATTATGAAATAAACATTTTTGTAATCCCCCATATCCTCTCACTTAAATACCATGTACATCTACAAATTATTATTCAATGGGATCTTTATATTTGATTCAACTTTAATACTGAGAAGATTAAATTCAAAAATTATTTAATAGAATAATAATTATAAGAAAATAATATTTATGGAATCCAGTACCAATTAATCTGGCTATACAACTGCATCAACAAGTATATTCTCACTATATCACTAAATTTTTTCATTCACTAGTCATATAAATAATATAGTTACCATGAAAAATATGACATAATAGTATTAATTTTTCATTTTTTAATTATTTCATAACACTTCCCCAGTTGTGTGTTAGTGGTCATAGACTACTATAAATACTCCAGAGAAATATCATATCAAAAAATCGATGATTATTTATTAATAAATAAGAAATGTTTGTATAAAAAATATTATAAATAATTATTTAACTTGAATTATACCTATTACTATCAAAAACCTTCACATACATCACCAAGAATGCATTCCACATAAGGTAAGTGGACATACCCTATATTATATTTCTAAACATTAAGAAAATGACAACTAGAAACTACATTAATCTTCTTGGGATTATTCTTTCATCATATTAAACTACCTCAAGTAGATATCTAATATTTTAACAACTACCTGGATATAAATTTCTATAAAATTAATTAAACCCTTACACATTCTTTTAATCAAATTCTTTATTCCATTGTAAAATCCTTCATAATAGTTACGAAGGTGGCACATCCTAACATTTGATCTACACTCTTTCAACTAAGTGGGATATTGTGTTTTAGTAGGTCCCACTTTATCATATTCAAAAATAAAACAAGGTGACACTCCTCTAGAATATTTAGAATAAAATTATTTTTTTAAAACACATGAACCACATTATCAATAGTGATATCCTTCATACTTCCAATTATTCCATTATATTATCCACATCTATAACGAATCACCTTGAAATAGGTCATTTTTTCATCTCAATGATCAAATCATTTTTTTTTCGATATATCATATTTTTATAAACCAAACATTAAAAAAATTGATGGGATTTATGTTCAAAATAGATACTCAAAATGATGGGGCATTATGGGATCATATCATCTTATAATGGCTAAAAAGAATAAATGTTCAGTGAAAATAGTACCAGAATCAACCATAGACATGTCTGCCCACATCACATATATAAAACACCCATTTTTATAATTTTTAGTTTATTGGGATATAACATCAATGGGATCATATCCTGAATATAATCACAAGTTGTATTGTTAGCTTGAATTTCATTATTATGGATACACCTTTATCAATGCACCAATCCAGTATCCATAAACATGAAAAGATCACATTTCAAATATATATGTAATTAGGAAACTGAAAAATTATATACATACCCTTATAGAACATCACCACACACTACACTCTACCTTCTACACCTAAAACAAAATGTAACTATGAATGGAAATGATGAATGACATCCCCTATATTCTTCTTATCTTATATCATCATACACTTTACCTAGTATTATAGTAAAAAAATTTGGATTTATGTGTTCTGAATATTGACAAGGTAATATAGAGTTGAGTCAGGCTATACCTCACTCATGCGTCACTCCACTGCATGTGTTTCCTTCTCCATCAGCTCCTTATAATTTCCTTCATTATTATTATCTTTGTAAAATAGTTAAAAAAAATCCTTGTGAAATTAAAAAAAATAAAATAAATAAATAAACGACAATTAAAAAACACTTTCTTATACCGAATGAAAAATAAGTAATCAATTAAATTATAGCCATCATATATTCCAATACATTATACTAATTTCAATTAAAAATTTATCAAATTATATTGATGAATAACAATTAATTTACTAATAATAAAATCTTATAACTCAAATATGTATATAAAATATAATAAAAAATCAAAAAAAACTCTAATACTAATAATAATTATTTGTTTCTACATGAAAACATATTGCATGAACACTATAGTTCACCCAAAATACAGTTAAAATAAAAATATGAAAATATCCGTTATAAGTAAATAAATATATCCTAAACAACCTTGTATACTTTCACATCCACTAAGGTCTTGTTTCTATGACCCAAAAAAGCCTCTGATATTGTGTTCTAACCATTATTCTATTTTCTACCATTCCAAAATACAAAAATTAAGTAAATATAAAGAAGTTACCATACATCCATTTTTTAATGTACCATCCAAACATGATTGTGCCCCTAATTAAAAATTAAACATGGTCCTAGGTTCACTTCTTGGTGATTATAGGTTGGTGATAAGAATTGATGCTTTTATAATAAAAATCATGGAAACAGTTTACTCATTAAATACTCATAGATTTCAAGATATATTACCTTATGAAATTTAAATTGTGGAATTATATTTCAAATGAAAATATAAATAATTTAAAACATGAAACCAATAATGTAACTATTATAATCTAAAATTTAAAATAGTTACTACGGTCATCCCATTAGTAAATTTTAAAAAATATGTCCTAAAAACATTTTTAAAAGTAATGAACAAATATCTAGTACAATATCTCTACAAACAGTACAAAAAATCAATCTATAAGTGGTTATGGTCTTTAATTATAAACCATATGATTCATTCACTTTAATTCAAGATAAATGGTATAATATATTTGCTCAAAATTTATGTACTTAGATATAGTGATTAAATTAAACCAATAGACCAACTATTCCTCAATATGAAACATAAGAGTTTACCTGTGTATTTAGGTGAAATATGATTTACACTACTATGAATGAAATACTTGAGAGTAGTTCAAACAATATATAATTGTTATAATTAATTTTTTTAAGAAACCATGATGACAATATATATGATTTGGAAGATTATATTAACAGTCTAATGTATGTAACCATATACCAAAACACCATTTTCTCAACAATATCAGTGTATAATAAAAATACATGGCACATCAGGTTAATTTATCCTCAATCATTGGTAAAACACACTCCCACATCATGGAATGTCACAAAAAATAAGGACATATCCCACCATGACTCACATCAAAATAACATATAACACATCTCTTATTACAATTCTACAAAAATAAATCCTAGTATGACTACCCACAACAATTTCAATATAATCCTTGTCATAGAGACTAATAAAATCCAAAAGAAAATTTTATTTTAGGATATCATTTAACAATAAAATAACTAACAAATAAATTAAAATTTTCTAATTAAAAAATTTTAAAAGCATGTAGTTAATAACTAAAAACATTAATTTGTTATTCAATATTAATTCATTAAAGATCTACCTTTCAAAAAAATAAAAATGGAAACTACAACTGTCCAAATGAAACAAATATCTTCAAAAAATATTCCATTATTACAGTAAATGTAAATTTTTTAATTTCACCAAATATCACAACCTTACCATTTCATTTCTTAACATCATATTTTAAAATAAAGACATTCCAATTAAACAATATATAGTCTAAAAATCATGTACTTCATAATAAAAAAGAAGTTATCATCAAATCCATAAAATTATAGTAAATTTATAAATTATATATCCTTTAATAATATGCCTCTTATCTTATAAACCTAAAAAATAGACATATTATTACATAAACCAATTAATGATTATTTTTATATCATATGTTTTCACATTAAGAAAATTAATTTAGTGATTTTATATGTTATGGAGTTACTATAAGATACATAAATAATGAATATTTGTGCTTAATCATTTCATAATTCATCCTGAAATCACTAAAAACAATTGGTTTCCATGTTCAAATATTTTTGTTATGTAATAAATTAATAATACATAGTTCACTTTTTTAGTCATCATTTATTTTACATCACATGATGTAAACTAAAATCAATCAACAAATTTAACAATAGTAATTCACATAACTCAAAATTTAACCCTAAAGATAATTCTGATTTCACCTACCTGAAACATGGAAAATATTATTTACAAAAAATCATAATCAAACCACACTATAAAATTTAATAAAAAATTGATAAAAACACATTTTTGTATAAGACCAAATAAAGCCTTGAAACATTTAAAAAAATATGTTTTAACTTATCATAGTAAATCCCATTCTAATTGAAAATATATATTAAAACCAATGGATATGTGACAAATATATAGATATGACAAGATTCATATTTTAGGTATATTTTATACTATATTTGTTGTTGGATCAAAAAAATTATAATGACTATAAGTGGGGGTGAACTGTAGTTTAGAAATTTAATATAACAAAAAACACCAAGAC
Organism: Viscum album; assembly: GCA_963277665.1. Taxonomy (NCBI): domain Eukaryota; kingdom Viridiplantae; phylum Streptophyta; class Magnoliopsida; order Santalales; family Viscaceae; genus Viscum; species Viscum album. The sequence goes on from OY728162.1 coordinate 712,865,911, forward strand.
CTATTTTAATTTAACAATAGGAATCAATTATTGTTCTGTTATCAGAGTATTTGTATCAGGTCCAGAAATCATATTATAAAATATTTTTGTTAATCAAGATCATTAATAATCCTATAAAACAATTATTATAATGATTAGTAACTATAAAAATTCATATATAAATAAAATAGAATATAGAAATTTTTGAAAGATATAATATAAAATCCTAAAATAAATTAATAATGAATTATATGAATTATAAATTTAATTTTATCATATAACACTAATAGTTTAAGAAGATATAAATTATTACATCATATATACATTGTGTTAACTAATCTATAATTGAGGATCGTTCCATTCCAGGAATGAACTCGATATAATGGTTAGAATAACATTGTCTTCCAATATTCTTGAAGCCCCAGAAAAAATGATAGATTCCATTTCTGTATTCCTATATTAAAAATCCATTGATCCAATAGATCATATTCATCTGTATTATTTTCCATAGAATCAATTGATCTAAAACTATTATTGTACACACCATAAACAAAAAGAAACTGAATTAATGAATTTTTAATACTCGCTCAGATTCATTCGAATTAAACTGTTTCAAATTTTAAAAATTCTACATACTATATTTTTATACAGAGAAAAATTTCAGTCCTTTTTAGATTTAATTGTATTATCTCTCATGACCTTGAATTTATTCTTATTTATTGGAATCTATTGGTCAAACAAAGGTCCATTATTATATGATTTAGTTATAACAACATCATATGTTATTCTCCTCAAGGATAAAAAACAACTCCATTTGATTTTATTTTTACTAGAAACATTAAAATAATATAAAAAATTCCATCCAATTGGAATAATTATAATTACTACGATTATAAACTTTGGAATGTTTGGTGGACTATCAAATCTATCAAATTGATAAACTACAATATGGTCAGTCTGATGGATTGGGACAACTTTCAATCCATTATATATGAAATTGTTCATATCATGGAAAAAACACTAGTATATCCAATGGACATAACATTATTGAATCTGATGAACTAGACACACAGTCAATCAAATTGATTAGATTAAAGAACTAATTTATATTTGTTTGTATTATAGTTTTTTCTACATTCGGTAGAACATTTTATTTCTACAAAAAACATTCCAAAATTTTAGAAATATATAATGATAGTAAATTATGGTTTTAATAAATTAATTTTTATTTTAAAAAATAAGGGATGGAAAAGTAGAATATATAGATTCTTGATCAACTATATCCATCTTTTTTGAAGGAAAGAAATTAAAAAAAAGATATTAACTTTTAAAAAAACTAAATACCATATTTTTTAGATTATTAAAATATCTTATCCATAAGAAATATATATTCTATTATCATATCTTAACTCCATCTATGTTTGTAGAATCATATTTGTCATCATTATAGATCCAATATAAATACTACAACTTTGGATACTCACCCATAATAAAATTTTCTCCCTTAGATATATTTATCCTTTTTAGATTCTTTCTTCGCTAGAAATATTTCCCCCCTTTGGTTAAATTTTTCATTTTTTATATTTTCTCCCCCATTTTGATTTGAAAAAATGAATAGAATAGTAAAAAATCATTAAATGTTAAAAAAAGATAATATGAAATATATTTTTTTAAATATTTATTTATCATAAAATAAACATAAAATTATATGATGTAAAATGGGGTACAAAATGAAAAAAAATATGTATAATAATTCATTAAAACAAAATTTCATTAAAAATCGAAATACATCACGATTACTGTAAATATGATAAATTATTTTACATAGAAAATAATGAAAATTTAAATTAACTTCTTAAGGACATCATAACCCTTCTTGTTATCAACTGATGATGTTTTAAGGTTGATTATTCTATCATTAATTACTGAGATCCTCCAATTCAATATCTCCAATATTCCAACCTCTTCATCATGAACATTACTCTTTTTTCCTCCTTTATCTTTTGGAACTCTTCCTCAATATATCATTACACTGTAGTTACCTCTTTAAAATTATTAACTTATCCATTAAATTCTATGACATTCTTATTCCTATAATAAATCATTTCATTGATGTTTTCAACAAAATTCATTCCATCTAATATATATGAAGATTTGTTATCAAATGAATATGGTATTTAAAAGACACATTCTTGACTTCCACTATATAATAACTTTGTTCTTTCATGTCCCAATAATCATACCTTTCCATCTTTACAATCTAATTCAATATTCTTTTTGCGCCTTATAATTTTCTTGGAATGTATTGATATCATCAAAATTAGGAATGATTTCCCCTATAAAAACCTAAATAATAATGAATTCCAAATTAATCTATTATGTATATGTTTATGTCATACTTCAGTGTTAGGAAGATATGGAAGGAAATCCAAAATATATTTCAGCATCTTGAAAGTGAAATCAATACAGTTATATTCTTTGGTGGTCAATTAGTTTGAAGATTCTATTGAATCCTATGGACTATGTTAGCGAGAAGGTCCAATATTGGTCTTTAATTTTCCTTTAACTCTTACATCTTCCAAATATTTTACAACATACCCTTCTATATATAGTTTTTACTTATCTGAAACCATTTGTTTTAAATTTTATAATTCAACCTCTTCTTTTTGTAATGATAATTTAACATCCCTTAAAACATCAAGAATCGAGGATTCATAAAATAGGGCTACTTTTGAAGTTTAATATGGGGATGGTTCCAATGAGATTTCCATTTCTTCCTCCCTATATTATTCTTCTAATTATTTCTCTGTATTTATCACAGTTCAAAAAAATACTTTTACTACCTTCTAAAATGATTTTCATAATTTTTTCATGGACTTCTTAAATTAATGTTTTCTAAATTTTGAACTAATTATTCAACTTGATATTATTATGTAACTTTTATAATTTTCTTTTATCTATATCTGAAACAAAAAAATATGATTCGAAAAATTTAAAACATATAGTGTCTAACAAAGAGTTTTATCTACAGAATAAAATTTTCTAGATCCTGTAATAGGATGAGTAATATATATAAGAAAAACTGATAGGGGTCAATCAGTTGATTCTATTTCTACTCCCTTCAGAAAATGATTCTACATTATTGCATTTTGATAATATTTTTATTTTATTATTATTATTCTTAGATTATTTCATTTCATTAGTTGTTATGATTTTAAAAGATAATAATATGGATTTATCATGTCTATGGGATGTATCTTGTTTCTTCTTTTTAGTATTAAAATCTATCATCTTCATGAAATCATTATTATAATTTGGTTTTTTGTTCCATTGAAAATTTTGTGGGTAGGAGTTTTATTTACGTTTTTCTTTCAACAATTTTATTTCTTTCACAAATATGGAATCGAACGAATCCTTATCCGATTAATAAAAAATAAAAATTTGACTAGAACAAGATTCGTTTTTGTCATTGTTTCCTCACAAATTAGAGGAATATTTTATCTAGGTGAATATAACATTTTCAAGACATAAAATACCTCCAAAAATATTACTAAAATATTATTAATAAAACATAGTAACATAAAATTCTTCACATCATGGATTTCATTATGAATAAATTTTGTTGAAATAAATCAGACATAAAATAAATTTTTTACCTCATATTAATAAAATGGTACAAAATGAAAATGGAAGGACTTTCAAATTATACCTGTCAAATCATATTTGGATCAAATAACCATGAATAAACAAGCTAACACACTCACATCCATATTTAAATAAATAATATTTCTAAAAAATTAAGGGTATGTAAACAATGAGGTTGCTACTTCTGTTATTTGAAAACTAAAAAGCTTCTACAAAAGATTGTGTTAATAATGATATGTGTCACCTTACAAGGTAACATAAAATATGTTAGTGACTTTTGGATATGTAAATTTACATAAATAAATAGAAAGTGTAAAAAAATTACTTTTTTATCTTTTCCTTTGTGAATTTCTACTTATTGACATAATTCTCCATCAACTTCCAGATTATTCTTCTAAAAATCCTATTTTTCAATACATATATACTCCCATAGATGAAATTTAATAAAAAAAATTGACAAAGAATAATATTTTTCATTATAATAACATATAGTAAATAATTATCTTATAACTTATTTCATTTTGAAATATTGTGTTGATTCCAAATGACTAATGTTATTTCTGAATGTTAGATTGAAGAATCATATTAGGTGAATGAAAAACTTTTGGACTGATCAATATATATTTTATCCATGGTAGATTGAAAATACTGATGATCAATGAGGAAAAAGGGTGAAGCAACCCATATATATATATAAATTTGTAATTTTTCATATTCCTCAAATCCAATAGCTCATATTGAAATTTTAATTCTGATATGATGATTGAGATTAATCATCAATTAATTTTATAAATAAATACTAAACATTTAATATTTTTTATGAAATCAAGTCATTAGACTAGTTTATTTTCTGATTTCATATAATTTAAAAAATTAAAAACAAACATAAAGTTTTAAATAATAAATAATTGAAAAAAAAACATCAAAATATAAATGTAATAGATAGTTGTAATACCCCAAAACTATAAAATTTGTACTGTGTATTCGATAATGTATATAACAGGCAGAACTTAGTGCATAATTAAATATAATAAACCAAGATTATTTAATATAATAAATATTTTAATTTATTTATATCTATGATATACCTTTTAATGAACACAATACATGTTTTTCATTCATTACACATAATAAAAACCTTGTTCGATAACTAGCATTACACGGGGGGTTGAGTTTTACCAAGAAATGATATAATATAAAAATATTATTGTATAATATAATAACATATAACATTGTCGATAAGTTAATGGTTTTGAATATTATTAACTAACTCATGAAATTTGTTTTTTCATAAATAAAAAATTAATTCATTGGTTTCAAATTAATATAATAACCAATTAAAAATAAAGCTAATGTTTTTATAGAGAACTATTTTTATACCTCAAAAGATGATTTTTCCTATTATAATAAATTAATTAAAATTGGTGTGTGATATTAATTTAATATATATATATATATATATTATATTCAAATAAAATATTTTCTGTAATTCTCGTAAGATATTTGATAAGAATAATATATGAACAAACATAATATTGTGTATAAAAATCAATATTATTTCAAAAGGATATTTTATCGAATTTTAATGGGGATCCTTTTAAATATACAATCTTGAAAATTTTATATATTTTTTTGTAAAAAAAATAATATTTTAAATCAAAACATAAAAATTTGTGTAGGGAGATTTTTTTTTGATTTTTCTGTTAAGTTTCATTTTTTGATGAATAATGAAAAATCCTGAATTTTAATTCAAAATTTTTTTTTGTTCTAATTTCATTATATGGTAAAAATTGGTTATTTATTGGCCTTAAAGATAAATTAAATCCAATAATATAGAAAATAATCAAATTTAGGTTATTAGAAACAATTTCACGTTAATATTGGATTTAAAAACATGGCAAAACGTTACACATTTTGACATTAGAGACCTGCATTTTCATCTCATCCGTGGGATTAAATTTAAATTAATTTTTCCTCTTGTTGGATTGTAATTTGAAAAAATTGATTCAATATTTGTAATTAGAACAATTTGTAAATTATAATGAAGTAAACATAGTTTTTGATGAAAAATATTATTGAATGTGATTGATATTAATTACAATGATTAAGAGAAAAAATAGATTGATATTGTATTATACCATACACAAAAGTTCCAAAATGACCTATAAACATGTCCCAAAGAAATATTTGGTTAATATATTGACCCCATATTTTATTTAATCAAATTATTTCTATTGTTAGAGACATAATTCATAGAAAAAATGTGGGTGGAATTTCATTTCCCAACATTTACAAGAATATTATCCCCATACACATTAAAAAGCCACTCACCCCTACAATTTATTCACAAATCCAAAACCCCTTCAATCACCCAAAATCTTCTCAAATTATATCCCAAAACCCCTTCCCTAATCCTGTAATCCCATACATGGGCTTAAATCCATTGATGTATTGGTTTTTATAAACCAAAATTGAGTTTCCTTGAATTGAGGAAACCATCTTCAACGATCATCATTAATATCATGTACTTCTACACAAATTAAATACCTTTTATATACATCTATATAATAACACCATTATCCTAAACATAAGAATAAATTTTTATTCTCTTATTTTTACCTACACATACCTACAAATCTATCTAATTGCTAACAAACTTACCGATGTTTGTACAACGAACTACGGCCTCACGAATCGATGATGGTCCATTATTTCCATACCACCTCTCATGGTGGAAAATATGACGTCACACAATTTATATATGATAAATATTTTATTTATAACTTCATTATTCATATATAAATTTTATAGAATAGATAACTTTTTTCTTTCCATTTTTTGGAAATATGATAACATTGTAAGTGGAAGGGTGGACCACCACCTCCCCAAAACGATCTGATTCATTCAAGATATACATGAAATGTATAAAATATTGTTTTAATTTACATATTTTACAAATATGACATAAATATTAACCTATTATTATATATATATATATATGAATACATTTCGTTTACATTTTATTCTTTTAAATATGGAAATGAAATTGAAGTAGCATTCATGCGTACATATGAACTACCATCTTTATAAAGAGTGGATTTCATTTCATATCTCCAAATATTATGTATTATTCTAAATACATATATTCAGGAAATATGTGATAATTAAATAAAAATTTTAATTATGGATATTATGAAATAATTATAATTATAAGAACTAAAATCACATGTCAAAAGATACGCGAAAAACTACCCAATTAATACCCACAATAGTGAAAGTAATGAAGGATTATCAACCCACGAGTAATAAGATATTATAAGAATATCCTATATTATGTTATAAATGTGAATTTTTTTCTAGTTTATGTTATATAAATTTTTGAAACCAATATACCAGAGTTTAAATGATGTTTCCCTAAAATGAATTATAATTTACGGGATTCTTATCTCAATTTTCTTTCTGTGAGCTATACACCACATTCACCACTACAATTTATTGTGTGGTGTAGATACTACACAAACACACAAATATATATAATAAAATGAATTAATTTTCATTCATGTAATTTTTATTTTAATTTTACTTATTTTATCGAAAGGTAATTGAACGTAAAATTTCCACAGGGTAAAACATTTCATATCTCGATACCTTTTCATTGGGTTATATAAGATCATCAATGTCATTGATATTATAATATTTTAAGTCTAATTAATTTTGGATATGTATTATTTTATTTCCAATTATTTTATTTGGATTTAAATTTGATACACATAAAGAATTCATTGATTGATTTTCACATAAATATTATGGTGTTATCAAAGGTTTACTTTACAATCTCAATTTGTTTGAAATTTTTAACACTTGAATTTTTATTATATGATATTATTGGATAATTATTTAATAATCCCTTAACATTTATCCTCATATGGTTATTAATGGTCTTTTTTGTAAAACTTCTATTTTTACACTCATTTATACCAACAATTCTTTCTGAAATGTTTTCAATAAAACCTGACATTATTTCTATCTTAAGACGAAGAAATATGTATCATCTAAAACACTGTTTTGTAAAAAGGTTTTCAATTTTTTTACCATTCATAAATGATTAATTAAAGACCCTTTAACCCTTTTTTCATCTACCAATGTTTTTAATAGAATCCCCTTATCTCTTTCCAAACAATGCATTTTAATATATTTTTATCAAACAGAAGGAATGTAATTTGTACGTTATACGACAAGTACATATTTAACATCCTTCACTTAATGGATGATTCCAATTCCAATTTAAAAGGAAAATATTTAAATAAAATTTTATAAATGTGATTTAAAAAAAATGGTATTTAAAAAAATTCAAAACGCAAAGGATATTTTCCCAAAAATAAATCATTTAAATTAACTTTTTGGTAATATTTACATTAATCAAAGACCAAAACCCAATATTTTACTAAAAATGGATTATTATTTATTGATACCATCTTAATTCTTCATCTAGATGGTTTTTAATATTTTATCCATGGATAATATTTACATTCATCTCAATTATTCCTTTTTTAGCCCCCTTGAAAATTCGAATACCTATGATCATTGAACATTGAATTTTTCATAATTATCAATATCCTTTATCATAGATATATTTATTTACTAAATAGTGTATAATTTGTATGTACGTTTTTTATATTTATTGTCAATTAATTGAATAGGAAAATATTGGTAAATATGTATCCCTTACATAATATAGATATTTGATAAGGCAGATTGTTTATGATTTAAAATAATTATTTCACTACATGAGGAATGATTTGGACATGAAATGTATGGGTTGGTGACCAGTTAAGGATATCCCTATGGGTTGGGGAACATTTAATGCAAGACCTATAGGTAAAAGAATGTTAAAATTAATCCCTCTGGATTCATCAGTAGCCTAATGAGATGACATTTGTTAGTGAATAAATATTACAGTTTGTTTCTAAAAAGAATAGATGGGTTTCTACCAATAGATTATGATATTCTAATGAATGGAATTTGTGGTAAATGTATCATGTTTCTAAGAAACATGATTTCCACTATTTATGAATATATTATAATGATAAATTATTTTTATGATTATCGATGAGATTATTTCATTGACGTTATCTATTGATACACATTAATTATCATTTTATTTATTATATAGAGTGTGTATTAAACTGTATACATTTCAATATTATTTATGCACTTCTTTCATAGATTATTGATTATATGGAAAGTGTTCCAAATTATTGCCCTGATATATTGATTATTCTCATTGGGTCATTATTTATTTTCTTTTAATTTACCATTAATGGGAACATGAGCTCACCCTTATTATGAATTCATCAACAGGATTACTTGAAGTGTGCTAATAAATATATTCAAGGATACATAAGATGGAATAAATTTAATATCCTGGAAAAAAATTATATTGTAATTTGTATATTCATTTATAATAGTACACTTATTTATGTATCCATTTCAAAACTTCTACTATAATATTTTCTCCTCTAGGATGCGACGTACATGTACCTTATGCCAATGTAATGGTATCACAACATTGGATCCATACATTCTAGGGTCGGTTAAATGTAGTTGGTATCATAGAAGGTTTAGTATAAACCTTATGAACTAGATTTAGGAAATAATATTTTAGATAACATTACTCTGACATTGAATTTTTTTATAAATTGAAAAGAACATCATAGAATTTGAATAAGTTAGAGATTGTGTGGATGTTCCTAGAAATACATCGATTTATTGATATTATAACTGTATATAGATCATGAAAAGATGTATATATGGGTGACATCTTTGACAAGGTGCATCAGTCTTGAAAAGAGAATAACGTAGTTTACAACCATAGACCATAATTCTCACCTAGTTTCACACTTTTGAGAGATTCCATGGAAAAATTTTAAATTTCATTAAAATTATTAATGAAGGATTTGAATAGAATATTTAAATGAATAATCTAGTTTAATTGTATGGTAATTTAGTTTGGTAATAAATTTTTAGGATTTAGATATCATATAAATCATAATAATTGTTTTTCTATTTATGACTATTGTTACTCACACAATCTCTTTGGGATTTAGTTAATGGATAAAACCAAAATGAGTCACATAAATTTAGAACATTAAGGAAAAGGTGGTGACAATGAGAAATAAAATGATGTTTTTATAGGAGTTAAAGATATTACCTTTAATCCTAATAATTTTTCTCGAAAGATTGTTAACAATATATACCATAACTAACTCCCATACTGACCAATGGAGATAAGGATAGAGGATTCTAAGAGATAGTGTGATGGATCCTATAGGTAATATAAGGATCAATTTCTATCATGAAAGAACAATATAAAAAACATGAAAAAATTTCAATGGAATGGAGAAATGTTTCACAAGTGGTAAAGAAGGACATAATGAAAATAATTACGAAGGAAAAATCAATGAATGATATGGAAGGAAATAAATCTCATCTTAAGGATCTATTTACATTATATTTCCATAATTATAGGGACCTGGGAATTTCTTGAGTCAAATCCCACTTTAAAGTATAATATCAGGAATATGTTAGGAATTATGTATAAATAAAAGGATAAAGATATTATGTATTGGGATTGTGTGAAAACATTAGTTAAAAGGTTATTTAATGTGTAATGACCCACAAAATATCATTTTCATTAGATTACAACGAGTCATTACTAGGCCTTAAGTGACATCCCCCAGATGCCAAAGGCTATCAATAAACTCCAAAGGGTATCAAATAAAAGTTGGGGTACGATTTACCCTTTAATAAATAACCCATAAACCAACCAAGAAAAACAAAACATTCACTATATGATGCATGAACAAATTAATGAAAACTAAAAAACTTTATTTATGTCAAACCAAATCAAATACACAATAGCGGAATACCAAACCAAACATCAAAGTATACAGTGGAAGAACAACACAAGACTCTCAAAAAGACACCAAAACTCCATTCTCCACAAGCTCCAAGCTCCACAACATCTCACAATCATCACCACGAGCCACTAACAATAAGTTTCTTTACCTTTACCTATATCCTGGAATACAACATCTCCAAAAGAACCAAAGTTCCAAAGCATGGGTGAGTATCAAACTCAGTATGTTTCCCCAATGACTTCCCTACCCACTTTACTAGGATAGAGAAGTTAGCAACATTTATATAAAAACATTTTATATAAAACATATTCTCAAAAGCAGTTTATAACTAAATATAAACAAGTTTCCAAAACCTATCATAACCAAAAAGGCATTCTGAGGGAAATTGAAACCAATTTTCCAGCAAGTTATTTTTCTAGATAAATAACCAAACAAACTTAAAAAACATTTAAAAAACATTCCTTTTTGGGACACCCAAACCATTCCAAAAACCCATGAAACCAACCATGCATGCTACCTGGAAGAGGGGAGAATCCTTAACCCTTATCCACCTCAACCATGATGGGGGATAATTTTTACCATTATCCAACCCAAATGTACATGATTTCTTTACGGGGGAGAGCCCTAACACTTATCCATCCCAACACTGATGGGGGAGACCCCTAACCCTTATCCATCTTGAATGCAATAGGAATGTTTCACGGTGAAGAGACCTAACCCTTATCCATTCCAGAATGATGGGGGAGACTCTTAACCCTTATCTGTCCCGTGTACAGTATGAACACACACCCCATCTTTCCATCAATCATGCCAAAACGCCCTTTCAATAAAAACACCTTTTTATTGAAAACCATTTCCATCAAATCCATTTCAATGCCAAACCATTTCAATTCCAAACCATTTAAATAAAACTCCCCTTTTATTGAAAACCCATTTTTCATCAAGCCATTTACAATTTCAGCAAATCCATAATTTAAAATCAATATTTTAAATTCAAGAAGCCATATCACTTTGCACAACAATTCACCAAGATTTCACAATATCACTAAAACCATAAATCATCACTATAGAAGATTTATTTTATTCTTTTCATAATCAATTCCACACCACCCACTCTATTTGAAATTATTCTAATCGGTTATACTAAGTTGAGTGGAGAAAGAATCCTCCTACCTCAATGGTTTTGACGAAAACCACAATGGTTGAAGAACGCTCAAGAAACCCGAGTCGATTCTCCAAAAACCCACCATAAATCACTTCTCCTAGCCAGATCAAGACCACATCTCATCATATATGGAATCCGCACACTTAGATCTAAACATAACGGGCGTAGATCTAAGAAACTGAGAGAAGAGTAGAAGTAGGTCAATGTAGATCTAAGAAACTGATCTAGAATGATGTAGAACAATCACAACCTCAAGAATCCATCTTTGATTCTCCTAGAGAAGACTTCGGATTGCCTTAAAAACAATTAGATAACCATATATAACCTTAGGAGATTAAAAATTCTGAGTTTGGGACACTTATGAGGAAAAACGAGCTACTTAGAGGCAAAAATGTGTGAGATCCGCCTTTATAAGATCTCGTTTAAGTGGCTGCATGGTTTTCCCGCATGGTTAGACAAACTGTGTGCTAAACGTATGTTAGCCACTACCTTGGTAGACACTCCAGGCATATTGTGGCCGCACGGTTAAAGAAACCATGTTCCGTACATGCGAATGATTCTTCCTCAAGAGCCAAATACGCAGGGTTTGGCCGCACGGTTTAGACAACCCGTGCGCCGCCCGTGCGACTTCCCCGCTACCTAAAATATCATTTAATGTTCTCCCGACTCTCCCATTCATCACCCTTAACATTAAAACTGTAAAAAGAATCAATAAATGGTTACATACTAGAAACTTGTGGTACTACATTCTCCCCACCAATCGTATTTCCATCCCCGAAAAGTAGAAAACCTTAACCCATCTGACTGAGTTCTAGCCACTGCTCTTTCATTTCCTTCTCACGTTCATAAGTATCTTCCTGAATCTAACTATGCTGCCATAAAATCTGCACTAGACCGAAGATTTTTTCTAGCAAGAAACTCTCTTGCCTTTCCACAATCCATTATGGGATATGTATCAATAAAGCATCTGGCACTAGGTCAACGTGATCCCATCTGATCACATGGTTAGGATCAGGATGATACTTTTTCAACAGAGATACATTAAAGAAATTATGAACCAAATTGAACCATGGTGGTAATTCCAACCATTATTCCACCTCCCCTTCCCATTCCAGTATCTAAAAAGGTTCAATGTATCTAAGAGATAACATTCCATGCTTCCCAAAATGACGATGGCCAAACCTTGTATAGATCCTCAATAAGACATGATCACCCACAACGAACGACAGTGGTCTTCGACGGTGATCTGCATAAGATTTATGATGACTCTGAGCCATCTCCATCCTCTTTCTAATCAATTATATCTTCTTTGTTTTCTCTTGGACAGGTCTTGGTCTGACTAGTGAAGTTTCACCGGTTTCCACCCAGCATAGTGGAGAATGACAAGGATACCTGTACAATGCTTCAAATGGATCCATGCGTATCGATGCTTGATAGTTTTTAATGTATAAGAACTCCACTAAGTGTATATGATCCTCCCATGATCCACCTAAATCCATTACTCAAGCTCGCAACATGTCTTCCAATTTCCGTATCATCCGCTCGGATTTCCCATCCATCTGAGTATGATACGCAGTGCTCATAGTGAACTGAGTTTGAGGGTTTGCTGAAATGATTTCCAGAAATGATATGTGAACCTCGGATCTCTATCTAAGACTATAGACACTATTACACCATTTCTCTTTACCACTTATCGGATATATATTTTTGAATGATCTTCCATTGTAGGGGTTTCACGAATAGGGAGAAAATTGGCCAACTTGGTTAGACGATCCACTATCACCCAAATGGCATCGTGTTTCCGGATCATTCATGGAAGACCTATAAAAAAAATCCATAGCCATCTGATCCCATTTCCACACTGGGATAGGTAAATATTCTAACATACCAGATGGTCTTTGATGCTCTACTTTAACCTGCTGACAAGTTAAGCACCGTGAGACGAACTCGATCACTTTCTTTTTCATGCCGCTCCACAAAAGCTATGCCTTCAACACCTTATACATCTTATGTGTACCTATATGTACAAGCCTTCTTGAATGGTGGTAATCATGAAGGGGTTGTTCCTGAAAAAACATAGGTAAAACCATACGATCTCTGAAACACAAAAATGAACCACCATCAAGTTTCCAACCATCAATGATCTCCCCACCATTGAGTTTTGAACTTACAACAAGACATTCTGAATCAGATGTTTGTGCTTCTTTGATCATCTTTACTAAATTAGGAACAACTGTAGCTGAATAGAAAACAGCTACATCACCACAGTCTTCACCTTACACATGCTTGTCAGCTAAGACAGACATCAACTACCATTCATTTGAAGCTTATTTCACTAACTAAGCATATGACTTTATACTTAATGAATTCACCACCAAATTTACTTTCCCGGGTGTGTACATTAAGTCAAAGTCAGTCATATGGAGATACTTCATCCATCTCCTTTGCCTCACATTCAAATCTCACTGTTAGAAAATGTGTTTCAAGCTTTTTTGATCTGTAAACATAGTAAATTTCTCACCAAAGAGATAATGTCTCCTTGTTTTCAAATCATGGATGACTACAGGTGACTCCAAATCATGTGTTGGGTCATTCTTCTCATGCAACCTCAACTGCCTTGGGCCATAAGCAACCACAAGATCTCTTTTCATGAGAACACAACCCAACCCTAATCCCAAAGCATCACAATACACAACATACCCATGTCCTGATTCTGGAAAAATCAAGATAGGTGCTGATGTAAGTTGAACTTTCTGTTCCTGAAAGGATTTTTGACATTCTTCTGTCTATAGGAATGGAGCATTATTCTTAGTCAAATCTATCATCGGTGAAACAAATCATGACAAATCATGCACAATGCGTCAATGGTAACCAGCTAGACCATGAAAACAACCTATCTCAAACTCATTCTTCGGTGGTTTCCACAATATAACAGCTTCTATATTTTCAGGATCAACATAAACACCCTTCTCAGAAATGACATGGCCAAGGAAACATACTTCCTGTATCCAAAAATCACACTTTTCTAATTTTGAATACAAATGATGATCTCTCAATATTTGTAACACTATTTCTCGGTGCACCTCATGCTCAACCCTTGTCATTGAATAGACCAAAATATCATCCATAAAAACCACAACAAAAGAATCCAGATATCACTGAAATATCTGATTTATCAAATCCATGAAGACTACTAGTGCATTTGTTGGACAGAAAGGCATGACTACATATTCGTAGTGGCCACATATGCTTTTGAAAGCTGCCTTTGGAATTTCCTCATTCCGAACTCGCAATTGGTGGTATCCTGATCGCAAGACAATCTTGGAGAACCACTGAGCTCCCCATAATTGATCGAATGTGTCATCAATGCATGGAATTGGATATCTATTCTTTATCGTAACTTGGTTAAGCTTACGATAATAAACACATAGCGGAAGAGTTCCATCTACCTTCTTCATAAACAACACCGATGCTACCCATGGAGAAGTACTTGGTCGAATGAAACCCCAGCTTTTTGGATCCTCTAACGGTATATTCAATTCCTATAACTCTATTGGTTCCATCCTATAAGACAGAAAGAAAATAGGATGGGTCCCTGGAAAGAGATCAATCATAAACTCCACTTCCCTTAGAGGTGGTAACACTGAGAATTTATTGGGAAAGACATCTATAAATTGATCCACAATAGATGCAAAAATATTTTCCTCAATCTCTTCCATTGATGCCAAAGTCAACGCTGCTAGTAGGTAAGAGATCGTTCCCACCATTGGTTCCAACAATCTCTTTGCACCTTTCTTCACTATCCTCACTCCTCTAAAGAGATGGTTGATGTTGTCCTCAGTTGTGAAACAAATTGTTCTCCTATAACAGCCGATTTGAGTCTTAAACATTTTCAACCAATCCATACTCGGGATTACATCATAGAAATCCATTTCCAACATTGAGAAGTCCCATTTTAACTCAACTCCATCAACAGTTATAGCACATGAACGACACACAAAGGTTGGATGTTCGCTTTCACAAAGAGGAGTTTTCGGTTTCAAAACAGAAGGCATCATTTCAAGTTTAAAACATATAAAGTCAAAAGCATGAGAAGTAATGAAGGAATGTGATGCACCAGTATCAAAAAACACTTGCACAAGGGTAGAATTTTAAAGAATTGCATCTCTCACTATAGATGGTCAAGCCTAATCATCAACAATAATATGCACAGCTTCATAAAATTTCTTCATCACTACATTGTTCTCCTTTTTGCCTTGTTGAGATTGTTGTAGTTGAGGAGACATGGCATTTTGAGAATCACCATGGTTAGCTCTGTGATGCTGATGAGACTGACTCTATTGTCCTCATCCTATCAAAGCATATGATGATTGTGACACCTGGTAACTGTAATGCGCTCCCAACTTCAGAGCATTCCTATAATAGCATTGTAGATTCCCCATCTGCTTGCAATTGTGACATGCTCTAAGTTTCTCTGTACAATATTGCCTTTTTTGGTCAAGTGAATCACATTGAAAGAAACCTGCTTTGTGCTGGGGCCGTGGAGGAAGGTTCACTGATCCAGCTGTCTGGTTCTGATTTTCACTCACATCGTGGAAATAAGTATCCCTTTTCATTTTGTTCACAGTGGTTGATTTCCCACTGTTTCCCCTAGTTATCAATATACTTCCTCCCATTGATCCCGATATATCACGTTCAGAAAAAATCCGCTCTATTCACTATCCCTATATAATCCATAATATAGAGCACTATAATCTTCGATCAAATCTCTTACCTTAGTCCTAATTCAATGATGTGTGTCTTCAACGATGCACTTGATGCAAACTTTGGTGAAAAATGGACTAAATTCATGAATTTAGATGCATACTCTGTTATAGAGAGACTTTCTTGTTTCATGCTGAAGAATTCTGTCATTTTATGGATCTTGAACGCGTAAGGATTGAATTGTTTGTTGAAAAATTATTCAAAATCCTCCCAGGTAAGGGCTTCATCCAATTTAGTATTCACTGCTAAATCCCACCATTGACATGAAAGATCCTTGAGCAAATACATCACCAACTTGACCTTGTGCTCTGATGGTGTGCCGATGATATCAAAGATATGATTCATCCTACATAACCACACCTCCACCATCTCAGGTTCAGTATCACCCCGAATGTTTGGTGAATTCTGCCTCATGAATTGAATGGTATGATCCACGTTCTTTGGTTCATTCCTCTATTTTACCATATCCATAGCTTTAAAAGGATGGACATTACTCTAAACTAGCTCTTGGTTCACATGTGGTTCAGGTGCAACCACATTCTCAGCAGCTTCTTTGGTTTGGTTCCGAGGATGCCTACCTGGTGTCATTTGCTAAACCTACAACAACCTCCGTCAATCTCACTCTCTAGCTACTGATGGCTTAGCATTTCAAGTTATATAACATCATCTATCACAACATTGTTTTCAAAATGACATTTTTCCCATGTTCAAAGATTTTTAAAAACATTCCACATGCCTTTTGAAAATAAACCCATTTTCTAAATACACCAAATATCCTATTTTCAAAATCTGTCACTTAACACAATTTCTACATTTTTTTCTTTTCAAAAATTTACACCTTGCAGAAAATCATTAGTCATTACACACAATGAGATATGAAATCTTATTGGGAAGTCATTCCTCTATAATTAATTCCATGCTCATCTCATTAGCTAAACCCATGACAATGAGATTTCCTACATTCTAGAAGTGTATCCAAAACACTTATGTACCCAACACCCTGGTAACCTGAAGCTCAACATAAATAGGTTAGCTACGTCTTTTTAGGCTATACATTCCATGTTTCAACAATCCTACTCTTATATAGGATTTCTAACCAAGGAATAGACAAGAATTAATTTCAACTCCAAGACCAAGAACATCGATCAATACTTGATAGGAAAGGACCGAACAAGCTTATACAATTTGTAATTACCCTCAAATTCTCATTGTCTTGAGAGTACAATGATTCATTACTTGTCCTTAAGCGACATCCCCAAGATGAGAAAGGCTGGAAATAAATGTCGAAGGGTTTCAAATACAAGTTGGGGGGACGATTTACCCATTAAGAGATAACCCATAAACCAACCATGCCAAACCAAACATTCATTATACGATGGGTGAAAAAATGAATGACAACTAAACAACTTCTTTTATGTCAAACCACATCAAATACACAACTGCGGGAGAACAAACCAAACATCAAAGTACACAATGGAAGAACAACCCGAGACTCTCAAAAGACACAAAAACTCCATGCTCCACAACATCTCCCAAGCATCACCACAAGCCACTAACAATAAGATGCTTTAACTTTACCTGTATCCCATAATACAACATCTGCAAAAGAACTAAAGTGCCAAAGTAGGGGTGGGTATAAAACTTATTAGGTTTCCCAAATGAATTTCCTACTCATGCCACTTGGATAGAAAAGTTAGCATCATTTAAATAAAATGATTTTATATAAAACATTCTCTCAATATCAGTTTATAACTAAATATAAACAAGTTTCCAAAACCATTCATAACCAAATGAATTCCAAGAGAAAATGAAACCAATTTTCCAGAAAGTTATTTTTCTAGAAAAATAACCAAATAGGCTTAAAAACCATTTCACAAACCTTCCTTTTTGGCACACCCAAACCATTCCACAAACCCATGAAACCAACAATGCATGCTACCTGGAAGAGGGGAGAAGCCTTAACCCTTATCCATCCCAACCATGAGGGGGGATACTTCTTAAACTTATCCAACCCAAATACACATGAATTTTTGATGGGGGACTTCCCTAACCCTTATCCATCTCAACACTGATGGGGGGGGCCCTTAACCATTATTTGTCCCGAATGAAATATAAATGTTAGACGGGGGAGTGCCCTAACACTTATCCATCCCAGAATGATGGGGTAGACTCTTAACCCTTATCCGCCACATGTACAATATGAACACACACCACATCTTCCCATCAATCATGCCAAAACACTCTTTCAATAAAAACAACTTTTTATTGAAAACTATCTCCATTAAATCCATTTCAATGCCAAACCATTTCAATTCCAAACCATTGAAATAAAACTACCTTTTTATTGAAAACCCATTTTTCATCAAACCATTTACAATTTCATCAAATCAATAATTTAACATCAAAATTTTAAATTCAATAAGCCAAATATCTTAGCACAACAATTCACCAAGATTTCACAATTTCACTGAAACCATAAATAATCACTAAAAAAGATTTATTCATTTCTTTTCACAATAAATTCCACACCACCCACTCAATTTGAAAGCATTCCAATTAGTTCAACTAAATGGAGTCGAGAAAGAAGCCTCCTACATCAAAGGTTTTGCTGAAAACCACAATGATCGATGAACGCTCAAGAAACCCGGCTTGATTCTCCAAAAACCCTCCTTAGATCACTTCTCCTAGCAAGATCAAGACCAAATATCATCATATTTGGGATCCACACACTTCGATCAACCCATAACGGGAATAGATATAAGAAACCGAGATAAGAGGAGAAGAAGATCTATGTAGATATAATAAACCAATCAATAACGATGAAGAACGAACACATACCACAAGAATCTGGCTTTGATTCTCCAAGAGAAGCCTTCGGATCACCTCTAGAATGATGTGATAACCTTCTCTGACCTTGGAAAAGAAAAATCCCAAGTTAGGGCCGCTTAAGAGGAAATATGAGCCACTTACAGGAAAAAACGTGTGAGATCCACCTTTGTAGGATCTCATTTAAGTGGTCGCACGGTTTTCCCACACGGTTAGACAAACCGTGTGTCACCCCGTGCGGAAGCTACAACCCCGAGATCCAACTATGCATGGTTTGGCCGCACGGTTTAGACAACTCGTGCACCACCCATGCAACTTTCCCTTTTATTCAAACATCATTTAAAGTTCTCCTGACTCTCCCATTCACCACCCTTAACTTTAAAACCATTAAAATCATCTATAAAGGGTTACATACCAGAAACCAGGGGTACTACATAATGAATAAATTTCAATGATGTCTATCATATTTATTTTATAACTTTTATTGATATGGTTTTATTGAAAGAGAAACATGTAAGACCTATTACAAACCTACAAATTTGAAAAGGTCGTGGGACATAAATCAATGAACAAAGGATAAAAATAGTTTCATGCCTACCACGGAGCTATGCAATTTCTAGGTTAAATTATAATGTTTTGACAAAAAATTTGGCAAATAAATATTAATTATGAACCAGTAGTGTACCAATTTGGTTTCTATAATAATTTTTCAACAATATAGGTTTTGTAAAATAGTTTGAGACAAATAGGTAGACTTGTAACAATTTTAGGGGCCCTATGTTCTGTTAAATTATTATTTTAGTGTTTGAGGAATTAAAAGTTTAGTTTTAGATATCCATTTATTGAGGTAACAGGTGTATTGGAAAATTTTATTTAAGTGAAACCAAATAATTTCATTACAATTATATAAATATATCATTTTTTATTTTTGCTTATATTATTAGTTAGTAATATAATTACTCAACATTAATAAAATGATAATTTTTTCTGTTCTAGTGCAATTATTTGTGTTGAACCGATAGTATTCTAAATCATTAATGATTTGTTAATTTGATTCCCTCAACATTCAATTAATAAGTCATAGTTTTTTTATATAAGACCTCAGTCAAGCCCCTTAAATATTTATTATTTTCATCCAATTACATATCTCTACTTGACACAACTATTTTCATACATAGAGACGTAGTTATATGTTAGACAACATGACCTTTTGATTATTATTCTATCTTTTATAGAAGATGTTATACAAACCCGTATGATGATGTGAGATTAAAACATTAGAAATATTAAATAATATATTACCATGATCATATAAAAATTGTGAGCATGCCAGTTATTAAAGGTATAGAGAATATAACACTCTGAAACTCTAACATAATAACATTGTATTTGATAGCGAGAATAATACACAACACCAAGCACTTATGAACATTGTGTTGGGAGATATAATATCCCAATATATTTTCTATTTTAAATAAATTAAATATATGTTATAACTAAAAATTCATGAAATAATGTGTTATAATGTGTTACACATAACAAAGAATCTATTTGATAGAATGCGTTATACACATGACCATGTTTTATCGAGAAACAATATATTATTAAAATATTATTATTCAATATAATAAGATATAACATAATTGTTAAATTTGTGGCTATGAATAGGATTAACTATATCATCAAAATATATGGTTCACATAAATATAAAATGAATTCATTTGTGGAAAATTAATTATAAATGAATATAAAAACTAATTGATTATAATTTGAATGTTTTTAAAGAACACTATTTTTATTTGCATCGTGATGTTTTATACTAATGCATTAAATTCATTAAAATCAATGAGTGATATTAGTTTTATATATATATATATATATATATATTATCATATAATTTTTACATTCTCCCAATATTTTTTATATGCCTAAGATAAAAGCATACTCTATATTTGGAATAAAAATCAATATTTCTTTTAAAAATCACTTTTACACCATTTAAAAGATAAATTATTTTAAATCCTATGTTATCCAATTTTATAATGTTTTTATGTAAAAATAAATTTAATTTATTAAATAGGAATATGTAAATTAGCTTATGGTTGAATAGTTTTTATTTTTCTCTGAAGTTTCATTTTTTGATTAAAATCGAAAAATACTGAATTTTAATGCAAAATACCTTTTTCAAATAATTAATTATTAAGCATAAAATATTTTTATGAATTTAATTAACGTTAAATTATATAAATAAAATGAAAATTTATCCAATTTATATAATTTAATTATAATTAAATTTAAAATTATTCATAAAAACATAACAACCTTTTTAATATTTTTACTTTAAAAGCATGCATTGTCATGCCGTATGCGGGAATAAATTTAAATTACTTTATTCTACTTTTATGAAAATAATTTAAAGAAATGGATTCTATATTTGTAATAATAATAATTTATAGTTTATAATATGTTAAACATTGGTTTTTTCTAAAATTATTAATTAATGTGGATATAAATAATTATAGTGATTAAGATGATAATTGGAATAACATGTGACTAAACCTTAATCTTAAGATCAAGAAAATGCCTAGAAAATTTTCCAAACTCTATTTAATGGTCATATAAGGACCCTATATTCCCTTTTATAAATTTTTTATCTTTATTTTAACAACAATTAATAGAGAAAATATGGGTTCAATTCTATATTCTAAAATTTACTAGAATTCCACTCCTCTTCTACTATAAAAAGAAACTCAACCCTCTGATTTATTCACACCTATAAAGCCCTTTGTATTGACAAAATAATTCTAAAATAGGCTCCAATAGTCCCTCTATTAAACCTAAAATCAAATACTTTGTCATAAAATCAACTAATTATGTCTTTTGGTATAATCCAAAAAGGGTTACCCAATAATGGGGTAAAATTCATCAATGATCATATTTTGTTTCGTTTAGTTCTCCAACTATTAAATAATTTTCATATAATTACTATATGATTACACAAGTATCATAAACATACTGATTGTTAATAATTCAAATGTGCTTTCCTATAATTAATAACACTTCTATATAATGTGTAACTAACTTATTGATTCGTGTACGGTGAACTACCGTATAACGAAATGAAGATTGTTAATTATTCCATTACCACATCTAGTTGTGGTGATTATGATGGAATATCTATTTATATATGATATATATTATATTTATATTTTGTTTATTATTTTTTAATTTTTATATAATGTGTACCTTTATTCTTTCCATTTTTGGGAGTAGGCTAACATTGTTTATAGATGTAGGGACTACAGCCTCCTCAAAGTAATGTGATTCATTCATTCTCTACATGGAATATATAATGGATTCTTTTAATAAAATTATATGAATTAAATTAAATAAATATTATAGTAAACTTATAATATTCATATTCATATATATCATTTACTTTTCATTATTTTAAATATAGAAAAGGAATATAAGAACTATTTATGAGTACAGACGACCGACCATCTCTAGGAACGATGACTTTAAATTCTTATCTACAAATAATATTGATTATTAGTAATTCCAATAAACATGATATATTTGATAGTTCATTATTGGTTTACATTATGGATATGGTTATATAATTATTGAATTACTATGAACTAAAATGACAAGTTAAAACATTCTCAAAATATTAGACAATTAATAGCTGAGATAGATAAAATAATGAAGTGTTTTTAATAAATGGGTAATAATATATTATAAGAAGATAATATATGATATTATAAATATTATTCTGTTATTTTATATGTTATTGAAATGTTTAAAATCATTTTATATTTGGATAAATGATGTTCACCCAAAAGTAAAGTCATAGTTTGGGATTCTTTTCTAACTTTTCATTTTGTGTGGGATACACCACATTCACTTCTTATTTTTTTTATACAGTGTATCTTCTTACCCAGATTTATATGTTATTTCATGAATTATTTTATATTCAGGCTATTTTGAGTATCAATTTTGATTATGATATCTAATGGGATATGAACATGAAATTACCAAGTCATAAATAATGTAATAACCTAATTGTTTTTTATTAGGTTATATTAATTTGTAATTGTCATTATTATCATTAGATTAATCATTTAATCACATTTTAATAAATAATGTTTTATTTATAATTATATTATTTTTATTCAATTTTGATACACATAATCTATTCATTGGTTTATTATAACATTTATATTATTGTCTTTTAATGGTTTACATTAGAATATCATTTTGGTCATGATTATTTATATTTTAATTTCTATTATAGAAAAATATTGGACCGCCTTTTAGTAAACCTATTAATTTTCTCCCCATATGGTTATTTATAATATTATTCCCATTGGAATGGGCCCGTAAGGGGCGCTGCGATTCTCGAAGGCTCTCCCCGTCGCCGCCGCCTTCCATCGGTTCTCGTCGACTCCTTCACTCAGATCCGGTGGCTCTGGGGTTTCCTCCGGCTCTACCATGCTCGTCGCTAGCTAGCTTGCCCGAGTCCTCTCGCAGGATAAGGTTTTCGCTGGAGGCGCGGTGCTGGTCGGAGTTCGAAGCTCAAAGCTCCGGTGTGGGCGGTTGGGGTTTTACGGCGACTCTCGAGGTTGATAAGGATGGCGGCGACGGGATCTGGGTTGCGGCGACGAGATCTGGGTTGCAGGTTTCCGCTGCTTGCAACGATTAGGGTTTTTTGGTTTGTGTTTTGCTTTCGCTAAAGTGAGTTTTTGTTTTCTGGTGCTGTATCTGGTGTTTTCTGGCTGGAGATGGTGATGTTCCCTGGTGGTTGCTGGCTTACGGCTACGGTGAGATTGACGGCGCTTCTGGTTAGGTCTACGAGTGTAAGACCGATTCGTCTACGGCATACTCTACGGAGCGCTCTAGACCATTCCTGGTACACGTCGACTTCTTCCGCAGCGGTCTGTTCTTGACCACGGGTGCTGGTGTTACGGACGTGGGTGCAGCTCATCTTTGTTCCGGTTATTTCGATTCCCCTGCTGTTCTCTGGTGGGCGTGGTGAATGTGTGACATGGCTGTTGGTTTGTTTGTTCCCACTGTGTATCTTCCGGTGGTGATTTGTGGGATGCCGGAGGAACGACGGCTTTGTGGTGTCGTCGATTTTCCAGCGCCGGTGAACGGTGGCGCGTGACGATGGAGGCTGTCGCTCGGCCCTCGTTTGGCGTGCGGGCTGAAGGCGATTGACGTTTCTAATTCGAGACACGCGGCCTGTCAGCGCAGGGGTATCGGGTCGCGGCTCGAGGCGGATGATTTTGAATTTGAATAGGTTTTTGAAATTTGAAATTTGAAACTTGTAATGTGGTTCTATGGTGATGTGGGCTACTGGATGGTAATGTTTGGGTACCGGAAACCCCTTAAACCGGCCATATGAAAATGCGGAAAAAAATGATTTCCAGCTATAATATTATTCCCATAATAGTAATATTTTTACACTATTCAATAATAAAAAAAATTGAAATTTTTTCAGGAAAACATGAATTCATTTCTTTCTTTAGTCAAATAAATGACTTTCTAAAATTTATTTCAATTTTTTTTAAAAAAATTTACCAATGATTTATTAAATAAATATTTACACTTTTTTTATTTATAAATATTTTGAAATAAATCTTCTTGTATGACTCTAAATAAAGAATGTTTTTTCTTTTTTATCATGAAAAGGGAAATTTCTTTTTAAATTGTACGACATGTATAAAATTACCCATGTTAATTTTTTATAATCTTACTTTGCAATATTAAAAGGACAAAATTTTACAAATTTATTTTTTATATTTATATTCAAATAAAAGTTTTCAATTTTTTTTCAAAATGAAATTCTTTATTTCGTCAATAATATTTTTAAATTTTTTAATATAATAAATCAATTAATCAACGTCATTAAATATTATTTACTCTTCTATGGTTATTTTTTATTGATACCAACATTATTATTCATTAGGATGGCTTTTGATTATTTTGTCCCTGTATTTGATTGAAAATAAATTCAAGTATTCCTTTTTTAATCCACGTGAAATTTTCATATTCAAATTCTCATAGTGCATTGAATCTTCTCAAATTATCTATATTATTTATCAAGGATATGTTTTATTCCTGAACAATATATCTTTTTAACATATGATTTTTACTTTGATAGTAATTTTACTAACAGGAGAAATACAAGTAAATCAATATCCTTTACTATATATAGATAGTTGATAGGGAACAATATTTATGATTTAAATCGATGGTTTCACTTTATGAGTAATGCTTGAATCATACATATTAGCGATTGGTCAATGCATTCCATATGGGTGGTAGACTGGTTAATGAAATAACTACAATTTGAGGACCGATTAATGTGATCCCCTTAATGAATAGATAGTCTCATGAGATAAATATATTTGGAAACAAACCCTTCGAGTTAGTTTCCATGATTAATATACTGGATTCTACACATAGATTTAAACTATCTTGTGAATAGTATTAACGGTAATGGAATCATGTTCCTATGAAACATGACACCAAATATTAATGAATTTACTTTATTAAGAATTCATTTTATATTAATATTATACCTGATATCATTTATTTTCAATTTTATATGGATTCACTTTCATTCTAATTTTATTGATGGTATTGAATAAGTGTTCAGTATATACCATTATATACTATTTATGAACTTCCAACATAGATTATTGATTATATGGAATGTTTGCTCAATTATATAGTTTTTATTCTGATTATTAGCATTGATTTAATATTTTTCTTTGTTATTGTACAATTACATTGAATTTCAGCTCATACTAATTATTTTTCTTGGCCCTCGGATTCATAGATGTTTTCTAAGAATGATATGATAGAATACTTCATATTGAATAAAGTTATTATCATATAAAAATTATGTTGTAATTTATGTGTTCATTTTAATAAAATAATCCTATATGTATCTACTTCACTAAAATGACTAAATTTTTCAGTCTTTTGTGATTTATTTTACTTGTAACTTATTCCAATATATTGGTATCAAGACATGGGCTCTATGAGTTTTGGTGTCCGGTCACTATAGTAAGTATCATATCAGGTTTAGTAGAAACCATGAGAACATGATTTAACAAAATATATTCGAGAACATATCCATAACATAGAATATGAGGATAACTATAGAATATCACATTAAAATTCTGGTACGGTAGAGAATATATGGGTTGTCTTAGTAATTCATCCCAATATGGATAAAACAACGAAACATGGTTCTCACATAGATGTACAAATGGGAAACAACTCTGTCAAGGTACATCAGGCTAAACCCAATCATAATATGGTACAACACAATGAGCCTTGGGGCACCCCTGGTTTTATACTCATTGGGGATGTTCATAGGATAATTCAAATTTACATTAGAAACCATTTGTAAGGATTTAAATAGATGATGAGAAATAATATCTTAGGCGAAACCAAAGGTGTTATAGATTAAAAATAATGTGGCCTGATTTAGATACCAAATAAATGATCATATGATTTTCTCACAATGACTATTGTAACTGACACTATGTTTTCTGTTTTTAGTCAATGTTATGATCCCTAAGGGATCATTTTGATGTTGAAAATGACAAAATAAGTGTAGATAAAGAGAAAAAAATTAGTTATTTTATAGGAGAGAAACATATCATGTTTATTCCTAATAAATTTTCCAAAAATATGATTATCAACATATACCATAACCAACTCAAAAACACACAAATTAAGTGAAGGACAGGGATTTCTAAGTCCTTAATGATGGAGATGATACATATAATATTGTCTGATTTACATCATGTAAGAAATTTTAAAGGAGACACCCAAGAAAGTGAATGAATAGAATAGAGAAATTCTTTATGTGTGGTAGAGAAAGACATAAAGCGAATAATTTACGAGTAATAATGATTCTTAATTCGGAATGAAAAAATAACATCCTAAGGATCAATTTATAGTTTTTTCCTTAAATTTTTGGAACATGGGCATTACACAAGAAAATTACCTCTTCATTAGGGTAAAATCTTGATCATTGAAAGACTTATATGGAAATAAATGGATAACTAATTTTTAAATTGGTATCCTATAGGAAAATTTAGTTAAAAGTCTATTAAATTTATATAATTTAATGATTTCCATAAAATTTATTTATGAAATTATATTGATATGATTTTTAAAAATGATAACCTTTATAATAGGGGAGAAACCATCAAATCTATCAATGCTATAGGACATGAACCCACAACTGAAATATGATAAGGGTTTCACACCTACCACTGTCCTACATGATGTCATGGTTAATTTTTCCTTTAATATTGATAAAAAATGACAAATAAATATTAATGATGAAATATTACTATAAAATTTTAGGCATCGAGATTTATGACTTAACCATATTAATTTTGTAAAATAGTTAGAGACAAATAGTTACACCTGTCACTATTTTTTGTGACATAAGATCAATTAAAAGTTTATTTTATTGATCGAGGAATCAAAATATAATTTTTGGATATTTATTTTTTTATATTATGAATGGATTTTAAAAATTGATCAACGAAAAACCGAATAATGAATTTTTTTTATAAAAATATATCATGTAATTGTATTATCATACATTATCCTGTAGTAAAATAATTACTCATCATTAAAAAATTTATAAAAAAATATTGTCCATTTTGGTCATAGTTTTTCATTCAATAGGGGGTGAATTGAATTTTGATAAAAATTTATATCAAACATATTTATTTACAATTTCCTTAATATAAAATACATAATGGCCTAATTCACCAAAGTAGCACATTTTTTAAATTTTTTATCATTTAAAATATTTCTCAAAGAGTGATTAGTTCAAAATTGAAATAATAAGAAATTGTATTTTAACATTTGAAATAAATATTCTAAACCAATGTCTCATATAAAAACTAACTATGATAATCTATCAATGCTAAAGATATATTTTCTTTTCTAAAAAGAAAAATCATTAAAAATAGAACATTGAATGGAATAGTGGAAATAACAACATGTGGTTTATTCTCAAGGTGAGAATTAGTTCTCTTCATCTGGTGATCACTCAACACCATAAAATTGACAAAAAGAAACAAGGATCCTCACCCTGGATCAAGGTAAACAATATTATACACAACATTCTTGGTTAACTATACCTATTACATAGTTTATGTGGGAGTTTGAAAACCAACAGGCATGGTCAGGACCTCTTCCACTGTGATCTAGGGCAGTGTAAGTTGTAAAACGATAGATATTGAAGATATGTATTTATATTCTAGTTTTTCAAAGGATTCAGTTTTTGTTCATAAAATTGAGACACACACAAAATACTAATAATGAAATATTAGTAAACATGGATAGAAAATAATGATCGATGCGTTAGAAGGATCTACAAGATTAGAAATGTATCTTGCGACTGTTGAAAGTTTTCTTGAAGTGTATCTTGAGTCAACTTCTTGAAATAGAATGTAAAACTGAGTGTCATGGGAAATTTTATATTCTATTTCTAATGAGGTATATAGTTTGATCAATTCACTCTTCTCCTTTATTATTTTGTTTCTATAATGTGTTCTTTGGTTTGAGTTCTCAGCAGTATCTTGATGTTTTACACAGTTAGATGTTCTCGAGTTTTTATCAAGTGGATGACATTTCACCCTGGGATATATTCCATATTATTTCTCTTTGATCATGTATTCACATTATATACTTCAGCTGACAAGAATCATGTTTTCTATTTTGTGTTGGTACATCAAACATCATACTGCATTCTAATATCGATTTAAAGGGTTTCTACAAATGTAAAACAAAGTCATTAATATAACTAGTAGTACAATGCATCCAAATATGACCGTTAAAAGAAAATTTTAATTTTAATAACTAATGAATAATTGATTGTGTATTTGAATAGTGACTCTATAATGGTGTATCTGATTGGTGTCTGGGAATAGTTTATATGGAATGAAGTCTCATAGTTAAAGCATTATTCAATTAAGAATGGTGATTCAAGTATCAGTAACTCAGAATTGATAATCTTCTCTAATGGATGGTTGACAAAATGGTGACTCATCTATGTGTATCTCATACTTTGAAAAAATTCATGATTGGGTCTATCAACAACATGATGCAATTGTGACTCAGTCGACAGCGATAAATCTTATGGTATGAATATATCAATGGTATTTCATACATAGAGAAATTTCATCCATCAATGAGATGTTCAATAGTGAGTATTCCTTAGCGGTGACTCAGCTATAATAATGACAGTGAGTCCAGCATAATAGTTACTAATCATTATCCATATCTTTTCAACATCTATTATGATATAAAATAATAACAAAATAGATTAAGGTTATACATAATCCAAATTAAACATGAAAAATCTAATTTAACATGATTAATAATGATTTAGAATGATATTTGAGAATTAAAATAAGAGGAATCAAACAAAAAACCCCTTTTTGATGATCAAAAATCAAATAATCAATATGATATTCATAATAATCTATGTATTAAAGAATTGTTCTTCTTAACATGTCATACAGATCACAAGAGATTAAATTATAAAACAATACAAAATAAAATAAATTTAAATAACTTACTAAATCTCATTCTCAAATTAATTTCCATACTTATTCACCTTTTAGTGCCACACGCATTCTCCCCTTTTCATTTTAATTCCATTCACATTCTCCTCCTTTTGGTTTTATCATAAATAGTAAAAATGGAAGGAGATAATGGTCATAAAATAGATGAAAATAGATAATTCATTTCATGAGTAAATATATAATACATGGGGTGTAGAAAAGTTAAAAAATACATCCATATCAAAGAAAAATAAAAATAAATTCTTTTCTAATGAATGGGAACTCCAGAAGGTACACTGTATTTTCGACCTTGAGAAGAAGTAGGATTACATATAAGTTCATTATAAATAATAGGACTCAGATAAATAAGAGCCCAAAATGGAGACATGTGAATGGTTTAAGGGTTGCAAGAAGAGGAGGAAGAGGGTTTCATGTAATAGCAGCTCTGAACTCAGTATCAACTGACTGGTAGACTGAACATGAAGTAAATTTCTTATTCATTGGTCTAATCAGAATGTCTTTTAGTTCTACCATAGAAATACTCTAAATATTCATGTAGGGATTTAATAATTTCATAAAATAAATTATTATCTTCCCACCATTCTCCATTTCCTTAGTGAAATTATCCTTACTCTCCATGAAAATATGAAAATAATGAGTTCAATCCTTTAGTTATTTCACTTATTCCTTGAATTATTAGGTAGAAGGAGGTATCCTAAAATTATCAATGAAGTTTTTGAAATGAATATCCAATTTATGTTTAGTATAAATACTTTTAAATAATAAATCTATGTTCATGATGATATCTTTCTTAGTAGCTTTATACCCTTTCATTTAAAAACATAGCATGTCATGCACATGATTACTATTCTGTTTAATTCTTCTTATGATCTCTTAATATAAACTAAATATCATAGAATGCAGTTCTTCTCGTATTAGTAACATGATTATCTCAATATTTATAGATCACATAGGATTAGAATCAATGGTATATGGAACTTTCCATTATTCTCTGATGACTATAATTAATTGATCCAAGTCAAGTGATGGATTCCTAGGTGTATCATCATCAAAAAATGTATCATCAAGACTTTTTTACGCTTTTCACAAATATTTTTTATACTCAGATGACATGACATTAACCAAAGGAAGGAGTGAAGCTCGTTCACCACTTAACCTCTTATTATCCATTTTAACCTCTTGATGCTCAAAAACCATTTAAGGTTGAATCCTAGATATAACATTATTTAAAATCATGACAACATCATTTTCACTAAAACATGACATAGGTGAAGGTTGAGTTTGGATAATTTCTCTAACAAATGAGAAAAATTATTCTCTAAAAACAATGAATTCATTCTGACTGATATAGTTAGTAGGCACATGGGAAAATGATGGAGAAGGAGTAGGAGTAGGATATGTTTCAACAAGAACTATCTGATTATGATCCAACTCTTCAATCAATGATCCCTTGGGATCAGATGCATCATCATCTAAATCTGTATTGTCTAAGATGAGAGTTACATATCCAAGTAATTTTTCCAATATATCTAATACATTCCAATCATAAGAATTATGTGTATCCACCATAATTCTTCAAGATAGTTTCTCACCCTTAATAAGTGCTACCATCTCAATAGGTTCATTCTTTCTAACATAAACATGTTCTGCCACCTGAGAAACTATAGTTTCTTCTTCAACAAAAATTATCACTGGAGCATTTTGATGTTCCAAAACTAGTTCCATTTCTTTTAAATTATTTTTACAAGATCTGTTGGATCTGCAACAGGACCTTTATCCCTATATGTAGGATTAGCATCATCAATAGTTTCACCATCATTTTTACTAATATTTTATTTTTATTATTCTTCATTTTTATCACTATATTTATCTTCACCAGACTCTTCTTCTTCCTCTTCTACTTTATCTTTATCATTCTAATTGTCTTCCACTAGATCATTATCTTCTTCTTCATCCTCTTCACATTCCATTCAATTATAATGTTCCAAAATCTCAAAATATTCAATTTCCTCATCATCATCATCATTTGTGATATGTTCTCTTGTAGGAAACGATTTTGGAGGGCTTGATGATCCATAAGTAATTCAATCTGGGATTCCTGCAATATCATGGCCACTTATGTCATTAAAAAGAGATTCCTTTCTTATATCAGTCTCAGCTTCTTCTTCTTCATCTGAATAATCCAAAACATCATTTGGGCCTAGACCAGGATCATTCATCTCTTTTAGTCTTCTATAGTGTTTCACTAGATCAAATTCTTAATAACTTTTCTAATTATCTTCAAAAAACTATCAAATAATGGAATTACAACATATATTCATCCTTTTCAAATATCATTTATGAATAAAACTATCCACAATATATAAATTTTTATCCATCATCAGTCACCAATGCTTTTGCATTCAACATTGTAGAAATCATCATTGAATAAATCAGGGTGGTTAAATAAGAGTGATAATTTTTCATGTAACTCATATAATCCATTAAGTATCGGAAGAGTTTGATCTTGAGTCCTTCTTTTATTAGATAAAACAAATAAACATCTCGATATTTCAAGGATACAATTTCTCATTTCCATGGGAAAAGTTGGTGCTGAATATACTGAAATAGTGACCTGCATTCTCCATCAATTTTTGTTATGATAGGTCTTATGGGAATTCCATAACTGGTAAGCTCAGTCATTCCTATATCATGACTAAAAATATTTATAGTTGGATGATAACATCCTTGATAGTCTTCAAAAATTCATTCATGAGGTACATTTATTCATTCAGCTCACTACTTAGAAAAACAAGAAACCTTTTTTCCACGTATTCTCAAGTTGATATAAAAATCTCATGTGCCCCAAAGAATAAACTCATCATACAGGTAAAACACAAGAACTAGAATCATATTAAGAGGCCTCATGTTGTTGTAGAACCACTAAAAACAAACTTTTAATGTAATACATTTAAAACAAGTGACTTACATGATAATATTCAATGTAAATGCACTTATTTTTATGGAATGACCATTCTGCTATAAATATTAGAGTTAACTTGTTTTTTTATAAGATCAAATGATCCACCCATCATAATTTTTTAATGATGAGACTCATATGAAGATTCCTTAGAAAAATGCTTCACTCGAGCCCCTCTAAAGGGATTGGTTCGAATGAAGAATGAAATAAAGGATAGAGAGAGAAAAGTTAGATTTCAAGAGTGTGGTAACTATGAATTGATTCAGATTTATTTAATTTTTAACATTTAAGGGGTTTAATAAACATAAATACAAAATTCGATATAAAAGTAATCAAAATAAACAATGTAGTGGTTTTACATTCGACCCAAAAAACAACTTTGTGAGGAATGGTAAGTCACAATGGTGTGTTTTAGTTGCGATTTTTCATCTATGAGTCACAATGGTGAGTCATCAATAGTGAGTCATAATGTTTAGTCATCAGTGGTGATCCATCATGGGTGATTCACAAATTTGAGTTGTTAACGGTGAGTCATCTACATTGAGTCATCCACGGTGAGTCCCAATAGTAAGTCATCAATGGTGAGACACAACAATTAGTCATCAATAGTGAGTCACTAATATCTAGTCATTAATGGTGATTCATTAATGGTGAGTCACAATTTTGTGTCATCAATGGTTAGTTCCATGGTGATACACTCAATAATTATCATCCCCAACTCATGTATGATGTAACACATTCTATCAGAATTTAAGGCCTTAGTAAAAATATCATCAAGATAAGGTTATGTTCCCTTGAACTCAAGTGTTATATCACCTTATTTAAGGACATATCAAAAATTGATGTCATGAATCAATATTCATTTTTCATGAATGACAAAATGGGATCTTAGTAATTCTAATATCACTTTTGGTGTTGTAGTTTTAAGTGACATGTCTAAATTGAAATCAATAATCTAGTAATGTGTGTTTCAAACACAATAGTTGGGAAAAAAAATACTAGAAGCTATGTATTCAGCATTATTAAAAGATAATGCACCATAATGTTTTTATTAATACACCATGAAACTAGTGTCTTTCACAAAATGTGACATGTTCCATAGGTGTTTTTTCTATCAAACTTGTAACTATCAATATCAACATCAGAATAACTAACTATGACCAATGGTTTCACTATAAGATAAAATTGTCATAAA
Source organism: Viscum album (assembly GCA_963277665.1). Lineage (NCBI taxonomy): Eukaryota > Viridiplantae > Streptophyta > Magnoliopsida > Santalales > Viscaceae > Viscum > Viscum album. Next base: position 712,899,998 of record OY728162.1, read on the forward strand.
TTGGTAGTATATTTGAGTTATTAAAAAAATTATTATATCATTAATTAGATGTGACTCTTTAACATTTTCTTGAAAACAAGAAAACTTACACACACTAAATATCAAATCTGGTCTACTAGCAGTCATGTAAAGAAGAATTCTAATAATACCTATATAATTGGTTTGATCCAATGATTTTCCATTTTCATCAAGATTCCACTACTATGTGTCACTCAAATAAGTATCACTAATTTTAGTTCCATATTGATTAAAACTTTTTTAATGATATTTAGTATATCATAATTGATTTAAAATAATACCTTCCTTAATTTGAAACTTTTTATATCCAGGAAAGAATTTTAGGTTACCCATTAAACTGATTTCAAAATTATTTTTTTATTATTTTTTAAAATAAAATACATAAATTGTTTTTTAAATATCCAAAAATAATATTATAAAACTATATTTGAACAACTAAAAACAATATGGAGATTCTTTTTATAAAAAGAGTATGATCATCTATACCTTGAGAAAAATCATTAGGAATAATAAAAGTGTTGATCCTATCATACCAATCTTTTGGAGCCTGTTTGAAACCATATGATTTTTTTGTTAATTTTCAAACATGATTTAGACTATGATGATTTATATAAATAAGGGTTCTTAAAAAAATTGTGAACTATTTTACTATTCTGGAATTTACTTTTAACATCCATTTGATAATGTTTCATATTCAGATGTGTTGTATAAGATAGCATGATTATAATGGATTAATGTAGGGACATTAGGTGAAAAGGTATCATCATTGTCTATTCCTTCTTCATGGATATATCCTTGTGAAACTACTATAGCATTTTTACATACTATTGTCCCAGTATCATCTGCATTGTTTCTAAACACATACATTGTGCAAATATTTTAGATATATTTGGTTCTATAAAAAAGCTTGGATATATTTTTTATTTCAAAATAGTGTTAAAAATTTTCATATCCATCATATTGAATTAATCATTGATTTCATTATTAATGTTTTGAGGTTCGATCTGAGATAAAAAAGACTTGATGTTCAATATATTTTCTTTGAGAAGCTCTAGTTTTTTATCCTTTGTCTAAGCCTCCAACTATTTAATCTAAAGGATGAAATTTAAGAGTTCTAAAAGATATAATACAAGAAGGGATGGTCTTATTGGGTTTAGTTACAGGTTTGGGTGAGTTTTTTTAGAATATAAAAATTCGATAGAACTCGGTTTTTCGTCATGATAAACAATAGAATCAAGATTTGGCAGATAGTCCTCAATGTTTCCTTAGAGGTTTTAAATTCATGAGTAATTTTTTCATAAAATTTGACATAAACAGACTCTTACACATATTTTGTTCTCTTATTAGGGACTCTATAGTATTTAATAAAGATTGAATAGCATAGGAAAATTACATCATCACTTTTGTAGGAAAATTATTAAAGAATAATTTTTTGAGAATAATGAATTTTCATTGACACTTTTTTAAGTAATTAACCTTAGGATTCCAATTATTCAACATCTCATAGGGGTTTTCATTACGATAGGTTTAATTATAACTACATTTATTTTATAGCTACTGATATTCATAGTTCCTACCCAAAAATAAATAGGTCAGTCATATTCATTAAGCATAGTTAAGGGTATATCTTATAATGTTCTATATCTCCTTTGTACGACTCCATTCTTTTGGGGTGTCCAATGAGCGGATATTTTCTGGCTATATCCATTTTTTCGAAAAAATTTCAAATTATTGATTTTGAAAATCAGGTCCATTGTAAATTATTGAGGATTTATTCCTATATACAATTATTTTTTCTACTGATCTAGCATACATGGTGAAAAAAGAAAATGTCTCAATTTTGTGAGCTAAAAATATGGTCCAAGTGTATATAAAAAAGTCATATAATAGAACATAAACCAATTTCTTCACATTTAAACATTATACATTAGTAGGACAAAACAAATCCATTTGAACCAAATCAAAAGGATGAGAAGTCGAAACATATTTCTCTTCATTTAACGACATTTTATATTGTTTTCGTTTTTTAAATGGATTAATAACATTATCTTTAGGAAAATATCCTTTTGGTAGATCCTTGACTTATAATTTTATATTAATAATTATAAAGGAATAAATTTTATAGTGTCTTAGTATCTTATTCCAGGTACAATACTCATTATAAAAGGAACAAAATCACGAAACACTCTCTGAGACTAAAGAAACCAAATTAATAAAAAATATATTTTAATTTCTAAAAGCAGAAAATAATTAATCATTATTAAAATTAAGAACATTATACAGATAATTTTCAAATATAATATAAAATCCATCATCACATAAATATGAAATTATATGATTATTAGACTCTAGACCTATAAGGACCCAACCTTAAAACATTACATAATCTTGAATTAAATGAATAATTCACATTATATATTTTTTCAGGTTTAGAGTTTTAGGGAATTAGGACATAACTATTACATATCAAAAGATTAAAAAGTAGACACTTCTACCCAGTATACATTTTTTTACAAAACATGAACTATTGAAAAAAGATTCATGTCTAGTTCCATGTTGAAGATAGTAAGAATTTTCCTTGATTCCTTCCTTGAACCTATTCCACATTATGTCCTGTGAAAAACATTTCAGAAACATGGGATGAGCATATAAAGCTCAGTAAGGGATACATAAAGAAGAAAAACTATTAGTTTTTCAAAACAACAAATAAACCATTAATACTTTATCATACGTAATAATTTTCACCTTTTTTGAAGAATTAAATACTCTTCACTGAATAAAAGATCATTACTTACCCTTTTTTAACCAAAAGATTACCATAAAACCCATATAAAGAACACATAACATATAATGGTAACTTAAGACATAAACATACTTTAATGGAATAAGCATACGGTCAACTTCCAGACATATCACTAAATGGAATAGCCATACGGCCGACTTCCATACCCAATGCATTGGAGGTTATAACATAACCACCCATCCTGGTACTCACGGCACCACCCGTCATTTGTTTTATCACATAACCACCCTTAAAATGTCCAAGTACCATTATAAAATCCTAAGACATAAAACAAATATAATTGAAAGAAAAAATTTCCACATTTCAATCACAATATATGATTTAAATATATTGACATAAAAAATCCATTTTTAAAACCATTTTCAATACCAAAAATACGTAAAAGTGTATAAGGTAATTATTTTCCATTAAAAACATTACAGCTTTTTGAGGAATCCAAAGATCAAATAATACTCATGGCATCGGAAAAAGTCGTTGTTACCGCTTATGTTAAAAAGAAACATTAATTTTTATTTTTTAGTAAAACGCTTCATAGAAAAATATTCCCTTTGAAAAGTCCGGGGTTTTTATACAGTGTATAAAAAAAGTCATGTATTAAAACAAAATATGCCTCAATGAAAGGAGATTGAGACGAAGTCCCTTACCTCACATCTGACTTTACTCGATCATTCTTTAATATTCTGAATAATAAAATAAAGTTGATTTATACTTGCTTAAGAACCTTTTTCGTGTTTATTAATCATTTTATATCACTTATAACCATGTTATAAACATTATTCAATCATTTAAGTTAATAACGTTCGTTTTGTCGATATTTGGTACTTGAGTAAAAAATTGACATCTTATAATTACATGTTGTTCATGTGGTCCAAGTTTCATTATATCTAGAATGATATTCATGATTTGGATATCATATATATCATATATATCAAGCATATATATGTTTTTATAATATTACATAACATTTAGAGGTAAGAAATGAAATGCACCGTTCATGGATACGGTAAGCTGTTCGTACGCAAGAACGTTACTTTCATTTCTATTTCTTATTTTAATGGAATTAAAACATAATTATACGTAGGTATATTATAATTCCAATTTAATATCATATGTAATATCATTAAATCTATCCTTTATACATTCCACATAATGAATTAACGAGTCACATCACTTTAAGGGGACGGTAGTCCGCACTTCCTCAAATGTGATTATCGTATTTACCCACTATGGAAACGATAAAGGTTTGATATAATTGGGAAGTACAGAAGAATAAGGAAATTATAAACATAATATATATCATATATAAATACAGTTCCATCATTATGGCCACCATGAGGAGAGGTAACATGTAATTGAACAATCATCGTTTCGTGAGAAGTTAGTTTTCCATCCACAGAAACATTATGCTCTTCTTCCATTAGATGGAGTTGTTTGTAAGTTTTGTTAGAATAATTCTCATAAAAACATCCTAGTATATTGAGTATACTGGTTTTGTTACAGAATAAAGTAAATAAAAAGAGTTTAGGGGTTGGATAAGTAAAATAAAAGAAAACAATTTAAGAGAAACCATTACCTTTAATTTGGGTAACTCCCTTTGGTTTGAACCAAAGGACTTTTTGAAGTTCCTTCTACCTAAGTTAAGGCTTCTAGGATGAGGATAGGGATTTAAGTAGTGTAATTGGGCATATTTCGGATGAGAAAAATAGCTTGAGAGGTGTGAGGAATTGGTTAGAAGTGGTCTCCTTTTATAAGGGAGAGGAGGGGATCTTTAGGAAAGTGTGAAAATATTATTTTATAATATACTGATATTCAGTTTATAATGGTCCAAAAATCATTAAAGTAGAATATAATATGAATCATATTAGAAATAAAATCATCCAATCAGAATGTGACATGTTTTGGAAAATAATTTAATCATTATAATCTTATATATTTAAATCATTTATTAATGAGGTAAATTCGGCATCATTATTGTGTCACAAATAATTTAATTTATTTGATGTCTAAAAATTATAAAAAAATACCATTATGTATTAAATCTTTTTATATTTCTAAATTATATTTTTACTCTAAAAATAGAACATATATAACACCATATAAAAATTAATTACTAAAAGTGTTTTGTTAATGTCAATTTTGTCTTCTCATTAAATTAATTAATCTAAATTGTCATTTTCACTCTCAAGTGGCTCAATGGGGTCCCAAAATCGACCCAAATATGCCCATGGTCGTTAATGACTAAACAAATAAGGTTTTGACAAATGTTAAGATAATTTTAAATTATTAGAATATTCTTTTTTACCTTGAATTACCCTATTTACCTTTAACCGTGGTAAATAAAAGTCACAAGTTACTATTCACTAAAAATTATTTTTATCTTAATGAACCAAATTTTACTTCTTGATAATAATCATTTATGTTGGATTTTTGAAATTCAATTCACAGAAGTAGTAAAATTTCATTTAAATGAAAAATTTAGTTTTTTTAACTTCCACTAAGTGGTTTCACAATTCATCAAGAATTGTAGTTTTTCAAAAAAAAATACCAAAAATTCAACCTAAGCTATATTTGATATTCCTAATTCAAAACTGATGTTTATTTTCCCAAATTCAAAACAAAAAAGTTTTATTATTTAATTTTAAAATAAATTCATGTTGTTAAAACAATTAGCGTGTTTTAAGAAACAATAACAATCAAAAGATTGATACTTGTTTATGTCCAATTTCAAAGTAAATTTAATTCCAATGACCAACATTGGATTAAATGGTAAAAATATATTCTAATTAAACTTTAAAACCAATTAAAAAGATAATCAAACCATATAAATAATTTAGATTAAAAGGCACTTTTGAATTAAAATACAATATTTTTCACTATTCATTCAAAAATGAACTTTATCAGAAAAATACCAAAAAATCACCCAAAGTAAAATTTGATGTCCCCATTAAAAATAAGTACTTTATTTGGTCAATTAGAATGTATTAAAGTGACCAAAACTATATTTAAAGACGGTTCTCCATTAAAAGGTGGTAAATCGGCCTTTTAATGTAAATTATGCTTAAAATTAGATTCATTCATATTTTAAGCCTCTAACATTTATTGGATAAATGTAAATACATTTAACAAACATGCTAATCATATTGTAGTTTGTTTCGTTAATTCCCCCCAATACAACAGCTAGGAGTTAACTACCATTTAAAATAATAATATTATATTATTAGTGTGCAATGTAAGATTCCAAAGAAACTCATTATTGCGTATCAAGTACGATATCGAACATAGAAACCCCTTTAAATTAAAATTAATATTTAATTCACAAATATTAATAAATATATAAATATCTTATTCTTCATTTACCTGGGATGATACTTCCTTCCCCCCTTTTGTAAATTGTGTCCTCGCAATTTTTATTCACTTATCAAAATAAGTGGCGGTATTTATTTCTCATAACATTTTCATATTCCCACGTTGCCTCTTCGATCATATGATTTTTCCACAAAACCTTTACCTGGTGAATTACCTTATTCTGCATCATTTTCTCTCTATGGTCAAGAATCTGGACTGGTTGTTCTTCATAAGAGAGATTCTCTTCCAACTGAACTACCTCTGGGCTCAAATCATGAGATGGATCTGGCATATACTTTCCCAACATCGAAACATGAAAAAAATTCTGTACCTGGGATAAACATGGAGGTAAAGCTACTTTGTATGAAACTGGTCCAACTTTCTCCAGGATCTCATAGGTTCCAATGTACCTCGGACTCAACATTCCCTTCTTACCAAAATGCATCACACTTTTCTATAGAGAAACTTTGAGAAATACATGATCACCTACCTCAAAAGAAAGATCCTTCCTCCGGTTATCTACATAACTTTTCTGTCTGCTCTGAGCTGTTCTCTTGTGCTTCTGAATCAACGGAACATTCTCTGCCATCTCTTCTACCAATTTTGGTCCCATCATCTTTCTTTCACCTACTTCATCCCAAAAAGATAGAGTTCGACAATGCTTTCCATACAATGCCTCTAATGGAGACATTTGTATAATGGAATGAAAACTGTTATGATAAGAAAATTAAACCAATGAAAGATATTGGTGCCAACTTCCCTGATAATCCATCGAGCAAGCACGTAACATATCCTCCAATGTTTGAATTGTTCGTTCATATTTCCCATCTGATTGAGGGTGAAAAGATGTAATAAAATTTAATTCAGTACCCAACGACTTCTGAAGGCCTTTCCAAAAGTTATAAGTAAACCTGAGATCACGATCAGATACAATGGAGAGGGGAACACCATGAAACCTTACTATCTCTTTAACATACAACTGAGCAAGTTGATCTAGAGACAAAGTATCTCTAATAGGAATGAAATGAGCAGATTTAGTCCATTGATCAACTATAACCCAGATTGCATTATTATCTCGAGATGTCATCAGTAATCCCACAACAAAGTCCATGGATATATTTTCCCATTTCCATTATGGAACCAGTAAAGGCTGAATAATTCCTTTCGGTAACTGTCACTCTGCTTTAACCTGCTAATAAGTCAAACACTTCACAGAAAAATCAGTAATATCTCTTTTCGTTGCATCCCACTATTAATACTCCTGAAGATCTCTATATATCTTAGTACTGATAGGATAAACTGAAAACAGAGAAATATGAGCTTCACATAACAACTCATTCTTCAACTGTGAATCAAAAGGCATGCATAATCTCTTCTGAAATCTCAAAACCCAATCATTATCAACGTTAAAATCAGGAAACATATCCTTCTGAACCCACAAAACCTTTTTCTACAACTCACTATCTTCCTTCTGCACTTGCTTAATTCTTCTTGATAGAGATGATCTAACTGACACCTGATACAAAACAGAAGAATTTATTGCACCAACAACTTCTATGCTAAAGTTTATCAAATAAAAAACCAAAGGATCTTGTTCCAAACATAAGATAGTTAATGAAGTATTACTTTTTCTACTCAAAGCACCATCCACATTATTTTCATTTCCTGGATAGTAATGGATCGTGCAATCATAATCTTTGATTAATTCCAGCCATATACTTTGTCTCATGTTCAAATATTTTTGAGTGAATATATACTTCAAACTTTTTTGATCAGTATATATTTCATGCTTCACTCCATACAGATGATGCCTCAAAATTTTTAAATCAAAAACAACAGAAGCTAATTCCAAATCATGTGTAGGGTAATTTAACTCATGAGGTTTCAGCTGATGTGAAGCATAAGAAATTACTTGATCATTATTCATAAGAGAACATCCAAGTCCTTTCAATGAAGCATCACTGTAGATAACAAACTCACCATTTCTGGATGGAAGTGCCAAAACTGGAGCATTCACCAATCTTCTTTTCAATTTCTGAAAACAATCATCACATTCTTTTGACCAGATGAACTTAACACCTTTTCGAGTTAACATAGTCATTGGACTAGATAACCATTCAGAATTTTCAAAAAACCTTTGATAACAACCTACCAAACCAAGAAAACTACGAATCTCAGTTATATTTGTCAGTCTTGGACATTCTTCCACAACCTTTGTTTTAGCAGGATCAACAATTATGCCATTTTTTGAAACAATGTGACCACGGAATGAAATTTTTTGTCACCAAAACTCACACTTACTGAATTTCCCATAAAGTTTCTTTTCTTTTAAGGTTTGCAGGATGACCCTTAAATGAATTTCATGTTTCTCCTTACTTTTTGAATAAACAAAAATATCATCAATGAACACAACCACAAACTTATCCAAGACCTCACGGAAAATTCTATTCATAAGATCCATGAATACAGTAGGTGAATTGGTTAACCCAAAAGGCATAATTACAAATTCATAATGGCCATATCTAGTATGAAATTCCATCTTCAGAACGTCTGCTTCTTTTACTTTCAACTGATGGTACCCCGACCTCAAGTCAATCTTTGAAAAATATTGAGCTCCCTGGAGCTGATCAAAAAAATCATCGATATGAGGAAAAGTATACTTATTCTTAACAGTGATGTTATTCGATGCTCTATAATCAATGCAAAGTCTCATTGAATCATCCTTTTTTTTAACAAACAAGACAGGAGAACCCCATGGTGATATGCTAGGTCGAATAAAACCTTTATCTAATAACTCCTGCAATTTCTTATTTAACTCGAAAAGTTCAATTTGAGCCATTCAATTTGGGGGTTTTGAAAATGGCTTAGCATTAGGAACTAAGTCAACAATAAATTCAACTTCCCGACCAGGTATACTTCCTGGAAACTCATCAGAAAAACATCAAGGTACTAATTTACCACTTTCACATCATTAATCTGAACAGTTACTTTATTTTCAACAATATGTGCAAGTAACATTCATTTCCATTTTTTAATAGTTTCTCAACTTCCTGATATGTTATCAAAAGCAAGGATTCATTCTTGTACACAAACTGAAAATCATTCTGAAAAGAAACCAATTTAGCTCTGCAGTCAATCTTAGCATGATAATCTAAATGCCAATCTATGCCCAAAATAACATCAAACTCTATTGGAGGCAAAACATTATGGTTTGAAGGTTGATTCTTCCCACACACAAGGACAGGAATGTTCTTATATTTTCTTTTTGTATCAAAATATCCTCTAGGTGTTTTTACCTTAAGTTTTGTATTCACATCATGATATGGAATTCCCAAATTATTAGAAAACTTCTCAGAAATGAAAGAGTGTGTAGAACCTGAATCGAACAACACATTGGCATAATATGAACAAACAAACAGTGTACCTGATACTACTTCATTTGATGGCCCAACATCTACTGAAGTAGTTGAGAAGGATTTCACCACCCCTTTCTACTTGTAATCTGACTGATTTCCCTCAGGTGAGTTCTTCACTAAACACTCATTTGCATAACGACCCATTTCGTTACACTTAAAACATCTTACCGATGGATTTTCATTGCTTGCTTCTTCATCTTCCGTACATTTACGAGAAATATGACCAGACTTACCACACCGGAAGCACTTTATAGTCTTTGATAAATATTCTCCAGGATTCTCTTTACCACACTTCTCACAAGATGGATATTTAGTTTTCTTACCTCTAGGCATCTTTGATGAATTCATCCCCTTTTCCTGGAGACTGACCTCTTATTTTGTTGCTTTTCAAGGAACACTAGATCATCGACAAACTCCATTTACACCTTCACTACTCATCGGACATGTTTTTTATTACTTCTGAACTCACGAGAGGCTTAGGCTCTTCTATATCGTGGCTTTAGTCCTGAGTAAAATCGATTTATCTTACTATCATGATCTCGGATGAAATTTGGTTCTTACCTTGCCAGTCGAGTGAACTTTTTTTCATAAACAGCCACTGAGTCATCCTCCTGCATTAATTCTAGGAATCGTTTTTCCATCCTCAGATGAACTACCTTAGGAAAATATTTTTCAAGAAACATACCTTCGAATTCATCCCAATCAAGAGAATAAATCTCCTCACTATCCCTGATATTTTTCACCATCGACCACCACTGATCAGCTTCACCTTCAAAACGGTAAACAACGAGGCTAACCTTTTGATGTTCTGAACAACCCATAACATCGAAAATATTTTCCAATGCTTTAATCCACCCTTCTACTAGCACATGTTCATATGATCCTCTGAATGATGGGGATGTTGCCTCATGAAATGCTCCACTACTGACATATTCCACTACGGTTGATCTGGCTGATCTAGTTCATGGATACCACCACCATTTATAGCCTAAGTCAATTGTGCCATCACTGCAACCAACTGTTCAGTTTCGATTTCAACCATCTCAGGTTGCTGATTTGGAAGGTTGTCTTCCTCCTGATGTCGTCCCAACATAGCTGCCCAGTTTCAACTGTGGAAAACCATTCTAAACACAGAAATATCTTAGGGGAAGCAACATGGTAATCTGTAAATGATATATGATATCAATATTAACTTAAATTACTTTATGGATATTAATTTATCAATACCGAAACTCCTAAAGTTATCTAAACCTACCTCTGATACCAACTATAAGGATCCGGCCTTAAAACATTACATAATCTTGAATTAAATGAATAATTCACATTAAGGATCTTTTCAGGTTTTGAGTTTTAGAGAATCAGGACATAAATATTACATATCAAAAGATTACAAAGTAGACACTTCTACCTAGTATCCATTTTTTTAAAAAAACATGAACTCTTGAAAAAAAGAGTCATGTCTCGTTCCATGTTTAAGATAGTAAGAATTTTCCTTGATTCCATTGTTGACCCTATTCCACATTATGTCCTATGAAAAACATTTCAGAAACTTGGGATGAGCATATAAATCTCAGTAAGGGATACATAATGAAGGAAAACTGTTAGTTTTTCAAAACAACAAATAAACCATGAATACATTACCATAAGTAATACTTTTCACCTTTTTCGAAGAAGTAAATACTCTTCACTGAATAAAATATCATTACTTACCCTTTTGTAACGAAAATATTACCATAAAACACAAATAAAAAACACATAAAATATAAAGGTAACTTGGGACATAAACATACTTAAATAGAATAACCATACGGTCGACTTCCATACATATCACTAAATGGAATAGACATACGGCGGACTTCCATACCCAATGCATTGTAGGTTATAATGTAACCACCCGTCCTGGTATTCACGGCACCACCCGTCATTTGGTTTATCACGTAACCACCTGTCAAATATCCAAGTACCATTATAAAATCATAATACATAAAACAAATATAATGGAAAGAAAACATTTCCACATTTCAATAACAATATATCACTTAAATATATTGACATAATAAATACATTTTCAAAACCATTTTCAATACCAAAAATACGTAAAAGAGTATAAGGTATTTAATTTCTTTTAAAAACATTACGGCATGTTGAGGAAGCCAATGATCAAATAACACTCACAACGGCAGAAAAGGTTGTTGTCACCGCTTACGATAAAAAGAAACATTCCTTTTTGTAATTTAGTAAAATGCTTCGTAGAAAAAGATTACCTTTTAAAATTCAATGGTGTTTATACAACGTATAAAATGAAGTCATGTATTAAAACAAAATATGCCTAATTGAAAGGATATCAAGACCAAGTCCCTTACCTCGCAGCCGACTTGACTCGATCATTCTTTAATCTCCTGAATAATAAACTAATGTTAATTTCTAATTTCATAAGAACATTTTTTAAGTTTATTATTCCTTTTATATCACTTATTACCATGTTATAAACATTATTCAATCATTTAAGTTAATAACATTTGTTTTGTCGATATTTGGTACTTAAGTCAAAAATGGACTTCTTATAATTATATGATGTTCATGTGGTCAAAGGGTCATTATATCCAGAATGATATTAATGATTTGGATATAATATATATCATATATATCCATCATATATATGTTTTTGTAATAGTACATAACATTTATAGGTAAGAAATGAAATGCACTGTTCATGGAGATGGTAAGTCGTTCGTACGCATGAACGCTACTTTCATTTATATTTCTTATTTTAATGGAATTAAAACATAATGATACATAGAAATATTAAATTTACAGTTTAATATCATATATAATATCATTAAATCTATCCTTAATACATCCCATATAAGGCATTAATGAGTCACATCACTTTAAGGGGGCGGTAGTCCGCACTTCCTCAAATTAGATTATTGTATTTACCCACTATGGAAACCATAAAGGCTTGATATAATTGGGAAGTACAAGCATAAGGAAATAATAAACATAATATATATCATATATAAATATAGTTTGATCATAATGTCCACCATAAGGGGCGGTAAGATGTAATTGAACAATCATCATTTCGTGAGGCGTTAGTTTTCCATCCACAGAAACATTATGTTCTTCATTCATTAGATGGAGTTGTGTGTAGGTGTAGTTAAAATAATTCTCATAAAAACATCCTATTATATTTAGGATACTATTATTATTACAAAATAAAGGAAATAAAAAGATTTTAGGGGTCGGAGTAGTAAAATAAAAGATAACAATTTAAGAGAAACTATTACCTTTAATTTGGTTAACTCCCTTTGGTTTGAACCAAAGGACTTCTTGAAGTTCCTTATGCCTAAGGTAAGGCTTCTAGGATGAGGATAGGTATGTAGGGATTGTAATGGGACAGATTTTTGATGAGACAAATGTATTGAGAGGTGTGAGGATTTTGTTAGAAGTGGTCACCTTTTATAAGGGAGAGGAGGGGCTCTTTAGGAAAGTGTGAAAATATTATTTTATAATATAATAATATTCGGTTTCTAATGGTCCAAAAATAATTATGTTCTAAGATAAGATGACTAATATTAGAAATAAAATCACCCAATTAGAATTGGACATGTTTTGGGTAATAATTTAATCATTATAATCTTATTTATTTAAATCATTTAATAATGAGGTAAATTCTGCATCATTATGGTGTCATAAATAATTTAATTTATTTGATGTCTACAAATTATAAAAAAAGATACCATGATCTATGAAATCGTTTTATCTTTCCAAATAATATTTTTAGTCTAAAATATGACTTATATAACACCATATAAAATTTAAATATTAAAATATTTTTGTTAATGTCAATTTTGTCTTCACATTAAATTAAGTAATCTAAATTGTCATTTTCACTCCCATGTGGCTCAATGGGGTCCCAAAATCAACCCAAAGATGCACATGGCAGTTAATAACTCAACCAATAAGGTTTGGAAAAGTGGTAAGGTAATTTTAAATTATTATAATATTCTTTTTACCTTGAATTACCCTATTTACCTTTAACCGTGGTAATTAAAAGTCAAAAGTTACTATTCAAGAAAAATTATTTTCATCTTAATGAACCAAATTTTACTTCTTGATTATAACCTTGTTTGTTGGGTTTTTGAAATTCAATTCGAAAAAGTGGTAAAATTTTATTTAAATGAAAAAGTTATTTTTGTAACTACCACTAAGTGGTTTCAGTATTCATCAAATATTGATGTTTTTTCAGAAAAATACCAAAAATTAAGCCAAATCTATACTTGATATAAATAATTCAAAAATAATGTTTATTTTTCCAAATAGAAATCATAAAAGGGTCATTAATTACTTTTAAAATTAATTCCCATTGTTAAAACAAATAGCATGTTTTAAGAAACAATAACTATCAAAAGATTGATACTTGTTTATGTCCAATTTTAAAGAGAAATTAATTCCAATGAACAAAATTGGATTAAATGGTAAAAATATATTCTAATTACCCTTTAAAAACAATTAAAAAGATAATCTAAAAATATAAAAAATCTAGATTAAAAGGCACTTTTGAATTAAAATACAATATTTTTCACTATTCATTAAAAATGTACTTTATCAGTCTAATACCAAAAAATTACCCAATGTAAAATTTGATGTCCCCATTCTAAAGAAGGATTTTATTTTTTCAATTATAATTTATTAAAGTGATCAAAACTATATTTAAATAGGGTTCTCCATTAAAAGGAGGTAAATCGGCCTTTTAATGTAAATTATGCTTAAAATTAGATTCATTCACATTTGAAGCCTCTAACATTTATTGGATAAATGTAAATACATTTAACAAACATGTATAATCATATTGTATTTCTTTTCATTAATTACCTCCAAAAAAACGGCTAGGATTTAACTACCATTTAAAATAATATTATTATATTATTAGCGTGCAACGTAATATTCCAAAGAAACTCATTGTTGCGTATCGGGTACTCTATCGAACATAGAAAAACCATTAAAGTGAAATTAATATTTAATTCAAAAATATTAATAAATATGTAAATATCTTATTCTTCATTTACCTGGTATATTACAAGACCATCAATGAATAGAACATTAGAAATTAAAATCGAGTTAGTGTTATCGATTTGGACGAGTCCAATAATTTTCCTTTTTTCATTATCACCAAAAAAGAAATTCCCACCTTCAATATTTATTAGGTTATTGAACCTATAGTATTTCCATTTAATGTGTCTTGAACCCACACTGTCCATGTCCCATAAGATCTTACATTAAGTCTTCAAGAAACTCTCCTACAAAAATATTTTATTAAAGAAAAGGCATTGGTTCCCATATTTTAATGGTTCCATTAATATTATTATATAAATCATTATAAACCCAAATTTTTATCATGGGTTTCCTATAACAAGTTTTTATTATTATATAAAAATAATAATTATTAGGTTTAAAAGAACAAGAAGCAGAAAAAGATATTCCAAGACTTGAACATGTAGAATGTTTCTCTAATATGGGCATAATACCCGATTTTCTATATTTGGATACAGAATTGGGTTTAACAAACTTTCATTCTCAATGTTTGTTACCAATGCCAATAGTATATTTATGAAGAAACTTTTTTCCCACATTTTTAACTAAGGTGCCTTTACTATTTTTAAATCATTCTAAATACATCATTTTTTCTCATTTGAATGTTTAAGATCTATATTCTGATTGAGAAAATGAGAATTCTTCTCCTTTTCTATAGTGACTTCATATTTAACATCAAAAAAATCTTTATACTATTTCTTAAGAGATTTATATTAATCATTCAACTCATTTCATCTATCCTCAAGTATTTTTTAATATTCAAACTATTCTTAATTGTTCATATTTTTAAAATATTCATATTCAGATTCATCTCGAGAATAATAAGAATTATGTGTTGGAGATACTAATGTTACCCTTTTTAATAGTCACCATTTCCATCATAAGATGATTCGTATTAACTGGATACATACTCATTTTCCCTCTAGGAATCCTTTAATTAATTCATTTACAATTTATCTTTATCCTCGTATTTCTTCATGTACGTCAGTATTGGAAAACAATCCATCACATGTCATTTTCTGTTGTATTCATAGTAGACTATCTCCTTTGTATTCTCACTTCTATTCCAATCCTTTTTCCAATTGCCAATATTTTTATATTTCCCAAGGTAGCTTGGATTTATAAACAACTTATACTTTCTAAAAAAATCCAATAAATCTTATGAATAACAAATCTATTTCCTCATCACTATCATTTGTTGTATTCTCATTACTAGAACATTCAGCAGTAACTTAAATTTTCCCTTTTTTGCTTGGATTCAAGGGTTTTTATAGTCATTGAATTCCTTATATGTCCATCTTTATCTTCAATGATAACCTTCCACTCTTTCTAATACATCATAAGTTTTCAAATATTCTCTTTTATAGATAGTGAATCGATTTTAGATAATTCATTAATTGATAATGAGGTTCATTCGTGCCTTTCTAGAAGAAATCTCAAGATTCACATGATCTGTTCTTTCATAATTATTGTCTTTCCATGTGAGATAATTGTATTTACAATCTCATTGAACCTGAGGTACATGTCAGAGATAGGATTGTTAAGAATAATATTGAAATTTAATTTTAAATTGTACATGTATTAATCGTCATTTCCATAACATTAGTGGTTCATTCATGTTAAACAACTAAGGTATCCCAAATTTTAAAAGTTGTTTCAAATGACGAAATCCTATTATCTTCCACACCACCAATATAACAATATAAGGAATTAATAGATTTGGAATAATTATTATATTCAGTCATAGATTCCACATTCCACATGTTTCTAGTAGTAGCAAGAATCTTATACTCAATAAATATAGATGAACATATTTCAAAACCCAAGATTTCTAAATGCATTTTCATTTCAATTTTCTATTGGGAATAAATTTTTCCATTGAAATATAGAGTTATATTGGTAGTAGCTCATTTTTATCTATTATACTTGTTAAATAATAATAAAATTATTAAAGACCAAAAAGTTTTGAACTGAGAGAAATTTTGAAATTATTGAAACATAATTCAAATAACTGTTAAAATGATTTGAAAAACATAAAAAACATTGAAACTCAAAATTAATAATTTTTGGATATCAATTTTTGGTCATAGTAGGACACTTGAGAATGGTGTGAATTGAGTTTTTATACAAATTTCGATGAAAAAATTATTTATATTTTTGGCCAATATGAAATAAAAAATGGATTAGTTAACAAATGTAGCAGATTTTTAAAAGATTTTATCTTTTAAAATATTTATGAAAGAGTTATTAGTTTTTAGTTGAAATAATAAGAAATAATTTTTTATCTTTTTAAATCAATTTAGTAAACCAATTTTTATTATAAAAACTATCTAAGATTAAATATCAAAGTAAATGAAATTTTTTTATCTGTGAATACATAAAATTTGGAAAATAGAACTTTGAATGGCACAACCGAAATAACAATAAGGGGATCAGTCTCAAGATGAGACTTAGTACCCTAAACATGGTGATTACCCACTACCAAGAAGTTTATAAAAATTAACAATGATCCAAACCTAGATCAGGGTAAAAAATAGTATACACAACTTTCCAGGCCAACTATACCCCTTCTATAGTTTTAATGGTTGTGATAAAACCAATGGTCCACATAGGGACCTCTTCCACTATTATATGTTGGAGTGTAAGGTGAGAAAGGATAGTTTGTGATGATATGAATGTATCTTCCATATTTTCATAGGATTCAGTGTGTGTTCATAAAATAGAGAGACACGCAATACTTGTTATGTAAAAAACAGTACACAATTTGAGAAAAAATAATGAGAAAAGTGTTATAATAATCTATGTGATTGGAAAAGCAGTGTTTAACTCTTCAGATTTTTCTTGAGGTGAATCTTGAGTAAACTTCCCAAAACAGACAACAAAACATAGTCTCATGAGAGCATATGTGCTCATTTTCCTATGAGGTATATGGTTTTCCCAATATTCTCTTCTATATTAATAGTTTTTTTCTGAAAAGTGTTATTTGGTTTGATTTCTCACCAGTGTATAATTTTTTCCAGAGTTAGAAGTTCTCGTGTTTTTCTCATAGACATGACATTTCATCATGGGATCAATACCAACTTATATATCTTTGATCTGGTATTTTGTTTATACCCTATATCCAATAAGAAGAATGTTCTCCATTGGGTGTGGGCACCTCATACTTCTTACTATAGTCTGAAATCGATTTAAATGTTGTCTGCAAATGACAAAAAATCATTAATATAATTATCAGTACTATGTTTCAGAAATAAGACCATTAGAAGGAAATTCAAATTTTAATGACAAGTGAAGAATTAATGATGTCTCTGAATTATGACTCTTGATATGTGTCTCTGATCAATGTCCTAGAATGGTGTATTAGGAAAGATCTCTCATTCTTAATTCGTTATGAAATCATGACTGGTGAGCCAAGTATTGGGGACCTAGGATCGATGAGTCTCTCTGACGGTAGGTTGACATGACAGTGACTCGTCTAATTGTATCTCAAACTTTGCTAAAATTCTGGATTGAGTCTATCAGATACTAAATGAATCAAAGACTCAATGGATAGTTATATACCCTAATGGTAACTCAATAATAATCATATCTCATAATTAGATGATTTCTAACCATTAGTGATATTTCGAATAGCGATTCTCCCTTAATGGTGTCGTATCCTTATTAGTAACAGTAACTCCACCATAACGGTAACTCATATATAGATATATTTTCCAACGTATTTTATTAAAAAAATATTAAAAAACATATTAAGGTTGTACATAAACGTAGTTAAACACTAATTGACATTACTTAAGTTGGTAAATCATTATTTAGCATGATTTGTGAGCATTGAAAATAGGAGAGGAAAAATTTCCTAATAACTTAATTTTTCTTGAATTGATGTTATTCTAAATCATCAATAATTTATGAATTTGAGACCCTCATCTCATCCTTATTCAATAAATAGTTTTTTATTGATGACCTGAATCACCCCTATCAAATATTTACAATTTTCCACCTTGTATGTATCTATAATTTCACTAATTTTCTCCTATATAGATACATAATTATATTTTAATCCACATGAATGTACATCTAATTCTATATTTTCTAATGGATGTTTTACGAATTCTTATCACAATGTGGGATTTCAACATAAGAAATATTTAACAATATACTACAAATATTT
The DNA here is from genome assembly GCA_963277665.1 of Viscum album. Taxonomy (NCBI): domain Eukaryota; kingdom Viridiplantae; phylum Streptophyta; class Magnoliopsida; order Santalales; family Viscaceae; genus Viscum; species Viscum album. Next base: position 712,918,848 of record OY728162.1, read on the forward strand.
AGATTAAATTGTAACGATGTAATTAATTTAATCATGGTTGAATATAAAGCCCTTAAACTATAAAGTAAGAACATTGTTTTTGGTAGAGTGTATGACTGACAACACCAATCATGTGAGGGAATATAATATCAAGATAGTTTTAAATATTATTTTTATTTTAAATAATATCAATCTATGAAATATATTTCAATTCATGAAATAATTATTTCACTTTATTTACACGCAACAAAGACTTTGTTCGACCACTTACGTTACACATTTGACCGAGTTATATAGAGAAACAAAATAATATTATTTAATATAATATGATATAACATTGAAGTTAAATTTTTGATTTCCAATCGGTTTTCCAAAATAATGAAAATCTGAGGTGTACACAAATATAAAATGTATTTATTTGTTACAAATTAATTGGAAATAAAATTACGAACTAATTCAATAAAAAAAGTTTTTATAGAAACCTATTTTTTTCCCCAGAATGTTTTTTTATCCTAATAAATTAAATTAATTGCAATTAGTGAGTGATATTATTGTAATAAAATTATATATATATATATATATATATATTAGATATTGAATCAAATATTGGTTACATTCATCAAATAGAATAGATAAACATACGATAAAAACCAATATTTCTCACAAAAATTGATATTTTTTCTAAAGGCACTTTTAACACCTTTTTCTAAAACCCTGATCATAGTATCCCGTAATTTGTGCATAATTATAATACATTGTCATGATCATAAGAAATAAAATCCTAAAGGACATATCATTTATGAAAAAATGTATAAACTAGATAAAAACATAGGTTTTACATTACATCATGAAATCAAAAACAATATACTATATTCTTTGAAAACACTTATATCTCTTCAAATATTCATATAGGTTATTCATAACATAATTATTCGCATCTTGGGTAAGAAATGAAACATATTAAATCGGTGATCGTAGATGCTTAGAAATGATAAACAATATAGTAGAAGTTATAATAAATAAGCTTAAACTCTTAAGGCCTCAGATAAAATTTATTCACAAGCATTTTGAACAAAATAATTAACATTATATGGAAATAATAAATAAAATAATTCAATTTAAAAATTCATATGAATATTAATCTATTCTAACAAATCCCATGTAATGTCAATAACTAATCTCATAACAAGGAAATTCATAATTCTAGATATCATAATCATTCTGTCAATGCCTAGTTCTAAGATCACACATAACCATGCCATGATGGAATATTTCCAAGACAATTGTTTTCCTCAAGTTTCCTACTGATGAATCAAGGGGCCATAGAGGACCCCATCCATCACTTACTATGTCCAAAGAAGTCCACTTATCAATGGGGATAAATTAACAAAAACATTTATATTAAAAATAGCATCTGAAATGTTAATAAATTAACCATAATCCATAAATGGTATCAAAATAGAACATTTATATTCAAATATATCAGAAACCCTTTAATTCTAGATTGAATATTATATTATAATAAATCAACATCAATTAAGCATAAAATCCAATAAAATATGTTGACAAAGATGAAAAGAATCTAATAAATTTGTAAGAACTCTTTGAGGGAAATATCCCTTTTTTCATTATATTTATTTAAAATTCATGTAATTATAAAAGAAAATTATTTTTATTAAAGTAAAATTGTAATATTTTATGGGTTGTTTCAAAATGGTAAGGTTTCATAATATAAGAAAATTGCTGCTCACACCGTCTATGTTAAAAAAACATTCAATCATTAATTTGTCAAAATAGGTCAAAAAGTGCCTTGTTTGGTAAATGATAGAAATATTACTTTAAAATTGTTCTAAAAAGATTAAAACATGTGTAAAATTAATTTTAAAAATTTTATATAATATATTGAAATATCTTTTAAGAATCATGGACATGGATGATAATGATGTCCCAATGGATACTTGCGTATAAATAACCTTAGATAATATTGAGATTATGAAACTAACCCTTACCTTGTACATTCCTTTATAATAGTTTGTGTTAACCACCTATATAATTGTTAAAGTATATTATTAAATTAAACCAGAATGATATCCAAATTTATGATATCATATATGATCCTCTTATAACATTTTGTTAATAATATTTGAGTATTACCATTGTTTCTCTAGTTAACTACTTCATTTTCCTAGGTATGTTTTGTTGTGTAAGTAATGATTTTTATGAAAAGGATGTATTTTATTAATATAAAGAATGATATAATTTTATAATTATTGTTTACTCATCCTATAAATTTTATAATAAATAATGAATGGATAATGTGGAGAATGAATTTCACCTCTTTGTGGAGATGGTAGGTCATACATACGCATCAACGACAATGTCATTCCACTATAGGTTTTGTGTTAAGAAATTTCAGGGTATATTAATTTTATATAGTCATTATAATTTTATAATAATTATTTATATCCATTATTATAATCTTTATAACCTTCCAAATAAATTAGTATTGAATAACAAATTATACCATGACATGGAGATGGTAAGTCATATGTACACAATTATGGGGATATTATTATTCATAGGATGGATAAAATAAGGAATATGGTTTTCATAAAATCATAATAAAATATCATAATTTAGAAGATACTACATATATTAATTTATTATAGAAGAAACAAAGGAGAAAGATATAGAGGGAAAAAAGTAATTGTTTGGAGTTTGTAAAAACAATTACCTCTTCTTTTAGTGTCCTCTTATTATTTTCAAAAAATTACTCAATAGAATATATTTATCCATAAATTATATACTCAAGGATGAATTTAAGGAATATGGAGGGATAATTGGGGAGGTTTTGGCTAAGTCAAAGGGTTTTAGAGGAGTGAATAAATGAGAAGGATAGGTTTGCTTTTATAAGAGAGGGTAGGGGGACTTATGAAAACAGTGAAACTATTAAATTATTATAAATTCATTTTAGGTTTAAAATAGCTCAAAAGTTTTTTATTTAAATAATAATATTATTTTGGCTCTTAATACTCTCTAAAAATTATTTTTATACAAGTTTAAGTCACCAAATAATCTTTACCATTTGGAATTAACACTTACTTAAATAGTTTTACCCTCACTCGGTTTAATTAGATTTTGATATTGCAGGGTTAATATAGTTACCATTAAATAACAAAAAAACACCAATTAGATAATTAATGAAATCTTTAACAATATCCATGTTTGGTGTCTGATCTTGTGTTTTTTATGAATTTTAAATCCTTTAACAAAATATTATTTATTTTACGGGATCATTTATGTCAATTTTGATTCTATTCAATATTTTATTTTTTGAAAATATCAAACCATCATTATAACTTTGAACTAATACTTCCAATATGTCACTAACATGTCTACATTGTCTAAAAAATTAGTTCATTTCATTAATTAAGTCACATTATATTTTTTTAATTTTTTTTAATATTATTTAATTGATTTATCCTTTAATAATTAAATTACTGCATCATTATTGTGTCATCATGTTTTATTTTTATTTCAAAAAATTATAAATATATAAAAATTATGTAGATAAAAAATTAATACTTATAAATACTATTTATATTCTACCATATTACATATATATCCTCATATTAAAAAGGATATATTTATTATAATTTGAATATTCTATTTTTATCTATTCTATACATAAAATATATTAAATGTACTGATCTAACAGTATAGGCATAAAAATGATCATGTTTTCTACCAAAGGTTTATTTTTTTCTAAAAAATCTTATCCAGTGAAATTAGGAGAAGTTTTAGGGTAATATTATATTATAATAATATTATTTTTACATTTATTTATAGTAATTAATGTTAACTTTGGAAAATAAAATCCAAAAGTAATCAGAAAAAATTATTTTGATCCAATTAGAAAAAAAAATATTCATACTGATTACAACCATCTATGTCAATTTTTTGAAATTTTACTCACAAAAGCGGTAAAATTATGATTAATGCAAATCTCATAGATGTGGCTAGAAGGAGGGTAAACGAGATGTTTAAAAGATCAATATATTTTTATACATAATTCTATTATAAAATTGTCACCTGAACTAAATTTTATTAATATATGTATTATATAACAATTTTTATTTTCATATCAATTTACATTAAAATAATTATTTAGAAGAAAAATTTGGGTTTTTTACAACAATGACATATTTTTAACTATTCATCAAAAATTGAAACTTTTCATTAAAATAAAAAAATCTATATAAACTAAATTCGATGATCCAAATTTGAAAATATTTATTATTTTGAAAATTTAAATTTATAAATTTAAAAAATTTGTTAATACTATTCATAAACACTTTTTTAATTGCTACTTTGATAGGTCATGGTGCACTATAACTCGGGGTTACATGTAGTAGAATCTATTGAATTTTTTTAATAGATGCATACTGTGGAATCTGGGGGTGTTACATTCTTCCCCTGTTCAAAACGTTTCATCCCCAAATTTTTTATAATATCACTTCATAAAGTGATTTGGATGGTTCTTTATCAAATGTTCTTTAGGTTATGATGTCACGTAATCTATTTTATGGTTTCTCCAAGGAATCTTTTCTTGATGACTCGTCCTATTTCTCAACACTTATTCTATACTATCAAAAATATTCATTGGATCTTCACAATAAGATAGATCAGGTTCCTATTGAATTTCTTTGTATACGAGTAAATGTGTTTGGTCATGCATAAATTTATTTAACATTGTAACGTGGAACACATTATGAACATTTTAGATACATGTCATCATTTCCAAATGGTAAGCTACAGCTCCAATTAGTTCGAGAATATGAAAATGTTTGAAATACATGTGATTTAATTTACACTACTTACAAAAACATATAACACCCTTCCCTATAGATACTATCATGAAAACCTGATCTCCTATATGAAACCCCGAATCCATCCATTGGTAATCGACATAGATCATTTGACAACATTAAGATATATTGATATGGGTTTGAATAATGATCACATTTTCCATTGTTTCCTTTACAAGTTATAGACCCATGAGTTTTCTTTCACCAAAAGGATTGCAAAAAATTGGCCTACGATATATCTTTCCATATAACTCTTTAGGTGGTTCCATCTGAATACATGAATCAAAGCTAAAATTATATGAAAATTCTACTAGAGATAAATATTTATTACACATTCCTTGAAATTCAAGTGAGGAAGATCTAAATATGTCTTCTAATGTGTGAATGGGTCGTTCTAATTGTCCATCAGTTTGAGGGTGGTTGGTAGTTCTCAAATGAAGCTCGATATCTTGGCCCTTCTAAAGACAATTTCAGAATAAGGATGTAAAACTAGGATCATGGTTAGAAGCAATCAATAGTTGTACACCATGACGACTTATAACTTCATTAATATAATGTCTTGATAAATGTTCATGTGGTAAATTTTCTCTTACATTATGAAAATGTGCAAATTTGGTAAGATGATCAACAATAACCCATATTGCACCATTTTTTCTATGAGTCTTGGGTATCACTAAGACAATGTACATACTAATATCATCATATTTCCACATTGGTATAGGAAGAGGTTGCATGACTCCTCTAGGATTTCATCTCCCATCATTCACCTATTGAATAGAAAACTTCTCGACACATAATGAGAAATATCCCTCTTCAGGATGTCCCAAAAAACATGATCTTTCAAATTGTAATACATTTTAGTGCTACCAGGGTGTATAGAGAAATTGGAATTATAAAGGTCATCCAATAATTACATTTTTAGATCTGTTATAGGAGGAACAAAAATCCCCTTCCAAAATTTCAAAATATGAAATTCAAATATGATGTTAACCAGTTACCCATCATTCATAGCATTAATTTTCATTAGAAACTCTTAATTATAAGACTAAGAAATTTTTACTCTTTACAATGAATATGGTTTCGAATCCATTTGAAAAAGAAGCAATTATTCACCTTCCATGATAATTATTATATTATTCATTACTAGATCCATGAACATATGATCATTTTAAACTATAATTTTGATCAGAACACCATGGTGCTTCCTAATTAAAGTAGCTTCCACTTTGGCCCCTTCCCTAGGTGGTTGTATATTATGAAATCATAATCATTGAGTAGCTCAATACATATCCATTGTCTCATGTTTATTTTTTTATATGAGAAAATATATTCCAAACTATTTTGATCAGTATATATCACGCATCTTTCACTATACATATAGTTCCTTCATATATTCAGTGTAATGATTATTGCTGAAAAATAAATATCACTTGTTGAGAAGTTTTTTTCATGGATATTTGACTTCATTGACTCATATGAAATAACACTATCACTATGATTAAGAACACAACCATTTCCTTCCTTGATGCATCACTATAAAACAGAAAACTTTTATTCCCATGTGGTAAATTCAAGATAGGATCATGGACTATCCTTCTATTCAATATTATCATAACATTCTTCACACTCTTTTTGTCCAAACGAATTTAACCCATTTACATGTGATCCTAGTTAACAAATTTTCCAATGGGGATAAATTATGGATGAAATAATGATAGAAATATTCAAAATCAATAAAACTATAGACCTCATTTATACTTGTTGATTCTGTCCATTCTTGGACTACCTTGTTGAGCAATGTATTGTTTTCAAACAAATCAAAATAATGTTTTTTAAAGGGGGAGATTATTTTAAATAATACTCTGTCTCTTTATGATGATTTTGATGCTCACAAATACCCTTAATTATTTACTAATTATTTCGTTGAGTATTTTGCAGGAATTTATTTTATATAACGAGATTTTATACTTCATTTATTCCGATATCAATTTTAGCGTATTCTGGAATCACTGTAGCGCGAGATCAATTTTAGCGCGTACTGGAATCACTGTTCATACCCTACGTTGATGAACGTAACGTATGGATGAAAAGTTTACTTTTTATGTTATTTTGAAACGTATGGTTAATGAACCTTACGTTGTTGAAAAGTATGGAAGAAGAACATTACGTTTGGAAGGAACCTTACGTTTTCGTTGTTGGACAAGTATGGAAGAGAAACCATACGTTAGTTTTCAGTGTTGAGTTTGTTTCTCAAAAGTATGGATCATCAACCTTACTTTTATAATCAACCGTACGTTCTTTGGAGAGTTGAAGCAAGACAAAGTATGGATGATCAACCCTACGTTTGAATGCTGAAGAGAAAGTATGTATGTTCAACCTTACGTTCTGAACCTTATGTTTGGAGCCACGTCATCAACCCTACGTTTGGCGTCGGGATATTTTTGACAGACGATATTTCCTTTTGAATTAGTCAATCAAGCGGATTATTAGGCGGATTTCGAGTCGATTCTTAAGTACGACTTTGACTGAATCAGAGACGGTTTACAACGGATTAATGATTGATTTAAACGGAGCTTTTTATGCCGATTCTTCAGGGGAGTTACAACGGCTCTGTTATTTCATTTAATATCGCGAATCTAAAGGAGATTTTCATGGATCTATTTATGCGGAAGATTTTCTCATATTTAAATATATGTTCTATCTTGGAAACTTCGGAGATATATATATGCACAGGAAAGTGTGTGAAAAGGAATTATTGATCTTTTAACAAGCAAGAAACAGAGACTGTGAAAGCGTTCTTTTCTGGTGATCGAGAAGAAGCGTAAATCCTTTTTACCGAAAGAAGATCTTGATAGCAGATTCACGTGTTCTACATCGACTACCTGTTGTGAATCTACTGCTGCTGAAGTTGTGAAGTTTCTGGTAATATCTATTGCAACTGGATCGACTCAGAACTGTTTTGATTACAGATCTTTATTTTCTGAAGACGACGATCTATCTACTGTCAATTGCATTCTGTTGCAATTGTGAAGAACAACTGGAGAAGTGTTTCTTTATCGAAACTCTTTTTATTTTTGAGTGATCAGCTTCTCGTTCTAAGCTGTGTGGGTTCGTGTTTGAACCAGGAAGGCTGTGTGTGCCTGAGTCTTGTAAAGGTGTCAACTGCCTGTACTCAGTTGTGGACAGGTCTGTGGAAACGAGGACCAGATAGTGAAAATCGCCAAGCTCGTGGATTTGAGCGTTGGTGGAGTGGACTAGGGGCCTTCTGTTCCCCGAACCACTATACATCCGTGTGTTCATGCTTTTACTTTTTCCGCTGCATATTTAATTGTGCAAAAGCATAGTGAACAGAATTTGTCCAAATTGAAGAGATTGTAATAATTTGAAAAAGACACAATTCACCCCCCTCTTGTGTATAATCTTTAGATTCAGATCCAACAATTGGTATCAGAGGAGGAGCTTCTTATTTTTAAAGTCTTATCAAGCTAGAAGTATTTAAAGATTATACAGAGTGCATCATGGCTGATATGAGAGAGGGAATGTCAATGGTCAGAGCACCTTACTTTAATGGAGATAATTATGGCTGCTGGAAATCACGTATGATTATTTATCTGAAAAATCTTGGTTACAGAGTCTATTCAAAGATTTTGACTCCCTATGAAATTCCTGAAAATCCCGATACATGGAGTGCTGCTACAGAGGCTGAGTATGACATAAATTCAAAAGCTATGAATGCAATCATCTGTGGTCTAGGACCAGACGAATTTAAAAGAGTATCTCAATGCCCGACTGCATATGAAATGTGGCAAACAATAGCTGTTGCTTATGAAGGAACAGATAATGTAAGACAGATGAGATATGCAACTGCTAAGTTAAAATTCGATACTTTCAGAATGATTGAAGGAGAGAGCATCACTCAGATGAATGGAAGATTGACAGAAATTGTCAATAATATAACAGCTCTAGGAGAACCAATCAAGCAGGCTGATCAAGCGTTGAAGGTACTGAGAGTACTTCCTACTCGATGGAATGGAATCTCTGCAGCAATCAGACAATCAACTTCTGTTAAAGATCTAACTATGAGAGAACTGATTGGTACACTGATGATGTACGAAGCTGAAATGCAAGATGAGGTAAATGAGAATAAAGTCTACATAAAAAGGGAAAATACTGCTTTGAAAGTGACTTCTCAACAAAAGGATAGAAAGATGAAGAACAAAGAAGTGAGTGCTAAATCAGAAAGCTCTGATTCTTCAAATTCGGATGAAGAACTGGCACAGCTAGCCAGAAAATTCAGAAAGTTTTATAGTAAGAAGAAAGACTTCAAGAAATCCTTTAAAAAGGATAGCAAGGAAGTGAGATGTTATGAATGCAAAAAGATGGGACATATCAGACCAGATTGCCCAAAATTGAAAGATGCAAAGAAGAAGAAATTCTTCAAAAGAGATGATTATGAGCAGAAAGACAAGAAAGCTATGAAAGCTACTTGGAGTGTTTCTGAAGACTCAAGTAATTCTTCTGAATCATGCTCAGAGAAGGAGGAAGCCAATTTAAAAGCAAATATGTGTTTCATGGCTAAAACTGATGAGGTACACTCATACTATTCCTCTGACTCAAATAATGAATCAAACTCTGAAACAAGCCTCTCAAATAAAAAACTTGCAGCTTACTGCAATATGCTTGAAGAAAGGTATGACTCATTATTTAATAAATATAAATCTATAAAGAACTTGTACAAAGCTATTTCAGATGAGAGAAATACTTTGCTAAAACAACATAAGGAATTAATTGACAAATACAATTCTGCTGAATCAAATAAAATTAATTTTGAATCAAAAATAAAAATTCTACAGGATGAAGTAGAATCTTATAAAACGGCTGCATTAATTTTTACAAAAGGAGAAAACACCTTAAATGAGATACTTGGAAAAACTGTAATTAAAAAGGAAAGGTTTGGAATTGGAAGTAAAGGAGAAAAACCTAAGTTATACAAAAATTATTTTGTTCCTAGCACTAAACAGGTTATTTGTAACTACTGTGGAACAAGAGGTCATATAGCTAAAAACTGTTTTCTAAGACAACCTCAGATATGTGGAATTAAGAAAGCTTATATTTCCAACGATCTATATGATTCAATCAATTTTAAGAAAACAAAGCAAATCTGGATACCCAGATCACTGCTTGCTAACACTCCTGGACCCAACAAAATATGGGTACCAAAGCAATTTGTTTAAATGTCTTTGCAGGTAGCAGGTCACCAAAGAAAGAAAGAAATATGGTATATGGACAGTGGCTGCTCAAGACACATGAGTGGAACTTCAGCTAATTTCTCTTCTCTTACTCGAAAGGAAGGAGGACTTGTCACCTTTGGTGACAATGCCAAAGGAAAGATTATTGGTATTGGAACAGTTGGAGATCCAGAGACAGTCTCAATCAACAAAGTACTTTATGTACAAGGGTTAAAACACAATCTGATAAGTATCTCTCAACTCTGTGATGATGGATACACTGTTGATTTTACTAACAATAGTTGTACTGTTTCTAAAGATAAACTGTTTAAGTTTAGAGCACCCAGAACTGATAATGTTTATACTTTGGATTTGTATTCCTTGTGTAAACAACAAGTAAACTGCTTAACTGCTAATATAAGTGAATCCTGGATCTGGCATAGAAGACTTGGTCATTGCAATATATATGCTTTACATAAATTATCTAAGAAACATTTAGTTTCTGATTTGCCTAGTCTCAAATTTGAAAATGACAGATTCTGTGATGCATGTCAGCTTGGCAAGCAACACAAATCATCATTCAAATCTGTTAATAAAGTTTCTACAACTAAACCTCTAGAACTTATCCATATGGATTTGTTTGGACCTTCAAGAGTAGCAAGTTTAGCTGGTAAATTATATGTTTATGTATTAGTTGATGATTATTCTAGATTTACTTGGATTTTCTTTTTGAAATTTAAAAGTGAAGCTTTTAGTTTATTTGAAGGTTTTTGTAAATCTATTCAAAATGAAAAAGGTTTTAATATAATCTCATTGAGAAGTGATCATGGTGGAGAATTTGAGAACCAGGAATTTAGTTCCTTTTGCTCAAACATGGGTATTAAACACACCTTCTCTGCTCCAAGAACACCTCAACAAAATGGGATTGTAGAAAGAAGAAATAGAACTATTCAAGAAATGGCTAGAACTATGTTAAATGAATATAGCCTACCTATATATTTCTGGGCAGAAGCTGTTAATACAGCTTGTTATATAATGAATAGAATTTTAATAAGACCTATTTTGAAAAAGACACCCTATGAACTATGGAATAACAGAAAACCTAAAGTAAATTACTTTAAAGTTTTTGGATGCAAGGTTTACATCTTGAATACCAAAGATAATCTTGGTAAATTTGATCCAAAATCTGATAAAGGTATTTTCTTAGGATATTCTGCAACCTCCAAAGCTTATAGAGTCTATAATAAAAAGTCAAGGATTGTTGAAGAATCAGTTCATGTGAAATTTGATGAATCTGATCCTTTTGAGAAAAGGATAGAACAAATAGATGAACCTGATTCTAATGAAAACATGAGACCTGAGAATTTAAAGAATGATTTTGAAAATGATATAAAAGAAATTCAGTCCAGTTCAGAAGAACATGATACTGAAGAACCTTTGAATGTAATGCCTAGACAGTCTAGAACCTCAAAAAATCACCCTTTAGAATCTGTGATAGGTGACTTAGAGACTGGTATTCAAACTAGAAGAAACTTTGGAAACATAGTTGAATTCTCTGATTTCCTATCCCAACAAGAACCTAAGACCATAGAAGAAGCCTTAGATGATGAGAGCTGGGTAATAGCAATGCAAGATGAATTGAATCAGTTCAAGAGAAATAAGGTTTGGGAATTAGTTGAAAGACCACATGATTATCCAGTAATAGGAACTAAATGGGTCTTTAGGAATAAACAGGATGATCAAGGGATAATAACTAGAAATAAAGCAAGATTAGTAGCTAAAGGATATAATCAAGAAGAAGGAATAGATTATGATGAGACCTTTGCACCTGTAGCCAGGTTAGAAGCCATTAGAATCCTTTTAGCCTATGCATCTTATATGAATTTTAAATTATTTCAGATGGATGTTAAATCTGCCTTTTTAAATGGTTATTTAATGGAGGAAGTTTATGTTGAGCAACCTCCTGGTTTTGAAAATTCTCAAAAACCAGATTCTGTTTTCAAACTTACTAAAGCTCTTTATGGCCTTAAACAAGCACCTAGAGCTTGGTATGAAAGACTAAGTTCTTTTCTTTTGAAAAATGATTTTACTGTTGGACTAGCAGATCCAACACTCTTTAAGAAAACTGTGAAAAATAATGTTTTGTTGGTACAAATTTATGTTGATGATGTAATTTTTGGATCGACCAATAAAATTCTTTGTCATGAATTTTCAGAATTAATGCAAAAAGAATTTGAAATGAGTATGATGGGAGAATTAAATTTCTTTTTGGGTCTTCAAATATTTCAAAAAGATTTTGGAAATGTTTTAAATCAATGCAAATACATTACTGATTTACTTAAGAAATTTGGGCTTGAAAACAGCAAGACATTTACAACTCCTATGTGTACTAATATAAAACTTGATTTGGATGAAACTGGAAAATCAGTGGACAACAAGTTATATAGAGGTATGATTGGTAGTTTGTTATATCTTACTGCTAGTAGACCAGATATAATGTATTCAGTATGTCTTTGTGCTCGATTTCAATCAAATCCCAAAGAATCCCACTTAACTGCTGTTAAAAGAATTTTTAGATATTTAAAAGGTACTATTTATCAATCTCTGCTTTATCCAAAAACCTCTGATTTTAATTTAATTTCATATTCAGATGCTGACTTTGGAAGCTGTAGATTAGATAGGAAGAGTACTTCAGGAACATGTCACTTTTTAGGAAAGTCTTTAGTATCATGGTCTAGTAAGAAACAACACTCAGTTGCCCTGTCAACAGCCGAGGCAGAATATGTGTCTGCAGGTAGTTGCTGTGCACAGGTGTTGTGGATGAAAAACACTCTTATGGACTTTGGATTAAATTTCAATAATACGCCTATTTTATGTGATAATACTAGTGCAATTAATATTTCAAAAAATCCTATTAGTCATTCTAGAACTAAGCACATTGATATAAGACATCACTTTTTAAGAGATCATGTGTTAAAAAAGGATATATTTTTAGAATTCGTAAATACAGAAAATCAATTAGCAGATATTTTTACTAAACCACTTCCCACGGCAAGGTTTGAATTTATTAAGGGGGAGTTAGGTTTATTTAATTTTAAATAGTTTCTTTTTAATCTTATTCTGTTTTCGAATTCTGTTTAATTTTTTGTTTCCCGCTATAAGTAATTTTATTTTGTTTTAAATAAAAGTAATGATTAGTGATTACACGGGAATCAAGGCTGTCAGAACCGTTTCACCTTCTAAACTGTTTCACCTTTTTCGGAAACCCTTTCGAAAACCTAAAACCGCACATCTGCTCCAAAACCCTTTTCTGAATCTTCAAACCCTAAACTTACGAACCTTCAGAAATCGTTGTTGAAATGGCAAAGACTAAGCGTCCAGATGAAGCCGAGAGCAGTGCTGCAAAGAAATCTAAAGTAGTTGGTCGGAAAATTCTGCAAGGTAAAGTCATCGATTTAGAATGGCTGTTTGAAACTAATTTACTGTTGAAGCAAGCGCTATCGTTTCAAAGCCTTGAGCAAGCTTTTAATAGTGAAAACTCTGAGTTTCTATATGAGGCAGAAATGCGACATTTCTTTAGAACTGTTCAGTTTAGCCTTGGAGATACGGAGGACCGTTTGTTGGCTCAAATAGAGGATAAGGACTTTTCCATATCATCTGTAGAGATAAGTCAAATTCTTAACTGCCCTCATGAAGGAGTTTTTCATTTCGATTTACGGAATATTGGAGATTCTGTACATAAGTCTGAAGACATTATGTCTTTTCTGTTTGGAACCAAAGTGATAAAGAAGATGTTTATTAAAGATTTGGAACCTGATCAGAAAATCTTGGTAAAGTTTGTTCAGACTGGTTTAGCACCAAGGATGGCTGAGATGGAGAAAATTCTGTACCCTGACATGTACATAATGTATCTTCTGATGTGTGATATTAAGTTTAATTTTCCTCGATTTATGATAAGATATCTGAGATACTGCTGTCAGAGTGAAGCAAGAATGACCTTTTTCCCTTATGGAAGGTTCATTTCTTTGTTGTTGTTTAAAAGAGGTATGATCAGATTGGTCGATGCTGGGGTGAAATGTCACCACAGTAATGTTTTTAATGCTGGGACTTTGAGGAAAGTCGGATACTTCTGGAGCACAATTAAAGGAAAACTCTTACCTGTTGGAGCTGAGGAAGACTCGGAGAGTGCTCAGGCTCAACCTGCTAAGTCCAAGGAGGGACAAGCAGAATCAAGGGTTAGTACAGTGGCAAGGAGAATTCGCTTTGAGATGGAGGAAGTTGAGGAAGAGAGAAGTCAAGAAGGACTTCAATCTAGAAGGAAGAGGTCAATTGATGAAGAAATTATCTCTCCTGTCTTGAAATCTTCTGAACCTGTAATTTCTTATTCATTTGTGAGAGAAGCTGTTGTGGAGAGGACTGCACCGATAGAGGAACCAGTAGCTCAACCGGAAATTCAGCTAGAACCTCAAACTGCTGCTGTGGCTGTTGAAGAAGCAATTCCACTAGAACAACTTATGGAGGCAGTGCCTGGTGAAGAAGTGGCCCGACCTCAAGAAGTTCATGAAGATATTGTTCTTGATCATTCAGTAGAAGTCAGAGAGACTACTGTTCGTGATGAACATACTTCTGAAGCTAATACAGAAGTACTTCAGGAAGAATTTTCAGTGGAAGAATTTCAGGCTTCAAAAGCTAGTTCAGTGGATCAACCTTATCAGGACAAGGACAAAGAACAATCAGATGCAGATTCTTTACCACTTGCCTTACCTCATCAACCTATTTCTGAACATGAGAATAGAGCACAGGGTGTCCCTGATTTGAGAAAAGAAGAAGTTGTTGAGTTATACAAGCGTATCTCTCAGTTGGAATTTGAGAATGATAGTCTCAGAAATTCTCTGAACTTAGAGCAATTGAAGTTTCAGAAGCTGAAAGAATGTACTGTTTCAAGACAGGAAGTAGATTTGTTTAAAACTGATATGTTGCATGCTGTTGATCAGTTGAAATCAGAGATGGTAATGAAAAATGATTTGGCTGAGATGAAGATTTACATGGAGAATAAATTTGAATCTGTTGCAAATAGTGCTGTGAGTGGATCAGGTTCTTCACCTGATTTGATTCGAAGATTTCAAGCAATTACTGGAGCACTGAGCAATATGAGTGACAGATTACACGATCTTCAGTGTAATAGTGCCCCTTTGTCAGTTTTGCTGGATAATCAGAAATTTTTAGTGGATCAGTTGACATCTGGAGAGCAACCGATTAGGATTCTTTTGAATCAGTTATCCGAGAAGCTGACTCTTTTTGTTGAAAAAGAAGAAAGAATGCATGAGTTTTTCAGAGTTAATTTGATTGAAGATATTCATATGACTCAAGAGAACAGAGATCTTATCATCAAGTTAGGAGATGGGATGATGAAGAGGCTTCGAGAACAGTTTACAGAGATCAAGATCGCAATTCAAAGGAGATAGATACCTTTTTCCCTGTCTTATCCCTAAACCTTGATTCCTCTGTATATCACTGTCGTAGCTTGTGAATAAAAATTCTTTTCTTATCTTTTTTGTTTTATTATTTATTGATTTATGATTAAGTTAGCCAGTATAAGAAATTCACTTATTCATACCCAGTTAATTATAGCATTTACTTATAGTTCAGTGCAATATTGAATGTGTTCAAATCCGTAATTTTTCATTCTTTTTGATATCACAAAAAGGGGGAGAATTTGGATAAACACAACATTTAAATTCATTCGTTTCCTATGAAGAAATTTGGATATATAGGAGCATTTGGATATATACGACATTTATCTTTTATCTATTTGAAAATTTATTTTTATGGGGGAGTTATGGGGGAGAAATTTTATAGTTAAATATTGTTTTTAATCCTTTCAAAATTCTAAAATTTTATAAAACTTTTTTTAATAAAGATTGCAATTAAATTTGTTCTATTATTTTATGGGTTTTGTGATCATCAAAAAGGGGGAGATTGTTGAGCAATGTATTGTTTTCAAACAAATCAAAATAAGGTTTTTTAAAGGGGGAGATTATTTTAAATAATACTCTGTCTCTTTATGATGATTTTGATGCTCACAAATACCCTTAATTATTTACTAATTATTTCGTTGAGTATTTTGCAGGAATTTATTTTATATAACGAGATTTTATACTTCATTTATTCCGAGATCAATTTTAGCGTATTCTGGAATCACTGTAGCGCGAGATCAATTTTAGCGCGTACTGGAATCACTGTTCATACCCTACGTTGATGAACGTAACGTATGGATGAAAAGTTTACTTTTTATGTTATTTTGAAACGTATGGTTAATGAACCTTACGTTGTTGAAAAGTATGGAAGAAGAACATTACGTTTGGAAGGAACCTTACGTTTTCGTTGTTGGACAAGTATGGAAGAGAAACCATACGTTAGTTTTCAGTGTTGAGTTTTTTTCTCAAAAGTATGGATCATCAACCTTACTTTTATAATCAACCGTACGTTCTTTGGAGAGTTGAAGCAAGACAAAGTATGGATGATCAACCCTACGTTTGAATGCTGAAGAGAAAGTATGTATGTTCAACCTTACGTTCTGAACCTTATGTTTGGAGCCACGTCATCAACCCTACGTTTGGCGTCGGGATATTTTTGACAGACGATATTTCCTTTTGAATTAGTCAATCAAGCGGATTATTAGGCGGATTTCGAGTCGATTCTTAAGTACGACTTTGACTGAATCAGAGACGGTTTACAACGGATTAATGATTGATTTAAACGGAGCTTTTTATGCCGATTCTTCAGGGGAGTTACAACGGCTCTGTTATTTCATTTAATATCGCGAATCTAAAGGAGATTTTCATGGATCTATTTATGCGGAAGATTTTCTCATATTTAAATATATGTTCTATCTTGGAAACTTCGGAGATATATATATGCACAGGAAAGTGTGTGAAAAGGAATTATTGATCTTTTAACAAGCAAGAAACAGAGACTGTGAAAGCGTTCTTTTCTGGTGATCGAGAAGAAGCGTAAATCCTTTTTACCGAAAGAAGATCTTGATAGCAGATTCACGTGTTCTACATCGACTACCTGTTGTGAATCTACTGCTGCTGAAGTTGTGAAGTTTCTGGTAATATCTATTGCAACTGGATCGACTCAGAACTGTTTTGATTACAGATCTTTATTTTCTGAAGACGACGATCTATCTACTGTCAATTGCATTCTGTTGCAATTGTGAAGAACAACTGGAGAAGTGTTTCTTTATCGAAACTCTTTTTATTTTTGAGTGATCAGCTTCTCGTTCTAAGCTGTGTGGGTTCGTGTTTGAACCAGGAAGGCTGTGTGTGCCTGAGTCTTGTAAAGGTGTCAACTGCCTGTACTCAGTTGTGGACAGGTCTGTGGAAACGAGGACCAGATAGTGAAAATCGCCAAGCTCGTGGATTTGAGCGTTGGTGGAGTGGACTAGGGGCCTTCTGTTCCCCGAACCACTATACATCCGTGTGTTCATGCTTTTACTTTTTCCGCTGCATATTTAATCGTGCAAAAGCATAGTGAACAGAATTTGTCCAAATTGAAGAGATTGTAATAATTTGAAAAAGACACAATTCACCCCCCTCTTGTGTATAATCTTTAGATTCAGATCCAACATACCTTTGTCATTGTAGGATCAATAGATATTCCATTGTTGGAGGTCATATGGATGAGAAAAATATATTTTCTAAAGCCATAATTCACACCTGCTAAACATTCCATATAAATTATTTCATCTAAGAGTATTCATAGAAATTATCAAGTGGTTCTCATGGTCTTCATATCATTTTGGAATATACCATGATATCATCAATAAATACAATGAAAAAATCATCTATATTTTTTTGAACACTCTATTCACTAGATCCCTGAAGATCGAGGATGCATCAGTTAGTCCTAATTGCATTTCCGTAAACTCATAATTACCATACATATTGTTGAATATAGTCTTTAGAATATCATCCTTCTTCTAAAAAAATTTCGATATCATGGAGAAAGGTCAATCATTGAAAATTAGTGAGCTCTATGAAGTTAGTCAAACAAATCATCAGTCTAAGGAAGAGGATACATGTTCTTTTTTGTAATAGCATTTATTTCTCTATATTCAATGCACAGTCTAGTGGATCTACAATTATTCTTATCAAAAATAATTGGGGATCCAAATAGAGAAACACCATGATGAATAATTCCCCTATTACAAAACTCCTCTGGTATTTTCATCTGCTCTACTAAATCCATAATTGACATTCTATAATGTGTTTTTGATATTGGCCTTGCTTCAAGGATTAAATCAATATAAAAATTTACCTCATGATCCTAAAAATGTCGAGTTAAATCCTTTAGAAACACATCAATGCATTCCCTTACGACAATTACATTCTCAATTTAGTGATTAGTATTTTTTAACTTCTCTTTTTTTTCAAATAATTTTATTTTGAAGAGCTATCTGTGGTGTATCTAGATAAGAATCAAATGATGATGTTTCTACTCTAACAATAATTTATTGTACATTTTCCTCATAAATTGAGACTTACTTTTATTGAAATAAATTTTCATATCATATTTGGATATCCAGTCCATAGAAAAGATTCTATCCATGTTAACCAAATGTACGATGATAAAGTTGGTAAATAAAACAAATTTATATGCCATAATGGAAACTAACTAACACAATTTTTTGCAATGAGACATCCCTTAGTGGGTTTGACAGACAACTCCCTTGTTAATGTGAATTGGAAATATCTATTTTTAAGGGAAACCGGTACAGTATAAAGGAATGTGAGGATTCATAATCAAATAATGATTTTTTTAAATTTGAGGAAGTGATTAATGTACCTACCAATACATCATTATGAATGTCAATGACAATATTTGTACTCGCACAAGCTTGGCCTCACTCCCATTTCCTTTTTTCGGGAAATATTTACGGTGATTTACATAATGTTTGGAATCTTTAGAATTATAGAACTGAATGTTGGTTTTTTCTTTCTTTACCATGTAATTGGGATCTTGGTGTCCTTTTTTCCACACTTTTATCATACTACCATCCCACTTAGTAATGTACCAAGGTGTTTCATCCCACACTTACTGTAGGGTCGAAATTCAAATATTCCATTATTCCCCTTATTTACTTTTGTAGTGTATTCAACGGTGCTATTTTTTAATTGTTTTACCATAAATTCATAAGACATAGAGAATTTATTTTCTATCATGATAGCACATAAGACTATATATTCGTTATATGTGAAAGATTATGATATAAATTTTCATCAGATGAATGATGTTTACCCATAAAATACTCGATGGATCATACTTCCTAGGTTACCTATGTAGTCTGTAACATTCCTTGTTATCCTTGGGAAGTTAGCTTTGTACTTTACAACATTCTCATCCTCCTACCTCAGACTTAAAAATTTCCTCTCCATATCATCTCATAGATCATGAGTAATGTATTTTTATAGGAAGACAAATCTAAATTCACTCAATAACATATTTTATACCAATTCACCCTCCTTCATGTTTTTAATTAATGAACAACATTGATAAATATATCCTCATAGACAATAGACATCCATGAAAATTTTTTCCCTTTTATTACCCCCAAAGAAAGACATATTTTTTATAAGGAATTTATACAGTGCTGAGATAAAAATGAATTTTATGTCCCATTTAATTTTGAAGGATGTTGTCTCATGAAGCGGTCTAACATTGATCTTCCATGGTGTTAATAAGTCTACTCTATATCGGTAAGGTTATTATTCATAACCTCATTCAGTTTTCCCAATATTGTTATAATTCATTCAGAGGTAGTTTTATGCCCATCTTCACTATCATTATATTGTGTAGAAGGGTAATCCCTCCCTGGATTATGTTTATAGATAATGTTTCAATTCCCTTCACAAGGCTCCATTTCTAAAAAATGGAATACACTATATTAGACTTTGATTCATAATTCATAATTCCAAAATAGTAAAATACTTATCATTAACAAAACAATTTACTCATATCTACTCCATTATCATAAAATGGATTATTTCTCGACATATTTTTATATAAATACTTCATAATTTTTTTTAATTAAATTTTAGATTAACCTAAGCATATACCTCAAGAGTGTCAAACATAGGGAGCAGTTAGGCCCATTGTCATATATCGGGTTACCTTGAGTTATGCCAGGAACACGTTGTTGGATTTGTAACTCCTAGGTATATATGTGCCCTAGACACATCTAATTACCGTATCTAGAATGTGGTGTATTTTCTATGAATATCCACATAGTATCTATATTACCAAAAAATTAGATGTTCTTATATACTTATCCTCATTGTCTATCTAAGGGTAGTGTCCCCTAATAAAAGTACTTCATAAATATATTTTCCAAGGTTTGTGCTAAACTTCATATAATACCAACTATAATGACCTGGACCTCATTTCCCAATATTGGTGCATTATTTCATTAAATTTCCAAGATTACAAGAAATCAAATCCTGAAGGAATGATCAGTTTATTAGCATTGAAAGAACGAGACACAAACATAATTATTACAATACATAATGAAATTAAAAATAAAATAGTATATTCTCTTAAAATATTTATATGGCTTAGAATATCCCTATAGTTCATTCATAATATAATTCCTCACATCCTGGGGAAAATGAAACATAAGAAATGGGTGAGATCAACTGCTCTGTTAGGATAAACAATATAGTGGACTCTATCATAAATAACTGTAAACTCTTAAGGCAAGATATAAAATTTAAGCACAAGCCTTTTAAACATAATATTACTCATAATATGGTACGAATAAATAAAATATTTCCATTTAAAACTACATATAGTTATTCCACTGGTTAAAAATCACATGTAATATCAATAACTAATCTCATAATAAGGAAATGCATAATGTCAGACATCATAACCATACCATCAAGGCCTCATGCCAACACCATACTATACCATACCATTAAGGGATCTTGCTAAGATAATATCTTTCCTCAAGAGACCGACCGATGCATTAAGGGGTTATAGCACGCCCCACCTGTCACATACTAAGTCCAATTCATTCCAATTCTAAAAGGTGTAAAAAACCTAAACATTCATATTAAAAATATAATAAAAATGTTAATACATTACCCATAAACAATGAATGTTATCAGAATAGTACATCCATATTAAAATATATCATAATAACTTCAATACAATATGAAATATTTTATTATAATAAATTGATCTCATATTTCCAAAAAATCCAATAACGGATGTTAACATAGATGAAAATAATCTAATAAATTCATTATAACTCATCGGAATATATATCCCTTTATTACATTGAAATTATTTATAATTCATGAAATTATAAAAGAAATCTATTTTTTAAAATAATCTTATAATATTTTAATTGAAGCTTCATAATACTAAGGCGTCATAATGGATGAAAATAGTTGTTTGCAATATATAAGTTATGAAAACATTCTTTCCTTGATATTTTTAAAAGGGTCATAAATTAAGTCATTTGGAAAATTGCGTAAAGATTTCATTAAATATGATTTATAAAAAGTCAAACATGGGTAAAATTACTACAAAAAATTATAGATAATATTTTGACATACATTTAAAGAAATAGGGCCATGGATGATAAATATGTCTTAGTAGATACTTATATATATAACCTTGAATAATAAAGAGATTATGAAATCAACCCTTAAATAGTACATTCCTTTAGTCAAGGGTTCATTAACCTATTGTATAATGGTTAATCCTTGTTATTGAACTAAAAAATAACCATATCCATATTTATGATATCATATATGATCCTATTATATGATTTTATTTATAGTATTTATGTATTACCATTCCATCATGTGCTATGTGCTTAATTTTCTTATTCACATTTTATTGTGTGAGTCATGTTTGGTATGAAAATAATGTATTGTAATCATATCCATAAAGATATAAAGTTAATAATTATTTTTTTACACAACATGTAAATTTTTTAGTCATTCATGGATGGTTAATGTGGGGAATGAATCTCACTGCGTCGTGGAGACGGTAGACCGTACATATGCACAAACAATGTTATCAATCCCATGACGGTTAAATAGTATAGAATTGGAAGGTATATTAATTATAATTAACATATATTTTATAATAATAATTGTTCAAATCAAAATAAATTATTGTTGAATAAAAAATAACACCATTGGGAGGAGATGGTATATCGTATGTATGAACACATGGTGGTACTGTTTTCCGTAAGATTAATATAAGGAAAATATGGTCATTCCATAAACAAAATAAAATCTCAACATGTAAATCATAATGGATTTATTACTTTATAAAGGAAACACCATATTTTTTGGAAGTATTAGAAGAAAATAAATTGAATGGAATTGGTAAATTAATTACATCTTCTTCGATCGTCATCTTTTCATTCGAATAAAAGGACTCCATAGGATGGTTTTATAACAAATGTATGGCCTCTAGGACGATTTCAATGAATTTGGTAGGAGAATTGTGAAGTTTTTGTCCTATGAAAATGGATTTAGAGGTCGGAATGAAAGAGAAGGAGTGGTTCCCTTTTATTAGAGAGGGATGGGAATCTTTTGGAAGGTCCAAAACTATTAAATTATTATAATTTAATTTTCAATTATAAATTGCTCCAAAGAGAGTTATTTATAAGATATGATGATTATGGGTCTAAATACTCTAAAAAAATGATTTTTATATATTTCTAGGTCACATAAATAGCCAAATGTTTTGGATTTAACCCTTAGTTAAACAGTGTAACCCCTGTAGTGTTTTCATGACTTTTTAAAATATAGGGTTAATATAATTAATTAAAAATGAATATATAACCCCAATTGGACCATATATGATATATATAGCATTATAATAGTTATTTGGATGAGCCTTATATTTTAATGAATTTTAAAACATTTAATAAAATATTATTTATTTTAAAGTGTCATTTAGGTAAATTTTGATAATATTCAATATTTTCCTTTTTAAAAATATCAACCCATCATGATATCTTTGATAAAATACTTCCAATATGTCAATATAATGTTAGTTTTATCTATAAAATTATTTTATGTCATTATTTAAGTCAATGTATATATATTTTAATATTATTAATATTGTTTAATTGATTATTTATTAAATAATTAAATTATTGTATTATGATTGTGTAACCATTTAATTTAATTAATTATTTCATAAAATTATAAATAAATTTATATTATGTATATAATCATTATATATTTTTAAATACTATTTATAGTCGACTATATCACTTAAATAACCCCATATTAATAATGTTATAATTATTAAAATTATAATAGGAAGTTTTAAATTGTTCTTAAAATAAAATATTATAAATGTCCTAATTTTACAAAAGTGGATTAAAAAGTATAATATTTTTTACCAAAGGATAATTTTTAAAAAAAATTATTATTTAATGAAATTATGAATATTTTTAGGGAAATATTATATTTTTATAATATTATTTTTAGCTTTATATAGCCTATTTACCATTAACTGGGATATATAAAATCCAAAAGTTACTATTCAAAAAAATTATTTTCATCATATTAGACTACATTATTCAAACTCATTACATAAAAGTATGTATCTATATTTTGAAATATAAATAAAATAAGTGTCAAAATTTCATTTAATTCATATATCCTTAATGTGGCTAAAATGGGGGTAAAAGAGACTTTCTAAAGATCAATAAATTTAAATATATTATTCTATTATAAAATTTTGCCAAAAAAATATTGTAATGATATATGTATTATTTATATATTTT
The DNA here is from genome assembly GCA_963277665.1 of Viscum album. Lineage (NCBI taxonomy): Eukaryota > Viridiplantae > Streptophyta > Magnoliopsida > Santalales > Viscaceae > Viscum > Viscum album. The sequence goes on from OY728162.1 coordinate 712,942,748, forward strand.
GAATTTAAAATCATTTTATATTAAACTAATTATTTAAATTAAAAGTGATTTTTTTAATAACAATGTCATATTTTAAATATTCATTAAAAAATTGAATCTTTTCATAAAACTATGAAGAATTCCCTTTAATCTAATTTCAATGTTATAAATTACAAAATTAATTATATTTTGAAATATATTATTCTTACATTTCATATGTAGGTTAATAATATTAATAATCATTTTTTAAATGACTGGTTTGATAGGTCATCGTGTGCTCGAACTCAGTGATGCATGTAGTGCATGCTATTAAATTTGTCAAAAAAATTGCGTATCTTGGAAGCTTGTGATGTTAAAATATTAATGGGGACAATATTTTAAATATAATTTTTAGAAATTTTATAAAATTTATAAACAAAAATAATCTTAATTTTTGAAATCGGATCATAAAAATTAGATTAAGTTGAATTGTTGGTTTTCGCTGTGATGTTTCATTTTTTGATGAGTACTAAGACATAGTGAATTCTAATTCCAATTTTTTTTAATGTAATTTATTTATAATGATAAATTTAACATTTTATTATTATTAAAAAAATTACAAAAATATCTCAAAAATTAATATAATTTATTCCATTGGAATCAGTTTCACATTAAAATTGGACAGAAAAAGTTTGCATATTTTCCAACATTTTTACATTAAAAAACAGCATTGTTGCCCAATCCATATGATTAATTTTAAAATAATTTTAACGAATATGTGATTATAATTTTGAAAAATGTATTTTCTATTTGGTATAAAAATATCTTATACACTATAATATGGTAAACATTGTTTTACAAAAAATATTAATGAAAGTAATTAAAATAAATTACATTATTTAAATGGAAATTTCTCTTAATAAGGGACTAAACCTTAATCTTAGTAGAAAATATTACCTAAAGGATCTCCAAAACCCATTTTCAATTCATATTAATACCATATATTACCTTATATGTAATTAAGAACATTATTGGAGCCACTTGACATTGGAAAAATGTGGGTGGAATTACTTTTTCAAAATTTACAAGAATTTCACTCTTCCTCCTCTGAAAAAAGGCACTCACCCCTCTCAAATTATCACATATCTCATAACCTTTAATTATTAAAAAATATTATAAATTAACATCCATAATTAACTCCTAAAAACCTAGAAGCATCACTTGGGTCAGAAATGAATTCAGTGACTTATTTTTGTATAAACCAAAAGTAGTTACCTGAAAATGAGGTGACATTATTCAATGATATTATATTGTTTCATTTACTTATACTCCCCTTAAATCATTTTTATATCCTTTATATATAATAATAAAACAAGAATCCTTTTTATAATAGTATTTTTTTATTCTAATGGTTTTTTGTACACTTTCACAAACTTCCATCTTATTGGTAGAAAACACACTAATTCATGTACGGTGAACTACTGGCTCAAAAAATGATCAATATTCATTATTCTTTTTCCACCTCTCAGGGTGGGAATTATAATGGAAACGGAATTTTAAATTATATTTATGATATTTATGATATTAATAATTTCTTTATGATTATTTATTTCCTTTATATAACATATAACATTATTATTATAATTACTTTTTGGGAATAGGATAACATAGTTTGTTGATGTGTGGACTACCACATCATCAAAGTGATGTGACTCGTTCATTATATACAAGGAATGTATAAATGATTATTTTAATAACCCTATGTTAAATATATGACAAAAATATGATAATTTAATTATAATATAAATATATATATATACTTTAATACCATTCTTTAAATTACGACAAAAAAATGGAAGTTGCATTCATGCGTATATAAAGCCTACCATCTCAACGAATGGTGAATTTCATTTATTATATATTAATATTATAAAATATTCTATATAATTATATACTATATATATTTTATAATGAAATCATGGTTTAAATTCATTTTATTATGAAACCCTAAACTATGTAAGTGGAACTAAAATATCAGGTAAAAACATACTCGAAAAACTAAACAACTAACACCCGAAATATTGAAAATAATGCTAGAATATTAAAAAGGGTAATATGTTATTATAATAAGATATTACATGATATTTTAAATATAAGTATAGTTATTCAATAAATTAGTGTTATGTTTAAAACCATTATATTGGAGGTTAATTTCAATTCACCCAAAAGAAAATACAAGGTAAAATATTCTTCTCTCGCTATTCTTTCTGTGAGGCATACATCACATTAACCACTTACTTATTTTTTTGGTGTATAAAATTACAAAATATATATGTAATATCAGGAATTATTTTTTCATCATGTTATTTTGACATTCAATTTGAATTATTTTAACTTGTGGATTTGACCTTAAAATTACCATGTGGTAAAGAATTTCATAACATAATTCATTTTCATTTGGGTATATTTCTTCCTTGATGTCAATAATATTATAGTATTTTGTTTGTAATTGTATTTGACTATATATTTTTTTATTTACAATTATTTATGTTTATTTATAGATTATACACTTAAACTATTTATTTATTTATTATCACGTCCATAATATGTAATTTTCAATGGTTTACTTCACAATCTCATTTTGTTTGGGATTTTTTGAACATGAATTTATATTGGTGAGAAATATTAGATAAATGTTTAATAAAACATTTAATTTTATCCTAGTCTAATTATTCATGATTTATTTTAATTAATAGAACCATTTATTACTCCTTGGTACTCAAAATGTTTTAGAAAATCTTATTAAGAAAACACAACATTATTTTTCTCTTCTGTAAGAGATCCTGCATTATTCTAAAGACTCTATTTTATAAGAAGATATAAATAATTGTGTTTATATTTTATGGAATGAATTATTAATTTTTTTTTAATTTATTTCCTTTTAACAATACTTTAAGAGGAATATTATTTTCTCTTTCTGAACATTAAATTTTCTAACATTTTTCCCATGAAAAAGAAATGTGATTTTTACCTTGTACGACATGTAAAGAGATTCTGACCATAATTTCAAAGCAATATTATTTTTATGTTCATATTTTTAATAAATAATTAAAATAATTTTAAAATTGACTTTCTACAGAAAATTATTTTCAATGTTTTTTAAAATAAATTGATATTTTCTAAAACAATGTTTTTAATACATACATTTTTAATATTTATATTCATAAATGAAAATAACCCATTATTTTACACCACATGAGTTATTTTATATTCATACCATTATTACTCTTGCAATGATTTTTTTATGATTTTTTTGTCCATGTAAATTATTAACGTTCACTTCCATGATTCCATTGTTAGTCCCCTTGAAATATTCAAATTCCTATGATCCTTGAGCATTGAATTTCCCATAATAATTCACATCATTCATATGAGATATGTTTATTATCTAAACTATATACCATTTTAAATTGGTAATTTACTCTAATTTTTGTTTTATTAGAAAATCCATACTCTTTACTCAGTACAAATATTTTATAACGAACATTGTTTAAGATATATAGTTTTTTATTTCACTATATGAGGAATGCTCTAGAAATTCAATATATGAGATACTGATTGTTTAATGAAAGACCTATAGGGGGGACTAGTAAATGAAATCCCTAATGGTTGGGGAAAATCTAATAAAATCCTTGGGAGGCATCGATAGTCTCATGAGGTGATATTATGTGGATGAAACCCCATTAAGATCATTTCCATGCAAAATAGATGGGTTTATAAACATAAATTTAAATTTTATTAGGAATGGTGTTAACACATAAGTATTATTTTCCAAAGAAATATGTCATCCATTATTTATGAATTTCAATGAATTAATTTATAATATTATCTATGATTTTATTTCATTGACATTTTTTATTAATGCAATTTCATTATCATTTTATTGATTACAAGGACTCTGTGTTTAGTTATTTATCATTCCATTCTATTTAAGAACGTCAAACAAATATTATTGATTATATTGTTGGTTTTATAAATTACTACCCTATCATATTTATTATTCTAAATGATTCATTATTTCTAATGTAAACTTTACTATTATAATAATTTGAGCTCTCATTTTTATGTTTCACATCACCAAGATTCCATAATGTGTGGTAAGAAATATATGAAAAGATATTCCAGTTGGAATAAACTTATTATCCTAAAAAACATGTTGAAATTTTTGAATTCAATTGTAATACAATAATAGTGAATTTATCTAGTTCACCATGAATACTTATGTGTTTTCTCCTTTGGGACATGATTTACTTGTATCTTATGAAACTATAACAGTGGCATGACACCGACTACATAATTTTTGGGTTCGGGTTATAATAAGAATAACATAAACTAAATGATTATTAGAATATCCCTCAGATTAGAAAAATTTTTTAGTATTATTTATCTGTTCTTCTTGGATTCCGTAATAGAAATTTACTCTAAAAATAATATTATTTCAAAAAAAAATATTTTGAACAAGTAGTTAATTTTTTTGTTCAAAAATATTGTAATATATTTTACCTCTAACAAATTTTTTTAGTAGAACTACGATATTTAAAAATATATTTTAGAAAATCGAAGAAATTATATACTTACATATATTTATGGAATTCACACTTCACACACAGTTGAAAGTATTTTAAATTTAGGAATACTATGTATTCTATAAGTATAAGATTATTTTCAAGTATAGTTACTTGTTTATAAATCTATTCATAATATATTACCTATAAGTGATTATAAACCTTATTAGAAATTATATCCTTATTTATAAATATTATTCTATTTTCATTACACTTTTTCTAAAAACTCATTTTACTTCAATTATGGTTGGATTTGTATGTTGTTCAGCCAATTTCCAATCATGCTTTCATTTGAATTAATTGAGTATATAATGTATATATTTTTTGAACATGTTGAAATTTTATTGAGGTGTAACTTTATTAATATATTCCTCTATTATTCACTCATTATAATAACATTTAATAATTGGTAATTATTTAGTTTTTGAAAAAACATACAATGATGTAGGTTGAGATTGATTGAAAACCAAAACATTAATTTCATAAAATATTAACATGTACAATTTCCAAAAAAGTAATTTTATTTTTATCAAAAAATCTATAATTCATACAATTTATAGAATAACATAAAATTTTTCCTTCAACATATTTTCGAACAAATTTATTTAAGTTATTTTTACAATTAATAATAAATACATTCCAACCAAAAACATTTAATTAATAACATTTTGGTTCCCTTAGAATCCATAACTCATAATGTATTTAATTAATAAAAGGTCTTTTTAAAACAATATTTATTGTATAAAGATATATTAAATCTATTTTGGCCCATAAATATTTATAAAATAAGTATTCACTCAGTCTGGTATTATTAATCTATTAAATAATTATATTTCATCATTCAACTACACCTTTTTTGGGATATTCTAAATGCCTAAACATAATGTATAATACATTTTTTAACAAAACATGTTTCAAAATTATAATTCAAAAATTCTATACCATGATCACTATGAATATTCATCTATGATAGAATTCTCTCATTTTCAACTCAGGCTGTACATTTATTTAAACAAATAAGGCAATTGGATTTTTTTTCAAAATAGACCCAAATGTGTTTACAATAATAAACAACTAAAATATAAACATAGCATTTTCCACTAAGAAATATAGTTTATTTAGAACTAAAAAATCCATGTGAACAATCTATAATGTATCAAATATTGATACATCACTAATAGATTTATAAATTGACTTATGTTTTATTTTGTACTGGCAAGGATCACAATGACCATAAGTATGAAACCTCATTTCTAGTAGATCCATTATTATACCTTTTTTATATTATGTACATATTTTTCTAGGACTACATTGACCTAATATCACATGTTTTAACCAATATTGGTCTTCTATTTCACTAAGGTAATGTATATACTGGACCCTAATGTATTATATGTTTAATGTGTGGATATTTTCATGACGATTGGGATAAATAATTAACATATCTATATTACTATTAAGGGTACATTTATCATTCCAAAAAATCCCAAGATATATATCATCACATAGTTTTCTTCTCCTAGTATGGTTTTTTGTAGATAATACAATAGATAAAAACATTCAAAATTAATTATTTTTCATAAAAAATAATGTAGCATATAATAAAAATAACTATTCCTTTAGCATTACCATAAAAAGAGACATTGGAACCATTAATCAGTATAATAATATTAAAATGTTTTTAGATTGTAGCCATGATATTCAAGAAAATAATATCTATATATCAAATATTTTTTGGTACACTTATTATTTTATTAAAATCAAAAACATTCCATCATGGTTCCACTATTATCAGAATGAATGATTATTGGAATGCCCATATTTGGGGATATATTATGTTATCAAAATGTAAATTATTTTTAAAAATAAGATTTATGAAATCTTAATGATTTAATTTTTTACGGAAAATATTTTCTTCTATTTTCCACTACATTAACATTTAGTGAAAAATAATGAACACTTTGAAAAAAAATTATTTATTAATAAAAATATATTTTTTATATTTATTTCACATTCCATAAATATATTTATGGGGACTTATTTTAAGATAAATTTTATCACAGTTTTCCTTACCTTTGGTAAACATATATAAAATTTTCTCCATACTAGAAATTTCTTAATATAGTTTAATAACTAAATTTTTTTCCTCATTAGAATATTTACAAGTACTAAGTCTTACAATAGAATTTTTAAAAATAGTTTTTAAAAAATTAAACTTCTACAAATCATCTTATTTATTAGGTTTATCAAAAAAATAATCATGTTCTTTATATATATTAGATATCGTAGAATTTAATGTAGATATCATGGAATTTTCATAAACATGGTTTTCAAGAGAATTATCACGATTTTAAGAAATCATTAAATTTTAATTTTTAAAAAAATTAAAAAAATAAATAATTCTTCAAAATGTTTTAAATTACTACTCTCATCATCAGATAATGATTATTGTGCATCAGTAGGTGTAGAATTATTTTCTTCATTACAACATGAGTAGTTAACATTTAATGTATGGTTTGTAAAATATCTCATAGATACCATAGACATAAATCAATAATTAATCGTTATTATTTACATATACAATCCAATATTATCCTATCCATAACATTCATCTCCAATGATATATCATATGAAATATCTCCTCAACTTCCACTATATGTAGTTGAAGCTTTCATTCTTATCTTTTTCTTATGCTTATAATACTTTTTTTCAATTCTGTTAGAAATTCAATTCTCATTATCCTATCTTTTAGGAATAGGCAAAAAAATTCTAATATTTGAAGCCTCATTATACTCATAACATATTTCTTTTTTATAATATTTTTTATCACATTCATCCTTTTTAATTTTGTATATCTATATTGAAATTTATTTTTCAAATAATCTTATTCATACATTTAGAAGTGTTATATTTTTCATATCCAATCTATTCTGATGAACAACTATCTAAATCAATTATAACTATATTGTTTTGGAAGAATTCATAAAATTAACTCCAGAGTTTGCATGAAAAGGAACATTTCATGTAGATAAAAAATAAAATCCCCATTATTCTTTTAAATTTCCCTCGAATACATTTTTATTATTCCCATATATTATATAATTTTTTCAATAAGATTTTCAAGGGTAAGTTTTGGAATCTGTCTTGAATCATCAATAGATGTAAACATTGATTCCTATACACCATGAATTATAATATTTATCTTTTCCTCTAAGATTACGTCACATGGATACTTCTCACCAATAAAATTTAAACTATTAACTGTTTTCATAAACCATTTTAGAATTATAAAAATTGTTTCCCTAGGTGGAAAATAAAAAACATTAATATAAAATTTGAGAACATATATTCTTGTGTTAATGACCACAGATGTTCCAAAATTAGTAATCTACAATTTCATTCATATAATATTTAATTATTCACATGAAGGAAACTGAATATAAACATTTCATTTTAGAGAACAATGTAGAGTGTTACTCACTCTATAATCAACTGATATTCTAAATATTTCATATTTTTAAACATATTAAAATATTTCTCTCAAATCACTTAAATTCCAATTAATATCAGAATATTTTCATCTCAAGATGATTATATGCATAGTTTTTATTCATTATATCCAGTATTTTATATTCATTACAATAAAAAATAAGTGGCTGATATGGATTAAAATTCTAAAGGGTTACAATAATTAACCCAAACATTTTATAGAAAATGGAATCTATGTCTAAAATATATATTAGTTTAAAAATACTTAATAATGAACATATTTATAATAAATAATAACTTATTGCAGATAAAAACGGAAAAACTCAATAAATATTGTAGTAGAACATACTCTGATATCAATTTTCTGATCATAATAATTTACATTGGATAGAATAGTGTGGGAGGGGGGTTTAAATATAGTATAAAAATTTACACATACTCCAGAACCAAAAAATCTAAAGATAAAGTGATAAGTCATAGAAATATTCTGTTGATTAATGTTTTTTATCAGTTTCCAAAATCACATGACAAAATAATTTTTGGTATCCAGGCTCATAGGATGTTTGATAAAACAATTATTAGAGTGTTTCATAAATATAATCTCTCTAACATATATTATGAAGTATATGAATCATAGAGAAAAATTAATATTAATGATTATAATAAATTAAGAATGACTTATAAGAATTATATTAGTAATTATACTCTTTATCCTTTTGATTTTAAGAATTCAGAAATCAAATCTTAAGATATCCATAGTTCTAGAGATAAATTTAAAAATATATCATTCCACATGATCAATTTCTTTTATTTGATGAAAATAATAAATCTTTCTCCCATGACATTAAAAGAACTTGATATTATGATTGATGTTAGATCTTTCTTCTAATCCCTAGAATCCCTCCATATGAGGGATCAGATTCACCTATCTTCATATCTCATGAGTCCATTATTATAAACTATGATCATATACACTGGATAAAAAATAAAAAATGACTTAAGTAATTTATAGTCCTCACCTTGATTCCATAGAACAATAAATCTCTAAAAAAATAAAAAGTCTAAGAATGTTATGTTCAGGTAATAAAAAATATGTTATTTCTTGGGTTGAAAATGCAGTAGTTCCCCCCACCTTGAATTCACTCGTATTTAAATTAATCCCTCTAAAGGTAATATTTCTATGATCCTTCTAGTTTGTTTCAATGACCTCAGATGTTATTATCTTGATATATATGAATTTTTTTCCATTTTACATCATTTTAGTTAACACAATTTACATGAATTAAACAATTCCACATGTAAAAAAGAATTATTATTACTTCGATTATAAATATTAGATATTCCAATAGACTATTATTTTAGTCAATCCAGTGAACTGAACCATTTTCAGTATGATGGATTGAAAATATAATCACTCCAATTGATATGACAACATTTATTTTGATAGACATAACACTATTCTATCCATTAGATTGTATATTAGTCTATATAATGGCCCAAATAATTAGTTATTATGATAGATTATTTTAAACGAAAATGATTATATTTATTTATATTCAAACTATTTCTATATTTGGTAAGAAAAAATTGTAACTAAAAAATCCTTATAAAACACTTTGGATATATAAAGTTAGTAAAACAAGATTTGATGAAGGAGTTTTTTATTTTCAAAACTAAGAAGAAGAAAAGTAAAAAAGTGTAAATTGTAACTACACATATGTTTTACTTTTACTCAATTAGAAAAGGCTTATCCTATCAATTAAAAAAATAAGTTCATTTAATAATTAATTCAAAAATAAATCATGTAGTAGCTCATAGTATCATCAACATAATAAATCAAGGTCTCTAAGTTTTAGAAACTATAGTTCCACTCTGGATTAAAAATATATATTATTTTATGAAATTTTATTATTGATGTTTTTATTTACTTTTTTGTTTGAACCATGACACCATATACTGCAGATATATATTTATAGCCTTTATTTCAATAAATTACTATAAAATTTAAAAAATTAAAAGAGTATTTATAATTCTAAAACAAGATCAGAATAATAATTACAATAATTACATGATTATTGTTGTTTTTATTATTATTATTTTAATTTTTATATGATTATTTTTATATTGGTCATGAACATTGGTAAAATGATCATTGATTCTTCCTCTTAAAATTTATAAATATTCATGATTATGGTAAATAAAGGTAGATTTCTTGTAACACCCCAGGTAAATAAAGAATATGTCATTTCATATTTATCCATATTTGTGAATAAAATATTTAAATGACTTTAAAGGGGACGCTATGCTTGATGGCGTACCCAACACGCAACAACGAGTTTCTTGGGAATCTTACGTTGCACTCTAATAATAAAATAATATTATTTTAAATGGTAGTTAACATGTAGTCGTTGTAATGGCGGGAATGGATATAAATAACTAAAATATGATTATATATGTTTTTAAATGTTTTTACATTTATCCAATAAAATCTAAAGGCTTAAAATACGGAAAGAATTCAATTTTAGGCGCATATGCCCTAGTTTTCACTAAAGGTTCACTTATCGCCTTTTAATGGAGAACCATCATTAAATATAGTTTTGTTCACTCTTATAAATTCTATTGGACCAAATAAAACTCTTCTTAAGAATCGGGACATCAAAATTTACTTTGTGTAAATTTTTGGTATCTTTCCGATAATGTTCATTTTTTTATGAATAGTGTAAAATGTTGTATTTTAATTCAAAACCTCTTTTTAATCTAATTTATTTATATGATTAGATTATATTTTTAATTGGTTTTAAAGTAAAATTAGAAAATATTTTTACCATTAAATCCAATAGTGGTCGTTGGAATTAATTTCACTTTGAAATCAGACTTAAACTAGTGTCAATCTTTTGATACTTATTGTTTTATAAAAACACGCTATTTGCTCTGACAGCGGGAATTAATTATTAAATTAATTAATGTGACTAATATGTTTTGATTTTTGTAAAACGGACTTCATTTTTGAATTCGGAATATCAAATATAGCTTAGGGTGAAGTTTTGGTATTTTTCTGAAAAACTCCAATTTTTGATGAATAGTGAAACCACTAAGTGGTACTTATAAAAGCTGATTTTTCGTTTAAATGAAATTTTACCACTTATGTGTTTTGAATTTCAAAAATCCGACATACATGGTTGTCATTAAGAAGTAAAATGTGGTTCAATGGGATAAAAATAATTTTTTTGGTGAATAGTAACTTATTAAGTTTTTAATCGCGATTAGTGGTAATTAGTGTAGTTTAAGGTATAAATAATGATTTAATAATATGAAATGACCTAGACACATGTCCCAACCTTATTGGTTATGTCATGTCATACCAAGACAAGCCATGGGTCAACTTGGGGACCCCATGGAGACATTTTGGTTGGGAAATGACATAAATAACTTTTTATTTAATGTAAAAGTAAAATTGACACAAACATGATATGTTTTACTAAAACAATTTTTAAGTGGGGTTATACAAGTCATCTTTTTTATTATAAATATTAATTGGAAAGATAAAAAGATTTCCAACATCATTGTATTTTTTTATAATTTTTAGACATTAAATAAATTAAATTATTTATGACATAATAATGATGCAGCGATAACATCATTATTTGACGATTTAAATAAAATGGAAAGATAATGTAAAATCTATGAACTAAACATGTCCAAAAATTATTGGATGAGTGGATTTAGAAGCCTTATCACCTTATCCACGAATTATATCAATGTGGGACCTTTTAAAACCGAAACACATTTTCAAATAAAGTAATATTTCTTTACTTTCCAAAAGTGCCCCTCCTCTCCTCTTATAAAAGGCCCCCACCTCTACCTCATTTCACACACCCCTCAAGCCTTTGGCTCGGCCAACCCCTGCCCATTTACTCTCTCCACATCCCTCTCCTAATCCTAGAGGATTCCCTTTGGGTATAATCCTTTCAAAGGAAGCCTTTAGGCTCAAATCAAAAGGAGTTACACTTTTAAAGGTAATTCATTCTCTCATGTTCATTTGTTTTATTTTGCTTCTCCAACCCCCTAAACTCTTTTTATTTACTTCTTTTGTAACAACACCAGTATCTTAAATATACTAGGATGTTGTTATAAGATTTATTCGAGCTACACTCTCACACAACTACATCAAATGGTTAAAGAACATACGGTTTCCGTGGATGGCGAAATTCTGCCTCCTGAAACGATGATTGTTCAATACTCATTTAACACCTTCAAAGGTGGCCATTATGATGTCACTATTTTTATATATGATATATAATATGTTTATGTTTTACTTATGCTTCTATATTTTTCATTTGTGTCTTACCTTTATGGATTCCATTATGGGTATACGCGATATCTTCATTTTAGGAAGTGCGGACTACCGCCCCCTCAAAGTGATGTGATTCGTTAATAGCATATGTGGGACGTATAAAGGATGGAACTATGATATTATATATGATATTATACTGGAATTATAATATAACTTTATATCATTATTATTACATTCTATAAAATATGAAATAGAAATGAAAGTAGCGTTCATGCGTACGTACGGCTTACCGTCTCCATGAACGGTGCATTTCATTTCTTACCTCTAAATGATTATGTAATGTTATAAATGCATGCATGTACTGGATATATATGACATATATGATATCCAAATCATGAATATGATTCTGGATATAATAAAAATTTGACCACACGAACAACATGTAATGGTAAGAAGTCCACTTTTGACTTAAGAACCAAATATCGACAAAACAAACATTATTAACTTAAATGTTTACATAATGTTTATAACATGGAAATAGGTGATCTAATAGGAATAATGAACTAGAAAAAGGTTCTTAATAATTTTTAAATTAACTCAAGTTTATTATTCAGGACATTAAATAACGATCGAGTCAAGTCGGACCCGAGGTAAGGGATCTTACTCCTCTTTTTCTTTTTAAGTACACTCTTTTATGTCATTCCTTTTAAAGCTCATCTTTCTTGTTATTGGGATAATATTTTATATTAATCCTACTGTAATTTTTATGTTCATGTGATGATAGACCCTATTCTCTCTCATCAATCCATTTTGGATGTTTTGATTGGCGCCGTTAGGCTGCCGAACTTTCGTAAGGGATCTAACTTCTCTCTTTCTTTTTAAGTACTCTCCTTTATGTCACTTCTTTTAAGCTCCTATTTGTAATGTTGGGGGATGTTATTTTATATTCCTATTTCTGTACATTATATTGTAATGTGATGAGATACCCTATTTGATCTCATCAATCCATATTCGGAAGTTTTATGTGGCGCCGTTAGGCTGCCGAGTTTTCGTGAGGGATTTTTCATCTCACTTTTATTCCCGTGAGATTTATGCTACATTTGCCACAAATTCCATTGAGTGGTGTATGTACTGCCCATTATTCTACTCTTTGTGTAATATACTTTCGTTTATGAGTATTTACATCAATGACCTATTGTCTTTCTTTCATGGGGTGTATGTTTTGAAAGATACCCAAGTCGGTAAGGAACCTTTCACCCTCCTCTTTTTTAAAAGACTTCTTTTATTGGGTCTTTTAATTTACATATTTTTATGTTGGTATATGTTCTCATACATCCTTATTGATGTAAATTTTATGTCCAAGTGATGAGATACACTTTTTATCTCTCATCAACTCATTTTGATGTGATGTCGTTAGGCTGTCAAGGGAACTTTTTAACCCAATTTCGATTTCTTTGGGTTCAACTTGTAGTCATTGAATATGTCATCCATTGAATATGTGTGATTGACCTTTTATTGTTTTACACTTAATATCCACTTATATTGGGTGTATATATATTTGTCACACATATTTTTGATATTTATTTGTCCTTAATTTAAGGTTACCTTCTTTATAAGGGATTTCATCACATTTGACATTTCTATTGAGGGTTAATTGTTGTTATGCATCAATTCACTCTTATATGGTGTATATACTGTCCTTTGGAGTATTATATCATGAATCCTTTTATTCTCATGATATTATAAAATTCTGACTAAATGTTATTCCTCGATTATTGTATTCAAGTGTCTCTAATTTTGGTAAAACCCCTTTAACCAAAATATCGTTTTAAATGTTTTAATTATTTGTTCTTATTAATATCCATGTTTTCAAAATGGTTTTAAGGATTTATTTATATGGATATTAATGGTTTAAAATGTTAAAAGCTTCAAGGTGGTATGGGACACTTTGATTCAAAAATATCTTTATTAAATGTTTTAAATGGTTTTGGAAATGGTTTCTTTTTGAATGGATTCATTATTTCAATATCCTAAAATGTTATATTGTGATTGAAATGTGGAAATGTTATGTTTCCTTTATTCATGTTTTATGTGATACGATTATGTTATGGTTCTTGGGCATTGTTATGAAGAACGGGTGGTTCCGTGATAAACTAAGGGCGGGTGAGCCCGATATAGCTCTCCAATGCATTGGGTAACGCGAAGGAGTGAAACGTTAAGGTTTCTCCGAAGAGATTTAGGGAATATACTGTGATGGGTATTCGAAACGTAACCAAGAGGGTTACTCCCCACGTAAGAATGTTATGAATGCCTCAAGTTACCTTTATGTCTTATGATTTCTATGATTTATTCATGATTTGATATGCCTATGTTTTATGGGTAAAGTATGATTTCATTCTTATGTATACATGTACTCATGTTTCCTTTCCATATCTATATATCCCTTACTGAGCTTTTTATGCTCATCCCAAGTTTTTGAAATGTTTTTCACAGGTCAAGGGAAGGGTACATGTTGTGATGATAGTGTCAAGGATGTGTCACGAAAGAATCCATGTTTTATTTTAAATATGTTTCCATTGATGGGAAGAATGAATACTGTCTTTTATGTAACCACTTTGTTTAAATGTGGAATGTAATGCAAGTTTCATGATCTAATTCTCTAAAACTCTAAACCTGAAAAGATCCTTAATGTGTAATCTTGTAATAACTCAAGATTAAGTAAGGTTTAAGGGTGGGGCCTTATAGTTGGTATCAAAGGGAGGTTTAGATAACTTTAGAGGTTAGGGTATTCTTTAAGCATAATTGACAATTACCATAATGGTTAGGATTTCAGAAAGAGTCTTAGTTTTAGATAAAGTGAATGAGTAAGTATATCTTATTTTCTATCTTACTCATTAGTACATGATGGTTTTGTTGATATTATCACACTGACCTTTTTGGTTTTAGTAAATGGCTGGATCTAGCAGGCACCAAAGTAACAATGGGTTTAAAGGAAATTGTGGTGGTTCTCTGATTAAGAGACTGGATGAGATGGGGGATTCAATGAGGAATCTCATGGTTGTTCTAAACCAACTATCAAGGAGTCATGATCAACCACTTCAACCATGGTGAGTTCTCTAATGCATCATGTACGAGATGGCCAACTCGATGTAGAAATTCAGGTAATAATTATTAAGGTAACCATTAGGGTTTATATGATCCTTACTTTTGAGGTAATTATGGGTTGTTATATGTTATGATGGAAAATTAAAGGCATGAGATAAACTTGAGGTTAAATTATGTTATGGTTATTTTTGATGATTTTATCCCTTTTTTGGTAATGATTTGAGAATTATATAGTTTTGGAAAAAGGACAACACACAGACCATGTGACAACCCGTTGCGTCGGACAATGCTGTGGGAATCGAACCCACAACCAAAGTGCGACTGGTATTTATCGCCGACCACTGGACTACGTGAAGGCCCTGGTTAGTTTGACTGATTATTTTTAGTTATATGATTTTATGAATTAAGAGTAAGTGGATTTTGGAGGATATGTGATTAGGATAATTACTTTTCAATGTGAGACTTTAGGAGCAACTGATGTTGTTTGGAGATAAATGTTACGATTTAACTTGGAAGACTATGTGACTAAATCCTTAAAATGTTTGGGTTTCAATCTTATATTGGTTTACTTTGAATAATTTTATGGACAAATTGTTTATCGGATGGTCCTCGTTGAACTTTGGGTTTTGTTGGACAAATTTTGGAGATTAAGCATAGTTTTTCTTTTTTAAGGGTTATCCTTTTCAGGATTATCTGACCTTGTACTAAACTTTTTGGTTTTGGTTCTGGTTAAAGCCTAAAGACATGGGAAGTATATAGTTCTCTTTTGTGGATTAGGTGATTCTCTAGAAGTTGATTATAGTACTCTTAATTTGAACAAGTCTTTCTAAATACTCGCCTTTTGGAGAAAATATGGGTTTGTGTAAGGAATCTAATAAAAGTTTAGAGTCAACATGATAAGTGATTATGTTTCCTTATGAATAAATTCCTCAATAAAAAGTAACTTAAAACAAAAATGTTGTCTATTAACTTTTCCTACTGGGGAATCGAATACCGTTTAACCCATCACAAGTTTGTGATTTTCTCATGGTTAACTTTCTCCTAAACATGTTTTCTATCACTCTCCATCAGAACATGACCCTTTGTTTTTTCCTCCATGTCCATATTTTCATACTTGGAAGCCTAGTATGGGTTAACTCGGGTGACCTTTGTACTTATCTTTCTTTATTTTAAAGTGTTTGTTTTACCGACTTTTGTTCCAATGTGGGACTTTCAAGGATGTTTCCAAGCGCAATTTTAAAATTGCGAGGACGCAATTCCCAAAAGGGGGGAAGGATGTAACACCCCAGGTAAATAAAGAATATGACATTTCATATTTATCCATATTTGTGAATAAAATATTTAAATGACTTTAAAGGGGACGCTATGCTCGATGGCGTACCCAACACGCAACAACGAGTTTCTTGGGAATCTTACGTTGCACTCTAATAATAAAATAATATTATTTTAAATGGTAGTTAACATGTAGCCATTGTAATGGCGGGAATGGATATAAATAACTAAAATATGATTATATATTTTTTTAAATGTTTTTACATTTATCCAATAAAATCTAAAGGCTTAAAATACGGAAAGAATTCAATTTTAGGCGTATATGCCCTAGTTTTCACTAAAGGTTCACTTATCGCCTTTTAATGGAGAACCATCATTAAATATAGTTTTGTTCACTCTTATAAATTCTATTGGACCAAATAAAACTCTTCTTAAGAATCGGGACATCAAAATTTACTTTGTGTAAAGTTTTGGTATCTTTCCGATAATGTTCATTGTTTTATGAATAGTGTAAAATGCTGTATTTTAATTCAAAACCTCTTTTTAATCTAATTTATTTATATGATTAGATTATATTTTTAATTGGTTTTAAAGTGAAATTAGAAAATATTTTTACCATTAAATCCAATAGTGGTCATTGGAATTAATTTCACTTTGAAATCAGACTTAAACTAGTGTCAATCTTTTGATACTTATTGTTTTATAAAAACACGCTATTTGCTCTAACAGAGGGAATTAATTATTAATTTAATTAATGTGACTAATATGTTTTGATTTTTGTAAAACTGACTTCATTTTTGAATTCGGAATATCAAATATAGCTTAGGGTGAAGTTTTGGTATTTTTCTGAAAAACTCCAATTTTTGATGAATAGTGAAACCACTAAGTGGTACTTATAAAAGCTGATTTTTCGTTTAAATGAAATTTTACCACTTATGTGTTTTGAATTTCAAAAATCCGACATATATGGTTGTCATTAAGAAGTAAAATTTGGTTCAATGGGATAAAAATAATTTTTTTGGTGAATAGTAACTTATTAAGTTTTTAATCGCGATTAGTGGTAATTAGTGTAGTTTAAGGTATAAATAATGCTTTAATAATATGAAATGACCTAGACACATGTCCCAACCTTATGGGTTGTGTCATGGCCGACCAAGACAAGCCATGGGTCAACTTGGGGACCCCATGGAGACATTTTGGTTGGAAAATGACATAAATAACTTTTTATTTAATGTAAAAGTAAAATTGACACAAACATGATATGTTTTACTGAAACAATTTTTAAGTGGGGTTATACAAGTAATCTTTTTTATTATAAATATTCATTGGAAAGATAAAACGATTTCCTACATCATAGTATTTTTTTTATAATTTTTAGACATTAAATAAATTAAATTATTTATGACATAATAATGATGCAGTGATGACATCATTATTTGACGATTTAAATAAAATGTAAAGATAATGTAAAATCTATGAACTACACATGTCCAAAAATTATTGGATGAGTGGATTTATAAGCCTTATCACCTTATCCACGAATTATATCAATGTGGGACCTTTTAAAACCGAAACACATTTTCAAATAAAGTAATATTTCTTTACTTTCCAAAAGTGCCCCTCCTCTCCTCTTATAAAAGGCCCCCTACCTCTACCTCATTTCACACACCCCTCAAGCCTTTGGCTCGTCCAACCCCTACCCATTTACTCTCTCCACATCCCTCTCCTCATCCTAGAGGATTCCCTTTGGGAAGAATCCTTTCAAAGGAAGCCTTTAGGCTCAAATCAAAAGGAGTTACACTTTTAAAGGTAATTCATTTTCTCATGTTCATTTGTTTTATTTTGCTTCTCCAACCCCCTAAACTCTTTTTATTTACTTCTTTTGTAACAAAACCAGTATGTTAAATATACTAGGATGTTGTTATAAGATTTATTCGAGCTACACTCTCACACAACTACATAAAATGGTTAAAGAACATACGGTTTCCGTGGATGGAGAAATTCTGCCACCCGAAACGATGATTGTTCAATACTCATTTAACACCTTCAAATGTGGCCATTATTATGTCACTATTTTTATATATGATATATAATATGTTTATGTTTTACTTATGCTTCTGTATTTTTCATTTGTGTCTTACCTTTATGGCTTCCATTATGGGTATACGCGATATCTTCATTTTAGGAAGTGCGGACTACCGCCCACTCAAAGTGATGTGATTCATTAATACCATATGTGGGACGTATAAAGGATGGAACTATGATATTATATATGATATTATACTGGAATTATAATATAACTTTATATCATTATTATTACATTCTATAAAATATGAAATAGAAATGAAAGTAGCGTTCATGTGTACGTACGGCTTACCGTCTCCATGAACGGTGCATTTCATTTCTTACCTCTAAATGATTATGTAATGTTATAAATGCATGCATGTACTGGATATATATGACATATATGATATCCAAATCATGAATATGATTCTGGATATAATAAACATTTGACCACACGAACAACATGTAATGGTAAGAAGTCCACTTTTGACTTAAGAACCAAATATCGACAAAACAAACATTATTAACTTAAATGTTTACATAATGTTTATAACATGGAAATAAGTGATCTAATAGGAATAATGAACTAGAAAAAGGTTCTTAATAAATTGGAAATTAACTCAAGTTTATTATTCAGGACATTAAAGAACGATCGAGTCAAGTCGGACCCAAGGTAAGGGATCTTACTCCTCTCTTTCTTTTTAAGTACACTCTTTTATGTCATTACTTTTAAAGCTCATCTTTCTTGTTATTGGGATGATCTTTTATATTAATCCTACTGTAATTTTTATGTTCATGTGATGAGAGACCCTATTCTCTCTCATCAATCCATTTTGGAAGTTTTGATTGGCGCCGTTAGGCTGCCGAACTTTCGTAAGAGATCTAACTTCTCTCTTTCTTTTTAAGTACTCTCCTTTATGTCACTTCTTTTAAGATCCTATTTGTAATGTTGGGGGATGTTATTTTATATTCCTCTTGCTTTACATTATATTTTAATGTGATGAGATACCCTATTTGATCTCATCAATCCATATTCGGAAGTTTTATGTGGCGTTGTTAGGCTGCCGAGTTTTCGTGAGGGATTTTTCATCTCACTTTTATTCCCGTGAGATTTATGCTACATTTGCCACAAATTCCATTGATTGGTGTATGTACTGACCATTATTATACTCTTTGTGTAATATACTTTCGTTTATCAGTATTTACATCAATGACCTATTGTCTTTCTTTCATGGGGTGTATGTTTTGAAAGATACCCAAGTCGGTAAGGGAACCTTTCACCCTCCTCTTTTTTAAAAGACTTCTTTTATTGGGTTTTTTAATTTACATATTTTTATGTTGGGATATGTTCTCATACATCCTTATTGATGTAAATTTTATGTCCAAGTTGTGAGATACACTTTTTATCTCTCATCAACTCATTTTGATGTGATGCCGTTAGGCTGTCAAGGGAACTTTTTAACCCAATTTCGATTTCTTTGGGTTCAACTTGTAGTCATTGAATATGTCATCCATTGAATATGTGTGATTGACATTTTATTGTTTTACACTTAATATCCACTTATATTGGGTGTATATATATTTGTCACACATATTTTTGAGATTTATTTGTCCTTAATTTAAGGTTACCTTCTTTATAAGGGATTTCATCACATTTGACATTTCTATTGAGGGTTCATTGTTGTTATGCATCAATTCACTCTTATATGGTGTATATACTGTCCTTTGGAGTATTATATCGTGAATCCTTTTATTCTCATGATATTATAAAATTCTGACTAAATGTTATTCCTCGATTATTGTATTCAAGTGTCTCTAATTTTGGTAAAACCCCTTTAACCAAAATATCGTTTTAAATGTTTTAATTATTTGTTCTTATTAATATCCATGTTTTCAAGATGGTTTTAAGGATTTATTTATATGGATATTAATGGTTTAAAATGTTAAAATCTTCAAGGTGGTATGGGACACTTTGATTCAAAAATCTCTTTATTAAATGTTTTAAATGGTTTTGGAAATGGTTTCTTTTTGAATGGATTCATTATTTCAATATCCTAAAATGTTATATTGTGATTGAAATGTGGAAATGTTATGTTTCCTTTATTCATGTTTTATGTGATACAATTATGTTATGGTTCTTGGGCATTGTTATGAAGAACGGGTGGTTCCGTGATAAACTAAGGGCGGGTGAGCCCGATATAGCTCTCCAATGCATTGGGTAACGCGAAGGAGTGAAACGTTAAGGTTTCTCCGAAGAGATTTAGGGAATATACTGTGATGGGTATTCCAAACGTAACCAAGAGGGTTACTCCCCACGTAAGAATGTTATGAATGCCTCAAGTTACCTTTATGTCTTATGATTTCTATGATTTATTCATGATTTGATATGCCTATGTTTTATGGGTAAAGTATGATTTCATTCTTATGTATACATGTACTCATGTTTCCTTTCCATATCTATATATCCCTTACTGAGCTTTTTATGCTCATCCCAAGTTTTTGAAATGTTTTTCACAGGTCAAGGGAAGGGTACATGATGTGATGATAGTGTCAAGGATGTGTCAAGAAAGAATCCATGTTTTATTTTAAATATGTTTCCGTTGATGGGAAGAATGAATACTGTCTTTTATGTAACCACTTTGTTTAAATGTGGAATGTAATGCAAGTTTCATGATCTGATTCTCTAAAACTCTAAACCTGAAAAGATCCTCAATGTGTAATCTTGTAATAACTCAAGATTAAGTAAGGTTTAAGGGTGGGGCCGTATATTTCTCATATCTGACCTCATCGTCAACATGCATATTTTCTTTTATTTAATATGGTTTTATGGTGTCATTAATGCTTTCTTTGACTATTTTAATTATTTTTGTTAGTAAATATCCCATTTGTTAGTAAAGACCACAAATCTAAATGAATATAATACTAAATAATTAATTAATTTGAAATTCATACATAACAATTACAAATATTAAAATCTCATTATAACTATCTCACTAAAAAAATATTTTCCCTATAATAAAAAATTACGCATTGATTTAATCAACTAAATTCTACACATGGATAAAGTAAAAGAAATAAATTTCTAAATGTTAAATAATAATTTATTTTATAAAATCTAATATCATTGAAATTCTATTTTTTTAAATACCATATATCTAAACTCATATTACAATGATAATGAAAAATGAGAATAAATTACACCTTCTAATTAATCAATATACATTAAATTTCAGTTATCACATGTTCGTTTTATATTTTATGTGGAAAATTAAAATATTTAATCACTTCATGAGATTATATATTATATGAATTCAATCATCATGTTACTTTTAATATTACTCTATAAAGTATATTTATTCATTTTTATCTAATATCACATTACATCATGTGAAAACCGACACCTCACACAATTACTATGTGACTAATTTTGGTGGAATGGGAAAAATACAATTAGGGATTTTAGTTTATTAACAAAATTAAAATAATTATACTGATATAAAACCACAATATTAATTTTAATAGGAAATCCACCTTTGGTACCTAATATTAACCATACAAATTTTTTTAATAACAACTATCTTATCCCAAAACCAAACCAGAATTACCCCCTCGTGATTAGTACATCATCGTATAAAAACGCATAGTGTTTCCTTAGAATTTTTTCAATATTAATGGATCTAATTTATTAGGAACAATAAAAATCATATATGACTAAATATTTATCATGAGAACCTAATAACAGAATTAATAGAAAATCAAGATCAAATCATATATGTTTAAACCTTCATATTAAATTTTGATTATAAGAGTTGATAAATATGGTTTCAGTTGTTTATTATGTGACCATAAAACTATAAAACAATAGCAACCAATGGTTATAATGAAATAATATTCCAAACTACATTCAAAGATAAGGAATAAAATTTGATATAAATCAGTCTGAGGAGTTGAAAAAAGGTTTTCTATTCTAACTGTGTATCTATTTCATTCTAATTTGAGGTTATTATACCACATCATACATTTTATTGTCCATTTATGATGTAAAAACTATTTTGGAAAAGTGATGTATTTGTAATTTCTACTGTACATTCTCATGAAAACTTAAATGATTCCAACTTATTTTTCAAATTTCATGAATATCATATAGATTCCAAGTATTTGGAAAAATACTTATAAGAATCCCACTTTTTTAATATTTTTCACAAATGATTTAGTTTTTATGTAGCCATATTATAACATCAAGCTATCTCATTTAATACAATAAAATGTATTTAGAAAAAAATATTATATGGTAAAATACCCATTGTGGTCTTCATCAAGAAATATGTTACACTCTTTCTTATCTATATAGTCTCTTTGTTCAATAGAGTATTTCAATATAACCTTATTTTCTATCACATGTTCCTTCTACATTTTATATAAGTTATCAGTCATATTAAAGGTATTAGTTATATTTATTCTACAATATTTCACTATTTTAATAATGCATATTAAATTCTACTCATAGACTCCATATGACCACTTAAGTTAATAAGTTATGTTATTTTATTAAACTTACCAAAAAAGTACATAGATTTAGGTTATCACAAACTGATATAAAATATATTCAAATAAATAAGGTGGACAAAAAAATTTCTTATCATTCATACAAAATCATTATAAATTTAATTTGATTATTATGATTCAATCTATTTACCATCTTACAAACATTGAAATTCAAAGATCTACTTTTATATGACATTCAAATATAATTTCACTTATATACATAAAATTTTTTATATGTTATATATAATTATCCTTAATTGTGCTAGTATATTCTATAACCTCAAACAATACATCTATTTTATAACGATTATTTCACATTTTTAATTTTTTTAATATAACTATTTCAATGTAATTAAATCATTTAAATCATGATTTTCCACTATAATAAACTATTATGGAAATATAGGGTTTCCAATATCACTATGATACTACAAATATTAATTATTTTATAGAATTTTTTAATCTTATGTATTATACACAGTAGTTGATAATTTTTTTTACTTAGAGAAAACATTGGCCTTCGGTCCATTTAGCCTATATAAAACCATAGTTCAAGGGACATGGGTTTTGTGGAATTAATGGTTCATTAAACCACTATGCTTCTAGGCCATTCGGGTGCTAGGCCATGTAGTAGTTAGTTCAGAACATGCAAGATCATTCCCCATATAAGGAATCAGAACATGTATTACATGCAACATAAAAGATAACCATATTTGGTAATAATAGAGGTGCATTGACAAATATTCCACTAGGACCATGCACCATGATGTTCTTCATATTGAAACACTAGTCCACCATCCATGTGATTTAGGGAGATAGTAGCATATAATGATGTAGGTTCTAGGGAGGGTTAGATACATAGTAGTTCGGCCTTTATTACTCTTGTTCAAGTACAAGAAATTGTACCTTTGGGCTTATGAGCTATATTATTTCCTTGTACAAAATGGTTTCATTCCATGTATGGGTTACTTATATAACTAGTTATGTAGATGAATATAAATAAATAATACTATATAAATATAACCTTATAGAGCCATTATCAATTTATAGGAACACAAAAGTTACACATACATTGATTTTCCATTATAATTTTTACAAATCCATTAATTTTATGAATATTTTTCATTCATCGCATTATAAACCATAATTAAGTGATTATTTTTTTAAACACCCCCATTAAATTCTCTTTCATCATCACAAATATTTTTTTATATTTATTATTAAATAACTTATTATAATTATTATTGTATTTAACAAGAGTGGATAAATTATGTTGATGTCCAATGCTAATCCATCCTCATCAAAAATTTCCCTAAACAGATGATGAATTCATCATGTATCTATACAAGTTATAAAATATCATAAACATTAAATTTTTTTTCTTAATAAATATCAATACTCATATAATATCTTTGGATACATTACACATTGTACATATTAGTTGAAATTGATATTCCCTTTAAAATAAAGCAAGTATTTTTTTCATCTAATAATAATGTTGAAATTATCATATCTTAGACACATAGAACTAGTAAATTTACTCAATGATTATATGAGTGATATAATTATATAATATAGGTATATGACATTAATATCTCATTGTTGTCTACAATAAACAATAAAATTCTGAATTTCACATTTATCATCACATCAAAGAGGCTAGATAATTTAAAAATATATTTAAATAAATAATAACATAAAAAATATATTCTATTAGTAAAACATAATTTGCATCTCTAACTGTATTTTTATATTAAAAAACATTTCCTGCAACTAATTTTATTTTTCATTTTTTCATTTCTTCCCTACCCCTTAATTTTTTTTAATTTATATCATTTTCATAATTCTACTTTATCTCCACCTTTTGAAAAAAATTCAAACCGTAGACTCATTTAATTTTATCAACTTTAAAAAAATTTATCCAAATAGATATTTAAGGATATAGGATATGCATACCACATTCATGATTAGAGGTTGTTTGAACTCAAATATTCTTTCTAAAACTCTAAACTTCTTCAGTTTGGAATGTTTTTTTAAAAAAATTATACATGATCGATGGATAAGATAATTTCCAGATTTATATTATCTACATATAATTTATCCCCAAATAAGTTTTATTTAATTTCAATTAATATTCAACCTGAATGTTATTCCAAATTCAATAATTTTTTGGCATTCTGATTATCATAATGTTTTATGAATCTATATTCATTATCAAATACTAGTAAATCTTGTTTACAATCCCATAATATAAAATTCATGGGTTTTTTAGTTGAAAAAATAATCCTTAGTTTTAATTTTATGGACATAATATTTCTTCTAACTATAAACATTGACACATCTTCCTCAAATTTGGATGAAATCTTCTAATGTAATCTTGTAAATATTAATATGTCATTCCCATACCATATCTATTTATAAAAATAATTTTAAATATCGATAGTTCTCATATATAAAACTATATTCATGGATTATATATGTATTCTTATGTATTCTATTTATTCTACAAGGATTAAATTTCAATGAATATATTTTGACTTTGGAAAATAATATATTTTCATTGAAAATTTCCTGGCATGAAATTTTTAGGTGTAAAAATTTATCATTTAACATTATAAAATACATATATCTTATATATTTTCCATCACATTTTTATTTCATTTTTTCCAATGATTTATATATTGATTCATTATCTATATATTATTTTCCATAACATTACAAAATTGTAAAATATACATTATTTGAGAAATAAAAAAACTAACAACATGACTAATCTATAAACCTAATAAGATATTTCATTCCCCAAAAAACTATATCTCAATAATTTCAATTTTTATGTGCATGTTTTTTTACATACATCTGATTCTTCTAAAAGATGAATTATTACATACACAAACATAATCACAATGAGAGACATAGTGTTATTATCCTTCATATGTATGATTTTTTCACATTAGAATACATCAATATCATATAGTAAATATTGAAATTAATTTAATAGTTATGTGATTAATGGTGTTTTTTTAACTTATAATGGTTGTTTTTCATTTTAAAATTTCCACATATATAATTTTCTTGTATAAACAACTATAGATTCTAAATATGTTTTTATTAATCATGATATCCATTCAAAAAGTATGACTTGATATTTTTCACCAATATCATGAACATTATTAGAGTTATAATTTCAAGAAATATTATTCATAATAACATCTCAGAAAAAAGAGAGAAAGGAACCTCATATTATTTTCCTTCATCTTAAGAAGAAATTTTTAAAACAATAAGAGTATTTCATTGAATAACTTTTCCTTTTCCGTTGGTCTTGTTATGAAGGACCCACTTCTTATACATGAATATTTTATAAATTTATTTATAAAAAATATCTCATTTAACATTATTTTAAATTTAATTATTATTCTTATTCATTTCATTGTCTTCCCAATCAAGAACACCACTTTATCAACATGTTTTAGCAAATTTTCTATCATTATTTTTTTAATATTCTTAATTTAATTAATATGTGAGTTTTTTCATTTTTTTTATTACACTAAATAATATTTTCATTATTTACATGCTTCATTATCCATTAATTTTTATCCTTAATTTTCACCCTAATTATTTTCACAATCATAAGTGTAAATAGTGCCTGATTATTCAATTTTAACATATATCACGATAAATCCAAAAAATTTAGTATCAATTACTTTAGTGTAATATTGAATGGAAATATATTTATAAATACTTAAAATGACCCGAATAAAAATAACAACATTATTATCAGTCATATGACATATATTTTTATTATAATGAAAATGTGGAGTTTTTTTGTTTGTAATAATTAAATATTAAATAATTATTTCTCAAATAAAACATTCAAATGTTCATTATGATTGCATTTACTTGACATGGAATTCTAAAATCATTATAGTTGTTTAGAATTGGATATTTCTAGAACCCCATATCATAGAGTATTAAGCTTAAATTTATCATTAGTAGAAAATAATTTCACACATCTTCACTATAGAAACAAATTGTCTTAAAATGACACAAGGTATTAAAGAAAATAAGAATTTTGAATTCCACATCCACAATGCATTCCATATTTCATTTAGATAGTCAATTTTTTGTGGTGTAAATAGTAAAATAAACTCAAGAATGTTTCAATTCCTTAAATAACACATTTCAAATAAACTATCACTATAATCCATATCAGTATTTAATATAAATTAATTAATAGAATTTCTAGATTCCTGCTGAATATGTATCTTAGGGTTATAAAAAATAGACTATTTGTGTATGTTTTTGAAAAAAATAAAACATATAAACATATTAAATTCAAAAATAAAATGATTAAAATATGTATATAAGTTAACTAAATTATTTCCCTTTATTCTACAAACAATTTAGTACTTTAGATTAATTGGTCTCTAGGTTCAAATTATGAAACCATTGTTATTATGCCTTTTAATTTCCAATTTTTACATGTCTTACATGTGGTTATTTTGTCCCTTATATGATTTTGGTAATTTAAAAGACCATATTTATAAATAAAACATCATATATTATTTTGGGTAAATTGTTTAAGAAATTTATTACATAGTACAATCACATCCTTCATTCCAAAATAACATGTGTTTTTTCACCATCAAGATGGAATTAATGTTTTTGGTTCTCTGAATGTCATAATAATATATCCAACTCTAAAACTTTTCAAAATAAATATTTTATATTAGAAGATAAATTATTTTTAACTATCAAAGTGCATAGAAATGATTAATATATTTTTCTTCCTCCCAATATCAAATATCCCATTATAATAACTCATATATATTTATGTGAATTATTGTTATCCCAATATATTTTATCATCAATGGTATATCATTAACAAATATAATATCTTCTCCATCACACTTTTCAATAATCAGGAAGCTATTTTCATCGACAATAATTTATGATGGGAATCTATTTTACTATTTAGTGATTTTATTATTTTAAGAATTATAATAATACTATTCACCTAAATCATGTTTTATATGTTCGAATAACATAACAAATTTATCAAATCACCAAATTTAATTAACTATAATGTAATTTTAGAAATACAATCATCAACTATATGTCCTTATAGATTTTATCTTCCACTTATATGCCCATGATATTAAAACTAAATCATAACTGTTAGTATCCTTTAATATATATATATATAGTTGTAGCATATTTATCTTTTTTTCTCTCAATTATATAAATATATATATACTATGTCCAGATGAAGGTATATTTTTATTTTTAAAAATATCTTTTGAAACACATATTTTATAATACAAGCAAAAAACATAAAATATTCAAATAGGTATAATATTATTTCTAAAAAAATATATATAATTAATTTTATCATTATCAACATTTATTAGACTATTTACGTGGATATAAAATCCTACAAAATAATATTACCATCCATATTTTTTTATAATTTAAATTATATATTATCTTTTAATATATGATTTTTTTGTTTTTACTCACTCTTATCTAGATGATTGTGCTTTTTTCACTATTTTTTAGAAAATAATATTGAAATGATTGTATGATCATGAATTTTTTATACATTTATAAATATGATTTGACATTACCATGAAACACAATATATTTTTGTTTATAAAATCCTCGATCATCTAGTTTGGAATATTTTATTTTACGGTAGTTTGGATTCTCATTATTATCATCAATCGTATTCTAATTATTAAATCTCAATTAGTGTATATATCTCTCTAAATAAATAATATTAATGCATTTTTTGTAAACCTAATAATATTTCAAAACATATTTTAATTAATTTGATCAATATTTTTACTTATAACATCATGAAACACATTCATATTCTCAAACATCATGTAAATCATTTTATTTCTAATAAAAATATTGTATAAAAATTGGTATTAACCAGTGTAGTCTGTGGAGATTTTTTTTATATTCATACTTTATAATAACATGTATTTTAACCAATATAAATTAATCATTTTTCATTTCACCTTAATGATACATAATTAACCAATCTATTATTATAAGTAAGATTTTATATTCTCATAATTAAAAAAGGTTAATGTTATTATTCTCAATTATATATATATATACTGATATATTTATGATAAGAGACATCTTATTCCAATTAGAATTTTTTTATTGACTATCCACTCCATCATCACCATTTTATTGGAAATAGAGTGTGATATCGTTTAGAAAATTAAACTTCCACTTCCTCATGCTATGTTTCAGGTATTAGTATTAATCATCATCTATTTCATTATGCTTGAATGAAATTTTTTTTACAGAAATAATTATTATTTCCAGGGATAAATAAAATTAATTATGTTTAAACATATAATTACCTTTTACATATATGAAATTTCATAGAGAAATAGGGAATACAATATACTTATCCTTCAATATCATTATACTTTTTAAATTCAGGAAAAATAGATGTCTTCTTGTTATTCAACGTTATCCTAATCAATTACATAAATTGAATCCCATTTAAACTCTGAATTGTTCATTAATTTTGGCCTCATATAGTATTAAGTTAATATATTATGAGTCTCACCTAAAGTAATTTTGTACATTTCATGTTCTTATAAAATTTAAATTTTAAAATAAAATCCCATAAAGTGATTATTAAAATCCATTTGGACGTGATATTGGTATCTATATTTATAATAAATCAATCTATAAAATACAATTTCATGTTCACCTTGTTTTGAAATGAAAAAATAAATTCATCTCCTCTAAATCATACATCTCTAATAAAACATAATAAATGTTTAAATTTAGCATGTTATAACATATTGTACTCCTCATAAATGATGTAAGGATACCTATATATTTGTTTAAAAATATAAAATTCCCCATAACTTATTTCAATGATTTTAATGATAGTGAATTTAATGAGTCACACCACTCTAGGAAATCACACACAATATTTCTCTATCAATGTCAGAAAAGGTTTTCATATCTTTAGTTAGTGTAATACCACTACAAACAATTACCAAAACATCACTTTTAAGATAATTAGTATAAGGAACCCAATTCCTCTTACATATATGTTATATATTGACATTAAAATTCAGAAAATATTTTCTAATGAAAGAATTATGATTCTCTAAGATATAGATTTTTCATAATATATCTTTGGGATAGATCCACAGTTATGTTTATTACTATTTGAAACCCTTTATAGGGTTCAATGATCATTTATTGGTGGTAACTGATGATCTTATAAATTAGAATCTTATTATCTATTATTAGTATTTAGTATAAATCTATCCTCCGTATATTAATAATTTATGGATAATTCATCAATCCCAAAATCAATAGAAAGAGTATTTATAATGTTCTCAACATAATGTGAGTTGGTATTTCTTTCTATGTTATTTTTATAAATCCACATAATTTTATTTGTTAAATTTTTATTAATTTTGTTCCAATATAGAAAACAAGAGGACATATAAATGATAAAATATTCCACTTGAAAATTTCTAATCCTCCTACATCATTTAAAATATTAAAAATTGAACTGTATTTAATGTTATTTGAAAAAGATTATTTTAATAACATTAGAAGTCATAGATAAATGATTTATATTTATAAATAATCATTTTTTGTTGGGACCTATGACATCCATTATTAAATTATCACATTGTGCTACTTTTATAGGCTAATCGCAAATATTACACTCAAATTCACTTGGATATCGATCACATGTGATATATATTTCTCATTAATCATATTTTTATATTTTCTATAATTGATACAATACATCAATATCAAAATATCCCCCTATCAATTCTCATTTTTTCATATTTTCAATCCAACTCATTGTTATGATTTTATAATTTTTTTCACATTTATTATATTAATCCCAAAATATTAAATAATGATTATAAAATTATATTATTATTTTTTCCCATGATCTCAAAATTTATTATATTTTATAGTTGAATTATATGATTTTTAATAATAATTGTTGATTTGTTTTCAAGATATTTACATAAAATTAGTGAAAAAAAGGTATCTAAAAAATTAATATTAAAAAAATAAATTAGTCATGTATCAAATTTATTAAAATAATTTAAATATTAGAATCATTATTATCTCTATTGAGAATAATTTTAAAAAAATAAATCCAATATAGTATATTTATATATCATTTCACTCTTACCCATTACTATTGCACATCTCATTATTATAATGTAATCAGAACATAAATGTATTCTTTGAACCTAAAATTTAAACAATTTTTGGATACATTGTTTTACTATTACATAACATCCATATACCTATTATATAGACTTTGGTTATTTTATATCACACATACACAACTCTAATAAATAACTATAAGACCTCATGTTTGGTTGATTTTATATTACATAATTCAAACAAACTCTTTTGAATAATTGGGTTTTTCATGTTTACTTATTAGAATATCATCTAACCACTATACAGATATCACAATTTCAAATTCAATTTTATATTGATTTAGATAATTATAACACATCCTTTATATTCTAATTTTTAGTCTTATAAAGACATTACTTATAATAATAATATTCTATTAATTATCAAACCTCAATTAAGTATTTATCTTTATCAGAAAACCTATAATTAAATATTCGTTATGTTTTTTAATCGATTATGATTTTTTGGATTAAAATGAATATAATTACTATTGAAATTAATAATAAAATAAAATTATAGTGGTGATAAATTTCCCTTATTATTAACATAATATTCTCCACCCAAACACATAATTATATCTTTACACTTATCGACATGGTCTTAAAACACGATAATAATAATTCCCTGAAAATAAATAATATTACTAAAATAACTATTTCATTTCCATTGTGATGTATATTTCACCCCAAAGTAATATAATAATATGAAATCATTCATTAATGACTTATGAATGAGAAAAATTGTAATATCACCACAAATAGTTTGAGGGATTATTGTTTCAATGGCTTATTCCCACATAAGGATATGGTTCTTTCTAGAATCTTCTATACGAGATTTCACATAACAATTCAATAATTTTATTTACTTTATTACATATTTGACAACTAAAAATATTCTATGCCTAATTAATATTCGGTTTTTTATATTTTCCTCAATAATAAATTTACCAAATATCATTCTCTTATATGGTTTTAATTCAATATTTATATATAGAATCCATGGTTTTCATTCCCTTCATACCATTAATACATTATATATTTTCACCAAAATAGGGATCCACTTAAAAAATCTCATAATGGATGTGTATTCCCACTTCTAAATTCCGAAACATAACCATCATTGGTGTTTATCATGTCATTCACAACAATCATTTAGGAATGAATATAATAAAAAAATACATGTGTAAATGTATATTATTTATCTCTTTTTTTAATATCAAGAATTAAACAATAAGCCCCTAAAAATTATACATAACAGAGAATGGGAAAGCATATTTTTTTATATTTATTAAACACAAAATTAAATTACAAAATAATAGAAAAAATATAATAATATATTCCATGAGAAAGGTTTTATAGAAAAAATCCTTGTATAAAATATAAAAAAATGTTTTCCCATATAAATTTACTCTATTATTTTATATATTATAATAAATAACACCATCATTATATTAGACACACTATCAAATAAAATTAATTCAAATAAATATAGAACCAATTAAACATTTATTCAAATATATGATAGATATTTTCCAAATATTCCTACAGATATTGTATTATTACAATACCTCAAATGAGAGGGGTAATGTTTTTTTAAAAATTATAATAGATATGTTATTAATTAACTTTTCAAAAGTGATGTATTTTTTAATGATTAAAATAGTAAAATCAGTCATCTTGTTAAAATCATGTAATGTGGAACTCCATATGGTTTTTTATTCTCCATAGAGTCCTATATTTTTATTTTGAGATATTACAACAACACAATGTAACCAATTTTAAAAAACAAAATTAACAATATTAATGATATATAATAATATTTTATCTTTATAAAGGAAGTAATTTTTTAAGAATAAACATACTATAAAAATAAAAGAAGTTATCTTCATCCATATACATTAATTTATTGACATTAATTATATACCTTAGGATGTCAAATTTTTATATTTTATTCATTCCATCAATTATATTTCATCTTTTCATTTAAATTTAATCTAATAACATATGTAGTGTAAATAATTTTTATTTTTCATCTAGTTTTATATTTTATTATCTTCTAGGTAGAAAGGTGTGTTTGGTGATGAAAAATGTAAAGATGGATGGTAATTTTTATTTTTGAAAAAACCACCATATAATGGATTCTATACTAAACCATGGTATCAAGATTCAATGTGGAAATGTAATTATTTATTGGTGAGTGGACATGGTTCCTGGAAATTTAATCTATGCTTGAGGTATCCCATTTATAGGATTAAATTATGAAACAAATTTCATATCATGAATTGGTTCATGAGAGGTTTAGGATTTTTATATCATGTATTAATGTTTTTTTATTAGAATCACTTTTAAAATAATGATTAAAACATTTAACGGTTACATACATTCATTATAAATGGTGGATAGGGATATTACTATATCATGGATGTCTTACCATTTAAAAAGGGTCATGGGAGACTATAACATGGGTTTTAATTGGAATTTCAAAAAATTTCTTATAGTTTTGTTTTATAGAATAAAATCTAATAATGAATTTTAAGGAATAGTGGATTTAAAACCCCTAGTTTTTAAGTAATATTTGATGGAGATAGACCAAGATTTGGTCTATGGAAAATTATTATGGTTTACTCTACCCATATATTTATTATATATTATATGAATCATTTTGTTTTATTTCATTTATTATCAATTTATGAATTTCTATGTAGAACCCATATTTCAATCAAAAAAAATTCCCTACATGTTTTTATTACTTGAACTCATCTGCACCACCTTATAGTCCTCAGGATGAAGAATAGAGTTAAAATTATATTTTCAAAAATTGGTGATTTTACTCCTAGTATCATAAAATACAATAATAGGTAAATAAAAACAAAAAAAATATATTAGATAAAATATATGAAATAATAGGTTATTTAATATCATTAATACCAAACAACTATCTAAGTGGTATAACATAAATTATACCCCCGATCCAGATAGATATAAATATAAGATATATCCCTCATTGACATGATCATTAAAAAAGGGAATAATGGGGAGATACCCAAAATAAAACCCATATCTTGCCTCAAAGAAGTCCATTAAGACCCATCCATATATTGCTAAAAAATCTATATGATATGTTACAAGAATATTAAAAATTAATTTATACACAGACATCAAGGGTTCAATGCAGGGTTTGAAAATATTAGTTAATAAAGAACCACCAAAATTTCCATTTTATAAAAAATTAAATTTAATGTATATATGAACATGATCACAAATAAATAATAAATAAAAAATATATACGAAAACATTTTTATTAAAAATGATCTCACTATTTCACAATAAAAATCAAACCATCCGTATTTTTTCAATGAACATAATCACATGTATCTTGAACATATAAAATTCAACTACATCTAATGAATGAAGTAATATAATAATTTACATATAGAAGTTCCATTGGGTAAAGGGATGACATAGTCTGGACTGAGAATATCAGTATTATATCACATATAAAACCCATCAGGGAAAATCATAACATATCCCAACTCAGATTTACTGAAATATAATTTAAGAAACATGTATCTAAAATGAATATGGTAAAATGAATATCCTATATGGTTCTATATATATTGGTAATGAATCACAAAAAATTAATAAAATATTAATCCCCACATAGTAGAGTTATTGGGGATCTTCTAATTATTATCATGATCCAAACATAACTTCTTAGGAATAAGAACATTGTTTGTGAAACACTACAACAGATGATAAAGTCTCCATGCCATATCATTATCATTTATAGTTGTAAAAAATTTTAAGGATATATAACCAATAATGCATTAAAATCATTTCACAGGGACTATAACCTTTTTAGCCATAAACATATACCTAACTATATAATATATAAATTTTAGAACACATATCTCACCTTATCCCACCTCAAGAAACCTCCTTCATTAACACCCACCCCCAGTATCATATCAACTAAAAACAATTGATGCTTGAAGTAGAAAAGTCATTAATTATATAACAACATTAATATAGGTCACAAATTGAATCAACAGCATTCTAATCCTCTCAAATTCCATAAAATACCCTATAGGATCCCAAGGAATAACATAATAATCACTACCCCCATAACTTTGAAATCACTACTATGAAAAAAAACCCAATGTTACATCAATATATTATGAAGAATCTTCTTGATGACTTCCATTGACATCCCAGATAGGAGATGAGAAAAATTACCACCTTATATAACAGTTATAAATTCAATTTATGAACATAAAAACAATGGGTAAATACAAAAATAACATGAGGAATCAATCGGAAAAACATAACTCACAACTATTACACCCATTGGAATTTACATTCACACACTATCCAAGCCTCCCAATGCTATCAAATAATAGTCCAATCTAATCTATCAATTAAATATGACCCTACATGGATCTTAATTATCTAGAAAAAAAATTCTGATATATTTCCATCAACAAGTTACACAAGTAACACCAATAGCATGTGAACAATATCATACATAATCAAACAACATGAATATTCCATTATTTATGGAATAACCACTCAGAATCCTTAAACCCTATCATAAAGGCTCACATTAGTCTATAATTTTTTTTCCATGAGACATGATCATCCTATGTTCCTTTAAACATTTTTTTAGGATTAATACACAGATTTGTAGAGATATAGTATCTATAAAATTAAAAATACATACATTTAATACACTAATTCAACCAATATGGATTTACCCAAAATTATAAATGCATTATAATCTCACATGATTCGTTTTATAGAATTCCAAGAATCAAAACATAAATTCACATGCATAATAACCACATACATTCACATGAAAATTCTAAATTAAAAAAATTAAAAACTATCCTAATTATATTTTAGTTAACTCATTTTATATAATATATTGATCTATCAACAATAAACCAAAATAATTAAATAAAAAAATATTCAATTGAAAAAATATCTATATAAAAATTAGTTTGAAATGAATAAATAGGGACAAATACCCTATTTTTTATCGTGTCATTTTTTATCATAACCTTTATCTTATGAGGGTGTATCTTTTCAAAATGAAATAGTGATGTGAGGTCCCATTGATTATTTTTTAGAAGGAGAAAACATAGTGGGAGAATGGGCTTGGGGATACTAATATTGTGAAATTTATTGGGACAATATTGATTCATAATTGAAAAAAATGTATCTTTTTCTTAAGAGGGTTTTTAATCATAATCAAGGGTTAGTGGATGTCACATCACATTATCTTAATATTTTTTTCATTTAAATATATATGATTACAAATATATTATTTCACACACCACAAAACGTCAACAAACCAGGACATATTTTATTTAAAAAAACAATTCATTATAATATAATTGTTAATACATTATAAAAATAACTTATCAAAAATCATTATGAAAAGATGTCCTAATAAACCATTATTTATCGGAATTTATTTTGAAGATAAAATCATTATCTTCATGATTTTTAGGATGAACATAAACCTATATACATCTATCAAAAAAAGGATGAACATTATAAATATATTATCCATTTTTCTAGAGAAGTAAAAAAATATGATTAAGGATTTTATTAATGTATGGGTGTTTACATATAAGAATGAAATATGAGAATTTTATATATAGTCATAATAAATATGTTTTTAAGATTTATGTTCATTATAAATATGGCCATTTGGTATGTGTTTATTGTAATATATTGAATGGGATACATGGTCATTGAGAATTCATGTGTAAAATAGGTATATTGTTGTAATTTAACTATTCAAATCAAATTTAAAATAATATATCTCATAAATAATAAATAATAAACTATAATAGATAAAATTTAATGCAAATACTACATTATATATTTTTTAAATGCTAAAGATTATTAATATTAATGAATAATTGGTTTATGAGTTTATAAAAAACACCAGAATAATTAAATGCGGATGAATGATAATATTACATGGTAAAAAATATATCTATATATTTTTATGGGAATATGTTAAAAATCAATTAATATTAAAAAGTGGATATTTTTTAGGAATCAATTTTTCAATATGTTTTAACTTTTTAACATAATAAATTAAATTGATCACATTTAAAAATGTATATAATTAAAAAATTTATATTTATAAAAATTAGTTTAACACAAATTTAATTAGTAATTATTATATTTCATGATTAAGATCACTTTATGGTCATAAAATAATTTTCCTTTAAACATAGTTCATTATATTTATTTTAAGTTCTCATTTTAAAATGAAATGTAATATTTTTATGAATTTGTATAGATTACATTTATTTTATTATTATAATCAGAATATAAAAATTAGCTACATATTTAAATTTCATTTCATTGTATAAAAAGAAGTTACCTTTAGAAAACAATTATTGGTAAATGAAAAAATGAGGATAAGGGATTAGGTAAATGATAATGACATAAAATATACATATTTTTGTAAAAAATAATATAGACTTTGGATAATGACCAATATCTATTAGTTTTAAATTTTTATATACTTTTTATGATTAAATGATAACCATACACCTTAGGGAATAATTATTTGAAGAAATTCCTCTTAAAACTAACCCAAAATGACCATTTCTACACCCCCTCACTGCCACTAATTTACTTAAAAACAATTTTAATATCATCCCATATATCATTTAATAAATCTCTATACTAATATAAATAGACTTATGTCCAAATAAAGAAGAGTAAATCCATAAATATGGTTGAATCTCTACCAAGATTGTGAGAATCCATTGATTTTTTACATTGTTCTTCCCCATATTTTTCTATTCCATTTTCATCTACACTCGTTTAAAATTATTCTAAACCTAATAATTATTTCATGTTAATGAAATTTATATTTTAAAGAAATTATAATTTAATTATATAACTGTATAATCTTAATAATTTGTTAGTATAAAATGTTTTTCTTTTGGCCATTTCAGCCACCCACATGAATTATTATATATTATCTTCACCATTTCTGAAAGGAATCAAAATCATGACAAAAATATTTGTAAAAAATAATATAAAATAATAATTAGAATTTTTTATATGTGTCTAGATGGGTGACACCAAAATAAATGATCATTATATTATACCATGTTTTTATTAGAAAATTAACTAATACAAGCTCAAAAAATACATTTGTCTCATAAATTGTATCATTACATTCCATCAATTTAACTTGGAAAAATTTTATTCACTGATACAAAATTATTACTCATCCTTAAAAAATATTAGAATTATTAAATTGGTATTATTGTATGAGAACCGACATCATTCATGTGAAACATGTAAGAAAAAATCATTGTTACAAACATCTACTAATGAAAATAGATATTTAATACTATATATATAATGAATGAATAAAAAATAAGATTATAAATGGAAATACATTTTAATAATGTTCTGAAATAATTTAATAATATTTTATTTTAAATATATATATAGTGAAATAAGTATCATTGATGTTTGGATTAAATGTAATGGTTTATGAAATCAATTTCCCATTAATTGGGATTTGTTAGACATTCTACACCAATTTTTAAACATGATTTCTACACATACCATGCTTTATTTTAAAAACAAAATTCATGAAAATTGATGGATTTATAAAAAATTATCATTCTTTACCATTAAAGGAATTTTTATTCCAACATCACCTAATAAAAATGTGTTTCTTCGCCAATATAATTTCAATTCGTGATTGTTTAGGGTTACATTTTCATTAAGGGAAAAACATTATTTGACTCTAAAACACCATATAATTAATTATATTATATTTATTCATAGGGTATATATTTATTATTAAAATTTAAACTTCCTTATGAATACGATTCAACTAAAATAGTGCTGGTAAATGGGTTTGATCTTATCTCATATTTTCAGTCAAGAAAGTTTCTCTTCCACGTACATATTCATTATTACTATTATTATCTACTAATATATGATACATTAAGGACTTTTAATAATAAATTTTTAATTCATTACCAGGGATTCAAAATAATATAATTAATATTTTTCAAAATGATTAATTTTTTATTTATTTGACTTTGTTTACAAATTTGTGAAAGGAATATTACATTTTAAATCTATCAAAAATATTTTTTTTCTCACCACTATATAAATTTTTATTTATTAATAATCCACAATTTTATTTCATGGATTTATAAATATATTTATTTTCCAAATTTTTTATATTTATTTTCATTAAATTTTTCTTATAAAAACTAATGAACAATTATTCTTATTTTTCAAATAAATTTTCCCATAATTTAACAAAATTATTTTTTATATTTCTCAAAATTATTTAATAATTAATATGCTTAATTGGAGATATGAAGTAATTATATCTTCCACATTCTACATTTTCATGTCTTATTATAATGTATTATGGATCCTTTAATGGGTCTTTTTTCATT
This sequence comes from Viscum album, assembly GCA_963277665.1. Classification (NCBI taxonomy): domain Eukaryota; kingdom Viridiplantae; phylum Streptophyta; class Magnoliopsida; order Santalales; family Viscaceae; genus Viscum; species Viscum album. The sequence continues at coordinate 712,982,790 of OY728162.1, forward strand.
CACATTGTATAATTATGCTATGTTTAAATTATGAATATTTTCAAGTTCATGGGGGACATTTATATATCGTATATCACTACATTATGGGTGTGTCTATGATATCATTTATATGAATAGGAAAATTATTATATTTCACAATATTATTTTCTATGAGGAGATATGACAAACCCTGATGGGACTCTATCCACTATTTTAATTGTGGATCATTTATATTAATGAATTGGGTAAAGATTTATATCTGAAGAGCTGATATATCAGGGTTAAATAGGTAATCGTATTCCATTAATGTCTTCTTTACACTATGTGGTGATATTATTAAAGGTAATATTTTACACATGTAATTATTTTATATCCTTATGTATATACCACATACTTAATCATGTGATACATTTTCATGTCTCATGATTATTTACTCATGTTTCCCAATTCATAAATATCATTAATGATGTTATGAAAAGGCCTTATTATAGTAAAAATAATTTATGATTAATTTTTTTTGTTTTGATTTTATTATGTTATGACCAAATACCATTATTTTGTTTTCATACTCATAATATCAACTTATACTCACTTATAATCAACAATTTATATCTATTATTTGATTTGTTTCTAAGTTTATGTGATCACCCTTTCTTTATGATCCATTCTCTAATATTTAATAGATTGTATTATGAATGATGTGCCTAAAAGGGTATAATGTTACAAAACTATTTATGTTATGTGTCTAAAATATTGTGAAATTATTATTATTTATATCATATCCTATGAAACTACGTTTATAGGTTATGTAGGGTGTTTTGTTATGAAATATAATGGTTAAAAATATAAAACCATATTATATTTATATTTTTTAAACTCAGGTTCTATAGTGTTTTAAGTATATATTTACATAGTTTTGAAGAACATGTTATGAGAATAATGTGGATTGAATGTAAGACAATTAAATTTGAACCAAAATTGAGATAATAAAAAATTAAAATCTCATATATTGGAATGAAGGTGTCATAATTTAATATAGATCAGGGATGTTTTTCATATAAATATAATTTCTTACTATTATTATTATTTATATAATATAATTTATTGTTTTATGTCTATGTACTGAACCTGGATGAATTGAGTTGAAAAAATGTGTTGGATAATTAAATTAAAATCCAAAGGAGAAACCACATTTGTTGATAGTTGGAGAGAAAAATATATTTTCTATGATCACCAAAAATTCCCAAGATATTAACAATATTACCAACCATTACTGATTCCTTATTGTTAAAAATATGGAACAAATTCCCATTGAGTCCATTAGGAGGTAAATTTCACCCTTCTTTAATGGTCCTTCAATCAACTATTATCCAAGAAATTGATTAAAAATAGAAATATATTTTCTATACCCTTATTATTAATGAATAAAATGGGTTCCTCAGTTATTTATAGTTTCTATAGGGATTATAATAAATTGTGGACCCAGGTTAGTAATAAGATATAGTGAAATGAAATAAACTCCTTAGAATAGAAGGAATAGAAGATACTATTTTTCAATTATCATTTTACAAAAACTATTCATAAATGAATAAAAGGAATATATTCAAATGAAACAAAAGGATAATGTATCTATTGGTAACTAGGGATGAATCCTTACAATACACCAATCATATGATTCCATTATTATCATTGACTATGATATAATAGTCAATCATTTCCTTAGAGTAATAAAAAATGTATTAAAAAATAGTTAGTTACAATTTACATAATTGTAATGAATATATGCATTCATTAAAATTAAAGTATTAAATTGAAATTGGATATACTCATAGTTATTGTGGTTTTGGGGAAATATGTTAAAAATAAAGTTTCAATGAAAACTAAATGATAAATTCCAAGGTGGGAAAATAATTAATCTTCCAAAATGTATAAAATTTGTGAAAAAGAATGAAGGAAATTCAATTTAATAGACTTATGAATAATTAAAGTGGGGATGCGAATTTTATCGAACACGTAAATACCACAACGATGTGTATCGGGAAACTAAGGAAAAGAATGAAAATAAAACTCATCCTAATTGACCACAAAAAAATCCCATACATCAATTCTTATGAGTGTGTACATAACATAAACACATACACCAAACTAAGGGTTAATATTGATAACTGATGTCAAAACAACCTATGAAATGAGATTAAAGGAATGATTATTCAATCAAAACTATTGAAACAGTTAATGAATATGAAGTGGATAACGTTATACTCATAATTCACTCAAGAAATAGAAATATATTACATGGTTCATTTTATTTACACTAAATTATATCATGAAATATTTCTTAATATATAGATTCACCACCTAAAATACAAGATATTAAATTACCATTGAAAAAATATTAGAGTTTTGATTTTAGCCGATGAATACAACACTTATCCAATCAAGGATTATCATATGATACTTCTTGTAATTGAACTTCTTGTTCTGTTAGTGGAATTCATTGTAAAACTGGGAATATTTTTTATCTCCCTCTATATATCTCATGTCAATTTTTATGATATGGAAATATCATTTCATTTACCAAATATGTCACAACCCCCTCCCACCAAAGATTCCCCTCCTAAGCTGGAAATGGTGAAAGGGAGATAATGACCCCCGAGTCCCACCTCCAGTAGGCCCCGGAGTGGCGACTAGCACCAAGGGTATGAGTTTTCGCAAATATGGGAGGCATTACCCTTTTTATTATTTAAGATCGGGAAATATGATGAGTCAAACACCAAAAGGAAAAAAGAACAAGTAAGTGAAAATAAACCCAAAACCAAACCCATATGCATGTTTTATACAATACTGAAACAAAAGTACAAGTACAGAAATGCTCCAAAGTAATGTTTGAGAAATTAAGGGAAAACCAAAACATAAAACAACAGCAACTCCCCCTGCCTGACTAGTAAGGTCCCGCACAGTCCCTGTAGTCCTCCTGAAAATATGAAAGCAAACGTAGAGTGAGCATACAAGTATACTTATTAGGGAAAACTAATTCTCTCATGCACATGTGGGGAGATATATTAATGCCCCGTCAGAAAACAGAAGAACCAAAATCTAGCAAGGAATTTATCCACCCAGCCTCACTAGTCGCTCTCACCAAGTAACACAAGTCAATAGAGTATAGGAGTAATATTATCGAATTATGGGTACCCCGCACCACCTTCCCACTGGATACTACTCAAGCCCTCACGCTTAAAACTCTGATGTTTCCCCCTCTTCCTGAGATAGTTCCATAACTTGGCCATAAGAAGCTGGAGCTAGTGCCGTAACATGGCCATACGAAGCTCATAGTAACCTGCCGACACATAATCCTCGGCCATCCCAAATCACATCCCGCCAGCACAAAATCCTTAGCCATAACCACATCTCATCTCGAAGACACCTGGGAATATATCACACCTCATCCTGAAGATTCATGGAAATCATCTTTCGTAACCTACCCGAAGGAACTAGGGCAATAGAACCCAGAAGAGGGAGCACAGGGAACAACAGTAACCAGCCATCCTTTTGATGTTTGAGAATCTCACCCCCCCCCCGTCCCACGGGTGTGTAGCACGTATTTCTCGACATGGGTGGGGTGCGTAAATAAACATAAAATATACATATTTATACAAGTATAACAACCACTCAGCCCATCCTAAGGCTTCTACACAAAGATCTGAGCATGTGACTTGGCACTGTTACTTCTAGAGTATGCACTCAACAATCAATCCCAAAACCCCATCTAATGTTTTCATGTTTCAACAGCTTTAGTTATCAGTTTCTTAACTACTAGGAAACTATCAACAACCAACCTGGATCAAGCGTTCATAAAACATATCCCTTCCATCCACAAATCAAGTTAGGAAAACACAAGCAGCACAAACAAGTCCCTTCTTATTAACCAACCAATGTAGAAACCCGAAGCTTGACGTACATGGACATTAGATTACTTTATCAGAATACTTAATACATAACAAAAACAGACACACAAGGACCGTAATAGTTTAGTGTATTTGGAAACTTGGAACGAAATCTTCTAATCGTGGTGAAAGATCTTCAACATCTCCCATAAAGATCTTCCCCCTTTTCTTCTTACCTAAAAACCTTTCTTTATATCCGGGGGAAAATAAAACATAAAAAGGGTGATCTCAAATGCTCAGTAAGGGTAAGCATGGATAAAATAAAACATACCATATACATTTGAACTTAAAAACATGAACATAATTTTTAAACATCAAAAGCTTGAGAAATGACATAAAACATGGAAGTACATAAGGCATAGATCATAAAGAAAAATTAAGAATGATAAAATAGAATGGGAATAAAACATGTAATTGTGGCATCCATTAAGCACATGTAATGATTTCCATAGTATCCAAGGCATTGCTACCAAGACCATCTTAGTGGACAAAGTCTCATTCGGAATCAAGTTCACTCCTCGTTTCAGTCCTGTAACACTGAATCGGATTAACTTACCATTCCAGCCATGTCTATCTCACGAGATATAAAATCTTTACCCAATGCATTGGAGGGAGATATAGGTCCCACCCATCTCATAATTAAATCATTCTTACTTGTGCCACAAAATAAACATACATCATTCATAATAACCCAATAAATAAAATGGGTTTCATAAACATCATCACATCATCACATAATCCATATAAAAGAAATGGATATCATTTCATAATTATAAAAGAGAAACCATGTAAATCATAGATACATTATACTTGAAACATACACATATGAAAATAATGTCATCTCAGATGGAAAATGGTTTTGATAAAACACTTGAAATGAATTCTTGAGGAAAATATCCTTTTTTTCTTCAAAATCATTTTATTTTCACAAAATGTCATGCAATTTTAAAAGAAATGGATTTTTTTGAAAATATTCATGAAATATTTTGGAGGAATCTTCATGAAAATATGGCTTTATAAAACCTTAAAAATCCTTTCATGCCATATAAGTAAAAAAACACTCTTCCCGTACTTTGGACGGAAAAGTCAAAAATTACCTCGTAAAAGAAAGATTCCATACATACCATGTAGTAAAAGTAAAAAATGGGTAAAAAGGACTTTAAACATACATGAATACACTTTTATAAAACATAGACATGGATGATAGAAATAACCCCAGTAATTACTTACGAATAAGCAATCTCGGATAAAAATGAGATTTGCAAAATTATCCCTTACCTTAGGTCTGATATGCTTCGTACGTATCTGAACCTCCTGTATAATGATTTAAATAATGTCATTGACTTATTACAGAATTATATTAATTGTTATGATATCATATATGGTTCACTTATGACTTTATATTACCCGTTCTTTTGCAAATTCCATGTTAAAGAGCGTTTTGGGTAAAATCGTTTCATTTGTCGTCCGTGTTTTGACTTGCAATTATTGATATGATTACTTAGATCATGATTACTTACATCCAAAATGTAAAACATTATTTATATATAATATATATTCAGAATATACATATATGTAATAGATCGATAAATGGAAAGAAATACACCGTTCATGGAGACGGTAGGTCGTACGTACGCATGAACGTTGTTTTCGTTTCCTCATTGAATTGAATGGAATTAATTGGATGACATACATATATATATACATAAATCCAGTATCATTATTATGTCATATATTTCATTATTACTTATTATATATACTTTATAATCATTTATGAATGGTTAATCATTGAGAATGAATCTCATCGCGTCGTGGAGACGGTATTCCGTACGTACGCACGAGCGATGATATCGTTCCCATGATCGTGGAATTTTATTGGAGTGTATGTATACTATTACAGAATTATTATCACTTTAAAATAATCATATATAGTTATTATTTACACCATTATACCCATCCAAGTAAGGTGGTGGTGGAAAATAGATTACACCACGGCGTGGAGACGGTATTCTGTGCGTACGCACGCGCGGTGATTTCATTTTTCGTAGGATGGATAGATGGTGAAATAGGGTTGTTTCATACATATAATAACATATCAGTATATTAGTGATACTGATGTTATTACTTCATAATGAAACAACCTAATAAGAAGAAGTGGAAGAAGAAATAAAGGTGAAAGAATCGGTAACGGAAATTACCTCTTCTTTGAAGCGCCTCTTTGAGACCTCCTCTTAGGGCACTAAAATTGGTCTTTGAAGAAGACCAGGACCTTTAGGATGTTTCTATGGAAGTGGAGAAGATAATTTGTCAGGGTTTTACCGAGATTGAAGGCTCAATGTGGTGTGAGAAAGATAGGGAGGAGGTTCCCTTTTATAAGGGAGGAGAGGGGCACCTTTGGAATTCTTAAAAATATTAGTTTATAATAAATCTAACCCCACATAAAAACCTCCAAAAATGAATCATATTCAAAAATTAGATGATATAGGGTTTTAATCACATCAACCAATCAAATTTAGACATGTTTGGATCTTATTTTAAACCTTATCATTTTGATTTATCCTTATTTAATCTATTTAAGTTTATTTGTGGTAATAAAATTCTAAATTTTAAATTATAACAAATAATTTCTTATTTGTTGTGAATTTTACATAATTTTTTACTTTATAACATTATAGACCATATAAATTTATAATTTATAATTTTTAAATATTTTTGTGATTTTTAAACAATTTTATAATATGTTATTTTTATAAAATAACAATTGTGTCAATTTTGACATTATTCATTTATTTGAATTTAAATAAAATATATACAGAAGATATGTTCGAACTAAAAGATTTAATAGATTCATAAAAGGTCATATTTATCTATAAAATTATTGGATCACATTAAATAGTTCATATAATATTTATTTTATTATTTTTAAAACCATTTATTTGGTTTATCTCTTAATAAACTAATTACTACAACATTTTTGTATAATTATTTAATATACTGATTTGTTGCATAAAAATTAAAAAAAAATCCTATGATGAAGATAAATCTTTTAAATTTCACAATAATACTTTTACTCGAATTTATCATCTTAAAATCACAATATTTAAATTGTTATATTTATTAAATTATGAAGGTGACAACTTTGACATCATTTAAGATAAAATAATATAAGTGTCATAATCACTTTTATAAGGCTCCAAACGGTTATATATTAGGTCATTGGATGATTAAGGTGTATATATACACTACCAATAAGTTTTGGTCAGGTTTTTGGGCCTTTTAATGGGTATTATTATTTCAATAAAAACTATATTACTTATTTTTCACTTAATAAATAATTTTTGTATCATTAATGTATCACCATTAATAACAATTATTTAATCCCTAAAAATTATAAATAAATTATCATGATGTAGATAATTTTATTAGCTTTCTGGATAATATTCATGTTCAAAGTTTTATGATGTTTATCACTAAATTAAAATTATTATACTTATAAGATTTAAGAGAGTGACATGTTGTCACTTTCTTTGGTTTTAATAATAATTAAATTATTTTCATGGTCAAAAGTCCATAAAATGAATCTAATCCGACCCTTAGGTTATATGGGTCTACTTTTATCCATAAAATAGAATTTTGGCATGTGTTAGGGTAATTTTATAATATTATATTTACCCTTAATTACCCGATTTACCTTTAACTATGGTAAATAAAATTTACCGTATTTACTATTCATAATTCCCAAAAATAAAAAGTATCTTATTAACACAATTTGGACCCACTGATTCCAAATATGGAATCCATTTTTCCAAATTAAATACACAAAAGTTGCAGAAATTAAATTAAAAGTAATCTTGTTGTCGAAAGAAAACGGGTTTTTCTTTAAAACATTGCAAAAGATTGAATTGATTTAACCTACGAATTTAATGTAAAATCAATGCTAATGACATACATTATATTAAATGGAAAAAATATATTCTATTTATACTTTAAAACCATTCAGTATTATAATTTAACCATATAAATTATTGCGATGAAAAAAGTTGTTTTTAATTAAAATATTGCGTGTTTTTACTATTCATCAAAATATGAAAGTTAACAGAATAATATGAAAATTTTATCCAAAGTAAATTTTTATTTCTTGATTCCAAAGAATAATTTTATTTTGTAAAATTGAACTTATAAACATGTCAAAAACTAGATTTAAAGTGGGTGCAACATCAAAAGGCGGCAAAACTACATTTTTTGAAAAATACTTATTTTACCCGAAAAAATTATTTTGTTCTTATACCATGTTCTAGAAAATGTGTAAGATGAATAATAATGTTATAAAATTCAAAACTTAGTTAATAATATTCATAACGGCTAGTTCATAATAATATTATAATAATATATCGTTGTTTAGTAAAACTCGGTATTGCGTACAGCACACGCTATCGAGGAAGGTCGTGATTGCGTGTAATGCAAGCCAAGTCAGGGTTGCATGTTGTGCAAGAATCCTTCGTTGTTTCATATAACAGAATCTAACCATATTTCATTTATACATTGAATATATATCTATATATATATACACTCAATGTTGCGTAGAATAACTATTATCAAAATTGTGTGTAACACGATCCAAGAATAGTGTTGCGTATACTGCAAGCTAATACGGTGTTGCGTATAGCGCAAGGTAATCTTGGTGTGGCATAAAACACAAGACATTAATGAAATTAAAAGAATATTTTTCATAAAATCTCAGGGTATTAAATTCTACCCCCCTTAAAATGAATTTCTCCCTCAAAATTTGTCGGGGTTATAAATGGTTTACTACTCAAAAGTTTGTTTAGTAGAAACCCACATCGTAAAAAGGAAAAACAAAACATGGATTTAAAAACTAAAGTATGAAATGTAACGGTTACCCAAATTAACTCATCACTGGGTTTCCACGTAGGAGAACATAGGTGAAAATATGGATATGGAAGAAAAATCTAACCATCAAGTTCTGATGGAGAGTGGTAGAGAACATGGCTATGAAAAATCCAACAATCACAAAGATATAGATTTGTGATGATCTAAGGTACCATCTGATTCATCGGATATAAGGGAACTAAGACAACATTTTTGGTTTTCAAGATCATTTCCCTAAAGTTGATTAATTAAAAGAAATACTTAAATGATTTTGGTACAATCTCACTATTGTTCGTGAATTGAAAAATTTCCACTTCATCCCTTAAAGAAATGAAGTTGAATTTGTTATTCATGATGTGTTAGCAGATCATGTGATAGAATGATGGTTCATTCCATCTCTTTCAAACAAAAGGTTAGCAAAAGTTATAAGTCCATGTTATGGTTAGATTAATCATATATGGTTCCAAAAATGAACTTATACTACATATATCATACCGCTTAATAAAACAAAACTAGTTTCTACTAACCAAGGACTTTCTGTAGGCCAGTGGTAGGCGATAAAGGCCAGTCTCACTTCGGTTGTGGGTTCGATTCCCACAGCCTTGTCTGACGCGATGGGTTGTCGCCCGTCCTGCAGGTTGTCCTTTTTCTAAAACTATATTACTATAACATCCCATCAATAATATCGAAAAAACTTCTATCCTTAAATAATACTAACTTATTTCAAACATAATCCATTCCAATATTTAGGCTTCTCTATAATACTTCAGTCCACTCTCATAATATAGTGAAAACGATTACCAGATATTTAATACCATCGTTGATCCCCATATATCATAAGATATGTCTTGTTGGTCACATTCCAAACATTTGAAGGCCTTAATCATGTATTCTCTTGAAAAATGAATACCCATTGAACCTTAGTGAAAACATGAATGCAGTTAAAAGTTAACACTTTCCACATACCAAAATCCTCAAAATTCTATATACTCAAACCATGATATCACTTAGTCCTTATATCAATCATGAGCTCATGAATACAATCAAACATCTCATTATCTTCTTATTCCTTCATTATGAGCATATCATCTACTTTACAAAAATATCTGAATAACCATCCATGGTTACTGGTACCATTCAACATATATTTTTAAATACTTTTAGGAAAAATAATAGTGTAATAATCCTTAGATGATTCTTTATTCCATAGTACCATTAACTATACAACATAACTCTCGATAAACATACAATCATTCCACTACCTTCTAAAACAACTGACTGAGCTTCAACACTTCTTTCAGCTTATATATCATTTGTAGTCTCCTCATCATCATCCACATAAATACTACCAATATGACCATGCTGATTCTCTTTATGAGATTTTCCATTAGGGCATTGGTTTGCATAATTCCCGTACATTCCACATTTAAAACATAAAATCATTGTTGATGTCGTAGCAATACCATTATCCTTGTCCATGGTGTTAACTAAACCTTTTCCTTTGCACTTACTGGCTTTGTGTCCTTCTTTTCCACACCCAAAGCATCTTCCAGTTACTTTGAAACAATCTCCTGATGCCTCTTCCCACATGATTTACATGAGGGAAATTTAACTTTCTTTCCTCTATGATCATCATGAAACTCCATCTTTCTCTTATTATCTGAGTCAGGATACTTACCAAAGTTGAGATTATTGATCATATTATGAGATTGCTGATTAGGAATAATAATGATGTTTGGACTTCCAGATCCTGTTTCATTTGGTTTCTCATGAATAATATCATTCCATTGTCTTTCATATCCTCCATTATTGTGATTCTTCCTGTTTCCAGCCATTTTCTGAAACCCAAAAAGAATAGTGTGAGAGGAAAAAATCATGCTAGGGAAAACAACATAGTAAAGGGGGAGTTCCCTCAATATCTAACATCTTAGGTTAAATTCTAAGATCGTTACCGTAGTTCTAGGACTATATCCTATATGTATACTTATACTTAGGGACATCCCTATACATACTTTAGAAATATCTCTAGGGATCTCACTAACGTTTTCGCATCCTAGTTTCCAAAGGTTGACTAAACCTTTCCTCTGATACCAACTATAGAGACCCGAAGCTTGACATACATGGACATTACATTACTTTAGCGGAATACTTAATACATAACAAAAACAGACACACAAGGACCATAATAGTTTAGTGTCTTTGGAAACTTGGAACGAAATCTTCTAATAGTGGTGAAAGATCTTCAACATCTCCCATAAAGATCTTCCCCCCTTTTTTTTCTTACCTAAAAACTTTTCTTTATATCCTGAGGAAAAGAAAACATAAAAAGGGTGAGCTCAAATGCTCAGTAAGGGTAAGCATGGATAAAATAAAACATACCATATACATTTGAACTTAAAAACATGAACATAATTTTTAAACATCAAAAGCTTGAGAAATGACATAAAACATGGAAGTACGTAAGGAATAGATCATAAAGAAACATTAAGAATGATAAAATAGCATGGGAATAAAACATGTAATTGTGGAATCCATTAATCACATGTAATGATTTCCATAGTATCCAAGGCATTGCTTCCAAGACCATCTTAGTGGACAAAGTCCCATTCTGAATTGAGTTCACTCCTCGTTTCAGTCCTGTAACACTGAACCGGATTAACTTACCGTTCCAGCCATGTCTATCTCATGAGATATAAAATCTCTACCCAATGCATTGGAGGGAGATATAGGTCCCACCCATCTCATAATGAAATCATTCTTACTTGTTCCACAAAATAAACATACATCATTCATAATAACCCAATAAATAAAATGGGTTTCATAAACATCATCACATCATCACATAATCCATATAAAATAAATGGATATCATTTCATAATAAGAAAAGAGAAACCATGTAAATCATAGAGACATTATACTTGAAACATACATATATGAAAATAATTTCATCTTAGATGGAAAATGGTTTTGATAAAACACTTGAAATGAATTCTTGAGGAAAATATCCTTTTTTCTTCAAAATCATTTTCTTTTCACAAAATGTCATGCAATTTTAAAAGAAAATGATTTTGTTGAAAATATTCATAAAATATTTTGGAGGAAGCTTCATGAAAATATGTCTTTATAAAACCTTAAAAATCCTTTCATGCCGTATAAGTAAAAAAAACACTCTTCCTGTACTTTGGACGGAAAAGTCAAAAAGTACCTCGTAAAAGAAAGATTCCATACATACCATGTAGTAAAAGTAAAAAATGGGTAAAAAGGACTTTAAACATACATGAATACACTTTTATAAAACATGGACATGGATGATAGAAATAACCTCAGTAATTACTTACGAATAAGCAATCTCGGATAAAAATGATATTTGCAAAATTATCCCTTACCTTAGGTCTGATATGCTTCGTACGTATCTAAACCTCCTATATAATGATTTAAATAATGTCATTGACTTATTAAAGAATCTTATTAATTGTTATGATATCATATATGGTTCACTTATGACTTTATATTACCCGTTCTTTTGTAAATTCCATGTTAAAGAGCGTTTTGGGTAAAATCATTTCATTTGTCGTCCGTGTTTTGACTTGTAATTATTCATATGATTACTTAGATCATGATTACTTACATCCAGAATGTAAAACATAATTTATATATAATATATATTCAAAATATACATATATGTAATAGATCGATAAATGGAAAGAAATACACCGTTCATGGAGACGGTAGGCCGTACGTACGCATGAACGTTGTTTTCGTTTCCTCATTGAATTGAATGGAATTAATTGGATGACATAAATATATATATATACATAAATCCAGTATCATTATTATGTCATATATTTTATGATTACTTATTATATATACTTTATAATCTTTTATTAATGGTTAATCATTGAGAATGAATCTCATCGCGTCATGGAGACGGTATTCTGTACGTACGCACGAGCGATGATATCGTTCCCATGATCGTGGAATTTTATTGGAGTGTATGTATACTATTACAGAATAATTATCACTTTACAATAATCATATATAGTTATTATTTACACCATTATACCCATCCAAGTAAGGTGGTGGTGGAAAATAGATTACACCACGGCGTGGAGGCGGTATTCCGTACGTACGCACGCGCGGTGATTTCGTTTTCCGTAGGATGGATAGATGGTGAAATAGGGTTGTTTCATACTTATAATAACATATCATTATATGAGTGATACTGATGTTATTACTTCATAATGAAACAACCTAATAAGAAGAATTGGAAGAAGAAATAAAGGTGAAAGAATCGGTAACGGAAATTACCTCTTCTTTGAAGCGCCTCTTTGAGACCTCCTCTTAGGGCACTAAAATTGGTCTTTGAAGAAGACCAGTACCTCTAGGATGTTTCTAGGGAAGTGGAGAAGAGGATTTTTCAGGGTTTTTCCGAGATTGAAGGCTCAATGTGGTGTGAGGAAGATAGGGAGGTGGTTCCCTTTTATAAGGGAGGAGAGGGGCACCTTTGGAATTCTTAAAAATATTAGTTTATAATAAATCTAACCCCACATAAAAACCTCCAAAAATGACTCATATTCAAATATTAGATGATATAGGGTTGTAATCTCATCAACCAATCAAATTTATACATGTTTTGAGCTTATTTTAAACCTTATCATTTTGATTTATCCTTATTTAATCTATTTAAGTTTATTTGTGGTAATAAAATTCTAAATTTTAAATTATAACAAATAATTTTTTATTTGTTGTGAATTTTCCATAATTGGTTACTTTATAAAATTATAGACCATATAAATTTAAATTTATAATTTTTAAATATTTTTGTGATTTATAAAAAATTTTATAATATGTTATTTTTATAAAATAACAATAGTGTCAATTTTGACACTATTCATTTATTTGAATTTAAATAAAATATATACAGAAGATATGTTCGAACTAAAATCTTTAATAGATTCATAAAAGGTAATATGTATCTATAAAAGTATTTTATTACATTAAATAGTTCATCTAATATTTATTTTATTATTTTTAATACCATTTATTTGGTTTATCTCTTAATAAAATAATTACTACAACATTTTTGTATAATTATTTAATATACTGATTTGTTGCATAAAAATTAAAAATAAAATCATATGATGAATATAAATCTATTACCTTTCACAATAAGACTTTTACTCGAATTTATCATCTTAAAATCACAATATTTAAATTGTTATATTTATTAAATTATGAAGGTGACAACTTTGGCATCATTTAAAATAAAATAATATAAGTGTCATAATCACTTTTATAAGGCTCCAAACGGTTATATATTAGGTAATTGGATGCTTAAGGTGTATATATACACTACCAATAAGTTTTGGTCAGGTTTTTGGGCCTTTTAATGGGTATTATTATTTCAATAAAAACTATATTACTTATTTTTCACTTAATAAATAATTTCTGTATCATTAATGTATCACCATTAATGATAATTATTTAATTCTTAAAAATTCTAAATAAATTATCATGATGTAGATAATTTTATTATGTTTCTTTATACTATTCATGTTCGAAGTTTTATGATGTTTATAACTAAATTAAAATTATTATACTTATAAGATTTAAGAGAGTGACATGTTGTCACTTTCTTTGGTTTTAATAATAATTAAATTATTTTCATGGTCAAAAGTCCATAAAATTAATCTAATCCGACCCTTAGGTTATATGGGTCTACTTTTAGCCATCCAATAGAATTTTGGCATGTGTTAGGGTAATTTTATAATATAATATTACCCTTAATTAACTGATTTACCTTTAACTATGGTAAATAAAATTTACCGTAGTTAATATTCATAATTCCCAAAAATAAAAAGTAGATTATTAACATAATTTGAACCCACTGATCCCAAATATGGAATCCATTTTTCCAAATTCAATACACAAAATTTTCAGAAAATAAATTAAAATTAATCTCGTTGTCGAAAGAAAACGGGTTTTTTTTTAAAACATTGCAAAAGATTGAATTGATTTAACCTACGAATTTAATGTAAAATCAATGATAATGACATAAATTATATTAAATGGTAAAAATATATTCTATTTATAATTTAAAACCATTCAATATTATAATTTAACCATATAAATTATTGCGATGAAAAAAGTGGTTTTTAATTAAAATATTGCGTGTTTTTACTATTCATCAAAATATGAAAGTTACCAGAATAATATGAAAAATTTATCCAAAGTAAATTTTTATTTCATGATTCCAAAGAAGAATTTTATTTTGTAAAATTGAACTTATAAACATGTAAAAAACTAGATTTAAAGTGGGTGCGCCATCAAAAGGTTGCAAAACTGCATTTTTTGAAAAATACTTATTTTACCCGAAAAATTTATTTTGTTCTTATACCATGTTCTAGAAAATGTGTAAGATGAATAATAATGTTATAAAATTCAAAATTTAGTTCATACTATTCATAACGGCTAGTTCATAATAATATTATAATAATATATCATTGTTTAGTAAAACTCGGTATTGCGTACAACACACGCTATCGAGGAAGGTCGCGATTGCGTGTAATGCAAGCCAAGTCAGGGTTGCGTGTTGTGCAAGAATCCTTCATTGTTTCGAATAACAGAATCTAACCATATTTCATTTATACATTTAATATATATATATATATATATACACTCAATGTTGCGTAGAATAACTATTATCAAAATTGTGTGTAACACGATCCAAGAATAGTGTTGCGTATACTGCAAGCTAATACGGTGTTGCGTATAGCGCAAGGTAATCTTGGTGTAGCATACAACACAAGACATTAATTAAATTAAAACAATATTTTTCATAAAATCTCGGGGTGTTACAACCAACCCCATTGATTATTATTCCTATTACATTACCACTCCCACCATTCATTAACTCTTCCACTTTTATCTATTATTCACAACCCATAGTTCGTCACATTCAAACCCATCCCTGTAGCCCTACTTCCAACCACCATTACCACAATCACACCAAAACCTATAGATCAGCATCCCTTTAATACCATTTATCGCAGCCACGCTGCCCATCACCAACATAGCATTCACCCCAACCCACAACCAATCCAACCGCAGCCCCGCTGCTCCCCCATTCCACAACAACCCACGAAACACCCCCATCACATAATTAAACCCCCAACCAACACCCACAACCTCATTCTTACATTTACTTTAACCTGGGTGATCATGCAAGGGTTCCAGGTATTCATTTAATCATCCAACTTTACATGACTAACCAATTTCCACATTCTACAAAATTTTCATCCATAAGAAAATCTATAAGGAGAGGGAAACATTTAATTGCATATGAAAAGGCCCCCAACGACCATGATTTTCAGTAGGCAGAAGCTCATTCAATTCACAACATAATATCACAAGATATAAATAATGTAACTCCATTCACAAACTTTCCATCCCTGTTATACAAGCCAGTTATTATCTTTATTAAACCGGTTCAAATGGGTTTCACGTAAACAAGAGGACACCCACCCCACATGATGCACAATTTAGAGAGACGAAGGTAAGATCCCTACCTCAAAGGTTTTTGACGGAAACCACAACGGTCGGGGAACGCTCAAGGAACCCGAGTCGGTTCTCCGAAACCCTGCCTTAGATCTCTCCTCCTAGAAAGATCAAGACCAAGACTCATCATACACGACATCCACACAATTAGATATACCCATAACAGGCATAGATATAAGAAACCAATGTAAGAGGATGAGTAGATCTAAGAAGATCTAAGAACCCAACAAGAACGATCACATACCTCGAGAAACTGGCTTGTATTCACGAAGAGAAGCCTCCGGATCGCCTCTAAAATTCTTGGGAGATGTTTTCCTACCTTCAAGGAAGGGTAATCTCGACTTATGGATGCTTAGGGGCTTAAACGAACCAGTTAGAGGAAAAAGAGTTCAGATCTAAAATTTTAGGATCTGACTTTAAGTGCCCGCATGGTTAGTCAGTACGGTTTGACAAAATGTGTGCTAACCATGCGTTAGCTTCCTCCTCAACAATAATCCTCACATGGTTAGGCCGTAAGGTTTTCCCTAACCGTGTGCCTCCCATGTGAAGGCTACTTCCTCTAACACCAACCTTGCACGGTTTGTACGCGCGGTTTAACAAACTGTGCGCCTCCCGTGCGTTGGCCATTAAAATTTATTTTTCATTAAAGGTCCACCCAAACGCACCCCCCAAGTCACCTTGATTTCCTCAAACACCTCTAGCCCCATGTTTTGGAATAGGAATGGACCGGAGAGGTTCAGGCCATTACATCAGATACCTCTCAAAACATTCTCGTCCTTGAGAATTATAAACCAACCCATAAAAATGGGAAAGGTCCGAACAACCACCCCGCAAGATACCTCTCAGAGCTCTCTCCATAACGGAATCCAACCACTATCCTCATTATATTAGTTAGGGAATTCCTTCCCCCATGTTGAGATATTATCCACTTTAGACGGCACTGACTCGCTTGCATGGGTTTAACCACATCCACATTAATGCATATTGATTAGGGATTAGGCCCTCCCACCCCCACATAATTTAGGATTTCTCATACACACACTGCCCCCAACACCGCAAAAAACAAGCAACACACTGCCCCAACACATGGATTGTGGAATTCCTTCACCCAAGTCAAGATATTATCCGCTTTAGGCAGCACTGACTCGCCTGCACAAGTTT
This sequence comes from Viscum album, assembly GCA_963277665.1. NCBI lineage: Eukaryota > Viridiplantae > Streptophyta > Magnoliopsida > Santalales > Viscaceae > Viscum > Viscum album. Next base: position 713,000,321 of record OY728162.1, read on the forward strand.
AATCACATCCACATTAATGCCTCTTGATTAGGGGCCATGTCTTCTTCTCCCCACTTGTTAGGACTCTTCACACACACTCAAAGGAAAGAGGGGAAACAACTTAGCATTATAGACTCATGAAAAAACAAGGTCTAGGCCTAAAGCAGGGGAGAGAATGAGTTCTAACAAAGGAGTGTGATGCTCCTGAATTTAAACAAAACATAGACGAGAGTATTTAAGTAAAACTGAAAACACTTGTCTCGATCTCTGGCCTTTCTAGGGTTGTTGCTTCTACTGCGTGAAACTGTCCACATCCCACTCCTCTTCCTCTCTATTGATATCCACTTCCTCAGTCACATCACAGTTGGGATCCTTGAGGAACTCCATGTGGTTGGCCCCCACTTGCTCCAGCTCCCCTTGGAGGGACTGGAGCCTGTTTCTGCTGGAAGAGTCTGGCTGGGAACTGCTGCTGGGGATGGGGCTGAACCTGGTGAGTCCCTCCATACTGAGTCTGAAAAAGGAAATGTCTGCTAAGATGACCATGATCCCCACATACAAAGCACCTCGTTCCATGGCCCATAGAAAACGGACAGAAATCGTGAGATTGGTAGGGGACCTACTGAAGTCTGCTCCCTGCCGGTCGAAACTTGAAAGGTCCTATTGCTGGTGATCTACTACTGACCGCCTCCTTCTTGGATGAACATGGGTGACTCCTCTCTTGCGGTGGACCTACTTTTGAGTGAATCCTCTCGATTATCTCTTCCATCTTATGTACTTCTAGGTGTGTCGGTAAGGTGAAAGGGGTCACCGCGCACCGAATAGATGGGTGAAGTGCCTCCTCTAGATTTCTGGTTCAGAAATCCTCATCCAGAAAGATATTTGGAGAAAAACGGAGGAGATCCTTGAACATGACCCCTAGTTCCTGCACTGACATGCTTCCTTGTTGGGGAGACAACAACTGCTGCCTATTCTCGGCCTTCCTCATCGAGGAGAGAAATTCCTCCCGGAACTCCTTCTCGAAGTTGGCCCATAGAACTTTTGTCTCCTTCCCTTCCCCAAGGTAATGCATCCACCAATGACACGCCGCTCCTCGTAGCAGGATTACTACTAGAGGAACCATGTACTCTGATGGGCCTTGATCAGCCTAAAGGTGATCTCGAGTTCCTCCAACCTACTCTCTGATTCCATATCTGAAGTGTATCCTTCATACCTCTTCAAGCTCTGTTGCTGGAAATCTCGCAACGTGCTCTGCCACAAGTCGTCATCCTCCTCTCGGTCAATCCTCAACTTGTCGACCATCTAAAACTGCTGAGCCTCGACTGCCCGAGTCACCCGGGGATGACGTCCAGGTGCCATAGCTGCACGGTAAACAAAGAACGCCTAAGCCCAAGTAGCAGTGGAATTTCTTTTCAAAGTTTCATTTTATCATTTCATTTAATTTCTTTCCTAGAACACCCAAATCAAGTAAAACACAAATCATGATGATTCATGTACCATTCCTAGGGTTTCTACCCCGCAATCAATGTAGTCTTACTTGGTCATTCGGTAAGCTCAGAGTCCTTGCATCAGATCACGGGGGGCCCTAAAATCCCATGTCTTAGCCGGTCTTCCCTGGCCTATGTCACACACCAAGATCAACCAACACTTTTTCCCTACCATCCCATGCAATCCTCACTGTGCCTAACTCCAGACTCCATCTCATTTCTCAACCATCAGCTCTGATACCATTCTGTCACGACCCCCTCCCACCAAAGATTCCCCTCCTGAGCTGGGAATGGTGAAAGGGAGATAATGACCCCTGAGTCCCACCTCTAGTAGGCCCCGGAGTGGCGACTAGCACCAAGGGTATGAGTTTTCACAAATATGGGAGGAATTTCACTTTTTTATTATTTAAGATCAGGAAATAGGATGAGTAAAACACCAAAATGAAAAAGAACAAGTAAGTGAAAATAAACCCAAAACCAAACCCATATGCATGTTTTATACAATACTGAAACAAAAGTACAAGTACAAAAAAGATCCAAAGTACTGTACCAAAAATTAAGGGAAAACAACAACAACAAACAGCAGCAACTCCCCATTCATGAATAGTAAGGTCCCTTACAGTCCCTGTAGTCTTGAAAATATGAAAGCAAACGTTGGGTGAGCATTCAAGTATACTCAGTAGGGAAACCTAATGCTCTCGTGCACAAGTGGGGAGACATCCTAATTCCCCTTGAAAAAACAGAAGAACCCAAACCTAGAAATGAATCTATCCACCCAGCCTCACCATTCGCACTCACCAAGTAACAGAAGTCAATAGAGTATAGTAGTAATGTTATCAAAGTATGGGTACCTCGCACCACCTTCCCACTGGATACTGCTCAAGCCCTCACGCCTAATGCTCTGATGCTTCCCCCTCTTCCTGAGCTAGTGTTGCAACTTGGCCATACGATGCTTGAGCTAGTGCCGTAGCCTGGCCATACGAAGCTCATAGTAACCTGCCGGCACACAATCCTTGGCCATCTCAAATCACATCCCGCTGACACACAGTCCTCAGCCATAAACACATCACATCTCGAAGACATCTGGGAACATATCACACCTCATCTCGAAGATTCTTGGGAAACTTCTGTCGTAACCTGCCTAAAGGATCTTGGGATATATAACCCAAAAGAGTGATCACATGGAAGAACAATTACCCGCCATCCTTTGGATGTTTGAGAATCTCACCCACCCACCCACCCATCCCATGGGTGTTTAGCACGTAGTGCTCGACATGGTTGGGGTGCATAAAGAAACATAAGACATACAGATTTAAATAAGTATAACAACCACTCAGCCCATCCTAAGTCTTCTACACAAATATCTGAGAAAGTGCCTTGGCACTGCTACTTCTAGAGTATGCACTCAAAAATCAATCCCAAAACTCCATCTAATGTTTTCATGTTTCAACAGCTTTAGTTATCAGTTTCTTAACTACCAGGAAACTATCAACAACCAAACTGGATCAAGCATTCATAAAACACATCCCTGCCATCCAAAAATCATGTTAGGAAAACACAAGCAACACAAACAAGTCCCTTATTATTAACCAACCAACCCCATTGATTATTATTCCCGTTCCATTACCACTCCCACCATTCATTAACTCTTCCACTTTTATTTATTATTCATAACCCATATTTCTTCACATTCAAACGCATCCCTACAGCCCCGTTTCCAACCACCATAACCACAATCACACTGAAACTCATACATCATCATCCCTTTAATCCCATTTATCGTAGCCCCGCTGCCCATCACTAACATAGCATTCACCCCAACCCAAAACCAATCCAACTACAGCCCCAATGCTCACCCATTCCACAATAACCCAAGAAACTCTCCCTTCACATAATTAAACCCCCAACCAGCACCCCCAACCTCATTATTCCATTTAGTTTAACCTGGGTGATCTTACAAGGGTTCCAGGTATTCATTTAATCAGGATACTTTACATGATTAACCAATTTTCATATTATAAGAAATTTTCATCCATAAGAAAATCCAGAAGGAGAGGGAAACATTTAATTGTGTAATAAATTTCCCCCAATGATCATGATTTTCAATAGGAAGAAGCTCATTCAATTCACAACATAATATCACATGATATAAATAATGTAACTGCATTCACAAACTTCCCATCCTCGTTATACAAGCCAGTTATTATCTTTATTAAACCGGTTATAATGGGTTTCACAAAAACAATAGGACACCCACCCTACATGATGCACAATTTATAGAGAAGAAGTTAAGATCCCTACCTCAATGGTTTTTTATGGAAACCACAACGGTCTAGGAACTCTCAAGGAACCCGAGTCGGTTCTCCGAAACCCTGCCTTAGATCTCTCCTCCTATCAAGATCAAGACCAAGACTCATCATACGCAACATCCACACACTTATATATACCCATAACGGGCATATATCTAAGAAACCAAGGGAAGAGGAGGAGTAGATCTATGATGATCTAAGAACCTAACAAGAATGATCACATACCTTAAGAAACCATCTTCGATTTCACAAAGAGAAGCCTCCAGATCACCTCCAAAATGCTTGGGAGAGGTTCTCCTACCTCCAAGGAAGGTTAATCCCGAGTTATGGTTACTTAGGGGATTAAACAAACCATTTTGAGGAAAAATAGTTCAGATCCGAAATTTTAGGATCTGACTTTAAGTGCCCGCATGTTTAGTCTGCACGTTTTAACAAATCGTGATCTAACCGTGTGTTAGCTTCTGCCTCGACAACAATCCTCGCACGGTTAGGCCACATGGTTTGTCCTAACCGTGTTCCTCCCATGCGAAGTCTACTACCTCTAACACCAACCTCGCACGGTTTGGCTGCATGGTTTAACAAACCATGCACCACCCCTGCGAAGGCCATTACACTTAATTTTTTCCTTAAAGGTCCTCCCAAACGCACCCCCCAAGTCACCTTGATTTCCTGAAACACCTCTAGCCCCACGTTTTGGAAAAGGAATGGACCGGAGAGGTTTGGGCCATTACAAAATATCCCAATTAAATAAATTTTTTACAAGTATTATGATGTATTGAATATGGAAATAAATTCTATAATTGAGATATTGATACCATATAATGACAGTGCATATCATAAATTTCTAGATAGGAACACAAAGCTGAAGTGGTTGATATTTTTTGGGATTATGTATATCTATTATTTTTTTTGAGGCTTTCGTTGGGGAGCACGCGTTCATCTTGTTTGAGGACGACGACACTGTTTTTTTCCACACATTCCCACTTTCCAAAGGAGAGCAGCATCCGTTCGATGTTTAGGGAAGTTTTCTCCTTGATTGAAACGGGATGATGGGAAGCCGGTTCTTCTTTCCGGGGATTCATCCTCGGAAATATTCTCCTAGTCTGTGTCTCTATTATAGATTTAAGACGTTGTTCGTGAAACTCTTCCTAGTTCCATATCTTAATGGACACTAGTTAATTACACTTCTTCTACCAAGAAATTCCAAAAGGTCTGGTTAGGGCAGCAACCTTAGGCCAGGGTATTTTTCACTTTGGACATCACTGGCATGTCTGGACACTGAGAAACTGGTGCATCTGGGTTTCTTCCCCTTATTATAGGGCTTCTCGAGGGCACGGATGGCTGAGGCATCCCACTTCAAACCCAAGGAATTTTATTACACAGGCATGTATCTGGGGTTTTCCTCATCTTTCCAGGTTTATCACAGTTTATGTCGCGAGATTAACATCTAGAAGAGGCATATCGGACTGATCAAAACCCTGATTAGAGTGGATCAGATGGGTGAAACCCCTGTAGGGAACAATGATGTTGGGGCCAATGTGTGTTTTGCATCCGGGTTGTTGTTAAAGGGGGATGAGGAATGATGTGGCACCATCCCACCGGGAAGTGGAAGCCTGGGTATGAATCAGGATAGATGATGGAGGGTTTAGTGATTTAGGTGGAGAATGAGATGGATTCAACTTGAGGATGATGGTGATGTTGGGAATGAGTCTCAAAGGGACCTTCTATGTACCCCCATGGTAGGGATTCAAAGTCCTCATAGTTCAGTGGGATGGTGGGACACCTAAGGAGGTGACCCTTGAGAATAGACGCATGGATGGGACCTGGAAGAAATAGAACCTCTTGGTTGGGTCATGACCTTCCTGAAACACATAGGCTCGGGGGAGAGATCAGGATGAGACATGAGTGATGGGCTTGAACCTCTAGGAGTCATCCTATGTATCCCCGTGGTTGGTAATCAAAGTCCATGTAGTTCATCTAATGACAGCTTACCGTAGAAATGGGTTGACAATGGATTACCACTGAATAGGTCACAAAGTCTTGCTGCTTGATTGGGGAAGCAGTTTAATGTCGTGCATGATGAAAATGGGGCATGCAGTTTAACATCATGCGAGATGAAGGTGGTTCAACGTGAAGGGGGGTCAGAACCGATGGATGTTGGTTTTATACCTCAAGGAGGCTTCCTACGTACCTTTTCGTGGAAAGGATCAAAGACCATGTAGTTTAGAATGGTCTGGTGAACCGACGTGAAGACGGTCGAGACTAATGGTAGTTGGGATTGAACCTCTGGGAGGCTTCCTACATACCATTTCTTGTAAAGGATCAAATACCATGTAGTTTAGATGGGTCTGGTGAACCAATGTGAATTTGGTCGGGACCAATGGTTGATGGTCTTGAACCTCAGGGAGGCTTCCAACATACCCTTCCTTGGCAAGGATCAAATACCTCATAGTTCATGGTGGGTTTGGGAAAAGCGACATGAAGGGGCTCGGAGCGACCGAGTGTTGAGATTGAACCTCAAGGAGGCTTTCTACATACCTTGACTTGGAAAGGATTACAGACCTCTTAGTTTACAAGAGGTGTTTGGTGAACAGACGTAAAGATGGTCGGTCCAAATGGATGGTAGGCTTGAACCTCATGGAGGCTTCCTATGTACCTTGCCTTGGCAAGGATCAATGTTCACGTAGTTCAGGAGGAGTGGTTGTTGGGATTGAACCTTAGGGAGGCTTCCTACGTACCCTGCCTTTTTCAAGTATCAAATACCTCATAGTTCATGGTAGTGTATGGAGCTTTAACTCTAGGCTACCTGGAGAGGATGTCATGGTCAATGATTTCTCTAATCCCACGTGAGTCATGCTCGGTGTGAGAAACAAGAGACCAAAAATACCTGATGATCCCATCGCGGATGGTGTGTCCTTGGGAAGTAGAGTGGGGTGGATGCGTTGGTAGCTTCCCAAAATAGAAACAGGGGCTTATGTGTGGTTCGCATCCCAAATAGGAAACAAGGGTATACGCGTGGTTAGCAGCCCAAAGAGATTGAGATTGGGGATTACTCTAGGGTGGAAGCTCATATGGTGACAAATCCCAGCGGGAGAGGGATTTGGGACCCAAGAAGAGAGGATGAGCATGGGTGCTTCCTCCTACAAGAAAGGCTAGGGGCATACACCATGGTGGTTTCCCTTTCCATGTGGATAGACACTGCTCAGATAAAGAGGATCTCATTCCATGTGAGGAATGATCTCACTCCCATGGAGACCAGTGGGCATAGGGAATGTCCAAGATAGGGCACCTCGCATGCAAGGCATGGGGCGAGTTCACAGTTTAATTTCATGTGCTGAGGACGATAGCCCTTGGCAGTTTGATGTCATGCATCTCGGATGAGGTAGGTGTGCTCCGCACCCCTAAGACTTACACAACTGATACCCTTCCATACTTAGGGGAAGGAAGGCATCACCAATGTCGTGTGAGGGGGGTGTCATGGATCTATCCATTAGGGGGTCGACGTAAGCATGACTATGAAAAGAAGAAATAGTTGTAAGCGTGCCTATGTGAAAAGCATGAGTCAAAACAACGCAATGTGAAGCACCGCCCAAGGGACATTGATGTTTCTTCTTTCACACCTGGAGGGTTTCATGGGAAAAGGTGTTGCACGGAAAAGGAGTTCATAGGTATAATCCTTGTATAGATCTAGTGCTCCATGTAGTGGGGGGGGGCTTTAGAAAGGGGTATAATTCGTGAAGTGAAGTGGCCTAGCCTAGGCATAGGGCACATGCGCATATAGGAGGAGCTTCGTGAAGTGGAAGGGCATTCGCGATGCAATGCCTCTCGAAGCAATGGTTCCTATAGATGAAAGGTGTTGTGAGGAAATGTGCTCCATGATGCACAGTGACACTGCATTTACATGTGGGTCGCATGTGTATGGATGGTGTTTCGTAAATCATAGACGCTTCACGATGATTCGAGTCACCATAGGGATCCCCTTCCTTCACGAAGGCCCATGGGATTCACGAAAGGAATCCCTCTTAAAAGAGGGGTTGGATTAAAGAAAAGGGGGAGGCACTTCGCAATGAAAATGTACATTGAGAAACAAATAGTTCACAGAGCAAGAAGTGCATCGCGATTTGAGAGCTTAGAAGGAGAAAGGTTGGATGATCCGTCCTTTGGGATCGAGGGAAGACCTGTATTTATATAAAAGAGGCGTCACATAGTAGATCTCTCTCGGCATGAAGACCGAGTTTTCTTCACTGCAGGTTGCAAATGTCAAATTGTCTCGTGGAGGATCCCGCCTCCTTGCTCCATGGTGGGAACACTAACGTCAAATTCGTTCGTGGAGCATCCCACCTCCTTGTACCGTGGCGGGCTCGCAACGCCAAATTCGTTCACAGAGCATCCCACCTCCTTGCCCAGTGGAGGGGTCACGAATGTCAAAGGGGATCATGGGGCATCTTTCCTCCTTACTCTGCGGCAGGCGTGTGAACTTAAAATGTGTTAGCGGGGTGTCCCCCCTCCTTGTTCCACGGTGGGCTCATGAACATCAAAGGGGTTCGCAGGGCAGCCCGCCTCCTTGCTCCAAGGTGGGTGCAGGTCCATGGATCTCCACAAATGGTCTTCGCGAGGGAGCCCCGGGGACTTCCCTCTTGTTTTTCATCTTCCGAGCTTTTAGTGCCAACAAGTTCACCCACCCCCCTCAGACATGGAGCAGAGGAGAAATCAATGGTCAATGTCTGAGGGTCAATCGCCAAAATACTTCGGCCGTCTAAAAAGCTGTTTCTTGTAGAGGGCTCACGAGGCAGATATACAACATGCAAGCTAAGCACGCCGCAAATCTCAGTGCGGTATGGATGCACCGTGAAGCTCCGATGGTCGTCGCCTATAAATAGTGGAGCTGACATCTCTTTTTTCCTTTCCTTCTTACATAAATTTGGATTTTAGCGCTCTCTATTCATGAAGCTCCTGTGTACTCCGCGATTTCTCTCCATGAATCAGGTCTTCTGCTTTGAGGTTTATAGCGAGCCTTTGACTTCATGTCAGAGCACTTTTCATCTAGGCATTGGCAGGTCGGGGTAGGGTTCCGTGAACAGTCTTCTCGAACATGCTCCGCTAACGATATTCTTGAACCAAACCCAAAAATCCCCTAAACTCAAAACTGAATGGCGTAGCGAGAGGCTTCCAGGGGGGTCTTTGCAGAAACTTCCATAAGGGAGGAGATGGCTAATATCATGGTCCTAGAAGAGTTAATACGGATCCATTATGACCATGGTTTGTTGGTGGAGTTGCTAACGGAGAGCCAGAGAAACTATCCAATATGAAAGAGGCTGACTTTGTACGAATTTGGGCTAAGGGATGATGTATTCTTTCCTAAATAAAGTAGAGATGAGCCAGCTTACTAGTTTAGGAGTACGCCGTGTCAGCGCAAATGGTTCATGGCGGTTGACAGCCATGCCCAAGAAGACTTTGCGCCTGTCAATGCTGACTACCTATATATCCACTTGAACAATGTGGATGGGAAGGCACCGCAACTAGAGATATCCTGCCCTCTGTACCAGAAAATTGGGAAGGCATCCTTGAAGAACCTGGGGAATGGATGGTCTGAGGAGAGGGACCTACGCCAGGGAAAAAACTTCACAGATTATTGGGCCTGGGCATACAGGGTTGGTGCCTCATGTGAGGAGTTCAGGGTGGATCTGAGAATAGTGGGTCTATATGAGGAGTCTTGGGACTCCCAATTCCACATTTTCCATCCAAATCTACTGATGCCATAATTATTGAGCAGGTGGTCATTGAGGACCAATACCTTCCACTTGCACCATGGGGAGGATGGCATCAGCTTGTGGGATGTCCACCATATATCAGGGGTCCCAATATTGGGGGTGATGTACAATGAATTCCTCCCCGTTATGGACATGTGGTAGGATCCATAGAAAATACTACCACTGGCGATGGTGTTGATGAGGTAGGGGACCGTAGAGGACAAGTAAGTAGTGAGGGATGTCCATTTCAGGTGGTGGTTCAAGCAGTTTATGAATATTTTGAAAGAGAGGCAGTTTCTGGTGATGCCTCAATCTTGCCTGATGGGGGCTCAATAGGGAAACGAGCACTCGTACTGGCGGCTCATGGAGGATAGCCAGTGGAAAACTTGGGGATTTAGCATCAGCACATAGCTGTAGTCGATAGTCTGGCTAGAGGCATTCATTGTGACTCTCATATATGGTTGGATCCTACTGGTGAGGGATAGAAACATGGGCATGAAACCAAGCACGTTCATCATGGCGTCCATGTTGGTGACAGCAGGGCGAGTCAACCTGGGGATCCCGATGCTCACCAAGCTATACAAGATTTTGTGGAACATCAGCAAGGGGAAGAGGTCGTAGAGAATATGTGGGACATTCCACCTCTTTTATGGGTGGATAGCGGTGCATGTTATGGGTGTTTATGAATACCCGAACCCCATCTCGCCTCCGGGATCGAACTTCTTCCATCAATTCTGAATACTACAGAAAGCTTTCCGGCTAAGCTGACCACATTGTTGGTACTAAACCGAGTGTAGAAGGTGGAGGACTTCAACATTCACCCATTTCCATTTCCAATGGGTTCTTTTAACGATGACAGTCAAGTAATGGAAGACCAACAGTCCTATATTCTGGAATTTTGTGGTGGAGTGCTGGTGGTAAGGGTGGACCATGATCCCTAATGGGAGTTGTACACCCCATACCGATTTTCCTGGATATTTTGGTGTCTCCAGTAACTAACCCTAGATGTCTATCTTGGTGTGCGCCAGGAGGAACACTCGTGTCTAATACTGCAGAAGTGGCTCATGTTCGCACGGGAAGATGGGAAGATGTGGAACGAGCTGCCTCTACCTACTACTATTTCAGGTTGGAAAAGGAGTATGCCCAAATCTGGGAGGCAACCTACCTAGGGGAGATGTTGAAGCAGCCAACCGTTCGAGTCAGTGATGGTGATCCTTCCCAACGTCGGGGGCGGAAGGCGGAAAGGGAATCTCACGGTGGTGGGGTTTCTATGGCAGTGAGGCCTGCACCGATTGGGGGGGAGGAAGTGACAGAAAATACTACAGTGGTAGCAGACATGGTGGTCCTAGAAGAACAGGGTTATCTAGAGTGGAGGCTACTGAGAGGATTTTGTAGGATATCCACCCAGGCTCTAGGGAAGAGATTACGCCATATAGACATGTCATAGAATGCTTTCTTCCTAGATTCCTGAGACATTTGGGAAGTCAACCGGCAATGCCTAGCCCCTTATGAGATGTGTCAACACTTGAACCATCTCGGGATGAACTTGTCAGGAATTGGCCCTGTCAGGGCTGGGTACGCAGTATCTCAGGATGAGGTGGAGTGATACCTGACTATGTTGGAGTATTTTGTCCACTCCCAGGGTACCTCAGGTCCATTTACAGACCAAGCGAAGGTGTTGTTGAATCAGACAACCCCTCCATAGTTGTCATCTGTCAAACTGAGGGAGCACTTTCCTTTTCTAGATGAATCGAATGAGTCTTCCTGGGAGGAGGAGGTCGGTAGAGGGAGTCTATTGGAGGAGGGACAAGTTGGTGATCAAGACTTTAACCATAAATATTTTACAGAGTCCCTTGTGATAAAATCCCAAGCCCCTTCCTTAGGGTCTGCTTCTAGGACGTTCTGGACTCCTTACTAACACTTGGACAATGCATGAGAGTCTGATAGACATAACCCGTTCTCTCCCCTCAATTTGATACAGATGCGGGACCTACAAGATCTAAACCTATTTCAACATTGATTATCGCATCTGGCGGGTCCATGACACTCGAGGTGGCTTCTCCGGAGTTTTTAGTCCTTCTGACCATATACGGGGGGGCCACGCCTCGGGGTCCCAATGGCGTTAACCCAAGAACGAGACCAATAATTAGACCTCTGTAAGTATCCTCTACCAAATTCATGATTGTCACTGATTGAATATGTCAACTGAAGTCCAATCCCCTTTTTTGTGCACAAAGTTCTTAATATGGTGTGGCCCGCCTTGGCAAGGTAGGTCTGGGCTTCTAGCGGCATCTTTCCCAGGGGAATGTCGGTGATCGTGGAGGCGGATACCTCGACTAACCAAGATATGGCGCTCCCAATCCCTGGTGGGACCATTATCAGGGATGAGCCCCAGATTATTGAGGTGAGGTCTGATGATGAGGATCGATCATACAGCTCGGGTCTCTCCATACCCGATCAAACGCAAGATGTGGACCCTGCTGATGAGTTCTTGAGGGCGTTCCCCACATATGAGCTTTCCAACCGTACTGACTGGGATGAGATGGCCTCTGAAGAAGAGGATATTAAAATAGTCTATCGCCGATCATGGAAGCTGATCTTGTGCTTCATTGATGACACCCCCAAAAACAATTGCTGGATTAGATGGATAGACTTCACTTGAGACTGCCTGAACTATGTGTTGGGGAGTGGATGCCCAACATCACCACATGCTCATCCAAGATCTTGTAGCAGAGAAGATTTGAGAGTATTATTGTGGCCTCGGTGTGGGCTGGCAGTGGAGGAAAGTAGTGAACATCAAGAATCTCCAGGATCCTGATGACGAGATTCAGCTACTGCAGGTCTAGGTGGATGAGCACTCAGCCTCCCTCGATGTGAAATCAGAGCTAATATTATGTTAGAAGGTATAGTTGGTAGAGGATGAGTATTTAATGATGAAAGCATTCGAAGAGGTGACTGTCATCCAGACCGATGTAGAGCTAGCCTAGATTACAGCTGATGAATTGCGCCCCATCGCTGTCGAGGAGGAACGAGAGCTAAGTTGGCAGTAGAAAATCATATCTGCTACAAGATAGAGGGTGGAAAAGCTGGAACTTTCTTTCGACAAGGTTGATCCATCGATGGGAGTGATTGACCCTCGGGTACTGTAATGATTTCAAACCCTTAAACATATTTTCATGCTTTGATTGTTTTATGCCATATGCATGCATGAGTTTTTTTATTTGTATTGGTTTATTGCATTCCAATCATATTCATGGAGCTACCATCAATCAATCCCAAAACTCACATGGGTCAGGCCTGGTGTGGGAAACAAGGGATGACCACCTTATTATTCCAACCAAATGTAATAGTTAAAACCAAGATTTGGGCATCCAGGGGTTTGAACAACGAATCTGGAATTCCGGGAAGAAATGGGAGAGGCCTAAATGGAGGATGAGGAACTTAGAATAGTGAACATTTCATCCTTCCAATATGCTCTAGTGCACGAGTGGTGTAACGCCAGGGGAATTTGACTTAATCCAAACATAGGGTATGGAATGTTTGAATCATGATACCCAATGTTCGGAACATTGTAAGGGCGGCATGAAAATAAAGGATGACTGTTGACCATGTGTGAAACACAGTATCCTTATTGTGTTAGCTGGGAATGGGAATAACAAATAAGGGCCGACCACTGACCATGTTCCAAACACGGGGCCTGACTCGAAATGTTATCCATTAGCCTTTGGGAACGTTAGTCCAGCACAGTAAGTGAGCCATAGGCTGAGAATCCAAACTGTTAGGGGGTTCTTTTAGACACGAAATAGGAAGAGAGACATAATAAAGGGAATTCAAGGTGTGGAGTGTGGAGTGATGGGTTGTTCAAATGGGACTCTTGAAATTACACTACCGTGGTGAATACACATTAGGCGGGTGCATCAGCGTTATCAGGGATCATGCCTACTCTTGAACAGGACCTCTCAAGTAAGGACCTGGAATAACATGTAGTTTTACGTCATACCAATGAAGACAATAGACACGTAGTTTAACATCGTACAGGGAGGATGGTGTACTTAGTTTTAAATTCATACTGCCTGGAAAAAGTTTAAAAACAGTTTAAACTCATGGTACCTAGACTGCAGGATCCTAGTTTAAGGTCATAGGGATCAGATCATAATCGGGGTCGAGGGGCCAAGGGGGTTAATAACCCTAGAGCTGGGCCCAAGGTAAAATTCCTGGGCATTCGCTACGTATCTCATAAGGACGAGAATCAAGAAAAATGTAGTTCTTAAGCATGGCGTGGCTAGGGGCCAACACTGATAGGGAAAATCCTCTATAGCAAGGGATTTGTTGCATCCCACGATTAACATGGGGCATCCTGAATGTGTTCAGGGTAGAACCGCAGTTTAGTGTCACACATCAAGGACATGAGGACTCATACAGTTTAATGTCTTCGGGTATGATGAATAGTTAAATGGGAGATCCCAGGAAGGGAGTATGTGGTTTGGTATCTATATACCCGACGTTAATGAGGACATAAGAAGTCATCCCCACACCACATATCCCTAGAGGAAGTTTTTCAGGTCTAGGGACCAAATGTGAAAGTTAGGTTGGGCCCATGAAAAGGTGCCAGGATATTCCTACGTAGCCCTTTAGGATAGTAATCAAGACATAAGTAAATCTGAGGCACATTTAAAAGTCGTGTGGGATAAGGAAAGGCATGTGTGGCATGGCTGCACCAGTACACGTCCTACCATAACTACTAAGCCCATGAGATTCGTGGTCGATGTGAGAAACAAGGAGTAGTGATGGGACCTTCCTATAATAGGAAGGCCCATGTCAGGGGAGATGGGACACTAGGTGAATGACGTCCTAATGATGTTGATCCACCTACATAACGCACCTAGATATGTGGAAGAGTAAAGCCGGGTATGTTGAAATTCCACATGAACATTAGAAAGTGGAAATTTGTGAATCATGATGCCCGAGATTAGGACCACAATAATCGTGGCGTGACAATAGGGGATAGTTGTTACCATGTTCGAAACACAGTATCCATATCGCATTAGCCAGGAATGGGGAGAGAAAATGTGGGTCGACCATTGACCATGTTCGAAACATGGGACCTATCCCAAATGTGATATGAGGTCTTCATGGACGTTGGCCCAGGATGGTAGGTATGCCAGTGTGGCATGAGACCAGACTGCAAAGGGGGTCCCATCAGACATGGAAGAGGATAAGGATCCAAATGTTGGGCTCACAAATCTTGGACATGGAATGTGGTGAATGTCCCCATTAAAACTCCACACTTAAGGGATCTTTGTCAAAATGCATCTTAATATGACTATAAAAATTTTCAGATAGAGGGAGTCGAGTCCCTTCCCCCAAAGGAAAAGGGCCCTGAGGATTCATGCTTCCAACTTAATGGTCGTAGGATGAGCCATTGAGGAGTAATTGACTTAATAGACTGTGTGCAGGGTGGTGATGTAGCCAAACATGACATGTCGTTCCCATAGGGAGATCTTTGTTTGAGGACATAGAGCTCAGAACAGGTGGGGAAAAGACATAGGAGGTACATGGTGCGGCCTTTTTGAAACCCAGTGTGAATGAGGGAAAAATCCCATCTGGTACTCCCCAACCCACACGTTCCCGGAAGAGTTCGGGCCAAGGTGCCGAAAGAGGGGGGACAAGAATTTGGATTCTTGGGGTTGGACCCAGAGACAATGTGTCTGGGCATTCCTATGTATCCCACGAGGATGGGAATCATGCCATACATAGTTCTACAAGTGACATTGTAGGATACCAGTGTCGGAGATAATGAGGTTATGTGGGTTTGGCCCTTGCACTGAATGAAGAGGTATTTGATAGATCTTGTTTGTCCTTTAGGATGAATGTGTGTTTTTTTTAAGCGATGAACCTTGGATAGAAAATCCAGGTACACCATAGGAATCAATCTGTATTCCAGCAGTGAAAAATGATATGGTGTGTGACTAATACCAAACATGATTCCCCCTAGAGTGATGATATAACGGTGAAGTTCAGTTTTTCATCATGTGGATTGGATGATAATGTCACAGTTTTGGGTAATTTGATGGGACCAACCATGAATTTTAACGTCATGCAGTATAGAGGCAATAATTTAATGTTATGTGGGACTAAGAAGAATATATATGTCTTGTACGTATATACGAAATATGAGGTTCATCAGAGAGTGTTCACATCGTGATAAAGTATATGCGATGTGAGTGAGGTCGAGGTCCACTCATTCCGTACGTGATTCTAAGTCGGAAACATTAGGTCGAGGGGATAGAAAGGGTCAGAGGATATGGGACAAGAGAGGCTAGCCCCTAGTTGATCTGGACCCAAATACAAGATGTATGGGTGTTCCAACGTATCCCTTGGGATTTTGAATCAAGCCACACGTAGTTCTTGAAGGTGCCTTTTTTAGGTCGTGTGGGAAAACATACAGTTTAATGTCTTGTTGGATAGGATGTAGTGGGGATAACTCCTAGAATGTGGCATACGTGGTGTGGATAATGAAAACCCGACGTGAATGAGAACATAATCCCATACCATTCCATGCAATCCCATAAGAGTTAAAGCCACAAAGGTAGAATAGAAGAGATAAATTAGTGGAACTCAAGCTGGACCCAAAGACAAGATGTCTAGGCACCCCTATGTATCCCATGGGAATGGTAATAAAGCTATCCATAGTTCTAAAGGAGATCATAGTTTATGGTCTTAGAGCTCGGATCATAGAGGAGCGTAATTCTTCCAAGTAAGTGAAGACATCAACCAGATCTCTAAGACCAGTTGAGTCAAATTCAGTGTGTGAAATAGGGACAGAAGAGTAATTTTCATTACCTGGAATGCACGCCAAAGGGATGTCGGTGCAGAACCCCAAATGATGCATTTACTGCGGCTTTTTTCCTCCTAACATGAAAATGTGCACTGGGTAATAGTGGTAGGAGTTTCAAAATTCCATGTGAACATAATGGGCAAGAAAATAATGTGATTCATATTACGAACATTCAAGGCTTGAAGGGGATGGCATGAAAGTGGAGGATAACTATTGATCGTACTTAAAACACAACATCAATATCATGTTATCCTGAAATGGGGACAAACAAATGTGCATCGACTGTTGACCATATTCCCAACACGGGACTTGTATTGATTTATTGTCTAAAACCCTAGAGGATGTTGGCCCATAATGGTAGGAGAGCCCTTTGGCCTAGAATCCATTCGATTTGGGTGTCCCAACAAGTGTGAAAGATTATGGAATCCCAAATGAAGGGGAACACAATGCCTAAAAAATGGGCAAAATTATGTCCACGTAGAATCTGACACTTCGAGTTCTAGACCAGAGTACTCATGGGCCAATTGGTGAATCGCCGAAGAGGGAAGAGGGACCCGACTCAAGGGCAGCCGACTCAAAGTGATGGAAGTAGGGAAAGGGAACAAAGGCCACTTGGGGGAGAGAGATATACGGAATTGTTGATATAAATACTACGTGAATGAGGACATGAAACCATACCACACTATATACCCCTCTTCTGGAAGAACATGGTCCAAGGGGCCAAAATGATAGGGAGGTTTCTAAGAAGTGGGGTTGGACCTAAAGTCTAGATGTTCAGGCGGTCCTACATATCCTATTATGATGGGAATCAAGCCACACATTGTTCTAAAAACGGGATGATGCAAATAAGGGCTAGATACCCCAACGAGGGGTGTGTACGACATGACGAGTAACCCGTCGTGAATGAGGACACAATCACGCCCCACACTATACAACCCTAGGTGAGAACATGGGATAGGGGCTCGAAAAGTCCAAGGGGTCTGAGGCTGAGCCATGGACATAATTCCATGTCCAGCTTGAAGTTTAATGTCTTGTAGTGTAGATGAAGATAGGGGTAAGGTATCTCATATGGGGTTGTGTACGGCACGACGAATGACCCGAATTGAATGAGGACAAGACCCTACACCACACCATACAACCCTATTTGAGAACATGGGCCAGAGGCCCGAGAAGGCCAAGGGGCCTAAGGCTGGGCCATGGATAGAATTTCATGGTCAACATGAATTTTAATGTCTTGTATTTTGTACGGAGTTGATCTTAGTTTAGTGTCATAGAGATCAGACTATATATTCCTAGTTTAATTTCATATGGGTGGGATAGGAAGAGAGAATTATCATTCTTATGGAAGACCACAAAGAAGCAATGATAATGGAGGATAGTGGTTGACCAGTATCACCACACAGTATCTAACCTTGTGTGACCAGAAGGGGGTGAACAATTGAGCGTCGACCATTGACCATATTCAGAACACAGGACTTGTATCAACTTGTTACTCACAATCCTCGATGGCGTATGCCCGTAACGGTAGGAGAATCCATGGGCTGATCATCCATGCCATTCAGGGTCCATTTTGGATATTGAAGGTGATGGAATCCGAAATGATGGGACTTGCATAGCATGGTCAGGCCCATGCTCATGGGGCGGATGATAAATGATGGGAGGGATGTCTTAAGGGGATATGTGTTGTGTGGAGAAATAGACCTATGTGAATGATGATATGACTATGTACCCCAACACACAATCCTAAATGATAACTTGGGCCAAGGGCCCAAATGGGACATTGGACCTAATGTTGAGCATCCCGGCCAACTGTAGCCATATGTCTTCTCATGCGAGAATACCTTTACAACTCCTAAGCCCACGCGAGCAATGATCAGTGTAGGAAAGAAAGAGTATGACTTGGCTCTCCCCATCTCATAAGGGACTGACAGCTGAAATCACACTCCCACTCGAGGAAGGCCGAGATTTTGAGAGACGGTGGGGCTGAATGAACCACTACACTCCATGTTTGGGGAAAATTGGTGTTGTGACAACAACCAATGGTGGCTATTGAACATATTCGAAAAACAACATCTATATCATGTGAACTGGAATGGGAACAAAAAATGAGCATCGGCCATTGACCATATTTTCAACACGGGACTCATATCAATTTTTTGTCTAAAACCCTTGAGGGTGTTCGCCAAAAATTATAGGAGGGCCCTTAGGCTAAGTATCCTTATCGTTTGAGGGCCCCTTCGGATGTGAAAGATAATGGGGACCCAAATGATGGGGTGTGTGGAGCATGAATGCACCCGTGAAATTCCAAATAAAATTGGACATGGGAAGAGTCATAGATCTTCAGGAGATAGAGATACATGGTATGATCATGATGAACCTAACATGAATGAGGGAAAAGGCATGTACCACAAAATGTGTTTCTTCAAAACGAAAGGTCACCTAGTATTGGGGTTGGGCCTATGGATGAAATTTCCGGTCAGTCCTACGTATCACATGAGGATCAGAAACAAGCCACACATAGTTCTGAATAGTCCATGTAGTTTAGAGTCATGTGGTAAGGACGTGGGAGTATTAGAAGAACGAAGAAGGGAACATGGTGTAATCATCATAACCCTGGCATTGGTGGGGCCTAAGAAGCCTACACAACACCATGTGAGATCCCCCAAAAGCACTATGCCCCGGAGGGGGTAGTCCAAGACGGAACTGGGGATAGACTCAAGAAGAGGTGTCTGAGAATTCATATATATCCCATGAGAATGGGAATCAAGCCATTTGTGGTACATAAGATGTTGTTTAACGTCATGCAGGATGATGCACAGTTTGAGGTCTTGTAGGACTGTGTAGTTTAATGTCATGCAGGACCGTCCTGCATTTTAGGGTCGTGTGGGAAAGAATAATTTAAGGTTGTGTAGGACCGTATAGTTTAAGGTCATGTGGGACCCTATGTCTTAAGCAAAGTATTTCTTTAAAAACATGGAATTGGTGCAAGGAGTTATACGCTCACCATCCATTATAACTAGAGAGTATGCACCATTGGAGTAAACCTTGTGAATGATATAAGGTCCTTCCCATTTGGGTTCCAACTTGGGTGGTTTCTTGTCAGGTATCATTGGTCCTCTCAAGGACAATTCCATGTTGCCTTGCAAGAAGGAACGGAGGTGATATTTATTGTTTAGAGCTCTTGCTATCTTGTTCTAAGGCCTTTCCAGATTATGTAGGGCATGATGTCTGTTCTCGTCGAGCTCTTCCAACTCCACCAGATGGATTTTGGCTACTTTATCTGGTGGTTTTTAATCATAGACATCTGCACGCAAGGAGGGAAATTGAATCTAGATGGGTAGGACATCCTCCATTCCATACACCAGGGAATATGTGGTCACCTAGGTGGATTTTCGTGTCATCGTCTGATAAGCCTAGAGGGCATTGGGGAGCTTGTCTAACCAACTCTTCTTATTTTGAGCAACCATTTTCTGCCAAATGATAGAGATGGTTTTTTTTGAATGCCTCTATCTATCCATTTGCTTGCAAATGTTAGCGAGAGGTATGGTTAGAATGGATGTTGTACTTAGTGTTCAACTTCATCAGCTCTTCTCCTCAGAAGTTCATGTCATTTTCGGTGATGACACTGTGAGGAACTCCAAATCGATAGATGATGTTGGAACTCACAAAGTCAATGATGGAATGATCCTTGACCTCTTTGAGTGGAACTGCCTCTAACTACTTGGAGACGAAATATATTGCCGTTAGGATGAATCTGCATTGGAGAGTTGTCGCTAGTGGATGTGGTCCCATGACATCGAGTCCCTTTACCGCAAATGGCCAAGTGTACTTGGTGGAGTGGAGAGACTCTAGCAGCCGATGAATAAAGTTAACAAGGACTTGGCACGCATGGCATCTCGTGGCGAACTCGATGGAATCAGGGATCATAGAGGGCCAAAAGTACCCCAGTCTCTTGATCTGGTGAGAGCGTTTCAGCCCGTCTTGATAAGCCTCGCAGGAACCGGCATGGACCTCTTACTTGAACTAAGAAATCTCAACTCCTTGAATGCAATGGAGGAGAACCCCATCAAATCCACGCTTATAGAGGATTTGATCATGACTGGGACCATCTGAAGGGTAAACAATAAAGCACTTTGTCGAATTCGCTCACGCTCGGCCTGACCTATTGGGATATTATCATTATAGAGATACTAAACAAATGTAGACCTCGAGTCGGGTGTCACTTCCATCACTGCATACAAGGGATTCGGGGGTCCTGACATGGAGGTTCCTGCGGTAAGATGGATTACCCACCGGTTGTCGTCATCATCAGTGGTGACAGGAGTAATGAATCTCTGATGTGCCACATGGATAATAAGATCATCTTGATCAGGCTCCGCGAGTGATGCAGCCATGCCATTCAGGGTGTCATCTCGACCATTCTGAGATCGAGGAACTTGAGTAACTTCTAGCCGTGATGGGAACTAGGCCACTAGCTAGAGAGTTCCCTCCAACAATTGTATGAGCTCTGGCTTTCTAATGACGTAGTCACCGTTGATCTGTTTGATGACTAGTTCAGAGTCCCCTTTCAAATGAAAATTGGGCACATCAATCTCGAGAGCCAGCTAGAGGCTAGTGATAAGAGACTAATACTCTGCCTCATTGTTGGTGTAGCCTTCTGAAAAAAGGAATGAGTATGGCAGGATGTCTTGTGTCGGGGTAATGAAGATGATACCCAAGCCTACTCTGTTTATCCAGGGGTCCTTAAGCCTTCTTTCAGTGGGGCTTCAGGAAGCACCATCGATGTGCATCCGCGAGCACGGCATGGATTGATCTACCAAGAGAATCGCTTCATCAGGAAAATTGAGATCCAAGTACTTGTCAGTAGGAGCCGGATGGGCAGCACAGAAGTCTACCAATGCTTTCCCCTTAATAGATTTCTGGGGGACAAACCTGCTATCAAACTGCTGGAGAATCACTGCCCACCGAGTGAGATGACCTATCAACATGGGGCAGTTCAGAATGTACTTCAGTGGTTCTACCTAAGACACTTGTTGTACCTCATGGTGCTGTAAGTAATTTCACATTTTCTATATAGTGAATACTAGCGCAAGGCAACCCTTTTTGATCGGGGAGTATCTGGTCTTCATATTGAGGAGCATATTGTTTATTAATCAAATAATGTTCTTCGTCCCCTCATTGTTCTTCTAGGTGAGGAGGGCACCGAGTGATCCTTCTAGGGAGGTCACATAATGATCCAATGGATTTCTGGAGGTGGGATGCATTAAGACTGGAGGTTGGAGCAGATACTATTTGATCTCCTCAAAAGTAGTCTGACACTCTTCATCCCCCTCATAGAGTGCATCTTTCTTCATGAGCTGAGAAAATGGATTACACTTTCTAGCCAGATTAGTAATGAATTGGAATGTGTAGGCAATGTGTCCATGGAACCTCGATGCTTTTGAATGTTTCTTGGAGGATACATCGGGCTAGTGGCCTTGATCTTCTCTGGGTCGATCCCAATGCCCTTGTATCTAACAACGAAGTTGAGAAACATTCTATAGGTGACCCCGAAGTCACACTTCAATGGGTTCATCTTCTGGTGACGAGAACAGAGGATGCTGAACACTTTCTCAAGGTCGTTGATATGGTTGTGACTCTTTTGAGATTTGACCACCAGATCATCCACATAGCATTCCACCAACATTACAAGGATCAACTTAAATATGTGATGCATAACCCGCTGGTAGGTGGAACCTTCATTATTTAAACCAAAGGGCATGACTAGGTAATAGAATGTACCTTGTGGTACCCTTAAGGTTGTTAACTCCTCATCCTTAGGGTCCATTCGAATTTTTTTGTAGACAAAGTACCCATCCATGAAAGATAGGGCTTGGAATCCATTTGTAGCATCAATCAACAACTCCTTCATAAGAAGGGTAAAACTATCCTTCAGAAAATGACAGTTGAGATCCCGTAATTCCATGCAGACTTTGATCTGTCAGTTCATCTTCCTTACTGGAACAATATTAGCCAGCCATTTGGGGTACTGGACCACCTTAACTAACCTGTCTCTGTTGATAACATCAGCCTCTACCATGGAACCGTGAGAAGGGTGCATCTTTCTTGGAGGCTACTTGAACCTGTGATGATTTTCCAGTAGACTGAGGCAGTGGATGGCTACCTGAGGATCTAGTCCTAGAATCTCATCATAACTCTAGGTGAATACATCTTGATTTTTATTCAGGAAGTCTATGTACTAGTACTACTCCTCCGGAGGCATGGAAGAACTCATCTATTTATGTCTTAGATCTGCCTCGCCACCGAGGTTCACCTGTAGCAATTCATCGACCGTGGTGGAGACGCCCTCCTCAAAGGTGGGGGGAGAATCCCCCAAATAATCTTCTTCTGTGGTGGAGAAGGGATACCCAGTGCGAGGAGCTTCCTCTGGGTCGACAGAGCCCGACGGGAGGCTGGTACCAGCCTGATCGGCAATGGACACCGCATCGGAAGACTTCTGTGCTACCAAAACCATAGAGATGAAGGTTGTTGATCTGATCCCATCTGGCATTCAGCCCTAGGGTTTTTGTTTGATGATGTCGAATCAACAGTGGCGCGTTGGCTTGATCAGGTTAATTCCAGCCCGGAGGAACAAGAACATATGAAGTATTATCATTTCCATGGGGTGGACATCCAGATACCTTTTGGGGGTAGGTGTTGAGTCAATAAGATTTTCCTTATGACTTTTCCATTCCTTCTTGTTTTAAAAATCACAAACACCTTATACTTAAGCAAATATTATTTTTACCCCCATAAGGAAAATTTTCTTCTTTAAGGAAATTTACCTTAACCTAGATTTTCTTATACATAGAAATATTATTCTTAAATTAAAAAACCGGATTCATAACCAAATTTCTGGAGCCATATAATGAAAAGATTTGGAACATTCTATTTTTAGGATCCGAATTCTGAATGTGATCTGTAATGTAGTTCTAATCTGTATTCTGGACTCCGAACTCTAAAGAAGTTTGACTCTGAAATCTTAAGCAGTTCAACTCCGAACTCTATAGTAGTTCGACTCCTAACTCTGAAGAAGTTCGACTCCGAACTCTGAAGAAGTTCGACTCCGAACTCTTAAGCAGTTCGACTCCGAACTCTTAAGCAGTTCGACTCTGAACTCTGAATAAGTTCGACTCCGAACTCTTAAGCAGTCCGACTCCGAACTCTTTAGTAGTTCGACTCCGAACTCTGAAGAAGTTCGACTCCAAACTCTTAAGAATTTCAACTCTGAACTCTTTAGTAGTTCGACTCCAAACTCTGAAGAAGTTCGACTTCGAACTCTGAAGAAGTTCGACTCCGAACTCTGAAGCAGTTCGACTCCGAACTCTTAAGCCGTTTGACTCCGAACTCTGAAGAAGTTCGACTCCAAACTCTTAAGCAGTTCGACTCCAAACTCTTTAGTAGTTCGACTCCGAACTCTGAAGAAGTTCGACTCTGAACTTTTAAGAAGTTTGACTCCGAACTCTTAAGAAGTTTGACTCTGAACTATTAAGCAGTTCGACTTCAAACTCTTAAGAAGTTCGACTCCGAACTTTTAAGCAGTTCGACTCCGAACTCTTAAGAAGTTCGACTCCGAACTCTACAGGTTCAGAATCCGATCTTTGGTGAAACCAGACTCCGAATTCCTATAAAACAGAATCCGAACATTTCTTAACATAGACTCCAAACTTCATTTTGGTTAGACCTCGAACTTCATTTTGGTTAGACTCTGAACTTTTGACTTGCTTACACTCCGAAATATTGATTAGCTTTTACTTACATATTCTTCATTTCAAAACGATGTCGTACATTCAGTTATACATAGTTTGTTATAAAACAATGTCGTCTATTCTATTTCTAATTAACCATTGGTTGAGTTACACGTGTACAGGTCCCTCTGAGTTTCATGGAAAATATGACCATTGGAGGAGGGAGTTGACCGTTGTAAATTTGCCTATAAATAGGAGCTCATTTGAAAGAGCTCATATACAAAAACAACATAGAAGTTGATCGATCTAGAGACCACACGTTGCTAAGGTGATTTCTAGAGAGATAAATCTTTTCATGCCTTGTGCGTACTGAACCGCTCGTTCATTTTTTGATTCGTGCAACTCCGAATGTTGGTGATTACATTCGAGGACTTCCGGGGATAGGAAGACAGAGGTGCCGACTACCTTGAAGTTTGAGGGCTTCCTTGCTGAGGAAGGCAGAGGTTTCCAACTACCTTGAAGTTGAGGGCTTACGGGGATAGCAAGACAGAGACTCTGATCTTCGTATCGAGGGCTTACCCTGGTGTGGGTAAGACAGACTTGCTTGAAATTATAAATCAAGGGACCTTTATCCAAGTTTGTTGGATACCCTTCTCTTTGGGTTAAAAGACTTATATCTTGTTACTCGTAGTTTTACTACTTGTTTGTTTCTGCTGCATTTTGTATTATAAGGAAAGTATAACTTTCTTATACTTCCTTACTTGTACTCTGTTTCATTTATATTCTATACGCTTTAAGGTAGAATCTTATATTGTAATCTTTAGTTAAGTTTCAATTTCCGGATCCATATTTCCGGAACCTACTTTAGGAATCTCTTTTCAGTTTTAAGAAAGTTATTAGGACTTGAAGTTTATAACTTCATTCCTTATTCCAAGTTTTTCATTTGGTGTTAGAGGTGTTGTGAATTTTCTTAGTTTAAATTTGTTAAACTTAGCTCTTTCCTTTGTTAAAGGAATTTTTTTAAAGTGTACAATTCACCCCCCCCCTCTTGTAAATTGAGCATCTATATCATTATTTTGATCCTACAATTGGTATCAAAGGAGGTCTTTCAAATACTTGTACTCACGTATAAGTTTTTCTTGCTCACTTTATAATTCCGAAATTTCTCATTCTGAATTTTTTTTCATTCCGAACATTGTGATTACGAACTTTTTCTACTAACAAGTTTGTGTGCCAAAGGTTTTTAAGTATGTCAAGAATTAATGTTGGTTCCATTGATAATCTAAATCCTACAAGACCACCGATCTTTGATGGTAATGATTATGAATACTGGAGAGATAGAATGAATACTTTTGTTATCAATACTGGAGTGGACAACTTCGTTATGCTTACTGGTGATTATAAAATTCCTGATAAGGAAGTTAGAACTTTTACTAACCAGGAAAAGCAAGAGTATCAACTCAATTATAAGGTACGCAATACCTTACTTTGTTCAATGACTAGAAATATATATAGCCAAATTTCTTCTTGTGAAGCAGCTAATTGTATCTGGAAGAAGTTAGAGGTTACACACTTTGGAACTTCTAAAGTGATTGAGACTAGGAGAGCTATGCTTAGAGCTGAATACCATGGATTCAATTTCCCGTATGGTGAACCAATCTGTAAAGTTCAACAGAGATTTATGACTATTGTCAACAGTTTATAGTCTATGGGAGAGAAAGGGTTAGATGATGAAGCACTTTTGGAAAAGATAATTGATATTATGCCCAATGAGTGGGAATCCAAAAGAACAGCTATAGATGAGAATAGGAAAGTGACTCAAATCACTCTTGATGAATTATTTGGAACTCTTCTTCAACATGAAACAATAATGAAGAGAGATGCTGACAACATCAAAAACAAGAATGGAAATGGTACTGTTTCTTTTACAACAACATCAAATCAAATGAAAGCTAAGACTCCTGAGAGAGTAACTAGATCCAAGTCTAAGAAAGTTATTTTCCAATCCGAATCTAGTGAGAGTGAAGTCTCCGAAAATGAGTTAGAAAATCTTGCTCAAAGGATGAACAAGATAGCTGGTCAGAGAAGTTTCCAATCCAAGTATAAGAAAAAGGAAAGGAAAGATAGGAAAGATGGAGAAGTCACTTGTTATGAATGCAAGAGAGCTGGAAATATTAGACCAGACTGCCCTTTGCTCAAAAAGAAAGAAAGAAAAGAAAGGCATTCAGACAGAAACAGAAAGAAGTATTATAAAGCCAAAGCTAAGAAAGTTTTGAAAGAAAATGACACCTGGAGTGCCAGTGGTGGTGACTCTTCAGATGAATCTTCTGATTACGAATCCTCAGGACAGAAGAATCTTGGTCTTATAGCCATATTACCTACTGACAATCATTGTTTTACGGCTAAGGTACGAAATGCTGAATCATTGACCAATGTTTCTTTAAATTATAATGATAGTAAGTATTATAACTCCTCAGATGAATAATCCTCTTCTGATGAAGAAAATACTTTACCTACTTATGAAGAAGTTTCTAGGTTTGCTGAACTTCTTGAAATTGAGAATTCCAAACTCAATAAAAAACTTCATAAGGAAAACTCTAGGAATAATATTCTTGTGAAAGAGATATCAGATATTTCTAAAGATCTTGATAAGAAAAATGTTGATTTTGAAAGTATTTCAAAACATCTTGAGGAAGTAAGTTCTGAGAAGAACAAACTTTCTAAAGAGTTAGAAAAAGTAATTTCTAAGAAAAATGTTTTCGAGCCTAGCTCTAGCTCTAAAACTAATGATTTTGAGGATAAAAACTTGGTTATAAAACTCAAGTCCAAAATTTTTTCCTTAAAGAAGTGTTTATCAAACTTTACCCATGGTAAGGTAAATTTTGATAAAATGTATTCTCAAATACGACCTTTAAGAAATAAATCCGGATTTGGTTATACCCATACAAAACCTATTTTTAGTAACAATTATTTTGTTCCTCAAAGTTCCCTCATTTTGTACTAAGTGTCAATGTGGTGGTCACTGGGTAAGGAATTGTTCCTTAAACAAAACCCAATCTCTAGGATTTCACAAAGCTTACTTTTCTAAGAAGATGTGGGTACCTAAAATTTTGTTATCTGGAAATCTCGGATCCAAACAAGTTTGGATTCCGAAAATCTAATTCTCTTCTTGATTTCAGGAAAATAAAGAGAGTACCAACAACAATACATGGTACATGGATAGTGGATGTTCCCGGCACATGACTGGTAACAAAAGATATTTTGAAAATATTATCAAAACGAAAGGAGGAATGGTAACTTTCAGAGACAATGCTAAGGGAGAGATTGTTGGTATTGGTAATATTGTTCTTTTAGGCAAAACTTTGATTTCAAATGTTCTTTTTGTAAAGGGTTTTAAGCACAACCTCATTAGCATAAGTCAGTTATGTGATGAAGGTTACCTTGTGAATTTTAGGAATGATAAGTGCTTAGTTCACAATTCCAAGGAAGAATTTATTCTCTCAGCCAATAGGCATGAGAATGTTTACACCTTAAATTTAGAAGACCTCAGGAGCCAAGATTATCCTTGCCTAAGTGCAATGGAAGATCATCCGTGGTTGTGGCATAGAAGACTAGGTCACTGTAACTTTATAAACCTATGTAAACTCACTAAGAAAAAACTAGTTAAGGATCTTCTAGAGATTAGATTTGATTCTTCTAAAGTTTGTGATTCTTGTCAATATGGAAAGCAACATAAATCCAGTTTTAAGTTGATCGGTGAAGTCTCAACAACTGATGCATTGCAGTTAGTGCACATGGATCTTTTTGGTCCAACACAAACTAGAAGTATTGGAGGAAAATACTATGTGTTTGTTCTAGTTTATGATTACACCAGATTTACATAGGTTTATTTTCTAGCAAAGAAATCTGAAGCTTTTTCTTATTTCAAAAATTTTAAAGCTCAAGTTAAAAATGAGAAAAACCTTCCATTGAAAACTATTCATAGTGATCATGGAGGAGAATTTCAAAATTCTGATTTTGAAACTTTTTGTAGTAAAAAAGGTATTACTCAAAATTTGTCAGCACCTAGAACTCCTCAGCAGAATGGTGTAGTTGAAAGAAGAAATAGAATTCTTCAAGAGATAACTAGAACCATGTTGAGTGAATATTCTATAGCTAGACATTTCTGGGCTGAAGCTGTAAGTACTGCTTACTATACTATAAATTGAGTTTTGATTAGACCTTTTCTTAATAAAACTCCTTCTGAGTTATGGAATGGTAGAAAACCAAGACTATCCTACTTCAAGGTTTTTGGTTGCAATGTATTCATTTTGAATACTAAAGATAACTTACATAAATTCTCACCAAAATCTGATGAATGAATTTTCTTAGGTTATTCCACAACTTCTAAGGCTTATAGAGTTTTTAATAAAAATACTTGTACTGTTGAAGAAACAGTGCATGTAAAATTTGATGAGTCTGATCCTTTTGTTTTTAAACCATCCCATCCTACATCCTTGGGTGTGTTTTCAAAAACTGTTTTTCAACCTTTGATAGAAGAACCTTCTGATAAGGATAATGTTCAAGAAGATACTTTTAAAACATTTACCCCAGAAGACTTTCTACCCTATGTTGATGAACAGGCTTTTCAAAACCCAAATCAGGTGTTTCTTAAGAACCATCCCATTGATAGTATCATTGGTGATGTAAATCAACCTGTAAGGACTAGAAGTTCCTTAAGAAATGAAGTAGAACATCTATCATTTCTTTCCCAATTAGAACCTAAAAGTATTGATGAATCTTTAGGTGATGATGATTGGATCAAAGCCATGTAAGATGAACTAAATGAATTCGAAAGGAATAAAGTCTGGACCTTGGTTGAAAGACCTAAGGAAACTTCTTTTATTGGAGTAAAGTGGGTCTTCAGAAACAAATGTGATTAAAATGGAGTCATAGTAAGAAAGAAATCTAGACTTGTTGCTAAAGGATATAATCAGCAAGAGGGAATAGACTATGAAGAAACCTATGCTCCAGTAGCTAGACTTGATTCTATCCATATTTTACTTGTCTTTGCAGCATTCTTTAATTTTAAACTTTTTCAGATGGATGTGAAATGTGCTTTTCTTAATGGTTATGTCCAAGAGGAAGTTTTTTTTGAACAACCTCTTGGCTTTGAAGATACAAAATATCCTGGTCATGTTTTTAGACTTACCAAAGCTTTTTATGGTCTTAAACAAGCCCCACGAGCATGGTATGATAGACTCAATGGATTTTTGCTTCAAAA
Organism: Viscum album; assembly: GCA_963277665.1. Classification (NCBI taxonomy): domain Eukaryota; kingdom Viridiplantae; phylum Streptophyta; class Magnoliopsida; order Santalales; family Viscaceae; genus Viscum; species Viscum album. The sequence goes on from OY728162.1 coordinate 713,029,671, forward strand.
TAACTATGTTAAGGGAAATACATATCCAACCCTTTTTATAAAGAAAGATAAGAAAAATGTTTTGATTGTTCAAATTTATGTTGATGACATCATATTTGGTTCAACTCAGCAATCTTTAACTGACTCTTTTGCAAGTCTAATGAAATATGAGTTTGAAATGAGTATGATGGGTGAATTAACTTTTTTCCTTGGTTTTCAAATTTCTCAAAAACCAGAAGGAACCTACATATCTCAACATAAGTATATTAAGGATCTTCTCAAAAAGTATGGTTATGAAAACACTAAGAGTATAAGTACTCATATTGGTACCTCAAACTCTTTAGATTGTGATGAAGCTGGGAAACTAGTAGATCAAACATCTTTTAGAGGTATGATAGGAAGTTTACTTTCCTTAACAGCTAGTCAACCAGACTTAATGTTCTCAGTATGCTTATGTGCAAGATATCAATCCAATCCTAAGGAATCTCACTTAAAGGCAGTAAAAATAATTTTTCGCTACCTTAAGGGAACCATGGATCTAGGATTATTTTATACTTCTGGAAATGATTTTGTTCTAAAAATCTTTTATGATGCTGACTTTGGTGGATGTAGAATGGATAGAAAGAGTACATCCGGAACTTGTCATTTCTTAGGATATTCTTTAGTTTCTTGGTCCTGCAAGAAGCAACATTCTGTAGCACTCTCCACTACTGAAGCCGAATATGTAGCAGCTGGAAGTTGTTGTGCTCAAGTGTTATGGATGCAACACACACTCACAGACTATGGCTTGAGTTTTACTAAAACTCAAATTTTGTGTGATAACACAAGTGCCATTGCCTTAAGTAAAAACCCTGCACATCACTCTTGTGCAAAACACATAGATATTAGGCATCACTTTCTTAGGGATCACACACAAAAAGGAGATATTATTTTTCAGTTTATCGGAACACAAGATCAACTTACTGATATCTTCACAAAATCTTTGCCTTCTGATAGATTTGAATATATTAAACAAAAGTTAGGAATGATAACTTTAAGGTAATCATTCTTCATTAACTTTCTGTTGAAAAAGTCTCCTTACAGTAATAAACTCCTTTTCATAGGGGGAGTACATTTGATTGTTAGAGTAACTAAATTTTTTCAAAATTTGTTTTCAAACTTTTCGGAACTAAAATTCCGGAATGGGAATTACCGGAACTGAAATTCTCGTAAGGAAAACTTCCAGAATGGAAGTTTTTGTACTGAAAACTTCCGGAATGGAATTTCCGTACTGATAATTTTCGAAATGGAGATTTTCGGACTGGGGTTTTCGTAACGAGGTTTTCGTATTGCAACTTTCGTACTGAAGTTTTTTTCCCTTCAAGAATAATATTACCAATTTCGAACAATATTTCTTGTCAATCTGTAAGTTATGATTTTCTTACTTATAGTTTTGTAATCAAATTTTTCTTACTGGAATTTTCCTTATTTTTAAAAAAAGTTTGAATTCTAATTTTTTCCTCAAATCCGAATGTTTTCCTTAAAAACCTCAAAAGATCGGAGTCAAATTTTCCTTGAGGGATTGTTCTCAACCGTCAGATCAGATCAGAGTTTTTTCAACCGTTAGATGGCTTTTGGAAGACCAATGGTCAAATTCTTTGCCTATATAAAGGGGACCCCGAGACTCGTCCCACATCTGTTTTTCAAGATTTTGCGTCTCGAAGCTCTGATGCTCCTCTTAAGGATGGTTCCGAACCTTGTGAAGCCGATCCGAATCTTACAGCTTATTTCATTCCGAATGTCTGTTGAAACAACCTCTCAAGATATGTCAACTATCAAACCAATTTCAAAGTGGTTAGTTTATAGGGAAAGGTTAGTTCATACGAATTTTTATAAGCTTGATTCTCATATTTCGAATAATATTATCCTGAATGGATAGGAAGATGTATGCATATAAAAACCAGATAAACAGGATCTGGTTTATACAGACTTGTTGATAGAGTTTTATGAGTCTGTTTCCTTCCTGGTGGAAGATGGCAGAGAAAGGTTTTCTTTCAAGTCTTATGGGAAGACTTATAAACTTTCTTACACTAAGGCAGTAAGCCTGGTTGGTATAGCATATGAGGGAGAAGCTGAATTCTGTTCTCACAAACTTCCCGATGTGCAAGGAAGTTTCAATAAGGAGAAGGCACTGAAGTGTCTTGGGCTTAAGGATGATTCAACAACTAAGATTGCTCGGCTCACTCCGAATAATAGAATACTTCAACTATGGGTGCAAGGTTTTCTGGTTCCGAGAAGAGGAGATAAAGACAATATGAAGAAGAGTGATATCTATGTCTTAGATTTTTTGGTAAATCTAAGAAAGATAAATCTGATAAGGCATGTCTTGGTTACGATCAAGAATATCAAAGAAGGAAATATGAGAGCTCAGATTATGATGTTTCCTGCCTTACTGTCTAAGTTGATTGTTCGATGCTTAGAATCTTTCAAAGTTTCCTGCAAATCAAAGATCCAGAATTGCAAGCTCATGCTTATCAGTGATGATACGCTTAAGAGAATGAAGATGGGATTTTCTAGTGAATCCGGAGAATTTTACCCCCTATCCGTGGAGGAATTTGAAACAGCTGAAAAAGAAAAACAATCTCCGGAACCTTCAAAAAATCAAAGGAAGAAGAGAAAGGCTAAGTAAGTAGTTACTGATGAAGAAGTTCCTCAGCCTAAGGAAACTGAATCCGCACCTCCCAAGCCGAAGAAGCAGAAAACCTATATAGATGAAGTAGCAGCAAAGTGGATGAAAGATAAAGAAATGAGGAAGGAAGGGGATCCTAAATTCGGATTGGACCCTGCTGAGGCTAAGGCATTAAAAGAAAAAGCTGCTGAGGATCTAGAAAAACAAGCGAAGAAAAAGAAGTCGAGAAAGAAGATGTCTGAAACTGATCTAGTGCAATCTTTGTTAAAAGATACAGAGTTGGCTTCTGAAAGGCTTCCAGTTCCAGAAACTTTCGGTGTTGAACCTTCTTTACCGGAAACTCCAGCGAAAAACTATGTCACTCCGGAAAAGGACAAGGGTAAAGAACCTGTAGTAGAAGCTGAGAAGGAGGTTGCTGAAGCATTTGAGGAAGAAGTTGAAGAAGAAGAAGAGGAGGAGGAGAGTGAAGATATGGATACCTTGATCAAACAAGTTTAGAATTTTAAAGATAAGGCTGAATCCACAAAAATAGTATCTTCAGGGAAGGGAGATGAGGAATCCAGCAAGAAACTTCAAGAAGAAGAAGAAGAAGCGAATGAGCTATTTGATAAAGAAGAATCCTATGAGAGGAACTTTCTTGAGGAAGGACAAGAAAGACAGAAACCAAATGAGGATCAGATTGTTCAAGTTTCTGAATCCGAGGAAGTATCTCCTAATGTGCAATCCATTCCGAAATCTGATAAAGGGAAGAAAACTCTAATGGAGACACCCATTAAAGATGTCATCAGAAGGAAAGAGGTTGGTGGTACCTCTAGAAGGAAGCTGATGCCATTTGAAGAAGAGGAATCTCAAAAAGAATTTTCTGATTCGGAATCATCATCCCACGGGCATGATTTTGTGGTTCAATCTCTAAGAAAATTGGTGGACACAATTCCGATTCTTCCAACAATAGATTCTAGATGCCAGTTGTTGCAAAAATCTATGAATCAAAAATCAAATTATTTATCCATGGTAATGGATAAGTTTTTGAAGCTGTAAGCTGAACAGAAAAATTTTCTGATCGATTATGACGTGAATAGGAAGTCTTGCAGTAAAGTAACCAAGTGTTCTAAGAGAGTTGATGAAGATTTAGTTCACTTTGAGAATTTTCAGGCTGAAGTTCACAATGCTTTTGAAATAGAGGATAAAAAGGTTAATGAGATTTATGAGAAGTTGACCCAGGAGCAAAATTTTCGGAATCAATAGGTCAGGGATCTGAATGGGAATCTTAACTCAGTATCTCAAAATTGGAAAACTGAAAGAGATTTCCAGATTGAGTTTTAGTAAAAGATGGAAAATCAAGATGAGTTGTTGAAGTTGCAGAAAGAAGCCTTGGAGGCTCATGAAGAGGCTTTAAAAGCTCAAGAAGAAAAGGTAAAATCCTTGGAGAGGCAACGAGAGGAAGATCAAAGAGACTTGAAGAAACTCAAAGCCTTGTTGAAGCAGCTCATTCCGAAGGAAAAGGAAGACAAATGAACCCACTCCGATCTTTTGTTGTAGTTGTCTTTCCTTGTATTTTTTTCCCAACTCTAATGAAATGGTTATCTGGTTGGTTTGTATCTTGTTATATACTAATGTTTCAGGTAGCATACTTTGTTTTCCATTCCCTTCAATTCTTTTTGAAAATCACAAAGGGGGAGAAGGAAAAAGAACTATTCCTAAGGAGGAGAAAGGAAAATTTTCTAAGAGAAATATCCTTAAATAAAGGGGGAGTTTCCCACTATGAAGTTTTTTTTCATTCTTACAATAATGAAAACTCTACTCCGAAAACCCAGAATACAATCCTTAGAGTTTCAATGCCTAAGGGGGAGTTAGTTTTATTCACTTCTATCTATGAACAAAAGGAGATAAGTTTTAATTTTTCAAAGTCTAATGAAATTTTTAAAAATCCTTATATGCTTTTTCAAAAGGATGTTTGTGCTTTCCAAAAAGGAGGATATTGTTGGGTCAATAAGGTTTTCCTTATGAATTTTCCATTCCTTCTTGTTTTGAAAATCACAAACACCTTATACTTAAGAAAATATTATTTTTACCCCCATAAGGAAAATTTTCTTCTTTAAGGAAATTTACCTTAAGCTAGATTTTCTTATACATAGCAATATTATTCTTAAATTCAAAAACCGGATTCATAACCAAATTTCGGGAGCCATATAATGAAAAGATTTGGAGCATTCTGTTTTTAGGATCCGAATTCTGAATGTGATCTGTAATGTAGTTCTAATCCGTATTCTGGACTCCGAACTCTGAAGAAGTTCGACTCCGAACTCTTAAGCAGTTCGACTCCGAACTCTTTAGTAGTTCGACTCCGAACTCTGAAGAAGTTCGACTCCGAACTCTAAAGAAGTTCGACTCTGAACTCTGAAGAAGTTCGACTCCGAACTCTGAAGTAGTTCGACTCCGAACTCTTAAGCAGTTCGACTCCGAACTCTGAAGAATTTCAACTCCAAACTCTTAAGCAGTCCGACTCTGAACTCTTTAGTAGTTTGACTCCGAACTCTGAAGAAGTTCGACTCCGAACTCTTAAGTAGTTCGACTCTGAACTCTTTAGTAGTTCGACTTCGAACTCTGAAGAAGTTTGACTCCGAACTCTAAAGAAGTTCGACTCCAAACTCTGAAGCAGTTCGACTCCAAACTCTTAAGCAGTTCGACTCCGAACTCTGAAGAAGTTTTACTCCGAACTCTTAAGCAGTTCGACTCCGAACTCTTAAGAAGTTCGAATCCAAAATTTTAAGCAGTTCGACTTCGAAATCTTAAGAAGTTTGACTCCGAACTTTTAAGCAGATCGACTCCGAACTCTTAAGAAGTTCGACTCCAAACTCTACAGGTTCAGAATCCGATCTCTGGTGAAACTAGACTCTGAATTCCTATAAAATAGAATCCGAACATTTCTTAACATAGACTCCGAACTTCATTTTGGTTAGAACCCGAACTTTATTTTGGTTAGACTCCAAACTTTTGACTTACTTACACTCCGAAATATTGATTAGCTTTTACTTACATATGGTTCATTTCAAAACGATGTCGTACATTCAGTTATACATAGTTTGTTATAAAACGATGTCGTTTATTCTGTTTCTAGTTAACCATTGGTTGAGTTACACGTGTACAGGTCCCTCCGAGTTTCATGGAAAATATGACCATTGGAGGAGGGAGCTGACCATTGGAAATTTGCCTATAAATAGGAGCTCATTTGAAAGAGCTCATATACAACAACAACATAGAAGTTGATCGATCTAGAGACCACACGCTGCTAAGGTGATTTCTAGAGAGAGAAATCTTTTCATACCTTGTGCGTACTGAACTGCTCATTCAGTTTTTGCTTCGTTCGACTCCAAATGTTGGTGATTACATTCGAGGACTTCCGGGGATAGGAAGACAGAGGTTCTGACTACCTTGAAGTTCGAGGGCTTCCTTGCTGAGGAAGACAGAGGTTTCCAACTACCTTGAAGTTGAGGGCTTGCGGGGATAGCAAGACAGAGACTCTGATCTTCGTATCGAGGGCTTACCCTGGTGTGGGTAAGACAGACTTGCTTGAAAGTATAAATCAAGGGACCTTTATACAAGGTTTTTGGATACCCTTCTCTTTGGGTTAAAAGACTTATATCTTGTTACTCGTAGTTTTACTACTTGATTGTTTCCGCTGCATTTTGTATTATAAGGAAAGTATAACTTTCTTATACTTCCTTACTTGTACTCTGTTTCATTTAGATTCTATACGCTTTAAGGTAGAATCTTTTATTGTAATCTTTAGTTAAGTTTCAATTACCGGATCCATATTTCCGGAACCTACTTTAGGAATCTCTTTTTAGTTTTAAGAAAGTTCTTAGGACTTGAAGTTTATAACATCATTCCTTATTCCAAGTTTTTTATTTGGTGTTAGAGGTGCTATGAATTTTCTTAGTTTAACTTTGTTAAACTTAGCTCTTTCCTTTGTTAAAGTAATTTTTTAAAAGTGTACAATTCACCCCCCCTCTTGTAAATTGAGCATCTACATCATTATTTCGATCCTACAGTAGGTTGCTCCGGGATCACCTACACCTAATTTGTATAGGAGTATAAGGTGATTTTACACCATCACTCAGACATGGGAATGTGTTCCCCTCTCATCCCAGACACAACGAATTATTGTCCCATTTCTGGGGTTGTAGCCACCAATTAGCGGATTTGAAAGACTTAGGCATCATATAGATCTATCCACGGGTCGGTCACAGTAGTGACATGCTCGACCTCGTTGGTTTGAATCTGCTTGTCCTTGCTCTTATAGTAGTTGGAAACTAGATAGCATGCCTCACAAGAAGCAAAGGGAGATGCATCTCATTGAAGTATTCCCACTCAACCATTAAGGGAGTACATGAGGCACTAGTGATAGGATGAGTGAACCACCACATGCAGGTGGATGGATGTCCTTCCCATCAACGCATTGTAGGCGGTGTCCTAGGAGACTACCATAAATTCATTGCTAGCAACTAGGCTACTAAACTGGGTCTTCAAGTAGATATTACTAACCATTGTATGTTCTGTCCTATCATAACCTGGGATTCTTAGGTCAGTGGGACTCAGATCATCTTCAGAAAATCCCATCTTTCACTGTGTCTGAGTCGGGATTAGGTTAATTCCAAATCCTGTGTTGAAAAGACAGCAACAAACCTCCACTCCATTGAACAGGCTGGTGATATACAGTCGAAAAATGTTACCATGTATTGGAGATCCTTCATATGCTCCATAGAACGAGATAATGGCCTGACATTCAGCATTCTCGACCGCTTCAGCATGAAAGGCTTCTGTGGCTGCTACTTCCATCTTAAGCTGGAGAGGGATTCATAAAGACTTATTGAGGGCCTCACGCATATCTGATTAAAGGAGAAGGGCCTCATAGATAGAGATCCTTGCAGGGATACTGACAAGATGCTTAATAACGTCGTACTTCCACGCCAGGCGGGAACTTCTGCTTGCATGAGGTCACTCTATTACATAAGGTATGGTGGGCCCTGCCGACTGGACTAGAGGATGACTAGTACTGTGAACATCCCACATCTAACTTGTCAAGTCATGTAGAGTAGCTACCGGATAAGGGCCAAACGAATGAGACCGTCCTATAGTAGGGTGTGGATGGTCGCGGCATGTTTGAGGTTGCTCTTCCGGATCCAGCAACACCAACGACAGTGATGGCGGGCCTGATTCTACCAGGTGAGAAGGTTGCACATGCTGAGCTCTGCACTGAGCCTGTTTCCTAGATTCGGTAGCATGCACAACCTGGCTGGAAGTGCTGACTGAGGCACTCCGACGGCTCATAGAGCCACAACTCCATCGATGCTGGTGATGGCTGGGGATGTTTGGAGGATTCACCTAGCGCTCCTCATCATCAGAAATCATAAAGGGATTTACCTACTCTAGAGTGTTAATTGAGGCATACCCATTACCGTCACTTGAAGAGTCGTCCACTACTAGACGGATTCTGAGAGGGATCTCCATCCTCACGGGTATGAAATCTCCAAGAGTACGGGATGAAGATGGTGTCGGTGGGGGACTCATCTTTTCCTTGCATCGCCGGTTTTTTATTATATGGGAAGAGGCGAGCTCAGACGACAATGGAGAAATGGTGGTTGAAGCTTCTGAAGGATTTGGCCGATTTAGGTGTGCCTGGATCACACCATGGTCACGAGAAACTATTTTGTGTGCCATCCATTCATCATACTTCTAGGATCCGCGACTGGAAACCTGATGCCAATCACCCTCACTGTCGCTGCTACTGTTTGGCCTCACAAAGAGGCATGCTACCTGTACTGGGACTAAGCCCATCCAGACTATGTTGTTGTCGACCTGGTCTCGGATCTAGTCTTTGAACACATAGCACATCTTGAGAGTGTGCCCCAGGATCTGGTGATAGGGGTAGTAATAAGGGTTATCTATACGGTTTTCAACTTCCAGTATTCTACACTCAGGAAAACACAAAATCCCCGGTTCCAAGGCATTGTGGAAGTAACAGGGGACCTGTGTCTTGTTGAATGAGTATGTTCGGTTTCTCCTATCCGGATAGGGGGACCTTGGAGCCTGACCATGAAAGAGGCTAGAGGATCTTTTCATGGAGGTGGAACTCGATTATCTTGCCTGGGCGGTGGTAGATCATTGGGAGGGGGCACCTGCCGATTCATAGGTGGACGCTGCTGGGTTGGAGGCTGCACCTGAGGTAGAGGGCCTCTGTGAGCCACATGTCAAGGGAATACATGATTCCTTTCCACCGGGCAACAAATGTGGCGACACGCTCATCTGGCCTCTACATGCACTTGGAGAGGTTCGCGATACCCTTTTTTCACGTGATGGAGCTGAACTGGAAGAGGAATAGCCTACGGAGGTTCTACCAGTCGGTCACTGATCCGATGGAGAGCGGGTTGTACTAGACAAAAGTAGGTCCTTCTAATGTCTGCACAAAACACCGTAGTTTGGCGGCTTCCTACTGTGCTGGTGTACCCAACATGGGGCCACACCTTGAGGTAAAGTTGTAACGACCCGAAATTTTGAATAAATCTTGTTTCCTAATTTGGTGTGTTATATTATTTCATACTCAACAAAACTTTTTCATTTAATAAAATGAGTATAATTTAAATGAGACTATTGGGTTTGGACTATTATATGACCGTTAGTCATTCTGACCTTTGGAAACTAAATGTTGATATTTTTTTGTCTCTAAATACATGTGATCTCGGTTAATTAATATAAAAAGAAGATTTGATGGCCTCATCCAGTAGTCTCGGGCCAATTGAATCCCATCTAACAGAACATGGGAAGGAGGTAGAACAACTGGGCTATGCTCTAGACCAAACAAAAGCCAAAAAACATCGAGTGAAGCTAGAACAAAATCACTTACGCGATAATTTCAAACTAATGGAAATTAATACTCTTGTGATGTTGGCCAAACTGCCCTCAGATTCTATCACCTTAGCTCACCTTAAACTTAGGTCCTATGCTGGGGTTATAAGGGGCTATGTAAGGAGACCGTAACTGCCTTATGTAATCCTTTGATTTAAATAAAAATTGTGATTTCTACTTATGATGAAGTTTGTGAATTTTGAAATGTCCAGATAAATATAGTATGCATATTTTTGATGAATTCTAGAAAAAGGATATTTGAAAATATTTATGTAAACCATAAATAATTAATTATGTGTAATGATTTTCAAAAAATGGTCTTATACAATTATGTTCAGTAAGAAATTTAGAGTCTAATAAGATCAACTTGATTTTTGATGAATAGTAAAGTATGAATAGTGATTTTACACTTAGGATTAGTAATGTGACTAAATGTATTAGTAATCTCACTTAAATAAAGTATTAACTTAATCTAGGCACCTTGATTAAGTAATGTGATTCAATAAAATAGGTAAATAACTATTTTAGAAATTATTAGTCAAGTATCAGTGTTTTTAGGTGAATAGTGTTTTTTAATTAAAAATTAAATTAAAAATATTTAGAAAATTATTTTTATAAAATGGAGTTTATTTTTGAACTCAGAGCATCAATATTATGTTTAGGAAATTATTGGGGATTTTTTTGAAAAAAATGAATTTTCGGTGAATAGTGTATTTATTTAAAAAATAAATTAAAAATATTTAGAAAATTATTTTTATAAAATGGAGTTCATTTTTGAAATCATATCATCGATATTTGGTTAAGGTGAAATTTTGGGATTTTTCTGAGAAAGTTGAATTTTCGGTGAATAGTGAATTTTCAGTTTAGAGTTTCGAGTGTTTAATGACATCATTATGGATGTAATAATTATGTAATCATTATTGTAGAGTTATGAATAGTAATATAAGTTATGAGGTGTCCCATGTGGCCAATACCATGAGCAAATACCATGGGCAAGCCCATGGTTTTTCCAATACCTCCAATGCGGTGTCCCTTGGCCATTAATGCCTTGTCCCCTCACTTTCCCTATAAATACCAAGCCATTCTCTCATCCTTTTGACTCCAAAATCATTGTCAAAGAATTTCTGGTCTCCTTACCTCCCAAGTATTCCTACCATGGTTCCCCTAATCCCTCAAGGTCCCAACCTTTTAGTTTTAAGAGTTACGTTTTAAGGTAAGGGATCCTACCTCTCTCTTTTCTCCAAGTACTCTCTTTTATGTCATTTATGTTATGCTCAACATTCTTATGTTGGAGGATGTTCTTTTATATTCATCATACTATCCATTTCATGTTCATAAGATTATACCCCCTCTTTCTCTCATCAATTTATTTTAAGATTGTTTAAGTGACATTGTTAGGCTGCCGAATCTTCAAGAGATTCTTTCACCTTTCTCATTTTCAAGTTCTATTTTCATATCAAATATTTCAAGTTATTTTTTATTATTTTGGGGTATGATCTCTATATCTATCATACTTATCTTTTTTTCATATGATGAGATACCCTATTTGATCTCGTCAACTCATTTTTTGATGTTTTATGTGACGTCGTTAGGCTGCCGAATTTTCGTAAGAGAAATCATATTTTTGTCTCCCTTCAATGTTTTTCATTTCATATGGTATGTCTTTCAAATTTAATTACCATGTTCTTATATCCTTTATATTCTGTCCCTTTACGGTTTTATGGACCATTTATGAGTGGGTGACCCATGTCCCATCTCGTTTCAGTATTTCTAAAACCCTGTAACATAGTTGTTATGCTGCAGAATTTTCGTCTCAAAATGACTCTCTCTTTTTCTCAATTTTTTTATTTTATTAAGTGAATACTCAAAGATATTTCTCCTATAAGGGTATTCACAAATATATATATATATATCAAAATGTTCTATTTCAAATTTTGGGATTTAAATACATGAAAACCCGCTTTCCTTTTCTGTGGGTTTAAAATGACATAGAGATCATGTCTGAAAAGCAGTTTTTAAAATGTTGTGATTATGAAATGAAACCCATTTCATTAATTCTATATGGGTTATTTATGAAATTTTGATGATGATATATGTGGCTTGCATGATAATAACTAAAAATTAAGTGTGCATCCTGATAGCGCTCCAATGCATTGGGTAATGATGTAACCACTAGAGATTACAATTTTAACGATACCTTGGTGAATAACCTCGGTAATTTCAAATGACACCTTGGGGATGGACCTTGGTGATATGTTCATGATTTTATATGTTAAATGTTGTAGCCACATATTAAAGTTATGAATCATGTTCTTTCCATTATGATATGCCTCATGATCTCTTTCTCATTCCTTAAATCTATTTATCATGACTTTATTGGTGTATCTCAAGTTCACATGTTAAATGTTTCCCCTTGTTTCCCTTACTGGTCCTTCTTATCACCCTTTATTTTGATGTATGTCCCCAGGTTTTGAGATGCCGTAATGTACATAGGATGAACATAAGTAGAAGCCTTTTAGGGGTTTATGAATAATTTTTTATGTTCTCATGTTTTAAGTTCCTGGTTTGCAAGACACTAAACCTTAAAGATCCTCAGTTTTGTAAAATGTAATGAAAAGTTATGTTTTAAAAAGGAGAGATTCTATAGTTGGTATCAAAAAATGGTTTAGTTATTTGGTAAAATTAGGATATTAAAACTTTATGAATAACTCTATAGAAAATTTTAAATATAGGAAATCTTTCTGGTATTTTGGTAAGTATTGAGTAAGTGGTTTATCAAGAAAATACATCCCTGTCTAGATATAAGCAGGTAGAGGTGGCTTTGGCATAGATATACATAGTGGTAAAACCCGAAAACACCACTTGAGCTAGACTCGAATGGGAACTGGTACACGACAATGGGCCTTGCTGCACTCTTGGTTACGAAACTCCCAGGGGATATGCTTTGGTAAATTCATAAGATTAGTATGATCTATTATTAAAGGAACAAAGATAAAATAAAATAAAGATTCACATAATAATATATGATTATGGATAACCTAGATTGAATCCTAGGGGATCACAAGTTAGGATATAATTTTCTTCTACAAGTTTATCCTTATATGCTCAAAGTTTCCTTTTCATGATTATTGGCTAAGTATTTAAGCCCCTAATTATAATTTTTTTCTTATTTAATTGCGGGAAATAGAAGAACATGTCTCAACAATCAATGTGATAGGAAATGTGATGATTACTCTATTAATGTGAAATAGATGATGAGAGATCAAGTTGAACATGTTGTGATTATGCCAAACCAACTATAAAAAATCACAATTAATAATTGTTACCTAGTTAAATGCCCAAATTCATCAAGGAAGAATAAGATGAAGTATTAAGGATGTTCATCTGATAAAGTTGATAAGGGAAAGAAGACACACTTTCCTTTGTGCCAAAAGTGTGGAAAGGATCACCAAGGATAATTTCAAAAAGGAACCAGGAGATGTTTTAAGTGTGGGGTGATAGGGCATAAAGTAGCCAATTGCTTTAAAAAATGTATAATGTGATGAATAGAGATAAGGTTCGATCTAATGTACATTATACTTTTCAATGTCGTAAATTTGGAGAAGTTTGAAATTATCCAAGGAAATGCTCTCTTGGAAGGGATGTGAAGAATGATGAGCATCAACAATCTTCAAGAACAAGGGAACAATGAAAATCTTATGCTGAGATGGATCGTGATGACTAAAGTACATGTAACTTCTTCGCAATAATTGTCTATGTCAAGTTTTATTCTAGTTCGTTCCCTATGAGCATATCTTTAATGTTTTCTAAGAACATAGAGTCACTACTTAAGATGGTCTTATATCATTAAAGAAAACATCTATTGTTATGTATCACATGTTGATGTTGTGAAGCTGTTCTTCTTAAAAAATGATTACGGGATTAAAAGATGATTATTATTTTGGAAGATGTACACTATTTTGGGAACCCTATATGATTGAGGTAAATAGATTACTACTGTATTTTCATTGAGGATTAAAGGGGGAATTATATTTTGAAGAATTGATGAATCTATAGTGAACTTATAGTAATTTTGGTTACATATGGAAATGATTAACCTATCTTGGGGAAAATATGTTTAGGTTAGTTACTTTTGTTATAATAAGTTAGGAGTGATTGATGTTGTTTGGATATGAATGATAAAGTTTATCTTGGAAGACTATGTTATCAAATCCTTCTTATATTTGGGTTTCAATCATAGTTTGGTTTATTTTGAGAAATTTTAAGGACATTTATTTTTGGAATGGTCTATGACAAACATTGGGTAGTACTGTGGAACTTTGAAGATTTAAATTAGTTTTCCTTCCTACGGGGTTCTTGGTTTTTGAAGAGTTGTTTTATCTTACCATTTCTATTTTTGGAATAAATATTTAAGGATAGATAGTTATTCTTTTGTGGATTACGTGATTCTCTAGAAGATGATTCTTGTTCTTTGATGAGACCAAGTAGTTTTGAATGCTCTTTGTTTGGAGAAAAGATTAGTCTTGGTGGAAACTTATTAAGGTATGAAACTCTACATGAAGGTAAATATATTTTGCTTGTGTTTTTATTCTATGTAGTAAATGAATTCCTCAAAATTATTAAAAGGAACATAAAACAAAAATGGTGTTGGTTTAAGTTTCCTACTGGGTAATCAAAGACCATTTAACCCATCACAAGTTTGTGATTTTCTGGTGGTTAACTTCCTCTTAGACATGTTTTCTATCACTCTCCCTCAGAACTTGACCCTATGTTTTCTCCTCTATATCTATGTTTTCCTACATTAAATCCTAGTATGGGTTAACTCGAGTGACCTTTGTACTTCCTTTTCTTTCTTTTAAAGTAATAGTATTACTGACTCTTTTTCCGATGTGGGACAGTCAATGAAATTCCCATGCCCGATTTTAAAAATTGAGAGGACACAATTTAATAAGGGGGGAAGATTGTAACGACCCGAAATTTTGAATAAATATTTTTTCCTAACCTGGTGTGTTATTTTACTTCATACTCAACAAAAATTTTTCTTTTAATAAAATGAGTATAATTTAAATGAGACTGTTGGGTTTTGACTATTATATGACCGTTAGTCAGTATGACATTTGGAAACTAAATGTTGCATTTTTTTGTCCCTAACTACAAGTGATCTTGGTTAATTAATAGAGAAACAAGATTCGATGTCCTCATCCAGTAGTCTTGGGCCAATCGAAGTCCATCTAACAGAACTTGGGAAGGAGGTAGCACCACTGGGCTTTGCTCTGGACCAAACCCAAGCCGAACTTCATCGTGTAAATCTAGAATCGAATCGCATTCGCCAGAAGTTCAAACTGATAGAAATTACTACTCATGCGATGTTGGCCGAGTCGCCCTCAGATTCTCTCACCTTAGCACACCTTACACATTGGTCATATGCTGGCGTTATAAGGGGCTATGTAAGGAGACCATAACTGCATTGTGTAATCCTTTGATTTAAATAAAAATTGTGATTTATTATTATGATGAAGTTTGTGAATTTTCAAATGTCCAGATAAATATAGTATTCATATTTTTTATGAATTCTAGAAAAAGTATATTTGAAAATATTTATGTAAACCTTAAATAATTATTTATGTCTAATAATTTTCAAAAAATGGTATTCTACAATTATGTTCAGTAATAAATTTAGAGTCTAATAAGATCATCTTGATTTTTGATGAATTGTAAATTATGAATAGTGATTTTACACTTAGGATTAGTAATGTGACCAAATGGATTAGTAATCTCCCTTAAAGAAAGTATTAACATAATCTAGGCACCTTGATTAAGTAATGTGATACAATAAAATTGGTAAATAACTATTTTAGAAATTATTAGTCAGGTATCAATTTTTTTGGGAGAATAGTGTTTTTTAATTAAAAATTAAATTAAAAATATTTAGAAAATAATTTTTATAAAATGGAGTTCATTTTTGAACTCAGAGCATCGATATTATGTTAAGGTAATTTTTGGCGATTTTTCTGAAAAAAAATGAATTTTTGGTGAATAGAGTATTTATCTAAAAATTAAATTAAAAATATTTAGAAAATTATTTTTATAAAATGGAGTTCATTTTTGAAATCATAGTATTGATATTTGGTTAAGGTAAAATTTTGGGATTTTTCTGAGTAAGTTTAATTTTCGGTGAATAGTGAATTTTCAGTTTAGAGTTTTTATCTTTTATGACATCATTAGGGATGTAATAATTATGTAATCATTATGGTCGACTTATGAATAGTAAGATAAGTTATTAGGTGTTCCAATTGGCCAATACCATGAGTAAATACCACGGGGAAGCCCATGGTTTTTCCAATACCACCAATGAGGTGTCCCATTGCCATTAATGCCTTGTCCCCTCACTTTCCCTATAAATACCAAGTCATTCTCTCCTCCTTTTGACTCCAAAATCATCCTCAATGACGTTATGGTATCCTTACCTCCCAAGGAGTCCTCCCAAGGTTCCCCCAATCCCTCAAGGTCCCGACCATTGAGTATTAAGAGTTGCGTTTTAAGGTAAGGGATCCTACCTCTCTCTTTCTTTCCAAGTACTCTCTTTTATGTCATTTCTGTTATGCTCCATGTTCTTATGTTGGAGGATGTTATTTTATATTCATCCTACTGTCCATTTCATGTTCATATGATTATACCCCCTCTTTCTCTCATCAATTCATTTTAAGAGTGTTTAAGTGACGCCGTTAGGCTGCGAATTTTTAAGAGATTCTTTCACCCTTCTCATTTTCAAGTTCTATTTTCATGTCAAATCTTTCAAGTTCGTTTTTATTATGTTGGGGAATTATCTCTATATCTATAATAATTATCATTTATTTTCATATGATTAGATACCCTATTTTATATCTTAAATTCATTTTTTGATGTTTTAAGTGATGCCGTTAGGCTGCTGAATTTTCAAAAGAGAAATCTTATTTTTATCTCCCTTCCATGTTTTTCATTTCATATGTTATGTCTTTAAAATTTCATTACCATGTTATTATATCCTTTATATTCTGTTCCTATACTATTCTATGGATCATTTATTAGTGGGTGACCCATGTCCCCTCTTATTTCAGTATTTCTAAAATCCTGTAACATAGCCGTTATGCTGCAGAATTTTCGTCTCAAAATGACACTCTCTTTTTCTCAAATTATTTTATTTTATTAAGTGAATACTCAATGATATTTATCCTATAAGCGTATTCAAATATATATATATATATATATATATATATCAAAATGTTCTATTTCAAATTCTGGGATTTATATACCTGAAAACCCGCATTCCTTTTCCGTGGGTTTAAAATGACATAAAGATCAAGTCTTAAAAGCAGTTTTTAAAACATTATGATTATGAAATGAAACCCATTTCTTTTATGCTATATGGGTTATTTATAAAATTTTGATAATGATATATGTGGATAACATGATAATAAAGACAAATTAAGGGTGCTCCCTGATAGCGCTCCAATGCATTGGGTAATTATGTGACCACTAGAGATTACAATTTTAACGATACCTTGGTGAATAACCTTGGTAAATTCAAATGACTCCTTGGGGATGGACCTTGGTGATATTTTCATGATTGTCTAAGTTAAATGTTGTAGCCACATTTTAATGTTATGAATCATGTTATTTACATTATGATATTCCTCATGATCTCTTTCTCATTCCTTAAAGCTATTTATCAGGACTTTATTGATATATATCAAGTTCACATGTTAAATGTTTCCCCTTGTTTCCCTTACTGGGCCTTCTGCTCACCCTTTCTTTTGATGTATGTCCCCAGGTTATGAGATGTAGTAATGAACCTAGGATGAACATAAGGAGATTCCTTTGAAGTGTTTAAGCTTAATGTTTTATGTTCTCATGTTTTAAGTTCTTGGTTTCCAAGACACTAACCCTTAAAGATCCTCGATTTTGTAAAATGTAATGAAAAGTTATGTTATAAAAAGGTTGGATGCTATAAAAGTTGTCTAGGTGATTTGGAGGGTCTCTATCCCTTTGTAGGGGGAAAATGTGGGATTACTGACACTCGGGGGTGCTGGAATGTCATCCCACAACGCCGGATATGGCTTTTCATCAGGCGGGAGTGCCACCTGTCGCGTTTCCAATGCCTCAAGGCTGGAAATGAGTGCCGCCATTAGATCATCAGGGAGGGGGTCCCTATCTTGATGAGGATCCCTAACCATGAGTCTGTCGGCGGGTTCATCAACATGGTAAGTAGGCCTTGTGGCTCATGGTACGGCTAGTGGTCCGACCCTCGGGGCAGCTTGGGGAACCCGAGATGGGTCCATTGGATTGTTGCACTATTCTAGAGGGTTTGGTGAGACATATCGTGACCTCTTTCCATAAGTTCTAGATACAACCCTGTCAGTGGGGGTATGATGGTCAGGGTCACCCGGAGGCAACTTGACGAGTGGAATTTGGTCTTTCCCCTGCATCCCTGACCTAGGATTACCATAGTCTGGTCATCGCTCTGCTGCTTGTTCAGCCAAGAGTTCATCGACTACCATATTTTTCTCCATGAGTTGCTGATGTAGCGTAGCCATTTCAGGGTCTTCCTCCATCTTCTACACTGAGTCAGAAGGGTCAGAGGGTTTGGCTGCTCTGAGATTCTCTTTACCCTTACCGTGATTTCGGCTAAGGAATAATGCTTCGGTGGGCCTAGGGAGACCCAGCAGGCTCCTCTGTTGACGAGTAACCCTTCCCGAGGGATCCAATGGCTGAGGTACGCTTTCATGGGGTAGGTACCTTTCCAGGAGCTCTAAATCATTTTCATCTGGTGATATGGTGGCCATGTTGACTGCAACTCTTCCTGGGGGCATGTCCTCAGTGACTCCTAATGAGCCGAGATTCCATCAGATAAGACTGAAGAGGAGGTCATAATATTGACCCCAGTGACGGATCTTTAGGTGGGGGGAAGCCTCCTTGATAATCTTGTGGAGTACCTTGAAACTCTGAATGCATTGCTGTTGGAGGGCCCTATCGTGACCTGGTGACTCAGGGCACTGGGTTACATGGAGTGTGGCCTAATCAACTAGACTAAATTGCTCAGCAATGTCTTCAAATGTGCTTGGCTCATCGGATAAGCCTCTCGATGGTGATGAAGGTGGAAGTGCATCACCCATATGGTTTGACAGAAACACTCAACTACCTATGGGGTGATTGATTCTGGTGCGTAGAAATTCGGCACTGCCACAGTCCCAGACATCTCAGGGAAGTGGTCTACTGCGAGGATATTCCATAAGCTCCTTGGCAAGAATTCATGGTATGTCCCTTCATTACCCTACTCATCAAACAGAGGCAGCTGATGATTAATTAGAGGTACCGAAGCAGACCATTGGGATGGTAGGCTAGCCGGTGGAGAGTACGACGTGTGATCTGAGAAGTCGCCACATCTCAGGCTATCCACTGAAGAGAGTAGCAACTTAGCCACCACATCGCGGGAGGACGGGATGACCGCAACGGTTCCTGGTGTAGAGACCAGGGCTATTGGCGATGGAATGTGCTTCTGCTCATCCACCATCGGTCCCCAGAATAGATCTTTGTGATCTCTCGTCGAGTTTGAGAGTGCTTTTGGTGATGACAGTGGTGATTGCATAGTCGTAACCTATGGGGTTGCCAAATTTTCTTCCCCCTGGATATACCTAAGGAGGGTGGTGGGAATCCGATGGACCTCGCATTATGGGAGTACTAGGATGAGGCGACTTTTTCGTACCATAGCCCTTGACACAGAGGACCTGGGTGATGGTTCCATCATTAAATTGTATTCGGATTCGGAATCTGAGAAAAAAAACAGTATGATCTCAGTCTGAATATTTTCAGCATTCCTTTTGTGGTTGTGATGACCTTCCCTCCTACCCCGAGATTGTTCTTTTTAACATGGAATATTCTTGGCATGAGGAGGTCCTTCGACCGTACTGGTGCTGGGTTGGGGAGGACTTCCACATGAGTACGCTGGGGTGTGAGGAGCACTGGGACAAATTTCAAAGGGAACATGGGGAGGACCTCTGTGGGTAGCGCTGGAACGAGTAAGACCTCCACTAAACCGGTATAATCATGGGGAGGACCTCCATTCTTGTTTCCCTAGGTGACATCAGTATGAGGAGGGTCCTCATACTGGTCGAGCTGAACACAATTAGGACCTCCATGCTGGGAACTGGTGAAGTGAAGCCGAACCTCACTCCTATGATTACTTGGGTGAGGAGGACATTCCCCAGCTACTATGAGGACACAAGGAGGGTCCCGAAATTGTAGAGTGACTGGATTAACAACATCTCCATACCAATGATCTGTGGAAAGAGGAATGACTCCATATCCAGTGTAGTGGGAACGGGAGAGACTTCAGTACTGAGCATCACCGCTGTGAGGGGACCCTCATTTGGATTAAAGGTGGCACGGGGTAGACCACCATGCAGAGCCTGGAAGTAGGGAAGGTCGTGTTCTCTATGGTAGTGATATGGGGAGGACCTCTGTACTATGTGGCATCACTGCGAGTTAGTCCGCGGCAGCCAGTGCCTGTGCTAGAGACCAATAGATTTAACCTAGCCTACCCGTGTGGCAGTTGGGGCCTCAATCCAGGTCGGGCGTATGAATATACCTACTCAGCGTACATAGGGAGTTGGTGATATGCGTTAGCAGTGGCTCATTCCACAGTAGCCACTAATGTTGACGCCCCTTGGAAGACATCCTCTTCGCCATGTGCCTGATGCCGACGTTGGGTTAGATGGACCAGATCTGGTGGTGTAGGTACATGGCATACCTACTCCTCTTCCAGTAAGAGTAGGTGGTGGCACTTATGCAGCCTGATGGGAGCCCTTGATAGGAGCCCCTGGAATGGGATCCTTGTTGGGCTAACCTAGATATCCCGTACCTCATCGGCATAGGGAATGGTGTCATCGAGGAATTATGGGGAGAGGCTTCCGAAATGGTTATATGTTGTAGTGGGGAGGAGTGGCTCCTTGTGCGGCCCTTGGGGGCGGCTTTGATGATGAGGTGTAGATACCTCTAAATCTAGGCTGGCCATATCCCAAGTCGAGATAATACCCTCTTCCTCATACCGGCATATGAGGTCATAGATCACCCTTCATTGTAGGAACCTTGAAGGAGGGATGAGGTAGGGGCGCCCAGGGGTCGTGGCCGTTGAGAACTTCGTAGAAGAGGCAGAACCGCACAGAACTGTTGTACTGGTACTACCCCTACCCTATGTCGGTGGGTCGGCAGTGATCGAGTTCCAGGTGCAGAATCTTGGTTCCTGAAAGTAGGGAGATTAACTCATCAGTGGTGAAAGAAAAATGGAATCGATGAACGGTTCACCCACACCATTCTGTATTCCCTAGAAGGTAAGATGGATCCACACTGACAACATCGCAGACCAGGACATCCAACATTTTGACTTCCCCAACATCTAGTGAGTTTCTAGCCAGGCCCGTTATTTTCTTGGTGGGACCCGACATTGGATAGCTGGATCAGGTGACATGTTATTCCACTGATGTCTCAAACACTACTAATTTTCATATTGAGGAGAAGATATTCATGTCAGGTTCACCATTTTTGTATCTAACACTTTCACCAGGGTGTGCGCATACATCATGTTCAAATACGGCAACGCCGTTTGTTGCCCCGCATTCCTGCTTTCCAAAGGTGGGCGGCATCCATTCCTTGTTTATTGACATTTTCTAATTGATCAAAATGGGATGATGGGATGTCGATTCTTCCATTTTTGGATTCCTCCTTAGAACTCCTCACATAGTCTGGGTCTCCCTTATTGATTTAAGACATTATCCAAGAAACTCTTCCTAGTGCCATATCTTCATGGACAACAGTTAATTGCAATGCTTCTGTCGGGACATTCCAAAGGGTCCGGTCAGGGCAACAAACTTTGGTCCATGGAGTAGTCACGTTGGACATCACATGTGTGTCTTGAGGCTGGGACACTGGGGTGTCATGGTTTATTACCCTTATTATAGGACTTCTTGAGGGCGCGAAATCCTAAGGAATCCCATGTAAAACAAAGGTAATTTTATTCCCTAGGAATCTATATGAGGTTTTCCTCAGCTTCCCATGTTTAAAATAGGGTATTCTATGAGTTTAACCTCTAGAGGATATTGATCACACGGATTAGAACACTGATTAGAGTGGATCAGATGGGTGCAACCCCTGGAGGGAACACTGATATTGGGTCCAACATGTGGTTAGCTTTCCGATTGTTGTTAATGGGAATGGTGTATGAGGTGGAATGATCCCACCAGGATGTGGCATCCCTGGTAAGAATCAGGTTGGATTATAGAGGTTTTAGTGGAGTAGGTGGAGAATAAAATAGAGTCGACTTGAGGACAACAATTATTTTGGGCTTAAGTCTCAAAGAGTCCTCCTACGTATCACCATGGCAGGGAATGAATGTCTGCATAGTTCGCTGGGATGATGGGACACCTAAGGAGGTGACCCATGAGAATGAATGCATGGATGGGACCTGGAAGAAATAAAACCTCAATCTTGGGTCATGACCTTTCCGAAACACATAGGCTCAATGGAGAGATCATGATGAGACATGAGTGATGGGATTGAACCTCAGAGTGGCTTCCTATATATCCCCATGGTAGGGAATCAAAGTTCACATAGTTCATCTGAAGTCGGTTTACCAGTGAAATTGGTTGTAAACAGATTACCGATGAATGGGGTCACAACGGCTTGCCACTAGACGGGGGATGCAGTTTAACATCGTGCAACACAAAAAGGGGGCATGCATTTTAACTTCATGCAGGACGAAGGTGTTCCAAAGTGAATTGGGGTCAGAACCAATGGGTGTTGGGAATGAACCTTAGGGAGGCTTCCTATGCTCCTTTTAATGGAAAAAATCAAAGACCACATAGTTCATAAGGGTCTGGTGAACCAATGTGAAGATGGTCGGGACCAATGGTTGGGAGGCTAGATCCTCAGGGAGGCTTCCTACGTACCCTACCTTGGAAAGCATCAAAGACCACGTAGTTCAGAAGGGTCTGGTGAACCGATGTGAAGATGGTCGGGACCAATGGTTGTTAGGCTTGAACCTCAGGGAGGTTTACTACGTACCATGCCTTGGCAAGGATCGAAGACCTCATAGTTCATGGTGGGTTTGGGCGAACTGACGTGAAGGGGGTTGGAGTGACTGGGTATTGGGCTTGAACCTCAAGGAGGCTTCCTACGTACCTTTCCTTGGCAAGGATCAATGACCTCGTAGTTCAGAAGGGGTGTTTGGTAAACTGACATGAAGATGGTCGGGACCAATGGAATTTTGGATTGAACCTTAGAGTGGCATGCTACGTACCATTCCACAGAAAGGATCAAAGTCCACGTCGTTAATGAGGAGTGGTTATTGGGCTTGAACCTAAAGTAGGCTTCCCACGTACCCTACCTTGGTATGGATCAAAGACCTCGTAGTTCATGGTTGGGTTTGGGACATACACTCTAGGCTTCCAGGAGAGGATTTCATGGTCGATGTTTTCTCTAAGCCCACATAAGTCATTCTCGGTTTGAGAAACAAGAGACAGTAAAGAACTGACAATCACGTCAAGGAATTGGCTTCCGTGGGAAGTAGAGTGGGGTTGATGCACAGGTATAGGACCAAAAAGGAGACAGGGGCTTACGTGTGGTATGTATCCCAAATAGAAAACATGGGCTTACGCATGTTTAGCAGCCCAACGAGATGGATATTGGGACTTACTCCAGGGTGGAGGCACGGGTGGCGACAAAACCCAGTGTGAGAGAGATTTGGCACCATGGAAGAGAGGAAAAGTAGGTGTGCTGATTCCAGTAGGAAAGGCTAGGGGATTACACCAGGATGGTTTCTCCTTCCTCACGGACCGACTTCACTTCGATAAAGAGGATTTAACTCCATGCGAGGAATGATCTCACTCCTGTGGAGACCAGTGGGTGTTGAGAATGTCCGAGATAGGGCGCCCAACATTCAAGGCATCGGGCGAGGTCACAGTTTAACATCATGTGCTGAGAATGATGGCACTTGGCAGTTTAACGTTCTGCAGTTCGAACGAGGTGGGTGCAATCCAAACGCCTATGACTTACCTAACTGATACCCTCCCTCCCGTGGGGCAAGGAAGGAATTGGAAATGTCTTGTGAGGGCGGTTTCATGGAGTGATCCATTGGGGGGCCCACGTTAGTGTGGCTACGCGAAGAAAAAAAATCCATTAGCGTGCCTATGTGAAGAATCATGAGGAGAAACAACGCAATTTGAAGCACCACCCAAGGGACATTGAGGTTACTTCCTACAAACCTTGAGGGTTTCACTATAAAAGGAGTTTCAGAGCAAAGGAGTTCATAGGTAGAATCCTTGTAGATCTTTGGTGCTCTATGTAGTGGAGTGGCTTCATGAAGGGGTATGCTTCGTGAAGTTAAGTGGCCTAGCCTAGGCATGGGACACATGTGCATATAGGAGGAGCTTCATGAAGTGGAAAGTCATTCTAGAAGCAATTCCTTATGAAGAAATGGTGCCTCACAAAGAAAGGTGTTGAGAAGTAATGTGCTTTGCGAAGCATAGTTTCCCTGCATTAGCATGTGGGTCGCATGTTTATGGAGGGTATTTCTCAAAGCATAAATGCTTCATGATGACCCAAGTCCCCATGGGGATCCCCTTTCTTTGTGAAGGCTAGTGGGAATCATGAAAGGAATCCCTCTCTGATGAGGGGTTGAATTAAAGAAAAGGGAGAGGCACTTGGCAATGAAAAAGTACATAAAGATACTCATGGTTCATAGAGCAAGGAGTGTTTCATGATTTGAGAGCCCAAAAGGTGAATGTTTGGATGATCCATCCATTGGGCTTGAGGGGAGCCTTGTATTTATAGGCAAGCAGCACCGTGAAGTAGAGCTCACTCGACGCGAAGAAAGAGTTTTCTCCACAGTGGGTCGCGAAAATCAAATCGGCTCGCGGAGGATCCTACCTCCTTGCTCCATGGGGGGCTTGCAAATGTCAAATTTGTTCATGGATAATCCTGCCTCCTTGCTCCACGACAGCCTCACGAAGGTCAACTTTTTTCACAGAGCATCCCGCCACCTTGCTCTGCGGTGGGGTCGTGAACGTCAAAGGGGTTCATGAGGCCTCTGACCTCCTTGCTCTGTGGTAGGCTCGCGAAGTTCAAAGGGGTTCGTGGGGCATCCCGCCTCTTTGCTCCACGGTAGGCTCACGAACGTCAAAGGGGTTTGTAGGGCAGCCCACCTCCTTTCTCTTCGGTAGGCACGAGGCCATGGGGCACCATGAAAGGTCTTCACAAGGGAGCCCCGGGGACTTCTCTCTTGTTCTTATTCTCCCCAAATATTTTTTCCAACAATATTCTAACAAAATTACATGGACAATCACTAGAATAAAAGGCCCAATTTTCAATTGATCTCATAGTAGGATTTATGAACATGTCAATAATTCCTTATCAAATAGTTATCATTGATTAAAAAACCCGAAGAAGTCACATCATGAAAATAGAGATAGGTATTTTATACATCAATTTGATTCTCAATAGAGTATACAAGTTCTATTTTTCATGATGGATTGATCATTGATCCATTTTATTGATTATCAGAAACATAACAGAATCACAATCAAGAATAATTATACTCTACCCTCAAAAGATTATTTTTTCGATCATATTATAGGAGATAAATATTTCCCAAATATTAATCTTCGATCAAAATATCATATTTTCATGATAAAAATTGATGATCTACGTAAGAAAAACTTTTTAAAAATATGTGGAGACTATGAATTCATAGTGATTTCATTAAAACTTATAAATATTTTAGTTATATTCACTGAACTGTTTAATAGTGTATTTTTTTATTTCCATTACCAAATAATGGTAGTCAATTTAGATGATATTATCATAAATTCTAAGAGTAATGTCAAAAAAGATGATCTATTGATTATTGTTTTAACAGCCCTGAGAAAGGAGACAATATATTCAAAATTTATAAAGAATAAATTCTAAATATAAAATGTTTCATTTAATTGTCATGTAATTTTATAAAAAGGTATATCAGTAGTACGTTTAAAACCATAGATAATTTATGAATTACCTGGAACAAACAATATTAAAGAGATCCATTGTTTTTTGGATTGGATGGATAAAATAAAAAAAACTATGATATTCGTTTATCATCACTACAAAATCCTCTAAAAATGTTAATTCATAAGGGATTTAAGATGCTTTGGATAGACCAATGTGTTGAAATATTTAAATATCATAAAACATGATTTCCCAGTACACATGTACTCAAATTAAACTAAAAATTTGTATGATTATTTATATATAATAATGCCTAAAAATAAGATTTTGATGTTTTCTTAGGAAAAAGTGGTAGCTTGGGACTCACATCATATAATATTCCATGAATAAAATTAAAAAATCCCTTACATATTGCTTCATTTAGTCATGTATAAATTAAATATATAAGTGAATTATATTTATGGTGAAATGTGTGTAATTTATAATAATAATAATATCATAATGTATATATTCACACAATAGAATTTTAAAAAAAGCCAAATGAGATTGTTTGAATAGATCATTGACTATGAATGATATATACATTAAAAAAAATTTAAAAACTGGATGATGCTCTAAGAAAAAATGATCACACAAAATTATATATGATGATGATATAAAGAGTCACAATATTCATAAATTTGAAGTGGATTGATCATAAAATCATAAAGGAATGGTAGAAACCATAACTTACCCATATTACTACTCAAATAAGCATCTATGTGTTGATCATGTAAGCAAAAAGGTGGATAAGGAGCTATAGCAGAATGTAAGGAAAATTAAAGACTTCATTATTGATAATATTATAATTATATAATATTGGAAAAGAATATCTTGTTCAAAAATACCAAAATTGAAGTATGTACTATTATATGAAACATGTACATCCAGAAGAAATGTTTCAAAAAATTTATTGAAATGAAATAAAACGTACCTAAGGAAATGGGTGCGGAAAAATAGAGGGTCATTCCCTCATCATTCATAATATAATTTTAAATATCATAATTGGATATGTTATTTCCACTTCCAGATAATCTATTATAGGATTTAGATATCTTATTAATATTTATCCATTACGAACTAAAAAATATATATAGAGTTTTAAAATAGAATTTATTGTGGGAAAATTGATATTGGATATTGTGGAATATATATATATATATATATCATGATGTGTGGTGTGAAATAAAGATAATCCCAATTGAATAAATTATGTGGTAATGATGAAGCCATTACCAATACAAATTTTTAAATGAGAAGACAACATCATGGACTATATTTTGGGTATTCAAATAACATCCAATTTTCTTAATGGCTTATGATTTATTGTTGATCTATTTATGAATTCATTG
This sequence comes from Viscum album, assembly GCA_963277665.1. Lineage (NCBI taxonomy): Eukaryota > Viridiplantae > Streptophyta > Magnoliopsida > Santalales > Viscaceae > Viscum > Viscum album. The sequence continues at coordinate 713,056,629 of OY728162.1, forward strand.
AATTTAATTTCTATTAAAGAGGATTTATTTCTTGATTAACCTTTTAGGATATATAAATATATATATGATGTGGTAAGGATTCAAGGAGTACCACATTCCATTATATCTTCTCAAAATTTGAGGACCAAATCAATGTTCTGGAAGAGTCCTACATAGGATTTGGATATATAGCAGAGCTTTAACATGACATATCATCCATAGTATTACAATCAATTTGAAGGGATCATTCAAAAATAGAATTTTATGCTGATATAATGATCAATTAAATTAAAAGTTTTATTTTATCAACATATTCCACAATTAGAGTTCTCATATAATAATAATTTCTATTATATTATTAAAAAGCTTTATATGTGGATTTATATTGGAAAATGTGAATAATTTAAACATCTTGGTATTATTTTTGAGGGAATAAACTCCTAAAGGCCAAATCATTGTAGAAAATTGTCATCTTAAATATGAACCATTAAAATAAAAGTTACAATTAAAAAAGTTCAGTAGAAGAGCTACACTAAAAATAATATTTGAATATTTGATTTTTATGTCATAGAAAAGGTATTCTTTTGAATATCACAACGGAATAGGGTTATGTGATTTTAGAATAATGGAATGTTGTTCCCTAGATTCATTTTCCCTAACAAAATCCATGATCATGTGGGGATGATATCTCATTTTTTCACATATAAATAAACTCTACCATGTTCATGAGGTTTTCCACATATAACTCTTGATGGAGTAAATAACTAAATATTCACATGTATAGAAGTCGTAGTTCATACCACTAGATCATGAAATCCCTTAACAAGAACAGTGGGTATAAATCGTATATCATATAGATTATTTACTACTAATATATACTACTGAAATGGTTATATTTGTATGGAGATATAAATATTTTGAGGATGAAACATGGTAACATGATGATATAAATATGAAAATGTACCCTCGACTGTTTTAATTAGCATAATGAAATTTAGAGCATGAAAATATTTTAAGGCGGTTAATGTAACACCCCATAATATGACAATATATTTACATTTATATAAATACCATGATTAATAGAAAATTTCACACCAACACACATAGAAAACAATGATACATTTTATTGAAATAAAATATTAAAATATCATATAAAATTAATATATTATAAGAATAATATAAGAATTATCCGTATGGAAACTATAGAAGGAATAAAATTATATGTGTATAAAAATACCAATAATATATAATTCATATCCTTATGATTTTATAATAAGATCAAATCCCTAGTTAGAGCTTTTAAAAAATGATGAACATTTTAAATATAGTCTACATGTTGAATGTGATGTAAATTGTTAGGATGAACCATTTAGATAATATATGTGAAGTTATATATATTAATGAAATATGAATTTGATATATATATCCAACAGAAATATGATCTTTAGATATATTGTAATGGGATTGATGATTATTGGATTTTAATTTATATGGAATTTATATTAGTGATATATCATTTTATCTCAAAAATTTAAAACAATATATTTTAAAATAAAGAAGTAATTACAAAATATTATATTTATATAAAATATTCCAATATATATTTTTACATAACATATTATTATTTTAATTAAATATTGATTTTAGGTATTTATAAAATTAATGTAATTAATTTAATATAAATCATTGATTAATGTACATAAAAAGAAGTTAAATAATAAATTTTAATAGCAATTGGATAGGAAAATTTGTTGGTAAAAAGTGTATTTTTTTCAAGAATTTGTTTTTTAAGTGTGTCATAATATTATCATAAAAAATAAAATTAATAAATTTTATGTGAGGAACATAATGTAGTGTTACAATTTATAAAAATACATACTAATACAAATTTAATTATAAATTGATTTGAAATAAAATTAACAAAACATATTTTTTATAAAATCATATTTATATAAAAGGAATTATATATAAATTTAATTATTTTATTTAAAAGTTATGTTAAAAATTTATAAAAAATCAATTAGAATAAAGGTATTCCAAATTATTATTCCTCCCATTGATATTAGGTATGTAGGTTAATTTAATTTATAGTTATAAAATTAAATGACGGTGGTAAAATTTCACTTATAATGACAAATGTAAATTGTGGTAAAATGGTTTAACTAAGTGGTAAAGATATATAATATCTATTTCTTTATCTGTAGATAGTATTGATATTGTATTAACTATCAAAATTTATTTGTTTTTCACTATTAATCCATGTTAAATGAGAAAATTAGAACCTTACATCTTAGAGACTATGTGTATACAAGAATGATTCTCAAACCATACCTTTAAAAGTGACTACCCATAATGATTACTCTCATTAATTACTATAATTGATACATTATTAATTCTATTATATTTTTCCCTTATTGATCATTTGATCATTCCCATATTATGTTATTTTCCCTAGTAATAATGAAAGTGTTCTATGAAAGATATTCAGGTATTTACTTAATGGATTAAAGTTATTATCGATGTAATTTGTATAGAAAGAAGTAAAAAACTTATGTTGTAATTAGTGTACTCATTTGTAAAACAAGACTCATTAATATATCTCGTTACCAAGACTTGTAAACTTTTAGACATTTGGTATTGGGTTCCTTGTAATCAGGCTGGTGCAATGTTTGTCGACATCAATGCCATGTAATCTAGTGTTGGGTCGATATAGTTGGAATCATATAAAGTTTAGTACCAACCATGTGAACTATATTTAGGAAAACATAGATTAAAGAACATATAAGTTTGGTAGAATTTGAGTATAATTATAGAATGACATCCTAAAATTTTGTTAAGGAATCGTGATGTGGGTATTCCTATAAATACATCCATGTCTAGAGACACCAAGTTGTTGTGGTTCAGGGAGAAATTTACCTTGAAGTAATAACTCTGAAAAGGTATTTTGAGCCTATCTCAAGGTAATGTGGAACACACTAATGGGCCTTATTGTGCACTTGGTTTGGCAGTCCTAGGGATATTCTTAGAATAATCCATTTTTTCTTTACAAAACATTATTATGGATTTGAATACAAAATAATTAAACAAATTAAATCCTAAGGAGTTTTATATTGAATATAATGTTTCATAATTTAGATATCCTTTAAATTATATTTTGGATAAACCTTCGACCAATGAAGGACCTGTGTGGAAATAAATTTATGAGGTATTCATGTATTGAGGTTGTATTAAAATAATTAGTTAAAAGGTTATTTAGTTATTAACCACATTTCAAGTATGACCATCATATTTATATTTGATATAATTTTAATTTGTTTTTAGAAATGGAAAAGAGATAATCCTGGTGAAAACCAATCAAATCAGGAAAGTCTATAGGTCTTGAACCCTTAACAGATGGATGATAAGAGTTTCTTACCAACCATTGACCTACACAATGTCCTGGTTAAATTTTCACTATATAATGTTAAAAAATCAATGAATATATATTAATGATTAACTGGTAGTAACAATTTTTCAGATTATAGATTAATCTATGAATTATATTGGTTTTTGAAGATGGTTCATTAAAAATAGTTATACTGGTCACTCTGTTATAGGCATTATAATCCCTTAATGTTTTTTGGTGCTTCATAGATAAAAAATAATTATTGGTAATTAATTTATGGTTGTAATGTAATGAATTATAATTTGATCGAAGCATGCAAAAAAATTTGTATCATTCATGTGAAATTAAAAATGATCAAGTAACAATATTTCCATAAATTCATAGGTAGTCAAAGAATTCACCAATATTAAGAAAATAACTTCGAAATAAACTGTTTTCCCAATACCTTCATTATGTTCAACTGATAGTCATATAAATATTTTTAGTCTTTTGATTTGAGTCCATAAATATTCTATTGATCATTCATTTATTTTGGATTAATTTCCTTATTGAGACATTAAAAATATTTATAATTTTCCTCAAAGTACATATTTTTATTTTCCACAATTATTATTCTATTTAGAGACCCAGTTACATGGTACTCCACGTGACCTTAGTACTTCCCATTCCCTCGTTTATAGAGGATAAATTTGTAATAATTATAAAGATGTGGGATTTGAATCATAGTATGTATCAAAAAATATATCACCATGATCAAGTTTAATTTACAAGGGTGTAATTTAAATTAGGTGGGGAGAATGTGACACTCTAAAAATCTAATGTAAGAGCATTGTAATAGATTACGTGTATGAAACGCGACACCAGGAACATAATGTAATATAATATTTAGATATATTATAAAATATTTACTATTTAAAATACAATCTATGTATTTTAATGCATACAACACTGAGTTAGCGTGCGTTTCACCTAAGATCATCCTTCTTTAATGTACTTTGTCACACACACGAATGGGTTTTATTGAAAAATAATTTATCATTAAAATATATTGAGATATAAACTATTCATTAAATTAGTATACCTGAGTAGTATTAACTAAATTATGAAAATTTATAGTTTATATAAATATAAAATTAATGCATTGGTGACCAATTAATGAGAAATGAAAATAAGAACCAGCCAGATATAAAATGAAATATTTTTATTTTTATTTTTCCAATAGAGTTTTTAATTAATAAAAATAATTAATTAATCATAGTTAATTAATTTAATAAAATTTATATGTTATATATTGAATCATATATTTTTTATATTCATCCATCAGGTTCGACAGACAGATGATAAGAACAATCTCTATTTTACTCATAAAATAATATATTTTTATAAAGGTAATGTTACAACCTTTTAATAGATACCACTTTTTAATTTGAATTTATAAACATTAATTTATTTAATAAGTCAAAATAAACATCATATTTGAATTAAAAACATTTGAATAATGTTGTTATAAATTTTGATTTTTTTGGAATCATATAATTTTTTAACGAATACATAAAAATACTAAATTTTAGATGAAGACATTTTTTTCATATAATTTATTTATAATAATAAATCATAACATTTAATTATTTAAATGATTAATTAGATAATTTTTATTTACCAATTATAAAATTTATTTCATTGGAATCAATTCCAAATTTAAATTTGTCATAAAAAAATACCATTCATTCAAAAGATTTTACATTAAAAACTTGAATTGTCATCCCACTTGTGGAATGAATTTGAAATTTATTTCATCCCATTCTAGGATTTTATTTTTAAAAAAATGGATTGAATATTTTTTAAAAATATAATTTATAATTTATAATAAGACAAAAAAATCCAAACATATTAGTGAAATTAATAAAATGTAAATATAATTATTAAGGTAAAATAAAGCATAGTAAAGTAATAAAATTTTAACATAAGAGGAAAAATGATCTACCCACTTGTCCAACATCCATTTTTTGGACCCAAATCATCCATTCACCATCCATTCATGAAATAGGTTTTTCTTTGAAGACTTTTTCTAAGTATAATCATTGGTACACCTAACTTCTTTTCATAAATACCAAATGAGTCATTTTCCTCCCTTATATAAGGCCACCACCTGTTCCCATTACTCCATCTTCTCATACATATTTGGTTTAGCCACTATCTTCCTATATTGATTTCCCAAAACCCTCAATTATACCTTTAATGCTCTATTTTTAGTGAAATCCTTCCTATGAGGCCTTTTGGTAAAAACCAAATGAAGTTACCAGATTAAAAGGTAACATCATCTTTAAAGATCTCAAGTTTAATTTCAATTCTACACACCCTAAAATATATTTATTTTATTATTATATAAAAAACATTATTTGAAATATAAAAGGATTTTTTACATAATTTTTTTACCAACACTTACACACACCTACATCTAATGGGTAACAAATATTCAATTTATTTGTAAAGTGAACTACAACCTCATTAAACTATGATTATTATTTTTTCCTTAAACACCTATATTGGTGGCCATTATGATGGAAACTCTATTTATATATCATATATATTATATTTTTTATTTCATTATATTTCATTAATACATATACAACACATACCTTTAATATGATCTATTTTTTGATAATACAAGAACATCATATGATGTTGTGTGGACCGCTGCCCCCTCGAAGTGATGAGACTTGTTCACATGATACATGGAATATATAAAAAAATATTATAATTAACCATATGAGACATACAAAACATATATATTATATTCATCAAATAATTAACTTTACAGAAATATATATATAAATATATATATAATTTTCTTTATTACACTTTCACACACTTAAAACGAGATAACGTTGTTTGTGGATGTGTAGATTGATGCCCCCTTGACATGGTGTGATTCCCATTTCCTCAAAATAATTATATATATGTATATGTATAGATGATTAAATAATACATTATTTATTATATAATTATAATTACAGAATTATATAGTGTTAATTACATTCTGTCCATAATAATCATTAAAAAATAAGAAAGTTACTCAAACGTACATACAGCCTACCATATCCATGATTGTAACATTGATTCATTAATCATAACCATATGTATTTATTGTTTTGAAAATTATAATTTTTGTATAAATATTATAATTATGACATTATTATTCATTAAATTTTATTTTATGAATCATTTTACCATGGTTGGCCTACCAAGGTTTGGTTTGACACATTAACCGAATTTGGTCAAAAAATCCGACATAAAACATAATTGTTTAAGTAGGTTTATGAAACATTGTAATAAGTTAAATAAATTTAATGATAAAAATGAAAATATTTTTCAATAAAGTAGACAAATCAAATAAATTTATTAAAAAGGATGATAATGTATGTTTATTTTAAAGGAAAATCACGTTAATTGATTTCACCTCAATTTAGATTTCATTAAGACTTATTTCATATTATTCACCTAGCTCCTTTTATATGGTGTATATACTTAAATTTGAATTATTACATCATGAACCTATTTATTCTCAAGATATTATAAGTTTCATTAAAGGATATTCATTCGTAATGAATATTATTCCAATATTTCAAAGATGTATGGAACACATTGGATTGTTTAATGATTATTCTACTCAAGAAAATTTTTAATTATAGTATTTTCAATCTCACAACCTTTTGTGATTGTTAATATTCTTTTGATACAATCACATTATTTTTGGGAACCTAATTTCTTAAATATGGTGCACAAACATAAACTTTGTCATATAATATCATGATTTAATCAATCATCATGGAATTTTTAGTTTCAATTGGAATCATTTAATCTATGGTAATTTGATATAAAAATTTCCAAGTGGAAAAAAAATTCATTACACAATTTCTATTCATTGGTTTATATTATGTCCATGATGTTGTTACTTTCCCATGATTATGTGTGTAATTAATATTAATATCTATTAATATGTTTATTATTTTATATTTTTATTTAAAATTGATACACATAACCAACGTGTTGATTTATTCTCACTCAAATGTTATAATCATTTTTGGGGTTTACATAGCTATCTCATTTTTTTGGGATTATTCAGACATAAATTTACATCAGAAAAAATTATATGACCACTATTTAGTAAACCATTTTATTCACTTATCCCATTATTTTTTTGAGACCTTCATTAACTAATATTACCATTTTTCCACTCCATGGTACTCAAAATTTTATGAAATTTTGTTATAAGGAAACACATTTTTATTCTAATCTTTATTAAGAGAATACACTTTCTTTTAAAAAACTGGTTTTATTTTATTGTTTTCCAAAAATATTTTAAAATTATTTGGTAATGAAATCTATACCATTTTTTATTTTACAAAGGTTTTCAATGGAATTTTATTTTCTCTTTCTGAACAAGGAATTTTTCTAACATTTTTTTAATAAACAATTATTGGATTTTTGAACTCATATAAAAAATACAAAACTTACCCACTTTAATTTCTTTGAAACATCCCTTGCATGTTTAAGGGGTTAATTTATAAATTATTGTTTTTTCAAAAGTTATTTTCAATGAAATGGTTTTTCAAAAACAAATGACATTTTCATAAATAATGTTATTAAATGATATTTTTTTCAATTAATCAACAACAACAACCCTTTATTTTTTTTATACCAAGGAAATATTATTATGATATCATCCTTACACTTCCTATGGATGTATTATGATTGAATTGGGAGAGGATTGCATTCCTATTCACTTAATTGATTCAACTGTTAGTCCCCTAAAAATATTTGATCTCCTATGATCATTGAACAATTAATTTCCCCATAATTATACATTTAATTTTTCATGGATCTTATTATTTATTAAATATTATAACATTTTACATACGGTGTATACTTTGATAGTTTTTTTGATTATTTAGGTAAATATTGATAATACTATATTGTATATTCAATATAAATATTTGAAAAGGGATATTATTTCAGTTATTTTATATGAGGAACTCTTTGGATATGATGTAATGAGAGGATATCAGATGTTATATAGCTCCCCAATGCATCGATATGTTCTCATGAGACAAATAAGATGCACAAAATAAACAGGTTCATATTCGTAGATTATACCGTATTTTGAAATTCTTTAATGATATTTCTTTTCACATTACTTAGACATTAAATCCATTAAGGAAGAATTTACCTCATTTTTTTTAGTTTTTATTCATCAATGTTACTTTTCATCAACTTATCTGAGAATAAATTTCATTTTGAGTTCATGTATTAAATAGAATGTCTTTTAGTTTCATACCATTCCATATTTATTTTTCTATCATGTTATTTGAATGGGATTTTTTTACAAATATTATCTATCCATAGTTTTTTATGCATGTCCTTCATAGTCTATTGATTACATGTTATGTGTGAAAATTTATTTTCTATACCTTAATTATTTCTCTCATTGATTCATTATTGCTTCAAATATATTTTTTCATTACTTATAATTTGAGCTCACCCTTGTAGTGTTTATTTCCCCATTAATCCAAGAAGTGTACAATGAATGATATACAATGATTTAATTAATGGATTATAGTTATTCTTTAATTTATTTATTTACAAATAATAACTAAATAATGTTATAATTACTGTAGTCATTTGTAATAAAAGACTCATGTATGAATCTGGAGGCCGATATTAATAAAATCTTAGTCCGTTGGGATTTGATTCATTATAATCATGATAATGTAATAGTAGAAGAAACCAACTTCAGTTTATCTAGGGTAATGTATTTATAAAAAAATCAAGAAAAATTATGTCTACATGGGGTGACATGACCTATTTTTCGAGATCATGACTCTCGTTTTACATTTCCCTTCTAGAAGGGAATAAATAAGGCACTTGGATAGAAGGATTTTTTGAGTATAGATTTTCATCCAAATATTGATGGGTATTTGGAGTATACTATATAAGTTCTTGATGATATAATATGGGTGTGTGTTCTATACATCAAAGGATCATGGGAGAAACACCTATCTTTGGTAGAGTTAGGTTATAAGAATAGTTATCATCATATTATTCAGATGGAACAATATGCGAATCTTTATAGTAGGTCATGTAGATTGACTTTAGGTTAAATAGAGGTAGGTGAGTCATAGTTGTTGGGATCAAGTCTCAGGATGGAGTAGTTAGATCAATATAATTTGATTCTGTAGAATATTTTTATAGAAAAGAGTATAGAGAAGTTATATTTGGAAAGACATCAATGGCCTCTACATTTTTATAGATGGTAATCAGGTTTTCTTTCAAGTGTCACCTAGGTTGGGTGTTTTATAATGCTGATATAGGGAATGATGACACCCAAATTCATTGGAAAGGACGAGGATGTTGATGGAATCGGTCCATTAGCATTATAATTGGCACTTCTATAGAAATATAGTGCTTTGCATAACAATTTTCATGTATCAAAACTACAGAGGTATCAACCCTACCCTTATCATATGGTTGATGTGGATAAATTTGAGATTGATATAGATTCATCTTTTTAGGAGAATATTATATTAGTGTTGGATCACAATGAGAATTTTTTTTGGGTAATGACTGTACTGAGTTTATGTTTGGTTGCGACATGGAAATGTGAAGGACGAGACATCGAAAATAGATAAAGATATGAGGGATAAGTTTCCAAATATTTTTAGAATATAATGTAATAAATTATTTACAGTAAAAATCAAGGGTATTCTATTATAAGGTTGGGAGGTTGTCTAATCTTGACCATTTAGAGATATGTGTCAGACATCTTTCCACACAATATTTTGAAAGGTTTTTATTATTTCAGGGTTTTGTTTTACTTTGGGTCATGTTTGCGTGAAAATAGAGAAATTTTGAAGGAAAGAATGAAGTTCATTGTTGGTGAATAGTTTTTCAAACTATGAACCCAAAAAGGTGAGACCACACAAACCATACATGTGGCACATGGATGAGGCACATAGTTAGTAGAAATCGTTCACCTCGAGTAGAAAACAAGAGAAACATGTTTTTACTCACCTGAAAATTATTAAAATAGTTCTTAATACCTCATATTATACCCATTAATGCCAAATATCATGGAATAAATAATTTATTTTAATTACATATCCTCCTAGAGGATATATAAGTTCATTTATCCTCTTATCATCATGATTTGAAGCCCAATTTGACAATCTGCACACAACTTGCTAATAGAATCCAATCTCGATTGGTTTAATATTTCTCTTCCTTTATCCCATCACACTATAATAGTTTTCTATTTATGTTTTTAATATATATAGATATAGAATGGTCTATCATCTTTTAGAATGAATTTTTCATGATTTTAACCATCATGATTTAGGGTTTTAGATCAGGATCTCATTTTATGTCATTATTCAAGTAATGTTTCGGGTATTTGTTTGTCTGATCATTCATCAATGAATACAGTTAGGTGTTCTATAATTTAAATCTCAAATTATTTTTGCAATTATGGGTATGTAATTATTTTATTTCTGTTACATGATTAAAAATTGAGTTCATTATTGAATAAATTAATTTTTTTAATTAATAAAAATTTACAAAATTGGGGATATTGGATATCAATATAGTGAATAAATAATTGAGGAATTTATTAGGGTATATTGAGAGTGTTGAATATAGTAATTAATAATGAAATAAATTAGATAATATTGAGATTTCGAATATGAATATCTATTTGTGGAATTAAATATAGGATAGAGAGATTGTGAATTGAATAATTATCATATGAATAGATTATGGTATTTTTGGGGTATTGGATTTTTATTAATTAATTATTAAATTAATTAAGGAAATGGATGTGATAAAATAATTTTTGAATTATTAATGAATAGGTTACATTAATTAATTATTGAATTAATAAATGATATTTAGATAATTAATTAATTTTTGAGTTAATTAATAGGTTTCAAAAGATTAATTAATTATTGAGTTAACTAATAAGAGGTTGAATACTAATTAATTTTTAAATTCATTAATAAGAATGGGAATATTAATTAATTCTTTAGTTAATTAATTTGATTGTCATGATTTATTAATTATTCAGTTAATTAATGATGTTGAGATGATGAATTAATTGTTGAGTTATTTAATGTTGTTGGGATGATTAATTAATTGTTTAGTTAATTAATGTGATTGATAAGATTAATTAATTGCTTAATTAATTAATGAAATAATGAATTTTAATAATGGAATTCATATTAGAATTGAGATCTAAAATGGTTACAATGAAATTATATGATTGAGATGATATAGAATGGTAACATTAGCATTCTAGAACATGAATTCTCTTAGGGATAGTTTAGAATCAATCCTGGGATGAAGTGGGTATTGATTTTCATGAGTCCTTGGAAACCCAGGGGATTATGATGTTAAAAAAGAATATGTGATAATGTGATTACTATTTATTTATGAAATGTTTTTATTTATTTATATGACTACATACATATTTATTAACTTGATATCATTTGAGATGTCATTGGTGGTGGCATACTGAGTTTCTATCACACACTACATGGTCTTCAGGTTTAGTACCTGAATAGATTTCATGGTTTATGACAAGTTAAGGGATAAGGCCTGATGATAGATGGTTTATTTGGGTATGTAGCATGTATTAAATAATTGGATTGGATCAAGACTGACATAGGAGCCATTATGATATTTATTTTGAGTTATACGTTTTATAAAGGACACATATTCAAGAATTGAGTATCTATTGTTTCGTTTTGATATTATATTTTCAGTGTTTTCCCCCATGAGATATTAGTATTATTTTTATTACGAAATAATTTGGTTATTAATTTGTTATTATTTATTTATCTCAACTAGAATATTACTTTGATAAAATATGGTATAGTCTTCTCTTGACTAATATGAGACCCTCACAACTAGTTAGTGGCATCTGGAATACAGGTAGACGCACATTAAGTCATAAAGAGAACATGATTAGGGCACCGGTATGGGGATCCTAGGATGAGACAATAAAAATAGGTATCATAATATTATTACTAGTAATATATTAAGTAAAATATTAATTTATGTTAGGAAATTGGTTCTATAAGGTGGACAAAAATATTAGTGATCTATATAAATTAACAAGTTGTTATCGGTAATTTAGTTGAATTATGAACTCTATCATTGCAAGCCATACCTTTACCTTCCATAAAGTGATTATGGTTATATATAATTAATTGAAAACATTATTCTACTAACATGAGTCATACATGAATTATTAACTTCATATAAATGAATGATGACTGACATCGCAATTATGAAAGTTGCATTGAATAAAAAAAATAAAAGACCTCTAATGTTGAAAATAAAAAATATCTGACTAATATATGTCTAATGAATGAATATAAATTAATATTAAAACATTTAATATATATTAATAATAATATAAAATATATTCTTAAATTTTTAATCATTATTATAATGATGTTTGTGCCACATTCATAGAAATCTGGAGTATATGTAAGGGTATCACCACAAAGTTTTTTTTAATTGATATACATTCCAGAATAATAAACTATATTATTTTTTCTAGTTTATATAAATATAATGGATATTATTAAACATAATTCTTATGAAACTAATTTTACCTACAGTTCTTTTCTTTAGTTTTCTCTTTCATGGGATTTTGATTTTTTAATTTTCCAATGTAATAAGTGTTTCATTACAAATATCACTTTCTAATTAATATTAATTATGAAAAAATTAACATTAGTGGAAAATATATGAAATTTTAATAAAAAATGAATTTTCTTTCTTATCCTATATTTATTTTTTTGTTTACAGGTATTCCGGCCATTTCACATCCCAATGGATCAAAATTGAACATAAATAATTCTTATAATTGGGAATGGCCTTATCATTTTTTTGGTTGGGAATCATTATCATCCATATACATATTCATTACATTACCTTATTGACATCCATATCTATAATTATATGATTCATTATGATTAGTTTATATTAACTATGAATTTAAATTAATAGATTTTAAATAAAACTATTAAACAATTTTCCTATGATTTATTTTTTATAGATTTAAATTCCAATTACTTTTTATGTAATGGATTTTATTTTTAATCTTTTAAAAAATAACATTTTTCCCAGTATAATATTAATTTCAATTTATTATTACATTTCTCTATGTATTCTTGGTTTTCTATACTTACTTATATTACCATATTTTTAAATTATTTTCTTTTAATGTCAATCTTATCAAAAGTAAAGGATATATCTTCTAATTTTACAAATAAATTTTCTAATGATTTTACTGAATTTTTTTCATCTATGTCAAATTCATTCAATTATTCATAGAAATCATTGAGGATATTATATTATTATATCATGCCCCTTGTTCGTATGGATAGTTTACAGTTAAATTTTATGATAGGTTTAAGTAAACGCATTTATTTACCTTGGGTTAATTATGGAATGATGGAATTATGAATATTTTCATTTTTATGTGGCAGATATATGTATCAAATATCAATAATTTATTTCTAGGTCCATTTTATACCTCGATTTCATTAGTAAATATTATATTTCCTCAATTTATTAGTAATGGGGTGTGAACCCAAACCCCTATTGTACTCAATCAACTATGTGATGGGTGGGTCCGATATAGCTCGCAAATGCATTATGTAAAACCTTATATTTTATGATATGTAAGTTTAGGGATTAGGGAGTGAACCTAATATATTATGGGAATCTATATAGAATGTAATTATGTAATTGGTATGGATAATTTACCAATGTGATGAATTTATTTTCTTGTTTATATGACACATTCATATGGATTTGTTATGTTTTCATGGTCCATGATTATGGAATATTGTTGTTATTTCATAAATATCATTAATTATGTTATTCTAAAAAGGCTAATTACATGACACATGATTGGGGATTAATGTTTTATTATGTTTGATTTCCTTATGTTGTGACTATGTACCGTGATTATGTTATCATACCAATATTATCATATTATGTTCACTTGTGATATTTGATTGATATCCCTTATGATAACCCTTACATAAAATTTGAGAGAATCCTTTATTATTTTTACAGGATGAAGGATATTCTTATGAGTATTATGTTTTATCTGTATATGAATGTATCATTTGACAATACGCTTTTCTGGATATTTTTAAATTGTTTTCTATTAAGTCGGTTATGCATATAGTCCTAAAATACAAAAATAATATATGTTATGTGGTGTGTTTTATTATGTTTTCTAATAAATAATACATTTAAAAAGATAGAATATATAATTTTTGTACTCATGATTGACCAAAATGGTTCAATTTTATCCCAGTGGTGACTCCTTTGGAAATTTTCAATATGGTTCAAACTATCGACACCTCATACTAGCTAAAAACTGAAAATCTTTGACCATGAATTGTGTGGTGGCTAGGTTCACCATTTGGTAACCATATGACTCTTGATAATCATCTTAGTGATAGTATTCCCAGATTTATTGTATTTCTACACCAATAGTATGATTTTTATTCTATAATTGGATGAATTCATCCCAAATTCAATAGACACAACAAAAAAACACTAAGACACTCATACACAATTCAAAACACACCTTGAGATGTGTAGAAATTTGGAATCCCAAAATAAAAAACAATCTAAATTCACCTATACATGGAGACAGATAATTCAAAATTCACCTTAATATTATAGACTAATAAATTCATTTTTTTTAATAATCTTTTCAACACAATACTTCTCATCCCACGGAACATTTGATGTTCCTCTAATATTAAATATCAACATAATTTGGTAATGAATTAATCATTTACCCACTATTTTATACCTGTGAACCCCAACTAACCTACCATTGGGTGCCTCCAAAAAAAGAAAATAATCTTTTCAAGAATCATCATTACCTAACACTTGATGAAAATGATTATATTAAGATGGTTATCATAAGGACCCTTAAAACCCAAAACACCAAAACATTCACAAATAATACCAATCAAGGATTATGGTTTCCTATGTGACAAGAACATTCTACCATCAAAGGATTTGATGAAGTGGACCACCCCACCTTTGAAATCACTAAATAAAAATGAATCAAATCTTTTCGAATGTCCAATCCATTATTTTTCAAACCTATATACATAAGACACACACTAACACCTTCCCAGGAAGACTAAATATGTGGGTTTATCTCCTCAATTAGCACACCATCTAAAAAATACTATGCATATCACTCAATATAACTCTGGATGAAACACTGAATCATTTATTAATAACAAATTACACCATTTCACTATACTATTTGAATAAAGAATTGTGTCAGCATTGTGTCCTTATTGGATTCTTTATCAATTCGCATCTGACATCCCCCCAAACAACCCCATTTACCAATTACAAAAAAAAGATCTATTTTGTTCCAATTTTCCACTAAAAAACTAGATGTAATTAAAATTCAGGTATCTTAATATTCTATAAAAACCTTCTTCACCTAGTTCCAATCATCATTATCGATCAAAAATAAATAAATGATTTTGTTCTGTCATCCCTAACACCATTATATGGATTACTAATAGGTTGGGCCACTCCATAAGACTACATATATCATAATTACAATTTCTCCATCTCATTTAAATATTATAATTCCACATGAGACTCCAAATAAATCCCATAATAATAAAACATTGAAATCATTATCCATGATCCCATTTCAATGGTGCTACAATATTAGGTAGTCACGAATTTCTCAGGTGATCGACCACCCACAAGCATCGTTAATTCCTTAGGGTATGACTCAAATTAGAAATTTATATTTTCCCCAAACATTGCGAACTACTAGGGCATCGTATAGTTTGAGTCTAAGGTTGATCCCATGAAGAGTATGTTATTATGTAGGGAAATGAAATCTAGTCTTTAATACTTTGGAGGATTCCTTACAAGTTGACTTATTTTTTAGAGTTTTATAACTAATTTTTGGATTGACTTTATGTTATTAAAGATGGGTCTAGAACAAATTTGAGTATATAGATAATGGCGATCCTAGTTCTAATCTTGGAAAGGTCCTATGTGCTTATTCTACAAAGAAAGAAGTTATCCCCAGTCATCCATATTCCAATCTTCTTATTCTATATAGTATGTAACTATTCCATGGTCCAAAGTCTAGCTACAGTACTAGATGCATTACGTTCAACTTATATTGCATAATGTTCCCTAATTTAATGGTTATAATCATATTTTACATCAATTATGATAGGGTCATTTTCCTGATTAGATGATGGACATGATACAGTCTCAAAAATGGGGCTTTACCATTGTTATATATCATAGTTACTAATATCTTTAGTTTTTCCAAGCATAGAATTAGAGATTAAATTAAGCGTCTAGATACATTGAATCATGATCCGTACCCCAATGAGTTTAGTTACTAATAATTGTAATTAGAGAAATTAATGGTGTAAAGGAAATCCTAACTATGCTAATGGAATGGAATAAATAATGAAATGAAATAAAAATTCAATAAATCATTAAATAAAACATTAATTCAATTAAACGTAACAGAAATGAAGAAATGTGGGAATTGAAGATGTTGAAGAAAAGGAATCATGGACTCTTTGATTGCAAATGTAAAATAATTACAAAGAATCAAGGTGCTTTAAGAGGGAGAAGAGAATAAAATATTGAAAGGTTCCTAAGAGAGAGAGAGATATATATATATATAATCCAAACATGTTTCAAATGCACTCTTGGGATATTTCTTAGATATGGGAAATTGGTCACGATGTGTACTTGATAATCACATCATGAACCCTTAATCAGAATTATTTTGATGAGTATCTCTAGCAAGGCTTGTGGATCTTATGTGGATTAATGATGTTTGACCATGGTCAAATCATGTATAGGTGGTTCACGACGTGTACCCCATGGCCAGCTGGATTTTTGCATTGAATCCTTGTACCTTTCTTTGCATCCGGTTTGACTGTTGTCAAAACATTTAGGAGGGAGTCATGATGTGAAATGGAAATTTATCTAGTCATCATGTTTGTTCATGGATTGGATTCATGGATTGATGCAGGTTGTGATCATCCATTAAAAAACATGATGTTGTCCATTACACCATATACATGGCCATTTTTTCATCTTTTCTACCTTTCTTCCATGGAATCTTATTAACCTCTATTTCTTGAAAAATTGGATACCTAACACATGCACTATCCAATATATGAATGAAAAACAATTGAAAAGTGACATATATATATATATATATATTAGAGAAAATTTGTGACATGAACTGGTTTCCCAATTCATGCCCTTAAGAGGATTTATTAAAATCAAGAAGGTTGCATTACAAACACGAGGTGCAATGAGCTTACACCGGTAGGGAATTAACAAGGGAACAAAAATAAAGACTCAAGAATACCCAAGCTATAAATACAACCAGCCAAAAAAATATCCACATACTAAAATCAATGCTCATCATTTCTAGCTTTGACTTGCTTCAAATCGAGAAGGAGGGAAGGCCATTCAAGTGTTTCCAAAAGTGCTCTCTAGTCCAAGATATCATCCACATTCAGCTTGCATGAAACAGGTCATTAATATAAGCAAATCACATTACCTAAAAATGAAACTTAAAGAAAGCTAGGGGACATCATCCAAATTAGATCATCATACTGGAAGGCAAGTATAATAGGACAGTATGTCATAAAATTCATTCCATAATTCCTTTAGAACTGACAGACCAAGCAGATGATTCATAGAGATCCCCTCAAGATCATGTCATCAGAGTAGAAGGCAACAACTTCAAGCAGATATCATATCAAAAACACACTGCATCTAAGTCCTATAAGACTGCAAAGTCTCATCCAAACAGAATCCAGAGTTTCTGTACAGAATTAGAGTGACAAGCCATAAGAAGAAACTTAATCATTTCAATGAGAGAACATATTATTCAGAGATCAAATCCAGAGATGAGGAAATATCAGAAACAGAGTCAAACTCATAATAGTATGTCCTTAAGAATCATTTCCAGAAATTTCTAAACAAGAAGCCATCGAGACCAGAGAAACTGTAGTGCTCAGATTAGATCAAGAAATGGGCAGAAACAAGCCATTCAAATTAAGGGGTAATGCAGATAGCAAACCAGCTGAACAGAGCAGAAAAACAGCAAGAAGCCAGGCAAACAGGGACCTCAAACAGTCCACAAAGAAGCTATCAGGTTTTCAGAAAGGTAACAGAAGCATTACAGCAATCCACAAGAAGACCAGTAGTAAGAATTCCATATAAAATAGAAAAACATAGCTAAGATGCAGCCCACCAATCCAAAGTGCAGAATTATACAGTGATCACCAAGAATCAAAGATGACCATCCAGTTAGAGAAACCATCAAACTTCAGTCCTCCTTACCAAAAAACTGATCCCATGAACAGATCAATCCCAAGCAGTCAGAATGAAAACAGCAAAGCAGAGGTAACCACACTGAAACAGATCCAAACTGAACCTTGGAGAGTCGACAACTAATAAGAAAATGAGAAACAGATGTGAAAAATAGAATCAGTGTGCATTAGGAAGATTTTTGAAACCCCTTCCTCATTCTATCATTGAAAATTTACGACTTAATATCTAAGTAGGTATTCTTTTAAAAATCCCCTTTTCTAAATGATTTAAAAACAAATTCATCTCTAAGTTTCTCAGAGGATTCAGACTCTTCATAATCAGTCACATTTTTCTTTCCACCCACATCAATATGCTGATTTTCCTCTACTTTTTGAGATGTGTCCGGTGTAGAGGCTTCTCTTCTTGAGATGTCCAAAGATCTTGTGACTATAGTTATTTCCATTTGGGAGTAATCACGACATTTCCTTATTTTTTTTTTGATTAGGGGTGATGAACCCATCAGTATCAACTGTAGGCTTTTTTCCTTTCCTTGCCATAGTTTTCAGATGTTCTTTCTCCATAAGAGTATATTTTTCTTCTTCCTCATGGGGAGTATCACTACTTTCAGAGCTATCACACTCCTCATTCTCAACTCTCTCCTGAGTTCCATCATAAATTTTCACTTCATCAAGAGGAGGGGAGAATTATTAGGGATAGGAGGGGTAGTGACCTCAAGGACAGCATTTACATAATCAGCTACTTGATTTTCCTCAGCTTGTATATTAGGCATATCAGCATTCAAAATAGGATTTGTAACTTTCTTAATGTATCCAGAAGAACCAGCATTATCCCTTTGACCTTGAATTCCTTTTTCAACCCAAACATTTTTCCTCATTTTAGAATGGATAGTATCTTTTTCACAGTTATTCAGGGAGTGTCCAAGTCTAAAACAGTTATGATAGTAATCAGGTAATCTTTCATAGACAACCTCCTGAGAAAATCCAAAATCCACACTTTGAATCCAGATTTGATCTGGAAGATGCTGGGAAACATCAAGTTCTATACAAATTCTAGCTACACAAGGTCGAGATAAAAGTTTTTTAGCTGAATCAAGCTTCAAAGGATATCCAATCAGACTAGCAATGGGAAATAGTGCTGCTTGCTTAAATAGGTGCAAAGGCAGATCAAGAAAATTAACCCAGATAGGCACAATTGGTGATTCAGCATAAGGGTTAAAATCAGGAGTCCATTTTAATATTTTCATGAAACATCCCCCGAATGATGAGGATCTCTTCATCCAAATACTATAATAATCTTCCCTAGAGTTCAACCAAAAGACAATGTGAGAGGGATTTAGGAGACGCAGATTAAAACCCGTAAAACCAATCGATTCCAATTACATTCGAAGAAACTTCAACGAAGGCCGCCGATTCATGGATTTACCAACTAAAACAAGCTGAAGATCATTATATAGGGAGTATACCTCAACTTCAGTAAAATAAATCGTGAGTTGACCTCGGTGTCGAAAGTTCTTAGGTTTGATCTGAGATTCAGGAAACACATCGACATGGGAAGAAGTTGCTTCGCCCGATTTTCCCGCAACAACATCTACATAAGATCGACGATCTGAGTTAGGGTTAGAATTTCGCATCGGGTATTTCTGCTACGTGCTTTGGGTCTCCATAAATTGGGTTCACATATATATATCATTTACAATTATCAAATCCCCCCATACGTGATTCATTGCTTGTCTTCAAGAAAAATATCTCAACAATTTTTTCCAAAGGAAAAGAAATTTGAAAATCAAGAAATGTGTGATATGTCCATGAAAATAAATTAAGTGTAAGAAGAAAATTTATCAAGTTATAGTTTTTATCATGTCTAGTAAATTAGTCATGCATCCTAGTTCAGATTTCAATACAAATTCTATTCTTTTAGTCATAATCTTTTAAATGTTCTTTATGTAAAATGCCCAGTTTTAATTTACCTCCCCAAACTTTTCTCTCACCTCCCATGGTAAAATGTAAGTACAGTATTCTCATACCCCGAGTCCATATTCCAAAACATACTATTTCACTGGTTTAATCATCTACACTGTGTAAAGGCTTGTATAAAAATAATCCTGAGTAATTTTATCAAAAAAGATATGATTTCTCTAAGGCTGTAGGTAGGCATTTAAAAATGTGAAAATCAGGATCAAAAGGAGGGTAATATATAAAGTAAAATGCAGATGTTACAAGATGAGTGTGATAAACATCATCCACCTGGTGATTTAGGTCCATTATTCACTTTCTCAGGTTGGATCTATATGTATTTCAAGTAAGTAGCTAAAGAATTTATTATTCTCCTTTTCTTTTTTCTGTTTTCTTTTTAAAATTTTAATATTATTTCTTGGATAAATCTTACATCCATCTCCTAACCAAATATGATCGTTCGATGGATTGATCGGTCTATAAAATTGTAATTTTTTCCCCTCCTATTACATAACCCATATAAATTTATTTTATTTCATTTAAATTTTACAATGGAATATAATATGAATTATATACAACAAAAGATATATGGATCACTTCCTATTAGTATAGTGAGCTCACAATACATCTCTAAAAGTGAATGAACCTCAAGATTTCTGAATTCTTCCCCCAAACATGTTCAAAAATAATCTTTAAGCATTGTACAAAGAGCAGGGTAGTAAGGGAAATAAGATTGAAATAGATTTTCATATAAAAAAGTCATTCGTGGAAACTTTGGGATAAATAGAGGATAGATTTTATGTGGGAATCATGTAAAATGGCTATCAATGGTTTCCTCAATAATTTTACGATTACACATATTCTGTAATAGTTTTGATAAGATATCAGTGAAAGTTCTGGTCGCTTTCAATGTTGGTGGTATCTATCCTGAAATATGTTCAAAAAATATAATGATATAGAAGTCTTCGAATCCTCTCGGGAAAGGATAATAAAATAAACAACTGGAAATTAAAAAGTGAATAAATTCTATGTAGTGAGTCAATTAATCATGATTTCAATGAGTTTGAATTTTAATTAAACATCTAAGCTCATTAATCATTCTATGATTATAAGAAGTGGTGAAACATGATTCTTAACATTTATATTTTTATCTCTATATTTAATTTACATTGCAGCATTCATATCAATTTGAAAACATGTATCATAAAATAGTGAGAATAGGAAAATATTCAAGTGTATCTTAGTGAAAATATGAGAAACCCCCCCCCCCAACATAAGAGGAGATAGTGTCCCCACTATCATTGAAATAATTGGTGGGATTGGTGTGGAAGTAATTTTTTTATAATTGAATTGACATGGTAGTGATGATATAATTTATCAAAATGGAATCATGATCTCTTTGAGATGAAGTGGTATTCCATGGGGGTGTCTGAGTAGTCTCAACATTGATGTCTTGATGCACTAGAAAAAATGTCAGTAAAAAATCTTGTACTATAGAAAAATGTTAATCCATAGGTTATGCATTTGAATAGATGAAAAATAGGAAAGTGTAAAAATAAGGAATAACAGTAACCATTTAAATTGTTGAATGAATATTTGTACAAAGTACTGCAATGAAACCATAAAATTTCAAAGACTCAAAAACAACTATGGTTTTATTATCATAAAGTTCTATCTTTTCATCGCTAGCCATACTTCCTTAGAGTTTAGTTGAATGTGTGTTTGAGGACATAGCCCTCATAGAATGGTTCTTGAAAAATATTCAATCATTTTCCATTCATTTTTAATGGCGGAAATCTATCTCATTGAATTTGAATTTCTCAATATGGAAAAACTTGGATAACATCATAATGACCAATCCATCTGGATTTCATCTTTCATAGGAAATGTTTCAACCATGAGTTGAATAGTGGATCCATATTCATTGGTATGAAGGTGTGTCTCACAATTCTTTGGATATTCCATTCTATGGTTTTTTCCTTATAAATTCTTGCGTTGTCCGACACATATTTCCTTAATTATTCTAACATGGTAATTTGAAATAACTGCTTCTCTCAAGCATTATCTACCTCCATATTTAGTTTTTTAGGGCCCAAAATGATCGGTGCTCCAGCTCCATCGGAATATGACATGGTTTTCCATAAACCAATCAAAATGGGGAGGTGACAATGAGAGTTTTATAAAACATTCTATATGACCCTAATGCATAATATATTTTCTGATTCCAATCATTTCTACTTGTATTGGATTTTTTTCAGGTGTCTACTTTAACTCCATATTTGAAAGATCAACTTTCACACTCATATGTGGGTGATAAGGGGTTTTAGTATTGTAGATGATCCAATATATTTGAAGATGTTTTTTCACTAGTAGATCGGATAAATGTTTTATGTGATCAGTAATGAGTATTCATGGAAATTAAAAATATGCAAAAACATTTTTCTAAATTAAATTTATTTCCATGTTGGAAGTGTCATGAGTCGTTGCTTCATCATCAGCCCATTTAGACACAATATCCACTATAACCATAATTTATTTCCTAACATGTGATATGGGGTAATGGTCCCATAAACTCAATGACCCAAACATCAAAAAAATCAACATCCAGCATGGTTTTTTGGGGAATTTCATTTCATTTGCTAATATTCCCAATCCTTTGGAATCTACCATTGTGGTGTCAGAATCTCCTAGTGTCTTCATGTAATGAGGTCTATAAAAGTAATAATTGTAGTATCATAGCCACTATTCGCTCAAGCCCATGATACCCACAAGTTTCCGAATGGTGGAATATTCCGATTACATTCTACGCCTCTTCTTCTGGAATGCAACATCTTAAAAGGCCATCCGCACAACACTTGAAAAGTAGAGGTTCATAAAAAATGTAGTTCTTGGAATACAAATGAAACTTTTTACATTATTTATAATATAAATCTTGATGGAGGAATCATGTTGCAAGAAAATTGGGTATATCAGAGGACCAATGGTTGGGTCTAGATATTAAATAAGTTCTCATCAGGAATATATGTCTCAATCTCAACCTTGTTGTCTTTGATGATGGTAAGAGGTAGTCTAGAGAGGTGATCTGTAATTACATTTTATGGTCCCTATGTGTCTTTGATTAATATTTCAAATTATTTTAGCATGAGAATCCAGTATATCAAACATGTTTTTTCATCTTTCTTAGTCATCTTGTACCAAATGGAAGAAGGATTCGTATGAACAAGAACTTTTGATTGAACAAGGTAGGAACTGAATTTCTGAAAGGCATACATGATTGCTACGATCTATTTTTCTATGGTGGTGTAATTAATCCTAGCATCATTTAAGGTGTGACTTTTATAATAAATTAGGAAGATAATGTTATTCATACATTTCCATAGAACATATTTTATAGAAAAGTCGCTGGCATCACACATAAGATTAAAATCATTTTCCCACTTTGGTGCAATGATGACTGGAGATGTCATTAGGCTATTTTTCAAAGTATCAAATGATTTTCTAAATTCATGATTGAATTTGAATGAAATATTTTTTGATAATAACTGTGTCAAAATATGTGAAACATTAAAAAAATATATTTTGAAGTGTATTTATAATCCATCATGCCAAAGTTAATTTTTGATACCCTTAAAAGTTGATAGCTTAGGTAGATATTTGATATGTTTAAGTTTTTTTTGGATCTTCTAGGAGGCATTATTTAGAGATGTTGTGGCCGAGTAAGATTCCTTCTTTCAATATGAAGTGAAATGTTTCCCAATTAAGCACCAATTATTTTTCTGCATAACATTGAAGAACTGGTTCTGGATTGCCGAGACAATAATCAAATGATCTTTCAAAAATAAAAAATATTCAACGAACATTTCGAGAAATTATTCATACATATCGTGAAATATGTGTGTCATACATATTTGGAACGTTGTTGGACCATTACACATACTGAAGAACATGTATCTGTAAGCAGAAGTACCAAAAGGACGGGTGAAGGTGGTTTTTGGCCAATCAATGGGGTCAACTGCAATTTTATTATATCCTAATTAGCCATAAAAAACAATAAAAATCATTCCCCACAAGTCTTTCTAACATTTGGTTCATAAAAGGTAAAGAAAATGGTCATTTCTTATGGTCGAGTTTAGACATCTATAATCCCCAAAAACTCTCCATCTAGTGATGGTGCGTGTGGAAATAGGTTCATTTTTGTATGTTATTGTTAATGTTAGCCCTCATTTCATGGGGATGACTTGTAGGGGGCTCACATATTCACTCTCGAAGATATGAAAGATTATTCCTGCATCCATGTGTTTCAGAGCCTCTTTATTGACAAATTCCTTCATGGCTGGTGTGAGCTACCTCTAAGGACGACGTTCTGATTTTTCATCATTTTCGAGTATGATTCTATGAGTGATTTTAGTGGGTTTGATCGATTTAATATCTGACACTCCCAAGGAGACAGAATTCTTGTGTTGTTTGAGGACATCAAACAATTTTTCTCTTTGATCCTGGGATATTTAGAAGTTAACTATAATTGTTAAGGAGGAATATTCCCCTATAAATGAGTACTTTAATGTAATATTAGTGGTTTCAGGTCTAATTGAGTAGTCTGGATGATGAATAGATTAAATATTTTCACAACATATCTAGTGAGTTGTTGAATAATTTTGACTTCCTTGAGGTCATAGTAGCGTTATTCCATTTTATGAGAGCCTGAATTTTATTTCTCGATGGCCATATATTCATCTTCATTCTGGGTGACAGAAATGGAATGACAATTCACCGTGTCATCTGGGAGTTTCACAGCTTGAATCAGGATGAACACCACTGGTTCTTCTCCTAATATGAATATGAGAAGTCCTTGGATCACATCAATCAGTGCCTTTACTATAGCTAGGAATGGTCATCCAATTATAATAAGAACATCACAATCTTCTTCCATATTTAACACCAGGAAATCAGATGGGAAAATGCACTTGCCTATTTTTACTAGAACATATTCAAGAATGCCTTAGGGGTATTTTTTTCAAGAGATCTTCTAATTACATAGACACCCTTGTAAAATTGAGCTCATTGTGTCCGATATTATGAAAGATAATTTGTCGTGAGGTTATTGAGCGCTCCAAGATTATAGAGTGCTCTACTAAATTTTCATGTGTCTATCTCCCAATGGATTGAGAAGATTCTAGGATATGTCATCTTCATTGGAATATTCTGCAGTACAACAGTAGAGAATTCTTCATTTAATGAGATGGCTCCTAGGTCATATATTTTTCTTTTGTATGATAAAATTTCTTTCAATAATTTCTCATAAATGGGCATCAGGAAAATAGCATTGGAAAAGAGGATGTTGATATGTAATTTCATGAATATATCCAGGAACATATTGTATTGTGTATCGAGCCTATGTTGTCTTCCACTATCTGGATAGGGAAGAGGTGGATAGTGTGTTGGTGGGGAAACATACACAAGTTCCTTTTGTTGCTTTGGTATATTTTCCTTCTCAGTTTTTACTTCTACATGATGTTAGGTGGGATTGAATTTAGCAGCTTTTTCATTAGGTACATGTTTTATTCTCAACTATTCATCTTGCATCCATGCTTTTTTGGGTTGTTGGAAGTCTAGAAGATTTCTACTTCTCAGCACCACATCCTTAGATTCCTCTCATGGGTATGTATCATTGTTACAAGGAAGAGTACTTGTTAATCTCTAAGATAATGTCTTTGAGATTTGACCCATTTTCACTTCTAGGTTCCCTAGCGCATCTCTCTGGTTTTGCATATCTGCCTCATGGGTGGTCATTCTATGATCATAATTTTGCACAAATGATTCTAGGTGTATTTTTCATATAGCTTTTCATAGGTGCTTGTTGAGTTCTTGGTTGAGGTGATTGAAATTGTTTTTCTTTTGAGGTAATGGTTTTTGTTGATCTTGTAGTCTTGATACAAGGTTCATCAGAGGGTATTGCAGTGTTCATTGATCACTGAATTGGTTTTTTCCTCCTCTCAGTTGAAAATAACCCTTATTGTTCCGAGGTTTCTACTATGTAGGCCTCTGAATATAGTATTATTACTGCTCGAATGGTGGGTTTGGTTTATTATAATTGATATAATTACAATCTTGTTGTGGTTCTTCATATCCAGAATTAAAGTTTGATATAGATGTGTTCCACCACACATCCCACATGATTATAACACCATTATAGGGGTGGGATGTTGTGGATTAGTTGGTATTTGAAATAATTCTTAATTTTTAGTGGGAACTTCCACTTGCACTGGTAGCCTTGTTGTCTCATGAATATGGTGGATTCCATGCCATGGTGGACCATGATCAATCTTCCACATACCGGCATTGTGAGAGACATCATCTAAAATGGATCTTCTAGCTTTGAGAGTCTTGTACATGATACCTCCATCAGTGGTTGCATAGACAACATTCGGTGCCACTGGGTGGAGTCCTTGATAGAATATTTGGAGTTGTATCCCTATATCTTGTCAATGATGTGGAAACTACCTCATTAATTCTTTATTGTGGTCCCATGATTCCAAATCAGATTCTCCATCAAATTTTCTGAAATTTTGAATGTCAATTTGGAACTTCCATGTCCGGATGGGTGGGATGAACTTTTCCATAAAAATTTTGGACAATTTTTCACAAGTAATAATTATCTCAAAAAACACGACTTTTTATATAGTACTTGTATTGGCCTCTTAAGGAGAATGGTAAGACATGAAGTCTTATTGCATTAGACGAAACTCCCTAGTTGAAAAATTTATTACAAACCTCTAGGAAGTCAGAAAGATGTTCAAGCAGATCATTAGTCTGAAGACCATTAAATTTCCCCATGTTATGGATCATAAGAATGAGCCTAGGTTTTATCTCAAATGTGTGGTATTGGATAGGGGTGTACAATACATGGATTCGTATCAAGGATTGATGTCAAGCCATAATCCATGGTCATTTTCTCCTGGTTCATCATTGGGTGCTCTCCCAGAATGATTTGATGGTTGGGGATTGTTGGGTTCAGTCCCAAAGATTGGAATTTCCCGTCCATTGCGGGCCAGTGAAGATATGAGATATTCCTTTCGATCTCAAGATTGAAGCCAAATGAGATTGTGCTACAAGAGTCCTTTAACAAGTTGTTGGACCTTGGTACATGCACTAGGTGAATGAAAACATGAAAATGAAAAGACACAATGGAATCTAGAAACAAAGGAATGAGGGTGAGGGAAATTTAATCCTAGATCTATACCAGAGTCATAATCCATAAGAAATAGATTTTATCCTAGAAACAAATCCAAACTTTTATCTACCACCCGTGGGTGTCGTTAATTTCTCATGCTACATATCAAATTAAAAATTTATAACTGTCCCAATATTTACTAACTACTAGGGATTAGTATAGTAGGATTCTGTGTCAATCCCACTGGGAGTATTATGTTCGGTAGGAGGAAGAAATATGGTCTTGAATACTTTATAAGAGTCCTTATTAGTTGACTAATGTTTGATAGTTTTCTAACAGATTTTTTGTTAGACTTCATGTTATTAAAGAGGTGTTGGGATCATGTAAGAGTATGTAGATAAAGGTGACCCTAAATATAATCTTGGAAGGGTACTAAGATCATAGTCTCCGAATCATGCTATAGTTTCTAGTAAAAATTGGTCAAATTTTCTAGTTTTACCTAGGAGGCAACTATTCCATGGGCATGAGGCCAGCTATCATCTTAGATGCATTGAATTCAGCTTATATTATATAATTTTCTCAATTTTAATGTTCATGGTCATAGTTTACTTCAATTAGGATATGGTCATTTTCTTGACTATCTGATGGTCATAGTACAGTCGCCCAAATAGGGTTTGACCAATGGTTTATATCCTAATTACTATTCCATTTAGTTTTTCCATTCTTAAACCTAGAGATTTAATTAAGAGTCTAGATACAATGAATCTTAATCCCTACCCCAATGTATTTAGTTACTCTTAATGGTAAGTAATTCCAATATATGGGTAAAGGAAATTATATCTATGCTAATGTAATTTAATAAATAATTAAATGAAATGAACATGAAATAATACTTTAAATAAAACCATACTTGAAAGGATCGAAACAGAAATGATGTGATGAAGGAATTTAAGGCATTAAAGAAAATGAATCAACAACTATTCGACAGAAAATGTAAATGAATTACAAAGAACAAATGTGTTTTAATAGGTAAAAGAGAAAAAAATATCGAATGAAGTCTAAAAGTGAGAGAGTGATAATCCAAGCGTGTTTCAAATGCATAGTCAGGTTGTTCCTTATATTGGTGAAATTGGTCACGACATATACTTGATTGTCACGTCGTGAACCCTAAATCCACATTATTTTGATGAGGATCTCCACCATGGGATTCAAATCATCCATGGTTTAATGATATTTGACCATGGTCACGTCGTGTACATGTGTTTCACGACATATATCCCATGGCTAGTTGGGTTTTCGCATTGAATCCTCATAGCTTTCTCAGCATTCGGTTTGATAGTTGTCACGATGTGTAAGAGGGAGTCATGACCTGAACTGGAAATTTCCTCATTCATCATGGTTGGTCATGGCTTGGCTTCACGACTTGATGCATGCTATAATAATCTAGCACACGATCTATACTTGGCCATCACAACATGAACATTCCCATTTTTTCATCTTTTCTGGATTTCTTCCTTAGGGTCTTGTGAATCTCTATTTCCTACAAAATTGGACTTATACCACATGATATATCTAGTATATGAATGAAAAAATGGAAAAGTGATAGAAAAATAAATATATCATTTAGACTTATCACCTGGATTGACCTAGTTGACCTTTGATTTTCACTACTGTAATGAAACACATTAGTGTCCCCATTATAATTCCACACATTTATCACAAAAAAAATCTAGACTCATCTCAAAAAACCCCAAACACTATTTCACATTTCCCCAAGCATTCCCACTTCTCAGCACATCTCTCAAATATAGAACCAATTAATCATTTATTATTTTCATAGAGACTTCATTTAATTCATCCATTTTTTCAATTACAATATATGTACACATCACCACATAAAAATATACCGATCCATTACCAACCAAACATTATTATTGTCAACTCCACCACAGAACACCCCCAATATAAATTAAAACATTATTCCAATAATCCATTGGAATAATGTTATAAATAACTCTAAATATTTACAATCTTAATTCCTTTAGGGTAGTTTCAATAGGGAACTCCCTATTATAGATATTACCTATTAGAAAATGATATTACACATGAAAAATGATATTTATGATCTCTAATTGAAACCATGAAAGTAACTTGATGATCATTCCACAATGGAATACCCATGTTCTAATTGATTCATGATCCTTGAAGACATAATCCTTTTTTTTATTACAAAATATGCTTCTCCAATAATGTTTCATTTACTTTTTCATGAAACCATAATTCTTTATTCTAGAAGTAAAAATATTCGACACTTGATCTAAATCCCACCACTGGTACCCCCTAATGACAACCACACTTTACACACTTCTTGGATTCCAACACTTACTTCATGAAGCACCCTTGGGGATTCAATTCCTAGTATAAGCCAAACTGGTCCCAACCATAACCCAATATTATCGTATATAACGATATAAAATTCACTAAAACTCTAAATCATTAACACATGTTACTATTAACCAAGTATATAATATATCTTTCACATTTCTCATCCAGTGAGACTAATTCAATCACCCATCATATGGGTGACGGCCAATCAACACATCCCATCCAATCATATCCAATTTATCTAATTTTCATAACCATCCATTTTACCATATCACTATCAAATATAACTTAATAAATGGCCACAAATCTCTATATCATTTACAAAAACCATAACTATATATTTTATTGTCACCAACCAACAAAAATCTATAATATAAGAATAAAATCATATCCTATGATGTTAAAACTACTGTCCCACAAAAGAAATCAGGTACCCCTACCTACAAACTATTGTGATGAAATATGTAATCCACATGACTTCAATAATTAAATATTTATAAAAAATACCCAAAAAACATCAATTTCTTTTATTGATTAATTTACCCCAAATATATTATTTTCTATAAAATAATATAACTTATCATTGGTGCCAGACTTAACTAAAAATTGTATCCAAAAAATAATTCTTCAAAACAAATTTCAAAAAGAAAACATTATGAAATAATTAACCACATTTAAAAATATATTATGAAACCAAAAAAATTCTTGTAAATTTCTATAATACCAACATTTATAGTAATGATACATTAACACAATCCCTTTATGACCCTAGTCCATGAGTGATTTATTCAATCCCAAGAAACATGGAATTCTATGTTTTATTTTTTATATATGACCAATGATATGGTCTATCTAAAGCATCAAAAAATTCCTACCTCAAACCACAACTCTGAAAAAGTAATTCATAAAAATATATAAAATAATTTTGAATGAATCTGAATAAAATCACGTAAACAATACTCAATAGTTTTGGGGTTCATGAAATCTAAAACCACTCCGTATATATAATTAGTTTTTTATAACTTTTACGTGACTATAAAATCATTTAGAGACTACATTCTCCATACAATCATAGATAAAAATTTCTAAAAATATGAAATATCTTATAATATGATACTAATTTGATGGCATAATTACAGAGATCCAACCATTAGTAATAGATAAATGTCAATATTCTATTTTAAAACTATACCCCTTCCTATCTTACATGCATATATCATTATGATTTTCCATTGATTCAATCAATATGAAACTAAACTAAATATATATATATAATGGGATACACTAATTTGAAATCCTATGTCCCTCCGTAGACCAGTATCCTTACACCCATACTGCAACATCATCCAAATTTTCTATATGATCTATCACCTAAATGATAAAAAATTTGGTTTGTACATGCACTAAGGTGCTAGTGTAGGGTTTAATAATATAACATAGCAGGGATCAATTGTAATTTTTTGTATATATACCACCATATATTTTTTATTAATATTTGGAAAAAATGAAATAGTTTCAAATCACCTGAAAATAATCATGTTTTATCATCGTATTCTAACCTGGACACTATAGAACATGAAACAATATACTTGTTCCCATTCTCGTAATAATGTTATAAATAACCACAATATTCACAAATGTATCTAATGAAGGAGTAACGTTTCCAATAACAAATATAGAAATAAAATCATGAAAATAGATAAAATAGAAGGACCTAAGATTATAGATATAATATATCATAGGAATCCAATAATGGAATGGTATAATATATAGTAGCCTTGGTGTATTAAAAATCCATCTTGGAAATGATTTAACATATCTAGTATAATGTATATCTGAAATTATTCTTCTGAAATGAGTAATATATAAAAACTAGAATATATCAAAAATGAATTTCGGAAATCATTTAACATAAATAGTTATATATTAAATGAAATTATTGATCATATCACTTTAATAAATATCCTACCAAAACCCAACAAGAATAAACACCTATGCAGTTTATCTCTACCCTACAAACCTAATTTCTCTAGGTTATCAAATCAATATAGTTTGTTGAAAAATATGGCCATCATATTAAAAATAATCTATAGTAGACATATCCAATAGACTAACTATATTCTAGTTACACACACTCTACCACCAATCTATTTTCTAAAGGGAGACACATATATTGTTACACTTTCTGTTCTAAATACCCTCTTTATACATAACTATCCACTCAAATTGTTGCAACTCAGCAACTGTGATTATTCAAATGAACAAGTGTATAAAAAATGAAATTTAAAGCTACAGTTACATAAAGACAATGTAATGTTCTATCCCTATATTAGGTCATGCACTAGCCATAACGTCTCAAGGTATAACATAACAATCTCTACCCCTTTTATAATATTGTAAATAATTACTAAAAGGAACCAAATGTGTATAACAAGTCTTTTAATAATCTTTCCAATATACCCCTCCCAGAATCTAGTAGGAATATGAGCATAGATCCCAACCGATTAACCAATTGGAAATGCACATTGAAGACTAGAAAGGATAGGAAAAATCTTCATTTATGACCCTAATTTTTCTTCAATAAAGAATTAATTTTTTCTTCTGTTTTAGAGACAAGGTCCTTTGGAAAGGGAAAATGGTAATTTTCTACCAGAAAATTACCTATAAAGTTATAAATGTTTATTTCAATCTAAAATATGGATTTTATATAGGAGATAGATTTTGGAGATACTTTATGATGGTAATTCTATTTAGGATATTAAATATTTATTCAAATAAATATTTTTTATTTCTCAGTGTTTTATATGTCTTTATATAATATAGGGAGATTCTTATTGGAATTAAATCTTCATGGTTGATTTTAAACCTGTTTTTTTACTAGATGCGGTATAATTTCTTTTTAGGTTTTGGGACTCTGGATAATCCTATTAGTTGGGAATTACTTTTTATTAATGGGAGTATTAAATTCCATGAATCTCTTATTGACTCATGTAAATATGCGGTCCATTCTCACAAGAACATTTTGTATTTTTTTCCTAGAGAATGATTGGTGATATAATATTCATATAAAGTGATTGATTGGGGAAATATCTTGGTAAAATGACAATATAATGGAAATAAAAGGTGAAATTTTATGTAGATATCATAATCCATCATGAGAAAGAGCTTTTTTATATTTATTTTTTCCTTGTTAGGATTTTTTCAATCCATTTATTTAGGGACCTACATTTCAACCATTTAATTTCCATTGTGCATATGATAGAATATGTGGAACTTTTTGGATGAATTTATTGGTTTTCAAGTGATTTTAATTTGGAATTTATGACAACATGATGTGAAATATCATGAAATTTTTTTGTGTCTGTTGTTTTGGGGGCTTCGGTAGGATGAAGTTTGCATAGAGTATATGTGAATTCTTTTCAAGTAATTTTCATTTGTAATTTCCAACTACATGATGTGAAATATCAAGATAAGGTTTTTTGTCATGTGTTTTTTGGGTTCTTCGTTATGATACAGTTTCCATGGAGTATATGTGAATGATTTTTAGTCATGTATTATCCTTAAAAGAATAAAATATAATCTCACAATTGGAATGGATTGATTCCCTGTGTGAGGCACATTGCAAGTACACATACATTCCATGATGAGTGACATGACATAACATACATTTGGGTACATGAATAAGTTTATATATATACTAGACCCATGTATTATATGGAATCATAGTGCACATGGGATGTACCCCACAAATCAACATAATGTTTATGCTTCAAAGAAAGCTTTGGGTTTACATGATGATTACTATAATAACACTTTGTATCCTATGATGTTGGATAAGGTTTTCATTGATTCTCCTTAGTGGTATGGGTTATTGCATTATAAAATATTAATGGTGAACTTCATAGTTGATCTCACTCCTTAAAATGGAGTGATATTCATGAAGCAACTAGAGGGTTGGATCAGTGTTGGTTGTGGGTGTTTATCTGATATGAATTAGTTTTAATGGTTGATAACCCCTTATATAGTTTATATTTTGGGGTGAGTCGAGGGTATCCAATGGTAGTGTGATATTACATGGTGAGGGAGATGGCCAAACTACATGTATAACATCCTCAAATTATAAGGAAATATAAAGCCTCATTGTAAATAATATATATAATTTTTAGTTTTAAAAATATAAATATATAATAAAAATATAATAAATTATTTATGGGATTTATATAAGGGTAATATCTCTATTATCACAATGGAATATTTTGAGGAATATATTTAGAGCTTAGTTTTCATGGAATTCCAAGGCCCATATAGCCACGATATTGATATAATAAAAATATTATATATATTATAAAATCAAACATCCATAGTATAATATATATAAAAATTTTATTTAATCAATATTGAGGAACCATTGGCCTCAGAATTCAACACTATCTCGGTCCTTAACTCTGAAAAGATAACATATAATATTTTATAGTGTTAAAAGATATTTTACCATTACATAAATATTTTAAGTTATTTTTAAAGTTATATTGTTTGAAAGTTTTACTTTTTCACATCGAAATACAACTAAATTATTCACAGGGGGGTTTTATTGTACATGATATTTGATAATGTTATAATTCTCCCCCACTATCAACTTCATTTCTTCAAAATGTTAATCTAGAGATCTTATTAAAACAAATCAACCCATTAACCACAAATATTAAACTCACGATCTCATGTCCTTATAACTGTAATAAGATTAAAAACATATACATAAATTGTCCATCTATGGGATCACATTGGTTCTCATAGTTGTATACCCATAACCCAAAGTATACCCCTCATATCGCAAAACCTAGTCTCCATCCCTTCATGTCATTCATAGTCATCATATATATACTAAAACAATAGCATGGTAATTTCTACAAATCAAATTCAATAAATATATTTCCCATAACATGTCAATAAATATATCATACCTGGAAAAAACCTGAAAATATTGAAAAATCAATTTATTTAATTAATAAAATACTATAAAGCACAAGAATAGGTATATGTATGGAAAGTGATCCAACGTGACTTGTAATGATGTATAAATGCACATGAAATCCCCAAAATATCATACTAACATTATGCTCAACCCCCAATTTGAGTTTAATCAATGTTAATATCAAAACATATATTAACCACATTATGGAAACTTGGAGGTCCACTGTATAGTTCTAGCCAAGAATTAGCATTGTTCCAAGGCCTAATTCTAAACTATAATATTACTTGTTTATCATGTACCATCCCAATACAAAGAGAAGAAAAAGATAGTGGTTCATGAAGATCTTATACCATTTTGTAACAACCATATAAACAATTGGGTCCAATCTAGAATAGAAGATGACCGCATGCAAACCTCCCCATATGAAAGATGATATTGACTATAAGAGAGGGTCTCAAGTGAATGTATGGGGAGGCTATACCCCAATTAGTGTTCACAATAGATACAAATAACTATTTTTTAACTACATAATAAATAATCAAAGTACATTATGAAATAAAACTACGCATGGAATATATATAAATTATTCAAAAATTGGAAATAATGTTTAGTATACAAAGTATCATATAAAATAAATAATAAATAGTGGGTCAACAAAAGTATGTCCCCATCCTCTAACTATGTTGTTCTATTTTTCATTACCATAAACCACAAGGCCCTTAAAATTCACCAAATACATCATGAAATCAATATGAACATCAAAATTCCCATGTTGGGTGTGAGCATAAGACTCATTAGGACACAAAATTGTTTCTTTATCCATTTGTTCTCAATTATACATGTGTATGACATCGTAATCATAAATGTGTGTCAATAAAAAAAAGTTAATGTATGAAATCCATGATGCCACAAACCACGACTGTACCTAATTTGGATCCACGATGGATGGATAAATCAAAATTTATGTCAATAGTATGATATAATATCCTCATGGAATCATGTGTACATGAGACTCAGTATTCCCTTGGTATTATTTATAACGTGATAATTTTTGCAACACCATGTATTTAGTGAAATACTTAGTACTTTTCTAGAAATAAAATAATTTTCTACTTGGTATAACCCTAGACATGGAATGTACTAAGTGGATGTTAATGGGGATTCAAATAAAAGGCTACATGGGATAACACCTAGCATTGAGTGTGCTACAAAGGAGTTCACTAGGCATCATGTAACCTAGGGGAATCTAGACATAGAGTGTATCCTCAACATAGTATTTATATGGAATAATTATATCACTACGTTGTGATTAGGTCCATTGTATAAATCATGGCATGTCATTCAAACACTCCCTTTAAGGGATAAACCTAACATGATGATACATTAATTATAATAACCAAGAATTGTGCCTCTGAATGAAGTGTAACGTACTTCAAAATAGAGAGTACAAGAAAATCATAGTTTGAGATAAATTTATGAGTTTTAGTACCAATAAAAAAACACATTACATCATCATTAAACATGGAATAACATGTTACCCATGTATAGTACTGGACATAATATAATAATGGATACACAATCTAGAACATGTGATTACTATCATGAATGGTTCAAAAGTTATGATAACACTAGTATCACATCAAGGAAATTGTGCTCATATGAATAGATCCAGAAAATCATAATGAGTTTTAGTACCTAAAGATGTGATCAAATCCAACACAGTCTATCGAGATATCTGATTATACTCAAAGAATAAATAAAAAATGGTTTTTTGGAATCTAGGTCTCATTTAGAACAACATAACACCTCAAGATTATTTCAGATATGATTTGTGTTTATTCTATGCTTTATTTAGTATTAGTAGACATAATTTCAATTCATTCTTTTATTTCTCAACATCCAGTGTGAGATTTTTATCTCCATGTGTTGATTCAAGCCTAACATCTTTGACTTGAGGTTCGTAAAAGAAACACTTCTTTTGTGTCATTCATATGCCGATAGAGAGGGTTATCTTTTATAGGATAGAGGTTCATGTGGGGCCTATTTTTCATCATTATATAAGCCTATGAATTCATAATTTATAGGGATTTTCATTAAATTTTCGACCCCAAATAGAAAATCATTGCAGACTAGTCTGATGCCTCTGCGTTGATGGGACAAGGTTCTCCTTTTCCAGTTAGAGAGGCCATGTATCAGGACAAGAGGCTATTGTAAGTAGGAGGATGCATGTTATTACCCATTAGTTTGGGTTCTAAACCCCTGTATCATTAGAATAGTTAGGCATTTGGGTACATTCTATTGTGTAGGATTATATATACATCTTCCATTATGATTTTCCAATAGTACATATGTGGAAGGAGATGATGTTTTTCATAGACTTAAAACTAGGGACTAGCTCAATATCTTCTATGGCATGTCAAATGGAACCTACAAATATCTAGGAGATATAGTTATAGTTGAAGGGCCTTCATGAGAAATGTTTCATCAGACCTTGTGTGTCCTCTTAGGTAGCTCTAGTTATTTTCATGATGATGTAAGATGGGAGCTTCTGGATTTTTGTGGATTATCGTCGCCTAAACCCAACAAAGATAAAGAACAAGTACCCCTTAATGATGATTTTAAACCAATTTTATCTATTGTGATGAGTGAGATGGTTCTAAAAGATCAATATTAGGTATTTATACCACCAATTGTGGGTTCATGAAGTTGACATTCTAATGTTGGATTTCTAATGTATCTTTGGAAACTTCTAATTCCAGGTGCATCACATTAGTGTGAATAATTCCTCCACCATCATTATGGGACTGATAAACTAGGTATTCCATCCATACTTGTACCATTTATTTTTATCTTTATCAATAACATACATGTTTACTCTTCAATAGAGGAGAAGCATGCCGAACACTTGAGGATGGTCCTGGATTTTATTCGAGAACACTAGATTTACAGAGACCTCTCAATGTTCCAAATTTGAATACATGTGGTTCCTTTTCTTTGGAATTTCATTTTTGGATAATTTTATACTATATATCCAGAAAATATCAAAGTAATTGTTTATTTGAATACACCCTTAAATTTTTCATATGTACATATAATTCTTTGTTTTTTCTGGTAAAACATATGATTTGTGAAAGACATCTCCAAAATCATTGACCATTTGACCACTCTGATGTGTAAGGGATAAATGTTTACCTAGTCTGAGTAATTCTAAAAGAGATTCGAGGAGTTGAGGTATAGGCTGAAGAGAACTCTAGTTTTGATACATCTAGAAGTAGGTGATCAATTCGTAGTGTATTTTGATGCCTTAGTATCTAGGATCAGTAGCGTGTTGTTGCATCGATAGGTATTCCTAAAATACTTCTCCAGGTATTTGAGACCCCAAGAGCATAACTATGTCACTCATAACCTAGAGTTACCAGTAGTTGTATTTTCCTTAAGGATGTAGAGGCAATATCTTCTGTGATAGCACTCTGTGGTTTACTCATACTATAAGAGCCTCAGGCATGTCTTCACTAAATGATACCTAAATATGAGATAGTGATACTGTTTGGAGTTCTAGAAAGACTAACAATTTGATATATTCAATACTCCATGTAAAAGAAACATTTTAGTAGATTCCCATGGATGGATTTCTTAGGCATGAATAGTTCCGGTGGCATCAGAATAGTTAGCTTCCTTACAGCTAACCCTAAGAGTGAAAGTGGGTATAACTTGTCTTCAATCTACTATGTTGACTCTGTCATTCTCAAATGTGTGAGAGAGTCCTAGTTGGGAGAAAAAAACTCTTCGATCATTACTGATCATATATCAATATTAGATTCACGAGATGGGTAATTTGAAGGATGGAATCATGATATCCTATTCCAAGCGAGAACCATTGCTCCATTTGATATGAAGAAATAAGTGTTGGGGGAGTTAAAAACTATCCCGTATTTGTTCATCCCGATGTCGGGACGATGCACAAAGAAAATAGGTGGTGGTATTATTGGTCCGACATGAGATTATGTGTAGTTGGTATTGTATCATTGTTTCTCACCAATTAGTAGGTGAAATCCAAGAACCATGTTTAGGTCTATTTTTTGAATTATATAAATATCTGAGTGTTGATGTGGGCCTACATATCCATGGAATTTTTCGCAGGGCTTCCATGCAATGAGAAGTACCATTACTATATCTGAGTGATTGTATAGAAATTTAAAAATCTGATGCACTTCCTTTCCATCACATAGCAAAGTTTAATTTAGTGTTTGGGGATTTTGTATGTATGGGAGAGTTTCTACCTATACATGGTACCCTTAATGATTATCTTTGGTCCTGGTGTGTGGTTTAAATCATGATTCTCGAGAGTCCTTCAGGATGAATTTACGACGCATTAGTGGATGTGTATATCATTTCAACCATAGACTAATGGACAGACTAAGCATAATATCCAAGTGTTAAAGAATATGCAAAGGGATTTCTTGTTAGATTTTGGCCAAAACTGGGAGGATCACCTAACTTTGGAAAAGTTTTCATACAATAATAGCATGTACTCTTTCGTCAGTATGCCACATTTTGAGGCCCTATATGGGAGACCCAGTGGGACACACATTTTTTGCCCTCATATTGTAGAGTTTTTTATTAAAGACCCATATTTGGTGATGGAGACAATGGTGAAAGTGGAGGTCATCCATGAATATATTATGATCCCAAGAGAAAAAAAATCCTATAATTATTGCCTTTACAGGATCATGGAGTTTGAGGAGGGAGACAATGTATAATTGAGAGTCTCCCCACGATGTGGAATACAACGGTTTGGATGGGGAGGAAAGCTATCCCAAATGATCATCATGTCATTATAGATCATGAATAGGGTTAGTGATGTTGACTACCACCTCTCCCTACCCCTACATCTAGAGTAGGTTCATGGTGTCTTCCATGATTTGTAGATGATGAAATATGTGCATGACCCTACGCACGTCATTGACTAGGGTGATCTAGAAATCTAGGATGGATCCACATTTTCATAGAACCCAATGGTGATTAGGGATACAGAAATTTGGACCTTATAAGGACAGACCATCCCTTTGGTTCTTGTGTTGTGAAATCACTTAAATGTTGAGGAGATTTTTTGGGAGTGGGAGATCCATATGTTGGATCAGTATGCTGATTTTTTTTCATTGTATTTATATTTGTGGATGAAAATAATGAATTAGGGAATGATGTAGAGACCCATTTTATACCTTGTAATAATTAGAAATATTTTTAAATATATTTTTCGAGATAATAAACGAGACAACGTGAAATGAGTCCTGGTGTTCCTAAAATATGCTTTTAAAAAATATTAAATATATTTTTTGTTCCGAGCATGCAGTTTTTGGAGGAAAATGGGATATCTCATAAGTGGTTGATCAGATAAAAAATTTGAGACCATGGTTGGGTCCTGATTTCACTGTTTACCCAAGGCATGATATAAAATGAGTCGGTGCAGGATGTTCATACCCCTCACTTGTTGGTGGTGCATTGATTGAATTAAGTGAATAATTAATATATTGATTAATTACCTTTTTAACAAATTAAATTATCATAAATAGTTATTTAGGGGGATTTTTCTAGGGTTGTCCTCATAATTCTCTAATACCTCAGTGATTGCTCCTCCCCTCCTTGGTTGACGACGAATAAAAAACCAATGGATCAAGGCAGATCGACTGACAACAGACACATCAGCTTCATCCGATCAATGTGTGATCATGTTCTTCATCATTGATCAATCCAAACAAGATGTCCAAAAATTATTTAGGGATTTAATCCTTTTGATTAAAATAATTCGGCTGAGATATCCAATTTTGTGGATTTGTGCTGACTAAGAACACTTCATGTTCGTTATTGTTGAAATTTAATCAATTTTCTATTTTTTCAACTGACCCTATCGTTGGCCAAGAATTTTTGAGAGTATATGTTTAAAACCTTTTTTATTGTTATTTTTTTTATCTCTCCTTTTTTTGAATTGTTCCCTGATGGAAGCATGTGATTCCTTGTTTGATAGTTGTCGGGGGACCTG
This sequence comes from Viscum album, assembly GCA_963277665.1. NCBI lineage: Eukaryota > Viridiplantae > Streptophyta > Magnoliopsida > Santalales > Viscaceae > Viscum > Viscum album. The sequence continues at coordinate 713,097,969 of OY728162.1, forward strand.
AGTTCGATTAAGAAAATGGTTTTTAGAAGATCATTGAAACATCAAGGGATTTTGGAGTGGATTATAGATATGGAATTATCATGATGAATGGATATACAATCTAGTGGTTAGGAGACTGGTTATCACGCATTGAATGGTTTGGAGCAAGCACAACGATGAATGAACCACTCATTCATTCCGGTTGTTGACTCTCAGCAAACGACAACTAGTGAACATGAATCATGACTAGATAAAAATATGTCAGAAGGAATCACGAAATGATATGAAGAATATTGAAAATAATTGAAGCATATATTCAGATCAATAAAAATTTTAGTTTTATAAAGAAATCCAAACTACACTCAATGTTCAATAAAGAAAATAGGATATGTAGGCTTCCTCAACAGAAACGTTGTGGGTTTCATAAAATATAAGGATGAAACAATTTGTAAAATGGACTCACATGCCAAGTATCCCTTCCCTAGTTGATATAAATATGTGATGGGTTACACGGATTAGGAGTTCATGTATAATTACACGAACACAGGTTTTCCACCCATGTATAATCTTGTGTGGACTAACATGTTATGTACCAAAGTACGCGAACATAGGGTCCATGTACATGGACACAACTAGAGGACGTGGCATGTTTTACTACATTGGATGGGAAACATGGAATGACTAGGGAAAGGAAAAGAATTAAAAATTGACCACATGTCGTCTAGGTCCCCTAGCATTAGATGTACATCTTCATCTCTTCTATGTGATTTTCAAACCTTTATATATCCCTCATTTGAAGTAGGATGTTGGTCCACAAGAAGCATATCCTATGTGTTATTGAATGTTGAACATGAAAGTGACATCAGAAGTTTCTTTTGAGATATGATTTCAAATTTTATGGGTTTGGAATGTGTTTAGGTGACACCAGATTATGGAAGTGTTGATAAACAATCACCATAGTAGTACCTAGATTACTCACTTGTTGTACTGGGCACTAGTATTCTCGAATGGTCATTCTAGGATTACCCTCTAACTGTGATGGGATGTGGCATTCACGGATTATCTTTATGTGTTTCCCTCCAGTCGAATTGGTCAATGGAGTTCCTCTACATTTTGGGACTAACCTCTAGCTTGAATTGGTTATGGCATTCCCTGATAAAATATTCTAGGTGTCATAGTCTTGATATAATGGGTAGTGGAAATTCCCAAACAACTTTTTTGGATTACCCTCAACTAGGACTAGATTGTTCCATTCCCTGGTGACTTTCTCAAGTGGTAAACACTTGTTGTGTAGGGTTGTGGCATTCCTCGGTGATTACAAGAGTATGATCCCCTAAAATACTAGGGCACGTGATCCTTCCCAAAAAGTAGTGACCCCTTTCCAATGAGGAATATTTATGAGTCATGGTTTGACATTACTTTGGACTCATGATAAATAATTATGCTTTCCCACCTAGAGGCATTCTTTTGATGAGACATTAAACTATGAAGGCAAGTTAGTTCCACTCAAGGAGGATAATATCAAGGTGTTTTGATTGATTTCCTTTGAATTGTGTGCCCATGATAGAAGCATGATGTGTTTGGAATCACATATAGACTTACATTATAAGTATAGACTACTCGTATTCACAGGATATGTTTTGTGGTGAAGATCCCCTTTCTTTCTCATTTTGGATTCTTTGATTTAGAATATATATATATATATAAATCCTACATAATTATAAAATACATGGGTATAGATAATCTTCTTACCTAATAGGTGATGTTGCACGGGTTATGCCACCTACTTTAAGTGATTAGATTCTTATAGTTTGATGATTCCACTCTCCTAAAATAGGTAGTGAATATTTAATGAGAAGCTCATCTTATCACCATTTTTTGCATGTTATGTCAGTATGATCTTACATTCTATCTCTGGTTGGGTTGACCTAGACTCTTATACAATACCTTATTCTATATATCTCTTCCCTCTTCATTTGTATCTTTTACTTCTCCCCTTTCAAATTTTCATGGATTTATACCTTGTATGTATATACTCATACCTTCATGTCACTTTCCTATCTTGTGTTTTGTTTTTTGAATATGGTTGTTAGGTCGTTAGTAAATTCAGATGTGCATAGGGATAGGGGTTCTTAGAACATGTAAGGTGTTGTTAGCATTGGATAATAGAGTTGGGATCCCTTATATATTTACACTTTCATATTTTTGTCTTCTTGGGACATATATATAGTTTGGGTAGTTCTTTTTCCTCTTTTACATTATTTTTTACACTATCATTCATGGTTCTATTTAATGGTCCCTGCATCTTTTTTTTGTAGCAGTATAGCATATATTATTTCATTCCCTACACACTCTTTCATTGAGTAGGATGTGTGCGTATGTATCAGTATTTAGGAAAAGGACTCCCAAATTTATGTTTTTCCTTCAACATAAGTCACCACCACCTGGACTATGGTGTGGGCTTGTGCATGTTGTGGCTCAAGCACCGACAGAGGTCAAGTCATGATACATATTCTTGAAGAAACCTCATTAGATGTGTGGGTTATTAATTCGTGAAATTAATATGGTTATATTTTTAGATATTTTATTCCCTTTTCACTATAATGCATTCAAGAAATTTTTTGGAAGTTGAATTATTAATGTAGAAGTTTTTAGAGAAGAATAACTAGTATATTGTGTCCTTACACTTTTTATATGTAGTGTGTACTTTTGGTGTGTGGGTCTCCAATAATGTTTTAAAATTTTAGGGATTGGTGATGGAGAGTTTAAACCTCCATAGTTAGTTCATTTAGTGTTGTGTGATGTCTTATTCAAGGAATAATGTGGGTTGTTTTAGATCCTCACACTATATATCTACAGTAGTTCTTGTAAGTGTTTTGTTATTCCTTATTGTGTGTAACTTCATTGGTTGTGGATATTATATGATAATCAGAGGTGTTTTGATGGTGTGTGGGGTGTCTTTTTTTCCATTTAAAAACCATATCTATTAACCTTCTATGTTTTGGACAATAGTGTGGAGGTATATTCCCCTAAGGAAGTCTGTAAGTTAAGGTTTTACTACCTCTCTATTGAGTAATTATAAAAAAAATTATTGGATTCCTCTATCCATAAGAGTGGTCATAATATGAGAGTTATTAGTGATGTATTCCTTTTGATTCAGTGTTATTTTGGTTTTCATTGGGAGGTTGTACAATTTTTCCCTAACAATATACATTTTTATCCCTTTTCTATTTTATTTTGAATTTATACTATGTATTATTATTCTTAAATTTGAATGGTACTTATGGCTCACAAATATGGTTTATTTCCAGGGTAAATTCAAGTCAGAGGTATATTATTGATGGGGTGGAGTTAGTGAATCGAGTGGAGATATAGGTGTCGAGGATTGGGATAATTTGATGGGTGTCATTTTCATGATTCATTGAGAAGAGGGGGAATGGCATGGTGATCTTCCCTTAACCCAATGGTTGTGAATAACTTGTTTATCATTTTTCTTGGAATGGTTCAATTATTCATTCTTACCACTTTTTTGTGCCATAGTGATGGTTAAGATTTGAATTCAAATATATATTTATATTTTATCAAAAAAATTACACCTTATGTGTTTCTAGTTTTTATATTTTATTGATGTTTCTATCGACTACATGGTGTTTAAGATGTGGCACTAATTTTTTTTATTCCATATTAGTGCCAATCCCCTGACCATGACTCATTATATATCAGATTTGGGTGGAACAATCCACATATCACCTCCTAGGATGGTTTATATTTGTCTCTCCATCTTATCCTCACTAGTGTTTTGGAATAGATTTAAGAAACATAACTCATGAACATTCAACATATAGTTATTAATTTTCTTCATCTAGATAAGACTCTTATGGAACTTCAATATTGGTATATAATCAAACAATGATCAAATATCATGAAAAAATGAATGTATATGTTCTAGAAGTCACATTATTTTATATGAACTTGACGTACCTATTAGATGATTATAATAATTTATTTTATTTATTCTCAATATTTATTGAAAATTCTATGATTATGATGACGGTGAAGCTGATTATGGATATCCCATTAGTTTTTCTACCAAGAGGACATAATCCAAATGAGATAAAAATAAAAATTAAGAGGACCATATATGTATGTTCCAATACTAGAAGGTGACACATAATGAATACTGAATAAGTTCACCAAAATATAGATGTCTCATTTCACCATATGTAATGAATTTTAGTTGTGGTAATGTTATTGATAGATAAAGATGAAAGTAAAATTTTTACTAATATTATGAAGAAAAAAACATCATATGATTAATTATGATAAAAATAAATATATTTAATACTAGTGATGAAGTATTATGAAGCACAATCAACTACATTTGGAGTTAAAAAATAATGTTTTTTTGATGTAGATATAAGAAATATAGAATGAAAATATGATGATTTATAAAGTGTTCATCAAGAAAAATAAAAATTTTGAATATTAAAGATTCATTTTCTATAATAAGATCATTGAATGAATTTTCTATGATTTATTTTAAAGATCCCATTGAGAGGTGAAGATTAATGTTTTGGAGATTTATGAAAAAAATTGAGGTATTACGAATCAATGTTAATTTTGGTTGATATGAGATGTTCATAAGATATATAATTTATATCCTATGAAATACAGGTTTCACATATGTGAATTTGTAGGTTATCAAGAAGCAAAGTGAAATAGTACATGTTCCATTAAACAATATTGGAAAATAATTTTATGAAATTAGTATTCAAGGTGATTTTTTAACAAAATCGATGAAGAATGAATATTTTCTTGAATATAGATATCTATATGTTAGATATTATCAATGAATTAAAAAAAATAATGATGTTAATATATGTTCAAAAAAACCTTGTGGATTATAACAATCATTCATCCTTATAATGATATTTCAATCATGATATTTTAAAAGTACATATATTTAATGTAAATATACCTACACCTTTGGATGAAACAATCAAATAATGATATATATGGAAATTATAATTTTTAATGACTTTAGAATAATGAATAAAAAAATATTATGTTTATAAATCTTTAAGTGTTTATAAAATATAAGAGATAAATAAGTGATCAAACATGAAGAAAAATGATATTATATTATTTATTCATTATAAGAAAATCTATTTCACAAAAGATCATGGGTGATTCCAGTAGAGTTTGTTGAATGTAAGGTTGACCAGTAGGAGTTGAATATCCAATAATTCTCAATATATATAATAAGGATAAAATAATATTATTTTTGAGTTTAATAGAAGATGGGATCTTTAAGGATAACAAAAAAACATTTTCAAGACATGTAGAAGATGATGAGAAATGTTATTAGAAGAATATATAATTTTAGACTATTGAGTGAAGCTAAGAATTGAAATGACTAGACATTTAAATGTTTAGAACCATTTTGCATATAAGCATGATGATCATTAAAGGAGAATATTCACATTAACATTAATATGTGTCCAAAATGATATTTCTATAATGTTGAATTTAGTGGAGATACGGGGATTATAATGGAATCAGATGTTAGTGATTGAAGATGATTTGATTAAAAAAGATATTATAAGACAATTTTGAACTAAATAAATTTTAAAGGGATAAAAATAACGAAAATCCACATAATCATGGTATTGAATATTCTATGTACAGATGGGAAAACATATTTATATAAGAATAATGATAGGTTCAACTATATGGTGCACCAAGTAATGAAAACAAAATTATATTCACTAGAAACAATGAGGATTCTTGAGTTATAAAGGAATTAGAATGATAAGGTTTAGATATAAAGATAAAAAATGACTATAATATGAAAGTTGATCATAAAATTTATGTGCAGTTGCAACAATTATAATGCTATTAATATTGAAATTCAATTTTCCAATAATTATAATGTAATATTCATGATTCCAGTCAAGAGATATAGTTGATTTAAGGAAAATTAATTCCATATTTTTTAGGATCCATAATATATTCAAATCATAATAACATTATAACATATAGAAAGTGATCAAATATTTGAGTTTTTATTCTATTTTTCTTGTAATCCTTCACATTCAAAACATTTATCATTGGATTCATGAATATATAAAGTTGGATCATCATTATAGTAAAAAAAATTATTGAAAAATTATTAAGATCTTGGTTGAAATTATTTTGAAATAATTGTATAGGGTATGGATGAAAAAGTAAAATTCAATAAAACATAATGGACTATGTGATGAGAAAATAGTGACATGATGATATTATGTGTTGAGTGTGTCCTGTAAATTGAAAATATTGGAGGTGATATATCCATACTAATGTCACGAAACAATTTATGAATGTTCTAAATGTCATAGTTATAAGTACTGAGAGCTTCATAAGATTAGTCTATGTGATGCAGGGATAGAAAGATATTCTTTCAAACAATGATTTATGTTTAGGTAGTTGTCAAAGATCCATCACTGAGGAACTTTTAAGAGATACTTTTAATTTTTTCATTTCTATTATAGTCAATTCTATATTCCTTTTAGGGGATATATTTATCATTTCATGTGATAGATTAACCATATTCATAATATTATAATATATTGTTTTTAGATCTATCATACTTTTAGGTTAATTGATAATGGACCTCAAAATAGTAACACTTATGATAAATCGAAAAATATGTGAATTAATGGGAATCAACATGTCAAGGATTTGGTTTTTATGTTGAGTTAATACTATATTAAAATTCAGGTATGTTATTTCCATTACATTATATATATTTCATAATTGATTAACTATTGAGGGTATATAACAAATTCATCTATATCATAACTGATTACAGTGATTTGATCAACTTAATAACACAAAAGTTTTAAGAAAAACATAATTGGTATGTGTTGGCCACCCTTAATACAGTCCCTCTCTTTGGGTGACTCTAAGGGCCACTAGGACTCAATTATTTTTATCTTTTAGGTCCCCTCTAATTTGATATTATTTTTTTCATGTTTTTTATCGATCCATATGAGGGGATTATTTATTAATGTTCATATAATAATTCCTCTAAAATATAAGGATGTAAATATTGAGCCTAATGAAACCAAATGTATATGTGGTTATAGAAACATGGATGTTTTTACCAAAATCCTAAAAAAATGGAAGATGAAATAAGATCAGAAGTAGGAGAAGTTAATCATTGAAAACTAGAGATAGTAAAATCCACCACTACCATAAGTTAATGTTAGGGGTATGATTATTAAAAAATAGGCACAAATAAATTCTTTTAATGAAGAACATTGCATAATATATATAAATTGTGAATCTATAAAAATCATTGAATTTCATTCTATAGAATCAATAATTACTTGACCAAAAAATCTATTTATGTCTATATATATACATGAAAATATCAAGGGTTTATATGAGTAAAAATAAATTATTGAATCAATTCATGATGAAATAGAAAATAAAACATCGATATTTTATGAAAATGAAAAATCATCACTATACATATGGTAGAATTGTAATAGTATTTCAAACTCTGTAATGAAAGATTATACATATTAGAAGAGAAATTGGAAAGATGTAGTTGTTAGAATAATATATAATGTGATGTTTTATTAGAATTTATCCATGAGTTAAATATTATTACTCATTCCAATAACTATTACCAAGAGGTCAAATGAAATATGATAAATGATCATGAAAAATAATTATTAAATCAAAGACACTACATGGTGAAATGATTCAAACATTGAAATATTTATTTTATGATAAATTAACATTCATTAAATGTCATAGATCATGTAATGTATAAATTTTCTTGAGATTGAATTAATGTTGATAAACATATAATCTTCCCATGTTGAATCTTTTAACGAAGTCAAAATAAGATCCCCATTATAAGTTCCAATTAAACGTATAACATCATAGTTGAATCGTTTTAGAGATAGGAGAAACCTCATTCAATCAGAATTCATGACGTAAGATAGATTGAATAAAATGGTAATCTAATAATCTTATAAATTCATCTGCAGAAATTGTAATAAATTTAATACTGCATGTTGTAGTTATAAAAAATTAGGTAAATAAAAATAAGAAACCAAAAACATTCAGGAAGATGCATGAAAGGAAAAAATTAATAAGGTGTTTCCTAAAACGTTTTTAGAAGTAATATTTTAGTGATTTATTATCCACCATTATAAATTCAACATAATGAAATAATCCAAGGATTTTCGGCTATAATTGATGTAATGTAATCTTTAGAAGCATGTATATTGAATATTTTAATAATATTCCATTATATTAAAGATTAAAAGGACTATATATAGTTGTATCATATCATATTTTATGAGATATTAATTTAACTACAACTCACACATACATAATTATTAAAAACTCATGACATTAAACATACATGAAAATCATATTTTTTATGTGGGATTTTTGAAAGTAGTATTCATTGTAATGATAAGTGTTTATGTTCATCTCCCATGTATAAGTTAGTTATATATAATATAAGGATATGACAATATATTATGGAAAATAAATAGAAGATGAACTGTAAGTCAACCTTTGGATGTAAAGGAATGAAAATTACAAAGAAAATTTCTCCATAAAAGAAATAAATTAGAGATAACATGCCAATGAAATTATGTTAGTTATATGGAAAAAGAGTATTCATTATAAATATTCTTGAACACTCTATTAATGTTCAAGTAAACATAGGAAATAACATGTAAAAATGTTAGTAATTGTGATAAACACACAGGTGGATTATACATGTGGATGAAATCCTCGATGATGAAGATATAGTTGACAATAATTTACCTATGAAAAGTGACATACTATATGATAAGAAAATTTTTGGTATATGTATTTCAGTGATAAATATTTTTGAATAATATATTAATATTTTATGAGGGTAATAAAATTTGGAAAGCAAGCAGAAGAAAGCATTGGAAAGAAGATGTAACATAATTTTTATTTAATAAGATGCCAGAACAAGAAGAAAAATGTCAATAATTATATGGATTGAACGATTTTATTCCCAAAACATTTATATGAATGAAAGATGTTATTTGTTATGGAAAGGAATGAAAATTTACTTTATTAGAATATGTGATGAATAAATCACAACAAAATATGAAAAATGAAAATAAGAAGAAGAACTCTATTCCACCCAAGAATATTGACCCTGAAAAAGTAGTGGCTTAATATATAAATTAAAATAATTCTGAGTTAAAGGATTCTTCTATGATGATAAATATTTATAATCCATAGTTAAAAACTTATTTGGAAAAAATCCTGCTTTTCCCGCTTTATGAAAATGTTCCAATTAGAAATATTAATTGGAGATGATATATTTCATTGATATTCTAGAAGTTTTGTTTTATGTAATTCACATTTTTATGGGGTGAAAAGTCGATGATCATTATTTTAGATATTTAATATGTTTAACTAAAAATCTAAATTTATGGATAACCGTCAAACATAGAAACTAGATCATGAAAACCCAACAAATTTAATATTGACATAATTAAAGGTTAAAATATGAAATAATGAAAAATAAGTTCACTATATTAATGTAATAGAGAATTAAATCTACTACCATACAGGAAGTATGGTATCTTTACTCACCCATTCTCATTTGGGAGATCTAACTTCAATTGAAAGGTGAGAAATATATCCCTCGTAAAAAAGTATGAATTATTATGGAATGTGTTAAAAACAAGTCTTTTGGGATTGAATGTTCTTAATCGATTTTTTGAGATGGTTTCAAAAAAATTATTCCTAAAAATTCATTTATAAAACCAACATAAGACATCATGTTTAGTGTTATCACTTGTTGAAACTTTTATGAATGCGTTATATTTCTATGTTAATCAACATTGTTTTATAAATAATTGATTTATCATGTAGAAATTATTTTATTTATGGAACATTGATTTAAAATACACGTTTCCATCATTACTTTTCAGATTTATGGAAGACATTCAATTAAATGGATGAAAAGGGAAGTACCATAACATGTTTGAAAAAAATTTCACCCTCATCCTATTATGTAATAAGGATGATTTGAATTTAAATAATTAACAAGAAGAGAACATTGTTGAAGAAGATCCATAAAAAATAATAAATTGAATTTATTTTCAATAATGTTGAATGAAAAAATTAATGAAATTAAGGTTAACATATATTAAATAAAAATGAAATGGGGGATATTGTTTTACCTATTGGATGATGATGATAATGATGATATATTTTATTTTTTTAAATCGTTTTTGGAAATTTTAATAAGTACATTAAAGGATATTTTCTCTATGGATGAAATGAATTATATTCTACTAGATATATATTGTTTGGTTGATCAAAAAATCAGAATTAAGAGGAACTATGTTCCATGTTTTACTAGTAAAATATGAAACTGAAGAACAAATTAATATTTTAAAAAATATAGAAGTCTCATGTCACCTTATGTTTGGATGAATGGGAGTGTTAATGATAATAATTGATGAAGATGACTGTTCATGTTAATTCACCAAATTTAGTGTATAGAAATAATATAATTTATTTAATTGAACAACTATATATTTCATACTAATAATGAATGATAAAGAAGAAATATAAACTAAATTTCAATTTAAGGATGTGGGGTTCCCAGAAATAGATATCCAAAAAATCAAAAGAACATATACTTACAACTGAAATGATCATCAATATAAAGGCAGGGTATTATTATTTAAGGAATATATTCTCAAATAATATAATGTAATATATGTAAAATGAGAGAGTATAAAGATCCCATTCATTTATGAAGATGATAGATAAAAAATTGAATAAATTATTGTAGAGAATGAATATCTAGGATATAGTTTGATAAAATTAGATCATCAAAAGCTACCAAACATACCTATGTTGAAAAAATAGTTTAAAAAATATGAATTTTTAGTGCCTCAAATATATATTTCACTAATAGTTGGTCTAATGAATTCTATAATAAGAACTATTCAAAGAATTAACCATGAAGGTAAAATCATCAGTACAAACTCACTGATGAAATTACACAGTTTCATGAAAGTAGATATATGGAAGGTTGATCATGTCAACGTATTGAAAATTTCCTAAAGAATCCATTCTAATATAATGAAAATATACATGAAGATCTTAAAAGGTAATCAACCTATCAAATGTATGTCGCAAAATAATTTATAAAATCCCTGAAGTTATTTTAAATTATGATATACATGAAGAAGATACATTCAGTATAATATATGATTAAATTTTTTAAAAAAATATATTTAAGAATGAAAATGAAAATATAGAGTTGAATACCTCAGGTAAAGGTGATAAAATAAAAAAACTAAATAATTGGTTTCCCCAAATAAACATATGATTAAATGTTTTCTGTTATCAGATGAAAATCTCTTTAATGAAATATCAATAGAGATTCATGCTGAGTTGATTGGATATGAAGTTAACAAGAAGATGTAGAAGACCCCATTATGAAGATTCTCTAGAATATGGTTACATGAAGAATAATTATGAGTTTAATAAAAGATGGGATCTGTAAGGATATTAGAATAAACAGTATGAATATATCCCTATAAAGATGATACTGGTTACAAAAATAATATGTAATAGCCGAAATATGAGTAAGGAAGAATGATGAAATGATCAGACTAAAAAATATTCAGAACCAAATAATTTAGAATCACAATGATCATTAAAGGAATATATTCACATGCACATGAAATTTTCTATAAAATAATATTTTAGTGATGTTTTTTATCGTGATGTTCTTTGTTTTTATATTTAAGAATAATTTTCTATACCAAATACCAATATCAAATAGCAATATCAAATACCAAATAACAATATCAAACAGCTTCACCTTCCAAATGATAAATGGAAATGGTTTCCATTTTACATTCTGAAAAACTTGTGACATGAAATATATTATTTGGGGAATTGATTAATCCTTTATCCACAACTAGGACATAAGATATAACGACCCATCCCCTAGGGCCCGCACCATGACTACCCCAATCCTGCCTCGCATAGGCTAGCGGCTAGCGACTTGCACCAAGTATGAATATCCCACAAATTGGAGGCATCTCAAAAAGATCCCATACACATATAGACTTATCCATGACCAAATATGATGGAAGGTAAAAACACTAAGTAAAGAAGAAACATGAATACCGATATAACCCAAAAATAGAGTACAATAGAAGTAAACTAGAATAGTATATCCAGGATAGAATAGATTCCCATAAAAAAGAGTATGTAACACAAGTACTGATTCTAGCCCACAAAAATCCCCACCTAGTCCAATTATAAAGTATGATAGTAGACTACTATCTTTATGAAACTGAAATAAACCTCTATCTGTCTGACTATAACAGCCCCCATCTAGTCCTAGTATACCTAGAAACCCATAAAAGATTTGACTATTTACATAGAACAAGACATGTGTGGGAATATCTCATATAGTGGGGAGTTAAATAATACTCAGTAGGGCTCCCCGAAGCACAAATTAAAAGACCGCAAAGGGAACACCACTATGAAGATTCATTCATCTCAATATAGGTTTATGTCAAAAACACATATAACAAGAACATCTAGGTATACTCTTAATGGTTTCCAAGACTCATTGTCTCATCCACTTCTAGCCACATGGTTCTGCTCGTAGCACTCTCGATTCTGGGAGATCTCACTCCTCGAGGTATCTGATAGCAAGCATGTAGAACAAGTCTACCAAAAACATCTATGAATACATTGTGTCACGATGCATCATGATGATTCCCTAAGACATCCAATCATTCCAAGACAAGGAGTATCGATACAACAACCAATTCTTGATCACAAAATTTGTTTCAAGATACGCTCATTCTGGGATAACCCACTCATCGAGATCTAATGTAATCAGATACCCTCTCAAATATGTCCCACTAGTTTGGGACACTCCCAATGAGAACACAATGATAACCTCACGAATCACACTAGTGAGGTCATGTCATGAAGGAATGAATCTGATCTCAATAACTAGATTGGGGGTCCTGCACCCAAGCCTCATTAGGGGACATCTTAGCCATACATGAAATAACATACTAGATAGAGGATAGGATACCATATAGAAAGTGGCCACCCCAATTCCACAAACCCCATCTAAGGTAACATGATGAGAAGTCAAGAACGACCAGGCCTCTCGGGGCGATACACGCTTCATCCCGATGAGTCTCAATCGAAGCCAAGTTGAGACAACTCACTTCAGAACATGGTTTGTCCTCTATGAAAGGACCGGGGTCTTACATAGAACCATAATAGGAATGACTAAGGTAATGATTTCAATCTCTACTATCACTATCTATGATAGGATCATAATCCTACATCGATCCATCATTGGAAAGAAAAAGGGAATACTATCATCCCCTACCGATCTAACTAAATCCCACAAATCCATATCAGAAGGACCGCTTCCTCGCAAGGGTCCTAATGATTCAAATGGATCATAAAATGGGTATAATGTTTTAATGAAACATGAATTTTTGTGAAAATGGGCTAGTTGGGTCTGGGTCCGATATGACTCGACCTAGTCGGTGGGTTTTCTGACTATACCCACATGACAATGACTCAACCCACCGAGTTGTCCCGAAACCTTGGGATCATGCCATTTTTTCATACCATCCATAGAGGTCCATCCTAGCCAGTTCAAACATGGGACAGTTTGGTGCACCCAGACATGTCGGCCGCCGCATCCCCACCGGTTCAACGCAGTCGGTCGTCGAATCGACCGCTCCTCCAAAACATAGTTTGTAGGACAGTGTGCTCGCTGGTCCGATGAGACACCTTGCAACATCATCAGTCTAAACCATCACAGCTTTCCCAGGTCATGGATTCCCATCGCTGCCCTCATCCATAATGTCATGGTCCCCACTATTTTTAGCCTCCAAGACGATGGACACTTGCTACTGGGTGGCCACACCACCACACGCCACCGTCAGTGCTTCCACGTTCTGCCGCCGACGACTCTCCTACTACGAGATGCCACCATCACCCTAGTACTCCATTTTTTTAGATAGAGCCACTGTTGTGATCCTCTAGTGAAACCTTCACTGTCGTGGGCTCGAATCCAAGAAACAATCCAACCCGGTGCAATGTATTTTGATTGTTGATATACTCCGCACCACATAGATCAACTATCTGTCATTGTCATCACACCTCCATGATGATGTGACCATCCCAGATAGATGATATCAGATCATTACCGCCTGAACTAGGAGTGTAATGATCGATTGAATGTGGATTTTTGAGTTTAAGGCCAAATGAAGAATGTCTTTTATGAATGAAGAACGAAGGGGGAAAGCATGGACCAATAAATTAAAATATACCATGATCGATGTTCATGTTGATTAGGGTTTGTTTCCATTATAACTGTTAATGAAAAACCACATCAAAGAATAAAAAATTCGAACAAACAATCGGCAATAAAACTCGCAAGGTAAATCCCAACGCGCAATATGCACAACCTGCAGATTATTACGTTGGCCGAGTAATCGACATTTTTAATATAGATAATGAAAGGGGAATGAAAATAGATTAAACCATACAACATAACTAGATTATGGATTAGTTTAAGTATATGATTATTCATTGACGGTGATCCATCCACTAGAAATATTTATTTATCATTTTCTTCCTTCACCAAAGGGTTGGTTCCTCTTCATTTCCATAGGAAAACTATAGGGTTATGACGATATCTCACGATTTCCAAAAAATGATAAATTAAAAATAAAACCGTCTATCTATTTCCATGTTATGTCTTTTAAAATATTTTAATTAAATATTATAATGTCATTTATGTCCAAAAAATAACTTTCACCCTTGACATGCATCGGTTAAGGTTAGGCTCCGCCTAAGGATAACAAACCATTACAATCTCAATGGTGGTCTCAGATTTCCTATTTGAGTTAATGTTACTAAGTTACTAGGATTTTGAAATAGATTAATAATATTTAATTATTTTATTTTTGGCTACGTAATATTCAGGGTTTTCCTCAAAAGACCTGTGTTTACTAAAGTTATGTTACATCTTGGGTAAATACACTACTCTGAGCACAACCGTGACCTTAGATTTCTGATATGGGAACACTTTTAGATGTTATTCTCCATTTTCAAGAGAACCACTCACACTATCTATTTAAAATTTATCAATTTTTTTCGAACTATTTAAAGCACATCGAACCTCAGAAGCACACACCGTCTCAGCACCTGGTCTCAAATTTTTCCTATAAATCATCTAAAAATAAAATAGGAAAAATTTGATTCATTACATAATATCTGCTTAAATATAGATAATTTCATCTCCAAAAATTTTCCACTATCATTATCTTCCTATGTGGTGTATCTAGTTTCTCTCTAGCATGGATTCCACCACCAATATAGCTTTCATCAATAGAGAAATCACTACAATAAATATCCTAGTTTCAAATCAAACCATTTCGATATGTGTATTTAAAAGGATATCTTTATATTGATTCCTTCAAACAACAACCTCCATATTTCCCCCATGGAAAAACATTTTGAAAAATCATAGTTCAGTTGAATAATAATGGAAGGATTCAAATAATTTATGATTTCAACATAACTATTTGTTAACTATTTTAATATTATTCTAATATCATCATCATATCCCATATATTTATCCAAAATAATTCTCCAATTCCAAATATAATGATTTTTACTTAATGACTACATGTTCTAGTGTCTTAATATTTTAATAAAATTAATTAAAATCATGTTTATCGATTCATGTTTATAGTTTTAATGAGATAGGTCATAACTCCTATATATCATACCCATATTTCACAAAGTGTACACTTATATTTATTATACAATTTTCCAAAATATAAAACATTTAAAATAAAACATGATATATTTTCATGAAAACTAATTTTGAATTTAACATGAGTAGTTCCTTTTCTTTAAACAACCATATAATCATTAAGAAACATTTTTGAACAAGTTAGGAGAAGAAAATTTGTACTAAGGACATAAAAACTATGAAAAATGTTAGTTTAGTGAAAAAAATTAAAACCCTTGAAAATCCATTACCTAAAAACATAACTTTTTTTCAAAGTGATTATATTTTTTCATTTTAAATGGAACTTATCTTTTCTTTTGAATGAAAATTATTTTGATGGAAAATAATTATAAAACATATAAATTTTAAATATGTTCCTTGGGGAATCTTAATTTTATAACACATAAAAATCCATTATAATAATCCTTGTGATTAGAATAAAAATATCACTGAATTCAAACATGATTCTTTGAAAAAATAACCATTACCCAATAAATTAAGGAATTATCTAGGAACACCAATAATATTATCTATATCTATCCCATGAAAGAGATATAATAGGGCTAATCCATTCGTAAAGAATTCACAAAAAATATACCATGAAAAAAAACCTAAAATCCATTTAATCTAATAGGGAAAGCACTTTTAGATGTCAAAATTCATATTCAATTAAAACCCATTTTAAAGTACAAAATAACTACAAAGTGGGAAAATGGTTTTTCATTGAAGGAAACATGTCATATTTTAGCAGAAGATTCAATTAAAATAATGGTTACACTATCAGGAAAATTCATTGTCTCCACATAGGATTATATATAACATTCATTTTGTATTTCATAAATAAAGTCAAAAATTTCATAAAAAGATTGCATTTTGAAAACCCTTTTAATGAAATTGGTGAAAAATTCCATTTATTGTTATTTTATGTCGATATAAATACATTTATAAAATAATTTTAAAATCATTGTCATGGAAGGGAAATATTTCTGAAATTAAGTAATTATAATATTGAAGTCATGGTTTAAAGTTATATTATTCCTTAACTACGGTCCAACTCATTACGTATAAAATTTTTCTTTTAGAATAATAATGACATGTTAGTTAATTAATTTCATGAGAAAAATTTTCATGTTTTTTATTACATTTATTATCATTTCATATAAAACTACTAAAGCTCTTAAATTTATTTCAAACATTTTAATGTTATTTTTTCACAAATCTAGGATGAATCTCATATGTTTCCTATGATCAAGGTGGTAAGTATTTGATAATCTCAAGAATGAAAATTACTAAATAATTATCCTTTTCATACATTAATAATACATTCAAATCCATCTATTAAATATGGTTATAAATAATGAACTATGTTGCAGTCAGGGGGATGATATGTCTTATGTACGCAAGACTAACATTTACATTTTTGAATGATCAATATGAAAAGAAGGAAAATATTATGATCTAAATTAACAAATAATAATAGTACCATATATATCATATTAATTATCTACATATACTTATATATACCATCTATCAGATTGGTGGTGAAATGTGAGTTACATCGCTTCATGGAGGATGTAGTTCACATGTACAAATTGATGTCATTATCATTTTTCAGTGAATAGAAAGGTGACAATGTAAATGATATATTTATTTTTAGAATTATAAACCTTTAATTAATATCATATATATGTATATATGTATATATATGTATATATATATATATATATATTAATTTCATCATTTTAACTAGACATGGGAGATACTGATGGAAAATAAATTCAATCAGTTCGTACAGCGATAGTCTTCCTTACACTGCAATGATGGATTTGATTCCCATTTAATGGAAGATGATATGGATATAGGTTATACAATTTACATAATAAACCTAATTAATTGGTGTATAATGGTCTCATTATTTCTGCATGGATAATGAATATTTTATGAAGGTGGAATAAAAAATAAAACAACAACAAATGTTTAAAAAATAAATCGATTGTTTGGAAAACATCCATTTTTTAACAACATAAGACCTCTAATATTGATATAATTCAAGAAATAATGCCCTAAAAAGTGTGAACATATTTTAGACTCGGTTTCTTTAGGTCTTGGAAAAATAAAATGGTTCTTAATGTGAGATTTGATTAGAAGAAGATATTATCTTTTATAAGAGAGGGAAGGCACACTCTAAATTTCTTAAAATATGAAAATAAATTAAATTAAATTTAAATTCCAAATGGATCAAAAAAAATCATAACAAAAATTATTTTTATTTTTCTAAAAAATATCATAAAATTAATATTATATTCATTTTCGCTATGTTTTTATCCCTTATCTTTTTGGTTTAACCCCTCGATAAATGTTTTCAATCATACCATGATAATAATATTATTTCTATTTGAACGAGAAGATGGAATAAATGGAAAAAAACCCCATAAATTGACCATGATTTATTTCACAACCATATCCATGTCACTATGACATTGAGAATATTTTAGGAATTTTATATCATCTAATAAAATATTTTTTACTATATAATATCATTTATGTAAAATTTTAAAACTACTATTCATATTAAAATTAATAACATTGAGAAAACAATAATTTTAAAATTTTATATTCAATACATATCATGTATTTTTCATCTATAAAACTCTTCAATCACAGAAATTATGTCATATTATATTACTTTATATATTTTTAATATCATTTTTTCCATTAATGCAATAATTACCACATCAGCTTTGTGTCAGAATATACAGTAATTAATTATTCATGTAAAAATAAAAATAAATTATCATGATGTAGATATATCATATAGATATAAAAATAGTATTATAAGAAATAAAATCCTCTTTTTATCCCTACGTTAGAATTATTATAGTATTTATTAAGAGGAGTGTTTCATTTTTTTCCTTATCATTACATTGAATATAAAAAATTTCATAATAGCATCCAAAAGGAAAACAAATGAAAAATATTCATAATTTGGATGATTATTTACATTATATACTCTTACAATAAATAATAGGCAATTTCTAGGGTCATTTCTATAGTCCTATTCATTTTATTTATAATGTTAATTACTTGATTTTCTATTTACCATGTTAACAAAAATTAATATGATTTCTATTCATAATAGAAAAATAAGAGGGACCTATTTAATAAATTTGTAACCTATAATTAGATATATGGATTTAATTATTCCAAATTCAAAACACCGAAGTGTTATTATTTAATTTAAATTTATACAAGCAAGACATGATGAATTTTTTTTCTGAAAATCACCTTTTAATGTCAACTTTTTTAAAAATATTTATGAATAAAATTATGTTAAAAAATAGTAATTGTATTATTTTAATTAAAAACTCACTAATTAATTATTAAAAATCATTCTAAATAGAGGTTTCCAATTTGAATACATGGAAATAATAAAATATTTAATAATAAATTGATATTTTCACTATACACATAACAAATAGTTTGTTTCAGAAAATTCTCTAAAATTCATCTTATGTAAATTTTGATATGTTTATTGAAAAATGAAATATATGTTTTCATATTAGTAATTTATAATTTAAAATTTAACTTTCAAATAAATATATTTAATAATTTTGTTTAAAATTATATTTATTTTTTTATTTAAAAATTGATATGAATATAAATATATAACCCACAAATACTGATAAATTTAGAAATGATGTATTGCCTCATTACCTAGATTGTTAAATCATCTAGATAAATAACCATTCCTCTAATATATATATATACATATTGTGTATTTTTTATCGTTATGAAAATTAAATACAACTTCAATATAAACTACTTATAATTGATATATCTCTAGTGTTGTGACACATAATTTATAAATGAGTTAAAATGCAAAAAATTTAAGAATGTGTTACTTTCAACAAAAACTAAATCTAAAAAAAATTCATTATGGACATACAATTTTTTATCAAGAGAGATTTTTATATATTATTTCTTATAATCATATAAATACACTACTAACTCTATAAAATTTAAATTTACCAATTCTCTCTTTCAATCTAAGGTGTATAATTTTTTTCAATATTTAAAAAAAATAAGGAATAAAATAATTTTTAATGGGATTAAATAAAAATTGATAAAAAAGTATTTTAAAAAAATTTATTCTATAGAACATAACTTGTGTTATATTAATTTTTCTTAAAAATGATACACATGTATATAAAAAGTATATTTCATAGTCAATATTTTATAATTTATAGTCAAATATTGATGATCAGATTGTAAATATATTTAACTAGTAATTTCCCCACATAAAATAAATGTAATAGATGTGAATTAAAAACAAAATTAATTATATATAAATCATCATATATAATAAAATTATATAAATAATGTGTGACTTACTTTTATTATAATATCATTATTCATATATTTTTTGGAAACATGAAAATAATTAAATTTATTAACTTCTCTTTTTTTCAATATTTCAAATCCATTTGTATAAATTTAAAAAACATGAATAATATTATTTAATAGTATATATAAAGATGATATCAATAAAATATAAATGAAAAATGTGCATTTCTAAAAAAATATTTTTTATATTGTTTTTTGTATGTCATTCTAGTGTTAATTTTTTTTTTAATTCTAATAATATGATAAGTTATAATACCAGGATATCAATACCATAACCGATACTTAATGGAATATATATTATACATTAATTGATAATTATTAACTACATAACATTTGGATCTACGTCTAAATACTATATGCCTAGTATTCTTTGAAACCATGGAACATATACAAACTATTCATAATATATATATATTATCAACCACATATTTCTTACTAAATAATACCCTTTTTAGAATTTTCATACTTAATACATTATTCAAAACCTACAAAAAGGATACATAAGAAAAGGGTGAGCTTAGACTTTCTATATTTATAAATAAAGGAGATATCAATGATCACATAAGAATAAAATAATCATAATTGTTTAAAAACATGATCTCAATGTTTTAAAACCATTAGCCACATATCAATGATCATAATCTTAAGTCATATCCTAAATCGTGCTGGTAAATAATATATTATTGATAAAGAATTCATACATCATGAATCATAAAAGTCATACTTAATCATATCACATTATAATATAAAACCATTTTCATATTTTTCAAGGATTATTTACAAGGCATTAATAATGGAATGGGTTTACTCCCTAAGTTATCATATTAGTAAAGGATCACACAAAAGTTTGACATAATTTACATTTTTCCTTAATGAACTAGGTTAAATCCATATTTTACTTCATTTTAGCACTTGATATAAAAACTTTTACGCCATTCAGGAAAATGAGATATAGGTCTCACCCATCCATGGATATAGCATGACCACAACACTTGTAATAATGTAATCACCATTCTTGGTTATAATATTTCCACCATCCTTATTTATAAAATAACCACCATAACCTAATTAAAATCATACATACATATGAAAAAATATCAAAAAAAATCACCTTATAAGAAACCAGGAATAGAATTAGGTTTCATAAAAATTTCCTCATCGAATAACCCGATGATGAAGATTGAATTTCATAAAAATTTCTTCATTTTAACATAGCTTATCCCATGTAAAATAAATGGGTTTCTTATATATATCATCAAAAAATAACCCATTGAAATGTAACAGGTATCATAAATATATTTTCATCATAAAAAACCATTCATAGAATGAATAAGGATAGTATCCATGGATCACATAACCATTAAAACATATGTATCATCAAAGTAATTTATTAGTGAAGATAAAATCCTTTCAGCATCCCTTGAAAATCTCTTTAGGAAAATATCATATTCACATTCAGATAACATTTTTAAAATATAAAAAATTTCAATATATTATTCAAAAAATTTTTATTATAAATAACCTTGAAAACTTTTAATGTATTATTTCAAACATTGATTTGTTATGATTCTGATAAGTAACATTCATACTTTATATGATAAACTAAAACATTACTATCACACTTTCATCAAAAAATACCAAAAGAGCCTCATTTGGAAAAATTATATGAATTTTTAGAAAAAACCACATTTTAAAATTTCAATAATTAATAAAAATTAATTTAAAAATCATTAGATAATATCAAAAATGTATTAAACCGTTTTTAGAAAATAATGATATGGATAGAAATGGTTTTTTGGCAAAAAGTGAGAAATGAATTCGATTTTCAATAAAAACATATTTTCAATCTCTTTAGTACATAACATTAGGAAAATGAATTGAAACATATATTTTAAAGAAGTAGCTAATGGATAAGAATATTCATGATTTTTATAGAGTGTATGATCAAAAAATGTCATTATCATAGGCATGGTCCTGATCAAACGTGATAAATATTGAGATTGTTATATAAAACACTTACATAGAGTTTTCATTTATTTAAAAGAACTATAACCTCCTGTATAATAAAATAAAATTTATTATACTTATATTATAAATTAATTTTAGTACATATAATATCCTATATGATCCCATTATAGTATTTTAAAACCCCCTTTTGTTAATATTTCATTATTAAAATCATTATTTTTGGGTGTTAAATGTTTTGTTAATCATGAGTGGTTCATGTAAGTAGTTGTGGTGCATATACAAATATCATAGTACCATTATATTCAGAATACTAATAATGATATAAATTACATATATAATAATTATATATATAGCCAGTGTCATCTATAAAAGTTATGGATACAAAAATTAATTACAGCATTCATGGAGATTGTATGCCTTATTTATAGATGAATGTTGATTTCATTTTTAAAAAGTTCAAATGAATGAAAGGAAAGTATACATTCCCCATTATAGGATAATTATTATATCATAAATATGAAAACATATTTTCATGAAAATGTATAAATTATTTTCAATAGATTTTACTAAATATTCATATATAATTATAATTTTTATTAAAATATGGGAAATTTTATTTGAAGTAATAAAGTGCATCGAAATGAATAAAAATGTGGATTTTAAATTATCATATTTATTAATGAAATTTGGTTATAATTTAATTTTGTTCTTATATATTTTAAATAGTTTAGATATATAATGGCCTAGAGAGCCCGTAATTGGAGGAGCTCTAAGACACATAGCCAGACACAAAGGGCCAGATGGCCAAGAAACCATACCGAGAGACCATGAATTGGTAGAAGAAGATATATGGGAATGAATGGATGAACCAGTGAAGTGTATATTCCATATCCCACTTAGGTCATTCATATATGATCATCCCATGTATGTGGGTTCATGTGTGACGTGATAGAAAACATGGAGGTAGGAATCTAATTGCGTGAAGTCATGAGATTTATTATAAAGAAGTAGCCAGAGTCACCACAACATAAATGTGGTAATGTAGTTAAATGGAAGTTTTTAACATAAAAAAATTCTTTGTTCTACCATATCTCTGATCAACCATGCTGAGAAATTCCCCTTGTTGATCATTGTTATTGTATACCATCATTATCCAGGATTCTGCTATTTTTACTCATGTGAAATGCCATGTAAGGCCTCCTAAAAGCTCAAACTCATTTTATGAATATTCAAATAAGATTGAAACCAACTTGGATCACATGATGATAATTTTCCTAAAACTATGATAGGTTTTTTTGAAGAAGAATGGAGCTATGTTTGATAAGGATAAGTCATGTCTAACTAATGGGTTGACATGATATACGGAGTAAGATTACTATATATTCACCATTTTTTCACCAAAAATTTTCCATGATGATGTTGAGAAGTTTGATATGTCGAATGGATTTGTGATTTTGAAGGAAGAAATGAATACTAATTCATATAAAGTAATTGTTACAAGGAAAAACCTGAAAACCATTTCTGTGGACCATGAGCTCTAAAACATATATGTAACAAAGATTACAAAATGGATACATAGAATGTTACGGACAAGGGGATACATGATTCTTATGAGATTTAAAAGGTAGATGTGATCAACCATTAAGTAAATTTCATATATATAAGATTCTCATGGTACACAAGATATTACCTTGATGGGTCCCATATAAATAAAATTACCAAAATGCTTGATGTTCCATAGTGGTGGAAAAAATCTTGTCAGGTCAAGAAGAATGAAATGAGTGTACCATTGAGTACTAACAGAATATGATGTTACACCATTGAGAATAAATGGTCAAAAATGTAACTGATTATTTGTTCTATCATTAACGAAATGTAGATGAGAAACCAAAATTCGGGATCAATGGTAGTACCATGTAGGATACAACAACATAATATGGAATAATTGAACATGTTTTCCTACCATGAGATAGATATAATTGATGCACCACCTAGCATTGAATGCCATTTAAATCATAAAATATATCAATGAGTTCCACTAAGAAACACTGAAGTTTGTATGGAAGAGGTGGAAATAATATTTGTCTCTTCCATCCAATTAGTTGTCGGATTATGAGGATGTTGTGTTAAACAATGTTTAGAAACAACAGCAAGGAGATACAAAAAAAAGACTACATGAACAAAATTTTGAATGGAATTTGTAGCCATCGATATCTCAAACTTAAAGGAGAAATAATTAAATTCTAATTACACATATAAAATGGTTTTTTAATAACAGATGTCAAGGTCTAAAAATGTGAGGAATAAGATATGTCGTAAGATTTGATGAACTATGTGTCTACAGTGGGGAAGAAATAGTTGATCAATGGAGATTCTATATGATAAGACCTTGAGACTGGGGGGAGATATAGAATAGTATCATATGTAGTGGAGTAATAGTGAACAGTAATTTTAGATGTTTCTACCATCATTGTGGAATACAAGTCAATGATGAAAATTCGAAATTCTCAATAATGATAATGATTTAATACTATAAATCATTAAATAGATACATCATGACAATGAATGAAATTAGTAAAGAATAGGTGGATATGGAACTTGAGATATAGAATGAATTTCAACCTCTATAAATATATGGTAGCTTCTTACACAAAATAAATCGTTGGATCACATGGGGATGCTACTTCTTTGCTATTTTTTTCTATTCATTTATGTTATACTGTAGTTTTTAGTCTCTATTATTACTATAAAATAATTATATTTTAATATTGTGTTCTAATCTATATTTTCCTCACTTCTCTATTATATAATTCTTCTCCCATTATATTCTATTAATCTCTTCCACCATGAGTTCATGAATATGAAAATGAGTGACTGAACAGAGATTTGGACATTGGGGAGGATATGTGTTTCCCAAGTTATGTTCTTAAATTCATTAAGGTTTTGAATCTATTTATGTTGAAATGAAGTTACATGCATGAGTGTGTATATTTTTCACTATTACATGGATCTTTATATCACGTTTCATATTATATTTAAGTCATTTAATTCCTTTCATTTAACACAATCTCTTCACACAATGAACATGAGTCGTTCAATGGTTGAAACGACATATGATGGGACCAGGTCCTAGATGATGCCACACTCTCAATTGGGGTGTTCTTCAGTCATGTTTATAGGAGGATGTGGAATTGATATTTCATTTAGATTCATTATTTCATTACTACTAAATAAATAAAAAGTTATTTAAAAACCTTATTTCATAATTGGGATATCACAATGTATTTGAACAAAATAAATGAATAATGAAGTAATCTGAAACTGAATAAAAAATGGATATGTTCTATTTAAATAAATCTATTTATTTTCATTTCATTTTATGTTCATAGTTTTTATTTCTTCCATTAATAATAAAACCTTAAAAAGTGATGCAGTATTTAGTAGAATTATAATAAGTTTGTGAATAACTGAGAAACACTCTAAGTGAGATGATCTAGATCAGTCATTATGCTACTCATGGAGTTTAGATATATTATCCTTCACCAAAACTTGATACAGGTGTACATATCATATATATCATATATATTAAATAAATGGTCCTTAATTAATATCCAAGATAAATATAAAGGAAATAATAATAACATTTCGTTGTTGAGATGGTAGTCCACATGTATGCATAGATGACATTACCATATCCCAATGTCTTCAATTGAAGGTAGGTAGATCATAAACTATAATTATATATTTATAATTATGTCAAAAATATAGTATATAAACACTAAACCTATCATAATACCCATCCATAAAATATGGTGATGAAAAATGTATTGTATTGCTATGTGGAGACTGTATGTTGTACAAATGCATGATAAACACATTCAATTCTCATTTAATGGAATAGAATGTTTATATTTTTTTATAATAATAAAAAAATTATTATATTTTTGATATTGAATTTTTTATTTAATAATAATACCATTGAATTAGAGGATATAATGATTAATATAACGGAGAGTGATCAGGTAAGTTAATTTCCACTTCTTCAAAATTACTCCTCTTGATCTCTTTTAAAGGTCTCTAGGGGTTTTCTTTTTAGAAGGATAAACCCAATAAAAATGATCATGATACGATAATAGGAGAAATTGACATGTCTTTTCCAAAATATAAGTTTCAATTACTTGTAAAGAAGTGACAAAGGAGGATCCCAATATTTTTTGATATTTGGTATTATATGGATTATATATTAAAAAATAATTCTTAATAAATTTATTCTCTAAAAAAATTCCTCCAAATAGTTATTTATTAAAATATAAGGTATTTTATGATTTTAATCCCATATTCCAATATAATTTACACATGTTTTGGTGTCATTTTAAAATATATCTTTTTGACTAACCCAGAGTTTTAAAAAATACTTGTCACTACAATAACAAAAATTTTCAATATTAATGTTCTGAAATTTGTATGTATAATGAGAAAATTTTATCTAAAATGGCCAATTCAGGACATTATTGACTATATAATACCCACATTGCCTTATTTCAACAATTTTCATACTTTAAAATAATTTATTAAAATATTATTTTAATAAAATATATTTATTTTTGATTTTGACAACATTAATTTACTTTGACATCAAAATCATAAATTAAATTATTGAATTAAAATATTATATTTTAACACAATAATAATATGTCATATTTAGATATAAAATTTATGGAAAACTACAACATAATCAAATTATTAAACTTTAAATTTTTTCAAAATATTTATTTTTCATTAATTGAAAAAATATTGTTTGGAATTGTGTATGAATATAAGGAAACTGTATTGTACCAACAAATTAGAAAAAAATAAAAATCATGAATAAAAATTAAATATGTATAAAATTATAATTAATAATCATGAATAACTATTTTGTGTACATATTTGAACAAATAAAGGGTATTTAAATCTAAGAGACTGGCATTTTGAAATGTTGTTTGATTTAAATATTATAAATTTAATTTTCATATATTATTGTCCATTAAACTAATAAATTTCAATTAAATTATTTTTTAGGGTATAATTAAATTTATAAAATAAGAATTCAGATTAATTACTATTGACTTACAACCTAGTTGTCACATTGATTCACCATATTAACCCTTTATCAAGGTGATAAATTTTACCACAGATACTATTCATATAGAACCAAAATAAAAGGATCCAACTTAGAAAATTTTAAAATTCCTAATTCTAAATAGGTAATTAATTGTATCTAATTAAATAACTATTAACTCCACAATCCATTTTTATTATATTGGAAAGCCACTTTTAAGGGTAAGTGGGAACCAACAAAAACATCCTTCAGCATCAAATCACACCCTTACACATAAAAAATACGCATTACAAAATCCAAATTCCAAAAAACCATTCAACCCTTCAAGACCGTAGCATGAGAACTGTTTCATAATTCCAAATAAAAAAAAAAATCACCACAAATCCCACGAGTCAACCCGAGATCACCAGCTTCAATGAGTACTATACATCCTTGCCAACATATGAATCACCTTGCTGCCGTCTCGACACCAGCGTTCACCACCACAAGCCGCATAAAACACCACCTAAGCGTCTTTTCATTCAACATCATCATCATTGACGACAAAACACCACCGAATCAGAAATCTGGAGACAACCAAACGCCAGAAACCATAATCACCACCAAGAGAAACCAAAACAGAACACCAAATAAACAAGAAAATAAAACCGAAGCCACAAATCACAACTCTGGAAGAACCTTGAATCCCTTTGAACCTTGAACCACAATACCAATACCATGTAGTTTCCATTGCGCCGGATCGAACTCGGAGAAGCGTGCAGGAACATGGGGTCAGAGCAGGATGAACGGCCAAAGAGATCTTCGGCACATAACCATCGTCGGGTCCAAGAAGTCATCTGGAAAGTGGCATAAAACCTTCTCCGAGTTCAGAATCTTCACCATGAACGGGACCAGTAGCACATCGACAAAAACCAAATAGAAAACCGCAACCGCAACATTCCAAATAGGTACATAGAACATAGCATCCGAAAGAGGAATCAACCACATGACCAGGAAAATCACCACGAAGAACCCGAGAAAGGGGGAAACTGTGGCTGAAACCCTAAGAGGAACAAATGCGAAGGGAATGAGGCAAAGCCGATGAAAGAGGCACAAGGGGATAAAACCCTAATAAGAAGCCGCTGAATGGAAAGGCCCGTGTTGACCTTACTCCCACCGCCACAATCCCAATCCCACCTGAAAATCCAACACAGCCAACCATTATGGGGTTGTTTGTGTCGGACTAGGCCGGCAGAGCAGGGGTGGAAGAACGTAAACGCGACCATTCAGAGGGAGGAGGAAGGAACAAGCAAGAGCGAAGAAGAGTGTGACCCGAGCGATGAAGATGGGAGTGGAGATAACCTTGAGAAAGAAGCTGAAGAAGCCAAAGGAGGAAGAGAGATCTGAAGCTGCTAGAGTCTCTCAAACCCTAGGCGAGGGCAAAGCCGGGAGCGAAGCCGGGAGCGAAGCCGGGCGAATGGGGTGCCATCTCAACCCCTAAATTAAATCACTATTAATGGTATAAATTTATTTTATAAATAAATTTCAAAGAAATAAATATATTTTTTAGAGAAAATTTATTTTTTAATCATAAAACTGAAATTATTTTTATCTTATGACAATAATATATTTTCTGAATGTTTAAAAAATTTTACAAAGTCAATAATATATATATATATATATATATATATATATATATCATTAAATTTTTTCAGAAATAGTTAGTAATAATGAATTCATTTTATAAATTATTAGATAGTATATTTTTATAATTTAGTTTTTAAGATTCATACATTCAAAACCAATGACAAAGTGATAATAGACACATAATAACATAACAATGTTATGCAGTATTTCTAAACTTTTCGTTGTGTCTAAACACAAGATATTGAATAAATCAGATTATTTAAAGATTAATAACTCATAAAACCTAAATATATGTTGCATTATTCCCCCCAAAAAATTAAATTCACCATCAAAATTCACCACTCAAATATAAATATATGAGGATAATTCTTCCTCATCACATCCTCAGGTTCCCATTTAGCTTTTTCAAATTGGTGATTTCACCCCAAAACATTGATTAGGTGGGTGGCCTATTTTCATAGGACATTCCCTCTATATTTTAAAATCATAATAGGTTGTTCGTTATAATAAATATCTGTCTCAATTGGTAAGAACTCATAGATCAATACATGTAATGGATCAGTTATGTACATAATCCAAGAAGATACATAGAACACATCATGAACTTGAAAGAGATTCAGAGGAAGGTGAAATTAATTTTCTACCATCCAAATACATTAATTGAAGTCAAAATAATTGATATTACTAGGTATTAGCTTTCCCTTCATTCCAAATCTCATCAACCTCTTCAAGGGATATATTCTTAGGAATACATTACCACCATCTTCAAACTCTGATTCTTCCTAATTATTGTCTGTATAAATGTGTTGTGAACTTTGAGATGCTCTTATAAGTTGTTGAATATTTCTAATATTTCTCTACCATTTCATTATCTGGATCAGGTGATAATCATGTTTCTTCTCAGACTTCATTCCAACATGTTGGAGTAACTAACTTACTAAAATAGAGGTATTTATAAAGAGAAATCTAAATGCTAGAGTGACCGTTATTGTTTTAATAAAATTCCACGCCAGAATTTTTTTAATACCAAACACCTTTGAAATCAATAGATAATGATATAAAAAGTTCTCCTAGTCTATTAATGGGCCTATCCAGAATAACATATTTCTTACGATGATAGGTAGTTCTAAAACATAACATTGTATCCAAATCCTACTCAAGGATTCTCCAAAACATCGACGTAAACCATGGATCCCAATAAAATATAATTTATAGTAGTACACCTTGAAATATTTCAACTTCCCTATTTTATAAATGATTATGTTTATAAATATATAAATATTATCAAATGATAATTTAGAGTGATCAATTCAAAAGAAAATAAATTACAACCCAAATTGAAGTATTACATTTTATATATTTTGGGGAGACATAGGAAAAAATACATGGTAATGTTTTTCCATGTTCATTTGGGTATGAGTAGTGTTTGTAACATCCAGTAGGACTTAGTCTCTCAGCCTTACATTTATGGCATACCATTCACCATGAAGGATACTCTATAATATCTATCATCATTTCATCCCGTCAGAAATACTAGTTCACATCTCTATAGGTTTTCTTATTTATAAGATAAATAGAGAATGGAGCACTATGAGTTTCATCCATCAGCCCAATAATCAAAACTAAAACCTAAGGGAAACATACACCATTCCTAAATATTTTTTCCATAACAATCATGGATCCACATAGGAACACATCTCATCTTCTTTTATAGCTCTACATCTTCTTTATATTACACATTAATCTTAAGATAGATAGATGTTTGAATAGCATCGACAAGATGGAGAAGACTTTCAAGGAGGTCGTCGTGGGGGGCACTTCGGTTGGGGCTTCTGGGTTGCGCAGTATTCCCCCGATTCAGATAGAGCATAGAAATGCGGGTTGCAGGGATGGAGCTCCGGTCATTGAATTTTCTGAAAAGGATATCCAGGAGGTTGCAAATTTTCATAGGCTTACCTTGGTGGTGCGTTTTGGTCCGATGAAACCCTCTCTGGAGGATTTTAAATCCTCTGTTGATTCTTGGGGTTTGAGGAATTCAGTAGTCATTTCAGAACTTTCACGATTTGCGTTCTGCATCCATTGTTTCAACAAAGATGATTTTATTCGGGCATGGGCGCGAGAGGTGAGGTGTTGCGGTGGTCGTCGGTTTATTCTTTCCCACTGGTCGTGGGAGTGTCACTATGGAACAGAATCCTCTATGGCTACTGTTTAGATCAAACTCCCTGGGCATCCTCTCCCTTTTCATAACCCTTCGATTTTGGCAGCAGTGGGTGATGCTTTGGGGCGTTTCATTTGTTCTGATTCATACATGGATATGCTGTTGGATGCCGCTAATCCTCGAATTTGCGTTGAGATAAACCTTTTGGATAAATTTCCTTCTCATTTTCTCATTAAATCCAATGAGGGCTTCCACCGGTGGAAACGGTTGGTGTTTCATGCTCCACCAAGGTTCTGTTCGGTTTGTAGTTTTCAAGGGCATTCTATGGACTTTTATAGAAAGGGGAAAGCAAGGCACCGTAACCTGGGGTTCGGGATTGGTCTTAGTGATCGGTCGGAGACTTCACATTCGGATGAGGGGGGATCTTGCGGTAAATCGACATTCCAGGGAACCCCTAACTTGGTGGCAGCTGCGCTGATTGAATCTTCGTCTTCAGCGAAGGGGGAAGCTAACACCTTCAATGCTCAGGCGGGTCTTGAAATACCGATTTCTATCGGTCTTGCGACTGATAAGGTTCGTACTGCTACGGAGGGGAACCAGGTGGGTAGCCAATAGTCAGAGGATTTTGTGCTTCCTAATTTGGTTCAGTTACATTATGCTGATTTGCTGAAGGCGCTTTTGGAAGAGGGCTTGCCAAACCCTATGATTCCAGTGGTGGCTTCCTTTTTCTCTGGAAGACAGGGACTTTCAATTTCTTGAAGGATTATGGGAATTCCTAGGGGATTTTCTCCATCCTTTTCAGGTGCTCTGGATCCTGCTTTTTTTTCCAGGTTGGTGATCTTCAAACCAAATTTCTAGGCACGGTGGGTCTCTCCAAGGATAACAACATCAAGACTTCACGATTACCAGATGGAGTGATGAAGAAAATTGTTGTATCCCACAGTTCGCCAGCGCGGCTGTTGTTGGATGGTTTTCGCCAAGAGGAGGCGGATTCAGTAGCTCCTTTTTCTCTTGTGAGGAATAGGATCTCCTTGCTAGATGAAGTTGATAGCCCTTTGAAGAAGAAGATTCTGGTGCTAAAGAATGGTTCTTTTTCTGTAGGATCGTCAAGACCAGTTACAAGGTCAATGTCCAAGGATGAGTGTTGAAGAAATCTGTTCGTCCCCAATCCAGGTAGCAGTGGTCGGAAGGCTGAAAGCTTTTTATGTTAATGGTTTCTTTGATTATTTGGAACGCTCGAGGTCTGGGAGTTCAGGAAAAGTGTGCTTTCTTGGCATCTGAGGTTCGGAGATGTGGTACCTCTTTATTGGGGATTTTTGAACCTAATAAAGATATTGGTAAAATCAATTATTTTGCAAAGAAGATGGGTTTTGGGCAGTACATGCATGTTCATCCCATGAACAAGAACGTATGGCTGTTCTGGAAGTGGGGCTTACAAGTGGTTTTATTACATGCATCGAGGCAGTATGTAACGGTCAAGATTGAGTTCAAAGGCACTGAATTTTATTTTTATTTCATTTATGCTAGTAATGACATGCAGGAATGAAGGGAACTGTGGGAGTCTTTGGAGGCTTTTGATCCGGAGGGTTTATCGTGGTTCATCGGTGGAGACATTAATGTGATTTCTGATGTATCAGAAAAGATAGGTGGATCAGAGAGTTCTATGAACGGTATGCTCGATATCAGAAACATCATGTCTAGTAAGGGACTGTTGGATTTGGGATTCAATGGGTGTAAATATACATGGTGTAATAACCAAAAAGGGTCGAGGTGCATATGGAGTTGGCTGGACCGATGTCTTTCCAACATACACGGGCTTGACATCTTTGCTCATTCCTCTGTTTCACACTTATCGCGGGCTTTCTCTGACCATGCCCCGCTCTTGGTTGAGCTAAAGCGCAGGTGTCAAGAACTCAAACCATTTATGTACTCATCTAAATGGCATAGTGTGGATGCCTTTATGAAAATAATGAGGAACTCGTGGGAGCAAGAGATTGAAGGGAGGGCTTGGGCGGGGCTTGCTGGGCGGTTGAAGCGACTTAAGGGAGACATTGCT
The DNA here is from genome assembly GCA_963277665.1 of Viscum album. Classification (NCBI taxonomy): domain Eukaryota; kingdom Viridiplantae; phylum Streptophyta; class Magnoliopsida; order Santalales; family Viscaceae; genus Viscum; species Viscum album. The sequence continues at coordinate 713,131,135 of OY728162.1, forward strand.
CAATGGATTTCTAATAATCCCACGGAGGATAGTTCTACGATATATATTCAAATGGAAATTGATAACTTGGAGGAGAAACTCCATCGGAGATGGGATGAGGGTACCTTCATTAGGCATTGCGATAAACGTAGCTTCCTTGCTGAGAGATTACTGGAGATTGAAAAAGATTTAAGGAACCGTTCCAGGGTGAAATGGATCAAGGAGGGTGATCGCAATACTTCATTCTTTCATGCGTTCTTGAAAGAGAGGCAGAATATGAAAATCAATATAAAACTTGAGGATGGGTCCTATACATCTGATGTCAATGTAGCAGGTCGGCTAACCTTAGAACACTTTGAGAATCTGTTTGTAGTGGATATCTAACTAAACTGGTTGAGTGGTGTATCAGTGGAGGAGCAGGTGTATTTCATGGGGTCTATATCAAGAAATCTTGTGGCAGAGCACAACAATAATCTCATGGCTATTCCAGGAGGCGATGAGGTTTGGGGAACTGTCCGCAACATGTCTATGGATAGTGCACCAGGTCCAGATGGTTTCCCAGGGAGTTTCTTTGTGGCGGCATGGGATTTTGTGGGGGAAAATGTGATTGAGGACATCCAAGATTTTTTTAGGGGAGGAGATATTAACAAGAGCACGTGTTATTCTAGGGTGGTTCTAGTACCAAAAATCAAAGACCCTTCATCTGTTGAACACTTCAGACCCATTTGCTTATGTAATGTCTCTTACAAGATATTGGCAAGTCTACTGGCTAGAAGATTGAACCAAATCATTCTGAAAGTGATCTCTCAGAAACAACACGAATTTATCAAGGGAAGTGGCATTCAGGGGGAAATTTGTGTTGCCAGAGAGCTGGTTGAAGATATTAATTAAAGGTTGATTGGGTCCAATGTCATCATTAAAGTGGATATAGACAAGGCTTATGACAAAATGAATTGGAGTTTTATTATCCAGGTAATGAGAGGTATGGGATTTACTTAATGGGTGTGTGGCCTATGCTTTCACTATTATTTGTCGCCATGGCTCACCATATCTCTTCTGGGAAAGGGATTCAGTTACTTCAAAAGCGTGCGGGGAGTGAGGCAGGGGGATCCATTGTCCCCTATAATGTTTTTCACTACCCAGGAAGCTCTTTCACAGAATTTTCACAGAGCCTTGGAGGAAAAGAGGATCCTTCCTTATCACTCCAAAATCTCGGATGGAACTCTTTCACATATTATGTTTGCTGATGATCTGTTAATTTTCTTGAATGGTAGGAGGTCTTCCATGATGAATCTTTTGGGGATTATGGAGGTCTATGGTCACTTAAGCGGACAACGTATTAATGGGAGAAAGAGCAGTGCATTCATTTCAGATAAATGCTCCAGAAGAAGAGCTCGAGACATTCAGAATATGTTAGGAATACAGAGGAAGAAATTTCTAATGATCTATCTTGGGGAACCTATTGCTAAGTGGCGGGTTAAAAAATCTTTCTTTGAGGATATCATTAACAGAATATTAGGGAGGATTCTAAGATGGAAGATCATATTTCTCTCCTTCGGAGGTTGAGTTTCATTGATAAATAGTGTGTTTTCCTCAATCCCAATGCATGTAATATCTGTTATTTCCACTCCCAAAGGTACTATATCATTGATGGAGAATGTTATGAACTGTTTTCTATGGGATGCCAATTCCGCAGGTAGGACTCATTGGGCTTCATGGAACCATCTGGCAAAGCCTATTAAAGAGGGAGGAGTGGGTCTCGGGGACATAGCCTTAACAATACAGTCTATGCAGGCCTGATTGGCATGGGATTTTGTTATTGGTGAATCTTTGTGGGCCAAAGTCCTCAAAAATAAATACGGTTAGCATTGGGAGGAGTGGAATAGACTGGAAATCTCCAGTATGGGGAAAACCGTTCTACATCATCTGGAGATTCTTTAGGACCACACATGTTGGGTGGTGGGGAAGGGTGAGATCAACCTTTTGCATGACAACTGGGTCAGTGAGAAACTGTTTTTTCCGTTCTGTCCTGTGGGAGATATGATAGTTAAGGAGGATTCGGGTTTTCCCAGACTTATGGACTCCATTTTAAATGACGAGAAAATTATTCTATTCCTAGAGATTGAATTCAATGAGGAGGAGGATCAGGTTTGTTTTATAGGTTCCGGCTCAGGGTATTTCAACGGGCATGACTACAGAACTATTATCCATCATGGAGGGGATCGGGAGGAGTGTGTTGCTCGTTTATGGTGCAAGGAGGCTTCGACAAAGCTGAATTTCCTGGTATGGAGAGCCCGAAACTCTGCTCTGCCAACAGAGGATAATATTCAGCTGAGAGGGATCCTACTAGCATCGCGCTTCTATTGCTGTTCTAACCCGCAGTCCGAGTCGGTGTTCCATCTTTTTGTCCAGAGTGATTGGGCCAAAAATCTGTGGTCCAGTATGAGCAGCTATGGATTTTTTAATGCTTCCTGCTCTTCCTTACATGAATTTTTTATTTGATGGTTTCAAGGAGCAGGAAACTTTGGAAATGGAATGTAAGAGTGGCAACATCATTGTTCTTTCTATATTCTGGACACTGTGGGAGGCCCAAAATAAGACAATGAGAGAGGTGAGACCACCAGTGGCCTTTCTGTAGGTCAAAATGAAGGGTATCGTGCATGAGCTGGGCACTATGTTGAAAGGTGGAAAATAATCATATGTCATATGCAAGCTGCTTAATCGGACAAATGTGTCGATTAGATCTCAGGGAAGCTGGATAAATGGAGTCCACCGTTAAGCGAGTATAAACTAAATGTGGACGGATATTTTATGAATGGTCAGATGCATGGGGGAGGTCTGTTGTGGGATGAGTATGGATTGGTGTTGTTCACCTTCAGTAGCTTCTATGGGCTGGGGAGTTTGCTAGGTGCAGAGTTAAAGGCGATCCAAATAGGTATTAGGCTTTGTAAGGACCTGTATTTGAGGTGTTTAGAGGTTGAATCTGATTCTGAAACTGTTGTCCGAGCTATTAACGGACAGATTGATCCTCCATGGCACTTAGCGTATGTGGTTCGCAGCTGCTCGGGGGAACTCAAGAGTGGTTTCTCGATACAACATGTGAAAAGGGAAGCAAATTTCACAGCTGATGCTCTTTCGCGTGGAAGTTGTCCGGAAGAATCGCTGATGATGTTCTCTAGTTTGGGCTCCTTACCTTAGAAGTGTAATAATTTTGAGCAGGGGGACACTCTCGGGTTACATCATTTCAGACCCCCGTGAGATTACTTGTATTTGGGTGGAGGAAATCTTATGACATAATAAAAAAAAGACAATTTACAGATAGATGGTTGAATAATAATTTAAGAGAGATAATATTTCTCCCCTTCTATATTGATTTCATGATCCATACATTGCTTCTCCATATATATTTTATCTTTTTTTATCCACATCATAGATGATCTAGCATGCTACTTTGGATTCATAGTATCTTCCACCTTGTTTACATTACCAAGGTGGTGATTTATTGAGTAGTCATAATCATTTTTCATATACATCCATAATTTTTTTGGTATATTAATATATCATTAAATGAAAATATAATTTAATATTTTGTGATCATTTCATATATAACACCATTATCCATAGAGAAAACTCCACTATATATTTAAGCGAATATTTAACATAGCTAAATCCATATCATAAGTTGGTTATCTTTTTTCATGGACCTTCAATTTTGATGAGGAATAATCTATATCCATATCTTTATATAGAAATATGAAACATAGTCCCATAATTAATGCATCACTATAGATTAAAAACCTATATCCAATGTAGTTACTGTAAAAAGATGTTAACTATCTATCACTCTCTATAGTTTATTAAAAAATTCCCTACATTTATTCATCCAAAATATCATGTCTCACTTTTAAGTTAAATTGGTGATTATATTTGATAACCAATATAAGTTCTCCAAAAAATTCCAATAAATTACATCAAAACGAAGAAAACTATGAATCATAGTCAATGTGTTTAGTACATGATAATGTTTTATACTATAAGAATTTGAAGGTTATATTTATATACATTCACTAGAGTTATATGACCCCAGAATGAAATAGTACGGAACCCAAAATCACACTTCATAAATTTTTTGTAAATCTTATCCTTCAATAGGGTCTTTAGTATAATTATAAAATGATCGACATGCCCTTATCATCACATTAAATATATAATAATTTCATTAATAAAGACTACCATAATCTGATCAAGGTAATATCTAATGACATTATCAGTTTGACCCATTAAGATAGAAGAGGAAATAATAATAGCAAATGTAATAATTATAAATTCATAGTATTTAACCTAGTGTGGAAAATTTTCAATGATATATATACCTTATTGACCTTCAATTTTATTATATCCACGACCAAGATCAATCTTGAAAATGTATTGATCTTGTTTCAATTCATCAAACAAGTCCTCAATACCCAGTATAAAATACATTTCATAATAGTGATTTTTTAGGTTCTCTATATTCAATGTAATGTATTAAGAATCTACCTTTGTTATTCAAAAATAGAATTGATTCATCACAAGGTGAAAAAATGAGATGAAATAATCCATTTTCACGACTCTTTCAATGTTTTTTCTATAATTATTTCAACACAATCAGGTCCATTCATTATGTTCTATTTGAAATAGTTTTAGAAACATGTATCAGTTCTATTGAAAACTTAACTTCATAATTTATTTGAATACAACACAACACTTCCTGAAATACTTTAATAAACTCTTCAATAATAGTCATATATTCAATTCCATGTTTCTAAAAAACCATCAATGATAAATGTTAAATTTTAATTGGAATTATGACCCATATTGTCAAAAAAATTTATATGAAGAGTTCATTTTTCACCATAATGTTATGAGATCAAATTTTGGTTTGGAATATAAAAAGTCAAATCCCTATCCTAGGTAATTTTATATGTTTTATATATTGAAACCCAATCCATATGGAATGTAAATTCAAATTCAAATATAGGAACAATGACATGATTTTGTGGAATTAGATTCCCATAAACATCAATTGAAAATGAATCATAGAATTGTGATGCTATCACGGAACCATTTGAGGGATTTAATTCTAACGCAATATAAAATTTTTAGGTAGTATTGTGATAATGTGAGAAAAGTAAATAGATATAAAAACAGTGGGTAACTACATAATCAAATATGAATTTAGTAGTTCTAGAGTGTCTGGTAATCATATTGTTCCAACAATTTTATCATACACCTCAATTGAAATAATGATAACATGTGACTTCCTATTTTTTATAGGATTATGAAGTACTTAAAATTGACCGTCATCATTAACCATCAGACTTGGGAACATGTTATCATAATTCCCATAGTCCTTATATTTAAAACAGTGCAGATTGTTTCATTTATTATATGGATCTTTCTCTCGATTCACATCATTAGATAACTTCTTCTCATTTTGATGAAACTCTATTTCCTAATGACATTTTGTTCAACACCAAAAACAATTACCAACTCCCTTATATAAATTTTCCCCAATGTTTTATTCATCATTTTTCTTGTAAAGGAAATATCATCGTTTCATACACATGTTTTTTTAATTTCCATTGAATTCCATCTTCCTTTTCTTATACAAACAATGATATTGATGGTTAACTCCAACCCTACTCTCTACCTTGATATAACATAGAAGTATTTATTCATATCTACTATATTCACTTTTTTATAACACCATTCTTGAACATATTTTTAATCCAATGAATAATTGATAAATGTTACCATTAGATTGGATGATGACTCCAAAATCATTCCTCATTTGTCTTATAAAATTACCCTCGTAGGTACCAACAGATTCATTATCAATTAATTGAAACTTAAGGAATTACTTACCCATTTTTGAATGAATAATTTGATATAATACCTGTAATTTATCATATTTTCCGTGTATTATTTTTAAATTGTATATTGAATTATTTCGAGACCATAACTTTTGACGATGTGTAGTTCTGAGGCCAGAAGTTCCCAGAATAAATGGTTGAAAATAAATTAAACATTCAAACAGTGCACGTTAGTGATTTTACTGAAGAACTAAAATAACTTTTAAATGGGAGCCCATATCAATAATTTGAGGGCACAACTGGGTTTAGAGTAGCAACATTACCTTAGACAGGGCATAACATGGACCATCGTGCGTCAGCTACAGGAGTTAGTTTTTTTTACTTTTTAATGCAAATAAAATAAAATAATAAATTATTTTATTTAAAATGTTTTCTTTTTTGAGCAGTGAAAAAATCCTCCCCTATAAGTACATGATTATGGAATGTTTGGAGGGGTAGCCACAGAACCCTACAAATTGAGGATTTTTAATTGATGTTTTAGAGGATAACCCGTTGGCAGATGATGGTGACGCGATCGCCCGACCCTTCCCGGATTCGACGAACCTCGCAAAAAAAAAACGTGACCCGATGATATCTCTTCAACCAGATCAGGGGAGGTTTTTGTTATTTTGGTTTATTTCTTCCCCTTTATTTGATTAAATGATGAACGTAGATCAACCCACGAACAGGTAGATATGCGGATCATGCGTTCATGTAGGAGGGTTTTTATTGGGATGATTTTGGGGATTAATCCATGATGCTAAAAATCTGTGTTTCTATTTCTTCTGTTTAAAACCTTCTAACTGGATCAGATTAATGGCATGATAAACAACAGTGATGTGCGTTCTTCTTTTATTATTGGATTTTTCTTCTTCTCTCTCCCTGCTTTCTTCTTGTTCTTCATGGGGGGATGAAAAACGGATCATTGTGCATCTGTTTCGCATCACAACAATCCAAAATTAATGATTCGACATTGCAACAACCTAGAAGAGGTGCGACGGGGATAGAGGCATTCAAATCGACCATGTTCAGTAGAAAACGTTCTTCGACTGTTCTTTGAATGGATGATCGAAATGAGTTTTCAGGGCCGATCGAACTCTTGAAACCTCCCAAAACATCAATGGAATGGCAGGGCGACCTTGTATCTTGAGTATTAATAAGATTGGACAGACAAATAGAGGATCAAAAGAGTCCTGAGGTGCGTGGATGAAGAACGACAGTTCTGGAAATTTTTGAAGAACAAGGAATGTTTTCTCGAAGAACACTCCATGTGGGACAAGCTCAGCAGTGGCTAGGGATCCGCGGCGCACAAAGAGATACACAAAGAATTCTCCAAAGAACACTACATGTGGGTCCTTACATGGGACTCACCATGTATCTTAGATGATACATGGATGTGAGGTGGAGTACAGGGATGTGCACTTCACCATACGACCAAAACAGGCCGGCTGCATGGGTTACCCCGTGCAGTAGTTACATGAGTTGTAACACACATGATGAAGTTGATTACGAGCACATGGTTGTTGTACATGGAGTCCTCCCCAGATAGAGGAACATAGAATTTTACTGACTTACACACAGTGTATATATTCATGTATACGACAAGCCTTGCTACCCGATCCATTGTACACGAGCATTACCCAGGGTCAGAGGACATGGTGTGTGACCTTTCTACACATTGTTTACTTTTCAGTACATGGCTAGATCTTCTTGTCCACCATATCATGTACATGTTTCATTCGGGTTAGTGCTCCTTCTTCTATTTCCCCTAGAGGTCATGTATCATTTCTTTTTTTAGGAGTATGATACCATCATCATTAATTTCTTAGATTGAGTAGTGTGTCCCTTTGAGAGGCCTGAAGTGAGATCCTTTATCCATTCCTGACCCTAGGTAGAGTCAGGTATCAAAGTGTCTATTACCACAGGGTGCTGATCCTCTACCTAGTAGGTGAATCTGAATGATTCACAGCATCCTCCAAGGCCCTGGAAGTTATCCTCATATGGGTATCATGATCTTTCCCCACACAGGAGTGTGTTCTCCCTGAATGAGTTTTATTGTATCTCATGACTTTTCCCGACAGATATTACTTCTCGAACAGATGTCCTCAGAGCTATTAGAATCATGGAGTGAGTTCTCTCAGAGGAGTGCTTCATGGAATTTTCAAACTGAATTCCTAGCGGGGGTATGTGGTTGTGTAACATGCTTATAGATTCCAGGTCTGAGGTTTAAGTATATCTAGATTTTTTTACTCTTACTATATATTCAGTAGACATATATTGTGTAGAGCTGACTATACATTTCAATTGTGTATTTCATTGTGGTTTTTGAGGTCCTCTACTGCATATTGTTATACTCACCTTGGAATTGGATTTTCCTGCATGTCTTGGGTCTTGTGAAGACCAGTATCATTTTGACAGAGTTTAGGGCGGAGCAGGACATGACTGAGATTTCTGAGGTCCCTACAGGCTGAGGTGTTTCTATGGCTACGAGCAGTCATTCCTATACCTATTTGTGTTTACAGGTTGGACCTTGTAGTTTTCAGACTATTGTTTTTGGTGGGCTTGAATTCTGGCCCATTTTACATTTAGTACTCTACTTTCTGTCTTATTCTGTTGGTTTGGATTAGTTGTATGCATTCATTTTATTCATTATTGTTTTTTTAAATTTAAGAATTTGTGGTCTTGGTGATATGTGTGTCGGTGTACAGGTACTTAGACAATTCCTCCCATGTTAGTAATATGCCTACTTGGTGCTAGTCACAAGCCCCTTGCCTAATGGAGGTGTCCATGGGGAGTCACGGAATGGGCCCCATAAGGACGGGTCCTAACAATACATAATGAAAAATAAGATCTTAAACTCATTCCACTGAATATATTCAATTATTTCTTGTTTTCCCCTTTATAAGATTAAACTTCTGTTCTTTTTCACCTTACAAATGATATGTAGTCAGAATAATTTTTCTGCATTCAAAAAAATCTAGAACTATAAATTTATTTTCCCTTGTACCAATCAATTTCTCATAGACTAGTGGACCATTGGAAACTCTTAATGAAGGTAGATATTTCCATATGAAGGACTCAACAGAAAATAGTTCCTTCATATTCTCACAAGAAAGATTAATAAGATTTATATGTTAAGAAGGTTGTGTGATCATATAAATTGAGATTATTCATTCAATCTCCAATAACAATCAGTTTCTCAAGAGGATAGTCATTGTATTTTTCATCACATTCAATATTAACTTGAGTCCTTCAGGTCCCATCCATTATTTAATACCAAAATTGTACTGTGAGAAACAATATTAATATTTGGATAACATATAACCATGAAAAGTGATTTCTAGGATTTGAAAATCATGAAACCATATTTCTATTAAACTCTTGGTTTAAAATATGTCTTTCATGATCATTATAAAAAAATGGAGTTGATTATATACTTTGACATGTCCCTTAGGTTCTCACTAATGTTTTTAAATCCTATTTTTTTGAATGTAAACTAAACCTTTATTTGGTACCAAGAATATAAAACCATACATTAAATATATATCTATTTAAACTTAGTAGATGAATGTTCATTAAATATAAGTGTGATCCCAAAAATAATAATATAGTTATAGTATATTTGGGAACTTGGAAACATAAATTTTTTTTTACGTAAAATATCTACATATTATTCCACATAATTCATCATAGATTGAACCCTTAGTAAACAAATCATATATATTACAACTATAAATAAAATATTGAAAGGAAATATAAAAATCATTATGCTCAGATGTTCAGTAATGATAAATAAGGGAGATATCAATGATCACATAAGAATTACATCAGAATAAGGGTATAAAAATAGAATCTTAAAACTGAAAAAATACACTATATATCGATGATCATAACAATTAGTCATGGAATAAATTTTCAAAGTTCATATGACATGAATTATAAGTAAATCAATATACATGAACCAAGAATGTTTAACATAGCCATAATACTTTGATTTTTGGAATACACTGAATAATATAAAATAATTTCCATAGTAGTAACGACTCATTTTGAAGGAATCATAATGGAATGGGATCACAACCAATACCATCAAATTAGAAATGGTTTACTACAAAGACTATCATAGTGGAAATTCTAATGTACTGAATTGGGTTCACTACCAATTACAGTCCTGTTTACCTCATGAGATTCAATATTTTTTCAATGTACTGGATGCATGTTCTGAGTCTGGATAGTTGTATCACTAGGAGGGGGAGGGCGTGAATCAGTGATACCTTTTCTTATATATTTCTTTCACAATAAATATCATTCGCATCCTTTTAATGATTTCATTCAGTACTGAAAATAAATCAGAAACACATCTATTGGAACAAAAGTATTCATAAGGGTCTCTATTCAACAATAATATCAATGTCTATGGTATTGTATTTAAATGTACCAATAGCACACAATATAGCAGAAAAAAATTATTTTTTTGTGGAGAAGAATGAATAGGATATACCCTTACACTCATGAAGAACTATGTAAAAAATCCAATAGTAAATCTTCTTCTTCTAGCACGAAGGATGTAATAAAATGTTTTGTTAAAAACTTGTTATGGTTCTTCATTATAAATTTTCAAACAAAAAAATTCCCAAAAATTCATCACATTCAAACCTAGAATCTAATATGAACTTATCTAGATTTTTTAAATATAACCCAGTCTGATTCCCAAGTACAATTTTCTCAATACAATAATAATACTCTATTAGAATACGATTGAGATAATTTTGAACCACATTCTTCCTTATTTTGGAAAACAAATTACAATTACCCCAATCTGATTATATAGTGTGATATGATAACCAGCTGAATACGATGATCTAAAAAATATGTTTCAATATTGTCTCTTATCTTTTCTCTTATGTCATGAATGAGTTCATTAAGAGTTGTAATTTGGAAGCCACGTCTTATATCTGGAATTAATTCAATGACTTTAATTCTCTCTACCTTTAATGAATAGTGAAGTGATCAGAAAGTGTAAGGTAGCTTCAATTTTATACTCTCTCCAATTATGGTTGGGATCAGATTCCTGTAATTTTTCCCACTCAAATGAATTAACCAAAACAATTAATTTTTTTTTAATTCTGGGTATATTAATCAATTCTTAAACAAATCACAACTCTTATCATTTCATCTCTAACATTATAAGATCTTCTAAAAACACTATATTTCTTCTGAATTTCATCATAAGAAATCGATCCGAACATCATTTTGCAAATATTATTTCTTCAATACATTTTTCCATACAAATTTTATGAAAGAATAAATAGACCCCATACTGATTCCCAATAAAATTTATTTATTATGATTCTTTATACCAACTGATGAGACAAACACCTTGTTCAAACGTCAAGATCCACCTTTCATGAAATTTTGTATCTCCATCAAGCATTCTTATGTCCAATTCTAATTATGATTACAATTTTTCTCAATACATTGAAGGAAAATGTAAAACCATAAATTCCTCATCATCTCTTCTATTAACCCACTTGAATTATAAACAAATTAATTAAAAATTTAATACATGGTTGAAATCATTATTGATTAATCTATGAATTCCATATTTGAATTGTTCAATAAACTCTTTTATTTTATTTGAATTCATCTACCCCAAAAAATTATTCCTCCAATGATTATGATGGCATACTGATTTGGATGAGTCAGTATAAATAGCTCTACATCAGCAACATCTATCTATCATGAATAATATTACAATGATATTTATGCACGAAAATTTTTGTCTCTAATGAAAATGGTGGTATAAATAATCTGATGGATCGTCATCTGCATCTTCAACTACAAAAAATTACTTCATTCATAAAGTTCTTCATGTATCATGAATTCTTAATGACTTTGAATACATTTGAGATCAACTTTAGAGTTGTCTTCCTTTCATTGTAATTCATTATGACTAACAAATAAACATCTTTCTTTCCTTATTAGCATAAATATGATTTACATGATTATGATTAGACTAAATATTTTTTCCCACACCTTCACCCCTTTCTATTTTCATGTGGGAATCAAATGTTTTATAGAATAGTTGTGATTTATGAGAACACTATGATTAACAGAGAATCCATACATTTATAATAGATCCATAAAGACCCCAAACATCAAGACGATCATATTTTCCTTGATCGAACACAAGGTAGAAATGATGATCCCTTTCCTCCATCAAAAAACATCTGAATTCAATGAAATTAATTAAGTATTGTGTGTCAGAATTCCTAAATATTATGAATTCTTGAATATGATGATTTATTGAATACAAGTATTGAGTATGATCACAAAATTTTACAAAGTAATGTTCTTTTCCTCTTTGGAAGAAAAATTGATCACCAAAAAACTTCTTCCAGATTAAAATAGTGAATCTTATTTCAACCAGCATCTAAATTTTAACTACAACATAATTTGATGGATTGTATTGACTCATCCAGGATTTTTGGATCAGATTGAAAACATTATTTTCTCCTTATTTATATCCACCACAATATTAAAAAGAATTTTTTCTTCAACATAATCAATATACTAATATATTTACATCAAAGGAAACCAAAACACAACTTGGGCCTGATATGGGAGGGGGAAATAGGGCCCACACATCATTGGATATATTTCGAATTGTATTCTTAGTTATAATGTAACCACCGTCATTTCTTATTAATTTATCACTACACTTTATCATAACATGACTATAAAATCGTAATGAAAAATAAATATATGTGTTATAAAAGAACATAAAAAAATTCATCATACAAGAATCGAAGAAAGGAAATAGGTTTCATAAACATTTCATTATATCATAACTCATGGAAGGTGAATATTTTTCATAAATATTTCATTATCTAATCATATTATAGCCTATTTAAAAAAATGGGTTCATAAAAAATTCATCATTGTATTATTGCATAACACATGGAAATGGAACTGATTTTGTGAAAAACATTTCTTTATAAAAATAAATCAACAAGAAAATAAATAATTATGGTAACCATAAGTCATTTCTCATGTAAAAAAATGTAACATTACTATATTTTATCATATATAAAAAATTCCATTACGGATTGTAGAAAATATAATGAGTAAAATATCATTTTCACATTAAAAAATAAATTTTAAAATATAAAAATTTTATAAAAATTTTGGAAACCATTTCCCTTGATTATAACCTTGGAAATTTATAATTGAACCAACAAAATATTTATCATTCATAAAGGTGAGAAATTTTATTGATTCCATATATATTAAAATAAAATATTACATTCCCACATTTATAAAAAAAATTCAAAATTACATTATTTTCTAATATAACAAGAAGAATCATTTAGAAAAATTTAATAATTCATAAAAGTGTAAAAATGAATTTATGAAATCATTGGAAATTATTATTAATTTTATAAAACATTCATAAAAAATGTGAATATTTAAGAGAAAGATTTTTTGTCAGACAAGAGAAATGTAAAAAAATTTATTTAAAACATATTTTTGGTCTCCTGAGTACATAAGAAGAAAATAATTAAAAATAAAGAATATAATTTAATGAATTTTATAGATGATAAAAAAATTAATATGTTCTATTGAGTGGTATGTAATTATTTTTCTTCATCAGATCCATTTCTATAATCAATCTTGATAAATAATGATATCGTGACATAAAACCCTTACCTCGATTTCTCCTAACATAGAATGCAGAAGAAAATTTTATATAATAAATAAAAATATATTATAATTATCTACCAGAGTCATGTTCATACATAAAATACGATAAAATATCCCATTAAATAATTTCAACATAAATGTTTGTAAATAATTTATTATTAATATCTTTATTTCTTGGTGTAAGTTGTTTTAATTAACATGAATATTCCAAATATTTTGTTTTGATACTTGTAAATTTATCATTGATAAATCATATAAAAAATATTAATAATTATATTAATATCATATATATACATTATATACATAATTATATTCATCAATGTATGTTATAGATTGATAAATGAATTATATCGTTCTTGGAAATGGTAGGTAGAATGTTCACATGAATGTAGTTTTCATTTTTCAAAAAATATAATAATAGATAGAAATATATAAATTAAAATTTATATATCATATATGAAATATATATTCATCAAACTCTTCCTTCCTACTATCCCTATAAAATATATATGAAAAAAAGAATCACATCACTACATGAAGGTTGCAGTCCACATATACGCATGAATTCCGTTATCATTTCCCAATAATTCGATGGTAATTAGGTTGATGTGATATTATAACTATAGAAGTTTAATTATTTCATAAATTTCACACATATATATATATAATCCACCATAATGCTCATCTATAAAAGATAGTGATGAAAAAATATTTGTATAAGAACATAGAGATGGTAATATTTAAATATGCACAAGTGATACCTCCACTTCCCATTTGATGGGAATGATTAGTTGATAATGGGGTCTTAATAATAAAAATAAAATTAAAAACATTGATGATAAATTATTTATTATTTAATTTGAAATATGATATATTTATAGGAGTTAATGAAGAGTGGAAAAGTGAGTGATCTAGAAATGTGATTTCCTCTTCTTTTATATAAATCCTTTAGATATCTTATAAATTACTATAGTGGGGGGTTTTTGGGTTGAAAAAAATATATAATGTGTATGTGTAAGTTTATAAGATAACTTCCATGATTTTTTCTACATATAATTCTTAATGAGGGGTAATAATGTAAGGTAGGATGTTCCCTTTTATAATATAGGTGGGTGCACATTTCTAATTTCTCAGAAGATTAAATTATATTAAATTCAATCCAATTGTAAATGATTAAAAATTTAAGGGTATTTAAATATAAGTTATGATTGGGTTTCAATCACATTATCCAATATAATTTAGGCTGGTTTTGGGATTATTTTAAACCATATCATTTTGATTATCCCTTTTTAACCAAATTTAATTCTAACTACAATGACAATGTTTTCAATATTAAATGGTTTTATTTATTAAAAATATTTTCATAATTGGCCAATAAATAGAAAATTTATTCCATTATACACCATACCATATCCAAATTTTCTATTTTCATTATTTTCATGTTTTTATCTAATTTAATAAAATATTGTTTTGATCAAATATTATTATTGAACATTTTGAATCTATTCAATTATTTTCATTTTAAAGATAAAATAATTTGTTATAATTAAAATATAATATTTTAACACAAAAATAATATTTCATAGTTTTATACAATATTTGTGTTACACATTAACACAGTAAAAATATATAACTTCTAATATATTCAATATCATTAGTTTTATTTTTCATTTAATTGAAAAAATAATATTTTGATGTTTTTTACGAATTTATGTTAATTATAAAATACTTAAATACAATAACTAATTTACCAACATTAATATAATTTCATTATGAAATAATTTACTATTAATATTCATTCATAATTAGTTTTTATCCATTTTTGAACTCATAAAGGAAATCTAAAACTAAGAGTGTGACATTTTATATCATTCATTTATTTCAATATTATAGAGGTCATTCCCATGAAGTGCTTATTAAAATAGTATATTTATAGATTAAGGTTATAAGGGTTTAATTTCCATTATAAACTAATACTTATAAAGAGAACATATTGTCTTACTAGTAATTATTAACCAATATTAACCTGATTTACCTTTTATCGATGAGATAATTATTTCCCTAATTAATATTCATATTGTAAAAAAATTTAAAGAGGACTATTTTTAAAATTTATATGTACTAATTATAAATATTTAGTTAGTTTAATTTAATTCAACACCTAAAAATGGTAGTAATTATTATTAATTTTAATGCTAAAAATTGGACCAATACATCAATATTAGTGAAAATTTTATATTTTCATACATAAATAGGAATTTATACTTCTCATATGAATAGAAAATAATATTTGAATATATACAACATTCTGTAATAAAAATAATATATTCATTTTTTTAAAATCAATTAGGTATTGTGGTTAATTTAATTTTTTAATATAGAGATACATTTCGTTCATAAAAAACATTTCCCGAAAATCCATATCTTATATTTTCAAATAATTTTTTAATTAAAATATATTAATAACAAATAAATTCATACTAAAAATCTGTTGACCATTTGTTTTTCATAGATTAATTATTTATATATATATACACCAATATAATATCATAGAGATATTGTACATATAAAATTTTAACAATGATACATAGTTCTTCTAAACAAGTTATTGTGTTTTGTATAATCTGTCAAAGAAAACATATTATTTAATGAGAAATATTTCAAAAAAAAAATATGTGTTACACTTATTTATTACTTAACTGTGTATAGTGCATTTTAATGATAAAAAATATGATTTAGTGGGTTTATATTTCAATAAATCAAATGTTTTTAAACATAAATACCCTCCCAAGTAAAATTATTAATATGATAATTTTGTAGATCCATTAGAAAAGTAAATTAATATTGATTTGTTATAAATTCAAGTAGGATATAAAGATATTCATATCATGATCTAGAATTAAAATTTCCCAATAGTTAATTCTATTATATCATGAATATAACTATATATTTTTATATCAAATAATGAGTCCATTTTCATCACATATATATTAAAAGACCCATTTTAAGCATTTAACTAGAAAGTCATCAATACATTAATATAATAGTCATAATTTATTCCCTTAATATTTATTGATATCTTATTTATTATTCAATGATTATTTTCATAAAATAAGTAATATTCATCCATTTAAGGATGCAATTATTACAATAACTTAAGATTGTCACATTAATCTCAATGGTATGCTTGATTTGTTATTAGATTAAAAATTTCATCGAGCAAATTTACAATAGTATGGTGCTTTAATGATTAATGGTTTTAATGTAGAACAATATTGAATCTATTCATCTAGAAACTCATATTTGTTTACATTGAAATATTTTATAGGATTATTCTAAAAAAGTTTACATTTTAAAAGTATATTCTTCAATTTCCATTCGATATTCACCATAAAAAATTATTCAAATAATTCCACTATAATGGTAAATATCATAAAATAATTTATATTTTATTTCATAAATGGTATGTGTCATTTTATTAATGGACATTCAAACAACCCCATCATGTATTTGACTGAAAATATTCTTTTTTTATATTTATTATCAACCATTTCATTGTTATATTTTTTGTTTAGAATTAAATAATTATATATAAAAAATTGATGAATCCATTATTTGGATCCTAGTCATTCCATCATTATAAATATGATTTCATTAAAACCAGACTGAATTAAATATACATTATCGTGTAAAATTAAATATTAATAATCTTTTCCCAGAATTATTATTCAAAATTTAATTAACAGAACATTATCCACGAAGTTTTATGGAGTGTTTTATTATTCTTTTCAACAATCCCATTCTAATATGTTTTTATAAGAAAAATAATATTGTATCTTATTTAATTTATATTATTTTTTTTCAATAATAAGAATATTCAAAATGACCAATATGATCACTCATGATACTAATTATAATAATTTTTTTTTCATTTGAATCTAATTATATTTATAAAACAATAAGTTTATTCTAATTTATTAAAGGAAATAAAACTATATTGTAATATGTATATCCATAAATAGCAACATAGAAAATTGGTTGTCCTGTAATATCAATAGAGTATAAAGATCTACAATTCTCTATTTGAACTAACTATAGAGGTTCAATTTTTAATTCATCATCTAAAAATTTAATTATAACTCTTTTTATATATTATTATGGTAGTTTTCAAAAAAAAATTTGAATTGCAATATAATATTTTGGTATATACATTCTATGGAAATATATAAGAAAACTAGGGTCATTAGATATTACATTCCTAGACATCACTTTCAATGAAAATTATTTTTATCAACATAACTTATGAAATTAATTTTCCAAATGTTCATTTACTCAATATTTGTGGTTTAAAAATTATAATGTTGATATTAATATTATTTCATATCTCTATGAAAATTAGTTATGGTATTATTTTATTAAAAAATCGTTGAGTATCTCATGTCACATTATTGAATCATATAAATGAAATTTTTATACTAGAAAAATATTTAATGAATTGGAGAAATTACATAGTTATTGAGAATGGAAACATCACCTAGTCCATCTATCTATAGTTTAATGTTGAATTTGAAAATAATATTTCCTCCAATTACTTTCTTCATTTTCCAAAGGGTGGAATTTTCACAAATCATGATTTCATATAATAAAACTATAATTATTGTATATACTCATATAACTTTTACAAAGCATGACATCCCATAGAATATATATATATATATATATAAATTTTTATAATAAAAATTTTATGGTTATGTAATTATTAGCTACTAAAAGAGGAAGAAAAAATTATTGTTTAACATTATAATATTTTTGAGAATCTAAATCCGTAGATATAAATTCAATTATCATTCAAAAGGTTTTTTAATTTTTTAGAATAAAACATTTATCAAAATATCATCCTATTTTTTGGAAACACATAAATGGGTATCAAAGAAAGTTCCACGGTCTTACCAAATTTTTATATAATATATATATTTTTATAATTTTAACATAGAAGATAAACCTTATCAAAGTGTGATTTTGGCATATAGATATTTTTATTTAGTATGATTGGAAAATATTATATAAATGGTAGGATGGGATAATACAGCAACTCATATTTTCCATGTTATATTTTTTGGAAAATTATTGGGAAAAATTACTAGACCAGGCACTGATATGGCATGTGATTACAAGTCTTGGAGAACCCAAAATGATCCTTCAAAAAAGATAATGTTTTTGAATAGTGTTCATGAGCTGTTTTCATAAAAAAGTGAAATAACAATTAAATGGGTGTCTAGATGAAAAATATGAGGGAACAATTGAATTCATAGTTGTTGGTATATCCTGTGGGCGACTTAATTTATTCGACGCAAGTCTCTAGTTAGAAAACCCAAAAATGGCATAGCCATAAATAAAATTAATAAATAAAATTTTATTATTTTTCATGTCCATATAACTCATGGACGGTGACTCATGTTGAAAATACGACACTACCACTGTGCTCATGAGGGCAGTCTTTCCTTAAGAAGAGCCTACATTGGATATAACATGCTAAATGTGGAATGATATTTTTGGGACATAATTTTAACTAAAATAATCAAATATATATTTTTCAAATCTTTATAACTCATGAACGGTAACTCGGATTGGAAAATCCGATAGTACCATTTAGCTCGTGAGGGTGTGCATTCCTAAGATGGTGCCAAATCTAAACCTGCATTAGTCGAGGGTAAAAGAAAATTTCTGAAATATTAAAGGAGGATAAAATAATCTTAAAGAAGTTACATTTATTTCCTTTTAACGTTTCACACCATGGCGACGCAGCGGGAAACAACCTGTTCTCCTTTCATAAATAAATTAGCGTATTGACTCTATTTCAAAATGAAATGGTAACACCGAAATACATAATCTCGTTAATGTGTTTCCTCTGTTAATCAGGTACATGGTCCATCATAATATTTCTTACTATTGTATAATTCCTTGTGAGTTTCCCTAGGGCTAGTAGGAGGAGTCTCTCTCACTATCAATGATGGATCAAACGTTGGGATTCAATCAAGAGTCAAAGAATTGATGAAAACCTTGGAATAAGGATTATCATGGGGATACAACTTCAATCATCATCTACAAGAAATCCTACTTGAGGTAGGGGTTATTATTTTGATTTTTCTTTTTTCGAATTCTTAATTTCTAAGTGATAAATGTGAATCAACACAGTAATAGGTTGACCAATGAAATGATTATTCTTGCATGATGTTATGACTGAGGGATGATTATGTGGGAAATGATTTTTTTGGTTTTTTTCCTTTAGCTAGATCCTTCCAACGGATTAGTTTGAGGACGGAACAAACAAATAGCCATGGTTACATCGTTGGGTTGTTTATTTTTGTGCTTCTCTCCCTCACAATATTTATGTTCTTTGTGTAATATTAAGTAGTCGATAATTGCACAACTATTTCATGGAACATCTATTCTAAATACAGGATTGATGATAGACATGGAACGACAGAGGTGTGACGACGATTGTGATTACCAGATCTAGGATGTGCAGGAGATATCTCATGATAATGACTTGAAACTAGAAAGGGATTATGGAATGGTTTTGAATACCTGACGATTAAGAGAGTGACCCGAAGACTCCAAAATGTATTCTGGATCGAAGAACAAACCACTAATGGGTGCCTGGTGGCCCGAAGAAGGGCCTACCAGCACAATAGTTGCAGTAGTCATGTCTACACGGCTGTCCATATGGAGGAGCTTGTGAGTTCGAGCCATGAAACGGTTATATGGACCCACGAATCATGTTTCTGGTGGGATCTATGGCATGCTAAGTCGACCACATGAAATAGAGTGGAAGCTGAAGAATATTGCATCCGAGTGGGCCAAGCAGGATCATATGGGCCTGCCCCGGGTGGGGTCCAGTGCCTAGGTTTGGGCCAGCGTAGTGGGACGAGTCGGTGCAGTGGGTCTAGTCAATCCTAGTGGGTACAGGATGGAAAAAATGGGTTGGGTAAACTAGGAGGGTCTTGAATGACCCGGAGGATAGGGAAGAACTAGGGATGGGTAGGGCCAGTCCGACTGAGATGGACAAGACTCAGTCCCAACCAACCCCTTTTTACTAAAATTCCCAAATAGTCAAAATTGTACATCTGATTGATGATCCTTTTGCGGTGTTGGGACCCTCATGACGAGATGTCCCTTTTGTGATACTTAATGTTATTTTTTTGTTGATTTTTATAGTTGAAAAAATGTTTTGAGTAGAATTCCCTCCTGGTATATGAACACCTGAGAAGGAATCCGTGGGTTTCGTAAAGTTGGGACTCCTTACAACATGGAAGTTGGTTTGTTTCTTTTGTGTATCTTCCTCCCAGGGCGTAACTACCCATAGTGACTGGGATGTAGTTTCTCGAATATTTTTCTGATGGAAGGGTAGGTACTCCCCTATTGGACCCGGGAGCAGGTCCTCTATCCATGGTGTCGGTACTCCCAAATAAGACTAGGGCACATGTCTTCCATATCTAATGTAAATAGAGTTGGAACTCACCTAATGAATAGGGAGCTATACCTCTATGATAGGAGTTGTTACTACCCTATTGTTTAAGGTGTGGGTCCTCCACACATGAGCTGATAGAGGTAATACTCCCCTGTCGTACCAGGGCACGAGTCCTCTAGTCACAGAGTAGTAATCCCCTACTGGGTAAGATGTGGGTCCTCAACTTACAATTTCATACTCACAATTTGAATCTAGGTGCGGGTCCATCATGAGTCATACTCCCATGTGGTATAAATGTGGGGGTCCTCATATACGGAGTTTCACTCCCTTGTCCCATGTAATGGTGGGGAGTGGGTCCTCCATTGAAGTTAGAGCTCACTCTCTTATTGGAAACAGTTATATAGAGCATGCCCAACCAATTGATCAGAACGTTACCCAGATAGGATATCGTACTCCCTCGACAGACTGAGGTGTGGCACAATCCATATAAGAGTGAAAGTGGTCTCACAATATGGTTAGGATCAAGGTGACCTCATCTATGTACAATGGTGAGGTTGGGATTCACCTCTTTAGTTTCCATAGTCTTGCGTTGGGCGCAAGACCATTATGAATGAACCTACAATGCTAGGCACTAGTGTTAGACCTAGTTTGATATTCCTGATAGAGCATGTGCTCTCAGACATACAATTATAAGTGGTAGATTTGTTCTTGATGGAGTGTACCCCATTGACAGGTACCATCATGGATGTCCGAACTTGTAAACCATGTTTCTATTATATTAATGTGTTACCTTTTTAACCTACAGTGAGAATCATGTTGCTGGTTATAAAGTTGGAACATCATGATTTAAAGTGTCTGAAATGAGTATATCAGGATGTTCCTAGTATATGTATGTGCATGTACCTGTGTGGAGCTGACTGTGAGTTTCATTTTGGTTTTTCCCTTCTGTATAACCATAGTGGTTTTGAGGTGTCCTACTGAGTATTGTTTTAATCAACCCTACATTGGATTTTCCTGCATGTTTTATGACTTGTTCCAATGTTCAATGCTTTGATCGAGTCCTATGAAGGCTAGGACTAGGCTTTACTCATTGAGATAATACAGAAGTGGACTACTCATACGACTTCAAGAAGTTACCCTTCACCTATCCTTCAGGTAGGGTTCTCGGTGGTTGAGCTTCAGGGACATGTGGGTTTACATGTGTTCTCTCTTTATTTTCGTGGGATTCTAGACTAGACCTATTTTCCACCTTTTACTTTACTTTCTATCTCACACTATTTGGGTTTTATATTGTGGTCTGTATACATAGATTCCTTTTTATTTTACTTCCCATCATCTTTGGTTTTGAGTTGTGTGCGTGTGTGCAAGTACATAGGCAAATGCCACCCATTTTTAGGATATGCGTACTCGGTGATTGTCCTCGGCCCTTAGCCTATAATATATGGGTTGATGTAGTCATTACATGAGCCCTGAGGGACGAGTCATGAAATATAATAAATCAGTAATAATAATAAATATATTTTCAACATCCAATGTTATATTTTCTTTGTTGGTTATATTTATTTTTACAATAAATGTATGTATACTCCTGCAAATCACTTTTTTTGGATTTTTAAAAAGCCGGTTTAAGGGGTATCCGGTTCACGAAGACCGCGAATTCAAATTTCAAAAACTAAACATCATCATCACCCTTCAACTCGATTCACGTGCTTGCCTCGAAGCGGACGCCCATCGCATCGGCGTCAGATCCATCTGCATCCCATCATCACAACGCCGGAAAGCCAAACGCCGTCGTCACACCGGGGACCGGAGCACCGGTGAGATTCACCGACTCCCGTCGTCGTCCAGCGACCGTCGTCCTCTTCACCGGCAACCACCGCTGCCTCCCATCATTATGGTTTAATTATGTAATGAACATGAATATGGGTATTTATTGTTATTATGGATTGAGAATTTATAATAATTTATATTAATAATTTCCAATTGTATATTGGGGTGGACATTAATAAGTTTGAGATATCACAATTATCGTCATTGTTCATCTATAATTTATTGGAATAATATAGACATATAAATCCTTGTATATGTGTCTTTGAAATATTTATATCTCTTTCTATTTTTTAGAATCTAGAAGCACATTTTATTTTCATCATATAAGGACAATAGTTTTTCATCTGATTCCACATGTTTAGTAAAAAATATACATTGTTATAATTGCTTCTATTATCTTTTATTACAATTATTTTAAACCATTGATTCTATTCCATGAGTAACCTGAACCTTATTTTCCAAACATATTACCCATTATCTTATTAATATATGACAATCCATAATTTCATAGTAGAATATTTTATTTAACGTAATGATTTATTTTATTGCAGTCTGTACTATGAAAATAACTATATATATATAGGTTTTCCATCATATGAGTATTTCAATCAAAATATATTTTCTCTTACCAATATTTATTAGTTAAAAATATTTCATATAATTCATAAATATTTTGAAAATATGTTTTATATTTATTTTGGTTTATTAATATCCATATATAAAATAGAAATTAAAAAATTTTATCCATATTTGAGAATAATAATAATAATAATTATTATAAATCATCATATTAAAATTCATATATAATAGTTATTAATAATTAATATCATATTGGATTGATAATATTTTTTGTTTCCTAAAAATACTTGTTTTTTATAAACATCATATATTTGATTATATATTTTTTTACTCAAAATAAATATCATATAAAAAATATTTATAGAAATATTTATCAGAATAAATTAGTTTAATAGTGGATCAATTGATGATACAAGGAATATATGTATTTTCTACATCGATATTTTATTATCAATAAATATTTTTAATGGATAATTTTTTATAATTTTTTTTACTTTTTTTTTCAATTGTTTTGATGAATCATAATTCAATGATTCTGAACCTACTTATGCGATGTTTAAAAATAAATTGGTTTTGGAAGAATGAATATATAAGACATATTTGAAATAATGAATTTAAATCAATGATGCGTGTGATATTCTCAATAAGAAATAAAAGTTTATGTGTCATAGGTTCATGATAATCATTGGGTATATGCGATATATAAATTAATTTGATTCATTTGTCTATAAGTTGGATATTTTAAATGTGTGTTTGAGATATATATTAAACTAGTTATATAACTACTGTGGATTTTGAGTTTATGTAATCTAAGAGTAAAATGAATTCATTATAAATCATGAAACTACATATTAAGTGACCATGAAATGTATGAGTTTTATTATTTAAATTTTAATAAATAATACATATGTTTCAAACTGAATTCATATCAGAATTTTATGGTGAAAATCACGTTAAATTTTATGATAATTATAACATTAATGGGAGTCTATATGAAATGAAAAATTCCTATAACATGTACAAACTAGATGTTAGATCTTGGGAATATTTTGAATAAAAAAATCTCTTTCAGTATTATAGATATTTTACATTCAATTTCATGGTGAAATATGAAATATAAAATAATATCAATTTTGAGGATAATGTTAGGAGTATTTATTTCATAAATATATATTTATTATTCAAATATAGAAAAATTAATATAGAGAAAAAATCAGTGGTGATCATGATTTTTCAATGTATTAATAATTTTAGAATATGATGTATGAAAAATAAAATTTTTCCCATGTTAATAAAAAAATATCCTCCCAAACTAGGTTCCACCCATTAGTGGGATGAGAGGGTTCCTTACATGAACTCAAGGGTACCATCCAATACTCCAAAGGCTGAAAATAATAAATGAGGATCAAATATCGATCATTGGGAGACTATACCCTCTTTATCAGAGTATCCCAATAACTGAAAAAAATATGAATAACCATATGATATAACCAATTGCCACACCATACTAGTATTTCACAATGAAAAAAATATGGATTACAATATCGAAAAATAATTTTAGATATGTCTAGTCAAATATATATCAAATTTTAAATGAAATATAAAAAATAATACATAAAAACTCCCAAGAAGGTCCTAATAACATTCATAGTACCCTCATCAATTATCCTTTTAATATAAGTAATCTAACATAGGGATCATTTCCTTATATTTCCCTTCAAACGTTATGTCTATTTAGGTACAAATCAGGAATCTTGAGTAGGGTGTTAGTAAAAAATAGTAGGCCACCGTCAATATTATCTAGAATAATATCCATTAAAAAATAATGTATGTAGTTGTATAAAGAATTATGTGTGAGAAATATAGTAAATAGTTTAAATATATTAGATTATTATTTATTTAACCACATAATCCCATGGGTTTCTGAGCACACCCGAATCCTTATTACCTTATTCTTACCATGCTAGAGTCTAAAGTTTATCCCATATTAAATTCATAATTTATTATAAAAAAATGATCTTCCAATATCTGTATTATTTCAATTCATACTACTTATAATTGCTACCATGGTCCAATGAAAACTTTTTGAGCATTAAATTCCACATCTATTACCATTTGGGCTTTTTAAGTAGTAGTTTGTGTCAGACACTCATTTTTACTGTGAGATTTTGATTCATCAGTCCATGTTCCACACAAATTTATCAATTTGTCAATATGGTCTTTGGAAGATATAGTCCCATTCCCAAACACATTTATAAATCAATCACATATGTGGGATATTAAATAAGCTTGTCATGTCCCATACTCATTATTCAATTAAACGTATATCAAATTTACCACACTTATCTCACTTAATCATCATTGAACCACTCATCAACATTTCACATCGTTTTTTACTGTTACAATTCATCACAACATATTAAGAATCAATCCATTAATCATATGAAATAATATTATAAATTCACCATTAAACAATTTATTAATATTAAATTCACATACCCCTTTAACCCATTAAGGTCAATTCAACAACATCACAAGTTAATCATTCAATTATTTCATCATCACATTAATTAATCAATTACACAACCCCAATTTCTCATTAATTCCATTATCATCACAATCCATTAATTAATTGAATTCTAACAATTTCATAATCACTACAATTTAAATTAATTAAATCACCAATTACATAATCAAATTCAACCCTTTTTAACTTTCCTAAACATAAACCAATTCATAATCGCATGGAAATTACATTAAATCAATTCCATGATTGCATAAATTATTTAATCCATTAATTTAAGCATTTCAGGATTCAATTTCCAATCATTCCAATTGAAATTTCATAGCATATACACTCAATTGGTTTTTCAAACTACGGGAATTTCATTTTTACCACCTACATGATGATTGACGACGAATGTGTGCCAATGAAAATCCCCAATTTTAAGTGGAAACACTATGATCATAATGAATAAGTAGATATTGATATGAAAACTAGATCTATAATCAAATTAATCATGATCCAAAACCTAGATCTAGATCTATAACAAACCTTGTAAAAAAACCCTTTGATGGATGAGATAACGATTGAGGAGGTATTGGAATCTTTTTAAGATTAGAATATCATACTAGGAGAGGTGCATATCATTAAAACATATTTCATATAATCAACAACGGAGGCAGGAATTCTATTGAATCTATCTGTGAACTTCTATTAAATGATAGAAAAGATTCTTAGGGTGGATCTGGGGTTTTGGTTTATATGACGTCAGTTAGGTAATTTTTTTAATAAATTTTGAGAGATAAAAATATTTTTTCATATATTCTTTATTATGTGCATAATTTCCCCTAACTAATTTCCCGATCATACACCTCCTCAAATGGGCCACACCATTTCTACTATGATGTTTCATGGTTTGATAGACCATGAACCAAATGTGCAATCCATCTATGTCCAAGGATCCACGGTATTATAGGGCAGGGCACATAGATTGTGAAAACTATGCCATACCAAAAAACCCTTAAAAAATATCCAAATTTCAACCAAATGCACCCATGATAAACCCTGACTAGATATACTAAAAATAGAAGTGGAGTACCTAAATAATCGTGAGTCATCCCGATGATTTTTTTGGATCTTACAATCACCCCACCTTATTACTGCTCATCATCGAGATGTAGTCCCATGGATCTCTTGGATTCTAAGTTAAAAAGATCTAGCCACTAATTCCATATATATTATTCTATAACTCTCTCATGTTTCCTCTTGAAAACAACAATTTTTATATAATTCATGAATTATTTTCAGAGACTTTAACTATAATAATTTATCAAAGCGATCCAACACACATATCAGGTGATCCTCAAAATATGTATTGATGTTAATCATAGTATTATCCATATAGATCAAATGAGAAAGGTTGAGGTGATACTGAAGAACTTGTGAAACATGAAAATTTTCATGCATATCATGATACCTCTATGGAATGTCCAATCAATAATCCACATTCCCAATTGTCAGCTCAACCTCAAATAGTCCTAAAAAACCTAAGATCCAACTTGAACTGTCTCATTATACTATTGTTACCCAAATGTGGAGACACTTGAAGTAATACACAATCTCCCTATGAACAATCTATGGATCTTCATTTTTTATCAGTATATGGATTCTATCTACTATAAGACATGTATATATTATTCCAAATTTTATAAACCTTCTCTAATATCTCCTACATGAAAATTTTTACCATAAAATATAACTCACCATCCTCCATCTAGAAAAGAGGTGATCTCAATGACCTATAATAAATTTCCTTGTATGGTTCCATCTAAATAGATGGATACTAACTTTTTTTATAGGTGAAATGTAAAAAATCAATTGGATTCTCCCACGATCACATAAATTATAAGACACATGTATAAATCATATCATCATTGAACTTTATATTACATTTTAATTTTCCATCAGTATGTGGGTGTAAAGAAATACTCAAAAAAACCATCAAACCAGAACATACCACAAGCCCTGTAAGAAGAGGGAAATAAAAAATGAGTCACTATCTAAAATAATACTCTATATAATCCCATGTAGATTATCTATCTCCCAAACATAAAATTTTCCCAACTGATCCACTAAAAAGGTCTCTTGTATATGAAAGAAATGCACTACTTCTTTCAAATGGTCCATAATCACTGAAATATCATCATTCTTCTGAGGGATTCTCATGAGAACCACCACTATGTCAATGTTATCTTCATTCCACTTCCTTTCTAAAATGGATAATGGCTATAATAAACGACCAGTTTGTTGATACTCTTCTTTCACTTGTTGATAGGTGTAGTATCATTTCATGAAAACTATTATCTCGTATTTTATCCTCGGCCACCGAAACATTCATTGTAGTTCAACAAACATTTTGGTCACACATGGAATCACCACCCATTTTGAAGAATGTAATTCATCCATCAACTTCTCTAGGATGCTCGTAGGCACAATAACCCGATTCTAGACATAAATTTTATCTTCCTCATCGATGGTATCATCGAATGGTGTCACCCCGCCTTCAGGTATTTCCCTTGGGGACAATCCTTGTGAATCATCATACTTCCTGTTTCTAATTTGGAAAAAATTATATACTCTACTTAAAGAAATATGAGAGTCATGTTACCATAAACCTCCTAAACCAAAACATGCATCTTATGAATTAATGTTATTATCTTTCAATCATTACCAAGCTCTTGAACATCCTATGTTTGAGTTATCGAAATTAGATAATGAAAAAATCTATTTCTATTTCCAGGAATATATGAAAGCTCAAAATGAAATTACTACATATACTCAACCTACCTTCCCAATATATGTGTCAAATATAATTGGTAATAGATTTACCTTATTCTACAGTGATCAGTATCCATAGTGATCATTTCTACCAAAAGATAATGCATCCATGAAATCATAGTATAAGCCAATATAGAAAACTAGAGGTAATGTGTATGGTGATATCATTCACGTGTGATCTACTTCTGTGACCCATATTCTACAATTCAATCTCCATGCATCAACATAGATCCTATCCCTATCCCAAAACATCCCAAAACACTGTATACTCCCCTCCAGGATCGGGTATGATCAAGATCAATACTAATATCATATTATTATTCAAAACATGGAAGGGTTTCTCACATGATCCAGGATAGTCATACCTAACCCCCTAATTAGTCATGCCTAAAACTTGATCTGCTAAGTTTTTAAAGTCTTGGACAAACCTCTGATAGAAACCAGCTAATCCCATCAGACTACACATATCAATAACATTTCTGGTTTTCACCCAAGAAACCACAACCTAAAACCTCTTTGGTTTCACTAAGACTCATTCATATAAGATGATTTTACACATGAAGTGTACACAGTCAATCCAAAAATAAACAATTATATAGCTTTACCTGTAGATGATACTCTCTCAGTGTACTCAGGATTGTGTTAAGATTCTAGGATCGATGTTCAAAAGTCTTGGTGGACACAAAGATGTCGTCCCTAAATACTACAACAAATTGATCCAGGTCCGGGTGGAAGATTGTGTTTATCATGGAAATAAATTCTCTTGGTATGTTTTTCAAACCAAACGACATCACGATGAACTCATATTGTACATAGATTCTTATAAAAGGAGTCCTCAATATATCTGATGGTTGGAATCTAAAATGACGATACCCTAATCTAAATTCAGTCTTGGAAAATACAGAACCTCCCCTTAATGAGTAAAAAAGATCATTGGTACAAAAAAATGGATATCGGTTCCTCATATTTGTTTGGTTCAACATCCTATAATCAATAAACAAACAAAACATAAAATTAGAATTTTTTTAAAAAATGATTGGAGAACCCCAAGGTGACTTACTCAGAGGGATTTACCTTTTATCCTCTAACTCATCCAGTTGATCCTTGAGCTCTTAAATATTTGTTTGTTCCATTCTGAATGGTGGAATAGAAACTAGCTTATACCCTAGTATTAGTTGAATCATAAATTCCACATCTTTTTTAGGAAAAATCTCTGAGATGTCTTAGGAATAACACCCTACAAACTATCCAATATTTAGGTAAGGACAACATTCTTTACACATCCTTCATCGAAAAACATCCTTTAACTTTGGGTGGTGAGCTCCCCATGTTACTGATGAATTGGCTCTAGTTGGCCTGTATGGATATCCCACTCACCATGAAGGATATATTCATCACCCTCTTAAGTCATTATTTTCACTCTCATGAAGTAACATTCTATGTGACACCAATATTATATTAACTTGTACATACTGATAATTAAGGTGAATCATGAATTATAATGTATGTAATAATCCCAACTAAAATGGAACTATATAACCTCAAGAGAACACCTCTTGCACTGACAGATGTCTCTAGACCATCCTCTACAAGGTGTAACAATCATCATAAACCAACTAATGAAATCCACATTCGAGATCAAACCATTCAAAAGTTGGGTATATATATAATCATGAGAGGCACTAGTATCAAATAAGGCACTAGATAAGGTAGAATCTACAGTGATAATACCTATAACTATTAATGATAAAGGCTTGCTATCCATCATTGTTGTCTAAATGGGAGAAAACTGTCATTTCTCATTCCATTTGATGTAGTCTGAGTCCCCTAAGATGCACCACTCAACAAATACAAGTGCCCTTTACTATACATACCTCATACATTTCCTTTACTACCCTATCCAGTTAAAATCATGCTGCTAGTACGACATGGGGTAAAAGATCTCCTTCCCGCACTCAGATTCTGCTTATTTTCTCTATCATTACCCTTCTATTGTGGGTTTCTATAGAACCATCATAGATTACCAATCTATCCACAAGAATTTAATTCCACATCTATTTTGGGAAAATTTCTACAAAAATGACCCTACGTACTGCACTTGTATTAGGATAGTCAGGGAGTGTCCTACTTGACATACTCTTTCCCCTATCCACTCATCTTCTTATCTCCCTAGCCAACATTATCATATATACACTTCCTACTATCATAAAATTTACCTCTACGTTGTCTAGTCTAAATCACTTATCCAACACTAGAGTCCTTCATAAGGTTCCCCTCAAAAAATGATAATTTGATTCACTATTTCTAAAAACCTTTTCATTTTGAATATAATCCCCTTGGACTTAATTTAGAATTTAATCC
This sequence comes from Viscum album, assembly GCA_963277665.1. Taxonomy (NCBI): domain Eukaryota; kingdom Viridiplantae; phylum Streptophyta; class Magnoliopsida; order Santalales; family Viscaceae; genus Viscum; species Viscum album. The sequence continues at coordinate 713,162,294 of OY728162.1, forward strand.
CATCATAAAACCATATCACATTAGACACATAACATCCTACTTTTTTAAAAATAACATTTCATGTCTATAAAGTGTCTTGTATAGCATATTACATACATATTCTTCTGAGTCAACTCATAAAATCATCTACTCCCTCATGTCTGAGTGTCTGTATGTAAAAGGGCCCTAATAAGTTCTTCACATAGTACACCCACTCAAGACTCTCATGTTCTCCATCCCAAGTATAGATTACCCTCTAACATTTTATCTTCCAATATAACATTTACACTATCAATTTTACTCTCTTATTTTCCTCATTATCTATGTGGTCAAGTGTTATCAAGATAGATTTTATCCATATCTTAAATACCTCAATTCCACCCAATCTGGTAGACGTTTGATGGAGCTGTAACTAAAGCTCCCATGTATGATCTTTCATGGTTTTAATAAGACACACTGGATATATCTCCATCAACAATATGAAGTGAGAAATGTTCTATCAGAAATGATTTCTAAATATTTCACCCAGCACTATCGGTGCCTTAGGTTCTATAATTTGTGGATTATTTCTATCCATAACATCAAATCATTCTATCATAAAGATTCATCATGGATTCATATCTCAAAATTTTAAAACACATGCCTTTTGACTCATTCACAACATTATGAAAATTACAGGGATTCATAATAACACAAAATAATTATTTCCCCAAGACCCCTCCACATGCTCAAACCAAGGAACTATAACAACCCTTAACTATCATGCATCTAGTTAATGATTAAAAAATGGAAGACACGTTTTCATTATTCATGTTTCTCATTAGTCACTGATTTTACACATGTTTTTTTCATCATTTTAAAATTCTCAATTTAATATTAGGAACCATTTTCATGTAAACATAAAAACAAGAATGAAATGAAAATTCGCATATACAACTCATAGAAAAACATTATTTTCACCATTTGTGCCTAAAATTATTCATGTCATACAAATTCCTGAGTTCCTAAAAGGATTCATGCATCATCAACTCTAATGCCATATTAGGCCATAAGTCAAATATTAGAAAATAACAAAAAAATCAACATCACAAAACAAATCCATCCCTCATGGTGAAATATCATTAAACTATAACATCACACATCGATAACAAAAATACCACTCTGCATACTTGGATTTTATCCTCATATGTGGGTTAGCTAATCCCTTGAACAAGATCTTAACAAAAGAATAACACATCCCAATCTCCTATATACTTTTCTCAAATTCTAATAAAAATGAAAAGAAAATAAATCAAAATTTTATATCCCGTTATAACATACCGATCTTGTATCACACTCTGGTGCCTTGATATGGTAGGTGACATGGCCACAAGCATGCCTCCTTGAATTCCAAAGGCTGCTACTAGTAGTGACTGTCAAATATCGATCATTGGGAGATTTTATCTTCTTTATCAATGTTGCAAAACAGATAAAATTAATTAAAATAACTAGCTTCTATAACCAATAACTACAAAAAACTAATATCGCCTGAACTCCAAAACAAGAAATGTAACATCCAAAAATAATAGAAGATACTTCATTACAAATAAATTTCATTTTTCAAATGAAAAAATAAAATTAATGACTCTCACAACTCCCAATAGGGTCTCAATAAAAATCCATTATACCTCATCTACAATCCTTCCAATATAATCCATTAATCATACGGCCCTTCCCTTATAATATCTTGAAAACATGAAGTATATTCTGGTATCGATCATCCATATTGAGTAGCATGTGAGAGAAAATCAGTAGTCCACCAACAAAGACATATAAAGAATTTTCCAATCAATATAATTGTCTGAATTTCCATAAAGAATAATGTATAAGAAATAAATTAAATGTTTTACATATATTCAATTATTCCATATATATTCACATAAAATAATGGGTTACTGAGGACACCAGATCCCCCAATATCTACTTCAATCCTTTTAGATTGTAATCCATATCAAATATTCAATTAAAAATATATTTTTAAACATGTGAATTCATTATCCATTTCTTATTTTGTCTAATTGGAAAAATTTTAAAACACAAACATTTTTGGCCTAGAATGCCATAGGTGGGACTCTGTGGCCTTTTAATATTTTATTTGTTGTCCCACACTCAATATCACATGTATCAAACATGTGGTGTGTTGATGATGCATACCATGTATAGCAATCATTATCCCTATGGAATATTATGGTAGTATTCCATGTCAACCACAATGTTTTAAAATTATCATGGTGAGATTTCATAGTAGTAGTCCTTTTTTCATGCATGTTTATGAATAAATTACCCAATTTAAATTTTAAAGCTATATTATGTGTCCAACACTCTTATATCAATTAACACATATATAACATATATCAATTTTTTCCATTTAATCATCAGGAAAAAATTCATCGACATCTAACATCATGATATACCATTACAATTTGTCACAACATATCACGATTCAATACTTTAATCACATGAAATAATTTAAAAAATTCACCATTAAACCATTTTTTAATGTTTAATTCATATAAACCATTAAACCATTATGTTCAAGTAAATAATATCATAAGTCTCATTTCCAATTAATTAACGATCCAAATAATATACTAATTACACATCCTCAATTTCCCATCAATTCCAAAATCATCATATACAATTAATTAATTCAAAATTATTTATTCTAATTCCACCAATTTCATAATAAAATCAATTTCCATTAATCAATTTTCCAATTAATTAATCAAATTTTACCAATTCCAATTTACATTAATCTAATCCAATTCATAACCACATGGAAATTAAAACAAATCAATTCCATGATTCCATAAATTAATTAATAAATTAATATTATTACAAAATTATTCAATTAACAATTGTTATAAGTGAAATTTCACAAAACCTACAAGAAATGGTAATTTAATACTATGGGAACTAAATTTAAACTACTTAAATCATGATTAAAGACAAAAACTAAAAAAATATAAATCACCAATTTTATGCAGAACGACTAAGATAATGATGATGAATGAGATATAGATATAAATACAATATCCAAGATCTAAATAATTATTATCCAACAATCCTAGATCTATATTCATCACAAACATAGGAAAACGTCTCTTCAAAGGATGAGAGATGTTTGAGAGAGATAGAGGAACCTGATCTAGATAGAATCTCTTACTGTGAGAGGTGAACATATTCCATACGTGTTATAAATCATCTATAATGGATTTTACAAGGCCATGGAATCCATCTGGGAACCTCCAAAATTGGTGGAAAATTTTTAGATTTGGGCTTGGAAACATGGGGTTATAAGACAATGGTTCAATATTTCTTAAAAAAATTTAGGGGATTAGAAGTCTAAATTTAGGGTTTTCTTCATAGGGAATTTTTTTCCTAATTGTGTGCATCCTCCCAGTGAGCCACACTATTTCTACTATGAAGGTTCATATTTTGAAAAACCATGCACCACCCTTTAAATCCATCAACATTCGAGGTTCCACAATTTGCTAGGGCAGGGTGCACGGTTTGGGAAAACGGTGTGCCAACCTTGATCATCCAAAAACCTCTCCAAAAACATCCAAATTTCGTAGAATTAAACCAAATATAGAACCCAAACAATATATACTAAAAACGATGAACATAATTACATAAAAACATTCCTGATTCATCTACACAAAAAGGGTGGATCTTAAAAAATTGACTTATTATTTTGGTATTTATATTTATTTTTTATCATATAATTATTTGTAATCTAATAAATTTTAGTACCTATTAAAATAGTGTGTCAGAATGGGTATATAATTTTTTTCCTTGTGAATTTGTGATAATGATTAAAAATTTCATGTTTGGGATCCTTTTCATGGAGTTATCATGTTTAGTACTAATAATAATAACATATGTGATACTATGATTAATTATTACAATCAAATCCCATTTCATGTAATCATATTTGATTTAGAAATTTTTTAGATAACTAAAAATATTTTATTGGTTTTTTTATATTTTTTTAGATGATGTTGTGAAAGAGAATGTTTTGTAAAATTCATTAGTTATTTTATTTAACAAAATGAAAACCATAACCATTTTATAATTATTATTTACTGAGAGATTTTCATACCCTAATTCACCTACACCCATTGGGTTAAAATAGTGGGACCATCAATATCATATTGCATTAAAGATTAAACTTTTATACATGTTTATAATTCCCCATTTTATATCAATTAAATGGAAAAAAATTATTTATAATGGTTTTATAAATTTTCAGGGTCTGCTTTATCAGATATAGAAGAGAATAATGAGATATCTAGAAAGATATCATGGTTTATATTTCCATGCTACTATTATATATTATTTATAAATTAATAATGAAAAAAATTCACATTGACACAATCAAGTAAAAAAATGTTGATATATAATGTAAAGGAATAAAACACATGGTTAGAATAACATTAAAGAATAATTAATATGATGGTAATAAGATATAGATCTTCCAAATGAAGGTGTGAAAATGTTTCATAATCTATGCAGGGTCAAGTAAATAGAATTAAAGAAAACATCAAGTACATTCTAATAAATTTCGAGATATAATAAATATTAAAAAAAGTATGAAAGTTTCATTAATAAAATCTTTATAATTATTTTTTTTATATGAGGACCTTGTTTTCAAATTGGGGATATCGAAATTGGGGAGAATATAATAATGAGGTTTAGACCTTTTAAATTGTAAATTTTACACAAATTGGGGAAATCAATTTATATCAATAATGTTCTACTAAATTGAAAAGTTATTTGGTGTCCATTGAATTAATATTAATATGAAAATATTATCTCAACAAATCGGTGGTGTAGATATGGTTTTGATTCTTTGGATTGTATTAGGTTGACTAATTAGATGAATAAAGATGATATTAGTGATGAATTTATAAGAATAGTTTTTGTTGCGATGAATACTTGTAAGGGAATAATGGTGCTAAATAACCTTATATATATTTTATGTGTTATAACATATGTACTTTTTTTTCTTGGAGTTAAATGAAAATTTAATATGAAGAAGAAAAATTGCATTTATACACCGGAATTGAAAAATAAATAAATTCCTACAAAATAATATTATCTGTTTATCATATTTCAATTAGAAAAGAAGTTATTTCAAAAGAAATTCGTTAACTAATAATGTGAAAATGATATTGAGACTTATTATAAAAAAGTAAATAAAAAAATTATTGTAATGATAAAGAATACATGGTGGCTATAATTGATGATAAAACCAAATATTCATGCATGATGTTAATTTAAATTTGATTGTATAGCTTATCTTAATGAAATTAATCCTCTGAAGAAGAGAAAAATGATGAAAAAAATATTTTTTTAATGTATTATCTAATTCTATAAAAATGTAATTTAGAGATTACTTTTCTGAAAAATGATGTTAATGATAAATATAATTTTGATGAAACAAGGGAAGTTGATGTTTTCATTAAAATAATGGTTTCAAAAATACATATGAATATTATAGATCATAATGATCTTATTAAATAATAATTGAAGAATTTTGAGTCACTTAAAGGTTAAATAATTGCTATTAAAAATATTGACATATAAATAATTGTTATAAAATAATGAAAACAATTATTTTTTAAATTCAATATGCTGTGAATTTAATAGAAAATCCTATAAACCATATAATACAATTTAAATAGGATTTATAAATTCAATGGACTATATAGTTAGATATAACTAAATTTAGTCACATAGGATACTTATTAATTTCGTCAATTGTAAACACACAAAAAATTCAATGAAAAAAATATAATGTTGATGAAAAATTTAAGAATATAATTTTTATCAAACAAGTATAATCTATATTTTTTTTTGTTATTGTTACTAAAATAAATGATTTGATGTTGTTTTCAGTAATTAAATATTAATTTTTTTGGTTATCATGGAATCATAAATAAATGGTATATGACCTAAAGAACTTATATCATAGCGTGTTATATGTGAATGTCACATAGTATGATATAAATAATTATAAATATTATCATATGATTTGGATTTTAGCATATCATTGAAATGGATATAATGATAGTATTTCGATAACCTTTCCATGTAAGTGGACAATTAAAAGGAAATTTTTACATTCATCAATGTTGGTTTTCAAAAATAAGAATATTCAATGAAATAAAATATATCGGAGGATCAACAGATAATTTGTATTAGAAAATTTTAAAGGAATTATCAACAAATTATATGTTTAATAACATATGATTTATTGAAAAAATTATAGGGATTGTATATAAGGATATAAAAGCGATCCAATTCCATTTTTATGTGGGTTATGAATTCTCAGACACTCCTTTTGATTACTAGAAGTGTACCACCAATCTATGTAGATAAGAATTAGGTAATTTGAAAGGATTTCTTCAATAAAATGTACATTAATGTTGGATGTCTCCACACACTATTGAACACACAATGTTGATCCTCACACACATTCATGAAAACTCAAAATCTTGCAAAATGAATTAAAACCAATATAAGAGAATAACATAATCTGTAATACAATGAGAATAACATGTTGTCAAAAATGTTTCTTAAAGAATAATCAATTCATCTTCAATTATAAATGGATGTATATGAATTACACTCTACAATGATATATAAGGTCATATATAAAAATAAATTACATATATTATGATTATATAATACCCAATGTATAATTTTGTATTTTTCACTATGCTAGTTTTAAAAACTTTTCAAATAAAATAGTTCACATGGCCCTCCCATAACTTTATTAGAGTACACAACTGGTCATCTGAGTTATATTATTTTTGGACCTTCCTGGAGATTCCACAATCTAGAAAGATATATTTTTATCTATAGTAATTTTTTAATATTTAACTGGTATCCCTAATAAACAAATCCAAGAACATCTTCCAGAAACAACTGTATTGAATAGATATTGATTCTATATATTCTATATAATGATACAAATTTTTATGTTGTCATATCAACATACATATTTCATCTTTCCTCAATCTGTACATCGAATTTATCCATTTTTTGATAAAGTTAATCCATTGTACTGAAACATACTTCACATTCCATTTATTTTATACTAGAGTAATTTTCATGTGAAACATTATAAAATCTCTAATACTTTGTAAAAAACAAATCTCTCTTCCAATACTAAATTTTAATTATTCTACAAACCTTTTTTATTACCCTATGTCCCAAAGAGGAAAACTATTTTCTTATAATTTTATGAACTAATGCTTTAAGGAACATGTCTTCATGATTATAGATTCCTACTACCATCTGTAGATAAACAAAATTCATCCATTATTTATTAAATTATGTAGTACATTGTGTGAGTATGATTAATCCATGCCTAGAAATGATGATTCAATGACAGGTGAATAACACAATAATTTTTTTTAAAAAAATCTACATTCATGACATGGTCCAAATATCCTTAAAAACTATAGCAACTAAACTAGTTTCATAACAACTTCAACTGATACTACATGATCTACCTCTATCATTGAAAAAGTAACGAATCTTTTTAGCTATAACATAAAACTGATTATTGATCCCCAAAAGGTTTTCCTAAAAATAGTCATTATCTTCCATGCATTTGAGTATACAACAATGTCCACATATAGAAAACTATTCATTTAATATTGTAACCCTCTTAATAGATTATATAATAATGATCTATTTATATATTATATGATCCATATAACATAATACTAGTCATATATTAATTGTTTTGAAATGATCCCACCAAAAACTCCTACTACAAATGAAATTTAAAGTCCATTATAAGAGATTGTGCAGCCCAGATTACTATCCATTGATGGAATAAATATTTCACTATACATGAGATATATTATTCCACATTTAATTCCTAATTCGTGGAATATGTAATTTTTAAATCAATTTTGTTTAATATAATATTTAATTGTGTCATTAAAAATAATTTTATTACTTTAGAAATTTAGGTGATCTAGGATAACAAAAATGTTTTATCTTTCATATCCTTATCAATCTATATTGAAAAATATTATTGGATATTTCATGAAATTTAATTTCATATATCCATAAAAATCAATTTCATGTATATAATACTTCTTCCATTAGGTCCAATGACAAACCATTAATTGAAATATATAATAATTATGATGAATATCTGATAATAACATATATTTCTAAAGAATAATGGTTTATATTTCCCATTATGAATCATTCTTACAACATGAAGGTTTTGGAATAATGAATCCCTTATCGTAAAACTATATTCAACCTATAATGTATTTTAATCAATGTCCAAAATATGTTCGGTAACTTTTTTCATTAATACATGTCATTTTATTCATGTAACTTTCCCCATCCATATCAATAGGAATGAATGTTGTCTTAAATGCATTTATTATATCTATAGGCCTTCTGATTCCAACATTGTTCGAAATATCTAGGTTGTTTGATTATTAATTATCGAATATAGTATCTTTTTGAAATCAACTCCTTATTTTGGATTAAATCAAATTATCAATATCCAAGTGTTGAACTACTTCATGACATCTACATCTTCCATCAAATAGTAAAGCCAATAGTTCCCATGTTTTTGTTTCCCTTTAGGTAAATTTGTAAGTTCCCAATATCTTCTATAAGAAATTGAATAAATAAATGTATTAAATAGATAAAAACACTATTATGAGACACTAAATGTTGCATCTCATTCTATGAATTTGGGTTCTCATGTATCTATTAAAAATAGAAATTATGGATTATCAGTAAAATTATAAACTATCCTTCTGTCTCATGTTAATCTCCTTAACTAATCAGCTACCATAGACTCTTCATATATTCTCTCTATTGTGTAGACCTAACATTAAGAAATTATTCTTGATTGTTATAATATATTAAATATTTTTAAAGATATTCTACTAGACTCTCCTGTAGAATTATATCACATTTATTGGAGTTGTCTATAATTCGATAATTTTTTATATTGTTTATCTAAAAAATATTGAATTCTATATTTTATTAATTTAACTAAACTTATTTATTCACCACGTTATAGTGTGTAGATATAACCTTCTAATATAATGGAATATCATAGATATAAAATACTTTTTGTGTTTCATACTCTCATAATAAAAATCCTAAATGATCATCTTTAAAGATAAAGACAAAACAACCCTTGATTTTTCCACAATATTTTCATGATCCTTAAAATAAAAATAAATTTATTACCAGAATTAAAAGAATTTTTGATTGATAACTTCCATATATTTAAGGGACCATATATATTCTGAATTTTCCTTCCCAAGAGTAGATTTCAAACTCCTATTAAAATGGTATGACACTATTCTAACTACATCTACCCAAATTCATTTAGGACTTATGGGGTGTGGTAAAATTATTAACAACCTCATAGAAAGTTGTTGATTAATTCATTAGAAAAATATATTATATTATAGTTTTCTCGTATTTTTTTAACATTCCTTATCCCATCCCATTGATTGAAACTCTAGATGTTGAGTTTGATGTATTCATCACCAATTTCAAAATGAAACCATTTTAACTTCTGGCCATATTTCCATTCCAAAATGGAATTCCATTAAATGAAATCATGAAATTTTCCAAATTATTATCCTAAAATAAACCCAACATTTTATAGTATTTTCATCAATAAAATTTATATTGTAAAGAACATTATCATTAGAGAATACATGATTTGGTCCTTTCATAAAAGAGTAAACCAGTTCAATTATTCATGATTTGGGATACCATGTGTCTATGTTAAAGGACATCATTATTTGTTAAAAAATTATAAATGCACAACTTATAAAATCTATGAGATCAATTTTTAGTATGCCTTTATCCATTATAATATTAATATTTTTGTCACAGAGATGAATGTGAATATATTTCTATATTTTGTGTAATTTTATTATTCTTTTCTAGTTATTTAAATGTTTTCATTTCATATTGTTACATATAAGATTCCTCCCATTCTAAGATATAGAACCGCCATGGATCACTAAATATCATTCTAGACTAAATTTAAAATTTTCAGACTATATTATTCCCCATAACGATTTTTGAAAAAAAATTAAGTTCTTCCATAGGCTTGTGATATACCTCATTTGTTTGACCCTTAAAAATATACCATTCATTGTTCATATATTTTTATCACCCTTTCCAATGAAATAAATGGTTTTATCATTCACTAGATGATCTATTAAAAAATATTAATATATATAAACCAAGAAGCATCCACGCTTTTTCATTTAATTGAATGATAATATTAAATAAACCACCCATGATTCATCAATAATATTAAAAATAATAAACTAATTTATATTTACATCAATTTTTTTTTCAAATTATAGATTTTTATAAATATTTATTGCTTTAATTTCGGAATCTATTATTGTTTTCTACAGTTCATCACATCCCCAAACTAAATCTTTTAGGACAAAGAAAATCTGAATTTCTATGAAGCCTTTATCAATACCTATTAGTCGATGGTTTTTTCCTAATCTCTCCTCCCGGGTTACTATCCTTATTAGTTAGTATTAATTTCAATACTAGGTTTTGATTGGAATTCCCTATAATGATGATCATAAATGATAAATAAAACTATTATATCATCAATTAAAATGTCCTTATTTCCAAAAGAGTATCTAACCGTAATCAACATTCTACGAAATCTCTTGATAAGTGATGATAATTGATGGAACACATATACAAAATCTATAAATTTCACATTAACAGATTTGATCTACCCTCAGATCATATTGATATAATTTTCTGATATTTTGAGTTTATTCATGCTTATAATATTTTTATGAACAAACACCACAACTTGAATAATTTATTAATTATATTATATTTATCTTATATATCCTTTAAGTATTTTATTAGATTCTAATTTTTATGTTCCTCTTGAAAATTATAGGTATTATTAAATGATAATATGATATAGAGAAACCTAAGAGACATAAAGTCCATTCATTCATATTTAGTAATTTTAATTTTATTTGGATGTAATAAAAAGGATTAACTGGGTTAATTTTAAATTTATGATACTCTATCAACATTACATTGTAAGAAAAACCATTCTAGAAAACTTTTCAACTAAATCATTCCCTTCATATGATGTCAACCCATCCTCTAACTACAAACTCCCATTAAAATTTATATAAATTCAAGGAAGGAGTGAGAGAAATGATAGCTTCATCTGTGTTAGTTTTTTAGAGATAACTCCATAATAGACTCGAATATCAGTTGTTTGGAATCATTGATCGCTTATTTTGATTACTAGAATAAAACAACCAAACAATGAATAATATAATAATCTTTCCTAGAAGTAATCCATAGACTATATGTAGTATATGATAAGAAGACTTCACTTCATAATCACTACACAATGTCAAAACTCTCCAACATTCAAGAAAAAATTTGGAGAAATCAAATTGAATTAAAACAAATGAATGAAAAAATTTTATGAATTTCATAATAATTTTAATATGGTTTCGATAATGAGTAATAAATTCATGATAAAAACATTTATTATTTCATTATCACCAAAATTATAAGAACTTCACATTAAACATAAAAATCATTCAGTAAGGAAAAAATATTATAAAGATTATTCATTGATAATATATTGGAAAAATAATGTCTCATTCACTGTGAAGCATCTATATAATGGCTTGGTAACACTTTTCCTAAGGTCCCCACATCTTTTTATGGGAGTAATAAACCATTAATCGGAGTGACCCTAACATCTAATATTCATAGATATTCCTCCATTTTGAAAGCTAACTATTTATCTATAGTATCCATCAAATATTTGACAACATTACCCCGTGAATGGCTCTAATAACATCTTCCAGAAACAACTTGTTTTATAAATACAAATTATATATAGTTTCTTAATAATATTGAAACTATTGATGGTTCTATTCTTTCCTGAAAGGATTATGATGTCACTCTTTATACACTAAGTCCTTCCATCATTGAGTGAACTTGTTCAGGTGAAGTGAATCTAGTTTTCTAAAATGTGCCACACATATAAATATTGTGTGTGTTCATGCCTTACAAATAATTATATTGAATAATACCAATACACTATATTTTTTTCCCTTTCCCTTGATGAAGCACTATCATGTCAGGGAAAAATTATGAATCTGACCTGAGTGTCTATAAATTCATGTAAACCCATGAAAACAACATAATAGAGGGATTCCTTTAGTTTTAATTAATATATCTTTTTCAGGTGCATGATGAAAGACATGGGCAATAGTATTCTATGGTGAATATTATTTAATGTTTTTTAATAAATACTTATTTAAGACATCAGTTTCAAGTATTTCAGATCATGGGTTTTTAGGTTTCTTATTGTTTCTTCTACACTGACTAAGTGATCATGGATCCCATGAAACCCTTCAGTGTTATCAAATCAATGCCATGATCATCTGATTCTAAAAATCATGTTTAAAATTTTAATATAAAATTATTTTATTACATTGTTATTCCTTCTTATATAACATGATATACATTTCTTACTATATGTGTCCATACAATATGGGATATCATATGACATGATATAAAATTTATATTTTTTATCACCCCATTAAATACTATTTCATAATTATGAACATATATGATATATATGATTTGGGATTTCATAATTAGAAACACAATTTAACTCATTTAGATTACATTATATCATCTCATATAATATAAGATATCATTTGAGATGATTGAAATGACTTATACACAAAAACGAACATTGTATCAAAAGAGAAAATGATGAACATTTTAGACAATGATGTTTTTTAGAATATATAGCATATCATATAAAAATATTATCTACCATATAATAAAATAAATAAAAGGATAAGAAACAACTTACAAAATAGTATATATCAAAAAAGGCATACAATTTTTTTTTCAATTTTTTAATTTTCAATTTTTTTCATTCAGTTTTATATTTTATAAAATTTTAATTAATTATTATGTGCATATTTGCGATATTTATATTTTTTATAAATTAATTAATCCAATATAAATTATAATTAATATGGTAAATATTTAGGAAACATATAATTTATAAATATTCAATAAAATAAAATACTAATATTAGGTATCTTTGAATCTATATGTTTTTAAATATAATTTGGATGTAAATTGTTTCTATTGAAATAATATGTTTCATAATAAATTAATTTTAAAATGTAAAATAATGAAAAAATATAGGAGTTTATATATATAATTAAGAAATATTATTAATAATTCAATTTGAATTGTAAAAATATAATATTACATAATCATTGTGAAAATGTGTTATGACAATAGACGTGAATGAGCATTAAAAAATGTTAATTATATTCTTTAGTTAATATTTACATAATATTCAAATAGTTCATATATAAATAATATATTTGTGATATCATATATTTATTTATATAGAAAATAACAAATAATATAAAATAATTCAAATTATATTAAAATATAAATCATTTCTATTTATTTTATTATCGATTTTCCATAATTAATAACTTACAACCAAGTGTTTATAATTCATTTATTTTTTAATTGTTCATAATTTCATATCTCAAGTTTATGTGTATGGAAAATTTATTTATTTAGTTTATTCCTCATTTTATTCTCTATTGTTATTTTTATATTATGAATAAAAATATATTTATATTTAAAGGGTTAAAATAGTCAAATTAATTTATATACCTTCTTTGAAGTTATATTATAGAAATGATAATTGATTTAGTTTTAGTCTACCTTGAATATGGTTTATATTTGGTTTTTATATTCAACTAAGAGGTTAATTATGATATATACATATTAGGTGTTATAAGTATGATGTAACTGGGATCTCTATTGAGTAATGTATCTCTGGAGAGAGGGTCCTTAGGTTAGACTACCCAATATCCTAGAGTCTAATTCTATTCTTAAAAATGTGGTGGTTATATACATTTCATTCCAATTGTTTTCCTATAGGGATTTTCAATTTTAAAAGATTTTTTGCCTTTGCATGAAATGGATTCATATACCATATACAAGAGATGGATTTTGATGGGTATATATATAATTTCAGTTAGTAACCTATGTTATGAGTTATGTAAATAGTTTCACATAAATATGTTTGGAATATTTTCATTTGGAGGCAGGAATATGATTCTATCCCATATAACCAGAAAACGTTATACAAATTATGGGATAATATGTGATAAGATCAAGAGAATAAATTCCCATATAAAAAACATAGTGTTAGACTCCATATAAATAAAATATTTGTAATGAAATTGATCATTCATCCATGTATTTTATTCCAAAATAGGGTGCCCACATATTATCTTATTTAAGGAATAGTGGTAATGGTTAATTTTAAAATTTATGTAAATAAATTTTACTATGATCACTATGGAACACATGTCATGGAATCCCATTGAATGTATACAATAGGATTGGTGTTGAGTATATCTAGTTGTTAGATTAGACAAAGTGTTGTTCTATCAACCCTTTTACAGTCATATATGACAAGACTGGAAAATTAACTTATCTAAATAGATATTTGGTGATAGGATCACTAATTTAGATACAACAGAAAATAATATGTGATCCAAAGTCGCCTAAGGAATATGATGAGTTTTAATGTAGTCATAATTTTATTTAGACAATATTTAATTAGATCCCCAATTAAATTAATTTAAAACATGGTACTATTTCTAAAAAATAATCTTTTACATGTAAAGTAGGATCATCATAATTCAACTAGACATTTAGATTAATATATTAGAGCTTAATAAAATAAAATAAATAGACACATATAAATATATAAGTACTATTATTAATGAAATTAAATTATATGATTTAAATTACACCCATATTGAGTAACTGATAATTAATGGTGTTCAATGATTGAATATTAATTTTTACATAATTGAAATATAGTGATTCACATAATTTTTGTAAAGAATGTCATGCAATAAAATATATTCAACATACCTAATAAATCAAAAAATAAAATAGATTTGTTGTGTTATTGGGAAAATAATTATAAGGTGTTCATTATGGTTAATTATATCTATAGTATTCATTTTGATTTAATTGTTGGAAGTGTTATGATAATGTAAATGAGTTCTAGAAATATTTACCAAATTTTTTCATACTATTAAGGATTGATGAAATAGAAATGTGCCTTCCATGTCATTGTGTTTTACTGACTGTAATAGGGGGAAGAAGTTGAAATCATAAGAATAAAATATTGTTTGAAAGGGAAAATTGTTTCATAAAGTATCCCACCATGGTCAATGAATCTTAATGGTAGATTCCCATAGAATGTAAATGTTTCCATATAATGGGATTATATTTGATACCTGATGAAGTTTTAGAATCTTCCTGTAATGGCCTTATTAGGTGCTGGGATTTTTAAAGTAATTTATTTGATTTTTAATGGTATATAAAACTGAATTTACAATTTAAAACTATTTTATATATACCAGAGTTCAAAATTAAGTAAATAATTAAATTACCTTATAGTTTGTATCCATGTGATGATGCATAGTGTTACTACATAAATCACTTTAGTTCATTGTAATTTAACAAGATCAAATAAAACATATTAAATGATATGTATAATTATCTCATATATGTTATATTATAATATAATTTTCTTTTAAGAAAACAATTCTATAAAAATATGTGATGATTAATTTAATATATATGGTCTATGATTCATTGCATTTAGTAACATATTTTATGATGAATACACCTATAAAAGGATATTTATTTAGATTTTATCTTGTTGTTTGTTAAAATTTAATGGATTTCATCCCACCAACCTAAAAGGAAATATTTTTTTAATGAAATCTTTCTCTTGGTAGATTAATCCAAATACATCATATACTATTAAAGATATAGAGATCAACAATTTATTTATTAATTATTACAATATAAATAAATAAGAGGTATTTCATAACTGAAAAGATTTTTTATCTCATAATTTAATTCTAAATGGAATATATATTTTAAGATGCTAGTAGGTGTTTTGATAAATATATAGAAGTTCATATATTAAAATATAATTAATTATAAACTTTAATATTAAAATTTAAAATCGCTTAATATAGTAAGATTTCTTATGGAATTATTGTAACAGTAAATATAATGTGTTAAATATTGTTACCTTAATTGAGTGAATATAATTTTATATACAAAATTGGTTTAATATTGGTTTGTAAAAAACATGATAATAAATTTTCATTATTTACCATAATGCTCTTAAGGTATTAATTTGTTGGAAAAGGTTTCAATAATGATACAGAAAATGAATTTAGAAATATGTTCTTGGGGGGAAATATAATTAATTAACATCATAACATTACATTTTCTAAAAAAAATAGTTTAAATATTATATTCATAGAGTTTAACATATTTAATATTATTCCTAAGTCTCACAATTATTTAAAATAGATTAAATAATAGATGTTCATAATGAAAAGTGCTTATCTGGATGGTTTTATGAGAAAATCATATATATACGTGGTAGGAACTGCATAGAGATTTAACATGTTTATAAATCTGTAGACCCCGGAAAACGCGTCCCCAAAATTTTCCAAATGCTTCCATACATGATCCAAGATCGTATTCCCTTTCGCAAGCTTCGATTTGGTTGGTCGTAGGGCCCGAACGGAGTTATGGATTAGGAGTTATGGACGTTTGAAGTTGGGCTGGAAATATGGTTCGCGAAGCCCATTCGCGAAGCCCCCCTCCGTGATTGCGGAGGGCTGCCGCGAAGCAATGAGGTGAGAGGCTCCGCAAACCCGTTTGACATTTGCGATGCGCCGCGAAGACCCCTCGCGAAGCACTGATGCAAAGCACCGATGCGAAGCACCCGTGCAGCGCGGTCTCGCGAAGCTCCGGAGGCGGTAACTCTCCGCGAACGCATTTGACGTTCGCGAGCCCGCCGCGAAGCTCCGGATGCAGTACCTCTCCGCGAATGAATTTGACGTTCGCGAGCGCGCCGTGAATCTCCTGAGGCGGCGCGGGAGTTCTGCTTCGTGGCGCCCCTGCCTATAAAAACCCAGCTCACCCCCTTCTACAGAAGGGACAGCCACGGCCACTTCGCCCCATGGGCGGCCGAGCGGAGCTCCGCATTGCGGCTCCGCGAAGCCATGCTCCGCGAGCAGCTTCCATTGCGTTGCTGCTCCGTGAGACCAAGCTCCGCGAGAGCCCTTTGCTCCGCGAGCCCCTGCTCCGTGAGACCAAGCTCTGCGAGACACCTTTGCTCCGCGAAGCTACTTCGTGAGACCTTTGCTCCGCGAAGCTACTTCACGATACCTTTGCTCCGCGAAGCTACTTCGCGAGAACTTTTCTCCGCGAAGCTACTTCGCGAGACCTTTGCTCCGCGAAGCTACTTCGCGAGGATCCCACCTTCGCACCCACCGGTCCATACCGCAAGGGCTGCGCCCCCGCACCCCCGCTCGGGGTCAGTGCCGGGCTGCGGTCCCGACCCTCCGGGCTGGTCCCTTCGCTACCATCACAGACCCCCATGAAAAAGGAGAGTCGCACCACGAACTTTTCAGGCCGGGATGCAGGGATTTTCCATTGCGCCCTTATGCACTCCCACCTTCCACCTATGGAACACCATGATTTGAGATACTCCTCCACACACCATGAAACACCTTGAGTTGACATATCCTCTTGGTTTCATTCCATGTTGTGAGTTGAGATTCTCATCAACAATCCCCCGAGTATCTTGAGTCAAACCATTCCTCAGGAAACTCCTCCAAATCTTATCACTTGGCTCCTATGCTAGGTTGAACCAGAAAGGGCCGCCCTTGCGTAAGTCCCAACACCAACCATTTCTAGGCACCTTCTGCCTAATAGTCCTATCTACAAGACTATAAACTGTAGTACCCCCTATCTAACAAACGATAGGAATCCTCTCACCCCACACGAGAGATGCCTCATGCTCCAAGCTTGAGATGCCAATAGTCCTATCTACATGACTATAAACTGTAGCACTCCCTATTTAACAAATGATAGGATGCCTCTTGCCCTATACAAGAGATGCCTTATGCTCCAAGCATGAGATGCTAATAGTCCTATCTACAAGACTATAAACTGTAGTACCCCCTATCTAACAAACGATAGGAATCCTCTCGCCCTACACGAGAGATGCCTCATGCTCCAAGCCTGAGATGCCAATAGTCCTATCTACATGACTATAAACTGTAGCACTCCCTATCTAACAAATTATAGGATGCCTCTTGCCCTATACGAGAGATGCCTTATGCTCCAAGCATGAGATGCCAACAATCCTACCTGCATGACTCTAAACTGTAGTAATCCTTATGTTCCAAACATAGGATGCCCCTTGCTCCAAGCAAGAGATGCCTTATGCTCCTAGCATGAGATGCCAATAGTCCTATCTACATGACTATAAACTGTAGTAATCCCTATGTTCCAAACATAGGATGCCTCTTGCCCTATACGGGAGATGCCTTATGCTCCTAGCATGAGATGCCAACAGTCCTACCTACATGACTCTAAACTGTAGTAATCCCTATGTTCCAAACATAGGATGCCTCTTCCATTAAACAAGAGATTCCTTATGCTCCAAGCATAATAAGCCTAACACCATGACTATAGTGGCATGATTCCAACGCCCCTTGGCGTTATCCCGCTTGTGCACTAGCACATAGGTGAAGGCCCCAACCCACCAGCAAGTTGGGATGCCCTCATGGACTGACATGAGGAAGACATTACGGGAAGCTTCTTGCATAAGCCCCATTCACCAGTGCCGCTCCATAGCGGCACCTGGGCAGCTTCTTGCATAAGCCCCATTCACCAGTGCCGCTCCATAGCGGCACCTGGGCAACTTCTTGCGTAAGCCCCATTCACCAGTGCCGCTCCATAGCGGCACCCGGGCAGCTCCTTGCGTAAGCCCCATTCACCATTGTCGCTCCATAGCGGCACCCAGGCAGCTCCTTGCGTAAGCCCCATTCACCATTGTTGCTCCATAGCGGCACCCAGGCAGCTCCTTGCATAAGCCCCATTCACCAGTGCCGCTCCATAGCGGCACCCGGGCAGCTCCTTGCGTAAGCCCCATTCACCAGTGCCGCTCCATAGCGGCACCCGGGCAGCTTCCTTGCGTAAGCCCCATTCACCAGTGCTGTTCCATAGCGGCACCCGGACATCTCCTTGCGTAAGCCCCATTCACCAGTGCTGCTCCATAGCGGCACCCGGGCAGCTCCTTGCGTAATCCCCATTCACCACTGTCGGTCCATAGCGGCACCCGGGCAGCTCCTTGCGTAAGCCCCATTCACCATTGTCGCTCCATAGCGGCACCCGGGCAGCTCCTTGCGTAAGCCCCATTCACCAGTGCCGCTCCATAGCGGCACCCGGGCAGCTCCTTGCGTAAGCCCCATTCACCAGTGCCGCTCCATAGCGGCACCCGACCAGCTTCCTTGCGTAAGCCCCATTCACCAGTGCTGCTCCATAGTGGCACCCGGGCAGCTCCTTGCGTAAGCCCCATTCACTAGTGCTGCTCCATAGCGGCACCCGGGCAGTTTCCTTACGTAAGCCCCATTCACCAGTGCTGCTCCATAGCGGCACCCGGGCAGCTTCCTTGCGTAAGCCCCATTCACCAGTGCTGCTCCATAGCGGCACCCGGGCAGCTTCCTAGCATAAGCCCCATTCACCATTGTCGCTCTATAGCGGCACCCGGGTAGCTTCCTTGCGTAAGCCCCATTCACCAGTGCCGCTCCATAGCGGCACCCAGGCAGCTTCCTAGCGTAATCCCCATTCACCATTGCCGCTCCATAGCGGCACCCGGGCAACTTCCTAGCGTAATCCCCATCCACTATTGTCACTCCTTTTCAGTGGTAAGCCGTTGACATCCCTATGTAGCGGTAAGCCGTGGACAACCCTATCCAGCGGTAAGCCGTTGCGACCCTATTTAGCGGTAAGCCGTTCACACCCAATCCAGCGGTAAGCCGTTGAAACCAACCAATTGGCGGTAAGCCGTCATCAGAAGAACTACGTGGTCTTTGATCCATGTCAAGGCATGGTATGTAGGAAGCCTCTTCAAGGCTCAAGCCCAAAATCATCATCATCCTTTTCTTTGGGCCTCCATCCTGGAGTAAGTCCCAGCACCATGGGCCGCCTAATGCGTAAGACCCTCTTCGCTTCTCACGGACGCATCCTTCGCGACGTGATCGTCAAGTCCTTGCAACCTCTTGTTTCTCACACCGAGCATGACTCACGTGGGCTTAGAGTGAGCACCGACCCTGAACCCATTCCATAGAGAAATATGAGGACTTTGATCCATGCCAAGGCATGGTACGTAGGAAGCCTCCCTGAGGTTCAAGCCCACCCATCATTTCACGTCGGGTCTCACTCCCGTCCAGCACGACGTTAAACTGCATTCTGGTCCAGTGGTAAGCCGTTGCGACCCATCTTAGCGAACTACGAGGACTTTGATCCATGCCAAGGCATGGTACGTAGGAAGCCTCCCTGAGGTTCAATCCCACCCGTCATTTCACGTTTTTCTTGCGAACTACGAGGACTTTGATCCATGTCAAGGCATGGTACGTAGGAAGCCTTCATGAGGTTCAAGCCCACCAATAGTGGACCCCCGGGTCTACTTTCACGTCGGTTCACCGACGGACTCATCCCCTTTGAACTATGAGGACTTTGATCTATGTCAAGGCATGGTATGTAGGAAGCCTTCACGAGGTTCAAGCCCACCAATAGTGGACCCCCGGGTCTACTTTCACGTCGGTTCACCGACGGACTCATCTCCTTTGAACTACGAGGACTTTGATCCATGTCAAGGCATGGTACGTAGGAAGCCTTCATGAGGTTCAAGCCCACCAATAGTGGACCCCCGGGTCTACTTTCACGTCGGTTCACCGACGAACCCATCTTAGTGAACTACGAGGACTTTGATCCATGCCAAGACATGGTACGTAGGAAGCCTCCCTGAGGTTCAAGCCCACCCGTCATCTCACGTTTTTTTATTGCGAACTACGAGGACTTTGATCCATGTCAAGGCATGGTACGTAGGAAGCCTTCATGAGGTTCAAGCCCACCAATAGTGGACCCCCGGGTCTACTTTCAGGTCGGTTCACCGACGGACTCATCTCCTTTGAACTACGAGGACTTTGATCCATGTCAAGGCATGGTACGTAGGAAGCCTTCATGAGGTTCAAGCCCACCAATAGTGGACCCCTGGGTCTACTTTCACGTCGGTTCACCGATGAACACATCTTAGTGAACTACGCGGACTTTGATTCCCTGCCACGGGGATACGTAGGAAGCCTTTCCAAGGTTCAAGCCCACCCCTCATTTCACGTTGGGTCCCATTTCTGTCCAGCACGACGTTAAACTGCATTCCGGTCCAATGGCAAGCCGTTGCGACTCATCCCATTTGAACTACAAGGTTTTTGATCCATGTCAAGGCATGGTACGTAGGAAGCCTCCACGAGGTTCAAGCCCACCACTAGTGGACTCACGGGTCTACTTTCACATCGGGTCACACCCACGTCCTGCATGACATTAAACTGCACACCTACGTCCTGCATGGCATTAAACTGCACACTCCCATCCAGCATGACATTAAACTGTATGTCTCCTTGTCCTGCATGACATTAAACTGCACACCCATATTAGTGAACTACGAGGACTTTGATCCATTCCAAGGCATGGTACGTAGGAATCCTCCCTGAGGTTCAAGCCCACCCGTCATCTCACGTTTTTATTGCGAACTACGAGGACTTTGATCCATGTCAAGGCATGGTATGTAGGAAGCCTTCATGAGGTTCAAGCCTACCAATAGTGGACCCCCGGGTCTACTTTCACGTCGGTTCACCGACAGACTCATCTCCTTTGAACTACGAGGACTTTGATCCATGTCAAGGCATGGTACGTAGGAAGCCTTCATGAGGTTCAAGCCCACCAATAGTGGACCCCCGGGTCTACTTTCACGTCGGTTCACCGACAAACCCATCTTAGTGAACTACGAGGACTTTGATCCATGCCAAGGCATGGTACGTAGGAAACCTTTCCAAGGTTCAAGCCCACCCGTCATTTCACGTCGGGTCCCATTCTTGTCCAGCACGACGTTAAACTGCATTCCGGTCCAATGGCAAGCCGTTGCGACTCATCCCATTTGAACTACGAGGTCTTTGATCCATGTCAAGGCATAGTACATAGGAAGCCTCCACGAGGTTCAAGCCCACCACTAGTGGACTCACGGGTCTACTTTCACGTCGGGTCACACCTACGTCCTGCATGACATTAAACTGCACACTCCCATCCAGCATGACGTTAAACTGTATGTCTCCTTGTCCTTCATGACATTAAACTACACACCCATTCCCTAGCGAACTACGAGGACTTTGATCTATGTCAAGGCATGGTACGTAGGAAACCTTCCCAAGGTTCAAGCCCACCACAAGTGGACCAAGGTCCACCTTCACGTCGGTTCGCCGACAAAGCCCCATTTGAACTACGAGGTCTTTGATCCATGTCAAGGCGTGGTACGTAGGAAGCCTCCACGAGGTTCAAGCCCACCCATCATCCAATTCACGTCGAGTTCTACCTACGTCCAGCACGACGTTAAACTGCAATTCCAGTTCGACGGCAAGCCGTTGCGACTAACCTGAAATACGAGGTCTTTGATCCATGTCAAGGCGTGGTACGTAGGAAGCCTCCACGAGGTTCGAGTCCACCCACCATCCAGTCGTTCCGACCTCATTCACGTCGGTTCACTACCTTCCCGCATGACGTTAAACTGTATTCCACAACCCGAACTATGAGGACTTTGATCCATGTCAAGGCATGGTACGTAGGAATCCTCCCAGAGGTTCAAGCCCATCTCTCATTGGACCAAGGTCCCTCATTTACGTTGGTTCGCCGACACCCACTGCCCGTTTCTTATTCACATCAGGGTTCACTACCGTCCCGCATGACGTTAAACTGTATTCCACAACCCGAACTACGCGGACTTTGATTCCCTGCCACGGGGATACGTAGGAAGCCTCTTCAAGGCTCAAGCCCAACTTCACTGTCCCCCCTGCGATGGTCCCATTTCATTCTCCCTCCACTTCATTCATCCATCCATCACCCATCCTGATTCTCACCCAGGCCGCCACATCCCGGTGGGATCATGCCATCCACCTCCTCGCTGCTCCTAGCGGCGCATGGGCCGCTTTCCACGTGTAAGCCCCATCATATCTCTGGGTCGTTGTCCTCTTTGTACACCCCGATTCATCACCCTTTTCCCCTCTAGGGAGTGCACCACCTTGGATCCGTCCTCATTGGACGTTGTGATCACCCTTATTTCTTCTCCGCAAGACGTTAAACTCGCGGCCTACCTTGTGATAAACATGAGATGCCTGAGGAAAACCTCGGATGGAACGCCTTTGGTGTAACCGTCTCTGCTAGACGTTAATCTTGAAACATACCCTGTGTTAAACATGGGAAGCTGAGGAAAACCTCAGATACATGCTTTGGGTTCTGCACCCTTGAGATTCCCTCTTATGAGGAAGAATGCAAGTTCCCCTATGTCCTCGCACCCAGAGATTCCCCGACACGCCTGATGTTGTCGTATACTCTGACCGAAGGTCGCTACCATGTCAAGACCCTATGGAAAGTCTTGATGGAAGTAGTGTAATTAACCGGCGTCCATGGAAACATGGCACTGGGAAGAGTTTCGCGAACTACGTATTAAATCTATGAGGGAGACCCGGACTAGGTAATGAGCTCCGAGGAAGAATCCATGGAAGGAAGAACCGACATCCCATCATCCCGTTTCGATCAAGGAGCAGACGTACCTGAACAAGGAATGAATGCCGCCCGCCTTTGGAAAGCGGGAATGTGGGGCAACAAGCAGTGCGTCCTCCACAGACGGATGCGCGCGCCCCGATGAAAGCGTCGGAAACAAAATCCCAACTAATTTGGAAAACATAATGATGGTAAAGTTATATATCTCATAGTATATGGTGATATGGGTAGTTGTTCCTGGTTTTTTAAAAAAAAATTAAGGTGTTCAAGTATATAAATTTTGTAACATTAATGTAAAATATTTTATCCACTTTAAATAATGGAAGTACAAATTATGTGAAATAACCTCTAAAATTAAGACTATGATTTATCCATTACTGATGTTTTCCATTTATTATTATATATTTTGATGAAATTTTATGGTTAATTTGTCTAGGATTTCAAATAGATATATTAAAATTTCTCATGAAAGAATAAATTATTTTCGTGTACTTGATAACCCGAAAAGTATACCACATGGAGTATGATACACAATATTAATGGTATAATAGGGGTGTGTGTTTTCTATTTTGATATTCCCAATACCATTTGATATTGAGATACCTATCATGAGGACCATCGTACTTTAATAACAATCTTTCACAAACCTGGTGGCTTAGCTGATCAGGGGTGGTTAAGTACTTTACTAATCACGCTATAGTTTAGAGCATAGTTAATATGGGACATCTTTTTTCATATAATGACTCTGAAATAAAGGTTCTCAATTTATAGAGATTAATAAAGAATACTAAAGAACAGATATAATACTTATTATTTCATTATTCATTGGGTCATGGGCATGTCATATGATCATATATAATGGTGAATGACTTGTGATGTATATTTAGACTAGGTCACTCAATACTTAATGAATAGTCAATTTATAATTGCTTATATGAGATTCACTTCCTCCATGTCAGGTTTTTAATTTTTTTCATTAAAAATATTCTTATGAAATTGGTTTCATTCATATGATTCAACTATTATACCCAAGTATATTGATACATGTGTTTGATAGTGAGCACAAAATATCCCTATATTCCTTGAGTAGCAATGATTCTATCCTAGAGGTTGAACTTTGATGACATTTATAAGTTCAGGATATTAAACATTTCATCAATTCTATGAATGGACACTTGGTCACAAAATGTGGTTAACTGAATAAGGATTTTGTTTTTATATTAGAGATACTCTAAAATTATTTTAGAGGTCATCTAAAAAGTTATATAGGGATGACTATTCAAACTGTATTAAATATTGTGTGATAAATGATGGAATTTAGAATATATTTCAAAAGGTTTTTTGAGGATAACAAATATGATTTTTGAAATTAATTTCATGATTTATTGTATATGATACAATATAAAGTAAAATGAAAAAAGGAATATGATGTTTTAGTTCAAGTGGGAGATATTTAGAAATTTTCCTTAAATGACATATATAATTATGTTCAATTTGTTAATGACATATAGTAAGACCTAAAAGATTATTAAGCATATTATATACATTTTTCTTTTAATTTTGTTTTTATGATATAATAAAATCATATCCACTTCCTTGGAATAGTGGTGGAATGTTAAATGTAAATTTTCACATTTTTCAAAATTAGATATTATAAATAAGAATGTTTCATAACATGAAACATATGGTAGGATAAACAGTTGAATTTTATGAAAATTAAAATAAAATAAAATGAATTAATCATACTTTTATAAATATATGATTCAACCAAAAAATAATAAATTATGTCTCAAGGTCTATATAAGTAATATTGTTTCATTCTGATAGTGGTGCTTATTCCCATAGAATACTTCTATAAAATACTCTCAAAACCCTCTCTATTTCTCCTTATTCCTATTTATGTAACTATAATGGTATGAGAGGTAACAATAATCCTTCATGACTGTCAGTTGACTCATGTTAATGCATGGATTCTCCCCATTGGTGGAATTTATTCATCATACTAGAAGGGATATTCATAAATTAATGATAAAAGATAGTGAGAACATATATCAATGGTGAAACATTTAAAAATTTACATATTTTAAATTTATATAACTATTTTTGTTTCAATAAAGGTATATATTAGATTTATTAGATTCATATTATTTACAACACATTTATAATGTTTCAATTTATCCCTAAATACTTATAAATAGTGCCAAATATTAGCATATATAATATGAATATTATTGGAAAAGATTTATAAAATAAGATACTAAATTAACATAAATATATATATATATTAATTGGAATGAATTTTTTTTAAAGGAGATATCATTAAATTTAATAGTCATAGAGAAATTATATTTAAATACCTAATGAAAATATAAAAACAAACTAATATTACATCATTATGTGTTAGGCATGAATATATGAAAACTATTCCATTAATTAATATTTTTACCCTTATAGAGATATATAATGGTGATAGAGAATATTTTATGGAAGAAGATAGTATTGTAGGAAGGAAACTAATTTTTTATGTGGATTATAGAATAAAAATTATATGTAAGGGATAATAATGTTTATCTCTCATTAATGTAATGAATAATCAATAACACCTTTCTAAAATATAATGGTCATTTATCCCCCGTGAATGCAAATATGGAGCTACTTGTAAATTTGATGAACTATTTTGATGGATTTTTTTTGGATTATAAATTACAGTGGACGAGAAATTACTGAAAATGAGAGAAGTAAAATTTTAATAACTGAGTAAAATAATATTCATGTCTATTTTCATCGTATATTATGAAACGACTTATTTTTACTGAGTATCATGTATTAAAAATACAATTATTTATTATTATATGTTATGGGTTGTTTAAATTAAAGAATTATTTGTTCAGTTTATTGAAATTAAGGTGGCATCACATTATAAATTTTCAGGTTAGTTGTATAGAAAAAACATATTTTCCTCTATTAACGGGAGAATAATATTAAACAACCATTCGATGGTCCATAAGTAGTAAAAAATGTTTAAAAACTTGTAAAATGAAATACATCAATTCGATATATCATTGTGATATGTCAATGGGAGATAAACACTGATTCATTTATTAAATAGAACCTTATATGAAATCCCAACAAATAGAAGCATAAAAATCTATATTTATATTTGAAATTGTCTACAAAAATGAGTGAGTTCCAATGAATAAAAAATAAATCTATTATAAAATATAATAATTATTTTTAAGTTATGATGGAAGTATAATGACATGTATTTATATTATACACTCAAATAGAGATGTAGAAAAATTCCTTAATAAATAATTTAATAATGTTGAAAAACATTGTGAATGCACTATAAAAAATATTAAATTAGAAAATTAAAAAAAATTAACATAATTAAGGTTTAAAATTATATTAGAAACATGTAAAAAGGAATGATTATTTAATTGTAAGGACATTATAGAAAAATTTAGTTATATAAATGACAAATAGAATATTCAATTTGATAATAAACAATTTATTGATTATTCATGGATATTCAAGATATTGTTGGAATGAAATTATGAAGAAAAAATTTCTATTTATTTTGGTTTTTTTAATCTGGAAAGAATATTATTCACTACAAAACATTTAATGGGTAAAATAAAAATTTATATATAATTGAGTGTCAAATAATACAATAACCTTTTATGAATAAATAAGAAAATCATGATATGTTTTTTGACACACTGGATAAGGGAATATATTGATAATATTATATGGATATAAATTCTTACACAGTTTTCAACAAGTGAATTAATAAGACTATTTAATGTAGTTATTTGATATTTATTTTTCTCAATGATGAAAATAATACATATTTATCTGAATCGTAATTATTCAAAGATTGGGGTGTAATGATGATTTTAATGAAAAATAATATAATATTCAAGTAGGATATTATTAAATATAGTTATAAGATGATGATAATGTGGATGAAACATATATATATATATATAGGATGAGAAGAATTATAAAATAGACAATGTTGATATGCTCAACATTTTTTATTATTAAACAACAACTATTAAAACAATAGGATTGAAACATATTATGAGAACTAATATACTAAATTTAATTAAGTAGGTAATTTAAATTTAAAATGAATTACAATCATTATTAACATTCATTAATTAGATTTTATAGAGTTATATTCAATATATGAATATTTAGTAACGTTCAAATGAAAAAGAAAGTAGATTTACTCATACTAAATTTGATTACATATATTATAATATTATATATATATATAATATTTATTTACAAATATAAAGTTTTAATTTGAACAAAGGATATCAGTTTTTAATTTATTGTGTAAAAATTAACATAGGGTGATTTTTATAAAATTTTCTAAAAGGTTTAATATTTTGAATTAACAGTGAAGAAATACATATTTTTATTGAAATATTTTTCTCATTACAAGTATATAAAAATTTAAATTTTTCTTATAATGTTTTCAATGTAAAATTATTTAATTTATATTATAAATAATCCATTAATTATTATTGTAATTTATTTTATTCTTTACTTAGGTTTAATATCATTTTATATGTAAGTAGATATTTTTCTAGAAAACATATTTTTATTGTGTTTTATGGGATTAATTTTAAATTAAATTTCTCAAATTCATGTAATTTAAAATTATAAAATAGAATTCATATTTGGAATCAGGTAAATTAATATATATATATATTATTTTTAACATAAATGTTATTCCTCATAAATAGTAAAAATAGGAACCTTTTGTTGCAATGGTTATGGATTAAACATGTTTATCAATGTATAAAATAAAGTTATAATGGTTAAAATGAACTAAAATAAATTTGTTATCAAATAATTTAGCCATGTTTCAACCATATCACATCTTGTCTCCATAGATAGACCATTTTAGATCCCTTTTTTATGTAATAGATTAATGTATTTTAATCTTTTAAAAAATTATATGTGTATCCCCTCCACAACATGTAAAAGGACACTAACTCCCATCTCTTATACAGAATTCAAAATAATTTTATATTGACCAATTCTTTCCAAAACCCCCTCTTAATATCCTCCCTATTTCATAGAAGTATAATTTTTTTACAATAGAATCCACATATGACTTAATGTGTAAAGGAAAGTATGTTGTTTGGAAAATAGATATTGTTCTTAACCAGATATTCTTATTTTATTTATTAATCTACCGCCTTCTAATAATATTAAACAATTATAAATGTGTAATATAAATATCTCAAATATTATTAAACTTAATTATGATTATGTTATAACCCTTTTATATCTACATAACCATCTTACAAAAAATAAAAATAGATCTATTGTGTATGTGTAGAATACATCATCAAGAGATAAATAATATCATTTATAATAATCAACTCTGTTTTTGGGAATAAACATAGATTAAAATTTAATAATATGATATTAATTGAATAATTATAATAATATAAATATAATATATCATTTCCCCCAATTAAAAATGATAATTTTTCTAATGTGTACTTGTGGACAACCACCTCCGTGAAGCGATGTGATTATTTTTTCCAACAACCTCACTTGGTTGGTATATATAATATTTTTTAATGATGAAATATTTTATTTATGATATATTACTTATTCTAGGAAGTTAAAATTATACATACCTTTTTCTATCATGTTCATTGGAAATTGGAAATGTCACCAACGTATATCTATATCCAACAATCTCCCAAATTATAAAGTAATTCATTTCTCATAACCATCATAAATATTTTGTTGCGAATTTATAATTACTATATAAATATGATAATTATGATATTGTGAAATATATGTAAATTATATAATCATTATCCTTTTTACAAAAGATAACCTACCAATGTTATGTTCAATTTAAGAACTAAACATCCTCATAACATTTAATGTAATATTAATCAACCAAGTAGTTGAGTATAAAATAGTTATTAGTGAAGAAAAAATGAATAATAAACATTAATAGTTTTCTAAGAAAGTAAATAATTAATATAAGGTTATTTTTAATATGATAATGAATGTGTGTGTTATGATGGACTCTTGGTAAGGGGATCCTTACATTAAAATATTTTATTAAATGTTTTATTGAATTATTTTCCAAATATATTTATTCCATGTCAATATTATAAAAATTACAATTTATGAAGGTTTTTATATGGATATAAATTAATTATAAAATTTTTTGTGTACTTTTACATTCATTCAATGCATTTTAAAAGGAACCATTTTAGGCATTTTTATAGAATTTTTTTGACTTCCATTGATAATAAAAATTGTAATGTCATATATTAACATATACAATAAAGATGATTACTCCAGATTGCATAACTATTATATTTTTTTAGATTACGTTATATGATTCCATGATGTCTCCATGGTAAAACCTCATTCCAATTATTCTGGGTATTTATGTTTTCAAAAATGTTTTTTAATGAAAATTGATATATCAATTTCTGAAAAAAAATTCCTTATAAAATAAATTTTATATATTTATGAATTTGATTATTAAAATAAAATATTTTAGGTATTTTATAAATTTTATGGTCCTTATAATTTTTTTATGAATGATAGTTGGGCTAAATCTATCACTGATTATGGTTGATAATGATATAGCACTCTAATATATTCTGTAATGATTATTTTTTCAAAAGAATTATCTTGGAGGTTTACGGTGTAAGTTATTCCATTTGTAAGGGTTATTTTATGAGTTAGTTGAATATGATTTAAAAATTAACCTAAAGGTTTTTCTATAATTTCTAATTATTTTTCATGGTAATATATTGATTCATATGGTAAGATAATGATACTCCTTAAAGAAATGATTATTCCATTTTAGGATAAAATATTTTGTGTTTATAAATATATTCACTTGTTCTCATTTTTTATATGAAACAACCATGAATATTATTTTTTATATTATGTTTTCTTGTAGTGTGTTATTTGAGAAAAATTGGGCAGTAAAAATGATATCATGTGTAAGTAAATGATTATTTACTATTAAATATAATTAATTTTTAGAAAAAGTCTTATTGATGATATCATGGTTTTAATATGGGGAAAATTTTTCTTTATTCTATTTGATATGATACTTATTGATAAATTTTTTTCAAATACCACATTTTTAAATTTTTTTATATGCTTTAAGGATGAGTATAAATAATAATTATGTAAACTAAAAATTATGAGGGGTTTTCATGAAAATAAACATTATTTCAATTAAAATGTTTAATATTGTGTGTAAAATGGATAATAAGAGGAAGTTTCCAACATGTAATGAAGTGGTTTTTATATAAGTTTAATGAATTAATTCCCTAAAATAATAAACCTATAATTCTCATCATGAATGTATGAAAGTTATTTCTCATCTAGAAATTTAATTATGGTATGAATAGGGATTAAATCATTGTAACCAGTATAATAATAGGTTTTAGATAACATTATATGTCAGTATAACGTTACAATGTAAGTGTAATAATTTTAAAATTTTTCTTATCATGATATAACATTTTAAAATTAATATGTTGATCCATATAAACAATGTATGTTCAAAATTTATTTTTATAAGGGAATCATGGATAATTAATTTTGATGTAATTAGCCACAAACTAGCCCATATATGCAGGTACATTGATACCTAAGCCGTTATTGACATTGATTGAATGTACTAATTGATCTCCATGGGTTAGAGACTAGCACCTAGAATCATACAAGTAACAGAAGGGAATGATATTTTCAAATCAATTACTAAATAAAAAATATGTATGTTAGTATTATCAATACTCTAAATAGTGAAATTAATTGAATCAAGGAGGTGAAAAAATACCCAAAATACACATAATCAAAAGACAAAACATCATCCAAGGGAAAAAATCAAACACATCATGTGAAACTTTTGGATCAAATATCCACCATTTACCTTCATCACTTCATGTCCAAGGATCATTAACATCCATAACTTCCCAGAGGATCATTCCATTTATTTGGACCTGGATTGAGAAATTCTATAGATTCTTAAAGGCAACGGTGTGGTGTGGGGCCAAACAACCATGTATGGTCTAAAAAATTATTCCATAATCAATTACGGAGAATTAAACCGATCATTCTATACAATAAAATTAATCAGGGAATATAAGGGAATTTATATATTTTTAATAAAGCATTATTTTTAAATGAAAGAGATGGTAGATATATCAAATTAGGGGTATATTATAACTCCACAAAAAACACTATTATAATATAAAAGTTATGAATAAAAAAATACAATAATAAATGGAATGTTATAAGAAATAAAAAATATCACAACACCATTTCATATTCCATGTGGTAAATTTTGTTATTATAAATTAAGATACTCACATAAGTGAATCAATAATCTTTGATCATTGTGTACACCTAGTCTGTTAGGACTCACTCTCTATCGGGGAAATTTATTACCTAGAAATTTTATCCCTCTCTTGTGATCATTAATCTATTTTCAAGGATCATATCATTGCGATATTATCCTAATTACTTACTGAATACCATGTATTACATATTCTTAAATTAATTATTTTATCAATCATTTTGAAATAAATCATATTAAATCTGTCCAAATTACAATTTCACACGATTCAACTTTTAACTTTACATTAACATTTCAAAACCAAATATCACGATTCAATCAATCCATGCCATTCCAAATATCATATTAATTTAATCCATTTATCACAAGGTTTATTATCAAATCATTTCATCAAATCAATTTCCAAATCTAGCCATTGACTTATCCAAAATACAATCAACTATTTCAATTCCATTGAAATTAGAATTTTCTTCCCAATTTCCTTGAATTTTTCCAAATCAGCCAAATATAATCACAAATATAGGTTTTGATATCATTTAAAAACACATTTCAAATCATTAAAGAAATTTAATGTTTAATTTTTATGGAAAATTCATATAGAACCACCTACATTTAGTCATTGATAAAATCCTCAACTAGAACGGTAAATAAAAACAATGAATGAAGGGGATGTTGATCAACAGTGAAATCATATATCATAGAACCTCAAGATAAATCTATAATTCAATAAGAAAACATTATACTGTAATTTTTATAAATAGTGATAGTTGAGATAATGTGGATTTATTTTAGAAGAAACTCATTGGATATCAAACACCAAACCCATACATATAGTGTGGATGAAATTTTCAAATAATCTCTTAATGTCTCCCTAGGGTTATAGAGGAGTGGATTCAATGGAGAATGAAATAAAACATAGGATTTATTATAACAAAACTGATTGTGCATAATGAAATCATATATTAAGTCCCTTATTCCTAACATGAATATCTCGGGTGGAATATGCATTGAAAAAGGAGTCAAAATGGTTTCAAAATCCCGATCTCGTCTATTTCCCATTTTAGAAACAATTCACCACAGGAATATCATTGATGTCGATTGAACTCACTATATGAATATCATTCATGCCATAAAATTATTTCATGGATTCTACCAATAAATGTATTCTCATTATGAATTTAATTAAGGTATTTATTTCTCTATATAGACACTACACAACAATATCATGGTGAAAAAATCACAAAATCCTATAAGTCAACCTGGACAAAAAAAAACCCTCTAAAGCCATTTACACCATTCTACCTGGACTCTATTAATTCAAAAAAACATATACATAAAATAAAAAAATGGTTATGTAATTCCAATGTAAATGTAACACGATGTCACAACATCCCCACCATAAACCTTTTTTGTCCAAAAAAATATAGTCTCGCAGATTCCATACCAATGAGATGTGGTAACTACTCTTTCCTTAGTTCCCCATGATCCCACATTTCATGTGAAATAGAACCATGAATAAATATAATATTGACTAAATTTATCATCTTCCAAAGAATTACCAAGGCCTCAAAATCAACTATGCTAATCAGATGCTTAGTCATGGTTAAATCAGGTGCAACATCATGATATTCCAAACTCAAAAAATAAGAAGGTTGAAAAGGATAAATTTGATATCGTGATAAATGAAACAAAATGTGGATTCAGGTAAATTTTTTATGAGTGAAAAATTGTATTTCGCTTTCCCTACTCACTTAATATTCTCAAAGTACTGTCAATCCTTGACAGATGATTTTCTTATTTTATAGGATTTTTTTGAACCAGTAGAGGGGAAACTCTCAAGAACCCCATTTCACCAACAAAAAACTCCAATGTTAATCCATGACATTGAAAATAGGATATATACTATATATATTCCTTAAATATTATCTTCTGAATACAATTAATTGTAATTGTTGTCTCATTGAATAAATTTATTCCAACCAAGAATCTTTAACCAATCTCAGACCAACACCATAGAGATAAAAATGTCGACCATAAAAGTCATCAAAATGATCAAATAATTTAGTAGGTTGTTAACTATTGTTATATTTGAATTCAAAAAGTCCCAAATTTTCATCCAACACTCCACCTTTTTTAATAAAAAAATCCCATATCATTTCCTCAAAAATATGTATTACTCATTCAATCTGGCCAACCATCTATGGATGAATTGATGTCCTAAAACATACATGAGATCTGATGTCTATATAGAGTCATCTTAAAAATTTATAAGTAATATGTGGATAACGTGAACAGAAAATTTCATATGGAACTCCATGAAATCTTATAATCTCATACATGTATAGATATCCCAATCCATTAATATTTTATGTATCTAAAATGGGATTAAAATGATCAAATTTTGTTAGCATTTTGATCACAACACATGTCACAATATTTTCTCAATGGGTATATGGAAATCCAAACAAAAAATAAATAGAATTGTTTTCCCACTTATCAGTCTTCCTTGGAAGCAGATAATAAACATAAATGTCTCCTGTTCACATCTTTGAACTGTTTATAGTTATAATAATGATATAAAAAGTTATATATATATATTCTTATACCAATTAATTAGGATAACCTTCTTATATCATTTAAAATATTATTATTTTCTACATTAAATATAGACTTATAATTATGGAATAATCCACTATATCATTTCTCATAGACACATTTACCACATTATGGTTTCCAAAAAATAATATACACTCAAAGGAGAACGACCATTCAAAATTTACCTCCCCATCATAAAGAGGTTTTTAATTAACACAGAATTCATAATTAATATAATTATCCTAATAAATCATCTAAATAATATAGGAAGTTATCAATACACTCCCCAAAACATCCTAAACCACATTTTCTCACACACCCTAATGAATATATGGAATGAGATCCATCAGATTCCAATCATATGGTGATTCTTTCATGGCCTGTATAAGAAGTATATAGATCAAATATTCAGAAAAAACATTCCCCTTACCAATGGTGTATGAAAATTTAAAATCAAAATACTATATTTAATCCACTCAATAGAACTTTCATCGATTCAAATCATTTTAATAGAAGATATAACTC
Source organism: Viscum album (assembly GCA_963277665.1). Lineage (NCBI taxonomy): Eukaryota > Viridiplantae > Streptophyta > Magnoliopsida > Santalales > Viscaceae > Viscum > Viscum album. The sequence continues at coordinate 713,197,629 of OY728162.1, forward strand.
AAAATTTTGTTGTTAAAATAAATGGAAATCCTTTAAAAGAAAATCTAATACCATGAAATCTGATGAGAATGATTCATATATGTGATCTAATGATCAGGGGTTATATAATTCTTCTCATGGGGCTTATGATATCAACAAACATAAGATACCAAATGATCACCATAAATAAGGACATAACAAAATCCCATACCTGATGAGTCATAGAACACAATATAGCCCTTCCAAGCCTTTGAACATGCGGTCAATTTCATTGAAATCAAATTAAATTTTAGATCAACAATACAAAATTTACATTTCTCATCCCAAATGAACATCACCCCTTTTTAAGTGATAGTTATAATTAGAGAATCTGACTTTGAGAAATCTCTAATGAATTTACTTTAATATCTCATAAAAATTGATAATATATAGATCATGAAGACAAGTTTTGGATTCTACTATATCATAAGCATTTTCACTATCATTGGTTCAACTAAAACACATTGTTTTGAAACCATGTTTCCTAAGAACAAAAATTATCAAAAACAAGAAAATAAATTTTTAATGCTTCATGAATATTTTATGAATTCTATATTTTTTCATAACTACTCTCAAATTAATCACAAAATGCTAGTCATTATGAGAGTAGACTATGATGTTTTTCACAAATACCACAATGAACAAGATTAGGTGATAATGAAATATAATTTTCATATAATCCATAAAAAATACTTGAGCATTGGTTAGACCAAATCTCTAATAAGATACACATAATGGACATACATACCTTTAATGGTTATCTTCTTTAAAGCCAAATTCATTAATTCTTAACTGGTGATAAGCATATCAAAGAAAAATATTCAATAACCACTCTCCCCATTCAATTAGACAAATATATATTCAAGAGATGGTAATATATACTTCTTTTTTACTGTAATAGGAATGATTTTTCAGTAATCAACAAGTAGGTTGTGTGTTTCATTAGAATTAATCACAAAGGGAGAATTTATTATAAAGGTGGCACAATCGAGTGTAAAAATTTTCATTCTAAAAAAATCGCCCAACTGATTATTTCTCTCATTAAACCCCATTGGTGTTTATTGTAAGAAGTAATAGTCACTGGATAAGAATTGGGTACTAAATCAATTGAAAAATACACTTTTACTACCCTTTGAAATCTAGTTAAATTTGAAAGTAAAACATAAGGAAACTATATTTTAAATGGAAGAAGACCATCCCTAAAATATTCCGACTCATAATAGAAAGGGAACAAAGAAATTACACTGACCATGTCCAAAAAATATTTTCTATCCCTACTTATTCATGGGACCCATTATCTCTAAAAAATATATTACACCCCCTGTGTGAAGTATAGGACAAAAAACAAATGTAATAGTCAATTTTGGCCTTATGAGTAATCAAAATATCCCCCAAAATAATTCCATCAAGTGGTTTTATATCGAGAATCAAAAAACTATATGTAATCTCAATATTAGATTTAGAGAAATAAAATAGTAAAATCAATGACCCTTCACACTCATCGTTCTAAGGGGTGTAGTGATTTGAATCACATAAGTGAAAATATATGTATAAATATTCAGAATATACAAAACTCGAGTCAATATAAATGAGTGTGCTTCACCATTATTAAGCAAATAAGTCAATAAATGTGAATCTATAGTGATGGAAGTTCTCATTAACCCTAGAAAAATTTTAGATTGCTTTTGAGAATCTTCACTATATTAATAATATTCATTAGTAATTGTTACAGATAGAAACCCTTGGTTATTGAAGAATAGTATTGAATTTCTGTAATTTTTGGTTGTTATGATAATGTTACACTAAGTGGTGTAGAAATTAAATGGATAAACATCGATATGTTTCTTGAGTGAATGCACAAACTAAAAATCATGGGTTCCTCATTGAAAACCTATTTCAAATTCCTAAACATGTCACATTGAAATCAAGTCAGTGGGAATATTATAGGCAGTAAAGGATTTCTTGATGATGGATAATTTCTAGAAACACCATGATAATAATCATTTTTTCCTTTAAAGGAACTACCAAAATTTCCCCATGTTTAAAAGTAAATCCCATCCACCTTAACTTACCAATCATTTCAAGCTCATCCATTACTTATGTATCAAGAATTTCATTATAAGAGGCGAGCATCAGCAAGAAAACAAATTATTCGATATTAGTTTTGAATGTTATCTCGAATTGTTGAGCCCTCATCTTCTCCTTCGTTATAACATCTATTGAAATTTAAAGAAGATAAGAAAAATTGTTCATATATTATATCATGTTCCTATCACCCTGCTGATGGTTGAGAAACTCTATTGATGTCTCCATGACCACAAACTCTATATAGAACTGTTAAGTTGAAATGATTCTATTATTATTCTACTCTAAACCATTAAGGTTCATCATGTTCACCATCAAGTCTAACCATATTATACTTGGTACCTAAATTGTAAAGGAAATATATTTTAGATTTAAATTATTACAAACATCTAAACACCCATAAAGATGCCCAATATATTGCAACAAATATTAATAAAATTGAACATCTTTCAATCCATGTAAATCTAGTTGATTAATATGAATAAAATCTTTAAAATTATCACTAGATTCATCCCTTGAAGGTTATACTATCCGAACCTGAAGATGAATGGGTGTATGTACTCATCCCAAATCATATATAGAAAGCACCGAAATTTGAACAATATTATGGTTAACTAGAGGATTCGACTTATTTGGATCACCAAATGATTCATATTATGTCCTTTTCAATTGCCTTATCAGAAAAATGATAATATCGAACATCAAAAGGAAACAAAAAAATCGTTAGCAAGGATACACAGATCAACAACTCAAAAAAAGATTTTTGAATATCAATTCCATCAGTTTAATTAAATATTGTGATTTAAAAAATATTAAATCAGAAGTAGTGATATATATATAAAATAAATCAAATTGTTCCTCAAAAAATAATTTACTAAATAGCCATGGTGAATTATGTTTTGATTTCAGGAGAGCTGGCCATAATTTCAATCGTCACTACCTTCTAGGTCTTATCAATCCTACATCATGTCTTCAAATACAACCCTACTACATACTAACATCATGGAAACTATGACAACATAATATACCACTAATAACAATTTGTATAAAAAAACCTGGATACCCTAATACATTGATATCCGAGAAAGTCTTGATATTTCCCAATGGTTGTTCTTGATACTCAGGGGTTGGCGACTAGAACCTGTCATTATAAGAGAATCAAAAGGGAATGATTTTTCCAAAACACATGCAGAAGAAAAAAATAATCAATTCCATATGATCAATACTCCAAAGGTAGAATGTTCCAAAAAAAAGATGTAAAACATTACCAAAATAGTATATCCTCAAATTCCACAACATCTACTAAGGTAAAAACTCAGATATATCCCCTGAAACATGTGGAACAAATCTCCACCAGTCAACTCTATCACTCTAGTTTCATAGGAGCCAGAACTTCCACCATCTCCAAGTAGTTCATTCACTTCTATTATACCCAAAAAATGATAACATACAAATTAAAAAAAGGAAAAGGTAGGACGTGATTCAAAGAAACCAGTATGGTCTAGCCAACATTTCCATAGTAAATTCCATCACAATTAAACCAATCATGTTATCAACTGATATAAATCAGTTAAGGTATTGTAATTTACATATTTTCAAAAAAACATGCTTTCATACTCAATGTTATGAATGAAATATCAAAAATGTAATAAATTAATATTAATATAAAACAGTTATGTAATGAATATATCATGAATAAAAAAATTCATTAATCCATCCCATATAGTCATAAAATAAAACATATAGTAGAATAATGTAATAAGATCTATAATATATTATTTTCTAAAAATACAATCATAAAATATCAATTAATGATCATGGATTAAGTAATGGACTTATCCTTCATCTCTGGTGGTCAAGACTCAACACCCCATCTAGGAAAATCATGACACAGTTATATTACTACAATGTTTTAATCATAAATCCACTTCTGGAGGGGGGAATATCCTAGAGTTCATGTATTAATTAGAAACTAACTACATAGGAAAATCTTTACATTAGTAAATCATGTAATCAATCATTAGAAAAAATCATTTCAAATCATTTCAAAATATAATTTACCATGTTTCATTTTTCAATATGCCATTTTCATTTCAAAACAAAATCATTGATTGTCACCAATAATTTCCTTTTCAAGTAAATTTTAAATTTAATACATTTATTTAATGGTTCAATAAAAAATAATTTCATATAATCAATTTGGAAATCAATCTATAAATTTTTATCAAATGTACCAAACAATTTCAATTCCTTTTAAATTGGATGAGTTTCCAAATTTCCTTACCTATTTCAAAAGCATCCATAAATCCCCTCAAAAACATGTTTTTAAATCATTTAAAAAATTATTTCAAATTTATCAAGAAAATAATCATTTCAATTATAGGGAAGATAATATGGATCCACCTACTTTTAATTGGTGACCAAATCAGTACCCGCAACATGAAATATAAATGAAGAGAGAAGGAGAATGTGCATAAAAAGAAAATCATAGATAAAAAACATTCATGTACAAACTATGATTACTTAAAATAACAGGAGATATTACCTATTTGAAAATAATTTAACATAGAAAATGATAAAACTATGGTAAGGATTATCACTAGAGGAAAATTTCAAAACTGAGATGCTCTAAGTGCAATAAATCACCAAAAAATCATCTAATGTCAACCTACATCTTGAGAGGCGGGGCTTTAAATAGTTTGAACTAGAACATGAGATTAAATGTACAAAAACCCAATCGTAATGAGTAATTTACATCATAAATCCTTTAATCATGATGTAAATATCATGTGTGGAATATATTCCATGAAATGGGAAACCACAATTTATAATTCCATATTCTCACCATTTCATGCCATGATATCAATTAAAAACATGAATATCATTTACATCATTAGATTTTTTCATAAAATTATGTATGTTATAGATTTATATTGTGAAATACCTTTAAATAATTTAATATTAACTATAGAATATACACATCCAAATCATGAAAAAAACTCTGAAAAGGCTTCCAACTTAAACAGGACCCTTTAATCACCTGCTATAACATTTCAAAAATTTATAATAAAAATCCATTAATTCAAAAAGACAAACATAACCATAAATTATATCATATAAATGGTTAATGATACATGAATGAAGGTGATGTGATGTATATGTTTTAAAAATACAATATCCTTCCAAATTAGAAACCCGGAATGGTTGAAATTATAATATAGTATTTTATAATTATGATGGATTAATTAATTTTGGGTATAAATGGCGGTCCAATCGATGTGACTTTTCAACTAAATTTCCCACATAGGGACTTTCCCATTATAGATAATTCAATTAAAAAACCCCATCATCATTCTAGGGACCATCTAACTAATTGTTTGCTAAAAGATTGCTAAAATATTTTAATAATATAGTCAAAATAATTGGTATTTTATAATATCATATGTTACCTCTATATACCATTTATTGGTGAATTTGATCAGTAGTGGGGAATAAATTCTTGTAAATGAAGAATAATGTTGTAGATTAAGTGGTTCTGTATGAATAAAACTTCACTATTTCAGGAAGGGATCCAAAAACCTTAATATGTAATCAAGGTAGTAAAATTAAATAGTTTTAATCAATATTATCGCCAATATATAAAGGGGTATAATATTTTCAAGAATTTAAATGTTTTGGTAAACATATTCACCATCGAAATAAGGTATAAATATAGTTTTTGGATGATCATGTGTCTAGGGACATGATTCAAAAATGGTGGTTCTGGTGGTATGAAATGGGGAAGTATTCATCAAAGAAATATGGTTGATTAAAAATAAAGTTTCTATTTTTTGATTAGTGTGGTAAAAATATCCTAGTATAATTTTTTGAAAAGATATGTTGTCTTTCGTATGATTTATGTTTGTAAATTTTTCTATAGTCTATAAAGAGGAGCAAAACCATAATGATATGACAAATATTTAAAGGGAATGAGTAATATTTTAAATAGTAATAAAATGGTTCATCATGTTAGTAATTTTATAGAGATAGGAATAAATGGTGGATTTTTTAAATATCATAAGTATTAATAGGTGGCTAAATAATCTTCTACTACTTCAATAGATATTGGTCCATTATTTATTTTGGTGTTAATTACTTTACATGTTTATTTATGTAATGTAAATTTATTATTTTCATTGGTTAATACACATTATTTTTTAATCATTTTTTTTGTGATTTTAAATTTATCCTTAATGAATAATGACTAAACATAATGTAAGAACACCATGCGGTAGTGAAATTGATAACATTTTTAGATATATTATGGCTATTATTTAGGGAAAGCAATTACCAAAAAGAAATATTTTTTCCCATGTATAGTTTTATTTTATTATTTGAATGTATAATCTTTATGTTCACCATACTATGATATATTGTAGGTATAAAAAAAGTTTTTCTCAAAATGGAATGTATTTATTCATTATTATAATGAATTAATACATATGATACTATATGAAAAAGTTACAGAATTGAATAAATATGGAAATTAATGTTATCTTTTGCATATTATTGAGATGAAGGAGATTATTAATATTATTTTGGATTCTATAGTTAATGTATATCTTGAGGTATTACCTGATGAATTGTATTATTTTATACATTATCCAGTGGTTGAATTTAAAATTGATTTAGTGCTTGATGTTAATCCAATATCATTACCTCCTTATAAAATATCTCAAGAATAAATTTTCAACATGAAAAAGAAGTAACATGATTTTCTTGATAGATGATTCATTCATCCAAGAACATCACCATGGGGTGATGCAAAGTTGGTTAGTATAATGAAATATGATTTCATGAGCCTTTTCATTGATTATATCTCATTGAATTACATCTTTAGAAACAATGAGTATTTATTATCCCATATATATGGATTGTTTAAAAATCTAGTGGGCTTTATATATTTTTCCATGGTTGACCTAAGATCTATGTACAATCTACGAAAGGTGAATGAGGAAGACATTATAAAGATGGGTTTTCAGACTATGTAGGGGAATTAAAAGTGTATAGTTATTCCCATTGGGTTAAAATTATCTAGATGTATTTAAAGACCTTATTATTATAGTTTTCCATCAATTAATGGATATATTTTTTCCTAGTTTATTTTTTGACATACGAATATATACAAAATCTTATGATGATCATGATAAAAAATTGATTTATTTTTGAAATCCTTGAATAAAACAATGTTATTATTTAATTTTTCAGAAATATGAATTCTAGTAATGATTGAAAAATTTATTTTGGTACATTCTAAAAAAATATAGAATAATTATTATCTAAAAAATAATAATTTGGTTGAATAGTGTACAAGACAGAAAAATAGCATAGAGATTCATTGTTTTATAGGTTTGGAAGGTTACTATATATGGTTTGTAGAAAACAATGACCAGTATTCTAAACCATTAATTAAGTTATCATAAAAAGTTGATACATTCAAAAGGATGACATAATGCAGTGAATTTTTTATCAAATTGAAAATATTATTATAGAATACTCCATTTTAATTTCCATCACATCATAAAATAGAGACTTTATTATCTACAATGATGTTTCTTTGAATAGAAATGGATTCATTATAATGAATAATGATCTTGTTATTTCTTATTATTCATTTTAATTGAAACCTTATGAGAAAAATTATCATACACATGAAATTAAATATGATGTTTTTAGTGTTTTCTTTAAAAATCCGTACACATCGTTAATATGTTGTATACATTGAAATATATACCAATCCTAAAATATTAAACTATATATTCTATTAGGTGGAATTGAACATGTGGGAGAGAATATGGTAGCAATATATTATTGATTATTACTACACGATTCATTACAATACATGAAAAGAAATAATAGGAGATAACACTTTATATTGGAAACATAATGCATCATTAAAATTTATTATTTTAGAAAATGATCTAATGATAAATGATTTGTTGAATGTTGTTCTGGAAATATTTCTTGTAGGAAGATTATTTGTTTTGCTTTAGGGGTCATTGAAGTAATTAATTCTATATAAAATTAATCAAGCTCATAAGGGGGAGCATGTTTTAAAGGAAAAGGTAAAATCTATCAATAATTGAAAGTTTTTAAACTATAATGTGGAAAAATAATGTGTAATAAAATTTATAAATAGATTATGTAGGAAAAATAATTTTAATTTGAAGGGATAACTATTGAGGGAAGCTCATAGTTATCCATTTTTAGTTCATCCCTGCATCATTAAGATACGTAGAGTCTATAATGAAATTTTCTAATGAGATGAATTGATGTGAGATATTATTAAATTTACTATTAAATATTCAAATTATCTAATGATTAATAGAAAATAATAAATAATAAATGGGTTGATTTAGTATTTCCCATTTTTATAAGCGAAATATAAAATTATATACATGTATTCCTGATTAATTATGAATGAAATATGGATATAAAAAGTAATATTGGTTATTATTGATTTTTTAACAAAATCAACACATTTTATTCCTATTCGAGATAGTGTGTCATTATATTAGAATTAATGACTATATATCAAGCATATTATCATGTTATATGGTGTTTATATATTAATTTTATCTCACTACGATCTCATATTTACCTCTCACTTTTTGAAAAGTCTTCAAAATTTATTGGTAACTAAATTATATTTTATAACAAATTTTCATCCTCAATATAGTAGATGTTCAAAGTGAATAACTCATTAATTTTTTAAAATTCATATTTTTTACTTAATGGATTATGAGGTCCATAAGGATCTACAACATTCCCAGGTTATAATTTCTTGCAAAAATGTTATACATTTTTGTATACATATGTAACCTTTTGGGGAATTTTTTTGGAAAGCGATGTCAGACTGAATACTATTATGACAATGTAGGTGAAATAAATTTATGGTTTATGAACTGGAAGACAAAATTGTTAAGATGGTGAACATGACTCAACAACATATGTGGATGTATTAGAGTGGATAGATAATTCATGTAAAAACTGGAGGAAGGATCTTTTGTTCCAGGTATACGATCATGTTATTTAATGAATCTCCCTGGAAATGTTAAGTTAATTCTTGTAAAAGTGGAATGTTATGACTTGTTTTGGACCCTAAAAAATTATTTATAAGATTTGATCAGTTTTATAAAGATTGGGCTTAACTTAGTGTATATCAAATGTACATGATTTTATTTTTGTGGTATTGTTATTAAAATACATGTCTAATTAATCTCATATTTGGATCCCAAATTTAGTTTAGTTGAATGAAAACCATTTGTATAAGGAATATATATTATATTTTTTTACTATAAAGTGAAATTGTTTCAAATTAAAGTGATTTTATAGGATAAGATTTTGTGAAAACCCATATGATTTAAAAACAAAAATGGGGATTAGAAAATTCTATTAGAGAATGTTATACCAACTTATTTGAATAGTAAATAGATATTGATGATAAAAATTCAATAACTGGAAAAGTAAGAAAAAAACATTGTAATATTACTAGTAAATTAACAAAATGACTTTTTAATATTCAGTAATATTTTTTTATATTGTTATAATAACTATAATCATATTATTATGTTTTCCAGTCAAAAATAGAAATAGTTTTATTCTTACTAATTTATATTTATATATAATATGATTTTATTTAAAATAATTTTTTAAAAATATTATAAATTTAAACTTAATAAATGATAAAAATGTTTAGATCACAATTTAAATATTATAATGGGGTGAAATTTTAATAATTTTTTGAGAAGTTTGATTTTTTAAATGAATAGAGAAAATGCAGACTTTTCCATAAAAACCTAATTTTTCTTTGAACCATTTAAATAATTTATGTTTGAATTAAATATTTCAAAAATAAAATTAGTTCCTATATATTATAAATAATCCACGATGATCATTGTCATTAATTTAATGTTTCATTTTTTAATAAAACCTTTTATACTTAAGAATACATTTATTTTAGAAACCTGACATTCATCTTATTGTGTATGTTACATTTTAAATGTTATTATTCCAATTTTATGAATTTATTTTTATATAATAAATTATATATTTTGGGTGAAAAAAGTATAATTATTTTATAATTTAAACATTATTTTTTCGCTAATTAATTATAAAAATTGTAAAAATCTATAGCTACTGTTATGATTGAAAGAAGTTTTCCTGAGGATAAAATAATTTTATATGTCTAAAATGATCTAAAATGCCTATATACTATTGTATAGACATATATAGACCCTATATTATTACATATAGTGAAATCATTCATTTTTAGCCAATTAAACTGTGTAATATGTAAATATATATTAATCCATTTAAAAAATCAAATGTATCTCTACTCCTCCACTTATAAACTAACACCCCAAATACTCTATTATATATGAATAAATATCCATTAATATTATCTATTAACTACCAATTTCCTTAGTCAAATACCTCCCCATGACTAATAGGTTTTATTTTCATAAAAATACCGACCTTAGAGGGCTTAAGGCATAATGTAAATGATGTTTTCTAAAGGATAGGTATAGTTTTTAACAAATCATTTTAATTTTATTTCTTATACTACCTCCTTAAAATATTATTAAACCATTTTGTAATAGAAAAAATGTATCTCCCATTAATTCTACACTTATTTTGATTATATAATAACCGTGCTACATCTAAATAACCATCTAATCAAATATAAAAACATCACATGTGTGTATGTGCAAACAACCACCCCATGAAATGATGTATTTAATTTTCCATCACTAATTAATTTGGATGTTCATAAATAGGTATACAACATAAATAATATCATATTAATTAAATAATAATTATTATTTTAAGATAATATAACATATTTTTTTTTCAATCATCCATTGATAAATGATAATGTTGTACGTGCATGTATAATAATTTATACCCTCACGAAGCGATGCGATTTTTTCATCACATCCTGACATAGATATTATATATAAGTATATTCTAATATGTAATATGAGATGTATTTTATATTTATATTTATTTATATATAAAATTATACTTACCTTATTCCCCTAATGTTCATTAAAAAATTGAATTATCATGCATTCATACGTACTACCTACCATCTCCATGATTGTAATATAATTAATTTTTTTTGACATAATAAATATTTGGTTTTTGGATTATAATTTATGATTTAAAATATAATTATATAATTATTAATATTTGTTAAATTTTATAGTTATGATCTATTTTACCAAATTCAATCTATAAAAGTAATATTCATCTTATAAACTGAACAACCTAAAAATGATTGAAGTAATATTAATAAACTAATTATTTTAGTATAACATGGTTTTAATTAAAATAGAAGAAATACTATAAATTAATATTTTTATTAATAAATCAAATAAATAAAATAATTTTTTTTTATTTTGGAAGATATAAAACACTTGTGAAAAGTCAAACACTCAGTAAGGGATTGTTTACTGTAAATCCCCATTTTAAATGCTTTAATGAATATTCCCATATATTTTTCATTCATGTACATATTATTAAAAACCAATTTCATGAATTTATTTAAATTTACATAAAATAATATAAATTAAATGATATGTTTATTTTAAAATTCATTAAATGTTTTTCAGAAGGAATAATTTTGGGTATTGTATACAATTTGTTTTTTCTCATTACAAAAAGAAAATGAAATGATCAATTTATACATATATAACATCGATGGAGTTTAATACTACTATAACTATTATTGTATATATGTATTACATTATAATTTACATGTTTTCACCAATGAATACCCCCTATTCCATATTTATGGGTATTTAAAATTTCATTTTTATTAAATAAATAGAGATGTCAATATTTGAATTTTTTTTTTGCAGGTCCAAAAGTATATTATTATGATTTTGATGATGGAAATTAAATTTATTATGTGTTTAATCCTTGTTATGGAATGTGTAAATTTTTTATTAATGGTGTGTAATCATGATAAATCCTTGATGATTGGTAAGCCTAATATATCTCAATAATTCATTATGTAAGGATTATGTTCTCTAGATAATTATGATTTAAATTGACTATGTTAGTTGTTATGTTTATATTTTTTCCTATATATATTCTATAAAGGAAATTTCTAATGGATACTATATAAATTATATACTTTTCTAATATGAATTTAAGAAAAACATTTGACTTCATAAGTAACGAAAATTATCTTTTTTATAAAGTAATGAATAATCCATTTAGGTTAAAAAATGGATGCTTTAAAAAAATTATTTCCTGTGTTGTCATATTTTATAAGAATCTATCATGAATATTCTTTTTAATTTATGTTTTCTAATAATGATTTTTCGGATAAAATTTTTGTATTAAAGTTGATTTCAAGTGTATAGAATGGATTATTTTAGCTAAAAGTCTAATATATTAAAGGAAAACAATTTATTATGATCTCATGGTTTTTAAATAAATTAATGAGTTTCTATCATCATTTTTATATGTACCTAAATGAGATTTTTGAGCACATCCAACTTTTATAGAAAACAATTCATAGGTTTTAAGGATGTGTACTAAGAATGATGAATCCATGTTTGAAATCATGACTATTTATCATGAAAAAAATGATTCATTTTATATGATTTGTATTTTTGGAAGAAAGGATAATAAGATGATCTGTCCAACTTCTAAGGGATATATTTTTTATGAAAAAGCTATGTCTTTATTCTATAAAACTCTAAAAATGAAAAGATCTTAATTAATTAATAAAATTTTAATCTAGTTTAAAATGAAATTATTGGCGGAATGGGGATGGATTAATTTTACAATCTCAAAAAGATCATTGTTCATTTTAAGATGTATATAAGAATAGTTATGGATTAATTATATCAATGAGGATACTATCCATATTAAGAAGAATAATAAATTATATTAAATAAAGAGTCTAATTTTACATAATTTCAACGTATCTATGTGAAACCTCATATATAATCTTAATAAATATGGTAAATATTAACGAAATAATTCGAGGAATATGTGTAATGATTATAACAAATTTAATGTTTTTGAAATTGTGGAAAATTATTATCCTATGAAGATATTTAAATAATTATATTTACTTATTGAATTAAATTTTAAAGGAAAATAACTTTTCAAAAATAGTTTAATGGTAACTACATAGAAAAAGATCATGGAAAGAAGAAGTTCCAATTGAACAACCACATGGGTTTCATAATGATTATAACAATATAAATGTTTATCACTGGGTGATGGATTTGTTTAAGATATAATAATAACAACAAATAATGTATTAAAAACTTATTTTTTTAAAATAATATAGAGTTTCAAAGGAGATATGTGATTCCTAATGCTAATATGAAGAAAAAACTAGAAAATATATATTTTTTATCTATTGATGATAACATATTTTTTAGAATAATAATGGAATCTATTGAAGCATTTTAAAATCAAAAGAAATTATAATTTGATATTAATCTGGGTGTAAAATAGAAATATTTTCTATAATGACGTTATAATCTTCTAGGTGATCCTACATTAATTTCATTAATAAAGTATTCTAATAACTATTAAAGATAAATTATATGAATGAATTAAAATCTATATCAACACAAAGAATGGATAGAACATAACATAGTAGAAATTATTCTAACATAATGTATACTAAGCACTATATAGAATATATATGTCTATTATTATAGATTTAATAGAAATTATAACCAATATTATGTATGAAACACGTATGTATAAAAAATTTCATTTTTGTGTTAAAGAATAACTCATAAAGGCTATTAAGATGATTTTGACATATTTCAAAAGTTATACAATATATTATTTTCTTATATTGAATAACAAAGAAAAAAATTTCTACGATTTCTTATTAGGATAATGATATTTGTTATAAAAAATCTATTTGTTATTGGACACCTCCCATTGTATAAAACTACATTATTTTGAAGAGTAATAAGTATTAATATATAGAATATAGTAATGTAAAATTTGAGATTATTTTTGCTACCAAATCTGGTAGTCGAATGATTTGGATGATAAAAAACCATGAAGATAATTGTTAATATTAAGTGCTGAAAATATCGATTTTATATTATAAAAACTGTATTATTGATTGTATAATTTATCTTGTTCAATAGTCAAGAAAAAATAATTGATATTAGGTCCCATTTTGTCACTATAAGAATAGAGTGAGGATCTATATTGTATTAAAAAAAAGAAACATTAATGAAGTCATAATTATTTGGAAGCACCATTTTCTAAAGTAGAATTTACAAATAATATTTAAACTATCAAAGTAAAACAAATTTATCAAATAAGGGAGTATTTTGATAATTATGATATTAAAAATTGAATTTTATTTGTCTCAAATTTGGATAATATTATATTAAATTATGTTCGTGATATAATTCATATTGTATTTAAAAATATTTAAGAGGCCAATATCATGAAAAATATAAAAAATATATTTGAGAAGAAATTATATCATGCTATTTAGAGTTATGAGTAGAGTAAAATGGAAAATATTTTCTTGTTTTCAATGATTCTATTCTACTATTTCATTAAATTATTCTTTATTCTTGTTATGTTAGAATATAGATGGAGATTCATTCCCCTTTCACTACTACCCCTTATTGAAAATTTATTGACTACCCTTGGGATTTGGGTGTCAATGCAAAAAAATATAAATCCGTAAATTAAGTCTATAAAATAATATTATGAAAAAAGTTACAAGAACTAGAAAAATATATCATAAAGTAGTTGAATTAAAATATATAGTTTATTTTGAATATAATGTGGATAAAAATATTGAAGCTTTATATTTTATTCAACATTTGATCAATAAATTATATATTAATTGTTTTTTATTTTTATTTTTATTTTTTTCAATCAATATGAGTTATTTTTTAAAATATATTCTTAATATATTTTTTATATTTTTTAATGTTTTTTCAATTTTTTTAATTTAAGAATTATTTTTAATCAGTATATGTAATGTAATAAAAACAAATATCTTCTGTAAGAAATAACTTATATAATGTAAATTTTATAATGAATCTAAACTAGTTTCATAAGTACGATATTGAATTTGAATTGATTTTATATTTAATTTAGGTTTGTAAAAATATCATTGGAAATGAAATCCTAAATTTCAATTTCATACCAGTGTTTTAAGGTAAGGATTAGTAGTTTTAAATGTGTGGTTTAGTTTTCAAATTATCTGCATATATAGTGGGTATTAATTTTTATTACTATGAAATAATAAATTGAAATTTACAAATATCTTGTAAGTTAGATCTAGAGATGAAATTTGTTATTTGTGTTTGCTTAATTAAATTGGGATAATTAATTGGATTTTTCATAACTAATTATAATTGAAAACTAGTTAAATAATAAAATAAAAATAGAAGATATTTTTTATTGAGATATATTGTATTTTAAAATTTTCCCCAATATTAGTGATTGGGTTATATAAATATTTTTATCTTTTAAACCAATAAACTATCACAAATTTATTAACAAATTATTTTCAAATTCATTAGGAAGTACTCTACCAAATATAATATAAATATTTTTGAGAATTTGATTCGTAATTATGTTGAAATAATCAGTATAGATGAAGTGATAAAAACTAAATGAATGATGAAATTGGGAATATATATATATTTTTTATTTATTCCTAATTTTGGAGATTGATGAACAATAGACACAATTTTTTTTGATTGGATCAATAGAAGGAAACATTACTATATTAGTGTAAATGTGGAAGTAAATCATGATCATATTTCTGTTGCAATAAAATTGTTTTTTTAATGTAGTTTATAAAGATTGGTGGTGATATTGTTTCTCCATAGAAAGATGGGAGAAAACCCATAATTTTAAAGGAAATGACCCTAAGATCATATACTCTTTTAAAGAACTAGTAATAAAATTAGAATTGGTGTAGTGATTAATTGGTAGACCAGAACCCCAATTCATGTATTTTCTAAAATTGTGTCCTATTTGTGTGAACCAATTAAATTTGAAGAAATATTTTTCCTTATATATTTTTTTAAACTTATTTGACATTGTTAATATTAATATTCTATATTTAGTGGTATGTTATGTGTTTCTACTAACTTGAAAATAATAATGATTTAATAAATATTTTTTTGTAAAATATGATACTCGAATTCATTCACTAACCTCTCATAACACTCTATATCAATAATTTAAAAAAAAATAAAAAAATAATAGAAAATGTAGAAAAAAATTGTAGATGATTTATTTAAAAATCAACATGAAAAATATAATAATCAACATTATTTGATTAATAGATCACATACCTCAAATCTAAAAGGAATATAAGAAATAAATTTATAATAAAAATATAATTATGGGTCCAATAGAAAATTCAAGTTAAAAGTAATGGAGTTGAGTTTATATTTTTATCAGAAAAAATAATGTTTAAAAAATAATAAATGAAAAGCCCATTGTACATTTTTGGTTTTAAAATTAACTGAATATATATTTGATAATATTTAATTATAAATAACATTGATATATTAGAGAGTTTGTAATAAATATATTAAGTGATCTTTATTGTATGAATTTCATTTTTTCATACATTTATTCCCAATGATTTCACAATGTCATATATACTTATAAATGATAATAAATTTATTTTCCTGAAATAATATTTTTTTTAATATCCATACTAATATTTATTTGATATTAATTTAATTGATTATAAATCCAATGAAAAAATTTAGGAATCATTTTATAAGAATAAGAAGTTTTATAACAGAGTACATGACTTCCATTTTTTTATGACTCCATTTAAAAGTATTAATTTTCAAACATGAAATTTATATTCCAAAGTATAGGCACACATACACATTCACATACAGAAGGATATATATATTTATATATTCAGAAACATTCAAACACAAAAATATATATAGAGAGATCTATGTATATATTTTAACAAAATTAAAACACACATATATATACATTTATACATATATATATACTTGTGTTTGTTTGTGTGTGTAGTTTACTAACACAAAATCATGTAAAAACACACAAATTGATGTTAGTGTGTGTGTTTATTTTTATAATATTAAAACATAAAAATCTAATTACACATATATATAATTTAAAATAAAAAATTCAATCATATTAAAAATATATATTCATATTAAATTAATTCATAAACTATAATCATAATAGTTTTCGAAAAAAAATCATTAAAAAATAAAAAAGAAATCACCCACAACATGGAATACAAAAGTGGTCCTGATAAATAAATTTAATATTAGTAGTATGTATTGAATATAGTAATGGAAATGTTAGCTATCATATATGAGTTAGTAGAATATAATGTGACTCTTTGAATATGACTGATATGTTCTCGATGTTATCTTCAATGGGGTCTGGTGAAATTTTCTCTTTAGAAATATATTATAGAACAAGGTGGGTAGTTAGCCATTTTCATTATTGATTTTAGAATTTTGTATAATTTATGTTTCAAACTGGTTAGTTTAAAAATAATCCTAAATATTCCATGGAGTTTATAGGGCCAAATCTTTCTACCGATGGGTACTAGCTAATTGCACTGTGAAATGAGCTTCAAATATATTAGGCCATAAATTTTATCCTGTATATGGGAATTGATATCCTAATAGAACCCATGACCAATATTTTTTATGGAAAGATAAAAAATATATATTTTTAACAAATTTATAACTCCTTATGATACTTTCCAAATCCCCATTTTATATTAGAAAATTATAGTGAATCTTAGAAGTTCATTTGGATATTTTTCCCCTTATGAACAGTAGATATCCTTCCTGGATTGAATGTTGCTTCCTGGAATCAAAGTCAATGGTTGAAGTCTCTAATTAGTTAGTGAATCACTCTCCCTAAATCCCTGAATCAACATGAATATAGATATATTAAATTTATATTTCATAATTCAATAAATTTTTAATTATTAATATTTGTTCATAAATTTGTGGAATAAAGGATTCAACCCAAATTGGGTTATTTATGATTTTAAAATTTTTATAATTTCACAAAAAAATATGAGATTTCGTTGGTGGGAAAAAAATATTTAATATATTGTTTAATGTTTGGATATATTGTCAATTTATTGTGATATATTGAATACATCATCAAATAAAATCATATAAGATATTGAATTTACAGAAAAAATAAATTTTTGTTCATTAATAAAACATTTTGGTTTTCAAAAATGAAATTATTTATAAGGGAAATATGGAAAATGAAATAATATATTGTTAATCATTGTAAAAAGATGATTTTTGAATTTTTTTTTTAATTTATTTTTTTTATCAGTTTTTTTAATTTAAAATAAAAATTTCAACGGGAAAAATTATATTTTTAATGGGATATGATTTCAAAAAATTATTAATTTATTGATAAATAAATTTATATTAAATATATTTATTGAATTGAATGTGATATATTGATTTGAACTTTTATTTTTGTAATGTATATATTGAATTTGTGTGTGCGGTTGTTTAAAAATATTTAGTATGACATTGTTTTATAAACCTCAAGGCATTCAAGTAATTGGAATGTTTCATAGAAAGTGTTTATTATGATCAGAGAATGTTTTTGATAAATATTGTATAATGTTGGTATTTTTCATGGTTTGATATTTGATGTATAAACAGAGATCATTCATATATAAATCACCTAAGAATGGATTATTAAAAATCTATATATTCTAATTGGGATTATAAAAAATAACAATGAATAAGAAATTTCATTTTTTAATATAGGATATTTTAAACAAATTTTCTGAAAAAAATGTATTTACCTAAATTTTCATGAAACAATGTATAGGATACTAACCCCTCAAAGATGTGTAAAATTTTATAAATTTTGGTATAATTTTATTTTAAATGGTTAATGAAATATTTCCCTGAGAATATGATATCACGAGGGTGTCTCAGGAGTTAAGGGCATCAAAGAGGAAGAAAATTTGCCATATTGTGTAGGGTGACGGGTTGGTGCGTGGTTAGTACTAATCATGAGCCTTAACTATGAGTCATATTGAGCGATGGTGCATAGCTGAAAAACCGTGCATTGGGAGACAAACAAGTTATATTGCTTTAGATATAGCCAATGCCACAACCTATGAAGGGTTTTCAAACCCATGTTGGATCCATAAAAAACATTATACCCTATCCCCCTATTTTTTGTAGGATGTCTACAAAACCTCATGGTTTTATGGTATATATATTTTTAATTTTAATATCACCAATAAATTATATTTCACACAACAACATGCTTAGACAAACCACCAGATACTATTAAATATAATAATTTTAATCCTAGATAGAAGATGGAGGTTGTAAATTTTTGTAAATATTTTAAGAAAATATACAATTTAGTTGATTGGATAAAAATTTATTATAAATGAACAGAAAACCAAAATGAATTTAGTTTATTGGATTCAGATTCATATTGTATTTAGATGTAAAAATATTTCAATATTTTGAATTTTTTCACCTAAAGAACCCATTTTCTTGTTTCATCAAAAAGATTAAATTTAAATTAATTCTTCCATATTATGTTTTTGGAATTTTGAAAAATAGTTTCAATATTTTTAATTAACAGTTCCAAATTATGGAAATACGTTTCTTTTATATTTCAACGTTATAAATAATAACATTAGTGATTTTCTAAATTTACATGGTTAATGGTAAATCGGGTAATTGGGGGTAAACATCTTATTATAAATATTATAAAATTATCCCGAAACTTTTCCAAATAACAATTAATTACTTGGTGTCGACCAAAATCATCCTTGGGTAGATATTATATCATTTATAATCCAATTTTATGAGTTTTTTAAATTTATTATATTTTATTTTAATATAAGATAACGATGACATATTGAAATTTTTAATAACTATAAATTTTTTAATATAGTATTATACAGATGATAAATTGAACTATAAATAGTAAATTTAAATATAAAAGATATATATTTATCATGATATTATATTTTTAATATTTAATAATTTTATAGTTACCATAATAACTTACACAATGAGGATATAGTAATTGTTTAACAATTAGTCATATCAAATAAATTTTATTAAAAAAATACAAATAATTATAATCATAAATAATTACTATCATAAATGACTTTTATAGATTACCTAGAAAAATTTGGTGTGTATTTAAGGGTATGGTTTGATGTTACCTTCTATATTTTTTATTTAAATATTATTGAATTAAATAGTTTCAAAATATACAATAATGATACATTAAAATAAATATTGATTTATTAAGTGATATAAAATCAATGAATATAAAATATTCTACCATAATATTGAGATGATTTTTATAATGTAATCCCTGACTCATTTATGGTTATTTTTAAATTTTATAGTAACTATATTAACCTATTAATAGTAAAAAAAGGTTCCCATGGTGAGAGTCAAAAGGATTAACTACAGATCTTTTCCAATTAACTCGGGTAAGAATGTGACATAATCTTGAATAAAAATTATTTTTTGATATTATTTCAAACCCAATATCATCTATCTTATAATTTACTCACTTTGGAACCATTTTTAATTTCAAATTAATTTATATCAATTCAATATTTTGGGGTTTCCAAAAGTTCCCTTCACCTCAATTATAAAAGGGAACCTTGTCCCTCACTTAATAACACCACTTTGACCCATATAGATAAAAAAACAATCATAATTCTTAAAATAAAATTTTTATACAGTTTATAGAGTTCACGGTATTCCAAAAAGACCAATTTTGGAACCTTTTATAGGATATCTAAAATAATTACTTCAGAATGTGTATTTGTTTTACAAACTCATTCATGTTAATTTATTATTCTAATTCATCTTAATATATTGAATGAAAAACTAATTAATAACTAAATTATCATCTATATGATAATTTTTTATTATTATAATGGAAAAACCATATTCAACCTTTTATCCATCATGTTAAAAACAGATGCACCACACATGTGTACGTATGACTTACCGTCTCAACATTATGGTGTAATTTGTTTTTCATCACCAATTTTTTTTGTATGAATATAAATATGAATATAATGGTCATAACTATTAAATATTACATGATATTTATTCTTTATAATTAATAGTTTTTCTAATTCCATACCCTTTCACTATTAAGGGAATGTTATTGTCACTCATGTCTGTATACAACCTGCCATCTTTACAATGCAATGAGATTCATTTTCTATGTTAACTATTAAAGATTAAATATAAAAATGTATATAACAAATAAATATAAAATATATGAACTTAATATCATTATTAAACTAATATATATATATATATCTAATGAGTTAGAAATAATACATACATGATAAAACAAGCATACGAAAATTATGCAATTAACACCTAAAATAAGGGTAATATCAGAATATTATTAATAAAATGATATATGAAGATCATATATGACACCATAAATATGTATATGGATCTATTAAATATTAATTACTTATTTTAATCATTTATAAATGTGATTAAATCACATTGAAATGATGTAAAGTACTGGGTATTGGATTTTTGTCTCACTTTTATTTCTGTGGGACACATGCCTTATACACTACTTGTTTCGTCTGGGTGGTTTATACACTACCAATGAATGTATATTATGAGTATTACTCTAAATATTATGATATATTAAAATAAATATAATTTTATTTCTTTCATGAGGTATATTATTATACTGATTATAAACTGGTAATGTTTAATATCACAATCTCTTTATTATCTGGCACTGTTTATATATGAGTATTTAATGAGGAAATTTATCATTAATGTCCATGTTTTAAAAAAATTCAGAATAAAGTTTACTATTATCTTAAGATTGATAAATGTTATTTTATCCAATTTTTAATTTTTATAAAACAGTTTGAATTGAATCATTTTTGCTTTTTCTAAACGAGGTGCTTTATTGCAATTTTGACAAAAATATGGATAGAATGTTTTTTTAACTTATATAGAAGGATATAATTTTACTGCCATTATGATTACATAATATTTTGAAGCTTCAATTATAATTTTACAGGTTTATTTTCAATGAAAATATTTTCATTTAT
This sequence comes from Viscum album, assembly GCA_963277665.1. Classification (NCBI taxonomy): domain Eukaryota; kingdom Viridiplantae; phylum Streptophyta; class Magnoliopsida; order Santalales; family Viscaceae; genus Viscum; species Viscum album. Next base: position 713,219,890 of record OY728162.1, read on the forward strand.
AACTAGATGGCATTTTAAATAACATTTTCTAAGTAAAAAAGGGGTAATTATATAAATATTTTTAAGGGTTTTGTTAGTATATTTTATTCTATTTCATTATCATTTTTTGGATTTTATAATTAATTGAGGTTTTATATTATGATACACTCGATAAAATTCAATTTAAGGGTTTATGATCAGTTTGAATATGAATGTGATATTTTTATACCGTTCATAGTTTATGGTTAATGTATTCACATTTCATATGATTATTTTTATATATAAATGATTATGTTTTTAATATTTTACATATTTAATTTGATAAATTCATTCGACATAGAATTTGGCATACGGGTATCACTATATCCCCTTGATACATTGGTATGACTCATTAGACAATCTAGTTTGGGTATTTGCTGAGGGCTTTCCTATTTATGTATGGTGTTTGGGATGATGCCTTGATTGTATGTTTATGATGTTCATAATTACGAATTCCCTCATTATGAGATTCATTACTAATATTAAATGTGATTATTTGGATTTTAAAATAATTATGATTATTTTTCATTCTAATTTGATTATTTACAAGTAACTAAATGATCATATTCAATTCCTTCAATATTATCATCAGGTTATTGATTAAATGGAATGGGTCTTAATTAATCACATTTCCATAATCATTTACGCCTATTTCTGATATATCATGTTGTATGTATAAAATTATTGTGCATCTAAGTTCACGAATTTCATATATTTCATTTTATTTGAGATTCTAGGAAGTATATTATAACTAATATGCATGTTTAATGAAGGATAATTATGATGTTCTCGAATAAAATTATTTTTGTTTATTTTGTTTTAAAATGTATTTTTAATTTAAAGTATGAATCTAGATTACCAAGACTAATAAACTACTCAGTACTTTGGGATGAGATTCCATGTTTCTTATGAAAATATTATAAGTGATTCACCGACTTTGGGCTATTATGGTTAGGTTTGTTACATTAACTATCAGATGAATTTTAGTTGAAATAATAGAAACTGGATTTTGAAAACATGGATCTGGGCCCTATAACCCCAGTATATAATTTGAAGATATGAATAGAATAACATCCAAGAATTTTGGTATGGTATATATTATCTGGGTCTTCATATTGATACATCCAGGTTTGGATACTACATGTGGACGTGGTTTAAGAATATATGAACACAGGGGTAACAACATAGACCAGGTGTATCGATGATGACTCATCATATCCTGGTACACGATAGCGAGCCTTACTGTGCACTTGCTTTGAAATTCCTGAGGATTATTTTTATAATAATTTACATATATTTTACAGTCCATTATGATGTATTTGAATATATAATGAGTATGAATATCCAAGGTTAAAAGTAATGTGTGTTTGGTTGAATATAAGGTTCCATTAGATTATATAAATGATTATATGTCTATTTATCTATAAATATTATTACTAACACTGTGAATTATAATTTTAGTCTATGGATCGAACCTGTATAATTCATGTTATCACTAAACATGATAGACAAGGTGGTTGAAATGAGTAACCAAATGATATGTTTATAACAGTGAAAGATATTGTGATCCTTCATAAACATGTTTCAGAAATATATTATTGATAACATATACCATAAACGTCTCTCAAAATCACTAAATATGAGAATGATTGAGTTGATGAATATCGATATTGGTGGAGTCTATGGAGGAAAGATATATCAATTTCCACCATTCATGAAATGTGGATGGAGACACCCAAATAATGAGTCTCAATGGAATAGAGAAATGATTTTTTATGGGAATGAATGAAATAAATTAAATAATTTCCATGAAAAATTGAAGAGTATTATGAAAGTAAATATATCACATCCAAAGAAAATATTTTTAATATATTCCCTTAAATATGTGGAATCTCATAATAACCTAAGTCGATGCCCTCTTCTAAACGATAAAATTTAGACCATAGAAAGAGTTATGTGGATATAAATGGAATAAGTATTTATGTATCTGGGGTTATATTGAAGTCGTTATTTATTAACTTTATTTATATAATTTCCATAAAATCTATTTTGGATGTTATAATAATATAGTTTTAGAAAAAAAGATAACTTGCTGGTTGTGTGATGGCTTGTCACATCTGGAATGTTTACAGTGTTTGAACACAAAATCCAAGGGAAAAAAGGATGTGACAACTACCACTAAAATATTTTATGTCCCGGATTGAATGAAATTTTTTATATCTTATGGGGAAAGGTTATTTTGTTCTTAAATAATTTGGTATTATAAAATAGATATACTTGGGATTGAAAATGATTTAGGGATTATGTGATTAATTTTGTTTTGGTAGACGTTCACAATTTCGGGAATCCAATAAGATGTATGTAAATAGAATATTTTATGGAATAAAAGTTGAATTGTAATTTGAGGACATATATTATTTTATTGTTTAATTATGGTGATTTGGGTTACTTATGTAAACGGTATTCATATCTTTGAAATTTGGAGTCCTTTTTGGACTGTGAATTCGGATAGCCGTATTTTCAATGAGTCTTACAGTTATAATGGATTATGTTGCAAATTGGATATTATTATTTGATGTTAAATATTGATTTATTGGATTATTTGTGCTCTCAATTTGGATTTTAGTAAATAGTTGATGTCCAAATGGATTTTTTGTGGATATTAATATTCATAAAAGTTATTTTGGTGTGAAAAAATCATTTTTAACTTTCATTTATATATGCGAGGGATTAAGTGAAAATAGATTCAATAACAACCAATGGATAAAATCATACTTATAACATGGAATTAAATAATGTAATATTATTTACTAAAATAATTATATATATAGAAAAACAATTTCATAACTATAGCCATGTAATTTGGAATGAAAATGTTATTCTTTTAATTTTCTTCCCATGAAATCGATGGCCTCCTTAACCCATCACATATTTATAGCTTTCTGATGGAAGAATTTTAGATTAACTTGTTCTATAAAACTCTCCATCTAAAAATGATTGTTAGATTTATTTTCCATGTCCTGGATTTCATTTTCCACTAACTTTATCTTATTTAAAAGAGTAATTTTTTTAACCTTTTCATTTCCATTTCCCACTTATTAAGAAGATGTTTTATTAACCCTATTTTCAATGTGGGTTTCCCACAATGTAATTTTCAAGTACAAAACATTGATTTTTTGAGAGAATATTATAATTACTCAGATGTAATTTATTGAAGGAATAGAGAATTTAAATCTCAAATATTTTATGGTCGAAATATTTTTAAATTTAATATCCCCAATATCTTAACTGACACGAAACCTCAATCTTAAACAAGTCACGAGATACTAAAAATGATATTCTTTTAACACTATATGTAATTTGATAGATTTTTAATAAGAATATATAACATATTAAAATATATAGTTGAATTAATTTGTTACCAATTAATTTGAAATTAATATAGAAGACAAATTAATATAAAGGGGTTATTTAAAAAACAATTTTTATGCTTACAAACTCATTTTAATAAAAATTAAAATTGTTTTCTAAATACCCCCTTAATAATTATTGTTAAATAACTAAGATTAAAAAACTATTTCAATTTTAAATAATTATTGTCATATTCTAGAATTTTAGATTAACTAGTCAAATTTGAGATCTAATAACGATTTCTGTTCTAATTTTTCTTCTGTATTGATATTTTTAAAAAAGTGATCAAACGAATATTGTCAAAATTGATAGTAAAGATACTTTAAAATAAATAATAATTTATTAAATGGAATAAAATACATAACAATATATAAAATATCCAACCTATTTGTTTAATTATTAAAATTTCTTCCATGACTCATTTATGATTTTGTTCATTTTATATTAATTACATTAACGCTTAAAGTGTAAAATGGCAAGTTGTCACGGTGAGAGTTAAAGGGTTGAACTATGGGTTAATGTCAAACGATAATGGTATGTATGTGACCTAAATTTGTCAAAAATATTTATTTGGATATTATAGATACCTATAATCATATTATATTTTCAATAACTCAATTTTTATTTATTCATAATTAAAAATAAATTTTTATTAATTTAATATATTGAGGGTTTCCAAAAGAGCCCCTCTCCATAATTGTAAATTGGAACCTACTCTCCCACTTCCAAGAACCATATTTATCCTTATAAAACAAATATCCATGTTTTATAGGTCATTGTATTATAAAAATTCCTACTGTAGATCCTTTGAGAACAAATCTAAAAGAATTCAATTGAAAAAGAAGTAATTTTTTTACAAACTCATTCATGTTCATTTTTTTATATACCTACTCTTCTTGTTCTATTTCAATAATGAAGTAATAAAAAAAATATTATATACATTCTCAATGTTATTATTATTATGGTAAAACCATATTCCACCTTTTATTCAAGAAACAAAAAACAAAAGCATTGTGTGTGCGTACATATGGATTATCATCTCTATGTCATGGGGTAATATGTATTTTATCACTACATTATTTTCATGGGTATAATGATATATATAATTGATATAAAACAATATGTCAAGATAATGATTTTTTATAGCTAAAATATTGTCCATGTACTTACCCTTTGAGTATCGGGGCCGTGCATTCTTACACGGGACAACTAGCCGAGTAGTTTTTGGAAGGTGGAAGCTGATCATATTGTTTTTGTTGCTAGGGTGGTGCTTTTCCTGGATTTTTAATTGGATTGTATTTGGTTTTGATGATATTGGACGTGGAGGTATGGTAGTGTTTCAAGTATCTGAGATCATTCGGGTTTCCCACTTTCTCCTCAAAAGTGATTTTGAAATAAAAATTTAATTTTCAGTCAGTACTAACCCTTTCACCATTTAGGTAATGATACCATCACCCATGCATACATATGACCTAACATCTCCATGACATGATGAGATTAATTTTTAACATTAAAAATTAAATAATAATTATTAAAATGTATATAATTAGTAAATTTAACATATATAAATCTAATATATTTCTCTAGATAACAGATATATTTTATATTCACATGAAATTGGACATACATGAGAAAATATGCATAAGAAAATGAAGTACTTAACACTAAAAATAAAGGTAATAACTACATATTTTTAACAAAACAATATAAATAGATCATATATGATATCATTTTTATCGGTATGGGTTTTTTATAAATTAAAAACATGTTTTGAACCATTATACAATATTTTAAACCACATTAAACTAAATTAAAGTAAAATGTAAGGTATTTTATATCACTTTTATTTATGTATGACACATGCCTTCTATACTACTTTTTTCTTTTATGTGGTGTATATACTAACCTTGAATGTATATTATGAATATTTTTCAATAGTAAATGGTATATTAATATCCAATGAATTTTATTTATTTCATCAGTCATATGATTCTACTGATTATAAAGGTATAGGGGTTAATTTCCCAATCTCATTATTATTCCTGATTTTTTATACATTAGTATTTACTACAAAATATTTATATTCCATGACCATGTTTTCTAAAAATATATTCAAAATAATTTTTACTATTATCATAGGAATATTTAGAGCCTTTTTAACCATGATTTACTATTTATAAAGCTATTTTATGCTAAATTTTTTCATTTTACAAATAATGTACATTTGGACCATTTCAATACAAATTCTGAATGAATGTTTTTTAACTAATAGGAAGGAGTGGATCTTATGGTTTTCATGAAATGTTAATTTTTTTATTTCATTTACAAGTTTGCAAGATTATTTTTAAATAAAGATGTTATTTTATAACTATATAGAATTCTAAATAAATTATTTTCAATATAAAAATGAGGTATTTCTCTTAAGAGTTTTAAATGATTTTATTATCCTATTTTTATATATGTAATATTTATTCATTGGATATTATAATTAAATGAGGTATTCCTACTATGATACCGTTTAACACATTTTATTCAAGTGGTTATGAGAATTTTGACTATGGTGGTGATATTTTCATAGCATTCGTGGTTTATGGTCAAAGTGTTCAAATTTCATATTCTGCTTTCTCTATACGTATGTTTATCTAGTTTATGATTCATTATTTTTCATAATGGGAATGAGTTAGAAATAATAATTGATTGGAGGTGCCTTCTATATCCCCTCGATGCATTAATGGGTATAATGAGACAACCTAGTTCGGATATTGGGTGAGGCCTTAAGATTTTATATATGGTGACTTGGCTGAAGCATTGATTGTTGGTTTATGATGTCATGTATTGGGAATTCCCTAATTATGAGATTAGTTAATGATATTCCACATTATTATACAACTAATTGAATATTCATGGTTATGTTTCATTCAAATGTTATTATTTAATTGGAATTAGTTAATCAGATTACATTCCTTCAATATTATGGTTATGTTATTCATTAAAGGGACGGTGGTTCAGTTAGTCATCTCTCTATAATAGTTTGTTATTGTTTATGATATCTTCCATTGTATGTATTCCATTACTGAGCATATTATCTCACCACTTTTGTATTTTTAATTTCATTCCATGAATCCAAGATGTATATTTTGGACGGATATGTTGGGTTAATTTGTTATAAATTTGGAGATCACAAAGAAAATAATTTTTGTATTTTAATTTTTAAAAGGTAATTTCAATTTAATTTGTGTATTTTGTTTACTAGGACTACTAACCTACATGATCATTTGGGTGGTTATTCCTTTTATCTTATTTCAATTTAAAAATTTGAGGCACTAGATCTAGGATATTGGGGTTGGGGTCATTTTAGTGTCACATGTTTGGCGCATGGTTTGTCCAAACATATAGCCATACCATGAACATCATTAATGGAGGGAAATTTCAAATATTTTTCCCTCATGACTTATGAGTTATTTACTGTTTTATATTCATCATTCCTCTGTTAGAATCTTTTTTATGAACCAAATGCTTCCATTCATCTCCTGGTTTATCCTTCATTGATTCATTTTCATTTGAAGCATTTTTTGTTACAAATTAAATCTATTAGAGAATTTACAACTCATATTCATTACATATATTTGAAAAACCATGGAATGTTGTTACATGTACCTCTAATTCCTCTAAGGACTTATTTTTTAGTAAATTCATATATTTGGCATTGATCATTATTTGATCTTGAATCAATGATTCATTTTTAAGTGAATACTTATTTTCAAGAATGAGTTTGGTTGTCTATCTATTATATCCTACAGTCTTGATGTTTGTTATTGTGTATTTGGTTATTCATTAGTTTCATTATGTTTTGAATTTTTCCCATATAATACCCTTCTGTTAGTAATGTTCTTGTTTAATTTTTTTAAATTTCCTTCAACAAGGGAAATGAAATATTTTTAGCAAGTATGTGATGTCTTGGGATCTCTCTAGTGTTTGGGAATCAAAACAATAAGAAATTATGTAATTCTATATAAGGGGAATAGTAATTTTATGGTGAGTACTAACCCTGATAATTAACTGGGAATCTTGTTATTGGATGGTGGAATGTTGAAAAATCATACAAGGGGATCTGAGAAACAACACATCCTTGAACACATCCATGTGAACAAACCCCCACATGGTTTTCCAAACATTTCAATCACCCAGAAAATCATATCACCCAATCCTCTTCTTAGAAAAGGGGTTCCACACTACTGGAATATGATTTGGCCATTGATGCTACCAAATAATGTTCCTCATTAATGTAGGGTAATTTCAAATTTTTTAACAATTAGATTTAGGAGTTATTACAAAATTTTCATCCCATTTCTTCCTTTTAAATCATAATTTTGAAATCAAATCCTCCCAATATTCCCAAATGTAGTTCGTTATTGATTCTAGATCTTTTGTAGAATTTTTAGTTCTGAATCAAAGCTCTAGGTGAGTCTACTATACCTCTTATTGAAATTTTATAGAATATTAGTACTGTTTTCTTTCTTCTCCTTCCAAGGACTCAATACAAATATTTTAAGTAGATTCATAGATTGGTAATTTATTTTTGTTTAATACTGAATCAAGGGTCTAGGTTGAGTGAGTGCTTTTATTCATGATTGAAATAGGTGTTCAATAATTTATACACATTGTTATTGATATCTATTCATGAGTATCTAGTGTTTGTATGTGCCTTTATGTTGTGAATTTTTTTCCTTCTTTGGAAATGAGAAATTGGATTACTAATTGATGTTATTAAACATCTAAAAGCCTCATTAGATATGTTGATGATGATTCAAATAAGACTAAGGATACATATGGGGTGTGACACTCCCTTGGAAATTTGGATTTAGTTTTTAAATGATGATTTGATGGTTTTATGAGTCTAAAGAAATTTTTATTTTTTATCATGTAAAATTGGAATAAAGTGTGTTTTTTGTAACATATAGTGTTTAATGTGTGGTGAGATAATTAAAGGGAAAATTGATATATGAAAAAAGGTGACACGTCTATGTTATGAAATGGGATGAATGAGTGTTCATAGTTTTTTGTAAAAAATTACTGATAAAATTAGATAGTAATGAATGAAATTTAATTCATGAAGCTAGGGAATAATGTTGAAATGTTAAAGGTATACAGTTGTAATGAATATGTTGAACGTCCATGTGTCTTGGACCATGTAAATGTAGATTGATAACATTTTTTCTCATGAATAACATGTTAGATCCCATTGAGAATAATAATTGGACATGATTTTGATTTAATTTGATATAGGAGATCTTGACATGATGTACGACATACTATAATTTATAATATGGACACAGAATAATTTATGCTTTTTTAAGGAACTAACCTGGTGATCCATGAAATAAAGAATATTATTGTGTAATTTCTAAAACAATTGGTACACATTGAAATATTATTATAAAATGTTTAATGAATGTTTCTTATTATTAAAATAAAATATTAAACCTCTATATTGTTCATATAGACTTCCAGCATGGTTGAAGTTGTTTAATGTTATTTTATGGCCTAATAAAATGAAGGTAAAATATGGTAATTTATTAAATGTTTAAATTTTGAACCTTTTTATTCAGGTTCCAGGTTCATTTTTTACCTATGATTCTATATACACTATTAGTGTCATTTTTCTATATATTGTTGTTGACATCATTGGTGGTGGCTTATATAGATTCACTCACACCCTACTCATGCCCCCATTGGGTTTCTGACCCAAATTCATGGTAACTAGTAAGGATAAGGTAAAACTCTCTATAATTGATAGATTATATGGGACATGGGATAGATCAAGGATGAGGGAATCATACATGAAATTTATGTCGTTATTTGGGATTTTCTTATGTATTTATTTTAGGTTTCATAGGAAACATGACACTTTTATGGCATGGAATGTTTATTTCTATGATTGTGGGATTCTCACCTTTTTGGGTAATTGATTTGATGATGCATGGTAATTAATCATTTTTAGTTGGAAATTATTGATAATGTGTTCTAATATTTTCTTACTCTAACAAAGTGGGTATAGTCTCCACACATACCTCGTTAAACCCTTTATACTTTTAAGTTGTGTATGATGTATGGGTGTGAATTCTTGAGATCTTGTGGGAGACCAGCTCGAAGAACCATATTTAGATCATTCCATTCGGTATGTTACAAAGTTGTTTGAAAGATAATTATTTTCTATTTACATACAATTTTTTGAAAGTTTGAAGGGATAATAAAATGTGTTTCACCTTGGAAATGATCTTGTGAATTGGTGTGGCTTACCCATGTGTGGGGAAATAACCATGTTCAATGTTGAGATTGTGGTTCATTGTGTTTTTTTACAATTGGAATTCATTTCCCCTTAGATGATACACTATTTGTGTGATGTTATTAATTTCCATTAATTTATCAATGGACCAACATGGAATGTTTTTTTTGTTTTGATGAATTATGTAGGAACATATTATTTATATGACATGCATCATTCTAGTCACTCATGGAAACGTAGGTTATGATGGTTTGTGGATAATAAAAATACATTTCTATTATTTATGTTTAATGAAAATATTGAATAATAAATGGTTTTAACTGGTGTTAGCTATGATGTAAAAAATTCAATTGGTTAAAAAGTTTCCTAAATGATATTTATTTAGGTTTTTTGAAATTAAAATTGGTAAAATAGTCTATAATTTAATGTTATAAATATAAATGTTTGGTTTATCTCAGGTAATTTATTCACAATGATAATGATTATTAATTCTAGTGATAGAGATTCGATTATATCCATTTGGATAGTGTATATGGAGTAGTTTGTTGTAGCTAAAAGTGATCTTTGTTTTGTTTAAATTTTAAATGTCATGTATTTTTTATTTTGATATATCTATTTAGAATTAAATAGAGATTCCTCCATGATAATGTTTATCATTTGGGAGACAAGAGGACATCATTAAGAATTCACCTCTAGTATAGGGAAAAGAACCCCATTTATCCCTTGTGATAAGGGGATTATAAATTACATGAGAAAATTTACCTTTTTATGTAGTATCTAAAGTGATATTTAGGGGGGATATCTATGTATATTAGACCTTAATAGAGAATTTTAGCTGCAAAATTCTTTGATTTTTACTTGGGTTGTTGGAACTGGGGAAACCGGGTCTGGGATTGAGTCTATCTAATTGATTATATATTACTTGGATACTCCGAAAAATAATTGGGTCAAGTGGTAATCTTTCTTGTTGGATGTACCAATGAGTTAACACTAGGATATTTAGTTCTTTACTGAGGAGATCAAGAGTATGGCATAAAATAATTTCAATAATATGTGCTTAGAAAACATTTACATTGAAACCCCAACGAATGAGGGCGATAAAAATTTTATATAGTTGACATAGTGGAATATGTAAATGATGGATTATGATGTACACTTCAATGATTTGAATAACATTTTTCTAGATTTGTTAGTATATTTTGCAGTGGTTGAAATTCATTTGTAGTGTGGACTTATATGCAAGATCATGTCCATTGAGAATATATTTCAATTGCAATAGTTTTTTGTGTTGCTAAATTCGGATCTCATTTTTTAGTGAAACATTAAAGAGGTAAATAGATGTGGAAAAGAAGGATTAATAGTTTGATCTTGTGGTATGGATATAGATGGTAAAAAGTGATATTATGAGAAAATTAACCATTTTGTGGAGGGAAGCGATTCCAGGGGAGAGGGTCATCCTCTCAGAGAATCGGTAATGTTCTTCTTTATCTATGTGGAAATACAAGTCACTAGAGTGGTCAGTTACATTGAGCACAAGAAGAGTTATGAGATTTTGGAAGGATGGGACATATACAAAGGTTATATAGAAACCCTCAAAAGATTTTTAATATTAGGGGACCTAGAACAATGTATATTAACAACATATGACTTAATGGTCTCTATTAGATTTCTTATTAGAGATCTACTAGCTATACCATCCTGGGGGATAAAATGGTGCTCTAGGGTTGGAGAGATCATATAATAGGGTAGTAAAGTGCATGGAACCGTAGAAGGAGGATAAAGAAGATGGGAAAGCCTAATAATTACAGTTTATCCTACACTCGGTGGTGGTGAGGCTTTTCTATTAATAATATAATGTATGATTATTGAAACATCCATGATTTATAGTGATGTATTGGATATAATTGATTATAACTATTTTTTTTATCTTCCCCCATTGTGAGATTTTTAGTTCTCATAGTGGAGTATATGTCTCATGTTATGTTGATCGATATTCTATTTTTGGTGTGATATGGGGGTATTCATCAATGTAATTAGTGTTCCCTTAAAAATAGTGAGTACCATTTCTATTATAATTTGTAAATTTTCTAGATGAATTTTTTTGATCTAATATTGGGAATGTACCACTTCATATTGGATCAAGTTCACCTTGATTGATATTATAAGAGTTTCACCTTCACAACACATGAGAGTAGAAAATATGTTTTGAAAGATAATGGAATATCTAGGAGATACACGTGGTTCCCATTCTTACATGACTGGGTGTGCTCATGGTAATTTTTTTAGTTATTATTCTGTAATATAAGGGAGTGATTTGTGATGACTTTCCTCTTGTGGTTTATCTTTTTTGGGATGTATTTCTTAAAGAATTTTCTAGGATTCCACTTGAGAGGGATGTTGATATTAGAATTGAGTATATTATTAGGCACGAAAAAGTATCAATTCTAACATATAGAATGGATCCTCATAAATATCATAAGATTAAAAATTAGCGGGAGAACTTTTCCGATAATGGGTTTATTAATCCATTTATGTAATATTGGGGATCACAAGTGTTATTTTCATTGAAAGAGGATATGAATTTATACTTGTGTGTCGATTAACAGAAAATCAATTGGATGATGATTATGAAATAATATCATCTCCCATGTATTGATAATCTATTTGATCAAATAACGGTTAGACCATCTTACATACCATGATCATATTTTAGATTTAGATATGGTTTATATTAATTAGACCTATTGATAGTTGATTTGAATAAAATTCCATCAATATTTATGTCCTTTATAAACCAAATATTTCACCCGTACAAAGTCCAGTTTGTATTAAATTTAGTGGATGTAATATTAATGTAATACCAAAATCATGCCAATATTTCACCAAATATAGACATGATATTGAGTATATAAAGATAGTATCGTCTATTCACTAAGCTATCAAAGTGTCATTTCAAGATAGATAGGGTATATTTATAGGCCACATGATCTTGATGGAATGTGTTTTAGTGGATCTAGAAAATTATAATGTAATTATATCTTGGGATAAATATAACAATTTTTATGAAATCATATATTTCATGGGTTTTTTGTAATTTACTAAGGCTTTATCAATAATAATTTTTTTCATATTTGTGCCACTATCTATCCTAACCAAGAAGTGTGTTTGGTTTGGGTGGTCTCAAAAACGTGAGAATGCATTCCATGGGTTGAAGTTAATATTGAACAATTTCTATTTGTAATCTTACCCAAGTCGGTTAAGGAGAATACTCAACATTGTCATGAATCTAGGATCATAATTCATAAAATGTTCTTCCTGGTAGATCATGTCATGGTGTATAGATCACATCAGTTGATGCCACATGAATGAAACTAACTAATGCACAACATCTAGATGGTTTTGGAGGTTTGTGACTCAAAATGTTTGTGGAATTATCTTCTTGGGGATAAGATTTGTTTATACTGATAAAATTATTTTCAAGTGAATATTTTCCCAATGAGACATATATCTTCAGTAGTAGAGAAATGTTGATTGCATGTAGTCTTTTAACATTGATTTAGATTATATTCTTGCAAATGGAAATAGACATGTAGATGTTTTGTGAAGGAAATCATAGACCTAGGTGGTTCAGGAGTCTATTTTTCATATGAAATATAATTTCTCTATTCACAGAGAAGAATATAAGAGTTTATAAGGAGAGTGAGTTGATGACACTGAAGTATTTTCCTATTGATCCATCTCATATGATCCATGGTTATATGAGGTTGTATTAAGATCCAAAATTTTGGGTTTTTATTTTTTATTATGAGGGGGGATCCACCTTCTTATTAGATTATTAATTATAATGAAATTATTCACTTTTGAAGATCGATTTAGTTTTCCAACAAGTATATAAAAAGAGAGGATGCATGAGATTCATTTCACAAAGTGGTTGGTGTGTTGTAGTCTCACCAAAATGTATTGTGATATTCATATTCAATATCAGTAGTTGTCTATGAGAAATAATATCAGCATTTATAATATGATTATATAACATTCAGTAAGAAAAATTTGATCATCAATGTAGTAATGGACTTTTTATGACTTTTACTATTCTATAATATAATTGTGATTATATTTCCATGGATTTTATAGTGGGAAATCTGAGTATGCCTCCAATGAGCTATGTGATTTGGGTAATTGTGGATCAGATGAGAAAGGTATCTCATTTCCAACTGCTGAATATGACTTTTACCATTAACTTATTTGGTTAATAGTTTTTTTGAGAGATATTATGTTTGTTTGGGTTCCCAGTAGTATTTTTTCTGATTGTGAACCAAATTTTACATCATGTTTCTTGTAAGGTTCATATAAGGTTCAAGGTACTCAGTTATTTTTTATTATATATTTTCAACCACATAAGGATGAGAAATTTGGGGGGGAACTATATAGGTATTTGAGGGCTTTATTAGTGAATTTTTCTAGACTTCGATTGATTTTAGAAGAAACATTTGTTTCTTATTTTTTTATCCAATAACAATAGTCATCATACAACAATAGCATTGTCACCATATCAGGTGATCTAGTTTAGGGTATATAGATATTTATAATATTGGAAGGCATTTGGGGAATCAGAGTTGTTGGGAATGATTCCCAATCAGGACATGTTTTATCTCATTCACATGATTCAAATAACATGGATATTGAATATAGTAGATAGAATTAAAACATTGGTCTATATAATCAACCCATAGAGTTTAAAATACATGAAATTGTGTTCGTTTTAGTGTCATGAAGCTTGTGTCAATGTCAGATTTAGAAACATGACATGGTGGAAATGGGGTATGTGGGATAGTTTGTAATTGTGGATTTGATCAAACCATCGGAATATCCATTAACTGTTACACAATGGAATAGTTCTATGATGAATGTTTTTTATGTGTCATAGATTCTATAGTATCTTCCCAACCCATATCATGTGATTGATATTGATGATATTGATCTTGTGAAGGGTTTTTTCATTGAGGAGCATCCGATTTTTTTGTATTAGTGAGAAAACATTGAGTGTAATATTATACCATTGATTTGATTGTTTTGGTAGAATTGTATGGTTTATGAGGAATATTTGGAAGGGAAATAGATATGAATGCATACTTGCCCAAACATTTTACTATGGAGACCAAGTGAGGATTGGGAGTTCACATAAAGTTTATGTTGTTTTTAAGGTGGTGAGGTTATAATATCGCGACCGATCATGTAGTTTCATTTTTTTAAAATTTAGGTTATGTTCTATTTTAAATAGTTAATGATATATTTCCTAAGAGGGAGTACATTCTGGGCTGGGTGAACGGATAGTGCATGGTTTGTACTACCTATTCCCAATAATCGTGAAGTATTTAAGGGATGGTGCATGGTTGAAATAAAAAGAAAATGGATCCTAGAAACCTTGAGAACTTCATAAAATCAAATAACATGGCCTCTGCAATATTTGAAAATTTTTGGGGATCCATAGAAAATTTTTCAACCATAGATCTCTCTTATATATACATTATTGCACAGTTGGTGGATAGTTTCTCCAACTGTGTGACCAAACATGGAACCTCATTAAAGGAAGGTAATTCATATTTTTTCAACATTTTTTATGATTTATTATCCAATTACCCTAATTCCTTCTCTATTATCTTAGGTTATGAATAAAATCCACCCAATATTACCAAGGGGGGGGGGTTATCTTTTGATTCTTGGTCATTTGTAGTGTATTTGGTTACAAATGCAAGCACTAGGTGAGTATTCTACTCCTATTACTTCTATTTTCTATAAATACTATAGTGTGTTGTTTAGTCTCCTTATAAATTATCTGAAACCTTTTTTCGAGTAGAATCATTAATTTTTGTAGGGTTGTTGGATCATGAATCAATGGTGGAGGATTAGAGAGTACTTATCTTCAAGAAAATGGAAAATGTTCTACAATTTATATCCTATAGTATAATGTTTATTCATGTTTATGTGGTTTTCTATTTGGTTTTCGTAAATTATAAATTTGATTAACTAGTCATAAATTAAAATGTTATATCTAAACAATATTTTGGACCTTCCACATACCACATTAGATACTTTGAATAAGATTGGACCAGACCATAGGCCACCTATGGTGTGTGCCACTCCATTAGACCTAAGAACTGAGTTGTTAAATTAAGAGTTGAATTCTTATTGATATTGAACCAATTTTGATTGTGTATATCTTGTTAACGTGGAAGAAATAGGTTTTTTCCTTAACAATTTTGGATAAATATGTTATTAGATAATTAAGGGGGAAGTGATAAATATAAAAGGTAATTTTCCATGTTATGAAATTGGTTGAACATGTATGAACTATTTGTGGGTATAAATAAATGGTAAAATGGCCTTGTTATGAATTAATATATATGTAATTAATGTGATAAACCATAGAAATTATGCTAAAATTAAAAAGTATAAGCCTTATTATGGAATGTGTTTAAAGGAAATGTGTATTGGACCATGTAAAATATGAACTGGTGAAATGAGTTGTGATGAGATATGTGATTACTCCCACGCATGGGTATGAATTTTTTAAAATTATTTTTCCTGAATATAATTTTGGTATTATAGACTTAATTTGTGGAACCCGGGACTTGATATGATGGACATGGCATTCCTTATGATTAGCTATGGTTCCAGTATGGTGATTCCAGAATCAAAGCCTTTTAGTGTGTCCTGGGTCAACAAGTAGGTTCACCTTGATTTATGAATATGAAAAGATTTATTAATTACAATAATTATTAGTGAAAAATATAATGTCTATCTATTACTATAATATACTTTTGTCATGTCTAATGTGGTTTAGTGGGTTTGGATGGAATGATAATATTCAACGTGATATAAGGAAAATTATTAAATGTTTATATCTGGATCCTATTTATTCCCCTACATTTTTTATTGTTTACCTCTTATTCCTTAGAAAATCATATTTTTTAGAATATATATTTTTCTAGACACCATTTCTAGTTGTCTACAGAGTATTATTCAAACCCTTTTGGAGATTTTGTTGGGTTCCCAAGTAGACTTCATTGTTACACATTAGGATAAGGGATATAAACTTAGGTTATATGTTCAATATGGGACAAGGGATATAGCATGATAAGGGAAAACATAAATTAAATCATGAACCATTTTGGTTATTTTCTTTTGCCTTTATTTTGGGTTCTTTTGACACTTGGAAATTGTGTGGAATCACATGTTTGTTACTTTGGTTGTGTGAAATTATCTCTATTGGTGAGTTAATTATATGATTCATTATTGTTAATCAATATATGTTGGTTATTTGTGATAATATTTTTATTTTTTATAACTATAAAAATGATAGTATAGTATCCCCATGTACATCATATATTCCTCATTATTAGTCATTAGTGTCTGGAATTTGAGGATGAACAGTTGAGATTATATGGTGAACTAGATCAGTGCATCTAGTTTAGTGTAACACAGACTAGGAGG
The DNA here is from genome assembly GCA_963277665.1 of Viscum album. Taxonomy (NCBI): domain Eukaryota; kingdom Viridiplantae; phylum Streptophyta; class Magnoliopsida; order Santalales; family Viscaceae; genus Viscum; species Viscum album. Next base: position 713,237,099 of record OY728162.1, read on the forward strand.
TTATAAAATGATTGTCAAATAGAATTAATGATTATGGGGATTTCCCATTTCCTTAAAATTATTTTTTTTCATGAAATTAAAAATTGGTATTATTTCAGAATATGTGTTTCCTTAAAGAAAATTGAAATACTAATTTTTTTTAAAATAAAATTTATGAAATATTTTAAATTAAAAAATTACTTGTAATGATTTTTTTTTGTTTTTAATAGTTTATATTATTAATTTTTATATATTATTTTTATTTTAATTAATTTAATATAATTTCACTAGAAATTACAATAGAAAGTACTTGCATTGGTGACTTGGGAAAATTTGATAAATTTAAACACTAGAAACCCACATTTTTAGGTCGGTTGAAATGTATAAATGATTTCTCATGATAAAATAAATAGAAGAAATAATTATTATTAAATTGAGGGACATGTTTCTATATTGTAGAAATGGTGCAGTGTATAGTATCTCATTGTTCATTAATTAATATTTTTGACTAAGCTTCTATCATATACATTTTTCTATATATCCTGGATTTGGATTGGTTTTGTAAATTTAATTTATTTCAACTATTAATATTATTTTAAATAATTTTAGTTACATTGAAATATCTATTATAATGGATGTTTTAGGTATATAATTTTTTTGGAATGAAATTACCCTAGGGATTCTATTATCCCATTACATCAACTCAATATCCATTGGTTATGTAGGTACACCCTGGAGACAATGTGAAATCCTAGATTGATACTCTAGATTCATGATTACATGAAATAATGTCACCAAATGGTATAATAACCATATATTTTATTGATGAAATATTAAGAATAGTAGAAATATAAAATATGATTTTTAATATTCAAATCATACCAATAAAAAAGACATAGCTACCAATTTTATGGTGAACACTGAGTCATTGGGATGCTGAGGTAAATGAGAGGCTAGTGATGAACACATACAATTTTTTTATGATTTTATCAGCCACAATTGTTTTAATGGGTTAATTTTTTATTTATCATGATAGATTTCATATATACACAACACATGACATCATTTGAAGGAAAAATATTCTCAATCCTAAAATTTGATTTAAAATTAACAAGGAGTTTTTTTATTACAAAGTGATTATTAAATGGAAATTTGTTGTTATATAGATTCAACCAATTTAAAAAGTAGTTGAGTTCAAAGTTATTTTGTGAAAAAGTAACCAAACAAGTAATGGTTCAAAATCTGAATTTTTAATATGATGAATAGTCATGTAATATGTTGTTTTTGTGGGAATTATTTTGTGTGTTATAGAATATTCATGGGATCCTTTTTTAGTCAAGGGATATGGGTGGTAGAGTATGGCTCTATGGATATTATTTAGGTAGGTGATATTGTGAGGGCAACGAAATGGATATCATATGATGATAAATATCCTCTATTTAAAAAGTATATTTTTTTGATATTAAGGATGATTCATTCTGACCGTGAACAAAGTTATTGCCTTAGTTTCAATTGAAATTAAAGGAATTTTTTATGGTAAGACATAAGATGAATAAAGAATAAAAATAGGTGTTACTTGACTCACACATGGAGTGTGATCATGTAGTTATTTAGGTTTAAAAATTCATTATTTACAATAGAAATAGAAATATTTTTAGTGATTCATAAGAGTTATTATTGTTACAAAATATATGTATCATATTATTATAGGACATGAAATATTATGTTTGATTAGATATGATTTATGGGGTATTTATCTAGTATATATAGAAGGAAATAACTAATAGTATAAACATATAGGAATGAAATAGATAGAAACCAATTTATATTTAAGACTATTAAGAGAATTAGTGACAAGGTTTTCCTTTCTATATTACTAAGTGATTATATTTTTCAAGAAGTTTTTGAGAAATAATAAGTATTATGGGTGTAATTATTAGTTTCATGCATGAAATCATATGAATTTAATTTAACGGTACCTAAAATATTCTAGTAGTTTTATAACACCATATCTTTTTCAATTATTATAAATAATTTTTAAAATAATGATTCCTAGAATAATAATATTTGGAACGTGATTTTTTAAATCATTTTCATGGTGCAGGGTTTTAGTATGGTTATTGCACAATTAGGTAAATCATAGTGTCTAATGTCATATAGTGAAGGTATAATATTTGTGTTTCTCCCACAATTATGACATAGTATGCTAAATCTTGTATATTAACCTTACAGTGTTAGGATTATAGTTTAGTGATGGTCCTAGAGTCATCACATTATTATCACTGATGTTAGTATTAATTGAGTTTTCATATCTATTTTAGGTGTAACAGTAATAGTTGGTGAATTATTAGGGGAAATCCATGTCTATAAATCATATATATTGTTCCATTATTTAGTTTCATGTAAATATATAGCACAATGTTGGGGGAAAATTCATTAAATCTTTATTTCTACCATATCAAATGAATTTTTAATTTATTTATTTTTAAGTAAAATTGGGTTTAAATTAGTTTTTATCTAAATAATATTATTTTAAAATATTATCAAATATATATATATCAATATATTATACAATCATATCATTCCATGTGAATGGTATTTAATAAATTTTCATTGAGACTATATATACATGAAAATAATATTTAAATATTGTTTTTAATAAAAATTTTATTCCAAAAATGTTTTCATTGGTAAAAATTATTATATCGTAAGATATATTTTAATTAATAATTTATTTATAAAACATTATCCTTTAAAAATGTTTGGTTCTAACAAAATTATAATTTTTATGATATTTTATTTTCTTATAAGATATATTTCTCATTTTTTTAACGTTTTGTAACATTTTGAGTAGGTGTTTCATAGGTAATATTTTTATTGACTTTTTAAGAACTTGTTTTTAGTAGTGAACCTAGGTTTTTGGATACACGTGTGATGTATTTATGTTGTTTGTTATGTTATGGAATTGATAAGGGGATACTATTTTTGTACATTGGTGTTCACACAAGTAAACCTTGGTAATATTTATGGGTATTCAACTGAGTACTTCACTATATTAGATTTATCCACTAGTTATAGTCCGTTATTGGAATTCATTGACTCGAGAGAGGATTATAACATAATAGGGAAAAGATAGTATATTAGGGTTTTATTTCTATCTTGTTATCCATAGTCCAACGCTTCCAGGTGCATGTCAAATGTGGTCCATGATTATCCCAATAGATTTGATGTTGATATCCCATGTTGTGGTTCATTTCATAAGATAACTACTTCATCCTATATTTTATATTTATAATATTATGACAATAATATGTTAATTTTTTCTAAATGATTATTTTTATAATAACTTATAAGTTACCTCATTTGGATCCTTTTAATGTATAGTGATTTATTTGAAAATAAAATTGAAAACATATTTGGTTTTACACATTGTATGATATAATTATCAGTATATTCTAGATTTATTTCAATTTTAAATTTGGGTTTGAATTATAAAATAAATGAAATAAACTCATTGTGGTATCCAAACATGATTTTCTTCACATAGTATATACACACCTCCATGTCTATATTGTTTTTTATTTTTTTGATTTATGTTGCAAGAGTTATATCTATCATTTGGTAATGGGTAGACCATTTGGACAGTCAAAATAAAATTAAAACGATGGTGCAATATATTGATTCATGTTCACATAGATTTAATTGATCCTTTTTTATTTTCTTTATAAGGAATTATTTTTTAAACAATTACTTGGTTATTTTTTGGTTATGTGATGTTTATAACATATATTGATATTTATTAAAAAAATATTTTTACATTTTTCTTCTTTGTCGTTTATATCACATACAAGGTAAATTATTTACATCATACATCTTTTACTATTTTCACTAGTTTCCACTGATGGTAATCAAATATATTCCAAGGGAATTATGGTTTACAAATTTAGGTCTTAAGCCTAGGTAGCTATGTTTGGTTCATTATGAAATGCTATCATATTGAGAGTGTGATTTTACCAGATAGATGTTGGTATGATTCCCATGAATTGGTATATTAATTAGTTACAGACATTATCTACAAATATATGGTGGAAACTAAGATCCTATGGGGTGTCTAAGTTTCATGGGTCTATTGTCAATTTAATGGACTAAATTTTCTTTTTATTAACATTATTGAGATATCATAGGATAGATATTCAAGATAGATAATAATATTTTTAATTTCACATATTATGGATTGTTTCTAATTCATGGAGCAACCTCATGAACTTTCATTACTTTTTAAAATTTTATGGTTGGAAATCTAGAAGGTTAATATTCCCAAGGATATTTTCCATAGTTTTTTATATTTATTATATTGTGTGTATATGGATAATGGAATAATGTATTTGTATGTCTAGATAATGATAAAAAAACACCATATAGACATTCTCTTGGATCTAAAATATAAACATACACAAAGTCATTAGTTTCTGACTACTTAAAAATAATGAGAATATTTTGATATTTAATGTGATGAGAATTATAAATGATTTTTATAAATTTTATAGTAAAATAATATGGTGATTAAATTATTTCTGATGTCTTGGAAATGAACCAGATCATTTTAAATATAAATTTAAATTTTGTTTTCTGATATTGAAGAAAAAAATATTATGATCCATATATTATTTGAATCTTGATTATTTTTTTGTGTTATATGGTAAACATGTATTTATCTTGGGAATTGATTACTTAAAGGATATTTATTATTAGGATATCATGAAATTAAATATGTTTTATGTCAATTTAAATTAAAAAAATGGATTTTATTATGAGTTCTAAATGGATTATTTTATTGGAGACATAATAGGAAATTAGAAACATGTTAATTTTAAGGATTAATGTGTTACCTCAATAATTATTATTAATTTTTAATTGTTTATTTTAGTTATTACGGATATGAATATTATTAATAAAACCTTGTATTTTTTTGAGAAGCATTTCTGTTCTTTTAATGATTATTGTACTATTAGAAATAATATATATATGTACCTATGGATTTTAAATACTTTTTTGTATTGTGTAATTATAATTATATTTCCCTAAATTTATTTTAGTGTATTTAATAACAAAGGAGTTTGTCTGGCCTTTATTTATATTATTTTTAAATTAATTTTACATAATGCTAAGTAAGAATAAATTTTACATTGGATATATCTATAAAAACAATATAAGGTAACATCATGATAAATTCCAAAAAAATTACTTATAAGGAATGTTTTTTGTTTTATCCTTCAATTAAATTGGTGAAATATATTGTAAATGACATATTAATTGAATTAAAAAAAACTTATTCCCTAGAAATAAGTGATTTACTAAAAAAATTAATTAATTTTGAAGAAAATATTTATTCTTATATAATAATATAATGGAATTAAGAAAAAAATGAAACTTCGGGTAATGATAGTTATTTAAATTTATTCAAATGGATAATTATAAACACATGATATCGTATTTTAGAGAATGAATTTGGGTTTTATAATGCTTGGATGTGTATGGTTAATTTTACATTGAATAAAACTAAGAACATGGTATTAAAACATAAATGATTTTGATTTCAACTTATTCAATTTTCTGAATATTTTGTATCCTTTTTTATTTTAAAGGATTTTCTAGTTGGTGTAGAAAATTATAAATAATTATTTCTCATAAAATATTGACTATGAATATTATCTATCATTATATTAGAAATAATATTTCTAATATATTTTGTAATATATATGAAACTTTGGTTGATTCTATAAATATGGGAACACTTCATTGACGATCCTTGTACAATTTGTCTCATATTTCCTTGTGTGGATAAGTATGAGTTTATATAAGACACACATAAGATATTATTTTTAAATTCTTATATTCCTATGAAATATTTTATGGAGTGACTTAATGCGTATTTTGAATTCATGAGTATTTCTTAATGATGATTCAAATTGTAACACCAAAAATATAAATTATTTTTTATCATACATAATCTTTTTATTAATATAAAATATAATTTGATTGTGTAGTTATTTATTTCATTAATTTTGTTTTGGAATAATTTTTTCTAACAGTATTTACCTAATAAAGTGAATGTTTTCCTGGTTTGGAATTGATTTAAGTGTTTTTAATTCTTTAAAAAAATTATTTCGTTGTAGTTTGTGATGTTTTAAAATGGAGTTGATTTTAGAAACAAAATTTTAGGTAATAATACCATGATTTTGAAAAAAAAATTGTTTTCATGTTAATTATTGGGACCCTTTATAAATATGTTGTATGTGGCCTAGATTATGTAATTTATATTCTCAAAATAATATTTTTATATACTAAAATAATTTATAATCGTATTTTAGGTCTTAATTTTATTTTATATATGAAATAATTAGAAAATTAAATTTGTTAGGGATTCAAATTGATTAATGATTTGGAATTCATTGTTTTATAATGTATAATATTCTAGAATAGGGAAGTTAAAACATGATTTTATTGGTTTCAATAATAAATTGAAATATTATGTTATTCATTGAACTATTGAGTATCTAAACAATATTTATAAGAATAAATTGATAAAATGAATGAAACTCATTAAAAAATGTTTTTAAAGACTCTACAATAGCACAAATAAATGAATTTTCGTTCTTATGATGTCATATGGGATTTTTTGGGTTATTATTTATATAAAAATGTGTTGAACCACACTATTTCAGGGTGTTCATGGTTTTCTAGGAAAACCCAAATTGATTTCCCTATGTCTATATAGTTTCATGGAAATTTCTTTATATAGAGTATTTATATAAACAAAATTTTCCCATGGGCTATGAAGACATAAAAAAAAATCATGCATGTAATGATATTTTCTATTATGTAACATAAGGTTGGTTAATAATTTATAGATGATGAAAACTAATCAAGATTGAAAGAATGTTCTTAAAAACTTTTTTTAATTCATTCTTTTACCATATAACCTCATCTAGTAATTAGTTATGGTCATTAAGAATCTCAATTGTCCTAGTATAATTTTAATTATAAGTTTTGGTATCAAACCATCGATGTTTGAAAGAATTTTAATTATAAGTTTTCTTAATTTCATTTAAAATCATTCAAAATTGATTTAATTATAGTTTTAGAATTTATAAAAATAAAGAGGTTTTTTAAAAATGAATGTTTTAAAAAAATAGTTTATAATAATAATTTTGGGTTTTAAAATTAGGATAATTTTACATTATATATTTTAAGGATTTATGAATTTTTTAAGAAATTTGGTTTGTATTTCCTCTGAGATAAAATTATATGTTATTGGAAATTTATATAGTGAGGATTACTCATGTTGATGAAGTGTTAAATAGTGTAACTATGGTGACAATTTTCAATGTGTTATGTGCTTTCTTTTGGAAGGGAATACCCATAAAGGGAACATCTATTAAAATTTTGATTCCAAGAATGATGCTTTCTAATAAATGAAATTTTGTAAATTTCTATAATATACCGGTTTAAAATTGTATAGTACTCAATTACCAAACAAGGAATTGTTTTATTCAATATAATAACCTAAAAGGGATTCCAATACTGGGAAGCCTTATAGTGTGGTGGATTTTTACAGCACCAATATTTCATTTCATAATAATAATTATTAATATATTGTTTTTATAACTAGTCATTGTACGAATTTGATATATTTTAAATACTATACATGTTGATTAATATAGTAATGGTTAGCTCATATATTAGGTAACGAGTGAATACTACTATTTTTAAGGGAAGATGTAGTGTTAGTGTTGTAGAAATGGATAGGTAATCCATCTAAAAAATCAGTAATTGGGAGGGTTCTCTTTCCTTAATAGTTATGCAATCATTGCATTGTTAGTGTAGTGGAGAGAAGTAACTGTGTGACATTTTCTACCTTTTCTGTGAACATAAACAGTTGGAATACAATTGGGATAAAATATTATTGACCAAAATTATATAAGGGTCACTTATTTAGTATCCCGTGCATGGTTAATAAAAAATTTGGTAAATTGTGATGTAGCCCCATGGTGTATCAAATGACAGTTTCTTGGATTTTTCATTATTTAGTAATGACTTTGAAGGGTCTTTGTGGATTTTCATGAAATTAATATAATTTATTTTACCATTTTACAATGGATATTCAACCATATAAACTATCCTTATGTTGGGAACGTTCTCTTTCAGTAATGGTTGCATGGTAAGTGCGTGGTTGGATATATGGTTAACAATAATATTGATTAATATTATTATGTTTGAGTAACCATAAATGATTACTGCATAGTAATATGATAACATATAGATCATTCATACATAGGGGTGTCTTATAGAGTAGTTGAACATAGTAGGTGCATGCTTTAGAAAATGTTGTGCTATCACTGTGGGTTTTCATGTGACTATTTCATGGTTTGGTAATCCACATGAAGAAAAATTTTGTATTTCATATATAATCATAAAATATTTTTCCTACACAACCATGGGCTGATTAAACACCAATTTTTTTTCTTAATTTTAATTTTTATTTTTTATAATATTCTATAGCTATGACTTTTATATCCACCGCCATGCATTTGCGGTTCTATCTCATTGATTACTCTGTAGTTCTTGATAGAAATCCCCAATTACAAAAGTCCTTCATTATATATCATCCTTATCCTCTACATTTTCCTCATTATCAATACTTATTGGCCGAGATGGACAAAAATATTACTGAGGCTTATCCCAATAATGATATTTTTACATTAACTGATGGTGGCACCCCCTTGTTGACATACGTTGTTGATCATTATTGAGGGATGGCTGATTTCACACCCTCTAATGTGGGTGTATCTATGTAATTTATTTAAGTGTAAAATATCTTCTTTTTTTCTCATTCTAACTTTGATTTTACCTTATCAAAATATTTTTTTTATATTTTTTTTTGAAATAAATTTCTCCCTTGGTTTGATATCAAATTCATGTTATTTAAAATGGGGTTCTAAAAATTGTTACATGAAAATTAAAATTTCATCCATTTGTGCATGCATGATTTTTGATAAAATTATTTCGGTTAATCAACACATTATTTAAATTTCTAAATATGGTATTAAATATATATTTTTCCAATTAAGATGATTTTTTTTCTAAACAAGTATAATACAGAAATAGGTATATCTTATGTATAAAAAGATATTGATATAATGTCATCTAAACATGTTAAATTGTAATAAAAGTATGCCATTTTATTGATATGTTTGGTATTTATAATATTTATTTGTCATGTTTTATCATGGTGATACATACTAAAGAATCATAACTATGGTTTTAATTCATTATTGATTTTGGTGAAGGCCTCTTGATTACGACACAAAGATTTTGGATATATGAGTAAATGTGTTATGTTTTTCATTATGTTATGCATTTTATAAAGGTGGAGTGTGTTTATACATGGTTAAGAACTCAGGAAACAAAATAGATTGATTTATAGGTATTTTGGATGATTTATTATCTAGATTTGATTAGTATATTTTCAAGATACTCCATGAGGAGATCATGAAAATGAAAATGTATTATCACCTAATAAGACTAGGAGAGTAATCTGAGGTTGGATTTATCTTTATATAACCAAAGGCAAGCTATTTGTGCTACACCATGAGTGAGGAAAATGATTATCACCGTAAATATGAGGTTTCTATCACATTTTTGGATTCATTTCAAGATATGAATACATTATTAAATTATTTACATATATTATATTATGAATATATTATGTTTTGTTATTTATTTATTTTTATATAGGATATTAACATATATATAACCTCTTATTTATTATTTCAATATAAAGTAATTTATTTTTAAATAAAAAATGAATCTCAATTTGGTTTTACTCATCATATAGAATAAACACTAGCATCTTCTAGATGTATTTCATAAAAGAATTTTGATTATGAGTTTTTTGAAAATGAAAAATATTCATGATGGAATTTGAATATAAATTTCCTCAAACCCTATATACACAAAAACCATTTTTAATTAGTTTTGTATTATATTATTATATTTGTTAGGTTTTTTCTCTCTCAATTAAAATGGGGTGGACCATTGGATCTGACATGGTGTAATGGATGTGATAGTTTCTATGGAGATTCTTCTCAAAAAAGGAGAAAATTTATCTCAATTGTTTAATTTTCCTTGTGATGTTATTAATTCTGTTTTTTTACTTTACCTATGTCTATTTTGTTCTTGTTATGTCATGTTCGTAATGTAATTTATTTTGGTAATATTTATATTTATACATTTTTCATAATTATGTGTTATATCATATAATGGTTATATCATTCCAAATTTATATTTGATGCCCTCAGAACTATTTAACGGCCAATGGTGATCAAGAATACACATTGAGCATTATGGAGGACAAAATCAAGTATAAGGGCTGAGTAGATCACATTAGATCACCAGAAAATGGTTTCAGAGAGATATTATGGGATGTTTGATGGTTGGTAGTGTTTGGATCATCAGAAAATTGTAACTAATTCATGGATAGAATAGATTAACCCATTCATGGTGGAAACCCAAATTAATTTGGGATTTCTAGGTTTTATAGGTTAGTCAACCCTTTAATTTGATACTTCTTTGTAGTTCAAAATAGTGAAGTATCTTATGAATTATTATTAAATATAGAAAATTTTATTTTCAATTACATATATCATGTAAAAATACTAATTTATATAGTGCATTCCTAAAAATTTAGTGATTGTTTAATGGTTATCGGTTATAATATAGAAGGTTAGTAAGGTATATAACACATTTTAATTTTTTATTTGTTTTTTCCTATGTGTAAATGTATTCTCAATTTATTGATTATTCTATCAGTATAGTAATTAGTAGAAAAGATATATACTAAATTTTGAAATTTTAAATTTAAAGTTCTATCAATGATTTTATTAACTAATTACATAATGGTATAAGTTTTTCTTCTTTTCAAGAGGTTTTAAAAAACCAAATGTTTTTCATTTCAATTTTAAATGGCTTTTTTTAAATTTCACAAATGAATCAATTTTAATCTATATAGTAGTTGAAACATTATTTTCTTTTTTATTCACTTATGAACATGTATTTTTAGAGTGGTTTTATTTGGTCAAGGCCACCATTTCATGGGTTAGGATACTATGATATGGTACAAGGTTTAGATTATTTTAGTTGTCACTGAATAAGACGCGTAGAATGTACCAAATGGATTATTTCAGTTGAAAATAAATTAAAATTGGTCGGTTAGTTCTTTTTATCAATTAGTTTTTTAGTCAATAATGATGGTTATTGTATATAATTTTATATTGTCATAGAAAGTGAAAAGTTTAATATTTATGAAACCTTAAATTTGTATTGTTCTCAAAATTAATCAAGTTAATTTCTAAATTTTGGTTTCTAAAAGTATGTTTTATATATATACCAATGGATTTGAAATACACTTCTAGTAAAGATTATTTTCCATTATATCTCCATTGAAAAAATTTGGGTTTTCAAGTACCAATGAGTTGGTTTGTTGTTTTACAATGCATATTTTCAAAATAATTTAATATAATGAAAAGGGGGAAATTTTTTTTACTCTATCAATATCTTCCAAATAAATACAATTGAATCATCAAGATAAATTATAATAGATTTAATAATATGGAAGGATTATTTTTTGTATTAGATTTAATTTCGATTATTGAATTTTTTATATGATATATTACTTCATTTCAGAATGTTGTTTTCCATATTCACTACATATAAGTGATTTAAAAATAGAATTATGGAATTTCTCAAGAATATATTTACGGTTAGTTTCATACATAGATAAATTCTGAAAAAATATTTCTTTTTATATGAAATATTTTTAAAAAATTTCAAAATAGATGAAAATGCATACATGACGTATTAATTTAGATATTTTATTTAGGATGTATAATATTGATGGTTGTTTAGATGATTTTACTTGGAATAAATGTTTCTTCAAGAAATATGAATAGAAATGATTTCAAGAACAAATTATTAAATTTTTCCCATTTTGAACATCTTGTGTATTAATTTTTTTTGGTTTGTGGAAAACATTGTAAAGTTGTCATTTTCCTAAAATCTTGGTTTTGACACTATTTTATCATTTTCACACCATATATATGTTTGAATATTTTTGTTGAATAAAATAAATTATTTATAGTAGCTAATGATTGGATCACTTCTATTAATATCCTTTTCCAATTTTTTTGGGAATAAATCCTTGTTTTTAACTGTTTGTTTTTTTTTTCAATTCTGTAACATTATATTCTTTTCAAAAAAAAAATAATGCTTAATAAGTGTTTCATAAAATTATTAATAGAGTATTTTAAAATTTAATCGATCTCCAAATAAAATTTTTAATAGAAATTTATAAATAAATTGAGTTTTTATTATATGTAATAGATTATTTAATTTCATTTATTAATAAAATTTGTTTTTATTTTTGGGGGATTAATTATTTTGATTTTAATTGAAAATAATATTTCCATAAATAAGGGAAATGTTAGTTGGTGGGAACTTGAATGATGAGTTTTTATGTTTTTAAAAAAATTGGATTCAGTTTATTTTGATGATGATTTATAATTTAAATAATTATAGAATCCAAATTTGATAAGAATGATGCATAAATTTTTAAACATATGTTTTAATAGAAAATATTAAGAGAGATTTTATACACTGAGGATTATAGTTTGGGGATATTTCATTGGTGTGAGTGGGTCATTGAAATGAAATTAGTATATTTTGTAAATAATACAATATTCATGTAGAATATGGGACTATAATATACTAGATAATTTAAAAATTTATTATTAAAAGACTGAAAAATTGAGAGTTCAGAGGCCAAACTAAGAAGGTTTTAAGAATAATGTACTATCAGTTATTATTGTATATAAGATTCTAAGATCATCAAATTTTTTTTACAACTCAGTGTAAGGATTTAATAATTAGTTTTTATTAAATATCACACATAGTAAAAACATTACATTCTCTAAATTAATTATCTATATTTAAGTGGTAAATATCCTCAATTATGTTATCTATGAGAGAAGAATGTCTAAAATCCAAATAATCATAAGCTGATGATATCCTTGAAAATAAAAAATAACATTTTATTCATTCATAGTTTCTTGGGGATTGAATGTGTATTACAATGTCCTAATTTTAGAATTTTTAATTCTATCTTCTAAAATAATAGATTTTACTCCTAATTGAGTGAATATTCAATGCAGAGTATAGAAAGCGGTAAATTTTAAATTGAAATCCTGATTAACATTACTACTCATACAGATTCTTCTAGGACATGGAATTGATTATTATTTTTATAAGGAAAAATAGAGATTTGGGCTGACATGTGTCTTCTTATATGAGAGTATTTCTAGTATGTATTAGTCTCTATTGTTTTCACATCATGATGAGAATTACCTGACACACTACTTACATCTAGATTCAATTTTTCCTACCAAAATGAGTTATAGACCTCATGTCATCAGTGGAAAATTATTGGTGTATATATATCATAAGGGTATTATGTATATTTTCTCACAATGTAAACTAAACATTAAAATAGAAAATTGGGTAGATAATCTTTATAAATTATATTCTGAGAATGTGTATATAGTTTTTTATTTCCTTAATTCTAAAAAGAATTAGTTGTTGATAGGAATATTTGAGAACATTTACCTAGAGATGAATGAGATTAAGAAATATTTTTTTCTTTCTAGTCACAGTATTCATTCTATACTAATGAGTTAAGAATAATTAAGGAATTCATATGATGAGATGTAATGGTGGATGATGAAAACCAAAAAAGGTGGGAATTCTGCCATGTTACAGTTAATCATGGTAGATTTATTCAAGTATTTTAGAGAATATATAGATGTTTTATTGGATCCCATTACGTATTTTTTGAATATGATATATAATTCTAGTTTTTTTACATTATAGAAAAACAAAAATGTTTCATGAAATTATATATCTATTGTGGAGGATAGGGATGATGAATAATGTAAATGATTTTATTTTTCAATATCTAGTACGCTATCATATGATGTCCTTAAATCAATGAATGGTGGGGTTAATAAAAAACTTTCCAATTCCTATATTTAAATGAGAGGATATCTATAGGTAATTCTACATTATATTTCTTGTGACACCAAAAACCATAGTTTTCACTATTTTTTGTTCGTTGACTAGGAAAGATAATGAATTTAATTCTAATATGAGATTTTTTTATAGATTATTAGATTAATATCCTTTTTTGTGATTGAAATTATTGAAAGTCATTGCGTTTTGAATTAAATCATCTCTAATATAGATCCTCAATTTTGGTAAGGATTTTATAAATTACTTGAGTTATATATTGTCACATCTATTGATTGATGAAATATCCTCTTGAGATGGGAAGTAAAATGAAAGGCATTATCACAGTTGTTGTGGATATTGGTCAGGGTAGTCTTATATATTATATAGTTTCTGAGGTTGATTATCATAAATTGGTGGACTTCAAGTATTATAATATTTAATTTTCTTCAATTTATATGAAGCCATTTGTGTACAGTTATTCTAGGATTTGGTGGTTACCTTTGTTGTAGGAGGCGACTAGTGACAATATACTTATGCGAAAATTAGTTATAAGAGATAACTAAATGTGTTATTATTATTCAAATTTGTATTATATAAGTTCATATTCTATATATATATTACTTTTAACATCTAATAAGACCCTTGAATATTGATGTAGGATATTTTTTATTTTTCTACGAGATTCATAGATTGTGGTAAACATTGATTGGTTAATAGGGTATGGTAAAATCACTGATTGGTGAGACCATTTGAAGTACTGGTTATGATTATATTTCTTGAAGAACTAATTAGTTCTCAATCACATTATACATTGGTCATAAGGGTTTTCTGGGTTTTTAGTTGAATAATTTTCAATATTTCCTATTTTTTATTTTGATATTTGATTTTTTGGATTTAGAGAAATCTATTTCATGTCTATAGAAATATTATAGGATATTTATTATTAATTGAAAATACTTTTAGGTTGTGGGAATATTTTGGTATTATTTTGATGGTGAAAAATTATTATTCAAGAATTGAAGTGGAATATGGAGTTTTGAAAACAAAACCCGAATACCCCTTCAAACCGGTACCCGCCTGGAATTGCCACATACCTAAAGGTAATTCCTAACCCACATGAGTTGGAGACTATAACCTGGGTATAACACATCAATAAGAGTGAATAATTTTTCCAAAATTTAATTATCCATGATGCATATATTAATAATCATATATTATAGATAGAAACAATGGAAGATATAAACATATTCCATAACAGAAAGAATATAAAGAAAATGATATAACTCAAAAGAAGTCAAAACATCCCAATGTACATGACAATATTCAAAGGAAATATAAAATATAAAAATGAATACTCAATGTTATAGTGTGGGGATCACCGACCATATCACCCCAAGCTACCCAGACTTATCTAACAGAAATATCACTACCTCATCATCCTTCCTTGGTATTCCCTATTTTGAAAGACATATATTGTTCTACTCAATTATTTTTATGGAAATTTAAAAAAATGATCAAATTTAATTAAAACAGGGAATGATAAACAGTTAGTATAATAATTATTTCCAAATAATGGTAAAAAGTTAATTTTTACTCGTTCAACATTTCTAAAAAAAATGTAAAATATTTTCAAATAATTATATAGAAATAATATTAGTTAAATAAAAAAATGCATGCATCACATATGATATCAGAATCATCAATGTAAAAAACCAAAACTGTACAAGTCAAAAGCATATGTAACATCACTCCATGGATCAGAACAGTTCAGGAATCAAAGGGCACTCATACCCAGGCATATATAGTCTCACACATCTTGTCCCTATTGGTATTCACTTAATATAGATAGAAGATGATCACCCCAAAATATGAACAAACCAATAATCTCTAACAATACCCAAGAACAATAGGCCTTGGGAGTAGAGGACCACTCCTTGAGTGAACCCCAATGCATTTTCAATGGTTGTGGTATATTTATATACCTTCCACATAAGTACATAAGACGTCCCATGGGATCTATTTTCCATGAAACTTCATCCAAATCTTTCTTTGAAAACTATTCCATAAATCCATTTCACAATTCTTTTAAAACTCAATTATTTTTTCCTAAAACATAAGGAAATCCCTTTTTATCAAAAACCCCATTCTTAAAAATAGGCAAACAAGAATCAGTCAATCAATAATGAAACTTAATTTATAAAACAATTTATCAATAACATAGAAATATTTTTCACACATAATAGAATAGTAATAAAATAATCGACCTTAATATCAGTTTGCACATGCCCACAATGGAATACACATTTTAATACTGGGGTAGTCAGTAGAACCCATGGACTGGGGATTTAAAACTATTTATCACTGAAACTATGGAACTCTTTATCTATAGTGAATTAATCATCGATATGTTCTTAGTATCTATTATGAATTATTTTAATTATAGAAAATAATCCCATAACAAATGTCATTTTATCTAGAGTTATGATTGACATATTCTTGTCATTGATGATCACTACTTCAGCCATCCATATTTAAATCCCTATAAATATCCACACATGTTGAATATCTATAAACACATCATTTTTTGAAATATAGTAACTATCACAGACCTCTAATCATATCTTTGATTCCATGATGTACACCAACATCTCCTTCCTTCGATCAGTGATTTCATACTGAGACCATTAACCTAGATTTTGATATTATCACTCTAGTTATGGTATGAGGGTGAAACCTTAAATTCATTACTAATTAATAATCTATTCGAATGAGACTCTCTATATATAAATAGTAGATATTAAAAATACCTGATTTGGGTTCCCCAACCTCTTGCATTAAATTCCCACAAAATAACTGATATAAATAATTAATTATAACAAACTAACATTGACATAAATATTATTTAAACATTATCTCATACATATAATATATTAAATATATTACCTAATAAACCGGAGTCATTTTTCTCGACTCATAATTCAAGATAATATTAAATGAACCTATAATATTATAATATTATTCGTTTTTATAATAATAATAATTTTATATACTCGGAAACATTAAAATACTTTTAATAAAATTGTTCTTCTGAATTATTCCGTACTTAAATATTAATAAATCTATTTATTTATCAGTGATCGATAAAACATGGACAACTCTCAGACCCATGGGGTGTGTCCCATAATATCTTATATACCAAATCACCAGAATATGGAAGATTCTTTGAAATGCTATTATGTGTGACCCTATTGGTCCTTATATCGATAGCGGTGAATACTTTTCACATACATAAAGTGAAATATAGAACCCCTTAAAGACCCATAATAAGATAATAAGTTGTAATATAAATTAAAACAAACCTATAAACATGTGTAGTTAAATATAATATCTTTGTCATTTGATGTGTGATAATGAAATAAGAAAACATTAATAATCATTCATTCATAATTTATTATTTTTTTATATGACTAGGTGGATTTACCTTTGACTATCATAGCCATAGATTTTTGAAGGTTCTACCATCCTAATCAACCTGTCCAAATATATTAATTCCTAAAATTGGATTTGAAAACATCATTCTTAATCATTCCACCAATTCCACACCGCCAATGACCCACACAATACAAGCAACCTCATCATGTTTTTATTATTATGGGTTTTTACATGGATAAAATTACATGACCAAATTGGAAACATTTATCATTATCTTATGTCAAGAGACAAATATTTATTTCCAAAGATATAAACATTAAATGACACAAAAAACATGGGGGGGTTCCTATTGGTGGGTATGTACCCCTGATATCACCTTCCAAATATGACCAAGTATAATCTTTATTAGAATAGGTATCAAGGATTATGATCCCCTAGATCCTGATAGTCATACATGTATTGTGTATAGTTTGTGTGATGTATCTAGACCATATGAAATATATTTAATATTAATATGATAGTATTTTGAGGTTCTCATTATAGACTAGAATCTTATATAAAATTTTGATATGACTAATAATTTTTTCACATTACCATTAAATAGTAGATATAGAAATGTCTAAACTATTATGGTATGTAAATATCAACAATAACTCATTGTATTCATGATATAGAAATCAAAATAACTTGTAAAGATGGTACTTGGTATCCCACTTTTACAACACTCCCACATGACCTAGAGACAACATTCTAACCACCCATTTTAGCAATCAAATGATTAAGATCATGTTTCTAATGAGTCCCATACATAAATAATTGGTCATAGAAATATCTTCTACATGTCTCTTCTGATATGTGTGACCTACACTTCTTGAGTAAAACTACTATGGTGATGAAAACTCCAAGTTTATATCTATTTGTTCACTATCAGAACATGTAATCTAGAGAAGTTTTTGTAATATAATATTCATAATGATGAAGCATTACATTCTAGTTACAATTCTTTAAACTGGAAGAAATCATTATGTTTATATGAAAACCTTACTTTTCATTACAGAATCATTTAATTACATAGAACAAAGAAGTGGATGTTGTAATATTTAGTTTCATAGAAATCATTAACATAATACATAAAAAATAAAAAATTGATCTAGTAAAATTGAATGGATTCTGCATGGGTTTATTCTAACTTAAATTTATTTCATTTTTTAACCCATGGACATTAATCATTGGAAGGGGTGAGCATAAGTCAGATTTGTGGAATAATCAAGGGAGACATATAGCAGGTGATCCAGTGAAATTTCAATAAGAACATGAGAAAAAATGATAAGTCATGGGAAATAAGAATATAATAATAATAGTAATCAGATGAATCATCACATGTAAATGTGGATATAACAATTAAATGAGACATCCATAAACATATCACCATAAGTTTTCACCAAGGTGTCATAATTGAAAAATTACCAAGGTCATTCTCCCTGGTATTGTAAAACATATCATATCTAGAGATTAAATTATACACCCCATGAATTGAATATCTATCAAGAAAAACCATTCATATTTATTAATTATTTTTATCCACACAGATTATAATCAATCATTTCATTAATAACCCATAAAGATTAAAGAACAAGATTCTTTTCAATATCATGGCATAAAAAACAGATTAAAGACATGATCATTACATCAATTCTAGCCCGTGAAAATGGTAAATATGTCTATTATGTGTAAAAAACAAAATAAAATGAAACAATTATACATCTATGTGAATACCCATGATAAAATAGTAGGTTTGGGTTTTCAAAAAATGAAAATAAAAAATGATTTATTATGGGTGGAAAGAAATATGTGGAGTAAATACAGGAAATTAATGGGGGTAAAATCTTGTTTTACAAATTGGTAATATTAAAAAACATAGGGGTCTCCAATTGATAAAAAAATTTGATTAAGGGTATGATAAAATGTGTAAAAAGAGATTAAACATAAAATTTAGAATACATATATAAAAAAATGTTCTTGAATTAAAGAAACAAGAAGGATAATTCACTTACCTTGAAGATTTTCACATAAATATTGAGAAATAGAACCATGGGAGATTGAATAAACCTTGGGGGAGTTCTTATTAAGAATAAAAACCCATAAATTCATAGAGAATGGATTGGGAGTGATAAGAAATTTTGAAATTGGTGGATATTTATAAAAACTTTGGATGATTTGATTAAAAATATTTAAATATAGGGCTTGGAAATATAGTTTTGTAGGAAAACAATCATTGCATTTTCAAATGGTTTGGAACATTTACATCACAATTTAAGTTATTGAAAGGAAAAATAAAGAATAATCATTTTTTATTACTAAATTTGGATTAGAAAATTAATGTTTCCACGAATTAATGTTTTTACCTCCCTCCCATGTTCTAAAAAATGGGCTTCATATTGCATGACTGTACAATTTGAGGTCATAAATTCTACATTATACATTAATTATAATTTGTCATTATTACTTATAAACACAAATTATTTGGTTTGAGTCATTAAAAAAGGCTATATATCTAAATGGTAAAATTTTAAAATGGTTATATTGACTTACAATCATATTTTTCCAATATTACAATAACGGTCATGTCCTAACCATACAAATTCCCTTTATAATCTATAAATACACCATCATTATTTCATTTATTATTCATTACAATACTTTTATAAGATGTTTATTCAATTAGTACTATTTTCTTTCATTTATCAAGTTTTCTAGAGATGATCCTTAAATATTGGAGAGAAATATATTTTACCGCTTTTGTGACTAATGTAATGATCATTATTAAAGAGAGATATTTTTCGGTGTATAATATAATATAGAACACATTTTCTCATGAAAAAAATATCATTTAAAAAAAATTTGGTTAACAGTTTAATAACTACCTCATAGTGGCATCAAAATCTCTAACATATATTGTATTTGTAGGTATTTCTACCACTGGCTAGTATGAACTTTTCTGACTCACTCCCTTACTGTAATGATGATACTAGATCACATTGAACTATGGAATAATAGATTTTTCCCTTGAAAAATAGTATACTTTCCTTTCCACATACCAGGTATATATCCATTTTTTACTTCTTCAGTAAATTTGAATAGCTCTTAAAACAATCCCTGTAATTATCCTAGATATAGATGGCATTTTCCTACAATAAATAAAATTTTGGAAATATCATATCCTTTACATATTATGGAATATGTGATTTATCCATCAAAATTCACATGAAACTAAATTCACCACATTAATATCATCCTATTAACATGAATGTCTTACTAGAGGGATTCATTCCATATGACATTTGTAAATATTACCTCTCAAATTGTTCCTCATTTTATTTTTCAATACTTTTTCAATGTATGAATGATTGGAAAGGTTTATGTTACTGTTATATCTACCTCATTAAATAATGTTCCATATAACTTAGGATTATACTTTAAGTCATTCATTAGATAATTACTTTCATTCAAATCTCAACTAGCTATTAGACCAATACTTGTTTTCTATATGGTACTAAAGATGTTTTTACTTAGAAAATAATGGTTATCTAAATATAATTTGGTAGATATGTGGGAAAGATCAATTCCAAATGAAATTTTAATGTTATTATTTCTAACATTATTCTTGAACAAGATTATGGTAAATTGAACCCTTTATTGGCATTCTTTAATGTCACCATCTATTTGTGTTACATCAGATATACACATTCTATGATTGGTGGTATTGACATAAAATAATCAATAATATGATCATATAAATTAGTTACGACGAGTGAAATTATAATGAATATAGGCATAATGATATTGTATTACCAATAAATCATTATTGGTACCAATATTGTACCAACCATCTCTCATCATACTTGAATATGCATCTCATAATTCAAAATAATATTACCCCTTTACATAGATACTTGGAATCAATTTTTTGAATTTTAATTTATTGTGTAAATATTATCTAATTTTCATTAACTACTTACATTTTGGAATAACTAATAATTTCAAAGAATAATGTATCATCAGTCATGGTGAATATATAACCATCACAATGGTTTTATTCATCTTACACATTGTGCATCTTCAGAACATTCCTCAATGATGTTCACTTGTAGAACATAATCCTATGTTAACTAATTGTGTAATTTTAGAATTGACTAAACCCAAGTAAATCTTTCTCCCATTATCTCAACTAGAGATGTGCTCTGTTATATAGAAATATAGCATATTTTATTTAATATCACTTTTCTCTCTTATGTATTTTATAACATTTTATGATACATTTATGATATCTTCTATGGATACACATTTTACTTTTCTTCAATAAAGTTTGATTATGTCCAAAAAACTCTTTGAATCTAATAACATGTTGATATGTAAATGGATTTCCATTATAATAAAATAGATATGATATCTATTTTTTATTTTCGTTATCATTAAATTTTGGGATAAAGCCATTATTTTTGAAGAACATTGTGAAATATTTCATATGTTTTGATAATGATTGTTAGTTTAAACATTGATACTCAATTTTATGTCATCATTTTATTGATGTGTATAAGAAAATATGAAATAAGAAATCACTCCCTGCTATATTTTTTGATTAATGTTAACATTAAAGGATTATCATTGATCGTCTTTATTAGCATCATAGACCCGATGTGGATAAGGAAATGTTCATTTAGGAATTACTCCATTTTAGATTACACTGGTCGATGAATTCTTGGTAACGATATTATTCGACATACCAGCCCAATGCATCTTATATTTTCTCATGAAATTAGAATTTGATGTGAATAGTTTTAATGATTATGGAGATAATTTTATAATATAATGCACACTATGGTGATAATTTTTTAAATATTAAAAAACAAAGTTGAAAAGGTATTTAATATCTGTAAATAAAATAAAAAATTAGAGAATCAATACATTTAGTGATTTGAAACAAGTATAAGATATTTTTGATGCATAAAATGAATTCCTTATAGAATCCATTTCTTGGGTAAATCTGATTATAGGGGCAATTCATGTACTATATGAGATATATAACATTGTCTTGATTGTGTATTATTTATTGGGAAGGCTTTTTCTAATAAAATGTTTTATGTTCTTATGGTTGGGGATGAGGATCACAAAAATATCTCACTTGGTTACAATTATATCCATTAAATTCATTCGATACAAATTTTCATAGAAGCCATAACATGATCATCACATAGAAAATATATGTTGAGTTTGAGAATAAAGGGTCCTTTCACCCAAAGATAAAGAAAATTGTGTCTAGATGGGATGCATTATTTATCACACAATAATTTATGGATATCAAAAAATCACTTTTCTATAATGTGTTGATGAGAATATCCCCTATGAGAAGTCCATGTATTTCCCCCATTATTCATGAAAATGGAACAAAAAATTAAATACATTTTGAAGAATTTATGTGAATTTTTTATATTTTCATAATCCCTATTATAGGATAATATATACCCAGTAATGTTGTTATTTTCAAAGTCATTGACTTAATTGTTCAGGGTGAAAAACATGCTTACAAATAAAAAGTTATGTCTATTTTAATATCTCCAATGTTTTTTCATGAAGGCACCACATGTGATCCAAAATAGTATGAACAATTTCTAAGATCAACCAAGTCTATTTACTTGTTCTTAATATCATATTCTCGGTACCCTGTGTGGATGCTTAGGAAGGTGTGTGTTGTTTTTTATTTACATGAATCTCTAGTGAAACCAATTCATTGATTTTAGTTCAAAAACATGATCGTGAACATATTTAAGGAAATGGAAATCTATAAATTCCTAATGCAAACTCTTTTGAATGATCATATTGTCAAATAAAAGTAAGTTTCACATTGTTGGAACCCCCTATGTAAACTAGCTCAATTAACATACCCCAAAAATTGATATTACTATCCTATTCAACCATGAGATCACATCTAAGTATGTTCCTTGGGGATATGAGACTTAGTGAATTTGAACTAGATTAACCTGCCTAAGTGGGCCATGAGAACCCACCTTTCCACCCACATAATGAAAATAATATTCACATCATATTGATTGAACCATTGGAGGACATGAGCTTCTATATTGGAGAACACCTTGGATATTTTATGAGTTATTCCTTATTAATACTTCCTACATAAGAGTAAAAATATAATTATTAGGAAAATAAATATCATTTTCCCTTCATGGATAAAAAAAGAAGAATAAGGGGATGAAGGAGTGGATACAATGAGAAACATACATATTAGATGGAAGGGTTACGATACACTATCTATTTTAGACATTAAGAGATAACCATATGTAATTTCAAAGAGTAATAGAAATATACTATTAAAATAAAAATATGTGACTTGTACTAGGCTCTTGGTACCACTCTATTATCAACAATTCCATGATTCCTCATTCACCATTGGGTTTCCATGGCATCCATGGTTACTATTACTTCCAATATATTTTCCCATATACATGTCAATTCCCACTATCCAAGGAACTAGGAGAATTATCAGTAAATGGATAATTTTATTCAATTAGATAATCACTAATATAATAGGAATACTCTATTTATACTAGGAAAGTTTCCATTTCATTGTGTTTGTTATGGTTCTACAATGAAAATTTATATTCAACTTAGTGAATTAAACATTATAGCAGTAAAATTACTTGTTGTTATAAAATTACACATATAAAGTATGAAAGAATTACTTCCAATTTTGTATTTATGATCCCTCAACCACATGGAACAAACAACCTATTTTATGTCATGTACATTGGCCAATCCATATTTCTAGGTTGATTAATACACAATCCTTATGTTGGCTCAAAACAGACCTCTTATAATGCCACTAAAAAAATCATGGAGAATGAATGACCATCAGTGTACAACATTTTTAATACAGATTCCCATGATAAATATAGTCCCATGTTCATATTTCCAAAATGTTTTAAACCTTTATGTATCCATTATGATGGATTCCATTGATAATGGGTACCCAAATCAATAATACACTAGAATAGTCTCTTATGTCATGATGATGTATTGTCTCTTTATCCCACTGGCTACATAAAATAGGGAAACCCTTTAAGACTACGTCCCACTCTTCCTTTCTTGATTTCCCCCTCCTACTAACATTATATATCACACACCATCCATGATTTGAAATAGTAAGGTATACATGAGGATAAAGTCTCACTTCATACATGATACCAAAGAGGTTCTCATTTATGATTTCATAATCCATGAATCATCAACATGATATAGTGTGGAAAGACCCTTTGGAATCCTCAATGTATATTCCCTACTAAGAAATACTATCATGTTCTACCATTATGTTGCTAATAATTCATTGGATCATATTTCTCATACCTATAATGACTCAATTGATATTAAATAAATAGTTTTATCATGCTAATGGAAGCACTAAAATTCCTCCTTGGTCATTATCATTAGTTTTAAGTCCCATATTGGCCTTACTTATGGACCTCCTCATTAGAGTTAAGCACTATTAGAGGTTTTATCATCTATATCCTTTGAATGTGTAATCACTAAAACATCATTCATCCTGGACCTCCTCATTAGTTATAATCGTCAACATAGATTTCCTCATGGACCTCCCTATTTGATGTAATCCACCAAATATATTTTATCATGGGCCTCCTCTATAGATGAAATACTAAACACATCATTAATTATGGGACTCTTTAGGTCTATTCCTCAATATATATTTCATCTTGGGAATCCACACTAGGTGTAACCCCAAACACAACATTCATCATGGGCCTCCTTGTTAGGTGTAATCCCTAACAACCATGATCTCCTCTAAATGTGCTATATTCATGATGAATCATCCAAGGTAATCCAAATATCCATATAATCTAACCAATTTTATGTTTTTGCCTCATTAATTACATAAAAGTTCAGAAAACAGGACATTAAGCCATGTAGTTAATGTCCTTGCCCCATAAACATTAAACTAAATACCAACATCTAAACCAGGTGTTGTTTAACTGCATAGAATAGTTTTATCATCAGGCCTTAAAAATGTCACTCCACTATTGTGTGATTTGATTCACATTTCAGTGGGATACATAGGATTCCCCTCTGAGGTTCAAACCCACAATATCAGTATTCAATACACTTCATGGTGATATATTCCATGGGAGATAATTTATAAACTCCCCTAACAAGGTTATATTATCATGTGTCATATCATCATGTGCATTAGGGAGATATTTCTTATAGGCCATCCATAAATAGGACTATATTCTCGCTATTATCATACCCCCAAACATAGGGATATATCCTTTCTGGATATTATTATGTCACCATTTATGTCATTTTTAGTGATGATCCCATCATCATAGGTCCAAATTATATGTGAGATGAACCCATTATCATTCTTCCATATTACATTTAATGTAAACTTGATAGGGCCATTCATATATAATTCTGATACAAAACATTACTTATAGTATTTCTTGTAGACTGATTTTCACTCAATTTTGAAATACATGGATTGGTCCTTATAGCACATCCCTAAATTGTACGATGTTTCCCACTAGCTGGCACTGAACTATATGGTTTCTTGTTTCTTTCATGAGGATAAATAAAAATCTTCATCATAGTATCAATCATGATAAAAAAATCAATAACCTTCCTAGATGATGATAAATTGTAGAGGTCCTAGTGATGAATCTTCAAAAATATTGATATATATAACAACATCACTATATTATAATAATACAACGATGGAGAATATCTAATACATATAGTTGGTGTTGTCAATTTAGAACCTAATATTCAAACATATGTTCACATCGATGGGATATCTCTAACATTTTTAGATATTCAATGTGAAAAATTATTATAAATTATTACTATCATTAATGTAAACAGAATCATAATGATATTTTGGAATGAATCAAGAACATGACTTATATCATTAAGTCTCAGGTAGACAATAATTTCATTGTAATAGGGTATGTTGTGTTAGACCTCATATCCAAAAAATAAATCTGAGTTCATAATCATAATGGGTAAGAAATACCAATGACTACATAACTTTTGAATTTATCTATAAAGCTTGTGATATATTTGATCATGTCTTGAATCTAAAATTGGTGAAGTGGGAATTTCCATTTTACATGGGATATAATTCAGTATATTTTACTTTTAATGTCATGTAGTATGCTTTATGTGATAACTCTCCACTTTTATCCTTAATTTTTTTCACATCAATTCTTACTAACTAAAATCCTCATAGTAATAAAATCACTATTTTCAAAGCACACCTAATTTTATGTAATTTTGTTTCTTTTAAAAGTTTATGATTTATATCATTTCCATGAAAATGAAAATGGACAATATTTTCATGGTATGAATTTCAATCTACATGAATTTTTATCACGAGTGATGAGATAAAAGAATACAGAGTAAGGTAAATCATGACATGTCATTCCATGTAATAATGAATTATAATATATGAATAAATGAAAGGAGTTGATCCAATATTTCTCAACATGAAATAGTAATATAGTTATGTTGATTACTATATTTAAACAGTGTGATATTATATAGAATTTATATATATAAATCGAATGGTTAATTACCAGTTGATAATTAGTTGATTTAATGTCTTATGACTTCAAATATTAGTGACATGACATTCCCCATTAATTTATTTGGATGGTAAATTCTTGAGGAAAAAATGTTTTAAGTGTGGGGGAACTGATTAAACAACATTATGTTTATTTATTTTGATATTATATGGATTTTTATGTTTATTAATTGGTTAATAATACCAATACATCATGGTTTTTTATTTTTATTATAGGATACAATGAATTATTGAAAATGATATTATAGTGAATAATTCAGGATAAAAACAATGTCTCTTGATATCTCATGTGTAAAGGATCAACCTCAACAATTTAAAATGAGTAACTAAGAAAAAACTAGCCATAACCTATAGGAAAACACCTAATGAAATCATAAATTGTGAATTCACAGAATGAAAATGGAAAACATTCATGGGGTGCTATTCCAGATGTGAAAAAGGGAAATTTATTGGAGCTTATATATTTCACGTTGTAACACACTATGTCACATAATTAATGATGATGGATAGATCTAACTATATTAGTAATTATATGACAATTCTAAAGGACATCATATTATTTACCCAAAACCAATGTTTTCTCTTATTTATACCAGGGATTGGGTTCTTACTATATTTATTGGTAATAAATCCTTAATATTCTAAATCTATTCTTATAAATAGAATTCCTAGGTAAGATTCATATAAATCACTCGGTGAGGGAAATCTTTGAATGATGGTATATTTTTGCATTATTTTAATATTTTAATTCTTTATGTTTCTTTCTTTCAAGTGATGAATCCCTTCTCCAACATTGACTTGTTTACCCTTTACATTGAGGGTTAAAGACATTATATTTTTGATAAGAGGGGTGTTGGATTGAATTTCATTTCTTTTGTTTTATTCATTAAATTATTAAAAACCAATTTTTTTC
This sequence comes from Viscum album, assembly GCA_963277665.1. Taxonomy (NCBI): domain Eukaryota; kingdom Viridiplantae; phylum Streptophyta; class Magnoliopsida; order Santalales; family Viscaceae; genus Viscum; species Viscum album. Next base: position 713,265,211 of record OY728162.1, read on the forward strand.
ATCATTCTGGTGTCAATTTAGTGTTTTTATTTTAAGAATTAAATTTTTTATTGTATTATTATTATATTCATTTAATGTTAATTTCATTATTCAATGATGCAAATTTCCATCATTCTAATTATGGCCTGTATATAATTGAAGAAGCTACAGTTAGATGGTTATTTCATGATGTTCATCATCATTTGTGTGGAATTGTATGTTGGAACTATTGGTTTATGAGAGAAAATTTATACCTAATTTGGTATTTCCATTATTAATCAAGAGGACCCACTACATTTCTGTGTTCATATAAAGTAGGGTAGACTATCCATAAATTTTAGTTTGGAATTTTTTCAGCAATCTCTATCTGACCAATGAAGAGAGATGAATCGATCAAGGAATATCTCTCAAACATGTTTAGATGATTTATATTAGTTAAATAGTTTGTACAATGATACCATTGTAATATATTATACCCAAGCTTGACCTAATCATTGTTTCTTATAAATGTTTTTAATAATTCAATTTAAATTGATTTCAACTTCCAATTTCTAATAATAAAATCAAATCAATTTTCTCATATAACACAAAAGTGAAAAAACATTTTATATGTACTATTATTTATCGAAATTCCTAGGATGGATATTATACTATACAAATATTATAAATTTTATTACTAGTCACCATGACAACAAATTCCTCATCCTTGATATATTGTATCAACAAAAGTAATCATCATCCTAGTGAAGAGAATATTCCAAATCTATATCCCATTATAACATCATAGAATATCCCATCATTTAGTCATACTCCACATTAATCCCTTCAATATATACTCCACTCAAAAAAATCCAAATCCAAGAACCTAATGTTGTTAACTACGATGTCATCAGTACAATTTAAAGAGTTTTTAGGTATATATTGATTATATAGTATGAATTTGGGTGGTCATTCTTGTCCATTTGATCCATGCATCATGATCATAAACTATGTACGCACACCCATTCAGTCATTTTATGGTTTCTTTGGCCCTTACATTAACATCTTGTAAACTTTACCCTTTTACGCTAAATTGTTTTTCTATGCCTCTTTTGGTCCATGCACTATGACCCTAAACAATGTGAACCTCCTATATGAAACATCATATACTAGAATTAGGTTCTCATTCCACTTCGGGTTTTTACGTTTTTCTTACCACATTTGTTATCCCACTTGACAGTTTTTCAAAGTCGTATGGCCATATACTCTGCATTTCTGGGTAAAATATTCCCAACATTAAACTATACCACCTTTATGATCTAAAACTCTAATCATTAAGTTATAGGTGAAAGAGTCATAAAACATCGCTTGTAGAAATACCATAATGACTTTTTTTGTGAAATTTGAGTCCCCGCTCATTAATTCTTCCATGTATGAGGTTTTGAAAAAATATAGAGTGAAATATGAAGAAAAAAATATCATTGGGTCCCTTATTTAGTCTTAGAAAAATAAATTTTATTCTTATTGGTCTCTCTTTGTTGATGAAAAAGTTTTCACCACCTAATACCATATTACATTACCATGATAATGAGTTGAATGATTGATGATGTAACTTTGATGGTATTACAACCCTCCTTGAATGACCATTTCTCCTTTAACTATTTCATATTATTAGTTCTTCAATACCCAAAGATCATACATATCCTATAATAAAAATCTTATTCAACTCAAAGGTTACATCTTCATGAATATTTATTCTATTCCCCCAATATTTTTATTCATATGTTCTACTAATATTCCCTATAAACTAGACTCATATTCTACATGAGGAGAGGGACCCCTATTTTTCATATTCTGTGAATAAATCATAATGAAACATTCCATTTTAATATTGTAATCCTTATTCCCTTATATATTATCCTCATTTAATCAAGAAAAATTTTGGTTCCTTGAGTTATGATTTAGACAATCCACTATCCCACCTATTCAAGTGAATTCAATAGCCTCAATAATAATAATTTTTGAATAGTTCCTATTTTAAAATTAATATTTTGGAATCCTATTTAACATAGACATTACTATTAGTGAATAACATTCATTTAAATCATAATTTTTGGAATTGAGATAATCATTTGTGAAACCCCAATTCCATGAATAATGATACTCTTCATAGAGACATTTAAAAAACATCGAGTCAAGAAATCCCTCTGGTAACACCCTTTTAATGGTGATATGACTAAAGAATCAGATAACATAATTCATAATATGTAAAATTATAATATGATATACTATGAATATGTTCTTTTAATTATAAATGAATCCAATTCTAGTGGTATTTTTTTGAACCATGATTTTTTTTTCACGAATTGTGTCATAAATTAAATATCACAGTCATTACTCAGAAAATTATGATGATAATGATAATAAAAGTTGCCCAAGGATGAAGATGATGAAAATGTTGTATAAAAGTGCTGTAAGATTTCTCACACACAGAGGAATGAGTATTTCATAAAAATACTACTTGGTTAGAGTTGTGGTGGTTAGAACCTCCTTATAGGTATAAACTATGTATTTCACCCATATCTAGTTAAAAGGACACATTTGTCTTAAAACTAAATTTGATACCATTTTCACATATCAAATCATGTTATCAGATGAAATTATTCACAATTTTTATAAAATATTCCATACCTGCATTCTCATTCACCAACCTCACCTGAACATGTGATCGCCAACCCATTCAGCAATGAAATAATCACCATGTATGTAAATTATTTAGGATATGATCTATAAATGTGAGGTCAATTCACCTTTATAACTAGGTCATGAAACTCACCATTCCATTATGATAATGAAAATGATGTTTAACCAACTTTGACAGAACCCATTATAGACCTGGGCTCCTACTTACGAAATCATATAAATCATTTTATACTATATTCCTTAATGACACTACCTAATTTAAAGTAAAAATATCAAACCTAGTCTTATTAGTTCCCATTAATTTTCTTTGATAAAAATTAAGAATCATAATTGAATTCAGAATAAGATAAATTTAGTGACATACATTGGAGAACAAAAGTGAGTGTTTCATTATCCATTTCATAATTCTAGAGATTCCCATGTGTAATTTTGGAAAATAAGAGAAAAATACAATGAAAATAGTTATAAGATGCCTCTAATATAATATTTATACCATTTGAATATCACTATGTTTATGATTCCTCATACACATCATGGTTTTTACACCCACCTCAATAACTCTTTTCTCCCATTAGTTTTCTCCTATCCAAAACATTTTCCTAGTTCTATTGTACTAATTGAGTTCTTAAAACTAGGATAATTTCTTGTACTATGATAATTTCTATATTACTAGGTGAATTATTATTATACGAGGAAAGTTATTTTTGTTCTAAGAGAATAAACATTTTAAAAGGAAAATTATTCTTCAACTTGAATAATTGGAATTAAAAAAGGAAAAATTCCCTCTTCACCATGTGTATTGATTGAGGTTTGAAAATCATAATAACTATGAAGTAAATTCCCTCAGTATATTAATTACTAGAACTCTCTCACGTGAAATGAAATACTTCTCTTAATGCATACCCCTTCTTTGAGATATGTAGTCTGGTTGAATTAGAGAAAAATTCTAAATAGGAATAATATAGACATCCTATAATGCTGAAATATAAACTTGGTCAGGGAATGAACATCGAAATTCACCATTACAATTATGGATTCCATTGATAATTTGAGGACTTGGGATATTATCCATGATATTTTTGAACCCTCAGGCTAATTACAATCATGTATTCCTTTGATAATAAGGATTTCTATTGAGAAGACACAAGATTAGTCTCCTATAGATCTATGGTTGATTTTTTCTTTTTCCCATAACATAATGTGGATAGGGAATACCTCTTGGAGTAAGCCCCAAGCCTTTATTTTTAGATGAAATACTCCTATATACTTTATATTTATTACCTCATCCCAGACTACAAACATATAAGAATATAGGATGATAAGTAATCTATTTAATCCCATTACCCAAAATATTCTAGTTAATGTTTTCATGATCCATGAATCATTCATGGGATAATAAGATAGAAGTGATATTGGGTAGCCTCAGTGTATAAAAACCATTCAAAACTTGTTTCATGATCTAGTATAACACACTGAATGTTTTTTTATATATTGTTTCCCAAAATGATCAAATTAATATAGTCACATTGAGAATATAGTTATCCTCTTATATTCTGCTACTTCCTCTATCTTCACATAAATATGGGAAATAAAAAAAGCAACACTCTTTGGAAACATGTCTTCCTAAACCAATAATGGGTTCCTGGCAATAGATAGGGATGTTCAAGATACTCCTATGGTCTTGGTGGGTACATTGAATAATAACATCATGAATGAATGTGAATGTTGGTGGTGTGGAAAATGGTATGCCAAGACCCTCAGGTCCTAGAGGTGTATTCTTCACACATCATGACTTTTTCAAATGTTATTTTCACCACCTTATACAAAACTATAATTTAATTTAAAGCTTATATTTGGTCCATGGTTTATGTTATTATGAATTTTTCCACTGAAATTGGATTCCCATATAGACTAAATTTTCTTTAGAACATATTCTTCAAGATAATAAAGAAAAATTTAGAAATGTACCTTATAGTGTGCTTCCTCATTGGATTTATTATCTCAAAAATGTCAAAAATATTCACCTCATGATTTTAAATGCATATAAGGATAAAAATAAATTGTCGAATGCTTTTTAAATTAGAGTAAAAATGGAAATGAGAACTATGTGGTCTTACAGGGTTCCTTAGTACATTAAACATATGGCTGATTCCGATATGTGGAGAGTGACTTACATTTGACTTTGTAAATGCCCTTATTATGATTAAGTTTTCACTTTACATTAAATTTAAAAAAAATCATGGATGACTTTTATCAATCCTTGGACATTCATGGAATAAGTTTATAATTATAAACATTTTTTCCAACATGTTGGATTATTGAAATATATTTTAAAATATGGAATACAATATGGTAATTAAATAAAAACCATTTAATTCATTAATAATGATAAATTTAAACAATAAAATGATATTATATATTAGAGACCATGGATTATAAATAACCATGGACTAAATGATAAATTAAGAGTGTATAAATTAATATATGGAAATAAATAGAAATGAATAAATTCATAACATTACAAGATCACACTGATCAAATCAACCTTTCAGTATCACCAAAATCCTAAGAAAACCACTAATACAGAAGAACATCATTAATGAAGAATGTATATTATGAGATCCGAAATGAATACTTTTGAATTGAGAAGTCCATGTGGAATAATATTAATAAGACTATATATAGAAACCAAATATGGTTATATCAAATATGTACTTCGCAGATATGGCTATTAGAAATATGGACCTTATAGATAAATTTATTTAACATACAACTTATAGGTATTCCAAAGTCATGTGTTGTTTTAAAGAATATAACTCGTAATGAAATAATAATATGATTATAAAATATTATATATATATATATATATGTTCACGAATTATTAATAGATAATATTACAATTATTATTAAAATATGATATGATGTATATATTAAATTCAACTAAATAATTTCATATCAATGGCGTAGTAAAATAAAATTTACGAATATAAATTAGTAATTAAGTTTATTTGTCAAAGTGTATATAATATTAAATTAATATTCATTTTCAAAGAAATATATTATTAACTATTGTATACTATTTCTTAATAAATTAAATTTAATCTTTTAAAATAATATTATATCTGATATGATATAATAACATCAGTCAACATAGAAATCAATATGAAATAATATCATCAATATAGTATGTTTAAAAAAAATTTCCCTATAAAAGATGTTTTCATTAAAAATTATGTTTCTCCTTTAAAAGATAAATATATAAATGTTTGAATTTAAATATTATAAAATATAATCCATTTATAAATTCATTATATCCAAATTAACTTTGTGTATATTTGTTACATTATTTGAAAAAAAATCAAGTTCTTGGTGAATTTTAAAAAAATAAATTTATTTAAAAAATATCATTTTAATAATATGAGAATGACATAAAAGTTTAAGAAAACTTTTTATTATAACAATATATATTTTTATTATATATTATAATGTGATGAAAAATAATATTCTGAATTAATAAAACAAATTTTTATCATTTTTTAAAAACCTAATTAATATTTTACAATAAACACTATTTTAGCATGCTTATTTTAAAAATATGAAATTATTACTTTTGAAAATTGAATATTGAATAATTTATTTTTTATTCAATTTTTGAACTCATATATCTCTTAAATGGTTTATTGTTTTTATTATTTAAGGTAATGTTAGTAAGAATAAGGTACATTACTGTGATAATAGTTAAATAGTTTTTTAAGAGGATTATTTTGTTATTATTGAGTAATTTTTATTAACTAAAGGAAATTGATATAATAAAAATGAGAAAAATTATTAATTTCTTAGAAATATACATCATTATATTAACACTCATTAAATTTTTAATCAATAATAAATAAGTTTAAGAATCCATAATAGATAAAAGCTATTTTTCAATCAAAAACTATTTTTAATCAATTATTTTTTTTAATTTAAAAGTGTATAATTTCAAATTTGTAAATTTAAATATATATAATGGAAATTTAATATATGTTCAAAAAATAAAAAAAAATTAATTTGAGTTACCATTTATTTTTAAAAAATATTAATTATTTATTTAAAAAGTAGTCACCAAGTTGAATATCAAAATCTTAACATGTTAAATGTAACATCCCAGGTAAATAAAGAATAATAAATTTTCATATTTATTAATATTTACGAATTAAATATTAATTTTACTTTAAAGGGGTTGCTATGTTTGATAGCATACCCGATACGCAACAAAGAGTTTCATTGAAATCTTACGTTGCACACTAGTAATAAAATAATATTATTTTAAATGGTAGTTAACACATAGACATTGTATTGGAGAGAATGGATAGAAATAACTAAAATATGATTATATATGTTTTTTAAATGTTTTTACATTTATCTAATAAAATATAAAGGCCTAAAATACGGAAAGAATTCAATTTTAGGCATATATACCCTAATTTTCACTAAATGTTCACTTATCGCCTTTTGATGGCGAACCGTCATTAAATATAGTTTTGTTCACTCTAATACATTCTATTGGAAAAAATAAAACTCTTCTTTAGAATCGGGATATCAAAATTTACTTTGTGTAAATTTTTGGTATTTTTCCGATAAAGTTCATTTTTTTAATGAATAGTGTAAAATGTTGTATTTTAATTCAAAACCTCTTTTTAATATAATTTATTTATATGATTAGATTATCTTTTGAATTGGTTTTAAAGTTAAATTAGAATATATTTTTTACCATTAAATCCAATAGTGGTCGTTGGAATTAATTTCACTTTGAAATCGGACTTAAACTAGTGTCAATCTTTTGATACTTATTGTTTCATAAAAACACGCTATTTTCTCTGACAGCGGGAATTAATTATTAAATTAATTAATGCAACTTATATGTTTATAATTTTGTAAAATGGAATTCATTTTTGAATTCGGAATATCAAATATATCTTAGGGTGAATTTTTGGTATTTTTCTGAAAAACTTCAATTTTTGATGAATAGTGAAACCACTAAGTAGTACTTATAAAAAACCGATTTTTCGTTTAAATGAAATTATACCACTTCTGTGATTTGATTTCCAAAAATACGACATACATGGTTGTCATTAAGAAGTAAAATGTGGTTCAATGAGATTAAAATAATTTTTTTGGTGAATAGTAACTTTTAAGTTCTTAATCGCGATTAGAGGTAATTAGTGTAGTTTAAGGTAAAAATAATGTTTTAATAATATGGAATGACCTAGAAACATGTCCTACCCTTATTGGATATGTCATGGCCGACCAAGAAAATCCATGGGTCAACTTGGGGACCCCATGGAGACACTTTGGAAGGAAAATAACATTAATATCTTTTTATTTAATGTTAAAGTAAAAATGTCACAAACATGAGTTGTTTTACTAAAACAATTTTTAAATGGGGTTATTCAAGTCATATTTTTGACTATAAATATTCATTAGAAAGATAATAATATTTCTTACATCATGATAGTTTTTTTATAATTTTTAGACATTAAATAAATTAAATTATTTATGGTACCATGATGATGCAGCGATTACCTCATTATTTAACGATTTAAATAAAATGAAATGATAATGTAAAATCTAAGACCTACACTTATCAAAAACCTATTGGTTGGGTATATTTCGGACCCTTATAACCTTATCCTATAATTATATCAATTTAGGACCTTTTAAAATCCGAAACTCATTTTAAAATAAAGTAACATTTCTTTACTTTCCAAGAGTGCCCCTCCTCTCCTCTTATAAAAGGCCCCCACCTCTACCACCTTACACACACTTCCAAAGCCTTTGGCTCAGTCCAAACCTTCCCATTTTGTCTCTCCACATCCCTCTATAACTCTTAGAAGCCTCACTTTGGGCATAAGTCCTCCCAAGGAAGCCTTTGAGCTCAAATCTAAGAGAGTTACCCGATTTTAAGGTAATGTCTTCACTTGTGTCCTTTTGTTTTATTTTGCATCTCCAACCCCCTAAAATCTTTTTATTCATTTATTTTGTAACAACTCCAGTATATTGAATATACTGGGATGTTGTTATAAGAAGCTTTCAGGCTACACTTACACACACATACATCTAATGGTTAAAGAACATACTGTTTCCGTGGATGGCGAATTTCTGCCTCACAAAACGATGATTGTTCAATATTCTTCCAACACCATCAAAGGTGGCCATTAAGATGTCACTATATATATATATGATATATAATATGTTTATGTCTTCTTTAATCTTATGTATTTTTCATTTATGGCACACCTTCATGGCTTCCATTATGGGTATACACGATATCTTCATTTTAGGAAGTGCGGACTACCGCCCCCTTAAAGTGATTTGATTCGTTAATGCCATATGTGGGACGTATAAAGGATGGATTTAAAGTTATTATATATTATGTATGTTACATATAAATGATGAATATAATTATGGAATTAAAATATACATACCTCTCATTTAGTTTTAATTCCATTAATATGACAAAGAAATGAAAGTAGCGTTCATGCGTACGTATGGCTTACCGTCTCCATGAATGGTGCATTTCATTTATTACCTCTAAATGATTATTTAATATTATAAATACATTTATATTCTGGATATATATGATATAAATGATATCCAAATCATGAATATCATTCTGGATATAATGAACCTTTGAACACACGAACAACATGTAATTGTAAGAAGTTCACTTTTGACTCAAGTACCAAATATCGACAAATAACCATTATCAACTTAAATGACTACATAATGTTAATAACATGGTAATAAGTGATATATAAGGAATAATGAACTTTAAAAAGGTTCTTAATCAAGTAGAAATTAACTCAAGTTTATTATTCAGGACGTTAAAGAATGATCGAGTCAAGTCAGACCCGAGGTAAGGGACATCGTCTCAATCTCCTTTCATTGAGGCATATTTCGTTTTATACACAACTTTCTTTTATACGGTTTATAAACCCATTTTAATTTTAATTTTATACAAAAGGAATCTTTTTCTACGAAGCGTTTTACTAAATGACAAAAAGGAATGTTTCTTTTAACGTACACGGTGACAACGACCCTTTTCCGTCGCCATGAGTATTATTTGGTCTTTGGATTCCTCAAAAAGCCGTAATGTTTTTAAAATGAAATAAATACTGTATACTCTTTTATGTATTTTGGTATTAAAAATGGTTTTTATAATGGATTTTTTATGTCAATATATTTATGTGATATATTGTGATCAAAGTGGGGAAATGTTTTCTTTCCATTATATTTCTTTTATGTTTTATGATTTTATATTGGTACTTGGACATTTGACGGGTGGTTACGTGATAAACCATATGACGGGTGATACCATGAATACCAGGATGGGTGGTTACGTTATAACCTCTAATGCATTGGGTATGGAAGTCGTCCGTATGGATATTCTATTAAGTGATATGTGTGGAAGTCGACCATATGGTTATTCCATTTAAGTATGTTTATGTCCCAAGTTACCTTTATATGTTATGTGATCTTTACATGGGTTTTATGGTAATATTTTGGTTACAAAAGGGTAAGTAATGATCTTTTATTTAGTGAAGAGCTTTGAATACTTCATAAAGGTGAAAAGTATTACTTTTATAAAGTATACATGGTTTACTTATTGTTTTGATAAACTAACAGTTTTCATTCTTTGTGTATCCCTTACTGAGCTTTTTATGCTCACCCCAAGTTTTTTTGAAATGTTTTTCACAGGACTTAATGTGGAATAGGGTCAAGGATGGGATCAAGGGAAAGTCATGCTATATAAAACATGGAACTAGACATGTTTCTTTTTAAGAGTTTTTTTGTTCTATGGAAACTTAGTAGAAGTGTCTACTTTGTAATCTTTTGAGATGTAATAGTTATGTTCTAATTCTCTAAAACTCTGAACCTGAAAAGATCCTCAATGTGAATTATTCATTTAATTCAATATTAAGTAAGGTTTAAGGCCGGGGCCTTATAGTTGCTATCAAAGGTCGGTTTAGACAACTTTAGGGGATAGAAAATTGTTAAATTATAAGTTAATTTATGGTATGACTGAAATGATATAGCATTTAAATATTACTATGTTGCTTCGCCTAAGATATTTATGTGTTCAGAATGGATTTCCGCAGAGGAAACAAAGCAGCTATGTTGGGATGAAATCAGGAGGAAGACAACCTTCCAAATCAGCAACCTGAGATGGTCAGAATCGAAACTAAACAGTTTGTTGCAGTGATGGCACAGTTGAATTAGGCTATAAATGGTGGTGGTATCCATGCACGAGATCAGTCAGATCAATCGCAGAGGAACATGTCAGTGGTGGAACATTTCATGAGGCAACATCCCCCATCATTCATAGGATCATCTGACCCTTTGCAAGCTGAAGGGTGGATTAAAGCACTGGAGAAGATTTTTGATGTCATGGGGTGTTCAGAACATCAAAATGTTAGTCTTTCTGTTTAATGTTTTGAAGGTGAAGCTGATCAGTGGTGGTTGATGGTGAAAAATATCAGGGATAGTGATGAGATTGATGATCTTCACTGGGACGAATTCAAAGGTATGTTTCTTGAGAAATATTTTCCTAAGGTGGTTCGTCTTAGGATGGAAAAACAGTTCCTAGAATTGAGGCAGGAGGATGACTCAATGGCTGCTTATGAAGAAAAGTTCACTCGATTGGCAAGGTATGCTCCAAACTTCATACGAGATCTTGATAGTAAAATAAACCGTTTTTACTCAGGGTTAAAGCCAAAGTATCGAAGGGCTTTAGCTTCTCGTGAGTTCAAAAGTTATGAAAAACTTTTTCGATGTGTGGAGAAGGTGGAAATTGAATTTTTCGATGATCAGGTGTTCTTTGACAAACGACAGAATAAGAGGTCCAGTTGGCAGGAAAAGGGGAAGAATTCATCAAAGAAGCAAGGAGGTAAGAAAACCAAGTATCCATCTTGTGAGAAGTGTGGTAAAATGCATCCTGGAGAATGTTTGTCCAAGTCTGGAAAGTGCTTTCTGTGTGGTAAGTCAAGTCATATTGCTCGTAACTGTAAGGAAGATGATCAAGCATGCAATTAAAAGTCAGCGGTAAGATGTTTTAAGTGTAATGATATGGGTCATTATGAAAATGAGTGTCTAATGAAGAACTCAACTGAGGGAAAGCAGCCAGACTACAAGCAGAAAGGGGTGGTAAAATCCTTTTCAACTACTTCAGCAGATGTTGGGCCATCGAATGAAGTAGTATCAGGTACACTGTTTGTTTGTTCAGATTATGCCAATGTGTTGTTTGATTCAGGGTCTACACATTCTTTCATTTCTGAGATTTTTTCTAGTAAATTGAAAATTCCATCTCAAGATATGAATCCTGAACTTATGGTAAAAACACCCGGAGGGAACGTTGAGACAAAAAGGAATTATAAGAACCTTCCTATCCTTGTGTGCGGAAAGAATCTACCAGCAAACCTTATTGTTTTGCCTCTAGTAGAGTTTGATGTTATTTTGAGCATGGATTGGATTTCTGTTTATCATGGTAAGATTGACTGCAGAGCTAAAATGGTTTCTTTTCAGAAAAATTTTCAGTTTGTGTACAACAAGGAACCCTTGATTTTGATAACATATCAAGAAGTTGAGAAACTAGTAAAAGATGGAAATGAATGATACCTTGTACATATTGTTGAAAATAAAGTAACTATTTAGATTAATGATGTGCCAGTGGTAAATTATTATATTGATGTTTTTCTTGATGAGTTTCCTGGTATTATTCATGATTGGGAAGTTGAATTTACTGTTGACTTAGTTTCTGATTCTAAGCCAATTTCAAAACCCACTTATCTAATGGCTCAAGTTGAAACTTTAGAGTTAAAGAAGAAATTGTATGAGTTATTAGATAAAGGTTTAATTCGACCTAGCACATCACCATGGGGTGATCCTGTCTTGTTTGTTAAAAAGAAAGATGGATCAATGAGACTTTGCATTGATTATAGAGCCTTAAATAACATTACTGTTAAGAACAAGTATCCTTTGCCTCATATCGATGATTTGTTTGATTATCTCTAGGGAGCTCAATATTTTTTGAAGATTGACTTGAGGTCAGGGTACCATAAGTTGAAAGTAAAAGAAGAAGAAGTTCCGAAGACTGTATTCCGTACTAGATATGACCGTTATGAATTTGCAGTTATGCCTTTTGGGTTAACCGATGCACCTGCTGTATTCATGGACCTTATGAAAAGAATTTTACATGAGTTCTTGGATAAGTTTGTGGTTGTTTTCATTGATGATATTTTGGTGTTTTATAAAACTAAAGAGGAGCATGAAAGTCATTTAAGGGTTATCTTTCAAACCTTAAAAGAAAAGAAACTGTATGGAAAATTCAGCAAGTGTGAGTTTTGGTCACAACAAATTTCTTTCCTGGGTCACATTGTTTCAAAAAAAGGCATAACTGTTGATCCTTCTAAAACAAAAGTTGTTGAAGAATGGCCAAGACCCACAAATGTAACTGAGATCTGTAGTTTCCTTGGTTTGGCAGGTTACTACTGAAGTTTTGTTGAAAATTTTTCACGGTTATCTAGTCTAATGACTAAGCTAACTCGGAAGGGTGTTAAGTTTATCTGGACAAAAGAATGTGATGATTGTTTTCAGGAGTTTAAAAGAAGATTGGTGAATGCTCCAGTTTTGGCACTTCCTTCCAGGAATGGTGAGTTTGTTATCTACAGTGATGCTTCGTTAAAGGGACTTGGTTATGTCCTTATGCAGAATGATCAGGTAATTGCATATGCTTCACGTCAGTTGAAAACACATGAAGTAAATTACCCTACACATAACTTGGAATTACCTGCTGTTGTTTTTGCTCTAAAAATTTGGAGGCATCATTTGTATGGAGTAAAGTGTGAAATATATACTTATCACAAAAGTTTAAAGTATATATTCACCCAGAAAGAATTGAACATGAGACATAGGAGATGGATGGAATTAATCGAGGATTATGATTGTACAATTTATTACCATCCGGGAAAAGCAAATAAAGTGGCCGATGCTTTGAGTCAAAAAAGTAATGCTTCATTAACCATGATACATTTGGAACGCGATCCTTTGGTTTTTGATTTGATGAAATTTAGCATAGAAGTTGTTGGTGCAGGAAGTTCTTCTGTTTTGTTTCAGGTATCAGTGAGATCATCTCTATCAGACAGAATTAAGCAAGCACATAGGGAAGAAAATGAGTTGCAGAAAAAGGTAGAGCTGGTTCAGAAGGGTAAGTTTCCAGAATTCAACATTGATAATGATTGTGTTTTGAGGTTTGGGAAGAGATTATGTGTCCCTGGTGATTCACAGTTGAAGAATGAGTTGTTATGTGAGGCTCATAGTTCCCCGTTTTCAGTTCATCCTGATAGTACTAAGATGTATAGGGATCTGCAGGAGTATTACTGGTGGGATGGAATGAAAAGAGATATTGCTGATTTTACTATGAAGTGTTTGACATGTTAATAGGTTAAAGCAGAGCGAAAGTTACCGAAAGGGATGCTTCGGCCTTTACCAGTGCCAGAGTGGAAATGAGAGAATATATCCATGGACTTTGTTGTGGGATTGCCGAAGACACCTCGTAGTAATAATGCAATCTGGGTTATTGTTGATCGCTTGACTAAATCTGCTCATTTCCTTGCTATACGAGATACATTTTCCCTAGATCAACTTTCCCGTTTGTATCCTAAAGAGATAGTCAGGTTACATGGAGTTCCTCTCTCCATTGTATCTGACCGTGATCCGAGGTTCACTTCTAACTTTTGGAATGGCCTTCAGAAGTCGTTGGGTACTGAATTAAATTTTAGTACAGCTTTTCATCCTCAATCAGAAGGGCTGTCAGAACGAACGATCTAGACTTTGGAGGATATGCTACGAGCTTTCTCTATGGATTATCAGGGAAGTTGGGACCAACATCTTTCTTTGGTTGAGTTTTCTTATAATAACAGTTTTTATTCTAGTATACAGATGGCACCATTTGAGGCATTATATGGGAAGCAGTGTCGAACTCCAGCTTTTTGGGATGAAGTGGGTGAAAGGAAGCTGATGGGACCAGAATTGGTAGAAGAGATGGCAGAAAAAGTTCATTTGATTCAGAAACACATGAGAACAGCTCAGAGCAGACAGAAAAGTTATGCGGATAACCGGAGGAAGGATCTATCTTTTGAGGTAGGTGATCATGTTTTTCTCAAGGTTTCTCCATGGAAAAGTGTGATGCGATTTGGTTGGAAAGGAAAGCTGAGTCCAAGGTTCATTGGACCATATGAAATTATGGAGAGAGTTGGATCAGTTTCATACAGAGTGGCATTACCTCCGAGTTTATCTCAGGTACACAATTTTTTTTCATGTTTCGATGTTGAGAAAGTATATGTGAGATCCATCTCATGTTTTGAGTCCAGAGGTAGTTCAGCTGGAAGAGAACCTATCTTATGAAGAACAGCCGGTCCATATTCTTGACCACAGGGAGCAAGTGTTACAGAATAAGTTGATTCACCAGGTAAAGGTTTTGTGGAAAAACCATATGGTTGAAGAGGTAACATGGGAATCTGAAAATTCTATGAGGGATAAATACCCCCACTTATTTTGATACGTGAATAAAATTGCGAGGACGCAATTCCCAAAATGGAAGAAGGATGTAACATCCCAGGTAAATAAAGAATAATAAATTTTCATATTTATTAATATTTATGAATTAAATATTAATTTTACTTTAAAGGGGTTTCTATGTTCGATAGCGTACCCGATACGCAAGAAAGAGTTTCATTGAAATCTTACGTTGCACACTAGTAATAAAATAATATTATTTTAAATGGTAGTTAACACATAGCCATTGTATTGGTGGGAATTGATAGAAATAACTAAAATATGATTATATATGTTTTTTAAATGTTTTTACATTTATCTAATAAAAGATAAAGGCTTAAAATATGAAAAGAATTCAATTTTAGGCATATATACCCTAATTTTCACTAAAGGTTCACTTATCGCCTTTTGATGGCGAACCGTCATTAAATATAGTTTTATTCACTCTTATACATTCTATTGGACCAAATAAAACTCTTCTTTAGAATCGGGACATCAAAATTTACTTTGTGTAAATTTTTGGTATTTTTCCGATAAAGTTCATTTTTTTAATGAATAGTGTAAAATGTTGTATTTTAATTCAAAACCTCTTTTTAATCTAATTTATTTATATGATTAGATTATCTTTTGAATTGGTTTTAAAGTGAAATTAGAATATATTTTTACCATTAATTCCAATAGTGGTCGTTGGAATTAATTTCACTTTGAAATCGGACATAAACTAGTGTCAATCTTTTGATACTTATTGTTTCATAAAAACACGCTATTTGCTCTGACATCGGGAATTATTTATTAAATTAATTAATGAAACTTATATGTTTTGAATTTTGTAAAATGGAATTCATTTTTGAATTCAGAATATCAAATATATCTTTGGGTGAAGTTTCGGTATTTTTCTGAAAAACATCAATTTTTGATGAATAGTGAAACCACTAAGTGGTACTTATAAAAAACTGATTTTTCATTTAAATGAAATTTTACCTCTTCTGTGATTTGATTTTCAAAAATCCGACATACATGGTTGTCATTAATAAGTAAAATTTGGTTTAATGAGATTAAAATAATTTTTTGGTGAATAGTAACTTTTAAGTTCTTAATCGCGATTAGAGGTAATTAGTGTAGTTTAAGGTAAAAATAATGTTTTAATAATATGGAATGACCTAGAAACATGTCCTACCCTTATTGGATATGTCATGGCCAACCAATACAATACATGGGTCAACTTGGGGACCCCATGGAGCCACTTTGGAAGGAAAATAACATTAATATCTTTTTATTTAATGTTAAAGTAAAAATGTCACAAACATGAGTTGTTTTACTAAAAACAATTTTTAAATGGGGTTATAAAAGTCAGATTTTTGACTATAAATATTCATTAGAAAGATAATAATATTTATTACATCATTATAGTTTTTTTATAATTTCTAGACATTAAATAAATTAAATTATTTATGGTACCATGATGATGCAACGATTACATCATTATTTAACGATTTAAATAAAATGAAAAGATAATGTAACATCCAAGACCTACACTTGTAAAAAAACTATTGGTTAGGTATATTTAGAACCCTTATCACCTTATACTCAAATTATATCAATGTGGGACCATTTAAAATCCGAAACTCATTTTAAAATAAAGTAACATTTCTTTACTTTCCAAGAGTGCCCCTCCTCTCCTCTTATAAAAGGCCCTAACCTCTACCACCTTACCCACACTTCCAAAGCCTTTAACTTGGTCAAAACCTACCCATTTTGTCTCTCCACATCCCTCTCTAACTCTTAGAAGCCTCACTTTGGGCAGAAGTCTTCCCAAGGAAGCCTTTGAGCACAAATCTAAGAGAGTTACCCGATTTTAAGGTAATGTCTTCACTTGTGTCCTTTTGTTTTATATTGCTTATCCAACCCCCTAAACTCTTTTTATTCATTTATTTTGTAACAAATCCAGTATCTTCAATATACTAGGATGTTTTTATAAGAATCTTTCAAGCTACACTTACATACTCCTACATCTAATGGTTAAAGAACATACTGTTTCCGTGGATGGTGAATTTCTGCCTCACGAAACGATGATTATTCAATATTCTTCCAACACCTTCATAGGTGGCCATTAAGATGTAACTATATTTATATATGATATATAATATGTTTATGTATTCCTTAAACTTCTGTATTTTTCATTTATGTCACACCTTCATGGCTTCCATTATGTGTATATGCGATATCTTCATTTTAGGAAGTGCGGACTACCGCCCCCTCAAAGTGATTTGATTCGTTAATGCCATATGTGGGACGTATAAAGGATGGATTTAATGTTATTATATATGATGTATGTTACATATAAATGATGAATATAATTATGGAATTAAAATATACATACCTCTCATTTATTTTTAATTCCATTAATATGACAAAGAAATGAAAGTAGCGTTCATGCGTACGTACGACTTACCGTCTCCACGAACAGTGCATTTCATTTCTTACCTCTAAATGATTATGTAATATTATAAATACATTTATATGCTGGATATATATGATATATATGATATCCATCTCATGAATATAATTCTATATATAATTAACCTTTGACCACACGAACAACATGTAATTGTAAGAAGTTCACATTTAACTCAAGTACCAAATATCGACAAACGACCGTTATCAACTTAAATGACTACATAATGTTCAAAACATGGTAATAAGTTATATAAAAGGAATAATGAACTTGAAAAAGGTTCTTAATCAGGTATAAATTAGCTCAAGTTTATTATTCAGGACATTAAAGAATGATCGAGTCAAGTCGGACCCGAGGTAAGGGACATCGTCTCAATCTCCTTTCATTGAGGCATATTTCGTTTTATACACAACTTTCTTTTATACGGTGTATAAACCCCTTTTACTTTTACTTTTATACAAAAGGAATCTTTTTCTACGAAGCGTTTTACTAAATGACAAAAAGGAATGTTTCTTTTAACGTATGCGGTGACAACGACCCTTTTACGCCGCCGCGAGTATTATTTGGTCTTTGGCATCCTCAACAAGCCGTAATGTTTTTAAAATGAAATAAATACCATATAATATTTTATGTATTTTGGTATTGAAAATGGTTTTTATAATGGATTTGTTATGTCAATATATTTATGTGATATATTGTGATCAAAGTGGGGAAATGTTTTCTTTCCATTATATTTGTTTTATGTTTTATGATTTTATATTGGTACTTGGATATTTGACGGGTGGTTATGTGATAAACCATATGACGAGTGGTACCATGAATACCAGGATGGGTGTTTACGTTATAACCACCAATGCATTGGGTATGGAAGTCGGCCGTATGGCTATCCTATTAAGTGATATGTGTGGAAGTTGACCGTATGGTTATTCCATTTAAGTATGTTTATGTCCCAAGTTACCTTTATATGTTATGTGATCTTTATATGGGTTTTATGGTAATCTTTTGGTTACAAAAGGGTAAGTAATGATCCTTTATTCAGTGAAGATTTTTTACTACTTCATAAAGGTGAAAATTATTACTTTTATAAAGTATACATGGTTTACTTGTTGTTTTGATAAACTAACAGTTTTTATTCTTTGTGTATCCCTTACTGAGCTTTTTATGCTCATCCCAAGTTTTTTTGAAATGTTTTTCACAGGACTTAATGTGGAATAGGGTCAAGGATGGGATCAAGGGAAAGTCATGCTATATAAAACATGGAACTAGACATGTTTCTTTTTAAGAGTTTTTTTGTTCTATGGAAACTTAGTAGAAGTGTCTACTTTATAATCTTTTGAGATGTAATAGTTATGTTCTAATTCTCTAAAACTCTAAACCTGAAAAGAGCCTCAATGTGAATTATTCATTTAATTCAATATTAAGTAAGGTTTAAGGCTGGGGCCTTATATTAAAACCAAGGGTAAATGAATTGAAACAATATTAAAACATTAGTAAAAATATGAAGTGGTTTTAACCCAGTACCACCCCACATTCAATTAATACAAAATTTTTGTGTCATTGACCAAAGAATATTGTAATGATATCATGGAAGTGTAAAGGGTATTTCTAAATGCATCATTTCTCCACATTTAAAAGGGGATCATCTCAACCCTCCATGATTACACTTACCATTAAATCTTATCTTGAAAAACATCCAAAATTACTATTACTAGATGCAATTTTTATATTAATAATCACTTGTCTATTTATGTTATTATAAGGGATTCTTTCCTAAGATGATGTATAAGATAAGATCTAGTCTCTATTATATGTATTAAATTCTTCGTTATCATTCATCCTTAAACATAACCATAAAAATATAATATATACATAAAAATATAATGAAATAGGTATAATTATAATACAAATATGTTATTATATTGATTTAATAATTCTTTTTTATTCATCTCCATTCACTATCAAAAATAATAATGTTCTTAGTACAATGAACAGACTACCGTATCCATAAAGTGACATCATTTGTTTTTCATACCCCCACTAATGGTTTGTTTTAATGATGTTATTGATGAATACATATGATATATTTATATTAATTTCAGTATAAAATTTAATATTATCATATACTTTATTGCCCTCTCATTCATCAAGAAATGAAAATAGTTAATGTGCGTTGTGTGGACCACCACCTCAAAAAGTAGAATTTTCAAATTTCTTATTGATTTTAATTATATATCCCAAAAATTTAAAATATTTTTAAAAAATATTATAAAAAGGTTTATGAGGAAGGTATTCCTTCTCAAAAAAAAATTATTTGAAGATAAAAGTAGAAATGAAATAATTAAAAGGGGGTTTATAAATACATGTATACACTTTAGCATGTGCATAAACTTCAACCAAAACATAACCAAAATCTAGGACCATAGAAGACCATAATGAAATGGCATCTAAAATTACTATCCTATGAATAGTATCATTAACATGATATTATTACTTATATACATGTGTAACATCAATGTCTATATGATCCATAAGACAAAGGAAATCAATCCAGAACAACAAGAACTTTCATGATATATTTTTTGAGAGAATTCTTAGGATTTCCACTTACACACATAATCAGATTCCTTCTACATGGCCCACCAGAAATGGTGGGTTTCATAAATTATTTCCTTGATAATATCTCATAACTCATATTCAATACCATATCCACTCCTAATGAATTTATATAACATTCATTTAACGAATCCTTGATTAGTGTGGAAGATGCCACAATAGCCCAAGGGCCTTGGTGCACCCAAATTTGCCACATCCATGTTAACTTTCATCCATTTATGGATTTTAGGTATCCATCTAATTAACATAGATATTATTGGATTATTAACAATTCCATTAACACCAAGATATTTCAAAATGACCAGATCATAAAATTAATTCTTAATTAATCAAGTTTAAATCTTTGATGTAGTTATAACTCCCCTATGTGTTTTAATAATTCCCAAAAGAAATGATGTTTCCTTATTCATGAAAAATATAATTTTATCTGCCTTATAAATGGTTGAAACTATAGTATATTCAATAGATAAAAGGAGGTCCTACAACTTCTCACTGCAACCTGTTCTGATGAAAGATGTCATCATTTTCTCATTGCTGTAAAAACATAGCCTAAATCCAATGAAATATTGAATATACATCCATATACTCTACGTGAAATATAAAATAAAAACAAATGATCAATTTTTTTGATCTACATTGGAAGAGATTTTATAGACTAATAGATGTCTAAATCATCATTAATTGGACTATGAAGCCGTGTAGTTCTCCAATAATTAAGAGACAAATTCTTGTACACCATCTTATTCAAACAATGTAAAAATCACATTATAATCATGATTAATAGCTATCCAAGTAGATAAAGGGATTTATATAGAGTAAGCATTATATAGATGATAGAATAATCTACAAGAGAAAAATTCTAGTGACGGGTCATTTTAAGTGAGGAGTTTCCATGTGATTTTTTTTGATAAATCTACCATTGAAGGCCTTGAAGTAATTTTTTCCCATCCATCTCATATTACCAATTTTGAAACAAAAATTCCAAGAAATTGTAATTAGAATCCTCTCGTGAATAGTTATAGATATGAAAATAATTGTGAATAAATATATGTAACCCTTTGGTAACAGTTCCAGAATATATATATAAGGAAAATGCATAGAAACATATTTGTAACCACAAAACTAACCAAACAGACCCTCCATTCTTATGAAATCTATGCCCATTTTCCATGATTCCATTTCATTTATAATTCAACTGAATATGTTCTTTATTTAACACCATATAACATTAACCTAGAAGAAGGGAAGTCCAAGGTTGATGAAGGGGATAAATCACATACTAACACAAAGATCTATAGCCACTCTATTTTGTTTGGATATGAAAACCCCTTCTCTAAATACCATATGGGAATTATTCGATCTAATAAATTGAATTAAAATATCATTAAAGTTATCAAAAATATCTCAAATATAATAGTCGGTCGTTCTATTACATTTCCCAAAATGAATAATGCCATTAAAATAAAAAATCAATGAGATTGAAAGAATTCATCTTTCAACCATCATTGGTATGTGGAATAAGCCCAAAATACATGGTAATTAGGTAAAAAACACAAATAATTCTTATCAAATGTAATAAATAATCCCATATACTGGATCCTCTTATCTCATGCCTCTGGAGTGCTAAATGAATACCCTAAGAGTTACATTAGCAATTGTATCAAGCATGAAACTCTTGAAGATGAAATTGACCATGTTGATAAAGTTGTTAGAAAACCCAATCATTCTTATAATTCCAAATACAAAGTTATAATTTATTATATCAAAATATTTGGAAATATAAATATTGATAAAAATTACTCCAACATTTACCTTATTCACTATTATGTTAGCATATTTTTATACATTGTACATATATTTATGAATGTTCCACCCAAATAAAAACCCAAAATAATTATTTGTAATAAATCCCGTAAAATATCTCCCAATATAATGGCCCTAATCTTGTTGTTCGAATTTAATTCTCAATATCCATAGTCCTGAAATACATAATATTTTGGGAATTATTCTTATTTTGAATCAGAGTAATAAAGGATGAATTATATCCATATAGAAAATACGTATGGTTAAAAAAGTCTCCTATAGCACTAGTGATATTAGTGCAGAAAATGTGTCAGTTAATTATAAAGAATATATTAGAAATTCCATCAGGTCTAGAAACACTATTAATATTTACATAAAAAATATATTAATTTATTTTTTTCATTACGTTCTTGAGTATGAATTCTATTTTGAAGATAATCAACACTATGGGTGATATTACTGAACAATTTTTTGGTGTTTTCATCCCCTATTCCCTTTAGCATATCCAAAATGTTTATGGGAATGGTGAGTGAACCCAGTACACAATGTGGATTAGTCCACATTATTATGATTTTCTTCGGTGTGACATTGGACATGTGTATTTAATGTCATATTTTATATTCATTCGACTTAATCTATGATTCGATGATATTTTAATGTGATTTACTTATTATTTTGTTCTTAATCCATGTAAGATTCTTTTTCATATAAATTTATTCCTCTTATCTATCATGTTATTATTTATTTACATGTTTATTTCATTATGTCATTTCAATATCATGATTTTTTTATGTTTTTTACTCATGGTATCTTATATAGTTTTAGAATACCAATGGGAGTGTTGAGAAATATGTGTAGTTTTAGATAAATATTTTATTTTTATGTTTACAATGAGGTATTTTCATATCTAATATTTCAAAATCACTACACCTCACGATCCTCATCTTACATATGTTGGAAATCTAAGTGAATTTTTTGATATAATGTGGATTATATCATTTCTATCTATATTTATTATTAGAGAAAGGTTAAATTATTTTTGGATATTACAATGATAAATCATAGGTAAAAATGAGGACATGAGTCTAAGTATAGGAGAAAATCCTTGAATTTTGGAAAATTATAGAGTATTTTGTTTTCCATTAAATGAAATCCATTCCTTGATACTAAAAGTGGACACACATTCTAAAACATTTATACTTAGGGGTAAAAACTCTGAAAATGGTTGACTAGTTTTTAACATAATCAATCTACATGAATTTTTATCACAAGTGATGAGATAAAAGAATACACAGTAAGGTAAATCATGACATGTGATTCCATGTAATAATGAATTATAATATATAAATAAATGAAAGGAGTTGATCCAATATTTCTCAACATGAAATAATAATATAGTTATGTTGATTACAATATTTAAACAGTGTGATATTATATAGAATTTTTATATATAAATTGAATGGTTAATTACCAGTTGATAATTAGTTGATTTAATGTCTTATGACTTCAAATATTAGTGACATGACATTCCCCATTAATTTATTTGGATGGTACATTCTTGAGGAAAAAATGTTTTTAAGTGTAGGGGAACTGATTAAACAACATTATGTTTCTTTATTTTGATATTATATGGATTTTTATGTTTATTAATTGGTTAATAATACCAATACATCATGGTTTTTTATTTTTATTATAGGATACAATGAATTATTGAAAATGATATTATAGTGAATAATTCAGGATAAAAATAATGTCTCATGATATCTCATGTGTAAAGGATCAACCTCAACAATTTAAAATGAGTAACTAAGAAAAAACTAGCCATAACCTATAAGGAAACACCTAATGAAATCATAAATAGTGAATTTACAAAATGAAAATGGAAAACATTCATGGGGTGCTATTCAAGATGTGAAAAAGGGAAACTTATTGGAGCTTATATATTTCACGTAGTAACACACTATGTCACGTAATTAATGATGATAGCTAGATCTAACTATATTAGTAATTATATGATAATTCCAAAGGACATCATATTATTTACCCAAAACCAATGTTTTCCCTTCTTTATACCAGGGATTGGGTTCTTACTATATTTATTGGTAATAAATCCATAATATTCTAAATCTATTCTTATAAATAGAATTCCTAGGTAATATTCATATAAATCACTCGGTAAGGGAAATCTTTGACTGATGGTATATTGTTGCATTATTTTAATATTTTAATTCTTTATGTTTCTTTATTTCAAGTGAGGAATTCATTCTCCAACATTGACCTGTTTACCCTTTATATTTATGGTTAAAGACATTATATTTTCGATAAGAGGGGTGTTGGATTTAATTTAATTTCTTTTGTTTTATTCATTAAATTATTATAAACCCATTTTTTTCATCATTCTGGTGTCAATTAAGTGTTTTTATTTTAAAATTAAAAATTTTATTGTATTATTTTTATATTCATTTAATTTTAATTTCATTATTCAATGATGCAAATTTCCATCATTCTAATTCTGGCCTGTATATAATTGAAGAAGCTACAGTTAGATGGTTATTTCATGATGTTCATCATCATTTGTGTGGAATTGTATGTTGGAACTATTGGTTTATGAGAGAAAATTTATACCTAATTTGGTATTTCCATTATTAATCAAGAGGACCCACTACATTTCCGTGTTCATATAAAGTAGGATAGACTATCCATAAATTTTAGTTAGGAATTTTTTCAGCAATCTCTATCTGACCAATGAAGAGAGATGAATCGATCAAGGAATATCTCTCAAACATGTTTAGATGATTTATATTAGTTAAATAGTTTATACAATGATACCATTGTAATATATTATACCTAAGATTGACCTAATCAGTGTTTTCTATAAATATTTTTAATAATTCAATTTAAATTTATTTCAACTACCAATTTATAATAATAAAAGCAAATCAATTTTCTCATATAACAAAAAAGTGAAAAAACATTTTATATGTACTATTATTTATCAAAATTCCTAGGATGGCTATTATACTATACAAATATTATAAATTTTATTACTAGTCACCATGACAACAAATTCACCATCCTTGATATATTGTATCAACAAAAGTAATCATCATCCTAGTGAAGAGAATATTCCAAATCTATATCCCATTATAACATCATAGAATATCCCATCATTCAGTCATACTGCACATTAAGCCCTTCAATATATAATCCACTCAAAAAAAATCCCAATCCAAGAACCTAATGTTGTTAACTATGATTTCATCAGTACAATTTAAAGAGTTTTTAGGTATATAATGATTATATAGTATGAATTTGGGTGGTCATTCTTGTCCATTCGATCCATGCATCATGATCATAAACTATGTACCCACACCCATTCAGTAATTTTATGGTTTCTTTGGCCCTTCCATTAACATCTTGTAAACTTTACCCTTTTACGCTAAATTGTTTTTCTATGCCTCTTTTGGTCCACGCACTATGACCCTAAACAATATGAACCTCCTATATGAAACATCATATACTGGAATTAGGTTCTCATTCCACATCAGGTTTTTATATTTTTCTTACCATATTTGTTACCCACTTGACAGTTTTTCAAAGTCGTATGGTTATATACTCTGCATTTCTGGGTAAAATATTCCCAACATTAAACTATACCAACTTTATGATCTAAAACTCTAATCATTAAGTTGTAGGTGAAAGAGTCATAAAACATCGCTTGTAGAAATACCATAATGACTTTTTTGGTGAAATTTGAGTCCCCGCTCATTAATTATTCCATGTATGAGGTTTTGAAAAAATATAGAGTGAAATATGAAGAACAAAATATCATTGGGTCCCTTATTTAGTCTTAGAAAAATAAATTTTATTCTTATTGGTCTCTCTTTGTTGATGAAAAAGTTTTCACCACCTAATACCATATTAAATTACCATGATAATGAGTTGAATGATTGATGATGTAACTTTGATGGTACTACAACCCTCCTTGAATGACCATTTCTCCTTCAACTATTTCATATTATTAGTGCTTCAATACCCAAAGATCATACATATCCTATAATAAAAATCTTATTCAACTCAAAGGTTACATCTTCATGAATATTTATTCTATTCCCCCAATATTTTTATTCATATGTTCTACTAATATACCCTATAAACTAGACTCATATTCTACATGAGGAGAGGGACCCCTATTTTTCATATTCTGTGAATAAATCATAATGAAACATTCCATTTTAATATTATAATACTTATTCCCTTATATATCATCCTCATTTAATCAACCAAAATTTTGGTTCCTTGATTTATGATTTAGACAATCCACTATCCCACCTATTCAAGTGAATTCAATAGCCTCAATAATAATAATTTTTGAATAGTTACTATTTTAAAATTAATATTTTGGAATCCTATTTAACATAGACATTACTATTAGTGATTAACATTCATTTAAATCATAATTTTGGGAATTGAGATAATCATTTGGGAAACCCCAATACCATGAATAATGATACTCTTCATAGAGAAATTTTAAAAACATCGAGTCAAGAAATCCCTCTGGTAAAACCCTTTTAATGGTGATATGACTAAAGAATCAGATAACATAATTCATAATATGTAAAATTATAATATGATATACTATGAATATGTTCTTTTAATTATAAATGAATCCAATTCTAGTGGTATTTTTTTGAACCATGATTTTTTTTCACGAATTGTGTCATAAATTAAATATCATAGTCATTACTCAGAAAATATATGATGATTTTGATAATAAAAGTTTCCCAAGGATGAAGATGATGAAAATGTTGTATAAAAGTACTGTAAGATTTCTCACACACAGGGGAATGAGTATTTCTTAAAAATACTACTTGGTTAGAGTTGTGGTGGTCAGAACCTCCTTATAGGTATAGACTAAGTATTTCACCCATATCTAGTTAAAAGGATATCTTTGTCTTAAAACTAAATTTGATACCATTTTCACATATCCAATCATGTTATCAGATGAAATTATTCACAATTTTTATAAAATATTCCATACGTGCATTCTCATTCACCAACCTCACCTGAACATGTGATCGCCAACCCAGTCATCAATGAAATCATCACCATGTATCTAAATTATTTAGGATATGATCTATAAATGTGAGGTCAATTCACCTTTATAATTAGGCCATGAAACTCACCATTCCATTATGATAATGAAAATGATGTTTAACCAACTTTGACAGAACCCACTATGTTTATGATTCCTCATACACATCATGGTTTTTACACCCACCTCAACAACTCTTTTCTCCCAGTAGTTTTCTCCTATCCAAAATATTTTCCTAGTTCTATTGTACTAATTTAGTTATTAAAACTAGGATAATTTCTTGAACTATGATAATTTCTATATTACTAGGTGAATTATTATTATACAAGGAATGTTATTCTTGTTCTAAGAGAATAACCATTTTAAAAGGAAAATTATTCTTCAACTTGGATAATTGGAATTCAAAAAGGAAAAATTCCCTCTTCACCATGTGTATTGATTGAGGTTTAAAAATCATAATAACTTTGAAGTAAATTCCCTCAGTATAATAATTACTAGAACTCTTTCACGTGAAATGAATTAATTCTCTTAACGCATGCCCCTTCTCTGAGATATGTAGTCTGGTTGAATTAGAGAAAAATTCTAAATAGGAATAATATAGACATCCTATAATGCAGAAATATAAACTTGGTCAGGGAATGAACATCGAAATTCACCATTACAATTATGGATTCCATTGATAATTTGAGGACTTGGGATATTATCCATGATATTTTTGAACCCTCAGGGTAATTACAATCATGTATTCCTTTGATAATAAGGATTTCTATTGAGGAGACACAAGATTAGTCTCCTATAGATCTATGGTTGATTTTTCCTTTTTCCCATAACATAATGTGGATAGGGAATACCTCTTGGAGTAAGCCCCAAGCCTTTATTTTTAGATGAAATACTCCTCTATACTTTATATTTCTTACTTCATCCCAGACTATAAACATATAAGAATATAGGATGATAAGTAATATATTTAATCCCATTACCCAAAATATTCTAGTTAATTTTTTCATCATCCATGAATCATTCATGGGATAATAAGATAGAAGTGATATTGGGTAGCCTCAGTGTATAAAAACCATTCAAAACTTGTTTCATGATCTAGTATAACACACTGAATGTTTTTTATATATTTTTTCCCAAAATGATCAAATTAATATAGTCACATTGAGAATATAGTTATCCTCTTATATTCTGCTACTTCCTCTATCTTCACATACATATGGGAAATAAAAAAAGCAACAATATTTGGAAATATGTCTTCCTAAACCAATAATGGGTTCCTAGAAATAGATAGGGATGTTCAAGATACTCTTATGGTCTTGGTGGGTATATTGAATAATAACATCATGAATGAATGTGAATGTTGGTGGTGTGGACAATGGTATGCCAAGACCCTCAGGTCCTAGAGGTGTATTCTTCACACATCATGACTTTTTCAAATGTTATTTTCACCACCTTATACAAAACTATAATTTAATTTAAAGCTTATATTTGGCCCATGATTTATGTTATTATGAATTTTTCTACCGAAATTGGATGCCCATATTGACTAAATTTTCTTTAGAACATATTCTTCAAGATCATAAAGAAAAATTTTGAAATGTACCTTATAGTGTGCTTCCTCATTGGATTTATTGTCTCAAAAATGTCAAAAGTATTCACCTCATGATTTTAAATGCATACAAGGAAAAAAAAATTGTCGAATGCTTTTTAAATTAGAGTAAAAATGGAAATGAGAACTATGTGGTCTTACAGGGTTCCTCAGTACATTAAACATATGGTTGATTCCGATATGTGGAGATTGACTTAGATTTGACTTTGTAAACACCCTTATTATGATTAAGTTTTCATATTACATTAAATAAAAAAAAATCATGGATGACTTTTCTCGATCCTTGGACATTCATGGAATAAGTTTATAATTATAAACATTTTTTCCAATATGTTGGATTATTGAAATATATTTTAAAATATGGAATAAAATATGGTAATTAAATAAAAACCATTTAATTCATTAATAATGATAAATTAAAACAATAAAATGATATTATATATTAGAGGCCATGGATTATAAATAACCATGGACTAAATGATAAATTAAGAGTGTATAAATTAATATATAGAAATAAATAGAAATGAATAAATTCATAACATTACAAGATTACAATGATCAATTCAACCATTCAGTATCACCAAAATCCTAAGAAAACCACTAATACAGAAGAACATCATTAATGGAGAATGTATATTATGAGATCCGAAATGAATAATTTTGAAATGAGAAGTCCATGTGGAATAATATTAATAAGACTATATATAGAAACCAAATGTGGTTATATCAAATATGTACTTCATAGATATGGCTATTAGAAATATGGACCTTATAGATAAATTTATTTAACATACATCTTATAGGTATTCCAAAGTCATGTATTGTTTTAAAAAATATAACTCGTAATGAAATAATTATATGATTATAAAATATTATATATATATATATATGTTCACGCATTATAAATAAATAATATTACAATTATTATTAAAATATGATATGATGTATATATTAAATTCAAATAAATATATTCATATCAATGGCGTAGTAAAATAAAATTTACGAATATAAATTAGTAATTAAGTTTATTTGTCAAAGTGTATATAATATTAAATTAATATTCATTTTGAAAGAAATATATTATTAACTATTGTATAATATTTCTTAATAAATGAAATTGAATCTTTTAAAATAATATTATATCTGATATTATATAATAACATCAGTCAACATAGAAATCAATATGAAATAATATCATCAATATAGTATGTTTAAAAAAATTTCCCTATAAAAGATGTTTTCATTAAAAATTATGTTTCTACTTTAAAAGATAAATATATAAATGTTTGAATTTCAATATTATAAAATATAATCCATTTATAAATTCATTATATCCAAATTAACTTTGTGTATATTTTCTAAATTATTTGAAAAAAAATCAAGTTCTTGGTGAATTTTAAAAATATAAACTTAATTAAAAAAAATCATTTTAATAATATGAGAATGAAATAAAAGTTTAAGAAAACTTTTTATTATAAAAATATATATTTTTATTATGTATTATAATGTGATTAAAAATAATATTCTGAATTAATAAAACAAATTTTTATCATTTTTTAAAAACCTAATTAATATTTTACAACAAACACTATTTTGGCATGCTTATTTTAAAAATATGAAATTATTACTTTTGGAAATTGAATATTGAAGAATTTATTTTTTATTCAATTTTAGAACTCATATATCTCTTAAATGGTTTATTGTTTTTATTATTTAAGGCAATGTTAGTATGAATAAGGTACATTACTGTGATAATAGTTAAATAGTTTTTTAAAAGGATTGTTTTGTTATTATTGAGTAATTTTTAATAACTAAAGGAAATTGATATAATAAAAATTAGAAAAATAATTTTTTTTAGAAATATATATCATTATATTAACACTCATTAAATTTTTAATCAATAGTAAATAAGTTTAAGAATCCATAATAGATAAAAGTTGTTTTTTAATCAAAAACTATTTTTAATATATTATTTTTCTTAATAAAAAAGTGTATAATTTTAAATTTGTAAATTTAAATATATATAATGGAAATTTAATATATGTTCAAAAAATAAAAAAAAATTAATTTGAGTTACCATTTATTTTTAAAAAATATTAATTATTTATTTAAAAAATAGTCACCAAGTTGTATATCAAAATCTTAACATGTTAAATGTAACATCCCAGGTAAATAAAGAATAATAAATTTTCATATTTATTAATACTTACGAATTAAATATTAATTTTACTTTAAAGGGGTTTCTATGTTCGATAGCGTACCCGATACGCAACAAAGAGTTTCATTGAAATCTTACGTTGCACACTAGTAATAAAATAATATTATTTTAAATGGTAGTTAACACATAGCCGTTGTATTGGCGGGAATGGATAGAAATAACTAAAATATGATTATATATGTTTTTTAAATGTTTTTACATTTATCTAATAAAAGATAAAGGCTTAAAATACAGAAAGAATTCAGTTTTAGGCATATATACCCTAATTTTCACTAAAGGTTCACTTATCGCCTTTTGATGGCGAACCGTCATTAAATATAGTTTTGTTCACTCTTATACATTCTATTGGACCAAATAAAACTCTTCTTTAGAATCGGGACATCAAAATTTACTTTGTGTAAATTTTTGGTATTTTTCCGATAAAGTTCATTTTTTTAATGAATAGTGTAAAATGTTGTATTTTAATTCAAAACATATTTTTAATATAATTTATTTATATGATTAGATTATCTTTTGAATTGGTTTTAAATTTAAATTAGAATATATTTTTACCATTAAATCCAATAGTGGTCGTTGGAATTAATTTCACTTTGAAATCGGACTTAAACTAGTGTCTATCTTTTGATACTTATTGTTTCATAAAAACACGCTATTTGCTCTGACAGCGGGAATTAATTATTAAATTAATTAATGCAACTTATATGTTTTGAATTTTGTAAAATGGACTTCATTTTTGAATTCGGAATATCAAATATATCTTAGGGTGATGTTTTGGTATTTTTCGGAAAAACTTCAATTTTTGATGAATAGTGAAACCACTAAGTGGTACTTATAAAAAACTGATTTTTCGTTTAAATGAAATTTTACCACTTCTGTGATTTTATTTTCAAAAATACGAAATAAATGGTTGTCATTAAGAAGTAAAATGTGGTTCAATGAGATTAAAATAATTTTTTGGTGAATAGTAACTTTTAAGTTCTTAATCGCGATTAGAGGTAATTAGTGTAGTTTAAGGTAAAAATAATGTTTTAATAATATGGAATGACCTAGAAACATGTCCTACCCTTATTGGATATGTCATGGCCGACCAATACAATCCATGGGTCAACTTGGGGACCCCATGGAGCCACTTTGGAAGGAAAATAACATTAATATCTTTTTATTTAATGTTAAAGTAAAAATGTCACAAACATGAGTGGTTTTACTAAAACAATTTCTAAATGGGGTTATACAAGTCAGATTTTTGACTATAAATATTCATTAGAAAGATAATAAGATTTATTACATCATGATTGATTTTTTTATAATTTTTAGATATTAAATAAATTAAATTATTTATGGTACCATGATGATGCATCGATTACCTCATTATTTAACGATTTAAATAAAATGAAAAGATAATGTAAAATCTAAGACCTACACTTGTCAAAAACCTATTGTTTGGGTATATTTCGAACCCTTATCACCTTATACTAAAATTATATCAATGTGGGACCTTTTAAAATCCTAAACTCATTTTAAAATAAAGTAACGTTTCTTTACTTTCCAAGAGTGCCCCTCCTCTCCTCTTATAAAAGGCCCCCACCTCTACCACCTTAACCACACTTCCAAAGCCTTTGGCTCAGTCAACCCCTGCCCATTTTGTCTCTCCACATATCTATATAACTCTTAGAAGCCTCAATTTGGGCAGAAGTCTTCCCAAGGAAGCATTTGAGCTCAAATCTAAGAGAGTTACCCGCTTTTAAGGTAATGTCTTCACTTGTGTCCTTTTGTTTTATTTTGCTGCTCCAACCCCCTAAACTCTTTTTATTCATTTCTTTTGTAACAACTCCAGCATCTTCAATATACTAGGATGTTGTTATAAGAATATTTCTAGCTACACTTACACACACCTACATCTAATGGTTAAAGAACATACTGTTTTCATGGATGGCGAATTTCTGCCTCACGAAACGATGATTGTTCAATATTCTTCCAACACCTTCAAAGGTGTCCATTAAGATGTCACTATATTTATATATGATATATAATATGTTTATGTCTTCCTTAATCTTCTGTATTTTTCATTTATGGCACACCTTCATGGATTCCATTATGGGTATACGCAATATCTTCATTTTAGGAAGTGCAGACTACCGCCCCCTCAAAGTAATTTGATTCATTAATGCCATATGTGGGACGTATAATGGATGGATTTAAAATTATTATATATGATTTATGTTACATATAAATGATGAATATAATTCTGTAATTAAAATATACATACCTCTCATTTAGTTTTAATTCCATTAATATGACAAAGAAATGAAAGTAGCGTTCATGCGTACGTACGACTTACCGTCTCCATGAACGGTGCATTTCATTTCTTACCTCTAAATGATTATGTAATATTATAAATACATGTATATGATGGATATATATGATATATATGATATCCATATCATGAATATCATTCTGGATATAATGAACCTTTGACCACACGAACAACATGTAATTGTAAGAAGTTGACTTTTGACTCAAGTACCAAATATCGACAAACGACCATTATCAACTTAAATGACTACATAATGTTCATAACATGGTAATAAGTGATATAAAAGGAATAATGAACTTGAAAAAGGTTCTTAATCAAGTAGAAATTAACCCAAGTTTATTTTTTAGGACGTTAAAGAACGATCGAGTCAAGTCGGACCCGAGGTAAGGGACTTCGTCTCAATCTCATTTCATTGAGGCATATTTCGTTTTATACACAACTTTCTTTTATACGGTGTATAAACCCCTTTGACTTTTACTTTTATACAAAAGGAATCTTTTTCTACGAAGTGTTTTACTAAATGAAAAAAAGGAATGTTTCTTTTAACGTACGCGGTGACAACGACCCTTTTCCGCCGCCGCGAGTATTATTTGGTCTTTGGCTTCCTCAACAAGCCGTAATGTTTTTAAAATGATATAAATACCTTATAATCTTTTATGTATTTTAGTACTGAAAATGGTTTTTATAATAGATTTTTTATGTCAATATATTTATGTGATATATTGTGATCAAAGTGGGGAAATGTTTTCTTTCCATTATATTTGTTTTATGTTTTATGATTTTATATTGGTACTTGGACATTTGATGGGTGGTTACGTGATAAAACATATGACGGGTGGTACCATGAATACCAGGAAGGGTGGTTACGTTATATCCTCCAATTAATTGGGTATGGAAGTCAGCCGTATGGCTATTCCATTAAGTGATATGTGTGGAAGTCGACCGTATGGTTATTTCATTTAAGTATGTTTATGTCCCAAGTTACCTTTATATGTTATGTGATCTTTATATGGGATTTATGGTAATCTTTTGGTTACAAAAGGGTAAGTAATGATCTTTTATTCAGTGAAGAGTTTTTACTGCTTCATAAAGGTGAAAAGTATTACTTTTATAAAGTATACATGGTTTAATTGTTGTTTTGATAAACTAACAGTTTTCATTCTTTGTGTATCCCTTACTGAGCCTTTTATGCTCACCCCAAATTTTTTTTCAAATGTTTTTCACAGGACTTAATGTGGAATAGGGTCAAGGATGGGATCAAGGGAAATTCATGCTATATAAAACATGGAACTAGACATGTTTCTTTTTAAGAGTTTTTTTGTTCTATGGAAACTTAGTAGAAGTGTCTACTTTGTAATCTTTTGAGATGTAATATTTATGTTCTAATTCTCTAAAACTCTAAACCTGAAAAGATCCTCAATGTGAATTATTCATTTAATTCAATATTAAGTAAGGTTTAAGGCCATGGCCTTATATTAAAACCATGGGTAAATGAATTGAAACAATATTAAAACATTAGTAAAAATATGAAGTAGTTTTAACCTAGTACCACCCCACATTCAATTAATACAAAATTTTTGTGTCATTGAACAAAGAATATTGTAATGATATCATGGAAGTGTAAAGGGTATTTCTAAATGCGTCATTTCTCCGCATTTAAAAGGGGATCATCTCAACCATCCATTATTACACTTACCATTAAATCTTATCTTGAAAAACATCCAAAATTACTATTACTAGATGCAATTTTTATATTAATAATCACTGGTCTATGTAAGTTATCATAAGGGCTTCTTTCCTAAGATGATCTATAAGATATGTCCTTGTCTCTATTATATGTATTACATTCTTCGTTATCATTCATCCTTAAACATAACCATAAAAATATAATATATACATAAAAATATAATGAAATAGGTATCATTAAAATACAAATATGTTATTATATTGATTTAATAATTCTTTTTTATTCATCTCCATTCACTATCAAAAATAATAATGTTCTTAGTACAATGCACAGACTACCATATCCATAAAGTGACATCATTTGTTTTTCATACCCCCACTAATGGTTTGTTTTAAGGATGTTATTGATGAATACATATGATATATTTATATTAATTTCAATATAAAATTTAATATTATCATATAATTTATTGCCCTCTCATTCATCATGAAATGAAAATAGTTAATGTGCATTGTGTGGACCACCACCTCAAAAAGTAGAATTTTCAAATTTCTTATTGATTTTAATTATATATCCCAAAAATTTAAAATATTTTTAAAAAAGATTATAAAAAAGTTTATGAGTAAGGTATTACTTCTCAAAAAAAAAAATTATTTGAAGACAAAAGTAGCAATGAAATAATTAAAATGGGGTTTATAAATACATGTATACACTTTAGCATGTGCATCAACTTCAACCAAAACATAACCAAAATCTAGGACCACAGAAGACCATAATGAAATGACATCTAAAATTACTATCCTACGAATAGTATCATTAACATGATATTATTACTTATATACATGTGTACCATCAATGTCTATATGATCCATAAGACAAAGGAAATCAATCCGGAACAACAAGAACTTTCATGATATATTTTTTGAGAGAATTATTAGGATTTCCACTTACACACATAATCAGATTCCTTCTACATGGCCCACCAGAAATGGTGGGTTTCATAAATTATTTCCTTGATCATATCCCATAACTCATATTCAATACCATATCCACTCCTAATGAATTTATATAATAATCATTTAATGAATCCTTGATTAGTGTGGAAGATGCCACAATAGCCTAAGGGCCTTGGTGCACCCAAATTTTCCACATCCATGTTAACTTTTATCCATTTATGGATTTTAGGTATCCATATAATTTACATAGATATTATTGGATTATTAAAAATTCCATTAACACCAAGATATTTCAAAATGACTAGATCATAAAATTAATTCTTAATTAATCAAGTTTAAATCTTTGATGTAGTTATAACTCCCCTATGTGTTTTAATAATTCCCAAAAGAAATGATGTTTTCTTATTCATGAAAAATATAATTTTATCTGCCTTATAAATGGTTGAAACTATAGTATATTCAATAGATAAAAGGAGGTCCTACAACTTCTCACTGCAACCTGTTCTGATGAAAGATGTCATCATTTTCTCTTTGCTGTAAAAACATAGCCTAAATCCAATGAAATATTGAATATACATCCATATACTCTACATGAAATATAAAATAAAAACAAATGATCAATTTTCTGATCTATATTGTAAGAGATTTTATAGACTAATGGATGTCTAAATCATCATTAATTAGACTATGAATCCACGTAGTTCTCCAATAATTAAGAGACAAATTCTTGTACACCATCTTATTCAAACAGTGTAAAAATCACATTATAATCATGATTAATAGCTATCCAAGTAGATAAAGGGATTTATATAGAGTAAGAATTATATAGATTATAGAATAATCTACAAGAGAAAAATTCCAGTGACAAGTCATTTTAAGTGAGGAGTTTCAATGTGAATTTTTTGATAAATCTACCATTGAAGGCCTTGAAGTCCTTTTTCCCCATCAACCTCATATTACCAATTTTGAAACAAAAATTCCAAGAAATTTTAATTAGAATCCTCTCGTGAATAGTTATAGATATGAAAATAATTGTGAATAAATATATGTAACCCTTTGGTAGCAGTTCTAGACTATATATATAAGGAAAATGCATAGAAACATATTTGTAACCACAAGACTAACCAAACAGACCCTCCATTCTTATGAAATCTATGCCCATTTTCCATGATTCCATTTCATTTATAATTCAACTGAATATGTTCTTTATTTAACACCATATAACATTAACCTAGAAGAAGGGAAGTCCAAGGTTGATGAAGGGTATAAATCACATACTAACACAAAGATCCATAGCCACTCTATTTTGTTTGGATATGAAAATCCCTTCTCTAAATACCATATGGGACTTATTTGATCTAATAACTTGGATTAAAATATCATTAAAGTTATCAAAAATATCTATAATATAATAGTCGGTCGTTCTATTACATTTCCCAAAATGAAGAATGCCATTAAAATAAAAAATCTGTGAGATTGAAAGAAGTCATCTTCCAACCATCATTGGTATGTGGAATAAGCCCAAAATACATGGTAATTAGGTAAAAAAACACAAATAATTCTTATCAAATGTAATAAAGAATCCCATATACTGGATCCCCTTGTCTCATGCCTCTGGAGTGCTGAATGAATCCCCTAAGTGTTACATTAGCAATTGTATCAAGCATGAAACTCTTGAAGATGAAATTTACCATGTTGATAAATTTGTTAGAAAACCCAATCATTCTTATAATTCCAAATACAGAGTTATAATTTATTACATCAAAATATTTGGAAATATAAATATTGATAAAAATTACTCCAAAATTTACCTTATTCACTATTATGTTAGCATATTTTTATACATTGTACATATATTTATGAATGTTCCACCCAAATAAAAACCCAAAATAATTATTTGTAATAAATCCCGTAAAATATCTCCCAATATAATGGCCCTAATATTGTTGTTAAAATTTAATTCTCAATATCCATAGTCCTAAAATACACAATATTTTGGGAATTATTCTTCTTTTGAATCAGAGTAATAAAGGATGAATTATATCCATATAGAAAATAGGTATGGTTAAAAAAGTCTCCTATAGCACTAGTGATATTAGTGCAGAAAATGTGTCAGTTAATCATAAGGAATATATTAGAAATTCCATCAGGTCTAGAAACACTATTAATATTTACATAAAAAATATATTAAATTATTTTTTTCACTAGGTTCTTGAGTATGAATTCTATTTTGAAGATCATCAACACTAGGGGTGATATTACTGACCAATTTTTTAGTGTTTTCATCCCCTATTCCCTTTAACATATCCAAAATGTTTATGGGAATGGTGAGTGAACCCAGTAAACAATGGGGATTAGTCCACATTATTATGATTTTCTTCGGTGTGACACTGTACATGTGTATTTAATGTCATATTTTATATTCATTCGACTTAATCTATGATTCAATGATATTTTAATGTGATTTACTTATTCTTTTGTTCTTAATATAAATTTATTCCTCTTATCTATCATGTTATTCTTTATTTACATGTTTATTTCATTATGTGATTTCAATATCATGATTTTTTTTATGTTTTTTACTCATGGTATCTTATATAGTTTTAGAATACCAATGAGAGTGTTGAGAAATATGTGTAGTTTTAGATAAATATTTTATTTTTATGTTTACAATGTGGTATTTTCATATCTAATATTTCAAACTCACTACACCTCACGATCCTCATCTTACATATGTTGGAAATCTAAGTGATTTTTTTGATATAATGTGGATTATATCATTTCTATCTATATTTATTATTAGAGAAAGGTTAAATTATTTTTGGATATTACAATGATAAATCATAGGTAAAACTGAGGACATGAGTCTAAGTATAGGAGAAAATCCTTGAATTTTGATAAATTATAGAGTATTTTGTTTTCCATTAAATGAAATCCATTCCTTGATACTAAAAGTGGACACACATTCTAAAAAATTTATACTTAGGGGTAAAAACTCTGAAAATGGTTGACTAGTTGTTAACATAATCATTAGCTACTCCATTAAAAAGATTCCTAACTTCACACATAGTTTGAAACACTTGGGGGATATGCATGGTTTGTAAATTTTATCTTTAAGAACCATTGTAAAATATTTAATTTATGTTTACATTGTGAGACTATGTTGAGAAATATAAAATAAACCAACTTAAATTATCCAAGGACAAATAAAGATTGATATATGTTGATTTGAAGGAATTGTATGCTGAAGTGATGATGTAAAAGAATAAATAGTTTTCAAGTTGAAAATTGTTTATGTTACCTATTATTATAATCCCACAATGGTTTTATATTTCCTCAACTCATGTTATCTCTTTTTTCATTAGTGATTTCTAGAACAAAAATGAATCATGGGTTTAAGGGAAAATGTGATGATTAAAATACTGATCAAACCAAAGGAATGTGAAATGGAGTCATAAAACTTATTATTATGTTAAACCACTGATCATAAATATGATTAACAATGTAACCATATTTAATATCATGACTGTACTAAATAAAATATGGATGTAGTATTATGAATGTTCAGAAGAAAAAAATGACGGAAGATACAAAACTAAATTTCATTCATGTAAAAAATATGGGAAACCCCCATGATAATTTCATAAAGGGGGTAGAATATACATTAATTGTGGAATATGGGGACATTGATCACTAAAATGACATAGAAAAATAAATATTTTGATTATCATGATGGTTGTGAAATATTTATATCCAAAAGAACTATTAATAGTACAATTCCCTACGTATTGAAATCTTGGGCATTTTCTCGATCAATTACCGAATCTAATGGTTAAAATTGATGATTACCCTTAACAAAATTCAATTCTATGAGAATAAGCAAATTTCTATGAATTCACAACTACTAAATTAAGTTTGACAAATGATGTAGAGTGTGGAATGCTATTTATTCACTCAATAACATGAAGTAATATATTTCATTCTTGATAAACCCACTCTATTACATCAAATTTGTTTTATAAGAACATAAAATTTCAACCTGAATGAATGGATGAATAATTAAAAATAAAAAATTCTAAGGGAATGATTATTGTGTTACCATTTTATGTTTATTGGACTTTTTTAATGAAAAAATTCAAATTTTCATTCCCTGATAAATTTATTTTATTTTTGAAATAAATTAGTTTTCTCGCATAAT
Organism: Viscum album; assembly: GCA_963277665.1. NCBI lineage: Eukaryota > Viridiplantae > Streptophyta > Magnoliopsida > Santalales > Viscaceae > Viscum > Viscum album. Next base: position 713,305,414 of record OY728162.1, read on the forward strand.
AAGAAAAGGTATTTAGAATATTGATATAATATAAGACCTTTTGGTTCTTCAATTTCTTGAGAAAACCTATAATAATTAATAACATCATGAAAATAGGATTAATATTTTAATATTTAAAATAAAAACTATGGAAATGAGAAACTAGAGTGAAATAAGTTTAGTAAGACTATAAATAATAAAATATATCCATTGAAAAAATAGTTTTTGGAAATATATGTATTTAAAATAAGGTAATTGTAGATATATTAATTGGTTATATATCTAATAGGAATACTAATATCATGTATTCATAAAAATAATACAAGTAATAATGAAATAAAAAATGTTATTAAATAATTATTAATATATATATATTTATTTATTTATTTACATGTTGTGTATAAAAAAAATAAAAATATTATTAAAATATGATATTATTTATATATATAATTGAAATAAATGTTTCAATATCAATAGAGTAGAACAATATAATTTTATTATATAAATAATTAGTAAATTCTATATGTTAAAGTTTATTTAGTATGAAATTAATATTCATTTTCAATGAATTGTTTTATTAAGTATTTCATATTTTTATAAAATAAATTTTATTTTATATTTTTAAAATTTTATCACATATGAACTAATATATTTACATCAATGAAATTAAAATTTAGTATGAAATAAAAATAAGACTAATAATATTTAAAAACAAAATTTTTCAATAAATTGTTTTTATTTAATATATAATATTTTCATTTAAACAAAAAATATAAAAATTATAATTATAGTTTAATAAAATAAACGTCATTTTTTAATTCATTATATCAAAATAAGTTTAGTGTATTTCTTTGATATTTTTCTAAAATAATCAATTTTTAGTTCTGGAGTAAAAAAATAATTTTTATAAAAACAATCAATTATATAATGAAATAATGAAATAAAAGACTAATAAAATATACTTTTATATACAAAACATATCTTAATGAATAATATAAATCATTTAAAATATCTATTTTATGTATATAAACAAATGTATAATTTTTTTTATATTCATGTATTATTTTAAACTAAATTTTTTGTGTGGTTATTTTAATAATAAAACATTATCACTAATTGAAATTTTTTTAAAAAAATATTACATGTTTGAGATATTAATGTAAATATTATTTAAAAAATTCAGTTTTATTTTTAACCGTAATGAAAATATTAGTATGCTTTATTTTAGTTACACTGATAATGGTTAATTAATTTTTATAAATAATTTTTTTATAAATATCATATTATTTTAATTAAATAAATCAAATTGATTTAATTTAAATTATCAATATTTTATGATTTTAAATCATATGTATATTTAAATTAATACTCACTTTTGTTTTAATCAAAACTATACCACATTAATAAAAAATATTGGTTGAAAGTTACTTTTTAATAAAATTTGTTTTTAGATATTATATATTTTAATTTTAAGGATGATTATCTCATAATTAAAAATTCAATTATATTAAATAGAGATTATATTTTGGTTCAAAACAAAAATTAATAATTTAATATGGGTTTCCACGTATTCTTAAGTAAAAAATCAACTACACAGTTACATAATATTTAACATGGTATACTGAAATATTTAATATTTCAAAACCTAGGGTAAATGTTTTAAAAATTAAACAATCTGTTTCTAATGAATATTTCTATCATTAAATATCCAATTCCATGCAAAAGTTATTTCTTTAAAAAATCTTGATTCATTGACTAATGAATATTATAATGACGTCGTGGAACTGTAAAGGGTGTTACTGAAAGTTCCATTTTTCATCACTGATAAATGTAGTTCATTTCCAACCCAACATAGTTACAATTCTAATTATAATTTACCATAAATATGTTCCTCAATTACATATCCAACAATACGTTTTTCCCATACATAATACCATTTTCTCTAGAATTTTTCTTAAGACCGTATTTTCCAAGAAGATCTCTAAGTGAAAATAAATTCCCAAACATAAGTATTAAATGATTCATAATATTTTTTTCATAATATTACTCTTTTATATATTTTATATCAATATAAATATAATGACATAAGTATCATAATTATATTTATATGTTATCATCTTTATTGAATACATATTTCCTATTCATGTAAATTTGCTAAGAAAAAAGCTTTATTTGGGAGTCACACAGACTACAACCTCCACAAAGTGACATCATCTATTTTTCATTGTACCTATTATGGTTAAGGATATTATTGATTATTAAATATTACAAATATAATATATCTACAATTATGAAAATAAAACATATTACAGACCTTAATTCCCACACATTCATTGAGAAATGATTATGTTAGTGATGTGTTATGAGAACTACCACCCCGATGAAGTAATGTTTTTAGTTTTTAATATTTTATTGAATTCATTATCAAAACAAAAAAAATAAAAAAATTATAAAAATTAAAAAATAACATATTAATTATTTTATAATTATATTATAAAATTTCATATCCAAACACACCCATCAAGATATTGTGTGTTAATGTTTTGGTTGGTTTAACAACCTACATGAATAATTATATAAAAATACATCATGGATGACTATGGGAACATCAATACTAATATCACTAAAATATAATAATAAATTATTGATAGGTTTTTAGTTCTGTAAATTTTAAATTATGTATTTAAATTTTTATTAATATATCATCTTTGATTGTTAAAACTACCAAAATAAAATGATACTAATTCAATTTTTATTCATTTATAATCCAAATCCTTATAATTAATTAATCTACCATGATAATAATAAGTAAATATTAACAAAAATATACAACAATAAGGTTCCTATAACAGTATATAATAAGACTATGTTTTTCAATAATTACAGAACATGTCTAGATGAATTGGGAATAAAGTTTGGATTTTTTTCTCAATCACCATTCATTGAGGAACAATTTGATGTTATGGTCCAAACATTATGTGTATGGTTTAACTGGATCCCCATTTTTTTAAAATATCATCTATTATTTTTCAACTTGGATACATAACATCCATTCATTATTTTCCTTTCTATTGGAAATGATTGATATCAACCCTAAAATACAAGGCTCCTTCAATACTCAATCAACTATCATGAGTTATAATGTTTCTACATGAGTCTTATCTTTAATTTAATATGGTATACCCTATTTATTTCCTGGGAAAATCGATTTTGATTAAAATTTTCCTTTTTTTATATTTATTCCTTAAAAAATGTAACTTGTTAAGAATATTTCATATCCACTTAATCACTTGTTTCCCATCCTTGCCCATAATTTATTTTTCTACCAATGATATCCATTTAATTTTCATTCCTAAATATGTGTTATATCATATTAAATTCATAATTTACTTATTATATTTTTACAATAATGTCTCATAATCCCATTTTACAAAGTTTTATTTCAAAAAAATAGGTATTTTAAAATTTATTTCTTTACATGATTATTTATTTGATCATATTTACCTCCTTCCGGACAAATATATTTCACATTCTATTTATGTTTATCCCTTATATGGATTAATAATCTCATGTTACTATTCAGTTTTGGTATATATATTCCTTAAAATAGAACATGTTAAAAATCTCATTCATTATTGTGCTTACACATGTTTTTAGTTCCCTTAATATTCCCACTTTTAAAAAAACATGAATTAAGGTAACTTTCTTATTTCATGAATGATGTTAAAAAAACCAACAATTTTTTTAAAAATAAAATAAAATAATATAATATAAAACCACATTATTTTATATATAAATATTTTGGTTCAATTATGGTTTTATGGAAAACAATATGGTCTTTTATTTCATTTCAATATACTTTATTAATTTCATAAATCTTTAACCAAGTGAAACATTTTTACTCTTTCTACGCCGAGATCACTCTCAATAAATTTCTACATTGGAACTCAATATTGATGTCCTATATCGATTTTTCAATAATCAAATTTCAAATTTATTTAATACTGTCACGTATTTGTAATCCTCATGATTTAGACTCCAGTTATGCCTTAAATCGGCATTATGAGACCCAATTTCTTCAATGGATTTGATATTTCTTATGATTTATGTGTGGTTTATTTTTCGTTTCATTCATAAATATATATAATCTTGGTTTATGTGATGGTTGTTCTGAGAATTATATATCCCTCTAATGCATTTGGTAATGAATTATATCTCACGATCTGTTATTTCAGGAATTAAGGGGTGAACTAAATCCACACTGGGACCTTTATAACAATGTTTATGTGAGTGGGGAGGGACCCCAATCCACCATGAGAATTTGTTGACATTATTATGATGGTCTTGGGAGTAAAACTTGACATATTTAAATGATGTCAAGTCTTATATTATCGCTTCATATTCAAGGATACCATGATCATGTAATGTGACATATTTAATCCATGTTTCCATCCATATTATCATCCTCTTTTCGGTGTCAAGGTATACCTATTGTATATCATTTTATTTTTTTCTAATGATTATTTACATATGTATATTTATAGCTCACCATTTTCCTTGTGTATTTTCCACAATGTATTCTATCCAGTATTATAAGATATATGATAATTATGGTAATTATTTGGAGTTTTAAATAAATATGGCATTTATATGTTTAATATAATGTATTTGTTTGTAAGACATTCCAAATACACCAGATCTCTAGATACTCTTATAATATTTATAGTAATAAAATGTTAAAAATTACAAAATAAGATGTGTTTAAGGAATGGGTAACTATAGATCATGAATCTAGTGAGTTTAACTATTAAGGATGATCCAAAAAATAAAATTACTAAAATTCCTCATTGTGTATCCTCCATAGGTGTAAGCTCTGACACAACATTCCTCATGGATATCCTCCTTATGTTTAAGACCCCAAAAAAATTCATCAGATTCCTTCTCAATAGGTATGATCCCCAATACATCTTTTATCATGGGAATCCTCCTAAGTTGTAATCCCCAACACATCATTCATGAATGGCCTCATCCATTATTGTAAGACTCAACAGAACATTAATCATAGACATCCTCCATAGGTGTAATCCCATACAAAAATATTATTTTCAGCCTCCTCTATATATAATACACATAAAATCTTTCATCACGGGATTCCTTCTTGGTTTTAAGCACCAATAAGCATATTCTCCTTTAAAAGGGTTATATTCTTATATTTCCTTCTAGGATAGTCACATATCAATAATCCCCACTCAAATCACTATGCTCATACATTTTATCACACAATCATACCATCGTCAGGATATTAGAATCTATTTCTTCTGTCCTAGTCTCATAGTGATACATATCCTAATAATTTATTCACAACATGACTATTAACTACATCATACAGTCTTGTCATATGAATATTAATTATGTCACTATAACTACATCGAATTTGATTATAATTTTGTGGGGATTTTTAGAATGCCTATATGGGGTTCATCCCTACTACCTTCAATCATTTATACCCATTATCATGGAGATATTTTACCCATTACATCATTTATAACCTCCCATCACAAGTATATATTCTCACATGATTGGATGTCTAATTAATTGTTTCCATACTCCCTATAGACTATCAATTCAACATACCATATTCTTAATAGTGTCAGACACAAACCCAGAGGGATATATTTCTTTTAAGTGTTATCATATCACCCTTTCTAGAATATATTTTTAGAGGGTCCAATCCTCAAAGGTCCATATCCCTTCTGAGATCAACCCAACCGTATTGGGACATATTCCCTTCAATTTCAACTAGAGATATCCATCATGCCCAAGTCCCAGAATAACCATTTCGACGAACCTTTTTCCTTATCATCCTTATAGAAATATATTAAATTACAAATATATTTTTTTTCTAAAAAAACCATAACAGTTATGAAAAGTCCTATTAAGTGGAAAAAACTATGTTGGTCCAGATTTATTTCATATGGATACATATAAAGAACCTTCATTGGCCTAATCATAGAGCCACAAACATAAAACAACTTCATGGATGGGGATAAACTCTGTAGTTCCCAACTATGTGGCATTAAAACTTAGTGACCTATAGACCAAAATTTCTAATTAATAAAAAATAAATAATGAGAACCTTTGATTCATACTTATGGTGTCATCAATGGAGAACATATGATATATAAATACTTTCACATTGATGGGATACCATTAAAACATACTTATATTCTAATCCTTGTATCCCAGTAACAAATTACTAGTGTCAGGGTAAGCTATCTTGTAATAAAATTTGGAAAAGAATCTCTAAAATTACATAAACTATATTAGTATATTATAGAATGAAATAAATTTATCTAATATGGTGAGATAATCATATCCTCACATCCTCTAGACAATGTTGATTTCTTATGTTTCATTGTTGAGAAACCCCAATAACCAGCTACCTTTGGAAATAAGGTTCTTATATTATCATGGACATGGTTGTAGTTAATGGTTTCTATTTCCATGAAAAAATATCATTGGAAGTCATTTGAAATGGGATAAGTGGTTCATCCTGAATATTAGGAGTCCACACACAACCCCTTTGTATTTATGCTTCAAAAAACCCATTTTTGGTCATAATAATTTATAATATGTACATGTTGACTAGGAATTTAAAAAACAATCATTATTCTATGGAAATGAAGAGACTTGTGTAATGGTAATTTTATCCAAATAAAAATGTCAATGATGAATATGATCTTATATATAGATTAATGGATGATATGATGTCATTTTATATATAATATATTAAAATAAGAAATGAAAATATGAATGGGAATGTAATGTCCCAGAAATTTCAAGGAATTTTTTTTCTTAATTCTTTGGAATTTTATGAGTCCGCAGTTTCTGAAGTTTTCTAATTCTGAGGCCCGGTGTGCTCGGAATCAATTTCTAAAGTTTTGTTTAGGTACCTTCAGTAAACGTACGTGCGGGTTTTTCTATCTTTTGAACCGGTACTCAGAATTGAAATCCGAGAACACCGATCGACTCGTAGCGCTAGTATTCTCTTAAGGGGACCTTTGCTGCAGTTGTGTTTTATGCGGGTTGAAATTTATAATCTTGGGATTTATCTTAAATAAAATAAAATTGTGGTGATATACAATTTTATTTTATGAGGTTGGTTTTTCCTCTAAGAGGAAGTTAGGGGTGGGGCCCACACCCCACATAACGTCCCATGAGAGGATTTAGTGTTGTGGGGCCCACACGAACCCAAAACCATTCACCTCCCATCAACTCCCCAGTAATACCACTTATTTAATTTGAAAACTCCCCTCATTAAATGTGAACTCTCCACCTCCCTCCATTTATTGTGCCAACCCCACCAATTGAATTAATTAATCTCATAATTAATTAATTTGTGTGTCAACAATTCATTTTTGAATTTTTTTGAAATGGATGGAAAGTTTATTATATTGGGAGCCTTTTATTTCATTTGCGTAGGAAAATATACTTTTGTGGAGGATCTGTAGAATTAGAAGAAAGGTGATCCCTTTTCGATGAAGAACACCATTCTTCAATGAAGATCATCCTCAACGAAGAACGCGTAGAACTTCTTACAATGATGCTTCTTCCTCAAATACACCCCAAAGTCAAGGAATCTACGTCGTCTTCGGATTCTCTTCCCACGTCATGATAAAAACTCTTCTTCCAACGTTGACGGGATGACACTGTTCTTCACGACGCCGTCTTCCATGACGCCTGACTACCATGACGCTCGTCTTCCGCGGCTTGTTGACGTGCGATGTCAATTACGAGGTAGGGGTTTTGTATATTCTTTAAGTGAATAATTTGTACCCTGTTCTTTGTTGAATTTCTTGGATTATCATCGGCCATCTGATACCGCCTAACAAAGAGGGCGTGGGCCGAACGAACACAGCCTAATGACCCTCCTTTAATCCTTATTTATATTCACCATGGAGGCAGAGATGGAAAATACCATGATGACCGAGGTGGTGGTGGCAACGGTGGCCATGCACCGGCCTGTTAGAGGACTGCGGAACAGGATGCCATGCAGAGGGGGGAAGACCGCGGCCCACAACCAGGCCGCTCGGCCAAAGAGGAATCAGTTGGTCATAGCCAACCGAACAGGGGGACCACGACACCATGTGGGGCCGTGCTGTGGAGGACCGTGCCCACACTCCATGGGCCGCTTCGGCGGCGAACCGACCAGCCGCCTGCCGGCCGGGTTGAAGGCCTCGGCGCCGCCCGTCGCTACGTGCGGAGAATAGGGGCCCACCCGAGCGGGCCGCTCATGCCAGAAAAGTTTTCTGGCTTTGGTTGGCCAGGAAGGAGGGGCAACACGGCTCGACGCCACCGTGATGAAGAACAGGGGGTCGCGCCCCTGCTCCACTCGGCTATCCTTCCGAGCCGCGTCTGGCCACCAGTGGCACGGACTGGGATTCCTTGACCAAGCCGGGCCGTGCCCCACCAGACCGTGCCATGCCCCACCGGGCCAGGCTGCTCCCCACTAAGCCGGGCCGACCCCTCAACCGGGTCTGGCCCACTGAGCCAGTACAGGGCTACCCACCAGCCCACCGGGCTTGACAGGCTAGGCCCGTTTCGCTTAAATGCGAATAACTTCATGACCGTGCGTCTGATCGAAGCGTCGTCTACAGCAATGAGACCCTTGCGACAAGGCAGTCCATTTGTGATACTCTATGTGAGTTTTGGACATCTTTAAAAAATAGCCGGGTTGGAACGACCGTAATTCTAACCGGGCCCCTTTAAAGGAAAGTCCAATAACTCTTAGACCGGGCGTCCGATTGACATGTCATCTATTGTCTTGGGTTCTTCTTGATGAATTGGAACTTTGGGATACATCAACGCAGTACTTCGTGATAGTTGATGTATCGACCCCTTTGCTCGAGGGGTGGACCCTCCCATATTCGAGTGTGCTGTGTGCGGGAACCCTAGAGCTGGCTGCGAATGTGACGATTACTGTTTTGGAATCATCTGTGGGTTTGGAAGTGAAAACTACTGTACGTGAATCATCCATGGGTTCAGTAGCGATAACTACTATTCTTGTATCCTATGTGGGTCCGACAGTTTGACCTCTGTACTTGTATCCTGTGTGGGTCCGACAGAGTAGCTGGTCTTATATCCTGTGTGGGTCTGACAACATAGCTGGACTTGTATCATGTGTGGGTCCGACATCTTAGATGAATTAGTGATTAAATCTGATCATCTCTATCGCTATAAAAAATATGTATACCTGTGTGAGGTGAGTCTTGACTTTCAATGATTATCATCGATGTGATTGACTTCATTCCTATGTGGACTGGGTTGTGCTTGGGCTCGAGAGTTGGAGCCGAACAGGGATTAATGACTTAGGTATATGTATGGGCATATACCTAAGTAATGTTTGTTGATACTTAGTGATTGTATCTTTCTTCTTTGGTTTATCCTTTTTGCATTCTGGGAGTCATTTGGGAGTCTCGGGGTCCCTACTGAGTATCATATACTCACCCTTGCATGGGATATGCCCGCACTACGTTGTGTTGGATGAAGACGACAAACAACACTGATCGAGGAGGAGACTTGTTGATCTGGACGGTACCCAAAGATGGACCACTTGGCGGGACGTAAATAGAGCGAATGAACAGACATGGGGTGCTGAGGAGGCTATCTGTACCCACCCTTCAGGTGGGATTCCCAGAGGATGACTTAGTGGTTGTTGTTTTACTTTACTGTAGTTGTACTAGCTTTTCAGTTGTGCTATACTTACTGTTGGGCTTGTATTTATGGCCCCTTTTCCTTTCAGCATTTAGTTTTGTATTCAATATTGCTTAGTTATTATATCAGTTGCGTACTCTGTTGTGTTTGTTTTCTTTTATAAAGGCAATGCTTTCATTTTTTTATCGGGATTTACTCCTTTGGTGCTAGTTGCCATCCCCTGGCTTATGGAAGGCAGGCATGGGGTAGTCATGGCATGATCCCTGAGGACGGGTCATGAAAAATTGGTATCAAATTATTCGGTTCTACCACAGAACTCAAAACTCTGATCATTCCTTTCTGTGAAGAAATAGTTTTAATTTTATTGAGTGTGGTTTTTAGTCTAGGGAGTCCATTGTTGGTGTGGTGGATGACGTATCCGTACACCAGGACCCTGACCTATGATTTCTGACTCAGTGCACGATAACACTGATTGCATGTGTGTTTCAAAATTTTTCTTTGTGAATACTTTGATCAGCTCAAGGGAGCACGATGGTTCTCGAAGATAGACCTCAGGTCAGGCTATCACCAGCTCAGAGTTCGAGATGAGGATGTGCAGAAGATGACTTTAAGGTGTTGGTATGGCCACTATGAGTTCCTGGTTATACCCTTCGGAGTAACCAAATCTCCAGTAGTATTCATGATTCTCATGAAAAGTATCTTCTAGCCTTACCTCGATCAATTTTTCGTAGTCTTCATTGACGACATACTGGTTTACTCAACTGCTAAGGAGGAGACCACCTACCATTTTCAGGTAGTACTGGACACACTCTGAGAGCACCAGCTTTATGGTAATCTCCTGAAGTGCCAATTCTGGCTTCGAGAGGTTCACTTCTTGGGACACATCATTTCGGAGGCTAGGGTAGCAGTGGATCCAGCGATGATCGAGGCAGTTCTTGCTTGGGCGCCACCCAGGAGTGTGATGGAGGTTCGAAGTTTCCCTGGCCTGGCTGGATACTATCGAAGATTTGTGCTAGACTTCTCCAGAGTAGCAGCACCACTTTCAGCTTTGATGAAGAAGGGGAAACCCTTCGTGTGGTCAGATAGATGCTAGCAGAGCATTCTGGAGCTGAGGCAGAGATTGACCAGTGCACCCATCTTGAGGCTACTGGAAGAGGGTGTAGGGTACGTAGTTTACTGCGACACATCAGGGACCAGACTCGGGTGCATCTTGATGTAGGAGCAAGCAGTGATTACGTATGGTTCATGATAGTTGAGACAACACAAGCAGAACTATTATACCCACGACCTGGAGTTAGAAGAAGTGGTCTTTTCCTTCAATATGTGGCGTCACTATATGATGGGCAAGCATTTTACAGTTTACTCTAACCACCATAGTCTCAGGTACATCATCCCGCAGAAGGACAAGAACTTGAGACAGCGACGATGGCTCGAGTTTTTATAGGACTATGACTTTGAGATAGTCTATACTCTTGGGAAGGGGAACATTGTAGAAGATGCTCTCATCAGGAGATCGGGCATTCCGTTTCTAGGATAGGTGATGGAGCAGCTGGCTAGGTTACAGAAGTCCTATGCTGATAAGAGAATGGGACCACTGGAGTTCGAGGATGACGACCACGTTTTCCTACGGGTCTCACCATGAAGAGGTCTACGTATATTTGGCCGGTTCGGCAAGTTATCTCTATGATTCATCGGACCTTTCCGGGTCCTCAGTAGGGTAGGCGAGGTTGCTTACCATCTGGCTCTTCCACCTCAGTTGCATCAAGTTCACAACGTCTTACACAAATCTCAGCTGAGGGGATATGTCCATGTCCTGCCCCACATCATCGTCCATGGGGAGCTAGACATCGACGACAGGGTGACCTTCACAGACGTCTCGATGGAGGTCGAGGATCGACGGGGGCGGGTCCTATGTGGACGGTCGATTCCTCTAATGCGCATTCACTGGCAGCACGAGAACCTCCATGAGAGTACATGGGAGCGAGAGGTTCGAATGTGTGATCAGTACCCCCATTTGTTTACCTAGTGTGTGTTGTAGCTTTACGGGGACATACATTCCTAAGGTGGGGGTAATGTAAAGATGTGGAAATTTCAAAGGAATTTTATTTTCTAAATTATTTTTAATTTTACGAGTATGCAGTTTCTAACGGTGCTTGATTCCAAGGCCCGGTGTGCCCGGAATCAATTTCTGAAATTTTGTTCGGGTACATTCAGTAAACGTACAGGAAGGTTTTTCTATATTTTGAACCGGTGCTCGGAATTGAAATCTGAGAACACCGATGGACTCATAGCACCACTATTCACTTAAGGGGTCCTTTTCTGTAGTTTCATTTTATGCGGGTTGAAATTTATAATTTGGGGATTTATCTTAAATTAAATAAAATTGTGGTGATACACTATTTTATTTTAAGAGGTGGGTTTTCCTCAAAGAGGAAGTTAGAGGTGGCTCCCACACCCCACATAACGTCCCATGCGAGGATTTAGTGTTGTGGGGCCCACACGAACCCAAAACATTTCACCTCCCTTCAACTCCCCATTAATACCATTTATTTAATTTGACAACTCCCCTAATTAAATGTGAACTCTCCACCTCCCTCCATTGGTTGTGCCAACCCCACCAATTGAATTTATTAATCTCATAATTAATTAATTTGTGTGTCAACAATTCATTTTTGAATTGTTTTGAAATGTATGGCATGTTTATTATATTTGGAGACTTTTATTTCATTTGCGTGGTCAAATATACTATTGGGGAGGCTCCAGAGAATTAGGAGAAAGGTGATCCTTTTTCGATGAAGAACACCATTCTTCCATGAAGAACATCCCCGATGAAGAACGCGAATAACTTCTTCCAACGATTCTTCTTCCTCAGACGTGCCCTGACATCAAGGAATCTACATCATCTTCGGACTCTCTTCCCGCGTCACGATAACGACTCTTCCTCCAATGTTGACAGGAAGACACCATTCTCAGTGACACTGTCTTCTGCGATACTCGACTACCACGATGCTCGTCCTCCGAAGTTCGTCAATGTGCGACATCAATTATGAGGTAGGGGTTTTGTATATTAATTAAGTGAATAATTGGTACCCCGTTCTTCGTTGAATTACTTGGATTATCATCGGCCATCTGCAAGCACCTAATGCGGAGGGCGCGGGCCGAACGAACATGGCCCGACGACCCTCTGTTAATCCTTGTTTAATTCACAATGGAGTAGGAGATGGAAGAGGCGACTATGATAGAGGTGGTGGCAGCAACGGTGGCCATGCACCAGCCTGTTAGAGGAATGCGACAAAGGATGCTGCGTAGAGGGGGGAAGACCACGGCCCGCAACCGGGCTGCTCGGACGAAGAAGAACCGGCAGGCCGTAGCTGGCCGGACAGGAGGACCGCGGCGCCATGTGGGGCCAAAATGTAGAGGACCGCGGCCCCATCTGGGACTGTGCTGTGGAAGACCACTGCCTGTGCTCCGTGGGCCGCTTCAGCAGCGAACCGGTCGGCTGCCTGCCGGCTGGGTTGAAGGAGGTGACGTTTCCTGGCGCCGTGTGTGGAGGACAGGGGCCCGCTCTAGCGGGCCGCTCGCGCCAGAAAAGCTGGCCGGCTTCGGCAGGTCGGGCAGGAGGGGCGGCGCCACTCGGCGTCACCGTGATGAAGAACCGGGGGCCGCACCCCCACTCCGCTCGGCCATCTAGCCAAGCCACGACCGGCCGCCAACGGCACAGACCGGGACACCTTGATCGGGCCTAGTCGGGCCACCCCCCCACCGGGCCGGGCCACGCCACACTGGGCCAGGCCGCGCCACACTAGGCTGGGCTGACCCCTCACCCGGGTCAGGCCCGCTAATCCAGGACGAGCTGACCCCCCCAGCCCACCAGACTTGACGTACCGACCCCGTTTCGATTAAATGCGAATAACTTCACAACCGTGCGTCTGATCGATGCGCCGTCTGTGGAACTGGGACTCTTGCGATGAGGTGGTCCTTTTTCAATACTCTAATTGATTTTTAAACAACTTTGGAAAATGGACGGGTTGGAATGAGCGTAATTCCAACCGGGCCCTATGAACGGAAAAGCCAATAACTCTTAGACCATGCGTCTGATTGACGCATTGTCTGTTGCGTTGGGTTCATTTTGATGAGACCTAACTTCAAGATACATTAACTCAGTAATTCATGATAGTTGAGGTATCAAAACCTTTGCTTGAGGAATGGACCCTCCCAGAATAGAGCGTGTTGTGTGCGGGAACCCTAAAGGTGGCTACGACTGCGACGACTACTGTACTGGAATCCTCTGTGGGTTCGGCCGCAACGACTACTGTAATGGAATCCTCCATGGGTTTGGTGACTATTACTACTATTCTTGTATCATGTGTGGGTCTAGAAGTTTTACCTCTATACTTGTATCATGTGTGGGTCTAACAGAGTAGCTGGTCTTGTATCCTGTGTGGGTCTGACAGTTTAGCTGGACTTATATCCTGTGTGGGTCCGATAACTTAGATGAATCGGTGACTACATCTGATCATCTATATCTCTATATGAAGGATTTATACCTGTGTGAGCTGAGTCTTGACTTTCAATCGTTTTCATTGATGTGATTGAATTCTTTCCTGTGTGGGCTGGGTTGTGCATTGACTCGAGAGTTGGAGTCGAATTGGGATTGATAACCTAGGTATATGTATGGTAATATACCTAAGTAGAGTTGGTTGATACTTCATGATTGTATCTTTCTTCTATGTTTTTTCCTTCATGGATTTTGGGAGACCTTCAGGGGTATCAGGTTCCCTACTGAGTATCGTATACTCACCCCTGCACGGGCTATTCCCGCACTATGTTGTGTTGGATGCAAATAATGGACAACACTAATCGAGGAGGAGACTTGTGGAGCTAGAGGGTACCTGAAGATGGACCACTTGGTGGGAAATACAAAGAGTGGACTGATGGATCTAGGGTGCTGAGTAGGCCATATGTACTCACCCTTCAGGTGGGAATCCCAGAGGAGGACTCAGTGGTGGTTGTTTTACTTTAGTACAGTTGTAGTAGCTTTTCAGTTGTACAATACTTACTATTGGGCTTGTATTTCCGGCCCATTTTCCTTTCATCATTTAATTTTTTATACAGTATTTCTTAGTGCTTACTTCAGTTGCGTACTCTGTTGTGTTTGTTTACTTTTATAAAGGCAATGCTTTCCTTTTTTTTTATTGGGATTTAAGCCTTTGGTGCTAGTCGCCAGCCTCTGGCCTATGGAAGGCGGGCTTGGGGTAGTCACGACATGAGCCCCATGGACGGGTCATGACAAGGAATATTAAAATTTCATTTTTTATTAGTGAAAGGAAAATACCCTATTTTAATATTCAATTTGAAAAAATGAGAAGAAAAAGTCTCTCAATAGTCAATTAAGATATCATCTAGAGATTTAAGTGACACTGAATCCTAAAATAATAATTTATTTTTTTAAGAAGAACCTTCCCTCATAATAAAGAAATTAATCATAATAAATTTAAGTGGATGATTTTATTCAATGAATATTCCTTAAAAAATTAATATCTATGGATTTTTCTTGTAAAAAATAGCCTGAGGAGTAAATAGACAACCAAGATGTTAAATTGGTGTTTGTTTTTAACCTCAATTGTAAACTTCGGTTATCACTTTAGGATATATATATTGTTAGGGATATGAAAAAGAAGTATGATGTTGTATCATGTTGAATTATAATCAATATGATACCTTAACAGGGTGATATAGATTAGTTGAAGGCCGATATTAAATGTGTTAAAGTTGAAAATCCTTAAATCGTAGATATGGTTGTTATTATTAAGAATAATGTTTTGTTAGAATATCACATTATCAAATGTTAGGAAAATGTGGTAAAATAATCATCAAGTTAATCAAGGATATTAATATGGATTTCAAAAAAATTATATGAAATATTGAAGATCATAGATGATCTAAGACTATAATAGTATCATTAGAAATTAATGTTGAATGGGATAATTATAAATTGAATAGATACATAGAGTTCCTTTAATAAACAATTAAGATTGATTAAATAATGAATGATTCAATTATATAGGAAAAATAGTTGTTGAGATTTATTATAAAAACATATATCTATAATGGTTGGTGTAAAGAAACAAGAAACTACTATGTGGAAAAAATTGACTTGTTAGTATCCTAGTGAACCATTGGGACACCTACGTGGACAAAAAATAGTACTCAAAATATAATGTGTTATTATTTTCAAAATATAGGGAATATACTATATGTTTTCTTCATTTAAAAGATTTACATCAAAGAATAAAAGCACTAGGTATAGGAAATCATATTCTATAACTCTCGATATTTTAACGGTGATTTTTTATGTGAAGGTTATAGACCAAAATCAATGTATACCACAAAAATATGTTATGTATTTTTATAAGGGATTCACAAAATGATACATCCAATTAGATCAATATTTCTTCTATTTAGTTAAAAACTAAATATATGATAGTATAATATAAATATGTAGATATACTACCATATATATAAGAATAATAATAAAATCATCCACCAAAAAAATTATAGAAACATTTCTACATCGAGGATAAATAGATAAAAAATTAATTAGTGGTTTACATTTCAAAGAAAAATATATAAAATATTTTATATTGGATTTGTAATAGAAGATTTATTTTTTATGTGATTGAAAACATGATTCTGGTGATTAGTATAAAATTATAAAAGAATGGAATATTATGTTTTTGTAACATATAATGAATTAAAAATTTTATCTAATGGAAGATAAAAAATTTCCCAAAATCCAATGAGAAAGATGAATCTTAGTAAATAAATTTCGTTCAAAAATTCATCACAATGTAACAAAATTATAAGTCAAGGAGTATTATATAAAATTTAATATTAATTCATGTGTTTTATACATAAATAATAGTTAAACCATTATATTATAATATAGAACAATGGTAAATCTCCACTAACTTAGTAGTGATGAAGATCTGTGCTTTCTCACATAGGAGGATACAAAAAATGTTATAAAAATAATATTTTCATCCAAAAATTATATCCATGGATGATTTGTTGAAATATAAATACATGATGGATATAACTAATATTATGAATAATTATACTCAATTTTTCACAATTTGTAAAAGGAAAATATCATATGAAATTCAAAGAGTCAAAAAAAATTATGAAGAAAATAATTCTAGAATTTGTAATTTTTTTTGAATTTTTCCAAATATCATCATGTAATATTGAGGAAAATAGTTACTATATATTTCCGATGGAATATTGTTATATTATAGAATGGTTTACTTTAATAATCCAAGATATTATGGTTTGACTCTTTTAAATGTATCATTTTTGATAGCTTATGCATCGAGCGTAAAAAAATCATGATATACTCATAAATATTAACATGAGTGTTGGAATAGAAATATGAACATTAGGAATAGTAATCCAAACAATAGAATAGTAACCTCACCTATGAAATTATAAGTAAAATTTAGGTATAATTATATTGAAAACATAATATATTTATATACTGAAAAATGTAATTAAAGTCTTTAAATTTAAAAATTAATTTTTCATATTTTTGATAAATATAAAAGTTATTCAAAATTTTATAAGTAATATAATTACTTAAAACAAAATTAATTTCACAAAATAGATACATAAATTAACATTTTTATGTCTTATGATTGTATGATAATTTAATGAGACATTAATTATTCTTTAAAAGTGTTAGAATATCAGTTACAATTTTAAAATCTATATTTATCAAATAAATGATTATATTAATTAAAAATTAAAATTCTCATATTTAAAAAAAATTATTCATTAAATGGATTATATTTTTGAAATTTAATCTTCATTAAATAAATATTGTAATTTTTTGTTATTTTTCTGAAATTCTTGAATTTTTTTATGAATAATGGAATATGGAAATTTATCGTATTTAAAATTATAATTCAAATATTTGAATTTTTTATTCATCGATGGCATTAAGATGACTTAAGAACCATTTTTTATTAATGAAATGCACTATGTATAGTAAATTTTCATAATAAAATATACATTTGATATTATTGAGCAAAAATAATAATGTAATGAATAAAATAATTAAAAAAACTACCATATTCACCACTATAAATATCACCCCTCATCACCCCTTATCCTCACACCTTATAAGACATGAATATTATCAAAATTATTCCAAAATAACTTCCCAATCCTCATTTCCATGTCTAATACATTTTGATAATTCTCATTGTCCAAAACTAAGTGCCTTAGGGATGGTCTCATGGAGTGGAAAATGAAGATTTAAAATCCAATTTCATTCAATTTTATTTTATTTTCATTTTTTTCTTTTCATATCCCCTACATACAAAAAATATAAAAATATAATGGATAACTATGGAATCATATATTTACTAAAATATTTTTTTTAATTTTATATCCATCATCAAACCCTTTCTCCTCTCCCTTTTATTCTAAAAATGAAAACATTTTTTGTGATGTGTTGATTTACCATCATCATGGATTATGCTTTTTCATTTTCCAATACATACGTCGGGTCTAGACCTAAAATCAGTATTATTGTTTAAATAAGATATTATTATATATATTACAAGTTATATAATGTTTTGGAACTAATATATAAACATGATATTAAATAAAATTTTATAAGTTCGTATTGGTTGTAAAAACATCAGAAATAAATTAAATCATTTCCATTAAGGTCTTATGTATTAAATCATAATATAACCATATAACAAAATTATATAACATCATTTTAACATTTTAAATTTAATTAATAACATAAGATTAAAATTATGTTTATTTAATTTCGTTTTACAAAAATTTACAAACATTTATACAAGTGAACCATTCTTAAAAACCCCTAAAAACTAACACTCCTGGAACGATGAAATTAATCTATAAAAATTATCAAAATTGACAAAAAAATAACATAAAAAATTTATAATAAATAAAATACATGTAGAATAGGTTATTAATTTATTAATTAATGAATCTCATTTTATTATCTAGAATGTTATGTAAATGTTTAGAATGATTTCATACATAAGGTATGGTTTTCCTCATCTCACACTTATTTATTTGAAACATGCCATATTCTATAAAAATTTATTTTGTGGGGTGTGTGTATACTAACATATGAAAAATCATATATTGAATTTTTTAATATTTATGGTATTAAATGTTTCCTTTTATGATCATTAATTTAAGGGGTCAAATGGATTGACTGTTTTGAAAGTGGTAAGAGGATTCTAAAACACAACTCTCTTTCAATGGGTTATACTTGTTTCATGAAACATATTGGTTTGGATGTTCAATTAATATTCCTAAAACATAATTCCACTTTACTTCCCATTTATTATTAGGGATATACATGTTTCAAGTTATATTTTATGACAGATACAAATATTATTCCAAAACAACTCTTTAATCCAAAGTAAAAAAGGGTATTTATCCCCAGATATTTTTGATGATTTTGTGAGTGTATTTTCTTCTATGTAAACACCCTTGGTTACATATTATGATTAATTGTGATTGATATGTTCTGATAATACATACAATAATTTATTTAACGATTTATAATTATTTTGAAATGTGATATACAATCTTTATACTATTTCAATATGGATAGTTTATGATTATGTTTACTATTGGGGAAACTATTTACATTTCATATGATAGCTTAAATAATAAATTATATAATAATTATGTTTCACCCCATTTGTATTAAGAATTTATAAGAATTCATATGTGTCAAGTAGGGCAATCTATATCCCCTCTATTCATCTGTAGGTATAATGAGACTAAGTAGATATGTTTTTGGAAGAGGCCTTACCAGTTTATGTAGACTTATTGGTCGATGACTTGATGCTATGATTATGATGTCACTAATTACGAATTCCATCGTTATGAGATTATTCATTGATTTCCACAAGATTGTTAGACTATTATAACATCCAGGGATATGTTTTCTTTCTCATGTGATTAATTATATGGTATTATTTGAATATATTTTATTCCTTCCATATTATGATAAA
The DNA here is from genome assembly GCA_963277665.1 of Viscum album. NCBI lineage: Eukaryota > Viridiplantae > Streptophyta > Magnoliopsida > Santalales > Viscaceae > Viscum > Viscum album. Next base: position 713,325,177 of record OY728162.1, read on the forward strand.
GATTAGTTTTTAATGGAATATGTTTTAATCATCCATTTTCCCTATTGTTTTGGTTTATTTATGATATCTTCTATTTTCAACCTACCCTTATTATGTATCTGGTCTCACCCATTTATTATGTTTTATTTTTTTTTAGTATGCAAATAGATATATTATGATTGATATGTATAGGTAATATGGGAGCACAGGGATGCCACTAATGGAGTTATTTGTTGTTTTCTATTTCAAAATGTAATGTAAAGATTATATTTTAATTTGTTTTTTTCCAAATGTACTTAACTATATTGTCCATTGGTTTTTGATCACTTGTTATTATTGTTAATGTATTAATGTAAAATAATGGATCTGGGATACTAGGGTCGGGGTCTTTATAGTCATTATTATTGTGTGTTTAGTAGGAAGTTGTAAACTATATTTAAGAAATTGTTGATTAGTGAAATATAACACTTTAATTTACATCGAGAATATTCCCATGTAAACCAAGAATATTATATTTAGATGTTTTTTACTTTTATTGTTTCACTAGTTTTAAAATATCACAATCTAATATAGTGTATTCCATTGTTTTGAAATTCCACCTAGTGGAAGGAATGTAAACCATATGAACTCACTTATTCAATTTAATAATATGCCTCCTATAAAAGATAATGATTTCGAAGCTAGTTCAGAAATTATATTTTTATAAGTTATTACTCTAATGGGTCAACTGGCATAGGTAATGAGAAAAATCTGTACTCATATAGAGTATATTGATCTAAAAAATATCATAACAATGTTAGATCACTTAATTTGAAAAGAACCACCACAATTAAATAAGACTACAAAACCACTTGTAATTGAGATATATATATATATATATATATATATATGTTCATAAGAGAAGATATTCCAACCAATTGGAATTAATTAATGTTAGAAAGTTATCATGACATTTTATCAACTCTCAGGTGATGTGGATTAATGTTAGTCATTGATTCAAAACAGTAAGAATTATTAGAATGTTACAATCGTGGAATATAAGAAATTTTATTAATTTTTCTTAGAAATTTTTTTCTTAGATAACAACAATTTGATATGGAGTCAAAATAATTAATCCTGATATAGTAATAGGATGAAAATGTTACTATGTATGAATCAAAATTTACAAAGATAACATGTAATACCGTGGACTACATATATAATCCATGGAGAAATATTAACCATTTATTTCATGGTATTAAACATATTCTATAAAGGAACTAGTCTGCAAAAAATTCCCACAATATGAGGAAATATTATCATGCTCCATGAAGATAGATAAATAATTTTCCAAGTCATATATCTTTGAAAGGAAGCAGGGTAATAAGAGGGATATCGAGTACTATATAAAAGGAAATATGGAAAATTTATGGATGGAAGAATAAAATTTAAAACATGAAATAAATATATAATGAAACATCATGTAACACACCGATTAGGAATGAGAGTTTGTTATATGTGTGGAGAAAAATGCCACCAGGCCCATGATTAATAGGGAAAGAGAGAAGTCTGAAATGCTCATTAACATAGCTATAATGAGGTTGGACCATGTACACCAAAATATCCTAGAGTTCAGGAGAACATTTCCTTGAATATGAAAATGGGTCAAGGCCATGCGTATGTAGTCAAAAAAATGAGGTTGATGTTGTTAATTATATGGTAAGAGGTACTTTATCATCTCCTCAAATTTAGCTAAATCATTATTTGATTCAATATCATCACATTACTTTATATCTTTCCATTTTTATTACAAAAATATATATTTTCAATTAACCTTATCAAGGGAGTTTTCAATCACAAATCCATGTCAAAAATTTCCTTCAATAAATATATCTATTATGAATGATAAATGTGCTCTAATTGTAGATTTTATGATCATACCTATGGATGATTTTCATATAATTCATGTTATAAATTTAATTTCAAAATATAATTAAATAAATTATTATAAAGAAAATAAAATTATTATTTCTGATAAAGAAATATAAATTACTATATTAGAGGGTAGATTTCATCATCAGAGTTATATCAAAATCCACCTCCATTTTCTTTTCTAAATGAGATTCATGGAAAAGAAGAGTATATAAAATTTATTGACGAAAAATGTGATCCAAAAATTGAGTATGTTGCTATTTTATAGGAATTCATTATTTTATTTACGTAAGAATTACCTAAAAATCCACCATAGTGGGAATTTGAGCTTTCTATTGATACAATCCATTATGCAAGACCAATGCTAATGAATCTCTATTGAATATATATAGTAGATTCAATAGAGTTAATGAAAAAACTAGATGAATTTAATGATAAGTGATTTATATATCCTATTATATCACCTTAGGGAGTTCCTATTACTTTTATTAAAAAAATATGGATCTATGTGGGTGTGCATTGACTATTGGTAGGTCAATGTTGTTATGATAAAGAATGAGTATTTTTTTACCACATAACAAAGTCTTATTTGACCAACCTCACTGAGCTCAATATTTTTCAATTAATAATCTTCTTTTGGTATATCATCAATTCCATATAAATAATGATATAATTCCCAAGATATCATTTTGAAAAAGGTATGGACAATACAAGTTTACAGTAATTCCATTTGGGTGAACTAATTCTCTGTAGATTTATTTAGATCTAATGAACATAGTAATCAAGAAATACCTTAAATAAATTTAGTATTTATTGATTACCTATTGTTGTACTCCAAAATCTATGAGGACTGTGAGAACCACTTTATGTTAGTTCTATAGACACATACATGAAAAGAGTTATATGGGTTTTATAGAATGTTGGAATTATTACTTCAAATAGTTTCATTAATTCACCATATTGTCACTATGGATGGAATCTTAGTCGATTATATGAAGACAAAGTATGTCCTTGAATTTATTATACAAAAAAACATACGAATTTCATGTTGTTTCATTACTTTAGTAGTTTAATATTATCATTTAATTCACAATTTTTCTAGATTTAAGAATATGTTATCCAAGAAAACATATAAAAGTTTTATGTTTATTTGGGTGAAGCAATGCAAAGAATGATTTCAATAATTGAAAATGAGAATAGTAAATGCTCCGATCATGACTCTACCATCCAGAAATGGTGTATTTTTTATTTATGGTGATTAAAAAAAGAAAGTACATGGTTGGGTTATTATAAAAAATGATGGATTTGTTGCCTATACATCAAGGTAATTAAAAACAAATGAATAGAACTATCCAACTCATGATCTTGAGAAGATTCCTGGGATCTATTCTCTAAAGGTATTGATAAATTATCCTTATGGGGAAATAAGTGAGATATATATAGATCACAAGAGTTTTAAATATATCTTTTTTTATTAATAACTCAACCAGAGTAAAACACTGTGGCTCGAGTTGTTCAATAATTATGATTGTTAAACACACAACCACCATAGATGAAAAATAAGGCTATATATTCATTGATAAGGAATGATAATGGAGTTTTAAAAAATGAGAATAGATATGGATCATGTGTACTTGGATCTAGTAAATATAGATATGGTAATTATCAAGGAATGTGAAACATCACTAATTTTTCAAATGTTTTTCATTCCATATTGTTTGGAAATGATAAAAAGTACATAGTCTGATAATGATAATTCTCAACAAAATTTTTTGATGTGAATGATGGGAAATTAGAATAATTCCTATTTGAAGATGTAATTTTCCAATTTTGGATGGGGATCTCTATTCCCCCAACACCCGAGCTAAAAAAGGTAATTATTGGATGATGCTCATAGCTCGAATGTCTCTATAAATATTGGTAGAACTAACATGTATAAATATTTCAAGGAACATTTTTGGTTGGATAATATAAAGTGGTTAATTGGTGATTATTTATCAACATATTTTGTTTTCCAACATGTGAAGGACTAAATACAACATCCTAGTTGATTCTTGAAACATATACCTTTCCGATACGGAAATAGGATTAATTACTATGGATTTTGACAATAAATTATAAAACAATATAAGAAATAATGATGCAATATGGATAAATATTGACCCACACACCATATCTACACATATCTTCGGTTTAAGGGAGGCTTTTACATAGGAGAGACTTGGTAAACTCTAAATTAATGAATTTTTAATTCTTCATGGTGATCCTTTATCAATTGCGTCTGATCACTATAGCTATTTTAAATCAAAATTCTAGAAAGTATCCATAAGTATTAGGATATAACACTTCATTAGTGTACTTCTTATCATCCTCAAATTGATGAAATGTCTGAAAGAACTATTAAAACAATTGGAGAAATTCTGAGATCATGCTCATTTGACTTTCATGGTATGTGGGATTAGTTTATACCTTTATTATAATTTTTCTATAATAATATTTTTCATTGAAGTATTCAAATGGAACTTTATAATGAGTAATATAAAAATTGATTTTATACACCATTTTATTAGTATGTTGTTGGTGAAAGGAAACATGAAGGGTTATAACTTGTAGATGAATATATAGAAAACATAATTTCTATTCAAACACATTTTAAATATTCTCAAGGTAGATAAAATATCTATGATAATAATTTAAGGAATGATATAGAGTTTCAAGTGGTAAATAATGTATTCTTGGATGTATCTCCATGGTAGTCTATTATATTATTTGCAATCAAAGGGAAACTAATCTTTGGGTAAACTATAATTTTATATTTTGGAAATAATTGGATCTATAGCTTACCAATTAGAAATGTCACCAAGTATCACTAAAGTTCATGATTTGTTTGGAATATATTTGTTAAAGAAAACCATGACATGCCCGAAACATGTTCTCACTTCTGATGAAATAGAATTGAAAAATTATATATCTTACTATAAAGTTCATATCCATATTCTGGACACTAAATAATATGTTCTGAGTAAATTGATGACCCGTTTAGTATTGGTACATTTGAATGAAAATAAAATTGAAGAGGTGTTTTTGGAACTACTGGAAATTATGATGAAGAAATACACAAAAAATTTCATGATATTGAATTATGACAATTTAATGGATGAAATATTTTGAGGGAGGGAAGAAAATAAGACCTCTAGAATTTATGGTATGTAACTTTTTAATTTAACACCATTGTTAGATTATGAACCACACTTAAATAAATTTTGATATACTATTAAATGTTAACATGGTTTTTAAAATAGTAATGTGACCATTAATAATAATAATATACCCAATAGAATATTAACCTAACCTATGAAATTATACATAAAAATGAGGTATCTTATGAATGAAAATACAATATAAGTTGTTCATGAAATAAATTAATATTTTTTTTAAAATGATAAATTTAGTATTGGTATTTTGTAACCACAAATAATTATATAAAATATTAAAGTTAATAAAATTATTGTAACACAAATTTATTTTCAAAAATCATTTCATGAATTTTTTTTTATGATTATTAGATAATTTTATGAGACCTTAATTAATTTTCAAACTATCATTAACTGAGTTATAATTTTTAAAAATATATTTTTAAATAAATCTTGATTTAATTTAATAATTAAATTTCTCATATTCAATAAATTATTTTTATAAAATGAAGTCCATTTCTCAAATCTACCCTTCAAAAAATCTTTATAGTGAATTTTTTGTATTTTTATTAAAGAATTTATTTTTTGTTGAATAGTGAAATATGGTAATTTATAATATTTAAAATTATAATACAAATACATTAATTTTTGAGTCATAAATGATGTATGGATGATGTAATAAATATTAGTTTAAACTCATATACACTATTTACTGTTCATTATCACAATAATCAATACTATTTATTGTTTTAGCCAAAATAATAGACCAATTAAAACATAATTAACAAATACCTCTCCCTTCTATTATAAATTCTACCCACCCTCCTAACATTTCTAAGCCAATAATCCTATCAACATTCTTCCCAAAAAACTACCCAAGACTCCTCCCCACATCTAATACTAGATGGTATTTCAAAAATACTAATCCAATGTGCCTTATAGAGGTTATCATGGGGAATAAATTCAAGTGGTAAAATCCTATTTTGTTTTCTTTTATTTTCTTTTAATTTATTTTTATTTTAATATCCTATTTTTAAATCATATAAAAAATACTGAAAGATAAATATTTTGAATTTTATATACTCTATTTTTATTATGTTAATATAATATCAATCATCAAAAACCATATCGTCTCCCTTTTAGTTTAAAAATGGAAATATTGTATGTGATGTGTCGATTTACCACCGTCGTGGATGAGGCATTTTTATTTTACATTACTACATTCATATATGGTCATAAAAACATTATTGTGGTTGAAATAATATTTTAATATACATATTATATTTTATATAATGTAATAGAATCATATATAAACATTATATTAAATAAAATTATATAAGATCATGATGGTCGTAAAACCCACGAAGGAAATTTTAATCAATTTCATTAACGTTATATCTAAGGAATCATCCTCATACCATATAAAAATGATATATAATATCTTTAAAACATCTATGAGTTCATAAAACAACATATAATTTCAATTTTAGATAATTGATCAAATTTTATATGAACATCCATTCATGTATACATGTAAACCAGTCATGAAAAACCATGAAAACAAACACTCAAATAATGATGAAAATGAACTCTAAAAATCATCAAGATAGCCATTAAGAAACTAAATAAAATTATAATAAACCAAATACATGTATAAGAGGTTATTAATAATTTTATTAATAAATCTAATTTTATTATATAGGATTTTTTATACATGTTCAAAATGATTTCAGAAAAAAGGTAAGGTTTTTTTCATCTCACAGTTATTTCTATGAGATATGCCTTATTTGAAACATATTTATTATGTGTGGTTTATGTATAAATCCATTTGAAATATCACATAATGATTCTATTTATCATCATATTATCAAATGATTCATTTTAGGTTTATTATGCTTATGGAGAATACAATTGGACTCTTTTCAAAGTGGTAAGGTAATTATCAAACCCCACCCTCTTTCATTGATTTATACATCTTTCATAACAAATTTAAGTGTAGATGTTCCTTTAATAGTACTAAAACATAATTAAATTTGTTTATCATTTTATATTTTGGGATATAAATGCTTCAATTGTGATTTTATTTCAAATATAAAAAATATTCAAAAAGAAAATATTTTCCAAAGTAAAAAATTGATATTTTTCTCAAGATATTTTCAATTATTTTGTTCGTGTTTTTATCTTTGTAGAACCCCTTTGTGTAATATTGTGATTAATTAAGGTATATATATTGTGATAAAATCTAAAATATTTTACTGAATGTTTTTTTATGATTTTTACTCATAATTTACTATCTTGATTCCACAATACTTGGGATAATTTATGATTATGTTTACTTGTTGGGGAAAATATTTGGATTTCATGTTCTAGCTTCAATATGATTTATATGCATATTATGATTCACCACATTTATATGAATAATGAATTAGACTTATTAAGTGTCATTCGAGGACTATTATAGCCCCTTGATTCATTGACAGGTCTCACAGGGAAAATTAAATAGAGTCTTATCTAAGGCATTACACATTTATGTATAATTCTTGGTCGATGCCTGATTGTGTATCTATGATTTTTTTCATTATGTATTCCCCAATAATGAGATTATTAATTGATTAACATGTGATTATTTGATTATAAAAATATTAATGGTTATGTTTTCTAGATCATTTGAATATTTATATTTTATTATTTGATCTCCTTTTATTCCTCCCATATTATGCTATAGATTTTGATTTAATGGAATGATTTTTTAGTCATTCACCATGCCTTATTTTTTATGTTTACTTTTTATAGATTCTATATTATTCTTACCCTTAGTTTTAAAGACCCGTAAATTTCAAGGAAATTTTTTTCTTATTTTCTTTGGAATTTTACAAGAATGCAGTTTCTGACGGCACCTGATTTCGAGGTCCGATGTGCCCAAAATAAATTTCCGACATTTAGCTCGGGTACGTTTAGTGAACAAATGAGCAAGTTTTTCTAGCTTTTGAATCGGTGCTCGGAATTGAAATCCGAGAGCACCGATGAACTCGCAGCACCAGTAATTGCTTAAGAAGACCCATTCGGGAGTTGCGTTTTATCAGGTGTGGTTATTAAAATAATGGGTTAAGTATTGAATAAAAATAAAATTTGTGCAACCAATTTTATTTTTATATCTAAGTGGTTATCCTATATAAGGGAGTTGGGGTGGGACCCACTAGTTCCTAACTAACCAAAAGGAGAATTAAGGTGAGGTGGGGCCCACATGAACCCCACCCCTTCATATTCCCTAACCCCCTTGACCCCCTTTTTTTAACTCACCCGCACCACCCCCCTTAAATGAAAAGTCAACTCATTAATTATTTAACTTATTCAATGTAATTAATGAGGGAATTCATTTTTAATTTCAGTTTTTAATGTTGGATTATGTGTATCAATTAAATAAGACATGTTCTTATTTCTTTACGTTTTTGTTTTGTTGTGCGAGAAGGATTAGGAGAGGTTTTGCTCTAAGTCTTGAAGAACGTTCTTCCTCCTTAAAGAACGTGAAAAACGCACCATCACCGATGAAGAACGCCGACCTCTGACGAAGGACGACGAAGAATGCCGAATCCTTGGAGATCGACGATGCGACGCCGTGTACCGCGACGCCGATGGTTCTCTTCTCCGAGACGCCGATGATGATTACGGAACCTTGTCCCGCAACGCCGTCTCCCGTGATGATTATTTTCCGCGACGAACCTTCGTTCGACAACAACTTGAGGTAGGGGTTAATTTCTTGTTCGTGAATATTTTTCCTTTCCGTTCATCGTATTATTCTTGCGCCGCCTGTTATCATTATTACCGGAGGAGGTCGGACCGCACGAACACGGCCAACTATCCTCCCCCTTCGATGTTGTGTTTGTCACGGAATGGGCAAGGGCACGCGGTGCAAAGGCACCGCGCAGAAACAAGAAGAATACGGTGAAGAAGCGTGGCACCGTCGCGCCGCGCTGTTGAGGTTGAACGAAGCTGCGGTGCCGTCGCGCGGCGCCGGAAAACCTCGAAGAGGCCGCGATTTGTTTATTTGACATGCGGATCGACGAGTGATGATGGAACGGGCCACAAAGGCATTTTGAAGACTTCGCAGTGAAGAGCAGGTCTCAGGAGGACTGCTGGCGAAGACCGCAGGCAAAACGGACCACCGGAGCGTGTCCGGTGGTCCGCGGAAGATCTTGCCGGCGCGCCACGCTGGCTCGACGGCGCCCGGCGCGTCGCCAGGAGGGTCTGCCGTGCCTGAAGCCGTGGTGGCAGTCGGCGGTCCCGCAGCCGCACTGGAACAGGGGGAGACTGGGGGTCGTAACCCCCGACATTCAAAGGGAGCATCCCCCACATGGGGGGCCGCGACTTCATTCAGGGGAGCAGCGCCCCCCCCCCTCTTTCCGCGACACCTCGGTCGAGCCGAGCTGTCCGGCCACGTGGGCCGCGCCCGCCGAGGCTGGGCCGGGCCGTGCCAGCCAGGCCGCGCCATGCCAGTTGGGCCGGGCCATGCCCTCATGGGCCGGACCCGGAACCGGGGCGGGTCGACCCAGTTCGGGCCGGGTCAGACCGGGCCCGAACCCCCTATTTTTTCAGGCTATTTTCGTTCAAATACCCATAACATGGGATACGGACCTCCAATCGATACACCGTCAGTTGAGATGCGATCCTTGGATCGAGACGGTCATTTTGGTATACTACACTCAAGGTTTTGGAGAACGTTGGGTATGGCCGGGTTGGTTTGAACCCGAAACCAACCGGGCCCTCAGAGCAAAAACGCTTATAACATGAGATCTGGACGTCTGATTGACATGCTGTCGACTTTGTTGGATTCCTCTTAGTGAGACGGACTTTATGGATTACTATGCTTGAGGTTTGGACGCAGTCGGAGTGCAGTTGGGTTGGTTTTGACTTAAAAACCAACCGGGCCCCTGGAAAGGAAAAGCTGATAACTTTCAGACCGGACGTCCGTTTGACAAACCGTCAGCAGCATTGGTGATCACGCTGAGAAACAGTCCCTATGAGTATACCCTATGAGAGTTCGGGGAACAGTTGAGATACGGCCGGGTTGGTTCGCACACGAAACCAACCGGGCCCCTAGGACGAAAAAGCTAATAACACACAGACCATGCGTCCGATTGACATGCCGTCTATTGCGTTCAGACCCCTATGACGAGGCGGTCCTTTGAGATACTTCTTCATGGGACTTTTTGATACTTGGAGTATCGACCTGTAGCTTGTCGAGCAGACCCTCCTGGAGACGAGCGTACGGAGTACGAAGACCGTGTTGCTGGATGAGACCTGACGACTGCTTGACCGACTCGACTTGGAGTGAGTCGACTAGCCCAGTGGATGGAGCACTACTATGTTTCGGTGTAGACCCACGGTGGACAGAGTGCCTGGTAGCAGGCAGCAGTCCCGCGGTACTCAACAGAAGGAGTACCTCTACAGGCTATTAGGGGGGGGGTGCACTACTATGTTTGGGTGGTAGACCCCGGCAGGAAGCACTACTGTGTTTGGGTGGCTGACCTGTGGTACTTGACAGGAGGAGTACCTCAACAGTCTTAGGTTAGTGAGCATTAGCTCAGAGTCATGACAAGATCACTGTACTCATCAGAGACAGGGCTCTTCAGCTGTTACAATTTCGTTAATGAAAATCCTAGTTTGAGCTGAGTCTATGACCTTTGAGTTTACCTCATGATTGAGATGGGTCACTTGATAACTTAGGTATATGTGTGGGTATATACCAAGGTAGTGGTTATCCGTTGATTTCATAACCTTTGTGTTTCCTCATGATTGAGATGGGTTACTTGATAACTTAGGTATTAGTATGGGCATATACCTAAGTAAGGTTTATCTGTTTAGATCCTTCTTTGTGGTTATCCTTGTTGGTTTTAGTGAGACCTTAAGGGACTTGGGGTCCCTAATGCGTATCTTATACACACCCCTACATGGGCTATGACCTCACCTTGTTGTATTGTTTGCAGACGACGGGAAACGCTGACAGAGGCTGAGTGTTTGAGGACTGGACGGTACCTGGAGGTAGACCACATGGCGAGTCAGTATCCGGAGGTGGACTTCACGACGAGATGACACTCAGAGGAGGTTGACGGGCGAGAACGTTGTGGAGGCTATCTATACCTACCCTTTAGGTAGGATCTGTGGTGGACGATCCAGGAGCTACGCTAACTGTACCTACCCTTCAGGTAGGATCCGAGGACGATGACCCAGGAGCTGCTTCTATTCTTCCAGCTGTTTGTATTTTCTATTGTACTTTCGTTCGGTTGTAGCTGTACTTTTAGTTGGGTTTTTATTCTGCCCCACTTACTTTTCAACACTTTATTTTGTACTTAGTATATTACTTCCGCTTGTACTCTGTGATGTTTTGTTTACTTTTATAAATACAATGCCTTCCCAGTTATCGGGATTTACGCCTTTGGTGCTAGTCGCCAGCCCCTGGCCTATGGAAGGCGGGCTTGGGGTAGTCACGGCACAGGCCCTGAAGACGGGTCGTCACAAATTTGTATCAAAGGGTTCGGTTCTACCGTAGAACTTATAACTCTGATTTTTCTATTTTGTGACTCAATAGTGTTAAGAGTACCGAGTGAGGTTTTCAGTTCAGGGAGTCCAGTGTTGGTGCGGGTGGATGACGTATCCATACACCAGGACCCTGACTTCTGATTTCCGATTTTGTGCATGAAAACACTGATTGTGTGTGTGTTTTCAAAGGTTTTCCCTTAAAATAGCTCAAATCAGGTCATCTCACCAGGTATAAATCGTTTGACCGTGTCACATATGTTTCTTTCAGGATTCATTTCCACGGACGACTAGCTAGAGCCCAGAGGGATGTACGTACTGACAGCCTGCCGAGCGACGAGGCTTCGGTACAGGGCCCTCTTTCAGTTGAGGCACCATCGGAGGCACCAGGGGTACTACCACCCATTGGGCCACTGATTCCAGCAGCCCCTGCAGTAGAGAGTGCACGTTGCTTGAGCGCACTGCACGAGTTCCAGTGCTGGGGGCCTCCCAAGTTCCGGGGAGAGACGGACCCACAGGCTGCTGAGGATTGGTTGGAGGCTGTGGTGAGAGTTTTCAGGATAGTGGGTTCTCCAGCAGACATCATGGTGATATTTGCTGCCAGCCTCCTTTAGGCAGCAGGTGAGAGATGGTGGAGCCACTTGTTCCAGTTTTGTGACGGGATGACCTTCACCTGGGGAGACTTCGAGACCTTCTTCAGGGTGGAGTTTGTACCAGTAGCTCTACACCTCGAGCGTGTTCAGGAGCTACTGCCTTTGCCGCAGGATTTTCGATCAGTATCTGAGTCATCTGTGGGCAGTAGACAGATGATGTAGAGGTCTAAGTGGAACAGAGCCAGCTATACGAGGAGCAGGAAGTGTTATGAATGCGGTAGGAAGGGTCACCTGGCATGTGACTGTCCGACCCCCCGCACAGTTGATCCGCAGGCATTGGAGGAGCCACCGAGGCAGAAGCAGTGGCGGGTGCTTGATCAACAGCCGAGCAGTGGACAAGGTAGTAGAGCTCTGGGAGCAGGTGGAAAGGAGCAGAACTAGTGGATTACTTTTGTTCTTGGTACTTATAGTTCCATGTTGCTGTTGTATTTGTGTCATTGTACTATGAGTTGCTGTAATAAAAAAGACACTTATCTTTTTGATGTTTTCTTTCATGTCCTTTTGTTTGGTTGATACCGAGAGGTCCCGGTTAAAATTGTTGACTTGACCCTCACATTATAGATTTCTACTGGAGGAGACCCAGTGACCTCACACTGATGCCGACAGTGTGACTCGACCCTTGGAGGCGAGAGTGACGGTTGAATCTCTTGGTAGTAACGTTGAGGCCATAAGATGTCATCCATGGCATGAATGCATCATTCATGTCAGGAATGACTGTATTAGGCAATGGGCGTGGTTCATCCAGGGGATGATACCGAGTTTCTCTTTTCGGCAAAGGAGAAATCTTAGCATCTCCTGCAGATCATAGGCAAAGAAGGTGCAGATCATCCTAGAGCGGATGAAGACTGCACAGTGTAGTAAGAAACAGGAAAATGGTGCCATTCTTAGAGAATCAGGCATGTTAAATGTTTCAATAATAGGAAGCATTAAGGAGACATGAGTCTGCGAAGCAGCAGACGTGGAGGAAGAGCTAGGAGAGAAGCATGAGGTGATGTACATTTCAACATGCTACAACCACCCACCTTAGTTGTCCCCACCAAGCTCAGGGATCTGGAGAGCAGGGGAAGAGTGCGGCTACATGCGGTCAATAAGTGTGACCCAATGACTCTAAAAATGATTCAAGGGACAGTTTGTGTACACTACTAGCTGGCATAGTAACAGACATTGTTATGAATCATTCCTTCTATGAATCTTGTCCCAGACCTAGAGTTTCCTGTAAGTCGTAGACTTGACCCTCACATCTGGAGATACCTTAGGAGGAGACTCGATAATCACACTTACGTCGACAGTGTGGCCTGACCCACGAGGTGAGAGTTTCAGTTGGAATCTCTTGGTGGCAGCGTCGAGGCCTTACGATGTTGGTCTCAGTATGTATTGCATTCACATTTCATGATCAGATTGACTGTATTAGGAAACAATGTTTTGGTCTAACTACAACTTCGGGATGGGTTTTCCTTGGTAGGTGAAAAGGAAACCCCAGGCAGCACAGGATGAACTCATGCATGGGAGGGTTTGACCGATCACTCTTGGGTCGACCAACCTTACCCTTGTGGTATCAAGAGTTTTGATTTTCAATTATAATCAGGAAGTGGAGACCTCTAGAGTTCGAGGATGGTGATCGTGTCCTTAAATGGGTCTCACCTTGATGAGGTTTACAGAGATGTGGACGAGGTGACAAGTTATCTTCGAGGTTCAACGGATGTTTCTAGGTACTCAGCAGGGTAGGCGAGGTGGTTTACCGCTTGACCTTTCCACATCAGTTGCACCAGGTGCATGATGTCATCCACATATCTCTGCTAAGGAGATACGTGCATGATCCTTCACACATCATAGACCTCAAAAAGTAGGACGTCAATGGCAGGGCGACATTCACAGAGGTTCCAGTGGGGATCGAGGATCGACAGGAGTGGATCCTACGTAGACAGTTGATTCCTCGGGTGCACTTTCACTGGATGTACGGGAACCTCCAGGTGAGCACATGGGAGAGGAAGGCTCAGATACGTGCTCAGTACCAATTTTGTATCCCTAGTTTGTGTTAAAACTTTACGGGGACGTAAAGCCCTGAGGTGGGAGTAATGTAAAGACCCGGAAATTTCAAGGAATTTTTTTATTTTCTTTGGAATTTTACAAGAACACAATTTCTGACGGCGCCTGATTCCGAGGTCTGGTGTGCCGGGAATCAATTTTTGAAGTTTAGTTCGGGTACGTTCAGTGAAAGAACGAGCACATTTTTCTAACTTTTGAACCGGTGCTCAAAATTGAAATCTAAGAGCACCGATGAACTCACAGTGCCAGTAATTTCTTAAGAAGACCCTTTCCAGAGTTGCGTTTTCTCGGGTGTGGTTATTAAAATAATGGGTTAAGTAATGAATAAAAATAAAATTTGTGCAACCAATTTTATTTTTATATCTAAGTGGTTATCCTATGTAAGGGATTTGGGGTGGGACCCACTAGTTCCTAACTAACCAAGAGGAGAATTAAGGTTAGGTGGGGCCCACACAAACCCCACCCCTTCATATTCCCTAACCCCATTAACCCCTTTTTTTGTAACTCACCCGCACCACCCCCCTTAAATGAAAAGTCAAATCATTAATTATTTAACTTATTCAATGTAATTAATGAGGGAATTCATTTTGAATTTTAGTTTTTAAAGTTGGCTTGTGTGTATCAGTTAAATAAGACAAGGTCTAATTTCTTTAAGTTTTAGTTTCGTTGTGCGAGAAGGATTAGGAGAGTTTTTGCTCTAAGTCTTGAAGAACGTTCTTCCCCCTTGAGGAAAATGAACAACTCACCATCGCCGATGAAGAACGCCGGCCTCTGATGAAGAACGCCGAATCCTCGGAGATCGACGACGCGATGCCATGTACCGCGATGCTGACGATTCTCTTCTCTGAGATTCCGACGATGCTTACAGAACCATGTCCCGCAACACCATCTCCCGCGATGATTATTTTCCGCGAAGAACCTTGGTTTGACAACACCTTGAAGTAGGGGTTAATTTTTTATTCATGAATATTTTTACTTGACGGTCATCGTATTATTCTTGTGCCGCCTGTTATCATTATTACGGGAGGAGGTCGGACCACACGAACATGGCCGAATCTCCTCCCCCTTCGATGTTGTGTTTGTCGCGGCTTGGGCAAGGGCGCGCGGTGCAACGACACTACGCGTAAACAAGAAGAATGCGGCTAAGAAGCGTGGTGCCATCGCGCCGCGCCGTTGAGGTCAAACGAAGCCGCGGTGCCGTCGCGCCGTGCCGGAAAACCACGAAGATGACTCGGTTTGTTAATTTGACGTGCGGATCGACAAGCGATGACGGAACGGGTCGCAGAGGTGTTTTGAGGACTTCTCAGTGAAGAGCAGGTCCTGGGAGGACCGCTGGCGAAGACCGCAGGCAAAACGGACCACCAAAGTGCGTCCGGTGGTTCGTAGAAGATCCTATCGGTGCACCACACTGGCACGACGGCGCCGGCGGCCGGAGGCGGCGACCGACACCGGCCGGACGCCAGGAGGAGGCGGCGCCCGGTGCGCCGCGAGGAGGGTTCTCCGCGGAAGAAGCCACGGTGGCAGGCGGCGGTCCCATGGCCGCGCGAGACTAGTGGGAGACTGGGGGTCGTAACCCCCGGCGGTCAAAGGGAGAGGCCCCCACGTGGGGGGCCGCGACTTCAATCAGGGGGGTAGTGCCCCCCCTTTCCGCGACAGCTCGGCCTAGCCGAGCTGTCTGGCCACGTGGGCCGCGCCGGATGGGCAGGGCCACGCCCTAGTGGGCTGGACACAGACCTAGGTCGGGTCGACCCGGTTTGGGCCGACCCAGGGGATCTCGGTCCGGGTCGGACCGGGCCCAAACCCCCTATTTTTTCGGGGAGTTTTCGTTCAAACTCCCATAACTTGGTATACATACCTCTGATCGACGCACCTTCAGTTGCGATGTGATCCTTGGATCGAGACGGTTGTTTCAGTATACTACAGTCAACGTTTGAGAGAACTTTGGGTATGGCCGGGTTGGTTCGAACCCGAAACCAACCGGGCCCTCGGATCGGAAACGCTTATAACATGAGCTCCGGACGTTTGATTGATGTGTCGTCGACTTTGTTAGATTACTCTTAGTGATAAGGACCTTTTGTCTTACTAATCTTGAGGTTTGGATGGAGTAGGAGTGCGGTCAGGTTGGTTTTGACTTAAAAACCAACCGGGCCCCTAGAACGGAAAAGCTGATAACTTTCAGACCGGACGTCCGTTTGACGAATCGTCAGCAGAGTTGGTGATCAAATTGAGAAACAGTCCCTATGAGTATACCCTATGAGAGTTCGTGGTACAGTTGAGATATGTCCGGGTTGGTTCGCACACGAAACCAACGGGCCCCTGGGACGAAAAGGCTAATAACCCACAGACCGGGCGTTCGATTGATGCGTCGTCTGTTGCATTGAGACCCATATGACGAGGCTGTCTTTTGAGATACTTCTTCGCGGGACTTTGTGATACTTGGAGTATCGTCTTGTAGCTCGTGGAGTGGACCCTCCTGGAGACGAGCGTACGGAGTATGGAGACCGTGTAGCTGGATAAGACCTGACGACTGCTTGACCGACTCAACTTGGAGTGAGTCGACTAGCCCAGTGGACGAATCACTACTATGTTTGGGTGTAGACCCACAATGGATGGAGTGCCTGGTAGTAGAAAGCAGACCCAAAATACTCAATATAAGGAGTACCTCTACAGGCTATTATGGGGGGTGCACTACTGTGTTTGGGTGGCAGACTCCAGCGGGAAGCACTACTGTGTTTGGGTGGCTGACACGCGGTACTCAATAGGAGGAGTACCTCAGCAGTCTTAGGATAGTGAGCATTACCTCGGAGTCGTGACAGGATCACTTTACTCATCAGAGATGGGGCTCTTCAGCAGTTACCGTTTCATTAATGAAAATTCTGGTTTGAGCTGAGTCTATGACCTTTGAGTTTACCACATGATTGAGATGGGTCACTTGATAACTTAGGTATATGTATGGGCATATACCTAGGTAGTGGTTATCCGTTGATTTCATAACCTTTGTGTTTCCTCATGATTGAGATGGGTTACTTGATATCTTAGGTATAAGTATGGGCTTATACCTATGTAAGGGTTATCTGTTGAGGTCCTTCTTTGTGGTTATCCTTGTTGGTTTTAGTGAGACCTTGAGGGTATCGGGGTCCCTACTGAGTATCGTATACTCACCCCTACACAGGATATTACCACACCTCGTTGTGTTGGTTGCAGATGAAGGGCAACACTGACAGAGGCCGAGTGTTTGAGGACTAGATGGAACCCGGAGGTGGACCACACGACGAGTCAGTATCTGGAAGTGGACTTCATGATGAGACGAAACTCGGAGGTGGTTGAAGGGCGAGAACATTGTAGAGGCTATCTGTACCTACCCTTCAGGTAGGATCTGTGGTGGATGATCCAGGAGCTTTGCTATCTGTACCTACCCTTCAGGTAGGATCCGAGGAGGATGACCCATGAGCTGCTTCTATTCTTCCAGCTGTTTGTCTTTTCTGTTGTACTTTTGTTCGGTTGTATTTGTACTTTCAGTTGGATTTGTATTTTGGCCCACTTACTTTTCAGCACTTTCTTTTGTACTTAGCGTATTACTTCCTCTTGTACTCTGTGATGTTTTGTTTAATTTTATAAAGGCAATGCCTTCCCAGTTATCGGGGTTTACGCCTTTGGTGCTAGTCGCCAGCCCCTGGCCTATGGAAGGCGGGCTTGGGGTAGTCACGGCACGGGCCCCGAGGACGGGTCATGACACTTATTAGGAATCATACTTCACCCATATTTTTTACTTTTTCTACTGGATACCATGAGCTATATTATGACTAACATGCATGGATAATCTAAGCACATACGGATGTTTCCTATCGAGTTTCTATCATATTTTCCATTTCAATTTGTAATGTAAGACTTATTTTATGTAGTTCTCCAAAGATAAAAAGGTATTGTATTCTTTGGGTTTTTATTTCATTTTCATAATAAAAATTTATAATGTAAGGTGTTAGCTCCAGTCTACTGGGGCGATGTCCTTATATTTATAGTGATTAGTAACAAATTTGAGATGTTTATAAACATTATACATAATGAGAGACTATAGGGAAATATGGTTCGAAATAAGTTTTTTAAATATTATATAGATAATGGTATCAAGTTAATTATTATCCATTTTATGTATTGTCTAAGTAAATTTGATAAGAAATCAAATTTTAGTTGATGGAAAATGTCAATAAAATAATTTTTTCTAATGTAAAATTAAATAACCCATAAGAATGATAGGACAATGCTAAAATAAATAAACATATTGGAATATATTTTTATGATAATAGAAATTAAATAAGGCTATATTATTGATATGGATATATCATTTTTGGATGAATTTAAAACTCCTTGATGACTACGGAATGGGAACAACACTACATTTAACAGCTTTTGAATATCTAAAATTATATCCATTATACTCAATAAATAGAAAAACCTGTAAGTTTTTTAATCTAGAGGGTTTGAAGTAATTCATTAGTGATATTACATAAAGAGTAAGAAAAAATAACCAAGAAATATATATTCAAATATAATGTACTATTTGTATGGATAAAAAAAGATATTTTAATAAATTAATGAGAAATTCTATAATATAGAGACTATAATAACAATTATTTTTTGTTAAAAAGGACTTAGTTGATTCTAGATATTTAGAGACTAACTAACGTAACTGGGTTGAAATGTAGAATACACGATAAAGAAGACAATAGGAAGATATTTCTATGGTTTATTTAATCTTCTAACATGGTGTTCATAATTGTGTGGTGTTTTTGATTAAATAAGAAAACGTTCACATGAAAGAATATATTTAATATTTATTTATTATCTAAATAATTTTTTCATGTTTTGTATGATTATATCTTTAAAAAATATCCATTCATAGAAATTATAATACAAAAAATGTATCCAGAATAGGGGTTATTTCTTAGGTGAGGATCTAATGCCTTTTTGATTTGGGTCCCATATCGATTTATTTCAGGGTGTTAACAATTAAAATTATTGGCCAATTTTGGAGAATAAAAATATATTTCTCGTCTCACTAACTTTGATATTATCCATTTTTTGGAATTCCAGAAAACACTTAAGGGATAGAATTGGGTGGTTTACATTTCATGAAGTTATTTTTGAATTTTTTATCAAGAATGGATCATGTGGTGTCAATGGTGTCCACAAAATTGATTCCCTGATATTTCACCTCAAGGTATTTCCTTTTTTCCAAATCTATACATAATTTGTTATCAATTATGAATAATTTTTTTTATTGATTCTTCTTATATGAACTGGAGAGACACCTCCTCCATTATTTATTAAAAAAGATTTCATTATGGACTCTCGAACAACAGATGTTATATCAAATAACATGTTTACAAACATATTTTTCAATGGATTAAATTATATTGTCCCCTGATCCTCCTATATCTTCACCATTATTATCCCTTTATGAAATGGAATTTATTTTCCAACCTCTGATATTTTCTATAGTTTTATGATAGAATCCAAATATGGAAGACTGGGTTGTTATGTCTAAGGGAATTTCCAGTTTAATTAGGTTAGTGAAAAGATACATCATTAATATAGTTTGGTGGAGAATAGTTCCTAACATAGGGCTCATAACTGGATGTTTTAGAATTTGTTTTATAAGGAGTAACATAAGGAATTATGATAGCTAAAGATTTGACACTATAACAAATGGGTCTGATAGTATTGATGGTGGCCACATATACAAAAAAATAGGTGAGTCAGTGGCACTGATATGATTCTATATGGGTGTATAAGATATAAAGTGGTTTAATTCATGAGGAAAGACCAAAAACAAAAATGATTTATAAAGATTAAATAACTATTATATAGTGTTTTGTCATCAAGAACACATCATTTAACAAATAACATTCCACAAATTATTTTTATAATGTGTTTAATATCACACAATGTGTATCCATTTGAAATCTCTCTTGTTTCATATTGGTTATGGATGGGGTGTACATGGAATTATTAAATATCAAAAAATTATCGAGTATGTGTCCACAAAAATTATTATGATCTCGGTAACCTCTCATGGTTCTAGAGAGTAGTTAATAAACTATTATAATATTAGGAATGGATTCTATCTACCCATAATTCTGATAATGAGTGGGTCTTATATATTATTTTTGGATTCTATACAACCTCAATCAGTATACTTCCACTGATGAGCAGTCAGTTCCCTATTGTTTGTGTTTTTACCCACCCATACCCCCAAATATTATATGGGATTTTGAGATGACCCAAAACTAATGTACATAAATATAACATCATTTTACATGAATATTAATTATATATCATAATAAATATAATCTAAAAACCTATTGGTTTAGTGAAATTTAATATTAGATACATATAAAACTTATTTTTGAAATTATTCAATATCTACTATAAATACTATTCAAACATGACACCCTTCAAAACAAATTATAAAAATTAATAACATGGGGAATGGAAACATAAATGCTTGATAAGGTCTGAATATGGGAGATTTAAATTGAAGATCATATATCACAGTAAGGTAAACATGTAAGTATGAGAACAAAATAAGGGTACATGAAAATAATATGATTAAATCACACCCAATAAAAAATAAATCACCAATCGAGAATAATAACATTTTTTCTTTTATAATTACATAATAAATGAGTCATTATTGTGTGGAATCATGATTCAATAATCATGAGTTATAAAAAAATAATTTAATAATGTCGAGTAATATAGTCCTTTACATTGCAACTCATGAGATATTAATATTTAACCAACGAATTAAATAGCTATATAATTATGATCCCATTATCATATAATTAAAAAAAACATATATGTGAGCATGATCACATCTATAATTAAAACATATCTTAATTAACCATTTATTTTTTAATGAAAATATGACCAATAAATGCTCATAATCTATCTTGATAAAGATGTTCTATGATATCATTAGACAATATCCCAGGTAAAAAATATAAAATTTTACAGGGTGTCAAAATTTATAAAATCACATTATTATATCATCAGAAAATTACATTGAAAAATATAATTATATAACTTTAAGATTTTGATATCTTTCATTTTAAAGGGAAATAATTTATAAACAATAGATTTATAAAAATTATTATAAAGTAAAGAAAAATGTATCTGGGAAAATGTTAAAATAAAGAAAATATTTTCAAATTATATTTGAAATGACCCAAATAAATCATAGGAGTAATAATAAGGATTTCTATACAAACATATGAAACACATGGACATGTATGAGAAATATTCCCAATTGATAATTACAAACATCTGTAGCTCCACAAAAAAAAATCCATTCAACAAAATTTTAAACCAAGGGGATTTGAAATGTTACGGATACAATTAACCCAAACAAATAATATAAGAGAAGAAAAAGGAAGGGATATTTTATTTTAAGAAAATATAAATTTAAATAAAATCAATTTAGTCTTAGAAAATGATAATTTCAAAGTGATATTAGAAATGAAACCCTTGCCATATATTTTTACCTTGTTGTAATTCATTAAATCAATGTATAATAAATATATATATATTATTAATATTTATATGAAGATTAATCATATTTATTTCAGGTAATGAAATTAATTTATAAATCATTTTTCACTTATATTTATTTTTTATTCACAAAATTAATATTTGCCTATTAATTGATTTGTTTCTCCATTCCTATATCGGTTTATGGTTATAGTATTTCTGCAATATCATAAGTTAATAACCTATAAAAAATTGAAAATTATTTTTTATTTGTGATTGATATATTTCTAGAAACACAAGTTCATTTCATGGAAATACGGGGATGGATCGCAAATAATTCATAGTTATGTTTTTTAGATTATTGAATTAATAAAACTAATTAATATAATTATATAATATAATTTAGAATATTATCATTATAAAATTATGAAATTATCTTAAAATAATAATTATTATAACATATTAAAATTATATACATTTTATTAGTCAATCATGATGTAAAGAATACATCACCATTAATGTAGGTGGTAAAACTGATTCAAAGAAGAATACTTTATGACAATTGAATAAGTAATAAAATCTAATTATATTTTAATAATATCACTTTTATAGAAAAATAATGTTTTAAATGACATTATAAGAAATTAAAAAATCATTTTCATTAAGTTGTGGATGAATAAGATAAAGAATAATTATTAATGAAAGGATAAAACTGATGTTATTCACTAGAATATATTATTAGATAACCTCATAAAAATTATTAATTTGGGATTCCTTGTGACCATAGTTTAATAACCATTGGATTGACTTGTTTTTTTTCAATGTTTCAAATTAAATTTGTAGAAAAATAAGGAAAAGGTGATTGTTTATGTGGGTAGAGGAGGGGTCCTTTATAGGGTTTCTTGTGTTTAATTTTAAAAAGTATACATTCTTTATCTATTAAAGAATGATTTTTTTGGGTAAGTGGATAAAAAAGTGAAAACATATTGATAAAAGGTTAATGTATGGTCTATAATTTCATCACAAACTAATTTAGATGTAATTTTATATGATATTTTATTACTTTACCCCTTAATTTAAATATTTTACATTATTTTACCATTTTCATCAAAAATAACATTTACTCGCATATATTATTTTTATACAAAAAATTGAAATTTAACTTGAAATTTATTTTTGAAAAACATATAAAAAATTTCGAATCCACATAATCTAATTCAATTTCTAAATATGATAAAATTATCATTTAAATTAACATATCAAATCTATAAGGAAATTTGTTTTCATAGAAAAATTCATTTTTAAACTATAAGTGTTCTTAATATTATGTCATATCAATTAATCATTAAATTATTTCAATATATTATTTTATTCATTTAAATAATTCACTTTATCAAAATCTTCTTAAAAAGTTTATCATTATAGTTTATTATGTTATATTTACTCAAAAAATATAAAAACCACTCTTTGAAAAATATATGTTTTAATAATAAATTTTGTTTACCATATCCTTTTATTCATATTCTAACCATTAAATTTTATCAATTTTTGGTATTAAGATATTTCATAATATTTTATAAATACATGAAGTAATTATTTAATAATATTAATATGTAATATTGTATACATATTTTTTTAATAAATAATTTTAATTAATTGTTATCATTTTATAAAATTGAAGGATTTTTTATTATATATGAAATAAATTCTTTTTAATTTATTACCAAAAATAAGAAAATATTATTTTAACTGTAATGCCCCGAACCCAATTACCTAGAGTTGGTGCATTATTACATAACATTGGCATTATCACAAGAAAGATCAAATCTCGAAAGACCGATTAGTTTAGTAGCCTTGGAAACACTAGATACATTCATAATGTTTTACATTACATCATACAAATGAAAAATAAAAAAACATAGTGTCCATAGTCTATAATCTTATCCCCTCATACAATCCCTGCGGGTCATTCATAATTTACTTCTTCACATCATGGGAAAAATAAAACATTGAAAAGGGGTGAGCTCAAATGCCTAGTAAGGATAACAATATAGCAGAAACTTTCATAAATAAGAATAAACATTTAAGGAAATGTATAACTAAATCAAACGCCTTTTAAACTTGAACTTCAACATAGTATGGAAAAAATAAAATGAAATAATGCCATTTACTTATTCACATGGATATTCTACTAATCGAATAATCACATGCAATATCAATAACCACTTTCATAATGATGGAATGCATAATGCCAGACTATCATAACCACATAGCCAAGGCATCTTTACAAGACTACAAATAAGATTTTTCCAAGGCCTTGTTCCAAGACACTAGTTTGTCTCATGATACCTACCGATGCATCGAGGAGCTATAGCGGGCTCCACCTGTCACATATTAAGTCCAATGCATTCCCATATGAAAAGGTTTAAACATAACATAAATATTCGTATTAAAACTAGCATAAGAAATGTAAATACTTCATAAATAAACCATGAATGATATAAAAATAACACATACACAGTCAAACATATCACAAAACCTTCAATAAAATATAGAAGTTTTGTATCATAATAAATCAACTTCAAATAAGCGTAAAATCCATCAAAGGATGTTAACATAGATGAAATCAAAGATCTTTTTAGAGAAATATCTATTTCTATTTTGAAATCATTTAAGAGTCATATATTTATAAAATAAAATATATTCTGTGAAAATATTCTTATAATCTTGTAAGGTAAGCTTCGACGATTTTATAACGGCGGAAAATAGCCGCACCCGCCGTATAAGTTAAAAAAAACATTCTTACCTTAATTCCGTCGAAAAGGTTAAAAAACACCTTGTTTGGAAAACGACGGAAAGATTCCTTTATAAACCTCTTATAAAAATTCAATCAAGGGTATAAATTACTTTAACCCATATTCTTGAAAATTGTAAAAATGTTTTGAAATACATTTTTAAGAAACATGGATGTGGATGATAAAGAGATCCCAGTATATTATTACGTATAAACAACCTCGGATAATGAAGAGATTGCGAAATAAACACTTACCTTGTACATTTACTTGATTGAGGGTAGGTTAACCTCATGTATAATGGTGAAATAATTGTTATAAAATTATACAAGAATCATATATATTAATATGATATCATATATGATCTTTTAACATTGCTTTGTTAATAATATTTTAGAATTATCATCGTTTCGGGTGTTAACATACTCATTTTCTTTTATATGTTTTGTTATGTAAGCCATGTTTGTTATGGATAGGTTGTATCTTAATCATATCCAGAATGATATCAAGTCCTTTTATACTATTATTAATCATTAAATGAGAATTAGAATTGAATGTATACGATGGATAATGAATCTCATCGCGTTCGTGGAGACGGTAGTCCGTACGTACGCACGAGTGACAATATCATACTTTTGATATTAAAATAATATATAATTGGATGCTATATCATATATACAGAATCATTATCATGTTATATTTATTATTTACATGAATTACACATCATTATTATACCTATCCAAATAATAATTTATTGAATACCAATTACACCACGACGTGGAGACGGTAAACCGTACGTACACACGTATGGTGACATGTTATTCAAAGGATGGATAGAATACTGAATATGGTTGTACCATATTTATAATAACATCATAGTATATATAAGATACTGGAGTTATTATTTTATAATGGGAAAGAAAGAAGAAGTGGAAGAAGAAAGGAACTTGAAAAAGGGTGGTGAAATCATTAACTCTTCTTCGGGTTCTTCCTTTTGATTTGATCAAAAGGGATCCATAGGTTGGATTTATGACTAAAAGAAGGACACTATGATGAAATGAGGGAAGTTGAGAGAGTATTTGGGTAGAGTTTGGCTGAGACAAATGGCTTTTATGGGGTGAATTAATGAGAAGGGGGAGTGCACTTTTATAAGAGGGGTTAGGGGAACCTTTGGAAAAGCTAGAAATATTATTTTATAATAAATTCATATTCGGTTTCTAATTGCTCCAAAGTGGATTATTTAAAGTTTAAGGTGGATATGGGTCGAAAACCACTCAACCAATATAATTTAGACTGGTTTGGGTCATTATATTAACCTTATCTTTTAGTTTTAACTCTTAGTTAATTAGTTTGACACTTACCATGTCACTTTGTATTTTTATATTATATAGTTAATAAACATACTATATACCTCCAAGAGACCCCCAAGTGGTCCATTAATGATACACCTATAATGATATAAGTCTCTTAGCAGAACCTTAGATTTCTAGGAATTTAATATCAATTAATAATATAATATTTGTTTTAAAAACTCTTTTATGACAATTTTGACACTATTTGGAAAATTGATTTTTGTGAAAATCATAACAGAATGATTACTTCGAACAAAGTTAATTAAATCATTACTAACATGTCATATTAACCTAGAAAATTAGTTTAATTCATAAAAAGTCTCAAATTATATTTATTTGGGTATTTATAATATCAATTATTTTAATTTTTCACTATTATGGTAATTATGGTATCACCATTGTGTCATAAATAAATTAAATTACTTATTGTCTGAAAATTATAAATAAAATATCACTATGTAGGAAATCTTTTTAACTTTCTAATTACCATTTATAATCGAATTTATCTTATGTGTAACCCTATATTAAAAATGTTTTAGTAAATAAACATTGATTTTAACTCTTTTAATTCTTCTTTGAATTAAATAATAATAAATGTCCTAATCTAATCCAAGTGGACCTAAATGAAAATATTTTATTCCTAAGGTTGTTTTTAGTCGAATTAATCTTATCCAATAGAATTAGGACATGTTTTAGGGTAATATTAGTATCATTTTTACCTTTAATTACACTATTTACTTTTAACCGTGGTAAATAAAAGTAAAAAGTTACTATTCACCAAAAATTATTTTCATCTCATTGAACCACATTTTACTCCTTGATATTAACCGTGTCTCTCAGATTTTCAAAATTCCACTCACAGAAGCGGTAAAATTAAGTTTTATGAAAAATTCAGTTTTTCAACTACCACTTAGTGGTTTCACTATTCATCAAAAAATGAAGTTTTTCAGAAAAATACCAAAAAATCACCCTAGGATAATTTCGATGTTCCTAATCCAAAAATGAAGTCCATTTTGAAAAATAAAATTTATAAATTTCAAAAAGTGGGTATTACTATTCATAACGGCTAGTTTGATTGGCTGTGGTGTGTTAGAACTCGATGTTGCATACAACACACACTATTGCATTATTCAAAGAGAAGTGTACCGTAGAAGCTTGGGGTGTTACATTCTCCCCTCCTTAAAATAATTTCGTCCTCAAAATTTCTAGAATACTACCGCATGAAAAGACTCGGGTGGTTCTTCATCATAAGTTCCTCAGGATCCCATGTTGCCTCTTACATCTTATGGTTTCTCCACAAGACTTTTACCAGACAAGTCGTCCAGTTTCTCAATACTTGTTATCTCGTATCAAGAATCTTGACGAGATCTTTGCAATAAGACTGATCGGGTTCCAGTTCTAATTCCTAAAAGGTTAGTACATGCGTTGGGTCAGGCATGTATTTCCTCAATAGAGATATGTGGAACACATCATGAACTTTGGAGAGACTTGGCGGCTTTGCCAATCGGTAAGCTACAACCTCAATTCGCTCTAAAATTTCGAATGGTCCGATGTACCTGGGACTCAATTTACCTTTCTTACCAAAACGTATGACTCCCTTCCATAGAGATACCTTCAGGAAAACATGATCACTGACTAGAAATTCTAAATCCTTCCTTCGATTATCAACATAGCTCTTCTGCCTACTTTGAGCGGCTTTGATATGGTTTTGAATTACCTTCACCTTTTCCATAATTTCCTCCACCAGTTCTGGGCCTACAAGTTTTCTTTTACCAACGTCATCCCAACAGGTTGGTGTGCGACATCTCTTTCCGTATAACGCTTCATATGGTGCCATATGAATACTTGAATGGAAGCTATTGTTATAGGAAAATTATACAAGAGGTAAATATTGATCC
The DNA here is from genome assembly GCA_963277665.1 of Viscum album. Classification (NCBI taxonomy): domain Eukaryota; kingdom Viridiplantae; phylum Streptophyta; class Magnoliopsida; order Santalales; family Viscaceae; genus Viscum; species Viscum album. The sequence goes on from OY728162.1 coordinate 713,353,066, forward strand.
CACATACCCTGAAAGTCAAGTGAGTAGGATCTCAACATGTCTTCTAAGGTTTGAATAGTTCATTCTGATTATCCATCTGTTTGAGGGTGTTAGGCAGTGCTCAAATGAAGTTCAGTATCCAAGGCTTTCTGAAGACTTTTCCAGAATCCTGAAGTAAAATGGGGATCACGATCAGAAACAATCGATAGGGGTACTCCGTGAAGTATCGTCACTTCATTAATATATATTATTGATAGACGTTCCAGTGGTATATCTTCTCTTATATCAAGAAAATGTGCTGACTTGGTAAGATGATCAACAATAACCCATATTTCATCATTCTTTCTAGGAGTCTTTGGTAGCCCCATGACAAAGTCCATCGTAATATTGTCCCATTTCCACTCTGGTATGGGAAGAGGTTGCATGACTCCTCCAGGCTGTTTCGTCTCAGCTTTCACTTGTTTACAAACCATACATCATGACAAAAAATCAGAAATCTCCCTCTTCATGTTTTCCCACAAAAAATGTTCCTTCAAGTTTCTATACATTTTGGTGCTCCCAGGGTGTATAGAGAAATTTGAACTATGAGAATCATCCAGCAATTCCCTTTTTAGATCAGGTATATCGGGAACACAAAGTTTCTTCCCAAATTTCAAAATTCCATCTTCATAAACAAAGTCTCTCAATCTCCCATCATTCACAGCTTTAATCTTCTTTTGAAATTCTTCATCATCGGTCTGAGAAATCTTAATCCTTTATAGTAAATATGGTTTGGCAACCATTTGAAAAAACATTGATGTTTCACCTTCCCTGGTTATTCCCATGTCCATCTTCACTAAATCCATGAAAATTAGATCCCTTTCAATTATCATATTATTCAAAACTTCATGATATTTTCTGCTCAAAGCATCTTCCACCTTGTTTGCTTTCCCTGGTGGTAGTGTATCGTACAATCACAATCCTTGAGTAATTAAAGCCATCTTCTTTGCCTCATGTTGAGTTCTTTTTGTGAGAAAATATACTTCAAACTCTTGTGATCAGTATAAATCTCACATTTTTCACCATAGAGGTAGTGCCTCCATATCTTCAAAGCAAAGATCACTGCTGCCAACTCGAGATCATGAGTATGATAGTTTTGTTCATGAACTTTCAACTGTCTTGATACATAGGGAATAACCCTATCATTCTGCATAAGAACACAACCAAGTCCTTTCTTCGACGCATCACTATAAATAATGAACCCATCATTACCCGATGGTAGGGTCAATATAGGAGCATTGACTAACCTTCTCTTCAGTTCTTCAAAAAATTCTTCACACTCTTTTGTCCAAACAAATTTAACCCCTTTATGTGTGAGCTTCATTAATGGGTTATCCAACAGGGAATAATTCTGGACGAAACGTCGATAATAACCTGCCAAACTAATAAAACTGTGTACCTTATTTATACTCGTAGGTGCTGGAAATTCTTGGATTGCCTTGGTCTTAGAAGGATCAATAGAGATTCCATCTTTAAAGACAATATTGCCAAGAAAAGAAATCTCCTGAAGCCAGAATTCACACTTGCTAAACTTCCCATATAATTCATGTCTTCTTAGAGTCTTCAGGATAATGCGTAAGTGTTTTTCATGATCTTTGTAGATTTTGGATTATACTAAGATATCATCAATAAATACCCCCACAAATTCATCGATATATTACTTGAAAACTCTATTCATCAGATCCATGAATACAAAGGGTGCATTAGTCAATCCCAAAGGCATTACTGTAAACTCGTAATGCCCATACCTTGTTCGAAATACTGTCTTCGGAATGTATTCCTTATTCACACACAACTGATGGTATCCAGATCGAAGGTCAATCTTTGAAAAGTTTTGTGCTCAATGCAGTTGGTCAAATAAATCATCAATGTGAGGTAGGGGATACTTGTTCTTTATTGTTATTGCATTGATCTCCCTGTAGTTGATACATAACCTCATAGATCCATCTTTCTTTTTAACAAAAAGAAAAAGGGCTCCCCATAAAGAAACACTAGGGTGAATAAATCCCTTATTACTCAATTACTCTAGTTTTTTCTTTAGTTCAACTAATTCTATAGTGGCCATTCTATAAGGGGTCTTCGATATAGGCCTTGATCCAGGAATTAAATTAATGGAAAACTCAACTTCTCGTTCTGGAGGATGTCCAGGTAAATCTTCCGGAAACACATCTACATATTCTTTCACAATATGTACATCCTCAATTTGAAAATTCCTTTCCTCACCCACTATAATTTCATCCTCTTCCTCCCCAATAATTGAATTTAGTTGAGCTACTGGTGTTGGATCTAGATAAGAATTAGATGGTGACGATTCTGCTCTAAAGATAAGTTGTTCCTTATCATCATCATTAAAAATCATAACTTCCTTCTTCTTAAATAAATCTTCTCATCATGGTCCGAAATCCAATCCATACTGAGGATTATATCAAACTCAATCATAGGTATGACGATGAGATCAACAGATAAAGAACATTTATGTGCTCTAATGGGGACTGATTCACAAAAATTTGTTGCAATGATACATCCCTTAAGAGTTTTAACTGATAACTCCCTTATTAAATAAAATTGTAAATATCAAATTTTATTAGAAAACTAGGAAGATATGAAATAATGCGATGATCCAGAATCAAATAATGAATTTGCGAAACTTGAGGAAACCATTACATTACCTGCCACAATGTCTTTTGGAGCTTCTACCTCAGTAGTAGTGATAGCATAAGCTTGGCCTTGATCCCTTGGCCTTTTCTGAGGTAAGTTCCCCTGAAACTTAGAATATTAATTTGTATAATTTCCCATCTCCCTGAAATCGTAGCACTGGACATCGGTAGCTTCCTTCTTCCCTTTGCAATCATGAGCTTGGTGGCCTTTTTCACCACACTTGTAACAGACACCCATTCCCTTCAAGCAAGTACCGTGGTGTTTCTTCCCACATTTACCACAGTATGGATATTCAACCATTATCTTCTTCCCCTTATTTCCATTCCCAGATTGATCAGCAGATCTCTTGTTCTCTTGCTTTGCTTTAAAGTCATAAGACTTTGAGAATTCTTTCTCTGTCTTGATAGGACATGAGATAATGCCTTCATACGACGAGAAGGATTATGAGACTAATGCTCGATGGAGAAATGGTTTTAACCCATCAAAGAAATGATCAATCTTACTTCTTGGGATATGTATATAATCTACAGTATACCTTGCTAACCTTGTAATGTTTGCCTCATACTTTGCGACATTCTCATCCTCCTTTTGTCTCAGACTCAGAAATTGTCTTTACATATCTGCTTGATGGTCACGAGGAAAGTATTTTTGTAAAAATAGATCTTTGAACTCCATCCATTCCATATTTGATACTTCATCATCTTCCTTTGTGTTTTGAATCAATGACCACCATTGATCATCATCTCCAGTGAGGTGATAAACTGACATGATAACTTTTTCCCTTTCACTACTCCCCAAAGCTTGAAATATTTTCTATTGGGAATTTATCCATTGCTCATCTACTAAGGGATTTTTACTCCCATTTAACATTGGTGGTTGTTGCCTCATAAAGCGATCTAACATTGATCCTCCACGCTGCGGATCGGGGTGCTCCATATGGGTAATGTTACTATTCATAACCTGAGTGAGTTGTCCCTGTATGGTGATTAGGTGATCGGAACCAGTTGCATCACCAGCTCCACTATAATTATCTTGAGCAGGAGGGTAATCCCTACATGGAGTGTGTGCATTGATACTGTTTCCATTTCTTCCACTAGGCACCATTTCTAAACAACGGCATAAACTAGATCAGTTTATGAATCAAACTACATAATTCTATACTTATAAAACACTTAACATAAATTGAACTATTTATGGATATAATCCATAATCATAAAAATGTTTTCTTTGAGGAATTATATACTCATAAACCCTTCATAATTATTTGTAAAGAAAATGAGAGTTATCCTAAGCATATCCTCCGGGAGTGTCGTAACCAAGAGTGTAGCAAGGCCCGTTGTCGTGCACCAGTTTCCGTTCGAGCCTAGCTCAAAGCGGTGTTTTCGGGTTTTACCCATAGGTACATCTGTGCCAGAGCCACATCTACCTGCTCATATCCAGATGGGGATGTATTGCTCGGAAAACTCACAAAATCTCTACAATACCAAAATTCTAGTAATTTCTTCTATACTAATCCTCATAGTCCATCTTAAATATATGTGCTCTAATTAGAGTTTATCTAAATATAGCTTCTAAGGTTTGTACTAAATTTCTTCTAATACCAACTGTAACTCCCTAACCCCAGTTACCTAGAGTCAGTGCATTATTACATAACATTGGCATGATCACAAGAAAGATCAAATCTCGAAAGACCGATTAGTTTAGTATCCTTGGAAACACTCGATACATTTATAAACTTTTTCATTACATCATAAAAATGAAAAATACAACAACATAGTCTCTATAGTCTACACTCTTATCCCCTCATAATATCTTGGCAGGTCATTCATAATTTACTTCTTCACATCCTGGGAAAAATAAAACATAGAAAAGGGGTGAGCTCAAATGCCCAGTAAGGATTAAAATATAGCAGAAATTTTCATAAATAAGAATAAACATTTAAGGCAATGTATAACTAAAACAAAATCCGTTTAAACTTGAACTTCAACATAGTATGGAAAAAATAAAATGAAATAATTCCATTTACTTATTCACATGGATATTCTACTAATCGAATAATCACATGCAATATCAATAACCACTTTCATAATGATGGAATGCATAATGCCAGACTATCATAACCACATAGCCAAGGCCTCTTGCCAAGACTACAAATAAGATTTTTTCAAGGCCTTGTGCCAAGAAACTAGTTTGTCTCATGAGACCTACCGATGCATCGAAGAGCTATAACGGGCTCCACCCGTCACATATTAAGTCCAATGCATTCCCATATGAAAAGGTTTAAACATAACATAAATATTCGTATTAAAACTAGAATAAAAAATGTAAATACTTCATCCATAAACCATGAATGGTATAAAAATAACACATCCATATTAAAACATATCACAAAACCTTCAATACAATATAGAAGTTTTGTATCATAACAAATCAACTTCAAATAAGCGTAAAATCCATCAAAGGATGTTGACATAGATGAAATCAAAAATCTTTTTAGAGAAATACCACTTTCTATTTTGAAATCATTTAAGAGTCATATATTTATAAAATAAAAAATTTTCTTAGAAAATATTATTATAAGCTTTTAAGGGAAGCTTCGACGATTTTATAACAGCGGAAAATAGCCGCACCCGCCGTATAAGTTAAAAAAACATTCTTACCGTAATTCTGTCGAAAAGGTTAAAAAACACCTTGTTTGGAAAACGACGGAAAGATTACTTTATAAACCTCTTATAAAATTTCAATCAAGGGTATAAATGAATTTAACCCATATTCTTGTAAATAGTAAAAATGTTTTGAAATACATTTTTAAGAAACATGGATGTGGATGATAAAGAGATCCCAGTAGATTATTACGTATAAACAACCTCGGATAATGAAGAGATTGCGAAATAAACCCTTACCTTGTACTTTTCCTTGGTTGAGGTTAGGTTAACCTCCTATATAATGGTGAAATAATTGTTATTAAATTATACAATAATCATATATATTAATATGATATCATATATTATCTTTTAACATTTCTTTGTTAATAATATTTTAGAATTATCGTCGTTTCGGGTGTTAACTTACTCATTTGATTTAATATGTTTTGTTATGTAAGCCATGTTTATTATGGATTGGTTGTATCTTAATAATATCCAGAAATATATCAAGTCCTTAGATACTATTATTAATCATCAAATGAGAATTAGACTTGAATGGATACAATGGAGAATGAATCTCATCACGTTCGTGGAGACGGTAGTCCGTACGTACGCACGAGCGACAATATCAATATATTGATATTAAAATAATATATAATTGGATGGTATATCATATATAAAGAATCATTATCATGTTATATTTATTATTTACAAGAATTACACATCATTATTATACCCATCCAAATAACAATTTAATGAATAACAATTACACCATGACGTGTAGACGGTAAGCCGTACGTACGCACTTATGGTGACATGTTATTCAAAGGATGGATAGAATAATGAATATGGTTGTAACATATTTATAATAACATCAAAGTATATATAAGATACTGGAGTTATTATTTTATAATGGGAAAGAAAGAAGAAGTTGAAGAAGAAAGGAACTTGAAAAAGGGTGGTGAAATCATTACCTCTTGTTCGGGTTCTTCCTTTTTATTTGATCAAAAGGGATCCTTAGGTTGGCTTTATAACTAAAGGAAGGCATCTAGGATGGAGTGAGGGAAGTTGAGAGAGTATTTGGGTGGAGTTTGGTCGAGACAAATGGCTTTTATGGTGTGAATTAATGAGAATGGGGAGTGCACTATTATAAGAGGGGTGAGGGGTACCTTTGGAAAAGCTAGAAATATTATTTTATAATAAATTCATATTCGGATTCTAATGGATAAAAAGTGGATTATTTAAAGGTTAAGGTGGGGATGGGTCGAAAACCACTCAAAAAATAGAATTTAGATAGGTTTGGGTCATTATATTAAACTTATCATTTAATTTTAATCATTAGTTAATTAGTTTTCCACTTACCATGTCACTTTGTATTTTTATATTATATAGTTAATAAAATTACTATATACCTCAAAGAGACCCTCAAATAGTCCATTAATGATACACCTATTATTATATAAGTATCTTGGAAGAACCTTAGATTTTAAGGAATTGAATATCAATTAATAATATAATATTTGTTTTAAAAACTCTTTTATGTCAAATTTGACACTATTTGGAAAATTGATTTTCGTGAAAATCATAACAGAATGATTACTTCGACCAAAGTTAATTAAATCATTCCTAACATGTCATATTAACCTATAAAATTAGTTTAATTCATAAAAAGTCTCAAATTATATTTATTTGGGTATTTATAATATCAATTATTTTAATTTTTCACTATTATGGTAATTACTGCATCATCATTATGTCATAAATAAATTAAATTAATTATTGTCTAAAAATTATAAATAAAATATCAATATGTAGGAAATATTTTTATATTTCTAATGAATATTTATAATCGAATTTATCTTATGTGTAACCCTATATTAAAAATGTTTTAGTAAATAAACATTGATTTTAACTCTTTTAACTCTTCTTTGAATTAAATAGTAATAAATGTCCTAATCTAATCCAAGTGGACCTAAATGATAATATTTTATTCCTAAGGTTTTTTTGGGTCAAATTAAGCTTATCCAATAGAATTAAGACATGTGTTATGGTTATATTAATATCATTTTTACCCTTAATTACCCTATTTACTTTTAACCGTGGTAAATAAAAGTAAAAAGTTACTATTCACCAAAAATTATTTTCATCTCATTGAACCAAATTTTACTCCTTGATATTAACCGTGTCTCTCGGAATTTCAAAATTCCACCCACAGAAGTGGTAAATTTATGTTTTATAAAAAATTCAGTTTTTTAACTACCACTTAGTGGTTTCAATATTAATCAAAAAATGAAGTTTTTTAGAAAAATACCAAAAATTCACCCTAGGCTAATTTCAATATTCCGAATCCAAAAATGAAGTCCATTTTGAAAAATAAAATTTATAAATTTCAAAAAGTGGGTATTACTATTCATAACTGCTTTTTTGATTGGTTGTGGTGTGTAAGAACTCGATGTTGCGTACAACACACGCTATTGCATTATTCAAAGAGAAGCGTACCGTAGAAGCTTGGGGTGTTATATTAACTATTGGATATTTGGATATCTAATGACAATATATCAAATGAAAATTCCTCTAATAACCATATTTCCAACAACTATATAACCAAAGACCGTATATATAATGATCATATTACATTCATATATATATAATTCCAATCATCTCTCAAAAAATCATAATAAAATAAAATTTCTTTTTAAACATATTTATTTATTTTATTTAAAAAATATCTACAGTTATCTTAGGTTGCATGATATTATTTGAATATTGTAATGATGAAAAATTCAACCTTGAATATTATTTATTTATTTTTTCTCTCATTGATTTTATAATTTTACTAATTATTCTTCATTTAGTTATCAAACAAGGTATTTCATTTTCTATTGTAATATATTTCCATAATGAGATAAATCACTAAAAATTTTATTCCAAAGTCACATACATCATAAGTTATCAAACAAAAATGACTAATTTAAATTGAAATTAATATTAGCATAGAATTATGTTAAATTCTACCACCATTGAAATATTTATTCCCTCAATATTCCATTTCTCTAAAAAAAATAAATTTGTGATATTCTATCATATAGCATCTTTGGTTTTTACGATTCTCCATAAGTTTATGATTCCTCCATATAATTGAAACCATATTATTTTTCTTGTTTTTTTGTATTTTATATCATTAATCAAAGATCTATACATGTTGTTACTCATAATAGATATTTTTATAGATATAAAACCTATAAGATTATTAGGTAGTTTTTCAAGAATATAGTTTCTATAATGTGATACATGGAAAACATCATTCCTCTAAGAGATGTTCAATGGAAGTAAAATATTATAAGCTGTCAGCACCATAAAATCAAGTATCTCAAAATTGACAATGCTTATAAAGAACAAATATCCCTTATTCGTGAATATCATAACAAAATTCTATGGTGATATTTAATGGAAAAACACATAGATGTCTTTATGCTCTGAATATCATTGACGATTATCAATAATATTCTTCTATCGACTAGGTAAATATTTAAATTCATGCTCAATATTTGAATCTTTTATAATATTTCATAAGCAAGATCTAGTACTAGAAACTTACATAATATTACATAACACTAACATGATGTATTTATACACTTCTTACCATATAGAACCTCATATGATTTTATTTAATGATAATATGGAAACTATTGTTATATAATAACTTTACCATGAGATGGTGTTGATTCTATCCCACTTTGAAATCTATTGAAAATGATATCATCATAAAATCTATATTTTATACAGTTCTATCATATTGACCTTAATTATAAGGATAATATGTTGTAAAAATAATCAACTCCATATTTAGTTTTTTCTGAATACTTCTCCACAACTTTCATGCATATCATAGATCTCTCTATAATATAATTGAAAATGGAACTCCATGAAGAATAATTAATTTCATTATGTATATATTGGTGAGTTGGTTTTATGAGAAATATTCTCAAATAATATTAAAATAATCCATCTTTATAAAGAGATATACTATATAGAAAATATAATTATTGTCTTTTAATGAATTTTGATGTCTTATAATTAAATCCATGGAGATTCACTCCAATTTTCCAAACTGTATGTCAAATTGTTGCATCATCATCTTAATCATAAAATATTTTGAATGAATGTCAATGAAAATAATGAATAGAGATTTATATATCATGTTGGAGGAATTATTTTGTGATTCTAACTCCCATTCTATTATGTTTCCTTCACATCACCTCCCATGGAACATCCAACCCTCTCCGTCGAGTTTTATATACATCCTCATCACACCCCAACTCAAAATTTCTCCATTAATATATATATTTATTGGTATTTATTTTTTTAATAAATTTTTAATTAATTTTTTAATTTTTTGAAGAAAATGTTATAGTTAATCTTTCTACAAGGTCACTTCAAGACCATTAATAATAGTATGGATCCCATGTGAATGCTTCTTAAATTAAAAAAATCCAAAAACATATGGTTGAAACATGATTTATCGAACTGTTCATCCTACCCATCATAGGGGATATAGGTTCTATAATATTAGGTAAATTTTTAGTGAGTGGTTCATAAAACCATATGGCAAAACAATTCATGGCCCAATTATTTTAAAATTCCTTACATTTACACAAATTTCTTCTCTTAATTTTAGCCTAACTCACACCTCACCCATCCATTTACCCCTCACACATAATTAACTATCCCATGGAGATCCACAATATAATTATACATTCAATTCCTCTATATATCATCATTATATTTTAACTTTTATTCAATAATTTCATTAATATATTCACTATATGTCCCCCAACCTCTCCATTATTCTTTATCCTCTTCATTCATTCTTACTTCGTTTTCTTCCCCCATGTTTTTTTTGAATTTATCCAAATCCAAGGTGTATTGATTTTGAATGATGTTTTTTTATCCTTGGGTTTTTGATTAATCCATTAATTCTTTTTAGGTAATATTCAAGGATTTACGTTGATTTCACTAGATTTGAGTTAGGTTTTAAAATGTTAAGGGTCCTAAATTCAGGAACCAATAATTTATTTTCTTTTAAAAAATTCATTTCATTCCAAAGGATAATATTATGTGTTTATGTGAGTCTTTTCAATAAGGGGAAATTTTAAATTGGTTTTCATTGAATTAAAATGTATTTTCCACTTAAATTGTGTATATTTATCCCTATTAACATCCTTTTAACTCTAGTAATTTGAAAAATTCCTAAATTTAATTTAGAGATGAGTTTAAATATTTGAATTGATTTATGGGTTTTAAAAGAGGATTTCGAATTAAAACATTGAACATTAATATTTTTTCATTTTAACTATAATTTTTACAGTTTATCGTATTTTAAATGTTTCAAAATATTTTTTACCATTTAAAATGTTGTTTTGGTTGTTTAATTCCAATTAGTGATAACAAGAATCATTCAAAATTTTATAAAAGTATTTTTTAATGAAATTTTTTGAATGGGGAATTCCATTTTCTTGTCAATCATTTAATGAATTAAATGTTATTTTCTATAGGACATGCCTTCTATTTTGTTAATTTTATTAATAACAGGTTTTTTCTCTGATGGATTCCCAAAGATGATTCATTGTCTAAAGTTCAATGTTTATTTAATTATTAAACATAAATAAATTTTTTTTTACCCTACGTGTTAGCTAACCATAAATTTTTATATAAGAAGGGAATCCTAGGTTCAGGTGTAAGAGAACTGAGTTTTTATAGAATTGATTTCTACTCGATATTCATAGTGAAATAAATGTGTTCATCATATAGCCTAGAGATTTTATTATCCTTCCACTTAATTAATGTATCTCTAATTACTGACATTAGTTTTAGGTTTCCCCAAGGAATTTTCTATTTGGGTGTTTCTTCCATGATGATCACATTATATTATTATTTTTTTTATATTCTATATCAACCAATTTCACTTTATCATATCAATTATTTTTAGGGTTTTAATTTTTTCTTATTTTGTATTATAATTTATTAAAATGTGTTTCCAAGATTATATAGAAAATTATATCATTAAAAGAAGATTGATAGTATTTCTCAATTCGGTGTTTTTAATAAAAGGGGGAATCATCAAAGAAATTCATTCAAAATAATTGTTTTCATTGAGAAATTGTAGTTTATAAAATTATAATGGAAATGATATAATCATTAAAAAAAATATATTTTAAATTAATTTAATAAGTTATTCAAAATATAATATAATAGACATTTTAAATAGAAACATTGTATCGAGTGTGGTTTACTTTACTTTCTAACATGTTCTTCGTTCTCCTTCCTATTAACATATCAGGTTCTGGTTTAGCTTCTATTTTCTCTTAGATAATGTTTGGCTGAATGTTGGATAGTGATATTCGAAGTCATGTGTTTGAATATTGGTCATTTTTTTATTTATTTAACATTTTATCATTATCAATGTAAGTAATTTTCCTAATTTTAGTTGTGGTGATTGGTGGATGCACTATGTATATTAATGTTATAGTGGATTGAGAGGGTTTTTCATTAGTGTTCCTTAAAGGGATATGTATAGGTTTTAATTAGTTATATTTTTGTTATATATAATTTCTTTAACATAATTATATTGATTATCCTATTTATCATATATGCATATATGTTTTTGAATGAATTTCCAACTTATGAATGTGCATGTCATGTTTTTTGGTGATGTTCCAATACTTATTTAATTATTTATCTTTGGGAAAACCATTCCCAAATGGTGTTTTCTTATTAACATGTACTAGTCTGTAGGGATTTGAATCTCACATAAGCTTTATCATGGGCCATCTCAAGTTCTCAGTTCAAGAGTGGCCCAAATCTATTTTGTGACATATTCTAGCAAAGCCTAGTTTCTATAGAGAGATTATGTTTTAGAATGAACTTTTATATTTGGAGATTAATAATATATTAGAGATAGAATGGTTAGTCTACAAGAGGTATGTTTGGGAATATCCTAGAAACATATTTCAAATTCAATGTATCATGTTTCCATATAAATGTCGTCTTTGAGTCTTGGGTTTTTTTATTTTTATATTTTAATTATAATATATCAGTTGCATAACATTTTTTGTATTTTGAGGGATGAAAATAGAAGTGAACTAGTGGTCACTAGGGAGTATTTAGGAAATAGAAAGCTATGTGGATCCTGAGTACATGGATCATGATGAATCTGAGAGAAAGTTATAAAATTAGGACATGATCCAACAATCTATGTGTTTGAGGCACTTATTAGAGCCTAGACATAAATAGTACATATTCTACTGAATTTTAGAAAGAATTAATTTTCATTTATTCCAAAATAACTACTTGGTTTTTTGTTTTATAGAATTAAAAAAATATTATACATTACAAGTCGATAATTCTATTCAATATTAATTTTTTAAATAAAAATTTATTTAAAATAAAATGCTATTTATTTTCATGATAAATCATAAAAATTTTCTTCATAAAATCATCCAGTTTCACACAATCTCTATAACCCTTTCAAAAATAATTGAAAACATGCGAGGAGTACAAAATATTAGTTGGGAATATAAAAATAAATAAATAAATCAATGTCCATAAAGACTTAAATAATTTTCCTTTTTTAATGTAAACTTTTTATTACCCAGAAAATCATATTTTCTGCCCAAATAATTTCATAAAACATTTCATAAGAGAACATGACAAAAGAATAAAGACCCATACTATTTTACTTAAACCATTTTACAAGGTTATAACTTCAAAAAATAAAACATAAGTACTTATCTTATCTTATAATATTATATGTTTACTATACAATCCATAATAAGAAAGAAAAAATAAAAATGGTAACTTGTGGAATAATTTTCATATAAATCAAACATATTTGGTAGCTATCTTGGTTATATAGGTAGTAATCATCCCAGTTACATTTGGTGTAACCATTGTACTATATTACATAATTTCTTAGGAGAAACCTAATTGTATAAATCCATATCCATACCCATTACATAAGAGTGCTATAACATTATCACCCACCCTTATTTTTTATTGGAACCACACATCCTCATAAAAAATTCCCATAAACCATAACATAATCATAACACATAAATCGTTCAAAAAAACATTCTTGATGAAAATAAACATTCCATTATGAATTCACTTTTCTTTTTAAATATTTCTTTACATAAAAATGAAAACATTTTATTTGAAAATAATCTTCTAAAATTGTATATGAAACATATAGACATTGAGGCTTTATGAAAATGATAAAAGATTATCATGTTGTATATGTTAATAAAATGAACATTCCTTTTGAAAAAAACATTCAAATGTTATATTTTTTCATAGAATTTCCCATACATTGAGACTGAATCCTCATGTACAATTTTTATCCTCATGACTAATATAAATAGTAAATTTATACTTGATTACTATCCTTTAAAAGTTTATTATAACATTAATACAAATTATTACTCTCTCACATGAAAATTACTTAATTATTTGTGTTCTTGTTCGGATGTGTTAATGATATTTCGTTTATAAGTCTAAAATGACTTCGTTCAGTTTAATATGGTCAAATAACACGTTATTACATCCTATAAAGAGTAAAATTTATGAAATTAATATAATTTTTATACAAAAAATATACTTTTAAATCATATTATTAATAAATGATATAAAAAATGATCTATGTTATAATCTTGGATATGATATATCATACGTACGCATGTGTAACTATTTATTTTTTCGATGACCATTATGAATAGAAGGTCAGAAATATTTCATATTTATATAATGAAAAAAAGATTATAAAAATTAAATTTTATCTTTAATCTTACTTATATTTATCATTCATATTATATGGTCATAAGAAACGAATTACATAACTTCGTGGGTGATAGTTCACACATACCCATAAAGGACATTAAAATTTTTAGTGCTTCAATTGGTAAGAATGTAAGTAATAAATTGAATTTTATAAATTATAAATATGTTATTAATATAATATATAAACTTTAATTCCTTATATATAACTTTCCATGGGAGATGGTTAGTGAAATTGGTATATGTCTGTTTGTGGGGTGGTAGTATGTCGTACATATAAACGTGTAATTAATTTTCTATTTGAAGTGTTTAGAGAGGGATATAGGTCATGTATCATACATAATATCATATTATTATATGGATAAAATTGTATTTATTATTTTATCATGGTTTAATGTTGTTAGAGGGATTTTTATAATGAAACAAAAGTAAATATACAATTGAAAACTGTATCTCATCTTTTGAAATACCCATATTCCTAACACCGTACAAATAAATGTGATGGTATTGTTTCAAAAAAAAATACCTCCAAGATTTTAGTATAGATTATAGTAATGGATAGAGGTAGGGTTTTTTCTAATGGAAATTGGTTTTAAGATGTGACTAAATGGGAAGATGGGGTTCCCATTTATAATTGAAGTGATTGGCAATTTTGGAATTTCACAAAAGATTAAATTATAATAAATTCATTTTCTATCCTAATAAAAAAAATAGAATTCTATTAAGAGGTTAGATAATAAAAGGATGTGATATAATTAAAAAATATATTTTAGACAAATTTTTGTCTTTTTTTAAAGTAATCAGTATGATTAACCCTTAGTTAACCTATTTAAATTTTAACGATGGTAATAAAAATGTTTAATATTAATTTTTTTTATATTTTTACTTATATGGTATAAATTTGATCATACAAGACCAATAATGAAATTTATGTCTTATTATAATCTTGTTTAACATATTTTTTTGATTTTTAAATAGTACAATGATGTATTATTTCCATGAAATATCATTATTGTAAATTTAAACACTATTTTCAACATTGAATTCTAAAAATGTAACAAAAACATGTAAAATTAAAAATTAAAACTTCTTAATAACATACCTAACATTTCAAGTTCTTCTATAAAATTATTTGACCAAATTAATAATCAAAATTAATATTTATTTTAATATTTTTAATAATGTTTTGTTTTGATATTTACTTGTATAATTAAATTATGAAAGCAGTGTTGTAAAATAATTTAATGTAGTTTTTTCATTAGTAAAAATTAAAAATATATTCCCATGATGATGGTAAATTTTTTATCTTTAAATTTTCTCTTTATGGTTGATTATATATTCTGGACCACAACATATTAAAAATATTGTACATATTAAAAACAATATTTTGACACTTTGTCACATTCTTTGATCTTAATAATATTTAAGTCAGTTTCATACACAATAGTATATTAAATAATAATATATTAACATTAGGTTTTTTGGATATAATTAAAATCTTCCAAAAAGAATTTGGAGGTATAATTATGGCATTATCATTTATTGTTAATCAATATTAATCCATTATACACTTTACCAAGGTAATAAATTTTACTAGATTCATAATTCATATTGAGAAAAAGGGGGATTGATGAAAATAATTAAAATCCAAACTATAAAAATGTAATTTTTTGATCTAATTCAAAATTTTTATTTTTCAAATTTAAATTATATTTAAAACTACAAAACGCAAGGAAAAACAGTTTTTCGTAAAAATCAAATTTTTTATTTAAAAATTATTTTAATCCTAATTCTAGTACAAATTCTATCTCAAAAAATTATTGTAATATTATAATTAATATAGAAATAATTAAATTTTAAATCTAATAAAAAAATAATTTTTCCTTCAATATAAAATAATTTTTTTAAAAAAATTGATATTCTTCACTATTTACTGAAAAATTTATATATTCAGAAAATTATCAGATATTCATTATATGATTATTTTTACATGAGGAATTCAATATTGTAATTATGTTCTATAAATTAAAATTAATTAATTTTGAAATATGAAATTTGTTTAATTAAATTAGTTCCTTCTTAATATTAGAATTTCTTAACATATTTCTAATGAATTAATCTATTTAATTCCAAAATGTAACAAATTAGTTTATAAGTACCTCAGTTTTTAAATTATCACCCACCCACCTTTGGAAATTGAAACCTCATAATTTTATTCACCTATTTAACACGAGGTGTTACTTTGCTTAATAGCATTTTCATATTCCATGTT
The DNA here is from genome assembly GCA_963277665.1 of Viscum album. Taxonomy (NCBI): domain Eukaryota; kingdom Viridiplantae; phylum Streptophyta; class Magnoliopsida; order Santalales; family Viscaceae; genus Viscum; species Viscum album. The sequence goes on from OY728162.1 coordinate 713,369,491, forward strand.
TATTCCTCATTCATATGATTTCTCTAAAAAACCTTAACAAGGTGAATTAACTTTTTCAACAATATGTTTTCATTATATTCATGAATATGAATAGGCTTATCTTATTAAGAAAGGTTCTATTTTAGCTGAAATAATTATGTGATCAAAACATGAGATGAATCCAATACATATTTCCTTCACATAAAAACATGTAATATATTGTGTATGTGAGATATGCATGGAGTCAAAGATGCTCCGTCGGAAACTGATCTATAATTTTTCAGTATTTTATATGGTCCAATAAACATTGAACAAGACATTACCATATTACGAAAATCTATAACATAATTCCCTGAGGATATTTTATGGAAACATGATCACATACATCAAATTATAGGTATTTCATTTTTTTATCTTCATAATATTTCTGTCTGCTTGGAGCTATATTAATGTGCTACTGGATCATCATAAAATTTTCATAAAGTTCATATACTAATTTTTGTCTCATTTACTTCCTTTAACATACTTCATTTCATGAATCTTGAGTTCAACAATGCGTTACATAAAACTTTCTCAAGAAAATATTTTTTTTGTAACAAAGGACCATATTTTTCAAAATTCATCTATAACATATTTTCGTTTAGGGTTTATTGAAAAAAATAGTATTTGTTTTCATAATACATATAAAATTAATAATAAACTAGAATATCATCAATAAAAACATCACATAACTTATCCAATTATTCATAAAATAAACTCCTCATAAGATCTGTAAATATAGGATGAGAGATTTTAAAACCAAAGGGAATAACTAAAAACACACAATGCCTATATCTAGTTAGGATTGTAGTTTTCAAAATTTCAACCTCATTAACCTTCTATGAATGATACCCTAACCCATGATCAATCATTGAAAAGCACTTCTCTCCATGAAAATAATCTGAAAAAACATCAATATGAGGAAAAGGATAATTGTTTAATAGTTATTTCAATAAATGTTCTATAATAAATAAAAAATTGTCATAAAACCATCTATATTTTTTTTAAAGATTAACCCAATGTTAAGTACTCGAAAAAATGAATATTTTAACTAACAACACCAAAACTTTCCTTCTTAGTTCCAAAATATATAATTTATCCACTCAATATAGGGTTTTTGAAATGGTATTTGCATCAGGAAATACATAAATATTAAAATAGTCGACTCAATTATGAATTACACTAGGTGATTCCTCAAGAAAAACGTGCATGTGTTCATTTAACACTGACACATAATTAATCTAAAAAGTTGACTTATTTTCAAAAAAAATAGTGAAAGATACATTAATTTCAATATTTTAATAGTTGTCACTTTCCAGAGGTCTAATCAATGGAAGGATTTCATTTTTTTAAACAAAATATGATCATTTATGAAAATAAACTTCTTTATGTCTATAATAAATCTTAGTATGGTAAATAAAATGTCAATCCATAACCATAATAACATAAAACACTACATGGGAAAAACAATAAGGTTTGGAAGTAGCATCCTTCCATAGATAATAACTATTCTATTTTTATAATTTATTTTTTTTCTTAATTCACTTGGGTTTTTAACTAAATATCTACCTCTATTTTTTGAGATGAATTTTCATATTTTGTGGAAAATTTATTATATTTGAAATAATTTGGAGACACCGAATCAAACAACACATTTTCATAACCAGAAAATAAAACAAAATTAACTGATTCCAGTTTCTTTGATGGAACACAATCGTCAAATGTAGTTTCAAATGATTTAACTATACCTTTCTACTTATAGTCGGACTGCTTCTGATCATTTGGGTTCTTCAAACATTGGTTTTCATAATGAACCATGTATTTATATTTATAACAATTTACTACCTGTATATCAAATATTTTCATACAACTACCAAGATACTTTCATTGTAATTACAATCCATATTCACAATATTACCACATCAAAAGAACATACTAGAAATCAAAAGATATTAATCCCTGAGTTTTCACAACAATTCACAAAAACTGAAAATATAATTTTCTTACCATCACCCTAATTTGATACATTTTTTCCTTTTTACATCATTCTCATCCTATATTTATGCTATAATTGAAGGAATACAATATCATAGATATACTTCATGTCCACCTTATCCTCACATTGAAAAAGTTTCTCATAACTTTTAGATTCTCTGGAATCCACTGCCCTTTGACATTTTTTCTTCATTCATGAGTAAACATGATTGATTTTACTATCAAAATCCTATATAGAATTTAGAAATTAACATTACAGTATAATAAACTTTTAATTGTATTCAACCACTAAATACTTCTACATCTTTAGTTCAATGAGTTTTTTTCCCTCTCTATATCAAGCAGCCATAGAAAAATAGTTCTCATGAAAATGATTCAAAATACGAAACTATTATAAGTCATCCATCTCTTACCTATGCATGATATTCTTGACAAATTGACCAACATTGGTCGGATTCACCTTCAAAATGATAAATTATAGGACTAAAATTTTGATGATCTAAACATCCCATGGCATTGAATGTAATTTCTAGGGATTTAATCAACCATTTATCTACCATCAAGACAAAGCGTACACTTAATATATGTGTGTTCTTCCAAAAACAAATATCCCCTATCATAATGTTTCTTTGTGGTTGATATGGACACTCTTTTATATGGATATAGAAAACATTTTTGGTACGTGTCTACTAATCCATTACTATAACAAACTATTCAATTCTAATTCTAACCATCTCATAATGCGGATTTTGAAGGATTATTTCCCATTATATTATCCATGTTACCTCTATGGAAAACAGTTCCAAAATATTTGAGGTTTAGGTGAATATACATGGAAATATTCAAATAATATAAACACTAAAACATGATGTAAAACCTTTTATGGATATTCAGGTAACATTATCCTAACCACCATTGTTATCTAAACCTTACTATAATAAATACTATAAAAACCTGACATTGAATATTACATATTCTAATCAATTATAAATATAATTCATTTTCATTCATTAAAAGTGATATTTTCGGTAATCATTTTTATAGAATTTGGGAAAACACCCATACATTAAAAGAGGAAACATCTATACACTATTCATTTTTTACATAGTACAATGTTCATTAAAATAAAACAAGATTTATTTTCTTTAATAATCTTCAATATTTTTCTCATGACATCATCGATGTTCTTACAATACGTTTAATCCTACAGAAAAAAATTTAAAACTAGTGTTGATCCCAAAATCTCAGTAATTAATATTTAAAGAAATTAAGAAATCTTTAGTCCATAAATACATATAAGAATTATCATTTTTCAATGTAATTTTTTTCACCCAATAAATAATCATTTCTTCCCAAATAATTCAATAAAACATTTCATAAGATAACATTAATTCAAAATAGAATCTCATAATTATTTCAGTATAACATTTTACCATGGAATAACTTTTGACTATAAATAACAAGCTCTTAGATTACCTTATGAAATAAACAGTTTCATATAAAATCCATAGAAAGCACATATAAATAATAAAGGTAACTTTGGTGTCATTTTTATAACATTATTAAATATTTGGTATCTATTATAGTATTATTTGGATTTATCATCATATTTACATTTAGAATAACCATTATAGTATACTCTATAATCTCTTAAGAGAATCTTAATTGGTTAAATCTTTCTCTTTACCCAATTTATTAGATAACTATAATGGTATCACCCACCGTTTGTTTATAATGCTACCAAATATCCTCATAATCAATTCCCATAAACCTTATTATAACCATGACACATAAAAACTTCATAAAACAATTCTTGAATAAATCATCATTTCTATTTAAAATTAGTTTTACATTTTACTGATATTATCACATATAAATGGACTCATTTTATAGCCAATGAGACTGTACCCTTATGGTACGCATCCTTCTTGGCATCCAAAATACCCAAGAACAAATCCTGGTAGGGGTAAATTTTTCGGGGGTACTATAGTAGGTCACTATAGCAGTATTATAGAAACGGTGGAACTATAGCAACGACGACACTGTAGTAGGAACTGTAGTAGTGGCAGTACTGTACTAGGAACTATAGCAGCTCAGGTACTGTAGTAGTACTATTCACCGAGGGGTCCATTGGGACAAAAAATGGGATTTCATGCCTTGTATTCAGGCCACTTGGCCTTGGGCCTTTAGGATATCTAATGGGTATCCCTCTACCCAGTCTAAAGAAGTCTTTGATTTAATAATAAATTGAGGCTTGAGCCCTAACCATTAAAAAAATGGACACATTTTACATGTAAATAATATTTTAATATTCTATTAAAAACATCAAGACATTGTGTTTTTTTGAAAGTGAGAAAATATTATCATGCTCTACAATTTAAAAACATTCATTTTCCAAAAAACATTAAAAGAGTATATTATTTTAAAATAAATATACTACCTTGAGTCTGACACATCTCATATAATCTTTATCTTAATGAATAATAAACAGAGGTTAATTTATAATTTATTAATAAACATTTAAATTTTATTACTATATTAGTATAAATTATTACCAAGTTATATATAATTAAATAATTATTTATGTTCTAATTCTGACATCTTAATGATATTTGGGTTATAATTCAAAATTTACTTCTGTCAGTTATCTAGGGTCAAAGAGTTAATTATTCAATTATTTCCTTATAATGATTCATGATATTATTATCCATTTTATACATCAATTATACTTTTAGATTACACCATTAAGTATGGTTATGAAAAAGTAACTACACTATAATCATACAGATGGTAGGTCTTAAATAATCATGAGTAAAATATTCATTTTTCAATGATCATTATTTAAAGATGTTAACTTTTATAATATTTTTCAGAATGATCATAATATCATATATTTAATATTAAGGTAACTGTTATTTTACATTTTTCAAAATGATCACAATATCATATATGTAATATATCATATTATTTTTTCATATATATAATAATATCTTATATATCATATTATTTCCTTAAATATAATTATATATATCATACATATCTTATGGTGATGAAAAAAATCACATCGCTTCGTGGAGTTGATACTTCACACGTATGATCGAATGAAATTTTCATTATTCACTGTAAGTAATAGTTAGAATGAATGTTATAAATTATCTTTTTAAAATGATAAATACATCATCAATATAATATACACACATTAATTTTATTATTATAACCAGTCTTGATAAATGATTATGAAAAAAAATTACATTGGTTCATTATGAGGTAGCCCTCCGTACCCATGAACGATTAATTATTTTACAATTTCCCACGAGTAGATATGGATATAGGTCATTACACTAACATAATAACATCTCGGTATATGGTGAGAGCTTTAGACATTATTTTATCATTGACGAATATGTTTTGAGTGATTAGGTAGAAGAAAAAAAACATGAAAATAGAAACTATACATCTTCTTTGGAAATCCCCATTTTTTTAACACGATTTGAATATTAAGGATGGTATTTTACCAAAAAAATGTCCTCCATAGTTTTGATCGTTGTTATAAGAAATTATTTTGGATGGTATTGACACAAAATATTGGTTTTTTAGTTTGATGAAATGGGCAGAAGGGGGTCCATTTTTAATTAGGGTGAGGGGTACTTTTGGGAATTCTCAAAATATTAATTTATAATAAATTACATTTCAATAAAAATAGAACCAAATGAGAATGGGTTAAAAGATCAGATAATATAAGGTTGTAATGTCATTAATAAATGTATTTTAGAAAAGTTTTTATCTTATTTAAACCCTTTACATTTTGATTAACCCTTAGTTAACCAAATTTTAGTTTTATCTATGATAAAAAATTTATATTAAAATGTTTTAAATTTTACTTATATTGTTTAAATTGGACAATAAATGAAAAGATATTACATTTTTATCAGATAATAATCAATTTTTATTATGTAATTTTTTTAATCATTTTTAAAATATTTAATAATAATTTAATAATATAATATATCAATGTGGTCAATTTTGAGACTGTTCACTAAATTAGCATTTAAAAACAACAAGACAACAGTTCAAATTTAAATAGAAATCTTAACTAAATTCCTAAAATTTCATGTAAATCTTTAAAACTTTTTTATCATGTAAATTTTCCCAAAGTATATTTATTGATTCATTTCTTATGACATTTATTTGATATTTACTTTAATTAAATAATTACTACATCAGTGTTGTGTAAGAATTTAAAGTAGATATTTCTTTTGTAAAAATTAAAAAATTGATTCCCATAATAAAGGTAACTCTTTTAAATTTCAAATTACTATTAATAGTTTAACATATATTCTATTTAACCCCATATTAAAAGTATTACCCAAATTAATAACAAGACTATAAATTTTTTTCACGTTATATGATTTTAATAATATTTAATTACTTTACATGGAAAAGTTTCCATTAAATAAACAAATTATGAACCATAGTTATTAAGATACAAATTAACGTAATCCAAAAAATAATCATTATGAAAAAATGTGACCTTATTATTTATTATTAATCAACATTTACATGTTAACCTATTTATAAGTGTAATAAATTTTTCCATAATCACGACTCATATAGACCAACTATAAAAGGGGATTATTTACAATATTTGAAATTCATTATTAAAAATGATTAATTTATTTTATATAATTCAAAAAATAGAAGTTTCATAATTTAATTAAAAATTAAATAAAAAAATACAATTAAAATAGGTTTTTTTAAAATCCAATGTTTAATTTAAAATGTTATTATTATAAATAAATTTATAAAATACATTTCAAAAACAATAATTGTATTATTATAATTGAAATGTAAATAATAAAAAATTAAAACCAATAAAAAGTATTCATTTAAAATAAAATACAGTTTATAAATCTGTATAATTAAATATTCACTACAAAATTAATATATTAAAAAATTATCCAATATTTTTAAGAATATTATTTTTCATTCTAAATTCAATAACTAAATTAATTTTTCCAAATTAAAATTCTATAAAGTGAAAATAAAAAATTAGTATAAAAAATCTATTTTTTTAATTTTAATAATTACATAACAAATTAATAATAAATTTAACTGTCACATTTTTGAATGAAAATAAATTATTGAATGAGTACATGGGTTGTTAAACTACAGAAATTCTATAGTCGCATTTTTTAGTAATATATCATAATTAGTTTGTTTTAATTCATTTTTATCACGTTATGCTTAATATGTTTGGGTGAAATGAATGTTTTAATTTTTAAATTCCTTGTTTAAATATAATCTATTTCTTAATAGTAATTATTTATTTTTTATAACTTAATTAAATGAAAAATCTCGAATTTCGATTTTGAATTTAATGGATTTTAAAAAATGATATTTTATTTTTAAAAATACATTTTTTTTATTTTGAATAATTGATAAATTTTAATATTATATTGTACTAAATATTTAAATATATTTAAATAATTATTTATAGTGAAAGAAAATTTCAATTATGAAATCATTTCAATATAAAAATTATTTCAAATGGTTTTTGTTTTAAAACATTGGATGTATATTTTTCTTGTATTGAAAATGTTTTTTTATAATGGTTTTTATTTTCATAGTAATGTTTTTTTAAAAATGATCTTAGATGTCGTTTGATGTTAAAATTTCATTTATGAGACAATGATAAAAGGTATGATTTATTATTTTTGGGTTTTGAAAAGTGAAAATTGTTTTAGAAAATCATTTATTATTTTTTATAAATATATTTTCTGGTTTTTTTTCTTTAATAAGGGAAATTTTTTATTAATGGTGTATTGGATTTTGTAAATAAAATATCAAATTGATAATTTGATATTTTTTTCTTTAAATAATAAGTGTTATTTTATAAAATATATGAAATGTTTAAATATAAGGGTTGAGTGACTTCATGGTATAATGTTTTCCCTCTATATCCTCGCTATATTAGTGTTAGTTATCAATTTTGGATGTTTGTTCCAATCAATCCTAGAGTGGAATAAATTTTTTACGGTCACTTTAGTTTTTTTTCTATTGTAGTTCCTTTAGTTTTCTTAATGGGACATTGATTATCTTATTGATAAACTTGTATTAGCGATTGGTTGGGATTTTCAGAAAAGAGTGTCAGGAATGTGAGCATTTTTTGTTACCTTATGCGTCTTCACTAGTTTTTAGTTAACCCACACCGCGATTACTAATGATGTGGGCATAGTGACAAGGTTATTTCATTTAGCATATGTAAATGGTGATATTTGAGTGATGATGTGGGTAAATAGAAGGAATGATATAATTTATTTGTTTCGTAGGGTTTGTTGAGTGTCAGTGTTTGAAATGAAATGTCCCAAATAACTATCTCCCCTATATCCATATCTCAGTCATTGTTATTTATGATTCAGTTATTATATTATTGAATTCTAGTAACCCTATCTATTATCTCATCAATATTTCATTGGATTTATCTATTTTATATGATGGTTATCCTACACTTTTCTGCACTGGAGAATGTTCAGTATTTATTGGAGATGTTTTCTTATTATGGTATTATTGAATTTCATTATAACCTTTTGGAACAATCATTCCCTTATAGTGATCATATTAATGCTAGTTCCCAGGAGTGATTAAGTATTTTTTATAATAAGCATATTAGTGTAATTATAACATCATGCTGAGAATAACACTAAGGATTCATTTTTGTAGTTTTAGTCATCCTACACAATGAAAGTATATTTTTATTATCAAAAATATATAGTGATTATTTGGGGACCTATATTTTTATTCTTCATAGACCACCTCCACTAGAATATAGTGTATTTATGGTTGGTCTTTTGGTGATGCTTGGGATGAGTATTTTGAATTAGAAAATGGGTACCAACTAGCTAATTCCATATTTTCTCTCTTAATATTGGGCGTTCCTTGAATATTGAGTAAATTCATTATGGATTAAATGTTTCTCTTTGTTGATATTCTTCTCCTTTTCACATCCATAATAGTTTCTCTAATAGTCCTCTATTATTGTTAGTGATGGGGAAAAATGTAGTATGTTCTAATTTTATATTGAGGATTGTATCATTAATTATTTGTAATAATTTCCATTTACTCCATAGTTACATAGTAAAATAAATTATATGTTCAATTAGTTAATTTGGCCTCTTTTATTTTTTTAGAACTCTTAACATATAAGGATTTTAGGGGGAAGGGGCTATAATGTGGATAATTTTCACATGCAAACCCATGATTTCCGCAATTATTAATTTAATTGTTACTATTGAAATTGTTTTTTTATTTTTTTGAGTTTTGTTCCTGTTGATTTTAAATTTCTAGAAAACCTATACAATTCAGCAAGCGACATGATTACCCCTTCTTCAATAGTAACCGTGAGGATCCCATATGAATGAATATGAAATTTTATAGATAAAAAAGAATACTTGACCCTTTTTTCTTAATATTTATACTACCCATAAAAGGTGATTTTGATCATATAGTTATACACACATGGTTGGCACATAGATTGGTCGACTGTGTGGCCTATCCATGTTTAATGACTAACCTTTTAAACTTTGGATAATTTTAAAAAAAATTATCACTTTATTTTAAATATCTCACACCTCACCCAAATAGTCCTCCCTCGTGAATCAAGAACCATCCTTGGTGGATCCCCATCCCCACATACCCCTCTGTCATTCTCCCTATATTATTGTTTTTGTGGGGTTTCATCAATAGTTAAAACATGATAATCATTTTATGACATCCCCTCTCTTTTAGTTTATCTATATTTCTACCTTTATTTTTTTTACATTTTATCCTTTTGTTATTTCATATTCTTTGAAAACCAAGGTATGTTTTGTTCGAGGTATTTTTTGTGTTTTTGTTCATTTAGTGTGTGTGTGATTCCTCCTTAGGGTATTATTTATCTTATACTCATGTAATCTTATCATATATATTTTATTTCAGGTAGGTTTCCTCATGTCCAGGTTGATATGTTTAAGAACCATAATTTATTTTATTTTTAAAATAATTATTTTTATACATAATTTTAATATTTTACATGTATATGGATCTTTAAAAAGGGAAACCATTTTTAAATTGGATTCAATTAGATTCAATAATTATTTCTATTTAAATTTTGTATTTTTTTAGAAAAACATGTACATTTTTTGATAAAATTCCCTAATTTCTCTAATAAATGAGTTTTATGATTTAAATAGATGAAAAATATTTAAATATGGATTTATAGATGGGTATTTTAAAAGTAATAGTTTATTTCAAATATCAAAATGGAATTTTAAAATTCTTGAATGTTTCCAATATTTTAAAATATCAGTCATCAAGTTTCAAATAGGTTTTGTGGGTTTTAATTCCCAATAATGAAAACTTGTCCCTTTTAGAACATTATAAAAAGGATATATTTGATAATAAATCATCCATGAGATTCTCATTTATATTATTTATTTTTAAAATAATTAATTTATCCTCGGTATAAGATGTTTTTTTGTGTGCTTATGTTTATTGGGAAAAGGGCCCTTCCATTAAGGGTGCTCAAAGGTATTGCCTTATTTATATTTTAGACATTTTTAATTATATATATTTGTGTTTTTAAATTTATACCATATATTTTAATCTTTTTTAGTGGAACACCTATAATTTATGTTTATCCAGGGAATCCCATGTGCATGGGTATGAAAACATATTCCGGGATAGGTTATCATTCCCCTATATATTCCAAGTAATGTAAATGTGACTCTCTAATTAGATAATGATGTGATACTGTTTCTATTAGTGGAGGTTATCCCTAGTTCGTAATTTTAGTTCTATTATTACATATTAGTTTATTTTCACCATTATACTCTTTTTAAATTATTAACTTTCTAAATTTTTTTATAATTTTTTTACATTATCATATCTACGATATATACACTTGTAATCCATTCAGAACCATTATTCCCATTTTGAAAAATTATTTCCCAAGATTCTATCAAAAATAAAATCGTTAAAAATTATTTAAGGGTGAATTTCAAATGGGTGTTTTCAAAATGTGGGACTAAACCTAGAAATTTATTCAAACTACTTATTTTCATTTAAAAAAAATAATAAAAAAAATATAAAATGTGTTTTGAAATGAATTTGTTTTTTTCACATATACATGAGAAAAATATTTTTAATAAATTATTTCATATAACCATATAGTAGATCATATAATTAATAATTATTCAAGGTTTTATGTCTAATTTTCATTCCATGTGTTCCTTCCTGCAAACTCCTATTAACAATTTAGGTTCTATTTTAGATTTTGATTAATCTTGGATAATTTTTAGATTATTGATTGAAGGAGAATTATAAAGTCACATGGAGGTATGATAGGTTTTTTTACTTAGTTTACTATTTCACATTTTCATAGTGGGCAATTTCTTTCTTTCATTTATTGTTATTGGTGGAAACAGTATCTTTATAGAATGAATAAATAGGAGGGATGTTTCTATGGATGGAATTGGTGGGTGAGTTTAGGGTTTATTTTTTTAATATATCATATATATTTTATTGAATAAATTTTGTTAAATATTTATATTTATTATTCTATTTTTATTTTTTAAAAAAATTAGATTGATATCGAACTTATAAATTATTCATGTCATGAATTATTTTGACATTTAGCTGCTTAATAAATTATTTTTACATGGAAAACCCATTCTCAAATTGTGATTCCTATATGTAAAAGCACTTGATATATCCAATAAGGTTCATGAAAACCCATTGAGTATATCAAAATCTCGCCTGAATTCCCAATTAATGGATGGGATAGATCTTGGTTATAATATATATCTTGTATCTTGATGGCTCTCTTATTCTTTCTATTGTTTCATTAAAGTTCTTTCATATCTTCTGTGTATTTTTAATCTATTTCCACCACGTATAGATATCATTATCTAATTTTATGGCTCTCATTATCCCTAATCCACCCATTCTTATGTCTCTATAATTATATTATCAAATATATTTTTCTTCATTAATTTTTACTAGTTTAAAATAATGCACTCATATATGGCTTCTATTCTTGGTTTTTTTATAAATTATCTTTAATGGTCTCTTTATGTCTTGGTGTTTAGACATTTGGACCTCAGTATCATTGGCATGTCTCCATTTCCTTGATAGTGACCAAGTTTATCTATGAGATTTTGTTTTCTCACTAGGATAGGGTGCATATTTTTATAGGGTCTTTATATTAATATGTATCTATATTTTCCCTGTATGTATATTCTTTTCATTTTTTACTTATTTATTCTATGGAGTTACTTCCTAGCATTCCTTATATTATTCATTACGGTCACATGTTGTTGTCATATCATTATTTATCTCACATTTTCATTTCTCTCTCATCATATTGTTCCAAATTTTTGCCTCTATTATATATTATTTTGCTATTTTTTATAATGTTCATTAAATTTTATCTAATGGTTTAGGAGGATTTTTTTTAAAATTGGAACCCATTCCTTAGGTGGAGGAAATAATGATTAAATTATGAAGGTTGGAATATTCATTGAGATAATGGTTTTGATATTTTTCTATTTTGGGTTTTATTTTGAAGGTTGGAGATATTTCAATTTTTTTTATTGGTCTAGTCATCAATGGGATGTTTTTCTCATAGTAGTATCTATAGTGAATAGAGTATAAATGATGATTCTTTCTAGAAATAAGGTTTTTTTTTGTTTCTAAAATCCATTCCGATGTTGTTTTATTTTTTATCATATTAAATAGATAGATCATAATGGTGAGATTTTATATGCATCATACAAATGCGGGTCATGATATGAGGTTTTACTGACTCTCCACATGTGGACCAATGTAACTTTCTACAGTCAGGCGTGGGATAATGGTTTGGCCTGACCTCTTTTAAATTCTTCACCAGTTGAAATGTGTTTTTTCTATATATTTGAAATATATATTTTTATATATTATGTTCCCCCATTCATCCATGATATATATTATAAAAAAATTAGGATTATAATGAGAGTGATATTCTACACAATATCACCCTTATTGTTGTCCCACAAAGAAGTAATCCTTGAGTTCTCCAAAAATTATTGTTCTTTTACTTTAGATAGATAATGATGAGATTTATTTATCATTCAAAAGATATATCTTTTTTTAGGTTATTAATTTGAAGCATATTCTCTAGGACCACGTTGGGATAGGATTATCATAGAGAGTAGAGGTTGAATTATTATTTGTTTTCCCTTAACCAATTTTTTTCTTCATATACCTTATTCATTAGTATGTATCTTAACTATCTCAATAGTAATTATCTCTCCCTTATCATATAAAAGAAGATGAAATAATGTAAGTAATGGAATGTGACATTTTTACATGGTTCACTAATCAATGAAAGAATCTAGTATTTTCTATATTCATAAGTTCTTGAAACATAAATTAACACTATAAAGAAATAAAACATACATTGGAAAGGAGAAGGAGTAAACTAAACATGAAGTGTGGTTATATATACATTTCAAAAGGAAAAATATTCTAGATTCCATTATACTCTTATAATCCTTACAAAAATTTATCCTCTTGTTAGGTATTTATATTATAACATGATAGTGTGAATTTAATATCCTATAGAATCTGACCACAGAGCGGCACCTAGAGTGGTGAAACACTAGAATCCTCATGCACGCCTCCCTGTACTTCATCAATTTTTGACCAATGGTGGGAGTCTATAATAATTTTTAAGGAAGACTATACCTTCTAATCAATGTAGTAATAGAATTTCAATATAAAATAAATTTTCTAAACATCTAGATAACCATCCTAGCATGGAATGTTTTATTAAAAAACCAAAATTACTACACAGTATAATTTATGAAATTATCTACATGCCTTATCCCCCTTGGATGGATCCCATACATTGATAGAAAACGAATAAAATAAAAGTGAACAAAACAAAAACTCTTCCTAAACTCGGTTTAGTCTATCCCATAACCATCACCTATCCTCAACAAAACTAATCCATTGAAAACTTCATGAAATATACCATTTATATAAATTAAAAACTAGAAAACAATTATTATTGTTCTCAAGTACTGAAGTTCCTGGGTGTCCTGAGAAGGGTGTGTGTATAACTCTATATTTCACCACCAATTACATCCCTAAATAAAAACACCTTTATAACAATGAATCAATTTTTTCTCAAAGGATAAACATTAAAAATGATCAATTAATTGTTTAAAACGTTATATGTAAAAAATCATCGAACATGTGGTCCAGGATCACTCTAGGAATTGTACACATATGCTTTTTCCAGTTTTTTGGTTCTTATGACCATGTCACTATTACTATTCTAATCCAAACCACTCCTATCCATGGGTAATATACATGACCTAGGTCCAAATGGAATCCATGGGTTATATACCCATACCTGGTGAACCAATATCCACCTGGGGTTTGGGATTACACTAGGGTTAACAATAAGTCACAGTGTTCATCCAAGTCCAGTGTTAACCCATGGTTTATCCATAAGTCCCATTGTTTTACATGGGTCTTGTTCACCCCAATTTTATAGATTTATTAACTATCTATATCCACTATGGGGAATGTAATTTACATTATAAGAAATAAATACTTAACTCATTATTACCATAATGTAAAATATTTAGTGAAAAGTTATAATAAACCATTTTACATTCATTCCTAAATCATTTCCAACCCCCATTGATTATTGTCGGTGCCTACTCTACAAGGAAACTCCCCACCAATAGTGCTCATTGTAGCACTATAGCCTGCATCGGGATATTGAAAGATATCATCGATGCTTTGATCTCCTATCGGTGACCCTATTCAAAGTTCTGGTCACAGAAGAATGGGTCAAGTACCATATAGGTGTAGTAGTGTGATAGGTCGGTGAATCTCACTGAGTAGTGGGCCACTCTCAGGTTTCCCTTCTATAAGTGCAGTACCTCTTGAATACGTATTGATCGTAAAGTCGCTGTTACGAACTATGCACTAAAGAGGATATAGAATTCCAACCAGAAGAGTGTCTCCTCCTCAAGGATCTAAAGAATTAGTCTCCACCATCTCCATTTTGGGCCCTGGAAGTGGCTAGAAGCTAGGATCACCATCTGGTCTGCTGATGTCTCTAACATAAAGAAAACCCATGCCACAGCCTCCCGCCTATCCTCAGCTGCATGGGGATTTGTCTCACCTTGAAACCGTGAAGGACTCTTTCTCCAGAATTGGTGCAATGTGATCATTTGGAATGCACAGTCATCTAGTGGGGCTAGTGGCATCAGCTTCCCTATGAGTAGTGGTGCAACGGGTATACCACCCGAAGGTACTGTAACCATATGAGGGCCCTAGAATAAAGCTTCATCACTTTGTGGGCCGTTATTGTGATCTCTCAATGAAATCATGGATGAATATCTGTGTAGCGGAATCCTCTAAAGAAATAGTTGTGCCACAGTCAATAAGCTACACCTGGTGATCTGACTCAAATGATCAAATGTAAATAAACATTTTCAAAACACACACAAACATTGTTTTCATGTACTGAGTTGGAAATCAGAATTCAAGGTCCCAGTGTGTGGATACATCATCCGCCGCACAGAAAATGGACTCCCCAAACATAAACCATAAATCGAGACACTTAACACTACTGCTCCATTGAAAACATTGACTCTTATTTCATCTAGTAGAACTAACCACCCATTGATACCACTTGGTCATGACCCGTCTCTCGGGCCCCATGCAGTGACTACCCAAAGCCCACCTTCCAACTCGGTTTGATGCGTTCTTCATGAAAGACCAAGAAAATTAGTGGCAATACAAAACCGAGGGTCGCGTGATAAAGGAGGCATCCTTAGAAGCATGTAGGCGCAGTTGTGAAGTAAATTAGACCACTGGAACTCCACTGGTTTCCCACGGAAGCACCACCGGAGCGGCGAAGGAGGCGACCAGTGGAACTATCATTTCATAAAAAACACAAGGACACTGGTAAATTATTTTGAACTCTCTCAATGATTAATACATATATAAATTTATAGTAATTTTAATACTCTAATAGAAAAATATTCTTTCATCCAACTCATCAGACAATCATTGAACACTCTTCTAGTCATTTCACTGCCTTTGACTTCATCCTTAATATTATATTTTCATCTGAATGGAACAAAACCTCGAAGACCTCAAATACTAACTAATTGAAATTAAAAAATAGGCCATATAATAAAAAAATAAAAAAACTAATTAACACCTCTCTTTTAAGGAAATTCGAGGACACTACTTTTTACATTTTAACTCTATATTTTAAATCTATAACATTCCCATCCATGATAGGGTGTGTCAAAATTTGGAATCCTTAATTGAGTAGTGGATTCATTCATAACACAACCATTTAAAAAAGGATTAATGTAGTTATATAATTTTGATAATATATTATCTATTGATTAAATATTCAAAGTCATATTTTGAATGAACATGGTATTTATGAAATTTTTTGAATCATTAATCAGAATTTTAAAATATTTACTTAACTAATTTAAGTCATACTATATGTGTTCACTGTAAATATCTATATGAAATCACAATATTTAATAATAATTTAATTTTGATAAGAATTTTTCAGAATTATTTATTAAATCAAGATAAACTTATTTTTTATCCTTCATTTCATGAAAAATTTGAACTCAAAATTGGACATAGAAAATTATTTACCTTTGACTACTATTGTTACATGTGGGGATCCAAATAAAGAAATAATGAAATTAAAAATGGTGGGTTATATTTTTAAACTAACTAGATTATTCCAGGAATATATCAAGTAAGCATCATTCATGTTCCGTTAGAATAAGTATCCAACCAGTGTGTGTAAAATAATAACAGGGAGAAGTTGTCATTTTCCTCCATAGGAGAACCTGAATGTGTCTTCCTAACAAAAATAATTATATCCTATAGAAAATTAATTTATATAATCAAGAAAATCTCAATAGAAACATTTTATCAGTACTTGGATATATTATAAATTATTTTTTCAAGGTTCTAAGATAGGTAAATTATAGAACCTCACTTTTTTGTATTCTTTTATCAAGGGATACATTAATGATATAATAATCTATTAGATGAATTTCCAATGGGAGCTTTGACTGATAAATAACATATTTATTCTATGTTATAGATAGAGAAACTATAGTCACAATATTTTAGAACTATTGGTATTACACTAATAGTGGTGCATGAGGTAAAATCCAATGAATCCCCATTATTAGAATATAAAATTAATAAATCAAAACTTTTGTTAGATTGATGTCTCTAAATAAATCAATTAATCTTTCAACCCATGCTAAGTAATTGGGTCTATTTTCATCTTCAGATTAATTCACTGACTAATCCATTATGGTTTAAGATACTGAGCATTGTGAAACATCCTGTCAAAATAAAACATTCCAATGGACCATGAATAACTAATAATGGAGGAGAATAGTTAATTATAATTTATATTTTTGGTGATAACATAACAATTGTAGACAACCATTTCAAAAAAAAAACTCCAATTAACAGAATATTTCTAATAATGTTTCATAAAAGGATATAGGAAAACATTCAAACCACTATCCCTACAAAAATAACATTACAAGAACATAAAAAATCATATACAAAACGACAAGATAACTCTCAATTATATCCAAGTAAAAAACACAATGAAATTAAATAGGTATATAATATTCTAGATAGTGTTTTCTTTATAAATTTAGACTAAAACCCCTAAAAACTAAAAATTAAAAAAATACCAAATTTAAAATCTAAATGATCCAGGTGATGAATCGAAGATTTAATGAAATATAATATTCCATAAATCCTAAAAAGAAAAAAATAAAGACAGTAAATGAGATATAATGTTTGGATACTTCAAAAATAAAAATAACTAAAAAGTAAATTTTAGGAATAATAAAAAAGATAAGGAAAAATCCTTCTTCTATTTACCTTAATAATCACCATCTCTCAAAAAATCCATGAGGACAATGTCTAGAAGGTTATCATTCTCACATTTAAAAATATAGATATTAATACAACAATTTAATAAAACCATAAACATATAAAAAATTATACTAAATTCATTATGAAATTTTACGAAAAAAGATTATTAAAAGGAATGATTGTGTGAGATTTTGAAGGAATATATCCTTATTTATCATAAACCAATTTGAAACAAAATTCAAAGATCTAGAAATATTTTGTAAACCATGTAAAATTAGATAAATGAATCCAATGATTACATATTTAATCACTATTTTTCAATTAATTTCTTTAATCACTCTAGGTTTTCATCATTTCAAAATATTAAAATAAAGATAATATGTGGGATTTTTTGATGTAAAAAATGGACTACAGTATTTACAATAAGAGTCCTTGAATGTGTTTTGGTAAGGATTAAGAATATTTTATTTCTAATTAACTTATATTTTCTAACTCATCTACTCTAAAGGGGTATATATCAATACCCATTCATCCTCAAATGATCTTTCTTAATGATTTTAACAAAAATCACAAATGTTCATGAAAGGACATGAACCATGGAATTTCTGTAAAACACTATTCACATTAAAAAACCATTCAATGAAATAATCCATAAAAGTTTACTCTATCTTATAGGATACATATGATGAAAAAATTAAATCCCAACGAAAAATAGTTTTTTGATAAAAAATATTTTTTGGTAAAATTGTGAGATTTAAAAATATTATACAAAATATTTAGTTACCTAGAGATACTAGAAGAAAATAGTCAAGGTGGTAAGAAATAAATTCATTGATGGATTTTAATATTCTTTTCCAATGATGATGAATATCATAATTTACCTCCTAAATAATATAATTAATCACTTGTGGTATGTAATCATAAACAAATATATTTTGAATCAAAAACAAAACCTAAAAATTAAACCATTTCCAAAAAACCTTAAATAGGTGTTTCTAAAGGATATCAATAAGATCATAGTTATTATATACTGAAAATATTCAATTGATCAGTAAATAAATCTCATTAATTTTTCAAGAGAAAATGTAAAATCTATTGGTTGAATCCTATGATGAATTTCTAGACATAATCCAAAAGACAATATGTATAAATATATTCTTGAAAATGATGAAAACATATTAGAAATAAACATGAGATTTAATCCAGTTGTGATGGAAATATTTAAAAATATATATAGAAAAATAATTGGAATAAGGAATTATATTTCCCATTTCTAACTCACAATGGGTCAATATAATTCACATAGTTCCAAAAAGGTTAAGGTTGTAAATTATTGGAAATTAAATTAATTTTTTTCTATATGAGTGTTAAAAATTGAAAGAGATAATTTTTATATGTCATCATGTTGAAAATGCTACAATAAAATATCACTTCTCAATACCCTTCATTGGTTAAATGTTAAAATAATTCTTAGGAAATAATAACTATTGTTTTTTCTTATTTTGATATTGAAGGTATATATATGTACTAATTTCACATAATGAACAAGGGTAACCAACCTCTAGATTTTAATATAGAAAATTTTATTAAAAGATGATTAAATTTAGGTTTTGAAATGGTCCTTATAAATTTTTAAAGAATATTGTCTGTTTTTCAAGGATTTAATAAAATATTTATTAGATTTTTTCTATTTGAACATTAATATTTATAAGAATAATTTAATTATTATTATATATACATATATAATGTTTTGAAAACATTAAATAAAATTTAATTTTCCTTGAATTTTGAAAATTTTCATTTCATGATTAATAGATAAATTTGTCTTATACATGTTATATCATAGGAGAAAATTGATTCCAATAAGTCAAAAATTGAAATCCTCATTGAATTATTCTACCCCGTATCTATAAAACATGTAAAATAATTCTTGGGGAATGAAGTTTTATAGAGGAGGTTCATTAAATATTTTATTTATATTTATCTTCACATTAAAATTTCTTTGAAATGATGATATATTTCTTATTGATGAATCTTACAGAAAGTCAGTTGATAACATAAAAAATCATATTGACTATACCGATTGATTTATAGACTGAAATAAGAACAATCCATTTGAGATGTTATATTTTGCCTTTGATGGAGATTTTTAGTCAATTATTTGAGATGTAATTGGTGATAATAGCCTTGTGATAATAATTTCTTTAATAATCATTCTTTATTATTAGAGATTTTTGACCACCAATTATAATGGTTCTTTATAATTTTTTTATTTAGTCAAATTGTTGAGTAATATTTTTGGAACTAAAGTTACAACATTATCTAATCATACAACAGTATGATACATAAAAAAGTTTAAAATAAATATTATATAAATGGATGTCCATAATATAAGCAGTTTATTTATAAATCCAGAAAAATAAATGAAATTTTAATTGATATAAGAGGGCACTAGAAGACTACATTTTACTAAAAGAAGTTATAATTTTGGACATAAACTCACTAAATGAATCAATTCTATGTAAAAAATTTATTTGTAGGTAAAGTTCCATGAAATTTATAAATAGTTAATTTTCTTGAAAATTATCATGTTCTTTGGTATCATAAAGAAAAAATTTAATGATTCAGGAGTTGTATAAATACTTTGTTTTGTATTATCTATTCCTATGGTGAATCTATAGGGATCAAATGATTATGAAATTATTATATGAGAGTGAATCCCCCCACTATTATGATGTTTTTTCACACAATTTATTGTTTTAGAAAATTTTCCCCATATTCTTCTGATATGAATGTAATAGAATTTTGTTTTTATTAAACTATAAAATTAAAGATCTAAAAATAATATCAATTAATTTAAAAAAAAATGAAATAACTATAAGGCACTTAAACATTTATAAAATCTTTAATTCATTAAAAATGGATTATATGGGAACATTATCAATGTATTTTTGGTATTGATATATCTTTTATGTTTATTATTATGTTTTAGATACGGTAGATGCTAATTTTACATAAACCAACAACTCAAATTTTGGGGGATCATTTCTTAATAGTAACATATTTTACCAATTTAGACAAAAAATAATAGTAATCAGATATCAAATAAATAATGTTTTCAATATGAGAATGAATTCATTGATTATATGATATAGAGTGAACCAAATTTCAAAAACACTTTACCATATTGATAAAAATTGAAAATAAATGGTGTCTAAAAAATAAATAAAGATAATTTTGAAGGAATTTTGTTAGGTCCAAAAGAAAATATTGTAGTCATTGGTTTGACTTCACCTGTGAGATTATCTAATAGATTAAAATAACTCCATTTAAATTATCCCATGCATGGTACTATTTATGAAAATATATCAAACACCTATGAATTTATAGCATATACCCTATATGAATATCATGAATATAAATTTATATTTTTTAAAATGATATACCAAAAATAATTTAAATAAAATGGTTTGGGTAAATTATAATAAAATCATTTAAGAATTATAGGATTTATAATGAAATAAATGGATTTACTCATGACACACTGACATAGAAAATTTAATTTCACCCAAGTAAACATGTGTCACTATAAAATTAAAAGCTAATATTTTGTTGACCTAAAATTTATTATATGTGGGTAGTAACAATCATAGTTACTAACATTTGTACGTTTCATGTTTTTGAAATAACATGAACTAAATAGAAAAATATATTCACTATAAATAGTCAATGTTTAATAAAAATCCTTTGTAAACCTAAAGTGGATGCATTGGAAGAAATTAAACACCTCTATACATTATAAAAATTATATATTAGGTTATAAATTTCAATTGAATTTTATAATTTTATGTAAAATATATTTATATTTAGTATTCTTTGCACAATATATATATTGAATTTTGATTCAATTTTGGGTGGGAAACCATTGAATATTAGTTGATTTTTTCATTTTTCTTTTTCAATTTTCTTTTATTTTAGTTTAATTTTTATATACATTTTAAAATCTGTTCATCTCAATTGAAAACAGGGTGAATTGGAGACCAATTCATTTTTTGAAAACTGATTTTATATTAGAAAGTCAAGTTAAATGAATAGTTGAATGAATATCATTACTAATTGATGTTTTAAAAAATTCATGAAAATTAATTGATTGTTGAATCCCATGACCTAAAATAAATTCCAATTCCTAAACCACTAACCATTGTTAATTATTATACTCAATATCATTATAAATTAAATGATTGGTTCTAAGATTTTGTTTATTAGAATTTATTGTGAGTCTATCAAAACATTTAATATTGAGACGTATTTTGTGATGACTTGGGAAAAAAATTTAATAATCTATTTTCTATATGAACTCTTATTAAAACATGTATGGACATTTATTATTATATTGGGCAATTATTTCTATGAAATTACATTTTAGGAAACAACATTTCATGACAAAACCTCCTAACACACCTTTATGAGAAGTTAATGCCTGATATTTTTATAACATAAATGAAGGGGGAGATTTAATTACCATACCCTTGAGGGAATGAAATCATGATGGGAAACTGAAAGGACCATATAAAGCTATCATGGTTTTTTAATACACTAATTTTTATATTATATATAATATTTTAAATAGTGGTCAAGAAGCTAGTTTGTTTTTATTTTCAGTGAGTGTATTAAAAAAAATAATATATTAAATATTTTATTTGTATTAATATTCAGGAATTTCATTAATATATTATTCACGAAGTAGTAAAAATAAATTTCCTCATATGTATTTTGTATATAATTGGGGATTTTCAAAAGAGATTTGTAACCTTTTTTGTGTTTCATTACATAGATAGATAATTTCCAGATTTTTATTTTAAATATTGGAAATTAAACCATTGAAATAGAATTTCATTATAAATATATTTTTATTATAATTTTCATATTGGGGGTTATTACTGAGGATAATAAAACCTTAGATTATATTCAACTCAACTATGGTGAATTGATATATCATTCATCTTCTTTTTTTAGTAGTGAAATTAGTTGAAAAGAATTGAGGAATAATCATCAATGATTTTCTTATTCTATATTGAGGTAGGGGAACTCATTGAAATACCATTCCTTGTTCGTTGTTCTTAGTGTTCTATAAAATTTATAAAATTTTATAATTAATTCTTAATGTCTTACCTTATACCCTTGATCCTTAATTTTTTTGTGGAA
The DNA here is from genome assembly GCA_963277665.1 of Viscum album. Lineage (NCBI taxonomy): Eukaryota > Viridiplantae > Streptophyta > Magnoliopsida > Santalales > Viscaceae > Viscum > Viscum album. The sequence goes on from OY728162.1 coordinate 713,392,693, forward strand.
TTTTATCGATATAAAAAATGGAAATGTTTTATTTTTTTCCCAATTTTATTTTTAAGACTTTTGATATTATCAGTATATAGATTTTAATCATGGAAATGAATTTAATAAATTATTTTTTTAGATAATTTTTTAATTTATTTTTCCTAAATATTTTTTGATGTTCTATTTGATTTATTTCTTCAATTAAAAATATACAAATCCTAGGAATGTTTTTATTATAATTACTATTGTTATTGAACTATAATTTTCATTTAATATATAAAAGTGAATAGTTATGGATGGTGACTGATGATTAATAAAGTTAATGTTATTGATCCTTATATTATTCATCCACGTTCTATATTATTCATTCATCAATGGACATAAATATAAACTATTTTTGGTTCTAAAAAATACCACTAACCACCATCATTTGATACCTTGGGTCCATTAATAACACAAATAAATGTTAATTATAGTATATTAAATTAATATATGATGAAATATAACCTAGTTTTGAGAAATGTTAAACTATATTTATGTGATTTTGGTGAGGATTCAATCATTGAAAAAAATAAATGAAGATTATGTTGATAAGAGAAGTTCATTGAAGCTTTAACAAGGTCTAATGGTGGGTATAGGGGTGTCAGAGTTGACAAAAAATAAAGGCAGTCATGGAGGAGGAGGTGTAGTAGGTGTTAATTGTGAAAGAATTGGGGAAAAATGAATTCTTTATCTAGAATACATGATTTCACACCATGTGAATCTGTAAAATAATAAGTTTTTATTTTGAACATTACCAGGATATAGTTTATTAATTTATATATACAAATTAATTGGTGTGTGAAAAAAATAACACATTCCTTGTATCTTGGGACTACATGCCTTATTATGTACAAAGGTATGTATGAATTTAATTCATTAGAACCACACGATGTGTGGTTCAGCGAATATGATATGTATCTCAAGGACCCAACTCTAGTAGTCCTACTAGTACATAATGAATTTTTTAGGGGATCTAGAAAACATATGAACATGAGTATATTTGATAAAGATATGAGTCATGAAATGAACTCCCATTACAGTACACCTCTAGCTTGTATAGGTTTATAAATGTTATGTACCCTTCAAAGACAGACCTTATATATTGATCCCACTAGAATTGGATTATATTGGATAAATCATAGACTATATTCCATATAATATAGGGTAAATTCTAAATACATTTCCATCCTGCATGTTTTTTATATTTCTACACATATGTGTTATTTATGACACTTTAATAATCTATTATGAGTGATTTTTCATATAGAATTTGATATTTCATGTCTATACATCATCTTTGGAATATTATAAACCATTTCAATATTTTTGGTTTTGTAGCTTCACAAAGATCATAAAAACATGTATGTATTATTTCATGAGTGTACATGCGGTAAAAAATATACATTAGTTAAATTGTGTGGTTCTCCCAATTATAGAGTCAAAAACCACATTGACTGATGTGTACACTACGTGATTAGGTGATGGTCCCCCTTCATATTTTATACCCAATAAATTGTCATAAACTCTTTATTAAGGTACATACCTCTATAAATAATTCATAGGGAATTTATTTATTTAAATGATGGATGTTATTTTAGTTTCATTGGGTCCAGAAATATTTATAGTTATTTACTTTCTCCTTAGTATCTGACTTCTATGAAGTAGGGTTGTGGAGACTAAGAATCTCCATAACCATTGGACGAATTGTTATTTTTTTAAAATATTTGAGATTATTCTATTTAAGAAATCATATTATATTCTGCCTCTTTTTTGATATCATGGTGTACTAATGGGTATATTTTTACTCACCACTACATGGTCCTTGTGCCTAGACATGTTGTGTTTGTGAATAGGATACACAGTTCAATAGTGAATTTAGTTGGCATAGTGCTAGAATTTCTAGTGTGTAGAAGTTATTAGAGTGTTCAGTGACGATGATGTTGTTGTTGGATTTTATTATGTAGATTAAATTGATCCAATTTGATCATGTTTTTTTTCATAGCATATTATGCTTTTTACATTTCCCTTTTTATGGGCATTTATATTTCATTCTTTATTAGGATATTTTTATTTCTTAAAATAAAAATTGTTTTATGGGTAGTTATTTATATTTTTTTCTTATTATATTATTTGTTTTATGAAATTTTTTTCTATACATTTTTATATTCTAAGGTCTCACTTATGTGTATTATTTCTTATTTCTGATTATTGTTTGTACCATGCCTATTAGAAATGATCTTAGGAAAGAACACAAAGCATATTATAAAAGTAGGTGTGTTCTCAGGGGTTTATTTATGAATGAATGATATTGAATAGGTTTTTTTCCAAGAAAAATGACATTAGTTTTTAGTATTGAGAAGATATATTGGGATACATAAGAAAATTATGATAATATTTCTTCAGTTTTTTTAACATACTCCCAACATAGTAATTTGTGATAGTGTTTATAATATATTTATACCTAGACCCTGATAACCTATTACCTAAATCAAAACTCGAAAACACCTTATTAGGGTATTTAAAAATGGAATATACATTATATATAGTTTTAGTTTTTTCCACCTAAATTATTTATTGTTGTGAGTCTTCCTGATATGCTTTAATAACTAGGGATATCATTGTAATAGAACTAAACAATGACCAACATGTATAAAAAATAGTATTAAAGGAAACATTGATTCATGAATGTGTAATTAATTCAAACACTAGTCACCAACAAGTTGGGCTTGTTGGATTCACTAGAAGGACATGAAAGGTAGGAGATTACCATAATGGCAGAGACCAAAGTTGATCTTCTAATAGTTTAGTAATGATCTAACCCACCTTGAGTATATATGGTAACCCCTATTAATATGTATGGAACTAATTAAATGAGGATTATACATCCTGAGTTCTAGAGGTAGAATATTTCTATGTTTCAAGGTTATCTAGACCTCTAATAATAATGGATTGTAAGGAAATTTTTTTCTAGTTATTAAATCTTTTATGGAAATGGACCGACCCGATAATGATATTTTCTTAAATTCTAGTTCATGTTTTAGTAGGATATATGAATTAACTGATCACATATACACAAAATGAAGATACCCTATCTCGGTTGGAGTAGGAGTGGTTATTAATAAATAACTATTATCTAGGGAAACTAAGAAATGTATGTGTCAAAGAGATATTAGATATCATTTAGAGTATCATGATGATATATTAGTAATCATCATGGTTAAATGTCCTCATGAGAATCTTATAAGATATGTATTAGGAAAAATATCTCCATGATTAGATATTTGATTACACCCAATAGTGGGAGATTTTATCTTAGATTATACTCATTTATAATGGATTTCAAGAACAGTATTTGGTGATCAAGATATCAATAGCATAATCAAAGAAAAGTATTTTTCTAGATTCAATGATTCTAGAGAACCTATGATATATGGTAGGATTGTGTGATCATAGGATCATGTATTATCAATCCTGATCCAAGAGGATGGAAAATGAGGAATTTGGTTATAGCATTCTAAGAGATAGACCATTCTCTATTTGATGATGCAGAGGACATCTAACTCGTTTCGACCACACCGTGTGATAGATAGATGATATTGAGGGAAACACAATTGATGGATCACACAAATAGAGGCCTCATTGAGAATAGGTATAACCCTGATGTCGATGGGGTGGCCATTAAAAGCAATCATTGAAAAAGGATCTGGTGATATGGGGGAATATAGGGGTAGATGATTGAAGTGTCCCTTTACCCACAACATAGGAATATAGGAATAACATATATCATATCATAAATCAAGGATCACCTTAAGGCAATATAAAATAATTTTGTAGTATCAAAATACATTCAATTTACATAGAATCTCATTAGATTAAATCATTACTCAATTGATTCAAGGGATATATAATTTTGGTCCAACCCTTTTCAGTATAATACATCTTTCATATGTTTTCTAAATGAATATGAAAAAAAATCATCAATCCATTAAAAACGTTATTATCATTTGGAAATAAAATGAAACACAATAAAATTAGGAAAAAACACACTAATAAATATAATTAAGTATGGGGTAATCACACTACATAGAGGAGGGATAATACGGTCGATTAAATAATTTCTCCAATAAATTGAATGTATAATTTTCTAGGAAAACACCATTAAATCAAATATTTTAAGTATATTGTATTCACAAAGAAAATTAATTATTTTAAGGTTTATCATTTTTTTTATTTGATGATATTAATGAAAACTATAGTAAGGTTGCATTTTTCCTTCAGAGATTTCATTTCAACTGAACTACACATAAATACGAACATTTATAATGAATTAGAGGATTATTGAAACATAGTTTGAAATTATAAAAAATATAATATATTTTATATATTACATTATAAATTATCAAATAAAGGAATATAAGTGGGTATTAACATAGGTGGGGAATATGTTAGATTATAATATGATACTATATAAGTTTTCTGAAAACATTTTCTTAGTTCTTTAAAAATTCATAAATAATAATGAAAAACCTCATTTTCAAAGGACATAATTCTTTTAATAATTATAAAATATATATTTTTTGAAAAATTAATTCTAGATTGAACATATTATATATATAACTTCACTGAAAATAATCTTATTAAAACTGAGGAAAAAAAAAGAAAAAATTTTAAATAAACATTCATGGTTGTTCTTTATGTTTTTGTAAGAATAATGAAATGAGTCAGCTTCAAAAACATGTTCGAAAATAAAGGTAAAATATATTCTAAAAGACTATGATAATAATAAAATTACTCAATTGTTCAACCATTCATAGTATTATATTAAAAATTTATAAAATTCATAGAAGAAGATACGAAAAAATGGAAGGTTTCCTTTAGAAGTTTATTATGGTTTGACTTCATTAAATAATTCAAATGATACCATAAAGTCATGAATATACCTAAAAAATAAAGGATAATGAAACATAATTTTCATAAGTAATTACATGAAAATCATAAAAAAAATATGAAGAGGTTGATATAATGTGATTGAGAACATAACATTTGAAACAATAAAAGAGAGGAAAGACCCCTTACAAACAAAGTAATGTGAGAATTTTAGATCAATAAGTGGTAAAGGGGGACCCTATATTCCATAAAATAATTCAAATATAGAAATATAATAATTTATAATATTATATTTTAAATATATAATATAATATATTAAATATAGTAATAATATTTTAAATTAGTGAATATTCAAAAAGAAAACCCACAAATCAAGTCCTAACATGCTTCTGGTATCAAGTAAATTCAAATTTAATTTAATTATATTATTTATATACTTGTTTAAAAAATAAAATTTATTTCTTATTATCATTCCTTTTAATACTTCTATTATCTTCCATTATTAATTTATAAATTTGGTGCCTTATAGCGTATGGTTTGAGGTTTTTCGCTGACAGTTTAAAATATACATTGGTGTAATGGTAATAGCCAATAGAACATTTCCAATTGCTCAATAAGATATAAAAGTTTTAATTTCATGTCTTCAAATCACTAATTATTTACACTATTTCAATAGTTTTACATATTTGGAAAAAAAATTCAAGAAGAATATGTGTTTCTTTCTAAACATGTTTTATACGGTTAAAAGGGTTAGAATGTATACATTAAATAAAATTCATATTAGGACAATATTATCATTATATCAACAAAAATGTCATATTATTTTTTATTATAACCATTTCAATGATGAAATAAATTCTTAATAATATTAATTAAAGGAATAAGTTTAAAATAAAACATTATTATTCAATTAGTTGTCAAAAATCCACTACGGGTGAATTATTAGTTGTACTTTTTTAAGAAATTTAAACTAGATAAATATCAATGTATTCTAAAAAAAATATTTTACAAATAATAAAATATTTTTTTACTTTTACATACAATAATTTTTATTGAAAGTAGTTAGAAGTTAATTTAAATGAATCTGTACTATTTTTGAAACCCTTATTTCAATATAATACGATTTATGAAAAGGATTATATTTGAAGATATTGGGGATGTGACAATAATAATGAGTTAAAATGATTATATTAACTTGGAAAAAATTTAATAAAATTAATGATATTTTTAAAAGAGATATTATTTAATATAATATAAATCTAAACTCATCAATAGGGAATCAAGAACCCTTTTGTTGACTTAGTAATAGATTATGATAATGGGTTGATGAGTGAGATTGGAAGATATATCATTAATAATGAGTTAAGAGATTGGTAATATAATTTATTTTTAAGAAATTCCACTTTTAATAATCTTTTAAAAATAATTTTTAAATAATATATTTTTAATCTTAATTGGGGAGGATGATGAATCCGTTACCATGTTATTTGAGTCGACTCATCTGGATTGAGTCAAAGGTCTTCAGTGATGTTTATTTTTGTCACACTAGTGGATTACTAAAATTTTAAATGGTTTGTAAGGAGTTATTTTGGAAGATATTTTTTCATAAAATGTGTTCTTTGAAGTGAGAAGAATGTGGGAGAAGTGGGTGGTTTATATAGCTAAGGGGAGTGGTTTTTTCAAGAAAAGTAATTATTATTCAATTTTTTTCAATGATTGTGAATAATTTGTATTCCAAGGAAATTTATTGTTGTTTGACATTAAAATTACTAATTTTTAAACAATATAAAATACCTATACTTAAATATATCAGGTCAATATTTTCTTAAATATAACAAATTCCTAAAAGTTATAGATTAGAATAAAATATAATTTCATATTTAAAATACAGAATATAGATTTTAAAACTAATCTTGCAATTTATAAATTTATTATTTCACTCATTAAATACATTTTTATTTTTTTAATGTTTTATAAATTTTTAGGGAAACATTTATATCATGTTGACGTTATAAATCTAAAAATATTCATAGAAACTTTATTTTTCTACTATTCGCTAAATAAATAAATATTTTAAAAAGAAATCCAAAAATTGACCCTATTTTATTTAAAAATGTCATATTAATTAAATGATTTTAATGTTTTATTATTCAAATTAAAAATATTATAAATTTAACATTCCCTAAATTTATATATTATATATAAAATCAAATAATTTGGTCAAAAAGTATTTCTTTTATTATGATTTGATAATTTTTAGTTTATTATTATTAATTATTTATTATATATTTAATGAATAATTATTTATTCCTTCCCAAAAGGTATATTTCATGATATAAATCTTTTAATTAATAAAAAATCAACATATAATTATATATTTATCAAAATAGTATCTATGAGATGAGATTTATACACTAGGATTACAATGTTGTGTCAATGGGCCTTTTACCTTACTAAAAAAACATCCTCAAAATTTAATAACCCATTTTAGATAATAATACACTATAAATATAAACAATTTCATATGAAAATAAAAAACATGTATATTACAAATATTTTTAGGGTAAGCATGTTATTTAAATTTTTAAATGATTTTTTTTATTAATAAAACATATACATAGAATATGAAAACAATCATTAGAAAATAAAATGAACAATTATTTAAATTTAAAATAAAGTATATAATATTATTTTTTGTGTGAAAAATTATATTTAATGATGAGCATAACATTTACCTTAATATTATAATCTATAGTTATATGTTAAATTTTTGGAACTATAAAAAATATTTAATTGAATGATAAAAATAATATTAAAATGACTGAATAATAATTTAATTGAATATAAGAAAATAAAAATATTAATAAATATAATCTATTCTATAAATAAAACTATATGTGTATACATAATTGGCAATATAGTAAAATTGATTATATAAAACAATTTTATGAAGAAAATATTATTCATAAATTTTTATTACAGTTGAATTGATATTTCCATTAAAAACATGTATTTGATTCTAAATAAGTGATTCCTTTTGAATAAAAATTCTTATATTATATCATTTAAAATAAAATTAGGAAATTAATTTATTTTTTTCATATAAAATTTTAGAATTAAAATTTATAAAAATATTTATTGTACATCAATGATGTTACAATTCACCCCATTAAAAAATTCAACCTTGCAATATTTACTTGTTAATTGTCTCTTATTAATATTTTCTCTTTTTTTCATGAAACATAATATTATGACCTAATGATATCTTGCTCACAAAAAATGTTTTGCTAATAAAATATCATAACATAAATCCTTTAATATTTTTAACACTTTTTTTTCATACTAGTTAATTAAAAAATTGAATTATAGAGATAATGGGTATTTATATAATATATTATTAACATATTTTCCTAATATTAATTACCAAAAATGATCAAAATATTCACTAATAACAACTAAAATATCATTATACATAGAACTCTTGATCTAATGTAAAATAATTAAAGCTTTCACAAAAAAACATGAAATTAAAACCAAATCCTAGTTTGAATAGATTAGTTTCTTTAGGAACTATAAAAATATTATATCATCAAACAATAACATTACATATAATCCTTCCATATTATCCCTGGATAAAAAATCAAATATTTTTACCAACTATGATCACCAGGGTAATTGAAGAAATATAAAAAAGCGGTGAGCTCAAATGCATAGTAAATGGTAAAACAATAAAAAATAGGACAAAGAGTTTATAAATAAATCAGTATAGAGAGACATAATTATATCCTTTGTGACCTGATTAACCAAATAAGTTCATGATATAATAATTGTAACAACCTAATATACTTCTACTATAATATCACATCAATTAAGAATATTAAGATATAGCTTTTATAAACACACACCTAAGGACCATAATAGTTTCGTTTATTTGGATAATAACAAGTAATTATTCTTATTTAATGAATAATCTTATACATATCCCACAAAGAACTTATCACATATTAATCTATTTTGGAATGCCTTACCAAAAACATTCATCATAACTTGGGGAAGTAAACATAAAAATAGGAGAGATCAGTTTCTCGATAAGGGTAATAATAACATATATAAATATTTAATCATATATAATAATAAAATAAGAATAATTTAATGTGATAATGGAAAAAATATATATAATTGATATTGATCCTATCAAAGAACATTAACCTGAGTCACAGATTAAAATATTATCATTTCGGAACACAAGGTACTTATGAGTGATAAATCATCATAAATCAATCATGAATCATAATATCATTTCATAAATGTATGGAACCACCATAAATATAGAATACAATTTAATATTTCAAGTTTAACAACTAACACGATCAAAATAGTTGATCATGAATTATCACCTGTTTCCAATTGTTGATTAGGATAAATCTATTTCCTATAGTAGATCAAGATGCACCTGTTTCCTATAATAGATCATGATTCTCTTGTTTCCTATATTATATTAAGATGCACCTATTTATCATAGTGGATCAGGACCATTGAATTGATTCCCATTTTTATCTCATGATATATAACATGTTCCTAATCCATTGTAGGGAGATATATGTCCCACCCACCACATAATTATAATCATACATATCTGTTCCACAAGAACATAAAAACATTCATCATTTCACAACCCATTTTAAAAGGGACCATTCCAAGACCGACTGATGCTCACCTCCAACATACCAGTGGCTGGAAACCAGTTCAAAGTAGACATATCACACTCACGGGAGGCATTAGCCAAATATTCTATATGCAAGAACACAATTCAAAGCCCATGCAATGATGGAATATAATTGAACCAATAACCATGCATCCATACATATATTATCACACAATTGGAGTATGATAATATGTACTAGAAAGGAAGGTCCAAATAAAATCCCACCAAAATATACAAAAACAAGTCTAGCCTATGATGTAGTAGTGGACTGTAAACAATGTGACCACCGGAAAACACCTTGGTTTGTTTGAATCACTAAGAAATTCTTATTCTTAGTCCCTCTAGGACTTCATCAAATGTATTTTTGTATATATAATACTTCAAATATGATTAAAAATCCCATGTATGGGTGATTATAACAATGCACAGTATGAAACCTTGAAATTAATAAGAATATATCATCACGAATGATAGTTAGTACAACATTGGGATTTGTAAAAAGAATATATAACAAGAATATCCATATATAATAATTTTAGACACACAATCTCAAATGTAATTTCACAACCATAAATCCATCCTATGATTACTAATTAATGTTTCCATATGACACTCATTTAGGATTAGACACACCACAAGTCATATAGTACTCATAGACTCTATATAATATGTCATGCTTGTCGATCTCACCATAAGAATTACATAATGGATGTCTAAATAGATTCAAAAAATTTAGTGATCACACCAAAGCCCATGTGGTATCCCAACAAACTAATCTGGATTAACCCACTAAGTAGGGTATTAACACCTAGGTATTATTGGTTATGAATATACCAATAACCCCACCTAGGTAATAATTGTTAATAATTTTTTCACAATATGAGACTCATGGGAGGATTCAAACTAATCAATTCAAGATTGATGTTCCTCAGAGGGGATCTCTATCCTATGAGTACGATTTGACTCCATAAAAACTTTTAGGGAACATACCCTAAAAATTTATATGCTAAATGTAACTGGGGATTCATTCCAACTTTTATAATGTACACAGAATATATAACATGTACATTGTGCGCCCCATTAGCACTGCATTCTACATGTGCATCATAGCCTCTTCCTAAGTCTTTTTTTATTATACAACATGTGGTCCACTACACATGATTTATTGGGCCACAAGATATTTTTGTTGTCTACCCCCTATACACTTTGAGTTCCCAACTAGGGTGTACACGACATGTGGCATAGAACCCATGGAATGTAACTCCACATGGATTCCAGTGTGTGTAAACCTTATATAAGACGATCTGGTAAAAAACATCACATGGTGTCTGACTTGAGTCACATCGCGTGTGAATCTTATCGTCATTCCAAAACCCTAGAACCATATAAAATGGTACCACATGGAATGTTCTCATAGGATAACACTTTATGTAGCAAGTATTTTTATATAATGTGTATATTTTTCACATTTCATAAAATATGACTCCAACTCTCTTAGTTATACTAAAAATATCAGTTATGAACATGGATCTCAATCAATGTGAGTATGTCATCATCGTTAACTAGATTACATCCAACTTCTCTACTTAGGAAATGGCCATCATCATGTCTTACTACCACCATATTCCCCATTCAAATCAGGGTCTCAAAATTCATCCTCAATTGATAATCCATGATAGTTATTCCATATAAACACAACCCTGATCACATATTTACCAATGATATTTACTAGTTCTTCCAAATAATGGTCATGATAGAATCTAATATTTAGTATTCATTTTACTACATTCCAAAGGAATTTCCCTAGATGAATATTCCTAGAACGGGCGAATTAACGAAATAACAAAAATATGAGAAAAAAATATCATCCAATGTTCATGTTATCCTTTAATAATTGTATTTAGAATGATTAAAAAATGGATATAATAGAATCAAAATAACCCAAATCCTTATAATCAAATAGAAACATAAAATATGCACAATCCATGTACCAATTCATTAATTAATTGATTTAGTTTTTTCATAAAAGTAATTAAATGGTGATAAATCCAAACAAAACAATTTTCTACCTAAAGTTGGATTGATTACTAATTAATAATGAATCCATATCATTTTCATTGGCAAGATCCTCAAATTTTATTTCACACCAATCAGTGATCCATGACCAATTTGAGTTTCACAGAAGAGATACCCTCCAATACTCTTTGAAATGGACAGACGTTTATGAGGATAACATATATTTCATAAAATAAGTATTTTTATATGAAAATGTTTGGTCATGAAAATTATTTAATTAAATTATTTTAATAAATTACATTACTTTGACATTCTCCGATGACCATATTCAACCCAAACATCTGATGCGTTCTGTGATTATCTATTTCCTATGGTGAAACTAATCTACAATCAACAGAAGCCTTATATTTTTTATATTTTTCCATGATTATGAGTTATTCAAATTTTTCAAAAATAATCACATACGTGATATTTAAAATCTTCATTATATTTAAAAAATTAATTATGGGATAATTTTTCCTCCTAATCAACTACCATCTCAGTGTTTATCTCTGAAAATAATCTATATAATATTTTTAAGTGATACATGGAAAAATAAAAGTCATTAAATTCTCCAAAACATATGTATTTTCATTTAAAAATTATTAAAAAAAAGTATACTCAAAGAGATTATGGTATTGAGAATATATTTGGGTCTCCTTCTCTTGTATACTCTTCTAAAGATTCATGTACATCCATCAGAAACAATCTAGGGTAATATATCCCCAATGAATAATCCAATCATGTTAATCCTCAACATCCACTAAGTTATCAGCATAGGTAGCCTGGTCCATAATTTCCATCTCTCCAATGTCAATAATATGTGATGGATCATGTTCTAGTCTAACTTTGGAAATATTACTATATAATAGGACAACTATCAAACTATATTTAGTTTCTCAAAATGGCCAATTAATAACAAAGAAATATTACCACCCAATAAAAGATATTTGTAACCTACATTGAGGTGAAACCCGTTGAACACATGTTATCCCTTCTCAAATATATATAACTCACATTGAATTTATACCCACATGAACATGTGGTATACCTTCTCAAATATCCACATAAAAGTGTTGGACTCATAATGAAAAAGATGATGTACAACATAGAAACCCAAGCATAACATACATGAATATTAATTCATTTTAGATGAATATTCCATTCATTAAAAAATATATTCTATGGGGCTGTAACAGTTTAGTATCTTTGAAAAAATGTTAACATAGATTCTTACTTAGTTAATGATCTTAATTTTCTCCTTTAAATATCATAAACTTTAGTACTCATACATAAATCCTTTATTCATAACCTAGGAAAACGCAAAATAAAAAATGGGTGAGCTCATATTTTTAGTAAGGGTAAATAAGGGAGTTATGTACGAATAACGAGAGATTATGAATATGAGAACATTATCATAACATGGGAAGATCATACCCTATATATAAAATTCCTTAATCAAGAGTCATTGTATAAATATTGGTAGTTAATATGACATAAATCATAAGGACATCCATATAATAATCCATGGGATCATACCAATAACATAAGAAATGTGATTGTATCTTACACATATGAATAAAAATCATATTTATAGGCCACCTACCATGTTCTTCATAACATGTTAGTATTGGGCTAATTATAGTGTATGTGGTTTGGGCTTGGGATTACCTCCCATAAAACCCTCTTATTTCGATCATGGGATTCCCTCTAATTGCAGGCGTGGGATACCCTCCTGTGTACCCTCATATATTGGTCATGGGATTTCCTCCCATGTACCCTATTGTTTCTAGCATGGTATTCCCTTTCTTGTACCATTTTATTTTGATATTGGGATTCCCTCCTATTTACCCTCTTGTTTTGGATTGGGTTTCCCTCCCACGTACCATTATCTTTTGGGCCTGGGATTCCCTCACATGAACCACTTTTTTTAGTCATGTGATTCCATCATGTATACCCTTTGAGCTTATAAAACATTTATCATTACCTAATTCAATAGAGGGATATTTTGATCCCACATGTCAGATAATGAAATCTTACATGCATGTTTCCCAAGATAACAAAAGATTCATCATATAAGGAACCATAAAAAAGGTTATATCAGAAGCCATGAAATTGAATGTGGATCATTAAAATTTCAAAACCTCAAAACCTATGAGAAATAGTTCAGTTTCAAAATCCTTTAATAATATCACAAAAATTCAAAATAATAAGTATTGAAATGAACGTATACCTTGGATGAGAAACAGGTGTCATAAAAATCATTCAATCAAAACAGAACACATTCTAAAAATAATATGTATGGTATTCTATGATCATGTACCCAAAAAAACTTCAACTATATCAAAGGATTACATCTTTTATACAGAAGGATTTGGAAATATTACTTGAAAAACATCTTTTTGAAAATAACGTTTCATTTAAAATAACTTTTTAAACATATTACATAATTAAAATATTTTCATTTAATAAAAATATTTGAAAACATATAAAGTAATATTTTTAAAAAATGTAAACATTTCTTGGGAAAAATATCCTTTATTTTTTGAATTTTTTTCTAAAACATAAAACATTTTCAAAACCATATTCATTTAAAATAACCATGAATGCATTTTAAAAAACTTGTTCCGTGAAATCATATAAAGGAATCATAAAAAAATTTCATAATCATTTTTTATTTTTAATCAAATTTAATATAAATAAATTTCTATAATACTAAGAAACCATTTTCATTAAAAACCTTGAAATATTACCAATAATATTCTTGGAAAGTATAGTCTTTATGGCGGGTATGTGTCACAAAGAAGTAAAATTGAGAAGAAATTACTATACTAATTTTGTAACTCATGAAAAGTAGACCCCATGAAAGATAGATAATAAAATGTATATGTAAATAACCATATATTAATGTATAATTATCATATAATAAATTTATAGGTATTATATATTTCAAAAAAAATTAAAGAGTGGTGAATAAGGCACGTATCTACGAGATAAAAAAAGTGGGGTGAGAACACCCCTACCTTATGTCATGGATTTCTTCTTATATATTAAAACCTCATGTACAATAAAAATAAGTTTATTATTAATCTTTCATAAAACCATATTATTTTATGTAATACCATATGTTATTTTATAATTCATATACATTAACCATTTATTAACAATTCCATGTTAATGTAATGTTTCATGTATTACCTGCTTTCTTTTTTTATATACGTTATCATACTTATTTTTGGTCATGTTACATAGATCATGATTTATGTATTCCCAAAACATTAAAAAATATTTTAAAACCATTAATATTCAGAATATATGTATTTATAATAATATATAACTTATTGAAATATGAAATGGAATACACCATTTATGGAGATGGTAGGTCATACGTAAGCATTAACATTGTTTCCATTTTCATATTGTATTGAAAGAGAGAAATTAAATGAAAAATATTTATATATATAATATAATTATAGAATAATTATTATGTCATATATATCTTATAATTTCACTAAACTCATCCTTAATACATTAGATGTAATTTGTGAACAAATCATATCGTTCTGAGGTGGCAGTAGTCCACACGTCCCAAAAGAGTTATCTTATTTTCCAAAAAATGGAAAGAATGAAGATATGTTTTATATAATAATTACCATGAATAAAAATATCATAAATAGTATATATATATATAATAATAATAGATTGTACATCATAATTCCCAGCCATGATATGAGGTAAATGATAAATGACCAACATCATTTCGTGAGGTGGTAGTTCGACATACCGATGAACAGTACGTTCGTTACCTATTAGATGGATGTGTGTGTAATTGTAGTCCAAAAACATAGAATAATGAAATATAATAATAATAATTATATTTATTTTATTATATAATAATTTAATAAGAATATTTTAGGTAGTTGATAATGAAAATAATACAAAAATGGTTGTGGAAGGATGTTACCTCTCCTATGGGTAATTCCCCTTTTTTCACCAAAGGGCTTCACTGAATGGATTTGTTTACAAATTGGGGATTATAGGATTTAGTTATGAATTTTTGGTGGATAGTTTGTTAGATTGTTTCTCAGACAATGGGGTTTATATCATTCAATATGTGGGAGGGGTGAATACCTTATTATAGTGGAGGAAGAGTAGTTTTATTTTATATTTGTGAAAACAGAATTACACCAAAGTTTTTCCAAGGTCATATGGCATAAATAATGTTCCAAATATGATAAAATGTATTTTATGGTATAAATATAAATATACAATAGATTTTGGGTAATATTTAGGTCATTTTTAGCCTTAATATTGATGTGTAGTCCTTTGTTAAACTAATGTTCCTCTTAATCACCATAACTAATTTATATCACATTAACTAAATATTTTTGGTAAAAAAATGTTTAAAATAATATATATTATAGATTATATTGATTAAAAATATTGAATCCATTTTTCCATATTCCAATGATATAATCGATATAAAATCACTTAAATTTTACCCTGTGGACGGGATGACAAAGCAGGTTTTTAATGTAAAAAGTGTGAAAGTTTGAAATGTTTTTATATCCAATTTTCTATGTGGAATTGAATTCAATTATAAGATTTTTTTTTCATAGATTAATTTTATATAATTTTAATGGGAAATAACATAAAAAATTACACCATGACGTTCCAAATTTTGGTGTCTTGGGAAAAATAAGACCATACATAACTTTTACAACATAAAAAATAAAAAATTATTTAATTTATTCTTCTCTAGCTTCTTATTGGCCCTTGAGTTATTAGTATATTTAATCACCTGAGGATATAGATAAAAAATGGGTTAGCTAAAATCTTAGTAAGAGGATAGATATGAAAATAAAATAATATAACATGGGATGAGCCTAATCATTATCATCATAACATAGGCATAGGTTCATAATCCAGAGATAAAGCATTAAGATAATACTTGGAATGTGGAAATGCATACAAATTAAACATAATGTCTCAGTGGTAATCTAAAACACATATTTGTGAAAAAATATAGAATCCCATTAATGAATATTTCACTTTACTCATGAGGTTCTTTTCATTACCATATTTATTGGAGTGCTATATAATTTGAGGCTCACCTGTCACATCATAAAATTTACATTATCTTGCATGGAACATAGAACTTATATCAATAATGAACCTAAATATCCAATGTAAAGGAATGTGTTTCACCTCATATGTATATATTTATAAATTTTTTATTCCCAATTGAAAAAGGGAATAACAGACTTGATAAAAGCACCATGAACCTTGAGTGGGAAGTAAAAGGTTTGTTTTTGAAAGATGAGTTCTTTTGGAAAATATTGTGTGTGACATAAACTCCGGTGGAAACATTTATATGCCATAAATGTTAACAAAATGATAAAGGAATTATTTTTAAAGAAATACCATACTGAAAATGTTTTGAAAGAAGTAAAACTCGATGAAAGAAAGTTGGGTTTAAAAATATCATTTACATTCTGTCTGAATTCTTTCGTTAATATAATTCCTTTTATAATAGTGTTAGATGGATTAATTAAAACATATAGAACCTTTTATAAATGAAATTGATTTATTAGTGTTTTATTATGTTATTTTATAGACCATTGGATGAGTAATAGAGTTTAAATTAATCATTCACGAGGATTATTTTTCTTAATTTTCATGAACGGGTCACCTGTACACATGAATGTAATTTCTTGTAGAACAAGGATAAAAATCCATAATTTTTATTAGATTATATTAATGATATTATAGTATATTAATTGATATTATAACTCATATTTTATATACCATGATGATGAATCATTAGATTAAATTTAATGATGTTTTTTAATGATAATGTTTACGGTTTTTTGGATCACGACCAACATGTTTGATTTTATCATTTAGTATTATGTATAAAAGTTGTTTATAAAACATAAAAGCTGTTAAAAACTAAATATGAAAATATTTTTTTAACCATTTAATGGTCTTATTTAAATCCATGAAGGTGTTGAAGGAAAATAATGGTGCATCACCCACAATGATGGTAAATTGACACATCATAGGAAATTATTTCATTTTTAAAAATAAAAGAGAGAGGGGGTGGGGGGAAGGATTAAAATGAATAATATTTCTTTAACATGATATAATTCCATTATATAAATTATATTGTAGTTATCATGTCATTTTTAAAAGGTATGTTGCGTATAATTGAAGAAAATCAATGAAATTTGATAAGAATTTGAAAGAAAAGAGATAGAAATTACATCTTGAATTCTCCTCTTGAAATCTTCCTCAAGGAACCTAGGATTAGTATTTGGATGATAACAAGAGCTCCATGATGTGAGGAAGGGGAAAGGGAAGATCTTTGGGAAGAATTTGGAAAATCATAGAATCTTGAGATGTGTGAGGAAATGAGGTTTTAAGGGTTGTATTTACTATAGAGGAGAGATGGGTCTTCTCAATATTATAAAAAATAATTTATTATTTCCCCAAAAGATAAGAAATTGTGATGATTCCATAACTAAATACTGTAATAATTGCATTTTATTTCTAACAAATGGTTCTTACCTCAACAGAACATCATCCATGTCTCTATGATTTATGTATTAAGCAATTATTGTGACATATCATATTTTTATATTCTGCCAAAATTCAATTATTTAAAAAAAATCCGAAAATTTCCACCCAACCAATTTTCAACATGAAGAATTTAAAAATGAATTCCATTTTATGAAAATAATTTTCTAAATATGATTAATTTATTTTTTAATTAAAATCATTATTTTCATGGAAAAACATATTCTAAAATTATAACCAATTTTATATTACTTTGAAAAATTACATAATGTCTCCTACAATTATCATAAAATTATAAGCCAAAAAATTAATTTATAAATAATTTTTTTTATAGTAAATTTTATTTTAAATTAATTATAAAATATATATAACTTATAAAAATAGAAACACTAAATTAATAATTTTTAAAATATTTATTTACTTATACTATGATTTAATTATATCATATTTTCACTTATAAGATGGATAAATTTTATTTATACTATCATTAGTACAATTAGAATTCACACAGCAAATTTAATATTCATAAGGGTTGTATTTATATTCATAAGGATAATTTTAATATTCATAAAGGTATGTTACTATTCACAAAAAATTATGTTTGTCTTATCAGACTCCAAAATTCTTACTGATCGCAACCGTGTATGTCAGATTTTCGAAATTGAAATCCCATAATGGGAAAAATTATGTTTAACAACTAGGCTATAAAGGTATCATAGTATTTAGTACTTCATTTAAGAATGATCTGAAATTTTTTTTCCTAATTAGATTTTATGTGATATAATTATATGTAGGTAATTTCCTTGATAAAATTTTTGGTCCTTACATTATTCCCCCTTTGGAAATTTCTCCCTTGAAATTTAGTTTTATAAAAATTAGTGAGGGTAATTCACCATCATAACCTCTTCTTTTTCCAAATTCACTTCTTCGTACTTATGGTTCCTCTAAAACTGATTCACAAGGTGGGTTTTCTTATTGACAAGAACCATATCTCTTCGGTCGAGAATTTTTACTAGTTCCTCCTCAAAAGAGGGATCATCATCTATATGTACCACCTCAGAGTTCAATACTTGTGAGGGACTTGGTATGTACTTCATCTAGAGTGATACGTGGAAGACGTCATGAAGTTCAGCCGTATTCGGTGGAAGTTCATGCTGATAGACTACAACTCAAATGCGATCTAGGGTCTCAAAGGGTCAATGTACCTTAGTCTTAGTTTTCCTTTCTTTCCATACCGTGTGACTCTCTTTCATGGTGATATTTGAATGAATAATTTATCTCTAATGTCAAACACCAAGTCCCTTTGACCATTGAAAACATAGATATTTTTCCAAATCTGAGAATCATTGATATAAGGATGGATGGATTGAACATTTTATGTCATCTCTTATACAATATGAAGTGGAATTTTAATTTCTTTTTTCCAATAGGTTGGAGTTCTACATCACTTTTCCTACAGAGCTTCATATGGATCCATCTGAACACTCAAGTGGAAGCTATAGTTGTATGAGAACTCAACCAATGGAATATTCTAATCCCATCCACATTTCATTTCCAAACAACATGCTCATATCATGTCTTCATGCATTTTAATTGTCCTTTCTGGTTTTCCATTAGTTTGGGGGTGATTGGTCATGTTGAAATTCAATTGAGTACTCATGGAATGTTGAAGACTCCTCTAGAATTGAGATGTGAACCTAGGATCATGATCAAAGACTATAAACAGTGGAACCCCTTTCAGTCTCACCATATCCTTCACATATATCATTATAAGTTTTTCAAGTGATAGATCTTCCCAAATAACAATAAAGTGGGAAGTCTTGTGATTTGGTCCACCACAACCCATGTTGCATTATTTCCCTTCGCTGTCTTCGAGAGACATGTGACAAAGTCCATAGAGATATTATCAGTGTTATATATGGGTATAGGAAAGGGTTGCATCTTCCATTTGTTATTTTTTCACTCATCTTTATCAAGCTGGCATATCATACACCTTGAGATATACTCTATAATCTCCTTCTTCGTGTTGTCCCACCAGAATATTTCTTTGAGATTACGATACATCTTGGTACTACCAGGATGGATAGAGACAGTTGAGCATTGTGCATTTTCCAATATATCCTTCCTTATCTATGGTGATGAAGGCACATAGAGCATTGTTGTAAACAGAATTAAAACAATATCATCGATATAGAACTCTTGCAGCTTCCCTTCACATACTACATTCACCATCTTTAACAACACTCTATAATCCTTCTATACCTACATAAGCATCTCTTGGATATATTTTTGTGAAATAATTTGGGAATGGAAGGATGTATTCCTTATTTTTTTGATTTCCAAATCAATCATTTTCATATCTATGAAGATATGGTCTTTCTCAATCTTCAACATGGATAGTGTAGTAGGTTCTTTTCTTTATAGAGCATAGCTACCTAGTTATCCTTGCTAGGATGATAGTTAATAGAGAAATCATAGTCGTTTATTAGCTCTAATAATCTCCATTAATCCATGTTGATATCATTTGGTGGGAATATATCCTTTAGGATATTGTGATCGGTATATATGTCACACTTCTCACAATAGTGACAATTTAGCCATATTTTCAATGAAAATATCATAAATCTAACCTCTTGATCATGTGTTGGGTAGTTCTTATCATGGATCTTCAACTGTCTTGAGGTGTAGCCTATCACACTATCATTTTTCATGAATATAAAACCAAATATTATCATGGAAGAATCATTGTATAACCAAAAATATTATCCATTTTTCAGTAATGTGAGTATAGGTTAAGTGATATGCCTTCTCATTAGTTCTTTTAAGATTTACTCCCATATTTCCTTCCATACATACATTACTCATTTCCCTTTTATCTTAGTTAGCGGGATTAAAAATCATGACAAATATATAAAAAATATCAATAGTACTCTAATAATCCATGAAAACTAAGTATTTTTGGGACACTAAATGGTCTGGTACATTCCTCAATTTCCATGGGTTTTTAATGGTCCACAAAAATTCCCTCACTTGTGATAACATGTCATGAAAAGTGAATTTCTACATCAAAAATTCATACTTTTAGAAATTGGCGTAAAACATTTCTTCTCTCAGTGTCACCAATACCAGCATTAGATGTTCTTTATGTTCCTCCATTCCCTTCATGTAGATGATACTTTCCTCAATAAACACTACCGAGTAATGTTTTGAGGTAATGTTTGAAGACTTTGTTTGTCAAATCCATTAAGATTTTAGGGGAATTAGAATGTCCTAAGTGCATCACAAAAAACTCATAATCCTCATACATTGTAGAGAAGGAAATTTTCTAAATATCATTGTTGTTCACCTTTATCTGATGATATACAAAACAAAGATCCACCTTTTAGAATTACTCAGCTCCTCATAACTGATCTAGCAAGCCAACAGTCTATGTAAGAGGATACTTTTTCAATATGTTTCTCTTGTTGAGTTCTGTATTATCAATACACAGCCTCATTTATCCATCCTTCTTCTTCACAAACATCACTAGCACACCCCAGGGTGATGCACTAGGGATTATGAACACATTGTCCAAATGATATCAAAGCTGATTATTTAACACCTCCATTTTGATAGGAGTCATCCTATAAGGACACATTGAGATAGGAGTAGCTCCTGGTATGAGTTCTATTGATAGCCCTACTCACACTTTGGGGGTAGTCTGGGTAACTCTTTAAGAAATACATCATTATATTCCATCACATTAGAAATTTCCCTTAGGTTGATACCTTCCTTTTACTCAACCATTTGAGTGAGGTATGCTTATTCATAGGGAATCAACACCCACACCAAAGAATAATTTTTCAAATGATATTCATTATCATCCTTGCAGTTTCATAGGAGTATGGGATGCTTCAGAATAAGAAAATTTATATTCTTTTCATTATAGTTGATGTTTTCTCTATATAAAGAGTTCCAATCCATCCCCAATATATTTTCAAAGTCTTCAAAGGGAAGTATCATTTCATTATCTAGAAGAATCTTCCCACATATTCCGATAATATAAGAGTCTAACACATGGGTTTCATTGATTTCACCACATTGTGTTTTTACAGATATCTCTACTTCAAGGTTTTGTGGCCTTAATTCAATGGTTTTATAAAACTTAAAAGATATAAACGAATTCATAGAACCAAAATCAAAAATAATTTTTCCATTATTGAGTGAATACGAAGTGTACCTTAAAAGACTTCATTTTCATGCTCCAGATCCATAGTTGTAATGGTATAAGCCTCCCCCTCTTCATTTGGATTTTTG
Organism: Viscum album; assembly: GCA_963277665.1. NCBI lineage: Eukaryota > Viridiplantae > Streptophyta > Magnoliopsida > Santalales > Viscaceae > Viscum > Viscum album. Next base: position 713,415,239 of record OY728162.1, read on the forward strand.
TGACTTTTTACGTTGATTACCCATGAGGACTCGAGGTTTAGTTCACTAGCTTTCATAGTTTCCATTCTTTTTACAGTTGTACCATTGGGAAATGGGTGGTTCTTTCCTTTCCCCTACCACATTCTCCTTCCATCTCATGTCTTTTTAACATTCAAGAGCTTGGTGGCCTTCTTTCCCAAACAAAAAGATTTTCCCAATCTTTTTGGGGTAGTTAACACGATTATACTTCCCACATTATTGACATGTGGGTGATTGATTTTTCTTTCCCCTATTTTCATTTGATCATCCATCATGAAACTCCATATTTCATTTCATATCACCGGAGACATGGGACCATTCTCCAAACATGTTGGGTCCACTATGCAGAGTACCCTGAGAGGGGGGGGGGGGGAGGGTGAATCAGGGTATGACTAATTCAAAATTAAAGTGCGTTCTGATCTTGTTTCGCTGTTAAGAAAAACACTCTTCTCTCACATTCCTGTTGCACAATATAAACATAAGGTAAAGCATGCACATGACATAGAAAATTTTACTTGGTTCACCGCTAAGGGATACGTCCAAGGAGCATACGCCGACAAGTTTCTAGTCATACCAAATTCCACTATTCTTCACTAGATGTGGATTACAAAGTTCGGGTACAGTCACTCTATCCCAGGCTCACTGCCTTTACAAGATTTAGGGCCAGCTCACTACTTTCCCAAGGGTCACTCCCAGTTTCTCTCTCTCTCACTCACTGCCGGTGGAGAGGATCACCTTTCTTCTCTTCTTTTCCTCACTACGCCGAAAAGGATCCACTCATAGTTTATAGACCTGTAGGTCTCTTCATTTTCATGAAGGAATGCATCTTCCTCTGTAAGTAGATGCTTTTTTGAAGCCCAATTTTCACCTGTAGATGAATCTCTCTTTTCACCGATGGTATCGGGAAAACTTCCAGCTTCCACGCAGCCCGAAAATCACTGCTGGAAATAAACCTTACTTGGCGCGCAAGTCTACCTCGGCGCGCAAGTCTCAACGGGCGCGCAAGTCCTCCTCAGACACTTGCGTGACTCAAACTTCCTCGACTCCAAACTTTCATGACACACTTCCTTTTACGCCCAAACCAACATTTGTGTGCAACTGCCAACCGGCGTGAAAATTCTCACACCGGCGCACAACTTCAACCACCGACGCGTAACTTTAACCACTGACGCGCAACTTCACCTGCACGACCACACACCACTTGCACGGCCACCACACCTGTGCGAAGGGAGATCTGAATCTTCAAAGTGTTGAAATCTGGTAAGAAATGAGGAGGGTTGGTCTAGTATATATAGGCAAATTGACCACCCTGCGTGACAGCGCGCAGGTCACCTGTGCGGACCCGTCTCGGCGCGCAAGTCTTCTGTCTTCCTAGACACTTGCACGACCAACTCCCAAACTTGTGAGAACCTATTTCCTTTGCCATATTTTGATCTTCTGATCTTGAAAAACATATGGCGTTCAAGTTTCCTATACTTTAAGTCCTTGGCACGCAAGTCCCTTTTCCAAAAACACTTTTCTTCATTTGTCGATTTTCAGGCCCAAAAATTTGGTAAACACTGGAAAACGGCACCACCTTGTATCTGTTCTTTTTTTACCACCTCTAGATCGTCCATTCCATTATTGAAGTTCTTGAATAAAATATGGATCATTGACCACAGCTCTTGAAGTCGACATTCCACCATGAAATCCCCTTTGTCAACAAATTTTCATGTCATGGTTTGCATTGTCAACAATCACAACACAGATGATTACTTTGTCAACAAACACAATCACCTCAAAAATACTTCAATGATTCCTTGAGAGATTTTTTCCCAACAATATCCCCCTTTGGGTTTGTTGACAACTCTTCCATAAAAATATGCATCATTAATTCTTCAACTGTCATTCGCTTTTTGCGATTCTGATAGCGATCAAGGATTTACTCAACACATACCCTAAGCCCACATGAGCAATGCTCAGCGTGAGAAACAAGAGTAAATGAAAAGTTCATCAATGAATCACTTCATCTATGACACCCTCTTTTGACACCAAACTGATACCAATTTCCAAATTGATACCAATTTTTGATACTTCACTGATACCAATTTTTGCAAATATTCATACCACATTCCAACACCACTCTTCTCTTATGCTTTTATCACGATCCTCAGTTGTTGTGATATCTATTATTTGATCGATCACTTCTAGCTTCATCAAATTTAAAAATCTCCTCCTTTCTCATTTCTCCCCCTATCTGTGTGCTCCACTGGTCACCTTCTCCCCGTATTTGTAATGATTTCTCAAATAGCCACATTGTCTCCCCCTTGAAAAATAACTATTTTCTCCACCTTTGTCAAAGAACCCAAAGGTCACTCCTTTGTGGTCTCTAACAAAGTAGAGAACACATATCAGCACATTAGGAAAAACACATCATAACTTGGGGAGAGGGGGATGTCACATCCACAAGCTTTTAAGTGCGGGTAATCGACTGAACTCCCAGAGCTAGTCGATGCCTTTGGAATGCTTCCTTGGCTAAGACCTTTGTCAGAATATCTGCAACCTGTAACTCTATAGGCACATACTCGAACTTCACAAGCCCTTGCTCCACTTTCTCCTTGATAAAATGATATTTGATCTCAATGTGCTTTGTCCATGAGTGATGAACTGGATGTTTTCCAAGATGTATAACACTTGAGTTATCACACTAGATTCTGATCAGAGACTTCACTTCAACTCCCATATCTTTAAGCTGCTGCTTCATCCACAATAACTGTGTGCATGCTTGAGTGGCTGCAATATACTCAGCTTCGGCAGTGCTCAATGAAATGCAATATTGCTTCTTGATTAGCCAAGAAATACACCATCCACCAAGATAGAACGAACCTCCTGACGTTGATTTTCTATCATCTGCTGATCCAGCCCAGTCTGCATCAGTATATCCCAATAACTCTGTCTTAGATTTTTCAGTATATGTCAAGCCGAAATCTATTGTTCCCTGGATATACCAAAGTATTATTTTCACTATGAGCATGTGAATTTCCTTGGGATTACTCTAATATCTCTCTGCTTGGCATGTGGAGAAAACAATATCAGGCCTTGTCGTGGTCAAGTACAATAAACTTCCAATAATTTTCCTGTATTATGCGATATTAACTACCTTGCCATCCTCATCTTTTGATAATTTCATTCGGGTAGCAACTAGAGTCTTCATCTCCTCAGAATTGTCCATTACAAACCTTCTCAAAACCTCCTTGGTGTATTTGGATTGAGAAATGAATGTTCCATTACTTCCTTGTGTCACCTGTAAGCCAAGGAAAAATGTTATCTCTCCAATCATTGACATTTCAAACTCATTTTTCATGAATTCAGAAAACTGTCTGCACTGAGTTTCATCTGATCCACCAAATATTATGCCATCGACAAAGACCAGAACCATCATCCTTTGATTACTATTGTTGTTGAAATAGAGATTGTAATCAACTCCACCACCCTGGAAACCAAACTTCTTCAAGTATTGATCAAGCCTTGAGTACCATGCTCTTGGTTCTTGTTTCAGCCCATACAACACCTTCTTCAGCCTACAAACTTTGTTCTCATCCTAATGAACGAGAAAACCATATGGCTGCTCAATGTACACCTATTCTTCTAGAACCCCATTTAGAAATGCAGATTTGATGTCCATCTAGAACACTTTGAAATTTCTTTGCACTACTATGGAAAAAAATAATCTGATTGTCTCCAGCCTTGCAACCGGTGCAAATGTCTCATCTACATCTATTCCCTCTATCTGGGAGTATCCCTTGCACACTATCCGTGCTTTGTTTCAAATCATAGATCCATCTTCATTCATCTCGTTACAATAGACCCATTTAGTACCGATGACATTCTTGTCTGGTGGCCTCGAAACAATCTCCCATGTCTGGTTCTTCTCAATCTGATCAAGCTCTTCATTCATAGCCTGGACCCAGTTTTCATCTTTAGCTGCATCGGAAAAACATTTCGGCTCCACCTGAGATAAAAAATGATGTTTTCTATAATGACAATATTCTTCGAGTCTGAACTAGAGCTGTCTGATCACAAATGATATTCTGCCTATCAATTTCAGCTCAACTCTTTGGCTTCCTTGCAGACATAGACTTGACACTTTCTTGTTCATCATCAGTATCTTCTTCTAAGTCAGCCTCTGCCACTTCTGCTCCCCCTATGTTGCTTACCTCATCATCACTTTCATCCAGGAACTGTTCACTGGTTCGTTGAGTATTCTGTTCATTTTCAACTGTAGTGACATCATTTCTCTCAACAATTTTTCCCAGCCTTTTGTTGAAACATTTCTATGCTTTTCTTTTCCCTGAGTAGCCAAGGAATATCCCCTCATCTCCTCATGCCTCAAACTTCCTGTGATTTTCATTGTTGATAATAAAACACTTACTTCCAATGATTTGAAAGTATTTCAACGTTGGATTCTTTCCATACCACAATTCATATGGAGTCTTCCCTTGCTTTGGACACAACAAAGACTTGTTCAAAACATAGACCGATGTCAAAACTTCTTCCTTCCAAAATTTCTCTGGTAGGTCTTTATCAATAAGAATCATTCTGGCTATGTTGTTGATGATCTGATTTCTCCATTAAAACACTCCATTCTGTTGGGGAGTTCTTACAGATGAAACTTGATGCCTTATCCCATGTTTCTCGAGATAATTTTCAACTTGACTATTTGTGAATTTCGTACCGTTATCAGTACAAAACTTCAGAATTTTCTACCCAAGAATATTTTATGATTCCCTAATATACTTCTTTATGCAACTGAACACCTCTGTCTTATGGGTAATGATGAATACCCAGGCCATTCTGTTATAATCATCAATGAAAATAACATAGTAACTTTTCCCATTTATAGCTCGTGGTGAAATAGGTCCACATACATCAGCATGTACCAATTCGAGCACTCTGGATTATTTCTATTCCTTTGGCCTGTATGTTTTTCTGATGATCTTCCCTCGTTGAAAAACATCGCATGTATGAGCATGATCACGTGATAGTTTGGGATATTCTCTAGCAGCATCACACTTTACCAGATCTTTCATAGATGGTTGGCATAGATGAACATGTCGCTTATGCCACAGTTGGTTTTCTTCATCTCTGGATAAAATACATATATTTTCTTCCCCACTTACTAGGTAAAGGTTTCCCATTGTCCTTTTTGCTTGTAGAACAACTGCCCCATCTTTTCCCGTGACAGTACAGGTCTTCTTGGTAAACCGTATATAATGTCTTGAGTCACACAATTGACTGACACTGAGCAAATTTTGACTGAGACCTTCTACAACCAAGACATCAGCACGTCTGATTTCTTTTCCCCTAAACCTAGCCTTTCCTGATCCAATTATATTCAGGCCTTCATCATTTCCAAACTTGACTACTCCTTCTTTTTCATATTTTAGGCATGTTATTAGATCCTTGTTGCCTGTCATGTGAGACGTACAACCACTATCAAAAATCCACACACCAGAACGATCTGATGCTTTAAGGGCAATTTCAGCAACTACTGCCTTCTCTGCCCTTTTCTTCTTGGTCTATATTTTTGTCTCCATACTCGGTATAGATTGAGACTCATGAACATTCTTAGAGTAAGATGGACCGGCTTCATCTTACAGAGCTACAAATCTGTTCTGAACTTATAACTCACTTGTCGGTTTATTGATCTGCTGCTTGTGAACATTTTGACTCTGCTTTGGCACATTTCTCTGAATGATCAAAGTGCAGTACCTAGCCATGTGCCCAAATCCTCCACACCAAAAATAGTGTCCTTCAAAATATGTTCTGGAAAACTGTTCTCGGTTTGGATGCCACCACTGTTCCTGTTCCCTTCTATATCTCTTGGCTATGGAACACACATACTATGAATGTCCCATCTCCCACAACAATAACACCTGATATAGGGTGCATTCCTTTGTGTTACTTCAGTACTATGATTTTCCCTTTGGGATCTCTAAATATTCTGAATCTGTTTTGTGCCCAAATCAACATTCAATTTCGAGACGGGTGCTTGCGGTCTGACATTAACTGCCACAAATTTTTGTTTCTTATCAAGCCCTGAATCAACCTTAGCATTTGAGATTTATTGCTACTTCACTCCTACTGAACTTCGAGCCTCCTCTTTCATCTTCTCTGTCTTCTGAATGGCCTGCTTTTCTGATATCACATTGGGGGTTAAGAGTTTTTCTTGATCCTTCATTTTTCATCGCATACTGACCACTTCTTCTTAAATCTATTTGATACGTCTGACATGCTCATTTCCTGTGTTAGTCAAAAAATCAATTTCCTTCTTTTGTTCCTCAATTTTAAGCTTATGCTCAACAATATTTTCTGAGCTCTCTGGTGTTGAGGATTTTAGTCTTTCAATTTCTTCTAACAGCTCTGACATTTCTTCATCCTGTTGTTACATATAGAGTTTGGAATCATGAACTACTTTATTGGATTTATTCGTTTTGGCTCTCCAAACATCTATCTCCTCAAGAGCTGCTTCCAATTCGGCTTCCATATCAACTCTCCCTTCAATTTCTTTTTCTTCTTCAGTGTCAGCTTCTTCCTTTTTCTGATAACTACCAACAATCACACCAAGGCATTTACCCCACGATCTCTGCAATTTTCTATCTCCTCAACCTCTTCATCCTCAGACTCATCTGAACATTCAAATTCTTGTGAAATAAGATTCTTCTTCTTGAAGAAATTTCTCTTGAATTGTTTCTTCCCTTTCACAAATGCTGACATCATCTTCTTGGGAATTTCAACTTCATCATCATCATTATCATTATCTTGAAACTTCTTAGGTAATCTTGCTGCAAGATGACCAACCTTTCCACAATGAAAGCATTCTAGTGGAAGTTTCCCTTTAAACTTTCCTCTTCCTCTTTGCATATTTGAAGAAAGGAATGACATCACATCATCTATCTCTTCTTCTTCTTGAGAATCTTTAATGGTGAGATTCTTCATGGCCTTGAATTCCACTTATTTGGATTTCCCCTTTTCCACAGCCTCGTTGTCATCATTCCTCATCTCATATGCAACCAAGGTACTGTGCAAGTTGTCCAGTGTCAGCTCTTTGGGATCTTTATCTTCTAGTACAGAAACTTTCGGATTGAACCAAGGCGGAAGCTTCCTCAAGATGCGCTTTACGATCTTTATGTCTTCAATTTCTTCACCAAGACCTCGCATATCTTCCACAACAATATTTACACTTTAAAAAAATGCATCAACAGACTCATTCGAGTTCATCTTCAGATCTTCATACTTATTCCAAAACACTTGCAGCTTTGCCTCTCTGACCTTTGTATCTCCTTCATATATATTCAATAGCTTTTCCCACATGGAACGTGACGTTTTGCATGACATCACTTTTGTATAGATAGGGTTGGATAGGGCTCCACCTAAGGTATTAATTGCTTTAGAATCTGCATCCAACTCTCTATGTTCAGCTTATGATAATGTGACACTATTAATATCAGCTGTTATTCCATGCATTTCTGCTGTGAATACATCCATTCCCAAAGATCGGAAGTAGTGTTGCATCTGATTCTTCCATAGCTGAAAGTTGTTCCCATCGAAGATCGGAATCCCTTTATGATTGGTGACCTCCATTGAGAGAAGAACAAATATAAACCTTTCCCTCTAATACCAATTGTTATGTCCACTAGGCTGAGTACCCTTAGAGGGGGGGGGGGGGGTGAATCAGGGTATGACTAATTCAAAATTAAAGCGCGTTCTGATCTTGTTTCACTGTTAAGAAAAACACCCTTCCTTCACTTTCCTGTTGCACAATATAAACAGAAGGTAAAGCATGCAATGACACAACAAATTTTACTTGGTTCACCGCTAAGGGATACATCCAAGGAACATACGCCGACAAGATTCTGGTCGTACCAAATTACACTATTCTTCACTAGATGTGGATTACAAAGTTCGGGTACAGTCACTCTGTCTCAGGCTCACTGCCTTTACAAGACTTAGGGTCATCTCACTACTTTCCCAAGGGTCACTCCCTGTTTCTCTCTCTCTGGCTCACTACCGGTGCAGAGGATCACCTTTTTCCTCTTCATTTGCTCACTATGTCAGAAAGGATCCACTCATAGTCTATAGACCTGTAGGTCTCTTCATTTTCATGATGGAATGCATCTTCCTCTGTAAGTAGATGCTCTGTTGAAGCCCAATTTTCACCTGTAGATGAATCTCTCCTTGCACTGAAGGTATCGGGCAACCTTCTAGCTTCCACGCAGCCCGAAAATCACTGTTGGAAATAAAACTTACTTGGCACGCAAGTCTACCTCGGCGCGCAAGTATCGGCGCACAAGTCACAACGGGCGCACAAGTCCCCCTCAGACACTTGCGCGACTCAAGCTTCCTCAACTCCAAACTTGCGCGACACACTTTTTTTTACGCCCAAACCAACATTGGTTCGCAACTGAAAACTGACACACAACTTCTCACACAGGCGCACAACTTCAACCACCAGCGCGGAACTTCAACCACCGGCGCGCAATGTCACCTGCGCGACCACACACCACTTGCGCGACCACCACACCTGCACGACGGGAGCTCTGAATATTCAAAGTGTTGAACTCCTATAAGAAATGAGGAGGTGTGGTCTTGTATTTATAGGCAAAGTAACCACCCTGCGCGACGGTGCGCAGGTCACCTGTGCTATCCCGTCTCGGCGTGCAAGTCTTCTGTCCTCCTAGACACTTGCGCGACCAACTCCCAACCTTGTGCGAATCTGTTTCCTTTGCCATATTTTGATCTTTTGATCTTGAAAAACATATGGCGCACAAGTTTCCTATACTCCAAGTCCTCAGTGTGCAAGTCCCATTTCCAAAAACACTTTTCTTCATTTGTCGATTTTCAGGCCCAAAAATTTGGCAAACACTGGAAAACGGAGCCCCCTTGTATCTTTTCTTTTTGTACCGCCTCCAGATCGTCCATTCCATCATCGACATTCTTGAATCAAACATGGATCGTTGAGCACATCTATTGAACTAGAAAATACACCATGAAATCCCCTTTGTCAACAAATTTGCATGTCATGGTTTGCATTGTCAACAATCACAACACAAATGATTACTTTTTCAACAAATACAATCACCTAAAAAATACTTCAATGATGCCTTGAGGGATTTTTTCCCAACAAAACATTGTTTACATTTTGAGATCACATCAAAAAACTTCTTCATAACTCTCAAAGTAATGAATTAAAATATCCTTCTGAAGGTGTGGTTTTAAACAAATAATGAATCTATAAATTTTTCTATCATAGTTAATAAAATATACTGATTCCTACCTAAAAATCCTTATGATGTTCTCTTCATAGGCCAAAAAAGATTCTATATCCTTTTTCTTTAGCTCAATAAATTCTATCTCCATCATTGTACAAAGATTTAAGGTAAAATACTTGTTACGATACACACTCTTAATGTCTTCCCATTCCCATACATGAAATATTTCACTCGTATCGGTTTTCTTAATCAAAGAACACCATTGGTCAGCCTATCCATCGAGACGATAAAAGGTCATAGTCACTTTCTCCATATTTGAATAGTGAAGCATGAAAAATATATTTTCTATTGAGTTGACCCTTTGTTCTTTAAAAAGTGGATCAGAAGATCTACTAAATGTTTTTTTTCATTTCAATGTAAAATAATTGATAACCATTTGCTCCCTCTTAGGTGAAGGAGGATGTTTGACATTATTCAAGTTATTATACATAACTTGAGACCACTGGGTAATAATCAGCATGATGATTTTAAATCCACCTCAAAATGCATTGGGAATTTCATTTAGACAATAAATATATTGTCCCTTACATGATTTATTGGCCTTGTTTCATTTATTTTCCACTATTATCTAAAATATAAAAGGTTAGAAGAAAACATAAGTCAACAAGTCAAGAAGAAATATTTTATTTCATGGTTTAATTAACTTTAAAATCATATATTATGAGATCCCTATGTTTAGATAATCATATTTTATTCTTACATATACATAGACTCATACTAGGGAATTTTTACTTGGATCTCTAATATTATTTCCCAAATTAACTAAACCATCATCTTATTCCAACTCTAATGACCCTTCTATTCACACATTACATTTACTTAATTTTAATGACAAAAGAAATAAAGCCATTACACCATGAGGATCCAATATTCTAGTTTCTTGGGAAATCATGGAAAATACATAACATCTAAAAACCTAAAACATAAAAATTTATTTAATTTTTTCTTTTCAAGCTTCTTATTGGCCCGTGAGTTTCCTTAGTACACGTAATCACCTGAGGATATACATCACAAATAGGGTGAGGTAAAAGTTCAGCAAGAGGATAGATAAGAACAAAAAACAATATAACATGGGGTGATAATAATCATTATCATCATAACGTAGGCATTGCTTCATAATCAAGAGATTAAGCATTAAGAGAACACTTGGAATATGGAAATACATAAAAGTGAATCATCATGTCTTAGTTTCCAACTAGCATACATAGTTGTGAACAAAAATAGAATCATGATCATTCATATTTCACATTAATCATAAGGTTCATTAAATTACCCAATTCATTGTAGATCTATATAATTCTTGGTGCACCGATCACATCATAACATTTACTGTTCGCTATATAATTCCAGGTACACCTGTCAGATCATAAAATTTACGTTATCATGCATTCCAAAGAGTACATATATCAATCATGGAAATAAAAAACCCATGAAAAGTAATGGGTTGAATCTCAAAAGAATACATTCATATACATTGGGTTCCTAAATGAAAAGGTAATAACTTACTTGATACAAGTAGTATCAACCATTTGTGGGAAGTAAAAGGTTTTTTTGGAAAGAAGGGTTCTTTTGGAAAACATTTTGTTTGAAATAAAATCCATGGGAAAATTTGTATATCCCAAAAAATGGTAATATAATGGGGAAGTAATTATTTTTAAAGAAAACCGTATTAAAATGGAGTGAATGATGGAAAACCTGGAGAAATAAAGTTGGTTTTGAGAATTCCCCTTACGTTGTGTCAGAACACTTTCTTCAAATTAATTTCTTGTATAATCACATTATATTCATTAATAACCACATAAAAACCTTAAATAAATAAAATTTATTCATTGTGGTTTTATGATGTTCTATTATGGGCCTTTGGATGTGGTATAGAGTTTAAATTCATTGTTCCGTAGTGTTTTTTTTGTTAGTTTTCATGAACAGATAACTTGTACACATGAATAAAAGTTTGTGTAGAACATGTATAAACATCCATAATTTATATTAAATGTTAATAATTATATTATATGATTTTAAATGAATTTTTAATGAATTTTTTATATACCATGGTTTTAATCATTAGATAAAATTTAATGATGTTCATTTTAGGTTAATTTGGGATGTTTTTTTTATCACAATGAACTTGTTTGGTTTTATCATTTGGTATTATGTAAAAAGTTTATTTATTGAACATAAAAGGGGTTAAAAAAATTATTAAAATATTTTTACAACCATTTAATGTTTTCGTACATCTGGGAATGAATTGGGGAAAGTGAAGGTTTGTCCCCCACTAGGATGGTAAATTGACACATCACGGGCAATGACTTCATTTTTAAAAATAAAAGAGAGAGGGTGAATGAGGATTTTAATGAATAATATTCCATTAAAAAAATAGAATACCATTATATCAATCAGTATTGTGTTATCATGAAATTTCGATAAGATAATTTTAGTATAAGATAAGAAATGAAATGAAATTTGAAAGGAATTTGATTAAAAAGACAGAGAGAAATTACCTCTTGAATTCTCCTATTGAGATCTTTCTCCAGGAATCTACGATTGGTATTTGGATGACACGAAGAGATTAGGGACATGGGAGGGGGTCTAGGGAAGATATTTTTGGGTGAATTTTTACAAGGCATGAATCTTGATTAGAGTAAGGAAACGAGGTAGTGAGGGGTGGTATTTATAATGGATGGGGGAAGGGTTTTCTCAATAGCATAATCATTAATTTATTATTTCTTCACAAGATAATAAATATTGAGGATTTTATGACTTAATATAATAACTTTAGCATCTGAGTTTAAACCAATGGTTCTTACATCATCATAACACCATCCATGACTCTATAATTCATTTATTTATTATTTATCATAAATTATCGTATTTTTCTATCCACAAAAAATTCAGGTATTTTTAAAAAATCCAAAAACTTCACTCGAACATTTTTTGATATGTGGATTTCAAAAATGAACATCATTTTATGAAAATAATTTTCAAAATATGATTAATTTAATTTTTAATTAAAATCCTCATTTACCTAGAAAATACATATTTTAAAATTATAAATAATTTCAAAACGCTTTGAAAAATTACATAGGGACTCATAAAATTTTAATCAAATTATAAGAAATCCAAAATATTAATTTACGAATACATTTTGTGATAATAAATTCTTGTTTAAATTAATAATTAAATAGTTATAACTTATAAAAATACCAACACATAATTAATAATTTTTTAAAATATTTATTTAATTATACAATAATATAATTATATAATATTTTCACTTATAAGATTGATAAATTTTTTGTATACTATATTTCATATGGTTACTATTAACTAGGCCAATTTAATATTCATAAAGGTTATATTACTATTCATAAAGTTAATATTTCTATTCATAAGAGTATGTTACTATTCACCAAGAAAAAATATGTTTCTCCTATCAGACTCCAAACATCATACTAATAAAAAATGTGTATGTCAGATTGTTGAAATTCAAATCACAGAAGTAGAAAAAATATGTTTAAAGGCTAGGCAATAAAGGAAACATAGTATTTTGTAGTTCATTGGATTAGGATGGGTTATTATGTTTCCTAATGTGATCTTTTGTGATATAATTATAATAAGTGAATTCCATTGAAAAAACATTGGGTTGTTACACCAATAACCTAAATTGGTTTAATTGATTTTAAACTGATCTAATTGTACATGTAAAAATATTCAAAATATAACATAAGTCTATCTTTTATTTAGATTGAAAATTATTTTTGAATAAGAATACAGAGTCATTTACTATTCATCAAAAAATGAAACTTCTCATAAAAAGTCCAAAAATTAAACTATAGTAAATTCAAATATTCTTCTTTCACGAACTAATTTTATTTTATAAAATAAAAATTATAAAAATTTCATAATTTTTATTTAAATATGGTTCACCAAAAAAAGGAGGTAAACATGCCTTTTAGAAAAAATATATCTTTTTATTCCAAGAATTAAATATATTATTATCTCATACTTATCAAATATATTTTATGGGTATCAATGATCAAATATATAATATATACATTTTAATGAAAACATTACTAAAAAATGGTTGTTTAATTTATTGGTATAATATTCTGTTTTTATATCTAAAAATTGTTCATTAAAAATAAATTTCATTATTTTCAAATAGTTATTACATTCATTTCTAACTAATTGAAAACCAAAGGATTCATTTTATATACATGTGTAAATAAAATTTTCCCAATTTATTTAATCTTGTTTGTAACTTACATTCTAATGGCTAGTTGGTAGCTATAATAATATTGGAATAATATTATTAATTATATATTTTAGTTCGGTAAAACTCAACCATTCGTGTAAAGAAATCAATCAAAGGGTCTTGGTAATGTGGTTAATACAATCCAAACATTTTATTGTATGTACTAAAATGCATTCTAATTATTGCATGCAGTGTAAGATTAACATGGTTTTTCTAACATTAACCAATAATATTGATTTCTTATGAAAATTCTATACATAGTGATTTCTTAAGAAAATGATATATTCAGTGTTGTATGAAATTAAAAATATTAAAACGATTAAATTATTTCAAAAAATTGATTTCCCAAAATCCCAGGGTGTTACATTCTACACCCCCCCGCCATCAATTGATTTCACCCTCAAAATTGTTTTGGGTTATCAATGGTTTAATACAATATTGTTCCACTCATCGAATCCCAAATCAAAAAAGAGAACAATAAACCTTTTTTAAAATGGAAATGTTGAAAAATCATGGTTACCTAAGGTAACTCATAACTATGTCTCCACGTTGGAGAACATAAGTTTTGAGAGATGATTCGATATGGAAGAAAATCGTAAATAACATTTGAGAGTGATAATGATCATTGATCATCAGTACGTGAATGATCAATTGAAAGTTAAGGTCCTCAAAACCAAATACATGTGTTGATTTATGAGAACCTCGGTTCAAAAGAAAAAATGGTATTAGGATAAATATCTTACAATATCCTTTTCAAATCGGAATTATTTTACTATCTAATTACATAAGGAAATATAGTTACTTGATTTTATTCCTTTTTATATGAACAGTATCACTTATTTATTGTTTTTGTTTGATTTACACTTCATATCTTACTCTAAGAAATGAAGGGGAATTTGATTTGTCCTTCAATATATCTTGATCAAAACCAAAACGATAGAACAAGTTATAAAATATACTTAAAATATTATATGGCTAGTTAATACATCAATCTCTAAAAACTCATATGATGTTGCACATAAACCATTTATTAAATGGTTAACCTTATAACCCTTCCAAAAGTTGAAATCAGAAAAATTATAATGATGTTCATTAAATTTCTAAAAAATAGAATATCATTTATTTCCCATATATCATAAATTAGCTATTGGAAATTACATAATGAACATGTAAATACCTTCACTATGTTTTCACATTAAACATGTATATAACCCTAAAAACATTTTGAAAACATGCATGATTCCTAATTCCAATGATTATTGGATATATTCCATAAATCCAAAAAAAATTACTTCATCAATGACAGCATAGACAACTCTTTAAAAAACCACTTTTTCAGTTCTAAGGTCATCAATATTACCAAGTTTACATTATCCAAATCAATCATCACATTAACCAAGACAAATAAGATTTCATCATCATCTTGACCACAATAAGGGTTACCATCCCATAATCAAAATATCACCGTTCTGTTAAATCTCTTTTCTTCTTCATCAGCACCATTCAACATATCCTCTCAAATTCTTAATGAAAACAAATAATAAAAATTGTTATATATTTCAAAAAAATTATAGAGAAATATTTTATTTCTAAAACATAAATACTTAATTCATCCCAATTTCTTCTCAAACAATTAATTATGATTCCTCATCTTATTCTTTAATACGTATTTTTTAGAATATAAATACAAATCAAGTATTAAAATTTTTCAATATCTATTTAATCATGATTATGAAAATACTATTAGATAAACACAAACCTTTAATATGTCATTTTTTGTAACTTCATCATCATAATTAAAACCAATAATTGTACCACCTTTCTGATTCTCTACATGAGCCTTCCACATTAAACATTGATCTTAAAAATTCCCAAAATATTTAAATTTAAAGCATTCCTCACTTGATAAGACCTTATAGATGCCAATATTCCCATCCATTACATTAAATAAAAATTTCCATTTCTTAATTTGTAGTTACATGATTTGTGTTGTTCTTTTCCACAATCATAACATCTTTTTATTCCACTGATACATTCATATGGGTGTTTACTCTAGAATTATCAACAAAAAGTTAACTTAATCTCCATTCCTCAATGATCTCAATTACCTAAACTCTTAGTGATCCCTTTCTTTATCTTCATTGGGGAGTTTTGGGGACTGTTAAGGTTAAAATATTTTATCATGTTCCTTGAAATGTGATTTCAAACCATTTCAACATCATTAACTCCATTGATAATCCCATTTGACTTCTTATCAGTAAATTTTCTATCACATTCAACATTGACCTAGTTCTTTCTGGTTCCCTCTATTAAAAAAACTAGAAATCATAGTGTGAGATACACTTCTCATAGAAGTAAACTACATAAAAAATGAAAAATAAATTATTTTATTTCTAAATTATTACACCTTCCTTTAAATCTATGACACAATAGGGTTGTCTGTAGAGACATCCATGGTCATATCCTCAAAAAAATCCCTACGGATCTCACTAATTTTTTCTCATTATAACTTCAAAATTTTAGTTAAACATTTCCTTTGATTCAAACTATATCAACCTAGACTTAAAATATATGTATATTACATCATATTAGATTAATATTCATCACATTATATAAATACATTCCTAAGGATCATAATATATTAGTTCCTTTGATAACATGGTAAAATAATATTCTAACATAGTGAATGATCTTCAATATCCCCCTTAAATATCTTACCCTTTAGTAGTCATAATTAATGCCTTTATTTGTATCATGGGGAATGTAAATAAAAGAAATGGGTGAGCTCAAATTCTCATTAAGGGTAAAAAGAGTAGAAATGTAAGCATGAAATGAGCATAAGGGTATGAAAACATGATCATAACATGTGAAGATCATACCCTACAGGTCAAATATTATAATCTACTATCATAGATTAGATATTGTCATTTCATAAGGCATGAATCATAAATAAATCAAGAGCATAACCCATGATATCATAACATAAGCTCGATACATGTGATTTTGGAATATACATATGCATAGAAAATCCTATTTCAATGATTCATATAAAGACCACCATAACATGCAAGGCTTTGGCTAATCACTGGTGTACTTATATTGGGCTTGGGATGAACTCCTATATACCTTCTTAATTCGGGCTTAGGATGCCCTCTTGTTTGAGGCCTAAGATGACCTCTCTTATAACCTCTTATTTTAGGCTTGGAATTCCATCCCATATACCCTCTTTTTTCGATATTGGGATGCCTGCCCATGTACCCTCTTGTTTTGGGATTGGGATGTCCTCCCATGGACCCTCTTGTTCTAGTATTGGGATTCACTTATGTGTACCCTCTTATTTTAGGCATGGGATTCCCTCCCATATACCCTATTCTTTCTGACATGGGATGACCTTATATGTACTCTTTGGTCTCATAAAACATTTATCATTACCCAATGAATTTGATGGAGATATATGTTTCACCCATTAAATAATTAAATCATACATGAATATGCTAGATGTTAAAAAAACATTCATCATATCATGACCAATATCAATATATCATATCATAACCCTTGAAAGTGAATGGGTATCATTAACATTTCATCATATCATAAACTATGTAAAATAGATAGGATTTGTAATCATTTCATAAAATCATAACCCGTGAAAAGATGCGGGTCCCAAAATCATATAATCTGTATAAGAGAAACGAGTTTTATAGACAACATTCCATAAAAACATAAACCATTAAAGAAGTAATATGAATGGTAGTCATGGATCCTTCCTCTATTCAAGCATAAACTATATCAAATTGTTACATCATAGATGGGGAAGGATTTTGAAATATCACATGGAGTACTTCTTTTAGAAAATATCCTTTCTTTGAAATTCACTTTTTAAAACATAGAATATTTTCCAAATCCATTTATTTATGTAATAAAACTTTGAAAAAATATAATGTATTATTTAAAATAATTTTAAACATTTATTATGGAAAATATAAATATTTATTAAATAAGTAATTTTTTAAAGATAAGTCCATTTCAAAAAAAATATTTTTAAATAACCATGAAAAAACTAAAAAAATGTTTTTTCCTTGAAAATATTTAAAGGAATCTTTGAAATTTATTGAAGAACATTCTCTTTGAAAACCACGTTAAAATAAACAATTTTCTAAAATATTGGGAAGTATTTTACATTAACATAAACTTATAAACAAATAATGGAATCTACAGGTAAATTACGGTTATTATGGATTGTAAGTCCATACATGCGGAACATTCATTTTGAACCGTAAAATGTTTAAAACATTCCCTTGATCAGAAAATGAAAAGAGGATTATATTTAAAACTATTTTATATAAATGAAAAACATGTGTAAATAATTATTTAAACAACATAGGATAATAGTAGATGATCTTTTAAAAAATTTTAGAAAACATTATTTGGGACGAACATAGATTTCCAATTGAAAGGACAAATAAAGTCAGAATTTCATAAAGACATTTTATAAATTATATTAACAACTAAAGAGTGGGAAAATTGCAAAATCAATCAGATATAATATTTATAACCATATTATAATAAAAATCAAGTGATATTAATACATGGATTATAATATTGAATAAATGGATAGATAATCATAAATAATTCAAATATAAGATGATATTGTAGTAATAAACTCTTTTAACTATCCTAACATTAATTCATAACCCACATGGGAGGAAATCATTACAAAAAATATATAATATCATAAAAAAGAACTAGTTTCATTATATAAAATTTCAAATGGAATTATATACACCCCATTTAAATATATCGGTGCATGACATGACATGTTTCTCAAAGAAGGAAAATTGAGACAAAATTACTTTACATATTTTTTTACTTTGGAACCATATACACCATGAAATAGAGATCATGAAATTGATATTCAAATAAATACAATAGGTATATGTATAAAATAATAAATTCATGGTTAGTATATATGACACACAAAATAATAGAGTGGTTAACATGGCATGCATATCATAGAAATTAAAAGTGGGAAGAGAAAACTCTTACCAAAAATCATGAATATGGTCGTAAATGCTCAAAACTCTAGTATAATAAATAGTAATTTATTATAAATCTAAAAAAACATATTATTACATAAAAACAAATTTATGATTTGATTATGATTTAATATTACTCATTTATTTAAATTTTCATGTTAATGTTATGTTTAGGGTAATATCTCCTTTTGTTTTTCCTTATAAATTTTGACATTGTTTTTCATGATCCTTTTTCTTATGTGATAATTTAATTATTTCAACAATTTAATAAATGATATAAATATAATATATAATCAGTATATATTTATTTTTTATAATCTGTTATATATATAAATATTAATTGGAATACACAGTTCATTGAGACGATATATCGTACATACGCATGAACATTGTTTCAATTTAATTGTTTCATTGAAAGAAAGAATTTAAATTACATATATTTATATATATATAATAATTATATTATAATAATTATGTAATATATATAATATAATTTCATTAAACCCATCCTTCATACATTCCATGTAAACTGTCAATGAATCACATCGGTTTGAGGAAGCGGTAGTCCACACGTCCACAATGAAGTTATCGTATTTACACAAAATGTAAATCATGAAGATAACTTTTAAATAATAATTCCAGGATAATACAGGTATCATAAATATCATATATATAATATATTAAAAAAATATCCATCATAATTCCATCCCATGTGAGGTGGTAATGTAAAAATAAACAACATCATTTCGTAAGGTAGTGCTTCGTCGTATATACGAATTGTATGTTCATTACCCATTATATAGATGTGTGTGTAATTGTAGATTGAAATTGTATAATAAAATCATATTATAATATTTAGGTTACTAATTTTATAATAAAAATAGTTAAAAAGAATATTTGACGTGATAGAGACTGAAAATAAAACAAACAAGCCTCTGGAAGGGTGTTACCTCTACCTTGGATAACTCTTCTGGGATTCCACCAAAGGGATTACATGACTGTATTTATTCTCAAAAGAATAATTCTAGGATAAATTATGGTATGTGGAGAGGATATTTTTTGAGATATTTTCTTAGTTCAATGGAATGAGAGGTGTGAAAAAGTTGGAGGATTGAGTGTCTTTTTATAGTGGAGGAGTGTCATTCTTGTAAATTTTTTAGAAGGGAATTCCTTCAACCTTTTCCCATGTAAACTATATCCAATATAGTTAAAATATGATCCAGTTAAGTATAGTGTCAAAATAATGACAATAAATAGATTTTATACTTGTTTCTAGGAAATTTTGGGCCTTCTGTTTATGGTTTAGTCCTTTGTTAACATACTTTTTATCTTAATCGTTGTAATTAATTTTAATCACATTTACTAATATTTTTTGCCAAAAACTAATTTGACAATATTATAAATTATAAATATTTTATATTCTAAATATGGAATCTATTTTTCCCAATTCCAGTCCTACAATTGGTATATATTAATTTAAATTTAATCACGTTCAAGGAATGACAAATATGGTTTTTAAAATAAAATGTTCAAAAGATCAAAATGATTTTATATAAAATTTTAAGTTGAAATTGATTACAATGACCTCAATTGGTTTAATTGATGAAATATATATCAAAATCAAATTTAAACTGAATTAAAAATATAAATCAACCCTGTATATTATTTTGATGAAAAATAGTATTGAATTGAAATTCAGTATTTTCATTATTTATCATTAAATGAATCTTCTCAGTAAAATACCAAAAATTTCCCCAATGTAAATTTTGATATTCCTATATAAAAAGTGAGTCATATTATCTTAATTAAAAATTTTAAAATTTTAAAATTTTATATTTAAAATGTGTTCTCTATAGTAAAATTTCCTTTTATAAAAATACACCTTTTAATTCATGACATTTGATTAAATCACATCTTATACAAATCAAATATTTTATACGAGTATCAAAAATAATGAATGAAAATATAATATATAAATTTTAACTAAAAAATTCATCAAAAGTGTGTTTTTATTAATTATGATAATTTTGTATTTTTTCATAGAAAAAAAAATATTTCTTTGAAAAGTATTCTCCATATTTTTATATAGTTATTAAATTAATTTTTAACTAATTAATAGACAATGTATTAAATTTCTAACGTCCCAAACCTGAAAGTAACTTAACAGTGCTTTGGTCCCAGTTTTCCACATGGAATCAAGTGCATCTCCCCAAATGCTAGATGTTCCTAACTAGCAGTGAGGGTGTTTGTGAGATAGTGGGGAGACTATTCCCTCAATAACAAAGTGTAATATAGTTGAATAATATAAAAATAGTCAATTAAGTAATGCCATACGACATGAGTGAACAAAAGAAGAATGATAATATAGATAACTATAAATCATATCATACAAATGATGATTCTACATCTACAAGATTAATATAATAGCTAAAACATGTTACATTTTAGTCACATTCAATACAACTATTGGAAGTACAAAATGTATAAAAAGAATCTTTGAAACATTGCAGACCTCGAAAGGGCCCCATGCTCCCCATCTTCTAAGAATCATCTAATGTACTAGTAGAAGGGTGCTTTACTTTATCAATACCTATAACCATATAACTTGTTTGGGCCCAAATCATGACACAAATAGGGTGTTAAACTAAATCCCGTTAGGCAACCCCTAGGGTCAGTTCTAATCGGTCAGTGAGTATATAGAATAGGCATTGTGTTACAATGAAAGTAGAAATCCAGGAAGTACTCAAAAGTAAAGAATCCTATATGAACTACTTTCCATTTACATTCCATTTATATTCAGTTATCAATTCAATAACATTGGTTTATATAAGTCTCAAGATCCATCCTAAGACTGAAAATCTCCCATATAGTAGTAAGCACTATAGATTCCTAAGAAGGATTTCTTTGTAATAAGAACAAATGACTGAATCAAATATTTTTCTTTGACTTGGAAAACACATCATAAACCATTTAAAATATAAAATATAAAATGATCTCATCCTTGAAATTCCTAAACTAGAACTCAAGTATCACACCAGGTGAAATCCAAAAACACCCTACCAGCTCATCCCGGTGAACCTCATAGTTTCCTGATATCCCTCTAGGTGTGGTATAAGTCCATTTCAACTGAGCCCATCCTTGGTGGTCCTATAAGAAACCCCAAGAATCACTCATGACATAATCCATGTCTCTTGATCCAATCCATTGAATCGTATAATGATCAATAATTCACTCAGCATTTAGTTCATAGCCTCTAGGATCATGTCCATGGATTCAATGGTTCAATCATGGATATAAAATTCTAAAAAAACCCATTGATCTTCTCCAAGGAATTCTAATGAATCCATGGTTCACAAAAGGGACCAAGGTAAGATATATATATAATATCTTCAATGGAATTCCAATAGAATTCATGATTCACCAAATTCTATTAACCATCTTACCATAACAGGTTCATGTTAACAAAACTTTAGAAATTCTAGAGTCAAAATCAAAAGAAAATAATATACATTCCACCACTAAGGGTATCTAAACTTATACCAACCTCTAATTTTTGTCCTAACATTATTCACATTGGAATTATTAATATAACAATCCCATCATGTAATCTCAACCATTCCAAGTCGTTATCATAACCATAATCACATTGGTAAGTTCATAGTTGGAAGCAAACAATCCAAACATTCTTAAACAAGTATAGGAATAAACATGGGTCAAGGAGAAATTCACCTATTCCATACCCTTAACCTATTCAAAAGTCATACATCAACTTGGGAATTCCAATTATTTAACAATTCCCCTCTAAAAAATCTAGTAATGGGAATTCAAGGCATATTATAGTGGTATCATAAGACAAACAACCATAAAATGGTCAAACTAGGCTCTCACCAATGGGGTGGACCTTATTCTACGTATTTGTACCGTAGTTCCTTGAAACGTGTGTTCTATTATTCAGAATTACTACTTCCAGGAAGTGTCCATTGGATTTGTTCATGGAAACAGAAACACCCAACATTTCTTTATCCAAAAGGTACATGCTTTCTAAAGGCAGACGTTCGTTAAGTTTGAAATTTCTGATACTTAGCAATTAGCATTGGTCCAGAGGAAGGGTGGTCAGACTCATCACACACTTTTGGTTAAATTATTGTCTACTCCATGAAACTCTTTATAAATTTACGATATTTTCGTGAATCCTTATTAATTCACCAAGTATATAATAAGTTTACCTTGGAATTTGGAATCACTTGTTAACATGTGTAAAACTTAGAATCATCAGTATGTATTCAAGGTTCTTCATTAATGCAGATATCTATATGTATTCTAGGTTCTCCATCAATGGTATCTTCTAATATACTATTTAAAGATTCTTTAAATCATCATTATGATGATACTTGTTTTTAATCCACTCCGTGGGGCACTTTGGAAATTATTATCATCTAGGGAGACAAATGTTTGTTTTGATATTGGGATCATACCCATAAAATGGGATACCAATGTATCCTTGTAAAAGGAATTAGAATTATAATAGTTTGGTGGCACTTAATGGGACACATCATACCTTTTAGGGTCATATGATAAGGACCTAGCCATACAGTTTAATGTCATGTGGTATGGACATCTAAGCGAAAGGTTCTTAGTCAACATTTTGTGTGGGACTTATGCCATAAAACCAAAGGAACATGGAAGTAATATGCATCCTCTAAGAATTTTCATCGCGCAGGTGCATTGCGAAGGTTCTCCCCGAGAAAAGTGGTTTTTGTTCAGGTTCTCTGCCATGATGTGTCGCGTAGGTGATCAGAGTCGGTGCGCCGCGCCGGTCCTCTGTGCATTTGAATCGCGCAGGTGCGTCTCGTAGGTTCTTCTCACAGGTGCATCGCAGAGGTGGATCTCGCAGGTGCGTTGTGTAGTTGTGTTGCACATGTCTGTTGCGCTGCAATGTCACGCATGTGTGTCGCTCAGGTGCGTCACACAATATCTTCATGTAGGTGTGTCGTGTAGGTGCGTCGTAGAGGTGGGTCGCGCAGGTGCATCGCAGAGGTGTGCCACACAGGAGCGTCATGCAGCTATGTCGCTCAGGTGTGTCTCATATGTACGTCATGCAGGTGTGTCACTATGGTTTGTCGTGTAGGTGTGTTGCGTAGGAGGGTCGGGCAGGTGTGTTGCGCAAGTGCGTTGTTGAGGTGTGTCCTACAGGTGTGTCACGTAGGTGCATTGTGTAGTTCCTTGTGTTTTAGACCTTGATGGGATATTGAACCATTTTTCCCCATAAAATTCTCAATTATCTCATGTTTTAGGGAGATACATGAGAAAATTTGTGGGATCTTGATGAAAGAGCTATACGATGGGAGCTTTGGGAATTCTTCCTACATTTTTCTTCTTTGAAATAGGGATCCCAAAGGTCCTATTTATAGGCACGCATGGGACCTAGTCGAAGAGAATTTTTTTATGCAGGACCTCTGCATTAGTCCCTTTTTTAAATTTATCCATCTTTAGAGTGCCATAAATTTTTATTTTTATGTCTATTTGGGATCAACGACTAGTCAAATCGAAGGTCTCGAAGAGTATAAACTTATTTAGTTGATAGATTCAACAAGTCTTCTCAAATGAAACTCTGAAATTGAATTTAATGTGTTGACACCTCTTCATCATCGATCTTGGAAATACAGTACCTACTCCTCGATGGAGAAATCATTCCACAAAACCATTGGTATGGAGTTTTATTTTGTGACATAGAAATCAAACCAGCAACCTTTTCTTTCTAGGTGAAAAAATATTTTCTTATACTTGACATTTGTTGTAAATGTGAGGATCATATCATCACTCTATGAAAAAGATAATTGAACACAGTCCATTCTGTCTACAGTGTTAAACCAATTATGTGCTTAGAATTACCTAATTATTTACCTAAAAAATGATATGCAATATTAAGTTTAATTTACCAATTAATGAGACACACAAAAAAAGGGTGTGCGACACTTCAGCATATCTTCACAGCAAGACAATTAGTGAAATGCATGAGACAACCTTCCTTATTCTTGTGCTATATATCTTGTCCACTATCAAGATCTGGGTCTCCCTGGTTTTGGAGAAATATATATAATGGTTGAAGAATGTGATATTAGGGAATATTATACTAAATTCATGTAGCGGAATTGATAAATAGAAGAATCTAATATGGATAAAAAAAGGAATCGAGGCATTGATGTTGCAGATCCAAGGAGACGAATGACACTCGATTTAGAGGTCGGACGACATGTAGATCTGATTTCCTAGTATAGGCTTCAAATGAGTGATTTTTCATGGTAGGGATACTATCCATTTGAAGAAAATACCATAATGGGTTATTATATGATTTTTAATGTAAATTTAATATATTAAAAATCATAAATAGTAGGTCTCGCATGGTTTACCCACATAGTTTGAAAAACTATGGGGAAACTGTGCACAAATTTCATTAAGATTTAGGAGCACTCGCACAGTTACTCTGTATGGTATATCAAACTGTGTGGTAACCTTGCTGAATACTCTGCTAATAGTCTACAGTTTTTTAGACATTCTGCATGGGCGTGAAGCTTCTACCACATGGTATTTTGGAACTGTATGGAAGCTATTTCCTCTTCTCACATGGTTATACTAACCTTGCAACCTTCCCCGCAAGGTTTCTCCAAATGATGCGGTAAGGCCAAAACTCTCTAAGAGTTGGGTTCCAGGCATCCAATGACCTTTGAACACCCCCGAGACTTCCATAACCTCAACAGGAACCCACATTAGGTCATATTAATGCATTTAAACAGAATATTGATTGAAAATACATTATTCGTACCGCAAAGAAGTACCAGGTTTTTACAGAATTCCCCCTTAAAGAAGTTCATCCCCAGATTTCCCTTACAAGGGTGGTGCCTATATATATAATAAAAACACTATTCACTATGATAGAACATTGGCCTCCCTCTCCTAGGTCTCATCATGTACTCTATCGTTCTACCATAGTGCATATACTAATGGACCAGACCATCAGTGGAGAACCATCATGATATGATCTACAATTAATATTTGGGGTCCTTAATAGAAGCATCTGCCTATAACTCAAACTCCTTAGCATGAAAAGCATGAGATGGGTCTTAATACTAAATTTGTAGTTAAGAAAAATGAAGAATTCATGCAATTCTTAGTACCAATTAGGTAACTGCAACTGATAGGCAACTGTCCTGACCCTCTCTAGAATCTCAAATGGCCCGATGTATCCCAGAAAAAGAAAACCCTATATCCTGATCCTCTTGGGTCCCAACCATAGTGAAACACATAAGAAAACCCGACCCCCAACCTAAAACTCCAAAATTTATCTATGCTGATCGTCAAAAGATTCTTGATGAGACTGCATATTATCTATCCACTTATGAATCAACTAAACATGTTCAGCTGTCTCTGGGTAAAGACAAGGTCCCAATATAGATACATCTCCAACCTCCAACCAATACGAGGGTGATCAGCTTGGCCTACCATATAAAGCCTCATACATCACCATCTAAATAGAATCCTAAAATCTATTAGTGTAATAGAACTCCCCCAGGGGTATGTGTCCCACACATGAGCCCCTAAAATCCTGGACGTTTTCTTAAAACTGGTCCCCAAGCACCTGAATCATTCACTCTGACTAAGTATCGATCCAAGTATGTTAAGATTTTCTCAGAAGAACTTCTGTACCAAGTTCCCTTGTTATCTATTTCTATAAATTAGAAGTAAAACGGGCATCCCTATCTGAAATGATCAAATGTGGGTCACCGTGAAAATGTACAAAATCTATGATGTACAACATTCCATGATCATAAATGTTGATGGTTTTGTTTATCTGCAATAAATATAGAACCTTCGTGATTTATCAACTACTACCCAAATGAAATTCTTAACTTGAGCTGCCCTTGGTAAACCCATAACAAAATCCATTGTGAAATTATTCCATTTCCAACCAGGAAAGGGTAGTTGTTGTAAAATTCTGGCTGGTCCCTGCTGTTTTTCCATCACCAGCTGTCATGTGCAATATCTCATGACCAAACCAGCTATATCTCTTTTCATGCATGGAAACCAACACCGAAGATGTAAATTATATTATATCTTAGTGACACTAACATTCACTTACCATATAGAGTTATCAAATTCTTACACCATCTCTTCGTACATGTCAGCTAAAACCCATATGCATCCATGTATAATGTAGAACCTCATGCTCATCTTTAGTCAAACTAGGATGAGGGTCCTCACCTGCCTCACTCTCCCATAGAACTGGCCTTTAAGAATCTGATAGCTACCACATCCAAACAATATCTAGTATGTTAGAGGAAACAACTAAGGATAATGGAATTTTTTCCCCTTACATTCGTTCACCTCCATGTGCATCTCAGAAAACAAATCCATAAGCTCCCACTTGCTACCGGCCAGTGCAACTTCATGTATCTGAGTCCTCCTGCTCAGTTAAAAAAGATAGTATATTTCCTTTTCCTATAAATTAGGCCAGCATGATGTCAAATGACTAAAGGAATTCTGCCCACCATCACTACCTCAGGTTCAGATCATGTTGTGTACATATATACTTGATGCTTTTGGGGTCGGTGAACACCAAAAAATTCTCTACCAGTATATAATGTCACCAACAACATAAAACATGAACAATGGAAGATAACTCTAGATAATGAGTCATGTAATTCCTCTCATATGGACTCAACAGTTGATACCTGTATGCAATGACTTGATATCCCTTCATAAGAACAACTCCTAGCCAGATACCTGATGCATTGAAAAACAATTTGTAACTTCTGCATGGCTCTATAAAAATTAGTATCATCAATGAGGTTAATCTCCAATTCATATACTGGCTGGTCATCTCACATGAATTTTTCCAAACATTATTTGATCCCTTTTTAGTCATGTTGATTAGTGGTTCTCTTAAACATGGTAATTCATGTATGAAAAACATATAGTAACCATAAAACCCAAAGATAATCAGAACCCCAAAGACATTCTTTCCCTGCACCCATGAAACTACTACTCTCACATTCTCTGGGTCCACTGATACTCTTTTCTACAAGATAGTGTGACCTAGTATGTGACTCTTATCCATGCAGAAGTGGAACCTTGTGATATTATCATATAACTAATTCTCTTTTACTGTACTTAATACAACATCAAGATGTATGACATGATCGTGTCGATTACGATAATACACCAATATATTTTCCATGAAAACCAAGATAAACAAGTTAAGATAATAATGGAACAAATGAGTCATCAACACCATGAAAACTACTAGTGCATTTTTGGGACTGAACGACATAACGAGATACTCATACAGACCATACCTACTACAAAAGGTTGTGTAAGGTAAATCTAATGGTCTAATATGTACCCGATGATTACTAAATCTCATCTCGATCTTTTAGAAAACTCAAGATCCATATATATGGTCAAAGAGATCATCTATTTGTGGATGATGATACCATTTCCATCCATCAACTGGTTAAATTTCCAATAATCCACACAAATCCTATGTTTGCAATCATCCTTTTTTGTAGAGAGCACCAGTGAACCCCACAGAGAATAATTGGGTCTGATGAAACCATTAGCTTCCAAATCCTCTAATAGCCTCATGATCTCTTTAAACTCCATCATATCCATTATATAAAGAGGAATGTAAATTGGTTCTGCTCTTGGATCTTGATCAATAGGGAACTACTCCTCTTTCACTAGAGGTAATCTTGAGAAGCCATATGAGTAATAATCCCTTAAATGATCAAATACAAAAGGGAAACCCATCTAACATGTGCCCTTGTCATCTAGGTATAAACCTATACTCTGGTCTTCCATCCCTCCCAACCCATAATTCTCAAATCCAGATACGATATCCTAGACATCCCATTCACCCTTGTGTATTAATAATCTACACTCTAGTGATGTAAAACATACCCTACATAGATAGAAATAAAAAAAGGCTCTATAGTGAACCAATTAGTCCATCCTATGAATGATGTACAAGCCAGTCATCTCTACATTATATTGGTCCCATATGAATTGACATCCACCAACCTTAAGGGGGATCTCATTTCACAGATGCACACCTGTCGTACTAATCTCTAACGAAGTGTCTAGTTTCATAATTTCACTAGAAGTAAAAACACATATCCCAAGTTTCTCCATAACAGGAACTGATATGAAACAATGAGAATCCCCAATATCAAAAAGTGAAAAAGCTAAAATAGAATCTACTAGAATATTACCTCAAATAGTAGAATGTCTGGGATCCTACTCATGTTGGGTCTATTGCGCTGCATAAGTTTGGATTGTACAATGGCTCTAAGACACTACCTCGCTACCCTGAGATGATCCACACTACTATATCTGAGAACATGGAGTCAGGATTCCATAGCCTCTACCACCACCTCATACTGAATAGCATATTGCATTCCATTTCACTGACTGTTGATAAACCGCAGACCCCCCTATTGAATGTAGAAATGGTGTATACCCACTCTCACTAGCTGCTGGTGAGAACACATTTCAAAACACATAATATGGACAAATTGTTATAATATTGGCCCTTAAATATGTCATGTGGACACTACGTCCTTGTATTCCCTACCCAACTACACTGGTAGAACCTCACCTAAAAACCTGAAGATATGTTCTTAGATCTCATACCACTTTAAAAATGATGTAGATGATGCCTTCGGTTGTTAGTGAAAACCATACCCGATCTAGGTGATGAACCACTCTAGTTCACACCTCCAAACTAACATAGGTTATTCTCAATGATCAGTGCCTTATTTTTTAAAGAATAAAAGGTAGTCAACCTAAAAATATTCACCTAATATTTGATGTCATACATGAGACCATTCTCAAAGAGCCTCATATTTAACATATTCTCACCCACCAGAATAGGTGTGAATCACTAGAGATGAGTAAAACGGGTCAAGTAGTCCATAACAGCTGAAGCACCCAAATCCATATGCATAAAATCCTGAGCTTTATCAACCCTCTTCATCTCGGGAGATTAATAGTCATATAATATAATCTAAAAGTATCCTCATTTCATATCCTAATGACTCCCCACCTTGGTAATCACGTCCCACCATCTCTTGATAGAATTTCATAGTATATACATTGATATTTTTACCCTCTTCTCAAGAGGTGTCTCTAAATTCTCAAAGAGGGAAAACATGGCCTGTAGCCATGACTCTACAGCCTATGGTCTTCCATCACTTGAAAATATGTGCGGATGTTGTATCACTCAGGACATAATACATGTATCTTGATCCCGTCTATATAATCTTATGGGGATCCATGATTGAGTAATTATTTATTTCATAGTATCTAGGAGCCCCTCCATGGATTCAATTGTTCAATCATGGCTTAAAAATTGCAACCAACCCATTGATCCCATCCATAGAATTCCAAAGGCATCCAAGGTTAATTCAAGGGACCAAGGTAAGATATACATATAATCTCATCCATTGAATTTTAATAGGATCCTTAATTAAATAAATTCTATTTACCATTTAACCATAATAGGTTCAAGTTAATAGAACATTATCCATGCTATGGTCAACACCAAATGCATATAATATACATTCCATGACTAAGGGTGTCTCAACGTGGACTAAACTCTAATGCTTAGCATAACATTACACTCATTTTCATGATTAATATAACAACCCTATCATGTAATCAAAACCACTATAAGGATTTATCATAACAGTACGAACGTGGGAAACTTCATTGTGGGAACCAAACAGTCCAAATATGATTATACAAGCATAGACATAAACATGGGATGAAGAGTAACTCCCATATTCCATACCCTTATCCAATTCATAAGTCATCCATAATCCTAGAAATTTCCATTAATTAATAATTCCACTATAAAAAATCCAAGAATGGAAATTCATAGAATACCTCATAGGTATCCTAAGACCAATAGCCATAAAATGATCAAACTAGGCACTCACCAATTGGGGGACCTTATTCCAGGTGTTAAACATATTACATTCTTTGACATACCAAATTAATTACATAAATATGATAGGAAAGAAGAATTATAATTTATTAATCAAGAAGACACCGCAAAAGTGGGTGTACAACACTCTAGTATAAATACATAACTCAGTAATTAGTGAAAGGAATGAGACCACCTACCATTGGCCTATGGTAGATAGCTCATCCAACATCAAGCTCTGATTCTCCCTGGTTTGGGAGAAATATAGAGAATCAGCAACGAATAGGATATTAGGGAATATGAACCTAAATTAAAATAGTGCAATCGATAAAAAGAAGAATCAGAGACACCTTAAAAGGAATCAATGCATTATCATTGCAGATCTAAGGAGATGAACTACACTTGATTCCGAGATTGGATGGAGAGTATATTAAATTTTCTAGATTAGGTGTTGAAGGAGAGATTCTCCATGGGATGGATACTATCCATTTGATGTAAACCCAAGAATGGGTTACTATAATATTTTTAATTTAAATTTAAAATTTTAAAAATCTTATACAACCGGTCTCACAAGGTTTATCCACATAGTTTGAAAAACCATGTGGAAACCATTACCCGCTTCCATTATGAGATAGGGGAACTCATATGGTAACTTTAAATGGCATGTATAATTGTTCAATAATTGTTCAGAACTCTTTCTCAAGAGGCTATAGTTTTTTCAGACTTTCCACACAGGCATGTGGCTTCTACTATATGGTTTTCCAAAACTATGTGTAAGCTACTACCTCCACTACCTCCTATCGCATGGTTATATTGACCTTATGTCCTACCCCACACTATTTCTCCTAACCATGCGGTGGGTTCAAAACTCTCTAGGAGTTGGGTTCCAAGCTTCCTACAAGCCTCAGACTCCATCAATACTTATAGGACCTCAACAAGAAACCACATTAGGTTAGACTAAAGTATTTAAAAGGAAAAATTGGTGGATAGATCAATATTTGTACCTCAAAGAAGAACAATGATCGTACACAGTTTATATACATGTGTAAATTAAATTTTCAAAATTTAGTTATTAATATTCATAACTTCCATTATAATATCTAGATGGTGGATAAAATTATATTTTAATATTACTATTAAGAGTAAATTTTAGTTCAGTAAAACTATGCTTTGAGGGTAATGTAAGTTATATAAAATAATTTTTATTTTGTATAATATAAGAAAAAAATAGTGTCTCTCATACTAATATCTAATCAAAGTGTTTCATGTAGAGTAAGATTAAATTTATTTTTCACATCACATAATCCAAACCTAGTGCTTCCACATGGAAAAATCTATATTCATTATTGTGTGAAATGAAAAATATTGAAAATATTAAATTAATTTGAAAAAAAATATTTCGCAAAATATTGTGGAAATATAAATAAGAAATCCATGATGAAAAAAATATCTCATGCCTAGCATGTATATTAAATTATGTATTCAACTAGTGCTAATATTTCATTGAAATTGAACATATACCCTAAATTTTACATTCCATCGGTTGATAACTTAAATAGAAATTTATAATGAATCTATAAAATCATTTTTAATCATCCAAACACCATACATATAGTTTTTTGATAATTATTATGTCACAAATGAAGGGGATCAATATTTCACTCATCACCACCACTACTATAATGATAATTAGTTGAATTATAGAAATCCCCACTAATATCATAATATTTAACATTATTCCCATGAACAAGAATATCATCACTCCAACCACAAATAGGACCATCATCGCCATCACCTGGTGCATCATATATGGATTGAATTTTTGGAATAAATGTTTCCAAAACCATAGAAACCAAAAATGGAATTGATGGACACAAATCTTTCTTATATTTCATGAACACCTCAAAGACTATTTTACGTCTTGTACCCTCTTACATGGATAATGGTTTGGGCTAAATTACACCTTTAGTTATGTTATTTAAATTTTATTTAGAGGTTCCTAATGTTGTCTAATACCTATTAGGAATGATACTCTTCATGGATGGATATTGAACTCTCCACTAGGGCTCATTAACTTATGTTTGTCCTATATAGTCATTTGGCCTATAGTTTTCATATTATTTATCATCAAGGGAATGTGAAGAAAAATATTGAAATTTTATATAATTCTATTAATTATGAAATAGGTATCAAAATGTTAATGGACCATAATAATATATACAATATTTTTTCATTTTTTTCTTTTACAGCACTCGAAAATTTCTTCTACCTACATTAGAAAAACAATTTCACTTGTGTAACGACCCGAATCTGGAGCCACTCATGGTGCCCCGTACCCGATTCGCCACATGACCTCAAGCGCATTCCCCCAAATGCCAGAGGCTGCCGACTAGGAGTGAGGGACTTGGGTAAGGTAGTTGGGGGAACTATTCCCTCATAGGTTATGAAAATAAAATAAAGGAAAAAATATATAACAACAGAAGTAGTAAACAACATTCTCATCAGTATTTAACAGTGGAAGACTTTATAAAATAATAAATAACTGGAACTGAAGATATGATGCATGGTATGTTATAAGTCTAATAAAACAGCCAAACCAAACAACAGGCTAGAAGCAATACAGAAATAACGAAGAGGGAAAAAAATCATCCAAAAGTATCCTTATCATCACAAGCCATAGCTTGGTCCCATGCTCTCCATCTCCACAGCAATTCAGGTACCTAAAGTAAAAGTGAGCTTTCCCTTATCTATACCTGCAACAGTATAATCTTTTTGGGCCCAAAAGCATTGTGAAAACAGGGTGTGATACAAGATCCTAGTAGGCAACCACCCAATGATATGTTCCTAATAGTCAGTGAATATATGGAAGTAAAATACAGGAATAAGTAAACAGAAAAGCACAAAGAAGCTACAATCCAGTGTATAGCATACAAAGCACACATGTAACAACCAAATCATCAAGTAGAACAAACAGTAACCTCTGGGTAGTTCTCACAGTATAACCCCTATGGTTCAACCTACAAGTACTAGCTACCCTCTGGGAAGCGCACATAGTCTCACGCCTCTGGTTTAGCTAAGAGTAGACTTTCTGAGGAAGCACTCACCGTCAATTCCCCCTATAGTCTTGTATCGTGCTAAAGGCTCTCTGGGGATGAACTCAACATATCATTCCCCCTGTGGCCCGTGTCAAGGAACTATAGACTCTCTGTGGAAGCACTCATCATCAATTCCCCGTGTGGTCTCACATCGTATTAAAAGACACTCTGGAGAAGCCCTTACGTCCATTCTCCCTATGGTCTACTACACTAGGTTCTCACAATCCTTTGTGGAATTAACATGCTCAGCGCACATGTATCACCCAAGTAAACCTCAAGAACTACTTGGATATCATTCTAAGCACAACACTATCCTATAACTAGGCATGGCAACTGGAAATTACTAATAAGAAAAACATGAAAGAAAAAGCACACAAACATAGTATAACACATCCAAAATTTACAAGCATTTACCTCTACTCAAGAAATCAATCATAGAAGGAATAAACAGGGGAAAAACAGGAAACATGCAATACCCCATTCAACGGTATTGGTGGAATTTGCACAAAATACTCAAAGACATTCTACAGAAAGGCACAAACCACATACCTCGAGGTGAGAAGGATGATATACTCGGATGTTGGCTTTCGGTTTTCCCTCGGAGTGGACCCAGGATAACGCGCCTTGCTTTATCAGTCACACAGTCACACATGCCCGACTTTGATGTGTGTATATATATATATATATCTGTATATATATATACATACCTATACACGTAAAAGTGATGCGTATATATAACCTGCAATGTAAACAATAGTATATTGCTAAAATTATCAACTCAGGTAAACATACTCTAGACTAGATAAAGGTAGCAAGGGTTCAAAGACTCTAATTCATAATTAAAAAAAGCGTAAAATATACAAAAATTAAGTATATGCATTTTCTTACCCAACATTGGTGATAAAATGTAATCACACCCAACTGCGGTTGTCGGATCATGGTCCAATGATCCCGATACTTCTCCCGCATAAACCTTGAACAGATAAACACAAATTATTGACCAAACCCTAATTGTGGGTTTCAGGAAATTCCAAACTGAACACCGGAATTGAATCAACACTTCAATGCGGCAAAGAACGATGTCATGAAAAAACTTACCTCGGCTAATCGAACCAAACCAAGGAGGGAATTGAGAAAAACTCTACGTGAAGAAGGAACCCGCCACAAGGGTTGCGCAACACGGGCTGTCCAACCAAGGTCACGCTGCACAACTACAGTAGGACACGCAATAAGTGGTTCACTCGGGGCGTGCTGTAGGGGTCCGAAACGCTCACTCTGCGGTTCGCGCTTCACGTGGAAGGCCGGAGGAGAACCGTCGCGTTGCGCCATGATAGGAAGGGGAAAAGCAGGTCGCAAAAGGGAAGAGGGAGAGCAGGATGCTGGTTCGTGCGCCAAAGGGAGAGTCACGCTACAGGGGGGCCACGCCGGCTGTCCGGTGTCGCACTGCTCAGCAAGGAGGTTTTCCAAGGGAGGCCTTGCGCCGCTGCAAGGGAGAAGAGAAGAGAAGCTGGACGTCGCCATATGAGGAGAGAGGGCTGTCAGCGTACTACAGCAGGGGAACCCGCGGGACGAGGAGGTCCTATCATGGGGGTTGTTCATGCAGCAGAGAGTCACGCCGTGCAGAGAGGGAGGATTTTTCTGTGGGTTTGGGGAGAATAAGAAAGAATAGATAAAAAATAAAAAAAGGAAAGACACCATGCACGTAGGGGGCCCTGTGTGATTGAAGGAGAAAAAGGGCAAGGGGGAGTCACGCCCCCCTTTCCCAACTCCTCTTTTAAAAAAATATTCTTCTTCTTTTTTCTTACTCATTTATATATATATATATATATCACAATATATATGTATATAGTCAATTATATTATGTGAATCCTTCATTGTATTAAGTAAAATATTTAACCACATAAATTACCACTATTATTATTCTTTATAACAATAATAACTCAAAATAATGGTAATTATAATACTTATGAACCCATAATAAGAATTACATTATTATTATTCAACTACGATTAAAATCCAAGACTACCAATTAAAACAAGGCGTCATCAAAATAACGCATCATTAATAAATTGCAATTCGTTATTTAAAGCTAACCCAATTAATCCATCATTATTATTATCCAAATTAATAATAATCACCACCAATAATTACATTTACATTTCTCATTTAATCATAAACTCTTTATTTAATTAAATACTTCCTTGAGAAGTCTCCAAAATTAAGATAATGCATTAAAAATAATGCTCCCATTAATTAAAATTCAATGTCAATTAAAATCTGTTAACCGTGATTTTAATTTGACACACTTTGGTCAAACTGCAACGTCAAATTTAAGGGCATTTGACCACCATTTAATTAAACATATCTACCTAATATTTAATAATAATAATCATTAAAAATTATCATTATTAAAACATCCAAATTTAATCTTGTTTGACCATCATTTTATTAAATGTGTTTTCACAACATTTAATAAAAATAACAATCTCTCACTATTATTAAAACATCCATTAATTCAAAATAATTAGATAACGCGTTTTGACAATCGGTCGACTACGCAACTTGACCCGCATGTTCTAACAACCCATACGCAGCCCGATGTCACCACTTGAACTGGTTCGCGCACTCAGAACCTCATTTCGAAGCGCGGTTTTAAAAATGACCCAACGTTAAACGAAAATTTAAAAAAAAACTAGTATTTTATCCGGTCTAAGAATGCAGGTTCTTACAAACTACCCACCTTAAAACTTCTCATCCCCGAGAAGCCTTCAAGAACTAATGAAAACATCACCCGACCTACAGGGGTTGTGAAGTTCAGTTCAACAAGATCGCATTGCGTTCCCAATGCCCAACACATCTTTAAGAGTTTCCGAAGAAAACCACACTTGAGCTTTTAAAACCCGAGCAAACACTTACTTTAAAACTCAAACACCAAAACAAAGCTTTACATCTGAGGCCATTATAGGGACCTCAACAATGAAAATGGTCAATCTCATTCAACCAACATAAAGAGGTTACACATGCTTCCTCGGAAGACATCGCTGACCCAAAACCCACACTCGTCCTTTAACTGACGACGTTTCTTTAAAACCATTAGATTAGCAACTGTGTGTACACCAAAGTTCTGAACCGATCTTCATTGACGTTTCGAAGTCAAACCTTCACATGGTTATAGGAAACAGTCCTTCCATAACAAGAATAAGGTCAAAGATTAAGGAAATCACACATTCCATGAACAACTATGAAGGATATCACAGGAAAAGCCTACAACTTTAAAACCTTAGTGTGGTGTATAACCGACGCTATCCTAGTGCCTCTAGCATGAGTTCAAGATGGGGGACATGATCTTCTCATTCGAGAGAGCGCACTAAGAGGAAACCAAGATCATCAAGAAGATCAGTCGTGCTACCAAGTAAGTATCGACACGTTTATGGAAACAAAAGCAACACAACCCACCTTATGATCTTCCATGTCGTCACAAAAAGAGATCAGCCGCTAACCAGCGTGCTATATGAGAATATCTTAACCCGTGTGTGATGTTCCATGAACCTCGATCACCACGTGAACATATTACATGGAAGATGATAATTAAACCGGTCGGCGTGTCAAAAAACCTGAGTAAAAAGTTCTCCCGAGCAGTGGGATGCAACTTATTCCTTAACGCACAAGTCACTCTACCACGGAGGAAACCTGAAATCATACTCAACAGCACAAGAAGGTTTACATCAGGGTCACGTCATATCACACGATGATTGTCTCGGATGACGTCATAACATGTCATCCCTTTCATAAGGAGCAAAGGGGTCAACGAACACCCATCCGAACGAGGATGTATTTCTAAAATGAAAAAGTTATACTAGGTAAAACGTCACGAAAGGCACCAACCTTAAAAATTCACAACCGAAACAAGGCATATCCACCCTTAAGGGTGTTATCTACCATGGGCTGGCCCCTTATGAAGCCCACGTGTTGACTCTATCTCTTGGTCATGCAAAGTAATTTAAATACTAGGCTCAAGAGCCATTTTCATTTTAAACATTTAATTTAAATTCATTTCAACCCTTAAACATTTGAAAGAATTCTGAAAACACACAAGAATTATTCACAACAAGTTCACTTGGTTTTCAATCAACACCCATAGAAAAACGGGATAGTTAGAACAAACTTCCTCTTAACATTTAATCATTCAATTTTATTCAAACATTTACAAGAAATTTAGCATCTAAATTCCTTTTACTGAAATGGCGGCCTCTGAGGGTCCCATTCATTTAATCCGGGTTATTAAAAAAAAGAATCCCTAATATAGTTCATTTCAATTAAAAATCAACAGTTTTATACTTATAACCATTTTAAAACACACATAGTTATAAAAGTCTTAGTCACATGGGTGGCCACATACCAATCGATAAGGCACTTATACACCTTACCGCTGACATTTGGATCCCATTCAAGATCTATTCACCTTATGATTTACTTTAGCTACCATTTTCAAAAGTTCGAATACACGGGTTTCCATTTTTCCCAGTAATAAGGCCCCCATACACCTTACAACAAAAAAACTGGTTCCGTCGTATTTTCAACCAATAACATTTATCCATAACAACCTATAATTTATCAGAAAGCTACAGTATCACTGCAAATAACTATCACAACACAACATGTTTAAATCACCAAAACATGTTATATCATAAAATCATGGCATATAACAAGATAGGCAGCATGGAATTTTATCACACAAGAATGTGAAGTGTATCACCGAAACATGATATCTAATCAAGACGTACTAAATAAATGAAAGACATGTCACATATTCAAGGCACACAATCAATATTAGCAGGCAATTTACTAATACAACTACAAGGCATGGCACATATGCATGCATATGAATCTCTAAGTGCCTAATATGATGCATGTAATGCAATTTTTCATTCCATAATAGGGCAAGGAAAATTTTCTTAAACCTTTTCATAATCAATAAGCAGCAGAAAGTACAACATTCACCAAAGGTGAAATCAAATCAACTGTAACAACAACCAGTATGAATATCAATCCCAACCCTGGTCACTTGGTCATTTCCCGTACATGGGGTGATCAGTCCCAAGCACAGAAATTAACCCAAGTGCAGACAAATTCCTAGTCGCCTGTCTACCAACCCTAAAACAGTAAGACAAAAGGAAAAGAAGGAACAACCTTTCCCTAAATCCACATTGTAATGACCTGAATCCGGAGCCACTCATGGTGCCCCTTACCCAGTTTTCCACATGACCTCAAGCACATTACCCCAAATGCCAAAGGCTTCCAACTAGCAGCGAGGGCCTTGGGTAAGGTAGTTGGGGGAACTATTCCCTCATATGTTATGAAAATAAAAGGAAGGAGACCATATATAACAGCAGAAGCAGTAAACAACATTCTCATCAAAATTTAACAGTGGAAGACTTTATAAAATAATAATTAACTAGAACTAAAGATATGATGTGTGGCATGTTATAAGTATAATAAAATAGTCAAACCAAACAACAGGCTGGAAGAAATACAGTAACAATGAAAAAGGAAAACGAAGCAGCCAAAAGTCTCCTCATCATCGCAAGCCATAGCTTGGTCCCATGCTCTTCAACTCCATAGAAAGTCAGGTACCTAAAGTAAAAGGGAAATTTCCCTTATCTATACCTGCACCAATATAATCTGTTTGTTCCCAAAAGCATGGCCCAAACAGGGTGTTAGACAAGGTCCCAGTAGGCAACCATCCAAAGATCTGTGCCTAACAGTCAGTGAATATATGGCAGTAAAATATTGGAAGCAATAAACAAGAAAGCACACAGAAGCTATAATCTAGTGTCTAGCATGAAAAGCACAGAAGTTATAGCCAAATCATCAAGTAGAACAAAAGGTAACCTCTGGGTAGTTCTCACAGTCGAACCCCTAAGGTTCAACCTACATGTACTAGCAACCCTTTGGGTAGCGCACACAGTCTCACCCCTCTGGTCAGCTAAGAGTAGACTTTCTGAGGAAGCACTCACCGTCAATTCCCCTTATAGTCTCGTATCATGCTAAAGTCTCTCTAGAGAAGCACTCAACGTCTCATTCCCCTTGTAGCTAGCGTCGAGGAACTACAAACTCTTTGGAGAAGCATTCATCGTCAATTCCCCCTATGGTCTCGAATGGTATTAAAAGACACTCTGGAGAAGCCCTTACATCCATTCTCCCTATGGTCTACTACAGTAGGTTCTCACAGTCCTGTGTGGAATTAACATGCTCAGTACCCGTGTATCTCCCATGCAACCCTCATGAACTACTTGGATATCATTTTAAGGCACAACAACATAATAGTATAATAGTTCCACTATCCTATAACTAGGCATGGCAACTGGCAACACCTAATAAGAAAAATATGCAAGGCAAAGAACATGAACACAGTATAACACATCCAAAATTTACAAGCATTTACATCTACTCAAGCAATCAAGAATATCAGGCAAAAACAGGGGCAAAACAGGAAACACGCAATACCCCATTCAAGGGTATTGGTGGAATTTGAAGAAAATACTCAAAGACTTTCTATAGAAAGGCACAAACCACCTACCTTGAGGTGAGAATGATGATATACTTAGATGTTGGCTTTCATTTTTCCCTCAGAGTGGACCCAGGTTAACACGCCTTGCTTTATCGGTCACACAGTAGCACATGAGCGACTTTGATGTGCGTATATATATATATATGTATATATATACACCTATACACATAAAAGTGATGCGTATATATAACATGAAACGTAAACAGTAGTATATTGATAAAATTATCAACTTAGGTAAACTGACTCTGGACCAGATAAAGGCCGCAAGGGTTCGCAGACTCAAATTCATAATTAAAAAAGCGTAAAATATAAAATAATTTAGTATATGCATTTTCTTTCCCAACATCGGCGATAAAACGTAATCACACCCAACTGAGGTTGTCGGAGCACGGTCCAACGATCCTGATACATCTCCCGCATAATCCTTGAATAGATAAAAAAATATTGAAAAATCCATAAATGTGGGTTTCGGGCAATTCCAAACTGAACACCAGAATTGCATCAACACTTCCATGCGACGAAGAACAATGTCACGAAAAAACATACCTCGGCTAATCGAACCAATCCAAGGAGGAAATGATGAAAAACACTACGCGAAGAAGGAACCCGCAACAAGGGTTGCGCTACACAGGATGTCCGACCACGGTCACGCTGCATGACTATAGTAGGGCGCGCAATAGGTGGTTCGCTTGGGACACGCCGTAGTGGTCTGAAGCCATCACTGAGTGGGCCGCGCTTCACAAGAAGGGCCAGAGGAGAGCCGTCGCATCGTGCCATGAGAGGAAGGGGGGAAGCAGGTCGCACAAGGGGAGAGGGAGAGGAGGCCGCTGGTCCAAGCGCCAAAGGGAGAGCCACACTACAGGGGGGGGGCACGCCGGCTTTCCGGAGTCACACTGCTCTGCAAGGAGGTCCACTGAGGGAGGCCTTGCACCACTGCAAGGGAGAAGATAAGAGAAGCTGGCTGTCTCTATAGGAGGAGAGAGGGTAGTTTGCACGCTGCAGCAGGGGAACCTGCGGGAGGAGGAGGTCCGGTCGTGGGGGCTGTTCGCACAGTAGAGATTCATGGAGTGCAGAGAGGGAGGATTCTAGTGCGGGTTTTAGGAGAAGAAGAAAGAATAGATAAAAAATAACAGAAAAAAAGAAAGACCCCATGCGCGTGGGGGGCCCTGTGTGATTGAAGAAGAAAAAGGGCAAGGGGGAGTCACGCCCCCTTTCCCAGCGCCTTTTTGAATTTTTTTTTTCTTACTCATTTATATATATATATATATATCACAATATATATGTATATAGTCAAATATATTTTGTGAATCCTTCATTGTATTAGGTAAAATATCTAACCACATAAATTACCACTATTATTATTCTTTATAACAATAATAACTCTAAATAATGGTAATTATTTTATTTTTGAACCCATAATAAGAATTACATTATTATTATTCATCTACGATTAAAATCCAAGACTTTCAATTAAAACAAGGCACCATCAAAATAACGCGGCATTAATAAATTGCAATTCTTCATTTAAAGCTAACCCTATTAATCCATCATTATTATTATCCAAATCAATAATAATCACCACCAATAATTACATTTACATTTATCACTTAATCATACGCTCTTTATTTAATTAAACGCTCATTGAGAAGTCGCCACAATTAAGATAATGAATTAAAAATAACGCTCCCTTTAATTAAAAATCAACGTCAATTAAAATTCATTAACCATGATTTTAATTTGACACTCTTTGGTCAAACTCCAACGTCAAATTTAATGGCGTTTGACTACCACTTAAATAATCACGTCTGCCTAATATTTAATAATAATAATCTTCCAAAATTATTACTGTTAAAACATCCACATTTTATATTTTTTGACCATTATTTTATTAAATGCGTTTTAACAACATTTAATAATAATAATAATCTCTCACTATTATTAAAACATCCATTAGTTCAAAATAATTAGATAACAGGTTTTGACAATCAGTCGACTGCGCGACTTGACCCGCATGGTCTAACCGCTCATGCACAGCCCGATGTCACCGCTTGAACCGGTTCACGCACTCAAAACCTCATTCCAAAGCGCGGTTTTAAAATTGACCCATCGAGAAATGAAAATTTTAAAAAAAATCGTATTTTATCTAGTCTAAGAATGCAGGTTCTTACAACTTGGAAAAAATGACATTCATTATTCCAAAATTCCCCCTATAAATAAAATTTAATGTATGAAAACATCATTCAATAATATAGAATTACTAAAAAACAAAATCTTTCTAACCGAAAATGGCTCATCAAAACCACGAACATTTCACTAAATGTCTCATAAATGAATCAAAGTATCTTCGTTATTGTGAAAATAGAATCACTCTAAACAAAATGAACATGATTGTATTTTTTTAGTTTAATTAGATTAAATTTAATATTTTTTATTGCATCTTATTAGATTAATTTTTTTTCAATTTATTTCTATTCATTTATGTTAATTATTTCTAGTTTGACTAGGCTTGGATAAGTATGGTTTTAAAAAAATTTAGGAAAATTACATACTTTTATAAACAATTCTTCTTTGCAGGTATTTTGAGATTAAATCATGTCGATATTCTTTAGTTTGGGTAAATATTTTTAGATAAGTTTGGTCGAGATAAATTTAAATCAATTAGGAAAAGATTATTTTTTTTGTTAAATTTATTGTTATTTTCGTTTATTCAATTCAATTTTTTTTGGAAGATTAGTTAAATTAAAATTTTTTGGCTTCTGTTCAAGTTTATTCATTATGGTTTCTTCCTATTGGGTTTCAATTTGGGATCTAAAATTTAATAAAATATGATTTAGGTTGTTTTCAAACTTTGTATTAAAAAAAATCAGTTATGGTTTTATTATATTTAGTTTGGTACAATTATATTTTATTCGTGTCAGGTTGGTTTAGATCCACTAGGTTATGTTTTTTTCCATTTACATTTAGTCGGAAAATAATTGATTTGATAAAAATGTTTTTTTCTAGATTACTATTTGTATGAAAGATTATTATGAAATTTAATATTGGAAGAACTATTTTCGTTAGTTTTTTTACGATTGAATGGTTTTGAACATGAATGTGATACAATGATTTTGGAGATGTTAATTATTTGGAATGACTTAGTGAAATAACTATATTTTAGTAGAACATTCATACTGTCAATATTTTTATATGTATTGAATACCAATGTGTTTTTTTTGTTAAAACAAAAATAATTTCTCACAAGTATAGAGTTTCAAATTGTTTAATTCAAAATGATTTGAAATAAGTTTAGAAATTTAATAATTTTCAAATTTAATAACTGGGAAAAGAATTATGATCCATGGTTTCAATATATTTTTCATTAATTCATTAGTAATATTTTATTTCTTTATTTACTCTTGGTAAATTTCATTTCAGCTTAGTATATTTCCATTAGATTTTATTTGGATTGGTTCAATTCATATAATTTTTTTGTTCAAATTATTTCATCCAATGTGAAATTATAACTAAATTCATTGATTTTACCAAGATAGATTTTTTTTCACTCTACATTCATATTTATTATAATGTGTTTAGATACATTATGTTTAGAAATATTAAATTCGATTTTTTCATCAAATGCTATTATAATTACTGTACGATTGATTCAATTATGTTCAATTGATTTTTGTATTATTATGTTATGCTATATTTGATTGTTTTCATTTTTTGTACTTCTCAGCTCAATTCAATCATAATTGAGTTAGATTTGGACAGTTTTAATTCATTTGAGAAAACAGAAAATATTGGAATCATAATAGATTTATTTGTGTTATTTTATTTATTTTATTTTATTCATGTCTAGTAATGTCTTCTGTGATAGGTTCATTTTAGTTTAGTTAAATTATAATTGTCCCAAAATAAAAATTTTTTGTCATAAAAAATAAATGGTTTCTATCATAATCTTCCATAACTGTGTCTTCAAAAATGGGCATGTACTACATAGAATTTATCACTATTCAGAGGTTTATGATCCGAATATCATATAACTTGGTGTTGAGTCTACTCCTCAAACTATAGGACCCCAAACAGAAT
Organism: Viscum album; assembly: GCA_963277665.1. Classification (NCBI taxonomy): domain Eukaryota; kingdom Viridiplantae; phylum Streptophyta; class Magnoliopsida; order Santalales; family Viscaceae; genus Viscum; species Viscum album. The sequence continues at coordinate 713,459,579 of OY728162.1, forward strand.
TATTGGTACTGAACTGAAGGGCCACATAACCACATGTGGGCCACCACATATGCAAGAGTATACTGATTATTGTAGAGGCTCCAAATTAACATTGGAAGACTATACCATTAGTAATCCTATCCATCATAAGATAATAAAACATAAATATAATCCAAAAAAATAACATAGTTGAAGTTACCTAGTGTATATAATATAATAGATGTCAAATTGAATGACAAAATTATAATCAAATGGACCCCCAATGTAGTGATTCAACTAGTATAACTTGAAGATATAAATAAAAAAATATGAAATTACAGAAACCATCTAGTGTCTATCCTATTACTACATCCATCAACATTATCTAAGCTCCTCAACATCCAATTGTAAGGACTTTTCCCTAATCTAGATCCATGGTCCTGAAGTATTCACATTCACCAAGATTCCCATGAAAGTCATTAGTATAACCCAATTTTACACCCCCATTGCTTCTTTAACAAAAATACACGTGTATATTTTATATTATGACATGAAACAATGGAAAATGTTCTCATGGGAAGACAAAAAAACATATGTCTTGTGATCATGCACTAACAAAACTACCACAAAATCCAGAATTATTTTCATTGGTGTCATGCTAAAAGTATATCAAATATAGTTGATTGAAAAAATTATATCATGAAATGTAATTTTGTTCTCCTTTAAGTAAAATTTATGTTCTACCCTTAAGAAACATATTCATTCTCACATTTAATAGTAATTCAAATTCATAATTGATTGTAACCACCTCATCTATGCTGGTATGCATGCTATGCATGACTAGAAAATGGACTCTCTATTATTATTGAAGAATTTCCACATATTTAGATCATAACGACATATATGGTTACTCATCCAAAGTTCATAATGCATTTCCATGGGTTATTCCAAGCTAACATACTAACTACTCAATGTAGATCCATCACCAACAAGACAAGTTTTCAATGCTACCCCTCAAAAGATTCAACTAAATCTCTCAAGTCCACCTATAAACCTAATAAAAATATATATATTCCAATAGATATGGAAAATTTTCATTCCATGCATAACATAGAGTGGAATGGTATATCACAACAAAAATATATAGAGATTGTGAAATATTTCACATGTAATTAACCACACACCATGGAAAACAAAAGTAATAAACAAAAAAAGGTCTCACAAGACACCCTATTAAATAAAACATACCATATAATATATGGGTCTCTATACTAGGAACATAAAAAAATTAAAATGAAGATAAGAAAAATCATAAAAAATAGAAGATTTTACATACTTTCTAGAAAACATTTGACAGTAAAAATCACTAAAACTTGTCGAATCCCATTACATGATCCACACCTGAGCTCTAGCCAGATAGAGACCACAGACCAAGATCCACAAAAATACATCCCAATTAATAAAATCATTGTTATAAAATATAGTTCATGAATATTCTTGTTTAATAAAATAATTGTATACCACTCGGTATCTTCTAATGAAGATAGCTCTGGCAATGATCGATGGGATGCCACCAAACTACACAATCATTCACAGTTATGATAAATAACCAATAATTAATCATTTATAGAATCAAAATACATAGATATTTATATAAAATATCAACAATATGATTTATCTCTTCGTAAAAATTGCAGATCCAGAAGAACCAGGAAGAATTAAGGATCATAGATCACATACCATAATTCCCTTATCACCAACACACATAAATCCACTGGAATAAAGGTTAGGATGTGAAAAAATTGGTGATGTAAGTTTCTAGATTCCCTATATTTGAGAGGGATAAAAAGGGGATGAATAATGGTTCATATATGGTGGCTTATATTTATTAAGAAGAATTTTTGGATCATTAATTCTCATGAATAGGGTTTGGTCACAAGGTTAAAAAATCATACCCAAACTGTGTTAGGTTAACTGTCATATCAAGGAACCCACATGGTTTGTTTAAATTTTATTTCAAAATATGAACTAATAATTATTTTAAACTATAATTAGTTTCATGGTTTTTAAGGTTATGTGTTAGGGTTCCATCAAATCGTGTGACTTAACTGTGATTCACGTCAAGTGTCTCTTCATTGATCTACACAATGTCCTATAGAATTAGTCTGGTTTTGGAAAACTACTCTCTAACCATGAACTCTAAAATTACCTAAAAAACCTATCCCAAACCAACCAAAAAACCATTTAACTTATTCAAATCAATTCATAGTTCAATTAAAATATGTATGAAGGCATAAATTAACTCATAACATACCTAAAAATAATAGTTCATTACATTCTCCCATTATAATGATTTCCCATACTCAAGAAGATGCTCTAGGAATATTCTACCATCAAATCAGGTCAAAGAGCATGAATATCATTCTCACATTGCCAATATACCCCATGAATTCATCTATGTTACTATAGGATCCAGACAGGTGGAACAAAATTTCCTCATAATATCTTTTATCTCTATATTATAATCTATATATAGCACTCCATGTCTGATATGTCATAATCTATCTGAACATCCTCAGCGTCGGTCACATGGGAAGGACCACACATGCACCTATATAGCTGATTCATATGAAATTAATCATTAATACCTTGATATCAAGGAGGGAGATATGAATTGTATGAAATGTTCCTTTTAGAATTGGTAATTAAAAATAGTCCAAGAAAACATTGTGTTAGCTTCACTTTATTCCTCAATCATCGATGTGCTTGTTCTTGAGTTACTCACAAGAAAACGTGGTCATTTGCACTGATCTCATCGGGCCACTTCCTCATATCTGAATATGATATCCCCTTGATGCACTGGTAGCCTCATTGAATGAGTCAGATGGCTAGCCATAGATGGGTTTTTACCCGATATGCCAAATAGTCTTATTATAGGTCATGATGATAATAATACCATGTACCTTAAGAAATGGAATCTAATACTTAATCATCCCACTGATTTAGAATAATTTTTTATTTATCCATGATATTTTACATTATTATATCTATGGATGCATTTCAATATATTTTTATTTAGTAAATAGATTGTGTTTCAGTTATTTTCTTTTCCATGTTGATTTAGATTTATCTAGTCATTTTAATAGAATGTGTTTTTTATTTATTACCATGACATGGTGTTTATACATTAAGTTTATTAATAATATAGAATCGGTGATGAGTTATTTACCTTTCCATATTTATTATCCTCATTGATTCATTATTTCATTTAATATTCTTAACCCTTACTATGCATTTTATCTCACAGATATTTTATTTCCATTCCCCAAGAATAAAAGATGTTTACTATTAATGATATGAAAGGATATGATAGATGGTCTATAGTTATTATTCTTGAATTAAAACTAAAAAATTATGTTGTAATTATTTTTTTCTTTTTTATTATAAGACAGATGTATGTATCTGTATTACCAAGAATACTATTCTATTCTATCCATCGTGAATTGATTCAATATAATCATGCAAATGTAATGGTAGTATGACGTCAGCACCGAGATTTCATGGTTTAGCTCTCTACAATAAACAATATCATTGGGAAGAATGATTTCTACTATAATTATATGAAGAATCATCAAGGCAAAGGTGATAAGAATAATTCTTATCAGGTTATATTTTACTACATCATGAAATATGGCCATATAAGACCATATTATCCCAAAAATAAATGAAAGGTGTGATAAAGTAGATAATTCATTAGTTTCCCTTTTTATCAATTATATGTTGATAAAATGTATGTTTCTAATGAATATAATTTATAGCATTTTTCCCATGAGGGGGGAAGTTTCAATAATAAGTGTTAAAACTATTTAAAGGATAAAAGACGTTTTTGTGTCAAAGATAAATAATTTTTTGATAAATAGGGAATATTTGAATTTTATGATGATGTTTAATTGCTAAAATTAAATGTTTATGAAAAGATTTCATTTTTTCCTTCTCCCCCAGGGCAAGGAAAATAGTTATGGTTATCCTCATTTTTCCAATGGAGTTCTTATTGTATGGTGATCTTAGTTTTTCCCAGTTGAGTGATTCATCGTTCAATGATGCTCTACTTCATCCACACTATTATATGTAGCAATAATCACCATTATTCTTATAGATCCTTATGGTGTCATGATCAATATAAAAAAATTATTACATAATAATATTCTTTCCAAATAATTATTCTGAGGAAGCATCATAACAAATCATAAGTAGTTTGTTTGCATGGTTTGGTGCAGAAAAATACATGCTTCACATCTTCTTAGAATCCATGGATTCAAGGGGTTTAGAGTCACTTTAAATTTTTAAGACACTAGATATAAAGTGATTTTTCATCTCCTTTCCCTCCTGAATTTTTTTTTCATGGATTGGTGTAGGAATTCCATATTTGTTTGATGATGGAGGTTCTTCCTTTCTCATAGGATGATTGATGTTCATCGTGGTTGGGATTCCCAAAACATGGTGGTGTGTATTCCTCTTTCAGTTATTTCTATCCCATTTCATAATTCCTCCTTCTTATAGACAATAATAGACTTGTTAGGTGTCTTCCTCTTTGTTAAAAACTGCACCCTTCTCCACAATGAAGCATTGGTATCTCAGGTGTGTGTCGGCATGGACATTTTGCAGCCTCACCCAAATCAATTTCATCTCTACAAAGAGAGTTTTTTATGATTGAGTTCAAGCTATCATTTATCCTTTAGAATTTTTATTCATGATATCATGTTATATATAAGGAATCATTCTATCTATCTATAGGAAGAATCATCAGTCTCAACCTGCTCAATGTCAGTCAGATCTACCAAATCATATCGAGGCTTTACTTCCTTCAGTCAGATATTTTTTATATCATATACTAAAATGTCACAAATGCATCTAATCATATCTCATTTTACATTGGATTACCATGCATTTTATCTCAAATTTTCTATTATAGAATTTTGGAAGTTATTTAAGTTTTCGGGTATCTATTTCACTATATTTGGTACCATAAGGACCAAAAGATATCTCCAACGGTATTTTATGGGGTTGATCGGGCCCCCTGTAGTCCCTATGATTACGTAAAAGGTTTTGGGAATATCCAAATTCTGAATCATAACCCCAAACCCCAAGACAAAGGTCTCTCTTGTTTTCAACCTTCCCCTGCTCACTCTATGCAGAATATATTATCACATGTACTACCAGACTAGAGTACCTAGGATCTCTACTATTCTCATAGGTATGAGAATGGTCATATAAATGCTCAGTATTCTTCTCATGATCTTCACTCCCATGAACTCATGATTCCAATATAACCTCTCCGCTTATTCTAAAACTGATATAATATATTAAGTTATGATCAGGAAGGATTGAGCACATTTTTTTTCTTCTCCAATTATTCTCAGGGGTGTTTGTACAACATCTGTATCCCAGTTTTTTAATTCTTCTTTATTATCTCAGGATAATATCCCTATAACTCCTAGTGCCAAAACTAGGGGCTTTGTTATTCGATGATTTCTCTCCTCTTATGAAAAATCTATTGGCTAGGTGCATGGATTAGAACAGATATCATCTCTTCATATCTTCTCTACAAAAACTCTTCTCTGATTCCAATTCAGGAACCAAAATATCACCATTAAAAACTTATGTTTTTTTCTTAGATTAATAATGTTTAAATGAATGCAAGATGAGCTAAAAAATAATTATTTTTGGACTTTCTGGAATCCCAGTATATCAGGGTATCTAATTTCTTCCTTTGATTATTTCATCCACAAAAATTTTATCAATGGTGTTCATTTCATTTTTTTTTCAATACTTATGAAAAATATGATACTCAGGAGTCCTTATGGCTGTATTTGGAGTCTATAAACTCAGGAGGAATGTTGTGGCTCATGGGTGGGTACTATAATATTATTTTAGATCCGTCAAAAAATAAGGGAGGTGTTCAATTCCCTAAAAAGGATAATGGTTATTTATCCATGTACATTCTGTACAATGGTCTTCTAGATATGGGGTATTCATGGGAATAGTTTACCTAGTTAAATAACCAAATAGGGAGTGGGTGAACCATGTGTTGTCTTGATCACTGCCATTTTAATTCCCAAGCTATCTCTTCGTACCTAGATGAAAATGTTTCTCACCTTTTTATGGAATTCTATTATCACATTCCCCCCAAGATTCATTTTGAGCTATCTACTATTCATGGGAGAGGTGTCCATTTTTTCTATTCATATATTTTGATTACGAATCAAGGATAACAATAGGTGGTGGAAGAGTCTTTCTCTAGAACATCACATGGGTTTTCCTAGACAATCCTTCACAATAATCTTATGATATTAAAAGGGGAACTTCTTGTGTTGATCAACATCCTACCCCTCTATTAAATTCCTTATCAGAGCATATTTATGAGAATAAACATGTTGAATGTAGTCTTGAAAATACTAGGGATGAAACTTTATTTGGTGATAATTCTTATAAAAAGGATGTTCTTTATGACATCGTTTATATACATGAACACGTATATTGTGATCACACATGGGTTAAATAGATTAAGGAAGGGGATCACAATTTATCTTACATCCAATCATACATTAATTATATAAAGTTCCTTATATTAATATATATTCTAATGGATGATGGTTCTTACATTGAAGATCATGAGGTGGTGGAATGTATAGCTGAATCATGTTTAAATTATCTTTTTCTTTTTTCATAATCTATGCATGGAAGGAGGGTACCTGAGGGGTAATGTGGTGCTATTCGATGTTAGCCCTTCCATAGTGTATGATTAGGATAATGACTTTCTTGAGTCTGTCCGTAGCACTAGGGATCTCTTTGAGGCATTGAAGTGTCTCACTACTGATGGTGTCGCAAGACTCAATTGATTTAGATGATCATTTTATGTGAACTATTATGAGTTCATTGGAATTGAATTAGTTTATGTTGAGAAATATTTATTTGGTTTTGGAAGCCTCCCTCTGGTGGATTTTGATACCATGCCTATGATAATTAGAAAGATCAAATATCCATCTATGTTGCATCATTATTAACATATTAGTTTTTGAAATTTTACTTATAAGGTTATGTATAGTGTTATTAAAATGACGTTAGATTTTCACCATCACCATTTGATCTCAGAGAAACAATATTTTTGTTTCAGTGGAAGATCAATACAAGGAATTATTGGGCTCCCCAAATAAATGGTCTATGACATCAATGAAAGGTCCATCATCAGTTTTCACTGAATTTAGATATGGATAACGATTTTGATAGTGTTAAATGGAAACTTATTATTAATGTGATTTGAGGTTTTTGATTTTCCTTTTGGTCTTATGATATTCTTTATAGGTGATTTAGCTTGTCGTGGATTACTACCTCTTTCATGTAATGGAATTATAGTTTAATCAAATCTATTTTTGGCATCGGTCACTGATAATCTCTCTTCCTGAGCCTCTTAATCATAACCCAACATGCCCTCAATCATTTCAATAATTGAATAATTTCTATTGTGTCATCCAGTATTTCTATTATAGCTCTCATTTGGGTGGAATCTCACATTTGATGTTTTAGGATTACACTATCATTAGTGAAAATTCTAATTATTGAAAATTTGAGGTAATAACAAGTTCCTTAAAGAGAATTAAAAATGGAGTGGATAACTTTTTTATCATGAGAATTGTATTTTGTTTATTTTAATCTGCTGGCTGGAGTGATGTCAACCCTTTATAGAAAATATTATTGGCATGGGAAGAAAAATATTTTACTTACAAAGTGTCTGGGGACCTGTAACTCCCCATAGAGCCTCTATGTCATCACTTTTCAATTGGATTGTAACTAAAATAATTAGGTGTATCTTGGAATAGAATAACTACTTATTATCATTTGGAGTTAGAGTCACCTTGGTAAAAAATGTGATCACCTCTATTCCCATGAATTATCCTTTAAAAATCAAGATCCACGAAGGTGATCTAAAGTGTATCGATAACATACTATCTCAATTTATTTTGGATCCTCATTCTAAATGAAAGAATAATTTGGAATCATGGGATGGTTTTGAAAGATCAACAAGAAAAGGGGGTATTAATGTTATGACTTTATTATATGTCACTAAGTGTTTTAATGATAAGTTATAACGACAGGTGATATATGGGTATATTCCCTTGGGAAAATTCACTACACCCAAGTATGGGATAAATCTAGAAGCACTGAGTGCACGGAGTCTCCACTATAGTAATCGATCCAACCCCAAATTATGTAACCTCAGTTTCACACCAAATGGATCATTGATGAGGGGATATAATATTATAGTTTCATAATTGGATAGCTTCTAATATAGGATTCATTGGATTTCATATAATATATATAGAATTTAAAGAATAATTCATCAACCCAATTTTCATTCAAGTTATCCTCAACAACAATTAGTGTGATATTTTTAAGATACTCATTTTGAGCATTGATCCTGAAAAGTTTCTATTTATAGGATCTTTATTATTATTTTTTTAGTAAAGGATTATCGGAGAGTGACATAATCTTCTAATATCCCCTATGAGTGGGGTGAACTTATCTAATGCAAAGAGTTCCCTATGAAATTCATATTTCTACTATGGAATTCCAGGAATCCTCTTCTACATACTAATGATAATGTGAGGTTCTCAGGTATTTAATTAATTTCGAAATTATCTTACATCAGGATTCATCAAGAAAAAACATTGGATTAATTGATTCATGATGGAGAATGGAAATTTATGGTTTTGAATGATTCTAGTGAATTCATTGTTATATCTTTCCCAGTTATTAAGGATGTCCCTGTCCTCAATTGTAGTTTCCATGGTGGTAATATCAGTGGCACTGAGAAAATGGTGAGAGTGGGCATTCTTATGGAGGTATAATGGTCAATTTTGTAGGAAATAAAAAAAATCATATATGATGAAATATCATTCTCAATATCAGTATTCATTTTTAAGACCAGAATATTTCTCATAGACATCACCCATCATATTAAAAATCGGGTGGAGGAACTATCCCATGGATTGATTTTTGCTAGATGGAATCCCAATCATGAAATCAAAAGGTTATTCCTGGGACATTGGTTTTGGTGGAACCCCCACAATGCTGATTTGAATATCAATAAATATCGGTCTTGTAGTTATGGAATAATGTGGGGGTGGCATTGTTTGAGATTATCAAGAATCAATAATACTCACCTACTATATATTATTTGTTGATGGTGAGTCTCTTAAGGTTTATTGTCTTTCTATTTCCATAGGTATTCATCCTAATAGCCATAAGATCATTCCTTTTGTGGATATTGAATTGGATTTTAAAAGAATTATTATTTATATTATTGGCCTCCGATCCACCACATGGTCTGTTACATATCATATTCACTGGTGCATGGGTCACATCCTCAATCCCATAGATATCATTTACACTATTTACAAGGGGAAGAAAGTGATAGCCTTATTATATTCCATTTCATCTTAGGATGTTGTGGTCATTTTTTCTAGTTTGGGATCATTTCATCTAAAATTTCATAATTTTTTAGAGGGGATTCCCTTGGGATTCAATATTAAAGACCCCCATTAATCTCTACCCTTCTTGTCTATGGTGTGTTGTTTTTTCATTTTTCCCATGGTGTGCACTTTTTACTTTATAAAATAAAATATAACAAAATTTAGTGTTTCAAAATCCAAAAAGGATAATAGAAAATAAAATAAGGAATTTTATACGGTGGAGGTTGTTGAGATTTGGATGAAAGTTGGTGAAAGAGCACATGGGTATATCAATAAAACTACTAGGGAGGTAGTAAAATTTATAATTTCGATTTATCCACTATATATGTCCTAGACTATTCCTTAGTATGTTAGTGATGTTATTCAATGTTCCAGAATTATAAGTTATTGGAACTTATAAATCTCCAATTATAGCTGATAAATGAAAAGTTTTTCTAGATCAAGGAAACCATAATATATTTGAATATTTTTTATGAAAAGAATAAGGTTGTAAATAAAAATTCATTGGATGTTTCAGATTCATTTTTTATGGTTTTGTACAAAATTTTATGAAAGGTTTGAATTATTTGACTTGTTCAAATTCTTATTTGATACTAATGATGAAAAAATCAAAATTGATTTAGAGTAACATATTTTTTGATGAAAAATTTACTAAGTTGAAAGATGGTAATATTGAGAACTAATATCTTAATAAATAAGTAGAATGATTAATGAAATTAGTAATAAGGTTTAATATTCATGAAGGAACAAATTCAATGGCTGAGGAAATGGAACTAAAATTGAAAAAAACTAGGAAGAGTTTTGGATGATAAATCTTATCATTAAGATCTTTCAAAAGAAATAAAAAAATCCCTTTGGAACTCATGATGTATAAACATTACATTTCAATGAAGGAATGTTGAAATGAATTTTCTCCACATATTATTCTTTATTTTTTTTACCAATTTTATTTGGTTGAATTTTATTTGTATTTTCAGGGATGAGTTTTTATTCACAAAATATTTTTATTATATTTATATTACTAATGTTTTAGGTACATTCTACATCCTATATTAATTTTTGAAAATTACATGAGTGTGAATTATTGTGTGGGAGATAATTTATTAATGATTTCATTTAAGGGAGATGTTATTTAAGAATATCTTATTTTAGGGGGTGGGGATTTTATTAAGAATTAAACTTATATTATTATTCATAACAAGGATTATTTAATAAAAAGTAATTCATAAATAAAGTGGGATAGAATAAAGATAAGGGGAGAAATGTTTGTAAATTAATAATAGGTTATTAGAATTTTCAAAATGTAATTTTTTTACTTTAAATGTTGTGTTTTTTGAATTTGGAAAAGGTGGAAATTATTGTTTAAGATGTTTTAATTTCTATAGTTATTATTGTTGTTTTTTGAAAATCGCAACACACAATTTAAAATGATGTTTTACTAACATTATATTTACCATATTTTTAGAGTTGTTTTATAGGATACAATTTATCATATCGAATGTAGAAATATTTCAAAACTGATCATTATAAAATGACAGTAAAGTTTTCATTGTATTAGAATCACTAATGTGGATTCCAATGGAATGAATAAGTATTTTCCATTGGAAAAACTTTTTCTTTTCATCAGACTGACTATGTCCAGTCCTTTGGACTCACATATCTAGTCTAATGGACTAAAAATGATCTTTCCATTGGATAGACCGAGTAAGTCTATCAGACTAACATATTTAAAATTATTAGAATAAATTTTTTTTAACCCATCAGAATTAATTTTATAATTAGATTATTTGATTTTTTTTCTACCATATAGAAGAAATTTTACATGATTTTAATTGTGCTCCCAAAATTTACATGGATGGAGATGTACTTTATGATATTTCAAGCTTGATCTCATATGCGTCATTTGCAACCAACTTTCAGAATCAAGTTAATATGACCATTGGAGTTATTCCTTTTAATAAAGCTTAATTCAAGGAGTTTGGATTATATTATTTTTCAAACTCAACCCATACTAATATTACTTTGTTGTAGAATCTCGTTAGTTATCACTTTGTAATCATTTAGAGAGTTTTCATTCTAAAGACTCCATATGAGGATTGTAAAATACGTGTAACAATTTTCCAAATATATTTTATGTCTAATATAGGATATGACAAAGGGATTACAATGATAGAAATATTTCTAGTTTTGAACATTATTATTTTGGGATTTTAGGGATTAGAATACATTTCTCAATCTGATCATTGTGATATAGGTATTTCTTCTTGATGAAATAGAGACCATATAGTTGGTAAAAAACTGGGATACCTTAACTCCAGGTCAATGAAATATGTTACATGGATTGTTAATTAGTACTTATTTATGTTATAATTTTTCAATTATTTCACTAAAATTCCTTTTAACATTTAAATATACTTTTTTCTATATGTTGTTTCAATTCAGTTGTGTATTTATAAGGAAGGGTTTTCAAACTAAACATTCTTATATTCTAATATACCATATGAAATTTAAGTTTAATATTAATACTATCATCATAAGATAAAATATATTATTGATAAACTGTAATAAAGTGGTTTTAGGTTTAAATTAGTTACTTTTAAGCTACAATTCACCCCGCCACTTGTATCCAATATATTCTCATATGATCCAATAGCTCTACCAATGTGTTAGGTAACATTATCAATTACTCCTTTTATGTTTATTTTCAATTCATTATTATTATAACTCCTCTAAATTTAATATGCCCATGTTTATATATTTACAAAAGTATCATAAGTAGACTAAAATGATATTATTTTTATGGGATAACTATTTTATACCTTCCTTACAACAATTCAAAAATTATAAATTTTTCTTCTGTTATGTGTTAACTACCACCTCCATATGTGACATGATAATTTTCTCATAATGTATATGAATTTATATTTAAAATTGAGTATTTAATAAAATAAAATAATATTTATATAATTACTAATATTTTCAATGTATAAATCAATTATCTCCTACTTTAAGTTCAATGAAAAATAAAAAAGAAACCCCTCTGTATTTCTGGACAATTGAATCCACTAAGAAACATAATTAATTTTTTATCTATAATATTATACTTTCTCTAATTATCATGAAACATCATTATTCACCTCAAAAACATATAAATAATATCATTATACATCATTAATAATGCATTTATGAAAAATTATTCACTATCTTAACCATACTCACCCATCGATTATAGCATGTTCTCATTTGGTTCGATATAACCACCTACTCAAAAAAAAATTAATGATAGATGCAAATATTGACTAAAATTATGGTATTATATCAAATGAATGTTTAAATAATTACTTTCAAAGAACTAGAAATGTTATAGTAATAATTAATTCTTTAGTAATATACCTTAGTTTTTTCATAAAACATTACTGAAACATTAATTCCACTGATTTTGACATAAAGAACCATAAAAAAATTCAAATTTAATGGAATAATAACATTATAATTTATTAAAAAAATATTCTATTTCCATTGATAATATATTAATTTTGAACGTGGTGTCAATAAATATGAATCAACATCAATATTTTAATAAATGTGTTAAATAATCAATGTTGATAACATCCAATGATGAAATTAAACATTAAATAGATAATGAATGGATATAATTAATGTATATAAATATTAATGGATATTAAAAATATTTGAATTTTTTTTGTTGATTTTTATGTTTATTTTACTAATTGTTAAATCCACTTCCTTGAAATATTGAAAAAATGTATGGGTGTTTCATCTCAATTTACATTCTTTGACTCAGAGTTAGTTTTATGAAACTAATTTCATTTTAATGGTGTTTAAACAACCTATTATATATATATATATATTATCATGAATTATTATTTATTAATGGTATTTTAAGATCAATTTTAATCTAACTTCTTCAATGGGTTTCTATTAAATTGTTTCTTAATCTATAATGGTTTTGTATAACTCAATTTCATTTGTTTGATTTATAATTATTTTTCATGAAACCCATACTTATAAGATTATATATTTTATCATATTATTGAATAAAATTATAATTCAACTATATTTTTGTGTATTTATAATTAATTATTATCAACTCATTTAATAATATTTATTACTTCAATGATTTTGATATTCATAAGGGTGTTTCTTAACTTTATTTCTTCTCATTGAGTTATAATGATTTTTATTTGACTATATAATTATATATTGGATATATTATACCCAGTTATTTTTTTATGATTTATTTACTATTTTTCTCTGTGGATTTACATTTCAATTTTATTAAAACATTATTAAATGATTCCAAGGTCAACTATATTTTTTTAAGGGGTTTTTCTTAAATGATATTCATTTCTTGATTCATAATGATTCTTCTTTAGCAATGGAAATGTGGGCACCAAAATTTGGGACAAAGAAAAGTCCACAAGACGGCCCCACGGACTGCCTCGCGAAGCCCCTTCGCGGAGTCCCCCCAGCACCGTGGCCGATGCGAAGCAAAGAAGGTGGGAGCCTCAACGAACAAATTTGACATTCATGAGCCCACCATGAAGCAAACGAGGTGGGATGCTCTGCAACCCCATTTGACGTTCGCGACCCACCGTGAAGCCCCCAAGCCCCTCTTCACACCACGTAATCTCCGCTCCGTGGTGCCTCTTGCCTATAAATATTGGGCTACCCCTAAGCTCTCCATATGGACAATCCGACCTTTCGGCTTCCTCTCTCCTGAATTTCAATGTAGTCTTCCGCTCGGTGAACCATGAGCTGTGAGAGGTACTTCTTCTTTGCGAAGAGCCTCCCCATTGTCTCATTTTGATCCCCTCTTCCGATAGGGATGCTTTTCGTGAATCCTAATGGCTTTCGCTAAGGAAGGGGATCCCCATGGGGACCATGGTTGTCGTGGAGCGATTATACTTTGTGAAACACCCTTCATGTACACTTGATCCATTTGCTAAGGTAGGATCATTGTACTTCATGAAGCACATTGCTTCCCGACGTCCTGCTTCATGAAGAACCTTTGATCCATGAGGTTGTGCTCTGTGAATGCCATTCCACTTTGCGAAGCACCTCCCATTTTCACCTCCGCTCCATGCTAAGTCTAAGGCACCCCACTTCGCGTAGCGCATCGCTTCGCAAGTGCCCTCTACCACGTGGAGTAATAGAGCTCCACAAGGTCCCAGACTATGGAACCCTCTACTTGGAAAATCCTTTCCACGTGCGAACCTCCAGGTTTGCACGATGTGACTTCAAAGTCCCCTAGATGATACCACCTATTGCATTGCTTCGCCCAATGCTTCTTAGCATAGGCACACTAATGGTTATTTCTCTATCGCATAACCATGCTAACGTGGACCCCTCGATGGTTCGACCCAGAACACCCCCTCACTACGGCCTTGCCGATGCCTTACCTCCCACAAGGAGCATAGGGTACCTATTATGTATGTCCTAGAGGTGTGGAGAAAAAAACCGTTATCCGAGGTGTAGGACATTAAACTACCAAGAACTGTCGTCCTCAGCACCTGATGTTAAACTGTGAGCTGGCCTCGTGCCATGCACGTAGAGTCAACCACCTTAGAATTCTCCACGCCCACGTATCACCACGGGGATGGGATCACCACCTAAAAAGTATGATATCCTCCTCCTTGGTGTGGCGTTTGTCTGCAAGGAAGGGCAACCTCCTTGGTTTAAGCCCCTATCCTTTGTTGCGGGAGGCAGCGCCCATGTTCCTCCTCACTCCCTTGGCACTAAGGAAAACCAAGGGCGTGGTGGGTAATGGTGCTCCCTCCTTTCATATTCTATCCCAAGTCCCTCTCCTGATGCGCTTCATCACCAGGGCCTCCATCTCGGAGTAATTCCCAATATCTCGCTCCCTGGGCCGCTCCACGCGTAAGCCCCACTCCATATTCCATGGATACACCTTTCGCAACGTGATCGTCGGGTCTATGCCGCCTCTTGTTTCTCACACCAAGAACGTTTCACGTGGGCTTAGAGTAAGCATCGTACATGACAACCCCTATCCTGCATGACGTTAAAATGTACCCCCAGACTATGAGGACTTTGATCCATGTTAGGGCATGGTTCGTAGGAAGCCTCATGAGGTTCAAGCCCACCACCCGGTCGTTCCGACCATTGGTCCACCAACAGCTTGGGTAGCCAAGAGTGTAAGCCCCACACCAACCCAAACTATGGGAACTTTGATCCATGTCAAGGAATGGTACATAGGAAGCCTCCATGAGGTTCAATCCCGCCATCCACCTAGACCAGGGTCCTTATTCATGTCGGTTCTCTGACACACCATCCCTAACTACGGGGTCTTTGATTCATGTTAAGGCATGGTACGTAGGAAGCCTCCCTAAGGTTCAAGCCCTCCATCCACCTAGACCAAGGACCTTATTCACGTCGGTTCTCCGACAAACCATCCCAAACAATGAGGAATTTTATCCATGTAATGGCATGGCACGTATGAAGCCTCATGATGTTCAAGCCCACAACCACATGGTCGTTCCAACCTCCCTCCATGTCGGTTCACCCTTGTCTCGCATGACGTTAAATTGTATTCCCTTTCCATCCCAAACTACGAGGACTTTGATCCATGTCATGGCATGGTACATAGGTAGCCTCACTAGGTTCAAGACCAACACCCAGCAGACCCCCAATCCATCTTCATGTCGGTTTGCTGACATGCCCCATCCTGAAGTACAAGGACTTTGATCCATGTAAAGGCATGGTACGTAGGAATCCTCACGAGGTTCAATCCCACCACCACCTCGTTATTCTGACCTCCCTTCACGTCGGTTCACCCCAATCCCACATGATGTTAAACTATATTCCTTTTCCATCCTGAACTACGAGGACTTGGATCCATGTAAATGCATGGTACATAGGAAGCCTCACGAGGATCATGCCCAACACCCATCAGACCCCCAGTCCATCTTCACGTTAGTTCGCCAACACGCCCCATCCTGAACTATGAGGACTCTGATCCATGTCAAGGCACGGAACGTAGGAAGTCTCTTTGAGGCTCATTCCAAAAACCATCATCCATCCTGATTCTTACCTGGGCCACCACGTCCTGATGAGATCATGCCCCCCCCATTCCCTCCCACAACATTCGAGAAGCCGCCCACGTGTTGGCCCCAATATCGTTGTTCACTCCTGGGGATTCCTCCGTCTGATCCACTCTAATCAGTGTTCTGATCAGTCTGATCTATCTCCGTTGGACATTATACTTACGACATACCCCGTGTTAAACACATGAAGCTGAGGAAAACCTCAGATACATGCCTATGGCATCTGATTCCTTGCGTTCGATGTGGGATGCCTCAGGTTTCCGCGCCCTCGAGAAACCCTATAATAAGGGAAAGAAGAGAGACACCAATCCCCAGCTGTCCAGACACGCCAGTGATGCCCATCATGACTACTCCCCTAACCATAGTTTGTTTCCCTGACCAGACACCTTGGAATGTCCTGACAGAAGCAGCACAATTAACTAGTTTCCATGAAGATATGGTGCTGGGAAGAGTTTCACGAACAACGTATTAAATCTGTACAGGAGACTCGGACTAGGTGATAAGTTGCGAGGAGGAATCCATAGATGGAAGAACTGACATCCCATCATCCTGTTTTGATCAAGGAGCAGATGTCCCTGAATAAGGAGCAAATGTTGCCCGCCTTTGGAAATCAGGAATGTGGGGTAACACATGCCGCACCTGTCGCACTCAAGCAGACGAACATGCACACCCCGGTGAATGCATCGAAAATAGACATAAAAATATAGTTTTATTCAATTAAATAATTATATTATAAATTTTTCCATCATTATTTTCTAGAAAATTACGTTGATGTATTTTAGTATACTTAAAAATCTTTTTATGTTAGGAATACTATTTATTCACTTTGAATGAGATCATTTTCTTCCATATCCATATACATTCTTCCAACAAATGTTATCCTTTTCCTGTTTGTAAATCCAAACATGATTTATTTCTTATGATCTGTAATTTTATATTTACCACTTTTCAAATGCATGATTCATCACTCAATTTATATTGTTCGTATTAATAAAACTATTTTAAAAATATAAAAAAGGATAACATTTTTTTGTTTTATATATTATCTTCTACCCCACATTTATTATCGAAAACCTTATTCCCTTTTCAATGAACCATTATTAGAATATATTTTATTGAGTTTTATAAAAAAATTATTTCAGATAATATTCTTGAAAATGAATTTTTGATATTTATTTTTAATTTAATCTCTTTTTGAAAATGCTTATAATTGTTTAGGAAAGAAAATATCATTCAAGATTACATATCCATTTTCCCCATTAAATTATCTAATTCTTATCGAGTAATTTTTTATAAACCACCCAATAATTTCCTTTATTAAATATTAGTTTTTGGGGATTGATTTTTTTGTATCAATCAACCTAGTTCTTTGATTCATTTTATGTTAGAATATTTGTAAATGTAGTGAAACCCAATTTTATTAAATGGGTTCATTATGATGTGATGAATGAATGATTTCAAGTAATATACATATTAATGTATGATGATGGGTTGGATCATATATCTCCCTCCAATGTATTGGTTTTAGTTTTAAATATCATTAAATTTTATAGTATGGTACTTCGTAAATATCCTCACAAATTAAATGGTGAGACTTCTTTGGTATAATTGAACACTAATGTGTGGGAATTCTTGGATATGCTCACAATATGATAATACCTTATTCTTATGTTTTTTACAAAGTTATTTATTATTCTATGTTTTAGGGGAAAATGCAATTATTTTCTATATTCCTATGATTATGCTACATAGATTATATTTATTATCTCATGGTATATGTTTTTTCATTTAAATTATATTTCCTTATATCATTACTTATGGAAATATCTTATTATTCCATGATATTTTTAATAATATTTCTCTCCCATATTTATGTTTACTCATCTTCATTTTATATGTCCTTTTATTACATGTTGATAGGTTTTCCCTTTTTGAGAGATTGATCTCACACATTTCTTATTATTACATTACCCTTGTTAGGAAGCTGATTATAAATGATTATATATAAATAAGGTAGTCTAATATAACATAATTATGGTGAAATGTTAATAATTTATTTTAAATTAGTTTCTTATTATTTCACCCCAAAATTCCATCCCATTAATTCTTATTGAAATGGTGAGTATAGTTTCACCATCCTCATGTCATGACACTATTCTCATTCTGGATGGATTCCAAATGGATTTTGTTTTTTGAATCGACAACACCAAACGACTCTCACATTCATAACAAGAAATATTATTAAATTATATATTTCCAAATGATGTATGTTACTATATTTTCTCCCTAATTATTCTTAGGAACCCACATTGTTCCAAAATATGAGAGGTCAGACCCATCACACCTTGTTTTGGGGAATTACATCTTAAACTTGGAATCTATTATAGATTTAATTCATGTTTAAGAATACTTCATTCATTGGTTCTTGATTGTGGTAGGGTGGGTATAGTTGAATAATCATCACAGTGGTTCACTATGAATTTATTTTATGGTTTCATATGCGGTTTTTTCATGGAATAGAAACACCCAATTACTCCCACAACTATTAAAAGAAGTATCCATATATACATGATTTGGAAATGCTAGTGTTCACTAGGATTTCTATTCAATGATACATTGGACCTCAAATTTCCTGATATAATGAGGGGATAAAACAATTTACCCTATAAAGAGAATTATTTCTTATAATGGGACTCTATTATACATTAAATTCATGTTCTAGAATATTCACATATTCATAGGTTGTGAATTGTTTACTCATGTGATAATGATAGATTGACTCCAAGAATTGATATAAACATATATATGAATTAGTCATTCATCATATTACATTTACTAATTAGGGATTCATAATTTTGGATGTTATAGTTCTAGTCCACTTAATTTAAAACAATTAAGTATATTGTCATATAGTGAGGTAAATATTATTATTTATTATGAATAATACCCATGGGGATGGCACTATAAGAATCCTTTTCAAAGGAATTAGAACTCATGGAGATTAGTTCCCATTAATTGGAAACACCATACCATTTAAGGTAATGTTCCAAGGACTTGTACATGTGGTCTAACATATATTGAAAAGGGCTTCTAGGAGAACAATTCCATACAATAATCAGTGTGGGTCTCACACAATGGTGGATCTTGGAAGGTGAACTCAATGGGAATTTGGCCCAATGGAAATGTATTTGATCAATAATAAGGAATGTAGACCACCTAGTAGAATATGAACCCATTGAGAATATACACCAACAAATGAAATATGGTGATGCTTGTAAGGTATATAACCCTATAGTATGTGGAATGATGTGATTGGGAACATCGACTAAAAATGAAGTTTCCAACGGTTGAAGGTCCTGAAGAAAGGGAAGCCCGAGATCATGGGAATATGTTAGGGTGTGGAAGAACATAAGATATATTTTCAGGGAAAAGGGACCATGTTGATGTAAATGAAGGGTTCATGATATTTGGTTTGAAAAGTTTCATATATATTCCATCAAAATAGGAATCAAATCCCACATAGTTTAAAACCAGTGCCTTCTTGATGTGGACCGTCATTATCAAGGGAATTATGAATTGTTATTTCTACATGGTCACTAACCATCTAGGGTAATAACACGGGGCCTCAATTTTCAATGAAATCCATAATCTAAGGGTTGCATGCTAGTGTCCTTATCCTTGTAAAATTTATCAGGTGGCCTTGTATGGGTTTTTATTGAATAGAGGATTTATTAGAAGTCCTTGTAAAAGGAATATTCTACCATTTCGGTCTAGGTTTTCATCATAACATCATATGGAATTTGAGAGTATGTATTCCCCAATCAATAGGATTAGAAATCTTTTTATTAAAATTAAACGATGTAAAGTTATAGGTTTCATCCATCTGGTTAAATACATGGGTGTGTGGTCAACCTTAATGGTAGTCTATGGTGAATTGTCGCACTATTGTGGATAAAAACGCCCTAATTAGAGACTAAGGAGAATGGTCACCCTATATAGAGGATAGGAAGAATGTTATCCATAAATAGGGGCTAGTTATAATTGTTACCCTAGAAGGTGTGAAAAAAACTAATTAGAGTTTAGGTTGAATGGTTTCCCTAAATAGGGGATACAGAGAATGGTATCCCTAAATAGGGGATATGGAAAAGTGTCACCCTATGGTTAATGAAAATTCCATAAAGATAGTATGGGGTTTATAGTAATAGAAAATAGTTTCGAGTGAAACTTTTCACCCTAAATAAGTGAGAATATATGTCATTCACATTGGTGTGGTCCCTCATGTTGTCTCTATGAAATTATCCCACCTTTTATCCCCATGTGGAAGGTTAGGGAAAGTGGTAGCCTAATGCTTTTATAAATGTGGGGTCCATTGCCCCTAATTTTAGGCCACTATGGTATTTTAGTTTCCCAATATGGACCATTTTTATTTTTTGAACCTTATATAACCCTGTCACTCTCTCTCTTAGTAGATTCGAATATTTTTAGCTTAATTTACACTCCCTAGAGGGGAGGCAGAGACTAGGGTGAGAAGATATTTTAGCACCTCTTCTTATTCATAAACCAGTGTCTCATAAGTAACCTGATGGGTCCAATTTATAAAAAAAACATGAGTCCATGGTGAATGAGAGGTGGTGAGCATTTAGTGGTGTGAGAAACAAATATAGTCACATTGGCTATGCTTGATAGTGTAATCAACAAATCGGTATAGGGAATGAATAAGCAATCTAGTCCCATCTTCATGGTTGGATAAAATAGTTATAGTTTGTGGAGAATGGGAGAATGGTGAAAATACTTAGATTAATGGTTGGTTACTTCTATATGATACAATTAATGTCCCTATTTTATGGATAAATTTTATTGATATCTCAGAAGATCCCATGTTTCTTTGACTATTCTTATGATGTTTGTGTCAATATATTCACCCCTCCCTCAAAATTAGATCTTTTTTTGAAATAATAAGATCACGTACTATGGTGGAATGAACATTATGTTAAAATTTATTTATAATTGTATTTATGTTGATGGAATGTATATGAGAAACATCATACAATATTATATGCACACAATGTTTTCATGCACTAGCATGTGTGTGAGGATGTTCATGTATAAACACCAGAGGGTTCCCCATTATATTGTATTATTTCTTCAGATAATGAAAAACTGAAATATTTTCACTATCAATTATATCAGGCTATCAATTCTAGTTATGTGGATAATTTGGTATTCTTTATCATCCCTTAGTCATTTCAAAAAAATCTAACAAAAATATCTTGGGTGAAGGTACTTTGGTGAGATTCATGGTAAAAGGAATAAGGATAAATACAAGATCCTTGAACTAGGGGAAACCTTATGGAAATTTTCTTGGCTCCAACCCTTGGGTGAATATGTATGGTGAAATTAATTCCTTAGTGATTTTTTATACAACAATCACTTTAATCTACAATCTAGATACCCTTTATGTTTCTTTCTCATGGTTTGTAACAGAGCTGATATATATGGTGAGAATTGTGTCTCCATATCCTTTATTATTGAACCCTAACACTTTTATTCTTGAATAAATTTTATGGAAGTGATTATCTCATCATTACTAACACTGTAGAAATATCTCATATTCAGAGGATGATAGAATAATGTAGGAAGAGAACACTATTCTCACCATATATATCAGCACTGGTACAAACCACGAGAAAGAACCATAAAGGGTATCTAGTTTCATTTTTTCTATATTATTATGGTAATTCCATTCTATTTCATATTGAAATTAATTATTTTTAAACCAATATTCCAAACTCATTTATTGTAGAGAATTCAAACATGAGGAGTTCTAGAATTTCAATAAAAGTGGTGTGCATAAATGTGGGGTAGACCACACCTTTATAAATTCCTAATCACACCATGTTTACATGTGGAAATTCTACCTATAAATTTTATCCTAAGATATAATTATATTATATAATATTCTAGAAATATCTAATAGATCAAGGTAGCTTCTGGGTAGAATATAATAAAATAAAACCCGAGGGAGGTGAGAAGGATGGATGGATTTGGGCATTTTTGGTCTACATGACATGTGAAGAGAATGAGAAGGAACACAATTTTGTTGAAATCTATGGTTATTTCTATATTTTGAGAAAATATTTCTATAAGAATACTAAATCTATCCTTCAGTTTCTTAGAATCTAGAGTCAATATATGAATTCCATTAATGTGGCCCATAAGAAGTGTGGATCATACATTAGGACATCTATATAATTTCTAGGTCATCGATCCTAGGATCTGTATATATTAAAATTCTCTATCCTAATGTTGAATGAGAAGAACATAGATGGAAAAAAATTGACTCACTCTCTATTGAATATGTCTTTCACCAATAATGATACAGATCCATTCCAATGAACAAAAATTGAGTTTTAGCCCTAGATGGGGATGTACATTATCAAGAATTCTGTTGTTTTATCTAAAAATCAGCCAATAGTACTACATAAAGTCTATAAAATAATAATATTAGTCATCTAATAATATGGGTTAGAGAGTTTCTAGTACAACAACTGGGGTTATAATATCATTTCAGACATCCCCTCTTATACCCAACTGGTAGTGTTTTTTTAAGGGATGAGTGGATATATTTTAACCATTTAGGGATATCATAATGATTTTTTACAATCATTTTCAAGATGAAATACAAGAATTATATTAGAGAGAATGTGAGTTTAGTAGTTCTTATGCTGACATTAATATACTAGTGTTTTTATATCCTTATAATGGTAAAATTTCCTTCCTCCTTTTAGGACCATTTCAAATCTTATGAGGATCAGTGACATAAAATTTTAATTTTTATGTAGTTATTAATGTGGTACTGGTATCACAAGGTGTATTATCATTTTTTATAAAGGTTTTATCAATAATTATGGATTTATCTATCAAATATGTGTGAATTATATGGATCATGTGTATATAGTTGAAATTAAAATTTTCCCCATATGGGGCACCTCTTACTGGAGACATTATTGGTTATATACAGGTTCACTATGAAACTTTCTTTTATATGTTACATATATGAGATTCTTTACTCCTGGATTTATTTTATTGTAGAATCATTAGTGAGGCATATTCGCCCATATTTATTTTCTCATCAGTTTTTCTGTATATAAAACAAGGTAGTGGTTCCATCAACAGATGTATGTTTGGTGAAGCATCTTATGGTAGAGAGTATGCTATGAATTATGATGGCCATAGATAATACTCTGGTCACAATTATGATTCCCACCATGCCTTTGTTACATAGGTTCATTCCCAAATACACTTGATCCTCAATAACATCGCATCCCAATGTAATATTGATGACCATCATACCTCTTTTAACAAACTATACTATCATAAAATGATGGGGAATGAGGACAAGGAAGGTTCACAAGAAAATAACAGATAGGGGAGTTCTTTATAAGTTGGGTATTTCACACACCATAGTTTTCCATCCAATAATGGAAAAGGGGGTGACACAACCAGAATCCTAGTTAAGGTGGTCTTGGAAATGTTGACAAATTTAATCTCTCATCATGTATTAGAGTATTGTAAAACAATTGAAAATCAATGTTCCCAATTCCTAATTCAATAAGGAAAGGGGATAATTAGTAGACCATTAGAGGATATGAATTTAGATTTTATATAGTTATAAAAAAGTAGACTATTAGTTATTGTTACCTTTACCTAAATGTGATCCTTTGTGATGGAATTTTAATTCCCCAAATCGAGAATATAAAAACACTAGTGGATATAAATTTTTAAATATATATTTTATATGTAGGGAAGTTTATTTTGCAGTTTTAAATGATGATCCTGACACAATAGATTGAGTCCCCGTCATGATGAGGGTATAAAACATGGTCCTTAGAGGAATCCCTGAAAGTGTAATTGAGTGATTCTAAAATGAATAATTAGACAGAAATAATGATCCAAAAGATGTAAGTTCCATATTAATACTATTCATAAACCAATGACTGATTCTAATATCTCATCCTTTATTTCATTTGAGAAATAAAATTTGTTTCTATAAGATATGATTTATCATGAATACACCAAAATTGGATACCAAAAAATGTAAAATGAAAAATATTATGGAAGAAATCAAGATGTCACCATGTCAGTATGATATGTAGAGGGTGTTTGAGGGAAGATCCCACTCAAATACCCCCCCAATCCATTCATAATTAGAGAGATACTGAAACATCCTTCCATGGTGAAATAATATTATAGAGTAATGTCATTATCTTGGAGCATCATCTCTGGTATGATAGGATAGTCTTTACGATGACCTAAAATAATTTTGGTATATTATCATCTATAGTTTCTAGTAAAAAAATTAATTTTATGTCCATATTATTTCAACACTCTAGTAATCTTTTGAAAAGTCGAAATTATGATAGTGGTGACACCCCGAGTGCTACTCATTCCTCTGATACTACAATAGTTCTTCCATTACCAGAGATCATAGGTGATAATCATGTCTATACTATTGGGAATATTTGAATCTTACTTTAAGTAGAATAAATAGAGGGATTGAACTAGTAATTGAAAAATTATTTATAGAAATCACCCCACCAACCACCACCGATAAAGGGAATGATGGTTCAGATTTGATAACAATAAGTGATCATATGGTAATACCATGCATACTAAAATTCTTTCTTAATACCGAACCTTTTTTGATCTCTGATTCCTCATAGATGATAGATGATGTCATAGAATACGTGGGTATCATCTCACATATCTATCCCAAGAAAGATAATAAGGAGTTGGTCCTTATCACCAAGGTATATAAATATTCCATGAGTGGTCTACCCCACTCATTAGTCAATGGCCGTTTCAATGAAGAAATATTTATCACATATACAAATCATGGTTTTTAGGTTATAAGGAAATAGTGAGGGATGAGACTATTCCCGTAGTTATAACAGATGGATTTATACTAATAGTTGATGCACCCACTACTACTGAAGAGTAGATACCTAGCTATTAATGGATCCATTCAGACTGTTCTAATGACTAAGGTGATCCCTACTATATAACTTTTCAAATGAATATAAAAACTTGTGTATTATCATTTTTCTACCATGAATTACTATTTTCCAATCAAATTTTATTTCTCAAACCTCACATAGTATAAAAAATACACCCAAGAGAAATAGATTTGAAAGGAATCATATTTTTCCCCTCCTAAAGAGACTTTTTCCAAAACAATATTCTAGTTTCAATGAGTGACTCTAAACTGGACTAGGATACCCTTGCCTTCCATGAGATTATTCAATTGATTTCATGGAAGTATACATGGAAATTTAATAATGATACTAATAGGGATGAGTTGAGCACATGGCTACATCAAAATTTGTGATACATTATATTTATATATGGTAAAGACATAAATTATAAAAACATCTATGCATTTATGAGTGTGATTATAAAATATTTTGAGTAAGTATTAGAAGCTGAAGGGTCTCTATATGAGTCAGAATTGACTATACACTCTAATAAACCTCACAATGTAGCAATTCCATGAAAATAACATTTTGTGAAAGAATATCTATAGTAGTTATTCCTCCCTAGCGAAGATACTTTTAATATAGTCAACCTTGTTAAAGATCAATATTACACTAGGGGTGATTTTTTTATCACCAAAATCTTTTCAAGGATTCCCAGGTTGAGAAAAAATGGCATCTTCAATGGTGAAGATTATTCCTCCTACTAAAGAGGTAGATCATGCTACACTGGTCAAATTTCATCACATCATTCATGAATTAGATCAATTAGTCTCGAATCATTGATATTTAATGAATTCACTGTCATATTTCTTGAGTATGTGGTATAATCTATGTATTCTCAAATTAATTTATTCTTTTTTCTCAAATTAATGATAATGAATTTTTTACCTAATCATTGTCTATTTTCTGATTTCTTTCTTTTCTCTAATTATGATTTCACAATAACCTACAATGAAATAAATAATAATATTTAGATAAACTAAATCCATATAAACACTGAACATGAATGAAACGAGTCAATTATTATTATTATGAATTTGATTCAAATTAATTTCTTCTTTGGCATATCTCATCGATGGATATAGGAACCAATACCATCAATGTAACATTAGAGCTCGTCTATTTGGATGAATTTTCCAACATAATACATAGTGAATCACGAGGTGGTAAATTGGTAGAAATTTTGAAATTTTTTGAGGTTTTAGAATGGTTTTAATATCAGTGGTATTTGTAATTTCCCACACCAATGTGTCATGTTCTATGGAGTTCTCTAGTTTTTGATCAAGAGAAGAGACTCAACGACCACAACATAATTTTTTTAGAACCAAGTGATGGTCCCTGAAAATTTTATTCTATATATTTTATCACTCTAAAATTTTCCTAGGATCCCTATAAAGGATGATTAGTGGGAAATAACATTGATTTTTTATAGGTCATCGTTTATGTGTTTCCAACTGAATGAGTTTTGTTCCTTTCCAAATTTTTTTACTGCTAAATTTTTCTAAGATATCTCAAGGTGTTTTACAAGAGAGTGGAGACTTCACTATTATCTATCATTATATTTTTGGGTTTTCAACCCAATGAGTTTTTTGAATCTTTAATAAAAAAATATAAGGTCACATATGTCAGACCAGCGAGAGCTTCCTGTAGATTTCAGACATTGTGGACTACATATCACTGTTATTTAGGGTCTTATAGAATTGACCAGATATATGGTAGTCAAACTAGTTACAAGGGTGGAACAAACCCAATGTGAATTGATGATACCAATATCATAGATGTAAGAAACATCAAGTATCGGTTCATGTAATTTATAATTATGGGGACCATACCAATGCACTACTTTTAATTTAGGAAAAAACACATAATAAATGCTGCTACGACTTAAGGTTTTATAAAATTGACCAACTCTAAAGAAAAATATATCAAGTATGGTAAATTTAAAACTAAATGTTAGTGAGTGTCCCATTTCTATTATAGAATTGGGGCATTAACTTTATGTTCTTTATGATCAGACCGTTGTTCCATTATGTTTAGGGTCTTGTGATGAGGAACATTTTACATAATAGGAATTTTTTAAGATCATTATCTCTAATCAAGGAATTTATATTACCAAGTGGATCTTATGAAATCAAATTATTTTTGTCAATATATTAGGATAACAAATAGATATTAATGTTCACAAAAATTGGATATCATATTATTTCTTTCAAATTGGTTACAATGAATGAATTTTTAACACCATCTATAATTGAATCCACATGGACAGTTAGGTTATTTAATGTGTAAATGAATACAAAATAATATCAGAATAAATATGAAATAAATACATTTGGGTGGAGTTTGATCATTTGTAATGGCAGAAAATAGTGCCACATCATTATAATATATATCATCAGGTTAATGGGGACATTTATTTTTGGAACAGTAAATCCCAAACATGTTACTTCACAAGATCAAAGTAAATTGGGGTTTTCACTATTTAATGGGGAATTAATTTAGTTCAATAAATGCCTATTACACATATTTATATAGAATGAATAAAAAACATTATTCATGCAAGGTTATGGGATTTCAAGAATTCTGATTATTCCGTCATCAAAGATATGGAGTAGGTTTATGATGAATAGTATACTTAGGAAGGGTTCCAGCACCCTAAAAGTAATACTACCATGTATTTAACACATTCATAGGGTGGGAAAAGATAACATTATATTGTTGAGTCCATGATCATATAAAGGGATTATATATTAAATTTTGTGATGTTTCTTTATCATGGAAAACAATCATATAATGAAATTGACTAAACCACATGATAAGGGAAAAATAGTTTTTTAAAATTTTCCCAAATCCTAAATAATGATTGATTAGTGAGTAAATAGAAGAATTATCCATGAAATACAATAATTATTTTTAGCCTGAAATGTTTTAAATATCTTCTAAAATAATCTTAATGCATTTCATTCAGGATCATCCTGGACTAGAATTCAAGGTCATTCAACATTTTCCTATATGGCTAGATAATTTATAATACACAAGACTATACAATCATAATGTGAATGATTCTAGGATAAATTATCGGATAAGGAATGTACACATATTATGGTTATAGTTATTAGATCATGGAGATAAAAGTATATGTGAAAGGATAACCCAATTAGGATTATAGGTGGAATATTACCCTGACACTCTTTTGAATGAATAATGATGATACTTTAAATCATATGTCAAGGTCCCTAGATCAATAGAGATGACATGAGAGATTCTTTAAAAGTATGACTTCTAAAACAATTTTAATGATGGGTAATGTTGTTATGCAGTTAGGACTTATGAATTTTATAGATATATTTTCTCATGAGGATTATGCCTATGGTTGTTTGGAAATGTTATTATTACTAATACAATATCTAAATTTGGTCATGTATTCATAGCTGAGAAGATGTGTCACTTTAATCCAGGTACACTGGTTACTAATATCCACGAAATGTTTTTAAAAATAATGGAAATTTAATGTTACACCATAAGATATTATGAAATATATTTTCTAATTAATTTAATCTTTTTTATATTATTCATTTTACACAACACTATATTTTGATTCTGTTATATGAAAGCACTATGTATTGATAGTGGCTCACGCAACGCCATGTTATGGTTCCACTACAAGTAATAAATTAAAAAAACCACTCTTGATGAATGTTTTAAAAAACATATATATTATGTATTCAATAAAAAATAAAATTATCTAATATATTTTATTGGAATAATATTAGATTTAATCAAATTTTATGAATAAAAAGTTTTATTTTTTCAAAAATGTAATTTTACCACCTTTTAATCAAAAAAACATTTTAAATATAATTTTTGATAGTTTTAAAATATTTATTTACAAAAAATTTACTTCATTTTTTAATGTGTGATATCAAAATTTAATTTTGTTTAATTTTTGATATTTTTCAGTGAAATTTCATATTTTGATGAAGAGTGAAAAATAATGATTTTAAATTCAAAACTTTTTTTCATTGAATTTATTTATATAGTTAAATTATATTTAAAATTAATTTTAATGTATATTTAGAAGAATTATACATAAATTAATTCAATTTAGGTCATTTGAACCAATCTCACCTTGAAATTTTATATAAAATGATTTCAAACATTTATAATTTTTAATATCAAAACACATCCTCTCATCTCATCCTCGTGATTAATTTTATATTAATTGTTGACACTTATATGATAAGAAGATGGAAAAAGTGATTTCATATTTTGAATAATAATAATTTATAATTTAAATTATGGTCAAATAAGTTTTTTTTTAAAAAATAATAGTGAAAGTATTTAAAATTAATTATAGTGATTTAGGTAAAAACGGGTTTACTTAATGGTTGAACTTTAATATGAAATGGGTAAATGACCATGAAACATGTCAAAAAGTCAATGGTTTCAAATATTTATACCAATAACACAATTTTATATAAATATTATAATTATTTTATACACGTAATTTAATAGAGACCTCTCAATAGTGTTTTCATTTTTTTACAAGAAAACTCCTCATCCTCAATTATAAAAGGTCACCCCCTTCACTTCCTTACACTTCTAAAGAAACCATGGATAATCCAAAACCATCCCAAAATATAACTAATATAACCTAATATAAACAAATATTCCTCACTTTTGTCATATATTTATCCATTGAATCCATTTTGTACAAACCAAAATGAGTTACCTAAAGAAGATGTAATATACTCCCACAATCTCTTTTGTTTTATTTTCATTATACACTAACTTAAACCTTCTTATTATGTTATTACTTAATAAACTCAGTATCATAAATATATTGATAATTTTTTATGTTATGGTTTGGACATACACACACACACACACACACACACACACTTTTATCAAATGAGATACGCAATCATGGTTCGTGTCTATGGCGGACTACCACCTCATGAACCATTGTCACTCGTTCTTCAATTTTCACCTACCATGGATGGAAATAATGATGGATGTTTTCTTTTTATATGTTATATATAATATTTATTTTTTATTTTTTATTCTATAAATATTATATAAATCATACCATCAAGATTTCCATTTTTTAAAATTTGATAACTTCATTTGTGGATGTGTGGACTACAACCTTCTCAAAGAGATGTATTTCATTCATCCGTTACATATAATGTATTAGAGATAGTTTTTGTAAATTTATATAATATATATTAAATAATTATAGTAATATAATGTTAATATATAAAAATCTGTAAACATATATGTCATTTACAATATTTATTTACATATGATTATAAAATAGAAACAATGTTAATATGCACGTATAACCTACCGTCTCTATGAAAGGTGTATTCCATTTCATATTTATATCATTAATATATTATAATAAATATTCATATAAGGAATATATATGATATTTATATCAATTTTATATTCATTAAATATGTAAATCATGGTATATGTAATACGATCAATAATATTGATTCAAAACATATGTGAAAAACAAAACAAATATTACCTGAAACGTGACATTAACAATGAATTTTTAATAAAAAAGTTATATAAAGTCATAATAAAATATAATATGGTATTAGATAAAATAATATGGTTCTTTTTATGATGTATAATAAACTTATTTTTATTATATAAGAGTTTTGAATGTGAACAAGGAAAGTCATGACATAAGGAAATATTTTATCGTCTCAATTTTATTTCTATTTGACTTAGGTCTTATTTGACACTCATTTCCTTTTTTTGGTGAATATACTTCTGATGAATGTATTATATTATTATAATAAATATATTTATGGGTATTTACATATCCCTTTGGAGATGTTTCTTTCATGTTGTTTTTGGTTCACAGTTTACCCAATCAATAATGTATTTTTTTATCAATTTTCCTTCTTTGAGACACATGACATGTTATGCACCTACGTGTTTCTATGAGGTGTATATACTACACATTGAAATTTTATATAATTAATTTCCTTATTTTATTTTATATTTTATGATTTATTTAATTTTATTATTTAACTAAAATTATGATTCAATGTTACCAAAGTGGTAACGATTTATTATTTCAATCAAATCATTTAGCGAGATTGTTTATGATCATGCTTTAATTGATGACTACTTATTACCCATATCCCAAGAAATATCATGATTGTTTTGACTCTTCATACATTATATACACATTTATTTGTTATATCTTCAACTCTCTTATAATTATGATAATTAAGAAATTTTTTTTAGGAAAATATGACTTTATTTCTCTCTTCAGTTGGAAATTAGTTTTATTCAAAAAACCATCTATTCTAAAAAATTAAAAAACGTTTTACTCTATTTTTTTGAATAATTTCTACCTAGGTTATACAGTTTTAATAAATATGATTTAAATTTAATATCCTTGTCATTTTACAAATAAGGAACTTTTCTAAACTTTTTATGGTAGCAAAGAAATATTCGGTATGTACGATTTTACCCGCTGTTATGACCATAATTTCCATGAAGCTTACTTTCAAAGATTAGTAGGTTATTTTTTAAGAAATTGTTTTCCTAATATTATAGAAGTTCATTTTTTAATTTGGTTTTCAATGAATCTTTTTTTAAAAAATTTTATTCCTAAAATGTGTTTTAAATGATTTTCAAAATTTTCTTTCTAAGGTGTCATCGTTATTTTCAATGAGTAATGGTACCAAAATGACTTATGTTTTAAAAATTATTTTTTAGAAAATGATATTTTGTTAAGAAATGTTATAAATTATATTTAAATTATTACTTTATATTTGTTTTAATTGTTTTTTCAAGAAAATTATTTTGAAAATGATTTGTGTTTTGAAATGTGATTTTTAAAAGAAATGATTTTTTATTTAATAACTACTTTTGGTGACCATTCAAAATACTTCCTCATCTACATTGAAATATTTTTATAAGGATTATTCCTTATTGTGGATATAATCCGAGGTCATATTTCCAATTTGTCATAGAATTTTTTATGTTAATATGACAACTTTTTTATGATACTTTTTTCCCTTCCATAGGTTATACCATGATTAAAAGATTATAAACCCTGCTTTCTTTCATAGGATAATCAACAATGAAATGATTGTGAAACGTATCTATATTTAAAAATTTAGGATATGATTAAATATTTATAATACCAATTTCATTTTAGGGGTTATGATATAATGTTTCTAAAACCGATATATTTTTATGGGTCATGATATAATGAATGTTTTGTTATATTGTAGCGCATGAATGTATAATTTCATTTTGGGATGGGTGGGACCTATATCTCTCTACAATGCATTGAGTAATTATAATTGTTTTATGAGATCAAATGATACATGGGAGGGAATTCTATGCCTGAAATAAGAGGGTACATGGAGGGCATTCAAAGCCCAAAACAAGAGGGTACATGAGAGGCCATCCCAATCATGTAACATGACGGTACATGGGAGGACATCTCAATTCCGAAGAAAGATGGTACATGGGATATCATCCTAAGACTAAAATAATAAGGTACACATGGGGGAATACCACACCAATAAAAATAGGGAACATGGGAGGTCATACCAAGCGTAAAATAAGAGGGAACACTGGAGGGAATCAAATTCCTGAAAAAGGAGGGTTAATGGGAGGGAATCCCAATCCTAAAACAAGAGGATTCATGGGATATAATCCCAAGAAAAAAATAAGAGGGTAAAAATTAAGGAATACCAATCTCAAGAAAGGTAAATGGGTGATTATCCCAAGGATAACATGTTTATATGGCCTCGGTAGGTATCCTTGACATAGTATTTTCTATAATTATGTGTATGGAACAATTTCAGGTCTTATTCATCTATTATGCTCTCATGGAATATTCCCTTGATTCCCATATTCTTCATGTCTTGTTAATATCCATTCTTTATTCCATGACTCTTGATTATGTTATTTGATTGGTATTGTGTGATATTCTAATGTTAGGATCATGTCCGTATACTCTTATTCGCATGTTATTCAAACATATCTCTATTTTTACACATACTATGTTTCTGAGCTAACCCAATTGATATGATTTTATTCCTTAGGATGTCAATAAGTGGATTAAGTTGTGGTAATAAAAGAGGAAGATCATTAAGGAAGATGTTGAATATATTTCACTATGTTCTAAGATTATGTTTCCATGTTTCCATATACACTAAAATATTTTAGTCCTTGGGAATGTATTTACGTATTGTGTTGAATATTCATATAAAATGATGTAATATCCATTTATGATAATCCAAGGTTGTTGTAGATGGTATCAAATATAAGGTTTAGTAATCCTTTGTTATTTTGGATGAGAAAACATCAGTGATATCCTTAGGGATGTTTCTAATGATATTAATATGAATTCCTATAAAGATAATACTATGGTGTTAGATATTTAAAAGAATGTTCCATAATTTAGATATCCTATAAGTGATTTTTCATGATATTTTTGTCTTCTAATATGATAAGAGCTCCTCGGACTATGCTTTTTGATTTTAGTCTATGGCAGGAACTAAAAGAAAGCAGGGTAACATTGAATGTGATAGAAAAATTGTTTATGTGTAGTCAAATGAGATGACCATTGGAGTGAAAGATGTTTTCATCATTCCTAATCAGTTTTTACATAACATTATTAAAAACATATACATTAACAATCTATTGGTCTCACCATAGAAGATAATTAAATATTTTTCATATAGTTTTGGTAATGGAGACCATTAAGGAGAGAATATAAACTTTTATTTATGTGAATAATTTGGAAATAATCACCCAAGTGAATGTCTTAGATTAATGAAAATATTTTTTGACTGTGGAAAATAATGACAAAAAGAGTGTAACTACAATAGAAAAAATGAAGAGTTCAGTTGGGAATATTGGCCTCTCTAATACATTATCAATAATTAAATGATTTTTTTAAGGAATTGTCATTATTCAAAATTATTTCACAAGTGGAAAGATCATAAATAGAATCAGTATGGTGGTATGAGTAATGGTTATATTGATGATGATAATGAGACAACAAAAGAAATGTGAACCGAAAAAAATATTAAGTATTACTATGGGGAATATTTTTTAATATATTAAGGATGAATTAGAATAATCGATGTTATTTTTTGGATTATAGAATTATGTAA
This sequence comes from Viscum album, assembly GCA_963277665.1. Taxonomy (NCBI): domain Eukaryota; kingdom Viridiplantae; phylum Streptophyta; class Magnoliopsida; order Santalales; family Viscaceae; genus Viscum; species Viscum album. The sequence goes on from OY728162.1 coordinate 713,494,354, forward strand.
TTGAAACAATGAAATATTATAGGATTGTTTATTTTATGGTTTTGCTTCTTAAGTATCTAAATAAATATTTTGAGTTTTCTTGATGGAAAAGAAAAGTGATTTAATGGAAAGTTGAAATTTTGAATAAGGTTAGATAACCCTTAATATTTCATTCATGTTGAGATAATCATTTTTCAATAAAGATATGTAGGATATAAGTATTTAAGTTGGTCAATATTGATTACCTCATAACTAAAAATGGAATTATTTTCAATGTATTTTATGCTACCATGGATGGAGTTTACATCATTTTTGGAATTAAGGAATATATACAATAAACCTTATAAGAAGGAAAAATACATGTTTTCGATAAGGATTTATGGTAATTTCCATGTTCAAAGAGAATACATGATTAAGGTATTTACATGTTTGTTATATGACAAATATGGTACCCTTTTTGATATATAGGGGATTTATGCTAAACTACTATTGAGAAATTAAGTGACATTATTTCTAATATTATGGAATTTTATCTTTTGGAGGGGTTATATAGTTTACCATTTATGGAGTGGTTTATGTTAAAAATCTGATGAGGTTTTAGAGATTAAAGACTTATATTTAAATATGAGGATTTATGCAAATTAGATTATCTATTCTAACCTTTTTTGTGATAACGATATATGGAATGACCTATCATTATATTTATGGATATCATGATTTGATAATGCATTATGAATGAAAAAATCTCCTTTATTTCATAGAATAATATATGAAGATGAAATTGATCAAGGCACAAAAAATTCTGAGGTTGTCTTAAATCATGTAATTAAATGTTATCATGACTATTTTCCATCTTTAGGAAAAAGGCTCTTTAAATTTTTTTTCCTATTATTGTCATTTTTTATGATATTGACGACCTTTCTCAAACCCCTTTGGGTAATGGATTTGGGTTCTTTTATCATACCATAATCATGTTCTCTATCACTCTCCATTAGAACAAGATAGTTATATTTCACTTCATTTCACATGTTTTCACTTTTGATATATATGTTCTCCTATGTGGATTCCAAGTTTTGAGTAAGTTTAGGTAACTATTATGTTTCCAACAGTTCCTTTTTAATATAACTTTATTATTCATATTTATGACATGGGATTCAATGAAAGATACTTCAAGGTATTATAACTTATATAACCTTCAATAATTCTTGACCATAACTCATTTTAAGGTGGGATAATGTAACACCCTTAGATTTTGTGATTTTTTTGGAATTAAGTTATTATTTTTTGTAGTTTTTTATTTCACGCAACATTGAATATAGATTGTGTTATACATAATCACTATATTGGGTTTGAGGCTCATGTAACAAAAAAATGTTGTTTTCGTTGCAAACAACACCTATATTTCCTTCCATTCCAGTCAACAATATTTTTTTCATGTGTTACACAAGATTCCATGTTCCTTCAACAGCTTGTGTTACATGCTAGAATGTGTTTTACTGAGATAAAATATACTCTTTTTATTGTCATTAAAATATTTTTATAGTTACCATCAATTCATTTGAATCGAAGTTACAAATAATATTAAATATATTATAAAAATATGATCTAATCATATATAAAATGATTTATTTGGTTATCATTTAGTTATAAATAAAACTGACAACTATTTGAGAAAGAAGAAATTCCTTTTATTTAAAAAATATTTTTATAAGAAAAAACTACATTTTATCTTATTAAATTAAAGAAACCAAATTTTGTTGATATTTTTTTTTCATATTTATATTTTATATGTTAATTAAAACATTTTTGAAACTTAACTCATAAATTTTATAGGCATAACTTTAGAATAAATCCAATTTCATGAATAAATATATGCATTTTAAAAAAATGTAATATTACCACCTTTTAATGGAGAACACATGTAATGCCCCAACCCAAGTTACCTAGATTCGGTGCATTATTACATAACATTGACATGATCATAGAAAGATGAAATATCGAAAGACCGATTAGTTTAGTAGCCTTGGAAACACTAGATACATTCATAAAGTTTTACATTACATCATAAAAATGAAAACTACAACAACATAGTCTCCATAGTCTCCACTCTTATCCCCTCATACTATCCCAGAAGGTCATTCATAATTTAATTCTTCACATCCTGGGAAAATTAAAACATAGAAAATGGGTGAGCTCAAATGCCCAGTAAGGATAAAAATATAGCGGAAACATTCATAAATAAGAATAAACATTTAATGCAATGTATAAGTAAAACAAAAGCCTTTTAAAATTGAACTTCAACATAGTATGAAAAAAATAAAATGAAATAATTCCATTTACTTATTCACATTGATATTCTACTAATCGAATAATCACATGTAATATCAATAACCACTTTCATAATGATGGAATGGATAATATCAGACTATCATAACCACATAGCCAAGGCCTTATGCCAAGACTACAAATAAGATTTTTCCAAGGCCTTGTGCCAAGACACTAGTTTGTCTCATGAGACCTACCGATGCATCGAGGAGCTAGAGCAGGCTCCACCCGTCACATATTAAGTCCAATGCATTTCCATATGAAAAGGTTTAAACATAACATAAACATTCATATTAAAACTGGCATACGAAATGTAAATACTTCATCCATAATCCATGAATGGTATAAAAATAACACATCCACATTCAAACATATCATAAAACCTTCAATACAATATAGAATATTTGTATCATATTCAATCAACTTCAAATAAGAGTAAAATCCTTCAAAGGATGTCGACATAGATGAAATAAAAACTATTTTTAGGGAGATACCTCTTTCTATTAAGAAATCATTAAGAGTATTATATTTATAAAATAAAATATTTTCTTTGAAAATATTATTATAAGATTTTAAGGGAATCTTCGACGATTTTATAACGGTGGAAAATAGCCGCACCCTCCGTATAAGTTAAAAAAAACATTCTTAACTTAATTCTATCGAAAAGGTTAAAAAGCACCTTGTTTGGAAAACGACGGAAAGATTACTTTATAATCCTCTTATAAAAATTCAATCAAGGGTATAAATGACTTTAACCCATATTCTTGTAAATATTAAAAAAATGTTTTGAAATACATTTTAAGAAACATGGATGTGGATGATAAAGAGATCCCAGTAGATTATTACATATAAACAACCTCGGATAATGAAGAGATTGTGAAATAAACCCTTAACTTGTACTTTTCCTTGGTTGGGGTAGGTTAACCTCTTGTATAATGGTGAAATGATTTTTATTAAATTATACAAGAATCATATACATTAATATGATATCATATATGATCTTTTAACATTGATTTGTTAATAATATCTGAGTATTATCGTTGTTTCGGGTGTTAACTTACACATTTTCTTTTATATGTTTTCTTATGTAAGCAGTGTTTGTCATGGATAGGTTTTATCTTAATCATATACAGAATGATATCAAGTCCTTAGATAATTTTATTAATCATCAAATGCGAATTATACTTGAATGGATACGATGGAGAATGAATCTCATCGCGTTCGTGGAGACAGTAGTCCGTACGTACGCACGAGCGACAATATCATTATTTTGATATTAAAATAATATATAATTGTATGGAATATCATATATACAGAATCATTATCATATTATATTTATTATTTACATGAATTTCACATAATTATTATACCCATCCAAATAATAATTTATTGAATAACAATTACACCACGACGTGGAGACGGTAAGCCGTACGTACGCACGTATGGTGACATGTTATTCAAAGGATGGATTGAATACTGAATATGGTTGTAGAATATTTATAATAACATAATAGTATATATGAGATACTGTATTTATTATTTTAGAATGTAAATAACAAAGAAAGAAGAAGTGGAAGAAGAAAGGAACTTGAAAAAGGGTGGGGAAATCATTACCTATTCTTCGAGTTCTTTCTTTTGATTTGATCAAAAGGGCTCCTTAGGATGGATTTATGATTAAATTAAGGCCTCTAGGATGAATTTAGGGAAGTTTAGAGAGTATTTGGTTAGAGTTTGGCCAAGACAAGTGGCTTTGAAGGTGTGAATTAATTAGAAGGGGGAGTGCACTTTTATAAGAGGGGTGAGGGGTACCTTTGGAAACGATAGAAATATTATTTTATAATAAATTCATATTCAGTTTCTAATGGCTCCAAAGTGGATTATTTAAAGTTTAAGGTAGGTATGGGTCCAATACCACTCGAGAAACAGAATTTAGGCAGATTTGGGTCATTATATTAACCTTATCATTTAGTTTTAACTCTTTGTTAATTAGTTTGACACTTACCATGTCACTTTGTATTTTTATATTATATAGTTAATTAACTTATTATATACCTCCAAGAGACCCCCAAGTGGTCCATTAATGACACACATATCATTATTTAAGTCTCTTGTCAGAATCTTATATTTCTAGGAATTTAATATATATTAATAATATAATATTTGTTTTAAAAACTCTTTTATGTCAATTTTGACACTATTTGGAATATTGATTTTTTGAAGATCAAAACAGAATGATTAATTCAAAAAAAGTTAATTAAATCATTCCTAACATGTCATATTAACCTATCAAATTAGTTTAATTCAAAAAAGGTCTCAAATTATATTTATTTGGGTATTTATAATATCAATTATTTTAATGTTTCACTATTATGGTAATTACTGCATCATCATTGTGTCATAAATAAATTACATTAATCACTGTCTAAAAATTATAAATAAACTATAACTATGTAGGAAATATTTTTATCTTTCTAATGAATATTTATAATCGAATTTATCTTATGTGTAACCCTATATTAAAAATGTTTTAGTAAATAAACTTTGATTTTAACTCTTTTAACTCTTCTTTGAATTAAATAATAATAAATGTCCTAATCAAATCCAAGAGGACCTAAATGATAATATTTTATTCCTAAGATTGTTTTTGGTTGAATTAAGCTTATACAATAAAATTAGGACATGTGTTAGGGTAATATTAATGTCATTTTTACCCGTAATTACCCTATTTACTTTTAACCGTGGTAAATAAAAGTAAAATGTTACTATTCACAAAAAATTATTTTCATCTCATTGAACCACATTTTACTCATTGATATTAACCATGTCTCTCGGATTTTCAAAATTCCACTCACAGAAGCGGTAAAATTATGTTTTATGAAAAATTCAGTTTTTTAACAACCACTTAGTGGTTTCACTATTCATCAAAATATGAAGTTTTTCAGAAAAATTCCAAATATTCACCCTAGGATAATTTCCATATTCCGAATCCAAAAATGAAGTCCATTTTAAAAAATAAAATTTATAAATTTCAAAAAGTGGGTATTACTATTCATAACGGCTAGTTTGATTGGTTGTGGTGTGTTAGAACTCGATGTAGCGTACAACACACGTTATTGCATTATTCAAAGAGAAGCGTACCGTAGAAGCTTGGGGTGTTACATTCTACCCTCCTTCAAATAATTTCGTCCTAGAATTTTATAGAATACTACCACATGAAAAGACTTGGGTGGTTCTTCAACATATGTTCCTTGGGTTCCCACGTTGCCTCTTCCATCTTATGGTTTCTCCACAAGACTTTTACCAGATGAGTCGTCCGGTTTCTCAGTACTTTTTCTCTCGTATCAAGAATCTTGACGGGCTCTTCGCAATACGATAGATTAGGTTCCAGTTCTAATTCCTCATAGGTGAGTACATGCGTTGGGTCAGGCAAGTATTTCATCAATAGTGATACGTGGAACACATCGTGAACTTTGGAGAGATTTGGCGGTATTGAAAAATGGTAAGCTACAACCCCAATTCGTTCTAGAATTTCAAAAGGTCCGATGTACCTGGGACTCAATTTTCATTTCTTACCAAAATGTATGACTCCCTTCCATGGAGATACCTTCAGGAAAACATGATCACTGACTTGAGATTCCAAATCCTTCCTTTGATTATCAGCATTGCTCTTCTGCCTACTTTGAGCTGCTTTGATATGGTTTTGGATTACCTTCACCTTTTCCATCGTTTCCTCTACTAGTTCTGGGCCTATAAGTTTTCTTTCACCAATGTCATCCCTACAGGTTGGTGTGCGACATCTCTTTCCGTATAACGCTTCATATGGTGCCATATGAATACTCGAATGGAAGCTATTGTTATAAGAAAATTCTAACAGAGGTAAATATTGATCCCACATACCCTGAAAGTCAAGTGAGCAGGATCTAAAAATGTCTTCTAAGGTTTGAATAGTTCGTTCTGTTTGTCCCTCTGTTTGAGGGTGGTAGGCAGTACTCAAATGAAGTTCAGTATCCAAGGATTTCTGAAGACTTTTCTAGAATCTTGAAGTAAAACAGTGATCACAATCAGAAACAATCGATAGGGGTACTCCACGAAGTCTCACAACTTCATTAATATATAGTCTTGCTAGTCGTTCAAGTGGTAAATCTCCCCTTATAGCAAGAAAATGTTCTGACTTGGTAAGACGATCAATAATGACCCATATTGCATCGTTACTTCTAGGAGTCTTTGGTAGCCCCATGACAAAGTCCATCGTAATATTGTCCCATTTCCACCCCGGTATGGGAAGAGGTTGCATGACTCCTCCAGGCTGTTGCCTTCCAGCTTTCACTTGTTGACAAACCATACATCTTGACACAAAATCAGCAATCTCCCTCTTCATGTTGTCCCACCAAAAATGTTCCTTCAAGTCTCTATACATTTTGGTGCTCCCAGGGTGTATAGAGAAATTGGAACTATGAGCATCATCCAGAAATTCCCTTTTTAGATCAGGTATATCGGGAACACAAAGTCTCTTCCAAAATTTCAAAATTCCATCTTCATACACAAAGTCTCTCAATCTCCCATCATTCACAGCTTTAATCGTCTTTTGAAATTCTTCATCATTGGTCTGAGAACTCTTGATCCTTTCTAGTAAATATGGTTTGGCAACCATTTGAAAAAGCATTGATGTTTCACCTTCCCTAGTTATTCCCATGTCCATCTTCACTAAATCCATGAAAATTGGATCCCTTTCAATTCTCATATTGTTCAAAACTCCATGATCTTTTCTGCTGAAATCATCTTCCACCTTTTTTTCTTTCCCCAGGTGGTAGTGTATCATACAATAATAATCCTTGAGTAATTCAAGCCATCTCCTTTGCCTTATGTTGAGTTATTTTTGTGAGAAAATATACTTCAAAGTCTTGTGATCAGTATAAATCTCACATTTTTCACCATAGAGGTAGTTCATCCATATCTTCAAAGCAAAGATCACCACTTCCAACTCGAGATCATGAGTAGGATTGTTTTGTTCATGAATTTTCAACTGTCGTGATGCATAGTCAATAACCCTATCATTCTTCATAAGAACACAACCATTTCCTTTCTTCAATGCATCACTATAAATAACGAACCCATCATTCCCCGATGGTAGATTCAATATAGGAGCATTGACTAATCTTCTCTTCAGTTCTTCAAAACATTATTCTAACTCTTTTTTCCAAACAAATTTAACCCCTTTACGTGTGATATTTGTTAATGGGTTAGCCAACCGGGCAAAATTTTGGACGAAACGTCGATAATAACCTACCAAACCAATAAAACTGCGTACCTCAGTTATACCTTTAGGTGATGGCCATTCATGGATTTACATGGTCTTAGAAGTATCAACAGAGATTCCATCTTTAGAGACAATATGGCCAAGAAAAAAAATATCTTGAATCCAGAATTCACACTTGATAAACTTCTCATTTAATTCATGTCTTCTCAGAGTCTTCAGGATAATGCGCAAGTGATTTTCATGATCTTTGTAGATTTTGGAGTATACCAAGATATCATCAGTAAATACCACGAAAAATTCATCGATATATTCCTTGAAAACTCTATTCATCATATCCATGAATACAGAGGGTGAATTAGTCAATCCAAAAGGCATTACTATAAACTCGTAATGCCCGTACCTTGTTCGAAATGCTGTCTTCAGAATGTCTTCCTTCTTCACAGACAACTGATGGTATCCAGATCGCAAGTCAGTCTTTGAAAAGTATTGAGCTCCATGCAGTTGGTCAAATAAATCATCAATGAGAGGTATGGGATACTTGTTCTTTATTGTTATTGCATTGATCTCCTTGTAGTCGATTCATAACCTCGTAGATCCATCTTTCTTTTTAACAAAAAGAACAGGGGCTCCCCATGGAGAAACACTGGAGAGAATAAATCCTTTATTACACAATTCCTCTAGTTGTTTATTTAGTTCAACTAATTCTACAGTGTCCATTCTATAAGGGGTCATCGATATAGGCCTTGATCTAAGAATTAAATCAATGGAAAACTCAACTTCTCGTTCTAGAGGATATCCAGGTAAATCTTCCGAAAACACATCTACATATTCTTTCACAACAAGTACATCCTCTATTTGAACACTCCTTTCCTCACCCATAGTTATTTCATTCTCTTCCTCCCCAATAATTCAATTTAGTTGAGCTACTGGGGGTGGATTCAGATAAGAATTAGGCGGTGACGATTCTACTATAAAGATAAGGTGTTCCTTATCATCATAATCATAAATCGTAACCTCCTTCTTCTTACAATAAATATTTGCATCCTGGTTCGAAAGCCAATCCATACCGAGTATTATATCAAACTCAATCATAGGTATGGCGATGAGATCAACGGATAAAGCACATTTATGTGTTCTCTAATGGGGACTGATTCACAAAACTTTGTTGCAATGATACTTCCCTTAGGAGTTTTAACTGACAACTCCCTTGTTAAATCAAATTGGAAATATCTAATTTTTTTATCAAACTAGGAAGATATGAAATAATGCAATGATCCAGAATCAAATAATGCATTTTATAAACTTGAGAAAACCATTAAATTACCTGCCACCACGTCTTTTGGAGCTTCTACCTCAGCAGTAGTGATAGCATAGGCTTGGCCTTAATCCCATGTCCTTTTATGAGGTAAGTTCCCCTAAAACTTAGGAATTCATTTGCATAATTTCCTATCTCCCTGCAATTGTATCATTGAACATCGGTAGCTTCCTTCTTCCCCATGCAATCACGAGCTTGGTGGCCTTTTTCACCACACTTGTAACAGACTCCAGTTCCTTTTAAGAAAGTACCGGGGTGTTTCTTCCCACATTTACTGTAGGATGGATATTCAACCTTTCCCTTATTCCCTTTATTTCCATTCCCAGATTGATCAACATATCTCTTCTTCTCTTGCTTTGCTTTAAAGTCATATGACTTAGAGAATTCTTTCTCTGTCTTGATAGCAAATGAGACAATGTCTTCGTACGATGAGAAGGATTGTGACACTAATGCTCGACGGAGAAATGGTTTTAACCCATCAAAGAAATGATCAATCTTACTTCTTGGGTTACGTATATAATCTCTAGCATACCTTTCTAACCATGTAAAGTAAGCCTCATACTTTGCGACATTATCATCCTCCTTTTGTCTACAACTCAGAAATTGTCTTTCCATATCTGCTCGATGGGCCTGAGGAAATTATTTTTCTAAAAATAGATCTTTGAACTCCCTCCATTCCATATTTGATACTTCATCATCTTCCTTCATGTTTTGAATCAATGACCACCATTGATCAACATCTCCAGTGAGGCGGTAAATTTCCATGATAACTTTTTCCCTTTCACTACTCCCCAAAGCCTGAAATATTTTCTATAGGGAATTTATCCATTGCTCAGCTACTAAGTGATTTTTACTCCCATTGAACTTTGGTGGTTGTTGCCTTATAATACGATCTAACATTGATCCTCCACGTTGCGGATCAGGGATCTCCATACGGGTAAGTTTATTATTCATAACCTGAGTGAGTTGTCCAAGTATGGTGATTGGCTAATCGGCACCAATTGCATCACTAGCTCCACTATAATTATCTTGAGTAGGAGGGAAATTCTTAAAAGGAGTGCATGCATTGATACGGTTTCCATTTCTTCCACTAGGATCCATTTCTAAAAAATGGCATAAACTAGAGTGAAGTAAGACCCATTGTTGTGCACCAGTTCCCATTCGAGTCTAGCTCAAAGCGGTGTTTTCGGGTTTTACCCCTAGGTACATCTGTGCCAGAGCCGCCTCTAACTGATCGTATCCAGACAGAGATGTATTGCTCGGAAAACTCACAAAACCTCTACAATACCAAAATTCTAGGAAGTTCTTCTATACTAATCCTCAAAGTCCATCTTAAATCTATGTTCTCTAATCAGAGTTTATCTAAATCTATCTTCCAAGGTTTGTACTAAACTTCCTCTGATACCAACTATAACGCCCCGAACCCAGTTACCTCAATTCGGAGCATTATTACATAACATTGGCATGATCACAAGAAAGATCAAATCTCAAAAGACCGATTAATTTATTAGCCTTGTAAACACTAGATACATTCATAAAGTTTTACATTACATCATAAATATGAAAACTACAACAACATAGTCTCCATTGTCTACAATCTTATCCCCTCATACTATCCCTATAGGTCATTCATAATTTACTTCTTCACATCCTGGGAAAAATAAAACATAGAAAAGGGGTGATCTCAAATGCCCAGTAAGGATAACAATATAGCGGAAACATTCATAAATAAGAATAAACATTTAAGGCAATGTGTAACTAAAACAAAAGCCTTTTAAACTTGAACTTCAACATAGTATGAAAAAATAAAATGAAATAATTCCATTTACTTATTCACATGGATATTCTACTAATAGAATAATTACATGCAATATCAATAACCACATTCATAATGATGGACTTCATAATGCCAGACTATCATAACCACATAGCCAAGGCCTCGTACGAAGACTACAAATAAGATTTTTCCAAGGCCTTATGCCAAGACACTAGTTTTTCTCATGAGACCTACTGATGCATCGAGGAGCTGTAGTGGGCTCCACCCATCACATATTAAGTCCAATTAATTCCCATATGAAAAGATTTAAACATAACATAAACATTCATATTAAAACTAGAATAGGAAATGTAAATACTTCATCCATAAACCTTGAATGGTATAAAAATAACACATCCACAGTCAAACATATCACAAAACCATCAATACAATATAGAAGTTTTTTATCATAATAAATCAACTTCAAATAAGCGTAAAATCCATCAAAGGATATTGACATAGATAAAATAAAAACTCTTTTTAGAGAAATATCTCTTCCTATTTTGAAATCATTTAAGAGTCATATATTTATAAAATAAAACATTTTCTGTGAAAATATTCTTATAAGCTTGTAATGGAATCTTCGACGATTTTATAACGGTGGAAAATATCCGCACCCGCCTTATAAGTTTAAAAAACATTCTTACCTTAATTCTGTCGAAAAGGATAAAAATCACCTTGTTTGGAAAACGACGGAAAGATTACTTTATAAACCTCTTATAAAAGGTAAATCAAGGGTATAAATGACTTTAAACCATATTCTTATAAATAGTAAAAAAATGTTTTGAAATACATTTTTTTGAAACATGGATGTGGATGATAAAGAGATCCCAGTAGATTATTACGTATAAACAACCTCGGATAATGAAGAGATTGCGAAATAAACCCTTACCTTTTACTTTTCCTTGGTTGGGGTAGGTTAACCTCCTGTATAATGGTGAAATAATTGTTATTAAATTATACAATAATCATATACATTAATATGAAATAATATATGATCTGTTAACATTGATTTGTTAATAATATCTTAGTATTATCGTTGTTTTGGGAGTTAACTTACTCGTTTTCTTTTATATGTTTTGTTACATAAGCCGTGTTTTTTATGGATAGTTTGTATCTTAATCATATCCAGAATGATATTAAGTCCTTAGATATTATTATTAATCATCAAATGAGAATTAGACTTGAATGGATACGATGGAGAATGAATCTCATCGCGTTCGTGGAGACGGTAGTCCGTACGTACGCACGAGGGACAATATCATTCTTTTGATATTAAAATAATATATAATTGGATGGTATATCATATATAAAGAATAATTATAATGTTATATTTATTATATACATTAATTACACATCATTATTATACCCATCCAAATAATAATTTATTGAATAACAATTACACCACGACGTGGAGATGGTAAGCCGTACGTACGCACGTATGGTGACATGTTATTCAAAGGGTGGATATAATACTAAATTTAGTTGTACCATATTTATAATAAAATCACAGTATATATAAGATACTGGAGTTATTATTTTAGAATGTTAATAACAAAGAAAGAAGAAGTGGAAGAAGAAATGAACTTGAAAAAGGGTGGTGAAATCATTACATCTTCTTCAGGTTCTTCCTTTTGATTTGATCAAAAGGGATCCTTAGGTTGGCCTTATGACAAAAGGAAGCCCTCTAGGATGAATTTAGAGAAGTTGAGAGAGTATTTGGGAAGATTTTGGCCGAGCCAAATGGCTTTTAAGGTGTGAATTAATGAGAAGGGGGAGTGCACTTTTATAAGTGGGTTGAGGGGTACCTTTGGAAAAGCTAGAAATATTATTTTATAATAAATTCATATTTGATTTCTAATTTCTCCAAAGTGGATTATTTAAATTTTGAGGTTGTTATGGGTCGAAAACAACTCAACCAATATAATTTAGAAAGGTTTGGGTCATTATATTAACCTTATCGTTTAGTTTTAACTCTTAGTTAATTAGTTTGACACTTACCATGTCACTTTGTATTTTTATATTATATAGTTAATAGACGTACTATATACCTCCAAGAGACCCCAAAGTGGTCCATTAATGATACACCTATCATGATATAAGTCTCCTGGGAGAACCTTATATTTTTAGGAATTTAATATCAATTAATAATATTATATTTGTTTTAAAAACTCTTTTATGTCAATTTTGATACTATTTGGAAAATTGATTTTTGTGAAAATCATAACAGAATGATTACTTCGAAAAAAGTTAATTAAATCATTCCTAACATGTCAAATTAACCTAGAAAATTAGTGTAATTCATAAAAAGTCTAAAATTATATTTATTTGGGTATTTATAATATCAATTAGTTTAATTTTTCACTATTATGGTAATTACTGCATCATCATTGTGTCATGAATAAATTAAATTAATTATTCTCAAAAAATTATAAATAAACTATCACTATTTAGGAAATCCATTTAGATTTCTAATGAATATTTATAATCGAATTTATCTTATGTGTAACCCTATATTAAAAATGTTTTAGTAAATAAAGATTGATTTTAACTCTTTTAACTCTTCTTTGAATTAAATAATAATAAATGTTCTAATCTAATACAAGTGGTCCTAAATGATAATATTTTATTCCTAAGGTTGTTTTTGGGCGAATTAAGCTTATCCAATAGAATTAGGACATGTTTTAGGGTAATATTAATATCATTTTTACCCTTAATTTCCCTATTTACTTTTAACCGTGGTAAATAAAAGTAAAAAGTTACTATTCACCAAAAATTATTTTCATCTCATTGAACCAAATTTTACTCCTTGATATTAATCATGTCTCTCGGAATTTGGAAATTCCACTCACAGAAGCGGTAAAATTAAGTTTTATGAAAAAATCAGTTTTTTAACTACCACTTAGTGGTTTCACTATTCATCAAAAAAATGAAGTTTTTCAAAAAAATAGCAAAAATTCACCCTAGGAAAATTTCGATATTCCGAATCCAAAAATGAAGTCCATTTTGAAAAATAAAATTTATAAATTTCAAAAAGTGGGTATTACTATACATAATGGATAGTTTGATTGGTTGTAGTGTGTTAGAACTCGATGTTGCGTACAACACACGCTATTGCATTATTCAAAGAGAAGCGTACCGTAGAAGCTTGGGGTGTTACAACACGTTTTAAATATAATTTATGAATCTTTTATAATATTTATTTTACAAGATAATCTTCATTTTATAAATTCTGATATGCAAATTTATTTTTGGTGATTTGGTATTTTTAGAGAAGATTCATATTTCTGACGAATGGTAAATAATACAGAATTTTAATTCAAAACTACTTTTTCATCTACTTTATTTATATAGTTAAATTATATTTTAATTTTTTATTAAATTATAATTATATAAATTACACATAAATTAATCTAATTTTTGTCATTGTATATAAAATCATTTCAAACTTTTGGACTTTTTCACTTTAAAAACTCATCATCACACTCATCTGTGGGATTAATTTTAAATAAATTTCAACCACTTATATGATTGGATTTAAGAAAACTTATTCCATATTTTCAATAAGAATTATTTTTAATTTCATTTATCTTACACTTAGTTTTTTACCAAAAATATTAGTGAATGTAATTATAATTAGTTATTATTATTATGGTAAAAATTTGTTTACTTAACGGTTAAACATTAATCTTCAAAGGATAAATGTCCTAGAAAACAAGTTAAAAAATTTTCAGGTACATATTTTTACCAATTACCATCTCTTATTGATAATTAAAAAATATTAGTGAGATGTTATGTAAGGGATATCTCTCAATAGGGTTTTTCTTTTTATATTTATAAGAACACCACTCCTTCTCAACTATAAAAGGGTACTCACCCTTCTCACTTCATCAAACTTGTAAAAACACATTTAGTCAACGAAAAAAATCCTAAATATGCTCCTAAAATACCTCTTATCAACCTATAATCCTCAATTTGGCCATAAATACAACAAAGTAATCCATTTGTTGAAAACCAAAATGAGATGCCCAAGGAAGAGGTAACATCCTCCCAGAAACTCAAATATTTTATTTTCCTTCCATACCAAAATTATAATTATTATTTATGATAATATAATATCTTAAATATACATGATATAATTTGTTTTATTTATGTAAATACCTCACCCTACACTCACACACACTTCCATCAAATTGGATACACAATAATTGTTAGTGTGTAAGGAAGACTACCTCCTCACAAACGGATGTAGCTTGTTCTTCCATTTCAACTTTTTGATGTTGAAAATAATGATGGAATTTATTATTTTATATGATATATAATAGTTATGATTTTATTATTATTCTATAATTATTATATATAACATAACTTCATGTTTTCTATTTTTTGTAAATATGATAACTTTGTTTGTGGACGTGTGGACTACAACCTCCTCAAAGTGATGTAATTCGTTCAAAATTTAAATGGAATGTATTAAGGATGAGTTTATTAAATGTATATAATATATATGAAATAATAATTATAATTTAATTTAAATATATTTATATATATATATGTACGTGTTTGTGTGTGTCAATTTTTTTTTCTTTTCATATGACAATAAAACTGAAGTAGTGCCCATGCATATGTACGACCTCCAGTATCCATCCATTTCATATTTCTATATTTTATAGATTATTATTAAAATTTATATAATGAATATATATGATATTTATATCATGTTTTAGATTCATTAAATATTAAAATCATTGTCTAGGTAAGAGTATCCTGAATAACAAGTCCAAACATATATGAAAATCAAAGTAAATATTACATGAAAGTGTTTTTTACAAGGAATTGTTAATAAAAGCATAATATAATATCATAATAAAATATTATATAGTATTAGATATAATAATATGGTTCTATGTTATATTTATAATAAGCATATATTTATTATATAAGCGGTTTTAACTTGAACGAGAATCATTCAAACTTAAGATAAGGGTTTTCTCATCTCATTTTAATTTTGTGAGACTTATGCCTTATTTACCACTCATTTTCTTTTTTTTTGGTGTGTATTATTTACCTAAATGTATTATATGATTCTTATACTTAAATTTATTGGTATTTACATATCCATTTTATGATATTTATTCATGGTTTTTATGGTTCAAAAGTTTCAAAATCTGCAAATTAATATTATCTCAATTTTACTTCTTTAAGACACATGTTATGTTATGCACCTATATTTTTCAATGAGTTATTTATACTTACCTTTGACATGTTTTTTATCATAAAACAACAAATTTGGTATTTTATTGAAGAGAAATGTAGCAATGGTACAAATATAGATAAAGGGAGAACCAATTAAACTATGAATGAGGTCAGGAGAACAGGGAGGTCTGAAGTAACAGATCCCAAGGGCATCAACTCTAATGATACTCACACACTCTAAGGGAAAGAAATCCAACATAGAGAAATAAATACAACCACTATCATTAGTGTACCTTGATACAAGGAATTTTTTCACCTTATTTTCATCTTGCTAATGTGATGTTGGTCTTGTAGTCGATAAGATGAATTCACCTCCTGATATGATAATATATGCTCTAGAGATTGATTATTTGGTCTTCAGAATAGCTATAAACAATCATTTAATCATGTTAAATGACTAGTATTGATATATGAATGCAAAAAATTGAACTAATTTCCTCTGAGTATGTCCCAATACAATGCTTGTAAAGAGTCACATCTTCCAAAGATTTCACTGAAAGTTGCAGCCACATTACCTCATGGGTTCCGAACACCCCCCCATTGGGCCATTTACAAAATATCTACCAGTGTTCAATTTCAAACCATCATCAAATGGATCCAAAGATCTTCTGACCTTTGGGATGATATCTAAAGCCTATAAGATGGTTATTTTACCCTATCACATGACTCATCAAGGGGGCCTCTTCCCACATTTTCAAAATAACATTGAGGTCGGAGATCATCAACCTAGTATATGAAAATAGATAAACCTCAGAGTAGGTAATACATCCATACCTCACTTTTTAATTCACTTACCAAATAAACAAAGACCCAACTAAAAGGTTGAAGGCTCTTTCTTTCTTCTCTGTGGAGATTCTACCCACTCCTTAGAACCACCTTTGAAGAACCTTTCCTCCAAAATCCTTTGGTGAAGTCATGCCGGTGAATTTACCAACTACTTCCCACACTATTTTTCCCAATCAGTCTCAAAGAATACATGATATGTCAACTAAATTCTATGATGATGGAAGTAGTATGATTTAGAATCAATATGGAACCCTTTATTTCACACCTCCTCATCAGTGGGAATCTCATGGATTTCAATAATCCAAATGAGAAAATTAAATTTTGGAGATTATAATTTGCACCCTAGGAGTTGTCCCCATAAATACTAGATGCGAGAATCATGAATTAATTATTTGTAAGACATTAATGAAAAGTAGAAAAATTTATAAGTTTAGATAACAGACCTATTTTCCTCATATATGATCTCAATTAGTTTATATACATCATTATACTCCATAGTTTGGACTGACTGAATAAAAACTGAATATTTATTATCTTGTTTGAATGAAATTTTAGTGGATAGGCATTCAAGAAATCCGAGAGTACTCCCCATCCAATTATCATTCCAAAAGATTATGTCTCTATGGATGATGATCCATCTCGCATGGCATTATATATGAGAGATGTGGATTTTAATTTTTTTCTATAAATAACAGTTTTTTTGAGTACACATATTCTTGTTGTACATTTCCTTGATTACCATTTCCCATAGAGTACTCCCCTCCATAACCTCCCTATCAAACATTTCATTCAATTATTTCATTATATATCTAAGACACTTCGTATCCTGATACCACCCTCATCTATAGAAAGAGCTAATATCGACCATGAGACCCAATGGTACCAGCCCTCTGAATGGGAGTCCAAAATAAATTTAGTCAATATATTCTTAATAATGTTTATAAATGTTTTGAAAACCTTAAGGAACAAATGAACATGTATGTGGTTAATGGTTATCATACTATTTACAATATTTATCCTCCATCGGAATGAGAGAATCATATTTTTCCAATTATTAATGTGAGAATATATTCTTCCCAACACTTTTTCTGGATGCTTTATAGGAAGCCTCTCCGATTCAATAGGAGAACCTTATTATTTCATTGGGATAATCCCAATATGAATTCGAATACTAGATTAATTTTTTTATCCAGCAACTCTGAGTAAAGCCTGGGGATATAAGGACTACTTATTTCCCTATTTATAAGTTTATTACTCCACATGTGGTATTCATCAGGCACTTTCTAAATTCCCATAATAGAGTTCGATCTCACATTCATAATAAAGACCTTTTAATCTATGAAGATGAGATGAGAAAAATTATAGAAAAGATATCTACAATGAAAAGGAATCATGAAAACTTCTTGGATTTTGTTTTTTATGATTTTACTCAGAGAAACCTACGTCAAGACGAGCATGCTCGAGGATAAAGGTTATCCTTATCTAAGATAGTGATCTAATTTGATCAAACCCCTTCTCCATCCCATAAATCAAATTGAGAACCACAGTGAGATCACACATCTAAATAATTGGTCAATAGACCATAGAGAAAACCCCATGCAATTCAAGACATCAATGAAATATCAATGAACCATCTTATCATAAGAATTATCCATATCAACATTAATGAAAATACTTGAGACTTGATATTTTCTATTGTGGTCTTAAATAATATATTGTGATAGTCCAATAGCACCAGGAATGAAACTTCCTCTCAAAAAACTACGATTCTCCTCAGAGACCCAGGCTAGGAGATGTTGAGAAATTATCCTATTGAGAACACATGTAATACCTTTATAAGAAAAGTTAAACATAATTATTTGTAACAACCCCATTTTTTATCAATGGAATTACCTAATTATAATTATTTATAATAATATAATTTTATAATATTACATATAGAACATAATGAAAACATTACCAATGAAGAATGAGTGAAATAAATGGAATCTATAGAAGTCAAGGAACATATACTGATGAAATAGTAACTTGAACTTTGGAATAGAAATTCTACTCATATAAATACTAAACCGTACAATGTAATAGTAACCTCACCAATGAATGTATAATTAATATTTATCTATATCACATTTATTAATATGATAAAATTACATCATTGTATAAGTAAATAAATACTTTAAAAATTATAAATTAAGTGTTGGAATTTTTGTAAGTAATATATATTTAATTACAATTTTATGAATAATTTAATAAGTTAAGTGAAAATTTATTTTAATAAAATTAATTCATTAAATAATATTTTTGAATTCTTATGTTATATGATAATTTTATGAGAACTTATTTAATTTTTTAATGTATTAGAAAAGTAATTTTAATTGTAAAATTTTTATTTTTCAAGTAAATTATGATTTTAATTAAAAATTAAATTTCTCAAATTTATAAAATTATTTAAAAAAATGGGGTCCATTATTCAATTCGAAACGTCAAAAAGATTTTTGTTTAATTTTTTTTCTAAAATACATTATTTTTTGGTGAATAGTAAGATACAATAATTTACAGTACATATACAATATATCTAAAATACACTATTCATTTATTCTTGGATGATGTAATCACCAATAGTTCAAACATAAATGATCTAATTATGTTATTTATTATAAAATATTAGCACTATTTCTTTTATTGACACAAATAATAAACTAATGAATTAAACATTGAGAAAACACTACTCTCCTCCAATATAAATACAACCCATCACCACCTCTTCTCATTAAACTTATAAAGTCTTCTTAGTTTTTTGATTTGTACTCAAATCACATACCAAGGCCCTAAACCACTTAAAAGAGCTCTTGGTATCATCAAAATACAGAAACCTCTTCCCTAAGGAGGCTCTCAAGGAGAATAAATTGAAGATGTAAATTCCCTTTTTATGTTTCTTTTATTTTTCCTTTAAAGATCATTATTTTCCTTCTCTCACCTCACATTCCCCCATCCAAATTTTATGATAACTCACGTAACACTATTATAATATAATTTTGTTATGGTAATGTAAAAATTCATCATCATCTCTCCTTCCACCACCTGTTATATTAAAAAGAAAACAACCTCTATGATGTGTTGATTTATTACATTCATGGATGATGAAGTTTTAAATTTATATTACCTTACTCAAGTGGAGGTAATGAACCCATATTTATGGTTGAACCAGATTATAAAATATTTATTATATATTATATAATTTTTATATTGATTTTTTACTCATGATATTAATTTATAAATCAAAATGATCTCATTGTAATTGAAAACCCTAAAAAATAAACCCAAATGAATATCGTTAAATATTTATTTAATGATTCATAATCGTGTACTAAAAAACTTATATAAGACCAATATAAACACTATAATATCATTAATATCATTAAGGTTCAATTCTATACAATTACCCCAACTATACATGACTATTTGTACTCATATAAAAGTAAATCAATCATGAAAACCAAGGAAACCGACGCCCCTAAACAATGAAATTGTACCTCTTAACCCATCAAAAAGTCCATAAATGAACTTAATAATGTCATAAAATATCAATTAAATATATAAGAGGTTATTTAAGTATTAATTAATTAATATAATTTGGTTATCCAAGACATTAATATCATGTGAAAGACACAGTCGGCTTATGGTAAGGGATTCTACCAAAACCTCCATTATTCGTTTGAGTTAGTATTACTATATTTTACCAAAATGAAATTAATTTTTTTTTTCTATGTACATAATTTAAATGTTTTTTATATGTTCTACACTCTTGTATCATGGTCCATTCATTGTTTTGGGTATATACATTTTTTTAAAGGTTCCCTAAACAAGTCTTCCTGATAAGAAAACCTGATTTAAGTGAACTTCCTAAATTCGTACCCATTTTCAAGTGCAATCTTTATTCTTTCTTAAGAAACCATTAATTTTATAAAATCACTCATTTTTTTATGAAAACCATATTATGTCCAAATTTGTTTTTATATAAGATATTTTTCCTTTTCAGTTTTAATTTATATTTGAAATTTACCTTAAATAGTACTAAAATGTTTTAATTAACAAGTATCTTAAATACTATTTTTACTTGTTACCACATTGGTTTGACATCACCTATAATGATATATTCTTATTTTACATTATTAATTCCCATGTATGGTTTAATTCCTTTCTCTCATGGACACTTTTATATTACAAGAATTTATAATGTTTTTTTGCAGGATTTAGATACCCAATTCTTTCCATTGTTAATAATTGTGTTTGTGTTTGATGCCTTAATATGATTATTTATGTGGTGAAAATATGAATTAACATGTTATGATGGGTTCACCAAGATTTTGGTTCAATGCATTGTGTAATGTTTAGTCTCATAAGACGTTATGTTCTATGTTCTTTATGGTTAGCCTTGACTTGTGCTCTTCTATGTGTAAAAGAGCATTGAATCATGCTGATTACATGTTTTATATTGCATTCATATTACTATGAATCCTTGATTATATGATCCCATGTTATGATTCATTATATGTAATCATGTTTCATTCCTTTTTATATCATTATGTTAACCCTTCTAACCTATGTTATAAATTAAATTTTAATATGTATTCACTTATTGAGATTTTATCTCATCCCTCAGTTCATGTTATGGCTAGGATATCCCATGAATATGTAAGGGATCAGAGGAAGTTAGGATCTATTTATAATGAATAAATAATGAAATTTTTTAATTAGTTTCATGTTTTTTAGTTTTATGTACCTAGTCATCCAAGACACTAGACCTTACAATCATTCGTGTTTAATTTGAAGTTTATTTATGATTAAAATCATGTAATTTTATATTTCAAAGGATATGGTCACAATATTATTGTTATTAAATACTTTTTAGAAGAATTATTTTTTAATTTTTGGATGCGAACTACAGTAGTTTCACTTTTCAACTAGGGGGATGCCTCCACAAAAGAAATCTTGGACTACCTCTAGTTGATCATTCTTCACAATACTCCAGCATGCCATGTCAATGGAACCTCAAAAACCATCTGGTCCAGGTGAAACCTCTAGATTATGGCCTTACACATATTCGGATAGTTTTTTTCTCAAGAATGGATTCTAAAAGGTGACTGGATAACTCTGATACCACCCTAAGAATGTTATCAAATATAGGGGAATGATTGCTATGAAACCCATCTTGTATTGAATGGTTTGTTCAAGCAAGAAGAGATTTAAAACAAACATCAGCCATACATATAGTAACATCAAGGTCATTTGTAAACATCCCATATTCAAGAAAAATATTAGGCTTCCTAATACATCTCCTTCCTTTTAATCATGCATGAAAGTAACATTTTCTCTAATCACCTGCTTGAATCCAAAATGATCTGGATTTCTCCCTAGAAATTTGATCTCAAGATAGAATTAGTTATTCTAGAATTCTAATATTATGAAGGATGGAACTAAAAATCTAATCAATTCATTAATCTTATAGTCATGATTTCATTTACTCAACGTCATTTTTAATGATTCTATCTGCTAATGCGAGGGTGGTTGTCTGCTGCTCTAAATTTTCATATAATCCATTATCTATGTTAATTTGTTGTGAATCCCTATCCCGTGATTCCCTTGGGCTGTTCTAGACTAGTAAGAGAGAACATATTATTGTAAACATGGTTTTGAAGTCCACCTACCTATGAATATGAAGTTCTTACTCCCCTCTTCCCAAGACAACAAACTCAAAAGAGTGGGGGAATATTTTGAAAGGGTACAAAAAAGGTGGGAAATCATAGCCTTACAATTAGAATAAATCATAGATATGATGGCTAACCATCAGTTCATAAGACCACTGGTACACCTTGTGCCTTTTTTATTATTATACCAACTGTATTTTTCCCCTTTAAAACCTATATTCATAAGACCATTATGAGAAATGAAGTAGGAGAAGTCGTGACCCATATTACAGAAAAAGGTACCACCTTTTTTCGTTTCTAAGGGGTCCATGATGGAATTGAAGTCACCTACCACAAACCTGTCCATTGCTTAAAGAATGAAAGAGATGAGGCTTTTCGATAGTAACTCCCTGGCCTACTAATCACATTTTGTATAGATGAAGGAAATATAAATCAGATTCATACCGAAATATATCCTATTGGCGAGGGGTTTATATGAATAGAGTATCAACTCCACTGAGTTAAAATAGTTTCAAAATAACTGGACAAGGTGGTTATTGGGATGACCAAGAAAAAAATGATGAAATACCATTCTCAAATCTTAGGTACAAATCCTAGAAACTATTTTTAGTTTCTAATATAGCTACTAAGGACATATTGTTAATGAAATAATAACAAGATATGTTTTTCATATTCACATGTTCTCTTATACCTCAAGAGTTCGAAATAATTACCAATAACATTGAGACTAAAAACATCTCATTTTTATCCTAAAAACATATACTTATTTGGATGACTCGGAGAACTATGTTTTTTCTTGGGTTTTTAATGGGTTTTAGTGGCCGAAGGTGGGGGAGTTACCAAGAGAGGAGGGTGAACAAGAGTTCAATCTCCTTCCCAAATATGGATGCATTTCAAAGGTTGAAAAACTTATTAGATATGGGAATTTATAAGGATCTAGATGAGCTTCATTATTTCAGAATCTGCATAGCCAGAGGGGATGGATCATTCATGGGTTCCTTCCCTTAAGGGGGGAGCCTTTATGATCTTTATAGGGCGGAGTTACAAAATAGGGAGATATTGTTTGTAAATCATTAGGGGAATGTAAGAGGGAGGAGTAGGTGGAGAACCCGTACATGAGACCATAGGTTGGGAGTCCAAAGATAAAAATCGTACCATCTAGGAATGACCTAAAGAAGAGTCACCCTCTATAGGAAATAAGATGGTAACACTTCTAACCTGAGGGTCAGAATACGAGGACTGAAAGGAGTTGTTTGGATCAGGTTATTCCTCTATATCCTTCATCTTGAGGTTCATCTTCCAAAACATAGACTCATAGTGGACATAAATATTGAATTACTTTCATAATAGTATTGGGGGAGTAATAGTTGATTTTTTTCTCAATAAAAGAGTCACCATCATGGAGGACAATACAACTAGGAATCTCATTAGTGAGATCTATTTCCACACATAGACGGTCTGCTAAAATGTTGAGAAGCTGAATAGACCAACCATTTCAGCATTGAAATGAACCAAGAGAGTCTCTAATATATTTTATAAAGGAATAGTTGATAAAGGTAAGTAGAAACCCTTGTAAACTGAGCTTTATTGCAGCCTGTGGGGAGTTATGCCTGAAGTGAACCCCCAATAACCACATAAAAATACAGAACCACCACATTCCACAAAATCCAGAAGGAAACAACCAAACATTAATTTATTATTTCTTAGAATAATTGACCATACAATAGGATCTATGGGTGATCACATAGACCCTTTCCTGTGAAGCATGTATCCAAGAGATGACATAGGTCTGAAAGAATGGGAGATGAGGCTTATCAACACCAAACCAGGCCACCATTGTCCACATATAAATGGAAAAAGTGTCTGAGAATACCACATCTATAAATTAAAGCACCAGGAATCCATCCACCATCGACGGGCAAGGAGTATTGATTATAATACCACATATATGAGATAAGAAGATGGAAGCAACCAAGGAACGTCCTAGAAGAACATCCTTCACAGAGATTGCAGGCATTGTGAAACCAACAAAATGATGAGGAGAGAGAGGAGCATAATCATATGCACACAGATGAAGCAGAGGGAGAGGAAGAGGATTCCCATAAAGTGGTCTCATAGTGGGATCTAGTGTAGGTCACAATGTAAGAGGCTTAATGGTTGAGGAAATTTTAAAGGGAGTTGGAGGCTTGTTGGGATGTACATGCTTGGCGAAACAATCATTTTATCTCTTTTGACAACTTATATCATGATTTTTCTTCTTGTCATTATATTTCAATCTTTATTTAATGTTGTTATTTCAGTGGTATTATAATTAAAATTTACCATATTGGTAATGTTTTATTGCTACAATCTAATAATTTTTCAAGATTTTTTATGATTATGATTCAATTGATTAAATATTATGATCCATATAGTAAGAAATATCAATAAATTCATTCTCTTTATAATTGATATCACCATTTACTAGTACCATTTTTACACTATTTGGTACATAAGATAATCAATTAAGCGTTTTTAATAAAATCAGACTTTATTTATCTCTTATGTTAGAAATTTATTTTATTCATAAAACCGTGTTTTCTAAAAATGTTTTCTAAAATGTTTTTCAATGATGTGTATATTACATTTTAACTTATGTTTTATCTATTTAGAAAAAAAATAAAAGGAATCTCCTTATATTTATCAAATCTAGGAACTTTTCTACACATTTCATGGTGTAAAATGAATGTTCATCATTTTTGGTTTATGTATCATCATAACTATCATTTCCTAGAAGAATAATTTTAATGTTTAAAAGGTTATTTTTAATGAAAGTTTTTTCTGTAATATTTTGGACATTAATTTTTTTAAAGTTCTTTAAAAAAAATTTATTTTCCAAAAAATATTTATGTTTAAAAAGTGTTTTAACTGATTTTAAAATATTACATTATATGTTTACAAGGTTATTTTCAAAGAGAAAGGGTTGAAAAATGTTTGTTGATTTAAAAGATTTTTATTAATAGAGAAAATTGATATTTTATCTTGAAATGTTTTAAATTATTTTTAAAAAATTACATTATATTTTTCAAGTCGGTTTTCATTAAAAATTATTTTTTAAATGATTTATGTTTTAAAAAGTGATTTTTAAAGAACGGTTGTTTTCCTTAAGAAATGCTTCATGTGATTTTTCAAAATCCTTCTCAATCTAAGTTGACATCCATTGGTATTGATTATTATTTATCAGGGATATGATCTAAGGATACTATTCTTATTTTTTCTTTGAATTTTTTATGTTAATATGAAATGTTGTTGATGAATCCTATTTCACTTCTATGTATTATTCCATGAGAAAATTATAATGGAACCTAGTTCATTTCAAGGGTTGTAGTATGATGAAATTATTATGAAACATGTCTTTATTTAACAAGTTAGGATATGATGAAATATTTATAATACCAAATTTATTTAATGGGTTATGATATGATGTTTATGAAACCCATCAATTTTATGGGTGCCGATATAATGAATGTTTTATTTTCTTATGAAACATGCTTGTATGATTTCATTATGTAATGGGTGATACCTATATCTAACTCAAATGAATTGGGTTTTGATAAATGTTTTAAGGGCTCAATAGGTACATGAGAGGGCATATAATGCCCCAAAAAAGGGTACATGAGAGGAAATCCCAATCCGGAAAGGATAGGTTCTACAAGAGGGAATCTCAAGCCTTAAACAAGAGGGTACATGGCATGGAATCGCACGAATAAAATAATGGGGTAAATAGGATAGAATCCAAATGTATGTACAATTGGGTACACATGAGGGTATCCCAAGATGAAAATAATAGGGTACTAAGGGAAGCCCAAGACCTAAACAAGAGGATATACAGTAGTGCATCCCTATCCTAAAAACGAGGGTAAAGGGAGGGTATCCCAAACCAAAAAAGGGGGTACATGGGAGGTCATCCCAAGCCTTAAACATGAGGGTAAATGGGACGACATTCCATCCCCAAAGTAGGTACATTGGTGATTATACCATCCTAACATGTTATGAACGTATTTTTAGGTAGCATTGACATTAGATTTTCTATGCTTATATGTATGCCACAATTCCATGTCTAATTAATCTATCATACTCTCATGTATTATGCTATTGATTCGCTTATGATTCATGTATTATGAAATACTAATCTTTTTTCCATGACTCTTGATTTTGTCCTTTTATATAGATGGTTCGATCTTCTAATGTTCTGGTCATGTTCTCATAAATGTATTATCATATTATGCTTACATATCTACCATGTTTACCCTTACTTGGAATTTGAGCTCACCCCTTTCTTATGTTTTCTTTCCACATGTTATGAATAAAGGTTTTAAGTAGGATTCTTAATAGGGGAGTATCTTTATGGTATATGGTGAGGATCTATGACCAATTTAGTGGATTATTTATTCATATTTCTAAAGACACAGAACTATTATTTTCCTTGGGTATATATATTTTTTAAATTTGGTGAATATTCATATAAAATGATGTAATATCCCTATATTTCAAAACTGGGTCGTTATACACAAGGCATGAAGTGGGAAATAGAGAAATTAATGTCCACAAAAGTAAGTAGTGGCATCCCAAACCTCAATTGGCCATAGTTAGACTACTGTGGTCTTTTTTTTAAAGGAGTGATAATGGAGGATGATCGGTGATGTTTAATTTCATAAAATAAGGTCTCAAGATTTGTTCAATTTTACATCATGTGGAAAGAAATTATGCCACATATATTAACATCGGGTGAAAATACATAACTACTAGAACCTTGTATAGTGTTTTTAAGGGACAAAATATGTAAAATAGAGTAGCCAAGGAACCTCATGGATATCCCCAAAGTGATGCATCAACGTGTGGACCAATATGGATGTGGGGGAACCAAAAACAGGGAACCAATTGGTATAAAATGGATTTTTACAGTAGTGTAAGATTATAGTGTACTATTATTCTACATAGATCTAGCCCTTATGTGGGGAGGATGGGTCATATGACATGAATCATATTTAATATTTTAAGTCAATGTAAGTTAGAACCTATATTGTGTTTTTTATTTTAATGTGAATATGAATCATGTTCCCTCTCAAACAATATTTTTCATCTCAATCATGCTAGTTAGAGTAATTTTATAAGACCATTAATCTTACACGAGTCATGCTCAGTGTGAGGAATAAGATCTAATAGTGACATCATCTAGACCACATGATAGTGTACGATAGGTGAATCTTGGGGGAATTTTAAAATTGATTCCATCCAGATAATTCTATATGGATTTATTTATTTCGTGGGGAGAAATGGATGATCATGAGGAAAATTCATGGTTGGATATAGAATTGAAATTCCAAGAATCACTATGTATCTTATAGGGATAGAAATAATGACATACATAGTTCATATAATTGAATATTCCTAATACAGATCATGTTTTCACATAATAATTATGGTATATTTTATAATAATTCTAGGGTTTATTAATATATTTTTACCCATTAGATCCCCATAGGTATGGATAAATAACCCATTTATAAATCAAGATGATACACAAGGGATGAAAACTTTTCTTTAATAAATTTCAAGGTAATTAATCGATACTATCGGTCTCAATGAAAATATTTCTTATAAAAATGAAATTACATTTTTATCGATCAATTTTTTTTGTGATGGTCCTTCTATAAAGATTGGAATCATTTCTAGGGAATGGTATTGGACTTCATGTTTTCAAAAAATTGTACACTATTGTAAAGGTATGAGTTTTCATTTTCAGAAGATGATGATTAACTCCGGATATGATATTTGGATGTAACTACGTATCAAAAGGTATTATAAATCAATCCATATATAGTTCTTAAAATATTTCTACATAAATCACACTCATATGTATGGGAATGTATATATGGGTCTCACTTCATTGTTATTTCACCACGAAGATAGGATATCACCAATGATCGGCAAAGTAAAATGGTGGGGTAAGGGATATTTTGTTTGGATTTAGTTATTAACCTAGGATATGATATCCTTGCATCAATTTTCATTTTATAAGGAAATAAATCACACCACAAGTAGTTCATAAATAATCTAGTATAATAGGTTGTTGGGAACAACTTTATATGGATAAATGATAGTCCATCAATAATATAGGGAAATTAATATTTATTTCTTCCCGCAATTTTTCATTGCATGTTTTTAAATGAATATTCATTGGATGTTCGTTTTTATATCTGAATTTTATGTAGGGAAGAAGGGAATATTGATTGACCTAATTTGAGGTTGGGCATTTGATATGTAATCTGAGGATCACTATATATCCAGTGAAAATAGTTATTAAGCAACATGTAGTTTTTAAATTATATTTCCTATAAAAATAATAATATTATATAGAGGAAAGCATTTCAATAATGTTTCATTGTATGAATTAATTCAAGATAAAGGATCCTTTGATGACTTGTCTTGTATATAGGGTAAGGGGTATTCTATCTGAATACATTTCCATCAACCAAAAACTCATACATGGATCTGGATCTCATGTTTATAAATGTGGGGTCATGTTGAAATACATTTCTAAAATATTTTAGAGTTTATATAAAGAAAATGATATTAAATTGTTTAATTCCATGAAACCATAATGTAACTCCAGAAATGTTGAGTATAGTGCCACCCAACTATACTATCATGTGTGGTTTAAAATATCCTTTAGGTTTACACGATTCACAAACTTTGTGAGAAACATGAGTTTACTAGTAAAAGACACATGTTTTTTGACTTCACATAGAAGGGGAGAAATGAAAATTCAGGTTTAATTTTAATTCCGCACTATTAAAAAGAGGATTTTTCTATAGGAGAATATTCATATTAGTATCTGAATCTATAGTTTGGAAACAAACACCTACAATTCTTACATGGACTTTTCTTTCTTTTAATAATTTTAAACCAAGCAAGGTGGGTTGTTCTGAATAGTATAAGGTCTTATATGGTGGATAGGGTTCTTTTTAGTTTAGCATCATATTTCAAAGATTATGACATCAGGCAACCAATATGGAATTTCATTCAAATATATTGTGTCTAATATTGTTGTTATACCTAATGTAGTGAAATTTTTATATTTAATTTTCCATTATATGGGGTTACAAGAGGCTGGGTCATCATCAATTTGTCCTGAACTAAAATGATCCATTGTAGGAGAAACCGCTATGAAGAAGTGATTGATAGGTGTCCTATACCTTACTTCATATCACACAAAAGTAGGAACCAAGTCATATGCCATTAATAAAACATACATACATTGAATCAAGCTCATATGTTGGGGAAAAAACTATATCTCACCTCACTATAGAGGAAATAAGAAGATGATATATTAATGAAATTTTCCAAGTCACTATGGTTAGGGAGGGATTTATTTCATATTTGTGGTGGGTCCTAGGATTAATGATCCAAGCATCTTAACATATCAAGCAGATATATGAATCAAGTAACAGGTAGTTCATGAAGATAAATTACTTTTATCCATCGATATTATATATATAGATAATGTTATTCTTAAGTGAATAAGACTATGATGTTAGGGACTTCTAATGTATCGATAAAAATTAAATGGACCCCTATGTAGATCAATCACCTTCATAAGAAAAAGGGGGAATTTTTTCCTTATTTCCTACAGGAAAATATATCTAGGAACCCCCACATATCTCAAAAGGATTTGAATCAACCCACATGTTGTAATTAAATATAAATTACTCACATATATTGAGCTCATACATGGGGAAGATTAATTTTTCATAATTACGGATTATGTGGAAAGATACATCAGTGTATATTAATATGTTTATTTAAATCAAATATTCAATAAAGAGATCAAAAAACATGAATAGATTGATCACTTTCATAGGGATCCTCATTTTTAAATAATTTTGGTTGGTCCTAGAATAACCTATTGAGGTTTCACTACGTATCCTATTAGGAGATGAAGTATTATATATAATGTTATTTTAGAGAAAACTGTGAAAAATCCATGTATATATTTTCATTTAATACAATGGAAAAGGGAATTTATATCCTTGAGAACAAGAAGATTACATATAATGGTCTTTTATATGGATCAAACTTGAATGTAGGAGAATATATGCACACAAATAATGGGCCCCTCTGAGCAGGATAGACCTATGGTGGAATTTCCTTTAGGGTTGTAATTCATGGAAAAATGTGTTTTATATTTCAATTTCATGTATCGAATACCTCCACCACAAAATTTAACATCATGTGGTTGGGATATTCTTCTATGTATTTTAGTTCAAGTTATAAATACCTAGGTGGAACTTAGATTATAGACATTAATTATAGAGCAAGACAATGTTATTTAACCCCATAAAGATAAGATGTTGTGAATTGGAATAAATTCAAAAAAAATTCCTAAGATATCCTAAATTGGTAAGGGTTATAATGCATTCATCAAGAACTATTCTCAAGGAAAATGATATTTTTATTTAGACCTTATATATAATGTATGATCCCTCCTACTTTTATAAAAACCTCGCTCATTATTACAAACATAAACATGATTTTTTACATAAACAATCACTTAAGACAATACTAATGATAGAGAGGTTTAGTGTGCTTGGAAATTAAGAACATTACATAATAACATAGAACTTAAAACCCAAAATCATTATTGAAAACATCTTTTACATGACCACAACATTCCTTCGTACTTAGCATTTCTTGGGATAACATGAGGACATGCATAAGATAAGGGTGAGCTATAAATCCCAGTAAGGGGGTAATAAATGCATAAAATTAATAATACATTAAATTTTAGTTAATACGAATATCAATGGATCACAAGAGAACATGAAAATAAAGTCATGATATAGCATGATTATCATAACATGAAAATGTGTGAACAACCTTTAACATGATATTAGATGGAGAATGAGTAAACCAAAATTACAATTGAATTATCATGATTAAACCATAATTTCACTTGAATTTCCATGAGTAAACACTCATTTGACGTGATGTATCATGACACAAATATTTACCCAATGCGTTGGACCGCTATCAGGGTGCACCCTTTTAATCATTTTTTCATGCATAAGTGTGCCACATGGAACATATAACATAGATTCATTAAACATCATAATTTATTACATGATAAAGAAATGTGAAATTAATAGGTTAAAAACTATTATCAATAAGTAAATGTACATAAAGGTGCATACCCTTGATAGTGAAATGGGCATGGTATTCCCCACACAATTACTTTGTCTTGGAAAATCATGGAGCAATTTCAGCAGCATAACGACATGGAAAAAGAATTCATAAAAATGTTTGATGAGAGATAATGGGGTTTATCATCATATTTACATGATACAAACAGTAAGGGGGTCATATAGATACATGTACAAACATATTTAATGGAATTTAGATTCATAATACAATAGAATTTTTTGAATGTAAATGCGAATAGAATAATTCCTTATTGAATTTTAACACGGTAACGGTTGTACATGGGAGGAATTAATGAGAGAAAATTAGTTATCTCATCATTAAAAAACTAGGAGGTCAGTATGGGGAAGATTCGAAATCATACCGCACCTTTTGTAATTAAAAATACAAGGGTATAGCAACATAAAGAAACATGAACAAAAATGAGGGAGGAAGAAATCCCTTACTTTGATGTGTGATCCCCAATGCTTGGGAGAGGCTCGAGAGAGGATTCATGGGAGATTGGGGCACCGTGGGATAATTTTAGAGAGAGGAGGACAAGGTTGAAATATACTCCAAGGGATTTCAGTGAAGATAAGTGGGTGAATGTGTGGGTATATATTGGAAAATAGAGGGAATCTATTTTTATTTATGTTTTGGGCACCACACATTAAAATGTTAAAATTGAAAAACCAAACCAAGGGTTTTCCCATGGGTTTTTCCAAATGGGAGTGCAAAACATTATTTTATAAGTCAAATGGAGGAACTTCTTAAAATATTATGATTTCTTTTGTGGAGGTGAGACATAGTCTCAAATAAATAATTTTAAACGTTAAAATATTTTATAAGTGTTGGAGGGTCAATGAAGGAACCATAAAATTAATTAAACAATTCTAAAATTAAATTTTTAATGGTAAAACATATATTTTTTTAGAAAACCTTTTATATTATTTTATTACATCGCTATTATGTGATTATGATTTCATAAAACACATTATATAATTAAACTATATTTAATTTTCACACTAAAATTAGACTATCTCAAAAAATTATGAAAAAATCACCATTAGAAAATTTCGACGTCCTTAATCCAAAACTGATATTAATTTTATCTAAATTATTTTTTTATATATGTGAATTTTTACTTTTAAAATAAAAACCATCATTTATCGAAAATTATTGGGTTTTGACAAAGTCATCTTTCAAACCCTAATAAAATTTACGATTGCACTCATTTAAATTATAAGATCATTTATATTAAATAAAAAGTAATTCAGTACAAATTTTTTAATAAAATATTATTTATTTCAAAGAATCTATTAATTCATCAAAATATATTTCCTAATTGAATGTAAACTAAAAATACTCTTAATGCTTTAAAACCCATTTACAAATTAACAATAATAAAATGAATGTATATTATTTATATAAAAACGATTCAAATAATTATAGTGCTAGGGTCATGCTATATAACCTCTTATAACACTCGTATAATACCTAAGGGTAAGGTGTGCGATGGTGACCGACACTTATGGTGGCTCAGATAATATTTCTTGGGTGGTAATCTCAATTAACTTCCACTTCTCCCATTGGTGGTTCTATTCAAGATTAAAATTATGAAGCTCCACCTAATCTTGGTCAAGAGAAATTCCCAATGATGCAATATCCTTTCTGAGCACTAACAAATGGTCTTTGTGTGGAGCAATTCTATTGGATGAGGACACTACTTCCATTTTCTGAGTAAATTAGATTTTTAAAGCCCTATATTCATACAAATATTTTAATCACCATTCAGTGTATATATTAGAAATGGTAAAAATTATTAAAGGTATTTTAAATTCCAAAAACATAAAACCAAGAAAGTTCATATGTTATGCAACTAGTTTACATAATAAGAAATTTAATTATGTCAATATGTTTTTCATTATTAAAAAGTTTGGGTCATTACAATCATCCCCACTAAAGATATTTCACCCAAAGATTTTCATTTTCCCCCACTAAAATATATGAGGGTAAGAATGCTTCATCACTTCCTCTGATTGCCACATTTTCCCATCAAACTAGTGGTTGTACCACAACACCGTGACAATGGTATTTGTGTGATTTTTTAGAACTTTTTATCTATGATCTTTGATCATAATCAGATTATCTTCTTAGGAGAGGTCATTCTATAATGGTACCAACTATGTATTGAGTACATGTGATGGGTCATGTATGTAATTCCTCAAGAGTGATACATGGAATACATCTTGTACTTGAGATAGGTTCGGTGGTTGTGCTAGTTGATAGGAAACTACTCAAATCCTATCAAGGATCCCAAAAGTGATGATGTACCTTAGACTAAGCTTTCAATTCTTCCCAAATCTCACAACTCTCTTCCAGATTGATATGTGGAGGAATACCATGTCTCCGATATCAAACACTAGGTCTTGTCGACAATAAATAACATATATCGTTTTTCGACTCAGAGAAGATTTAATGTTCTGTTGGTTGGTCTTAACCTTATCCACCATTTCGTTGACCATTTCTAGACCTAATAGTTTCCCTCCCCAACTTCATCCCAACATGCAGGTGTTTTTCACCACTTCCCATAAAGAGCTTTATATGGAGCCATTTGAATTCTTGATTGGAAACTTTTGTTGCAAGAGTACTCAAATAGAGGAAGATATTGATCCCATCCTTCTTTGAAGCCCGTTGAGAATTCTCACAACATGTCCGCATGTGTTTGGATAGTCCATTCAGATTGGCCATCAGTTTAAGGATGATAAGTCGTACTGAAGGTTTTCTCAGAATTCAGGGCATGATAAAGATTATTCCAAAACCTAGAGGTGAATCATGGATGTTGACCAAATAAAATATATAGTGTAACTCTAGGGAGCCTTACCACTTATATTATGTATATCTATGCTAGTTGATCCATTAATAAATCCTCTCAAATTTGAATGATCTATCGAGTCTTTGTAAGATGATCCACAAAAACCTAGATAGCATTGTTTCCTTTGGATGTCTTTAGAAGTCCAGTGATGAAGTCCATGATAATGTTCTCCCATTTCCATTCCGATATGGGTAATGGTTGCATCACCCCCTTAGAAATCTACCACTCATTCTTCACTTGCTGACATAAGAGGAACTTTGATGTATACTCAATGATATACTTCTTCATGTTATCCCACCAGTAATGCTCTCAGAGATCTCAATATATCATTTTGTTTCTTTGGTGAATGGAGAAATTCTAACTATGTTCATTATCCAAATTTTCATTCATTAACTCTAGATATTATTGAACATGCAGTCTTGTCCCAAATATCACCATTCCTTCTTCATTAAAATTAATCTTTGAGGATTTCCCTTTTCTGATAGTTTCCAATTTTTTCTGAATTCTCACATCATCCTTTTGAGCAACCTTTAACCATTCCAAAATAGATGGTTGATAAATGAGTTGTGAAAGGATCGTTGATGTTCTATTCTTTATGATAACCATTTCCATCTTCATCAAATCCAAGAATATTGGATACTTTTCGATTCTCAACAATGATAGAATCAATGGGTCATTTATACTTAGAGAATATACCACCTTGTTCTCTTTCCTAGGGTGGAAATGGATTGATAAATATTAGTCCATGATATTCCCAAAACATATTCGTTGAAGCATGGTGAACTCTTTATATGTGAATATATACCTGAGGCTTTTGTGTTATATTTATATTTAACACTTCTCCCCAAAGAGGTAATGTTGCCAAAATTTTAAAGTAATGATTATGGAATCCAACTCCAGATTAGTAATTGGATAGATTTTATAATGAAAATTTAATTTCCTTGAAGAAAAGGCAATGAATTTTTCATTTTCCATCAACACACTGCCCATGAACTTCTTCAAATCATAACTAAATACAAAAAAAATTCTCCACTTGTGGGTAGTGTGAGCATGGGCGCAGTGATAAGACTTCTTCTCAGCTCCTTGAATCTATAATTGCATTCATCACTCCAATCAAACTTTACTCCCTTTCGAGTTAGCTTGTTAATATGGTTGTACAATCATGATAATTTTTTCACAAATGGCTAATAATATCCAGCTAACCCCAAGAACATATAGATATGTGTTACCGATGCTGACCTCATCCATCCATCAATCACAACTCTCTTGGAAGCATCCACAGATATCCCATTTCTTGTGATGAGATGACCCAATAATTAGACCTCCTTCAAAGAGAAGTCATACTTTATATACATTTCATAGAGCTTCTCATTTCTCAAGGTCTCTAGTAGTTTTCTTAGATGCTCCTCATGCTCTACCATGGTTTTTGAGAATATTAGAATATCATCTATAAAGGATACCACAAATTTCTCTAGGTAATCTATAAATAATCTATTCATCCACTCCGTGAAGATTTCAAGAAAATTAGTGACCCTGATAGGAAATACTATGAATTCATAGTCCCCGTACCATGTACGAAAAGCAGTCTTGGGGATATCCTCCTTCTTTACCCTTACTTGGTAATATCCTGGTCACAAATCCATATTGGAGAAGTATTTTGATCCATGTGTCCTGTTAAAAAAGTCTATAATTCATGGAAGAAGATACTTTTTCTTTATCATGATTTTGTTAAGATCATGACAATTGATGCAAATGCACATTAACCCAGCCTTCTTCTTGATGAATATGACTAGTGCACCCCATTGGGAAGCACTTGGGTGTATAAACCCTTTATCCAAATTCTCTTTTAGTTATTGAATCAGCTCCTAAATCTCCACAATATCAATTCTCTATGGAGTCTTGGATATTGGAAACACCCAAAGTATAAGATCAATTGGGAATTCAACATCACTTTTAGGTTGTAGACCAAGAAATTCATCCTGAAACTCTTTAGCGAATTCCATCATAATAGGCATGTATTCAAGGATGGTTGTATCCTTAGACACAATAATCTAATAAATATACACATTTTCAAAGGGTATTAATATCCACACTTGATATGATGGTTCTAATAATGATTCATCCTCCTCCTTGAACTTTTACAGAATTGGGGGTCGATTTGGTATGTGGGGAGTGATATCCTTCTAACGGAAATTTAGGTTGCCTCTATATAGGGAAAGCCAATCCATGCAAATAATGTCATCAAATTCCACCAAAGGGAGTATGATGATGTCTTCTGGGAAGTTCAAACCACAAATTGTGAAAGGTGAAGAGTTATATTCCTGTGATTCCATGATTTCCCCATTTTCTATTCTCACCGACATCTTTACTTCCATGATTTGTTGTGGTGTTGGGATTTTTCTACTAAACATTCAGGATATAAAGGAATGTTTAGAACTATTGGTGGTAAACCTAACATTCACTTTTTGATTCTTGTTCTACTCTATCTATTATATACTTGGGGATTATTATCTTAAATAGTTAAACATGTAAAAAGGAATCCAATGAAAAAAATGGATAACATATAAATTACATTTATTTACATAACTTATCTATGTTATCCATGATCTACTTCCCAACATATATTCTTAGGGGAATTTTTTTTAATTCCCATAATAATGGTTCATACTATACTTATGAATTTAACATAGAATATCCAATAGGAGTTTTATAAGTAAGAGTGCAGCAATACCTTTTGTCGTGCACCTGTTCCCGTTTGAGTATTGCTCAAAGCGGTGTTTTTGGGTTTTACCCCAAGATACATTTGTTCCAGAGCTGCCTCTACCTTCTCATATACATACATGGACGTATTTGACTAATAAACCACTTACTAAATAATCACCAAAATGTTTTCATCATACATAGTTTTTTATATAAGGCTTTCACCTGGGTTTTCCAATCAAAATCCCAAAAATAACTAAACCTATCTGCTAATACAAACTATAACAACCCCACTATTTTTACACAATTAAATATTATCTATTACATAAAATTGAACTTATGACAACTATGAGGATAGTGATTTCTAGTGTCATGGTAAATTAGGAACATTACATAACAAATTATAACATAAAACCCAACATCTTTATTGAAAACATATTTTACATGACCACAACATTCCATTATACTTATCATTGCATGGGATAACCTGAGGACATGCATAAGAAAAGGGTGAGCTATAAATTCTAGTAAGGGAGTAAACAGGGCATGACATGAATAATATAGTACATGTTAGGAAATATTCATATCAATGTATCAAAAGAGAAAAATGAACATAAAGGCATGATATATCATGATTATCATAACTTGGAAATGTGGAAACAAAATTTAAAATAATATTAGCATGAGCCAAAGCTCATTGCACTTGGAGAATGAGTAAACCCTCATTTCACATGAATTATCATGAGTAAAACCTTTTTTTCACTTGAATTATCATGATTAAAGCCTCATTTTACTAGATATATCATGATACTAATCTTTACCCAATGCATTGGAGCTCTATAAGGGCGCATCTTTCTTAATCGTTTCATTTCAGGCATAAGTGTTCCACATTAATCATATAACATAGATTCATTGAAAACATCATTTCTTAAAAAATAATTTTTTTGAATTTATACATGAAACTCTATAATGAATAAGTAAAATTTCATAAAGGTAAATACCCTTGATAGAGAAAAAGGCTTGGTATTCACAACACAATGACTTTGGCTTGGAAAATCGGGGTGCAATTTCGGCAGCATAACGACGCGACACAAAAATTCATAAATATGGTTGATGATAGATAAAGAGGTGTCTCATCATATTTACCAGAAATGGGCTATAAGGGGGTCATATAGATACATGTTCCAACATATGTAATGAAATTTAGAATCATAATACAAAATAATTTCTTGAATGTAAATGAGAAGAGAGAAATTCCTTACGGAATTTCGGCATGCTAAAGAGTCTATATGGGAGGAATTAATGAGAGATAAAGAGGTATATAATCATTCAATCATAAGGAGGGCAGTATGGGGTAGGTGAGAAATCATACCCCAACATTTTTAATAAAAAATACAAGGGTATAGAAATATAATGAAACTTGGAAAAATGAGAGATGAATAAATTCCTTACTTGGAAGTGTGATCCCAATGGCTTTGGAGAGGATTGATAGAGGCTTATTGGAAGCTTAGAGAAACTGGATAGGATTTTAGAGAGATGATGTAAGGTTAGGTAATTGATCCATGTTTTTTTATTGAAGAGAAGTCAGATCATTGGTGGGATTATATAGGAAAATAGAGGGAATTCTATATTATTTAGGTTTTGGACACCACACTTTAAACTAATCAAAACCACAAACCAACCGATGGTTTTTTCCATGGTGTTTTCCAAAGTAAAGTTGAAATACTTATTTTATATGTCAAATTTCAGAAATTATTAAAATATTAGGCTTTATTATGTGGAGGGGAGTCACACTCTCCAGGAAATAATTTTACGAGTTAAAATGTTTTATAAGTCTTGGAGGGTCCACTAAGGCACCAAAAAATTAATCAAACAAATCTAATATCATGTTATATTAATGGTAAAACATATATTTGAAGAATATACCATTTATTGTATTTTATTACATCACTATAGGGTCATTATGATGTCATAAAACACATTATATAATTATACAGTATTTAATTTTTACCCAAAAAATCGAATCTCTCATAAAATTTTGAAAATTTCACCATTACTTAATTTCGATGTCATGAATCCACAAATGATATTATTTTTATCTAAATAATTTTTTCAATATGTGAATTTTTACTTTTAAATAAAAACCGACATTTATCGAAAATTCAAGGGTTTTGACTAAATCAGCTTTCAATCATTAATAAAAATTACAATTGTACTAATAAAAATTATATGATAATTTATATTTAATAAAAAGTAATTTAGTAATAATATTTTATTAAAATATTATGTAATTAAAAAAATCCAATAATTCATCAAAATATATTTCTTAATTGAATATTAACTAAAAATACATTTGTGCTTTAAAAACGATAGACAATATAACAATAATAAAATGAATGTATTTTCTTTAGACAAAAAATGTGCACATAATCATAGTGCTAGGGAATTGTAACATAACCCCTTATAACACCCCCATAAGACCAAATGGTAAGGTATACGATGGTGACAGACTCTTGGGGTGGCTTGGATTATGTCACTCGATGTTTATCTCTATTAATTTCACTTCTCCTGTAGGTTGTTCCATTCAAGCTAAACATGTCGATGATCAGCTTCAGTTTGTTCAAGAGCGAAGTATAGTGATGCTTCCTCCTTTTTGACCTCTGACAAATGGGATTCATATGGAGAAAATCCTCTTGATGAGGTCATCGCTTCCTTTTTCTGAGTAATTTGTATTTGTTAAAGCCCTATATTTATACTAATCAAGTGATCATCATTAAATGACTATATTAGAAATTGTAACAATTCTTAACAGTATTTTAGAATCCAAAAACATACAACCATGAAAGGGAATATGTTATAAAATAATTTTACATAATAATTCATTAAATTAAATCAAGATTAATATTAATTAATAAAATCTTGTGTCGTCACAACTTTGGTTCCATATTTTGTGGTTTTTTCATAGGTGTCGTTGGGATTCATAGGGATAACACCATGTATCCTTATAATAATGAGAAGAGATGAACATATTTACTAAGGCATCACTCAATCTGATTCTAATGGATTTCTAGGTTATAAAATGTGTGAATCCTTTTTTTATAAAGCTACTCAGACTCATCAAACTGCCTATAGTACATTTCAACTCCTAAAATCCTGCCACATATAATAATGCATAATGAGGTAAATTTAACATTGATGGGTATCAAAGTGTCAATTTCAGAGATAATTGATCATGGGGGCACCTTTTTTCTGGTACGATTCATTGTGTGATAGGCCCAAAAAGCATGTTGAAGCTTCTATAACTAGTATTTCTTTTCTTTGTCCCCCATTTTTTATAGTATATTTAACAGAATCTTTTTGTAGGACTTTATCTACCAATTATTCACTCTATGGTAATTGGGTTAGTGGTTAATGAAAATTTAAAACTCTTTATAAAGCCTTTTAAGCATGAAAGATTTGAATTTTGGGGAATTGTCTATCAATATACTCTGAAGGACACCAAATCATGTTATGATGTTCATCTTAAAAAATTTGATGATATTTTTTGATCGAAATTCCTTGAGGGGTGTCACCTAATATTGTTACAGAAGATAAAAGTGGTAGTAAGGATTTAATTTAACTATGGATATTGTTTGGGTAATATGACCCAATGAAAACTATTCCTCATATGGAAAAAGACTATGAATATTTAGAATTAGTAAACAACTATATGGGTTTATGGATTAAATTTTTATTTATTGCACAAAAATGGAATTTCCTAGTGTTCTCTATAGAGTTGTGTATCATCATTCACTAAAAAGTTAAAATTCTGGTGAATTGATGAGTCATCAAAAATGATTAATTTCCATCCCAATATCATATTTTTTCCTTATGAATTTATTCCAATGGAAGGATATTACATTAAAGGAACTTCATTATAAAGATAATGCATCTAGTGATGGTATAGGTTGGTGAGGATTTTGTATCAATATATTATAGGTATGTGAGTATTTTTTTTATTTCTTCCATGTTTTATACAATGATTATGGAGAAAACCAATTGGAGTCTGATATAGAAAACAAACGCATCTTGGTCAAGATCATCCAATGTCATGGATGCATTGGTTAGAACATTTCCATGGTCATTCTATGATAGAGTGATATGATTGAGTGTTCAATCAAAGTGTAATTCATCCATTACTCAACTTACATAACTTAGGAGAGGAGAAAACCGTTCTTTCTTTATGGTGTATTCACCATTAATCTAAAAAAAATACTATCTCCATGTAACCATTAACATTTAAATCATATACATACAATTTTAAAGATAATTTCAATCCAGGATGAATGATTGGTACTCGACACCATTGTTTATATAGACTTTAGGCAACGTCAAAAATTAAAGTAAAACTTCCTTGGTTATGCAGACGAAGACAAACCCAGACCAACTTTTTGGATCTTGGAGTTTTTCATTCCCTTCCACATTAGGCTTCAAGATCCACCATCAATATACATATTCCATGTCTAGGGATTTTAATAGATATAAAAAAACCTCTTCATCTAGTATTTTAATATTAACCGGTGACCTTTATAGGGTTGTACGTACAACAAGAAACTCTGATAATGCATTCTCAATGTTTTCATTCTAATAAATGTATTTAATATTAAAATATTTCAAGAAAACTACCCATAAATCAAGATTCCAAGTAAATATCCAATAGGTGAGGATGTATTACATTGGATTAATATAATTTACTAAGAATAGCTTGTGGTGCTGTAATTAATGCCTCATATTTTTTAGTATGAAAATTAGTGTTAATTAGTTCTTATAAATGTTTGAATATCAAGTCTTGGTTTAAAGAAATATTCTTCTGATATTGTAGATATTTTTTACTTTATATACATCATTTCTTTCTTCGGAATATAATTTATTGACAACTCCACAGTGTCCATATATTTTCTATGTGGCCTCCCTTCCACCGATGGCAATAGGACACGTGGGTCAATCATATCTATCTTAAGATTCCCAAATGAATATTAATAAAATTCATCCCATTTGTAGGTATATAACTTATCTAATTACATTATTAATGGAAGTTAATTATTTTCCATATTAGATATGAAACTTTTGATTGTGGCAAGGCATACGTGAAGCCCTCTCAAATTTGTGAGGTTTCAAGGAGGTTTAAAATCATGGATTTCCCTATTCTTATTAATCAATACATCAATACCACAATAGAATATTACATGGCTAATAATATTCCATAAAGTCATCTGAATAGCACAATTTAAGGGTTTATCACAAATTTTGTAATTGAAATTTTCTAATGAATATATTGATGTTGGAAAGTTGATCATAGTGTTTCAGAGATTTAACCACCATATCAACGAGATATAATATTTTTATCTTTTCAAGAAAGTGCATAGAGATCATTGAATAATGAACTAATAAAAGGTGCCAGTATTCTTTAAATTTAATGGAATTCCCAAAAATTAGAATATCCCTTGGATTTCATTGATAGAGGTGCACACCTGATCCTCAATGTGTATCTTTATCTAATTATACCTTCAGATCCACTCCATGATGAAAATGTTATTTAAGTCTAAAATTTAATAAATAAGGATATATAGGATTGAGATTGAAATGTTTTCCTATAGTTAGTGCGGGTTGAGATCCCTAGAGTTGATGAAGACCCTGATTTAATCATTTGTTTTCTTAACAGGGATGATATCTATGATCTATTTTGTGTTCTAAACATCTTGGATGATTCTTAATTTGATAATATTATCAGAATTATCCTTATTATTGTTGTATGGATTCATCCTACTTATAGTCTACATTAAACAATGATAATCTTCTGGAAGAACCAAATAATGGGTGACCACCTGAGAATTCAACCCATAAATCACTATATAATTATAGATGAAAAATAATGATATTTTTTCAAGAAGGATAAGTGTATTTTATACTCATTAGTATTAATGGATGTGCTAATAAAAATGAGTATTCTTTCCTTTTATATGCTCAGATTCATGTATGTAACACCCCGAGCTTTCACGATACGCTTCTCTTTCAATAATGCAATAGCTTGCGTTGTACGCAAGTTCGAGATTCTAACACACCGTGACTAATAAAAGTAGCTGTTATGAATAGTAATACCTAATTTTTGAAATTTTATAAATTTTATCTTGCCAAATGGACTTCGTTTTTGGATTCAGAATATCAAAATTAGCCTATGTTGAATTTTTGGTATTTTTCTGAGAACTTCCAATTTGCCTTGAATAGTGAAAATTTCATAAAAACAACTTTTTTAATAAAAATAATTAATAGTGAAAAATTATAATATTGAGTGGTTTTAAAGTATAATTAGAATATATTTTTACCATTTTATCCAATGGTGTTCATTAGAATTAATTTCACTTGGAAATTGGACATAAACAATTGTCAATCTTTTGATATATATTGTTTCTTAAAAACATGCTATTTGTTGTGACAACGGGAATTAATTATGAAATTAATTAATGCAACTTATCTGTTTGGAATTTTGTAAAATAGACATCATTTTTGAATTTGGAATATCAATTATAGCTTAGGGTGAAATTTTGACATTATTCTGAAAAACGCCAATTTTTGATGAATAGTGAAACCACTAAGTGGTAGTTAAAAACTGATTTTTCGTTTAAATGAAACATTACCACTTCTGTGATTTGATTTTCAAAAATCCTACATACATTGTTGTCATTAGGAAGTAAAATGTGGTTCAATGGGATGAAAATAATTTTTGGAGAATAGTAACTTTTAAGTTTAATTAATCACGATTAAAGGTAATTAGTGAAAGTATAGGTAAAAATGATATTATAAAAATATGAAAATACCTTTACACTTGTCCTACCCCTATTGGATAAGTCATGTCCGACCAAGAAAATCCATGGGTCAACTTGGGGACCCCATGGAGCCACTTTGGTAGGAAAATGACATAAATAACGTTTATTTAAAGTTAAAATAAAAATGTCACAAACATAAGTTTTTTTACTAAAACAATTTTTAAAAGGGGTTATACAAGTAATATTTTTGACTATAAATATTAATTAGAAATAAAAAAATATTTCCAACATCATGATATTTTTTTTTAATTTTTAGACATTAAATAAATTAAATTATTTATGACACCATGATGATGCAATGATTACCTCATTAATTAACGATTTTAATAAAATAGAAGGATAATGTAAAATCTAAGCATTACACTTGTCCAAAGACTATTGGATGAGAATATTTCGAACCCTTATCACCTTAGCCTCGAATTATATAAGTGTGGGACCTTTAGAATCCGAAATTCATTGTATAATAAAGTAACATTTCAATATTTCCAAGAGTGCCCCTCCTCTCCTCTTATAAAAGGCCCCCACCACTACCACCTTACTCACACTTTCAAAGGCTTTTGGCTCGGCCAAACTCTGACCAAATACTCTCTCAACTTCCCTCTCTTACTCTTAGAAGCCTCACTTTGGGCAGAATTCTTCCCAAGGAAGCCTTTGGCTCAAATCAAAAAAGAGTTACCCGATTTTAAGGTAATGTCTTCTCTAATGTTGTTTTGTTTTATTTTGCTTCTCCAACCCCTTAAACTCTTTTTATTCCTTTCTTTTGTAACAACAACAGTATCTACAATATACTAGGATGTTGTTATGATAAGTATTTTGTTTAAACTTACACACACCTTCGTCTAATGGTTAATGAACATACTGATTCTGTGGGTGGAGAAATAC
Source organism: Viscum album (assembly GCA_963277665.1). Classification (NCBI taxonomy): domain Eukaryota; kingdom Viridiplantae; phylum Streptophyta; class Magnoliopsida; order Santalales; family Viscaceae; genus Viscum; species Viscum album. The sequence continues at coordinate 713,539,335 of OY728162.1, forward strand.
TGCCTCACGAAACGATGATTGTTCAATATTCTTTTAACACCACTAATGGTGACTATTTTGATGTCACTATATTTATATATGATATATATTATGTTTATGTTTTCCTTATGATTCTGTATTTTTCATTTATAGCATACTTTATGATTTCCATTATGGGTAAACGCGATAATTTCATTTTAGGAAGTGTGGACTACCGCCCCCTCAAAGTTATTTGAATCGTTAATGCCATATGTGGGATGTATAAAGGATGGAGTAAATGGTATTATACAATATATTATACTGGAATTATATTATACCTTTATATAATTATAACTTCATTCAATTAAATACTAAATAGAAATTAAAGTAGCGTTCATGCGTACGTACGGCTTACCGTCTTCATGAACGGTGCATTTCATTTCTTACCTCTAAATGTTATGTAAAAAATGAATGTATATACTGGATATATATGATGTATATGATATATAAATCATGAATATATTTATGGATATAATGGATATTTTACCACATGAACAAAGTGTAATTATAAGAAGTTTATTTTTGACTCAAGTACCTAAGATCGACAAAACGATCGTTATTAACTTATTACATAATGTTCATAACAAGGTAATAAGTGATATAAAAGGAATAAAGAACTTGAAAAAGGTTCTTAAGAAATTATAAATTTATTCTAGTTTATTATTCAGGAGGTTAAAGAATGGTCGAGTCAAGAGAGGACGCAAGGTAAGTAAATTTCTTAACCCAATTTCCATTCCTAGGGTTAATCTCCTACTTTAAAATTATGTCATGATATTATTATGTCCTATCTTGTATTTATACTTTATTTATGTGTACATGTAGTGAATTCACATAATAGATCTATTTTATTTAAAAAAATGATATTTGTAAGTGACTTCGTCTCAATCTCCATTCATTGAGGCATATTTTGTTTTATACACAAATTTCTTTTATACGGTGCATAAACCCCTTTGACTTTTACATTTATTCAAAAGGTTTTCTTTTATAATTATGTGATTTTTAAATGGTTTCAAAAAAATGATATTTCTCTCTAATATATAAAAATCCAGTGCAAATGTATACGTATTTAACGCAAGCTTAAAAATGATTTCAGAAAACCCGACTCTCGAGTGTGGTAGACAGGAAGGGATTGGGAGTGGACCGATCATGGCCTGTAATTAGTCAAGTAGTCTCAGAATTAGTTATTATGTTTTCAGAAGATTGCATAATGATTTCAGAAAAACACTGGAGTATATTTGAGAAATTTTGAACGTAAGTATCTTCTAAAAAAATTGCATCGGTAGGTCTCATGAGACAAACTAGTGTCTTGGCACGAGGCCTTGACAAAATCTTATTTGTGGTTTTTCCACGAGGCCTTGGCTACGTGGTTATGATATTCTGGCATTATGCATTCTATCATTATGAAAGTGGTTATTGATATTGCATGTGATTATTCGAATAGTAGAATATCCATGTGAGTAAGTAAATGGCATTATTTAATTTTATTTTTTTCATATTATGATGAAGTTCAAGTTTAAAAAGGCTTCTGTTTTAGTTATACTTTACCTTAAATGTTAATGTTTATTTATGAAGGATTCCGCAATATTATTATCCTTACTGAGCATCTGAGCTTACCCTTTTCAATGTTTTAATATTTTCCAGGATGTGAAGAAGTATTTTATGAATGACCTACAGGGATAGTCAGAAGAGGATATGAGTGTGGACTATGAAGACTTTGTTATTAGTTTTTCACTTTATGATGTAATGTAACATTTATGAATGTATCTAGTGTTTCCAAGGCTGCTAAAATAATCGGTCTTTCAAGACTTGATCTTTTGTGATCATGCCAATGTTACACGATAATGCACAGACTCTGGGCAACTGGGGTCGGGGCATTACAGTTGGTATCAGAGGCAGTTTAGTACTAAATTTGGAAGCTAGATTTAGATAAACTCTGATTAGATCACATAGCCCTAAGATAGACTTTGAGGATTAGTATAGAAGAACTTCCTAGAATTTTGTTATTATAGAGATTTTGTGAGTTTTCCGAGGAATACATCCCTGTCTGGATACGAGCAGGTAGATGCGGCTCTGGAACAGATGCACCTAGGGGTAAAACCCAAAAACACCGCTTTGAGATAGACTCGAACGGGAACTGGTGCACGATAACGGGCCTTGCTGCACTCTTGGTTACGACACTCCCAGGGGATATGCTTAGGTTAATTCTCATTTTCTTTAGAAACCACTATAAAGGGTTATGAGTATATACTTCCTCAAAGAAAACATTTTTATGATTATGGATTATATCCCTAAATAATTCAATTTATGTTAAGTATTTTACAAGTATGGAATTATGTATTTTGATTCGTAAACTAATCTAGTTTATGCCATTGTTTAGAAATGGCACCTAGTGGAAGGAATGGAAACCGTATCAATGCATGCACTCCGTGTAGGGGTTTCCCTCCTGCTCAAGATAGTTATTGTAGAGTTGGAGATACAACTGGTGCTGATCAACTTATTACCATACTGGGACAACTCACCCAGGTTATGAATAATAACCTTACTCATATGGAGCACCCTGATCCGCAACGTGGAGGATCAATGTTCGACCGCTTCATGAGTCAACAACCGCCAACATTTAATTGGGGTACAAATCCATTATTAGCTGAGCAATGGATAAACTCCTTAGAGAAAATATTCCACGCCTTGGGGAGTAGTGGGAGGGAGAAGGTTGTCATGGCATTCTACCGCCTCACTGGAGATGCCGATCAATGGTGGTCGCTGATTCAAAACACAAAGGAAGATGATGAAGTATCAAATATGGAATGGAAAGAGTTCAAAGATCTTTTCTTAGAAAAATACTTTCCACATGACCATCGAGCAGATATGGAAAGGCAATTTCTAAGTCTGAGGCAAAAGGAGGATGAGAATGTCACAAAGTATGAGGCCAACTTTACAAGGTTAGCAAGACAAGCGGCAGATTATATACGTAACCCAAGAAGTAAGATTGATTGTTTCTTTGATGGGTTAAAACTGTTTCTCTGTCGAGCTTTAGTATCACAATCTTTCTCAACATATGAAGATATAGTCTCATGTTCTATCAAAACAGAAAAGGAATTCTCCAAGTCTTATGACAATAAAGTAAAGCAAGAGAAGAAGAGAACGGTGGAACAAGAGACAGATAAAGGGAAAAAGGGAAAGAATGATTTTCCATTATGTGATAATTGTAGGAAGAATCACCCTAATACTTGTCTAAAAGGAATGGGAGTTTGTTACAAATGTGGAGAAAAAGGTCACCAGGCTCGTGATTGCAAGGGAAAGAAAGAGGCTATCAATGTTGAATGCTACAATTGTAGGAAAATGGGGCATTATGAAAATGAATGTCCTAAGAATCAGGGAAACTTACCTCAGAAAAGGCCAAGGGATCAAGGCCAAGCTTATGCTGTTACTACAGATGAAGTTGAATAATTATTGTATTTGTGTTTTTGGACTCAAGAACTAGATTATGGTTATAAGAATAATGTGATATATATAAGGATTGTACTGAAGTACTTGTTGTTTTCATTAAGGTTTTAATATGATGAAGGTAATCATATTTTAGTATGTTACAATAAGAGAAACTTTACTTTGTTTAGGGAATCTAAGGTTACAATTGATTTTGGAAGTTAAGGACCTTTTAGAGAAAGTCTGGACAGAGGTATGTTGGATAACTATAAAGGTTGGAATGGATTAAGTTGAACTTTGGATAGTATTGTTTAAGGTTAAAACATTTATGAAGATTATTTTTGGAATATTATAATACTATAGTTTTAGGAAAAGGACAACCTGTAGGGTGGGGCATAACCCGCCGCGTCGGACAAAGCTGCAGGAATCGAACCCACAACCATAGTGAGACATGCCTTTATTACCTACAACTAGCCTACAGGAATTCCCTGGTTATTACAAAATATTTTTCCTAATCTAAATGGTATGTGGTAATATTTATAACCTTATGCAATTAGGATAAATAGAATATTTTTGAGTTCTGTTACCATTTTGAGTAAAAGATGGGTTTGTGGTAAAAATTTATTAAAGAATGAATGTATACATAACAAGTATGTATATTCCCTTAGGTTTTTAGTAAATCTCCTAAATAAATTCCTCAACTTTATAAAAGGTAACTTAAAACAAAAACATTACCGGTTAACTTTTCCAACTGGGGATTCAATGAACATTTAACCAATCACAAGTTTGTGATTTTCTTATGGTTAAATTTCTCGTAATCCAGTTTTCTACAACTCTCCATCAGAACTTGATGGTTTGTTTTTCTTCCATATCCATATTTTCATAGAATCCTAGTATGGGCTATCTCGGGTGACCTTTGTACTTCCCTTTCTTCCTTTTAATGTCATATTTTTATTAACCTTATTTCCGATGTGGGTTTTCCACAAAGGTAGTTTCTATTTTCAACCTTTTATTTTCAAAGAAAAATTTGCAAATTGCAAGGACGCAATTTATTGAAGTAGGGGAGAATGTAACACCCCGAGCTTTCACGATACGCTTCTCTTTCAATAATGCAATAGCTTGCATTGTACGCAAGTTCGAGATTCTAACACACCGCGAATAATCAAAGTAGCTATTATGAATAGTAATACCTAATTTTTGAAATTTTATAAATTTTATCTTTCCAAATGGACTTCGTTTTTGGATTTGGAATATCGAAATTAGCCTATGTTGAATTTTTGGTATTTTTCTGAGAACTTCCAATTTGCCTTGAATAGTGAAAATTACTTAAAAAAACTTTTTTAATAAAAATAATTAATAGTGAAAAATTATACTATTGAGTGGTTTTAAAGTATAATTAGAATATAATTTTACCATTTTATCCAATGGTGGTCATTAGAATTAATTTCAATTTGAAATTGGACATAAACAATTGTCAATCTTTTGATATATATTGTTTCTTAAAAACACGCTATTTGTTGTGACAGCGGGAATTAATTATGAAATTAATTAATGAAACTTATATGTTTGGAATTTTTTAAAATATACATCATTTTTGAATTAGGAATATCAATTATATCTTAGGGTGAAATTTTGACATTGTTCTGAAAAGCTTCAATTTTGATGAATAGTGAAACCACTAAGTGGTAGTTAAAAACTGATTTTTCGTTTAAATGAAATATTACCACTTCTGTGATTTGATTTTCAAAAATCCGACATACATGGTTGTCATTAGGAAGTAAAATGTGGTCCAATGGGATGAAAATAATTTTTGGTGAATAGTAACTTTTAAGTTTAATTAATCACGATTAAAGGTAATTAGTGAAATTTAAGGTAAAAATGATATTATAAAAATATGAAAATACCTTTACACTTGTCCTACCACTATTGGATAAGTCATGGACGACCAATACAATCCATAGGTCAACTTGGGTACCCCATGGATCCACATTGGTAGGAAAATGACATAAATAACTTTTATTTAAAGTTAAAATAAAAATGTCACAAACATAAGTTGTTTTACTAAAACAATTTTTAAATGGGGTTATATAAGTCATATTTTTGAATATAAATATTCATTAGAAAGATAAAACGATTTCCTACATCATGATAGTTTTTTTAAAAAATTTATACATTAAATAAATTAAATTATTTATGACACCATGATGATGCAACGATTACCTCATTAATTAACGATTTTAATAAAATGGAAGGATAATGTAAAATATAAGCATTACACTTGTCCAAAGACTATTAGATGAGAATATTTCGAACCCTTATCACCTTATCCTCGAATTATATAAGTGTGGGACCTTTAGAATCCGAAAAGAATTTAATAATAAAGTAACATTTCAATCTTTCCAAGAGTGCCCCTCCTCTCCTCTTATAAAAGGTCCCCACCACTACCACCTTACTCACACTTTCAAAGCCTTTTGGCTCGGCCAACCTCTTCCCAATTACTCTCCCAAATTACCTATCTTACTCCTAGAATCCTCCCTTTGGGCAGAATTCTTCCCAAGGAAGCCTTTGGCTCAAATCAAAAAAGAGTTACCCGATTTTAAGGTAATGTCTTCTCTAATGTTGTTTTATTTTATTTTTCTTCTCCAACCCCTTAAACTCTATTTATTATTTTATTTTGTAACAAAACCAGTATATAAAATATAATAGGATGTTTTTATGATAAGGATTTGGTTTAAACTTACACACACCTTCGTCTAATGGTTAAAGAACATACTGTTTCTATGGGTGGCGAAATACTGCCTAACGAAACGATGATTGTTCAATATTATTTTAACACCTCTAATGGTGGCCATTTTGATGTCACTATATTTATATATGATATATATTATGTTTTTGGTTTCCTTATGCTTCTGTATTTTTCATTTATGGCATACTTTATGATTTCCATTATGGGTAAACACGATAATTTCATTTTAGGAAGTGCGGACTACCGCCCCCGCAAAGTGATTTGAATCGTTAATGCCATATGTGGGATGTATAAAGGATGGAGTAAATGGTATTATAAACTATATTATACTGGAATTATATTTTACCTTTATATAATTATAACTTCATTCCATTAAATACGAAATAGAAATGAAAGTAGCGTTTATGCGTACGTACGGCTTACCGTCTCCATGAACGGTGCATTTCATTTCTTACCTCTAAATGTTATGTAATAAATGAATGTATATACTGGATATATATGATTTATATGATATATAAATCATGAATATAATTATGGATATAATGGATATTTTACCACATGAACAAAGTGTAATTATAAGAAGTTTATTTTTGACTCAAGTACCTAAGATCGACAAAATGACTGTTATTAACTTAAATAATTATATAATGTTCATAACATGGTAATAAGTGATATAAAAGGAATAAAAAACTTGAAAAAGGTTATTAATAAATTATAAATTAACTCTAGTTTATTATTCAGGAGGTTAAAGAACGGTCGAGTCAAGACAGGACGCAAGGTAAGGGAATTTCTTAACCCAATTTCCATTCTTTGGGTTAATCTCGTACTTTAAAATTATGTCATGATATTATTAGGTCCTATCTTGTATTTATACTTTATTTATGTGTACATATAGTGAATACACATAATAGATCTATTTTATTTAAAAAAATGATATTTGTAAGTGACTTCGTCTCAATCTCCATTCATTGAGGCATATTTTGTTTTATACACAAATTTCTTTTATACGGTGTATAACCATTGAATTTTACATTTATTCAAAAGGTTTTCTTTTATAATTATGTGATTTTTTAATGGTTTCAAAAAAATGATATTTCTATCTAATATATGAAAATCCAGTGCAAATGTATACATATTTAACGCAAGCTTAAAAATGTTTTCAGAAAACCCGACTCTCGAGTGTGGTAGACATGAAGGGATTGGGAGTGGACCCATCATGGTCTGTAATTAGTCGAGCAGTCTCAGAATTAGTAATTTTGTTTTCAGAATCTTGCATAATGATTTCAAAAAAACACTGGAGTGTATTTGAGCAATTTTGAACGTAATTATCTTCTAAAAAAAATTGCATCAGTAGGTCTCATGAGACAAACTAGTGTATTGGCACGAGGCCTTGACAAAATCTTATTAGTGGTCTTGGCACGAGGCCTTGGCTATGTGGTTATGATAGTCTGGCATTATGCATTCCATCATTATGAAAGTGGTTATTGATATTTAATGTGATTATTCAAATGGTAGAATATCCATGTGAGTAAGTAAATGGCATTATTTAATTTTATTTTTTCCATATTATGCTAAAGTTCAAGTTTAAAAAGGCTTTTGTTTTAGTTATACATTGCCTTAAATGTTAATGTTTATTTATGAAAGCTTCCGCAATATTATTATCCTTACTGAGCATCTGAGCTCACCCCTTTAAATGTTTTAATATTTTCCAGGATGTGAAGTAGTATTTTATGAATGACCTGCAGGGATAGTCAGAAGAGGATATGAGTGTGGACTATGAAGACTTTGTTATTAGTTTTTCACTTTATGATGTAATGTAACATTTATGAATGTATCTAGTGTTTCCAAGGCTACTAAACTAATCAGTCTTTCGAGACTTGATCTTTTGTGATCATGCCAATGTTACGCAATAATGCACCGACTCTGGGAAACTGGGGTCAGGGCATTACAATGTACCTGAGTTCATCGATGGTGGTAGATATTCTTTCTACAAATAGTATAGGGTTATATATAAGGTTATCATCTTCGTCGAAAATATTATTTTAAAATGAAAGGTTTATTCTAGAATATTCTCTAGGTTAGGGGACAATACAAGGTCATTTTTAACCTCTTTGGATATTACGATTCATCTTATAGTCTAAAGAGTGCTGATGTTTGTTTATCATCCTCAGGATAATTCTGGATATTTTCTCCATAAACATCATTATTATTAGAGGAATAATAAGTACCAACATTCATAAATTATATTTATTTCATAAACTAATTTTCATCCATTTCTAATGGTGGGGAAGTGTGTTCTAATTTTGATGATGATATAGGGATCACATGGGTTTTTTAAGGTAATAGGAGAGTATGTTTCGATGAGGGGTTATAATTCTTGGGGTCAATCACACTAGATCGACTCATCTCATCCGCCTCAACTATCACTATATAGAGATGTTATAGTGAAACCATTTAATTTTACCCACACTCTATAAAAGATTTTTTGGACCATGAAAAGTTGATAGAAGATAAATAATCATTTCTAAGAAAGTTAAAAGGATTTACTAGGTAGTTCCTAGGATTTTGGTAGAAATGAATTTGGTGTTAGTTTCACTCATTAGTTTATTCCATAAACTCTAATATAAACCTTCTCTAATAAATTTGGATTCATAAGATTTAAATTGGGAACTATCGCTTTATAGTACACCTACATTGAAATTTTTAGTGCACTTTAAGAATTGATGGCATGATGATTGTATCATTTTTGGGTTTTGAAGAAAGGTTCTTTCTAATACGACATTAAATGTGGTGTATTATTGTATTACCATGAACTCAGAGTTATAAACAATATCATTCGGGTTGGATTTGAGATTCATTATTTGAAGGTGCTTTGGTTTTCTTTTTTCCCCTAAATGGTCATTTTCAAGGGAGAAAATTGATATTCACCATAACCCATGTGTAGAAATGTCCAGATAGGGATAAAATTTATTCTAATTTATTTTCAAATTGGTATCACTTCATTTTGACATTATATGGATTTACAAAGATGTATATAGGTCTATCGTGCCCCAAGAAGGTGGCCTCATATACCTTCTATATACATGACATGGTTGTATGAAACTCTGGTTAGGTCCTCTACACATGATATACCTAAGTTGAGATAACATCTATATATAATACTTCTAGTATTTGAAGTGCCATAGAATGTGTATCCTTTGGGTATTTTGAGAGGTAAGTAGAATCAATGAATAAATAAATTTATGTAGACATGTATAATTATTGAGAAAAAAATTATAGAATGTTTATTTCTAGAGGGTTGAGTTAGACTAGTTTACCTATGCGTCTGGGTAGACGGTATAATTGTATAACAGATAATAAGTACATTATGATTCTTGGAATTAGATGTCCCTAAGGGGATTCAAGGTACATCCATGTAATAATTGAGCTCTCTGAAGTGTTTTTTCTTAGGTTTTATCCATGTATATCCATTTGGTGGGGATGTGGGAAGAGTACTGATCCAAACCACAATTGTTTCTTCCATTTTTACCTTGTATTATAGAGTTTCCACCTTCGACTTCCCAGTTATGTATGAGAAACTCTTATTTATAAACAAATTCTTTATTAGAGAATAGATCTACAAAGTGAGTGGAATTAACTAGAAAAAAATGAATTATTCATTGGAAGAGTGTTTAATTGGATGAGTTTGTTCTAGTTCTCAATATGATGGAGGCAAGAATTCCATAAGGCTATCAACTAATATAGGGGTTAGTCTCACTTCCTCCTCCTAGTTTTATTTTTTTCTTCATCCAATTATTTCTACCTTAAAATTATTGATTTTTCTGGAATCCATTAGGATGGTGTAGTGGGAGATAGGGTCACAACTAGTTGACTGAGTTGTTCCCTAATAATGGCATGTGACCAACTAACTATCTCACTATCCATCAAATCATTAAAAATTCATTCATGTTGGGATGGAATGTTTTCCAAGTTGTCTCATTCCTATGGTTGAAAATTGAACAAATTTGTCACTAATTTTATTGGTTTTCCCAATATGACCTATCATGAAGAGAACTTTTCTAGAGTATAATGTTAATTATAATGTAGACATGGATTGTGTGGCCCAATATCTGGTGAAAATGTTAATATAGGGAAAACCCTTAGGTTGACTTCATCATGTTTTCTAGATTTAGACAGTTTTAGGTGATTTTTTCACATGGATGATATGAATTATCTAGGGACATTCCCCTTTCATATAGTCATCATTTTTTACTTTGGTCTTCAAATCATGGGTTACCTCAGTCTTTTCTTCCCACATGTAGAGAGAGGTTTCGTTGATGTTGTCACTCTGTTGGTGGTTTCATATGATAATGATAATTTTTTAGTGATGCTGAATTTTTTAGTGTTGTTTTAAGCATAAAAAATTTAGTATCCTATATTCCAAGAATTCTTTCTTGAGTAGTATAAAAAGGCTAAGATTTGGCCTTGTTTGTCTGTATTAAATCCTCTAAGAGTTGTTTTTTTCTAAAAACTCAATCAATTATCTCATATATTTATAATGGATCAAATATGTCTATACCTTGTTATGGATTATCTCTACACAAATATTTATCTATTGTTACAATGGAATATTAATGTTGAGGGAGAATGTTAGACCTTTCCATCTATATATAAAATCAAATACCCTTTCCTTTTTACACTCCTTGATATTTTTAATGTTAACAGTTGTTATCTTCCTTAGCAGGGTGGTAAATTTGTAAAATAATTTTTCAGAAAGATATTACCAACCAGTGATGGATCTAGCTTGAAATGTGTTATACCAAACAAAGCATGGTACCACCACATTCTACCAATATATCCTAAATTTATCTACCTATTATTGGTTGAGTGGGATAATCATGGGGAAATACCAAGAAAAAAAATCTTACAGGTGCTACTCCAAATCCTTCGTTCCATTAAATTTTAGAAGGGTGGGTTTTCAAATAATGGGTTGAGGTGGAGTGATATCCACCAATCTGAGGTAGGGTTTTCATAATGTATATATAAGGGAAATCCCTGATTCTATGAATTTAATTCGAGGGGTTAGAGGCTCGATAGAGTTGGGACACTCTATAGAAAATATAATATGAGATTTTCCATAAAAATTAGTATTATGAGAATCTTTATTTGGTTTCCCTACATACATTTTTTGGTGCACACTAGTTCAATCTTGAAACCAGAAACATTTCCTAAATGATGGTAGGTCATATTATAGTACAATAAATTATTTGGATTCCACTATCACTAGATTCAAGTACATATGTATCCTATACCTAGATTCAATCTCTTGTTTAGGCTCAACTGTAGAGGGTTGAGTGATATACTCTTGATTAGTGGTAGGTGAAATATTCACTTCTTGTTAAATATTTTACTTAGTAGAAATATTTAATATAAATACATATAAATTTATTCACTTAATATTATTATCCTCCGCCTTGAATTGTGAAATTTTTTATCTCGTAGAGAATAATTATACCTCTTTAAGTGGTGATTGGGATATAAAAACCCCTTTCACTTTATCATTAGTAGAACGAAACTGGTGTGTGGTAAATAGATATTTAGAGATGGTATATTCTAAGTCTACCATTGAATTCATGGAAAAATATAGTTAATATATATTGTTTTGTGTATCATACAGAAGTAAACTATTTATTCATTGCATGTCCCAGCATTAATGTCTCTGTCAATGTCTTCTACTAAATAGATAGATACAATGTTAACAAATTCATATAATGTTATAGGAATTACATCAAACTTATCTAAATAATAGATTGATTCCCCTTACCACATACCATCTTTGAGTGGAACCTAATGGTCCTCCCTTGGATCTCCACTCGTAAAGTTACAGATTGGTTTAAAACCCATTGGTGATTAATATTCATTTTCAAACATTCCCATGACATTGACTTATGGTCCATAGTCTTGAAGAAGGTTCTAACCTTCTTCACCAAACATTCCCTAAATAATAGGGTTGTCTAAAAATTATAGGAATGGTGGGAAGAATGACAGTCATGGGTAATTCCCTATCCTGGCAAAGATATAACCCCATATGGGAATTAGTGAAAATACCCACAGTTCAAATGGATAGGGTGTTCCTTATTCTAGAAATAGTACATCCTAAATCCATTCACGTTTTTATGATCAAAGTTGTATAGTAAGATTAAAAATATACCCATACATGAAGGCTATGATATTCATGGATGGTTCCCCTAGAAGTTTCCAGTGCATACATATTCATTTTTCATGATTTCACTTAAGCGTGATTAAAGTGTGAAGAATGTTATTGAAAAGAACTACCCACCATTATAAGAAATTTTTCAGATTATAGTTCTTATATTCAGATAAAATATTCTTTGGGGACATTAAATGAGACGTACAATTGTATACAATCAATGGCCTTCTCCATTTTTCACGATGCTTTTATAACTTTTAGGTAGGGTGGTTTTTTGGGTGGAATAACTAGCTGGTGAAATATTTTAGTATGTAATATCTCCTTCATCAATTACTTTACATGATTCCTTTTTTAGAGGATATTTCTGGACAAATAAGTGAATTTATGTATAATGATCCATACCCACCCCATCCCTATATTGTCACAACATGCAGTACATAAAATATTGTCTATCATGGTTCGATTAAACTATAGATATAGTCATATGAAATGTTCTATAAATGATTCTCTAAGCTCTGATTTTGAGTCCTGCTAAGGGAGGTGCATATAATTCTTAAAATAACGGGTTTATCCCAAATTCTTGTGTATGTAGGGAATAATATCCTCATTTAAGACCTCCAAGATTTCATATGAAGAAATATAAATTGGTCCAAAATAGTCATTAATATATCATTATCTATATATTTCTATGCGTACTTGTTGTATTTATCATCTCTGGGGGGGATATTCTTCAACCTGATCTAACCACTGATGGTTTCCCCATTATTTATCATAAAGGCAAATATTCCCCTACATGGATGGTTTTAATATACCAGTTGTGGTAATTAATTCCATTGGAATATCCAAACATGGTCCTTTGAGTTCCACCTCAAATAAGGGATCTATCAAAGAAAATTTAACAATTATAGGACCTGATTTTCAGGTTGAACAACTACTCTTGTGTGTATCTTCCTAGAAATCATCCAATATTTTGTAAGGGGAGGAAATTATTGCTTATTTAACTTCTTAATATAGGAAGAATTGCCAATAATGGTATGATCAGTATGTGTTTTCAATATTAATCTTTGGGTTTTTAAAAGGATGACCTTCATGAAACATGTTTTATGGGTGGCCTCTAGAATAATTTTCTAGGATATCATAGGGATGACCAATTTGGGTGGATCTTATCTCATCTTTTGATTTATATTAAAAAAATTATCAAGCCTTCATAGATATGTGGTGTAGGAATCAGGAATATAATGAATAAGGAAAAATGTACATATAAATTTCATTATATTTGTGTAATACTTATTACATTACCCAAACACACACTAAAGTACTGCAATATTTAAATAATTTGGAAAATTAGAGCCATAAACACCACACCCCAAGTGATTAATACCATCTCCCACTATGTTATTTATAAATATAATTCTTTTTCGAAAGATCATACATAATATTTATCTTCAAAACCTGTGTAAAAGTTATATAAAAAATGGTGATCTATGATTCTAGCTATGGGTAAAATATGAAGATACATAAGCATAACATAAGTATGAAGGTATAAGAACATGAAAATAACATTTGAAAAACATACTTGTATAACATGGATCATAATAAAATGTTTTGGAATAAGGATTGTAATTTTATAATACATGAATCATAATGAAATCAAATAACATGATTCATGAGGGCATAATACATAGAATTTTTGGAATATACATAATCATTCAAAATCATTTCCTTATTAATAATTGTTCACCACGAATACCATAATAGTGGAAAAAATCCTTCACTAAATCATATTCACTTCCTGCTCCAGCCTTCTATTAAGGAATTGGATGAACAACTCATTATAGGCCTCTATTACTAAATAAAGTTCATTCTCCATTCAAGTACTTCTTATCTAATTAGATATAAATATTTTCTTAATTCAATGGAGATAAATATAGGTACCCCACATCACATAACAAACAATCATATTTCTATCTTCCATAGGATCATAAATACATATCATATCATAACCCATAAAATGAAATGGGTATCATAAAAACTTCATTGGATCATAACTTTTGGAAAATATATGTTTCATTATAATTTCATTATAAAATAAGCCATAAAAAATGTGGATCTCATAAAAATTTTCTCATTGTATAACCTAAGGAAGGGAAATGGGTTTGAGACATATAATTACATTAAAATATAAACTATTTTGAGAAATAATATGTATCGTGTGTTTAGATCATATCCCCTCTAATGAATTGGAACACACACGTATGTAACCTTATATAAAAAACTTTTGAAATCTTGTTTAAAACATTTTTATGGAAAATATCATTTTAAAAAAAATTATGAATAAAACACATTGAAAAAAAAAATATTTGAAAATTACCATAAAACATAAAAAGGGATCTTTGATTCAGTTATTGTTCATGACCTCATAAATTTTTTGTTTATGTCGTACATGTTAAAATTAAGGTTACTGTCACATTTTTGGTAATAGCCAAATGGGACTTGTTTTGGAAAACAACGTGAAGATTCTGTGAAAAAAATGTAAAAAGGAAATAAGGGGTGAAAATTTATTTTAAAAAACAAAATATATTATTTAAACTTCTCTGGACACACTTTTACCAAACATATATTTTAAGGAAAAATGATTTTTGACTGAAGAGTTAAATAAAGTCATATTTTAATTTAAAACATTTCATAATTATATAAACTAAAAAAGAGTGGTAAAAGGAATCATTTCATGAAGATATCAAAAATAACAAAAGGATAAGAAAATTAATGATAATTCTTGAGATTTATACCAAGATATTTTATTTTTTGGAGACTTAATCATAAACAATCTCTATAAATGATGAGATTTTGGCATAAAATCTTTACCACTTTGGTAAAATGGAATCTTAATACCCATGAAGAAATAACATACAATAAAAATTAAAATATCATGATGATGAATTAGTTCACAATATTACATGTGAAAGAGATTTTTTACACACCTCTTAAAGAAATATAGTTTCATAACATAACTTATACGTTAAAGAAGGAAGATTGAGACAAAATTCCCTTAACTTAGGCATTGACTTCCATTGTACTCGGTGCAAAATCATGTATAATAAATAAAATTTAATTATAAATATATAATTGAATCAAATTAATATATATAATGGCTATTATTATTTATTTATGACCTTTTATTATGTATTTAATAATGATTTCATTTTGAGGTTATGTTATAGGTAATAACTGCTTTGTTTTAATAAAAGATTTCATTTGTTAAATATTTCATTCTCTTACATTAATAATTATTTAATATTCCCCATAATTATAATAAGTGATATAAAAATAAAATATATTTAGTATATATTTATTTATAATAATCTATAAAATATATAAATAGGAAATTAAATACACCATTCATGGAGATGGTAGGTCATACGTATGCATGAACGTTGTTTCCTTTTTTTGTATTGAATGTAAGAAATTTATATGATATATTATAATTAAATATTATTTTTTATTTCCTATATATCCCATATTTTTTTGAACCCATCGCTAATACATCCCATACAATGTTTTAATTAATCATTTTACTTCACAAAGTAGTTTTCTTCGTACAAACAAACGACATTATCATATTCTCAAAAAATCAAAATAATGAAGGTATGTGTGATATAGAAATTAAAAAATCATAATAACTTAATTAAAATAATATATATCCTATATATACAATTAAAAAATCTTTATAACCTTCCTTCATAGGTGGTAATGGAAAAACGAATGACATCAGGTCGTGAGTCCGTTGTCTGACGTACACCTGAACGATGATATCAAAGCCCATTTGATTGAAGTATAGATTGTTTTTGGTAATTAACATATCAAAATAACATCTCAGTATATTAAATATATTTGTTTTATTTTATAATTCTGATTTTAAAATAAATAAAGGGTTTTAGGGAAAAAAATAAAAAACATTTGTTGAATAACGTTACCTTTTATTTGTTTATCCTCCTTAGGATTGCACTAAAAGCTTTCCTTGGAAGAATTTTTTCCCAAAATAAGGATTATGTGATGATGGATGGAAGTTTTAAAGTGACATTGTAAGGGTTTGGTTGTACCAATTATCCTATCATGTGTGAATAAGGGTGTGATTGATTTTCCTTTTATAATTGTGGAGGAGTGGAGTTCTGGTAAGTACGAAAATAATATTCACTGTTGGGAGGTCTCACATACCTCATGTGGCTAAAAATTGAACAATAATAAAATGTATGGATTAATTCTTCCATAATTACATCCAAAACACATGAAAAATATATTTTATATCAATTTATTCTCTGGTCTTTATGTTTACTCTATTTTATCTTTATAGATGTTACCAAAGTAATTTTTATCCTTTTATTTACCGAGGTAATTTATATATTAAAACTATAATTAAAAGATAATTATAATATAATTTAAACCCACTAAATATAAATAATAAATCCAATTAGTTAAATAAAAATCTATTATGTGAATCATATTAAATTTAACACAAACGTATGTAATGTAAAAACCCATACTTTAACCTTATTCGTCTCAATTAATTTGAACTATTTCAATTAATCATTATGATAAAATGTTATGTTATCCTTATTAGATAATTCCATTCATATAATTGGTATAATTTAGTTTAATATAAATCCTACAGACGTGGGGAGAAAGAATATTTTTAAAGAGAAAATGAGGAAAGATTATACAGTTTTTGTATCCTATTTCAATGAAAAATTGAATAAAATATCTAAATTTAATTAATATACGTATAATTGAACAAATTTTACTTTAAAACAAATTTAAATTCTAATTTATCTTCATCATTAAAAAAAATAAAATGATATTTTCAATTAATATTTATTATTTTTCACTCTTCATATGATATCAAAATTTTCAGAAGCATCTGAAAAATTATCCTTAAAATAAATTTGGTTGTATAAATTCAAAAAAAATATTTTATCAAATAAATTTAATAAAAGTTTCAAAAATAAATATTTTTATTGTTTACCAAAAACCCAAAAATATATTTTCTGATAATATAGTATATGTGAATCATATAAAGAATTTACTAAAAATTATATGTTTCATTATCAAAATGTTTTCGTTATATAAAACCATTATACATACTATTTAAAAAGTCTTTATTACTACACATACTACTATATTTAATGGAAATGTTATAATGGTGAAATTTAAATATCTATATTACTAATGTAAAATTATTTTTTTTAAACTTATAGTCTTGTGTAATGAAAGTTAAGCTGGTGTTTTTTGAATCACAATATTAACTTGTTGTAGTGTGCAATGTAATAAATTAGTGATTTTTTTGAAAGCCAATTCCATAAAAACTCAGGTTGTTTCATTCCTCCCCCCTTAAAATTATTTTATCCCTAAAAATTCAACATTATAATATAAAAAATATAAAAACTCTTACCTGATCAAATCCACAAGTTCCAATATAGCTTCCTCAAAATTGTTGTTTTAATAAAACAATATAACCTGGTGACTGGTCTAGATTCATAAAACCATCACTATAAGATCTATAATATCTATTAATTATTCCTCCAAAAACAAATTTTTTTTGGTGTTGTAACCTCTAAGTTTCATACTTGTGATAATTTTAGTATGTCCTTTATTAAGATAGATAAATGGGAAATATTTTTGATCTCAGAGATTCTTTTTGGAAGCTTCAAGTTAAAGACGTCCATCCGGATATGATCAAATTTTTTTAAATCAACTAATATTTCTAGGGCCTGGTTTTACTCCTCCTCCAAATCAATTTTCTAATTTTTACAAATATTAATTAATGATTAGTGTGAAATATTAAATTTAAAAAAAATGCTACACCAGATTCCATAAAAAATAAAATTAAAAATAAAACATTCAAAAAATATCATCACCCATCTTTGTTCCCTTGAATGTCAAGTCACTGGCCTGCCTTGGGTCACACACATATCACACCGACCATCCTATCCTTTTGTATCCCCATCATCCCCACACTGAATAGACCTACCAAAAATCCCTCATCACCTTCATCGTTATCATCATCCATGAAGAAATTCATAGAAACCCCTTATCACGAATTTCCAATTATTGATCTTGTAGGTGACCATCACCGTAACATTTCAACTAACTCTATATTTTCTTGATATGTTACTAAATATATCAACCCCTACCTTCCATTTCTTCATCTATATCATGTTCCTTTATCTTCCATTCCCAAAAATATATTCTATCAAATTGGAGAACATCATTTCATTCCATAGTGGACTTCATAGGGATCCATTTGAATGCTTGAGTGAAACTATTGTTATAGGAAAACTCAAATAGAGTAAGTTATTGATCCCAATATCTATTGAAATCCAAAGAAAAATATCAAAATATATACTATTAGGGTTTAAATTATTCTTTTAGATTGACCATACATTTTTGGATGTTTCACGGTGTTGAAAACAATTCTGTATCACGAACTTACTTAAGACTTCACCATAAATTCTAGGTAAGCATCGAAACCCGATTAGATATAATGGAATTTGGTAATCCCAAAAATCATACCACTTCTAAAATTTATATACTAGAAAGTTGATCCCAGGAGAATTCTTCTCAAATAGTGATCATGCATGCTAACTTAGTATGGTGATCAACTACCACCTATATAGAAATATTCCCTTTAGAGGCTTTTGTGAGTCCTACAACAAAATACCATGTGATGTTATCTCATTTGTATTCTTGTATGGGTAATGGATGAAAAAACCCCATAAACTATTTTATTTCATCATTAATATATTGACATACAAAGCACTAAGATACAAACTCTATGATATCTCTCTTTATTCCATCCCACCTAAATAATTCTTTATAATATATATAAATCTTTATATATCCAAGATAAATAGAGAATGAATCACTATGATATTCCTCTAATAACTACATATTCATGTGTGGTGTGGAGGTAATGCATATTTGGTTCCTAAATAGTGTCATTATATCATGATCAAGGTTAAATTCATTAACTTTTTTAACCTACTTTTTCATCAGTACATCTTCCTTGTATACCTATTTAATCATCACTTTGAGAGATGGTTGAACATTAAATTGAGAAAGATAATATTTTTAAACTTCCATAATTATTTCTAGATTCATATTTTTCAAATCTAAATTTTTTTGATATTTATTCATCCTCATCATGGATAATCTAGTATTATCATTTCTACTCAATGAATCAGACACATTGTTTTGTTTCCCATGATGGTAATGTATTTAGTTTTCGTAGTCCGTAATAAGATATAACCATCTTTTCTAATAGATGTTCAAATCTGTATTATGAATATATAAATAAATGTTTTTTTATCACTATATATATATCACACTTCTCTCCAAAAAGATAATTCCTCCATAAATTTAATTCAAAAATTACCATAGCTAACTCCAAATCATGAGTTGTATAATTTTTCACATTAATCATCAACTTTCATGAGTCATAAGATATAAAAATTTTATTGTACATAATAATACACCCCAATCCATTATTATATTCATAATAATATATTTTAAATGCTTATATACTACATGGAAATGTAAGAACATGTTCACTTAAAAAAATTATATTTAGTTCCTTGAGATTTTCTTCTCATTCATCAATCAAGAAGAACTCTGATCCTATCAGAGTTGACATGGTCATTGGATTAGATAGTCATGATAAATTCCCCACAATACCTCTATAATATACAACTATACCAAAGAAACTACGCAACATATTCACTATAGATGGTTTGAGACAACATTCAATAGTCTCCTCCATCATTGATGGATATACTAATATATCCTCTCTTTATATTATATGACCCAAAAATGAATCCTTTTGTAGAAAAAAATCACAATTTTTAAAATTTTTCTTCATTTTATCCTTACATAGTGTCTTTAGTAAAATTATTAAGAGATATTCATTATATTCCATTTATTTTGAGTATATTTGAATATCATCTATAAAAACTACCACAGACAAATCATTGTAAATATCAAAAGAATCTATTCATTAATTCTATAAGGATAGTATGTCATTAGTAAGACCAAAATTAATCACTATATATTCATAGTGTTCATACATTATATGGAATGTTTTCTGTGTTATATCCTCCATATTAACCCTCAATTAATGATATCCAGAATTAAGGTCAATCATGGAAAGATATCTTGGTATGCATATTTGATCAAACTAGTCATCAATGTGGGGAGGATGATACTTTTTCTTAATTGCGATCTTCTTCATCTCTTGATAATAAATGAAGATGGACATTGATCCATCTCTATAATTCAAAAAAAGTAAAGCTACACCCAGATGTGATATGGTTTTCCAAATGAATCTTTTATCAAGGATTTATTGGAGTTTCTTCTTCAATTATTACATCTCAATAGGTTCTATTCTATATAGAGACTTTGAAATTGTTGTGGCAACATGTATGAGTTCTTTTAAAAAATCAATTTTTAAATTTGGTGGATGTCTATAAAACTCATATAGAAAGACATAAAAAATTTCCCAAACAATAGTCATATCATTAATGTCAATTTTATCCACAACCATTTGGGATTGAAAACCCTACTTAATGAGATTTAACAGCCATATAATGGATTTAATCTGGATTAGCTATTTTTACTTGTAATCACGTTGATAGATGATCATTAGATTGTCTATAATATCAAAAATAACATTCCATCCTCAAAATTTAATATTAGATTTATGAAAAGAAATCATATACCTACCTAGTATTACATCATGTTAATCTAGATGAATAATGAAAAGGTTTATGGGATGAACATTCCCACTAAAATAAACTAGAGCAGAATACTAAACTTGAGAAGAAATTAGCATACCATTAGGGGTTGTTACTATAAATTCTACATCAAATAGTTTGGTAGGAATCATGATACCATTATCAAATTATTTAGATTTTATAGAATGGCTAGATCTAGAGTCAAATAATACATTATTAGTTCTTGAGTGGATGGTATGTGTACCTTTCACCACGCCATTATCACACCCATTATCAAAAACCAAGATCACAAGAAATTTCCCCTTATTCCTTAGCTTAATAGTTTCTTAATGTTGATCATCATCATTAACCTCTGGTTTTGGTAACTAGTTATTATAATTCCCATTCATCTTAAACTAGAATAACTAAATTTTTATTGGTTTATTCTATGTAGTTTTCAATTTATTTTCATCGCTAGCTAACTTCTTCCCATCACATCAGCAACCAATTGCTTGACAACCATATCTTACACACTTAATTTTGTTTTCTAATCTCATAAGTAAATTTCATCCATAATTCATTCCACACAAAGATAATAATGTAAATATCATCTTCTTGTCTCAATGGTTCTGATATTTTTCATTGAACTATGTCTTCCTTTTTCTTATCAAAACCCCGACATTGATACATAACTCTAACTTCCATTTCAACCATGACTAAAAATTGAACAATTTATTCATAGCTACTATGACATCCCGCCTTTTTAAAACATAATTGTTAATTACATTTTACAAACAGAGATTTTATTAAAGTCTAGTGTCTTGGAAATCATGATCATAATATATGAAAACAAAATAAACATTCTTCTAAACCACTTTTAAGGCTTCATCTAATTTTCATCCTTTCTATATTTACGGCATCTCATATCCTGGATATAGACATCATAGGAAAGGGTGAGCAGAAGTCCCAATAAGGGTAAACAAGGGAATCAAGGTACTTGTGATGTTAATAAGAACTTGAATAAAAACATAAAGAAATGAAATAATAGGAATATCATAATGAAGATAACTTGAATCATAACTTGAATATGTGGCCACAACATTTCATTTAGACATTCATAAACATATCACAAAGGTACATCCCCAAGGGGTCATAACAATTACCAAGGTTATTCACCAAGGTATCGTAAAACTTGTCATCTCTAGAGATTAAATCATTACCCACTACATTGGAACGCTATCAGGGCGCACCCTTAATATGTCTTTACTTTCATGTGATACACATAGATCATAATCAAACATATCATAATAACCAAAATGGAATCAAAGAAATGGGTTTCATGTCAAAATTGTGACGTTTAAAAATAGATTAAAAATATGATCATTATGTCATTTATTACACATGGAAATGGAGTGGGTGTTATATGCATGTCAATTATTGAATCTAATACATAATATTTATATATTTATGAACACCTATGGCATCAAAATAAGTTTGGGTATTCACATAAATAGACAATAGAATTTCTTTAGAGAAAGAGATAGAATTTTTGAGATGAAGTTTCTGTAGCATAACAGCTATATAATACGGTTTTAGAAAACATTGAAAATAGAGGGTACAAGGGTCACCCACTCATAAAAAACTCATAATACAGTATCGGTTCTGAATAAGATCATGATTTGGATATTTGAATGACATAGCACATGAAAAGGAAACATGAAATAAAAGAGGAGATGTGATTTCTCTTACGAAAAATTAGGCAGCCTAACAGCATCACATAAAAATTCGGAATATAAATTGCTGAGAGTGGAAAGGGTCTCTAAAAAATTAGACATGAAATGGAAAGAAATGAGAACATATAAGAACATACCCTCAACATAAATATATGGTAATTAGAAGACACCACATAAAGTAAGTCATGACTTAAAAGAGGAGGGTGAAACGATCCCTTACCTTGAAGAGTAACTTTGAAAGCCTAAAGGTCAGGACCTTGGGATGCTTGAGAGGACCTTAGGAGGACTCCTTGGGAGGTAAAGAGACCATAACTTCGTTGGGGAGGATTTCTAAATGAAATTAATGAGAGAAAGGTGTGGTATTTATAAGATAAGTGAGGGGACAAAGCATTCATTTCCAAGGGACACCTCATCGATGGTATTGGAAAAACCATGGGCTTGCCCATGGTATTTGCCCATTGTATTACCCACATGAGACAACTCATACCTTATATTTCAATTCATAAGTCCATAAGAATTATATCATAATTATTAACTCCTTTATGATGTGATTAAACACCCGAAACTCAAAAACTGATTTTTCACTATTCACCAAAAATCTACTTTCTCAGAAAAATCCCAAAATTTTACCTTAACCAAATATCGATGCTCGGATTTCAAAAATGAACACCATTTTATGAAAAAAAATCTTCATTTTTTTAATTTAATTTTTAAATAAAAACACGATTCACTGAAAATTCATTTGTTTCAGAAAAATCCCAAAAATTCACCTTTAACAAAAATTGAAGCTCTAATTTGAAAAATGAACTCCATTTAATGAAAATAATTTTCTAAATATTTTTAATTTTATTTTTAAATAAAAAAAACTATTCACCCGAAAAAAACAAATACTTAACCAACACTTTCTGGAACATTTATTTACCTATTTTATTGAATCACATTACATAATCAAGGTGCCTAGATTATATTAATACTTTCTTAAGTGAGGTTACTGAATCAATTCGATCACATTACTAATCATTAGCATAAAATAACTATTTATAATTTAATATTCATCAAAAATTATGTGGATCTTATTAGACTCTAAATTTTTTACTGAACATAACTATAAAAGACCATTTTTTTAAAATCATTAGACATTATTAATTATTTAAGCTTTACATAAATATTTTTAAAATATCATTTTTCTAAAATTCATCAATAATATGCATATTATATTTATCTGAACATTTGAAAATCCACAAACATCACCATAAGAATAAATCACAATTTTTATTTAAAACAAAGGATTACACAGGGCAGTCACAGTCTCGTTACATAACCCGTTATAACACCAGCATAGGACCTAAGAGTAAGGTGTGAAAGGTTGATAGAATCTTGGGGTGGCTCAACCAACATTGCCCGAGTAGCTATTTATATCAGCTTGAACTTCTCAGGAAGACAATTCCGTTCCATCTTCACACGATGAAATTCAGCTTGGGTTAGGTCTCGAGCAAAGCCCAAAGGTGCTACCTCCTTCCCGAGTTCCGTCAGATGGGCTTCAAACAGATTGAGACTATTGCATGGGGCCATCGAATCTTCCTTCTTTACTAATTAATCAAGATTCCTTGTATTTATAGACAATAATCACAACATTTAGTTTACAATGGTCATATTGACCAATGGTCATATAACAGTAAAAACCCAACGGTCTTATATTAATTGTACACATTTTATTAAATGAAATAGTTTTTTTAGAGTATAAAATAAAATAACACACAATGTTAAGAAACAAAATTTATTCAAAATTTCGGGTTGTTACAATCTTCCCCCCTTAAGAAATTGCGTCCTCTCAATTTTAAAATTGGGCTTGGAAATTTGGTTGAAAGTCCCACATCAGAAAAAGGGTGAGTAAAACTATTAGTTTAAAATAAATAAAGGGAATTACAAAGGTTACCCATGTTAACCCATACTAGGATTCCATGTAGGAAAAATTGGATATGGAAGAGAAAACAAAGGGTCACGTTCTGATGGAGAGTGATAGAAAAAATGATTAGGAGAAAATTAACTATAAAAAGATCACAAACTTAAGATGTGTTAAACTGTCTTTGATTACCCAGTAGGAAACATAATCCAAAAATGTTTTTTTTTACGTTCCTTTTCATAATTTTGAGGAATTAATTTACTACATAGAATAAAAACATAAGTAAATGTACTTAACTTCAAGTAGAGTTTCATCCTTGAATAAGTTTCCACCAAGACTAATCATTTCTCCAAATAATGAGCATTCAAAAAGACTTGGTCTTATCAAAAGAACAAGAATCATCTTATAGAGAATCACATAATCCACAAAAGAATAACTATATTTTTTCCTTGTCTTTAGTCATCAACTAAAACTAAAAAAAGTCAGTACGAGATCATATAATCCCCAAAAAGGATAATGCTTTATAAAAAAGAAGAAATGACTATTAATCTCCAATATTCAACAAAAGTACCCAAAGATCCAAAAAGACTATTCAATACACAATCATCCTTAAAATTCATCAAAATAATCCAAACTAAGATTAGAACCCAAAACTCAAAAGGATTTAATCACATTATCTTCTCTAATAAATATTAACATTTATCTCCAAATAACATCGAATTCTATTAAAGTATCATACTAAAGTGTAAATAACCTATTCATATATTCCCTATGATAGGATCATCATTTTTCAGAAATAACCCAAATCACCATATGTCCACAATAAATACAAAAAAAATCAACCATTCCTCCTCATTTTAAATCCTGTAGTATTTTATTTCCCTTAGGAATATAGTTCTCCAAAATAGAAAACATCATCCAAAATAACTTTTGTAATTTAATCACCAAATAATTTTCCTATAATTAGGATATCCATTTGATAAAACATAAGTTCTCAAAATCAACTTATTATTGATCCATAAAAATCGCAGGTGCATTAGTCAGTCCAATGGAAATAACATCAAACTCATAATGCCCATATCTTGATTGGAAGGCAATTTTTGTAATATCATCATTCTTCACCCTCAATTGATGATAACCATAATGAAGATAAATCTTAGAGAAGAATTGAGTCCCATGATGTTGGTCAAATAAGTCATCAATTCTTGGAAGAGAGTATTTGTTTTTCACTCTGATCCCATTCAGTTCTCTATAATCAATGAATAGCTTCATCGATCCATCATTTTTCTTTACAAAGAGAACTGGTGCTCCCCAAGAGACACACTTGGTCGAATTAACCCATTCTCCAAATGATCTCAGAGTTGTTTCTTTAATTCCTCTAGCTCCACATTTTCTATCCTATAGGGGGTCTTTGACATTGGATGAGATCCAGGTACGATTTCAATGGAGAACTCTACCTCTCTATCTGGGGGAGGTCCAGGTAACTCCTCAGGAAATATGTCAACGTATTCCTAGGCGATGGGGAAATTTTCTAAAAGAATAAATCCTTCATGAGAAACATATTTCATTTAATAATCATTTAACTAAAAAGGATTTTATATCTTAAAACATCATTCTTAGACAATTACATTTTTTTATAATTCCTTCATAATGAGTCCTAAAAAGATTATGATTAACCAAACATATCCCCCGGGAGTGACGTAAACAAGAGTTTAGCAAGACCCATTGTAGTGTACCAGTTCCTGTTTGAGTCTATCTCAAAGCGGGGTTTTCGGGTTTTACCCCTATGTACATCTGTTCTAGAGCCACCTCTACCTGCTCGTATCCAGAGAGGGATGTATTTTCTTGATAAACCACTTACTCAAAACTCACCAAAATACCGGGAATACTTTCTATATTTAAAATTTTCTATAGGGTTCTTCCTAATGTTTTAATATCCTAATTTCCGTAAATAACTAATTAATCCTTTGATACCAACTATGAAATCCCGCCTTATTAAAACATAACCGTTCATTACATTTTCAAACAGAGGATCTTTAAAGTCTAGTGTCTTGTAAATAAGGATGATAATACCTGAAAACAATATAAACATTTTTCTAAACCACATGTAAGGCTTCATCAAAGGATCATTCTATATACATCCACCAAATCACATATCCTGGAGATAGACATCAAAGTAAAGGGTGAGCAGAATGTCCAGCAAGGGTAAACAAGGGAATCAATGTACTTGTGATATCAATAAAAACTTGAATAAAAACATAAAGACATGAGAAATGAAAGAATAATAATACTATAAAGAAAAGAACTTGAATCATAACTTGAATATGTGGCTACAAAATTTAATTTATATATTCATGAACATATCACCATGGTCCATCCCCATGGTGTCCTACAAATTACCAAGGTTATTCACCAAGGTATCGTAAAACTTGTCATCCCTTGAGATTAATTATTTACCCAATGCATTGGAGCACTATCAGGGCGCACCCTTAATATGCCTTTACTTTCATGTGATCCACATAGATCATAATCAAACATTTCCTAAATAACCCAAATAGAATCAAAGAAATGGGTTTCATGTCAAAATCATGACGTTTAAAAAGAGCTTAAAAATAAGATCATTAATTAATTTGTAAACCATAGAAAGGTAGTGAGGGTTATATGTATGTCAATTCCAAAATAAAATATATCATATTTATATATTTATGAACACCCATGGTAGAGAAATAAGTATGGGTATTCACATAAATAAATAATAGGATTTCTTGAGAGAAAGAGAGAAAATTTTAGACGAAATATCTACAACATAACGACTATATAACGTGGTTTTAGAAAACATTGAAAAGAGGGGGGAAAAGAGTATCCCACTAATAAATTACTCATAATATAGTATGGGTACTGAATATGATCATGGTATGGATATTTTGATGACATACCACATGAAAAGGAAGCATGAAAGAAAAGAGAAGATGTGATTTCTCTTGTGAAATATTTAGTAGCCTAACAGTGTCACTTAATTTTTTTTAAATAAATTGATGATAGTGAAAAGGGTCTCTAAACAGTTAGACATGAAATGGAAAGTAGTGGGAACATATAATAACATAACATCAAGATAAATATATGGAAATTAGAAGACACCACATAAAGGAAGTCATGAATTAAAAGAGGAGGGTGAAAGGATCCCTTACCTTGAAGAGTAACTTCGAAAGTTTGAAGGTCGGGACCTTGGGAGGCTTGAGGGAACCTTGGGAGGACTTTTTGGGAGGTAAAGAGACCAGAACATAGTTGGGGAGGATTTGGAAATGAAATGAATGAGGGAAAGACTTGTTATGTATAGAAGAAGTGAGTGGACAAAGCATTAATTCCCATGGGACACCTCATCGGTGGTATTGGAAAAACCATGGGATTTCCCATGGTATTTTCCCATGGTATTGGCCACATGGGACACCTCATACCTTATATCACTATTCATAAGTCGACCATAATTATTTCATAATTATTACCTCCTTAATTATGTCATTAAACTCCCAAAACTCAAAAACTATATTTTCACTATTCACTGAAAATTCAACTTTCTCAGAAAAATCCCAAAATTTCACCTTAACCAAATATCGATCCTCTGATTTCAAAAATGAACACTATTTATTAAAAAAAATTGAACATTTTTTAATTTAATTTTTAAATAAAAACACTATTCCTTGAAAATTCAACTGTCTTAGAAAAATCCCAATAAATCACCTTAACCGAAAATCGATGCTCTATTTTTAAAAATGAACTCCATTTTATGAAAATATTTTTCTAAATATTTTTAATTTTATTTTTAAATAAAAAACAATATTCACCTGAAGAAACTAATACTTAAACAATACTTTTTGGAGTGGTTATTTACCTATTTTATTGAATCACATTACTTAATCAAGGTTCCTAGATTATATTAATACTTTCAAAAGTTATGTTACTCAATCCATTCTATTACCTTACTAATCATAAGTGTAAAATCACTATTCATAATTTTATATTCATCAAAAATTAGGTTGATCTTATTAGACTCTAAATTTCTTACTGAAAATAACTGTAAAAGATCATTTTTGAAAATCATTACACATTATTAATTATTTAAGGTTAACATAAATATTTTCAAAGTATCCATTTTCTAAAATTCATCAATAATATGGATAATATATTTATCCAAACATTTGAAAATTCACAAAATTCACCATAAGAAGAAGTCAAAACTTTTATTTAAAACAAAGGATTACACAAGGCAGTTACGGTCTCATTACATAACCCCTTATAACACTAGCATAGGACCTACGAGTAAGGTGTGATAGGGTGCTAGAATCTCAGGGCAGATCAGCCAACATTGCTCGAGTAGTGATTTCTATCAGCTTGAACTTCTCGCAAAGGTGATTCCATTCCAGCTTCACACGATGAAGTTCGGCTTGGGTTTAGTCCAGAGTAAATCCCAAAGGTGCTACCTCCTTCGCGAGATCCATCAGATGGGCTTTGATTGGACTGAGACTACTGAATGGGGCCATTGAATCTTATTTCTATTCTAATTAATCAAGATCACTTGTATTTATAGACAATAGTCGCAACATTTAGTTTCCAATGGTCATATTGACCAACGGTCATATTGACCAACAGTCATATAACAGTCGAAACCCAACGGTCTTATTTTAATTATACTCATTTTATTAAATGAAAAAAAATTTGAGTATAAAATAAAATAACACACAAAGTTAGGAAACAAAATTTATTTAAAATTTAGGGTCGTTACAGATACTAATGTCTCTTGTGGAAAACACCATTCATATAAATTTTATTAATCCACTGAATATTTGATCAACCATACATTAAGGTTGAATGATGAAACCAAAATTGTGCCTCACAATTATTGTAAAAATTTATTCTTATAAACCAATGGATTCATCATCCATGTTCCTGTGCTCAATAACAACTTTAATATAATCATACGAAAAATATGAGGAAATTAATTATTTAAAAATAATTTCTTGGACTCATTCAAATTCATGGAGTCAATTTCTTCTAGTTACCTCATATTCTAGAAAAGTGTTCACCATTTATATACTTCACCTTCTAAACAGTAGACAATCAAAATATCATTTTCATAATTCAAAATCTATAGAATGGAAAATATATTTCCATTGGTACAAATACATTACTATAAAACTAGTGGATACTAATATCCACTAAAATATGGTGGGTGTTTCCATATTAAGGTCTCCACAAAATGTTTTTACCTCCTTTTTCATTTGGAATTCCAGCATGATTTGTAGTTTGAGAGTGTTTTGTGAGTATAGAAATGATATTTTTTATTCCTCCCCCCATAAAATGAGGATTTTAAGGAGTAAAATAAATTCATTTTCCTTCACAAATATCATTAACATAGATCCATTTTGGTTCTGGCCATTCACTAATTCCAAAAAACATAGAGTGAGAAATAATAATAATAATGGGGAACTATATAATCATGAAAAATCACTTTTAAGATGTCCAAATCAAAACCCCTACATTAATATATGAAAAATCAGGTTTACCATAGGTCATTTGTAGTCATATTCTATTTAAATCACTCATGATAGTTCATATATTGTCGGTGAATTTCCAAATTGTAACAACCAGGAGTGTTAGATCGGGTGTGTAACAATGCCCTTTATCATGCAACAATTCCCCATCATGTATTGCTGAATATTGTTTTTTCGATGCTGTTACCCCTAGGTAAAATTATTTATAGAAATATCCACTTGTATTATATAGATAGATATGTATTTCAAAGAAACCATACACTTTTTCCTTTACATTAATTCAAATATCCTTTCCTATATTACAACTCATCCTTAGACTAATCCTTATACATGTCCTTACAGATCACATTAATATTTTCTCGTCCTAGATTCCAAAGGATAAATTAACATTTCCACTGTAACCATCTATAATGACCCAATATTAACATACATATACATTATATCATTTATGATTAATAGTTATTAAACTACACACACAAAACCCATGGGAACCATATTAGATTAGTACCTCTTAAAACATGTAAACATAAACACAGGTCTGTGAGTGAGCTATGCCATCTCCCACTAAATTCTTCATAACTAACACTCTTATTATACATATCAAGCATAGTATTTGTCATCATAACATGGGGAATATAAAAATAAGAAAGGGTGAGATTAAATCCTTACATAGTGTAAATATGGCAGATATGTAAGCATAATATGAGAATAAGGTTTTGAGAACATTAGAATAACATCTAAAAATAATATCCCACATAATAAGAATCATAACCATGAGAGATGAAATAAATATTAGAAGTCCATAAGAAATTATTCAAAGGGTAATCAAATAATATGATCCATGAAATTATAAGATAAAGAATTAATGGAATCTAAATAATAATGGAATGTTCTGCCCATATCTTTCAAGGCCCACTGCCAAGACCATCATAACATAAAAATCAAATAACTAAACTTGGTTCACTTCCCATTTCATCTGTATATTATTGAACCTAGTTCACATCTCACTCCATCCCTATCTTACTGAACTAATTTCAATCCCAATTACAGCCCCATCTTTCTCATGTGACATAAATATTTTCCCAATTCATTGGAGGCAGTTAAAGGTCCCACCTATCACATATTTAAAACCATAATTATGTGTCCCACAAGATTATTAAAATTAATCATATCCTAACCCATGAAATTAAAGAGTTATTATAAACATTCAATCATATCACATCCATTGGAATATAGAAAGTCCTCATAATCATTTCATCATAGAAAAATCTGTTAAAAGAAGCAGGTTTCATAATTGTTTTATCATTGAATAAACCTTAAAGGGAAAATAGTTTCATTAAAATTGTTCCATCAAAAAATTAACCACTCAGATACATAATATAAAATATATTATGGGATCATCTCCACATCAAGGAATTGGTTAAACCAGTAGATTTCACCTAAGATGTTAAATAATTTGGAATGATATATTTAAACATTAGAAGAGAAAAATATCTTTTCAGGTTAAAAAATTTATTTAAAACATAATAATTTTAAAAAAATATTAATTAAAAATATTAATTAAAACTTTTATTGGAATATTTTTATCATTTATTGGCTATGAGACCAGAAAAGTTTAATTCATGTCATACATTTTATATTGAAGGACCCTTTAAAATGTTTGGTAATATCTAAATGGGAACAGTTTTGAAAAATGACTTGAAGATTACATTAAATAAATTTAAAAATTCAAACATAGGAAAAAATGTTTTTTAAATAGATTAAGAGTGTTATAATACATTTTTAAAAATATTTTTAGAAAATATGGTTTTGAAAGAAAATAGTTTTCTGACCGAATAGAGAACCAATGTCAGATTTTTATGAAAATTCTTTCTTAAATATATTTAGTACCAAAGAGTGGAAAATGGTTCCATTAAATGAATATATCATGAAAACTCTATAGAGAATAAAAAAATGATAATTATTGAGTGGTAGACCAACATATTTCAACATTTGAGACCTAATCATAAACATTCAAGATAAATAATGAGATTGTAATATAACATATTTACCATTTTGATAAAATTTAATCATAAGGTCCATAAAATAATTAATTAAAATAAAACATAATATATCATTATAATGAATAAATTATTGATATTACATTTCAATAGGGCTTTATATACACCTTTTAAAGGAATATAAGTGAAAAACATAATGTTTATCTCAAAATAGAATAATTGTGACAGAATTCCATTACCATAAGCCATGACATTCATCATAATCAGTAGAAACTAAATTATAAAAAATATAATATAATTATAAATATATTCTAAATTAGTATTAAAATATATCATATAATAAATCATTTTTTACAGCAAAATTTTAAAAATTTATTAATGATTCCATGTTAATGATACATTTTTTGTAATAACTGTTTGGTTCTTCATAAAAGGATTAATTTAATATATTTTTTATTATCTACTTTAATCATGATTTTATAAAATAAAAAACTATAACCATGATATAAAAATAATATATATTTAGTATATATTTACTTACAAAAATATATAAAATATAGAAATAGGAAATGAAATACACTATTCTCGATGACAGTATGTTGTGTGTACGCATGACCATTGTTTCTATTTTATTGTCAAATTGAGAAAAAAAGAAATTTTATATGATATATTATCACTAAAAAATATTTTTTATTTAATATATATCACATATTTTTATTAAAAACATCATTAATATATTCTATGTAAGAAGTGAATGAATCACTTTGCTTCGTGTGGTTGTAGTCCACTATACACACAAACAACATTATCATAATCCAAAAAAATATAAAACATGAATTTTTGTGTGATATAAAAATTTAATAATTTTAATAAAATCATAAACATCATATATAAACAAAAAAATCATCATTATTACCATCCTTGAAAGGTGGTAATGGAAAACTTAATGACAATGGTTCACGAGGCGGTAGTCCACTGAACACTCAATAAATATTTCAATAACACATATGATAGAAGTGGTAATGACAGCAGTTCATCACCTTTTCATAAAAAATCTCATTATATATAATATTTTATGGTTATTATATAATCATGATATAAAAATAATAAAATGGGTTTGGAACATAAATAAAACCAAAATGTTTATTGATAAACGTTACCTATTCTTTGGGTATCATTAATATATTTTCACTTTATGACTTCCTTGGATTGATTTATTTACAAACTAAGGAACCTTGGGTGAAATGAAGAAATTTGGGAAGTTAATTTTTTAGGTTTTTTTTCATAAAAAATGGCTTTATAGGTGTATAGTATGGGAGAGAGTGTATTCCATTTTATAATTGATGATGAGTGGAATTTGTGTAAATACCCAAAAGTATTCACTATTACGAGGTCTCTCATACCTCATGTGCCTCAAATATAGAAAAATAATTTATTGGGTGGATGAATTGGTCGATGGGTACCTCCAACACACAATTTAAATACATTTTTAACTTGTTATTCCTTAGTATTTCAGTTTACTAACATCTATCATTGTAGTTTTTACCAAGGTAACTTGTATATTTTTATTGAACTATTTAATTTAAATTTTAGGAATATAATAAAAAATTTATATATTTGATAATTTATTAAAACTGAATCTAAATATGAATTTTTATCCATTAAATATGAATCTACATTGTGAGTAAAATGAAATTTATTATAAACTCATGTAATGCACAAATCCCTTGTTAAAAATAATCATGTTAATAAATTTTAACTGTTTTCTCTAATCAATATAATCAAATATTAAGTTGAACTTAATAGATAATAAAATTATCTGATTTAAAATATAGAATCAATTTTTCTAAATTCAATTCACATAAGTGATAAATTTAATTTAAAATTCATTCCATAGACATGATGAGAAAGTGGGGTTTTAAAAGAAAAATGATTACAATTTTACAAAAGATTTATATCCAATTTTAATTTGAAATTGATTAAAATTAATTGAATGGGATTAATAGATATTTAGTTGAATAAAATCTACATTAAAACTAGTTTTAAATATAATTAAACCTCGATAAAATTAAACAATAAAATCATTTTTCAAATATTCATCAAGAATAATACTTTTCAAAAAAATATTGAAAATTATCCCCAAGATTATTTTAAAATTAGTAATTGTAAAATGACGTTTTTTATCCAATTAATTTTCTAAAATTTTCACAAAATAATTTTGTTATTTTTTATATAAATATATAAAACTTTTTAATTTTGAAAATAGTTTTTTTGAAACATAAGAATACTTTACAGAAAATGTTATATTTTATTATAAAAAAATTTCTTTATGTATAAAAATTTTACCTAATATTTAATAAATATTTATTTTTATTCTATTTATATGTTTAATAACTAGGTTATAATGGTTATGTTTAAATAACTATATTAATAATTTAGCATTTTTTTGTTAAAACATAGTGTCTCTTGTAACCCAACCTAAGATTATGTAGCATGAAACACATGAAAACCATGTGTATCATGTAATCCAAGACATAAAAAAACAATATTTTATTCAAAAAAATGTTCATAAATACTATGGGTGTTAAATTCTACCCCCTTTAATTTTTTTTTCATCCTCTGAATTCATCATTATGATATAAAAAATAAGGATACTTATGCCTCATAATATTCTCAAGTTCCCATATAGATTTACGTAATAGTGGTTTTTCCACAAAACAATGACTTGGTGTGTGGTGTAGTTTCATAGAACATTATCTCGAAGATCTAGAATCTCTATAGGTGGTTCCTCATAAGAATTATCTTACTCAAACAATATGGACTCTATGTTCTGTACATGTTAAGGTTTAGGTATATACTACCCCATGATAGATAAATGGAACAGATAATGGACTTGAGAGAGGATTAGTGGAAGCTCTAAGAGATATTTTAGTATCCTAATATTATCAATAATTCCAAATGTACTGATATACATAGGGATGATTTTTCTATTATTCTCAAATATCATACACTTTTTTAATTAATAATTAATTTGAAACGCTTTTTCACCAACGTATAATTCTTTATCAAGTCAGCAATTATTAGAATAATGTTTCCACTAAATATGAGTTTCCTAGTTGTTATGTTGAGTGGCTCTAACCTTCTCTTTAATTTCTCTAACTCTCTCATGTCCCAATAGATTTCTTCCAAAAAATTAATTCCATAATGTTGGATATCTAAATTTTATTCCATAGAGGGACTCATAAGTATTCTTATGAATGGTTGATTGAAATCTATTATTCTAAGAAAAATCAACTAGTGGACGGTTTTTATCTCATCTATCTTTGAAATACAAATAATAATATATCCAGATATCCTATAGGGTTTCAATTATTAATTCAGAATAACTATCTAATTGAGGATGATACATAATGCTGAAACTCAATTGTGTATCATGATATTTCTGAAAACATATCCAAAACATTTAGGTTATCATTTCATCCCAACCATAATGCGGTACTCTAATAATCCTTACCCCTTCTTTATTGTATATCTTTAATAGATTAACCTAATTTAATTCTTCTATAATATAAATGATGTTTGTTGACTTAATTTGGTGATCAACTATCTCCCATATATATTTATTCCCTTTAGAGGTTTTAGAGAGTCTTAATATATAATCCATAGTAATAAATTCCCATTTCTATTTGGGTATGGGTAATAAATGTGAACTCCCCCTAGAATCTTATATTTTATCCATAACTTGTTGACATACTAAGAACTAAGATATAAAATCTACGATATCTTTCTTCATTCCTTCCCACCATATGTATTCTTTAAAATATATATACATATTTGTAAATGTAGGATGAATAATGAATTTATAAGTATAAGTTTCCTCTATCAAATACTTCTTCATGTCTGGAGGGGTTTTAATTAATATATGGTTCTTAATTTGTATCATTCCATCATGTTCAATGTTAAACTCGGGAACATTTTTAACATTCTTTTTTATCTCTACATAATTCCTTCTATGCCTCTAAAATCTTCCCTTAGAGATATTTATTAACATTCCATTTTGAAATATTTTAATTTTCCCCATCCATTACGATTTCAATATTAATTCTTGGAAAACCCATAAATACGACATCTTTTTAGATCCTCGTAAAGGAAAATCGAGCAAGATCCTTTTGACTCAAATCATTGAGCACCTTTTTTTGTTTCCTTGGGTGGTAATGTATTGAGGATTACTGTTATTTAATCAACTATAACAATATTTCTTGTTCCATGATCAAGTCATTTGTTTGGGAATATATACTTCAAACTATTATGACCTATATCTATATATATAAAACTTATCTAAAAAAGATAGTTCTTCTATATATTTCATGAAAACATTATCACAACAAACTTTGAATCATGATTTGGTTAATTGTTCCCATAAACCGTCAATTTTCATGTGACATAATATATAACCACGTTATTATGCATAATTTCATATACCAATCATTTCTTTGATACGCCACTATAGATTATAAATATGTCCCCACTAAAGGGTAATTTATGCACCTCTTTGTCGACTATCCTTCCCTTAAATTCCTTGAACATTTCCTCACATTCATCTCTCTAGAAGAACATTTCACCCTTCCCAGATAACAGGGTCATATAATTATATAGGTATGATAAATTCTCCAAAAATCACTAACAATATCTACTTTACATGAGAAAAATATGGACCTAGGACATTCTGGATGGTCTGATCCAACATTCAATAGCCTTTGTCTTTGATGGATCTATAGATATTTCCTCTATTCAGATAAAATGATCCAAAAATTAAAATATTTCTGATAAAAATTATCAAGTTTTTGTTTTTAATACTATTTCTCTTTCCTTAGGGTGTTTAGTTAAATTATCTAGTGGTTTTCATGACCTTATTTAGTATTTTAATAGATAAGAATATCGTGTGCAAATACTACAACAAATTGAGAAAGGTAATATATAAAGACAATATTAATTATATTTTAGATTATAGTAGGGGATTTATTAAGAACATAAGTCTTGGTTATATATTTATATTGTTCATTCCTTATATGGGATATTTTGATGGATATATCCTCTTACTAGACCCTCAATTGATGGTATCAAGAATAAATGTCAATCATGGAAAACTATTTACCTCATCATAGTTATGGAAAATAGACATCAATATGGGGAAAATGATAATGGTTCTTAATTTTTATAATATTCATTTCATGAAAATCATTGAAGAGTCCCATTAATCCAATTTTATCATTCAGTAAAAATAGGTGCACAATGTGCTAAATGAATCCCTTAACATTGTATTCTTGGTGTTTCTTCCCCAATTCCTACAACTAAATAGTGTCTATTCTATATGGAATATTTTATATTTGTTTGGAACCTTATATGAGTTCTATTGGGAACTATCATTCATCTTTTGGTGGAAGGATTGGAAACTCTTCTAAAAATACATCAAAACATTCTCAAGAAACTATAATATCATTGATGTGATGTTTCTACCAAATAATTTTAGATAAAAAACCCATTCTAAAGGGGAATTAAGACCCATATAATAGATGCAATCTCCATTGGAATTTCATACTTATCATCACAGTAATAGATGATCATAGGTTTTTTGGAATATCAAACATCACTTCCCTTCATTGATAATTTTTGTGGAATTTTCGTATAGAAATCCAATCCATTTTTAGGATGACATCAAATTCTACTAGACGAAGAATTATATGTTTTTTGGGATTCACATTCCCACCAATGTTAACCTGAGAAGAATCATAGATGTTATATGTGATCATCGTACCATTAATAATTTTTACTATTAATTCCACATATAATCCTTTGTTTTGAATTTTTATACCCTTATAAAGTATTTAGATATAAATGAATGGGTACATATAGAGTAAAATGATACATTATTATTTATAGAGTGGATCATAAGCATAACTTTCACAATGTTGTTCTCACAACCTTCATCAGAAATATTGATCTCATGATATCTTCCCATGTTCCATATCTTAATTGGTTAATGATTTTTATAATCATCATTAACCATCTAGTTTGGTTACTAGTTAGAAAAATTATTCTTCTCCTTAAAATTGAAGTAATAAATTATAGTAGATTTATTTTGTGCATATTAATCTATATTTTCATCAATTTCTAACTTCTTACTATCACTTCCACATTCAATTTCCTCATCCCTATCCCTTATACATTAAGAATATTAACTTGTTTTTGTATGTAATGTTATTCCATTCTTCTTCCCATACCTAGAGAAAAAAATAAATATAATCTTCTTGTCAACATGGTTCTTATATTTTTATTTGGACTCCATATTCAGTTTCACGTCAAACCAATTAGATTGTTACATAACAAAAACCACCAATACTACCATTATTTCACATAAAATAATATCTCCATAGCTACTAAATAATCTTATTTAAAATACCATTTGGAGACACTATTTTAATATACTGATGAACCTACCAACCTTACTCTTTTGTGAGATGACAAAACTGGAAGCATACAACAAAAGTCTTTCAAAATGTTCCTCATATGTACCTATAAATTTACAATCCTATTACCTTATCTTAAGGAATTATTTCTCTATCTTCATAATAAGAATATGAGAAAAATATTATTTAAGAATAATTTCTTGAACTCATCCTAATGCATAGATTCAATTTCATACTAATTTATTTTATTCATTATAAGATTCCACCATTAATATCATTTATCTTCCAAATGTTAGACAAACAAAATGAATTTCTTGTGTTTCAAGCACTAGATAATTGGAAATAAAATTTAAGAGGAACTGATATATTTTTCAAAAACTAGCATATCAGTAGAACCACTGAATGTTGTCTGGTGTTTCCTTAGGAAGGATCCAACTGAATGTTTTTCCTCTTTCCTTTTGATCCCGAACATGATTCATCGATTGAGAATGTTGTGTTCAAATGGAAATGATATTTTATATTCCAACTCCTTTGACATTTGTATTCATAGGATGAGAATATTATAATTATACAGCCAAATTATAATTAACATGGTTCTTTCAGGTTACATTCATTGAGTAAAAAACAAAGAGTGATAAATAATAATCATAGTGGGGGAGCACATAATCCTGAAATATCACTTATTGGATGTAGAAATATTGAAACCTTATTTAATATATGGCACATTAGTTTTATCCTAGGTCCTTAGTTTTCATTTATTATTTAAATCCATCATGACTGTTTCTAAATAGTTCTTGAATTTCTAGATTATATCCCCCAAGAGTGTGAAACTAGGTGTGCATCAATGTCTTTTTCATGAACTAGGTCTCAATCAAGTTTTTCTTGATACAGTGTTTTGGAAGTTATTACCCCTTGGTACATTTATGCTAGAGACACATCAACATATATAATTCATACATAGATTAATATCTAGGAAACCACTCTCTCTAACCTTTAAATAAATTCTAGTATTTTTTCCAACACATTTACTCATCATTAATCTTATCCTTATAGATGTCCTTAGATATCTCACCAAGGTTATATCATCCTAGTTTCAAATAGTTAACTAAACATTCCATTTGATACGAAATATAACATCCTAGGATTTACATATATTTACTTTACATTACTTTTGGAATAGTTATTACATTACACAAACACACACCTTATAACTATAATATTTTAGTACCTTTGGAATCATGGAAACATAAATACTGGTCCATAAGTGAACTATGTCATCACCCAATATTTTCTTTATAACTATAAATATTCTTATACCTATCATTAATAATACATATCTTCCTATCCTAGGGAATGAAAACATTAGAAAAAGTGATCTCATATCCGTGTTAGGGTTAATCAAGGGATATACATAATCATAACTTGAGCATAAGGTTATGAGAACATGATCATAACATTTGAAAAGCATAAACATTATAAAAAGGATTATATCCATTAGTAATTATATAAATATTAGTAGTACATAAGACATGAGTTATAAATTACTCAAAGAACAAGGCCCATGAGATCAAAATACATGTAATTTATGGAATACACATAATCAATTAAAATCATTACCATATTTTTTTATGGATCACTGTCAAGACCATCGTAGTTGACATCATGCTTTACTAAACTAAGATCACACTAGGTCATTTCCATGTATTACTGAACTGGGTTAACAATCAATTAAATCCCTGGCTTACTGTACAATGTTCACTCCTCATTCCAGTACAATAAATCTAATGACATATAAATCATTTCCTAAAGCATTAGAGGGAGATCTAGGTCCCACCTGTAATATAATAAAAACCATATTAATGTGTTCCACAAGATCACGAAAATTCAAAATATTGTAACCTATGAAATAACTTGTTTATCATAAACATTTCATCAAATAATAAACTTTTTAAAATAGATATATTTCTTAATGATTTCATCATAGTATAGCACATGGAAAGGAGCAGCTTTCGTTAGCGGTTTATCATGGTATATCATATGCAAGAGAAATGGGTTTTTTGGACATTGATCCACAAAAACAAAAAGCATTCATATAAACAATATGAATGGTATTCTAGTATCATATCTATATTAAGGAGTAAGGAAAACCAATAGATGTCTCTTTATATTGAAAATAATTTTGAAACGTTATTTATAACATTTATTGAGGAAAATATCCTCTCCGATTAAAAATATATTTTTAAAACATAAATCAAATCGAAAAAATTTTTATTTTAAAATAACCATTAATATATAGAAATTAATATTCAAATAAATTATTGGTGATGGGGTAGAAATATGTATATCCATATCATACATGTTAAAATGAAGGAACCTCTCTCATTTTCAGTAAATTCCAAAAGAGCACAATTTTGAAAAATGACATGAAGATTAATTTCTAGATATTTTTTAAAAAATTAAAAAATGGGTAATTTTTTTTTTTAAATAAAAGGTTATTATGAAATAATTTTTTCAAATATTTTTAAAAATCATGGTTTTTAGGGAAAATATATTTCTAAACAAAGGTATAAATAGTGTCAGATTTTGAAAAAAGAATTTTCTTTTTTATATTAAGTACCAATGAGTAGAAAATGGAACTATATCCTAAATATATAATGAATAAATATATTATATGAAAATACATGAAAATTATTAAGAGGTATACCATGGAATTTTAATATTGGAGGCCTAATCATAAACAATTCTGATAAATGATGAGATTGTAATATAACATCTTTTCCACTTTGATAACATTGAATTGTATGCCACATGAAGGAACAAATATTATGGAACATAAAATACCAAGAAACAGAATAGATTCAAGATATGAAGATTAAAATGTGTTATATGTACCCCACTCTTAGGAATACAGGTTCATAACATATCGTAGATCTCAAAAAAGGAAAATTGAGAAAAGGTTATATTACCTTAAGACATGAATTTCTTTGTACATGGTCGAAAATGCAGTATAATAAATATTTTATTTTAGAAAATCTAACATATAATTATATTCATATATATCATACCATATATTAATTTCTTATTACATTTTGTTAAATGTTTATTAACAATTTCATGTTAATATTCTATTTCGTGTAATAAATGTTTTGATATTTGGAAAAGTATTGATTTATAATATTTTTTATTATCTTAATTTTTGTATTATTTCATAATATAAATAATTATAACCATGATACTAGTATAATATATGTTCAATATATATGTTTTTACAATAATCACTTAAATATATAAATAGTAAATGTAATACCACTTTTATAGAGATGGTCGCTCATACATACACAAGAACGCTGTTTCCATTTTCAAAATGGATTGAATGAAAGAAACATATATGATATAATATAATTAAATAATAATTTTTATTTCATATAAATAAATTATTTTTAATAAATAAATCCTTAATAAATCCCAAGTAAATCGTGAATGAATCAAAGTGCTTTCTGGAGCGGTAGTCTTTCATACACACGAGTGACGTTAAAATATTCCCAAAAAATGGAATTCATAAAGGTTTGTATGATATAAAAATTATTGAATCATAATAAAATCATAAAATCATATATATCATGTATATCCAATATAAATAATTAACCCATCATTATGATGATCCTTGATATGGGGTAATGGAATAACAAATGACATAGGTTCATGAGGTGGTAGTCCACCGTACACACAAACGACGATTTTTTAACCCATATGATAGAAGTAAAGATGATTGTAGTTAATAAAATTACCATATAAACATATCCATATATATAATATATTTATATTATTATATATAAATTATATAAAAATATTTAAATGGAATTCATTAAGAAATAAAACAAAACATTTTTTGATGAACATTACCTTTTCTTCATGGTTTCAACATAGGATTGGATTAAAATAATTCCTTGGATAGATTTATGCCTAAAATAAGGCTAATATGATGATGGGAAGGAATTCTAAAAGGGATTTTGGTGGTTTTAGGGGGGCCCAAATTTCTTGATTGGTGTGATGAAGGGGGAGAGTGAGAACACTAGAATAATTTAGGAGGAGATTTATTCTTTTAACTACCCAGAAGTATCCACTATTGATAGGTATCCCCTACACATGTGCGTCCAATATAGAAACCAAATTCATGGTATTCATGAATTTTTTGGTAATTACATCCTACACAATAAATAAACATGTTTTTTA
Source organism: Viscum album (assembly GCA_963277665.1). Classification (NCBI taxonomy): domain Eukaryota; kingdom Viridiplantae; phylum Streptophyta; class Magnoliopsida; order Santalales; family Viscaceae; genus Viscum; species Viscum album. Next base: position 713,582,359 of record OY728162.1, read on the forward strand.
TCTTGTTATTCTTTAGTATTTATTTTTACTCAATCTTATCTTTATAGTTTTTACCAACATAACTTGCATTTTTTACTTACCTATTTAAATTATCCATTAAGAAGATAATTATAAATATCGTCATAACAAAATTTTTACCCACAAATTCTAAATTTTAATTCCAATTCATTAAATAAAAATCATATTTTCTAAATTCAATTTATTACCAATGAATGTAATGAAAAAAACCATGTTTTAACCTTAGTCACATTAATTAATTTTAATTGATTTCAGTAGTCATCATGGTAAGAAATTAAGTGTAAATTATTAGATAGTATAAATTTGTTTTAATAAAATTGTTGAACCCATTTTTTTAAATTCCATTAATATAACTTGTATAATTAAATTTGATATTAATACCACTGAAAAGACGACAAAGCAGATTTATAAATGGAAAATGATAAAAAGTTTACAAGGATTAAATATCAAATTTCAATGTAAATTTGATTCCAATAACCTAAATTGGTTTACAATATGAATAATTGAACAAATTATAATTTAAATATATTAAAAATATTATTTGACTTTATAAATAAATTAAACTAAAAGGTAATTTTCAAATAACATTTAGTATATTTCACTATTCATCAAAAATTAAACTTCTTTATAGATACCCTAAATAATCACCCTAAGAAGAAGTTGAATTTATCAATTAAAAATTATTTTTATATCATAAACAATACTTCTCTAAAATTGCCAGAAATTAATTTCAATATTCTTCAAAAAAAGAGATAAAAAAAATATTTTGTTAGAAAATTGTATTTTTAAAACATATAAATACATTACTAAAAATTATGTATTCTGTTATCAAAATGATTTATTTATATAAAAAAATTAAAAAAATATTTAATAAATATTTATTAATATTCATATTACTATTTTTAAAGGATAGGTTACAATGATCATGGTTAAAATAACTATATTAATAATATATCATTGTTTGGTTAAAAGATAGTGTTATGTGTAATACAAGCTAAATTGGGGTTGTGTGAAGAAAAATATTAACTTAAAGTAGTGTACAACTCAATCTATCAATGAAATTTTATTTATTTGAATATAAAATTCCTAAAAACATTGGGTAATACAATGAATCTCAAATATGAGAAATATAGAAATATGGGCCTATTGTTTGTTCATTGTCTACCCTTTTCAAGCTCTACTATAGATTTTTTCCTAGGGTAGAATGGTGACACTATTAGATATGATCCTTATTAGGTGACTCTCACTAATGCAATATAGCTATCTAATGTGATATGCAATCCTAGGTAGTAATATGGCCATGGCCCTTATCTTCCATAGGAATATAACAATGGGTGCCTTTAGATTGGCTTGGAATTTGTGTGTGTATTTCCATAGCTAGTGATTTATATTATTAATTTCATCAAGGAAAATGGGATAGAGAAATGTGTTCCTACTTCAATGTTTATTCTAGAATAAAATAAAAAATTTATGGGATGGATGTGGGGAAAGAGGAATACTCATATTTTCCAGTAGAATAAACTGATTATCCTCTTGAAGTCGAGTAGAGATATCAGCTCGCACTTGGGTATCCCTTGGGATGTACCAATAATATTCTTTTACAATGTTGTTAGAAGATATGCGTATCTAATATGAGGTGATTTTTGAGATATATCAATTACCATTTTCTTCTATCACATTCAGGATATATTTACATATGTTAAGGAATTTTGGAGGGATATAGGCTTTCCCGCTCATTTTCTCCGAGAATATTTGATAGTCTTTTATAATAGGAATGAGAAAATGTTGTAGTTATAATGTAAGAGTGGGGATATATTTTTGGGTCGTATGATTCATCTCCCACCCATATATGTTGAGAATAATCTTCTATGGAGGGGTATATGTGCATTACCCTAGTTTTAGTTGGGAATACAGGTAGGCTTGTTGTGGGAAAATAGGGATATGAGAAAGATCACTGGTTATTTTTTCATTATTCATTTGGGAGTATTTAGTGGCGGGTAAATTTATGCTAAATATCAGTGGTCAGAAGCTCTCTATTCCTAACAGGATATCTTGGATAATTGAGTTTATGTTACCATGGGGGATTCTACTAGGTGGTTCCTTTGGTATGATATTGACAGATAGTGGCTACATGGTACTTAAGATAGTTATGAATGTCAGCTACCTTTCTAGGTGACCACCCAAATGGGTTGTTGTCATACTTTACATCCCAATCCACATTTTTAATGTAAGGAAGTTACTAAATATCATACTTTATAGATAGAATCCTAAAATGTTTTAGGTTGTCAATGGGTACCGCTAGTATCACTGTAGTTTTTATTTGGAGAGATGGGAGTATAGGATTTAGTTCATAGTGAAATTTTTTCATATGTTTCAATTTAATAATTGCACTATGTTAGTTGTATTTCATCACCATCACATTCTCGACTTGGTACTCGGGAAACTATATGGGCAATTCCTTTCTTCTATCCATGGGATTTCAAAATTTTTGGGTAGCAGTAGAGTTAAAAAATTTAGTGGATTTAGAGTCCAGTTTTGATTCAAAGGTATCAATTCATACATTCCCATTCAATTCATTTTGGAAATAAAAAACACTTTAGTAAAACATATTTACTAACTTTTTTTATGTCCCAAGTATTTTAATGTGTTTTTCTAGAAATCATTAGCCATTACCATACATTGAAAAAAGATCTATTGAATTACAAATATAAATATTCTATTATACATTAAAATTATCATATTGACTATGCATCTAATTAAAAGTACATAACATTAATCATGAAAAAAGTATGTCCTTTGTCTTTTATATCATATTTATAGAATTCATAACTGTTAGACTAATTATGGTATCGATCATAAAAATGGTTCTCGTAAGGATTATATTTTTTTAAAATTGATAAGGAAGTCCATCAAAAATCCTATTTTTATAGTCAGAATACCTTGAATAACTTCTATTATAAGTAATATCAATAACTCTATAATGATGTTAATAAATATGAAATTGGACATCCAATTACATATGAGCTGTCAAGTACCGGATGTCTATGTTTATTGCTACAATCTTTGAAATATGATTATTCTAGAATGGCCTATAAATAGAGAGTAATATAAATATTATGGAAAGAATTCCTTCACAAATCAATTCACCTAAATATTTCTTATTCTGAACAACTCATTCTTATTCTTGGTAATTTTTTAGAGAGTTGGTACTTTTAGGGAATAATTTTCAAGGTTGTTTCCTTAAAAACATTTACTTTTGTAATTATATATAATCATTATTATGATTGAGGGATTCTGGGGATAGGAAGATAGTGAATCAGATCCGTCGGATCAAGGACCTCTTAGGATAGGAACACATATTCCAATATTCTCATCATAGGCTTCTATGGATAAGGAGACAGTGCTATTCCAATTATCATATTGAGGGATTTCATAGTAAGGAATGACATATACTACAATAAGTATAAAACATGTGATACCTTTAGTCAAGTTTATTGTCTACCAAAATCTTATAATTAAATGTTTTAAATTTCTCAATATATAATTTCAGTCATTATTAATTTTCCATATAGATTTAAGTTTGTATTTTTAGAATTTTCTGTCCCGCTGTTAATGTTATATAATGTTAACAATCACACATAGTTTTCTATATAATTATATTTATTATGGTTACTATGATTATGATAAAAAAATAATTTTATATTAATAGGATCCATTGTGATTATGATTCATTTACTCTGATATAATGGGACATTGTTTGGTTTTGATTTTATGACTCATATAATTAGATTGATTCTGAGTTTGATAAAGATAAATTAATAGGATTTGTGTTTTGTTTTGTTTAAATCATTTTCACTATGTATTTAAACAATAATTAACCCCCAGTAAGCATAGAAATCTAAGATAATTATTATGATCTGAAAATTTGTATCTGAGCATGTTTAAACTACTATAACTTATTGAATTTTTACTTTCTTTACATGTTGCATGATTTTTAATGAATTGATATATTGTTTTTGTTTATAAACCTTTTTCACACTAACATTCACTTGTATAAAAAAATTATATTTTTTTTAGATGGAATGTTTGAATATTAGTTCCCTTGAAAATAGGAATCCATTTCATTCACATCTCTTGTATAGGAATTAATATGAGTATTGGAGAGATAAAATAAGTTTTATTATAATCAATACAGAGGTTGATAATTTCATGATGCCAACTAAGAAATATAATATTCCTAATAAGAATTTTTTTTTCTTTTATGAGTGATTAGAAACAAGATTATTAGTTGAATTACAAGGTTAAAAGTACATTACTATGTTCCTTGCTGAATAATATCTATAGTCATATATCATCTTGTGAGACTAGTAATATTATTTGGAGTGAATTAGATGTTACTCATTTTGGTACAACCAATGTTATAGAAACTAGAAGAGCTATATTTAGAGAAAATTACCTAGCCTTTTATTTTCATCATGGAGTGTTTGTTGTAAGGATGTATCAATGATTCATGAAAATTATTAAAATTTTACAATATCATGGATAAAGAATGACTTAATAATGAGAGTATAGGGGAAAACTTTATTGATAGTATACCTAATGTGTGGGAATCAAAAATAAAAAAATGATGATACAAGAAAGTTGACTAATCTTACACTTTATAATTTTTTAGTAACCTTATTCCTTTTGATGGATGACATAAAATAGATGATGAAAAAGCTAAAGAAAACAATGGTGGTGATTCTTTTTCTACAACATCTACTCTGTATTCAAAAGTTCATTCATCTAAGTAAGTTTTTAAATCTCTAAGGCAGAACAAATTTTTTGTTCAATTAGATTCACTCACATTAGAAAATTCAGAGAATGAGTTATCTAATTTATCTCGAATGATGAATGATATATTTGGAATGAAATATTTCAAATATCGATATAATAAATTTCATAAGGATGAAGGTGATTATAATGATTCTAATTTCATTTTCAATTAATGTAATAATGCTTGACAAATCCTACCTGACTTTCCAAGGATGGAGATGAAATATTGAAAATACAAATAATTCTAAAATAAATTAGAGGATGTGTTATAAATATAAAGGTAATAAAGTCATTAATGCTTTTAAAACATATATTTCCAATGATGGTGATTCATCTAATAGTTCTACTAATAAATAATGTTCTGGAAAACGAAATATTGGACATTTTTGTAAAGTTACCATGATAAATTGGTGTCTCATCAATAAGTTACATATATATAGATCTCTTAAAAATTTATTCAAATTCTAATTATCTTGATGAGAAAACTTATACATCTTCTAATAAAGAATCTCCCTCTACAAAAGAGAATTGAATACCATGTTATAATGAGGATTCCATTTTTATAATGATTTTAGAAAATGTTAATTGTATGGTTTGTAAAAAACTTTTTAATATTAAGGATAAACATACTAAGGCTATTTCAATAATAAATATATTGAAAACCGAAATATTATTACTTTCTAAATATATTGATAAGACTATATATAAAAAAGATTCTATTTCAAAAGATTTGGGAAAATTTGTTTCTATGAAAGATTTTTCGCAAAATTATGTTAACACACTTATTTCTATATATAATACTAATGATAATAAAATTATATTTGTTAAAATAAATAAAAAATTTCTAGTTTGATAATTTTTTTTAAAAAATTTCCCACTGGTGAAGAAAAATATAAAAAATGTACAAATAAATTACACCTCATTGCAATAGTTCTTGAATCTGTTTTACAAATAAAAAACATGTTTTGAGTAACAATTGCTTTGTTCTGAAAATTAAACAAATTTATATTAAGTTCCAATGTTGTGGGAACTGGAGGAAGAAATTTTCATTTAATATAGTACCATCCCTTGGTTTTCATAATGATTATTTTTTAAGGAAATTGAATTTTCCCAATATAATATTTGATAAATGTGGTCACCCAAAATTTTATTTTCATAAAATATCAGGACTAAGAAGACATGGGTTACGAAAAACTGATCATTTTGTTTTTACAATAAAAAATATAGTACAAAAAAAACATTTACTATATGGATAATGGATGTTTCATGCACATATATCTAAATAAATATTTCTTCAAGAATGTAAGCATGAAAAAAGGTGGTAATGTTTCATTAGAAGATAATATATAAAGATATATTATCGTAATAGGACATATTGATCTTCATGAAACACATCTTATTTAAAATGTTTTATATTTAATGGTAGTTAACAACAATCTATAAGACTAAGTGAGTTGTATGATCAAGGATTCCATGTGAACATAAGGAATGAAACATTTTTAGTATATACATCCAAGGGTGAACTTATTCTTTCAACCAATAAACATAAGATTGTTTATTAACTTTGCTTCTAAAACCGTAGGATTCAAGTCATTCCAAGTCTTAATGAAATGGAAAAACACTATGGGTTATGGAATATAAGGTTTGGACACTATAACCTTATAAACTTATCTAAGTTTCCTATGAAATGATTTTTAAGTATCTTCTAGAACTTAGGTTTGATGTTTCAAAATTTCGTGACACTTATCAATAGAAAAATCAATATAAGTCAAGTTTTAATTCAATTAGTGATGTTTCAACATTTGATGCTTTGCGGTAAGTGAACATGAACTTATTTGGTCATACACGAACTGGTAGTATTGGTGGAACATACTATGTATATGTATAATTTGATGATTTCCCTAGATATACTTGGGTTTATTTTTTCACAAATTTATCTAACCCCATTTATAATTTTAAAACATTTTTATCCAATGATAAAAATGATAAAAACCACTCCTTGATAACTATTCATACTGATCGTGGCCGATAATTTCAAAATTCTAATTTAAATGAATTTTGTAGTAAGAATGGTATTGAACGTAACATTCTATCACCTAAAACACCCCATAAAAATGGGATAGTTGAAATAAAAAATTTTAATTACTTGGGATAATACAATAACAATGTTGAGTGAATACTTAGTTGATAAATTATTTTGGGCTGAAGCTGTTAGTACTGCTTTCTATACTATAAATTGAACTATAATTAAACATTTTCTAAATAAAAATATTTAAGAGTTATGGATAGGTAGAAAGACAAATATTTATTACTTTAATGTTTTTTCTTCCAATGTATTTATGTTTAATACGAATGATAATTTATATAAAATTTTACCCAAATATGATAAAGGAATATTTTTACGTTATTTCACTACTTCTAAGTATAATATAGTTTTTGTTAAAAATTATTATACTATTGAAGAAACAACACATGTTATTATATTTTGAATCTAAACCCTTTATTTTCAAGAAATATCAAACTACATCCTCAAGTTTTATTTCTAAAATAAACATTAAACCATTGTTAGAAAGTTATTCTTATAATGAAATAAATTAAGAATTAGTTTCTGATTATTTTCCTCTTAAAGTTTTTCTACATATTTATGATGAATATACATTTTAAAACATAAGAAGTTATTTGTTTCTTAGGCATCATCTTGAAAGTATCATTGGTGATTTAGATCAACCATTTGGAAATATGAGTTTCTTATTGAATGAAATAGAATGTCAAGATTTCTTATCTTAATTTGAACCAGAGAATTTTGATAAGGCTTTAGGATATGAGGATTTGATTACAAAAATTAATGATGAACTCAACATGTTAGAGAGTAAAAACCATTTAACTCTAGTTGAACGGACTATAGAAACTTCTTTAATTTGAGTCAAATGGGTATTTCCTAACAGAGGTGGAGAGAATAGAATAATTGTTATAAATAAAGCTAATCATTTTTTTAAAGGTTATAATCAACAATTTTGGGAATAGATTATGAAAAAACTTATGCACTTGTATCAAGAATTGAAGATATTCAAATAGTTTTAGCCTTTACAGAATTCATTAATATCAAATTTTTTAAAATGGATGTGATGCAATATTTTCATAATGGATACATTCATGATTATGTTAATGTTCAACAACCACCTGGTTTTGAAAATAAAAAAACATCCAAAACATGTTGATAAATAGACCAAATCTTTATATGTACATAAAAACTCTCTAATAGATTGGAATGATTGATTAACTGGATTTCTATTACAAGACAATTTTTTTAACGACGATGTGGAACCAACTATTTTTATAAAATAAGTTAACGAAAATATTATGATTATAAAAATTTATATTGATGATATTATATTTGAATCAAATAAAAAACCTTTAATAGAATATTTTATTGATATTATGAAGTCTCGTTTTCCAATGAGTATTATTTGTGAGATAACAAACTTCCCTGGTTTTAAAATTTCCCAAAATTAGAAGGAACTATTATATCTCAAAATTATTATATAAAAAACTTCTTAATATGTTTTGATATTTTAATACATAAATTATTATTACTCCTATTGGTACATCCAATAGATTATATCTTGATGAGCCTAAGAAACTAGTATATAAAAAACCATTTAGAGGTGTGATAGGGACTTTACTTTACATAGCTAATATTAATCTAGATTTAATGTTTTTAGTATGATTATGTGACAGATATTAAGGTGATCCAAATGAATCCCATTTTAAAATCTATAAAACAATATTTTCATTATCTTAAGGGAACTGTGTATTTGGGGCTTTTCTATTCTTCTAGAAAGTTTTTTGAATTAAAAAGAACTTGAGATGCTGACTTGGTGGTTGCAGAATAGATAGAAAAATTACATCTAAAACATTTCATTTTATTAGATATTCTTTATATTCTTCTCATGTAAGAAACAACACCTAGTATCAATTTCCACTGCAGAAGCTGAATATTAGGATGTTGGATGTAGGTTTGCTTATGTCTTGTCGATGCCTCACAAACTCATTAACTAGGAAATTAGTTTTACTAAAACAAAAATACTTGGTGATAGTATAAGTTTCACTAATTCAAGTAAATAACCACAACATCACACACATGTTAAGAACATATATATAAGATATAATTTCATTCAGTATCATACACTTAAAGGAGATATAATTTTTTAATTTCTCAAAATGAAATAACGAAATGATTATATTTTTATTAAACACATTAGTTCCAATAGATTTGAATATATCAAATAGGATCTAGTGATTATCTACACAAATGAATCATTCATATCTACCTCTAGTCGACCCATGTCCTTACATTAAGATACAACTTCTCATAGGGGTAGTACATATATTTTTTTAAAACTTTTAGTTTTTCATAAAACTTTTTTTTCTAAAAATTGTTAGTTTCTCTAAATATATTATCAAAATGATATTTCCATACTGAAACTTTTAATATTATAGGAGGAACCATCAAAATGATTCACAGACCCAAAAATTGTTATAAAATTTCTGAACACTAATTTTTTATAAAAAACATGATTCATAAATTATCATAGTTATTTTACAAAACATATTTATCATAAAAATTATATTATTAACTATCATAATAATTTTTTAAAATATTAAAATCATTCATCATCTAAAATTATGAAAATATGTTTACAAAAAAAGGATAATAGTTTAATCATATAAATGGGTCTTTTCACTATGAATGGTTCTCTTTACTTATTTTATATTTTTTCACTATTTCATTACATTAGATTATAAATTTTTTGTTTTAATAATTTTAGTTTTTCAAAAACCCCTTTTTTTATTTTCAAATTTTTTAATTTTTTTCTAATCTGATTGATACTCACTCTGATAAAGTATTAAAAACTTCAAGAGTTAAAAACATATATTACAACTTCCATCAAATCAATCTTGACCGTTGGATGGGAAATTTTTTTATTCTAAACCTTTGATATTATTATAAAATATGAATGGTCACGCCCATTTACTATAAAATGAGGGTTCACCATTTTCCCCACATTTCATTTCCAAAAAATGTCACCCTGAGTTATTTACCCTTCACCCTGAGCTATTGTACGCTTCAAATGATTCAATCTAAAATTTTTCCTTTTATTATGATCTTCAATTTCAAAATCAATATTTGTTTGATAACATATAATATTAAGCTAAGTGGTATTTCTTTACGGAATTGTTGGTTAAAATATCATGGTTTTAGGAATATGATTCAACCCTCAATAAGATAATTTCCCTCAAAGGATGGTAATCAGTATGTGTTGAACATCCTTATCAACTATTTGATTTTTTCTCTCCATAAGTAGTTTTAGAGGTTCAATAATATTTGATAAAGAGGATTGGAATGCTAATATTTCTCTTAAAATGTTTAAAAATAGATATAAGTATTCTTTCATAAAAATTTCTAACTTAGTTGGACTTCCCATAGAAGGATATATGTATTCTCTTTGAATAAATTTTCTATCAAACACAAAAAATTTAACAAGAACAAATCTGAGTACTAGTTGTTTTTATTGTATGAAAATGTTAGAAAGGTTATACACTTAACTCTAGAAAAATAGTGTGGTTTCCCTATGGATGCAAGGTTTCTTGATACCAATAATGGGATATTGAGATATATTAAAGGTATTTTAAGTTTTCGTGATAAATTTTATGGTAAATATAAGGAAATTTCACTTGGTAATGATTATCTTCATCACATTAGAGAATATAAAAATATCATCTATTAAGTCAAATATTATTATGTTAATAGTATTTATCAGTAATATAGTTCCATTGTGATTGGATATTTTCAAGGTGGCTGACACAATATATTCATTCCAACAAAATATTTCCTCTATTAGCGATGATATGATTCCCATGATGATATTTGTTTTTGAAACCAAGTCTAAGAAGTTGGTTAAAAAAATGATGGTACTATAATAGATTCACAACAACCAAGGAAAATATTGGAGGTTGATAAGAAGAAAAATAGAAAAATAGAGACTTATAGTCCTGAAAATATTAATAAAGAAGATATAATTCCATATGATTTTTTTTTCAAATGATGAAATATAAGTCTAAGAAGAATACTAGGAACCAGAGTTTGGACTCAACCTAGATAATGGAAAATCTTTGAAAATACTAACTGGAGAGAAGTTTAAATAAGAACAAAATAAAAAAAGAAACTAAATAAGGGGTTATTATAACATAAAAACCTGAATCTCTATTAAGATGGTGGTCAAAAAAATGGGTCACATGGACTCATGTGAATCCCACCATAAGACATTGACATTCGAATAAAAATGAGGGACTACTTATGTTATAGTTTGAAGACTATACCATATAGATCATAGTATCACAGTAGTTTATGATATAATAAATAAAACACAAATTTGGTTGTAGTAATAAAATAAATACAAGCTTTGGAATATATTTTAATATCTGAATAAAAATGGACAATGCTAATTTATAAGAATGAGTGAATGAAAGAAGATTCTACAAGTGTAAGTAGTATGAATTATAATATAAATATAATGTAATAAACCAAAAAATCCAAATAAATACCTCCATGAGAATCCCATTTTCTGGCTTAGTCTTGTGCTCTTATCTCCGAGGTACAAGCTAAACTGCACATGTAATCAACCAAGGTCCTATAAATATAAGGTCTACATGGGTACCCCAGTGCAATTGAAGCACGAGCAGGGTGAGGGATAATAATCTAAATAGGTCATCACACATATTGTCTTGACCAATCCATTATAGATATTTTATATCATTAATTGGGAATTTATAAGTACAAAAAAACAAGTAGTACTGAATAAATGAACAACATCCTACTCGGGTTCCTAAGTGACACCTAACAGTTATACCTTCTTTGGTTCCCAACCGGGTATCTATTTCTATGGTTAAATCCTACTACATTCAGATGGGTGAACATAATATATGCCATATTCTATAATCGAGTAAGAATCACATATAATTATCCCATTAACATACGACCTCTTCTATCTGGATAACAAAGATATCACCATCTTGCATTACTAGAATCTCACCCTCAAGCATCGTGTGACTATGCATCTATCCCTCATGAATTAGAAATAATCATATTCTATTCCCTTAGGACATCATTATATGTGTTCATATCCATTAAGAATATGATATAATCATATACTCTACCCTTAGTAATTCATTACCAGTGTGTATATCCCTCCGGTGGTAGGAAAACTTGCACGAAACCCTCAGGCGCCAACACCAATCCTGAGTCATATCCAAAAAAAACTCTAAATTCCATCTGCATCAAAACATTGGGGATGAATCACATAAATATCAGATAATTTAAAAATCTAAGAAATTAAATCACATTTCTAGTATCCAACATACCAGATTTTTCATCATAGGACACAATGATCAATTTATAAAAATTACAATCTGTCAAACCAAATCAATTCAATAATCCCGGTTCTTAATTATCTTCATAATTATATAAAACCTTATTAATTAGTAATTAGACATAAGGAAATTAATATATATATTAAACAAAATTAGACAAGGTGATTCTTCCACAAGTAGTCACAAATATTTATTATTAGGCCAATTTAATGGTTTAAGCTAGAAATCAATTAATTTATTCAATTTATTGTACAGATCAAAAGTCAAACAATCTTAGTCACAATTAAATACAATGATGGCACACATAATAGGTGGATTCAAGTCTCAGTCTCCTTGAATATGGACCCAAATGGATTAAATGGTAGTTTGAAAAATAAAATATTGTAGATTAATGGGGATTATCCAAATGATCTGGTTATTCCCTTGGTATTCTGGCACGATTTCACATATCTCAATTACTATTAATAATTTTATCAAATAAAATCACATTTTGTTTAGACCACCCAAATAAATTTCTATCATGTCATGAAACTTCAATGAATCATTTCTTTTAATATATTCATGTTATATCAATGAAACATTTTACAAACATTTTACATATATAAGCACAATTATAGTCATGGTGATACCAACATAATAATTTATATTTAAATTAATTAATTTAAGACACCTAAAGAAGGAAAGTCATTATGTTAATACATTCCATTCAATTCATTATAATAAATTATACAAGTCTATGTGATTCATTTATCAGGTTTGAAGTGGTACTTCGAAGGTACCATTGAAAACAAGAAAATTCCAATAGGGGTATTCCATTATTATAAATAATTCCATGAAATTAAATTTATAATATATTCCAAGCACATTCAGGATTTCTTTTTTCATTAAATATTTTAAATAGGAAACTCCATTTTCTAATTGCATGCGAATCTATACCCTAAACATGTCATATACCAATCATAATCTCAACGAATAATGAAACTCCATCCCAAAAATCCAAGAAACATAAATGTATAATCACTAATTTTTATCGTAGAAGACAACACACCTCCATTAGAGGGGTTTTATTATAAAAACTTGAATTTATTTGTCAAACAAATAATTTATCATAACTAAGCATTTAATTCATTTTCTACAGTTGAATTTATCGAAGGAAAACATAATTCATCTTATTTAGAGATATACTTAAATCATTATTGAATTTAAAGTAACGAGGATAGGGATCCTACCTCAAAAGTAGAACGATATTAACTACATTGTCACCCAACACCTTCGATTAAGATATTTCCATACTTATACGCTCATACCCTCAAATATATATACCCCTTAATCGAGGGTGCACATTCCCCTTGCCAATAGGGAACATGTACAAGGAGGATCCATATATATATACATGTACCTATATATGTGTGCGTAGGACTTAAAGAAGATACAAAATGATCATACCAACCTATAAAGAACAAAAAAATCACCAATTACCCAACATTAAATTGGTGAAACCAAACAAAGGATGTTAACCATACTTCTCATGGAGGCAGAAAATAAAAAAAAAGAAATGAATTTTCTTCAACAATAAAGAATGAAACCAACACGAATGAGTCCTGAGAGATGCACCTCACACCCTCACATTGAATGAAATCCCAGAAATCAAATTAACCCAAACCCTAGGGTTCATCCGAGGTGAAATAAAGAGATAAGAGAAGGAAAACCCGCTGGAAAATAATGGAAGGGGAAATAAGAGACCTTACCTAAATTAATAAAACTATAAATATAATGAAATCATGGTATATCAACGAACGGAGAGGAGGCTTCCAACAGTGGGGGCCACCCAAGCATATGGCTCTATGTAGGGGGATACATTTTCTGTGAGGAACGTGGTGAAGGGGGAGATCAACAGGGTCTTTAAGAAAAGAAAATAACTTAATAATAATAATAATAATCATGTTGATTATGATCATTATCACCATCATAACAATAATATAATAATAATTATTATTATTACAAAAACATTTCTTTATTTTTATTACCCAATTATTTTCATATAATTTATTTTACATTTAATTTTATTTTAATTAATTAATTTTATAAAAATAAACATAGCACATGGTTTGCTGGTGAGGGCCACGCCATTTCAGACAAACCATATTTCTATTACTACTCTTCCTGAGTTGAGATTTTGGACTCTGATGTTCTTGGAACATGAAAAAACACTCAGGGATGCCCTTGATCTTGGATTATCATCCAAAAAAATCTCATTAAAGTGTTAAAACTCTCAGAATTATGTTCTGAATATCAATCCTAATAATATCTCATCTATAATCACAAATGTTTCATATTCCCTTATGTTTTATCTTGTTTAAATCATAGGATATTACTGCCTCCCTACCACAGATCTTCTCATCCCCGAGAATCCTTCATGGATAATGAAAATATCCCATAACCAACAGGGGTTATAAATTACAGTTCAAATAGCCGTGATTCATTTTTAATTCACAATGCAACTCCGAGAATTCATTTAACCACACAACAGTTAAGCCATATCAACTCAATCTAGTGCACATTTTTCAATCGACACACTAAGATAGGGATTTTCCGAGCCCATTTAGTGATAGTAATAATCATTCCATCTTCTAATTAGGATTTTAGACTATATTTCTCCCCACCATTGGTTTTAACAACAAGAAGGGATAATTCTAATCAACAGTGCCTCCACCATTGGAATTGCCTATGATGTATGCCTCAAGAATTCTAGTTTTTCTCTGGTGTGTTTTTGAAATAGTTATATGGTTGATTCCCAATTGACCTTATTTGTCCAAGTTGAGCCAACTCCTCTTGAAAGGCCCTAGTCAAGAAAAACTGATTTCATCACTCCTGATGATGTGTCAAAAATGGTACTTGATTAACTGCCCCATTAAAAAAGAGAGGAAACTTGTCTATCCACTGTTGTCGACCATTTAATAATATTCTCATCTTTGATGGCTGGTGTTTTACAAACTATAATATGATTCCTTCCTCCCAGGAATCTCATATTCACCATGAAGTCTATAGCTAACTTCCATTGACATTCCCTTGTCAAAACATGACCTCCATGTCTGGAGAAAAATATGGGATAACCTTAGATTGAAATTAATGGAGTGTAATTAACTAACCTAAACAAGTACATAATCCATGTATACGAGTGAAAAATTTGTACGAAGAAAAGGCATCCACTTTAGAACATTGACTGAACCCATAGCAGCATCGGTCTTCTGGTCAAGTAATAAGAAACAGTTGGTTAAAAAGAGTTAATACCAATCATACCAACCCATGAATCCAAGGTTCATTCAAGACTGATCAAGAATTCATTAAAAACCATGCGTTCATCATGAAATAATGGGAGACCACTTAAACCAACCAATAACCTTTAAACTACGGCATGGTGTAAGACCATTTCACACTTAGTGTATCAAGGAATACATTAAGATAGAGGACATGTTAATCTCTCAAAGAAGAGTATTTTAAGATTATTTTAAATATTACCAGATGGAAAATAGTTGAGCCAATACTATTTGATACATTATAAGAGACTCTTATTCACATGTAGATTCACCATTGTTAACCAATCACCAAGCCTTTACCACCCGAGGTATCCCAGGATTGTTCAAGCATAACCACCAAAGTCTACCCACGGCCAACTACATTTCACAAAGGTTGCATACACTTATAACCACAAAAAAGACATTCTAACTAGAAACCAATGACAAGGTTTAATGTTCCAATGCCCCACTATCATCTATTAAAGCACAATCATTCTTTAATGGTACTCTTTGGTTGTGTTACTTATACTTAGAAGGACCTATTTATGTGAACTGACATTACACTCCCCACCTTTAGAGTTTCATATTCATCAAAGAAATAAATAGATAGACTACTCATTATAATTCTAGATCAGATTCAATATAAATTCAACAGTGATATATACTTAATTCACTCTAATAAACATCAAATAATTATGCATCAAAACCAAAAACAAACCAACCATCATATCAAAACACCCATGTCTATCAAATTCATCTTGAAAATTGGGAATAAATTAATTTATTTACACCCAGGTCACTCTACTCATGATATGACCCCAGACTGCACTAAAAATCATGAGGGTCAATGATTCCAATGAACTCGGCCAGTTCCTTGAATCATTTAACACTCTACGGTCATTGTGTATGTGAATGAATGTTACTTTGAGGTTTCGGAAGCAAACATAACATCTAGGATACTACCCAAAGGTTATATTCCCTATGTATTCAATTATCAAAGCCCCAAGGAATAGATTTATCCCAAGATCATATTTCCCCAATTGAAAATTAACATTGACGATGCTATACCATGTTTTCAATCACAGTGGAAGATAAAGGTTCACAAGAACTATGAAGCTAATAACCATTCCCTTAGCTTGTCTAAACATCTAAAATAGAGCATTGCTTGATGCTCACGCCAACAACAAGACCAAGAAAAAATGAACACCTTTCTGAACAAGGTTTTCATTTAGAAACCGAGAATCCTACATGGGACAATGACACCCAAATGACATGAAATGTTAGAAAGATTGTGGTACCAGTAAGGAATTGAATCCCTAAGGGTACTACCTTCCATGAAATATCCCCTTACAAAAGAAAATAACATCATCCTTAATATAAGGTCACACCAAAAAAAAAGTCACTAGGCTCAAAAGATGATCATCTAAGCTATTTCCAAAAATCAAAAGGCCTATGGAAATTGCATATGGTTCTATTCTATTGAAACTAAAAATGAAATTATAATATACCCTCATGTTTGTTTTTAAACGAAGGACACCACCTAGGGTTTCATTTTAAATCCGTTACTTTGATTCAAATTTATATCTTTAAAAGTATAAAATATTTAATTCAAAACATAATGTATATTTTTAAAATAAAAACACTAGGAACTTGATTTTAACCAACACCCCAAGGGAAATAACATACAAGTTTTACCAAGAATCTATATTAAGATTTAACATTAATATAAATACTGTGGTTATTTTTCCATTTATCTTTAAATTACTATTTTACAAATAATTAAACCATTTAGTGGCCCAGTAATCCAACTTGGGTCATTTAGAAAACAACCCAAGAGCCCATACATAGTTATAAAATTATGGACACCCAAATGTGTCATCTCATAAGATACATTCCTCAACAAACCTACACGGGTCCAGTTGAACGTTTTAGAAGTTAACAAATTTTATTTCTATTCAATTTAAACATACTTTAAATTTATATTCATTTCAAAAAAACTACATTGGTGTATTCAATTGTTGGATTACATGGGTTTTCATTCCACAGCCTATAAATCACCTATACTCTTTATAAATCTAAATCTACATCTCATTTAACAAAAATGTAACATATTTAGAATTATAAATTTATTAATCTTTTACAATGGTTTGAATGTGCGGGTTACCTTTCCATGTTATGAGGATCCCATACACCATACAATAGAGAACTGGTCCCTGTTTTTCCTCAAACCATATATATTCATTCCATCCCACCAATTTCACATTTAAAATCATATTTGAGTATTTCCTTAAGCATTAAACATTGAGAAACATTCAATAAACACATAATCGTTGCATATAAATAGGAAAGGAAAGATGTATAATCACAATCATGTAGTATCACCCGAAGAACCTAATCAAAACATTAAGTATCCTATATAGGAAACTAAAAGTAAGAGAATATTCATGGCATGTGAGTTCTCTATGTGACTAATATAATGCATGTAATGCTTCATCCTTTCCATACCAAGCTAGGGTTAAAATTTGATAAATTCCACAAATCAATAAATAGATAAGATGTGGAAAGTAAAATTTTCACTCTAGGTGAAATCAAATCAATTGTAATTATGAACAGCATGAAGAACAATTCCTATCCATGGCCACTTGGTCATTTCCCTATGAGTGTGGTGATCAATCCTAGACAAAGATATTTACCAAGCACCAAAAAATTCCAAGTCTCCTTTCTACTATCACAAACTAGTTAGATAAAAGAAAAAGGAAACCTTCCTCTGATATCACTTTGCAACATCATGACCAGTATCACCACTAAGATGGTGGTCAGACAAGTGTGTCACATGGACTCAAACACACCTCCTCATACATTAGAGGCTGCTGACTAGAAATGGGGTTCTATTGATGGTATAGTGTTGAGACAATACCCTTTAAATCATAGTAGCGTAGTGGTTAATCATATAATAAATAACAAAAAATGTGGATGTAGAAATAAAAGAAAGACATAAAGTGGAAGAATAATATAATATTGGAATAAAAATGACCAATTCCAATTTAAAAGAATGATTTTATGAAATATTAAGATACAAGGAAAACAATTCGGAATTATAATAGAAATATAATTTAATAATAGAAAACATCCCAATAACTAGATCCATGGGAATCCCAAGATCTAGCTTAGTCAAGTACTCCTAACCCTTAGGTATGAGCTAAACATCACAAGAAATCAAACAATGTCTGGTAAATATGAGGTTTATTCTGGTACCCCAAGGAAATAGCAGCCTGAGCAGGGTTCAAGATAATAATACAAGAAGGCTAACATCCACGGTGTCTTTCCCAATCCATTACTTTTATTTAGTATAAAGTAGTGAGATGTTATAAGAATAAAAATAAAAAAGAAGTTCTGAATAAATTATCAACAACCCACCCATGTTCCTATGGGAAACCTGGTGGATATACCTACATCAGTTCCATTCCAAGTATCTATTCTTGTGGGTAGATCCTCCTATATCAATATGTATCCCCCAAATTAGTGGAAGGTTCTGTTTCAAAGGATGAATCATTAACAAATATACCATAAACATATGACCTATTCCCTCATGCTAACCAAAAATCTCACCCTCATGCATAATTAGAATATCATCCTCAGGAATCATCTACTCATGAATCATCCACTTAGACATATAAAATAATAATATAATCTTCTCTCAAGTATCTAGTACAAATGATCATTACCCTCAGGGATCTAACATAATCAAATATGCTACCATCGAGAATTCAGTACTAGTGTGCTTATCCCTTAGGTAGTACGAAAACATGCACCAAGACATCAAGCTTCAACAATAATCTTGATCCATGTATAGAATAAGTCAACATGCCTTCAGAATCAAAACCTCAACTTTCAACCACATCGATATCACATAATCTCAAAAGCTAAGTAATAAAAAACAGACTTGTAGTATCAAACATTCATGATTTAT
Organism: Viscum album; assembly: GCA_963277665.1. Lineage (NCBI taxonomy): Eukaryota > Viridiplantae > Streptophyta > Magnoliopsida > Santalales > Viscaceae > Viscum > Viscum album. The sequence continues at coordinate 713,601,889 of OY728162.1, forward strand.
CACTATAAGACACAATGGTCAACATATAAAAGTTACAATCTGTAAATATTAATAATTTCATTAATCCAGGTTTGTAATTCCCGTCATGATTATATCAAAATAATTTAATTATTCATTCAACCCTAAGGTCTTTAATATATCAATTAAGAAAAATTATTCAAGGTGGATCTATTATAAGAAAACACACAAATTTATCATTATGCGGATTCAAAAGTGTTTAAAATCAAAACATCAAGTAGTCCAATTTATTGTAGGGTTAAAAATTCCAACATACTAGGTCATAATTAAATCCATGTCTATCACACCAATCAGATTTATACAGGCCCCAGTCTCCTTACCTATGGACCCAAAGGGATTTAATGGTGGTTTAAAAATTAACAGATCATATTTTACCAAGGATTATCCAATTTATCTGGCCATTCCCATTATATGTCGGTGTGATCACACATATCACAATTACTATAAATAATTGCATTTAATTAAAAATATATTGTTTAGGCCACCCAAATCAATTATTTTTAAATAATCAAACTTCCATGAAGCATGTTATTGAGTATATTTAAGTTATATCATTAAAATATTTTACAAATACCATTCTAATTTAATCATATCAAAATTCATGGTAGTACCACTATAATATTTTCTATTTAAATTAATTATTTTATTACATTTAATTAAGGTAAATCCATCATTTCCAAAGATTTCATTCAATTCATTCAATTTAGTTGAACTAGTAAAGGAAATTCATTTATCAATGTTCAAGTTGTACGTTGATGGTACCATGGGCTAACATGGAATGTTCTGAAAATGGTATTCAATTTTCATAAATTAGGCCAAGTCATTCAATTTATAAGACTATCTAAGAATATAGAAAGTGCCTTATATATTTAAATTTTTTAAAAATAAATGATATTTTATAATTACATTAGAATCCATACTTTAAATATGTCATGTATTAATCATAATCTCAACTCATTAAGAAATAACAATGCAATAATCCAAGAAATCATAAATGTATAATCACTACTTTTTATCTTAGAGGAAAACATGCCTCTCTTGGGGGGTTATCTTAAATACAAGACATTGTTTATAAGGAAAGTCATTTATCATAAATAAGAAATTAATTTGTGGTCTATAGTTAAATTTATCAAACGAAAACATAATTCAACTTCTTTAAATAATAACATTAAGAGTTATTAAATTTAAAGAATGAAGGATAGGGATCCTACCTAAAAATTAGTCCAAGGTGAACTACTTTGTCACTCAACACCTTTGATGAAGATCATTCTACATATTAATGAAAATACCCTCTTATATATACCCCTTAATCCAAATTACACATTCCTCTCTCAGTGGGGGAACATGTACAAGGAGGATCATTGTATATATACACATACCTATGTATGTGTACGTAAGACTTCTAGAGGCCACCAAACGATCTAAACAAAAATTAAGTAACAAAATAATCATCATACTCCGCAAATAAAATACGTGAAACTAAACTATGGATGTAAACCTCTCCTTGCATGGAGACAGAAAAACAAAAAATTGTCCAAAATAACTTTATTTCAGTAGGGAACACTGAAACCCCCACAAAGGAGTCCTAAGAGACACACCACACTCCCTCATATAGAAATTAAGATGAAAATTTGGATTAAACCAAGCACTAGGGTTTGCATGAATTGAAATCAGTAAATGGGAGAAGGATAATTGGCCAAAAAACAAAGGATGGGGAATACATAGACCTAACCTCAATGAATCATAGGAGAATAAAAAAGTAATCATGGTAGATCAATGAATAACAATGACTCCACATAGAGGGGGTTCACGCACACCAAGTGCTCTAGGAAGGAAGATGCATCATGTGTGACGAAGGGGAGAAGAGGGGAGACCCCTTGGGTCTCTAAAAAACTGACCTAATAATAATAATTATCATCATAATCATAACAATATAGTTATTATTATTAAGTCATTTATTTATTTATTTTCCCATTAATTATCTTTTAATTTATATTCTGTTAAATTTAAATAATATTAATTAATTTCTTAAAAAGAAACACACCGCATATTCTGCTGCTAAGGGCTATATGGTTTAGAATTACTCTACACCCCTAGTAGCTTTTCTTAACTTGAGGTTTTAGATCCTGATCATACCAAAATAAGAAAGAACACCTAAGCCACCTCCATCCCTTGAACCACATCTGAAATGAACATATTTAAGTTATCCAACTCACATAATTATGTTTCGTTGCTCATTTCTTAAAACAGAATTCCCAATAATCCCTAAAGTTCAAATTGCCTTGGTTTTGGTCTAGTTTAAAGCACAGAACATTACATTTTCAAGAAAAAACATTGTGATTTTTTTTGTAGAAAGATATTTCCAACAGATAGTGCTTGTAATCTCTCATGTCGATCAGATCATTCCAAATGCTTGTTTAGTATTTAAACAAATCTTGGTTATTCTAGCCATGACCCGTTCAATTTATGACAAGGGAAAAGGAAATATTGATTTAGAAGAATCAATTCTAGATATTCCTATGAGAGAATCTACACCAGAACTAGCTGGAATGGGATCTCTCAAAACCTCAAGATAGCTACCATAATAACATAATAAGAAAGTTGATAAAGATGTTTATAGAAAGGAAAATGAAGAAATGGTATCCGAAGAAGAGGAATATGAATATTTAGAATATGAGGATGGAGATGAAAATTAAGAATAGGAAGTTGAATAATAATAAATAGTAGGATATGAGGATTAAGAAACAAAAATAGATAAGGATTGTTCTAAATCATACTAATATACATCATGTTTAATGTCGCAACCCATCCTAGTGTGGCCCATACTGCAACTCCCCCAGCCAGCCTCTAAGAGGGAAGAGGCTATTAACCAGCACCAAGTAGGAATATCAGTAACATGGAAAGCATTTCCTATGTACTTGTACACATTAACACATATCTAAGCCCACAAAATGCTAAAATAAATAAACAATTAACCAAAAAATCATACATACATCTATATCCCACAACCCAAGTATGGTAAGATGTAATGAAAATTAAAACATGTCCAAATACAATCTCACCAAAAAGAATTTTGTTACACTATCCTAGCCTACATGTAAAATGTATTGTGACTACATTCCAGAAGTTGCAGGAACACACCTTAGTCTATCTAGTATCACTAAGCATCGTCTAGTCTTGGACCACCTTGGACTCCATGAAAAGGTCAATTGTTAGCAAAAGACATGGAATGTGTGGGAAAATCATGTGAATGGGTGATTATGAAAATAGTCAGTAGGATACCCTAAAACCAAATGACAACACAAAAAAGTAAAGTACATTTCTCCCTATAAAGGTATATGTCTGCAGCACGTATAACAAGGATATATAGATATAGTCAAACCAAGACACACAGTCTTTATTTAAGTCATAACCACTAAATAATAGGCCTAGAATTATAGCTCAAATATTCCACACATCACTCATCTTGTAGAACACACTCCTGGGTCTGATGGCACTAATGACATTCATCCGAGAGGTACTAATTATTGGGTACTATCATGAGAGGCATTAGTTGATATATCTAAAGAAAGTATGCTACACAGATTAGGATCCCAGCCAGGGAGATGGGGTGATACAAACAACTCAATCTAGGTTTAACCCTTCTATGTAGAGGATTTTCTCCCACGTAGTGACGGTCCAGTCGATACTACGAACTCCACCTAGTGCATGAAGATAAATAAAGGATCCCACTCTCGGGCTTTCATGTTGGATTCCAAAAACTCTATATAAGAAGCTTTCTGAAGGTATATAATTCCCATGAGTATTAAATAATTAATTCCAGACTTCTAGAAACCAATAAGAGTATCAAAACCTAATGAAACTTTTCTAATATACAGAGTAAAATAGGATCAATCCGTGTTGATAGAGGTACACAGTGTGTAGTTGGGGAACACGCCGTGTCCCTTAACACTAGGTACTACCCGTCTAGAATGGCCTATGTCATTTCAAACTGTGGCATTTAGAATAAGAGTACACAAAATGGGAATGGGTTGAACACTGGGTCCCATCATCCAGAGTCAACCCATTTACTTCATTCGTGTTCCAGTACACAGGGTCAACCCATGTATTCAATCATGTGTACCAGTACATGGGGTAGCCCATGTATATGGTCCAGGTGATGTCATGTGGTAGATTACATGTTGTGTATTCAAACCGTGTACTCCACCCTATGTCCTTGTACTCATTTGGGTACACACCAAGTCACCCAAGGGGGACACATTCTGTGTAGTCAATGACTACACACTATGTGTACATTGGATTTCTAGAACCTAGAGTCATCCGCCTACTCATACCGTCAAATATTCTAGCTTACATTTTATTGTTTAGTTCACCATAAAACTCCATATATAAGGTCACCTTATCATTCCATCACCGAATCGATACAATTCAATCCATTAATCAGCTCAAAAAACGAATCATCACCTTTCTTCATTGTGCACCGAAGAACGCAAAACATACACCCACCATCTTTTGATCCACTTTTGAAACCACCGTAGGACCTCAATCAAGTAATAAGGATACCATATATACATTTTTTGATAGTTCCACCATGAATCGAAGGTGAAGTGATCAATTATTCAAAGGAATTTCAAAGTGAGGGGAAGAATGAATAACACATGAATAAAGATGAATCAGGGGAGAAAATACCAAACCCAAATGAGAAGGGTGAACCTCAATCGATGTTCATGCTAAACGTAGTTCTTCACCATTATAATGATAAATGAATAAAAATAATTTTAAGATCAAACTCCCAATAAATCCCACAAAATGAACGATCTCACAACTACGATCAAACCACATATCAATATGTTCATCGATTGGTATACATTTATCATGGAATTCTAGAATAGGGAATAAATAAATTAAATCACACGCCCTACCTCGATTAAAATTGGTCACTAATGAAGAAAGATTATTGAATCATCATCATTGGCAAGGCCATTCAAAATAGGTTTTTGTTTATCATCAATTCATGATTGGTCATTGACTGCTCGAGAGGATTCTCCAAGTCCCACTATAATGAACCTCTAAAGTATTCTATGGTTATGCATTTAAACATATAATTCTAGAAAAAATATCTATTTAAAGATACTCATATCATTGTTTCAATGAATTCAAATAAAATAATTTTCATAAATAATTTTATTCATTTAAGATTCTGTGATGTCTTTTCAAAAAATTACTCATACCGTCCAATGTAAGGTCGATCCTAGTGTAAATATTCCATTTTGAATTCAATTGTACCCTCAAATTTCTAATTTGGGGAGCATTTTAGAGGTTATTACATTTGTTAGGGAATCCTTGCATGTGTTCTATTTAATATTTCAATATATTTCAAGAATTTGTTCCAGACACACTAGGTCTTCAAATCAAACTTCATCTTAGTGATTGGTCTAAAAAATAATCAATATAATATATAGAAATAATACATGGAAAATATGGTACATTACATTCCCCCCACCTTGGGGATTTACATCCCCAAAAATCCAAAACAAGGGCTAATAAAAAAGATGTCGGTATTGGGCACGATTCAAAGCCTCCAACTCTCAAGTTCTCTTTTGGAGATTCCCGAGCTTCCACTAGACACATACAAAAGGAATTGATCACCCATAAAGGATCCTCTACTACCAATCCCCTATCTGCAATGGGAATTGAGTAAAGGACACTCCATCATCTATGTATATCTCACACAAATAGATGATGTTTGATGGGTCATGCATTCACCTCCTCACTTGTGACACGTGGAAAGCATAGTGTACTCCGTATAACTTTGGGGGAACAAAAAACTGGTATTCTATATGGCCAAATCGACACAATATCTACAAAGGGTCAATAAAACTTGGAGATAACTTTCTACACCAGCCAAATATTTGTAATCCCTGTCAAGGTAAAACCCGTAGTAACATATGGTCTCCATCCTCAAACTCCAAAGGCCTTAGACTCTAATCATCATAAGAATTATGATAGCATTGTGCAGTCTTCATCCACTCCTATATGATATAAACCTTTATTATAGTACCTCGCACCAACATTGGGCCCATGAGCACTAACTCTCGTACGTTGGTCCAGTAGGTTGGTGACCTACAGTGTCACCCCTACAAAGACAAACATGGTTCCATGCTAATGGTGTAATGGTAGTTTTTGTTATAAGAAACTTCGACAGTGGTAGGTGACCCTTACAACTATGGACAAAATATAACAAGTAATCTTGCAACATGTCCTCTAGAACCCGAATGGTCCTCTCTGTTTGGTCGTTAGTCTACGGGTGAAATGTTGTGATCAAGCATAACTAGGTCTCAACTACCTCTTGTATTCCCTTCCATAATCAGGATTATAAGTGAGCATCATGATCTGAAATAATCGTTTATGGAACTCCATTTAGTCAAACTATCTATTGAACATAGACACATCCCATGATATCTACTAAACTCATCTCTCAGATTGATAATAAGTGGAATGACTTTGTGAGTTTTCCAATGATCCCCAAGATGGCATTATTTCCCTAGGATGTATATGTTAATCCCATCATGAATCCCATTGATATCACATCTCACCTCCATTATAGAACCTCAAGGGGTTGAGCTAAACCCACTGTAACATGGTTCTCATCCTTTACTTGCTGAAAAGTAAGGTTTTGAGAGACCAACTCAGCAACTCCTTTTTCTATACTATGCCACCAAAACTGATGTTCAAGGTACTAGTACATCTTTGTGACACCTGGATGCACCTCCAAAGGGGGTGCACTAAACCCCCACAAAACCGCCTCCTACAACATCACAGGTACCATAGTTCATTCTCTAAAAAGAATGACGTTCTCCCCACCATTATAAAATTCATCTGGAGCATGCCCTATAGATATCTGAGCATGTAGGGACTCAAAGTTGATATCCCTATATTGTGCCTCCCAAACACGTTGTAAGATTGTAGGGGTTACAACCATGATCTAGAGGTAAGATTCTCCATCTCTATCCCTAAATGATAACTACAACAAGCCTAACTTCTCTAACACCTCTTTCAATAACTATGAACTAGATCTTCTACTGAGAGAATCTTCAATGACGCTCACCTTCCCAAGAGTATATAGACTCTCACAGTTATAATCCTAGAGGAACTCTAGCCATCACTTCTATCTCATGTCAAGATCCTTATGAGATAAGATATAACAAAGACTCTTACGATCATAGTAGAAGAGAAATTTCTCCCCCATCGGGTACTGTCACCACATTTTCAGTGTAAATATTACAACTTCTAGATCAAGATCATGGGTTGGGTAACTCTTCCATATGGTCTCAAGTAGTTTAAACCATAGGCAGTCATTTTTCTCCTCTACATCAGAAAAAATCCAATCCAGGTTCATGATGCATCAAAAAACACTACTTAATTGATACCTTCTTAGGGAAATCTCAAAATTGGATTTCCCATCAAACTCTACCTTGACTTCTGAAAATTCCAGAGGCACATTTTGGTCTACATGAAAGGATTCCCCCTATAATTCAAAGATATGATGGATGTCAATATCCTGGAGAAATCGGGTATGAAACTCTGGTAATAGACTTACAGTCGAAGGAATCACCACACTGCTCTCACAATTTTAGGTGGATCCCTTGAAAACACCACCACAACCTTGGATGAGACCACTACCACTCCATCAACTGAGAAAACATGTCCTAGAAAGTGGAATGATTGAATACAAAACTATTAGTTTGAGAGCTTGTTGTAGGTATGGTTCTCTGGGAGTACATTAAAAAATATCCTTATGTTCCTCAACTGTTCCTCCTCAGACGCTAAGTACACAAGGATATCATTGAAAAAGACTACTGTGAAATGGTATAATTAAGGCTGAAATATCCTATTAATGATTCCCATGAACACTTATAATTCATTCCTCTTGAAAAAGAGAATCACCTAGTACTCATAATGACCATAATGACATCTGAAGGCCATCTACGGTATATCCTTGTCAAGTACTCACAGTTGGTGGAAGCCAGATCTGAGATCATCCATGTGGAACCATCAGGCCCCTCTCAACTAATCAAAGTGGTCATCAATCATTCGTTGTGGAAAATTATTCATCACAGTCACCTGGTTCAAGTGCTGGTAGTCCACACACAACCTCAATCTCCCGTCTACCTTATTGGAAAACAAAACTGGCGCTACCCATTGTGAGATGTTCGGTCTCAAAAATCCCTTCTATTGTTTGTCCTCCAACTGCACCCTCTGCTAGTGAAGCTCTGTGGGAACCAACTCACAAGACGATGTAGATATCAGTGTCATCCCTTAGTGTAGATCATTTTATATTTCTATCTCTCGGTGGGGAGGTAAATCATGAACATCATCAGGAATTACAACCCTGTGCTCCCCACCACTGTAAAGAACTAGAAACTGACAACATCCATTGAAAAAGGGTTTGGCTGGACAATTGATGAATAGTTGGTTGCACCCTATTATGCAAGACCCCATTATTTTCAACTTGGTTATCATTTTCTCTGAAAAAGGTAAACAACATTCCACCATTTCCGACACATCACACCATTCCACTAAAAATTTTCATTCTGGGCAAGAACTGCAGATAACCAATCCATAAAATTAATAATTTTGTAAGGCCTCGATGTAGTTACTAAGTGATTCCTTCAAAAATTATCACCTCTGGGATTTTGGTCAAACTACCGGAAAAGGCTTGTGATATCTAAGTCATGTCTTATCGTATTCTCCAAGTGTAAGGGTTGATTCAATGGTTCTACTAGAGTATTAATGTCTCGCAAAATTTATCTGGAAAGAAATTAATGGCTAGAACCTATGTCAACCATTAATATAGGTAAAGTAGAAATGATGGAGATTATACATCGATTCATTCTTAGATCCCATGGTTCATAATCCACGGCCACCTATAACTATCCCCGCCACTTTCCTCTACCTCCCTATGCTTAGAATGGACCACCTAGGGATAGTGGTGGTGGTAATATGTAGAAACATCAACCACCTGCTACTACCCTCTTATCTCCTCTACCACGTTCATTGCCCTATAGATCTTTGAGCTCTTATCATTGTCTCAACCTCAGTGGTCCATCAAATGTCTCAATGTCAGTAGTAAGGATTTTGACAATCTACGTCGAGATGTCTCATACCATCACATTAATAGAATGACCTCTCTCTAGTATTTTCGACCCACCCTATGAGCCCTGAACAATAGATCCTTTAACCTGGGACCTCCATATTAAATTCCACCCACATCCTGGTCAATGGGATTGATGTCGGCACCCTACTACCAAGGTCTCTTTTTCTACTTTCCCATTGCTGACCATCACTGGCTATATATTCTTATCCATGAATCTTTCAACCACCAAAGCCCTTTCAGGAAAACCCAACATAAGTAATAATTCATAGAGAGATAAAAATTTCTTGGATTTATCTTACCTGACCTTACTCAATGATCTGAGCCCTAAAATACTAATCTCAAACTGTATCTATAGAGTTCCAAGAAATGATAGTAAACCATGATGAATAATATTACACTGATATTTTGTCCTGCTAGAGCTGAAGATGCTTCGGGATATGCACACCAATCGGCGTAATTGGTGAGAACCCTTCTCTAAAGAGTCACTCAAGCTTTTTCCATGAAAGAGGTTCCTCATCATGAATCTAGTAACCAAACACCACCATCATCCTACTGTGTCATGAAGAAGGACTCCTCCAAGACCACCATTTGATCTACGAGTGTTATGAACAAATGGAAAACATGGGTCACCACATTAATCTAGTCATCAGCTACATGTGGGTCGGGCTCGTCTCGGAAACTGAGGGGTCCTTGGTGTTTACACTCATGAATCAAATTTATCATTCACACCTCATCTTTTGATACCGTGTGTACCACATTCTTCCTTATAGGTGGAGGTATGGATGATGCCCTACCTGGAGGTAACATCTCTAAAGAATGTCCATGTATAGAAGCCTCATCACTGAGGAGGTCATCTTCCTGATCATAATGTTTAATCCTAGTTGGCACATGTCGTAGAGGAATATTGAAATTAGAGAAAGTGTACTATGGTCAATGAGTATATCTGGAGAGATGACTCAAGATGGAAATAGATCCACAACCCATTCATAAATGATTCATGTAGAATTATTTTCCCTACAACCATTTTTCTTATATACCAGATCTAAAATTAGATGATGAGAGTCCTAGTTCATGGATACGTCATCCATCGCACCAACACTAGAGCCCCTGGCTTGACCTTTGTACTTCAGATACTTAACATTGTTCCCCAAACCAATATCACATACTCTCGGTCCAAAAGTTTAATTGACTCGTATGATTCAAATTTTTTATCACCCATCTCATTGGGGCCCATATCAAGACTCCCCCAGAACACCACTAATAGGCTAGGGGCTGGAGACTAGCACCGAGTAGTCATATCACTAAAATGGGAGGAATTTCATCTGTACCTATAGGCACACACAGATCTTTGAGCCAAAAAATTTTAAAATGTAAAAACAACCAGAAAACCAATGCATGAATACATCTATATACCACCACTGAAGTATGAAAGAATGTAAAGTAATGTAATATAGTACCAAATACAATCCCACCACAAAATGTTTTTAATATGAGTCCAACCTGAAAGTTAATGGTACTGGGATTGTTTTCTAAAAGATGGAGTAACAAACCTCAGTCTGTATGTTCTCACTAACCACCATCAGGTTTATGTCTTCTTAAGACTCTGTAAAAATGTTGATAATCTACACAAGACATGACACATGTGGGAAAATACCTTACATGGGTGAGTATAGCAATACTCAGAAGGACATCATGAAACCAAAAGGAAATAAAACAAGGGAAGTTAAAATCATCTCTACACATGGATATATCTATATCTCATATAACAAGGATATCTAGATATACTCAAAATAAAACATAGAGACTAGTGGTAAGTCACAACCAATGTATATGAGCTCTGAAATTTTATATTGATGATTCCACAGAGCTCTCATTTTGGAGAAAACTTTCATGAGTCTAATAGCACTAATGATGTCTATCTAAGATGTACTTCTCATTGAGTACTATCAAGATAGAGATGAGTTGAATTATCTGAAGAGAATATGATTCACATTTTATGATCATAGCTAGGTCCGTGGGGTGATTACTACAAATCAATCTGGATTAAGCCCTACTAAGTAGAGGATCACCACACACATTATGTTGGTCAAATAAATACTAGGAACTCCAACTAGGGAATGAATATAAATAAACGATCCCACTCTAGTCATTCTAGGGGGATTATAAAATATCTATCTAGGAAGACCTGCTAAAGGGATTGCAGCCCTAGGTGTAACACCCCAAGCTTCTACGGTACGTTTCCCTTCGAATAATGCGATAGCGTGTGTTGTACGCAACCTCGAGTTCTAACACACACCACAACTAATTAAACTAGCCGTTGTGAATAGTAATACCTACTTTTTGAAATCATATATATTTTATATTTCAAAATGGACTTCATTTTTGGATTTGGAATATCGAAATTAGCCTAGGGTGAAATTTTGGTACTTTTCGGATAACTTTTATATTTTGATGAATAGTGAAAATTACTAAATTTTAATTAAAAACAACTTTTTTAATCAAAATAATTAATATTGATAAATTATAAATTTGAGTGGTCTTAAAGTATATTTAGAATATATTTTTACCATTCAATTTAATGTTTGTCATTGGACATAATTTTACAATTAAACCGAACATAAACAAGTGTCAATCTTTTGATAGTTATTATCTCTTAAAAACACGCTTTTTGTTTTGACAGCAGGAATTAATTTTAAATTAATTTCTGCCACTTCTGTGTTTTTAATTTGGAAAAATGGATTAAATATTTGGAATCAGGATGTCCAAATTATGTAAATAGGTAACTTTCATTTTTACACATTTTGAATAATTACTGCGGTAAATATTTTATTTACCATGGTTAAGGGTAAATCCGGTAAATAAGGGTTAATAAAATAATATTATAATAATACTAAATTACCCTAAAACGTGTCCTAACCCTATATTTTGATACATGGTCGACCATGGGCATCTTTGGGTTGATTTTGGGACCCCATGGATCCACTTGTAAGTGATAATGACACTTTATTTTAATTAAGTTAAAATGAATACAAAAATGGCATAAGCTTACATCTTTTAAAAGAACAATTGTTACATAGGGTTATATATGTTGGATTTTAGATTATAAATATTCATTAGAAAGCTAAAACGATTTACTACATAATGATATTTTATTTATAATTTTTAGACATTAAATAATTTATTTTATTTATGACACAATGATGATGCAGTAATTACTATAATAGTAAAAAATTAAACTAATTGATATTATAAATACCCAAATAAATATAATATGAACCTTTTAATGAATTAAAATAATTTTATAGGATAATATGATATATTAGGATTGATTTAATTGACTTTTTTCGAAGTAATCAATCTGTTATGAGTTTCACAAAAATCAAATATTGAATAGTGTCAAAATTGACATAAAAGAGTTCTTAAAACAAATATTATATTATTAATTGATATTAAATTCCTAAAAATCTAAGGTTCGGCCAAGAGACTTATATCATGATATGTTCATCATTAATGTACCACTTGGTGGTCGCTTGGATGTATATAGTAAGTTTATTAACCATATTATATAAAAATACAAAGAGACATTGTAAAAGTGAAACTAATTAACTTAGAGTTAATACTTAAAGATAAGGTTAATATAAGTACCCAAACCTGTATAAATTCTATTGGTTGAGTTGTTTTCGACCTATCCCCACCTTAACATTTGAATAGTCAATTTTGGAGCCATTAGAAACCGAATATGAATTTATTATAAATTAATATTTCTAGCTTTTCCAAAGGTGCCCCTCACCCCTCTTATAAAAAGGCACTCCTCCTTCTCATTTCTTCACACCTATAAAGCCTTTTGGTTCGGCCAAACTCTGCCCAAATACTCTCCCAACATCCCTCAATACAACCTAGAGGCCTTAGTTTGATCAGAAAGCCAACCTAAGGAGCCCTTTTGATCAAATCAAAAGGAAGAACCCGAAGAAGAGGTAATGATTTCACCACCCTTTTCTAAGTTCATTTCTTCTTCCACTTCTTCTTCCTTTGTTCTTACCATTCTAAAATAATACCTCCAGTATCTCACATATACTGTGATGTTATTATAAATATGGTACAACCATATTCATTATCCTATCCACCCTTTGAAGAACATGTCACCATACGTGCGTACGTACGGCTTACCGTCTCCACGTCGTGGTGTAATTGTTATTCAATATAATATTATTTGGATGGGTATAATAATGATGTGTAACTCATGTAAATAATAAATCTAACATGTTAATGATTCTTTATATATGATATACCATCCATTTATATATTATTTTAATATCAAAAGAATGATATTGTCGCTCGTGCGTACGTACGGACTACCGTCTCCACGAACGCGATGAGATTCATTCTCCATCGTATCCATTCAAGTATAATTTGATGATTTAAAAAATGATGTTTAAGGACTTGATATCATTCTGGATATGAATAATATACAACCTATCCTTTACATAGATGTCTTACGTAACAAAACATACAAAAGAAAACAAGTAAGTTAACACACGAAACAACGATAATACTAAGATATTATTATCAAATCAATATTAAAAGATCATATATGATATCATATTAATGTATATGATTCTTGTATAATTTAATAACAATTATTTCACCATTATACAGGAGGTTAACCTACCACAACCAAGGAAAAGTACAAGGTAAGGGTTATTTCACAATCTCTTCATTATCCGAGGTTGTATTATACGTAATAATCTACTGGGATCTCTTTATCATCCACATCCATGTTTCTTTGAAATGTATTTCAAAACATTTTTACTATTTACAAGAATATGGGTTAAAGTCATTTATACCCTTGTTTGACTTTTTATAAGAGGTTTATAAAGGAATCTTTCCGTCGTTTTCAAAACAAGGTCCTTTTTAACCTTTTCGACTGAATTGAGGTAAGAATGTTTTTTTAACTTATACGGCGGGTGCGGTTATTTTCCGCCGTTATAAAATCGTCGAAGCTTTCCATACAAGCTTATAAGAATATTTTCAAAGAAAATGTTTTATTTTATATGGATCTTAAATGATTTCAAAATAAAAGGAGATACTTCTTTAAAAAGAATTTTGATTTCATCTATGTCAACATCCTTTGATGGATTTTAAGATTATTTGAAGTTGATTTATTATGATACAAAACTTCTATATTGTATTGAAGTTTTTGTGATATGTTTGACTGTGGATGTGCTATTTTTATACCATTCATAGTTTATGGTGAAATTATTGACATTTCGTATGCTAGTTTTAATACGAATGTTTATGTTATGTTTAAACCTTTTCATATGGGAATGCATTGGACTTAATAAGTGACGGGTGGAGCCCGCTATAGCTCCTCGATGCATCGGTAGGTCTCATGAGACAAACTAGTGTCTTGGCACAAGGCCTTGACAAAATCTTATTTGTAGTCTTGGCACGAGGCTTTGGCTATGTGGTTATGATAGTCTGGCATTATGTATTCCAACATTATGAAAGTGGTTATTGATATTGCATGTGATTATTCGATTAGTAGAATATCCATGTGAACAAGTAAATGGCATTATTTCATTTTACTTTTTCCATACAATGTTGAAAGTTAATATTTAAAAGGCTTTTGTTTTAGTAATTCATTGCCTTAAATGTTTATGCTTATTTTGAATGTTCCGCTATATTGTTATCCTTACTGGGCATTTGAGCTCACCCCTTTTCTATGTTTTATTTTTCCCAGGTATTGAAGAAGTAATTTATGAATGACTTGCAGGGATATTATGAGGGTTTAATAGTGTGGATATGAAGACTTTGTTGTTGTAGTAGTTTTTCACTATGAAATGTAATGTAAAACTTTATGATTATATCTAGTGTTTCCAAGGCTACTAAACCAATCGGTCTTTCGGGATTTGATCTTTCTTGTGATCATGCCAATGTTATGTAATTAATGCACCGACTCTGGGTAGCTGGGGTCGGGGCGTTACAGTTGGTATCAGAGGAAGTTTAGTACAAACCTTGGAAGCTAGATTTAGATAAACTCTGATTAGAGAACGTAGACCTAAGATGAACATTGAGGATTAGTATAGAAGAACTTCCTAGAATTTTGGTATTGTAGAGATTTTGTGAGTTTTACGAGCAATACATCCCTGTCTGGATACGAGCAGGTATAGGCGGCTCTGGCACAGATGTACCTAGGGGTAAAACCCAAAAACACCGCTTTGAGCTAGACTCGAACGGGAACTGGTGCACGACAACGGGCCTTGCTGCACTCTTGGTTACGACACTCCCGGGGGATATGCTTAGGATAACTCTCATTTTCTTTACAAATCATTATGAAGGGTTTATGAGTATATACTTCCTCAAAGAAAACATTTTTATGATTATGGATTATATCCATAAATAGTTCAATTTATGTTAAGTGTTTTATAAGTATGGGATTATGTATTTTGATTCATAAACTGATCTAGTTTATGCCATTGTTTAGAAATGGAACCTAGCGGAAGAAATAGAAACCGTATCAATGTGCGCACTCCATGTAGGGATTTCCCTCCTGCTCAAGATAATTATAGTGGGGCTGGTGATGCAACTGGTGCCGATCAGCTAATCACCATACTGGGACAACTTACTCAGGTTATGAATAATAACCTTACCCGTATGGAGCACCCTGATCCGCAGCGTGGAGGATCAATGTTAGATCGATTCATGAGGCAACAACCACCAACGTTCAATGGGAGTAAAAATCCCTTAGTAGCTGAGCAATGGATAAATTCCCTAGAGAAAATATTTCAGGCTTTGGGGAGCAGTGAAAGGGAGAAAGTTATCATGGCAGTTTACCGCCTCACTGGAGATGCTGATCAATGGTGGTCATTGATTCAAAACATGAAGGAAGATGATGAAGTATCAAATATGGAATGGAGGGAGTTCAAAGATCTGTTTTTAAAAAAATACTTCCCTCGCGACCATCGAGCAGATATGGAAAGGCAATTTCTAAGTCTGAGACAGAAGGAGGATGAGAATGTCGCAAAGTATGAGGCTAACTTTACAAGGTTAGCGAGGTATGCTGGAGATTATATACGCAACCCAAGAAGTAAGATTGATCGTTTCTTTGATGGGTTAAAACCATTTCTCAGTCGAGCATTAGTCTCACAATCCTTTTCATCGTACGAAGACATTGTCTCATGTGCCATCAAGACCGAAAAGGAATTCTCCAAGTCTTATGACTTTAAAGCAAAGCAAGAGAAGAAGAGACCTGCTGAACAATCTGGGAATGGAAATAAGGGGAAGAAGGGAAATGTTGAATATCCATCCTGTGGTAAATGCGGGAAGAAACACCCTGGTACTTGCTTGAAGGGAATGGGAGTCTGTTACAAGTGTGGTGAAAAAGGCCACCAAGCTCATAATTGCAAGGGGAAGAAGGAAGCTACCAACGTTCAGTGCTACAATTGTAGGGAGATGGGGCATTATGAAAATTCATGTCCTAAGCGTTAGGAGAACTTACCTCAGAAAAGGCCAAGGGATCAAGGCCAGGCATATGCTATCACTACTGATGAGGTAGAAGCTCCGAAAGACGTGGTGGCAGGTAATTTAATGGTTTCCTCAAGTTTAGCAAATGCATTATTTGATTCTGGATCATCGCATTGTTTCATATCTTCCCAGTTTGCTAAGAAAATTAGATACTTCCAATTTGATTTAATAAGGGAGTTGTCAGTTAAAACTCCTAAGGGAAGTATCATTGCAACAAAGTTTTGTGAATCAGTCCCCATTAGAGCACATAAATTTTCTTTATCAGCTGATCTCATCGTCATACCTATGATTGAGTTTGATATAATCCTCGGTATGGACTGGCTTTCGGACTATGATGCAAAGATTTATTTTAAGAAGAAAGAGGTTACGATTCATGATGATAATGATAAGGAACACCTTATCTTTAGAGCAGAATCATCACCACCTAATTCTTATTTAGATCCACCCCCAGTAGCTCAACTTAATTCAATTATTGGGGAGGAAGAGAATGAAATAACTGTCGGTGAGGAAAGGAATGTTCAAATAGAGGATGTACCTATTGTGAAAGAATTTGTAGATGTATTTCCGGAAGATTTACCTGGACATCCTCCAGAACGAGAAGTTGAGTTTTCCATTGATTTGATTCCTGGATCAAGGCCTATATCGAAGACCCCTTATAGAATGGGCACTGTAGAATTAGTCGAACTAAAGAAACAACTAGAGGAACTGAGTAATAAGGGATTTATTCTCCCTAGTGTTTCTCCATGGGGAGCCCCTGTTCTTTTTGTTAAAAAGAAAGATGGATCTATGAGGTTATGTATCGACTATAGGGAGATCAATGCTATAACAATAAAGAACAAGTATCCCCTACCTCGTATTGATGATTTATTTGACCAACAGCATGGAGCTCAATACTTTTCAAAGATTGACCTTCGATCTGGATACCATCAGTTGTGTGTGAAGAAGGAAGACATTCTGAAAACAGCATTTCGAACCAGGTACGGGCATTACGAGTTTACTGTAATGCCGTTTGGATTGACTAATGCACCTTCTGTATTCATGGATCTAATGAATAGAGTTTTCAAGGAGTATCTCGATGAATTTGTGGTGGTATTTATTGATGATATCTTGGTATACTCCAAAACCTACGAAGATCATGAAAATCACTTGCGCATTATCTTGAAGACTCTGAGGAGGCATGAATTATATGGGAAGTTTAGCAAGTGTGAATTCTGGCTTCAGGAGATTTCTTTTCTTGGCCATATTGTCTCTAAAGATGGAATCTCTGTTGATCCTTCTAAGACCAAGGCAATCCAAGAATGGCCAGCACCTACGAGTATAACTGAGGTACGTAGTTTTATTGGTTTGGCAGGTTATTATCGACGTTTCGTCCAGAATTTTTCCCGATTAGCTAACCCATTAACGAAGCTCACACGTAAAAGGGTTAAATTTGTTTGGACAAAAGAGTGTGAAGAATGTTTCGAAGAACTGAAGAGAAGATTAGTCAATGCTCCTATATTGACTCTACCATCGGGGAATTATGGGTTCGTTATTTATAGTGATGCATCAAAGAAGGGACTTGGCTGTGTCCTTATGCAGAATGATAGAGTTATTGCCTATGCATCACGAAAGTTGAAAATTCATGAACAAAACTATCCTACTCATGATCTTGAGTTAGCAGCTGTGATCTTTGCTTTGAAGATATGGAGGCACTACCTCTATGGGGAAAAATGTGAGATTTATACTGATCACAAGAGTTTGAAGTATATTTTCTCACAAAAAGAACTCAACATGAGGCAAATGAGATGGCTTGAATTACTCAAGGATTATGATTGTACGATACACTACCACCCGGGGAAAGCAAACAAGGTGGCAGATGCTTTGAGCAGAAAAGACCATGGAGTTTTGAACATGATGAGAATTGAAAGGGATCCAATTTTCATGGATCTAGTGAAGATGGACATGGGAATAACCAGGGAAGGTGAAACATCAATGTTTTTTCAAATGGTTTCCAAACCATCTTTACTAGAAAGGATTAAGAGTTCTCAGACCGATGATGAAGAATTTCAGAAGCAGATTAAAGCTGTGAATGATGGGAGATTGAGAGACTTTGTGTATGAAGATGGGATTTTGAAATTCGGGAAGAGACTTTGTGTTCCCGATTCACCTGATCTAAAAAGGGAATTGCTGGATGATGCTCATAGTTCCAATTTCTCTATACACCCTGGGAGCACCAAAATGTATAGAGATTTGAAGGAACATTTTTGGTGGGACAACATGAAGAGGGAGATTGCTGATTTTGTGTCAAGATGTATGGTTTGTCAACAAGTGAAAGCTGGAAGGCAACAACCTAGAGGAGTCATGCAACCTCTTCCCATACTGGAGTGGAAATGGGACAATATTACGATGGACTTTGTCATGGGGCTACCAAAGACTCCTAGAAGGAATGATGCAATATGGGTTATTGTTGATCGTCTTACCAAGTCAGCACATTTTCTTGCTATAAGAGAAGATCTACCCCTGGAACGTCTAGCAAGACTATATATTAATGAAGTTGTGAGACTTCATGGAGTACCCTTATCAATTGTTTCTGATCGTGATCCCCGTTTTACTTCAAGATTCTGGAAAAGTCTTCAGAAATCCCTGGATACTGAACTTTATTTGAGCACTGCTTACCACCCTCAGACAGACGGACAATCAGAACGGACTATTCAAACCTTAGAAGACATGTTGAGATCTTGCTCACTTGACTTTCAGGGTATGTGGGATCAATATTTACCTCTGGTAGAATTTTCCTATAACAATAGCTTCCATTCGAGTATTCAGATGTCACCATATGAAGCGTTATATGGAAAGAGATGTCGTACACCAACCTGTTGGGATGATGTTGGTGAAAGAAAACTTGTAGGCCCAGAACTGGTGGAGGAAACGGTGGAAAAGGTGAAGGTAATCCAAAATCACATCAAAGCAGCACAAAGTAGGCAGAAGAGCTATGCCGATAATCGAAGGAAGGATTTGGAATTTCAAGTCGGTGATCATGTTTTCCTGAAGGTATCTCCGTGGAAGGGAGTCATACGTTTTGGTAAGAAAGGTAAATTGAGTCCCAGGTACATTGGACCTTTCGAAATTCTAGAACGAATTGGGGTTGTAGCTTACCGATTGGCAATGCCGCCAAGTCTCTCCAAAGTTCACGATGTGTTCCACGTATCTCTATTGAGGAAATACATGCCTGATCCAACGCATGTACTCACCTATGAAGAATTAGAACTGGAACCTGATCTGTCTTATTGCGAAGAGCCCGTCAAGATTCTTGATACGAGAGAACAAGTGCTGAGAAACCGGACGACGCGTCTGGTAAAAGTTTTGTGGAGAAACCATAAGATGGAAGAGGCAACGTGGGAACCCGAGGAACTTATGATGAAGAACCACCCGAGTCTTTTTATGCAGTAATACCCTAGAAATTGCGAGGACGCAATTATTTGAAGGAGGGGAGAATGTAACACCCCAAGCTTCTACGGTACGTTTCCCTTCGAATAATGCGATAGCGTGTGTTGTACGCAACCTCGAGTTCTAACACACACCACAACTAATTAAACTAGCCGTTGTGAATAGTAATACCTACTTTTTGAAATCATATATATTTTATATTTCAAAATGGACTTCATTTTTGGATTCGGAATATCGAAATTAGCCTAGGGTGAAATTTTGGTACTTTTCGGATAACTTTTATATTTTGATGAATAGTGAAAATTACTAAATTTTAATTAAAAACAACTTTTTTAATCAAAATAATTAATATTGATAAATTATGAATTTGAGTGGTCTTAAAGTATATTTAGAATATATTTTTACCATTCAATTTAATGTTTGTCATTGGACATAATTTTACAATTAAACCGAACATAAACAAGTGTCAATCTTTTGATAGTTATTATCTCTTAAAAACACGCTTTTTGTTTTGACAGCGGGAATTAATTTTAAATTAATTTCTGCCACTTCTGTGTTTTGAATTTGGAAAAATGGATTACATATTTGGAATCAGGATGTCCAAATTATGTAAATAGGTAACTTTCATTTTTACACATTTTGAATAATTACTACGGTAAATATTTTATTTACCATGGTTAAGGGTAAATCCGGTAAATAAGGGTTAAAAAAATAATATTATAATAATACTAAATTACCCTAAAACGTGTACTAACTCTATTGGTTGATACATGGTCGACCATGGGCATCTTTGGGTCGATTTTGGGACCCCATGGATCCACTTGTAAGTGATAATGACACTTTATTTTAATTAAGTTAAAATGAATACAAAAATGGCATAAGCTTACATCTTTTAAAAGAACAATTGTTACATAGGGTTATATATGTTGGATTTTAGATTATAAATATTCATTAGAAAGATAAAACTATTTCCTACATAATGATATTTTATTTATAATTTTTAGACATTAAATAATTTATTTTATTTATGACACAATGATGATGCAGTAATTACTATAATAGTAAAAAATTAAAATAATTGATATTATAAATACCCAAATAAATATAATATGAAACTTTTAATGAATTAAACTAATTTTATAGGATAATATGATATATTAGGATTGATTTAATTGACTTTGTTCGAAGTAATCAATCTGTTATGAGTTTCACAAAAATCAACTATTGAATAGTGTCAAAATTGACATAAAAGAGTTCTTAAAACAAATATTATATTATTAATTGATATTAAATTTCTAAAAATCTAAGGTTCGGCCAAGGGACTTATATCATGATAGGTTCATCATTAATGTACCACTTGGGGGTCTCTCGGATGTATATAGTATGTTTATTAACCATATTATATAAAAATACAAAGAGACATTGTAAAAGTGAAACTAATTAACTTAGAGTTAATACTTAAAGATAAGGTTAATATAAGTACCCAAACCTGTCTAAATTCTATTGGTTGAGTTGTTTTCGACCTATCCCCACCTTAACCTTTGAATAGTCAATTTTGTAGCCATTAGAAACCGAATATGAATTTATTATAAATTAATATTTCTAGCTTTTCCAAAGGTGTCCCTCACCCCTCTTATAAAAAGGCACTCCTCCTTCTCATTTCTTCACACCTCTAAAGCCTTTTGGTTCGGCCAAACTCTGCCCAAATACTCTCCCAACATCCCTCAATACAACCTAGAGGCCTTAGTTTGATCAGAAAGCCAACCTAAGGAGCCCTTTTGATCAAATCAAAAGGAAGAACCCGAAGAAGAGGTAATGATTTCACCACCCTTTTCTAAGTTCATTTCTTCTTCCACTTCTTCTTCCTTTGTTCTTACCATTCTAAAATAATAACTCCAGTATCTCACATATACTGTGATGTTATTATAAATATGGTACAACCATATTCTTTATCCTATCCACCCTTTGAATAACATGTCACCATACGTGCGTACGTACGGCTTACCGTCTCCACGTCGTGGTGTAATTGTTATTCAATATAATATTATTTGGATGGGTATAATAATGATGTGTAACTCATGTAAATAATAAATCTAACATGTTAATGATTATTTATATATGATATAACATCCATTTATATATTATTTTAATATCAAAAGAATGATATTGTCGCTCGTGCGTACGTACGGACTACCGTCTCCACGAACGCGATGAGATTCATTCTCCATCGTATCCATTCAAGTATAATTTGATGATTTAAAAAATGATGTTTAAGGACTTGATATCATTCTGGATATGAATAATATACAACCTATCCTTTACATACATGTCTTACGTAACAAAACATACAAAAGAAAACAAGTAAGTTAACACCCGAAACAACGATAATACTAAGATATTATTATCAAATCAATATTAAAAGATCATATATGATATCATATTAATGTATATGATTCTTGTATAATTTAATAACAATTATTTCACCATTATACAGGAGGTTAACCTACCACAACCAAGGAAAAGTACAAGGTAAGGGTTATTTCACAATCTCTTCATTATCCGAGGTTGTATTATACGTAATAATCTACTGGGATCTCTTTATCATCCACATCCATGTTTCTTTGAAATGTATTTCAAAACATTTTTACTGTTTACAAGAATATGGGTTAAAGTCATTTATACCCTTGTTTGACTTTTTATAAGAGGTTTATAAAGGAATCTTTCCGTCGTTTTCAAAACAAGGCCCTTTTTAACCTTTTCGACTGAATTGAGGTAAGAATGTTTTTTTTAACTTATACGGCGGGTGCGGTTATTTTCCGCCGTTATAAAATCGTCGAAGCTTTCCATACAAGCTTATAAGAATATTTTCAAAGAAAATGTTTTATTTTATATGGATCTTAAATGATTTCAAAATAAAAGGAGATACTTCTTTAAAAAGAATTTTGATTTCATCTATGTCAACATCCTTTGATGGATTTTAAGATTATTTGAAGTTGATTTATTATGATACAAAACTTCTATATTGTATTGATGTTTTTGTGATATGTTTGACTGTGGATGTGCTATTTTTATACCATTCATAGTTTATGGTGAAATTATTGACATTTCGTATGCTAGTTTTAATACGAATGTTTATGTTATGTTTAAACCTTTTCATATGGGAATGCATTGGACTTAATAAGTGACGGGTGGAGCCCGCTATAGCTCCTCGATGTATCGGTAGGTCTCATGAGACAAACTAGTGTCTTGGCACAAGGCCTTGACAAAATCTTATTTGTAGTCTTGGCATGAGGCCTTGGCTATGTGGTTATGATAGTCTGGCATTATGCATTCCAACATTATGAAAGTGGTTATTGATATTGCATGTGATTATTCGATTAGTAGAATATTCATGTGAACAAGTAAATGGCATTATTTCATTTTACTTTTGCCATACCATGTTGAAAGTTAATATTTAAAAGGCTTTTGTTTTAGTAATTCATTGCCTTAAATGTTTATGCTTATTTTGAATGTTCCGCTATATTGTTATCCTTACTGGGCATTTGACTCACCCCTTTTCTATGTTTTATTTTTCCCAGGTAGTGAAGAAGTAATTTATGAATGACTTGCAGGGATATTATGAGGGGTTAATAGTGTGGATATGAAGACTTTGTTGTTGTAGTAGTTTTTCACTTTGAAATGTAATGTAAAACTTTATGATTATATCTAGTGTTTCCAAGGCTACTAAACCAATCGGTCTTTCGGGATTTGATCTTTCTTGTGATCATGCCAATGTTATGTAATTAATGCACCGACTCTGGGTAGCTGGGGTCGGGGCGTTACACTAGGAGTTAGAAATGTATCTTATAAAACATTAGGGACACAATATTGGGAAAAATCCTAAAAAAACATGTCCAATATATGGAGGATACGATGTAAAATCCATGTAGATAGAGGTATACAATGTGTAGTATGGGAACAAACCATGTCCCTTTACCCAAGATGATGCCATGTAGATTAAACTTTTTCACTTCAAACTATTTCTTGTTGAAAAATAATACACGGTGTGTGAATGGGTTACACACAGTTTCCCTACATTTAGGGTCCCCCTGTGTACTTCGGTCATGTGCCGGTATAGAGTGTCAACTCGTGTATCTGTATCTATGTAATAATACATCGGGTAGCCCATGTACATGGTCTAAGACATTTTGTGTTGTGGAGTACATGCCGTATAGGCAACCCGTGTACTCCACCATGTGTCAGTGTACTCTTTTAGGTACATACCAAGTCACCCAAGGTGGGAACGCACTACGTATTCAAGGACTAAATGCCATGTGTATCAAGTTTTTTTAGAACCAATATTCTTCCCCCCACTTGTGCTATCCAATATTCCAACTTCTATTCTGATGGTCGATTCACCACGAAATAGAATATCCAAGGTCATTTAGTCATGCCATCACAGAATCGGTAATATTCCATCCTTTAATCGGCCCAGAAGATGAATCTTTTTTGTTCTTAATTACTTGACATAGAACATGAAATTGGAACCCAGAATCATTATATTTTCTATAGAAACCACCTATACACCTCCTTCGAGTCATCATGATGCCAGATCTATGGTTTCGAACCATTATGCCAAGAATCTAAGGAGCAACGATCGATTGTTCGAAGTAGTTACAAAGAGAAGGGAAGAATGAAGAACTCATGATGGACATGTAATCATGGGAGAAAATAACCATCCAAAATAAGATAGAATAACCTATATCTATGTTCATTTCAGCCTTATTTCTTCACCTTTAAAACATTAAATGAATCCAAATAATTTGATGATTAATCTCCAAATAAATGTCCTAAAATAACCAATCATGAAAATACTATCGAACCGCGGATCTATCTATTCACTAATTGGTCTCTGTTCATCATGGAATTCAATAATTGAAAACCAATTAATTAAATCACACAACATACCTCAATTCATATCGATCGCTGACAAAGAATGATGATTGCATTTTCAATGTTGACAAGGTCCCTGAAAAACGGTGTTTGTTGATCAACAATTTGTGATTACATCATCATCTTCACAAGGGGATTCTCCATATCTATCTCTAATGACTATCGAGAAGATTGAAAAGTTATGAGGCTAACCCAATATTTCTAACAAAAAATCTATTTAAATATCCTCCTATCATTGTGTCAATATATTATTATCATATAATTTTAATAAATTATTTTATTCATTTATGTGTCCATGATGATGTTTTGGAAAATGACACATTACAACAAATTTTAGGTCACAGTTGGGGTAATGATTCCATTATTAACTCAATGGGGACCTTGGAATTATGATCCAAAACACTGTTTAGAAATTATTCCACTTTTTTTGGAAAACCGCATGTGTGTTCTATTTAATATTTTATCATATTTCAAACTTTTTTTTGGGAACATCGGGTCTCAGAATATCATGCCACCAAAATGATTTGTCTTCAAAATAATCCATATAATATTTAAAAATAATACATAGAAAATAAGAGAAATTACATTTATCTTTCATGTCTTAGTGGAATGATAAATTAAAACATTCCCAAGGAGAAGCATTGTATTTAGAAAAAGAAGGTAAGTCATACTCTAAAGAAGAAGACAATGATCATCAATCCCTAACCAAATATTTAGAGAAAACATAAAATAAATATGGATGTTTAATTTATATAATTGAAAAATAATAATCAATATTCATTAAAATTTGAGTAGAAACAGAAATAAGTGGAAGTCAGAACTAGTAAAAATGAACCTACCAAACCTGAGTTTGAACAATCAGTTTCTGCCTAAAGAATAGCTCAAAAAGGTTTTCATTATGTTTTTGAAAATATGGTGAGATTAAGAGGAACCATTCTCTAGTTTCCAAAACTTGAAGTAAGATTTCATCTCATTCAGAATAGCTATAGTGAGAAATTATAATTAGTATTTTTTTTAAAAAAAGTTATTTATTTTTATTGCATCTGAATTGAATACTTTTCAATAGAATAATCAGAATCATAAAACATTATGAAAATAGATAGTGATGTGGTCCAACCTACTCATTTTCATTAGTTTATTGAAAAATGATTAGATTTATGAAATTATGAAACATATATTGGAATAATTGGACTCTATTAATAATTTATCATCGGACATTCCATATATAGTGAAATTTATTCACTAATTTAGAGATGATACAAATGAAAGGACAAGAGAAGTAAATGATCAGAAATAAATGATTCGAGAAATGGAGTTAGAGGTAAACATACTTCTTTATTGTGAGGAGGAACTGATCATATTAAGGGATTTAAATAAAGAGTTTTTTAAGGAAGATAAAAGGTTGAATATTGAATATCATACTCAAGAATAAAAAATTTGGAAGCCGGAGAAGGATCAACATGAGTTTCAGATATTGAAATCCTTCATCAAGACTCTTATGATGAATGAATGATTATTTTTATTTTGAACTCTTGGATGTATTTCTTGATAAAACTTTTGTAAAAATTGTGAATGATTATGACTAAATTTCATTTTTTTATAATTTCAATTTACATGAATTTTTTCCAATTCTGAATGGTTATAGGTTCTATCATATTTAAATAGATGACTAGTTATTTTAGTATTTGTTTCATATATTTTTTATAACATTTAAGAAACCACTATATTCTTTCCCATTATTTATGAAAATCAAAAATGGGGATAATTATATACAAAGGTGGATAATTTTATACAATGGGGGTAAATGTTATATTAAGGGGGGAATTTATTTCAATGGGGATAATTTTTTATCGAAATGGGAAACACTATCCTAAGGGATATAAGTTTTATTTATGGAATAAATTTTCCAATACTCTATATAGTATTCCACATCATATTCAGAAGAGTTACCCACTCATGGAAGTTATGTTTCAAAGAATAACTTTGAATACAAATTTATTGATAGAACAAAGGGCTCTAAGCTTTTCATCTTATTTTCATTTATCTCTTAGAGTTTTTCATTTTAAAAAAGGGGATTATTGTTGAGTCATAAGTATTACTTAATATATTTCTATTCTTTTAGATTTTAAAATCTTAAATAACATTCATAAAACATGTTCACTAAATTTTTATTTACCAAGTATTTTAGTATTTTTTATAGAAAATATCACATTTTACTATACATAGAAAATTTTATAATAAATTAAGGATATAAAATAAATATTACTCATTATGATTATCATATTTAGTATAAGACTGATAAATAGATTATTCCTTTAATAAGTCTATATGTACGAATTTTTTCATTTTTATCATACTAAAAAGAGTCATGACTATGTGAATAATTATGGTGCCGATCATTAAACAAGTTCTCATAATGGGTATTTTATTAAAAATTTATAATGAAGTCTATCAGTCTAACCAAAGTTCTTAATCAAAATACATAAAATCACTTCTATCATAATGAATACATTTAACATTATAATGGTTTTAATCAATATGAGACTAGAAATTCAATTATAGATGAGAATTCAAGCACATGTTATCTGATTCCACTAACCAAATATGGAAACATTACCATTCGAGAATTGACTCTAAATAGTGATCCATTTGAATAGTTTGGAGTAGATTTCATTCACAACATAATTTATTTGAATATTTCATGGCATAAATTTCATGTTCTTAGTCATTTGAATTTTATATAGAGTTGAAGATTCTATGAATCCTATTCAAGTTTACTTCCCTATGAATACTTTATTTTGTAATCACATCCAATCGTTGTTACGATCATTAGATTATGTGGATTGGAAGAGGTTGAATATGATCAATCAGATCATGGGCCTCTGGGGATAGTAAGATAGATATCAGTATTCATATTAAGTTATTCTTGGGATAGGAAGATAGATCCATTCTAATCATCATATCTACTAATTTCTAGGTAAAGAAATATATACATTATTTTAAGTATAAAAAATTCGATACCTTTTGTCATGTTATTGACTACCTTACACATAATGTTAAAAGATGTCGATTTTTCAATATAGATTGTGTTTCATTATGACATTTACATAGCTATTATATTTATTGTTTTTTAATGTTTCTATTATGTTGTGTATGTTATAGAATGTTTTTAAACATACTTAGATTTCTATATGATTGTCTTTACAAGTCTTACTCTAATAAATATTATATCAATACCTTAATATTAATAGAATCTATTTATGATTATGATTATTTTACACTGATATAATTGGATGTTGTCTGGGCCCAATATTTTAACTCTAATAGTCATACTGATTTTGATTCTGATAATGATACTTTAAGATGATTTTTATTTTGTTTAGTTAATATATTTTAAACTATGTTACTAAACTTCAATTAACACCCACCAACCCCCCCCCCCCATTTTTTTATATCCATTTAATGTAATTCTTATGATCTGAAATCCATGTTTTTTGATCAAAGGGAGTGAATGAAAGTGTAACTTGAAGTTAAGAACACCAAAAAAAAAGAATACCAATTAGTGGAGTATCAAAAGTAACTGTAATTTCAGCCAATCAGTTCCAAAATTTGAATAATTCACAACAAGATTACCATTATTTTTATTTTGGAACATGCAAAAATAAATGGTCTAGTTTGGGGGTAACATGTTTTGGTCATGGTTAATAAAGGATTCATAATGGGTTACCTATTTTTTTCACCTCAAATAGCATATCCTGATGATCAATTATGGGAGGCTAAGTTTGGTTGAAAACTATTCACATCAAGTCACTATTATTATATTGGATGGTTTCAAATAAGGTTTTTTTGGGAAAATGGAAACACCAAATGACTCCTAAATTCATTACAATAAATCACACTATGCACATACATCTAAAGGTGTGTGGTCATTAGGGTTTCTCAATAGTGACATTTAAGAACAAACATTGGTCTATAAAATGAAAGGTGGGACCCATCACACCTCATCAAGAGGTATTATTTACACCTTTAAAATTAACTTATATATTTAATTTGGGATCAGGAATCCTTCCCAATTTTTTGAGACCTATATTGGTTATTCTTATAGTAATGATAGATCAACACCAGCCATCAATGTGAAACGTTTCATGTATTATAGATTCTCTATCTTAAATTTACTTGTTAGTGACTCTTAATTTGAGAGGAAATGGTTTAA
This sequence comes from Viscum album, assembly GCA_963277665.1. Classification (NCBI taxonomy): domain Eukaryota; kingdom Viridiplantae; phylum Streptophyta; class Magnoliopsida; order Santalales; family Viscaceae; genus Viscum; species Viscum album. The sequence continues at coordinate 713,631,159 of OY728162.1, forward strand.
TTCCATTTAAGTGGGTTCTATATATATAATTAGTATCTATGAATGCATTAGCTATTTTTTAAGTAGAATTATGGTCAAGAAGAGAGCTACATATGTATCTATGTTAATGGAATTAAAACTCTTGTATTTTAGTGCCTCTTAATGGAAACTATCGTAACATTTGTGTTTTTATGAAAAATAAAAATTCATTCAATTTAATATGATTTGGTAATGTTTATTAGGTGAAATAAGTGTTAAAATATTATTTCTGGGTCTTACGCATGGGGTAATTTCTATGTAAACTAAAATGAAATGTGTCTTATAAGGATGTGCTTTCATAAGAAGCAGGAATAAGGCCCAGTAGTTGAAATTTATCCCTATTATTAATATGGAATACATAAGAAAACTTAGTGATTCATGGGAGGGATATGGACCTCTAATATAGAATGAAATATTTCATTCAAAACATGTCCTAATAAGTATGGGTATTAGGGATATATCCCTATATAATGGTACATTATTTCTGATGGTAATGTGGTGGGTGTTGAAGGATTTGTTTGACCAGAGGAGGAACATTGACCCATGATGATGGAAATTAAGGATTGTTGTTATATGTTTAAAACCTCAAAGATTCATCCTTTTTATCTAATGAAAAGAGAAATCAAATACCATGTAATTTGAGTTTTACAACATATGATTTTCTAAAAATAAAATTCCATAATGTTTAACATTGTGATCTAAGGGCATCTATGTTATGATTGGTTAATAATTAGAGTACTATGAAAGGTTATTTCATATGTGGTTTCCATTTTATTTCATCCCTAGTAAGTGACTTATGTTAATTAAAAAAGCATTGGGTCTTACACGTAGTAGGGGGGCCTAGGATTTATTTTAATTACATTGATGTTGTAATCAATTTTGATCTCTAATCCAATATGAGTCATGCTTTGTGTGAGAAATAATAAATAGTATAATATCAATCACATTTTATGATGTGAAACAATTAGAGTCCAAAAAGTACTATATAATTAGAATTCCCTTTGTGGGTATCCTTAGATTAGTGATAGTATTTCTAACGAGAACTATTATTTGTCTTACACTATAAGAGAAAATCATCCTCTTATATTGATGCATGATTCTAGGAAAGGCGTGATATGGCGTCATGATGATTGTATAATCCTATAATAATTATAAGGGGATTGATAATAGAGGGTTGTCCCATTTGGCCTAACACATTCAATAGATAATAAACCCCCCACTGTGTTAGAAGAGATGGATTCAGAACATTCTCAATAAAGACCATTATTATCATGGAAATTTAAAATTGTGATTCCCTAAAGAGAATTACCCATCAATGATGAAAAAATAGAGCCTATTTTTTCAAGGTAATCCATCATTTATGGGTTATTGTTGGTGAACATACCTTTATCATATATATCATGTTTCCTTATATGGGTTCTTGTTGACTTGAGACCTATGTATGAGTATTTCAAAAATTAAACTGCCTTAATTGATGATGAAAAATTCATTATGCCTTGGAATGAGAGTGATATAATATTTATTTTCCTAGAAAAGGTATTAATGATTTTTTATCACAAATGGATATAGGTTTAGTAAGAGTTTTACCACATGTGGTAAAGGACTATGGTTAGTGGTGAACCAAAATGGGATACAAGGGTGAATTTTTACATGAGGGTGAATTAAAAAACACCCTGAGGAGTGGATATGTTAAATGTTATCCCTAAATATGAGTAAGGGTAAATGGTATCCCTAGAATAAATGGAAAAACCCTAATGAGAGGCTCAGGTGAATGGTCATCCTAAAAATTTTATAGGGAGAATGGTCACCCAATTTTATATGAAAATTCCAAATCAGTGGAGAGGGAAAATGGTCACCTTAAATAGGGGCTACGAGGTTCAGTTTCCCTCATGTGTATGAAATCAAAATAATGAGAGTATAGGGTGCATATCTAACCTAAATAAAGGCTACGATTAATGTTTCCCTTATTATGGTTGAAAACACCCTAATGGAAGGTTAGAGTGAATGGTTCCCCTACATAGGGGTTATAAATAATGGCCACCATAATTAAGGATGATTGGATTGAATTCTCGTTGGTGTAGTCCCTTGAATTTCCTTGAGAAGATTATCAAATTTTTTATATTCCTAGGGGAAGGTTGAGTGGTTCCATAGGGTTTGTTGGTAGGGAGGTTCTTTCACCCTTATGTTATGACACTAGTTTCATAGTGTTCTCTCATACATGATAATTTTCATACTTGAAACCTCATATAATAGTTTGTATCTCATTCTTAATTGATTCCCCAAGGTTTTGAGTCTTTGTATGGAAATTTAGAGGGGATTCTAATACATGGGTGAAAAGATAATGAAGATCCTATTCCTCTTAAAAAACAAATGTCTCGTAAGGACCTCCATTTTATTATATATAGACAATGAGTGAATTTGGGTGAGATATAGTGGTCGAGGATTGGTGAGCATGAGAAACTAAAATGTTAAAATTTTTAATGCATGTTAGAGAACACTCTTGAGTGGTATGTGGATTAGGTAAATGATCTAGGTGCATATTCTTGGAGGGTCACCATTTATCTAGTGCGAGTAGCCTGGAAAAACAAAGAAAGGTGTTGGTAACTTGGAAAGAGGCATATGTGTTCTAGGTTGGATGGAAAAATATTAATGTATAGATTTTCAAGGTCACATAAAATTTCTTTTTTTATTTTCTCCCACACATGAAGGAAGTGTGATAACTTTTATAGCTACTTCTCAATGAGACTAAAAATTCAATTCATCAGATTCTTTGTTTATTAAGAGTTATAATAATTAAATTTTTATATGATGTAAGATTAATACAACTTTAACTTCGTTTATATAAAATTTTATTAAATTATATCTATAAATATGTGTTTTTATCTATAAATGTAAGAGTGCAGGTCAGGTTCAACTAACGCAGACCATAAGTACTATTCTACTTCTTTTTCTCACATTTGGACCACACTTATCCACATATACTCTCCCCACAATCTCCAATTATTCTCTATTCATATTCATAAAATAACCTTATTCATTGTCTTACTCTACTACCACACTTTCTCCACCCTCTAATACAAATTTTAAAATTGAAAATTTAATCAAGCAGTTTCCCTGATTAATTCTTCATCTTCTTATAACTAATATATAATCTTTGAAATCATTCAAAAAAAATTTAACATGTTTGATTTATTTAAAATAATTTTTCAAGTAGATTTTTTCACCTCTGAGTTGTTTGGAACATAATGAGGTTGTTCACATATTGTTATTTCACAAATTCTTCTCAAATTGATCAAAATCAATTTTTGGAAAAGTATAATTATCATGGATCTTTACATATTACACAATTATAGAGTTACATGTGCATATATGAGGAAACCTTTTTTGACCCTTATGTGTAAAAGGTGTGACCATTATATATTATAATAGTTTCCATTATGTTTTAAGAACTCACCACATTTCTAGGATTCTTCTACTCAACACAAGAGTAACCCTCACACATTTTTCAAATTAATCTTTATGTATCAATCTATATTATAGATTCATCCTTACATTTAACCAAGGAATAACCTTTAACTATTATAGAATTTCCCATTTTTTTGTAAGTCTATTCTAAGGAACTATAATGTGTCATTTTGTCTTTTATCAACCTTTACATATTCGGTAAACTAACCCTTTCATACTGTATTGTCTTCCAATTTTCTGATCTAATTTCCCTCAATGAGAAAAATCCTACATACTTTATGCAAAAACATCCATACTTATTTCAAAAAATTCCATATATCCAAATATCCTTCATCTCACATGAGAAAAATTATCTTATGTGAGTTTGAACATGATTTATTTAATGAAGATAAAATCCAACACATTAACATATCCATATAATAATTTTCACATCATTTTCCCCATTTGATGAAAAAATATAATAAAAATTATTCTTCTTCAACTCTTGGTCTCGGATTACTCTCCCAGACTCTAATAAATCATCTTATAGTCTTTAAAAATCATAGTTCAAAATCTCCTAAAAGTATTCAAAATCTCATCACTCTCAATTCCCACAATTATCAAAATTAAAAAATTATATAAAAAATATTAATCTAATAAATAATGTTTATGAAACTAATGAAAATAATTTTTGTCACGTGGAATGAAAATATTTAATGAAAATGACTCTAGTATTATAGAGGTGAAGATCCCCTATAAGGATCAAGGAAACTCACCTTAGTCGACCTATGTACACATGGCCTGTGCATCAGAAGACTCATGCAGGCCTCACCTATAAACCACTAAATTATATCTGACCCATTTATAGGGTGCCTGTATGGTGTACCTGTACCATGTACATTTGTGAGAAACCTCCTTTAACCAGGGTCCCATATTTTCCTCTAAATAGTTAACTAGGTATCCTCATTTGATATACTGAAAAAATGGAAGAAACTTCATAGCTCTGTTTGTGCATCCCTTTTTCAATGTCCCTCACAAATATTTCAGGTGTCCCTCCAACATCAAATAAAAGAATAATTTAATGGGGGTAGTGGGATCAAAGTCCCTCTAGTGTCTGAAATACAAGACACTTGTGTAAGAACACTCTCCCCCTAGTTGAAAAGAACCAGAACAATGGTCCTTACCCAAATATAGGACCTGCACAAGAAAATTATAATATAATTGAGGGGACAATTAATTCATAGATAAGGAAATATGCATGTTTTGTTTACTATGTTTCCCATAACCCAATGAACCTACAACTCACATGAGCCTACCCAATTTAAACCACATCTAGTTTCTCCCAAGTCACACTTGAGGAAGATCCTTCTACTTTCCAGGACATCACCTTCCAGTGACACATTCAAATACATTTTTCAATACAAAAAATAAAGTACACCCCTTATTTTATTTCCCTCATCTAAGGGGGTCCAAATTGAATCCTCCACTGAAGCTTATTGACTAGATAAACTCTGAAAACTAACACATAGCATGTCTCCCATTCGATTATGCTTCCCTTCAGTTAGAGGTGTCCGTAACTTGTGCTACTCAATTAGTTGGTTCCTTAGGGTTCATTCAATTTTGCATCCCATTGTTCATTAGGGCCTTGAATACTGGGAGAGTTATAGGGACTCCCTTGTCTCAGATGTGAGGTTACTTTCATGTACTTGAATTTTCTTCTCTATGAATTGGGACCTATGATCCTATATAGAAACAGTGTGGAACATGTTAGATTTTCCCATTGAGGGTTAGTGTCTTATCCTCCTCTCTTATCTCAAACTAGATACAGGGAATCCCAACTGGTGTAATACCCTATAATATTCATATAGGTGGTATCTTGTAAAGTATTTATATGTGACTATCCTAGTAACCAACAAGGGTGATGATGCAGGAACATAAAAGCCTTTTCATCTTATCCTATAGCCATGGATTATTTCACCAGTGGAAGAGGGTTCTTGATGTTTATTTGATATTCCTTTTTCTCTTGTTTCTCTCATAAATGCTCTAACCATTTTGATTGGAGTTTATAAATGATCATGATATCTTTACAATCAAATTAATTTACCGGAAGAGAATATTTTTCCAAATCTTCCTCTCAGCTTCCTTCCGAGGGCCTCTATAGGTTTGGGACCTCTAAGTCATGTATTCAACCATGATTCAAACCTCTTAAATAGTGTAATCCCCATAATCATTCTTAAATCCAATCAAATGGCCACATTATTTACGAGACAACCCTTTACAGGGCCTCTATAGGCATGTGTCCTCATAGCCAAACTACATGGGATTTGATTCCCTTTCAAAAGGGATACCTAGAAAGCCTCCTTGATGTCAAAACACATCACACCAATATAAATACTATTCTATATGTGCCACAATACTAGTATGGTTGTATCCAAACTACGATCCCACATACCTTCTAGGTTCCTTGGGATACTTCATCTTAAGTAACATGCCAACTATTAATTACGAACCTTTTGTCTATACATCCTTATCGCATGAAGTTAAACTGGACAGTTTAGTTCTCGTCACATGATCATGATCATTATGATGTGTCCCATTAAGTGGAACCAAAGTACTTGGTTATGATTCATTTAAAAAAGGATACATAGGAAACACATCTCATTGGTCTGATCCTAATATCAAAAACACTCTCTTAAATATAGAAGATGATCAACTACAGAGCACCCCGTTGTGTGGAATGAAACAAGCATTGTAATAATAAATGAAAAAGGAATATCCAATCAATTCATCAAAGGGTACCATCGATGGATAACATTGTGTATATATATATATAGAAGATTATAAATTACATGCATTTCAAAAATTTATTTCCATCCTAAGGGCGGCCCATGTTATACATAGGAATGAATAATAGATTCACGAATTTGACTTAAATATTTAATAGAGTCTAGGAGTAGGTAATAATTACCCCCAAAAATTTAGTAATGAGTTAAAACTCCCATCTTATTGACCAATTTGACCCTCTAAGAATCAGTGAAACCATTTCCCAATAACTACTAACCTTTATAAAGTAGGTTTATGAATCATTTCGAATAAGGGAACTGTTAGGTGGGTTCAGTTCCATGATCAAAACATGATAAAGGTTGTTTGAAAATAATCATTTTGGTGTGAATGACTATGTGACCATTCAAACCCCCATAATCACATAGTTTAACAAACACACAACTAAATTGTTTTTCTTCAACACAAAAATGGTGGACCCTACATGCATCCTTGACCATGATGATGGTGTCATAGAAACTCTAGGCCCATTTCACTAGAAAAATAAAAGAGGGATAAAAATGAAATTAATTATGTATGTGTTAATTTATGGATATACTTCTATAATGATATTTTCTTGTTTATGTTTGTAACCTATATTTTTTTAAGCATTAAAAACAATTACCTATTATGCAAATGGATTCATACTAATTTTCACAAACATATGAATCAAACCACTACACAAAATAGGTGTTCAAATAAACAAAGGACACTTTTATCAAGAAGGTGTATTTGACACTGCGTCTCAAATGTACGAGTCTAGTATTACCACCAAAATGTTACCATCCTGACCCTGGAGGCTACTCGATAGCCCCTCCAACTCAGCAAGTCACACCTGGTGTTCACTTAGTGATGACTATTGATCTAAAAGAAGGAGGCACCAATTTCTATATCCAAACATTTTAGGAGATTATCCCTAACACATAGTAATGTACTCCTATATAATTAAAGGGAGATAGATAAATAGGCAAAAAACACCCTCTCTCATAAGAAACAATGGTCCTTTAAAATGGATCATGTGAGTAGTCATTTCAGCCTATTTCATTTGGCAATTTACCCTCATCATGAACTGGATTCCATACTTGGAATTCTGGCCTAGGTCATCCTGACCCAGGGATAGAAGAAGGCCAACTAATGTTAATAACTGGTCAACATGGAATAGTGCTACAAATCTGTCTACTCTAGAGAATCCCCCAATAAAATATGATTGTAAAGAACAATTAGGTACAAACACTTACATGTACGACCTCATTTTCTATTATTCGAAGTATCCAAGACAATGTATTAAGTGAACATTGAGGAAAAAGAAACACCTACCCACATCATCCAAATTCTCTAGTCAGGTTCTACATCACACCATGAGAATGGTCACAAACCTACCCCTATCCATCAAGCCTTCCAGTAGTCTCATATTGAATCATGAAGATAAATAAATTGAAAATTCACTACAACAAAGAGCGGGAATACCCAAATTTATACTCCCACACCTTAGTACTCTAAGTATACACTAATTGGAAATGGAGGATATGAGTAGGAACACACCCCTACTCCATCCTCGGAATGGGAATATATCCCAATTAGAAAATATTATTTTAACAAGAACATATTCAAAAAGGTGAAAGGGTATACAAAAATTCTTACTGACATCTTACAAACATAACAAGACATAATAATAGTAATGGAAAAAGTAGAGGGGAAGACACAAAAATCTATGCCCACAACAGAGGTGACTTGTCAAAATGTCACTACTGAGAAGATATGCATCCCTTATCCAATATAAGAGGTTCATGGTCCAATTTCACCCCTGATATACGGATAACAATATCAATTCCACACCCTCACTCGGAAAAGTGGAAATCGACCTATTCTAATGGATACATTGAGGGAGGAACAATCCCCTACTAATATTCTAGAAATTTATCGGTAAGTTATGAAAACAACACAAGAGTAAACAAAATAGGATTATATATTTGAAAAACACTTTCCCTAGAAAGATTCCCTAGTCATGCTCAAGAAGGCACCAAAAAGAAGCCTCGCCATAGATAAATCCAAAATAAAGGGTTGATAAACTATCCCTTACTTAAAATTGATAGAGTAATTGAAGCCCTCAAATGCTTATATGTTGATTCTCAATATCCTAATTTTACATTTCCATGATTTGGGAACATTATAAGTAGTTCTAGAGGTCATATCAAGATACCTAACTTTGAAGTCTTGTTTCATTTCCAAAATCTATCAATCCTAAGAGCACATCTCTTAATGACATCCTCGAAATCCCTTAGTGTGTATATAAGATAAAATAGTTATAAGGCTCCACCCTTACTATCTTCCACCATAAAGTTCCTCCATGGGTATACACATTAGGAACTCTCCTCATAGTTGGATGCCAAGTCGTGATGGTATTCTTCCATATAATTGTATTTCACTTCCTTAAGAAGGTCCTCCCCTTGATGATTTAAGTTATAATAAATCCCTAACTTAATGATGTATCAGGGAAAATGAGTTTAGTCATCTTTGATTCATTTTCATTGGATATTGAAATCTTCCCTCTATTAGAAGATGGCCCGTGGGGACGGTCACTCTCTGAACCATCCTTGGACCATCTTCCTTCCAATCTAATAGAGGAATTCCCTTCCAATCGGTTTTTTTGTGGTAAAGCAGTAGGGAAATATCCACTTGTTTTAGACCAGGTTATGGAATATCAATCAAATGATGAAGAATCCATGTTAAACATGAGCATAAAGTTGGATAAATATGACATACTAGTCATGTCCTAGCATTTACCCACTCCACAAAATAGTATTCTAGAGGTGTTTTTGGATATTTTTGTGCATGACATCCTCTTAAATATATTGAATACTCTTAAAAAATTGAGAGAAAATTTATTACCCAATATTGAATATCTATGAAATAGTAAGTTAATAGAGTGGATCCACCACCAAATCAACTTGGTAGCTCCATTAGCTACATGAAATCCAAAATTTTGAAAATAGAATGGATTCCTTCAGCAACCATGTCTCGAAAAAATAGAATAATTTCATCAACTAGTAATATAATACACATAGAGTGTTCATATGAAAGGATGGGGTGAACAAAAATCACATCATTTCACCATTATATTCAATTAGTAAGGCCTGTTAAGGTGACAACATGCAATTTCATTGTTTCAAGCCTATATAAAAAAACAGACATTGTTCATGATTGATGGTACACTCAGAAAAATAGCCTCCATCAACTCTCATTTATATCAGGAAAGAAGAGAGTGAACCAGGGAAAGAATTTTACATCCAGAATCTGATGATATTTAGAAGACCCCCCACCTAATAGAATCTAATCATCAAATTTCCCAAATGTCACAAATAGTACAAATTGCTTCAAAAAAAGTCAGTTTAGGTGAAAACCGTAAAATGTACCCAACCCATGTTCAGACACTAATACATAAAATTGAGAAGGTAGAAGTGATATTAGAGTCCATGTAAATATAGTATAAAAACCCATACATTCGGGATGGGGGGTTTTTAAACACAACCGTTGAGGTTATAAATCCAAGTTCAAAAGGTGTTGTAAGGGAGGCTAATTATCCCCATCCTAAAAGGATTGGGGATTTTTCTCCTCAATGACCTCCTCTTCATAGGATGTTAGTATCAGCTCTATTAGGAGAATTATTTAGAATGGATACACCTAGTTCATCCCATCCCATGATTTGGTAACTTCATTGGGAATATTCATAACAATTTTTTCTTTCATTTTCATATAGATTACAATCCAAAAACTTGTCCAAAAAGGTCTAGTGGTTGAGAGTACATGGCCTCTTGGAGGGATAAAATAAATGAATTCTCAAAAAGAGACTAAAGAATTTTCTTCAATACACTATGTATTGGGTAATTTCATCAATACCATCGATTCAGATCCTACATAACATGATTACGATATAGAGGATCTGGATTAGAAATTATTAGTTCATAATATGATTCACACTGAAATTATTTATGAGGTGTGAATACCCAGAACCATAGGATTTCTCTAAATTTCATATTTCTATCAACCACTATATTACATCCTCCTCAGAGAGTTTATACCCAATAAAATGGTAGAGGTAATGTTGTGCCTCACTCACCTCTTAAAGTGGATGAACCCCTCACACTTAAGGAATTATTTTCCCAACAAGGGGAATAGATTACAGCATTGATAAAAAACAATTCATATCTATTATGTAGTAGTAATTTTACCTGATATGGTCTATAAATAGAGCCATGACATTCATTACCAACATGTGTACCTAAAAAATACGATTAACCCCATTGGATGAAATATAACAATAACATCCACTCAATGTGTAGGACCAACAACCAGTATATGTAGACACCATGGTGGTGAGAAATCAGGAGTTCTATTCTTTTTAAAGATAAGTGAGGTTGGATTAATCACATCCTCATTGACTAACCCTTGCAGGTTACCCACAAATAGTACAAGTAGATCCACCATAGATGGTTATACCTATTACTTCCCCTAGTTAAGACCCTATTTAGCCAAGCATCACTCAAGTTCTCTTTGATACTATTGAGTCAATAAAATTTTTATTAGAGGCTATAGAAGAACATAATACACCAAAGAAGCCAAAAATTATGCCTTACAAGGAATGGGTGGATCCCACGCCTCCCTCATAAACATTTGAGAGCCCCAATATTTTAAATTTTTATTGGTTTGGGGATCTGGAGTAGTATTTGATGCATTTTGTGTCTCACTTTTATCTCATCAGGGGAACCCCGACATAGCAAGATGTAGTGATATTTAGATGATTTGTAAAAATAATAAAAAGTGAAACCATTTTTGATAAACTAGTTTTCTATCATGACCAATCATGGGATTGGAAGATATCTTTGGATAGTTTCTATTTCAATTCATCTCAATGTTGTAGAAGGCAACAGTCCTCAACCTAAAAAACTAAAAACAGTGAGAGAACAAAAGGGTATTAGATTTCATTAATAAATGAAAATAGATGGCCTAATCCTTGAAACTAAAACATTGAGAGTAATATTTCTTCTCCATCTGTATAAAAAATCACCATGATGAGTTATGTACAACATGAATCTTTGTGAAACGCACCTGAGGGTTCGGGGATCTCACTATAGTGGCTCAAAATTTGGAATATTTTATATTACACACAAAAAAAAGTACATTATAACTATAGTATCTTAAGGAATGATAATTGGGTAAAAAGAGTCTACCTAGATTACACTTAAGCCAATCCATTCCCTAGATCTGGCTGGGAAGCCCATGCCATATCATGTGTTGCCTCCTTCTATGCGTGGGAAACAATTCCCACCTCATTGAGATGAGTGGAGGGATCACAAGGAAACCCAATTTGAAGAATGAATGAATTAGTTTTATTCAATCCATGATTACGAAGCTTCCAACTATTTTATCACATCTTTTCCAAACAACATACTCAATTTTCAAAAGCCCAAGTGTCCTACTCTGCCTTGTCTTGAGAATATACCAAACTATTTCCCCTTCCACTAAAAATTGTGACACAATATTCTAGAATTATTTTTTCCAATTCATTTTTAAAAAATGCTTGACTCTAGATAAGTACAGACGGAAATGACACCATGAAAATTAGCATATGCTTCTAACAGAAATCCAAAGGGCTATGTTGAATGTAATGAAGTTACTACCAATTATATATATAATTTCAAAGATTTTATGGTCATGAAGATGATCAACTGGACTCATGCTATTTTTTTATCGTGTTTTAAAGATCCAAATATTCACATGCCCACATACTCTATGACATAGTTGAATCCATAGACACCACAGGCTTATAAACTAAAGTCTTCCAAAAAGCAACATGTCTAGAGAAGTTATAAGGAAATACATGAATATGAACCTACACTAAGGATGAATTAGGATTTCACTCTACTGAAATTCATGTCTCCAGTATGAGAAGAATGTGTATCACCCCACCAAATGGAAAAAGGAGTGGACCCTCCAAATGAATTCCTCATTAGATGAGGAGTTTATATTTAGTGTCATTAATGTTATTTAATTAATGGATCCATTATTTGATGATGAGGGTTACAATGAACCAGAATTATCTACATTAGATTTGGTAATATGTGAAGAGGCCATAGGGGATTATTATATAGGGGTAGATGTTGTCATTGCAGAAATCAATACTCTTTATATATGCCTAATAATACCATATATGAAACAGAAACACATGGGGTAGACTTCTAGAGATCTAAACTATATAAATAAAGACCCCACATGTTTTTAGGATCACCTTGATCTAGTCATACTAGAATATCGTCTTGAGGGGATGCCATCAGAAAACCAACATTGGCACATAGGAATAGTTGGTCGACCTAACCCACCAAGGACAGAAGAACCTCCAACTCTCCTTCATAGGGACGCTCCACCTACATCATGTCATTTAACTCCTAATGAATTTACAAAGGGGAATTATCATATTTATAATAATAGACTTTTTATCATATAATTATGATGTTTTTATGAAATTATATATAGCTCTAGATAACTTATCGATGTTGGATTCTCCAAGTTTATCTAATGACCACCAAGAAGAACTCATAGAAAAATTTCTAAGACCTGATCAATTTGATGTAGAAGTTGTTTTTATGGAATTATATCTTGTATAGATAGATCCTACAGAATCCTACATGATCATCTCACTCATAGAGAATGAAAAATATGCCATTATATAAGGACATATCATACCTTTTTATTTATATGGAAGGATAAATGGTGTTGATTTATGATGAGATTTCATTGATAGTGGCTTGGGAGTCAACCTCACTGTAGTATGCATAATTCACTAACTGGGTTACAGTGCATGTCACATGTCCCCTTCCACTCTAAAACTAGAGGGTTATAACAAGAGAAAGAAAAATCCTCTTAGTGGAATCAATATCAAGGCCCAGTTTTGGAGACCATGTGTCTGACTCAGAATATCTATATTCTCAGCAATATATGTCTTTTATCGTTCTACTGGTAAGACTGTGGTTACAAAAACAAGAAGAAATACCCTCATCATATCAAGAATGCCTCAAATATTTCTTTAACAATAAAATTATAACATTTATAGAGCTAATCCCCCATTTTAATTTTGTGAAACAGAGTACACTGATAAAGGGTTCTACCTAAGGGAAATGAATAAACCCATCACCATTAGTGTTTCTCATATCATGACCTCAAATGGTCTGGGAATAACCACAAATGATCCCTTGCAATAAATTAGTGATGAATATGTGATTCATATACCAAAAAATGATGGAATGATCCCAAATTCATGTTCATGTACAAAACAAATCATGATATCAGCTATGAAAATTGCACCTGATAGTACTTTGAAAGACATGAATTATCCAAAAAGTGGGGGAATCTGGGATGAAAATTCCCTTATTCAATCTATATATACCCAAATATCCCTTCCGCATCCATTAATATATGATATATTAAATTTAATCATTCTATATTCTTCATTTTGTCCTCTATGCATCTTAAAAATACACAACATTATCAGTAAGATCAGAGAGGCCACTTCACCTTCTGGATGTCAAAATATTGACTCATCCCCTACCATGGGAAGAATCTCTTAATTAACTAAATCCCTTAAGATTGGGTAAGAATATGAATTTAAATAGGAAGACAATATTGAGGATTACCTTAACAATTCCCCTCCAGCAGTCAATGAAGGTGTTCCAACCACTATTGATGAACTCAATGAAATAAATCTGGGCATAGGAGATGATCCACAGACCACATTAATCTGTATTTTTATGTCTTCCAAAAAATTGTATATTCCACCTTATAGAATAAATATTAGGACATGTTGATAAATAATTAAAAATAAATACCATTCTTCAATCCTGAGGTGTCCACTCACCAAATGGGATTTCAAAAAAATTGCCCAGATTACAAATAGGTTGAAAGAAGGACACACCTGACTCATGCCACAAAAATTGAGACTGAAGTTGATAATATTATCAAATATAATTTCATTTAGGAATTCAAATATCCAACATAGATAGAAAATATAGTTCTGCTAAATAAGAAGAACAGTCAAATAATGGTCTGCATTGACTTTAGACACCTCAATCAGCACTATTCAAAAGATTATTTTTCATTATCGATAATAGATCCATTGATTGATCTAATAGCTATATGTAAAACCCTATCCTCCATGGATGGTTATTTGGGGTAAAATAAAATTTGATTGGATGAAGAAGATAATGAATCCATATCCACCAAGGATCCTCTAGAAGTGTATTTTTTTATTCCATTTGGTTTACCGAATAATAATTCCAAATAACAATGTGCCATTTACTACATTTTTAAACACATTCTCCAGAACTATATTGAATGATTCATTGATGACCTTGTGGTTACACCTCGGTAGAATTCTGATTAACTCACTAATTTTGAGGCTATCATTAATTAAATTCAACAACACTGCCTTAAGATAATCCAAATGAAATGTTCCTTTCATGAAACTTCAATATGTTTTTTGGATTCGTCAAATGAAATCATGGTGTTCAAGTTTACCCTGAGATGAAATAGGATATCCTCATTATGTCCCTAACTCTTGAAATCATTTATTTGAGAGGTTTTCATAGACACCTTCCCAACATTAAGTTCTTTATAGAAACCCTTACATTTATGTATTATCCCTAAACCAAGATAATGAAGAATGGGGTCACATATTAGTGGATGAATGACTATCAGGAAGCATTTGACAGCCTTAAGAATTATCTCTTGATCTCATCAGTTCGAATCATACATATTGAGCGTAATATAATAATTATATATGTGACAAACCAATAGTGATCTATTAAATTCAAAAACTAAATCACTACCTACCACACCACAAGGACCGTTTTCCCTCCCCTAGTAACCCAGTAAAATATATACTAATTATTTCAATGTGGATGGGATATTTGGAAAGGTGGGTGGTTATTCTATAGTAGTATGAAATATAGTTTGTGCCTTAGAAAGTAGTGAAAGAGCATGATTTGTTATGTTTTCTTGTAGAATACCTATCTGAAATAATAATTTCATTAAAAAGTAAATTTATAGATGAAGATATATTTTCAATTCAAAATTCCCCACAGACATGGAAAATGTGTTTTGACAATGCATCTAGAATCACACCGGGGAAAAGAATAAAATACTCTATGATTAATATATTTATATTGGGAGTCAGGCTTGAATCACCAGCATATAAAGTCTAGTCTTACTCCTTTCCATTGTTAAATGATTTTACCAACAATGAGGTAGAATATCAGGCCCTCATTAAAGGCCTAAAACTGGCACATCATGTACTAATGGTCCCCTCTAGATTTGAAAGGTGAATCATTTTCAGTAAAAACACAGATCAATTAGTATTATTATATAAAAAATATCTAATCTACTTTTTTTGACTATGTATATGGACTAATAGAAGAGTTACCATCATAGCCAATGCTAACTTGCATATAATGATTATATAATCCCCACGATAATGTGTTGGAGAATACAGCCACAACCCTAGTAGGTCTAGATTGGTATGACGTAGTCATCCGAATTATTCAACATTTAATGGTCTCACCTTTTTCACATGTCATCATTGAATAGGTCAACGATGTCTTCCCCATTCTCGAAAAAGATGGTTTTATTACTTGTAGGATGAAATCCACTGTGGACTATGCTCAAAATGGATTTCTCTCATTGAAAAAATCTAGCAAAGAGAAAATATAATGATGAATTACAAACTTTACTCTTTATGACATTGCAAATAACTAAAAAGTAATCTATAAATGAGGATTTGATATATTCATTCACAGATTCATTGATGGAGAAGATACCATTACTGTATTGAGAGGGGTGCGTATTAAAGATTGTGGTTCTAACTAGTTAGGATTTAGGATTTCCCATAAAATCTAAAGGCATGGATACTTATGACTATCAATATTTCACGATTGAACAGAATTCACCAAGAAATTTAATTCATTCAATGTGTATGCCAATTTCATCTATTTACCCATGGAGTTTTTACATATATCCAAATACACATGGTCATTTTAGGTATGGGGAATTGATATTGTGGTGTCATGTTCTACAACCAGGGCCAAGATGTTAAAATAAATCCTAACTACTACAGATTTATTTAAAACATTAGATGAAGAAATACCCCTAAAAGAAGTTGGTACCAAAATCATTATTAGCTTCCTAAAATCTAACATAATAACTTGATTTTGTGTCCCTCAAAAAATACTGATGGAAAATGGTACCAATTTCTATTCTTCAAAGTTAGAGAAGCTCTATTGGGAGTATAATATAGAATCAAACCATTCTTCCTTGTATCACATATATGCTAATGGAAAAAAAGAGTAATTCAGCAAGACCCTATCAAAAATACTCTAGAATGTTTTTGATAAGAACAAAAATACATTTCCTAAAAATCCATTTCATGTATTTTGGGCCTACCTGACAACCACCAATATCACTACACATGTGACCCCATATTCACTCATATATGGAAAAATAGTAGTTCTTCATATTGAGTTCTAATTTACTACAACATTTGTTTCTATCTATGATCTTTTATCCATAGATAAAAATCCCAGAAATGACTAGATGAATTAGAGACACTTGATAAGAAAATATTGCTCACTTTGTATCACATGGAGGATAATAAAAAATGGATGGCATAGTCTTCTCACAAGAAGTTACACCTCTATTAGTTCCTCCAAATAAAACTGGTTTCGGTCCTCAGGACACTGATGATATCCGGGTGGAATCCTCAAAATCAAGAGCCAATGTGGGAGGTACCTTATTCAATACACAAGTTCTATTCTAACAATGATTATTCCCTAATCTCGAAAGAAGGAGAGATCATTACATCCCATATAAGAGAAAAAACCTCAAGAAATACTTAATGTGACAAAATCAGGGATTGTCTCTCCTACACGATGATAAACTCTATAGTCATTAATTGTCACATGACATTAAAAAGTGTTAAATTTCATCGACATTTCAAGAAAATAAACTACATGACACCAATGTCCTTGTTGTGTGATGTTAAACTATATAGAATGATAGTCATGTATTCGCATCATTAAAATCCACACCATATGGAACTACTTCTATTACCCAAAACTACCAGACAATTGTTATATATATGAAACATTTAAATATGTATCCTAACTTCAAGGTCACAATATGTAAAACTATATGTTTCATGTCCTGGTTTCAATACATAGGACTGTGTAACATTTCAATTTGTACTTCGTTGTATTATAAAATTCAGTGATAGTTTCTCACAACACCTTCAGTCAAGAACAACATGTAATGTCAATCTCAATATAATGAGATATTTAGTGACCCCTGTATCTTACATCATGGGTCCAAATATGATAAAAAAATTTCCATCAATATGTATGGGTCAGACCAGTATAGGGAGTCTTTCCCTGAATATTGTGCAGCTTGATTTCCATTTTAATGAGATATGTAGAAACACCTAGATTTTACATCCTAGTACATCCACCCCAAAACCAAAGTTTTCATATCCTTTATTTTTATCACGTTTTTATGGTGAAACAAACCTTTTCAACTCCTTGTTTCTCAAACAAATAATATCCCATGTGGTCTTAGTGGTTTTGGTAAAATATTACCCACACAATAAAGTCATATAAATTCACATCTGGTTCACTATGGTCCTGATCACAAGACATTAAAATGAACATGAGACATCTATACCACATAAATTTAAAATCTTTGATTCTAAAAAACTATGTTTGTCTTGATTCTCATTCTAATGAGATATATATTTATACCCAAACCGCATGTACTAGGACCATCCATGGGGTAATTAAAAATTCCCTCTCTCCTGCAGATGAACAAAGATCTATGTAGGAGATATTAAATTGGGTTCCCTCATTCAGGTATCCATTAAAGAAACATAAATTTCCCCTCAATTATGTGATTTGGATCTATGAACGGGATTGTACACTTCATGGACATTATCATTCTAAATGCTTTCTTTGATCTAGGACACACTCCTTATAAAAACAATACTCCAAATATTGGGCAATTTTAGATCTTTATAATATTATCTAGTTATTGAAAATATAATTTTAGCATCATAAGGATTCCTTTTTCTTGTTATTCTATAATATTCCCCAGTTGTATTTGCACAGGCCATCAACCAAACGATCTTTTCATATAGAGGATGAAACTGTTTGAAAATTTAGTAAGGCAACCTAGTTGGATTTTCATAAGTCTCCCAACAAAAGGTTATATAAAAATTTGGTATATAGATCCCTAGGAGAGACCTATTAGATCATAGTAATCACAAATGACATAATGTCCGAACCTAATTTTTAAAAATGGTGCACAATCATTCTTCACATTCTTTCTCCATTTCACTTCTCCTGATCCAAGATCCCCCAAAATCATCGTTTACAAGCTCCTCCCCCATGTATGAAGAATTATGGAATATCCTTGGTCTGATGTAAGTCATGTTACCTATCATTTAAACACTACAATGGTCATATTAATATGACCTAAAACTAAAGGAACCATATCATCCTCACTGTATGAGGTTATGAAACATGATTAGTCATGGCAGCAATACTGTAAACTGCATGGTTTTCAAGAAGTACGTATGCCATTATTCTCATCAAAATGAGATATGTAGTTACACTAGAACCCAATTATTTGGGACCAACCTCATTAAAATAAATTCCTAGGTTCGGGTTAGACCTGCATAGGGAATATTTTCCTTCTTTCTTGGATTATTTTGAATATATATGATGTCTTTGAATTCAGGTACTTTGCATCCACAAACTAACTATGTGATTGGAGAAATAAAAATATCTATAAAAATCCTCTAGACATCAAAAATTGAATGTCAGTATCATGATGATTCCTTTAATGGACTATGTACTAATACACCCCAGTTGGATTTTCCAATGTCACCCACCAATTGGGTCTATCAAAAAGAGGATTACACTATATGACTATTATGTAATATGACATAGTTTGATTCACGTAAGTATCCCCATAAAAGGGAATATCAAATAGAGGTACATTTATCATGGGGAGATACCTCTTCCATCGTTGTAATACCCAATTATGTTTTTGTCCCATATACCTCTTTGAAACTAGAAACCCCTAGATTATGGCTTATAAACCATTCCCCTTCATACCAAAATTTTTTGTCATATTATTGGAAATATTATTATTTATGGGTGAAATTTACAATCTTTCAGTCATAGATAAATTTCATTAAAATATACCCCCAGTATCCTCTCAATAAGAAATTTTGAATGAATTTCTTGTCCTTATTACACAATATTATAGTACATACCTCATCTAACCTTGTTAGGAAGGGTACTTCCCCCCTAAAATATGTCTTGTAATAAAATGAAAATTCCATTACACTAGAAAAAATCATGTAGGATTGGTTTATCATTCATTGAAAGGGCTAATATTTACTCTCCCTCTATTATCAAACACATTATTTTTACAAAACACACTTCCTTATCTTGAGAGACTTGGATCGTCATAATCTACATGGCCACTAGTTGTGGAAAGTTGATTCCAAAATATGCCTCTATTTTACTATGCTTAAATATTCCCCAGTTAGATTTTCTAATGTCTTCTACATAAAAGGATCTACGAAAAGTAGGTATATTTATCCTTGGGAGTTACCTATTATTTCTCTGTAAACACCCAATGATATCACCACACTAAAAATCACATTTCAAATATGTTCTCTAGTATTTCCATATATATTTTTCTTACATCATGATTCTGATTCTGAAATCAAAAAAATGTGATCAAAATTACCCTTATGGTATCTAAATAATGTGAGAAAGTTCTTGTCCAAAAATCCTAGTTTAGTTCATGTTTCCAAAACTAATGGTCAATGTTTTTAAACCTAAATCAATCATTTCATTAGTCTATCTACAAATAAATTTAACATCCCAAAAAAGGAGACATAATACTCACTATGTTGAAAACCCACAAAGGGAATCCTAGGTAAAAGTTGAGTATCTTCTCTCTAGAACTATTCTTTACATCATTTAGGCAATAATCAAGGAATGTAAAGATATGAGGAATGAAACATGTCTATCTAAAAGCTCACAAATGGATTCCTAAGAAAAATCAATGTATGTCCTATTATGTATTCTTTATATTGGGCTTAGGAAAAATTTAGTGTGATGACATAAAAGACACAATGTTTGTAGTGTTTTCCATATGATCTGATCAATAGTCAAACTATGCTTACTAGGTAAGAATACATATGTAAAAATAAGATTTCTCTCTCACTCCTATGTTATTAAATTAATGAAATTAAATGAAAATAAAAATAATTAATATGGTGCATACACTCGGCAAACTTCCCCTCCCTATTTTTTCATATCTCATGATATTGTGGTGCTCGTATTGGTCCTCTCAGTCATGGACACTTGAGATGGGGGTTGATAATATATTCCATCAATTTCCAAGAACATATTCCATTAACCTAGTGATATATTCAATGATTTGTGAGAGTTAGTCACTACTTTTTGGGGGTTTCCATCGATCATGATTTTAGTGACTCAAGTTTCTTTACTATTACATATTCATGTCCTACTCCAGAATATGAGATATATCCCAAAAAAATTAATGATGGAGGATTATAGAGAAAAAATAAAAGGGAGAAGGGAGAGAAACCTCAGTATTGGTTGACATATTCATCACATTCCTCTTGATATCGAATAGTAATCCCCTAAATAGAAACTTGATCCAACATGTTGGATACTCTCTTTGTGGTTAGGATCTGATCATCAGTATCATATATTAATTTTTATAAATCTTGAACATATTGCCCCACCTCTATCAAATTACTATTTAGGAAGAGATCATAGGGTAATTAGATCTCCACCAGCTCTGGGATGTGTACTCTTTCCTAAAGAAATACCCACATGTCTGTGATATCATATGTTAAGCCTAGATAATATTGGATCACCAATGCTACCACAAAATCTGATGATTATGATGTTGGTTATATGGAATGCCTGACATATTTTGACCATGAACCCTTTTTAGTTCTCTATTATCTCACTAAAGACTAGGTGACTAGACCTTGAGACCCCTATGGGTGGTGATGACTAGTCCACCTTGGCCTGGATGATGTTTTTTCTCAACACTGGCTTACTTCATAACCCTTGTTCGAGATTTTCATGAAGACATTGAAGCTTTAACATCATCAATTTTGGGTTAGACCTTCTTGTAGTTCTTTCGACGGCTAGTAGATGTCATTTACACAACTCGAGGACGGAATTTCATTAATTCAGCTTGAGGGTATGAATAAATCCAAGCACTATCACACTCAAATTCATGCCTTGTCAATGCACCCGGTTGCAGAAGATTGATTCACATTTGGGATACCTATAAGGTGATCAGGACCCATAATTTTCATGAAACAATTTATTGTTTCTCAACCTGAATGTGAGTCTGGTTGAGACACATATTTATTTCAGAAACATGAATTTGGGGGTAAATTTCTATGAAGCATAAGACTCACATATATTCTCATAGTCAATTCGGGCCCCCAATACACTATCTTTGAATGCAATCTGGTATTACATCAGAACCTATTCATATGTTCTATTATCAATGAATATCTAAATATGAGGATCAATATACAGGATGAATTCCAAATCTTCTAATATGTTCAGAATCCCTAGGCATTTTCATTATTCAAGAATAAGGTTGGATGTCAGAAACCGTCTAAACGAGTGAAAAAAATGATATTTAGGGACTTAAACTCCAATTAGAATAACATAATAGCTGATTGGTTCTACAATACACCCACACATCACATTAAATTGATTTGAAATTGTGAATGGGTCCATCTTAATGTACATATGAAGTAAAAATCAGTAGATATTCAGTAGGATAGGCGCATAAAACTCTATATGGATCCCCTTTCTATTCTAGATTCTATAACAAATTTCACTAGTCTCACGCCATCATTGGATTAGTGGACCTTCATCAATTAGATACTTAGCCAGATTTCAAGGATTTTGTTCACATGGGTCCTCTAAAAAACCTCATATTTGACATTATTACCCCAATGCGTACACTTCCCTTACTCCATTGTAATCTAGAAGCTTCCTGAGCTATTTTTATTTTCTATGGTGGGGCATCTCGTAGGGTACTGAAAATTGGGAAATTATCCTTATGGCTCGAGGAATTCCTTTATCCATGCTTAAGGATTAATATCCTCCCTTGGGAAATGGTATGTCTTCGTAATATTTTGGTTCATATTCAAAGGTTCATGGACCAAATCCAGAATCCATTTAGTATCATCCCATTCTTCCTTTGGTGTGTTGAACTCATAATAAATATCCCTATGGATAGGGGAATCATAATAATTTTAAATGTCAAACTCTGTGGCTTTGGTCGCGGCTCTCACTTCATCGTGTGGCGGTGCCCTCAGCTAGGGTTCTCCGGAGCGGTGATTCAGAGAGCTCGACTTCATGCGGCGGTACGGAATTTATTCTAGATGAGTGCAGTGTTTCAGATCCAGGTCGACTTTCGGCTTCTTCGTGGCAGCGCTGGGGGTGGCGTCTTCAGCTAGGTTCTTCGGCTATGGTTCATCGGCGTAGTCCTTTCAGCCGGCTTGGCTTTAATCGTAGTGGTGATGGGTCATATGGGAATTGAAAATCCATCCTCCAGTCTACTTGTTTCTTTCACAGTGGCAAGGGGTCATAAGCTTCATGCGGTGGATGTTTCATCTGATGATGTTCGTTTCTGCTGGAAATCTTGTGCGTTTTTCACCCTGGCACTGGTGCGGTTTTCTGGGTTTGCGCGTTCTTGTAGATCTGGTTCCTAAACTAGATGGAGACCCTTGTGTGGTTGTAGGTCGGTACTATCAGCGGGCCTCCCGTAGCTGGCGACGCGTCGGTTCTTGTGACAGCGGTTTGCGACAGCTGTGCTTCTAGTGTTTCTCTAGAGGCGTGTGTTGGGGTTTTTCCCCTGTGGGCCTTTGTTCCTCTTTGATGGTCCGTGGACAGGGTTTTGTAGTGGATTGATTCTTCTAGCTTTAATGGATTGTAATGGGTTTTCTCTTTCCCATTAAAAATGGTTTCCTATCTTTTTCTTTTTTAATAAATGGGCTTGACCCCAATATTTTGGCTAAAAATAATAATTTTAAATGCCCCGTATGCTAATGTCGACTTCTCCAGGAATCATATGATAATAATTTTACAAAGGGATAAATATGACTAATAGTTCAAGGATGAATTCAAATATTGTGTAAAAAAACATTTCACCCACCTAAACAACGTCATTAATATGGAATTATTGTATCTCAATCCTAAATTTAGGACAAGTTTGAAACACCCCCATCCATTCTGTCCTATCTTCTCCATGAGAGAGGAAATCCCAATCCTCCTTCCAACCGTGTGAATGGTTATTTTTGGAACCATATAATTCGTACACATAGCAATAAGGTTTCAAATCTTATGTGTGTGGATTCAAATACAAGGTACAAAATATATGGTCTATGATATAGGTAGTAATAATTGTTCCTACCATGATGAATATTCCATTGGAATAAACGTTGTAATTTGGAAAATTTCTATATTCCATCAAAAAAGAATTCAAAAAGTAACTCTGAGCCTTTAGGATGAGATTGTATCTCATAATTCAATGATTGTACGAATACATATAGTCACTGAGAAGATAATCCCACTAATACTACATCATGTCCTTCACTAAGTCTACGAGAGTGTGGTCAGACATGCTATAGTAATTTGGACCAACATATTTGTGTATCTCTGACACACATACAGAAGCATTTTCATGGGAATACATTAGACCATCCTTTGACTATAGGTAAGGAAACATCGAGATTTTCATTAAAGTAAAAAATATTGGATGTAAAAAATATATTAATTTTGGTAAAAGGTAGTACCTCACGTAGGTCACCCATATAGAAGACTTGCACAAGTGGACTTATGTAGGCCGCTCTCGCATGTGACATCACATAGGTTCCTTTCCCAAGTGACCTCCAATATGTCCCCAACTAGGTGACCTCGTATAGGTCCTTTGAACATGGCTCTATGACCTATTGAAAATGTCATAACAATTGATTTCATGAAGAAGATTCTTCAGAATACATGTGCCAACAAAAATTACAGCAAGACTGTGTGGAACACCTGTGCGATAAGATCAGAATATGATGAATACATAATGAAGAATTCACCAGATGGTAAATGGTATTTATAATCATATCTAACCAGCACACCTGAACTATTCTCTTGACCTACATAGTGGACAAACATGGAATACTTCAGTGGGTTACCAATACAGACTGTCTGCATGACCATCAGAAATTGTTCCTCCATCAATATCTGAAGTATCCACTCAACATCCAATTAGATCTAATCCTAATAGTGTGGGAAATTTTTTGACACTATTTTTTTGTCTCATGGAAGGAAAATATTTAATGAAAAATAAAACTATTATTAGAGAGGATAAGAGTACCAATAATTATCAAGTTAACATGCATAAGTTTTCCTATGAGCACTGAGACTGTATACTATAATGCTCATGCATGCCCCTTCTATGGGGAACTGAAGGGTCTTCCACCCCTGTTCGGGGTACCTTCATGGTGTACCTATGTTGGATACCTTCATGGGTGACCTAATTCTACCAGCATCCCCTATTTTACTATAAATAGGACCCTTGGGATCCTCATTTGATAGATTAGAAAATCAAAAGATGCTTCAGAGATCTGGTCACATATCCCCTACCCCCAAGCCATTTAAATTCATTATGGTAGCCCTCTAAATCCCATGAAAAGAGGGAATTAAAGGGAGATAGTAGGATCAATTCAATATAGAGTCTGATACACAAGACCCCTCAATATGGACCAACCCACTAGTTTCTATGAACTAGTACGAAGGACCCTCCCTAAATATGGGACTTGTGAAAGGATCTTCGAGGGATACCTGAGGAAACCTATGGTTCCTTGAGAAAGTCATCTCCCAAGTATTTTTCATTGGTTTCCCATCACTCAAGGAATGTGTGTCTCTCACAAGAATACCCTATGTGAAGCACATCAAGTTCATACAATGGAACCATGCGTGAAGAACCATTTTTTACCTGGGAATTGAACTACTAGAGACACATTCCAATCCATTTTCCAATCCACCAATGGAAGGAATATTATTTCTTTAGATAAATTGTATAAGGGGGACCAAATTGAATCCTTCATTGAAGCCTCTAGACTTTCCAACTGTGGATAGAGATACACCAGCGTGTCTCACATTCGCTTATACATTACTTTAGTGAAAAGTGTCTGCAACATGCCCAACTTATCTGTTAAGGCCCTTGAGTAGTTACATGTAATTTTTCATCCCATCAGTCACGTGGACCATGACCCTATGGGTAGTTATAGGGACATACTAGTCATAGACATGAGGGTCAGGTTCATGTATTAAAATCCTTTTCTCTAAGACCTAGGACCTTTAGTTCAAGATATCATGGGAGTTCATCATGGTTGCCTTTCCATTTAAGGGTTATTGGATTATCATCCTCTACTATTGGTAACCATAAGCCGGGAATCCCTCAAGGATTAATACCCTAGATTTTTCTTATGTGATGTATTATATTAGTTAGTCATATGTGACTATCCTAGTAACCAAAATTAGAGATGATATGGGACATCAATCACCTATATTATTCTCTCGTAGCCCCGATGACTTCTAATTGCAGAATAAGGATCTTGGGGTTTGTTGGATCTTATAACTCCCACTATTTCTCACATTTGATAAAGAATCACATGTTCTTAGAAGATAAAACTGATCATGAAATCTACATTCAAAGATACAAGTCTCAGTATATAATCTTTTTTTAGACCTTGCTCCCACCACTTTTCAAAGGGCCTCCACACACATGGGTCCTCCAATCCATATATCCAACTTTATATGGAAATAGTTAAATGGTTTAATCCCAAAAATCAATCTTCAATCCGCACAAACGTCCACATTACCAATGAGTCAAACCTTTAGAGGGATTTTATAGGCATGGGTCCTCACAACCTAACAGTGTGGGATTTGATTCCCATCCAAATGGGATACATAAGAAGGCTCCTTCTTGTCAAAACACAATACCCCAATATCAACCCCATTCTCTATGGGACACATTCCTATTTAGGTAATGTCAATCATGGGAGCCTACATATCTTCCAGGTTCCTTTGGATTCATTGTAGTAAGACCGACACTAACCATTAAATCGGAACCTTTCATCGGGACATCCTTACAACATGACGTTGAACTACATAGTTTGGACATCATCACATGAACATAAAAGGTATGATATATACCATTAAGTGGCACTGAACAATGTGGGTTCTGATTCCTTTCACAATGATTTGTAGGAGGCTGATATCATGGGTTCGATCACAATATCAAAAAAAATCATTTCTCCTTGGATGATGATAAACTCCAGAACTCCCCACCATGTAGCAGTAAAACAACATTATAATAATAAATGACAAATGATTCTCTAATATGTTCATGAAATGGTACCATTTATAGATAACAACATATACATAAAAATGATTCAAAATTACATGCATGCTAATAATTTTCTTCCCTTGGTTTTCCCATGTTATACATTGGGATGAAAAAAGGATTGATGAATATGTCTTAAATCATTAGTAGAGCCCAGAAGTATGCAACCCCCCCCCCCGCACCAGTGCATGATATTCACAGCATCCCATACACTCAACTAATGTGAGTTCTAGGTGTCATTGGAACCATTTCTCAATGACCACATACCTTTTGAATGTAGGATCATGAAATATCTTGAATAAGGGAGTAATCAGTTTTTTCTATATCAATGAGTAAAAACAATAAGAGGATGCTCAAAAGTAGTGAACTTATCATGAATGATTTTGTGTCCATTCAAACACCCACAATTATATTTTTGAATAAACATAGCTCCAACACATTTTCAATTGAATTAGTAACTTTTTCAGATGTGAAAATCAATTCTAAAGTATTCTACTATTGGATACCTAAGTTAATATGGGGATATGTTTTACTAACATAACACCAAATTTAATTTAAATGGGCTCTTAAACAAACTATATCTACCCATATCATTCAAACAATATTATTATCCTATTTTTATAATTAATTAAATAACCAGAATATTTTCTAGAATAGAACGATTTCGTATCTCTCAAAAATTAAGTTTATACAACATGGGAACAAATGAAATTTTAAACATTAATAAAATATTTTTTTCATTGTTATTTTAAATATATCATATAATTTTAAGTACATATAATCACTTGAGGATATACATCAAATAATGTGTAAGTTAAAATCCCATTTAGGGGATGGATAATAGGAAAGAACATGTGATGTGAATAAATGTGAGAACATGGGTGATTATAATAATCATCATCATATCACAACCATTGCATTTGAATCATAAGAGCATAATAATCATTTGAATGAGGAATTGAATATGTAATATGCATAATAATTCATCTACATGACACTTGGGACTTTTCAATCATCATGTCATGCTTAAAATATACACACATTATCCCTTCATAAAATGTAAAAAACAATAATTATTTTCATGAATAATTAAAATCATTAATATATAAAATTACCAAATTTATTATAGAGATATTAAATTCTAGTTCCACCTACCACATCATAATTGTATTATAATATTACACACCATATGTATATAAAAATATACACCACTAATAAAAATTATATGAACCCATGAGAAATGAATGAATTTTGTGGTGTTTTCTGAAATCATAAGTTAATGAATCTACTTGGACGATCCCAATAGTTGAAGGGAAAAAATTCTTTATAAAAATGTATAATTTTAAAATAAGATATCATATTTTTTAGATAGATGAATAATCAATGTGAGAATCTGGGAAAAAACAATTTATAAAAATTTAGGAAAATTGATAACATGGAATTTCAATGAAATAGATACATGCGTATTCCCAAAAGGAAAAAAGGTAATCATAATTGAAATAAATACATAATATAATTTTATAATAAAAATGGTGATGAGATAAAATGTGAGAGGATAAACACAAAAAAATAGAGGTGGGTTCAAGAGTTGCCACAACATAGGTTCTATTTTGTTTTGACATGTTAAAACTTTATGTATAAGAAACATATGTAAATTAATACAATAATATATAATTTTTTATCATTTATTTTCTTTATTATTGATCAATTATAATTATTTTACATTATTGTTTTAGAGTTTTTTGAATATAAAGTTTTTTCATCAACAGGTTTCTCTAGATTATGTTTTTTTGTTTCAATATCACTGTTTTGATTCATTGTTATTTATAAATTAGTATAATAAACTCTACATTTGAAAAATATATTAAATTAAATGTTAAAAAAAATTAAATAATTAATACTAGTCATCCTTGAAGTGTTACATGGGAAAGAAATATTAATTTCCTCATACACAGATAAAAATGATCATTAATGGGACATATTTAAAAGAGGGGGTGAGAGTATATATATATATATATCTTAAATTAAATATAATAGGTATACCATCTCATTATAAAATTAAATTATTATAGAAATATATATATTTTGGAAGGAATAAAAGGAAAATATATTTGGAGTGAGTAGAGAAGAAATAGAAAATGAAAATGAGGGGATTGAGGGGTTACAACTTCATAGAAGATTACTTCTTTTTTATCAGACCGATGACTTGGGGTATTGGGGATGTGTAACCACAGATAATATATAAGGTTATAGTGATAATTTTAAAGAATTAATGTGGTTGATATTGTGTTTTAGGAAAATAATGGGAACTGAGTTTCCAAGGGAAGGAAGAGGAGGGATTTAAACATGAGGTGTGGGGTATTTTTGGATTAAAATATTGATTAAGTTGTAATTCCAAAAGAAACGTTTTTAATTGTATTCATATATTACATTATAAATTATAAATTATTTATATTATAAGTTTCTATGAATATTTAATTTCATTAACCTAGAATGGTTTACTTAATAGAAAACTAAATAAGAAAAAAAGAAATGTTATTTTTTAATATAATTTATATTTTTTTACTTCTGAAATTATGTTTAAAGTTTGGAATTTATATTAATTATTTTTAAATATATTATTTTTCTTTTTAATTAATTTTGGTGTTTAGGAACTAATTATAGAGTTTATTGGGTAATTATCATACTAATAAATGAGATAATTAATCCATACTATTTATATAAATACTATATTTTTACTATTGTCCTAAAAATTTATTTTTTTAATAAAATTATCAAAAACAAATATGGGATAATTTTTATGTGATAATTATAAAATTTAATTTTAATTAAATAAAATAACATACTAACATAGATAATTTTAATATTTAATATAAAAATAAGTATGTACCAAATATATAAAACATACTCTATTAAAAATTCACTTGCACTTTCTTTTGTGGTTTAAATTTGAATATTTATTTTGTAACACTATAATATTTTTATTTAATAATATTATTCATAATAAATATTATTCACACAAAAAAATATTTTTTTATTGGTTAAGTTACTATTTTAATGATGATGTCACTATTCTTACTGTTCGTGTTACTATTCTTTAATGGTCATTTTTACTATTCAAAAAGTAATATTGCTTTTTATAATACCTATAAATACCTCATATTTCCTTCCCTCACTAATGAACTCAATTCTTATAAAGGTTATATATTCTCAAATTTCAAAATACCAAATACATTACTAATGTTTTGTTTCTTTTTTGCGGTGTTATTTATAGGTGTGGTAATTTTTTGAGACCCAAATGATCAGAATTTTTCTTTGATGCATATATTAAATTTTTCTATTATAATATTTTCAATTTAATGGATTATATTTAATCTATAAATTAATTATTTTGAAATGATTTGAAAGATGTTATTGTACTTTTATTATGTTATGCATGTTTTTTACACTAAAATATATTCCTAAATATTCCACACAAATTTATTTAGAAGGAAAATTCTAGAATGATTTTTATCATTATATTATTCCCCGATATAGAATTCAATACGTAGAAATTTCCTCAAATTTTCTAATTCAAGAATATATGAGGTTAATTTGGTTTCATTTAATCCTTAGGTTTCATTTTTTTTTCATCCCTATGGTTTCATTGATTATTTTTACAAAATGAGTTATGTTATTTATGGGAACATTTTATCTATGATATAATATCTTCATCAGTTTCTCCTCATTGTAGTGGTAATGCTCTACCCATACCCCCTCTGGATTTAGTACATCTGAGGGATTGAGTTCATAATTTCCTAGAATAGATACATAGAGAACATCATGAGAATGATCTAGGTTTGGTGGTTGTGCTAGTCGATATACCCGAACTCCTATGCGAATCACGTTATAAAAGGTTCCAATATACCATGTGATGGGATTTCCCTTCTATAAACACTGTTTGAGTCTTTTATTGGTTGATATTGATAGGAACAATTGGTCTCTAACTTTGATCAAAAATACACTTTTGTTAGTATAAACATAGGTGTTTTTTAACATTGAAACGGTTTAAGGTGTTGTTCAATAGATTGAAACTTTTCTATTTTCAATTATGAAATTTCAGGACTAAGTGTATATTTCATAACAATATCACCCCAACAAAAAGGATTTCTATAACTCATCCCATACAGATCTCCATTCTAAGCTATCATAATACTTGATTCAAATATATTATTATTTGATAACTCAACCAATATAAGATGTTCGTCTTAGAATCCGTTGAAGTATGTAGAGATATTGATGATTTCATCTTATACTGTCCAAATTATAATTTCTCATTTTCCATCACATTGGGGGTGATAATCCATACTGAATTCCAAATTTTATTCATGGAATTTTTAGGAATCCTTTTTCATGTAGAGGAGAACCATTGATATTGATTAGGTATGGTAGAAAGTGGTGACCTAGGTACCCTCACTACATTCCTGACATATGTCTTATAAATTAGTCAAGAATGAAATATTCATGAATAGAAATAAATTTATAATTATTGGTAAGTCATTCCACCATACCCCATATGGAATTGTTTTCTTTAGATTTCTTTAAAATACACTTGAAAACAATTGTATTGATGTTCTCCCATTATTTTATTAGTATGCGTAATTTTTGTATTTTATATTTGGAATTATGATTATCTACTTTAAATTTTTAAGAAACTAAGAACATTGAGATTTACTCTTCAATTTCAATTTTTTTGGCCCCACCTGATGTTCTCGCAAATATTTTATTACACATTGGCACTTCAATGATGACGGATAATGATTATTTGTATGCATAATAAAATATATATTTATCTTTATAGAGTGATGATAGAAATGATATTTTAGTTTAAAAAAAAATTATTGTTTATTGATTTTTAATTCATGGTTCTTCCCATACTTTTTTCCACTCACCTTTTTTTGAATTTCTAAGTCAACTCAAGATGGCTTCTTTATTTTCTTTTAGATGGATGGTTTGGAAGTTTTTTTTGTCAATGTAGGATAACTTATTTTACTTTATTATTTCTTATTATATCAATTATATTACCATGAATATACGTTCCTTCTCAATCCTTATTTGGGATATAGTAGGATTATTCAATCTGATGAGAGAAATCGCTACCTTATTTTTTTATAGGGTCAGAGTGAATTGAGAAATAATTATAAATTATTACCTTTAACTATATCTAGTTATCTATTTTCAACTATATATTTGTTTGTGTGTATACATATATAAATTATAAACCTTTATGATTATTATACATGTCACAGTTCACTCTGAGTGTCTCCATTCTTTGATGAAGCGATCACATCTACTAACCCCATATAATGTTACTAGTATTTCTTCCCATCAATCATTAATTTTTGAGAGGAATAATCTATCACTATATCATTTTCCAAGAGTATAATACCCATGTATTTCTTTAAATAATTACTATAAATGACAAACCCTTATCTACTTGAGGGGATCCCAATTACATGTATAGCGATTATAAATTTATTTAACTCCTTAAATCATTCCTCGCATTCTTTAATTCAAAATATTATACAACAATCAATGTTAAATTTTTAAGTGTGAAAGAAAATATTGTTATGTTTCTCATAATGTTTCAATTATAATAAACTAAGATAAGAAAAATATAGATCTCTGTGAACTTTTTGTTCAGGGTTATTCCTCAACCATCTTTATCTTATAAGGACCCATAAAAAGTCTTTTATCAAATATAACCTTACCCAATAATGAAACTTTATACATCTAAAAGTCACTCTTTCTGAACTTCATATAGAAATTCTCTTTACCTAATGTATTCAACATAATCCACATATTCACTTGATGTTCCTATTTTCTATTAGATTATATACGAATACTATCAAAAAAACCAAAAAGCAGCAATATCGTCATTAAATACTCTATTTACTATATTTATGAAGGTTGAAGGGGAATATAAATTTATAAATGGTATCAATATGAATTTATAGTGACCATATATTAGAAAAAGGGATTCATTCTAATTTATTTTATCAATATTTGTTCTATTGTTGATATCTACAATGAATATCATCTTTTTAGAATTATTGAGATCCTCAAAGTCAATAAAAACAAGTAATCTATAATTTTTAGTGGATATATGATCTTTATGTAAATATTTTCAAGCTCATAGTTCTAAATTCAATATGGCATTAACCTATCATTATTCTTATCAAATAGAACTCATTAACTTCAAGGTTATATACTAGGTTTTATGGACCCTTTATCAAAATAATCATAAAGTATCTTCTATGTATTTTAAAATTCAATTTGGTGTATCTAATAGGGGATATTGGGTATTGTTTTTTATCAGTGTATGATTTCTATATAAAACACTAAATCATGATTCCAGGATAGTATGACCACTCATCCATGAATACATTATTATATTCTCTTATAATGGGAATTTCCTTAAGGTTGATTATTTATCTCTTATCAATATTTTGAGAAGTATATTATTTTTCACTGGGTATCAACAATCACTCCATTAATGGATTTATAAATAGGATTATTAATATTCCTAAGTTTTATAAATTCATATTCGGTGGTTTGAGATATTGAAATAGATTTCCTTTTTCTAAATGTTGATTCGAGATCAATATAAGAAGATCCAATACGTTCCTAGTATAGTATAAAATTTATAAAAAATAATGATTATTATATTATCTTTCAAGAATATTATAACTTACAATAACTGTGGAATATTCTAACATGTGAGATTCATTGATTACACCACTATGTATTTCTATAGATATCTCTACTTAAAGGTATTGGGGAGGTGATACAATAGTTCTAGAAAAAAAATACTTATTGTAATTCTATGTTTATAACTATTATTAAATAAACATTTCACCATTATTTATTGAATATTAAATGTACCTATCACTATTTCATCTTACTAACATTGGTTACGATCATTTTCATAATAATAGAGGGTCATGAAAAACTTATTTCAATAAATCATCAGTATATAACTTTTTCACATGTGTCAATCTTTTATAAAGACATCACTTATGGGATAAAAAAGTGTGTACTATGTTATTTTTAATAAAATAATTCCAAAATTTACTATACCATGATTTAATTAAATTATAGGGACATATATATTTAATAAATTATTATTACATCATTTTTATGATAATAGACATGATAATAATACATCATTGAATAAAAAGAATTTGTATCCTATAAATTTAGGTTTTTACAAAATGAGTGCATATGAAATTTTAAAATATATTTAATTATTTCATAATAATCTTCTTAATGATTTTATATTATCATTAATAAATGTCAGAACTAGAGAGAATACATTAAGTAAATGGTGATAAAAAGTATAAAGGGGATGGATAATATGAAATAATGTGGTCCATGAATAAATTTTGGGACATGAGGGAGAATTATCCTAATCATCATATAATAATCATTGTATCATCTTCAGAATCATATAAGTATTAATTAGAGGAGGCATGTAATTTCATAAATTCATAAGAAGGAAATATCATAACAATTTTAATAAACTAAGATCATGAATAACTTAAGGGGACTTTACATTACAACCCAAAAATTGAACAATGTTTGCATCATGATCTCACATAATAATAATTTCATGAGATTTTATACATTAAAAATTAATTTAATGTATATATAATTCCATTCAAACTAATCACATCATAATATTCTCAGAATAAATTATTCCATATAAAAATGTTAATATATAATAATAATAAACTTAATATGAACACATGAGAAATTAATTGGTGCATAAATTATTTTTAAAGGAATATAATTTAGGGTTCATAAAAAGGGATGGAAAATATTTTTTTATATTAAAGGGTGGAATTAATAAAAGAGTAATCATATTTATTTGATATATTAAGAATTTACATAAAAAGACTCAATATAATATTTCGTAAAAATCTCGTTATCAAAAATCATAAAAGTAGATAAGAATAAATTTCAATGTAGTAGAAACATCAATATTCCTAGATGGAATAAATCGATAGAAAATTTAAATAAAATTTATTTTTAAATTTATAGGAATCCAATAAATGATTTATTTAATTTATTATAATATTGATCAATTAATATCAATATACATTACTTTTTTAATTTTTTATTAAATCTCCAAATATTTTAGTTGAATGTTTCTTCTAATTATTATTTTTTATTTCATAATTTTCATTCATTTTTATTTATTCATTAGTTAAATTACGTTAAAAAATTATAAGAAAAAATAAAAAACATTTCTATAGTTTTTAAATTATTTACAATATTCTTATATGTTGGAGGTGAATATTAAAATAATGAAAAACAACCTATTAGTTTGAAAAAATTATCTATAGACTAAAAATGTCAAACAATGGTGGAGAGAATATAAATATTAGAAATTTATTAAAATATTTATACCATATATTAATAAAATTATTATATTTTATACTTCTAAATTAATTAGATCAAGAACGTATGAAAAGAATATAGGATAAGGTAATATAAAGAAAATGAAAAAAAGTGGATTGTGTGGTTACCTCTTCAATAAACATTTGCACCTTTTCTATGGAACAAAAACATTGATGGGTTTGTGTGGGATCATAAGAAAATTTCCCTAACATTTTAAATATAATTTGGATAATAGATTTGGTTAGATAATGGGATTTCAAAAGGGGATGGGAATTTTTATACCATGCATATATAGAGGGGTATTTACAAATGAGGGTATAGGTATTTTATTATTAAAATGATGAATAAATTATTATTACCAAAGTAAAAACATGTAATAATTGTATTCCTTGACATTATAATTTTAGTTGCTTAAAATTATACATTTTTATTAAATTTTATTTATTTTACCACTAAATATATTAATTAATATAAATTTAAATAACAAAAAATGAAGAAATGATTTTATATGATATACGTTATATTTTTATCCTTTGGAAATAACTTTTTTGGTTTCAAATATAAATTTAATGAGTGGAAGTTTCATCTTGTTAAATATGTTTTGGTCTAACCCACCAATTATATAATTTATTATTTGATTTTTGTAATAACAAATTTGGCAATATAAACCTATTTTTATGTTGTAACTATATTTTTTGAATACATGCAAAAAATGATGTTTCTTATAATGTTAAAAAAATATACTATTGGATAATTTTGACATGTATATTTCAAAAATGAAATTTATTTTTTAAAAAATAATTTTCAAAAATATGTATCTTAAATAATTAATATAAAAATTATTTTTTAAAATATATAAACATTAATTTATTAAAAATTCACATACTCATTCATTTGATATTTTAAATTTGAATATTTCTTTTATTGAAATATAATTTTTATATTTAATTATTTTATTCATAATAAATAAAATTTTCAAGTCATTTTACTATTCCGATGGTTATGATACTATTCTAACGGTACAGTTAATGTTCCTAACTATAATGTTTCTAATCTTAATAGTTTGTTTTTTTATTTTAATGGTTATATTTATTTTATGAATCTAATAAATAAATCTTATTTCTATAATTAATCATTCCCCACAATCCAAATCACATTTTTATGCTCTTCAATTTTAAAATTATGATTATATTATTAATTTTTTGTTTCTTTTTTGTAGTGTTGTGTGAGGACGTGACAATTAAATGAGAAAAAAATATTCTAAATGTTCTAATTGTATTTATTTTATCTTATTTTACTTTTATACCATTTTAATATTTTCAATTTTAAAAAGAATATTTATTCTCTAAATGTTGTTTTCTTAATTTATAAAATAAATTATTATTAGTTTTTATTATGTTGTGCATGTGTTTTATGTCATACTCTATTCCTATGTATGATATAGAAATTTACTCACAATGAAACTCCATATATAAAAGTTTCATTCATTACTATTTTTACCCAATTAGAAATGTCATCCATGAAATTGAAAGTCATATCGTAGGTTGAGAAAACTTAATTGGGCATTTATTTCATTACATCCTCATATTATAAAGGTGGTATGTCATAACTTAAGTTTCACCAAAGAATTTTGAACATGTGATTTTTATTATTACTAATAAATTGTCTCTTTAGTTTAATATCTTCACTGGTTACCCCTCATACGAGACTCTATAATTTATTTTTACCACCCTATATTTAGTAAATGTGATGGAACATGTATGTAAATTCTCAAAAGAAAAATCTGGAACACATCATAAACATGATCCATGTTTGGTGGAAGTTCTATTCAATAGGCCAGAGATCTTGTACAATCAATAATAAAAAAGGTAATAATGTACCTAGGGTTAATAGTTCCCTTATTTCTTAACCTCATGAACCTAATTTAGGGTTATATTTAAAGGAATTATTTTTCTCCAACTTTAAAATCCATGTATCTTTGATGACTTTCAGTGTAGATACTTTATAAACTCTAAATATATTTATTGTGTTATTGAATGGATTACTCTTTATATTCCATCTCATATATATGTTAATTTGAAATCAACTTCAATTCGCCAACATCATCCAAAAATGTATAAGTTCGAAATCCCTCTTCATATATAAATTTATATGGTTTCATATGAATGTTTTAGTTGAAACTATAATTTTATGGCAACTCAACCAGTGGGAGATATTGATCATATCCTTCTTTAAATTATATAAAGAAATATCTCATCATGTATTCAAATGTCTAAAAAATTATTATATATTTTTAATAATTATATAGGTGATGGATTGTTCTAAATTTCAACTCAATGTATATGGAATTATAAATATTCCACCAAATGATAGATGTCAAACTTATTACTCAATATAATATATATGATTTATGATACCCCGAGTAGCCTCATTAATTCTATGAAATATTTCATGGATATATTTTCAAGTAATATATCATATATACCATTGATAAAGTGAGTATTCATGGTGATTCTGTCTATTGTAACACATTTATCTTTGTTTCCTTTAGATATGATTGAAATATCCATGAAAATGATCATGGTTATATTCTCCCATTTCAATTTTGGGATGCATAATTGTATATTCCTCCCATTAATATTATGAAAATCATATTTGACGTACAAAAATATTTTGCAATATAAGGTTTACTTAAGAATATCCTTCTTCACATTTTACCACCTAAAGTTCTCTTAAATACATTGGGACATCTATGTACTTCTGAGAAGGATATAGAATAATGAGCTATGTTCATTATCCAATTAGTCATTATTTCATATTATTATTATGTAATATGGATTCTAGTTTGAAACAGTATAACTCCGTCTTTTTTAATACTGAATTCATGGGGTTTCACATCATTTGTTTCTATCACCATTTATTAAAACTATAAATATCACCTTTATTACATCATTGTTTTCCCTTTGATAGATGGTTTTGAAATTATTTGGGCAACATAGGATGTGTTATCTTTTTTTATGATTTCCAAATTCACCTGTTTTTTTTGGAAGATTGATTCATTCCCAATCCTCATCAGGGAAATATTTACAGATTCTTTTATACTAATAGAATTATCTATCTTATTTTATTTTCTAGGATGGTAGTTAATTGAACATTCATCAAACTTGATTTACTAAAACCATATTAATTGACACATGTTTAACTCCTTATATTTGAATATATACATTAAAATATTTTTATTTCAATATATATCACACTTCTCTCCATGTAGGTATTGTATTAAACATTCAATGTAAAAATCAAAATTGGAATGTCCAAACCATGCGTGAGGTATTTTTTCTCAACTACCTATATCACTTTATCATTTTTCATGAGTATGAAGCCTATGAATTTATCGAAATCATCCTTTTTTTTTATCACAGACCATTCTACAATTGAGGGGAGTGTGAGTGTATGACTAGTTACAAGACACTTTTTGTGCTCCTTAAATCATTCCTCACATTTTTCTATAATGATATTCTATAAACCTTTCTTTGTTTAAATAATTAGTGTGGTAGACAACCATGATAAGTTTTACACAAATGACCGAAAATACATAGATACTATTATAAAAGTACATATCACTATGAAATGTCATGTCCTAGTTTGTACATCAATAAAATTTTAATTTTTTGGATCTATATAATTTCCCTCAATCATGATTATATTCCACAAGAATGTGAATTGATGTATCTAAAGGTCAAAAATTACATTTTTATAATTTTTATATTATCTTCATCTTCCATTTTTCTCTCAGAGTATATAATAATATCATCAATAAAGATAATAAAAATGTTATAGAAGTTTTCTATAATTACACTCAATAACTCTATAATTATTTTAGTGATATTTTTACTTCCAAATGGAATAAATATGAACTCAGAGTGTTCATATCTCATATGGAAACTTGTATTTTGAATATATCATTACTTTAACTTTAGCTAATGATATCTGTATAAAATATATACTTTAGAGAAGTATTTATCACTTTAAAATTGTTCAAATAGTACTTCAATCCATGGTTTTAGATACTTTATCGATTTAATGATTTCACTGATCTCTTGGTATTCTATGAAAATATACATTTACCCATCCTTCAACTTCTGATAAAGTTATGGTTTACCTCAAGTGGATGTAGTATAGTGTATGGATCATTTTTTAAAAATCCATTACAGTTAAATCCTTTAATATAAACTTTGTATTAGGATTAAACTATAATTTTTTGGATATCAATTTTTCCACATGATTGAGTTCTATTAAGAACTTCTCCTCATAATCATTGGGTAGGTCTAGAAATTCATTGGGGAATATATCAGTATATCTCATAAAAATAGCAATGTGATCAAGTTTAATTCATTTTATTAAACCAATCATTTCAGATATATATTTTTCTTAATTGGGTATCGAAACCCACACCATTGAGGAATATTTTAAATTGAATTCCTAGTTTTCATTGAATATATATAGGATCATGGGATTGTATGAGATATGAAATTTAACTTCCTTTTCCCAAAAATTCATTTGATATCTATATAAGGAGACCCAACCCATACCAATTACATATTAAAATTATAAAAACGGAAGGATTTTTATATTCACATGGAATAGTCTTCCACAAAAATTATAATTAGGTATGAGTCCAACACTTGGAATTCCATACTTACACCACTAGAGTTTTAAAATAGATCTCCGTAAAAATTATCCATTAGGTGATTCAAATTTTTATCAAACTTGAAACACATAAAGGAATGTGTACAAATATAATTAAATAAATAATTCACTATATTTTACAGAATATTAAATTTATCTTTACCATTTAATTTTATTGATTATGGTTCCAACCATTTTCTAAAGAATAATGGTTTATAGGAAACATAATTTGATTAGACTTTGGTAAATAACATATTCCTATTTGTAAATCAAGTCAAAATTAATCACCTATGGGGACCCTAAGTTCATCCTCAGTTATATTTTACTAAACAAATTCCCCAATT
The DNA here is from genome assembly GCA_963277665.1 of Viscum album. NCBI lineage: Eukaryota > Viridiplantae > Streptophyta > Magnoliopsida > Santalales > Viscaceae > Viscum > Viscum album. The sequence continues at coordinate 713,671,496 of OY728162.1, forward strand.
ACAAAAACCATTATCTAATATAAAATATAGTAACCCACATATTTCATATAAATTTATTATAATATTTTTTGATAAGATTCCAAACAACAATTCATTCTAGATGCAAAAGGATTTGTAACCTTGTTAATATAGGTTCATAAACCAAGATTACATTGGAAATTTCCAAATTTAATCAAATAATTATTATTCATAAATCACAAATATTCAATTTATTAAATATTATCACTTAATCACACTCATCAAGAATATGGTGAGATAATAGACCAATAAATGGAGGGATATTAGGGAAATAATATGAAGTCTGAATAAATGTGAGAACATGGTTGTTCATAATCACCACCAACATGTCATATTATAGGAAAATAATTATTGAATCTAGAAATAAATTGAAAGATTCATGGTTTGTGACCAATGCATAAAAATGTAATATCAAAACATTGAGAAAAAATTTAGTATCTTGTTCACATATAAAAAAAATATTTAAAACAATATCTTCACAAAATATGAACAAATCATACATCATGTTCATATATAATGAAACAATTATGTGTTATATCACATTACCCAATTAATTAGAGGTATATTTCTTTCTAATCTCATAGGTCACATTATAATATGATCATAATCATGTATTCCATAACTAAAAGAAAAAAAACATTAGTTATAGAAACAAATGAACCCATGAAAAATGAACGAATTCCTTAGTGATGTCACAAATCATGCAACAAATAAAATAATTCTGTATTCTCAAAAGTAGAGAGAAAAATATATTTTTTCAGAAAAATGATTGATTAACAAATAAATGAACATAACTCATAGATAGAAGAATAATAAACCTATTAATAGTTAATCGGAAATTTTAAAAAAGTATTTATCAAAAAATTATAAGGTTATATAAGAATGTTCTTGAAATAAGTAGAAACATGTATATATATAATAACAAAGGAGAAATAAAATTGAAATACATATGTAACAATTTTTATAATAATCACAGTGAAAATATAGAAGAATATAAGATAGAAGCAAAAGAAGATTCAGGTTTGATAGTCCATTTTCCTTTGGGAAATAATAAATATTCTTACAAATTTTTTATAATAAAATTGTTTAAAATATTGCTTGATCCAAAAGTAATGTAAATTAAATTATTTTTTCCTTTTTCAATTATAATCCTTTGAATTTATTTTTTAATATTTTTATTAAATATTATATGGTTTGATTGATAATTTTATTTAAATGATATAATTGTGTTTCAATTCCACTACTTTAATACAATTTATTAATAAATTTGTCAAATTTCATTGAATTGTTTAAAAATACATGAAATTATAGGTTTAAAATTTTTAAACAGATAATAATAACCATCCATGAAGGTAGTGAAATGTAATGAATTGGAAACTCCCTCATAGGAGGATAAATCCAACCATTCATGGTACATGACAAAAAGATGTGCGAGATAGAATATATATATTATAAATGGATTAAAATAGTTATAACGTATAATAATAAATTATTATTTTATATAGTTTTTAATTAAAGATTTTAGGGTCTCCTAAAAAGAAAAATTATTTGGATAGTAGAAAGAAAATGAACAAAAAGAATAGGGTTTGGTTTTTCATCTTCATTGCAGCTTTAATTCATGGATATGTAACTATATACATGAGGTATTGGGGTTAGATGACACAAAAATTCACCTAAGATTTTATGTTCACTTATAAGGATGTAATTTGTTAGATATTGGACTTTTATAAGTGGGTGGTATATGGTTTTACAAGATAATGGTGAGGTGGTATTTATAATTGATGAGAGTGGTATTTTAGAATAAAATATTGAACAAATTATTATTTCCAAATTCATACATGTAATAGTGGTACTTTGGACATTTTATTTATGTTTGATTAAAATTATAGGTTTTATGAGTCTTTAATCCCTTAAAAACTAAATTTATGAATTATACTATATCTCCCTATTTTTTTAATATGTCTCATTAATGGTTAGTTTTATTCAACTAGGAGGATGATTTACATTATTTAATTATCACCAAATTCATGGATGGTTTGTGAAAATTATGAAAAATGTGTATAAATTTTATTTAATGTTTATTTAAACGTTTTTATTTTATTTTATTCATGTATAATTAATAATGAATCAAAACGTTGAAACTCAAGAAAAAGAGGATAATTTAAAAAAACCTATAAATCAATGTAATTTAATGTTTAATAAAAATATTATAAAATAAATTATAATTGTTATAATGATCAATAACAAGACAAATAGATGAAATAAATTTTTGGATTTTTATTTTAATAAATGCAATTATTTTATATAAGGTTTGTAAATGTGATTAAATAAAACGAGTCCTTTGGTAAGATGACTTGTAAACTAGAATATTATTTTGGTATTATCTTCTATTATCACATCTATTTACAAGTATTTTAGTACAAAATATCTTATAAATTTATTTAAATTTTCATTGAATTTTGTAATTATTGGTTTATGAATGTTTATACTACATCATAATTCCTTATTAGTTGCCTTTATGATTTTTTATGAATTCATTTTTTTTTTAAATGTCATTGATTTTTCATAATTTAACCTTTTAATCTATAAGAAATACGATATATTAATTTCTAATCATGACAAAATTAATGTTTTCCCACCCTCTTTAAGAAACATCTAAGTACATTCTTTGACATATTGTTTTTTATATCAATATGGAACCCATTCTTTGAAAATGGGTATATTTCCTATTTATGATTGATGTAAATTATTCATTATTTATGGAATATCAAATTATTAGCATTTTATGATGTGATTTGTGCGTCCATATATATATATATATTTAATTTTTTAATGTGACTCATCCCACATGATTATGATTATGTGTGAACATGATACAAATTGTTTTCACATTTTATGAATTAATGAGTTGTACATATATGTTATGTGTAAAAATTATGCTATATTTATCCATGTTCAAATGATTTTTCATAATCATGAATTTTCAAATTCCCTTCACCACATCGAATGATTCATATATTCTCATGATGATGATATTATGCCAATTATATGGTGATCACGATTATGTTATCCTAGTCCTCAAATTTATTCATGTCGTAGGTTCGTTCCTATAATCCAACCCTTTACTAATATTTTAGATATACCATTACATAATGAATATCCAAAGGTGATAAAATATACTAACTAAAATATAAAACATTTGGGTATAATATGAATAATGATTTAAATAATTTTTCTAATTTTATTTGTACTAATGTTTTATGAAATTAATTTTATAAATATATTAAACCTTTTGATTTTATAAGGTATTATTTCGGTTTCATTTACCATGAAAAAATAGAAATAATCATTTATGAAAGAAAAAGGTCCCTGTACTTGGTAACTTAGAAAAATTTAGTTAATTTTGTAATTTTTTTAGTAAAACATTACATGGGATAAAGTTACAGATCCCCTAAGTAAAGACTTTATATTTTATTTACATATAATAATATGTTATTTATAAATTTTTTATTGACTTATTTTTTTATAACATTTATTATTTTATAAAATAGTGGGAACTTTGGGAAACTAAGCCAAAAACCACGGTCATCAGCAATGAAAGGATTTTCCTAACAATGTTCTTAATACAATGTAGGAAGTAGTTTAAAACCTCTTGATTGTACTCATCTAATTATCTTATGTTATGAACTATAACTTGAACTATGTGAAACTTCCTTCCTCTATTAAGCAATATAAACTATCCACTGAGTCACTCATGATCCATAAATATCCTTCTTTTATTTGATCTTTTGATCGAATTATTTTAGAAATATGAGCCGAATCTATGAAAAATTTTCTTTTTGGGTGTCATTGTTTTATGAATGAAATATTTTACTTTAGTAATAAAATAATTAAAAAGAGAATTATATTAGTGGGTCATTGATAAAGAATATTATTCTAATGGTTGTTGTGGAAGAAATGGGGTGTGTATGATTTAAGGAGATATTTCAAATAAATTATTCTCATTGAAAACATCAAGTCAATATGTAGAGAGAATTTATGGATCTTTATAATAGGATTATAAAATTTTTACAAACTATGTGGTAAATTTCATGAGATGTTTTTTATATCCGATGATTCTTTGAAGAAATCCATGGGTTCTGTACTCATGAAACCCCCTTAATTGATAGCCTAGGTCCCTAAGAAATTGAAGGTCTATGAAAATAACTACATAATTTATGAATAATAATTAGAATTTTCTCATATCATTGAATGTTTTAAGACTCTTCCTCTATAAAGAAATGTTTGAAATCAATACAAATAAAATGATCAAAAAGTATTAATCACACAGAGGAAATTGAATATCCATCAATAAAGATTATTGGAGTTAATCGATGACTATGATTGATAAAATTAGTTTCATCTGTGAAATAAAAATAATATATTTATTTATAATTGAAAAAGGAGAAATATTACTCTATCTATGGTGATTATTGAGAAAGTGCATATTTTTATAGATACATAAGATATTTTTTTCTGTCAACATCATGAAATATAAATCAATATCAATTGGATGATAAACATAACTCATAATTCATAATCAATTCATGAAGTACCATGATATACTGAGATATTATAAAGAACTTCATGTGGGAAATATGAATAAATTTTTTTAGTACACCTCAATATGATTGGTATTTCAGAAATTCAAAGTTTAGAATTAGAAACCCAAAGGTATGAAGAAACCCTTACACATACAAATATGGAAACTGTATAATGTCTCTGAAAACACTTTTAATTTTCATTATAAGATATTTAAAGGAATAAATGATATATGAGATGTGGGTGATAATCATACCCAGACTGATCAACTAATTTATATTCAAAAAGATTTCATTATTGTCTAACTCTCTAAGATATATGTCAAAAAAACTACATAGGTAAAAATGTGAACAACTTTGGATCGAATTTGGTTGAGAACTAAGGTCCAACTCTAGGTTTTGTATGAGTCTCCATAATTCCATAAATATTATGTTTAACATAAGTATTGTATGTCCCACCCATAACTATGGTCAATCTAAAAATACCATTCATACACTTAAAGACATATGGGGATCCAAGTTAATGGACTTAAAAGGTTAATGAGATCAACAACATCTATTGGTTTAGTTCTAACACAATAATATTATCTACTCAAGTATACAGATTTCCACATATCAAGTTCTATTTGGGAATAGTAGTTGAACTCTTACATATTGGGATGAGGTTGGGGAGTTGAAGTTGTTAGGTATCATTATTCTAAAACATGTGACAGAGAAGGTTCAGTCCATTAAAACACATTAATGATACTTAGGGTTTACTAAATATTTGAGCTCAAAATCATCAAATAGACTTGGATTGTAATGTAAGATATAAAGAGATCCTTAAAATATCACTATGTATGATATTCATATTGTTTTGAAAGATCATATAGTTTATCCCAATGTAAATTTACTCATTTTTAATCTTTTATTTCATATTAGTTGTAGCATGTCCAATAGAACTTCCACCAATCCTATATAAAGTTCATGTTTTGTTCTATGTATCATTTCTAATAATGTTCACACATGATCTATTATGTATACCAAATAACAAGGTGTTACAACTAGATCATGAATACTCATGTGAGGATAAACCATTGAATATCTTGAACCATAGGAATAATTTTTTACACAACAAGATAACTCAAATTGTAAAAATAACTGTTCAAATCATGAGTATGAAGAGGAAAAAAGAGAACATCAGGATTAAATGAAATTGATGAATCCTCTTTTATTCTCAACCAAGGATTTTAGTTGAGAATTCAAGGATATATTTTTTAAATGGGGAATAATGTGACAACCCATAATTTTATTTATGGTAGTTACTTTCTCAATAAACAGGAGTGACATATTTTATATTATAGTGTAGTATAAACCACACACCAAACATAATAATAAACATTATAATTTTATTTTATTTATTTATATTTTCACATTTAGTGAGTAATTATACTCCAAAATAATTGAACATAGTAAAATGGTATAATAAGAACACACAAAAATAACTAGAATGAAAAATTTGGATAATTTTTGACTCTTGAATTTATCCCCCCCATGAAAAACACTATGAAAAAAGAGTAATAAAATTAGTAATGTAATCACGATTTTGAAAATTCAATGTATATAACCATGAGAGTATTCAAAATAAATTATAAATAAAGAAAATATTAGGTATTTATAGGATTTATAAAATCAATATGATCATTTTGAAAATGAAACAAATTATTATAAATAGGAACTTGCCTATGAGAAATAGCAACCTTATCAATAAAATAGTAACTTCACCATCATAAAAGTAATATTACTTGTAAATAATATAAACAACGTTCTTTAAATAAAATATTCAAATTAGAAAAATAAATAGAATGTATAAGTGAATAAAAAAATGGTGTATTTTTTTATAATTTTAAAATAATAATTTATTATATTAAATAAAAAAATTAAATATGTTAGAAAATAATTTTTATATAATAAATTTCATTTTGGGTGTTAGAAGCTCAAAATTATCCAAGATATTTGTTTGTACTTTTTGAAACACATTAATGTTTAGGTGGATAGTTAACAATAAAGTTTCTAACAAAAAGGTATGTCAAAATTACCTCATTTCTTAGTGAAATAATTTGAAAATTAATATTAGAATGGGTTTTCTGACCCAAAACATAATTAAAGAGATAAATATCCCTTTTAAATAAAATAAATCCAAATTCTAATAAAAAAACTTAATTTCCAATGTCTAAAAATATAAAGTGCATTGTAAAAAACCATATTAATTTTATATTGGCTAATAAATAAAATTTCAAAGTGATTATAAAGTCATAAAATCTTTTATTTTAATAAAATAAAATTCATGATTTCAAATAATTACATGATAAAAATAATTATATTCGTAATAATAATTTATTCAATATTTTAATTCAAAAATTCCCTTCTCCTCAATTATAAATGTTCCCACTCACATCTGTTAGAAAATAACATCTTATCCACCTAAAAAGGCATAAGATCTATCCAATTTAATCATACTAGGTCTCTTTATAACCATATGAACCTTATAGTGTTACCAACCACAATCTATCAAGACTTTAGTTCAATTGTATAGGAGTTAGTCTTCCAGGAAAAGGTAACACCATAATACTCTTCTTTTCATTCTATTTATTTATATTCACTTATTCACTTCTATTTTTACACCTTCCAAAACTATCCATTTACAATTATATAACATAATAATATTTTTATGATCTGGAATAACTATTTTTATCCTTTTAAATATATATACTCTCCCACACACCTCTTTTTGACATCTCCCATTAATTGTCAGTTATATTCATATATAATGATATTGTTGATCAATTACATAACACCTACATCATGGTTGGTTAGAATAAATTATTTAAAATGTATAAGAATGTAAATTATTTAATTTTTAATTTTTTATAGGTGATTTGTTTAACATATAATTAATTATGAATCATAACAATGAAATTGAAACAAAATGAGATAATTTAAAGAGTCTTATTAATCCAACAATTTCATATTTAAAAAACAGAATAACAAATAAACTCTAATGATTACAATTAAAAAATAAATACAAAAAACGATGTAATCTTATGGATTAGTGTTTTAATAAAAATAAATTTTTTATAATAAATGTTTAAAGTTGATGAAACAAAATAGTAACAAAGGTAACATGAAAAAAAAACCCAAAACATATTTACATATTAACATCTCTTATTATTTATGCTCACCATGAATATTATAAATAAATAATTTAAATGTATTTCTATTTTTCCAATTTTCTCATTTAATGTATGTTTTGTCTATATTGAAATAAATTAATTGTTTTAATTATTATTTATAAAAAATATATTTTTTCTCTAAATTTCCCTATGATTTTCCCTAGGTTACTTACTCTTATCTTAAAGAAATATATTCTCTTCTTTGGTAATGATAACCTTTTGTGAGTAAAATAAAATTTTCTCTTCTTCATTTGGAACCCACCAATTATATCAGTTTACAACCACTTTATTACATTACTAGTAAACCTATTATTTTTCAAAAGCTACAAAGTTATTATATTTTTCCAATGGGGTAATATCTATTGGTAAAATAGAATTTTATTTTGGTAAAGAATTTTACCCACAAAAATTTTCATTTCATAATTTTTTTTGTAAAACCAAAATCACTAAATGTTATTATGACATATAAAATGGTTCTTTTATAATTATAATAGTACCAAATTATAGTATATCATTTGGTAAAAAGTATAATCAATATATTCATTTGAAATATTTATATGTACATAATAGCTTTACCAACATTATATTTATGTTGGTATTATTATTAATAAGATTATCTTATATGTCTATATAGATAATTCCCACAAATAATATTCACTAGGAATTCATTTTTAAAAGAGTCCCTCATATTATAATGTGTGTTGATTAAATATAGAATTATATATATATAAATATATGTATATATACCTAATATAACAATTATACACATAATTTATTTCCATAAAATATAGTTAAAAATAATAACTAATTAATTAATTCATCGCAAAATTTGAAATATATCATAAAAATCATTTCAAGAATTCAAATATATCAAATATTTATAATCATATCCTAATGGTTAAAAATTAATGATCAATAATTTTTTCTTTTCTACTTAACATAAAAATATAACCGATACCCAAAGTACATAATCATAATTATAGCTACCATGTACTATAAATTCACCCTCAATACATGTATATAAGAAACTGCTACTCACAATCCATCACCATCACCTGCTCAAATAATATACACAACTAAACAAAAAAAATTATAAAGAAAATGAAAAATATAGTATGAATAACATCACTATTATTAATATAAAATTAAAAACACAAAACTAAAAATTTCAATTCAAACACCTCTATCACCTTGTACATTTCTATATTTCAATTGATAAGAAAAACAAAATCAACAAAAGAAAATGCGACATTATTCAATGTCATATATATCATTTAGGGTAGCTTCCTTGAATTTCATAGTCCTAATTACACGGGAGGGAAAGAAACTTCTACAATTAGTAACAATGAAACCATTAAAAAAATACAATGTAGAAAAAAATCTATGAGATATTATAAAAATTATTTTATTTGAATTTTTTTAAAAAAAAACTCTAAATAATTACCGTGACAGTTTTTCTTAAAAGTTATATTTCCTAATATATAAAATATCTTAGAATCATAGGAACTATTGGTCAATGTTCTTCCAACAATATTTGATGAACACTCAAAAATTTAAAAACACTTATATTCTAAAAGTATTGTAATTTTATAACACATCATCAAAATTATTATTAACAAATAATATGTACTTCCTTTTACTATTATTTAATCTATTTTCTTCCTACATCATATCTTTACGATATCATTTACTATGATCAAAACTAATTAATATAAATATATATGTGGTGATATATAATCATACCGTCAATATATTTTTCAAAAATTCCACCTTATAAACACTTTATTAAAACACTAAAGATTATAGGGAAAATTAAAGACTAATTTCTGGGGTATTTTTTAGCATATTTTTTTGAAATTATTTCCCTCAACAATTCCTTGAATGAATAAATTCATTCTTAAACCCATATATGATCTTTGAACATCCCCTTGGAATTAATATCTCTAATGTTCATTTTGACTACTAATTTCACATTTAATCTCTTGATAATATCCACAAGAGTTTACTAACAATAATATAGGTAAAAATATAGAAATTTATACTTAAAAACTAGAATAATACATTTTATAGAGTGATACTACTTTTGAGAGACTTGATGAGGTAACCATTCCTCAAAATTTGACTAGGTGAACTAAGAAAGTGACCATTAGTACCCTTCAATCTGAATTCGGAATGACTGCTTTAAACAACCTTGAATCATTGACCTAACTACATCTCATGGAACTACGAAAAAGAGATTCAAACTACGATTTATCATTAGGAGTTATGATTATAAAATTATTGAAAATTTCAGTTAGAACATATGTGTTTAAATGAAATTGGATCAAGGATCATAGTGATGTAAAACTAGTCAATATTAGAATGGCTACTCAATTTAAAAACCTTTTAAACCCTTTATAGAACAATTAAAAGGATAAGGAAAGTCAAAAACCATGTTCCCCACAAATAGTTGACCAATAAAAGTTTTCAGTAGACCCATATTCTATACACACCTGTTACCCTCCTGGTAAGTGATATTGAACACATCTCTAGTGAAAGAATTCAACCCAAAGATTTTCTCATCAATACATTTCATAGTAATGGCCCTAGAAAATTAAAAAACTAAGAAAAAAATGATGTTTTTTATTGATGGTGAAGTTTACCCTTCATGTAAGATGTCTTGAACAACTTTAGAAAAATAATTTGATCCCATAATTTTCTCTTCACAAATGTTCATGACAACGAAGACGAAAAATATGCATGTTTGGTAGAAACTAATGATTTATAATGATTGTAAAATTTCTAAATAATTAATAAAAATTAATAAAATCATATTAATAGTGAAAAAAATGAATTTGAGTTGAAACTAATATTTTTTTTGAGATAATGATTAAATATTTTTATTGAAATTTAAAAAAAAACTGAATATTAAAAAATAAGTTAACTCTCAACTAAGACATAAGATAATTCATTTTAAATACTAAAATTAACTATGATTCATTAAAATGAAACACTACTCGTTCATAACCACATAAAAATATTATTTTTATTGTCAATATATAAATAAAATAAAATAAATATATCACATTTTATGCATATTTCAACTAAATAAATCTATAAAAATAAGGAAAAAATATTAAAAACACATTAAACTATATTCTCGTTATCTAATAAAATATTACACTGTATGATTAATGTAATAAAATGAATATAATTCATTTAATCATATCCCTAAATAGAAATCATTCATTAATCAAGAAAAAATACAACATTGAGGAATTCTATACACCAAATCAAAATATATAAATTTCAACCTGATAAAAAATCTAAAAACATGATTCATAATAGTAATAATGAATTATCATATAATAAGATGATTTAGGGTGCATTCATTTGTAAAAAAATCCAATCTATACAAATTAAACGTGTAACATTTCAATTTGGATTGTGTTATTTACTTAAATGTATTCAATGAAAACAATTTACTTCAATTTAAATGGTATTCATACTAATAATGATACTAAAAAGTAGTTTTGTCAATATAGATTTCAATAAAGAACATATTCATTTTCATGGGCCCCTGGCATATTAAAAATCAATGATAGTTTGTAGAATATAATTTCCATGTGTAAAAAAATGTTATGTTCTCTTCAATGTAGCCACTGTACTGGAATTAACTTGATGAAATTCACTCATTAATAGTTAATATATAGAAATGTTTCATTAATATATCTATGTGTGATAATAAGTAAAATTAAGGAATTCACTCAAAATTCATAACCAATAATTGGGATACCATGATAGAAATTTCATAAATTGATTGCCAAAATAATGAATTCCTTCTCACATGGGATAAAATTTAATGAGATGGTAGAGTATATGGTGAGCAGGGGAATTATCAAATGAGCATAATAAAACTATTTGGTGGAAACAATAACTTACTTTCAATATTGAAGTTATTCATACAACTTTCTAATAGCCTCCACTACTTTTTAATTTGATTAGATGGAAACCAATATGAATTTTAAACTCTCAAAGAGAGCATAATGGAGAATCTTCTATTAGGTTTCATTTATAGTTCTATGTCAATCGATTTCTTAATCTTTTATCTGCGTTTTTCTACCTCACTATACACACCCAAGAAATAGAGTCTCATACACCGCCCTTTATCATCATCTCTCTCTCCCAAAACCATTATACCCCCAAAGAAATTCTATGATTCACTATCTCATGGTTCTGAAAAGGATACCATGTCAATATATATATATATATATATATATATATCTCAACCTCTATTAATGCTTCTTTAAGTATATACCATGACTAATCTTTCTTATGAAAAAACATATTTTCATTTTAGTGATTAATTAGTAAACACCCAGCATGTATCACTCACCAACAACTTCAGTAATTGATCCTTATCAACCTATATCCATATAAATCAATGAATAATTCTTTTTTATACATTCCTATCAATAATTGAGAAATTTTGAAGTCATATAACACATAAATACCGAAGTGACCAAGAATATATATATACTTGATAAATAATTATGTAGATAATTGTAACCTCATAAACCCCCCACTAGATTTTACTAACATGATTATTTTAAATGGGGATTTATAGTTTTATAATAATAACATGAATAAACATATATAGGTTAAATTTCATTTTCTATCAAAATTTCCATTATAAATTTGATAGACATATAAAAAAACATTTATCAATATTAAGGATGAGATTAAAATCATAAATACTCATCACAGTTGATCTGTGTTGTACATAGTTTTAAATTATAAAATATATCAGAATGTTTGTTAAAGTAAATTCATGAATTAAACAAGAATATAATACTACAATTCATATAAAATATTTAATACTAATCAGAAGGAAAAACTCATTTCAATATTTTTTTCAAGAATCACAATATGAAAAAAAACAAATGCGGTATAAAAAAAATAAAACAAAAAATAATCATAATTATTTTATGTGGTTTTCACAAATACTATCATTAAACAAGAATATAAACCAAAAAATGAGTTTCTTAAATCCTTGAAAAAACAATCAACTCATCTTTGTTCATCTCCTTACATTTTTCAGAAATACAATAATTTCCACAAGGAAAACCGAAAACATAACTCAGAATAAAAACTTACTGTTTGTGGTAAAAAAATACTGAAATATTAAACAACTCACTCATATGGATCACCCTCTACTGGTCTTCTTATGCCATCCAATTCAGTTTTTCAGAGCTTGAACACCTACAAAAGCCGTTGCATAGCCTACAGTCACATCAATTAACATGAATAATAGAAACATTTCCCTCCAAAAAAATAGACCAAATTAAAAGGATCAACCTCTACAGAATTTTTATAACATCAAAATTCAACATATTCATCAAAATCAAGTTCAGTGGTTTTCATATGATAAAGTGTGCCTATAGACATAAATAATATCCTCAGACTTCATATTGGACTAAAAACAATGAACATATTTAGAATTTAACTAAATTACATTAGTAAAACAATACAAGAAGCCCTTATAAATTGAGAATTCAAGATATTTGAAGACAGTTTTGTTTCCCAAATAAGGGTTTTAAAATATTCATCATTCAAAATGAGGTAATTTTTATTCCAAACTAGTGTTTTTTTGCAGTTCCAAAAAGTAAAACGAGAAAAATTAAAACCTATGGATACATATGTGATGTTTTACATTTATTCTAACTTTAATGCAGAACCTCCAAAGAGTACCCAATTAATAGGTCAATTTAAATTTAATACCATAAGATATTTCATCAATTATTAAAAAATAATAATTATACATTAACAAAGAAACATACTTTCAAATAATATAGAGTAATTAATTTTAAATTATAGAATAAAGCTATGATTCATTAACATGAAATTTCACTAATAGTTTAAGACAACATGAATATATCATTTTTATGTTGAAAATATTAATGAAATTCAATATAGATATAAAATGTTATACATGGTTCGATTAATTAATCATTGAATACTAGGAATATGTCTTTTAATTGAAAAATCTAACTAAGCATGAAGATCCATGTTAACATTCTCATTGAATAATTATTGCCACACAGCCACATAAAATTTCAATTAAGGGAAGAACCCAAAAATATACCATAAGTTATACCATTACTTATTATTTAAGACTAATAGGTATAGTATACTTTATCATTGTCCATATGAACTCTAGTTCTTCCATAATTAGGAAATAAGAATAAAGCCACCTATCCTTAAAACTATAGAGATCAGAATTCATTTTGTTCCATGATATCCATGACTAATAGAAACAAACCATATAAAATTTATCTTCAAAATTATACCAGGGAGAAAAATTATAACAACGGTTTTCAAATGTGGAAGAATAACTTTTACTTGCGATGTGAGATATAAATAAATATCATTTCAATAATATTGGATATAAAAATTATATAATTAGCATCAAAGAATATCTCAAAAAATGCAAACTCGAACATGAAACATCATATCTTACAAGTTTCACAGAAAACACTAACTGGAATTCATATCAAACACTAAATAGCCATGATTTTAGGTTCTTAAAACATCAAGAGAATATGTATATACTAGATAAGTGTCCCAAACAACAACCTATTGAATAAGAAATGGATTTATGTCTATGACCATCCCAATACATCTTCAAGGAAAAAACAATAAAATAGGTTGTGAGAAATGGATGATAATTGAGAATGTGGGTGTGGGTGAGGGTGTATTCGGCAGTGTAGAATTGGGAGAAATCAAATATGGGGGAGATATTTTTTTTATTTTTTTTATTTTTTTAATGACTGTTTATAAAATATGAATTAATAGTTTGATTTTGAGTTTTTTTAATCATTATATGAATGGTTTTTAAAATATCACCATGAAAACATATATTTTTCTAAAAAATATATTTAAATTATTATTTTTAATTTTTTATAAATGGAATTTTTCTTGGATATATTTTTTAAAATAATCAAAATATTTATCATTTTTTTAACATCAAAATATTATTTGGAAACTACTGACTAATAATAATAATAATAATTTATTAAATGATTTGTTTTTAGTGAATAACTAATAGTGAAAGATTTATATGATGAAATATATTGTTAATACTATTAATTAATAATAATAGATTTATTTTTTTCAAAAAAATTATTGGTATTAATATGATTAATAAACAAATTTAATTTTTTGAAAAAATAATTGTTTGTATTAGAGAACTTCCAATAACATGTCAATATATTGGTAAAAATAATTATTGGTACTTGAATTTAATGCCAATAAAACTAAATTTGTGTTGGAATAATTCATTTAAACCAATAGATATATTTTCTATGACTAGTATTTTAGTATAAGTCATTTTTTGTAGGGTAATGGGCTCATATCATATTTATAATTTGTGTACATTTTCTTTCTAAGTGGAATGCATGATTATGGGCATATTAGAGTTTTATTGGTTGAAATAAAATTATATTTCTCATCAATTAGTTTTGTATTGTGAAATATCTAAGGATATTATGATTATATATGAACATGATGTCACCTTTAGTCATAACTTATGATGTAATGAATTGTACATTTATGTTATGCATGAACATGATGTCATCTTTGTTCATAATGTTATGATGTTTCATTCTTATGAATGTGTCCCATTCCACAACTAAATTAGATGATTCCAAAATTTTCATGATAGTGATACTATAATTATGAGATGATGATTATGAATAGGATCACCCTTGTTCACACATTAATTTAGGTCTCATGATCAATACTCTTATTCATCCCCTTGTTGGGATTTGATCCCACATTTATTTAATCTATATCCTCAAGAGATTACAAATACTGAAGAGAATATGATTCTATAAGATTACTTTGAAAATGATAATAAATATTTTTTATATTTCATATGTACTGATATTTTATAAACCTAATTTTCCATATATATTAAAGCTTTTAGTTATGGAATGTATTATGGTTATGTCATTTACCGCTAAATTGATCTGTAATCCAAAATGAAATATTTGGGTAATAAGAATTGGAATGAGAGAAATGATTATTTAATTGGGATACTAAGTTAGTAATATATAACCTATACTAAACATAGGAATATCATAAATGAATATATTATAATTGAGTTACACAAGTGACAAAGTTATTTATACATGCTTCATTGAATTATGTTTTGTTCAAACATTTTTTATTTTAAAAAATTTTGAGAACAAAAATAAACCAGGATAAAACCCATGTGATTGAAAAAAAATGATTTAGAAAACAATATTCCAAATACAATGGGAAGTGTATTTCAAATCCTCAAAGTGACACTTTGTTAAATATCTCAATCTATGAGAAATAATCTTAAACATATAGATCATCTAACTTCACCCAAGTGAAAGAAATTAACCACTGAATCCTTAATGAACCAATATCCCCCTTATTTTAGTGGAAAATACAATATAATTATTCTAGAATATTCATTGATCTACAAAGAAAATATATTTTATATGCTTCAATTTTCTAAGAAAGAGATAATTACCTTGGAATTTTACTATTTAGAAAGAGATGTTGATTAGTGGTAGATATTGATCAGTTATATATAGCCAAAAGATGATGTATAATCAATAGACTATGAATAATTTAAGACGATATTCTAAACATGAATTTCCCTCATAGTCCTTTTACAAAGATAGATGGAGAATTTTTAAATCTAACGAAAAAAAAGGAATTGAATCTATTGAGATTTATTAAGAAATTTTCACAATGAGATTAAGGTAATCCTATGGTTTTGATGTAACTAAATATATAAAAATATAAATATTCATTAGTGTATTAAAAAATATCTGTAAATATCTCGCTATCTAATTTTTTTAGATCCATGAAGAGATGGATTTAATGTTCCAAAGGAACAA
This sequence comes from Viscum album, assembly GCA_963277665.1. Lineage (NCBI taxonomy): Eukaryota > Viridiplantae > Streptophyta > Magnoliopsida > Santalales > Viscaceae > Viscum > Viscum album. The sequence goes on from OY728162.1 coordinate 713,688,221, forward strand.
ATAACAACTGAAAAGGGGTGTTGAATCAATTTTTTACTTTTTTAAGATTCAATTCTTTTAAAAATATAACTCCATAAACCAATTAATTCTTATATCCTTATCATCATTTATTACATACCCATGCAAGAAAAAGTATGAAAGTAAATATGGAACATTAAATTTAAAAGGTTTGGCATTAGCGTTAGAAACTACTCCATTACATAACCACTCCCTCATGTCTATGAAAATTCAGTATAATGAATAAGTGAATAAAACATATGAAAAATCCCATCATAAAACTTATATGTACCAATAGGATTGATTATACTGAATCCTATTATTTAAAAAAATATATTAAAAAAATGAGTTAAAAAAAATAAAGGATATTTTGAAAATGGTCCACCAATTCTATATATGGTTCCTCAGTTTGATTTGGATGGGTTGGATTATTTTATTCTAATGGGGATGGGTATGATGAACTCAGTCCAATGAATTTAGTCTAAAGGATTTAGTATGATGAACCCATTTTTAATTTAAATTTCTTGAACTTGGGTAAAATTTTCAGTCTGATACTCCTCAGTCTATCTATCATAACTTTGAAATTTGTGACCTTCTATCAAGGTCTTAATCTGGAAAGATAAATTTTATACGAATTCTTTAGTGATGAACCTTTTACTCCCACATGAAATAGTTGCAAAGTAAGTGTGTATTTTGCTTCTATCTATAGGCATCTCATAAAGAAAATTATGGGAAAACCAAAAAATCAAGCTTACTCGAATTCAAAACCTTTATGATCTATGTATATTTGAATTTCATGCTTACCCACTTCAACTCTTTACATATCATCTTAAATAATATTGAGTCTTCTCCATAATCAACCTTCTCAAACATCCTAACAACACTTCAGTATAATGGAACATACTCAACTAATTATGATGGAACTTCCTCCTCTTATTATGATGAAAATACTTATCTCATTAAAATGTAATTTCCTCAACTAATATAAAATTAAATTTCCTCATTAGAGTTTTTTTGGTTTACTTTCATCCCTAGATTCATTCAGATTGATATTCCTTATTAGATTTAGTCCGATTGACTTTCCATCTTAGACTCAATCCGATTGAATTTCCTCGTTAGAGTCAGTTTGATTGACATTCCGTTTTATATTTAGTCTAATAGAAATTTCTCAACACCATTCTGGTGGAATATTTATAATGATGGAATTCTAATTATGAAGTAATTATCATTAAAATGGAATATCCACTCTGAAAATTTGAAATTTGTCAAACCTCATCATCTATAACTCATTTAGTCTTCTAAATACATCTATGCTCTATACTTCTGGATTTGACACAAACGGCCCATTGATTCCTATAACTAATATAATCATTTTGATTCTTACACTTCTTCAAATTATTTTATCATGAGAGTTTTTACTATTTATGTGAACTTCAACATTGTTAAATGATCATCTAACATAATGTTAGAATGTTTAATAAAATTCTAACTTCGGACATCACTATCTTATTTCATAAACTTCTACAACATTCCATCATTCAAAATCTGCATCTTATTTCTAACAAACAACATATTTGATAGATATTTAACTTCATTTCAATTTATTTTAGACCGGTGGTATGTCTGATCAGAAACATTAGAAAACTGATAACTTTTGTGATTGGTGATGCTCAGTTTAAAAACTTGTTTCCAGAAACCTATGTCCAAGAAACAAATTTATCTAAGAGAAAACTTTTCTACCCCTTTTTGTTTACTTTCGAGCATTCTGAAACATTCGTCTTTAATAAAAACTCATTCTGATGGACTATGTCTAATCTTAAAAAACCTAAAAAATATTTTATAAAAAATGTATCTATCAAAAAATAAAAAACATTATTAAAATAAATCATTACCATGGTTCGTCAATCTACCTGTTTGTATTTGTTGACCACACTCGTTGATAAATTTTCAGCTCCCAGAAATTTTTCACTGCTCAACTTTTAATACAACTCATGGTTTTTAAATTTTCTCAAAACCTAGACTTTCTCAAAATAGATTGTCCAAACATCACACTATTAGATAGAGTAATATTTTGGAAGGAATTTAAGCCTTGAGTGACAATAAAATATTGTTCCCATGTAATGATATACTCACCCTTACTATTATCTTTTCTCATTGATATTTTTTTCTCTCCCCATTAATTTTAATCTCCCACATTATCTCATAACCACAATTTTGGATTAATAAATGAATGATAAGTGACAACATATTACATAGTACAAATTTGATAATTTCTCTCTCCCCTTTTCAACGTAATCTAAATCTTGGCAGGGTCCTTCTTTATGAGATTTTTGAAGTATTTCAATGAGGCTGAACATGAAGTTACAATGTCAACTAGAAAAACCTTTCTATTGGAAATGGATGTGTCAAGAAATCAACAATATGATACTTCATTGAGAAATATTCCTCCATAAAATCTTTATTATAAACATTCTATTTTATAAAGTGAAACATTATATCCATGGGTTGTGATCTGGAATGTTGGACATATTTTTTAAAAAGGTCAATTGCACTCAGATTATCAAAAATTATCTTTATGGTTTAGAAACTTTTACTTTCATATCTTTCAACTAAACATTCATCCACACCATGTGAGAAAAAACCTGAGTAGCAAAACATATAATGATTCCATTGTGCTCAATGTTACTGAACATTTTTTATTACTATTCCATCATACTCAAAATTCACCCTAGAAAAATGTTCCTCCTATGGTTGATTTTCTCTCATTAAAATCGACAACCCTATCAGCATCAGTATAACCATGAAACTTCATCTTACTATTTCATTTTTACAAAAAACCATGTGATGATTTTATTTTTACGTATCTCATAATTATATTCTCTTCTAACATATGTGATTATTTTATATTACATTGATACTTATCACAAAAATTCCCAACATAAACAATATCAGATCTTGAGGATGTATAGTAAAGTGGTCCTGTTATCAGCTTCCAAAAGACTTTTTAATTCATGCTTTTGTTGGACTCATCTATACTCAACTACATCCCACTCGAGTAAGTATGAGAAGATTATTTTTATTATTCCTTTCCAAACATTTTTTAAAATTCCCATAAATATTGTACTTTAGAATGTAAATTTAATTTTTTATGTTTTTGTTCTTTAAATCTAAGGAAGAAGGTTAATTATCATAACATTGACATCTTAATGTTCTATTTCATTTCATCAGAAATCATTTCACAAACATATTCTCTATCCCAATAAAACATTATGTCATCCACAAAAATAATTATAATTATAGTAAGGGAGTCAACATAATTAACAAATAAGTTTCTATCAACTTTTCATTTAGAAAAATAAAACATTATCAAACAATTTTCAATCATAGAATACCATGCACGTGGAGCTTGTTTCATCTCATAAAAAGATTTAATCAATATGAAAAAAATTCATCCTCATTAAGTAGAAACACACAATGTTATTCAATGTAAAATTATTCTTAAATTTCTGCATTGGAAAATGATGACTCCACATGCATTTGATATAATTTTTAATTCTAATTATTTTTCAATGATATAAATATTTTTATAGTTTTCAATCATGAAATGGGAAAAATATTTCATAAAATCCACACCTTATACATGTGAATTGCCTTTAAAAACAATATTTTCATTTATTCTTGAAATAAATTCATGTCTATTTAACATGATTATATAAACATATTTTGTTTCGATAACATATTTATCTTTTATTTGTGGAATAAGATCACATATTTCATTTTTCTCAACATGATCCAACTCTTTATTTATATCATTCACTCATTATTTTTTTAAATAGCATTTGAGACTGGTTGTGGTTAAACTTTTGATATGAGGGAAGTTTTATTTTATAATATATGCTTTCTTCAAGTCTAAATTGGAGCCTTGTGATTCCAAAAATAAATTTGTATCAAAATGTTATTTTAAGTAGGAAATTTCAATGTTTATCTTTGTACTTCACTCTCCCCAACACATGATTCATATGAATAGTGATGCAAATCACTTTACTCACTTTCATTTTCATTGGAAACAATCATTTTTTCTCCCTCCACACTCCCATAATATTTTGTTAAAGAAGTTGGATTCCCAATGAATTTCACATCCCATGTGCTCACAAAAAAATTAATTGTTTTTTAACATTATTAACTTCTTCAATTGCATAAATAGCCCATAAAATTTTCTTTCTCAACATTCTCATAAATCTTTCCAAGATTTTGTTTTTTTATTTTAGGTAGACACGGACTTCCAAAAACATTGAAGTAATTCAACGAGGGATTTTTGTTATTCCACAATTCATAGGATGCTATGTTATATTTTCGCCTTAAAAAAATTTATTCTAAACATGTTCAATAGTACTAATATATTCTCTCTAGAATAACTTTGAATGTTTGTATTCTTCTAGCATGTTTCTTCCTATTTTTACAAAACTTTTATTCTTCCATCCTGCTACTCTATTTTGGTGTGGGGTATATGGGGAGCTATACTGATGTTTAATATCATGTTTTCTAAGATAAGTTTCAAAATTGTTTCTTATAAATGTTTTCCCATTATATTTTCTTAGGTTCTCTATATAAACCCCCATTTCCCTCTTATATTATTTTCTAAAGACTCTAAACATTTTTTATATCCTTTAAATTATGTTTCATAAAAATGATGTTATTTTTTCATGTGAAATAAACAATAAATGTTATAAAGTAAAAATCCCCACTTTTTGATTGATTTCTCTTCAACCCCCAAAAAAATGAATGAGTTTAAGAGATATGGTATACTGGATCTCAACTCTTTTATGAACATTGTAAGTAATATTACCTTTATGAAAAGTTAAAAAAACATCTCCTTATTTTGTTTTAAATTATAGAATGTTTCGAACAGAATCAACCTTAGAAAGTTTGTTCATGTTTTTTTTTCAAGGCGGCCAAGTCTTCACAACTATATCTTATATTCAACTTCATCACTTAAGTAACAAGAGATGTTAATTTCCCTTATTTGGAAGATATTCCCACTAGTTTTTTCTCCTTTTGTTATAACTTTTACATCTTTCACATATTTGATAAAAAAGATTCTTTTAAAAATATCACTTCTTTTCCAAGATCACAAAGTTGAATTACACAAATGTATTTATGTTTTAGTCAATCAATAAACAATAAATCCTTAGATTTCAACTTTTGGGATTCAGTATTAATAGTTTTGTTTCCTTTTATTTTTAGAGAACTATCATTCCCTTATGTAAAAACACAACCATTAGTATTTTCAACTGGTTTCATGATTTTCAAATCACCTATCATGTGTGAAGAACCACAACTATCAAGTATATATGGTTTTTCATTTTTTATTACTATCAAGGAAGTCTCAATAATAAAGGCTATTTATTCATTTTAACTTTATTAATTAATTTTACTTTATTCCATACAAAACATGTCCGAGAAGAGTAGTCATAAATTCTTTAGAAATATAGCCCATTTCATCACATTATCCACAAACTATTCCAAATAGTTAAACTAATTTATGGTTTCTAATATCTTGAAAATTCCCATTTTCATCTTTCTGTTAATTTGGAATGTTACATATTCTACACTCACTATTTATTACAATCTACTAAAACCTTCTTCTAGGTAAAAATAAGTTATTCCAAAAATTATAATTGGTATTCCCATAGACTCAACATAACCAAAAAGAACCATAAAATCATTATATTCTATTCAGGCAGCCCTTCTCTATAGAAATTTTTTTGAGATTAAAAACATTATTTTTCTCCAATAAACTCTGGTTTGTGCCATATTTCGTACTAAGGATGCTTTCAAATTTTATATATGTGAAGGGTTTATCACATCCCTTCTAAACTCATTATTTCCCAATTATTTTTTCCTTACTTTAAATGTTAGAAAAATCAGATTAAAGATTATTCTTACTAGGTAATAATTTCACTTGATTATTGATATAAACTTTCTCAAGAAATTTTTACGTCTCAACCTTTTATTTTAAATATTTTTTGATTTTTTAATTCATTTTCCCCACGTGACTTTAAAATTCAACGTGTTTTAATTAAAACTTTTTAACTTCTTCTCTAGATGGTATCATTTTACTGAGATCCACAACCTCATTTCCCTATTAAAAAATTCTAAGTCTGTAACTTAATATCCAATAGATATATTATTATTCTATAATGATGACATATGTTTCCCTTAAAAAACTTTTCACCTAAATTTCATTGTCAATCTCTTTCCATTCTTGAGAGATATATTTTTCTCAATACATGATGTAAGTTCTATAATGAGCTAATAATCTCTATAATATTATTCACCTCATTCTTTACTATTTGAGGAGTCTTCAACATCCTCAACTTTTTCAAGGAATGTTCTATATTTTATTGATATTTCATCCCTTGAGGAAATGTTTTCATTTGAGTCTGATTCACCGTTCAAACGTAGCATACTCATTTTTTCTCCAGTGAACTTCTTCTTATATTTTTTGGATGACATTTATCATTTATAACATTAGTTCCACTTATTCATTAACGGGTTTTCATTATAGTGATTATGATATTGTCCAACATTCTTATTTAGAGAATTCATACAAAAACATTTAATTTTACCACACTCAAAACATTTTAGAGGATGTTTAGCTCTATAATTTCCTCTTTCTATTTGATAGTTATTGGATATAAGAGACTATATTTTATCATTTAACTAGTCATATTCTATGTCATCAGAATCATGATTATAAACATATTTAACATCTAGAATCTTCATTTTTCATATATATTCAAAATCCATTTCTTCTTTCATCTTATTTTTGAACATTGGGTATTCTCTCACTTCAAATGCAATAAGAAATTTGTACAATTCATCAACATATGAATCATAATTATATTCTATAGGGGAAATTTTAGAATAAAAAAATTTAGAATGATTCTTATATATTTCATTACAGTTGTATAATCCTCCAAAACTTATAAAAATCCCTTAATGCATCAATTAATCTAATTTAATGTGGTGAAATATTCATCAGTAGTTTCAGAATATCTAATTATTATGTCTTCAAACATAGTATTCCATATTTGTAACATTTCCTTCTCCATGTCATTATTTCCTTCAAAAATACTTTACACCTTGTCCCACATACTCTTTGAAGTTTTGAGACCCAACACCTTCATTTAAATATAATCTGACGGAGGCATAAGAATAGCATTTCTGGATTCTTTATCAACTTATATAATTCTATTATCTGTAAAAGTCATCTAGGAATCCTTAACAATATGATGAAACCCAATTATAGCAACATCAAGAAATTACATTCCAAGATATAAGAGATAATGAATCACCCTATTTTTTCATCTATAATGATTTCTTATATAAAATGTTATAATTATTCTACTATCGACAAAAATTAATATTTTCCATGATAAGTATTCAACAAGGGAACCTCACTCTAATAAAAATTGAAGTTCCAAAGGATCAAATAACATCTATGAAGGGGGTATTTCGAATCAGGTTTTCACTTTCATAAGTTTCAAAAAATTTAAAAACTTGACACCCAAAAATTATTAAATATTGAATCCATATCATCATTTAGTAAATACTCATGCATGAAAAAGTAATAATAAATGTAAATCATGTGATATTTAAAAGGTTATTCCTTAGTAATAGAACCCACATTCATTCCTTTTCCACTCTGCTTGGTTTATGTTAATTAAATATAATGAATTTGTGAATATAACTTTGGATAACTCCCATTAGACACCTTCTATCTATTGATAGGAATTATTATACTAAGTCTCATCTGGTTACAAGTTTTTCTTACAAAAAATTTGAGATAAATAAAAATAATAAAAACATTTTTAGAATTGATTCACAAATTATCAATCTAGATCCTCATTTTTATTTGGATATATATGATTCTCTCAATCAGATGGGGCCGGTTTTAATTGAATTAGTCTGATTAAATGAGTCCGATAAACTTAGTATAATGAACCCATTTTCAATTTGAATATCTCCAACTCTTCTGAAATTATCAGTATGGTCTTACTCCATCCGGTAAACAAAAAATTCAAAGTTTTGACCTTCGTTTGAGGTCTCATTCTAGAAATATATCTTTCATATGAATTTTATAGCACTATGAATTGTTTTCAAATGAAAATTTGGAAAATAATGAATATGATTTGTTTCTATTTATAAGCATCTCTAAGATAAGAAAGTTGGAAAATGAAAAAAATTCCCACTTACTCAAATTCAAAACCTTTGTGATGTATGCATTTTTGAATTTCATGTTTAACCACTTCAACTCTTCACAAATATTCTTGAATCTTTTTCAGTCTTCTGCATAATCAGTATTCTCAAAATTCCTAACATTTCTTTAGTATAATGGAATATCTTAAATTCATTATGATGGAACATCCTGAGCTCATTATGATGGATCTTCCTTAGCTCATTATGATAGAACTTCCTCAGATAATACGAAATTGGATTTCATCATCATAGTTAGTCTAATTGACTTTCCTCCTCAGAGTCAGTCTAATTGACGTTCCTTCTCAGAGTAAATCCAATTGACTTTCCTACTCAAAGATAGTTTGATTTCCATTACTCATGATATTTAATCTAATTTACTTTCCTTATCATACATAGTTTTATGGAACATTCACATCTTTATTTTTATGGAATCCTCATAATTATGGAATTCCCATTCTGATATAATTTTCATTATGATGGAAACTCCACTCTATAACCTGGAAAATATTAAATCTTAGTAAACTATAACTCATTTAGACTTATAAAAACATATATTCGTAGTACTGTAGGAGTTGATGTAAAGGTTTTCTTGATTCCTAAAACTAATACAATTTTTATTATTCTTCTATTTCATAAAAATACTTTATCATGAGATCTTTCATGATTTATAAAAATTTATAATTTTTAAATTATAGTATTACTTATGGTTAGGAAATTTATGAACTTTCTAACTCCTAAAGTCAATGTATTAATTCAACCTATTCAAAAACATTCTTACATTATAAATCAACAACTTCTTTATAACAAACATCACATTTGATAGATCTTTTACTTTATTACAATGGATTTGAGACCGCTGGTTTTTCCGATCAGAACCATTACATAAACGGTACCTTTTATGAGTCATGATTCTTATTCAGAAAACCTAGGTTTATAAAACTATGTGTAGAAAAAAAAATTCACAAAGAAAAAACTCCCCACCCTTGTGTTTAGATTCAAACATTTAGCAACCTTCTTCTTTCATACAAAAAACTCAATCCAATTTACTGGGTCTGAACCTGGAAGACAAAAAAACATTTTAAAAAATGATTATTGTCAAGAAATATAATAATTTTCTGAAAAAAATAATCAAAAAGTTTCTTAATGTATTCTATGCTATCAAGGTATATATCGAGTTTTTTAATTTCTACCATGTAAATAGAGAAATGAAACAAATGTTAGAGATCCAAGATATATGGTAAAATTATAAAAGAGGCAATAATATTAAACCACACACATGTGAAATATGTCGATCAATGAACCATCATAATTTTATCAAATGAATGAGTAACTTATTAAAATATCAAAGAGACGTAAATCAATCTTAAGAATGTTGAAGTGACTTAAAGTATTAGATCTGTATAATAGATGAAATAAAGGAACCATCTATTTAAATGAACATTTTTCAATACTGTAACTATATGGAATTTGGGTGATGTGAAAGATAGAATACCAAAAAAGGGTATATGAGTGTAATTAATGTACATAACCATATAAGAAAAGGGAGAAAGGGAAACCTTACTTTATCGGCATCACAGAGATGGAATAAAAAAATAATCAAGATTAAGGTACACTTATCAATCATTCAAGAATAATGATAGTTTTATAGGATTGGGGTTTTATATATTCATTTATATACGATATGTTTTATATAATTGTTAAGTCACTCTATGATACCTTGAAGTAGATATATCATTTAAAACACCTTATTTTTTAATTAATTCAACCCATTTTTTGTACTTTTCCCCAATTAGAATTTTTTTTTAAATTCTTACATTAAAAAATGAAATCCATCATTTAGTTGAATTTTACACTATGCAAGGCATAGATTGGATCCCATTTTAGATTACTTACTTCAACATTCGGGAAAAGTGAATATATTTCCATGTCTCAAACTGTACCATGCACTTGTATATATTTATGGATTATTATGAATCCCATTTAGTAAGACCTTCAAAGGTGTTTGTGATGGTACAAAATGAAGAAGTATGTTATCCTCAAATGATTGATACAAAGGAAATAATAATCCTTTAGGAATTTCCCAATGTAAGGTAATATATTGATGTATTACTTAAGGAATTGTTTTCCCTCCCACTATATTATGATGGAGTGTTATCAATGTAACTCTTATAGAAACAAAATTCGATATCCCAGACCATTGATAGGATGACCCCAAAAAAATTAAGGAGACAAAGAAGAAACATCAAGAGAATTTGGATGAAGGGTACATATAATAGAGTGCATCAAATTGGTATTTAACAAAAAAAATCATAAAGAAGGATGGGTCAATGTGGATTTCAGCAACTCCCAATACCACAACCAGATCTTCTCAAATAACATGTATCCACTATCAATGATTGATGATTTGTTCATTGAAATTCTGAGAGCTCATTACATCTCAAAATTATAACTTTTATCTGGAAGTACATAGCTAAAGGTTAATTGAGATGATATAAAAATTATATATTTTGGTCATATATATATATATATACATAATGAGTTAATAGTGATTCCATTAGGACATATAAATGCCTCAAAAAGATTAATGTATATGATAAATAATGTCTTTAGTGACCGCTACATGAAAATTAGCGGGGTTTTTAATTATATTCATATATAATACAAGTGAAAATTACAATATGTATAAAATTTATGGATTATGATACAAAATTAATGCAACGATGTGTGATATGATATGTTTATCAACTGTAACATTTGGATTTACCCAGTCACATTATAGGGGTATGTAATTATGAGTTGAGAAATTTCTATGGATCCTTCAATGATAGAGGTGATAGAATAATGACATAGCCCAAGAAGTTCCAAGGAGATTCAATATTTTCTTTAACTAGATCGGTAATACAATTTTTTTAGAAAAATCTCATGATTATCTTGCTTAGTAACTATGTTAACATGTAGTGGGGTAAAGTATATGTGGATAGAAAGATGTGATGATGGATTTTAAAATCTCAAAATGAAGATAATCAGTACTCATATAATCAAACTCCCCTCATGTAGATAATTTCTTATGATATATAAATGTTTTCAAAAAATCATGGGTTGCATACTCTTGAAAATAATAGTGTGATATCTCATGCATCTCAAAAATTGAAGATCCATGAGTAGAACTACCTAGTACATTATTTGCCGTTCTAATATTTTCATTGATTATTTATAAGAAATATATCTATATAGAGAAGGGTTAAATATATAATTTTCAATAAAATTTAATTTATTTATCTAAATATAATTACTTTAACATGTGACAAAGAATATGATAGGATTCAATCAATGACTATGATTTCTAAATTAACTACAGTACTAGAAAATAAAATGATTAAGTTAGTTTTGTTAGTATAAAGTAACCCACTACCATAACCATATTTATAATTGATAAATATTTATCATCATATATTTGAAATAGATGAATTTAGAAATCATAAAAGAATATAGTGTGTCTTACATTACCAAATTAATTTCCCAACCATCCATTCAATAGAAAACCAAGAAGGTATAAAGGGACGATTTAAAGCATTAACATATGGTGATAAAAAAGTAAGTTAATCCTCATGAATTGATTATTGATATATATGGTATAATTTGGTTGGTAACTATACTCTTCAATACATTATCAGTCTTGATAAAGATGGAGGAAGTGTAGGGTGCATATATCTCATAATTCTTTATCCATCTGGAAAAAACCAATATGTACTAATATATTCATGAGAATTTCTAGTGGGACAACCTAAAGAGTATTTTATTTTTCTACACCTAAAAATTATAATTATTTAAAATGTTTAAGAAAGAAAACAAAACTTTAAGAGAATTATGTAACAATTATCTATACGAATAAGGAAGTGGTTGAATATTACTAAGGACCATGTTATAGGACTTCTAAAGAGATTTAAATTAAAAAATATTATATAGGTTGTGGTATATTTTGCCTCTAATAATTCTAACTTCAACATTATTCATGAATATTTCTCAATGGGAAGCATCTTTAAGATATTATTCTCATAAGTGGCGAGGATACATGGGGAACCACATTCAATCATATCTAATTGAGATTCAAGGTTCACATCTATCTTATAGAGGAGTATTCAGACTCTTTCAATAATGAGTTGAATATTTGTGGAGTATGTCCCCAATAGATTCATGGATAATATGATAGGATCATTCATACACTCAATACATAATGATACATAATTGGATAGATGCTAGAAGTGGTTTGGATAAACATATTCCTTTTGAAGATTTCTCATATAACCATGTTTTCTACTCAGGTATCCCAATGGCCATTTATGAAGAATTATATGGAAATATATGTAGAGCTCCTAAATGTTGAGATGAGGTTAGTGAATTGAATATAATTGTAATTATACTCAAATGAGTGATTTTACAGATGGTTAAATCAATTCAATGACACATTAAATATTCTTAGACTCAACAAAATAGCTATGTTGGTAGTTATTAGAATGTCTTTTATTTTTATCTTGGAGAAAAAATATTCCATATAATATTATACTCAAATAAATTCATGAGGTTTTGAAAGAAGGTAAATATCTTCCCTAGGTATATTTTTCCCTTTAAGATCCTTTATTTATTAGGACTAATGGCCTATCATCTATAACATCTACCAAAACTTGATCATGTTCATTATGTCTTGCATATATCTCTCTGAAGGAAGAACATCATCGGTCACTCCGACGTATTGAATATGCATATGGTAAAAATTGCACATTAAATTTTATATGAGAATAAATGGGTGATGATCTGGGACCATAGATAAAAAGTTATATGTAACAAGAAAATTCACATTGTCTAAATACATTATTGAGACCATATGTATTAAGGAAAAACATGGAAAATGAAGATACAATGAAAAATAAGTAACGTCATATATTTCTTTAAGAGTAAATGAGTTGAAATTTCATGAATGAAATTTTTAAATGGGAATGAATGTAATGACCCAAAATTCTAAATATAAAACTTTCTCATTGAATAAACATTCTTATCATATTTAGGAAAATAGTATTGTATCGAACAATTGTAGTACATGATAAAAATAAAAAATAAAGTATTTCAATATTTTAAAATATTTTATATTAATAATAAATATACACTATGCAATTGAAAATATTATAATTGGAAAATAAATACAGACAAAAATTAGAAAGAAAAAACATGAATCATTTTTATCTTCTTAAAATACTACACACATAAAAACACTCTAAATAAGAAACAAAAATGATAATGTAATCGGAGTTTGGAAAATGAGGAATATAAAACAGTGAAATAAATTGAATTGATGGTGAATGAAGGAAACAAGAGGTATTTATAAGATATATAAAACTCATATGACCATTGGAACTATAAAACTAACCCTTTGGAATTGTAACCTATCCATTATGGAGTAACATTGTCATTAAGAAATGTTTTAATTACCTCATTTCATATTTTAATAATTGAAAAATAAATTTTAGATGTTTCATATTTACCCAAAACATATTTAAAAAGGTAAATAAACCATTTAAAAACAAGAAATTTCAATTTCAAACCACATCACAAATTTCTTTAATTTAAAAATATAAACTATATCATAAAAACAATTCGTCATTTTTTCATATGTATGTTGGTATAAACCAATAATTTTTATGCCATAGGGATTATAAATTCATAAAAAATTTATAACATTAATTATATATAATTCATAATTTTCAAATAAGACTACTAATATTCATTTTACAAGGTAAATAACAATTTAATCAATATATTAATCTAAAAATACCCATCACCTCATGTATAAATGTCCCCTGTCACTTTCCTTAGAAAATCAATTATCATAAACTTATCAAATCCAATTTTCTACACAATTCAATCCTATTTTGTCTTATTATAACATTAGGAAACTTTTGGTGTCAACTAACTCTAGCCCATCAAGGTCTTAGTTCGATTATCAATGAGAAAAACTTCAATGAATATGTAACCCATTAATACTCTTATTTTCAATAATTTTATTTCAACTATTTAAATAAATTTTCTCATTACACCTTTTTAAAATAATTAATTCATAAGTATATGACATGTTAATGTTATAAGGATATATTACACCTATTTGAATCTATTTATAATATATATTCTCTCTCCCCCCTCTTTTTTACATGTCCCATTGAGGGAAAAATTTTGGCACCAAAATATGTGAAGAGGAAAAGGATGAAAAATGGGAACTAATGCCAAAGGGGATGCTTCGCAAAGTCCTTTCATGGAGCCCTCTATCACTGAAGCCTTCACGGAAACCCCTTAGCAATGTGGCTGGTGCAAAGTTACGGCCTCCTCTTCGGTCACCGTAGAGTAAAATAGGCAGAAGACTCCATGGTTATGATGCAATTGGCAGGGAGATTTATGATTCAGATGCAACATGATTTCCTCTATGATCCCTATAAAATTGACAGAAGCCACTACTAGTGTCATGGAGGGAATTCAATAGGCCTTTGCACCGAGGGGGGTGATGGTTGACTCAGTGATTACGAAGAACTTGGGGAAATCTGTGGCCAATCCAAGATAACAACATGACTTCACAATGAGCTCTCAAAGCTCCACGCCACCAGAAGACTATATATACAAGGCTTCCTTTAGACCCAAAGGATGGATACCCCAATCATTTGCCTTCTCTACTCTCAAATCGCGAAGCACCTTCTTTTCTTTGAAACACTGAGAAAATGAGCTCTTCAAGATGCTTGAGTATTTTGGAGTACCTTTCACATTGTTCAAAATCAAATCTTATTCTAGTAGGGATGCCCATCATAGAGCCTACATTCCATCACAATGAAAGGGGATCCCTAAGGGTTCTCAGTTATTCTCAAAGCACTCATGATTCACAAAGTACCATCAATGCACATGTGAATCCCATGCTAAGGAAGGATCACTATGCTTCATGAAGTAAATTACTTCGTGGTGACCCACATTGCATGGAACCCATGCTCTATGATATCCTACTCTACAAATTCAATTTCCCTTCATGAACAACCATTTATAAGATTTTATACCCCATGTCTAGGCTAGGCCAATACACTTTTTCATGAGTACCCCTTCACAAAGTCCCTCCATCATATGAAGCACTAGATATTCACAATGTCCCTTCCTATGACTCCATTTTCATTACAATCCCTCCCATGTACAACCCTCTAGATTTTTACAAAGTCATTTCATGTTCCCTTGAGTGTTTCTTTATGTTTTGTTTCATAGCCTCAGGCTTCTTCGTAGAGGCACACTAACAGATATTGCTTTTTTACATAGTGATGCTAATGTGAGCCCCTCAATGGATCACTGCATAAAACCACCTCACCATGGAATTTTTGATGCCTTCCCTTCCCCAAGGGGGAGTGGGTATCAGTCATGTAAGTCCTAGGGATACGGGGTGAACCCACCTCATCTGAGCTACATGAAGTTAAACTGCCATGAATCATCTTCCTCAGTACATAACGTTAAAATATGGCATCTCCCCTTGAAATTTATTTAGGGTCCCCCACCTCAACCATTCTCCACACCCACTGGTCTTCATGGGAGTGAGAGATTCCTCACATGGGATGAGATCCTCTTTGTTGAAGTGGAATCTGTCCACTGGGAAGGGCATCCATCCTGGTGTAAGCCCATAGCATTTCTTGTGGGAGGTATCATCTTTCCACCTCATCTCTTCTTCCTTACACCAAGGATACGGGATAGATGGGCATGGGGACCATCATTACCACATCACTCTCCCTTTGGGATTTATCATCACCAGACCTATATCCTAGAGTATGTCTCAATATCCATCTCATAGGGCTGCTAAATAAGCGTAAGCCCCCCTTAATTTCTCACGGATGCACCTTTCATGAGATGGTCATCAAATCTTTGCGGCCTCTTGTTTCTTACACCGATCATGACTCACATGGGATTAGATTAAGCATCAACCATGGTATCCTTCTAGGGCTCCCTTAGTGTGTATACCCCAAACACCTTCCCAAACAATGCAGACATTGATCCTTGTCTCATATCCAAGGTACGTAGGAAGCCTCCCTGAGGTTCAATCCCATTATCCATCTATCCCATCCATCTTCATTTTAGTACATCCCTAACTTTCTTGACGATAAGATGTAAACCCCTTTCTATACCACACGATGTTAAACTATATGCAATTCAAACTTTGAGGTCGTCGATCCCTATCTCCTAGACAGGGTATGTAGGAAGAATCCCCCAGGTTAAACCCAAACCAATGTTAAGCCGTTGTAGAACCCAACCAATTATAATCTGTTTTATTACCCTTTTTTAGGATTTACATCTCTGATCCACCCCGATAGCATCAGTCCAACTCAATCCGCTAACCATGTTTAATCCCCATCATGTCTTTAGGTCACTTTCCTCTGTGCACACCCTGACTCCATGTCTCATCTTGAACTACATGGAATTTTATTCCCTACCATGGGGATATGTAGGAATACTTATTAAGGTTCAATCCCACCACCCATTCCTCATCTTGGTCTCTCCCTTGAGCCTCTATTTTTCAGGAAGGTCATGACCCAACTCGGAGGTTCCACTTCCTCCGGGTCCCATCTATGTGTCAATTCTCGTGGGGTGCCTCCTAAGGTGTCCCATCATCCCACAAAACTATGTGTACATTGATTCCCCTATATAGGTATATATTGGAAGCCTCTCTGAGTTTCATGCCCAACATCACCATCGTCCTCACATCGGTTCCATCTCATTCTCCATCCACTTTAGTCAACCCTCAATGTCCATCATGATTCTTACCCAGGCTACCACAACTCGGTGAGATCATGTCACCCACATCTGCACTGCTCCTTGCAGCAACCGGGCATCTAATTAAATATGCATAATCCCCATAAAATATGTAACCATCCAACCATGAGTGCTCTTATTGTGATGGGATGATATCCTCGTGTAATCCCCAACATGTCTTTGGGCCATTGTCCTCTACGAACACCCTGATTCATCACCGCTTTGAACTACATGGGTTTGATCCCTGTCTCCTAGACAAGGTACATAGGAAACCTCTCTTTGGTTAAATCCCAACCAATAGTAAACCCAAAATTCCCCTTTATAGGGACCCAATAATCCTCATATCCTTCCTCAATGGGCATTCTAATCCACTCATCTGGTAAACCCGCAAGGTGACCCCTCTTGGGGATGCACCCATCTGATCCACTCTCTTCAGTGTTCAAATCAGTCTAATCCATCTCCATATGATTTTAAACTCATGGAAAACCCTACGTCGGACTTGGAAAACTAAGGAAATCCTTAGAGACATGCATATGACAAATAATTCCACGCACCCCAAATGCGATGTCATATAATTATTTTCCCTAAATAAGCCCTATACAAAGGGGAAAAACCCAAAAACATCAGGGTTTCAGAATCCAGACACACCAACAAAGTCCAACAGGACTACTCCCCCAATCGATGATTGCTTCATGACTTGACCCCTTGGAATGTCCTAACAGAATTAGCATAATTAACTACCATCCATTAATATATGACACTGAGAAGAGTTTCACAAACAATGCCTTAATATTTTAGGGAGACCCGAACTAAGTAATGAGTTCTGAGGAGTAATTCTTATAATGAGATACCTAAATCCCATCATCCCATTTCGATCAAGGAGAAAACATCCATAAATAATACACAGATGTCTCCCACCTTTCAAAAGTTAGAATGCAGAGTAACAATCAGTGCGTTACTCCATGGATGGATGTGCTCCCTTGAGAAATCATTGGAAATAGAAATGGTAAACCTGACATGAATATCTTCTCCCCAATGTGGAGATTATTAGCATTTGAGACATCATTGAATAAGCGTTTCATCAAATCCAGCTAGCTGGGACTAGGCCCCGCCATGAAAATTGTGGGACTAGCATGAAACTCAATAGTGATTGGGGAAGTGGATGTTGGACATCCCAATCTGTGGTATTGTCAGCGATGATCCTCTACCAATCATGGGAGATGGAATGAATTTGGGGAACTGGACATCGCTTTCTTTTTTTCAGCACTAATGGTTTAGTGTCCCTAGTTTTTAAGAACCAAACTGCTGTGATAGGAAAGAAATCACCCCACCTACCGACGCTGGGGCTGGGGAAACGCTTATGTGTAAATCCCATGTGGCCCCATCTATTCCATGATGGCCTCCATATCCACATCTACTAGGTTCCCACACCCCATCTTCCCATCTAAACTCATTCAGAGTTGGCTGATTAATAGCCTATATCGACGATAGGAGGAAGAGCGGATTATCCCAACTAATGGTATGGCCCGACATGACCAAGAGGCTTTGATGCCTCATCATCACTACTGCCCCCAAGGGCCACGCAAGGACACACTGCTCACCACTTTGATCTAAAATCGTTTCGGGATCCTCTCCCTAGAGTGCTTTGATGACTCTCTCCCTTACCCTGATGAGGTGAGGGAAGTCCGGGCCATCCCAGATGTGACCCTATCCCAGGGGCCACCAAGGAGGGCTCCCACCATGCGATGTCATCATCACCACCAAGCCTTATAGGTTGAGGAGCAGGTGAGCCATACACCTGCACCATCGACCCCAACCCATTTGACCCAACACCAATGTCGGGTTCAAGATGAGGAGGATGCCCTCCATGGGGCATAATCCTCAACAGCTACCATGGCCTATGCCACCACCGATGCATACCCCCAACACCTTATTTATACAGAATATGGCCACAAATATGCTCATCCCATATCGAGGCCCCAACCACCCCCGAGTAGGTTGGGAAAACTCTCCATGTTGTTGACACATGTGGCGTCTATCACAGGACGACCTGTAGCGATGACATCAAGTATAGAGGTCCTCCACATGCCACTACCAATTAGAGAACATGTCCTCATCACTCCCAAGTTTGGGGTGGAGGCCCTCCACATGCCACCATTAGTCTGAGTGAAGGTCCTCCCCACTGCACTAACATCCAGCATGGAAGTATCTTTCACACCTGTGACCTTAGGTATGGAGATATTCCTCCTATCACAGGTTTTTTATATGAAGGTCCATCTCATCCTGAAAATGATAGAAGTGGAGGTTTGACTTGCTTTATTGGAACTCATAATGGAGGTCTTCCATGAGTTTAGTTTGACAAGTATGAATTCCCCCCTCATACCATCACTACTAAAGGAAATAGACATGGAAGTACTACCCATGCTCCCACCAACTTCAGCGGACGTCCTACCTACTCTAACACTTCCTAAAGAGATTCCCCCCAAGCATCAGCTCGTGGACATGAAGGATCACAAAATATTCTATTAAATATCAATCTAGGTGCCCATCGCACCATGGCTCACCCAAGAGGAAATCCATTCTGCCCTAGTATCAATTCCTCCGAAGCTCATCCTTCTGTCGAAAACCTAACATATCCCAAAGATCCATCCTCGGGAATGAGGTGGGTCAACAGTGCCATAAAAAGAATACTGAGACATTATAGACCGCAATAAATCTTTTCTGCTTCTTAGATTCCAAGGTGAAATGTGATTTGTTAATGGAACCCTCACCTCGATCCTCTATATCGGGGGTCAGGGCAGGAACAAGGCTAATAAGATTCATCCTTCCGAAATGCTAGGTCCACTGGATTTATTCCTCACTCTGTAGATATACCTAGTAGGGGTATGATTTGGACTCTTTATATGGATTGGCCGTGCAATCCTCCCTATCGTAAACATGTTCATTTTCTACCTCAACAAGAGATCACAAAGAGTTATTCTGGGGACTGATAGAGGATGGACAATAGTTTGACCCACCATTAGTAACCACAACTCATGCACAAGATGTTGTGGTAACATGTCCATCTTACCCAGATGTGGTGTTGTAGTCGTTTCATTCTTCAGAGGACATCCCAAGATATGGCGGCTTGTTATCTCACTCATTGTATTCTCCAACGGTCATCCTACCATCTCAGCGGTCCACCATAATACCTTTACTAGTACCTCATCTACCCCTTGTCGATGAATTGGCCAACCAGGGACTGGATCTCATGTCTGATCCAAGGATCTTGTTGGATATCCTTGTAGTGTATCATTTCTAGAAATGTTCTTGCCAATTGTAACGACAAACATCAGTTCGCCCTAACCTCTTACCCAGGTGGAGGATAAGTGCTTGCACCAAACCGTTTGGGAAATGCACTTATATCTCCATTATCAGTGAGTGGATTACCCCAATATTTAGGCACACATTGAAGATATTAGATAGAAATGTCATATGGTCAAATTGGTTTCACTCCTTGTGGACCAGTGACCTGAGTCACCCAGTCACCATCAGACCCTCTAGCAATTATGTGTTCAGAGCCTTATATTGCTCTGAAAAATTATCCAGGGGGATCCCATCATGTCTATTTCCATAGCATGGGGTAGTATGAGGCCCTTTATTTTAGTTTTATCTTGCTCCAGCTCAACTTACCAGGAGACATTAATGGTATTCCACCAGATATCACCACAGTTAACATGGTCGACGTGTCAGAGAGAGAGAACAGGCTAGATATCTTTATAGATAAATTGCCCTTGGAGGAACTTCCATAACTATTGGATACATTGGGAAGGGTCACTCACCATTAACAAAAAATTTTGGGCCTTCTCATACCCACAGAGTCATTAGCCTTCATCTGGAATCCCAATAAGGGAAAAAAATCTTGGTGCCATCAAACCCTCTCACCTTTTTGGCTCAATATAGATGATATAAGATGATCCCAAGAAGGTCGTGTTGCGTCAACATCTCATTGAGAATAATATTATGGTCGGCAACCTCCTAGATAAATTTTTTGTAAAGCAGCAACTAGACTACGGTGATCCTTGACTGGGGTAGGTACAACTCCCCCCCCCCAGCGAGTTGCCTTTGTGTAATATTGACCATCATGCCCATGTAGATAGGATAGTGGTAGGATATTATGGAAAGAGGGCTCAGTATGTATCACCAAATCCACTTTAGTGGCACGATAATCCTTGGGACTGAGCTCAGCTTCCCCCAGCCACTCCATAGGTTATTCCCATAGCAGTTTGGTAGGTCATCCCACAAGAAGATCCATGAGCCATTGATCACACTTATAATGTTGAATAACCTACCATTGTATTGGTGGTTATGGACCCTTTCCAAGACAAGAATTTTCATCCATATGATTCAATGGTTGTCCCCATTTACCCCCTCAAGGCTTTAGAAACTCGGCGGGTGGAAATCCTACCAGATGGCAAGCCATATCTGGAATTTGTGGATGATATACCATCACCTATGGGTTTTGGAAACCCGACCTTTTCACCCATTAATGGGATGGGTGACCCACTCCAGCAGCTAGCCCACTACATATTGATGTGTGGACCCATGCTAGGAACTCCAGTGCAACCGAAGGCCGCCAAACTTCGGTGTTTCATACAAACATTTGAAGGGAATGTGTTTATCTGGAACACCCATCAAGCCATTGGGTCAGTAGCCAGCTGGGAGGATCTCCATCGTCACTTTCTTTATGAGTTAAGCTCTACCTCCCGGAATACCAGTATTTCAGACCTCTTCATGTGCAAGAAGAGTCCTGAAGAATCCATCGTAGACTTTATTGCTCAGTGGAAAGGACTCACATACTCTCTTGATATGACACTGACTCAGAATTAGCTGCTAAAAATGTGTTTGGGGAATGTCAAAACTGAATTAGTCTTCTCTGTCATCATCTAGAACTACCTTGGGAGATTTTTGGATTTCTACATCAAATCCTAGCATCTAAAAGAGGTCTAATAGTAGGCCAAGAAGGTATGATTTTTTTCTCCTGTAGTTCCTACGAGAAGAGCCTCTAAAGTCAAGCCTTCCGTAGTGGTAGTGATAGAGGCCCCAAAGAAATTAGATCTATTTCTAATTGATCCACCTACACAGCCTCATAGAGGCCCGGCACCTCAGGCGCAACCTCCAACCCAACAGTTCCCACCTCAGAATCGGTAGGCACCCCCACGTAACATGATCCCACCACCTAGGAAAGATAACTAAGTTCCACCTCCTCGATATGCTCCTCCAACCCCTCATCAAGGCCATGCTCTTAGAGCCCCCTTCCCTGATAGAAGTCACTGAACCTACGCATTCAATGAGTCTTGGGTCCCTAGTTATTTTTGATGTGCCTTGGAATAGATAATTCTATGGTTTCCAGAATGTAGAAGTCCTGAAGAGGATAAACTCACTGATAGCCCCAATTATTTCCCCTATCACCAGATTTTGGGGAACACCCTCAAGAAATTATGTGTGTTTAAAGACTTTCATCAAGACAAAGTTGATAAAAACATAGTAAGGTTAGGCCCAGTCCTATAATAGGTTGAGTGTGTATTCACACAGCCTGACAATGACGGTGACAACGAATGTGAGTGGAAGGAAGTTCCCAACCACGGGTCTCAAAAATATGATGAATGGATATCTTGTAAGGAAGTAACAAATTCTAATTAAATTATCTGTGTATGTTTGAATCAACCAAATCCTTCAGAAGTCACCACATAACCCACATCCAATACTTCTGTGTCAATGTCTCATCCTTCCTCCTCCCGGATGGGAATGAATCTTTGGCACAAGCGAAAGAAACGTCCCCGAATGATGCCATCTACATCATGTACTCTCATAGAATTTATGCCCCCAAAGATGGAAATTACTCCAATAATTTGTCCAGTGATGGAGGATTCTTAAAGTTATGATAAACGGTACATTTCGGTGAACACTGTAGAGATAGTAAACAGCTACATGATTACCAATGATGAGGAACACTAGAAGGATCCTCCCAACATCCCCAGTTGACGCTAGAATCGATGGAGTTGTGGTTACATGAGTCGCCGGGATGAATTTCTCGGTGCCCGCAGCCAACATGTGCATGGAACTGAGACCAAGAAACATGCCCATCGTAGAGCTCAACACACGTAGCCTTCTCATCTTGTTTCAACAAATCTATGTCCACCACCGTTTGTGTTACATAATCAAAAGGATCCCCTGCGATCCAGCTATGATCATCCATGTTTCTTTTTGGATCAGCCTCAGTCATCTATAAATCATCTGGTGGTCACTCCATTCATTTCAACTAGTGTACAGTGGGACATTCCCAGCACCAGTTGGTTATCAATTCAGCCAAAATGGTCTGTCATACCTCCTTCCATAGAACAACCTATTGTAAGAATAAGTTCATTCTTGGCATAGATGTATCATATCCTTATGCATGTTTCTAGAATTAATACAAGGCTCTCTATCCTAGAGGGTCTTCTCCAATCAAGGGATATGCGTGAAGCCCTTTTTGGGCTTTACAAATCCCCCTCCTATTTGATACGGATGTAGCATCCGCAAAATCCATCCATGTTGAGGTAATCGATCATATAGAATTCTCGGCCTTCATCTCTTTATCTAGTGATGAGGATGACTCTCTCATACAGGGGCTCATCCACCCACTGTACATCACTGGCCAATTCAATGGCATAGAGGTTTGTCGCTGTCTTTGCAACACCGGCTCGGGGATCAACCTTATCCCGACCAAGATGCTTGGAAATATGGGGCTTTTTGAGGTTGATCTGAGTCCATATAACCTTAAAAGTTCATGTTTATGACATGACAGAATAGAAACCAGTTGGAAATATCCTCCTAAAGACCCAGTTCAGTTTCATGGATTCCATAACTGAATTCATGGTTGTCTCACAAGACACCACCTACAACGCATTGATGGGTAGGCCATGGATTCACCTGCATGCGATAATCCCTTCTTCATATCACCGATTCGTTAAGTACTCCATTAATTTTTGAATGGGCATACTCAAAGGTGATGTGCATCCCTTTTCCGTTTGTGAATCCATCTACATGGATGTTGACTATTGTGAGAGGAAGGACATGTAGATTCAGGCTAACGAGGTTGAACACGCTATGGATGTAACTGAACCATGGACACACTTAGATGATGCCTACATTTTCTTGATCCATCGATTGGAGGCCACAACTATGGATTTAGGTCAATGATTTGTTGTCTGTAGAACGAGGTGGAAGCACATTATCAAGTATAAGGGACACTGAAGGATCAACTCGTATTCCTATAAAAATCAGACTTGGTTGATCCCAAAGTCCGCTACTCCCATAAGATATTGGGATGTCTTCCCCTTGGCAAAGGAAATACAACATACTTGGATGTTTCGTCTAGATGGGATAAACCGGCTCCAGTTGACACACCACCCTTTCTTTGATATCATCAAGCGTGGCCCTTGGGCTGAAGACCAGATGGTATTGGGTCAATATCTTTCATCTATATCGTTTCGGTAGTATAAGAGCTCCCCGATACGGTGTCCACCACCACTCATGAGG
This sequence comes from Viscum album, assembly GCA_963277665.1. Taxonomy (NCBI): domain Eukaryota; kingdom Viridiplantae; phylum Streptophyta; class Magnoliopsida; order Santalales; family Viscaceae; genus Viscum; species Viscum album. The sequence continues at coordinate 713,712,854 of OY728162.1, forward strand.
GAACCAATGCCCTATCAGGGTCTTTCAACATGGGAAAATCACCTCTTGCCATGGATCCCTCCTCTGTGAGTGAATAGGATGATTTAGAGGATGCTTTTCCTTGATTTGAAGAGGGTGTATCTACCACTGTCGATGAATTGGTACAGGTGAACCTCAGCAATGAGACTGATCCAAAACCAACCTTGCTCAGTGTCTCTATGCATGTCGAAGAGAAACAATGATACATGAACTTCCTGAAGAAGCATCGTGATGTATTTTATTATAGATATGAGAAGATTCCATGAATAGATCCCTGGGCCGCCATCCACTATCTCAGTCTTCCAGAAAATCCCCACAGGTTCAAACAACTTCCTAGAAAGATGCACCCTTCTCATGGTTCCATGGTTGAGGCTAAGGTTGATAAGCTCATAAGAGCCAACTTCGTCAAGGAGGTTCAGTATCCTGGATATTTATCCTACATCATGACTATTAGGATTAATAACATTTAGATCAGACTCTACATCGACTTCCATGATCTCAACTGTCATTCTCTAAAGGATGATTTTCCCCTTCCTATGAGAGAACAATTTATTGACGCCACCGCTTGGTTCTAAGATCACTCCTTCATGGATAGGAATTTCAAGTATACCCAAATTCATATATCCCCCAAGGATGATTATTCTAAAGCCTTCAGTGCACTACAAGGTACATTCTACTATGATGTAATTCCCTTCAGACTAAAGAATGCAGGTTCCACTTATCAGCGTGCCATGTATCGCATATTTTAGCTAATCCCCAATACATTGGTGGAATGCTACATGGAAAATCTAGTGGCCAAGTATCGCTATCATGAGGACCATCTCAAAGATCTCGAGAAAGTGTTCATATTCCTTTGGACCCTCCATTTAATGATGATCCCCCTATAGTGGGATTTTGTGGGTCACCTCCAGAATGTTTCTCTACTTTGTTTTCAGGTATATGGGAATAAAGATCGATCCAGATATTATTAAGTCCAACAGTTAGATGTCTCCTATAAGAATCATTTGGGAGCTTTGAGAATTTTAGGGCCACTTAGCCTATATATGTAAATTCATTACAAATCAGGTTGGCAAGGGTCACACCTTTTACCAGCTCATGAAGAAAGGAGTCGATTATCAGTGGGATGAGGAGTGTCAGACCACATTTTAAGAGATCAAGAAGTACTTGTTATGGCCTTCGGTAAGGCTTCCACCTATCTCCATAAAGATGCTAGTACCTTATGTGACCACTCTAGAATAATCAATCAGCGCCCTTTTCTCCCAAAATAACAATTAGAGAATAGAGAACAGTTTATACTATCTTAGTTTCATGCTCCTCAATACGAAGACAAGATATTTCTCTATCAAGAAGAGATTCCATCTGTTGGTATTTTTAGTGAAAAAATTGAGACACTACATGAATCATCATGAGATAAAGCTAGTGTACAGATTGGATCAGCTGAATTACATTTTGAATTGACCAATGTTGATAGGTAGTCTAGATCACTGAGCATTGATTCTCCAGTAGTTCAACATCATGTTTTTCCCCTTGAAGGATATCAATGGATAGGAATTGGCAGAATTCCTTGCCGCCCATCCAACTCTCATGGACCAGTATCTGGATCATGATTTTCCGGATGATTCCATCCTCTCAGTAGATCAAACCATTCTGTGGTGGCAGATGAATTTTGATGGTGCTTCCCAAAGCCTTACTGACAGAAGACTCAATGACCCCAGAATAAATATAGTGGGCCTGGGTGTCGTCTTCATCATGCCTATGCAGTTTGTTCTTACATATTCATTCCTGTTGTCAGAAGGATGTACCAATAATGAGGCAATGTATCTGTCTCTCACTAATGGTCTCGATCTACACTTGATATTGATGTTTCCCACTTACATGTGAAAGGGGACTCTGAACTATTCATCAAATAGATCAATGGTGAATATGTCATTGAGAATTCGGAGTTCATACCACTATTCGAATGTACCCCCTGTTGATGGGAAAATTCCCATATCGGCTAGAAGTTACTCATGTCCCTTGTTCCCAGAATGGTTGAGCTGACACCTTGTCCAGCTTGGATGCTTCTCTTATAGAGCTTGATCAAGATGATATGATTATATGTGCGGCCCATCGGAGTGTGATCGCTCCAGTCACTCTGGACGACAATGATAGCCCACAAAAAAGACACCTTACCATAGGTTCCTCCTTGTCAGGACCCCCAGGTCTCCCTATAATAGGGTTATATGTGACTCTAGACTAGAGGACCCCGTTTATCAAGTATCTCTAGGATGGTGATCTCCCAGCAGATCGAGCTAATTGTGAGTGAATCTGACATCGTGCATTGCAGTTTACCCTCCAGAGTGGTCCTGGTCTTGAAAATATCCTCTACAGGCGTGGGTTTGATATTTTTCTTCTCTATTTCATTCAGGGAGGTGATATTTCATAAGACATACAGGAAGTTCATGAAGGTTCTTATGGGGCTCATCTGACTAGGATGAAACTACCTCACCAGATATGAAGATTGAGGTATTTTTGACACACCAAAATTTATGACTGTATCAAGTTTTCCAAGATGTTTCAGGCATTCCAAATCCATGTCAAATTTATGCATTGGCCTCCGAAACCTCTCCACACTACCATGTAATCTTGGAAATTTGAGGTCCGGGGAGTTAAAGTCGTGGGACAATACCCACTGGTGACGGCTTAATAGCACTGGTTTATCCTGACCGCTATGGATTTCTTTTCCAAGTTGGAAGAGGTAGTTCTGATCAAGGAGGTCCAATCCTATTCTATCATCGAATTACTAAGCTCCAATATCATATACCTATTTAGAGTCCCTCACGTCATCCTCATCAATAATGGAACCAACTTTTAGGCAGCAGAACTAAAGAAGTTGCATGCTATGTACAACATATGTTCTAACCATACCTCCTGCTAACTTGTGCAATAAAACACCATCCCTATGACCAAAACAATATAGAGGCAGCCTGTTTTCACATAGGGTAGTTCTTCTGACCTTCTAACAGAATCACCACCAAGGACTCGTGATCTGAATGGCTCTACACACATTCCATGATCCTTAGGTTATCAGCCATCTCTACCATCTGGGAAACATCTTCAAGGAACCTTGGTAGGTTCTTGGTGGGCCATTTCCTGCTCAAAGTTTTTTTAAAAAAATGTTTCGGATCACGAAGCTCAATCACAAAGCTCAGTCATAGAGGGAGGTCACAAATCCATACCATAAGCCTTCAAAACACAAGCTGCACAGTGAACACTCGTAGAGTGGGAAGAATCGTTGTGCACTATAGAGAAAAAAGTTCCTGATTCGCAAATAATAGTCACAGAGCATGCCAAGCTTCACGAATCAAGAGCATAATTGCCAAAAACACAGTGATGGGTAAGTAAAATAGAAGGGTCATCCTCCCCTTTTTATAGGCAATGAACTCCATGCTTTGTGGTTCCCCTGGATGCGATGAGATTCACAACATTCATAACCCACACATTTCTTCTCTACATCACGACCATGCTTCGAGATATTGCTTTGTGATTAGCCTAAAAATTTTAGTGTAATACCCTCATACTTTGACCCTCATTTTATCCTTGGATCCATGTCTGAGAAGGAAATTGTTTTGCACCAAAATATGTGCAGAGGAAAAGGATACAAAGAGGGAAAAAATTCCATAGGGGATTCTTCATGACGTTCCATCGTGAAGCCCTTTAGCACCACGACCTTCATGAAGCCCCCTCAGTACCACAGTCGGATCAATTCTGTGGACCCCTTTGTAGTTACCACAGCGTAAAAGAGGTGGAAGACTCCGTGGTTATGTTACAATTGACTGGGATCTTCACGAAGTCCCTCCATATTGTGAAGCACCAGAGCTTCGCAATATCTCTTCATGTGAGCCCCTTTTCTTCACAAACCCTTCTCTCGTACAGCCCTCAAGGTTTGTACGAAGTGATTTCAAGGACCCTTGGCCAGTGATTCATGTTTCATTACTTAACTTCATGCTTATTTTCATAGGTATGCCAGCCGCTATTGATTCTTCTCATAGACACGCTAATGTGAGCCCCTTAATGGATCACTCCCTCACATCGCCTCACCATGCCATTGGTTATGCCATAACTTCCCCAATGGTGGGTGGGTATCATTCACGTATGTCCTAGGGGTGCGGAGTGAACCTGCCTCGTTTGAGATGAAATAGGTTAAACTACTAAACACCATCGTCTTCAGCACATGACATTAAAATTTGGCCTCACCCCTTGCAATATACATTGGGTACCCCACCTTGGACATTCTCTAGGACCACTAGTCTCTACGAGGGTGAGATCTTCCTCACATGGAATGAGATCCTCTTTGCTAGAGTGGTATTTATCCATGGGGAAGGGCATCCATCCTATTGTAATCCCTAACCTTTCTTGTGGCAGGTAGCATTATTGTTCCACCACTCTTCTTTTATGCACTAAGGTCAGAGGAGATATGGGAATAGGGACCTTCGTTACCATGTCCCTCTCCCTTTGGGCCTTATTTCCACTAGGATTCCATCCTTGGGTAAGTCCCAATCTCCATCTCCATGTGTTTCTAAACACACGTAAGCCCAAATTCATTTTTCATAGGCGCACCTTTCGCGATGTGGTTTTTAGGTCTTTGCTTAATCTTCGTATGGCCTTTCTAGCACGAATAATCTCGGTATTTATCGGTTTCCATCATGGTTATATGATTTTGTTTCTTCTCATCACCATGATTAATAGATCATCTTCCTTTTTCAAGAAAAAACTGTATGGACTTTGATAATTCTCTCCTATGAAAGGTATGTAGGAAGCCTCCATGAGTTTCAAGCCCATTACCCATCGATACCTACAGGCTTCATGTTGGTTCATCCACATCCTGCATGATGTTAAACTGTATGCCCCATTTCATCCCTCACGATGTCAAACAGAATGAAATTATAACTACATGGCATTTGTTCTCAATCCCCTAGACTAGGTAGGTAGGATGCCTCCCTGAGGTTCGACCCCAACCAACGGTAATCCGTTATAGTCCCCAACCCATGTTAATCCATTGTAGTCCCCATCCAATCTTAATCCATTGTAGTCCCAAACCAACAGTAAGCTATTGTAGTCCCCTTTCTCGAAACATACATCATCGGTCCGCCCCCTAGAATCCAACCAACCGAGGCCACTAACCATGCATATACACCAGCATGTCTTTGGGTTTCTATCCACTAAACACACCCCAATTTCATGCCCCATCCTCAACAACATGGAATTTTATTAGCTTCCACAGTGGTACATAAGAAGCCTACCTGAGGTTCAAGCCCACCACCTATGTCTCATCTTGGTATCTCTCTTGGGCTTCTGTGTTTCGGGAAGATCATTACCCAACCCAGTTGTTCCACTTCCTCTGGGTCCCATCCATGCGTCCATTCAAACGAGTCACCTCCTATATTCTCCTATCATCCCATTAAACTACGAGGGATTCGATTCCCCACCATAAGGATATGTAGAAATCCTCTCTGTGGTTCAAGAAAAACATTACCTTCATCTTCACATTGGTTCCATATCATTCTTCATCAACTTTACCCAACCACCCATATCCATCCCTATTCTTACTCAGGCCTCCACATCCCGGTGAGATAATTTAACCCAAATCCTCACTACTCTTAGTACCAATTGGGAAGCTAGCCACGGATAAGACCCATACAATCTGTAACCATCCAACCAAGAGCACTCTTCATGTGATGGGTCGCGATCCCTGCATAAGCACAATGATATCTCTTGGTTGTTTTCCTCTGCACACACCATGATTCATCTACCCTTTAAACTGCATGGTTCTGATCACTCTCTCTTAGATGGGGTATGTAAGAAAACTCTCTTAGGTAAAATCCCAACCAATGGTTAACCCTGACGTCCCCTTTATTGAGACCCAAGAATCCTCATATCCATCCTCACTGGAAGTTCTACTCCACTCATCTGGTAAACCCACTAGGTGATCCCTCTTAGGAATGCTCCCATCTAATCCACTCCCATTAGTGTTCTGATTAATCCGATCAATCTCAGCAAGACGTTAAACTCACGGCATACCCTATGTTAGACATTGGAAGCTGAGAAAAATATGAGAGACATGCCAATGGAATATAATTCCCCGCACTTGATGTGGGATTCCTTAGCTTCTACTCCCTTGTGAAGCCATATCATAATGTGATGAAACCCAAACGCATCAGTGTTTCATCATCCAGACACACCAGCAATGTCCCACATGATTACACCCCTGATAAAAGGTTGTTGCAATGACTTCACCCCTTGGAATGTCCTAAATCAATCAACATAATTAACCAGTATCCACGGAGTTAGGGAACTAGTAATAGTTTCATGAACAATGTCTTAACCTTTAAGGGGGAATGAACTAGGTAATGAGTTCTAAGGAGGAATCCACAGAAGGAGAGACCAACATCCCATCATCCTATTTCGATCATGGAGAAAACGTCCCTGAATAAGTAACCGATGTATCCCACCTTTGGAAAGCAGCAATGCTGTTAAACAATCAGAACGTTCCTCCATAGATAGATGTGCACCCTAGCAAAATCGTCAGAAAAAAATATTATATTCGTCAATGAGGAGGTTTCATTCCCAATAAATTTTCCAAATTTTTACTAAACCAATTTTTTTGTTAACTTGGAATATATAATAAAAAGGGAAACATAATTCAAAAATTCCACATTAAAAATACCTTTGATTCAATTAAATAAAATAATGAAAATTAAAAAAATGTACCCTTGAGCCTAGTGCGCATCACTCCCCAGGAACCATCATCCCAAATCGTGAGCCACCCCATGTCATTCACTATGTCCCGTATGTTCACTATCTTTTACATCCACACCCTTAGATATATGTGTAACACCCTAATATTTTTGTATATATTTTATTTTAAGTAAATATTATGCTATATAGTTTTCTTCACACGCAACACTGAACAAAACAATTTTAAAATTTTTTAATGAATATTATTTAGAAACTAATAATAATAATAAAACAACTAGTGAAAAATATATTTACTCAATAATAATTCCTTTCATTTGAAGGATAAATAACTCCTAATTTTTACAATTAAAATGGATTATTATTTCTCAAAAAACTTTTTATTTAAGTGTTTTATAATTAATCATAATAAAATAAAATTGCCACATTAAAAATATTAATATATATGAAAAGATATATTATCATTATTTAAATTAAAAATTGATATGAAATAATATTTAGATCACTAATAATGTAATTTTATAATAAAAATGGTTTTCACAATATTTTATTTAACTAAATGCTAAATTTATAAATTTATAAATTTTAATTTTATGAAATAAAAAAGAAATATTTAATTCAACATGTCATAATAATCTTATAGTGATTTATTTTTTTTTATTATAAAAAAATGATTTTTTGGGGAATTTTGAAAAACTACCCCTCCTGCTAATACTATCACTTTTAGATCATTATCATAATACAAGGATGATTTACAAAATTTTGAAAAAAACTATAAAAAAATATGTTACTATTTGAAATAAATCAATTAAACAATATTATATATGATTTATCTAACCCATATTTAACATTTTTGGAAGCTTAAGTTATATTCTGCACTCAACGCTATTCTTTTTTTCTTATATTAAATATTATTTTTCATCGATTATTGAAATTAAAACATAAAAAATAGGCTTAATATTTGAAATCATAATTTTTAGATTATATAATAATCCCATTTACATTTTTAGTTATAAAAGTATGATTACTTTGATTATAGTTAATGGCCATGATAATAGCGAAAGGGTTATTTTAATAGAATTATTTTTATAATGTTTTGTACATTGTATCTTGTATATTTAAATTACATATTATATATAATGAATATGATATTATTTTTACACATTCATACAAATATATTATCACTCATTTAATTTTAATTAATTTTATATATTATTAAGAATTGATAATGGTTATTGAACCATTTTTCAATAAAAATCTATGAATTATATGTTTTATTTCAAAGCACAGTTTTTACATATTTGTAAAATTATTTTCATTAAATAGATTCTACATTATGGATCTAAACATAAAATTTTTGTAAGAGGGGTTATCTTATATTTTAAAAAAAAACATAATTACTTAGGTAAAAACAAGTTACAATGGTAAAAACCAAAAAAGAAAAAAGTTTAAATCATAATAGAAAAAGACTAAAAACGTATCTAATTCATGGAAGTAATTGAATGGTTAATAGTTCATATAACTTAACCAATCACCCTGTTAATTATTTTCATCTTTTTCTTTTACCTTTTATTATTTCTATGAAATTGTTATAAATTAAGGATTAATTAGGAAAATTCTATTTTATTCACTTATAAAAAGAGATCACATCCACCACATTTATTCTCCCATTACAAAGGCTTATGTAGGATTAGTCAATAATTGTTTTTATTAATAAAATTTCTTTTGTATGTGTATCTAATTAGTTATGTCTTTTATGGATATCAAATATTATTCGTGGAAATTTGGAATTTTTTTAAAATTTGGAGGCAACTGTAAACCCATCAAATCCATACTATTGACCATGAGTATAAAAGGATGAAAGTTTTCTATGTACTCATGTGACTATAATGAGAAATTTATCCACCTTATGAAGTTTTTTTATTGACCATTTTATGGAATCTAGATATGTTAAAATTTTAATATACTAGACTGACTTCATGTAAAATTCACCAAATGTATGACCATTTGATCGAGTTTCATATAAATAACAAAAAGTCTTCATGAAATTGAATGACCTATCAGAGTTAATTCACCTATCTCATAATTTTCATGAAGGGTTGAATCAAACACACGTTCAACTGAATCGACTGCATACCTATTTGATCGACCATACAGGATTTATCGTAATCTGGTCAATCGACCACATGAGAAACCAATAGACTATTAGGAAAATGTGAATAGACTACATGTTTTATCCATATATTTGAAATATTTCTAATTATGAGAGTGATATAACATTTGTTTCTAATTAATAGCATGATCTTGTCAAAGGAACTAAATGTCAGTTTTGGTATTTTGATAAAATATTAAAGTTATAGTGATACTTTATGCTACCACCTGATGATGTGAAGCAACCACATTGGTGAGTTAGATTTTGGTGTAGTAAAAATGAAACTTTGTGGACTTAAAGACACCATATCATTAGTTGAAATAACCATGCCAGGTAATCACTATTTTTCAAATGAAAGGATCATCTATATGTTTAATGAAATTAATCATATGGCCTATCATAGAATCGATATGTATGAACACCATGTGTCAGATCTTCCACAGATGATCTCTTGTGGCATACATCAATAAATAATGTGTAAAAGTGGGAATTATTTTTTAATATAACATATTCCAACCAAATCTTTATGCCAAATTAAATTCAATGTCAGTTTAATTTATTTATCCATGATTTTATGTCATGTAAAATGATTCATAATGATGGGTTTCGAATTTCTCTTTTCATAAAAATATTTATTTATATAGAAGACAGATGTCATAGAAAAATATATGAAAAAAGAATGAGTTTTTACGAATCATGTAAAATTTAATATACTCTGTTCTCGAAAATATGATACATGATTTTCATGTTACCATGACTGATTAATCTGAGAAAATCCACCCATATTCACATCTCATCTCTAAACTAAATGATTACATCAATAAGAGATAATACATTGATAGAATAACCATGCTTTAATATTTTACTATAAAAACAACTGTTCTCTTATATTTATATGTATTTTTATATACTTTTAGTAGTTATTGAATTTTATATAATTATATTAGAGAAAAAACTCTAGTGGATTATGAAATGGTATTTAGATACTCTTACCCTTTTTTACATCAAATTTGTACACCCAAAAAACAATGAAAGAGGCTCTATATTAGCTGGGATTTACTTGTATACAATTTTAATACATACCTGATCTAGGCTTTAAATCATCTATTTATTATTAAAAGATTCACTTTGTAATGGATTATTATCAAGTATAGAGTATTAATTATCATCTTGAGAACGAACCTATAATATTTTTATATTTACTTTTCCAATATAAAGTTTTTATGACTATATTTAAGAACAATTTTTAAGATCTCTTTTGTGAAACAGTACTTTGATAGCTAGATTTTATACATGATGCATATACTATTTTATATAATTATAGTGATATCAAATGATTATGATAATCATATGATTATTATATCAAACATATGAGAGGTTATTCAAAATAATTAAATTATATTGACCTGTTTTATTAGTTTACAAGGTGAATTTTAAACTTGGAAAATTTGTTTTAAATTAATTTTAATATAAATATTTATTGAATAATAAATTCTCCACACTATTTATTACTCCACTATAACCAAAATTTTGTATGAGATGTTTTTGTTTCTTTCTTATTTTTACTTATCTATTCTTAATTATGATCATTTTCCCCCCAAATGATCTAAATTTATGTCAATTATAAATTTTTCTTCTTTATCAATAATAGTACACTTGATGTAACTTATACTAATAGAAATTCATATTTTAATAATACAAACATTGATAAATGTAAAATTCAAATAAAAATATGTCATGAAAGTATGGTTTTTTATATTTAAATAGTATTAAAAGATAAATAAAGAATATCATGAGCTATTAGATATGACTGTAGTAATTTAACTAATTTTCCTAATGATTATAATTGTAAGTCAATGAATTTTTTATATTTTCCTATTAGAGAATATGAATACAAAAAAATATTTACATGTTATACAACATAAAAAAATTGAGATAGTTCATCTGTGTCTCGTGAATTCACCTTGAATGTTAAAGAAAAGCTATTAAATACTTATAATATTAAATATCATAAATTTAAAATCATTAATGATGATTTTATTTATAATATGTATCTCATTTTTAATGGGATTATCAATATGGCACATGTATGGGGAAAGACTATTGATGACATATCACAAGTGTAGAGAAAACAAAGATGCTTACCAGACATATAGAGAGGCAATGTCATATCGATATAAGATTTATCTAATGTCAGTATTCTACCAATTAAAGAGTTAATAGGAAAATTGATGACGTATTGGAAAAATATAAATTTATATGATGAAGAATTGAATCAAGAAATAGAAATTTCATTAAAGTTATCTGAGTCAAAATTCAAATAAATTATCAAAGAAGATATTTTTAGTTGATGTAATGGTGACACGAACAGTGATAAAGAGATTGATCATCTAGCTAGAAGATTAATGAAATTATATATAATGAAAAAAATTTCCATGAAATACAACTATAAAGGAATGTTTGGTAGTGAAGTATACTGTAAAATAGATTGTAATTGTAAAGTCACATACTATGATTTTAAGAGAGAAAGAAACATCAAAGATTATTATAAAAAGATTAAATACAAGGATTATGAGGATAAATGGAGGAAATACAAGGACATAAAGAAAACATGAGGTTCTTATGAGGAATGATCTAGTGAAACTGATTTATTCAAGGAATATATTAATAAAAGAAAAAATATGTGTCTTATGAAAAAACATCTAAGGTAATAAATCTTATTCCTTTATCTTCTTCTCATATTTGTTATATCTCTGAAAATGAATATAATGATGAAAATATGTCAATTATATATATAATTGAATATTTAAATATGATACAAGATACATATAATTCTATTAAGAATAAATATCAGAATTTAAAAAAACATTGCTTGACATCTTGTATTAAGTCTAATCGTGATATTGAAAGGAAAATAATGAACTACTTCTCAATGAAAATAATGATTTAATATTCATAACTATGTAACTAAATAATGATATTAAATATTTTGGTACAATAAATGAATCCATTAATAAAATTTTAAAATTCAAGCTATATCAGATAAGAGTTGGTTTTAGTTATGAACATGGACAAAAAAATAAATAAAAATTATTTTATTCTTGTTTGATTTGTTTTTAAATAATTCCTCAGTAAATAATATATTGAGACTATCTAAATATTTAATTATCCAATTTTATCCTTTGAGAGAATTATTTTTTTATTTTGTTATTTTTTTCATAAATTTTGACATGGATTCCTAAAGTACTGATTGCTAAACATTCTGAATCCAAATAGATATGGGTAGCAAAATCAATATGTTGTTCATTTATTGTAGGAATTTTTTTTGAAATATATTATTCAATGTTATTTTATATTTATAGTGGGTGTTCTAAACCATTGAATGGGAATTCTCAAGCTTTCAAAGTCCGAACAATGTAAATTGTGGTTATGTCACTTTTTGTGAACATGAAAAATGAAAAAATATTGTTCATGGTCAAGTTGGAACACTAAAACTTGTTTAATTTCTATATTTTTATATTTTTGTGTATTAAAATATTTTATTAAAAGCAATTCTCAATTGTGTAATGATGGATTCCTTGTTTAATTTTAGAATAATTCTTGTATGATTTTTTATTCTATAGCTAACATAGTATTTACTTCTTTGAGAAATTATACTGTTTATATAGTATATTTAAATTCATTATTTTTTCGAAATGTTTCTTATAAAAATTCATTAATTCATGAATATTTGTTTTATCATAAGAGTCATGGCCACTATAACATATACTCCCGTGAAATTTAATACAAAAATATTTTGTTATTGATCAATCTAAATTATATTTCTAAAAAGAAAACATTTGCGATTCATGTCAAAATTGAAAGAATCATAAAGTTTCTTTCAATCAAAAAAATACTTTTATATCTATCAACTACTAGAATTAGTTCAAAATGACATTTTTGGACCACCTAGAGGTTCATGTTTACTGGGGAAACATTTTTCTTATGTAATTTATTATTATTATTCAAGGTATAAATTTGTATATTTTCTAACTCACAAAAGAGATTCTTGTGGATGTTTTGAAACATATAAAAAATTAGAAGACAACCATAGTGGAATTACCACTAAGAATGTGAGAAGAGATCAAAGTTCTGAGTTTAAAAATAATTATTTTTAATCCTTATACTCCCAACACTGATAAAATCACAATTTCATAACTCTATGAGCACCTTATTAGAATGCAATGGTTGTAAGAAGTAATACGACTCTATAAGAGATATCCCATAACATTATCAATGAATATGACCTAACAGTCTATTTTAGGGCTGAAGCTATAAACATATTGTGTTATGTAATCAACAAATTCTTGATAAAACACTTTTAAAGAAGTTTCCAAATGAATTGTATAATGGGATAAATCCTAAGGTAAATAATTTCAAAAACAATTCATATTGTGTGTATGTTGTTATAAAAAGGATAATATATATAATTTTCTGTCCATGTTTGATGATGGAATTTTTCATAGTTATTATTCATTCAATAAAGCATACAGATTATTTAATAAAATAATAAATCTAGTAGAGGAGTATGTTCATGTAAAATTAAATGAAACTCAACCAAATGAACAAAAATAGTACTTATGAATCCTAGAAGATTATATATCCAATTTAGATATCAATATCATAGCCAAAACAATGATATTGATGCTGATTTACATGAAAAATATACAAGAAATGGCTATTTAGAGGGACCATACCATGAAGAATACATAGACGAATCTAGTATACCAAGAACAATTGGAAACCATAGAGTCCATACATGATGTTGTTGATAGAGTTATAAATAGAGGAACTCATACCCGAGAATCAATTAGAAATCAGGTGGAACATCAAGAATTTTTATCACAACTTGAATTGAAAAATAATTAAAGAGGAAATTAGTGATGAACACTATTTTTTGGTTATGCAAGAATATTTGAATGTGTTTTATAAGAATAATGTATGGAAACTTGTTGAGAGAACTAAATACTATTTAACCATTTCCACTAAACATGTGTACACAAACAGGGATGATGAATATGGAAATAATATATAAGATAAATCAAGATTGGTAGAAAATTGTTATAATCAAGAAGAGTTATTTGAAATTTAAGAAATTGAAAATACAAACCCAATATTATCATACAAAGATATTACATAATTTTGTGTCTAATTTTCTTTAAATTACACATACACACACCTAAGAACTATAATAGATTAGTGTATTCAGAAACATGGAAATACAAACCACAGGTCAATAGGTAAATTACATCATCACCCACAATGAACTTCATAAATAAAACCCTTCCTAGAAATATCATACATAATAAATTTCTTTATAACCTGTGGAAAGGAAACATAAGAATGGGTTCCCTCAGACACATAATATGGATATGCAAGGGAGATACGTTAGAATAACATAAACAAAAGGGCATGAGAACATGACAATAATATTTTAAAAACATACACTTTATATCAAATATCATTATATTATGACATGGATAAATATTGATAATTCATAGGATATGAATCATAAGTGAATCAAATAACACGAGCCTTGAGAGAATATAATTAGAATAAGGCATGGATTTTTGGCATGCACATGTTCACATAAAGTCATTTCTATAGTAGTCAAGGATCACTACCAAGGCTATTGTAGTGGAGTGGGTCCACTACCCAATCAACCATAGTAGTCTAGGATCACTACCAAGACCATCATAGTTGAAAAATTCTCCTACTTAATGGGGTACACACCCCATTCTAGTCATGTATATCTCAAGAGATATAAATTTTTACCAAATGCATTGGAGGTAGATACGCACCCCACCCATCTCATAATGAAAATAATATTTATGTTTTTCATGAGATCATAAAAAATTAATCATATTATAACCAATGAAAATAAATGGTTATCATAAAAATTTCATCACATCGTAACCTATATAAAGTATATAGGTTTTATAATCATTTCATAATTTCAAAAAATAATAACCAGTGGAAAAAATATAATGTTTTATGATAATTTTATCATTGTATGACCTATAGAAGAGAAACTGATTTCATAGACATCATGCAATCATAAACCTAAAACATTTAGGGAAAGAATAATAATGGTATCCTTTTATGATATCCCATGTAAGTCATAGATAATATAAATGTCTGTCATATTATATGGAGAATTATTTTGAACAATAATTTAAAACATTTCTTGAGGAAAATATATTTTCCACATTGAATTTTTTTTTAAAAAAATAAAACAATTTGAAAAAATTATTAATTGAAAATGAACAGGATAAAATATAAATAATTGTTTATAAAAAATAATCATGATGATAGAAATTTTCTTTCTGTCAAACACATTAAAAAAGGTACCTTTCACATTTCTCGTAAAGCCTAAATATGCATTGTTTTGAAAGTGAAAAAAAGATTCATTTCAGATATTTTTTTAAAAAAATTAAACAATTTGTAAAAATATATTTTAAAAATAATAGGATAAAACCAAATCATGTTTGAATTTTTTGTAAATGGTTTTGGAAGAAAATGGACTTTTGACTGAAGAGATAAATAAAGATTGGTTTTCTTAAGAACATATCTTCAATTATTTTAAATACCAAAGAGTGGGAAAAAATAATATTACTAGATAACATAAAGAATAACAATAGGATAAACACATTCATATGTTTCTTGAGAGATGGATCATAATATTTTATCATCCTAAACATAATCATAAATAATCTCGAGAAATGATGAGATTGTAACATAAAATCATTACTAACTTGTTAAAATTGAATGGTAAGACACATGGAGAAATAAAAGAATTGGAAATTAAAATTTCATGAGGATAAATAAATTAATGATATTACATATCAAATGGGTTGTATCTACACCTAATCAAAAAATATTGATACATAACATAATATACATCTCAAAAAAAGGAAACTTGAGATAAAAATCTCATACCATAAGTCTTGACTTACTTAGTGAAAATTTAAAACTCCTAAAAAATAAATATAATCTTATTATATTTATATTACACAAAATATATATATATATAATACAATTTGTGACATGGTTATGAACTTTTGTTAACCTTTTATTAACAATTTCATGTTAATGTTTTTTTGGGTAATAAGTACTTTGTTTTTCATATACGTTTTGATTTTTTATTTTTTGTCCTCTTAATTTGATCACATTTATATCATATCTATAATTTTAATAATTATATAAATATCATATATATTCATTATATATGAATTTTTATTAATCAATAATATTTAGTTACTAAAAGTGAATTACATTGTTGACGAATATAGTAAGTTATATGTACGCATCAATGTTGCTTCCATTTTCTTGACTGTTTGAAAGAAAGAAAGGTAAATAATATATTATAATTAATTAATCATTTTTATTTCATATATATCATATATTTTAATTAAATCCATCCTTAATTTCTTCTATTTATATCATGAAGGTATCACATCGCTTTGTGATGCGGAAGTCCGCCGTACTCACGAATAACATTATTGTATTCTCAAAAAATGGAATTTATAATGGTATGTTTTATATAATAATTTCATAAGTATAATAAAATAATATATATCATATATAAACATTTAATACATCACGATATCTATACTTTTTAGGTCATAATGGAAAGTATTATTGACATTAGTTTGTTATGCGGTAGCACACCGTACACAAGAATAATGATTTCATAACTCATATGATGGAAGTGGGGATGGATTTATATACATACCGTAGCATAAAAAGATAAAAATATATTTAAGATAATGATAATAAAATATAAAAAATTGATAATAATAATTTAAGGATTTGGGGGAATAAATAAAACAAAAACTTATTGTTTATAAATGTTACATCTTCTTTGGGTATCCTCCTAGGTATTCACAAAAATCCTTCCTTGGTTAGCATTAAATACAAAAAAAATATTATAGTTTTAGAGTAGGTAGTATTGGAAGATATTTTTATAGGTATTAACAGAACTAATAGGGTTTAAGATGTGATGAATAGAGGAGAGGTGGTGTCCTTTAATATGTAGAATAAAGGACACCCTCGGTATTTTGGAAAAGAAATAAGTGGTCCCACATTTTTTGCACGTCACATGGGTAAAAAATGGTTCATTATTGAACCTTATAGGTTTAATGGTCTAAATAATATCATAAATTGGTTTTTAGACATGTTTATTGGTCATTTTAGCCATTTTATTTTCAGTTTAACCTCCCCCCCCCTCGATAAGCCCGTTTTTACCTTAATCGCGGTAAATAATTTTTAATATTCTTGCTATTCATTTAATTCAAAAATTAAGTTGATATTATTATATAATATAAATTATGATATTTAAAAATATAGAATCTATTTTCCATATTATATTCACATAATTTTGTAAATTTAATTTAATATTAATCTTCTAGATGTGATGAGATAGTAGGGCTTTAAAGAGAAAATGTTCAAAATTTTATGATGTTTTTATTTTGAAATTCAATAATAAATTGATTAATTTAAGAACCCGGATCTTAATTTTAGGTATGTTTTTCCTTTTTCTGGAGTTTTTAAGAAAAATGGAGTTTCTGGAAATTTTTGAAGTACATGTCATGTACATTTTTAGTACACTTCATGTACTCTCTTCCCACTTGAAGCCGTGTTCTAGTCATGTCTGGGCCACACACACGGTGTGTAAGGGTGTGGTGGAGGTCTGTTAAAGCGGTGTATGTAAAACTGGAGTACACACTGTGTACTCAAGAAGTTCACGCCGTGTATTTTATTTTTTTCACTAAATGCACCGGGGTCACGCCTGATGGACAGAACATGCTTCTTCTTCAGGATCTTCATCTGAGAGTGACCTATACAGCCGAAAATCTTCCCTGAGCCCCCATGCCTCTATCTGATCTCCATTTCATCCATCGTCGATTGCGTTGGGATCACCTCTGTAAGCTCTCTCTTCTTCTTTATCCTTGTTCCATGGTTCCTCATTTTAAAGTTATAGTGGGTTGAGCGTTTTGTGCGTTTTCTTAGATCTACACCGTTCTGAGGAGAATCAGGCATTGTGGTTTAAGTATATCGATCCCATATCATCAAGGTAGGTGGTTTGTGCCTTTTTGTAGAAATTATTTGAGTATTTTGTGAAAATTCCACCAATACCCTTGAACTGGGTGTTGAGTGTTTCCTGTTTTCCCCTGTTGTTTGTCTGCTTTTCTTGATTTCTTGAGTATAGGTAATTGCTTGTGAATAGGGTAGTTTTTACTGTACTCTAGATGTTTTTCCATGTTGATATGCTTGTTTGGCGTTTTTCCAGTTGTTATGCCTAGTTGTAGGATTGTGGAACTGATGTACTGTTATGCTGTTGTGCCTTAGAATGATTGCCAAGTAGTTCTTGAGGGTTAATTGGGTGATACACACATGCTATGCATGTTTATTTATACACAGGGCTGTGAGAACCTAGTGTAGTGGACCATAGGGAGAATGGATGAAAGGGCTTCTCCACAATGTCTTTAATTACTATATGAGACCATAGGGGGGAATTGATGTTGAGTGATTCCCCAAAGAGTCTGTAGATCCTCGACGTGGGCCATAGGGGGGAATTGACGTTGAGTGCTTCCCCAGAGAGCCTTTAGTACGATACGAGACTATAGGGGTAATTGATGGTGAGTGCTTCCCGAGAGAGTCTATTCTTTAACTTAACTAGAGGGGTGAGACTGTGTGTGCCTCCCAGAGGGTTGCTAGTACTTTTAGGTTGAACCTTAGGTGTTAGAATGTGATAACTACATAGAGGTTACATTTTTGTTCTACTTGCTTGAGTAGCTGTTTCTTGTTTGTATAATATATGCTAGAATCTGTGGATTGTTACTGCTGTGTATTATCTAGTTTACTGCTGACTGTTCACTGCTTACTGTATTTTTACCTTCCATATATTCACTGACTATAAGGCACAGATCTATGGGTGGTTTCTTATTGGGACTTTGTCTCACACCCTGTTTGGGTCATGATTTTGGGCCCAAATAGATTATATTGTTGCAGGTATAGTTTAGGGGAAGTGCCCTTCTACTTCAGGTTCTTGATTGCACGGGAGCTGGAGAGCATGGGACAGAGCCGAGCCTTGCGATGCTGAGGAGTTTCTCACCTTTTTTTCTTTTGTTGTTGCTTTAGTACTTGTGTTCAGTTGTATTTCAGCACATTTTTGTGTTTGCTTCTTTCCTTAGATACTTGTACCAGCTGCATAATTATCATCATTGCTATATATTTATTCTTCTGCTGTCGATTACAGTTATGTGTGTTTTTACTGCTTCCTTTATTGAATGTTGCTTTATTTACCTTGTATACCTTACCAAATGAGGGAATAGTTTCCCTAATAACATACCAAGGCCCTTGCTGCTAGTCGGCAGCCTATGGCATTTGGGGAAATGCGCTTGAGGTCATGTGGCGAACCGAGTACGGGGCACCAGTGGAGGGGCTCCAGATTTGGGTCCTTACAAAGTGGTATCAAAGGGAAGTTCAGTTCAGAGTGGTCACGCAGGGTCACAGGGCCGCAGGGTAGTCCAGACTTTTGCGGTAGAGCAGACCTATCTAGAGAAAAATCCCAGACCGTCTACAATTCGAGGTACGATTTTAGTAGCCCCAGTTTTATCTTTATCTCTTCTCGATACTGTTGCCACACATAGGTTTATCTCTGTTGCTGTTGTGGAGAGCCTTGGGCTCTATGTATTTTATTCTACTGACTCGTTGACACTAGACACACCTTTGGGGATGAGGACATCTAGTGTATGCCAGTGTAGAGAGTTCCCTCTGGAGGTTGTAGGGTATTGTTTCTTTTGTGATATCTATGTCCTAGAGACGACAGGCTATGATTTCGTCATCGGGATGGACTGGTTGGTTCCCTTCTAGGCATTCGTCAACTGTTATCACCGCAATGTAAGTTTCGTTTCACCAGATGATGAATCTTTTCTTCATAGAGGCGAATGGGATGTTCAGGTGAGTCGAGTAGGACTCAAGAATCATGGGATAAGAAGGTTGATAGCCTAGATTTCTAGTCTTTTTCTGGATGATCAGGGGACTTCGTATTTGGACTTTCCTCCCATGGTGGATCGTTTCAGGGACGTATTTCTAGAAAGAAATTTCAGTTTGCCTCCAGATCATGAGGTAGAATTTTCTATTAAACTTGTTCCAGGAGCAGCACCGGTGTCCATTCCTCTATATTGGATGGCTACACCTGAGTTGCAGGAGCTCAAGAAGCAGTTGGAGGAGTTTCAGGAAAAGGGATTCATACATACCAGTACTTCTCCTTGGGATTCGCCTGTCCTGTTTATGAAGAAGGCAGATGTTACCCTTCGGCTTTGTGTGGATTATCAGAAGCTGAACCAGTTGATGGTCAAGAACCTATATCCCTTTCCGAGGATCGATGACCTCTTTGATCAGCTTCGAGGAGCCCGGGTGTTCTAGAAGATCGACTTGAGGTCCGGTTATCATCATTTGCGCGTTAGACCATAAAATATACCTCTGACAACCTTCAGGAGCAGGTATGGTCTATACGAGTATACAGTCATGCCATTCGGTCTCACGAACACGCCTGCAGTATTCATGGCACTGATGAACCAAGTGTTCCATCCTTACATGGACTCCTTCATTGTGGTCTTCATGGATGATATCTTGGAGTACTCTCACACTCAACACGACCATGACGCTCATCTTGAGATCATTCTGAGTACACTGAGAGAGCATCATCATTATGATAAACTCTCGAAGTGCCACTTTTAGATGGAACAGATTCACTTCTTGGGTCACGTCATCTCAGAGGCAGGAGAATCTGTGGACCCAGATAATGTTGGAGCTGTAGTCTCATGGGAGAATCTGAAGAATGTTTTCAATGTATGGAGTTTCCTAGGGCTAGCTGGATACTACAGACGATTCATTCAGGACTTCTCGCGCCTAGCAGCACCATTAATAGGTCTAACCAAGAAGGGGGAGAAGTTCTTATGGTCATATTCTTGTGATTCATCCTTTCTGGAGCTAAAGGGAAGGTTGATTTCAGCACCGATACTAGTATTTTCAGTGACAGGAAAGAGCTATATAGTCCATTGTGATGATTTAGGTATCGGTCTAGGAGTTGTGCTTATGCAGGGAGATGTAGTCATCGCGTATGAGTCTCGGCAGTTGAGGCCACATGAGAGGAACTACCCGATGCATGATCTGTAGTTGGAAGTTATTGTTCATGACTTACATTGTTGGAGACACTATCTTCTAGGAGAGCACTTTGTGGTCTTCACCAACCATAAGAGTTTCAAATATATCTTCACTCAGCATGATTTGAATCTGAGGCAGCGTAAGTGGGTTGAGTATCTTTAGTCTTTTGATTTTGAGCTTGCCTATACACCAGGAAAGGGCAATGTAGTGGCAGATGCGTTGAGAAGGAGAACACAGCTTCAGGCAGTTCAGGAGTCCAGCAGTGAGTGGAAGCTTATGGCTCTGTTCTCTGAGATGCATCTTGAGGTGCACGACAGACAGGGACAGACCTTCCTATCTTCTGTAGCTATTACCTCCACACTACTTGATCGGGTACGGATGAGGCAGCTATCATACTTTGAAGGATTAGTCATGCGGGAGAGTGTGTTAGGAGAGGACCCTCTTCCTAGATGGACTGTGGGCGAGAATGAGATCTTGCATTTCTAGGAATGCGTATGGGTGCTAGTAGACATACATGAGTAGCTGATGCGGGATTTTCTTTCCTTAGTTTGAGAAGTTTATCTTGGCGTCACCAAGATGTATCAGGATCTTTATCGCCAGTACTGGTGTCCAGGTATGAAGAGGGATGTTGCTGGTTTTGTCATGAGAAGCTCTACTTGTCAGCAGGTGAAGGCGGAGCATGAGCGACCAGCCGACCTTTTACAGCAGTTACCCATTCTGGAGTGGAAGTGGAACTATGTTGCGATTGACTTCATGGCTGGGTTTCCGAGGTCGTCTTGGGGGAATGATGCAGTTTGGGTTGTCTTCGACAAGCTCACGAAGGTTTATCACTTCATGCCGATCAAGGAGACCTTCAGTGTTGATGATCTGGGACAAATTTACATTAGAGAGATCATTCGTCTACATGGAGTTCCACACTACATTGTTTCAGACAGGGATGCGCGCTTTACTTCTTGGTTCTGGAAGGGACTTCAGAAGGCCTTGGGTACACAGGTACTTTTGAGTTCAGCATAACATCCCTAGACTGATGGCCAGTCCGAGCGCACGATCCAGTGTCTTGAGGATATGCTCCGAGCATGCATCCTAGACTTTGGCAGTTCTTGGGAGATGCATATCCCTCTTGTGGAGTTCTCCCACAACAACAGTTTCCAGGTGACCATTCTGATGGAACCATATGAGGCTTTGTACGGTAGGCCATGCCGATAACCCTTATGCTAGCAGGAGGCAAGAGAGGCAGCTTTACTGGGAGCTCATCTTGTTCCGGAGACTTCAGAGCAGATAGAGTTGATTCGGAAGAGTATGGCTACGATACAGTCTCGGCAGAAGTCTTATGCTGATCAGCGGAGATGACCTCTTGAGTTTGAGGTCGGGGATCAGTTTTTCCTGTGTGTCGCACTGAGGTTGGGACACAAGAGGATTCGGAGGCAGGGTAAGCTTTCACCGAGGTACGTCAGGCCGTTTGAGGTTTTGGAGAGAGTTGGGCCGGTCGCCTATTGGTTACATCTACCCCAAGGGTACCGGGCCATGCACAACGTCTTCCACGTCTATCAACTCCGGCGTTACTTTTCAGACCCGTCTCATGTCTTTCAGCCCGAGGAGGTTGAGCTCGAAGTGGATGCGTCATTTGAGGAGCATCCCATCTGTATTGTCGATCAAAGTATGAAGGTTCTCTGTGGGCGGTCTGTACCTCTTGTACGGGTGTTATGGCAGCATGGGCGAGAACAGGACGAGACCTGGGAGAGGGAGGCTGATGTACGATCGCAGTGGTAGGAGATGTTCGAGGTTTCTTCTTCTCCATCTCGTTAGGGAAATTCGGGGATGAATTTCTTGAAGGGGGGAAGTTTGTAAGAACTCGGGTCTTCTTTTCAGGTACATTTTTCCTTTTTCTGGAGTTTTTAAGAATAATGGAGTTTCTGGAAATTTTTGAAGTACATACCATGTACTCTCTTCCCGCTCGAATCCGTGTGTTGGCCGTGTCTAGGACACACACACAGTGTGTAAGGGTGAGGTGGAGGCCAGTTAAAGCGGAGTACGAAAAACTAGAGTACACGCTGTGTACTAAAGAAGTACATGCCGTGTATTTTATTTTTTTCACTAAACGCACCGGGGTCGCACCTGACGGACAAAACTTGCATCTTCTTCAGGATCTTCGTCTTAGAGTGACCTGTACGGCTGAAAATCTTCCTCAAGCCACCGTGCCTCCATCCGATCTCTGTTTCAGCCGTCGTCGATTGCGTTGGGATCACCTCAGAAATCTCTCTCTTCTACTTTATCCTTGTTCCATGGTTCCTCCTCATTTTCATGTTATCGTGGGTTGAGTTTTTGTTTATTTTTTTAGATCTACTCAGTTTTGAGGATAATCAGGCATCTTGGTTCAAGTATATCGATCCCCTAACATCAATGTAAGTGGTTTGTTCCTTTCTGTAGAAATTCTTTGAGTATTTTGTGAAAATTCCACAAATACCCTTGAATGGGGTATTGCGTGTTTCTTATTTTGCCCTTTTTGTTTGCCTTCTTTTATTGATTACTTGAGTAGAGGTAATTACTTGTGAATATGGTAGTTTTTATTATACTTCATATGTTTTTCCATGCTGTTATGCCTGTTTGGAATTTTTCCAGTTTACATGCCTAGTTGTAGGATTGTGGAAATTCTGTACTGTTATGCTGATGTGCCTTATAATGATAGCCAAGTAGTTCTTGAGGTTTACTTTGGTGATACACGCATGCTGTGAATGTTTATTTATACACAGGTCTGCGATAACCAAGTGTAGTGGACCATAGGGAGAATGGATGGAAGGGATTCTCCAAAGTGTCTTTAATTATGATGCGAGACCACAGGGGGAATTGACATGGAGTGCTTCCCCAGAGAGTCTGTAGATCCTCAATGCAGGCCATAGGGGGAATTGATGATGAGTGCTTCCCCAGAATGCCTTTATTACAGTACGAGACTATAGGGGGAATTGACGGTGAGTGCTTCCCCAGAGAGTCTATTCTTTAGCTTAACTAGAGGGGTGACACAGTGTGTGCCTCCCAAAGGGTTTCTAGTACTTGTAGGTTGAACCGTAGGGGTTAGACTGTGAGAACTACCCAGAGTTTACCTTTTTGTTCTACTTTCTTGAGTAGCTATTTCTTATTTGTATAATATATGCCAGAATCTGTGGATTGTTACTGCTGTGTATTATCTAGTTTACTTCTTACTGTTCACTGCTTACTGTATTTTTACCTGCCATATATTCACTGACTGTTAGGCACAGATCTTTGGGAGGTTACCTATTGGGACATTGTCTCACACCCTGTTTGGGTCATGATTTTGGGCCCAAATAGATTACATTATTGCAGGTATAGATAAGGTAAAGCACCCTTCTACTTCAAGTTCTTGATTTCACTGGAGCTGGAGAGCATGGGACCGAGACGAGACTTGCGATGTTGAGGATTTTCTCACATGTTTTTCTTTTTCTATTGATTTAGTACTTATGTTCAATTGTATTTAATCATGTTGTTGTGTTTGTTGTTTTCCTTAGATACTTGTACCTGCTACATCATTATCATCATTGCTATATATATATTCTTCCGCTGTCAGTTACAGTTATGTATGTTGTTACTACTTCTGCTATTTACTGTTACTTTCCTTACCTTGTATACCTTACCAAATTAGGTCATAGTTTCCCCAATAACTTTCCAAGGCCCATGCTGCTAGTCGACAGCCTCTGGCATTTGGGGAAATGCGCTTGAGGTCATGTGGCGAACCGCGTACGGGGCACTAGTGGAGGGGCTCAAGATTCAGGTCGTTACAATTAAAATGACCTAAATTAGTTTAATTTATGTATAAAAAACTAATTTTACATCTAATCGAATTAAATCTATAATTTAACATTATCAAAAATTTAAACAAAAGGAAATTTAAAAATAAAATTTACTATTTTTCACTATTTAGCAAAAAATGAATCTTTTTAGAAAAATAGCAAAATTTAACATTAAGTTAATTTTGAAATGATAATTTTAAAAATAAAGTTTATTTTATCAAATTAGTTTTCTATGATCTCCAAAAGATGAGTTTCCATTTATTCAAAAAAATATAATATTTAAAAAATGTTTTTAATATAATATTATTTTCCCAACATATCTTATTTTAATGATAATTAAGTAATTTTTGTTAATATTTTTTCCCTATATAAACCAATAATATTTAAAATTTAGTTATTTATATTAATATATCTATTTTTAACGTCTATGTTATAATAGACTTTTTTGAATAATAATATTAATAGTATACAGTGGTTTTGTTAAAACATAGTGTCATATATAACGCAAGCTAAACTAGTGTGGTGTGTAGTATCAGATTATCTTTGTGTTTCTGGTATCATGATCTATCAATGAAATTTAATTTATTTGAAAAAAATAAAAAAAAATCATGGAGTAATATATTACCCCCCTTGAAATAAATTTCTACCTCAAAATTCATCACCCTAATACAAAAAAATGAGGACACTTCTACCCAATCATATCCTAAAGTTCCCAAGTGGCTTCTTCAAACTTGTGGTTTTTTCAAAAAAACATTTACCATGTAAGTGGTACAGTTTTTTAGGACTTTCTTCAAACAATCTAGAATTTCCATTGGTTTTTCCTCATAATAAATATCTTTCCCAAGTGGTATGACCACTATGTTCAGTACATGCCAATGGATAGTTACATACTTCCTCAGGAGAGATACATAGAACACATTGTAGACTTGAGAGATATTTTATGGATGTATAAACCAATATGAAACCATCCAAATACGATTAGTAATTTTGAAGGAATAATTTTACTAGGTATTCATTTCCCATTTATCCTGATTCCATAACCTTATTCAATGTACAGATTCTTAGAAATACCTTATCACCAACTTGAAATTCTAGATCACATCAATTGTTGTAATCATAAATTTTATACCAACTCTAAGATGAATTGATGTGTTGGTGAATAGATTTAAACTTCTCTTCAATTTATTCCACTATCTCAGGTCCCAATATCTTTATTTATCCATATTTATTCCATCAAATTTTTAGCTATACATTTCATTCTATAGAGTGATTCATAAGGATCCATCCGAATTCTTGATTGGGAGCTATTGAGGTAAGAAAAGTCAACTAGAAGAAGGTGTTGATCCCAACCACCTTTGAAATCTAAAGAACATGATCTCAATATAGCCTCTAGGGTTTGAATTGTTCTCTCAGACTAACCTCCTCTTTGAGGATGATATGAAGTGATGAAAATCCACTCAATATCAAGAACTTACTAATGACTTTACATGAACTTTAAGGTAAACACCGGATCCCGATCATACATAATGGAATGTGTTACTCGATGAAACCATAAAACTTCTTAAATATATATATTGGGAATATTATATAGATACCATTATTATCTAATGGTGACTAAGCCTGTTAAATTGGTAAGGTGGCCAACTAAAACCCATATATAATTATGCCTTTTAAAAATTTGTGGAGTCAAACTACAAAATCTATAATGATATTTCCCTATTTTCGTTTTGTTATGTGTAATGGATTTAAAATCCTCTTATACATTTTTATTTTAGCATTAACATGATTACTTACAAATATCTAAGATACAAACTTGATGATTTCTCACTCCATTCTATCCCTTCCAATGTACTCTTTCAAATATCTATAATTCTTTATACTTCCTATATGAATATTGATTGAAAAACTGTGATCTTACTCTAATATAGCTTTCTTAAAATATGATATGAACTAAAATTTTTTACATTTCTTAAACATCATCATTCTATAATTATCAATGATAAAATAAGAAACCATTATAACTTTTTTTGCAGCTTCTACATCTTCATTAGGTGGCTCTTCAATCTTCACATGGATAGAAAGTAAAACATTCAACTGACTGAAAAAATATGTTTCCCCTTCCTATAGTATTTCCATATCCATCCTTTTTAAATATAGAAATTTTGAATCTTTTTTAATCCTCATTATGGATCACGTATCATGATCCTTTCAACTCAAAGCATTAACTACGATGTTCTTATTTCCAAGGGTGGTAATGTATTGAGTAGTCATAATCATTAATCATCCCTAACAATATTATTTAGTGAATATTCAACTCCTTTTGTGTTAATATATACATTCAAAGTGTATGATTAGTATATATATTAGAATTTTCTTTATAAAAGATAATTCAACCATGCCATTAATTAAAAAATTACTACAACTAACTCCAAATCATGAGTTGAGAAGTGTTTCTCATGAATATTTACTTTCTATGTGGCATAAGATATAACAATGTAATTCTAAATAAGAAAAAATTCCTATACCTACTTGGATGAATCACTATAGATTACAATCCCTTCTCCACTAGATGGTAATGTAAACAAAGGTTCACTCACAAATCTACTCATTAGTTCCTTTAAATTTTCATCGCATTCACCTATCTAGAAGAACTTGGTTACCTTATGGGTTAACATGGTAAAAGGATTAGATAATCATGAGAAATTCTCCACAAATCGTTGATAATATCTAGAAAAACTAAGAAAACTGTGGATTTTTGCCACCATGGTTGTTCGGGGCCATCATTCAATAACTTCCATCTTTGATGGATCTCCCAATATACCCCCTCTTGAGAATATATGACCTAAAAATGTAACCTTTTGTATCCAAAATTCACACATTTAAATTTTTCATATACTTTCACCTTTTATCGAGTCTTTTTTACAATTCTTTAGTGGTTTTCCAGAAATTATTTTCTCTTTTATTAGATAAGAATATCTTCTATAAATACTACAATAAATTGATCAAGGTAATCTCTAAAGACTCTATTAATTAAATCCATGATGATAGATGGGGAACTAAAAAGACTGAATAACATCACTCAATTTTTATAGTTTCTATACCTTGTATGGAATTTTTTCTTTGGTATATCCTAATTCTTGACCCTCAATTGATTATATCAATAATTTATGTTCAATTGTAGAAAAGTATTAATATTGACAATGTTGATCAAAAATTTCATCAATATGGGAAGTTGATATTTATTCTTAATTAGGATCTTGATCAGATCATTATAATCAATCTAGAGTCCCATTGATCTATGTTTATTTCTTAAAAAATAATAGTTACACCCCCAGATGACACAAATGGGAAAATGAATCCCTTTTCAAGGATATACTAGAGTTTTTCTTCTATTCCTACAACTCAATCCAGGCCATTCTTTAGGGATTATTTGAAATTATTATGGCACAAGGTAAGAGTTATATTTATAAATCAACTTCACATTTTGGTTTAAGTATAGGAAACTCTTATACAAAAAACAACAAATTCTCACACAAAAGTCATATGATTGACGTCATTTTTCTTTGTAAAAATTTATGATAAGACCCGCGTATGAATTGGAATTAATTCCCTCAAAATGGATGGGATTTCCATCTTAATTTTGTACATATAATCACATTAATGGAATATGATAAGTTGGTTTAGAATATAAAATGTAACATCCCTCCCTCAAAAATTAATTTTGTATTTATTGGAGAAATCAAATCCATTACTAAGATAATATCAAATTCAACTAAAGGAAAAATGACAATATTTGCAGGAACCACATTCCCACCATCATCAATCGGATATGAATCATATACATGAGATTTAATCATCATACCATTAGAGGTTTTCACTAATAATTCAATACCTAATTCTTTTAGTGGAATATTTATACCCATAGAGTATTCATTGTATATTAAATAAATGGACGATCCATAGTAAAATAATACATCATAAGTTCTAGTGTGGGTGGTAGATGCATCGTTCACCATGACATTATTATACCCTCATCATAAATAGTTATCACAAGAGATTTACCCATTTCTATTATCTTAATAGGTTACTAACATGGATCATCAAAATTAACTTTATTATCTGGTAATTGGTTATCATAGTTCCCATACTCCATTAATTTGAAACACTGGAGTGTGGGTGTTTCATTCAATGAAACTTTCTCTTTATTCTCATCATTATCTAACTGGTTCCCATTACATAGGAAATAAATATCCTCAATAATTTCCCTTACACACATAATAATTTTACTAGTCCTTTTATGTAATTTTCTCCATGCTTCTTCCCATACATTGGGAATGAAGGAAAGTTCCTCTTCTTCTCTCTATGGTTCTCATATTTTATTTTGAATTCCATTTTTATCATATTATCAATACCATGAGATTGATATGTAACACCAACCTCCATTTCAACCTTGATAGCACATAAAACATGATATTTATATATATTGAAGTATCTTATGGATAATAACCCTCAGATACATGGTTTTAAGTCACCAAATAATCAATCAAACTTAATTCCATGTTGGAATATAATACAAAAATCGTACCTCACAAACATGAAAATTTTCATAATTGGTACCAATGGATTCATTATCCTTTATCTGTAGATCAAAGAAATACTTCTCCATATTCAAATTAAGAATAAAATTAATATAATTTTTGAAAAATTAGTTTATGAAAATTTTCAAATTAAGAGATTTATTTTCAACCCATTATCTCATATTCAGGATAAGAGTACACCATTGATCCACATCACCTTCTAAAAGGAAGATCTCTAAAATGGATTTTTCAGGTTATAAACACAGGATAATGAAAAAAATATTTCATTAGTGTTGATCCATAGTTTAGAAACTAGTGGATTTGAATACCCATTGAAATAATGTGTATGTTGTTGCCTGATGGACACAACAGAATGTTATTTCCCCTTTTCTTTAGAAGTCCCGCACAATTCGTAGCTTTAGAAAGTTATGTTATTAAAAAAAATTGATTATTAATTCAATTCCACAAAATTTTTGGATTTATAGGATGTTAATCATTTCATTTTCCATTGCACTAAGAATTAACATAGTTCCTTTGGGTTTCATCCATTTACTAAAACCAAAAATCATAGTTTAAGAAACAATAATCAGGATGGAGAACCAATTAATCATGAAAAATATCTTATATGTAGTACCCCAGTTTCTGGTAAGTAACCCTTGCTTAATGGTTTAAATGGTTTAAATTTTAAGGGTGATGAATAGGAGAGATGGGAGAACTTTGAATGAAGTTTTGAGGCAAATGGGAAGTCGCACGGACGGTGCACGGTTTGTCTAAACCATGCGGTAAAACTATGCGTAGTTGTTCTTGGAGGTAGTAGATTCCGAACAAGCGGCACAAAGTTTGTCTAATCATGCGAAAAAACTCTCTGGCCACTTAAATGACATCCTATAAAGGTGGATCTCACATGTTTTTGCCTCTAAGTTCCTTGTTTTTCCCCTTAAGCAGCCCTAACTCGGGATTTTGCTTCTCCGAATGTCAGAGAAGGTTCTCTCATCATTTTGGAGGTGATCCAAAGGCTTCTCTTGGTGAATCAAAGATGAATTCTTGAGGTATGTGATCGTTCTTCATTGTTCTTGATCAGTTTTTTAGATCTACTTAGATCTACTTCTCCTCTTCTCTCGGTTTCTTAGATCTATGCCTGTTATGGGTAGATCTAAGTATGTGGATGCCAAATATGTTGAGTTTTAGTGTTGTTTTTTTTAGGAGAAGAGATCTAAGGAGGGTTCTAGGAGAATCGACTTGGGTTTCTTGAGCGTTCTTTGACCATTGTGGTTTTAGTCAAAACCTTGTAGGTATGAGGCTTCCTTCTCGACTCCACTTATTAGAACTGATTGGAATGCTTTCAAATTGAGTGGGTAGTTTTGAATTGATTTTGAAAATCTTATAATAATTCTTATTTAGTGATGATTTATGGTTTCAGTGAAATTGTGAAATCTTGGTGAATTGTTGTGAAAAAGTGATTTGGCTTATTGAATTTAAAAAGTTGATTTTAAATTATGGATTTGCTGAAATTGTAAATGGTTTGATGAAAAATGGGTTTTCAAAATGAAGGGAGTTTTTTTGAAATGGTTTGGAATTGAAATGGTTTGGTATTGAAATGGTTTTGATGGAAATGATTTTCAATAAAAAGGTGCTTTTATTGAAAGGGAGTTTTTGAATGATTGATGGGAAGTTGTGGTGTGTGCTCATATTGTAATCAGGACGAATAAAGGTTAGGAGTCTCTCCCATCATTCTGGGATGGATAAGGGTTAGGTTTCTCCCCCATCAAACATTAATATTGCATTCATGACGGATAATGGTTAGGGGTCTCCCCCATAATTTTTGGGATGGATAAGGGTTACGGCTCTCCCCTGTCAAGCATTCATGTGCATTTGGGTTGGATAAGGGTAAGAAGTATCCCCCATCATGGTTGGGATGGATAAGGGTTAGGGCTTCTCCCCTCTTCCAAGTAGAATTCATGGTTGGTTTCATGGGTTTGTGGAATGATTTGGGTTTTCCCAAGAGGAATGTTTGTGAAATGGTTCTAAAGATTGTTTGGTTATTTTTATAGAAAAATAACTTGCTGGAAAATTGTTTCCAATTTCTCTTGAAATGCCATTGGTTAGGAATGGTTTTGGAAACTTTTTTATATTTAGTTATAAACTGCTTTTGAGAAAATGTTTTACATAAATTTTTTTAATTTAAATGTTGCTAACTTTTCTATCATAGTGACATGAGTTGGGAAGTCATTGGGGAAACCTACTGAGTTTTATACTCACCCCTAATTTGGAACTTTGGTTATTTTGATGATGTTGTATACTAGGATATAGGTAAAGGTAAAGCATAATAATGTTAGTGGCTCGTAGTGATGCTTGGGAGATGTTCTGGAGCTTTGAGCTTGTGGAGCTTGGAGTTTTGGTGTCTTTTGATATTCTTGATTTGTTCTTACACTGTTGTTTATTTGATGTAGCTTGACATAAATGAAGTTGTTTAGTTGTCATTCATTTGTTCATGCATCATATGGTGAATTTTTTGTTATGATTGGTTGGTTTATGTGTTATTTTGTTAAACGGTAAATCATCCCTGAACTTGTATTTGAAACCCTTCGGCATTTATTGCCATCCTTTGGCAACTTGGGGATGTCACTTAAGGCCTAGTAATGACTCGTTGTACTCTCAATCCAATGAGATTTGGTGGGTCATTACAAATGGTATCAGCTTGTTCGGTCCTTTCCTAACAAGTGGTCATCGATGTTCTTGGTCTTGGAGTTGAAATCCGTTCTTTTCTATTCCTTGGATCAAAATATTATACAGTTTTAGGATTCTCAAAACATGAAATGTATAGCATAACGGGATGTAGCTAACACGTTTATGATGAACTTCAATTTACCAGGGTGTTGGGTACATAAGTGTTTTGGATACACTTCTAGAATATTGGAAATCTCATTTTTATGGGTTTATCTAATGAGAGGAGCCTGACATGAATTGTAGAAGAATAACTTCCCACTATTATTGCATATCTCATTATGAGGAAGGAGTAAGGAATTTGTGCAAGGTGTAAATTTTTGAAAAATGTAGATATTGTTTTCAAGTGAAAGACTTTGAAAACATGGTATTTGGTGTATTTTGAAAATGGGTTGATTTTCAAAATTTATGTTGAAGGTTTTTAAAAATAGTTGAACATGGGAAAAGGTTGTTTTTGTAAAAAAAATGTTGTGATAGTTTGTGTGATAGAATTTGAAATGCTAAGACAATAGTTTCTAGAGAGTGAGATTGACAGAGTTCTTTGTCCGTTTAGAAAATGGAAAATGAGGAAAAGTGGAAAGCCTCATTGTAATAGTGTTGTATAATGCGATTTTAAATAATAATTCTTGATGTCTATGGAAGTGAGACTCAAGGTTGGTTGTTCTGTTTATAGATATTGGGTAGGTATTGTAGGGACCAACTGGAAGTAGCTGATGAAAACATGGTTGCACCGAGCCCCAGGTGAACCAGCAGCTAGTTGAGAGCAAAGTGCAGGCTTCCCAAGTTATGGGAAGTGATAATTAAGGGGAAGAGCCAAATCATGTTGACTATGCGGCTTAGTTCCAAAAGCAGGATCCACCCATCTTTAGGGGTGATTCAGACCCGGAAAGGGCAGAGATATGGCTGTCCAGAATGAATAGTGTTTATGAATTCTTGGGGACACCGGTAGAGATGAAAGTAATGCGAGCAGCATGTATGCTAGAGGATCTTTCTCTTTAGTGGTGGGAGTTGGTAGTCCAAACAAGAACGAAGCAGGGCATTATGTGGGAAGGGTTTTGAGGAATTGTTTAATAAACAATTCTACCCACATACGTTCAGAATTCAGCACAGAATTGATATCTTCAGTCTGAAGTAAGAACATATGTCGACAATGGAGTATGAAACAAATTTTATGTGCTTAGTGCGGTTTGCAACCATGGTTGCAAGTAGCACGTCGTTGAAGGAAAAGATCTTAAAAGCAGGGTTATGGAAAGAGATCCATTCAAAATAGCAGTGATGTGTATCGGTGATTGCACAGAGATGGTGAATCGAGAATTGGTGACTGAGCTGGATCTGTTGGGAGCTTCGAGTGGAGGAATAATTGTGGTACCCATGGTGAATAGTAGTTACTCTAATGCTTGGTTCAAGCATAGGAGGGACACTTATTCCAAAGTCGGGAGTATGACACGTAATTTGATGGCGGAGCAATAAAAAATAGAGTGTGGCAACCAAGGGGTTGTTCGGAGCCGAGCATGTTTTGGTGGATGATCAGTCAGGACCATCCATGGTGTGAAGTACTATTCTTTTAAATTCTACATTGATGCAACTTCTCTTTGATATAGGTGCTTCACACATTTTTTTATTATTGCACGTGTGGTTGAGTTGTTGTGTTTAAGGGTAAAAGTGATGCCTTCGGTTTTGAAACTTCAAACTTCCCTAGGTCGAAGAGAGTGTCAAGCCATCTTGTGTAGAGAATGTTGTATCATTGTGGGAGAGGTTGAGATAATGGGGATTCTCACAGTGCTTGAGATGGATGGGTATGATATAATCCTGGGAATGGATTGGCTGGTGGCGTTTAAGTCCCGCATTGATTGTAATGAACAAACAGTGTCTTTTACGGCACATGATGGCATTAGAAATCTTTGTAGATGATATATACATGAAATGTAGGGTGCAACGGGTTTGTTGGCACCAGTAGTGGGCACGTTATCATATCAGTTGGCAGTTTTGTCATTGAAATTGGTAATTGGTGTTGAGAAGAATGTTATTCCGGCAATGGTGGATCGGTTCATGGATGTTTTTTCCGAGAAATTATCTGGGTTACCTCCCATTAGAGAAGTGAAGTTTACGATTGATATCCTTTTGGGGACCAATCCTAACTCACTTCTGTCTTATCGGATGGTACCTACTAAATTGCGGGAACTGAAAGTCTAGCTGGAAGAGTTTGAAAACAAAGGGTGTATCTGGCCTAGAACGTCTCTGTGGGCAGCGCCGGTGTTGTTGTGGTAAAAGTTGGTTGAAACCTTGAGGCTCTATATTGATTATCGTAGACATAACCAAGTTATGATAAAGAACAGATATCCAATTCCACTAATTGATGAGTTGTTTTTCCAGTTGAGGGGAGCCCAGTGGTTCTCCACGATCGACCTGAGGGCAGTATATCATCAATTGCGGGTGATGGAGGACGATATTCCTAAAACAAATTTCAGAAGTAGATATGGCCATCATGAATTTTTGTTTATTCTCTTTGGTCAAACGAATGCACTAGCGGTGTTCATGGAATTGATGAATCAGATATTTCAGAGATATCTGGATTCATTTGTGGTAGTGTTTGTAGATGATATGTTGGTGCATTCAAAGACAAGGGTGGAGCATGGGCAGCACTTGGTGACAGTGCAGGGGATCTTGAGTAATCATCAGTTGTATGCCAAATTCTTAGGGTTGGGGTGTGTTCTCATTAAAGGGAATCATGTGGTTGCATATGGCTCACGACAGTTGAGGGTGCATGAGAAGAGTTACCCAACACATGATTTGGAGTTAGCTGCAGTCATCCATGTTTTGAAAACATGGAGACATTATGTCTTTGGTGATAAATTTACTATGTTTGTGGATCACAAAAGCTTGAAACACATTTTTTCACAATGATATTTGAATCTGAGGCAAAGGAAGTGGATGGAGTATCTCCAATTTTTTTACTTCGACTTGATGTACACACCCGGGAAAGGAAATTCAGTGGCAGGTGCATTGAGTAGAAATTTACATGCTCATTTAGCAAAAGAAGCTTCAGATGAATGGCAGTTGATGTCAGTCTTAGCCGACATGCATGTGGAATGTGAAGATCGAGGTGATGTTGTTCTAGATTTAGTAAAAGTGATCAAAGAGACACAAACATATAATGAAGAATGTCTGGTTGTATATTCAAAACTCAATGTTGGGGAGACCATTGATGCCTGGAAACATGATGGGGGTTCAGCTTTGTGTTTCAGAGATCGGATGGTTGTACATATGGTTTTTCAGGAACAACTCCTTCATGCTTACCACCAAGCAAGATGGGTTGTATACTCAGGTACACAGAAAATGTATAAGGCGTTGAAGGCGCAGTTTTGGTGGAGCGGCATGAAAAGGGAAGTGGTCGAGTTCGTCTCACGGTGCTTAACTTGTCAGCAAGTTAAAGAAGAGCATCAAAGACCTGCTGGAATGTTACAATATTTATCCATCCCAGTGTGCAAATCGAATTAGATAGTAATGGATTTTGTTAAAGGTCTTCGAAGAACTGTCTTGAAACACGATTCAATTTGGGTGATAGTGGATCGTCTAACCAAGTTGGCCCATTTCATCCCTATTTTTGAAACTCGTACGATGGAATAAATTTCAAAAATCGATATCAAATAAGTGGTAAACATGCATAGTTTACCAGTCTCTATAGTCTTAGATAGAGATCTGAGGTTCACATCTCATTTCTAAAAATCATTATAGCAAGCCCTTGAAACTCAGTTGACTATGAGCACGGCGTATCATCCTCAGATGGATGGGAAATCTGAGCGGACAATACAAACATTGGAAGATATTTTGTGGGCTTGTGTAATGGATTTTTGTGGCTCATGGGAGGATCATATATTCTTAGTGGAGTTCTCATACAATAACAGTTATCAAGCCTTGATATTCATGGCTCCGTTTGAAGCATTGTATGGGAATCCTTGTCGTCCTCTACTATGCTGGGTGGAAATGGGTGAAACTTTACTAGTCAGACCAAGCCTTATCCAAGAGATAACAGAGAAGATACAGTTGATTAGAAAGAGGATGGAGATGGCTCAGAGTTGTTAGAAATCTTATGCAGATCACTGTCGAAGACCGTTGTCGTTCGTTATGGGTGATCAAGTCTTCTTGAGGATCTCTCCAAGGGTTGGACATCATCATTTCGAGAATCAGGGAATGTTATATCTTAGATACAATGGCCCTTTTGAGATACTATAATGTGTTGGATAGGTGGAAAATCAGTTGGCATTACCACCATGGTTTAGTTCGGTGCATAATGTGTTCCATGTATCTCATTTGAAAAAGTATCAGCCTGATCCTGACCAAGTGATCAGATGGCATCATGTCGACCTAGAGCCGGATGATTTGTTGATACATATACCAGTACAGATTTGGGATAGGCAAGAGAAATTCTTGGGGGAAAATCATCTGTCTAGTGGAATTTTTATGGCATCATGGTCAGATTCAGGAAGAGACTTAGAAACATGAGAAGGAAATGAAAGAGAAGTGGATGGAACTATTTCAGTTGAGTGAAGGTTTCTACTTTCCAAGGATGGAAAGACCAATTGTGGGGAGAATATAGTACCCCCAGTTTCCTGTAAGTAACCCTTTCTTAATTATTTTAATGGTTTTTAATTTAAGTGTGATTAATGGGAGAGTTGGGATAACTTAGAATGATGTTTTGAGGCAAAGGGGAGGTGGAACAGACGGTGCACGGTTTGTCTAAACCATGCTGTAAAACCATGCGTAGTTGGTGTTGGAGGTGGTAGCTTTTACATAGGTGGCACATGGTTTGTCTAACTGTGCGGCAAAACCGTGCGTGGATGGTCTTCCAAGACACTGGCTAATGCACGGTTAGCGCACGGTTTGTCAAACCGTGGGGGCAAACCGTGCGGCCACATAAACGAGATCCTATAAAGGTGGATCTCACACATTTTAGCCTCTAAGTTGCTCTCTTTCCCACTTAAGCATCCCTTACTCAGGATTTTGCTTCTCCTAAGGTCAGAGAAGGTTCTCCCATAATTTTGGAGGTGATTCGAAGTCTTCTCTTGGCAAATCGAATCCGGATTCTTGAGGTATGTGATCATTCTTCATCATTCAAATCGGTTTTTTAGACATACTTAGATATACTTCTCCTCTTCTCTCGATTTCTTTGATCTATGCCCTTTATGGGTAGATATAAGTGTTTGGATGCCAAATATTTTGAGTTTTGGTCTTGGTTTTGTTAGGAGAAGATATTTAGGGAGGGTTCTTGGA
The DNA here is from genome assembly GCA_963277665.1 of Viscum album. NCBI lineage: Eukaryota > Viridiplantae > Streptophyta > Magnoliopsida > Santalales > Viscaceae > Viscum > Viscum album. The sequence goes on from OY728162.1 coordinate 713,750,347, forward strand.
GAATCAACCCAGGTTTCTTAAGTGTTCTTCGACCGTTGTGGTTTTCATCAGAACCGTTGAGGTAGAAGGATTCTTTCTTGAATCCACTTAGTAGAACTTATTGGATGGCTTTCAAATTGAGTGGGTGGTTTGGAATTTATTTTGAAATTAATAGAATAAATCTTCTTTAGTGGTGATTTATTGTTTTAGTGAAATTGTGAAATCTTGGTAAATTGTTCTGCAAAGTGATTTGGCTTCTAAAATTTAAAATGTTGATTTTAAATTATGGATTTTATGAAATTGTAAATGTTTTTATAAAAATTGGATTTTCATTAAAAATAGTGTTTTATTTAAATGGTTTTGAATTTAAATGGTTTCGCATTGAAATGGTTTTGATGGAAATAGTTTTCAATAAAAAAGTGTTTTTATTGAAAAGGCGTTTGGCATGATTGATGGGCAGATGTGGTGTGTGTTAATATTGTACTCAGAACAGATAAGGGTTAGGTGTCTCCCTCATCATTCTGGGATGGATAAGGGTTAGGGATCTCCCCCGTCAAACATTCATATTGCATTCAGTATAGATAAGGGTTAGGGGTCTCCCACATCATTGTTGGGATGGATAATGGTTTGGGATCCCCCCTGTCAAGCATTCATGTGCATTTGGGTTGGTGTTTCCCTCTAGAATGGGGGATGGCCTCATTGATTTAAGATTAAAACATTCCAATAGGTTTCTAACGGGTTTGTTCATAGAACCGGAAACATCCAATGATTCCATATCCATTTGAACCTACATTCCGAAGGTAGGCGCTCATTAGTTGTGGACTGATGAGGCTTACGAATTTGCATTGGTCGAGAGGATGGGAGGTCAGACTCATCACACCTTTTTTAGGGGAATTATTGTCTACTCCAGGACTCTATTTATAGATTTATGTTACATTCGTGAATCCTTATTACATTACAAAGTATAAAATGAGCTTTCCTTTAGATCGGACAATCAATGATTGATATGTAGGAAATTTAGAGAATCTTTTATATATATTCGAGGTTCTTCATCGATAGAGAATCATCTGTATTTGTTTAAAGATTCTTATTCAATGGTATCCTTTAATACATAAAAGTCTCTTGGTCATTATGAGGACCATACTGGTTTTAAAGCCACTCAGTGGGGCACTTGAAGATTATTGTCATTTAGAAGGACATGGATTATTTTAGAGTTGGGATCGTACCCGCAGATGGGCTATGTACGTATCCTTTGTTTAGGAAATGGAATCATAACCCACGTAGTTCATGTAAGGGAATATGATGTTTATGATTGATGGCTCAAAGAAAGATGTCATAATTACTTTTACACTCTAAGCTCACATGAGTCATGCTCGGTGTGAGAAACAAGAGGTACTGGTAAAACCAGATAATTGTACCATGAAAGATGCAATCATATGAAATTATGTGGGGATTATTTATGTATGACTGCCCAAATAGATAAGGATTAGGATTTATTTTAGGGAATAAATATGGGAACATGGTCCATAGTGGTATATGTACTTTATAGAGATTTTAATACTCTAATTTGGGGCATACTCCTGAAAAGGAGTCCCAAATTAGGAGGAGTCTTATGATTGGGTTTTACTTCTGAGAAGGAGACTCAGATCAAAAATTAAATTAGGACTTGTTAAGGGAAATTAAGACTGGGGATTACTCTTGAGAATGAGGCCTAGGTTAAGGGACTTTGAGAAATTAAGGGACTTTGGGCTTATTCCTAAGGAGGATGCCCATATTTGAGACTAGGGATTACCCTTGAAAAGGAAGCCCAAGTTAAGAAAATTATGGTTTGGGTTAATCCTTAGGAGGATTCCTAGATTAGAGGACATGGGGCTTATTACTAAAGAGGATGCCCATATTTGAGACTAGCGCTTACTTCTGAAAAGGAATCCCAGGTTAAGAGAATTATGGTTGGGGCTTACTCCTGTGGAGGATGCCCAAATTATTAAGGACATGGAACTGGGGCTTACTCCTAAAAAGGAGGCCCAATTAAGAGAACTTGAACTGGGGCTTACTCCTGAAAAAATGCCCAAGTTAAGGGGAATTATGACTGGTGCTTACTCCTGAAAAGGAGGCCCATTGTTTAGGGATTCTCTCATCATAGAGGATGAGGTTGAATGAATGAACTCTCTAACATTAATGACATAGAGATATGTGAATAACCAAGTTTTTAAGAGATGTTCCACATAATTCCTTTAAGATAAGGATGTAAATAAGAAAAACATTCTAAAAATGGATTTGAATACTGTCTTGAAGACTGAATCTTGAATAGGAGAGGTGGAATGGCATAAGAGGGGTTAAATGGGTAGGAAGGGAACCCAAAAAAATAAGGGTGTACAAGTCCTGGGAAGTGACACAAGTACTGCGTAGGCATGCAAGTCCCTGGGCGTGCAGGTATACCTGCGCGACACATGGGTACTTGCATTATTTTCATCCCTTAGAGTAATATTTGGGAGACCTTTGATCAAAGCCTTTAGAATTACTACTAGAGGCTTTCCAGAAGATGGCGCGCAAGTTATGGTGAAGAAGTAGGGCGGTGCGAAAGTGTGTCCATTTCCCTTAAGGGTAAAAACACTTAGGTGCGCAAGTGTTAGTGGTTTCTAACACTTAGACATTACTCCTCTTCTTTAGACCTTCCATTCTAGGTAAAGAATTACCTTATAAGTGTTTAGAAGGCCTGAAGAAAAGACTTGGGAAATTAGAGCTCTCTATCTGAATTCTGGAAAAATTCCTCCTTGAAATGGGGGCCCACTGGGGGAATTTATTGGCTGGATAAGACCCTAGGCAGTTATCACTTAGGGCACGCAAGTCACTTGCGCGACCATTAGGCGGAGAGCAAGTATACTTGCGCGAATGTAAGGGAACTTGCGCGACCCTAGGTCCTTTGACTCCTTTTTCATTCCTTTGTAGATTTTTGATGTTTTCTTCAAAGGATGAATCACTTTTTTCTAAGTCATTTCCCTTTCCATTCTTTTAGACAATGTGATGAAAAGGAGCATCAACAAAAGTCCCCCCCTCAGAGTTGGATCCGAAAGAATAAAGATGTGACTCTAAGGGAAAGAAGAAAACCAAAGGGAAAGAGGCGTGTAGGTGTTTAGGGCATAGAGGGTGGCGAGAAAGTGTCCAAAGGGAAAGAGGCGTGTAGGTGTTTAGGGCGTAGAGGGTGGCGAGCAAGTGTTGAGCGCGCAGGCATCAGTGCACAAGGGTGAGGACTGGCCTATAAATATGCAGCCCCATTTCCGTACAAATCATCCAGATTTCAAACATTGGAGATCTCGCCACGCAAGTTTCCTTCGTCGCGCAAGTGGCTCTATTTTCCGATGTTTCTTTGATGTCGCGCTACTGTATAGGTATTTGGACTTTTGCGGTGATACTTGCTTGTCAAAAAATTGTGTGGCACATCCATACTTTCACATCAAAATTAGACATGCGCGCCTTAATGCCTTAGCCATTTTTTCCAAATTCCATCACAAATTTTATGAAAAAATAACTTACTTTAAGAGTTAATTACTCAAATTTTGTGTAGATCCAATGGCTCCCAAGAGAATTGGAATGGATGATGAATTGGCTAGAAAGTGGATTGATGACAATATGAACATTGTTGTCCATGACTACTATGATATCTACGACAACACTCTCCCATATTTGGCTAAGTACTTGAAGAAATATCATCTTAATTTCCAACAGAGCATCGACCTGCCTCTATATGGTCATGGTCATCTACAAGGAGTCAATGTTCTAGATGCAAATAATTATATGCCAGAGATGCAGCTGCACTGCTACTCCTCTATTTTGGTTATGTTGTGCATTAAGAGTAACAACATTGGTGTTAACTTTCAGATTTTTCCTGCATTCCATTTCCTTGCAGATATGAAAATGGAAAACCCATGGGCTGAAATTTTTTCCACTGTCGTTTGGTGGAGAGAAGACAAATATGTTATTAGAACAGTATCTGAAAAGAGTAATCTCTCCAAATGGCTCTTTACTTTTAATGCTTCATTCTTAAATTCATGTATCCATCTTCCAAGTCTCTTGGACAAAAATAGAGTCACCTATTGATTAGAAAAAAAATTTCTCAAACCGCACTCAAGAATATTCTTTTACAGTTGTTCCTAGAAGAGTTGGTATCAATGCATCTCTTATGGTATCCAGTTGAATGAATGAGTTACAGGTGGCATATGATGAAGCTCAGGATGTCGTAAATCAAATGAAATGTTATGTTGAAAGTCTTTTGTAATTCCTGAAAAAGAGAAGAGACTACAGTCTGTGGATGTCTTTCTAACTCTTGTGCATCAATGAAAAAAAATTCACCTTCAATCATTTATGCTTGTATTCTTTCGCTACCTTCTTTAAATTTTACCTAAGCCAATGGGCCTAGTAAACATAGTTTGATTTTTTTACTAGGATTAATGTAAATAACCCTACAAACTTTAAATCATTTAATTGCTCAATATTACCTAAATCTTACAAAATGAATGTTTAGTGAGCTGGAACATGACTTTTATTCAGAGTTCCTTTGTCTTTTGTGGGCAGTTTAAAGTCATGCACGTCGGACATAAAGAGGCTAATGTTTATGGTCAAAATAGCTTTGACCAAAATGGATTAAAATTGACTCAATTCCTTGAAAATTTATCTGAAAACATATTACCATACTCAAGTATGAGGGAAAATATGTAAACTATGACTTAAGAATATTTGAATTTGAGAAATGATATGAAAAAGAGCTAAAAGGCATTAGAAGAAGTAGTTCCCAAGAATGAAGTTACCATTATTTAACAAACCCATTAGGGGGTTGAATTATGCAGGACCACCTAAGGGAATTGGCTGCATAGTCAAATAAATAGCATCTTTTGGCTTACAGGTCCATTATGCAGACTACTTATGCAAGGCCACCTAAGGGCACGTGCTTCATAGTCTAGCAAAAGAACTCTTAGAAATTTACTTTCCTAGTGCTGAAAAGCCTGTGAAAGTTTATGGAGATTCAAATTTTCCAAAGTATAGAGTTTTCTGTATAGAAAGAGGTACTTGAATATGGAGAAGATATATCCAAACAAGATTATCGAAGAACTGGATGGATATCACTCCTACGAAGGTCTGACCCAAACATATGGAAGGAGAATATAAACCATAGACTTGAATACTTTCAGATCATGAAAAAGGATATGGGACAAATATGTTAAGGATGGCTATTTTTGAGGATCCCTACATATTATCAAGACAAATAAATACAAAAGAGGTTTTCCTCCCAAGAATGAAGTTACCACTATTTAAAAAACCTGTTAGGGGGGTGAATTATATAGGGCCACCTAAGGGCATTGACTGCATAGTCAAATAATAGCATCTTTTGGCTGACAGGTCTGTTATGTAGACTGTTTATGCAAGGCCGCCTAAGGGCACATGCTGCATAGTCAGGCAAAAGGACTCTCACAATTTCAGGCCTTTTGTGTTTAGAAATTAAGAAAAGGGTTTTGAAGATCTGAAAACATTTAAGGTTAGGATTATGACACATAAATATGGGTATTGTCCAATGTATGTAGAGATACATAGATTAATGCTAACCATAATCATGTTGTGGCTGGGTCCTGAATGGAAATGTTGGACTACACTACGTATCCCATAAGGATGGGAATCAAGCCATACGTAGTTTTGGAACTACAGTTTAATGTCGTGTGGGACAAAAGGATTGGAGATCTTAGTCTAGGGTTATAAAGCATGGACCATTATAATAAATACACAGTGTGTGTTTTCATGGGGACTTTTCAGCTAGGGGACTGAAAGAGGAATTTGGGGTTAGGCCCAAAAGACTTGGGGCTGGATTCGAGGGACACTCGAAGGTTCCTACATATCCCATAAGGATGGGAATCAAGCCCACGTAGTTCTAGAACTACCCTCTATACAAATTAGGTTCATACATGTGAAGGGTGAAACTGAATTTTAGGGCAATGATGGTTTAACCCAAGATAAAAGATTCTGGTATTCCCATGTATGCACGTAGTCTTTGAAATGAAACATGATTGAAAATCAATGTAAATAATGATTCCCTCTTAGGTGAGGGTATCAAAGAATATTTAGTTTATTGTCATACTGGACAAAAGTGTTTTATAATTTAACGTCGTATAGCAAGGACGAAAGTGAACCAATGTAAAGATATTGATTCTAGGGGCGGTTTCACGAATCAACATCGTATGAGATGGAGGTGAAACGATGTGAAGAGATTGGTTTTGGGCTTGAACCTCGGAAGGTTTCCTACGTACCCATCCGAGAAGTCTAGGATCAAAGTCTGCATAGTTTAATTAAAAAATCAATTAGTGATCAAGTTGTCCTTGGGGACAATGACCTAACAAATAGTGTTGGGACATACACATGGTTAGTAGCCCAGAGATAGTGTTATGGTTGAAGTTTTCTCTAAGCTCATGTGAGTCATACTCGGTGTGAGAAACAAGAGGTAACAACAATTTTAACGATGCACAGTTTAATGTCATGTAGGACATATGAAGGGACTATGCAGTTTAAAGTCTTGCCATTAGGACTATTGGTGCTGCAAAATTTAATGTCATGTAGAAGGGACAAAGTACAGTTTAATTTCATGTAGGACATATTAAAAGAAATTCTGTATAGTTTAGCATCATGTAATTAGGACGATGGGGACAATACAGTTTAACATCCTGTTGGACGAAAAAGGGACGATACAGTTTAACGTCATGTTGGACGTAAGTGCCAATAGTTTAAGGTCATATGCATGGACTGTTAGTTATGCAGTTTAACATCTTACTGGACGTAAGGGACTTCTATATAGTTTAACGTCATATATCAAGGATTTCAGAGTTTAACGTCATGTTGGATGTAAGTAATACAAATAGTTTAAGGTCATATGTATGGACCATGGATGGTGTAGTTTAACGTCTTCCTGGATGTAAGGGACATGTAAATAGTTTAAGGTCGTATGCATGGACCGTTGCTGTATAGTTTAATTTCATATATCAAGGACGATGAAGGGGATACAATTTAACGTCATGTTGGACGAATTAGGGATCTTTTTCATAGTTTAACGTGATGTTGGATGAAAAAGGGACGATACAGTTTAGCGTCATGTTGGACGTAAGTGCGAATAGTGTAAGGTCGTATGTACTAACCATTGGTTAAGCAGTTTAACGTCTTGTTGGACGTAAAGGACTTATATATAGTTTAATGTCATATTGTAAGGACGATGAAGGGGGACATAGTTTAACATCATGTTGGATGAATTGGGGAACTTTTTCACAGTTTTACGTCATGTTGGATGAGAAATGAGAATAGTTTAAGGTCATATGCATGGACCATTGGTTATTCAGTTTAACGTCTTGCTGGACGATGGTGGAGTTTAAGGTCATACCAGGCCAATGATGATATATTTTGTGTTTATACAAAATACTTCTTCGAAAATCTGGCATTTTTTGGAGTAGTGATGAGTTCTCCATCCATCGAGATTAAAAAATAAGCTCTATTGGAGTAGACCTTATGTATTGAGTAAGGTCCTTCCCATTTTGGCTCAATCTTGGGAGGTTTCTTTCCTAGAATCATTGGAGTTCTGAGAACTAATACCAATTCTCCTGGAACGAATGAACGAAGATGAACTTTTTTGTTGAAAGCTCGTTCTATTCGATTCTGATAGACTTCTAAGTGGGGAAAAGTGCACAATATTTTCTCATCTAACCATTACAATTCATTCAATCTCTTTTTATATTGTTCATCTATAGATGACTGATCACAAATGGCTACTCTGAGCGATTGTAGTTGAACTTCAATGGGAAAGACGACATTCATTCCATATACCAGTGAATATAGAGTTGACTGCGTTGTAGTGCGGGTGGTGGTCCGATAAGCCCATAAAGCATGAAAGAGTTTATCAGGCCATGACTTATTATCTTTATCCACCATCTTTTGTAGTATATTTGAAAGAGTCTTGTTGAAGGCTTCTATCTAGCCATTGGTCGCTGCATGATACCGAGATGAATGGTTGGATTTGATGTTGTATTCTTCATACAACTTCTTCACCTCGGATGAACAGAAGTTGGTGCCATTGTCAGTAGCATTAAGAATATACTTAAACTGCTTGGTCGTAGCTGAAGGGAAAGGTCCCACCACATCCATTCCCTGTGTGGAAAATTTCCATGAGTATTTAGCTGTATGAAGCAACTCTAGAGGTTGATGAATGAAGTTGGCATGTACTTGGCATGAATGAAACTTCTTTGTGAAATCAACACAATCTTGTATCATTAATGGCCAAAAGTATCCAAACCTTCAAATCAGATCAGACAGTCTATGTCCAGACTGGTGGGAACCACAGACTCCTACATGCACCTATTTTATGACATCCATTGTCTCTTCACCGTCAATGCATTTGAAGAGAAATCCATCAAAACCACATTTATAGAGAATTTTCTCTAGGTGACCTGGGCTATCATAAAGAGTAAAATTGACCACACGTCGCCAGATTTTTTCTTTCTCAGCTCTATCAGGTGGAAGTGTTCCATTTTGAAGGTATTCCCTGATAGGTGAAATCCATCCTGTAGTATGACCGTATGGTTCAGGAATGGGAATAATTTCATTAATTTCCTCTGTTCTGATTTGAACATAAGGTGAAATTACACAACAGTGGGCAATACTGATTCTTGTCTTGTCCCGATTTGGATCTGCCAGAGCTGTGGCCATATTAGCCAGTTCATCAACTTGAGAATTTTGTGATCGCAGGACATAATAAAATATCAGTTCCGAAGGTAATTCCACCATTAACTCTCTGACGTAATCATAAAAAGGGATTAGTTCTTCTTTTCTGATTTCATAATCCCCATTGACTTGTTTGATTACCAGGTATGAATCACCTTTCACCTTTAAGTGATTCGCTTGTGCTTGAAGCGCCAATTCCAAGCCTGTGATGAGAGCTTGGTATTCTTCTTCATTATTGGTACCACCTTCCCACAATTATAAGGAATAGGGTAACACTGAATTTTCTAGAAAAATGAGCACAATTACTAAGCCAACTTTGTTGAATTTAGGATTTTCCATTTTCTTCCCTGTTGGACTTCTGGAAGCACCATCAAAATTCCTTTCCCATACTTGAGGACTATCCTGAATAGAGAAGACTTTCTCATCAGGGAGTTCAATATCTGAAGATGTATCTTCTACTGAAGGATGTTCAGTAAGGAAATCAACTAGAGCTTCGACCTTTTTTCCTTTTAAGACACATACTGAATGTTGAATTACTGCAAAATAATTGCCCACCTTGCCAGACATCCTGTATGCATTGGACGACTAAGGATGAATTTGAGCGGGTTATTACGAGATACCAATTGGACCTCGTGATGTTGCAGGTAGTGTCTCAACTTCTGAACTACAAATATTAATGCTAGGTAGCAGTTCTCAATATTTGAATACCGGGTTTCTACTTCAATCCTAGTCAGAATGAGATAGTATAGGTTGTTTTCATTCCGAGCATCATTCTTCGGAGCAAGAAAGTTACCCAATGATCGCTCTGTAGCTGTCATGTAGAGGATAAGTGGTCTTCCTTCAACAGGTGGCATAAGTATCGGTGGACTCAAGAGATACTTCTTGAGAATATTGAATGCTTCGTGACATTCTTCATTACACTGGTAAGTGACTCCCTTCTTCATCAATTTGGTGAAGGGTAAACTTTTTCCTGCCAAATTGGCGATAAAACACCGAATATAGGATAAGTGTCCTTGAAGTCATCTCAATTCATTCCAATTTCGAGGAGGTGACATACCAAGGATTTACTTTGTCTTCTCAGCATCGACTTTAATACCACGATGGCATATGATGGATCCAATAAATTTTCCTCAGGTTACCCCAAAAGCACATTTTAAGGGGTTCATCTTTAAATTATGTTGCCGAAGTTTGTGGAATATGAATTCCAAATCAGCCAAGTGATTAGAACGTTGTTTGGATTTGAACACCAAATCGTCCACATAGAATTCAACAAACTTCCCTAAAAAGGGTTTGAAGATACGATGCATGGCACGCTGATATGTTGCGCCTGCATTCTTTAAGCCAAAGGGCATTACCTGGTAGCAAAACACACCTTGAGGGGCTATGAGGGCTGTGGATTCCTCGCCTTCTGGAGCCATTTGGATATTATTATATCTAGAATATCCATCCATGAAGGAAAGTGCTTCATAGCCAGCTGTTTCATTGATTAATAGTTCTGTAATCGGAACTGGAAAATCATCCTTAGGACAATGCTGATTAAGATCTCTGAAATTGATGCAAACTCTAATTTGTCCATTCTTCTTGTTCACAGGGACAATATTATCCAACCACTTGGGATATTGAAATTCTCTAAAGAAGTTAGCTTTGATAAGCTTATCCACCTCGGCTTCAATTTTGGAAGCATAAGTTGGGTGTGTTCTTCTCGCGGCTTGCTTAAATCCTCGATGTTCTTCTGGTAAACCCAAATGATGAGTAGAAACATCAGGATTAATCCTGGTCATATCTGTATAGTTCGAAGAAAATATATCTCGATTTTTCCTTAGAAAGGAAATACACATCTCTTTCTCTTTAAGAGTCATGGCCACACTAACTAAAGTAGGGCGTGGATCTTCTTTTGTACCCAGATTTATTTCTCTGAGTTCATCCATGGTGGTAGAGATACCCTCTTCAAATATTGGAGGAGCATCCCTGAGATCTTCCTCTTCTTCTTCAACATGTGTTATTTCATCTGTTTCTACTTGCATAGTGAATGATGAAGCAGAATTTCCATGATCAGAAGAAATGTTAAAATTTGAACATCTTGAAGAAGAAGCTTCCATTTCTGACTTGATTGATGATGAAGGGTCTTCTTTGGGAAATAAAGAGGAGATGATGGATTGAGAATCAACATCATTTTTCACCTCCGATGTTGCTATAACTTCTTCTTGTCGGATTGGCGAAGTATAGACTTGCGGGATTTCGGCGGATGAAATGAAGACATCACCATTTGGGCTTTCATCACTACTTGGTGGCTCACCAATTTCTCCCATGTTGTCTGGCTCGATTGCTATAATTGACATTCTGGATCTTTCCATTAGAGTATTTTTATTTGGGTCTATCTTGTCAATTTGAATGATAGGAAACACATAATCTGTACTCACATGTGTAAATGGATTTACTGGAATCTTCTCCAAACCATATGGAGCATTAACTTTGGTAAGATCCCTTGTTGTGGATTTCTCCTTTCCTTTCATGTGATAGAATTCTGCCTCAATGTATTGAGATTCACATGTCTTTAACGGTGCCTTATCACCATACAATTTCCCAACTTGACCATCGAAACAATATTTGAGACATTGATGGTATGATGAAGGGATAGCCACATGTTGATGTAGCCAGGGACTTCCAAGAAATATGTTGAAGGCTGAATCTTGATCAACAACCATGAAATATGAATTAGATAGAAGACCACCAAACTGAGTTCTGAGTGTAATCTCACCCCATGGTTCTTGTTCATTTCTATCATACCCTTGTAACATCATGGTAGAAGGAGATAAATCAGATTCCGTGAGGCCTAATCGACGAAGTGTACGAATGGGCATGAGGTTGACTCCTGAACCATTGTCAATGAAATCTCTTCGGACGTATACGCCATTGACCATGCCAGATAAGTACAAAGGTCTAATATTTCCATGCACAACATCATCTTCATCTTCATCAGTAAATGATACTACTACATGGCATTTTGCAGGATTAGTCTCTATGTGATAGACTTTAGTTGCAGCAATTTCAGTTTCAAACTCCAGAGGACTTTACAAAGCCTCAATGAGTGCCTCCCGAAGATCCTTTGATAAATTCAAGGAATCCAGAATTGATAACATGGCCGGTACCTGGGCCAGGTGTTTCAATATATCATACTTTTTATCCAAAGTTCAGCGTTTCCCAACAGGAACATGTGGTTTAGCAGGTGTCTTGGAAGTTGATGCTTTGGAAGTTGATGCATCTTTTATCAAGATAAGAGTTGGAAATATTCCTAGATTTGGAAAATTAGACTGATTAGATCCATTTACTTGCTGAGAGGAAGAAGATGGAACCTCCAACTGATCTTCCAAAATAACTGTGCCAGGACTGAATTTTCTATTGATGGAAGAACTTGCTTGTTCTTGCTGAGCTCGCTGAAGGGCTCTACCATGGGTTTCTGCTGCGTACACAGTTATAGCAAGGGTAGAATTGGAATAGTATCCTCTAAAAGATCCACGTCTTCCCCTGTATCCTGATACTTTGGAAGTTCCTCTGATTTCTCTGTTTGATACAGAGTATTCAGGCTCATCGAAATTGAAACTGCGATTGGCATATGGATCTGTTAATTGAATCATATTAACAAAACCAAAGATTAACTCTTCATCCGATGAGGACTCTTCTTGACTAGCCAATTTAGGTTGTACCGTTTGGTGGGGTAGTGCCTGTGGATTTGAAGTAGATGGCATGAAATCTGCTAGAGTCAAAGACATCTTAGGCTTTGACACATTCTCATCTTCTTCTGATTGTTCCACTTTCTTGGAATTATGCCATTTCTTTTAGGATTTTCCCTCTGATGAAGAGGGTTTTGCTGCGGCATTTATGGCAGAAGGCATAATTGGTTTCTTCAATTGTGTTCACAAAATATCATGAGTTTTGTTCATCGTCTTTCTAACCATCCAATCATCATATTTTTATGCATTTTTGCTGTTGACTTCTTTCCATTCACCTTCCTCCTCTGGAACTGTAGCAGCAACACATGCTACATGAGCTGAAGAACCTTTCAGTTTGACTTGCCCTGAGTCAACCATCTTTTGCAGGAGGTCTTTGAATACAAAACACTCTTGGATGAGATGCCCCAACATTTGATGAAAGGGGAAATAATTGGGACAGTCTTCATCTCTTTCCTTGTTTGGCCTCTTGGGCCTTGGTAATTGAACCATGTTATTTTCTAGAGCCGAAATGAAGTATCCAGGAACTTGTTCATTTCGAAAAGAGTAAAATTTTCTCTTCATATCCTCCAATTGTTTTCGTCTTTGATCTCTTTGATCATCTTGATGAAACGGTCTCTGTTGTTGGCGCTCAAGAGGTGGATCCCTTTGAGAAGATGAAGGTTTTGAAGTAGAACCAGGTACAGGTGCTTGTTTAAGCATAACACTATCAGTCTCTTCTTTACCCATTCTCCTTTCTGGAGCTGATGGAATTACACGAGATTTAGCCTTAGTATGTATAAGATAATATTCAATCTGTTGAGCGATTGAAGTAAGGTCTTGAAACCCTCCTGCGTATTTCACAGGGATCAACGACATGCATAATTTGTCATGCAGATTTGTCACAGAGATTGGCAATAATTCCTCTTGAGGAAGTGCTAAGATCAGGGAATATGTTAATCCCTTCCAACGAGCAATGAAATCAGAGACTCTTTTATTCTACCTTTGCTTACAGTTTGTAAGATTGAAAACTTTTTTCTTTGGAAAAGTTGAGCTAAATTGAAGAAGAAATCGTTGACGGATATCTTTCCATCCGATAATTTACCGGGATTTTAGGCTTGTGTACCAGACAAAGGCTGGTCCTCATAGGGTTCGCACGAAGCATCTAAGGTTCACGACTTCTTGCTGATCCGGAGTTCCCATCATAGGATCGCAACAAGACACGTAATGCATCAAATGCTGTTCAAAATCGCCTGATCCATTGAAAATAGGGAATACAGGGTTTCAAAAACTTGATGGGGGAGAGATTGAATCTACCCATTCAGGGTAAGATTTATTTTATGGTTGAACCTGTGCACGCTTCCCTTCCATAGTCTCTAACCAAGACATTAATGAATCGATGGTAGTTATTAACTTTTGGGAAACATCTGATTGAACTTGGACCTGGGTAGGTGCAATGACTAGAGCTTGGACAGGTATGGCAGCTGGTACTGAAACTGATGGTAGCACTGCCAATTGTTGTTGCCCTTGACCCGTAGGATTAGACATGTGAGGGTGTACTGATAAAGGGGGATATTCTTGATCCATCTCAGTAGCTGCAACAAACTCCCTTGGCTGACTTACTCCAGCACGCTTAGGAGGAAGACTACCCTGAAGTAGTTCTGCATTCAACCTCTTCAATTCCTTCATTTCTTCCCCCTGTTGTGAAAACCTTTTCCCTAGTGAGTGTGATTTTCCTTCTCTAGAGGAAGGATATGTAACCTGATTCTTTCCCCTCCCTTTGTTGGATCCTTTTCGGAGAGGGGGAAGTGGGTTACATGAAGTATTACCTAGGTTCTGAGTAATCATTTGATTTCGTGTACGCACACCTTCATAATTTGTGTCTGTGATTACATCTTCTTAAGCAGGAACCTCTTCATCTGAATCCCCTGAGTGCGCCTCATATAGTGGATCATCAATAGTGGCATTGATGAAATTGATTGATTCAAAACACATCTCATCCCTTATATCATCATTTCTGTTATATTGTCTTCTTCCATGTCTTTTATGAGACATTGCCTTTTGTTGATTCGATACCTCATTAACTTCTTGACGAACCGTAATTTGGAGGGAATATCCTGATAATTTTTCTCTTTGTTCCTCTTGTGTCTTCTTCCCTAATCGAGAAAAGACCGACTTTCACTGAGGAGGGGATTGATGATTTGAAAAAGTCCCCAGTCCAGGGGACTGGGGCTATTCCTACTGCCTTTGCTCAACTCCTCGAATCCTATTTGTTGATTCAGAGGGTTGGGTTAAAAGAGTCCCTAGTCTGGAAAGCTGGGGTGGCTCTTGACATGATATGTCTGAGAATTTATTAAAATCTCTCCTGATCTTGCAGACCTTAGTCCTGAAATTATCTGGATGCATTAACCTGCATCCACTTTTATCACCCGGTTAAAAAGACCATTGGATGATTTCTGACACTTCTATCACTTGGTGATGTGCCTGCTCCAAACGAGAGGCATGTTCAATATTATCATTCACTTGATGCAGGAGTAATTCAACAACGTGTTCTCTGTATGCTTGATTTTGAGAGGAACAAGTTGAATCCTATTCTTAGGCAAGATTTTGATTACAAACAAAGCCCATTGACTTTGGCCGGCCATGGGAAATAACATTGTATGAGGTCATTTTCGGTGGGCTTTGCTGACTGGAGAGTACAGTGAAATGTAGTGCTCCATGAACACCTCATCCTCTGATATGAATAACAGATGGGGCATTGGGAATTAAATTGTGCAATCTTCATAGTGCACCAAGTCATGAACACTGAAGGGATCTCTGCTGCTTTTCAGCCTTCGGATATCGAGAGACAGATAGAGATGCCAAATCAATCTGACGTTTTCACCCTTCAATTATCTTAACATGATTTTCATATTCATCATAAGATAGTACTTTCTTTTTCAACTGACAAAGAGTTTTCCATATATTGAGACGAATATCATGAATTCCATCTTCTTTCAAAATCTCTGGAATGTCATACTGAGAGTCAGCTAGAGGCCGAATCATGACTGGCACTTCACTTATCACCAGTTGTTTTCTCATGTTCATCATTTCCTATTTATCATTCAATGAAGATTCTTCTACCTGATTTGACCAGATCTTGTTCCTCCTTGTTGCTTCATCGGATTCAACAATATTTTTAGAGAAATCACTGATTAAACTAGAAGATGCATGACTTAGGGGTGGTTTGGAGAATGACCTACACCCTGGGCTATCTTTTGATTGGGAAAGTATGTCACCTGCTAGCTATGAAGCATCAGACATGACTGGTTTCACATTTGTAGGTGCCTCAAGATAAGAGGGATTTCTCGGTACTACATTGTCCACTGGAGCATTTTCCGAGCAATGTGAATCACTACTGCGAAGAGGAATTTCATAGTGAAATTCATCATCATGGGGAGTACCACCATGGTGGGTTACAGAAAAAGATGAGATCTCTTACTATGTGGTCTTCTGACCACACATTGGGTTCTTGTGGCTCTCATCTGAAGATGAAACTTTGAGATTCACCGAATTTTCATGAAGTAAGCCTTCATGAGGAAGTGTCTGTTAAAGAACTTTGGAATTAATGTTCCCACTATTGGTAACTGAAAGAGGAAAATCTTGAGTTGCAACAGATAATTGTCTGAGTGCATCAAGAACTCCAGCATCGAGCAAGGCCTTGTTATAGATTGGCTCTTGATTTCTTGAATGTGCTGGGCAGGTCTTCTTTTTAGATGCTTTCTTACTCAATTTAGCAGGTGTCAGTGCCTGCTTAGAAGAAATGATCCGGTTAGGCTGATTATCTCTGCTCATACCAGGTGTATGTGGCTGACTTGGTTGTCCGTATGATATGGGGGAGTATGCCCCAGAACCCTCTTGGATTAGAACAGATGTTATTGTCTGTTCCGGAGAGAAATGTTGATGTGTCACTCCACTGGTAGGGATAGATTTTTGTGTCTTTCCCTAAGATGTCACTAAATTTGTTATAATATCCTTGAAGGCATCTAGAATATGAGTAGGGATTTGCTTCTGCTCTTTCACTATTGATAGAATATGCTTGGTGACTTCAGTTACCGTAACAGGGATATACGTCGATTCCATACTTGGAGTAGGTGTATGTGCCTGCTCCTGTCCTCCTTTTCCTGTCAGTAAATCATGACAGTACTCTAGTGTGGGGGCAGAAAGTGGAGTCTGCCTCTTGTTTGTCATCGGAGCTTTCCAACTGACTTCTCTATGTGCTACCAAGTGAGACTTTTGGTAGGCTTGATCAATACTTGTAGGTGTATGTGCCTGCTGATTGGACTTCACCGAACGTGGTTGATGAACTCCATCATATGTAGTCAGACGAGCCTGCTGACTAGTTGATGATGTATAAACAGGTATATGTTCCTACCTATAGTACTCTACCGGAATTTCCTGGCGGGATTGGCGTGATGCTTCCAGATGAGTCTGTTGGACAGCGGAAATAAAATAGGTAGGTGTGTGTGCCTACTCATTGCTTGCCACCAAGTTATTTTGGTGGACTTCTCCGGAGATGGCAGAGATGAGAACCTGCTCACTGTTCACCGGCTGTCGCCTCTGGTGATTCGTCTTGCCTGCTCGGGTTCGAGGAACCTGAGCCGAATGCCTGGAGTCAGTACCTTCATCATGTTGAGGGCGCACTGCCACACGAGTCTAGAGGCGATTATTGATGGGAGCCCTCGGGAAGGACTAATGTTTCAACTAATTAATGCCATGAGGGGCCCGCTCATTCACCTCCTCAGAATATGGGAGTGAATGGTGATTGCATTTCGGGGATAACGACCCAAAACGGTTGGAGATGGTGGTTATCACCGCCTGCTTCTTGATCATTGGTCGTAGTTGTCCGGATGACCATTGTGAGTTATTCACTTGGAGGGTTTATCAGGTAGCCTCTAGAGTTGGAATGGTACCGTGTTGACGGTATTCCTTAACCAACGCGTTTGATACCTAGTGTTGAAGACACTGAGTAGGTGATGTCGTCCTCAGAGCGAACGACGATCCAGCAGGAGTAGCAGTAGTGGCATTCACAGCAGAGGTTTTCACAGCAGACGTATTCGCAGGTGTGAACATAAGAGAAGCCATTTTGGAAATTCATAAGATCTTGTAAAAGAGTTCATATTTGATATAACAGACATAATCAAGATAATTCTGGCCACTACATCTTTTTTATAAACACATATGTTATTGATTGTCTTATTGGCCTTCTCATTGAGTTTTAAATAGGGGCCTAAAAAGTAGGTAAACTATCATTTTAACTTGGTTAAGGATTCATGTCAGGTTCACCATTTTTTGTTTCCCTCTGGAATTGGGGATGATCTCATTGATTAAAGATTCAAAAATTCCAAGCGGTTTCTAATGGGTTTTTTCATTGAACTGAAAACATCCAATGATTCCATATCCATTTGAACCTACTTTCCAAAGGTAGGAGCTCATTAGTTGTGGACTAATGAGGCTTAGAAATTTTCATTGGTTGAGAGGATGGGAAGTCGGACTCATCACACATTTTTGAGGGGAATTATTGTCTACTTCGAGACTCTCTTTATAGATTTAAGTTATGTTCGTGAATATTTATTACATTACCTTGTATAAAATGATATTTCCTTTAGATCTGACAATCAATTATTGATATATAGGAAATTTAGATAATATTTTATATGTATTCGAGGTTCTTCATCGATAGATAATCATCTGTATTTGTTAGAGATTCTTAGTCAATGGTATCCTTTGATACATAAAAGTATCTTGGTCATTATGATGAACATACTGGTTTTCAAGCCACTCCGTGGGGCACTTGAAGTTTATGGTCATTCAGAAGGACATGGATTATTTAAAAGTTGGGATCGTACCCACATATGGGCTACCTACGTTTCCTTTGTTAAGCAAAAGGAATCATAACACACGTATTTCGAGTAAGGGAATATGATGTTTATGATTGATGGCTCAAAGAAAGATGTCATAATTACTTTTACACTCCAAGCTCACGTGAGTCATGCTCGGTGTGAGAAACAAGAGGTATTGGTAAAACCAGACAATTGTACCATGAAAGATGAAATCATAAGAAATGATGTGGGGCTTATGTATGTATGACTTCCCAAATAGATGAAGATTAGGATTTACTTTAGGGATGAAATCCAGGAACAAGGTCCATAAATGTATATGTACTTTATGGAGATTTGAATACTCTAATTTGGGGCTTACTCCTGAAAAGGAGTCCCAAATTAGGAGGGGTCTTTTGATTAGGTTTTACTCCTGAGAAGGAGACTCAGATCAAAAAGTAAATTAGGACTGGTTAAGAGAAATTAAGACTGGGGCTTACTCCTGAGAAGGAGGCCCATGTTAAGGTACTTTGGGAAATTAAGGGACTTGGGGATTATTCATAAATAGGATGCCCATATTTGAGACCATGACTTACTCCTGAAAAGGAAGACCATGTTAAGAAAATTATGGTTGGGTCTTACTCTTAAGGAGGATGCCCAGATTAGAGGAATTGGGGCTTATTCCTAAGGAGGATGCCCATATTTGAGACTAGGGATTACTCTTGAAAAGGAAGCCCAGGTTAAGAGAATTATGGTTGGAGCTTACTCCTGAGGAGGATGCCCAAATTAATGAGGACTTGGAACTGGAGATTACTCCTAAAAAGGAGGCCTAATTAAGAGAACATGAACTGGGGCTTACTCCTGAAAAGGAGGCCCAAGTTAAGGGGAATTATGACTGGGGCTTACTCTTGAAAAGGTGGCCCATTGTTTAAGGATTCCCTCATCTTAATCGATGAGGTTGAATGAATGAACTCTCTAACTTTAGTGAAATAGAGATATGTGAATCACTATGTTTTTAAGTGTTGTTCCAAAGAATTCCTTTCAGATAAGGATGTCAATAAAGAAAACAAGCCAAAAATGGCTTTGAAGAGTGTCTCGAAGACAGAATCTTGAATAGGATAGGTGGAATGGCATAAGAGGGGTTAAATGGGAAGGAAGTGCACCCAAAAATATAAGGGCACACAAGTCTTGGGAAGTCACGCAAGTACTGCGTAGGCACGCAAGTCCCTGGTCGCGCAGGTATACCAGCGCGACACATGGGTACATGCGCGATTTTCATCCCTTAGAGTAATATTTGGGCGACCATTGATCAAAGCCTTTAGAATCACTCCTAGAGGCTTTCCATAATATGGCGCGCAAGTTATGGTGAAGAAGTAGGGCGGCGCGCAAGTGTGTTAATTTCTTTTAAGGGTAAAAACACTTAGGTGCGCAAGTGTTAGTGGTTTCTAACACTTAGACCTTACTCCTCTTGTTTAGACCTTCCATTCTAGGTAAAGAATTATATTAGAAATGTTCAGAAGACTGGAAGAAGAGACTTGGGCGTTCAGAGCTCTGTATCTGAATTCTGGAAAAAATCCTCCTCGTAATGGGGTGCCCACCGGGGGTATTTATAGGCCGGAGAAGACCCCGGGTGGTTATCACTTAGGGCGCGCAAGTCACTTGAGCGACCATTAGGCGGCGCGCAAGTATACTTGTGCGAAAGTAAGGGAACTTGCGTGACCCTAGGTAATTTGACTCCTTGTTCATTCCTTTGTCGATTTTTGATGTTATCTTAAAAGGATGAATCACTTTGTGCTAAGTCATTTAACTTTCCATTCTTTTAGACAATGTGATGAAAAGAAGCATCAACAGTTGGATAAGGGTAAGAAGTCTCCCCCATCATGGTTGGGATGGATAAAGGTTAGGGCTTCTCCCATTTTCAAGGTAGCATGCATGGTTGGTTGCATGTGTCTGTGGAATGGTTTTGGTGTGCCAAAAAGGAATGTTTGTGAAATGGTTCTAAAGCTTGTTTGGTTATTTTTCTGGAAAAATAACTTTCTGGAAAATTGGTTTCAATTTATCTTTGAATGCATTTGGTTATAAATGGTTTGGGAGACTTTTTTATATTTAGTTATAAACTAATTTTGAGAAAATGTTTTATATAAACTATTTTTTTATAAATGTTGCTAATTTTTATATCCTAATGGAATGCATAGGGAAGTCATTAGAGTAACTTACTGAGTTTTATACTCATCCCTTCTTTGGAACATTGGTGATTTTGCAGATGTTGTACTCTGGTATATAGGTAAAGGTAAATCATCTTTTTGTTAGTGGCTCATGGTGATGCTTGGGAGATATTGTGGAGCTTGGAGCTTGTGGAGCATTGAGTTTTGGTGTCTTTTGAGAGTCTTGAGTTGTTCTTCCACTGTTTTGTATTTTATGTGGTTTGACATAAATGAAGTTGTTTAGTTCTCACTCATTTTTTCATGCATCATATAATGAATTTTTGGGTTTTCTTGGTTGGTTTATGGGTTATTTATTAGAGGGTAAATCATCCCCCAACTAGTATATGAAACCCTTTGACATTTATTGCCAGCCTTTGGCATCTTAGGGATATCCCTTAAGGCCTAGTAATAAATCGTTGTACTCTCAAGACAATGAGAATTAGCGGGTCATTACATTATAGGATTCTCAAAATATGTAACCATGTTTAATATATTACACTATAGTATTATTCTAGGTAATTTTTTGTCATAATATATTAAAACCCTTCGGGGTGGATGTGGTTCTGGAATATAGGTACCTAGGGGTAGTAACTCAAACTAGACACATTGAGGTTGACTCGATGGCCACCTGAATCATGATAATGGCCATTGATTGTAAGGGGTTTTTGAGTTTTCAATTCATACCCTCAGTAGTGTAAAACTAGGTCAACATCAAGGCCCATTATTTTTCACCAGGTGGGGATAGAGTCTACATTAATCTGTCTAGTTTGAGTTACTACCCCTAGGTACCTATATTCTAGAACCACATCCACTTATAGAATCTATATAGGTATGCAATTTCAAAGAAATCACACTGTTTATCCTTTATCAAAATTCTAGGATATTTTCCAATACATTGACTCGTCATTAGACATGTTTTTGAACATGCCCCTAGGGATATAACAAAGGTTATTAAATCCTAGTCTCTAAAGGTAAAAAAACTTTATAATATACTTAATATAGAAACCTTGTATTAACATATAAATTTATAACATCCTTTTTTTATGAATATTCATTACATTACACAAACACACACCGGAGGACCATAATATTTTAATGTCTTTGGAAACATGGAAACACAAACAACTGGTCTATAGGTAAAATAAAACATATCCCACTATGATCTTAATAAATAGATTCATTTCTCAATATATCATACATTATACATTTCTTCATAACCTAGGGAAAGGATTCATAAGAAAGTGTGAGATGAGATGCACAGTATGGGTAAACAATTAATATATGTTAGAATAACATAAACATAAGGGTATGATAACATGAAAATAACTTTTCACATCCATACCCTATATACAAAATATCATAATATTGATTCATGGATTAAATAATGGTAGATTATAATACAATAATCATAACGGAATCGAAGAACATGATCAATGAGATCATAACATTATCGAAAGGCATTGATTTTTGGCATACACATAATCACATAAAATCAATTCAATATTAGTTAGGGATCACTTCCAATTCTATCATTGTGGACTAGGTTTACACCCAAAAAACAACATAGTTTTCATGGATCACTCACAATACCATAATATTGGATAAAGTCCCTTACTAAATTGGGTTCAATTCCCATTCCTGTAGGTTTGTATCATGAGAATTAAATCATTACCCAATAAATTGGAGGGATATATAGGTCCCACCCATCTAATAATGAAATCCATATTTATGTGCACCACAAGATCATAAAACATTCATCGTGTTATAACCCATGAAATCAAATGGATTTCAAAAACATTTCATAATATCATAACTTTAACGACAGATGTATTGATAGAATAATACCTTTTGATTTATATTAATACATTTCAATAGGATATTAATTTTATTTTAAAGGGGCACTTTTTTTGATAGTGTACTCAACACGCAACAACTGGTTTCTCCAAAATCTTATGTTGCACAAAACATTGAGTTATAATGAAAAATAATACAATAATATTAATATTATTTTAAATGGTAGTTAATGTCTAGCCGTTGGAATATAGGGAATGAATAGTATCAACAGAATTTTGAAATATTGTTTAAAAATATTTAAATAAAAATTCATTTTTTATTAAATTTATTAGAAATGGGAATAAACATCAATAGAATATAAAGGATGTGTTTTTTATGAAAACCTATTTTGAAAATAATAATTGTGTGAATAAAATCTAACACTCTTTATGATTTTTTATTTAATAAAAATTATATGTTATATATTCAATGTAATGTTTTAAATTAATATTATTTGTTTTATATATATGATATAAGAACAAATTATATTTTTTAGATAAAAGAAGTATTTTTCTAAAAATACAGTTTTACCTCCGTTTAATGGAGATCCTTTTTTAAATTTAGTTTTTTTCACTTTTATATGTTCTATTTGAAAAAATAAACTTATTCTTTAAAATAGGGACATAATAATTTACTTTGGATGAATTATTGATATTTTTCTGATAACTATAATTTTTTGATGAATAGTAAAAATATGCTAAATTTTAACTGAAAACAATTTTTTCTATCAAGATAATTTATATGGTTAGATAATATTATTTAATGGTTTTAAAGTATAAATGAAATATATTTTTATCTGTTAATCTAATTTTAGTCATTATAAGTAATTTCACATTGATATTGGATAAAAACACAAGTCAATCTTTTCATAGTTATTACTTCTTAAACCCCCTCTTTTTATTGTTTTAGCAACGGGAATTAATTTTAAATTAATTACTACACATTATATGTTTTTAATTGGAAAATTTGGATTCAATATTTTTAATCATAATGTAATTTTTTTTAAATAGATACCTTTTATTTTTTCACATCATGAATAGTAACTTTAGTAATTATTTTATTTACCATTATTATAGGGAAAATCTGGTAAATAAGGGTAACAAATAAATTTATAAAAATATTAAACTATGATAAAACGTTTCCTAATCCTATTGGATGAGTTATTTTCAACCATGGTCATCCTTGGGTCGATTATGGGACCACATGGAGCCACTTGTATGTGAAAATGACATTTTATAAGAACTAATTTAAAGTAAAGAGAAATATAACATAGACATGTATCATTTAGTAAAACCATTTTATATGGGGTTATAAAAGTGATATCATTGAATATAAATATTAATTAGTAAGATAAAAAAATTCAACATCGTGGTATTTTATTTAGAAATTTTATACATTAAAAAATTAAATTTAATTATGAAAAAATGATGGTGCACTGATTCCTTCATTAATGAAAGATTCAAATCAATGATATTATAAATATTAAAATAAATATAATTTGGTTATTTTGAATCCATACATGAATTTTGTGGATTATATTAACATATTAAATTTGATTTAATTCATTTCACTCGATGAAATCAAGTTTTTACCACATTAACAAATATCAATTACTTTATAGTGTCAAAATTGACATAAATGAGTTTTTAAAAACAATACTAGTTTATTAAATGATATAATAGTTTAAAGACTCAGAATTTCCATGTAATGTTTTTTAAATATATCAGAATTTTACGAGTCTGTGAAAATTGATTGCGCGTGATTCAGAGGCCCGAAGTGCCTAGAATGAATTTCTGAACTTTTTTTAGGTACATTCTATAAACATGAGAGCTTGTTTTTCTAACTATTGAACCTGTGCTCGGAATTAGAATCTTAGGGAACCGTTGAACTTGCAGTGCCGGTATTCTCTAAAGGAGACCTTCACCTCGACCGTAGTGGGTCGAGAGTGAAAGATAGCATTTGGGTTTTTCGTGAAAGAATAAAAAAATTGTTTAACATTTTATTTTTATTATGAAACCACCCATGTCGATATTTCATAGGTCGGGACCACCTAAACTAAAACCTCCCATGGTAGGTTATGAAGGTGGGGACCATTGATATTAACCTCCCATAAGTGGTTATGGTGGTAGGGACCTCCCGAGGCTTGAAACCTCTTGAACTCCCTATTAAGTGGGGAGAAAGATATTGAGATCCCCATATAATTATGCCAACTCTCCCATTTAATTAATTATGTCAACACCTCAATTAATTAATTAAACCAATTTCAAATTATGACAACTTAATCTATTAAGTTGGATATTCCTCATTTTGGTGGAATTGGGGGGAAAACCCTTGGCAAAAGGGTGGAACTTTGAGAATTGGGAGAAAGCTCTCCAATGAAGAACGCCAATGAAGAACGCCGACTTCGACTTCGACTTATTCATCAAAAAAATTGTTGACAAGGAAAGTCTTTAATGTCAACATACTGATGATCGAGGAAAATCTGACATCACCGATGACCATCTATCCCCGACAACGTCGTCTCCTTCCTCGTGACCTCTGTCGATGAATCAACTGAGGTAGGGAGGGTGTTTGAATATTTCCACTTACCCGTTCTTGATATTCCTATGATACAAGTATTAGCAGCTTGCTTCCACTCTAATGCATAGAGTGCGGGCCAAACAAACATGGCATGTCCTCTCAGAATTTTCTTCAGATAATTATTGTGTTTTTCGAAATAGGGGAGGATGGATATCAACCGCGATGACGGAAACGAAGGCAGCGGCACCACCCCGCGACAACTTCCACCTGCAGCTCCGCTGTCCACAGCCCGCGCCGCCGCCCGTGGCCTCCACTCCTCGCGGCGCTCCACCGCCCATGGACTATCGTGCCGCCCTATGGCCATTCGCTTCCCACCACGACCTTCGTGAACCCCATGGCCCCTCGTGGCCCTCGCGGGCCAGGCCGAACCCTGCGGGTCGGGCCGGGTCGACCCAAACTAGTTCAGCCCAGACCGGGTTGGTCCGATCGGGTCGGACCTGACTCAGACCCACTACGACCCATTTACACTCTTTTGGCCATAGCTTTGGCACCGGGAGTCCGATTGACGAACTGCCAGCGATGATGGAAATCATGGAGCGAGACTATCCCTTTGAGTATACCCCACTGAAGATTTGGAGATAGTTAGAATACAGTTGGGTTGGATGAAGCACGAATCCAACCGGGCCCTCAGGACTAAAAGGCTAATAACTTACAGATCGGACGTCCGATTGACGCACCGTCTGTTGCTTTGGGACACCTATCACGTGGCGGTTATTTGAGATACTTCTTTGTGGGACTATGTCGCAGTAGGAGTATCGAACAATGGATTGGGTAGTGGACTCTCTTGGAGATGAGAAAGCCTAGTGCGGGAACCTAGTAGTTGGCTTTGATGAGAAGAGCTCCTAGGGATCCTATGTGGGTCAGCTCCTATAGATCCTGTGTGGGTCAAATCCTAGTGATCATGTGTATGTCAGATCCTAGCGATCAAGTGTGGGTCAGCTCCTAGTGATCCTATGTGGGTCAGCTCCTAGCGATCCTCTATGGCTCAGCTCCTAGTGATCCTGTGTGGGTCATCTCCTAGTGATCATGTGTTGGTCACCTCCTAGCGATCATGTGCGGGTCATCTCCTAGCGATCATGTTTGGGTCAGCTCCTAGGGATTCTGTGTAGGTCAGAAGCAGAGCCTCTTAATGGAGTAAGATGATTCTGTAGTTATAACTAATCATCTCTACTACCATACATAAGTTATACCTGGTGTGAGATGAGTTTTTACCTTGTGGAACTTTCCTTCGTGGTAATACCGTGGTGGTATTATTCTGTGTGGCGTACCTGTGTGGTGCTAACCTTCGTGGTTTTCATTACTTTGTGGAACATTTGAGCTTTGGGCCTTTGGGTTGGACTTTCTGTTTTCATCATGATTGATATGGGTTTACTTGATAACTTAGGTATATGTATGGGCATATACATAAGTAGGGTTGATAGTTGATCTCATGCATTGTGGTTTTTTATTTCTGGATTTTTTCAGACCTTGAGGTTCTCGGGGTCCCTACTAAGTATTGTTATACTCACCCCTGCATGGGATATGCATTCACCCTTTTGTGTTGGGTGCAGACGACTGAAAAAACTGACTGAGGACGAGAGTACCAGGACTGGAGGTGGATTGAAGGTGGAAGTTTGATGAGGTGACCCATAGAGACAACCATTTGTGAGTTGTACCTACACTTCAGGTAGGATTCGTGGTGGAATATCCAAGAGGTTCTTTCCACCTTTCAGTCGTCTTGTACTTTCCATTATTCCTTGTACTTTCCAATTGGGCTATTTTTCTGGTCCCTTTTACTTACTGTACTCACTCTGTTTACTATTCTGTTTTCTTGAGTTTTTATCTTGATGTGTCCTTGGTTGTGTGTGTTATAGGTTATAAAACAATCCCTTCCTTGTTTTATGGAATATTCCTTTGGTGTTAGTCGCCATCCCCTGGCCTCTGGAAGGCGGGCTTGGTGTTAGTCACGGCATAGGCCCCGGGGATCGGGTCGTTATAAATAGTCCCAAAAATAAAATATTCATCCAAATGACTTATATAATTTAAAAATTTTCATTAATTATCCTCTAATTTTTCTCTTGGCATTTTATAGTAAATATAGTTACCATATATTATGAAAATGAAAGAAGTCATGGTTAGAGTTAATATGTTATATAAGGGTTAAGGCTAAAAGATACAGTTAATTTTGTTCCCTAAAAATGTCTAAAAAGAATTTGTTGAGAATGTTTCGACCCAAAATAATCTTATATTTGAATTAAATGAGTTTTTTCCCATTTTTAATTGAAATTTTATTTATAATAAATTAATATTTTTAGTCCTTCGAAAATTACCCCTCCTCCCTCTTATAAAAGGACACATCCTCTACTCACTATCTCACACCTGTGAAGCCTCTTGGCTCATCCAAACTTTTCTCAAATAAACTTCCAACATCCCTTCCATCTTCCAAGAAGCCTTAACTTGGGATTATGGAAATTCTAGGAAGCCTTTTGGATCAACTCAAAAGAAGTTACCTGATTTAGAGGTAGCATATTCTTTCATGTTCTTTTATTTTATTTCCCTTATTCACTCCCTATGATCTTATTATAATTTTATTTCATAACAACACCAGTATCCTTAATATACAAGGATTTTTTATGATAATTATTCCAACTACACTTACACACACCTCCATCTATTGGATACCAACATATTGTTTCTGTGTACAGTGAACTACTACCTCCCAAAACAATGATTATTCAATTTACCCCTGACACCTCCCATGGTGGCCATTTTGATGGAATTGTATTTAAATATGATATATATTATTTTAATATTTTCTCTATTCTTCCGTATTTTTCATTTATATAACACCTTTATTCTTTCCATAATGTGTAAGTGCGATAATTTCATTTGAGGAAGCGCTGAAAACCGCCCCCTCAAAGTGATATGACTCGTTCATGCCATACATGGAATGTATACAGGATGGAGTTAATGAACTTATGTAACATATATAAAATATGATATTATACTTTAAATATAATACACCTATGTATCATTTAGTTTTCATTCCTTTAAATATGAAAAAGAAATGAATGTATCGTTTATGTGTACGTATGGCTTACCGCCTCCATAAACGGTGCATTTCATTTCTTATCTCCAAGTGTTATTTACTATTCTAAATTCATATATACTGGATCAGTATACATGTATAATAGATATATATATGATATTTTAAATCATTAATATGATTCTAGAGATAATTTAATTTTGACCACATGGATAATTTCTAATTATAACAAGTTCATTTTTTACTCAAGTACTGAACATCGACAAAACGACCGATATGAACTTAAATAATTATATGATTGTTATAGAAACATAATAAGTGATATAAAATAAATAATAAACATAAAAAAGGTTCTGAATCAAGTATAAATAAAATTATTTTTATTATTCAGTAATATAAAGAACATACGTGACAAGTCGAACTCAATGTAAGGGAACCTTTCACCCTCCTCTTTTAGTAAAAGATTTCTTTTATATTTTATGTTTTAATTTGAATTTTATTATGTTGGGATATGTTATTATACATCCTTATTGATTTCCATTTTATGTAAAAATTATGAGAGACCTTTTTTTCTCTCATCATCTAATTTTTGGAATTTTTAAGTGATATCGTTAGGCTGCCAAATTTTTGTAAGGGAATTTATAACTCAATTTCCACCATGGGGTTTTATGTATACTTCATTGATTAAATTATTCCAAGATTATGTGTGGAATCACTATTTTTTACTTGTGTTTTAATTTCCACTTCCCTTTTTTGGATATACTATTCCTATACATAATCACACCATTGATAAATTCTTACATCATTTATACGAACTTTGTAAGGGAAATCATAACTCAATATTCATTCATTGAGTTAAATATTCATGTCATTGTTTCTGTTTTTCAAAGAATATTTGTGAATGACCTCTTATGTATTACACTAAATATCCACTTATATTGGATGTATTTATATTTTTCACATAAAATTATTTCCTTGATTTATCCTTTATCTAAGGATACGTTCTTTGTAAGGGATTTTGTCTCAATTTACATTCCATTGAGGCTTATTTGTTGTTATGCACCAATTCACATTTATATAGTGTATATATATCCCTTTGACATATGATATCTATGAATATCCTTATTATCATGATATTGTAATTTTAATTAATGTTATTATTTAATTATTATTATTCAAGTATATTCTCAATTGTTATAGGACTCTTTAACTAAAACATAATTTTAAATGTTTTAAGGATTTTTCTTTCTCATTAATGTCCATTTTTTCAAATGTTTTTAAGGATTTATTTAAATGGACAATAATGTTTTAAAATGATAATTTATTTCAAAATATTCAATGTGGTATGGGATTCTTTTATTCAAGAATCACTTTATTAAATGTTTGAAATGGTTTTGGATATGGATTGAATTTTTCAATATGTTGAATTGAATTATTGAGATTTATTAGTGAAATGTTTATAATTTCAATATTATATGTTTTATGATTATGTAATGGTACTTCAAAATTTGATGGGTGGTTACATGATAAAACAAATACGGGTGGTTCCATGATACACCTAGTGTGGCCGAGCTCGATATTTCTCTCCAATGCATTGCATAACGTGACAAAGCTAAATGTTAACGTTTCTCCAATGAGATTTCGGGAATATACTGTGATGGGTATTCCAAACGTAACTCCCCATTTAACTGTGAATGATACAATTTAAGTGTGTTATGGATGCCACAAGTTACCTTTATGATTTATGATTTCTATTTGTTATTCATAAATCTTATTACTTCATGAGTTATGAAAAAGAGTTTATGTTTTTTGATTAAAAAGTATGACTTCATTTATTATTATGTACTCATGGACTAATGTTTTCTTTCCTTATTGTATATCCCTTACTGATCTTGTTATGGTCATACCATGTTTTTTAAATGGTTTTTAGAGGGTATAAAAACGGGTAAGAGAGTGAAATAATTCATGAATATTTTTTTCAAGAAAATAATTCTTGGTTTATTTAAGGTTTTTCATTTTTGTGAAACAAATTAGATAGAGTATAAGTGTCTACTTCATAATTTTTGAGATGTAATTTAATAGTTATGTAATAATTCTCTAAAACTCTAAACTTATAAAGGTGTTTAATTATATTTCTTGACCTAACTCAAGATTAAGTAATGTCTAAGTCTGGGGCCTTATAATAACCTGTAAGAATGACATAGGTTTCAAAATCATTTCATCATTTCACTATAGAAAACCCATGGAAAAAGGAGTGTGTTTCATAAATATGTTATCATTTTATTACATGTGAAAGTGAAATAGGTTTCATAAACATCATCTAATCATAAACATTAACCATTCAAGGAACTAATAATAATAGTATCTATAGATCACATCCCTATCAAGGCATAGGTAAAATCAATGGGTTTCAACTTTAATAGAAAATGATTTTGATCCATCATTTAAATTATTTCTTGAAGAACATATCCTTTCCAAATTGAATGAAACTTTTAAAAAAATAAAACCTTTTTAAAATAATTTTATTTTTAGATAACCTTAAAAACATATAATGTATTATTCAAATAAAATAATGTTCATGGTAATGGGATTTTTCAATCATGTTGTATATGTTAAAAGGTTTCTTGCACATTTTCATTAAAACCCAAATGAGAATTATTTGTAAAATGACATGAAGACTACATTAAAAATTGTAAAAAATTAAATCATGGGTAGAAATTTATTTTTTTTAAAATATTATAATAATAAAACATTTGTGAATTTTTATTCGGAACATATTGTTTTTGAATAAAATGGATTTCTGACCGATGATAGAAATAATGTTGGATTTTCTTAAGAACATTTTCTCAATTATTTTAAGTAAAAATAGTTGAACAATTCTACTATTAAATGAAATTACCATGAATAACTAGATCAAAAGAATATTCATATGTTTATTGAAAGATAGATCAAAATATTTTATAATCTGAATCATAATCATAAACAATCTGGAAAAATGATGAGATTATAACATAAAATCATTACCACTTTGGAAAATTTGAATCATAAGCTCCTTAGAGGAATAAAATAAAATAGAATATAAAATATCAAGAGGAAAAATAAATTCATGTTATTACATATCAATGTTTATTTATATACACTACATGAAATAATGTAGGTTCATAATATAACATACATCTCAAAGAAGGAAAATTTAGACAAAATATCATACCTTAAGTCTTAACATCTATCATACATGTATGAATCCCCATTATAATAAATATAACATTATTATACCTCATTTAAAGAATAATAATAATATTTATCACATGATATATTATTTCAATATTACCTTTTATTAGCCATTATTTAATAATTCCATGTTAATTTTTTCTTTCAAGTAATATCCTCTTTTTCGTACTTTTTTCAATTTATTATTTTTAGTCCTCTTAGTTTTTTCATTATTTCATCATATCCATAATTTTATCCATGAAAACAATATAATATACATTCATTATATATTTATTTATAGTAATACATAAAATTTAGTGATATAAAATGAGAAACACTTTTTCAGAAATGTTAGGTTGTGCATACACATTGAATGATATTTCCATTTTCCTATTGAATTTAAAGAAATAATGGTAAATGGTTTATTATTGTTAAAGAATAATTTTTATGTTATATATATCACATAATTTCATTAATTTATCCTGAATACCTTATTTAAAATGTTTGAAGTAATTGTATTACTTTACGAGGTGGCAGTCTACCGTACACACGAGCGACATTATCGTATTCCCCAAAAATGAAAAGTACAAAGGTGTATGTGATATATTAATTATATAAGTATAATAATATCAAAAATATAACATATAAACATTTAATACATCAATATATCCCACCTTTATAAGTGGTAAGTTAAAAATGGATGACATTCGTCTGTGAGTCGGTAGTTCGTCATATACACAAATGTTGATTTTGTAAACCATTTCATGAAAGTGGGAATGGTTGTAGGTCAATCCCTTAATATAAAAACATAAAACTATAAGTAATAATATGATGTTATTATATCATCATTGTATAATAATAATTTAATTAGGTTGATGGATAAATAAAATAAAAATGCTTGTCCTTGAACATTACATGTTCTTCAGGTATCCTCCTTAGGTTTGCACCAAAAGACTTCTTTGGTTTTATTTTTTCCATATGATGGATAGGTTAAGAGAATTGAATTGGGAAATGATATTTGTAATGTATTATCTAAAAAAAGTTTTAAATTTGTGAATAAGATAGGTTAATTTTGGTCTTTTATAAGTGATGGAGAGGACACAACTGACTATTTTAAAATGATTTATGTTATCCCACATTGTTCAAATGTTAAAAAGGGTTAAAAATGGGACATTATCAAACCTTATTGGTTTAATGCTCTAAATATGTCTATAAAATATCTTTTATACAATTTTAGAGGTCATTTTAACCCTTATCATTTTTAGTTTAACACCCTAATAAACACATTTTTTCCTTAACCAGGATAAATAATTTTTACAATTTTCAATATTCATGTTGGTCAAAAATTAAGTTGACCATATTATATAATATAAAATAAATTTATTACCAATATGTAATCCATTTTTTCCCAAATATATTCATAGTATTATAAAAAGATTAATTTTAAATTAATCCTATAAATGAGACAATAAAGTAGTTTTTTTAAGAGAAAATGATTAAAATTTAACAATGTTTTTATTACAAATTTCAATATGAAATAGATTAAAATAAACTAAATTGGATTAATTTATGTTTAATTGAGATAATTTTACATAAAACCCAATTTAAATATATTATAACATTATAATTAATTTAATGGAAAAGTCATTTTCCATTATATTTTTTTTTTCCCACGATTCATCAAAAAATGGAAATTTAAAGTAATTCAAAAAATAACCCTAATATAATTTTGAAAATATGGTTTCAAAAATTTATTTTATTTCATGAAATTAATTTTATAAATATTTTAAATTTTAATTTTATTATAGTTCGCCAAAAGGAAAAATAAAATAACAATTTTTAAGGAAAAATTAATTTTGAAACATATAAGGATTTTAACAAAAAATACATACTTTTTAATCAGTATTTATCTTTATATGCCCCTATAATCTATAAAAGTTAATTATTACAATTTATCTTACTATTTATAATGTCTATTTTATAATGGTCACATTTGAATAATAATATTAACTGTAAATCGTGGTTTTGTTAAAGTTCAGTGTCTTGTGTAACACAAGATAACCCAGTGTTTCCTATTGCGCAAGCATAACTTAGTGTTTCAGGAAAAAAATTATATTAAAGAAGTTTGATTTATTAAGAAAATAATTCAAGAAATATCATGGTGTTATAAATGTTTTTTGGAGTGGGTAACTTTAGAGAGGTGAAAAAAGCACCAAATAAAAAATTCTGTTAATAAAAATTCATTCAAATATTCAAAAATTAAATAAAAAAGATCCTAGTTAATCAAATGTGTTTTTTGATATAAGGCTATACTTTTGAAGGTTTATAAAATCTTTATTACTACAAGATTATAACAATATTTGAAATTATGTTATTTTCAAATCAATTTACACAAACAAATCCTTATATAAGCACTAGTTAAGACTGACTATATGTAACATACTTAGTAAGTAATGAATAATATATATTCTTATCTATGTCTATTTATGAATTTTATAGTGTTTTAGAGGCTTAAAATGATAATAAATCCAATCTTAAGCATGAAATATACTAATATTTTTGAAAGATAGTTTTACTGCCTTTTGAAGGAAAACCATTTTTAAATCAACATTTTGACAATTTTATAAGCTCTATTAGTCAAAATAAACTTATTATTTTTGATTGGTACATTGAAATTTACTTTGGATAAATTTTTGGTATTTTTCCGACAATGTTCATTTTTTAATGAATAGTGAAAAATACTGCATTTTACATCAAAACTGCTTTTTCATCTAATTTAATTTTATGGTTAGATTATCTTTTTAATTGGATTTAAATTTTAAATAGAATATATTTTTACCATTTAATGAAATGGTGTTATTGTGATTAATTTCACTTTGAAATTGGACATAAACAATTGCCAAACTTTTCGTAGATATTGTTTCAAAAAACCTCCTATTAGTTTTGACAATGGGAATTATTTTTAAATTAATTATTGAAATTTCTGTGTTTGGAATTTGGTAAAATGGATTAAATATTTGGAATCAGATGTTCCAAATTATATAATTGAGACTCTTTTGTTTTCGGACATTATGAATAGTAACGACGATAATTATCATTAATTATCATGATTAATTAGTAATCGGGTAGTTAAGGGTAATAAAATAATATCATAATAATAACATAAGACCCCAAAATGTGTCCTACTGATACTGGTTGTGTCATGGCCGACCATGGGATTCCTTGGGCCAAACTTTGGGACCCCATGGAATTAGTTTTGTGTGATAGTGACACTTTATCTTTTTATTTTTAAAGAAAGGAGAATATCACTAAAGAATGTATCACCCAAGTACAACATTTTTAGTTTTGCTTGTGTAAGTGATCTATTATACTATAAATATTCATTAGAAATCTAAAAAGATTTCATACATCATTTTTGTTTTTTTTATAATTTTTAGACATTAAATCAAATAATTTATTTATGACACCATGATGATGCAACGATTACCTCATTAATTAACGTTTTAAATAAAATGAAAAGATAATGTAAAATATAAGACTTAAAATTGTCAAATACCTATTGGATGAGCATATTTAGAACCCTTATCACATTATCCTAGAAATATTTCAATGTGGGGCCTTTTAAATCCGAAAATCATTATATAATAAAGTAACTTTTCTTGAATTTCCAAGAGTGCCCCTCCTCCCTCTTATAAAAGGCCCCCACCTCTACCTCCTTACCCACACTTCTCAGGCCATTGTCTCAGCCAATATCTGATCATTTTATCTCTCCACATCCCTATATTCATCCTAGAAGCCTTACCTTAGGCATGAAGATCTTCAAGAAACCCCTTTGGTTCAAACCAAGAGGAGTTACCCAATTCAAAGGTAATGTCTTCTCTAATGTTCTTTTGTTTTATTTGGCATCTACAACCCCCTAAACTCTTTTTATTAATTTCTTTTGTAAAAAACCAGTATCTTAAATATACTAGGATGTTTTTATAAGAATTATTAATTTTACACTTACACACACCTACATATAATTATTAAATAACATACTGTTTCCGTGGATGGTGAATTTCTTCCTCACGAAACGATGATTGTTCAATATTATTATAACAGCTTCAAAGGTGGCCATTAAGATGTCACTATATTTATATATGATATATAATATTTTTATGTTTTACATAAGATTCTGTAATTTTAATTTATGGCATACCTTTATGGATTCCATTATAGTTAAATGCGATCTCTTTATTTTAGGAAGTGCGGACTACCACCCCCTCAAAGTGATTTGATTAGTTGATGCCATATATGGGATGTATAAAGGATAGAGTTAATGGTATTACATATGATATTATACTGGAATTATAATATACCTCTATATCATTATGATTTCATTCCATTAAATACGAAATAGAAATGAAGGTAGCATTCATGCGTACGTACGGCTTACCATCTCCATGAATGGTGCATTTCATTCCTTACCTGTAAATGTTATGTAATATTATAAATACATGTATATACTAGATATATATGATATATACTACATCTAAATCATGAATACAATTCTGTATATAATGTATATTTTACCACATGAACAACTTGTAATTATAAGGAGTTTATTTTTGACTCAAGTATCAATGATCGACAAAACGACCGTTTTTAACCTAAATAATTACAAAGTGTTCATAACATGGTAATAAGTGATATAAAAGGAATAATTAACATGAAGAAGGTTCTTAAGCAAGTAGAAATTAAATCAAGTTTATTATTCAAGAGATTAAAGAGTGATCGAGTCAAGTCGGACACGAGGTAAGGGACTTCATCTCAATCTCCTTTCATTGAGGCATATTTTGTTTTATACACAACATTATTTTATATGGTGTATAAACCCCTTTGAATTGTATGGCTATTCAAAAGGAATATTTTTTATACAAAGTGATTTACTAAATGACAAAAGGAATGTTTTTTTGTCGTATGTATGTGGCGACAACGACTTCTCCATCGTCGTAACCATTATTTGAGTTTCAGGTTCCTCTACAAGCCATAACTTTTTTAATGAAAAATAAGTACCATATTTTACCTTTCTATTATTTTGGTATTGAAAATGGTTTTGATAATTTTTTTATTATATCAATGTGTTTTATTGATATCTTGTGATTGAAATGTGGAAATATTATGTTTCCTTTATGCATGTTTTATGTGATACAATTATGTTATGGTTCTTGGGAATTGTATATGAAGATGGGGGGTTCCGTGATAAACTAAGGGCGGGTGAGCCTGACATAGCTCTCCAATGCATTGGGTAATGTGAAGGGGTTAAAGGTTAAGGATTCTCTGAAGAGATTTAGGGAATATACTGTGATGGGTATTCCAAACGTAACCATGTGGGTTACTCCCTACATAAGAATGTTATGAATGCCTCAAGTTACCTTTATGTATTATGATTTCTATGGTTTATTCATGATCTGATGTGGTATATTAAAATTCTTATGTTTTATGAGTAAATTATGATTTCATACACGGAAAAATGTTTTCATTTCGTACTTTTATATCCCTTACTGAGCTTTTTATGCTCATCCCAAGTTTTTGAAATGTTTTTCATAGGTCAAGGGAAAGGTACATGATGTGATGATAGTGTCAAGGAAGTGTCAAGAAAGAATCCTTGTTTTATTTTAAATATGTTTCTGTTGGTGGGAAAAATAAGTACTACCTTTTATATAACCACTTTGTTTAAATGTGGAATGTAATGCATGATTTATGATCAAATTCTCTAAAACTCTAAACCTGAAAATATCCTCAACATGTATTCTTGAAATAACATAAGATTAAGTAATGTTTAATGCTGGGGCATTATAGTTAGTATCAATGGTCGGTTTAGATAACCATAAATGGTGGTGGTATCCATGCACGAGATCAGCCAGATCAACCACATAGGAACATGTCAGTGGTGGAACATTTCATGAGGCAACATTCCCCATCTTTCAGAGGATCATCTGACCCTGTGCTAGCTAAAGGGTGGATTAAAGAACTGGAGAATATTTTTGATGTCATGGGGTGTTCAAACAATCAAAAGGTTAGTCTTGCAATTTACCGTTTGTAGGGTGAAGCAGATCAGTGGTGGTTGATGGTTAAAAATATCATAGATGCTGATGAGATTGATGCTCTCGACTAAGATGAATTCAAAGGTATGTTTCTTGAGAATTATTTTCCTAAGGCTGTTCGACTTAGGATGGAAAAACAATTCTTATAATTGAGGCAATAGGAAGACTCAGTGGCTGCTTATGAAGAAAGGTTCACTCGATTGGCAAGGTATGCTCCAAATTTTATCTGAGACCTTGATAGTAAAATCAATCGTTTTTACTCAGGATTAAAGCCAAAATATCGAAGGGCATTACCTTGTCATGAGTTCAAAAGTTATTATAAGCTTATTCGATGTGATGAGAAGGTGGAAATGGAGTTTTTCGATGATCAAGTGTTCTATAACCACCAATAGAAGAAGAGACCAAGGTGGCAGGAGAAAGGGACGAATTATTCAAAAAGGTCTGATGGTAAGAAAACTAAGATTCCAGTTTGTGATAAATGTGGTAAAAGGCATACTGGGGAATGTCTTCTAAATTCTGTAAAGTGCTACGGATGTGGTAATGTGGGACATAAAGCTCGTGATTGCACTGGAAAAGATGAAGGTGATGGTAAGACCAAATTTGATTTACAATTAGTGAAATTTTTTAAGTGCAATGAGATGGGTCACTATGCAAATGAGTGTCTGACAAAGAGCTCGAGTGATGGGAAGCAGTTAGACTACAAGCAGAAAGGGGTGGTGAAATCCTTTGCAACACTTCAACAGATGTTGGGCCATCAAATGAAGTGGTATCAGATACTTTTTTTTGATTCTTTAGATTATGACAGTGTGTTGTTTGATTCAGGGTCTACACATTCCTTCATCTCTGAAAACTTTTCTACTAAAATGGGAATACCATCTCAAGAAATGGCTCCTGAACTTGTGGTAAAAACACATGGGGGAAATATTGCGACAAAAAGAATTTATAAGAATTTTCTTATCCTTATCCGTGGAATGAACCTACTTGAAAACCTTATTGTTTTACCTCTAGTAGAGTTTGATGTTATCCTGGGTATGGATTGGCTCTCTATTTACCATTATAAGATTGATTGTAGAACTAAAGAAGTTTATTTTCAGAAAGACTTTTAGTTTGTGTACAAGAATTAACCCTTACTGTTGATAACATATCAAGAGGCTGAGAAACTTGTAAAAGATGGAAATGAATGTTACCTTGCACATATTGTTGAAAACAAAGGAACCATTTAGATTTATTATGTGCCAATGGTAAATGAGTATCCTGATGTTTTTCCAGATGAGTTGCCTAAAATAATACGAGATCGGGAAGTTGAATTTACTATTGACTTAGTTCCTAATTCTAAGCCAATTTCAAAACCCCCTTATCGAATGACTCAAATTGAACTTTTTGAGGTGAAGGAGAAATTGCAAGATTTATTAGAGAAAGGATTCATTCGACCTAGAACATCACCATGGGGTTCTCTTGTCTTATTTGTTAAAAAGAAAGATGGTTCTATGAGACTTTCCATTGATTATAGAGCCTTGAATAACATCACTATTAAGAATAAATATCCTTTTCCTTATATCGGTGATTTGTTTGATCAGCTCTAGGGAGTTCAGTATTTTTCAAAGATTGACCTGCGATCGGGGTAACATTAGTTGAAGGTAAAAGAAGGAAATGTTTCGAAGACCGCGTTTTGTACAAGATATGGCCATTATGAATTCGTAGTTATGCCTTTTGGGCTATCCAATGCACCTGTTGTATTCATGGACCTTATGAATAGAATTTTCCATGAGTTCTTGGATAAGTTATTGGTTGTTTTCAATGATGATATTTTGGTGTTTTCTAAAAGTAAAGTGGAGCATGAAAGATATTTAAGGGTCATTTTTCATACCTTAAAAGAAAATAAATTGTATGGGAAATTCAGCAAGTGTGAGTTCTGGTTGCAAAAAAATTCTTTCCATGGGCATATTGTTTCTAAAGATGGGATAACTGTTGATCCTGCAAAAACAAATGTTATGGAAGAATGGCCAAGACCCAAAAATGTAACTGAGATTCGTAGCTTCCTTAGTTTGGCAGGCTATTACCGAAGGTTTGTTAGAAATCTTTCACGGTTTTCCAGTCCAATGACTAAGCTAACTCTGAGGGGTGTTATGTTTATC
This sequence comes from Viscum album, assembly GCA_963277665.1. Classification (NCBI taxonomy): domain Eukaryota; kingdom Viridiplantae; phylum Streptophyta; class Magnoliopsida; order Santalales; family Viscaceae; genus Viscum; species Viscum album. The sequence continues at coordinate 713,789,709 of OY728162.1, forward strand.
TGGACAAAAGAATGTGATGATTGTTTTCAGGAACTGAAATGAATATTGGTGAATGCTCCCGTTTTGGCACTACCTTCCAGGAATAGTGAGTTTGTTATCTATAGTTATACTTCGTTGAAGGGACTTGTTTGTGTCCTAATGCAGAATGATCAGGTAATTTCTTATTCTTCACGTTAGTTGAAAACTCATGAAGTAAATTACCCTACACATGATTTGGAATTATCTGCTGTTGTTTTCACTTTAAAAATTTGGAGGCATCATTTGTATGGAGTAAAGTGTGAAATATATACTGATCAAAAAAGTTTAAAGTATATATTCACTCAATAAAATTGAAAATGAGACAGTGCAGATGGATAGAATTAATCAAGGATTATGATTGTACAATTCATTACCATCCAGGAAAAGCAACTAAAGTTGCTAATGCTTTGAGTCGAATAAGTAATGCTTCATTAACCATGTTGCGTTTGTAACGTGATCCTTTGGTTAAGGATTTGAGGAACTTTGGCATAGAAGTTTTTTGTATAGGATGTCCTTCTGTTTTGTTTCTGGTATCAGTGAAATCTTCTCTATCAGACAGAATTAATAAAGCACAGAAGCAAGACAGTGAGTTGCTGAAAAAGGTAGAGCTTGTTCAGAAGGGTATGTTGCCTAAATTCAACATTGATAATATTTGATGATCATTTTCGTCACATTGTTTAAAGTAATGGAAAGGGAAATTACATAAGACAAATTGATTCATCCTTTGAAGAAAACATCAAAAATCGACAAATGAATGACAAAGGAGTCAAAGGAACTTAGGTCCCGCATGTTCCCTTACGGTTGTACAAGTACACATGAACGTCGCCTAATGGTCACACAAGTGACTTTCAATCCCTCTTTGAAAACCGCCCAGGGTCTTCTCCAGCCTATAAATACTCCCGGTGGGCCCCCCATTTAGGGAGGATTTTTTCAGGAATTCACATATAGAGCTCTGAATGCCCAAGTCTCTTCTTCAGGTCTTCCGAACACTTCTAAGGTAATTCTTTACCTAGAATGGAGGGTCTAAACAAGAGGAATAAGGTATAAGTGTTAGAATTAACTAACACTTCTGCGCCTAGGTGTTTTACCCTTAAGGGAAATGGACACAATTTTGTGCCTCCTTACCTACTCATTGAAACTTGAGTGCCACTCTTCTAGAAGTAACTTGGGATAATTCTAAAGGCTTTGGTCAAGGATCGCCCAAGTATTACCCTAAGGGCTAAAAATCACTCAATTACCCATGTGTCGTACAAGTATACCTACGCGACCAGGACTTGTGCGCACACGCAGTACCTGCGTGTCTTCCAGGACTTGCACGCCCTTCTAGTTTTGGGTGCCCTTCTAGCCAATTTAACCCCACTTATGCCACTCCACCTCTCCTATTCAAGATTAAATCTTCAAGATACTCTTCAAATCCATTTATGGCTTGTTTTCTTGATTTAATTCCTTATACGAAAGGAATTCTGTGAAACATCCCTCAAAACATAGTGATTTACACATCTTTTTGTCACTAAAATTAGAGATTCCATTCATTCAACCTATCCTTTAAGATGATACCACCCTATATATGGGCATCTGCCTTAGGAGTAAGCCCCAAGTCCTCATTAATCGGGACCTCCTTTTCAAGAGTAATCCCCAGTCATAATTTCCATTAATCTGGGACCCCTTTTCAAGAGTAAGCCCCAGTTTCAAATCCTCTTAATTGGGCCTCATTTTAAAGAGTAAACCCCAGTCCCCTAATTTGGGCATCCTCCTCAGGAGTAAGCCACAACCATAATTTCTTTAACCTGGGATCCCTTTTCACGAATAAGCCTTATTCTTAATGTTCCAAAATATAGGCATCCTCCTCAGGAGTAAGCCCCAACCATGGTTCTCTTAACCTGGGCTTCCTTTTCAGGAATAAACCCTAGTTTCAAATCTACAAATATGGGCATCCTCCTTTGGAGTAAGCCCCAAGTCCCTTAATTTTTCAAGTCCCTTAACCTGGGACTTCTTCTCAGGAGTAAGCCCCATCCTTAATCTCTCTTAACCAGTTTTAATTTCCTTTTGACCTGGTATTCCTTCTCAGGAATAAAACCCAATAATAAGTCCCATCCTAACTTGGGAATCTTCCTTAGGAGTATGCCCCAAGATTAGAGTATCCAAATCTCCATTAAGCACATATACCTTTATGGACCCTGTTTTTAGATATATTCTCTTAATTAAATCTTAATCCTCATCTATTTGGGCAGTCATACACACATAATCCCCACATCATTGCATCTTTCGTGGAACAATTGTCTGGTTTCACTAATACCTCTTGTTTCTCACACTGAGCATGACTCATGTGAGCTTAGAGTGTAAAAGTAATCATGAAATCTTTCTTTGAGCCATCAATCATGAATAAAAATCATACTCCCTTACTTGAACTACGTGGGTTCTGATTCCTTTTCCAAAACAAAGGATACGTAGGTAGCCCATCTACGGGTACAATCCCAACTTTAAAATAATCTATGTCCTTCTGAATGAAAATAAACTTCTAGTGCCCCATGGAGTAGATTTAAAACCAGTATGGTCATCATAATTACCAAGAGACTTTTATGTATCAAAGGATACCATTGACTAATAATCCCCAACAAATACAGATGATTCTCTATCGATGAAGAACCTCGAATACATATAAAAGATTCTCTAAATTTCCTACATATCAATAATTGATTGTAAGATCTAAAGGAAATCTCATTTTATACTTGGTAATGTAATAAGGATTCACGAACATAACTTAAATCTATAAATAGAGTCCCGGAGTAGACAATAACTCCCCTAAAAAAGGTGTGATGAGTCTGACCTCCCATCCTCTCGACCAATGAAAATTCCTAAGCCTCATCAGTCCACAACTAATGAGCGCATACATTTGGAAAGCAGGTTCAAATGGATATGGAATCATTGTATGTTTCTGGTTCAACGAACAAACCCGTTAGAAACCGCTTGGAATGTTTGAATCTTAATTAAATGAGATCATCCACAATTCCAGAGGGAAACAAAAAATGTTGAACCTGATGTGAATCCTTAACCAAGTTAAAATGATAGTTTACCTACTTGTTAGGCCCCTATTTAAAACTCAATGAGAGGGCCAACAAGACAATCAATAACATATGTGTTTATCCAAAAGATGTAGTGGCTAGACTTATCTTGATTATGTATGTTATATCAAACAGGAACTCTTTTCCACAATCTTTTTCATTTCCAAAATGGCTTCTCTAAAGTTCACACCCGCGAATACGTCTACTGTGAAAACCTCCGCTGCGAATGCCTTTACTGCTACTCCTGCTGGATCATCGTCCGCTCTGAGGACGACATCACCTACTCAGCATCTTCAATGCTGGGTATCAAACGTGCTGGTTAAGGAGTGCCATCAACATGGTACCATTCTAACTCTAGAGTCTGCCTAACAATCCCTTCAAGTGAAAAACTCACACTGGTCGTCCGGACAACTACGACCAGTGATCAAGAAGAAGGCGGTGCTAACCACCGTCTCCAACCGTTTCGGGTCGTTATCCCTGGAACTCAATCACCATTCACTCCCATATTTTGAGGAGGTGAATGAGCAGGCCCCTCAGGGCCTTAATTCAAGGGAAAAAGAGTTCTTCTCAAGGGCTCCTATCAACAATCACCTCCAGACTCGTGCAGCAGTGCACCCTCAACATGATAAGGGTATAAACTCCAGGCGTTCGGCTCAAGTTCCTCGAACCTGAGCAGGCAAGACGAATCACCATAGGTGATAGCCGGTTAACAGTGAGCAGGTTCTTATCTCTGCCATTTAAGAAGAAGTCCACCAACCTAACTTGGTGGCAATCAACGAGCGGGCACACACACCCATCCGTTTTAATCCCGCTGTCCAGCACACTCGTCTGGAAGCAGCACGCCAATCCCTCCTGGCAATTCCGGCGGAGTACTATATGCAGGAACATACACCTATTTATACATCATCAGCTAGTCAGCAGGGCTCTTCTGACTACATATGATGGATCTCGTCAACCACATTTGGCGAAGTACAATCAGTAGGCACATACACCTGGTAGTATTGATCAAGCCTACCAATAGTCTCAATTGGTAGCACCAGGAGAGGTCAGTCGGCAAGCTCCGGTGACAAACAAGAGGCAGACTCAATTCTCTTCCCCCACACTTGAGTACTGCCAGGATTCACTAACAAGAAAAGGAGAACATGAGCAAGAACACACACCTACTCCAAGCATGGAATGGACGTATATCCCCGTTACGGTAGCTGAAGTCACCAAGCACATTCTGTCAATGGTGAAAGAGCAAAAGCAAATCCCTGCTCATATTCTGGATGCCTTCCAGGATATTATAACAGTTTCAGCTGTATCGCAAGGAAGGAAATGAAAATATATCCCTACCAGTGGAGTGACATATCAACAGTTCACTCCGAAGCAGATATACACCTCTATTCCAGCCCAAGAGGGTTGTGTGGCGTACTCCCCCATATCATATGGACAACCAAGTCAGTCACATACACTTGATTTGAGTGGAGGTTTTCAGCCTATCCTAGCCATCTCTCCTAACCAGGCACATAAACCTTCTCATAGTAGCCACTTTTGTCAACAAGTGGTTTCCAAGGTGAGTAAGAAGGCGTCTAAGAAGAAGACCTGCCCAACACAATTAAGAAATCAAGAGCCAATCTGTAACAAGGCCTTGCTCGATGCTGGAGTTCTCGAAGCCCTCATACAATTATCTGTTGGAATCCAAGATTCTACTCCCTCATTTCCCAAAAGTGGGAACATTAATTCCAATGGTCTTCAACAGACACTTCCTCATGAAGACTTGCTTCAAGACAGTTCGGTCGATCTTGAAGTTTCATCTTTAGATGATATCTACAATAACCCTCTATGTGGCCAGAAGACCAAGGAGCAAGAGCTCTCATCTTTTGTTGTAACCCACCATGGTGGTCCTCCCCGTGATGATGGATTTCACTGTGAAAGTTCTCTCCACAGTAGTGATTCGAATTTCTCTGAAAATGGTCTAGTGGAGAATGTAGTGCCGATAAAGCCCTCTTATCTTGAGGTACTTTCAAATGCAAAACCAGTCATATCTGATGATTCATCTCTAGCAGGTGAAATACAATCTCAATCATAAGATATCCTAGGTTATAGGTCACTCTCCGAACCACCCCTAAGACATGAATCTTCTAGTTTAATCAGTGATCTCTCTACCAATCTTGTTGAATCCGATGAATCTACAAGGAAGCACCGGCTCTGGTCATATCAGGTAGAATAATTTTCATTGAATGATAAAGAGGAAGTGCTAAATATGAGAAAACAGCTGGCGAAAGGTGATGTTCCAGTCATGTTTTGGCCTTCGGCTGACTCTTAGTATGACATTCCAAAAGTGTTGACAGAAGATTGTATTCAAGACATTCGTCTCAACATTTGGAAAACTCTTTGTCAGTTGAAAAAGAAAATATTATCTTATGATGAATATGAAAATCATTTCAAGATAATAGAAGGGTTACAATGCCAGATTGATTTGGCATCTCTCTCAGTCTCTCGATATACGAAGGCTGAAAATCAGTTGAGATCCCTTCAGCGTTCATGCCTTGGCGCACTAAAAAGATTACGCCAGTTAATTTCCAATTCCCCATATAGTATTCATATAAGGGGATGGGGTGTTCAAGGAGCACTACATTTCATTGTTCTCTCTAGTCAGCAAAGCCCACCGAAAATGGTTTCATACAATGTTATTACCCATGGCTGGCCAAAGTCAATGGGTTTTGTTTGTAATCAAAGGATTTCCCAAGAATCGGCTTCAACTAGTTCCTCTCAAAATAAGGAATGCAGAGAACAAGTTGTTGAATTAATCCTGCATCAAGATAATGAGAATATTGAACATGCCTCTCGTATGGAGCATGCACATCATCAAGTGACAGAAGTGTCAGAAATCATCCAACAGTCTTTTGAGCCAGGTGATAAAATTTGATGTCGGTTGATGCATCCAGCTAATTTTCGGACCAAGGTCTGCAATATCGGGAGATATTTTAAGAAATTCTCAGATATAGCATGTCCAGAGACACCCCATCTTGCCAGACTAGGGACTCTTTTTAAGCCAACCCTCAGAATCAACAAATAGGATTTGGGGAGTTGAGCAAGAACAGAAGGAATAGCCCCAGTCCACTAGACTGGGGACTTTTGAAAATCATAAATCACCTCCTCAACGAAAGTTGGTCTTCTCTAGATTGGGGAAGAATCCACAAGAGGAACGAAGATCCAAATTATCAAGAGATTCTCTCTAAATTACGGTTCTCCAAGAAGTTCCTGAGGGATCAAATCAACAAAAGGAAATGTCTCTTCAGGGGCATGGTAGAAGAAAATATCACAGAAATGATGATAGAATATATGTGATGCATTATGCATCAATTAATGTCATTAATGACATTGTTTCTGATCCTCCAGAACATAAGGGTCACTTAGGGGACTCATATGAAGAGGTTCCTACTCAAGAAGTTGTTCTCACAGATACAAATGAAGAAGGTGTGCATACATGAAATCAATGGTTTACCCAGAATCTGGGTGCTCCTTCAAATAACCCACTTCCCCCTCTCCAAAAGGGATCAAACAAGTGAAAGGGAAAGAATCAGGTTACATATCCTTCCTATGGAGAAGGCCAATTGCTCTCACTAGAGCAAAGATTTGAGCAACAAGAGGAAGAAATGAAGGAATTGAGGAAGATGAATGCAGAACTACTTCAGGGTAGTCTTCTTCCTAAACGTGCTGGAGTCAGTCAGCCAAGGGAGTTTGTGGAAGCTACTGAGATGGATCAAGAATATCTTCCTCTATCAGTACACCCTCACAGGTCTAATCCTACATGTCAAGTGAAACAACAATAGGTGGTGCTACCATCAATTGCAGCACCAGCCACCATACCTATCCAGACTCCAATTATTGCACATGCCTAGTTCCTAGCTCAAATGGATGTTTCTAAAAAGTTAATAACTACTATTGAGTCATTAATAGCTTGGTTGGATGCTATGGAGGGAAATCATGCTCTGGTTCAACCAGAAAAGAAAGCTTACCCTGAATGGGTAGATTCAATTTCTCCCCCATCAAGATTTGGGAACCCTGTATTCCCTATATTCAATGGATCAGGAGATCTTGAACAGCATTTTATGGATTACGTATCTTGTTGTGATCTTATGATAGGAACTCTGGAGCAGCAAGAAGCAGTGAAACTCAGATGCTTCGTGCGAACCTTGTAAGGACCAGCTTTTGTTTGGTATACAAGATTGAAATCCCAGTCACTTACCGGATGGGAAGATCTCCATCAACGATTTCATATTCATTTTAGTTCAACTTTGCCAAGGACAACAGTTTTGGATCATACAAATTGTAAGAAAAGGGAGAATGAAAGGGTTTTAGATTTCATTTCTCACTGGAAGGGATTAACATATTCTCTAAGCTTAGCACTCCCTCAGGAAGAACTGTTTCCAATCTGTGTGGAAAATCTGCGTGATGAATTATGCACACCATTGATCCCTGTGAAATACACAGGTGGGTTTCGAGACCTTACTTCAATCGCTCAGTAGATTGAAGATTCCCTTATAAATGTTAAGGATAAAGCTCGTGTAATTCCATAAGCTCCAGGATGGAGAATGGGTAAAGAAGAGGCTGCTACAATTGTTCTTAAACAAGCACCCATACCTGCTTCTACCTCAAAACCTTTATCTTCTCGAAGGGCTCCACCTCCTAAGCGTCAACAATAGAGGCCATTTAGTCCTGACAATCAAAGAGATCAAATACAGAAATAGTTTGATGAGATAAAGAGTAAAGATTATTCTTTACGAAATGAACAAGTTCCTGGTTACTTCATTTCGTCCCTGGAGAATAATTTGGTTCAGTTGAAGAGGCCTAAGAAGCCAAACAAGAAAGAAGATGAAGACCGTCCCAATTATTTCCCATTTCTTCAGATGTTGGGGCATCCCATCAAGGAGTGTTTTGTCTTCAAAGACCTCCTGCAAAATATGGCCGACTCGGGACAAGTCAAACTAAAAGGCTCTTTATCCCAGGTAGCATGTGTTACTGTTACAGTTCCATAAGAAGAAGGTGAATGGAAAGAAGTCAAAAGCAAAAATTCACAAAAATATGATGATTGGATGGTCAGAAATACAATCAACCAAACTCATGCTATTTTGCAAACACAATTGAAGAAACCAATTGTGCCTTCTACAATGAATGTTGCAGCAAAACCCTCTTCATCAGAGGGAAAATCCTCATTGAAACGGCATAATTCCAAGAAAGAGGAACAATCAGAAGAAGATGAGTATGTGTCAAAGCCTAAGCAATCTTTGACTCTGGCAGATTTCATGCCATCTACTTCGAAGCCACGGGAACCATCCCACCAAACGGCACAACCTAAATTGGCTAATCAGGCAGAGTCTTCATCGGATGAAGAGTTAATCTTTGGTTCTGTTAACATGATTCACTTAACAGATCCTTATTCCAGTCGTGGTTTCAATTTCTATGATTCTGAATTCCCTGTATCAAATAGAGGAATTAGTGGGAATTCCAGGGTTCTGGGATATAGAGGAAGACGTGGATATCCCAGAAGCCACTATTCTAATTCTGCCCCTGCTAGAACTGTGTATGCAGCAGAAACTCATGGTAGAACCCTTCAGCGAGCTCAAGAAGAACAAGAATGTTCTTCCACCAATAGCAAGTTCAGTCCTGATAGAGTTATTCTGGAGGATCGGTTGGGGGTTCCATCTTCATCCTCTCAACAAGTAAATAGACCTAATCAGTCTGATCTTCCAAGGCCAGGAATATTTTCAACTCCTATCCCTATACAATATGCATCAACTTCCAGATCAATAATTTCAAAGGCACCTGCCAAACCACATGTTCCTATTCGTAAATGCAGACCTTTGGATCAAAAGTATGATGTGTTTAAACACGTGGCCCTTGTAATATCCAAGTTATCAATTCTGGATGCTTTGAATATTTCAAAATAACTTCAGGAGGCACTCATCGAGGCTTTGTCAAGTCCTCAGGAGTTTGAAACTGAAATTACTGTAGATGAAGTCTATCACATAGAGAATAATCCTGTGGAATTCAATGCAGTGATATCTTTCACAGATGAAGATGAAGATGATGTTGTGAATGGACATATTAGACCATGGTACTTATCTGGCAAGGTCAATGGAGTAGACATCTGAAACACTTTCATTGATAATGGTTCAGGAGTCAACCTCATGCCCATTTGTACACTTCATCGATTGGGCCTCACTGAATCTGATTTATCTCCTTCTACTATGATGTTACAAGGATATGATCAAAATTAACAAGAACCAATAGGCAAAGTTACACTTAGAACATAGTTTGTAGATCTCGTATCCAATTCAGATTTCATGGTTTCTGATCAAGACTCAGCCTTTAACATCTTCCTTGGAATACCCTGGCTACATCAACATGCGGCTATCCCTTCATCATACCATCAATGTCTGAAGTATTTTTTTGATGGTCACATTGGGACATTGTATAGTGATAAGGCCCCGTTCAAGACATGTGAGTCTCAATACATTGAGGCGGAATTCTATCACATGAAGGGAAAGGAGAAATCCACAACAAGGGAGATTACCAAAGTTAATGCTCCATATGGTTTGGAGAAGATTCCAGTAAATCAATTTTCACATCTTAGTACATATTATGTGTTGCCTATAAGTCAAATTGACAAGATAGACCCAAATCAAAATAATCTTATGGAAAGATCCATTATGTCAATTACGGCAATCGAGCCAGAAAACATGGGAGAAATTTGTAACCCACCAAGCAGTGATGAAAGCCCAAATGGTGACGTCTTTATTTCATCTACTGAAATATATCAAGTCTGTACTTCACCAACTAGTCTAGAAGAAGTGATAGCAACGTCATAGGTGAACAATGATGTCGATTCTCAATCCATCATCTACTCTTTATTACCCATGGAAGACCATTCATCATCAATCGGGTCAGAAATGGAAGCCTCTTCTTCAAGATGTTCAAGTTTTAACATCTCTTCTGATCATGGAAATTTTTCATTATCATCTACTATGTAAGTGGAAATGGAAGAAATAACACATGTTGAAGAAGGAGAGGAAGATCTCAGAGATGCTCCTCCAGCATTTGAAGAGGGTATCTCTACCACCGTGGATGAACTCAGAGAAATAAATCTGAGTACAAAAGAAGATCCACGCCCCACTTTAATCACTGTGGCCATGAATTTTGAAGAACAAGAGATGTATATTTCCTTTTTAAAGAAAAATCGAGACATATTTTCTTGGAACTATACAGAGATGCCTGGGCTTGATCCTGATGTTGCTACTCATCACTTGGGTTTACCAGAAGAACATCGAGGATTTAAGCAAGCCGCAAGAAGAACACACTCAACTTATGCTTCCAAAATTGAAGCTGAAGTGGATAAGCTTATCAAAGCTAACTTCATCAGAGAAGTTCAATACCCCAAGTGGTTGGATAATATTGTCCCAATGAAAAAGAATAATCGGCAAATTAGATTTTGCATTGATTTCGGAGATCTTAATCGACATTGTCCTAAGGATGATTTTCTAGTTCCAATTACAGAACTTTTAATCGATGAAACGGCTAGCTATGAACCACTTTCCTTCATGGATGGATATTCCAGATATAATCAAATCCAAATGGCTCCAGAAGATGAGGAATCTAAAACCTTCAGGTCCCCTCAGGGTGGGTTTTGCTATCGGGTAATGCCCTTTAGCCTAAAAAATGCAGGTGCAACATATCAGCGTGCAATGCATCACATCTTCAAGCCTTTTTTAGGGATGTTTGTTGAATATTATGTGATTGATTTGGTATTCAAATACAAACAACATTCTAATCACTTGGCTGATTTGGAAGTCATATTCTGCAAGCTTTGATAGCATAATTTGAAGATGAACCCCTTAAAATATGCTTTTGGGGTAACCTCGGGAAAATTTCTTGGCTTTGTTATACACCATTTTGGTATCGAAGTCGATCCTGAGAAGACCAAGTCAATCCTTGGTATGTCACCTACTAGAAATTTGAAATAATTAAGAGGACTTTAAGGACACTTGGCCTATATTCGGGTTTTCGTCACCAATTTGGTTGGAAAAATATTACCCTTCACCAAATTGATGAAGATGGGAGTCACTTACCAGTGGACTGAAAAATGTCAAGAAGCATTCAATATTATCAAAAAATACATCTTAAGTCCACCAGTACTTATGCCACCTATTTAAGGAAGACCACATATCCTCTACATGACAGCCTTAGAGTGATCATTGGGTGCCTTTCTTGCTTAGAAGAATGATGCTGGGAATGAAAATATCCTCTACTATCTCAGTCGGACTATGATTGAAGAAGAAACTGGGTATTCAAATATTGAGAAGTGCTGCCTGGAATTAATCATTGCAGTTCATAAATTGAGAGACTACCTGCAACATCATGATTTCCAATTGGTATCTCGCAATAACCCGCTCAAATTCATCCTTAGTCGTTTAATGCTTACAAGACCTCTAGCAAGGTGGGCAGTTATTTTGCAGCAATTTGACATTCAGTATGTGTCTCAAAAGGTAATAAAGGGGAAACCTCTGGCTGATTTCCTTGTTGAAAATCCTTTAGTAGAAGATACATCTTCAGATATTGAACACCCTGGTGAGGAATTCTTCTCCATTTAGGATAGTCCTCATATATGGGAAATGTATTTTGATGGAGCTTCCAGAAGTCCAACAGGGATGAAAATGGAAGATCATAAATTCAACAAGGTTGGATTAGGGGTTATTCTTATTTTCTCGGGAAAGGCAGCGTTACCTTATTCCTTCTTATTCTGGGAAGGTGATACTAATAATAAAGCATAATACCAAGCTATCATTGCAGGCTTGGAGTTGGTGCTTCAAGCACAAGTGAATCACTTAAGGGTGAAAGGTGATTCAGACCTGGTAATCAAAAAAGTCAATGGGGATTATGCATTCAGAAAAGAAGAATTTATCCCTTTGAATGATTACATCAGAGAGTTAATGGCGTAATTTCCTACGGAACCGACATTTTCCTATGTCCCGCGATCACAAAATGCTCAAGCTGATGCACTGGCTAATATAGCCACAGCTCTGGCAGATCCAAATCGGGACAAAACAACCATCAATATTTCCCATCGTCATACAATTTCACCTTATGTTCGAACTTGAATAGAGGAGATCAATGAAATTAGTCCCATTCCTGAACCATATGGTCATACTATAGGATGGATGACACCTATCAGGGAATACCTTCAAAATTGAACACTTCCACCTGATAGAGCCGGGAAAGAACAAATCCGGCGATGTGTGGTCAATTTTACTCTTTATGATAGCCCAGATCACCGAGAGAAAATTATCTAAAAGAGTTGTTTCGATGGAGTTCTCTTCAGATGCACTGATGGTGCAGAGACAATGTCTGTCATGAAAGAAGTGCACGCAGGAGTCTGTTGTGCACACCAATCTAGACACTGACTGTCTGATCAGATTCGAAGGCTTGAATACTTTTGGCCTTCATTGATACAAGATTGTGTTGATTTCACAAAGAAGTGTCATTCATGCCAAGTACATGACAATTTCATTTATCAACCCCTAGAATTTCTTCATACATCTAAGTACTTGTGGCCATTTGCTACATGGGGAATCGATGTGGTGGGACCATACCCATCAGCTACGACCAAGCAGTTTAAGTATATTCTTACTGCTACTGACTTCTTTTCCAAATGGGAAGAGGCAATACCTCTCAAAGAAGTCAGTTCTAAAAGAATTTTTAGCTTCATCAAGTCTAACATCATTGCCAAATTTGGTGTCCCTCATACCATATAGACAGACAATGGCACCAACTTCTGTTCATCCGAGATGAAGAAGTTGTATCAAGAATACAACATTAAATCCAATCATTCATGTTAGTATCATGCAGCGGCCAATGGATAGATAGAAGCCTTCAACAAGACTCTTTCAAATATACTACAAAAGATGGTGGATAAAGACAAGAATTCATGTCATGATAAACTCTTTTATGCTTTATGGACTTATCGGACCACCACCCGCACTGCAATGCGGTCAACTCCATATTCATTGGTATATGGAACGGAAGTGGTCTTGCACATTGAAGTTCTATTACCTTCACTTAGAGTAGCCATTTGTGATCAATAATCTACAAATGAACAATCTCAAAAGCAATTGAATGAATCGGAATGGTTAGATGAGAAAATATTGTGCACCTTGCACCACTTAGAAGTTTATCAGAATCGAATAGCACGATATTTCATCATAAAAGTTCATCTTCGTTCATTCATTCAGGGAGAACTGGTATTGGTTCTCAGAACTCCAATGATACCAGGAACGAAACTTCCCAAGCTTGAGCCAAAATGGGAAGGACCATATTCAATACGTAAGGTCTAATCCAATGGAGCTTATTCATTAATCTCAATGGATGGAGAACTCATCACTACTCCAACCAATGCCAGATTTATGAAGAATTATTTTGTATAAACACAAAATACATTGTTACGGTCGATAAATATGACCTTAAACTATTTGTATTACATTCATCCCACGTGACGTTAAACTGTGATGTCCTAACTACATGACACTAACCTATACAGAAGTCTCTTACGTCCAGCAATATGTTAAACTGCATAACCACTGGTCCATACATATGGCCTTAAACAATTTGTCTTACTTTTTTCCGACATGATGTTAAACTGTAACGTCCTAGAAACATGACGCTAAACTGTAAAGAAGTCCCTTACATCCATCAAGATGTTAAACTACAAAACCAACGGTCCATACATATGACCTTAAACTATTTGTATTACTTTCGTCCCACACGACGTTAAACTGTGACGTCCTAACTACATGACGCTAAACATTACAGAAGTCTCTTATGTCCAGAAAGACGTTAAACCGCACCATCTACGGTCCATGTATATGACCTTAAACTATATATAGAACTTTCGTCCAACATGACGTTAAACTATGTCCCCTTCATTGTCTTTGCTATATGACATTAAACTATACAGAAATGGTCCATGCATATGACCTAAAACTATTTTCACTTTCATCCCACATGACATTAGACTGTGAAAAAGTCCCTAATACGTCCAACATGACCTTAAACTATGTCCTCTTTGTTCTTACTTCCTGACATTAAACTGCACAGTCCCCCTTTTGTCCAAACATGACATTAAACTGTATTGTCCTCATCGTCCTAACTACATGACGCTAAACTGTACAGAAATTCCATAATACATCCTACATGATGCTAAACTGTATTTTTTCCCTGCTACATGACACTAAACTGTGCAGCACAAATAGTCCTAACTACAAGACTTTAAACTGCATAGTCCCTTCATATGTCCTACATGACATTAAATTGTGCATCGTTAAGGTTGTTGCTACCTCTTGTTTCTCACACCGAGTATAACTCATGTGATATTAGAGAAAACATCAACCATAACACCCTCTCTGGCCCTCTAACCATGCGCAAGTCCCAACACCATTTTTTAGGTCGTTGTCCCCAAGAAAAACTTGATCACTAATTCATTCTTTAATTGAACTACGCGGACTTTGATCCTTGCCTTCCAGGCTGGTTACGTAGGCAACCTCCCAAGGTTCAATTCCAAAACCAATCTCTTCACATCGGTTCACCTCCATCTCGTACGATGTTGATTTGTGAAACCGCCCCCAGAATCAGTATCTTTACATTGGTTCAACTTCATCCTTGCTATATGATGTTAAACTGTACATCATTTTTTGTCCGCTTTGACAATAAACTATAACATTCTTTGACACCCTCACCTTAGAGAGAATCATTATTAACATTGATTTTCAATCATGTTTTATTCCAAAGACTACGTGAATACGTGACAATGCATGAATTTTTTATTTTGGGTCAAACCATTATTGCACTAAAGTCCCCTTTCACCCTTCACATGTACGAACCAAATCTGTACAGAGGGTATTTCTAGAACTACGTGGGCTTGATTCCCATCCTTATGGGATATTTAGGAACATTCGAGTGTCCCTTGAATCCAAACCCAAGTCTTTTGGTCCTAACTCCAAATTCCACTTTCAGTCCCTTGACTGAAAAATCCCCATGAAAACACACATTGTGTATTTCTTATAATGGTTCAAGCTCTATGACCCTAAACTAAGATTTCTAATCCTTTTTTCCCAAATGATATTAAAATGTATTTCAAGAACTACATACGGCTTGATTCCCATCTTTATGGGAAACCTAGTGAAATCCAACATTTCAATTTAGGACTCAGCCACAACATGATTATGGTTAGCATTGGTCTATGTATATTTACATACATTGAACAATACCCATATTTGTGTATCATAATACTAACCTTAAATATTTTCAGATCTTTATAACCATTTTATTGACTTTTAGTCACAAAAATGTCAAATTTTTTAGAATTATTTTCCATGACAATGCAGCACGAGCCCTTAGGCGGCCTTGCATAAACAGTCTCCATAACAGATTTTTCAGCCAAAAGATAATATTATTTGACTTTGCAGTCAATTCCCTTAGGTGTCCCTGCATAATTCAACCCCCTAACGGGTTTTTCAGATACTGGTAACTTCATTCTTGGGAAGAAAGCCTCTTTTTTCCTTATTGGTCTTTTCAAAAATATGTAAGGATCAGTAAAAAAAATAGCCATACGTAACATATTTATTTCATGTTCTTTTTCATGATCTGTAAGTATTCAAGTCTATGGTTTATATTTACATTCCCTGCGCTTGGGTCACACCTTCATAGGAGTAACATTCATCCAATTCTTAGATAGTCTTGATTGAAAATATCTTCTTCATATTCAAGTACCTCTTTCCATACATCAAACTCTATACTTTGGAAAAGTTGAATCCCCATAAACTTTCACTAGCTTCATAGCACTAGACAAGTAAATTTCTGAGGGTTCTTTTTCCTGACAATGCAGCACATGCCCTTAGGCGGCCTTGCATAAGTAGTCTACATAATGGACCTGTCAGCCAAAATATGCTATTATTTGACTATGCAGCCAATGCCCTTAGGTGGCCCTGCATAATTCAACCATATAACGGGTTTTTTAAATAATGGTAACTTCATTCTTGGGAACAAATTCTTCTAATTCCTTTTTATCTCCTTTTCATATCATTCCTCAAGTTCAAATTTTCTTAAGTCGTAGTTTACATATTTTCCCTCATAATTGAGTATGGTAATATATTTTCAGATAAATTGTCAAAGAATTGAGTAAATTTTAATTCATTTGGTCAAAGATATTTCGACCTTAAACATTAGCCTTTTTTATGTCTGACATTCATGACTTTAAACTGCCCATAAAAGACAAGGGAACTCTGAATAAAAGTCAAGTTCCAGCTCACTAAACATACATTTTGTATGAATTAGGTAATATTGAGAAATTAAAAGATTCAAAGTTTGTAGGATTATTTATAATAATCCTAGTAAAAATCAAACTATACTTATTAGGCCCATTGGCTTAGGTAAAATTTAAAGCAGGTAGCAGGAAAATACGTGCACAAGTGATTAAAGATGAAAGAATTCTTTCCATTTGTTGCACGAGAATTAGAAGGACATCCACATATTGGAGTCTCTTCTCTTTTCTAATAAAAGTACAAGAGGTTGTCAACATAAGTCTTCTCTTGATGAACAACATCCTGAGCTTCATCAGCAGCTACATGAAGCCCATTAACCCAACCAAATTCATTCTTTTTAGCTTGATGGAGAGATTTCTTGACATCCACCATGGCTTTAATACCATTCGTTTGAGCTCACTCTAGTGAATTATTGAGCTGGTCATGTTCCCCAGTAATATAATCTAACAGCTGCTAGAGGTGCATCCTCTGGATGACTTTATCTTTGATCTTGTGCTTTAGCTCCTTCATCTTGGAAGCATAATTAGCCTCAGCTCGGGATACCGTAGCCTCAAATTCACTAATATTGACTGATAGCTTCACCCTCGTCAGATCTTCATGGCACTTTTTCTCCTACTTCATTCGTAAGATGACCTGTTTCACTGCGGTATGGATCTCTTGGTATCCAAAACCACCAAGTCCTAGCATGATGAACTGGGATGATAATCGGGAAATCTTTGATGACAGCTCTTCAAGAGGCACTTCAGATATGATTTTCCATATGTTGTTCCATGCCTTGCGTCATGAAAAGCTGAGCGCCTTAAGAACCTCTGGGTATGATTCAACATCATCATCACAGGGGGGTATATAATCTGGGATTAATGCACTAAGAGAAGTGAACTATTCTACTCCTTCCCCCCTGACCCGTATTTCTTCGCTTTCAATTCCCGTTGTGGCCGAGGCTAAAGCTTCACCTCCAGATCTAACCATTGAAATTGATGGCACTGCATAATCAATTGAATGTCTTGGTTAGATTCAAAGGATAACAAAAGATAACTTGTTGTCTTGAAAATTAAGTACAGTTGCATAAAAAATGTTTTATTCCTTACCCAACGGTAAATCAGCAACCTGAGAAGGCTCCTCCCCATCCTTCCTAACTTCGATAGGATCTTCAGAATGATTTTGAGGAAGCTCTGCTGGGTTCAGATCCACTTTCTCTAGCACTTATGCATTAGTAGGGTTTTATGTTACCCCTTCAGGAATTGGTAGTTCGACAGATTTTTCAGATGGAACTGCACATTTTGAACCAATCATGATTAGACTTGTAATAAGATGTTATTCTTAATAGGACAAAGGATACCACTCACATCCATAATCTTATAAATTACATGGTAATTTAACATGATTTATAAAATCTTCGAAAGATTCTCCAAGTTCTATCATTTCATCTAATGTCATCTCAGAATCCTGGTTAGTCTCACCAGTGGGAGCATTTGATGTATCTTCTTAGGGATCTTCATCCAGTGGTCCCTGACCCTGGACATCTTCTTTAGTTAAAATGGAGACATCGGTGGAAATGGCCGCCAAGAGCTCTAATGTCAGAATTGAACCTAAAATAATAAAAAATGGAAGTCATTCAATGTTTCATTAAACAATTTATTAAGCATTGTTAACTTACCAGAAGCAGGTTCTTCTCTTCTTGAAACAATAGTAGGAGGGGTGCTGCGAACAGATGCTGGCTCTTCTCCAGAAGCAGCTAAGTCAGCTTGAACTTGTGATTGTTCCACAACATCCTCAGTGGTCCTCACAGGAGGGTCAGTCCTCTCCCTCAGAGGGGAAATTGAAGAATCCCATGCAATCCCAAGGAAAATGATCAATCATTTTCATGGTTTAAAATTCAAGATTATCCGAAGTACTTACCACTACTGATAAAGCGTTTAGCGGTGGACTTCTTCCTTCATCGCCTTTTTCCTTTCGAATTTTCAGAAGTATCAGCAGTCTCCCTTATAGGCACCTGAATTGGAGAATGGAAAGCCATTTCCAACTCCTCATTCATGGCCTGCTGTCCTAGAGATATCTTGCCCAATTCGCAAGGAGATTCATCAGTAGCCTTGATGGAAGTACCACTAGGGCTATATTGTGGCGAAGGAACCTTAGTAGTTCCTTTATTTTCAAGATACAAGATGATGAAAATAACTTCCTTATATAACAAAGCTTCAACTGAAATCAAGTTGCAAAGAAAATAAGGAAAGAAAACTTACATATTCAGGATCCACATAATCATGTCACTCCTCATCAGTCCCCTCAGCGGTGCCACAATCTATCAATTCCTTCACCCTCTTGGTGACAGGAATGGACTCATCAGTGGCATAGATGAGCATTTCCAGCTCTCTAATATAAATCCACACTTCATCGGGGTAATTCTCAAAAATGATGTCTATAGAAGCCAGAAGATTCCCTATTTCAGGGAGGTGTAGCCCCTCGCATAAATCCAGCCAGGCAGTTTCAACACCACAGTATAAACTCTACCATGTCTGGACAACCTCTGGTCTTAGATATGAAGGCGATGAGGAAGGTCCAACAATCTTTGATTTCAGTTTCTTCCCAACTCCTGCAACTACAGATATAAAATAAGAAAATAAGACTTAATGCTTTATAAAATAGTAGTGATTAAAGTACCCCAATTAAATAACTCACTCGGATTTGATGGAGTGGGTCTTTTTATTCTGAATGGAGGATTATATCTGGCACGAGGCCACTTTTCCACTTGTTGCGCCTCATCATCCCCATCTTGGGAATCCGGTGAACCAGTCCTAGAAGAGGAATCTGGCGAATCAGCTTCAGGTGGGGAAGCATTACCTTCATGAGGGAGGGTTTCTTTCTCTACAGTACTCTTCCTTTTCCCCACCTGATTGTAACACCCCAAGATTTCATAGTGTGTTAGTTCTTCAAAATAATTCAATAACTTTCACTACATGCAACACCAAGTTCAAGCACACCATGACTTACCAAACAAGCCATTCAAAAGAGGTTATGAATAGTATTAGATAAATTTTAATGTTTATATAATCCTTATAATTTTAGAATCCCTATTATGAGTTTCTTAGTCATAATGCAAGAACAGATTCATTTTCAGTATTTCACTTTTATCAACTTCTAATAGTGAAACCTTTTTAAATAAAATATTTTAAACTTTTTGACTAAATGGGGACATCAAAAATTTAAAATGAAACACCCCAAGCTTCCACGGTACGTTTCCCTTTGAATAATGTGATAGCGTGTGTTGTACGCAACACCGAGTTCTAACACACCGTAACCAATCAAACTAGCCGTTATAAATAGTAATACCTACTTTTTGAAAATATATATATTTTATATTTCAAAATGGACTTCATTTTTGGATTCGGAATATCGAATTTAGCCTAAGGTGAAATTTTGGTACTTTTCGGATAACTTTCATATTTTGATGAATAGTGAAAATTACTAAATTTTAATTAAAAACAACTTTTTTAATCAAAATAATTAATAGTGATAAATTATGAATTTGAGTGGTTTTAAAGTATATTTAGAATATATTTTTACAATTTAATATAATGTTGGTCATTAGACATAATTTTACAATTAAACCGAACATAAACAAGTGTCAATCTTTTGATAGTTATTATCTCTTAAAAACACGCTTTTTGTTTTGACAGCGGGAATTAATTTTAAATTAATTTCTGCCACTTCTGTGTTTTGAATTTAGAAAAATGGATTCCATATTTGGAATCATGATGTTCAAATTGTGTAAATAGGTAACTTTTATTTTTAGACATTTTGAATAATTACTGCGGTAAATATTTTATTTACCATGGTTAAAGGGTAAATCCGGTAAATAAGGGTTAAAAAAATAATATTATAATAATACTAAATTACCCTAAAACGTGTCTTAACCCTATTGGTTGATACATGGTTGACCATGGGCATCTTTGGGTCTATTTTGGGACCCCATGGATCCACTTGTAAGTGATAATGACACTTTATTTTAATTAAGTCAAAATGAATACAAAAATGACACAAGCATATATCTTTTAGAGAAACAATTGTTACATAGTGTTATATATGTTGGATTTTAGATTATAAATATTCATTAGAAAGATAAAACGATTTCCTACATAATGATATTTTATTTATAATTTTTAGACATTAAATAATTTATTTTATTTATGACACAATGATGATGCAGTAATTACTATAATAGTGAAACATTAAAATAATTGATATTATAAATACCCAAATAAATATAATATGAAACTTTTAATGAATTAAAATAATTTTATAGGATAATATGATATATTAGGATTGATTTAATTGACTTTTTTCGAAGTAATCAATCTGTTATGAGTTTCAAAAAAATCAACTATTGAATAGTGTCAAAATTGACATAAAAGAGTTCTTAAAACAAATATTATATTATTAATTGATATTAAATTCCTAAAAAATCTAAGGTTCGGCCAAGAGACTTATATTATGATAGGTTAATCATTAATGGACCACTTGGGGGTCGCTTGGATGTATATAGTAAGTTTATTAACCATATTATATAAAAATACAAAGAGACATTGTAAAAGTGAAACTAATTAACTTAGAGTTAATACTTAAAGATAAGATTAATATAAGTACCCAAACCTGTCTAAATTCTATTGGATGAGTTGTTTTCGACCTATCCCCACCTCATACTTTGAATAGTAAACTTTGGAGCCTTTGGAAACCGAATATGAATTTATTATAAATTAATATTTCTAGCTTTTCCAAAGGTGCCCCTCACCCCTCTTATAAAAGGGCACTCCTCCTTCTCTTTTCCTCACACCTCTCAAGCCACTTGGCTCGTCCAAACTCTGCCCAAATAATCTCCCCACATCCCTCTCCTCCTCCTTGAAGCTTCCCCTTAGGCAGAAAGCATTTCAAGAAGTCCTTTGGTTCCAACCAAAGTGAGTTACCTAAATTAAAGGTAACAATTTCTCTTAAAGTATCTTCATTTATTTTGCTTCTCCAACCCCCAAAATCTTTTTATTTCCTTTATTTTGTAACAACACCAGTATCCTAAATATACTAGGATGTTGTTATAAGAAGGATTCAAACTACACATACACACAACTCCATCTAATGGATGATGAACATAATGTTTCTGTGGATGGCAAACTAACGCCTCACGAAACGATGATTGTTCAAATACATCTTACCACCTCTCATGGTGGCCATTATGATGGCACTGTAATTAAATATGATATTAATGATATATATTTTATATATAAGCTTCTGTAATTCCATTTTATTTCATACCATTATTCGTTTCATGTTGTATATACATACGATAATTTCATTTGAGGAAGTGCGGACTACCGCCCCCTTAAAATGATATGACTCGTTCATACCACACATGGAACGTATAAAGGATGGTGTTAATGAACTTAAGTAACATATATAAAATACTATACTGGATAGTAATATACCTATGTATCATTTGGATTAGATTCTTTTAAAATAAAAAAATTAAATGGAAGTAGCGTTCGTGCGCACGTACGGACTACCGTCTCCACGAACGCGATAAGATTCATTCTCCATCATACCCATTCAAGTCTTATTCTCATTTTGGGGTTAAAAATAATGTTAATATCATTCTTATTATGAATAAGATATAATCTATCCATTACAAACATGTCTTACGTAACCAAACATTTAAGAAGAACGAATCGATTATCACCCGAAACGACGATAATACTAAGATATTATTAATAAAACAATGTTAAAAGATCATATATGATATCATATTAATGTATATGATTCTTGTATAATTTAATAAAAATTATTTCACCATTATACAGGAGGTTAACCTACCCCAACCAAGGAAAAGTACAAGGTAAGGGTTATTTCACAATCTCTTCATTATCCGAGGTTGTTTATACGTAATAATCTACTGGGATTTCTTTATCATCCACATCCATGTTTCTTCGAAATGTATTTCAAAACATATTTATTATTTACAAGAATATGGGTTAAATTCATTTATACCCTTGTTTGACTTGTTGTAAGAGGTTTATAAAGGAATCATTCCGTCGTTTTCAAAACAAGGTCCTTTTTGACCTTTTCGACAGAATTAAGATAAGAATGTTTTTTTTACTTATACGGCGGGTGCGGTTATTTTCCGCCGTTCGTCAAAGCATTCATTACAAGCTTACAAGAATATTTTCAAGAAAATGTTTTATTTTATATGGCTCTTAAATGATTTCAAAAATAGAAAGAGATATTTCTCTAAAAAGTGTTTTGATTTCATCTATGTCAACATCCTTTAATGGATTTTACGCTTATTTGAAGTTGATTTATTATAATACAAAACTTCTATATTGTATTGAAGGTTTTGTGATATGTTTGACTGTGGGTGTGCTATTTTATACCATTCATAGTTTATGGTGAAACTATTGACATTTCGTATGCTAGTTTTAATCCGAATGTTTATGTTATATTTCAAACTTTTCTTCAGATGAATGTGCTAAACAAGTATGTTCCGGGTTGGGGACCGGTAAAAGTAAGCCCTCCAGGTTGGGGACTGGTTAAAGTAAGCCCTCCAGGTTAGGGACTGGTAAAAGTATGCCCTCCGGGTTGGTGTCCGGTTATTAGAGGCACTCCGGGTTGGTGTCCGGTTATTAGAGGCACTCCGGGTTGGTGTCCGGTTATTAGAGGCACTCCGGGTTGGGTTCCGGTTAGAAGTAACCCCTAGGTCTTGGGATGAGGCCTAGACAAAGAAATTAATGTTTAGCATTATGCATTCCAACATTATGAAAGTGGTTATTGATTTTTGCATGTAATTATTTGATTAGTAGAATATCCATGTGAATAAGTAAATGGAATTATTTCATTTTATTTATGTCATACCATGTTGAAAGTTCATGTTTGAAAGGATTTTGTTTTAGTTATACATTGCCTTAAAAGTTTATTCTTATTTATGAATGTTTCCGCTATATTGTTATCCTTACTGGGCATTTGAGCTCACCCCTTTTCTATGTTTCATTTTTCCCAGGAAGTGAAGAAGTAAGTTATGAATGACCTGCAGGGATATTATGTGGGGATATGAGTGTGGATTATGGAGACATTATGTTGTTGTAGTATTTTTTCATTTTATGATGTAATGTAAAACTTATGAATATATCTAGTGTTTCCAAGGCTACTAAACCAATCGGTCTTTCGAGATTTGATCTTTCTTGTGATCATGCCAATGTTATGTAATTAATGCACCGACTCTGGGTAGCTGGGGTCGGGGCGTTACAGTTGGTATCAGAGGAAGTTTAGTACAAACCTTGGAAGCTAGATTTAGATAAACTCTGATTAGAGCACATAGACCTAAGATGAACTTTGAGGATTAGTATAGAAGAACTTCTTAGAATTTTGGTATTGTAGAGATTTTGTGAGTCTTCCGAGCAATACATCCCTGTCTGGATACGAGCAGGTAGAGGCGGCTCTGGCACAGATGTACCTAGGGGTAAAACCCGAAAACACCGCTTTGAGCTAGACTCGAACGGGAACTGGTGCACGACAACGGGCCTTGCTGCACTCTTGGTTACGACACTCCCGGGGGATATGCTTAGGATAACTCTCATTTTCTTTACAAATCATTGTGAAGGGTTTATGAGTATATACTTCCTCAAAGAAAACATTTTTATGATTATGGATTATATCCATAAATAGTTCAATTTATGTTAAGTGTTTTATAAGTATGGGATTATGTGTTTTGATTCATAAACTGATCTAGTTTATGCCATGGTATAGAAATGGTGCCCAGTAGAAGGAATGAGAACTCTAGAAATACACATGATCCAAAGAGAAAGAAGGATCATATCTTTCATGGTCTTAAGACAGAATTTATAAGAGAAATAGTCTCCCATGTATTATCATTATATGAAGAAATAATATCATGTGTTGATAAGATAAGTAAAGATTTTACTGAGTCCTATGGATTTGAAGGGAAGCAAGAGAAAAAAAGGATGGAAGAGAGAAAGATGGATAAAGGGAAGAGGGAAAAGAAGAATTTTCCCATATGTGGTAACTGTGGAAAGAAACACCCTGGAACTTGCCTGAAAGGAATGGGAGTTTGTTATAAGTGTGGAGAAAAAGGGCACAAAGTACGTGACTGCAAGGGTAAGAAAATGGTTTCAAATGTACAATGCTTCATTTGCAAGGAGTTTGGACACTACGCGAACCTATGTCCCAGTCATCAAACTATTCCGCAAATGATGTTATTGGATAATAATCAAGTTATGATACTACCACGGATGAAGAGGAATGATTAGATTTCTTATGTTGATTATGTCAATTGAGTGTGTATCAACAATTTACTTGTTATAATAATTATGGAGTATGTAAGGATTGTACTGCAGTACTATTTCATTAAGGACTTGAGATTTTGTGGAACAAAGAAAAGTGACTCAATAGCAGGATAAATTTTTGGAAAATATATGGTTGAGAGAATGATAAACCATAATATAGTTCTGATACCGAGGTAGTGATTTTGGAATAATACATGATTGTTTTGGATAAATTATATTGGATATTCTTGACTACCTTGGAACTGATTAATGATGTGTATATTCCATCATTGTTGGGGTTTAAAACATTTTTGGATTAATGAAGTATATCCAGCATTCTATATGGAATAAGGGAGCATGAATGTAATCAATAAGGAATATGGTAATTCAGGATGTTTCAGTGTATTAAAAGAATACATGATGAAGGTATTCATATGCTGTTACGGGGTAAAAAGAATCTACATTATGCTTACCTTCCTTATAAATGTTGGACTATGAGTTTGGACAGAAGTATTTTGGATAGTTCTAGTTTGGATTATTTTGGATTGCCATAAAAGGACAACCCGGAGGTCGGGCGGCAACCCGTCGCGTCCGGCAAGGCCGCGAGACTTGAACCCGCAACCGAAGGGCGACAAGGGTGTATCACCTACCACTGGCCCATGAGATGTCCTGGATTAAATAATGTAGTTTTTATTAAAAGATCTTTTAGATGAATTATAAATTCGTTTATTTTGGAACCCTATACGAATAGTGTAAATAGAATTTTTTTACATTCTATTATCTTTTAGAGTGAAAGATGAGTATGTGGTAGAAATTTATTAATGGATAAAACTATAATTATAAAGTAAGTATATCTCCTTATGATCTTAGCCAATATCATAAATAAATTCCTCAACATTAATAAAAGGAACTTAGAACAAAAATGTTGTCCTAGATGGTACCTTAAATCATCACTAATTTATGGCTTTGGGATTGTTGGCCTTTTCATAGCCATGTTCTCTACCACTCTCCATCAGATAATTGATGGTTAGATTTTTCTTCCATATCCATATTTTCCTACATGGAACCCTAGTATGTGTTATATTCGGTAATCTTCATACTTTCGACTATTTATTTTAGATAGAGGCCTCATTAATTCATTTTTCGATGTGGGATTTCAACTAGGATATTTTGAAACATCAAAAATGTGTTATCCTAATACCCTATGTTTTGTTGAACCGATGGTATTTCAAATCATCATAGATTGATGAATTTAAGGACCTCAATTTTATACTTGTTTTTGATTGATGACCTCAATCACTACCTATAAATATTTACGTTTTTCCTCCAATTATATGTCTCTAAATGCCACCAATGTTCTCCTAATCGAGATCATAATTTGGTGGTGACCCTTTAATTTCTCTTTTCCTCATATTAAGACTAAATTTTAGTAACCCAATTTCCGATGTGGGGTTTCCCACAAATATATTATCTATTTTCCACCTTTTATTTTCGAAGAACAATTTCAAATTGCGAGGACGCAATTTATTGAAGGAGGGGAGAATGTAACACCCCAAGATTTCATAGTGTGTTAGTTCTTCAAAATAATTCAATAACTTTCACTACATGCAACACCAAGTTCAAGCACACCATGACTTACCAAACAAGCCATTCAAAAGAGGTTATGAATAGTATTAGATAAATTTTAATGTTTATATAATCCTTATAATTTTAGAATCCCTATTATGAGTTTCTTAGTCATAATGCAAGAACAGATTCATTTTCAGTATTTCACTTTTATCAACTTCTAATAGTGAAACCTTTTTAAATAAAATATTTTAAACTTTTTGACTAAATGGGGACATCAAAAATTTAAAATGAAACACCCCAAGCTTCCACGGTACGTTTCCCTTTGAATAATGTGATAGCGTGTGTTGTACGCAACACCGAGTTCTAACACACCGTAACCAATCAAACTAGCCGTTATAAATAGTAATACCTACTTTTTGAAAATATATATATTTTATATTTCAAAATGGACTTCATTTTTGGATTCGGAATATCGAATTTAGCCTAAGGTGAAATTTTGGTACTTTTCGGATAACTTTCATATTTTGATGAATAGTGAAAATTACTAAATTTTAATTAAAAACAACTTTTTTAATCAAAATAATTAATAGTGATAAATTATGAATTTGAGTGGTTTTAAAGTATATTTAGAATATATTTTTACAATTTAATATAATGTTGGTCATTAGACATAATTTTACAATTAAACCGAACATAAACAAGTGTCAATCTTTTGATAGTTATTATCTCTTAAAAACACGCTTTTTGTTTTGACAGCGGGAATTAATTTTAAATTAATTTCTGCCACTTCTGTGTTTTGAATTTAGAAAAATGGATTCCATATTTGGAATCAGGATGTTCAAATTGTGTAAATAGGTAACT
This sequence comes from Viscum album, assembly GCA_963277665.1. Lineage (NCBI taxonomy): Eukaryota > Viridiplantae > Streptophyta > Magnoliopsida > Santalales > Viscaceae > Viscum > Viscum album. Next base: position 713,816,895 of record OY728162.1, read on the forward strand.
TTTATTTTTAGACATTTTGAATAATTACTGCGGTAAATATTTTATTTACCATGGTTAAAGGGTAAATCCGGTAAATAAGGGTTAAAAAAATAATATTATAATAATACTAAATTACCCTAAAACGTGTCTTAACCCTATTGGTTGATACATGGTCGACCATGGGCAACTTTGGGTCTATTTTGGGACCCCATGGATCCACTTGTAAGTGATAATGACACTTTATTTTAATTAAGTCAAAATGAATACAAAAATGACACAAGCATATATCTTTTAGAGAAACAATTGTTACATAGTGTTATATATGTTGGATTTTAGATTATAAATATTCATTAGAAAGATAAAAAGATTTCCTACATAATTATATTTTATTTATAATTTTTAGACATTAAATAATTTATTTTATTTATGACACAATGATGATGCAGTAATTACTATAATAGTGAAACATTAAAATAATTGATATTATAAATACCCAAATAAATATAATATGAAACTTTTAATGAATTAAAATAATTTTCTAGGATAATATGATATATTAGGATTGATTTAATTGACTTTTTTCGATGTAATCAATCTGTTATGAGTTTCACAAAAATCAACTATTGAATAGTGTCAAAATTGACATAAAAGAGTTCTTAAAACAAATATTATATTATTAATTGATATTAAATTCCTAAAAAATCTAAGGTTCGGCCAAGAGACTTATATTATGATAGGTTAATCATTAATGGACCACTTGGGGGTCGCTTGGATGTATATAGTAAGTTTATTAACCATATTATATAAAAATACAAAGAGACATTGTAAAAGTGAAACTAATTAACTTAGAGTTAATACTTAAAGATAAGATTAATATAAGTACCCAAACCTGTCTAAATTCTATTGGATGAATTGTTTTCGACCTATCCCCACCTCATACTTTGAATAGTCAACTTTGGAGCCTTTGGAAACCGAATATGAATTTATTATAAATTAATATTTCTAGCTTTTCCAAAGGTGCCCCTCACCCCTCTTATAAAAGGGCACTCCTCCTTCTCTTTTCCTCACACCTCTCAAGCCACTTGGCTCGTCCAAACTCTGACCAACTAATCTCCCCACATCACTCTCCTCCTCCTTGAAGCTTCCCCTTAGGCAGAAAGCATTTCAAGAAGTCCTTTGGTTCCAACCAAAGTGAGTTACCTAAATTAAAGGTAACAATTTCTCTTAAAGTATCTTCATTTATTTTGCTTCTCCAACCCCCAAAATCTTTTTATTTCCTTTCTTTTGTAACAACACCAGTATCCTAAATATACTAGGATGTTGTTATAAGAAGGATTCAAACTACACATACACACAACTCCATCTAATGGATGATGAACATAATGTTTCTGTGGATGGCAAACTAACGCCTCACGAAACGATGATTGTTCAAATACATCTTACCACCTCTCATGGTGGCCATTATGATGGCACTGTAATTAAATATGATATTAATGATATATATTTTATATATAAGCTTCTGTAATTCCATTTTATTTCATACCATTATTCGTTTCATGTTGTATATACATACGATAATTTCATTTGAGGAAGTGCGGACTACCGCCCCCTTAAAATGATATGACTCGTTCATACCACACATGGAACGTATAAAGGATGGTGTTAATGAACTTAAGTAACATATATAAAATACTATACTGGATAGTAATATACCTATGTATCATTTGGATTAGATTCATTTAAAATAAAAAAATTAAATGGAAGTAGCGTTCGTGCGCACGTACGGACTACCGTCTCCACGAACGCGATAAGATTCATTCTCCATCATACCCATTCAAGTCTTATTCTCATTTTGGGGTTAAAAATAATGTTAATATCATTCTTATTATGAATAAGATATAATCTATCCATTACAAACATGTCTTACGTAACCAAACATTTAAGAAGAACGAATCGATTATCACCCGAAACGACGATAATACTAAGATATTATTAATAAAACAATGTTAAAAGATCATATATGATATCATATTAATGTATATGATTCTTGTATAATTTAATAACAATTATTTCACCATTATACAGGAGGTTAACCTACCCCAACCAAGGAAAAGTACAAGGTAAAGGTTATTTCACAATCTCTTCATTATCCGAGGTTGTTTATACGTAATAATCTACTGGGATTTCTTTATCATCCACATCCATGTTTCTTCGAAATGTATTTCAAAACATATTTATTATTTACAAGAATATGGGTTAAATTCATTTATACCCTTGTTTGACTTGTTGTAAGAGGTTTATAAAGGAATCATTCCGTCGTTTTCAAAACAAGGTCCTTTTTGACCTTTTCGACAGAATTAAGATAAGAATGTTTTTTTTACTTATACGGCGGGTGCGGTTATTTTCCGCCGTTCGTCAAAGCTTTCATTACAAGCTTACAAGAATATTTTCAAGAAAATGTTTTATTTTATATGGCTCTTAAATGATTTCAAAAATAGAAAGAGATATTTCTCTAAAAAGTGTTTTGATTTCATCTATGTTAACATCCTTTAATGGATTTTACGCTTATTTGAAGTTGATTTATTATAATACAAAACTTCTATATTGTATTGAAGGTTTTGTGATATGTTTGACTGTGGGTGTGCTATTTTATACCATTCATAGTTTATGGTGAAACTATTGACATTTCGTATGCTAGTTTTAATCTGAATGTTTATGTTATATTTCAAACTTTTCTTCAGATGAATGTGCTAAACAAGTATGTTCCGGGTTGGGGACCGGTAAAAGTAAGCCCTCCAGGTTGGGGACTGGTTAAAGTAAGCCCTCCAGGTTAGGGACTGGTAAAAGTATGCCTTCCGGGTTGGTGTCCGGTTATTAGAGGCACTCCGGGTTGGTGTCCGGTTATTAGAGGCACTCCGGGTTGGTGTCCGGTTATTAGAGGCACTCCGGGTTGGGTTCCGGTTAGAAGTAACCCCTAGGTCTTGGGATGAGGCCTAGACAAAGAAATTAATGTTTAGCATTATGCATTCCAACATTATGAAAGTGGTTATTGATTTTTGCATGTGATTATTTGATTAGTAGAATATCCATGTGAATAAGTAAATGGAATTATTTCATTTTATTTATGTCATACCATGTTGAAAGTTCATGTTTGAAAGGCTTTTGTTTTAGTTATACATTGCCTTAAAAGTTTATTCTTATTTATGAATGTTTCCGCTATATTGTTATCCTTACTGGGCATTTGAGCTCACCCCTTTTCTATGTTTCATTTTTCCCAGGAAGTGAAGAAGTAAGTTATGAATGACCTGCAGGGATATTATGTGGGGATATGAGTGTGGATTATGGAGACATTATGTTGTTGTAGTATTTTTTCATTTTATGATGTAATGTAAAACTTATGAATATATCTAGTGTTTCCAAGGCTACTAAACCAATCGGTCTTTCGAGATTTGATCTTTCTTGTGATCATGCCAATGTTATGTAATTAATGCACCGACTCTGGGTAGCTGGGGTCGGGGCGTTACACTGATAAACTGGGTGATTCAGCACCCCTTTAGGGTATGATGATATCTAGTGCTCGGCATACCATATAGTCTAGTTATGTGCCGCTTTTCCAACTGGTAGATCAAACACCGCCCCAGTCTTCTCCCTAGACATTAGCAACCACAGTTGTCGAGCAACCATCAGATGTTGCTCTAACCTGACATGTACAGGGAGAGATACAACAATCTGTTGTAGAAACATGAATTGAAGTGCAAATATATATGCAGCATAGGCCTCACATATAATTTCTCCGTCAATCCTGGCAACTAGCACACCATCTCTGCAAGCTAGCATGTATGCCCTCAAATCCAAGTGGGTTGTTCCATCATCAACAAACCACATAGTTGGCGGATTTCCATAGGGAAAGAAGTTGAATTCCTTAAACATGATCAATCTCACTTTCATGTCATAGGCATTAAGATCTAATGGAGCAACTCCAGATAATTCTTTCACTGATGGCCTGAAAGAACTTCCAGGAATTTGTACTCCATTCTATACATTATAAGTCTTGACGTGAGTGGAAATCCATCCCCATAAAACATGGAATGGTCCCACTATTCTCAAATGAGATTTACCCATGAAGACATGAAGTAAACTCCTGTGAATCTTAGATAAAATGGGGGTAGCCAACCCAAACATTTTTCCCTCAACCAACTTTGCCGCAATTACAAAGGTCCCTAGCCTGACGCCCCTCTTCGAGTCCACGACTGGCAAGAGATAAACTCTGAGCCACAAAGCCAAGAGGCCCACTAGACGAGTCTTCTTTGGGATCCTTTAATTCACCTCATATCCTCATTTCTCAAAATCTCCTGCTTCTAGAGTTGGATAGAATGTGCCAGGAGCACCCCTCTTCTCAGGTTTTGGGAAAGTGGTAGGACGGGTGGGCCTCTTATCCTTGGATTTCTTTTTCTTGGATCCTTTCTCCTTCGGCTCCTTATCCTTTGGCTCCTTCTTTTTCTTCTCAATAAGAAATATATTCATCCACTCCTCCAGATGAATATCCTTTCTAGAATGAGTTAAGGAGGTCTTTGAGATCTTGAGCCTGTGGAAGATTTTAAATAATTCTCGAGCCAAAGCAGGTGTCTTCTCTGAATCATTCCAAGTCACCTTGGGAGGAATGAATTCATCATACATGTCACCCAAAATTGGAGCCCCTGAGATCCTGTGGACATCCCACAGACTGATGTCTACTTCTCCATGAGTCAGATGGAAAGAATTAGTTTCTGGTCTCTAGTGGCTGAGTATCTCAGGTACAAAGCTATCATGTCTATAAACATATGTTTTCCCAACCCAGACAGCTTCGTATATCGCAACTCCTTTAAGAACTTCTACAAACTCTGCACAGGTTTGTCGCACCCAGTATGCCCACATCCATGTTGGCTTCACCCCTCCCCCAGGACAGAAGTCCCAAATTTTCTTCCAGACTTTGTATTGATCCATCTGAGCATTTTAGAAGATTGAAGGATGACAATTTGGTTGCAGCTCAGGCTTATGAGGTTTCATATCTGACGTACAAGGGCTATGATGCATCATGTGGGCCTTCTCTACTGTTCCAGCATTTGTAAATCCTCCTCCACATGAGATATTTTCTGAAGCAAAGTTGGTGTAATTCTGAAACCACAAAATGGGAGATATTTATTTGCTTTTGGAATAGTAACTTCTCGCAGATGACCATAGCCATACAATGGCAAATAAATGCTTTGGGGGAATTCGCGATGATATTTTTTCAGATACTTGGCCAAATCCGAAATACTAATAGCACAGACGGTATAATTATCGTGGCCAATGATACTCATCATATCATAAATTTTCTTGATTTCCATTTCATCAGCTATTCCGATTCTCTTGGGAGCCATTGATTCTGCAGAAAAGTTGAATAATAGAATCATAAGTAAGTTGTTTTTTCATAAAATTTGTGAAAGAATTCAAAAAAATGGAAAAGGCATTAAGGCGCACAAGTCTAAACTTGGTGCACAAGTGTGGATGTGTCGCACAAGTGTAATGTGACGCGCAAGTATTTGGCATGCAAGTATCACCGCGCAGGTCCATATACCTTGAGAGCAGTGCGACAGCAAAGGAAAAGCGGAAAAGAGAGCAACTTGGGTGGCGGAGATGACCTGCGCGATGAGAGCTCAAAAATCTGAAGTTCTGTGCAATGCGCAACAAATGAGCGCATATTTATAGGCCAGCTGGCCACCTGTGTGCCAACAACCAGCGCGCTCCAGCCCTGCGCGACTCGCACCTGCGTGCTGACAGTTGCGCGGTGAACACCTACGCACCTCTTTCCCTTTGGTTTTCTTCTTTTCCTCAGAGTCAGATCCTTATTATTTCGGATCCAACTCTGAGGGGGGACTTTTTTTGACGATCCTTCTCATCACATTGTTTAAAGGTATGGAAAGGGAAATGACTTAGCATAAATTGATTCATCCTTTGAAGAAAACATCAAAAATCGACAAAGGAATGAAAAAGGAGTCAAAGGACCCTGGGTCGCGCAAGTTCCCTTACTGTCATGCAAGTACACATGCGCGCCGCCTAATGGTTGCTCATGTGACTTGCGCGCCCTCTATGAAAACCGCCCAGGGTCTTCTCCAGCCTATAAATACCCCCGGTGGGCCCCGCATTTAGGGAGGATTTTTTCCAGAATTCACATATAGAGCTCTGAACACCCAAGTCTCTTCTTCAGGTCTTCCAAACACTTCTAAGGTAATTCTTTACCTAGAATGGAAATTCTAAACAAGAGGAATAAGGTCTAAGTGTTATAATTCACTAACACTTGCGCGCCTAAGTGTTTTAGTCTTAAGGGAAATGGACACACTTGCGCGCCTCCTTACCTACTCATGGAAACTTGCACACCACTCTTCTGGAAGTACCTCGGGATAATTCTAAAGGCTTTGGTCAAGGATCGCCCAAGTATTACACTAAGGGATGAAAATCACGCAAGTACCCATATGCCACGCAGGTATACCTGTGCGCCCAAGACTTTCACGCCCACGCAGTACCTGCACGCTTTCCAAGACTTGTGTGACCTTCTATTTTTGGGTTCCCTTCCTGCCCATTTAACCCCTCGTATGCCTTTCCACCTCTCCTATTAAAGATTGAGTATTCAAGACACTCTTCAAATCCATTTATAGCATGTTTTATTGATTGACTTCCTTATCCGAAAGGAATTCTGTGAAAAATCTCTCAAAACCTAGTTATTTGCACATCTTTATGTCACAAAAATTAGAGATTTCATTCATTCAACCTCATCCATTAAGATGAGAGAACCTTATATATGGGAATCCACCTTAAGAGTAATCCCCAAGTCCTTGTTAATCTAGGCCTCCTTTTCATGATTAAGCCCCAGTCCTAATATCCATTAATCTGGGCCTCCTTTTTAAGAGTAAGCCGCAGTTTCAAATACTCTTAATTGGGCCTCCATTTCAGGAGTAAACCCCAGTTCCCTAATTTGGGAATCCTCCTCAGGAGTATGCCCCAACCATAATTTCTTTAACCTGAGCTCTCTTTTCAGGAATAATCCCCAGTCTTAATGTTCCAAAATATAGGAATCCTCTTCAAGAGTAAGCCCCAACCATGGTTCTATTAACTTGGGATTCATTTTCAAGAATAATCCCCAGTTTCAAATCTACAAAAATGGGAATCCTCTTTAGGATTAAGCCCCATGTCCCTTAATTTTTCAAGTGCCTTAACCTAGGCCTTCTTCTCAGGAGTAAGCCCCAACCTTAATCTCTCTTAACCAGCCTTAATTTCCTTTTGATCTGGGCTTCCTTCTCAGGAGTAAAACCCAATCATAAGTCCACTCCTAACTTGGGCATCTTCCTTAGGAGTAAGACCCAAGATTAGAGTATACAAATCTCCATGAAGCACATATACCTGTATGGACCCTATTCCTAGATTTCTTCTCTGAAGTAACTCTTAATCCTCATCTATTTGGGCATTCATACACACATAATCCCCACATCATTGCATCTTCCGTGGCACAATTTTCTGGTTTCACCAATACCTCATGTTTCTCACACTAAGCATGACTCACGTGAGCTTAGAGTGTAAAATTAATCATGACATCTTTCTTTGAGCCATCTATCATGCATAAACATCATACTCCATTACTTGAAATATGTGGGTTCTGATTCCTTTTCTAAAACAAAGGATACATAGGTTTCCCATTGTTGACGCTCCTTTTCGTCACAGTGTCGAAAAGAATGGAATGGGAAATGACTTAGTACGAATTGATTCATCCTTTGAAGAAAACATCAAAAATCAACAAAGGCATGAACAAGGGATCAAGAGAACATGCGTCGCGCAAGTTCTATCACTTTCGCACAAGTCTTCTTGCGCGACGCATGATGGTCGCGCAAGTGAATTGCGCGACCTAAGTGATAACCTCCCGGGGTCCTCTCCTGCTTATAAATAGACCCTGTGGTCCCCCCATTAGAGAGGATTTTTTTTTTCAGAAACTGATATTTGAGCTCTCGGCACCCTAGTCTCTTCTCAAAGCTTCCGAAACACTTCTAAGGTAATTTCTTACCTAGAACGGAAGATCTAAAGAGGGGGAGGAAGGCCTAAGTGTTGAAACTCATCAACACTTGCGCGCCGGAGTGGCCAGCCCTTAAGGGAAAAAGGCCACACCTGCGTGCCGCCTTACTCCTTCAATAGAACTTGCGCGACCCTCTTCTGGAAGAACCTCAAAGGGATTCTAAAGGCTTTAATCAAGAGTCACTCAAGTATTACCATGCTGGTTAACCATCGCGCAAGTAACCCATGTGTCACTCAGGCATACCTATGCAACCAGGATTTGCACGCCCACGCAGTACCTGCGCGCCTACCAGGACTTGTACGCCCCCTGCCTTTTTGGGTGCCCTTCTTTCCCATTTCACCCCTCTTAAGCCATTCCACCTTTCCTATTCAAGATTCAGTCTTCAAGACACTCTTCAAAGCCATTTATGGCATGATTTCTTAATTTTAATACCTTATCTGAAAGGAATTATGTGGAATATCTCTCAAAACCTAGTGATTTATACATATTTATGTCACTAAAAATTGAGATTTCATTCATTCAACCTCATCCTTTAAGATGAGAGAATCTCTTAACCTGGGCCTCCTTTTCAGGAATAAGCCCCAGTCATAATCCTCAAACATGGGCATCCTCCTTAGTAGTAAGCCTCAAGTCCCTTAATTTTTCAAATCTCTTAACCTGGGTTTCCTTTTCAGGAGTAAGCCCCAGTCTTAATTTCTCTAAACCAGTCCTAATTTAACTTTGATCTAGGATTTCTTTTCAGAAATAAAACCCAATAATAATTCCTCTCCTAATTTAGGCCTCATTTTCAGGAGTAAGCCCCAAGTAAGAGTATTTAAAATCTCCATGAAGCACATATACCTTTATGGACCCTGCTCCTAGATTTCTTCCCTAAATAAATCCTAACCTTCATTTAACTGGGCAGTCATACATACATAAGTCCCACATTATTTCTTATGATTGCATCTTTTTTGTCACAACTGTCTAATTTTTACCAATACCTCTTGTTTCTCACACCGAGCATGACTCACGTGAGCTTAGAGTGTAAAAGTGACTATGACATTCTTCTTTGAGCCATCAATCATAAACATCATACTCCCTTACTTGAAATACGTGGGTTCTGATTTCTTTTCTAAAAAAAGGATACGTAGGTAGCTCGTCTGTGGGTTCGATCCCAACTCTGAAACAATCCATGTCCTTCTAAATGACAATAAACTTCAAGTGCCCCACTGAGTGGCTTTAAAACCAGCATGGTCATCATAATGACCAAGAGACTTCTATATAAATGTGTCGAAGGGTACCATTGACCAAGAATCTCTAATAAATACTGATGATTCTCTATCGATGAAGAACCTCGAATACATATAAAAGATTCTCTAAAATTCTTACATATTTTATCATTGTTTTTCAGATCTGAAGGAAAGCTCATTTTATACTTGGTAACGTAATAAGGATTCATGAACATAACTTAAATATATAAAGAGAGTCCTGAAGTAGACAATAATTCCTCTAAAAAAGGTGTGATGAGTCCGACCTCCCATCCTCTCGACCAATGAAAATTCCTAAACCTCATCAGTTCATAAACTAATGAGCACCAACCTTTGGAAAGTAGGTCCAAATGGATGTGGAATCATTGGATGTTTCCATTTCTATGAACAAACCCGTTAGAAACCGATCGGAACATTTGAACCTCCCATCAAAAGGAGGTCATTCCCGAAATCCGAGGGAAACAAAAATGGTGAACCCGACGTGAATCCTTAACCAAGTTAAAATAATGATTTACACATTTGTTAGGCCCCTATTTAAAACTCAATGAGAGGGCCAACAAAAACAATCAGTGACAAATGTGCTCTTCCAAAAGATGTAGTGGCTGAATTTATCTTGATTACGTCTTTTATATCAAACAAGCACTCTTTTCCAAGATCTTCAGCATTTCTAGAATGGCTGCTCTCAAGTTCACACCTGTGAATACTGCTGCTGCAAATGCCACTGTCGCTACTAATTCGGGATCATCGTCCATTCTAAGGACGATATCACCTACTTAGCGTCTTCAACGCGGGGTATCAAACACACTAGTTAAGGAGTACCGTCAACATGGTACCATCCCAACTCTGGAGGCTGCCCGACAAGCCCTCCAAGTAAACAACTCACATCGTTCTTTCGGACAACGACGACCAGTGATCAAGAAGCAGGCGGTGCTGACTACCGTCTCCAACCTTTTCGGGTCGTTATCCATGCAACACAATCACCATTCGCTCCCTTATTCTAGGGAGGTGAATGAGCGGGTCCCTCAGGGCCTTAATGAAAACAGACAGGAGTCCTTCGTAAGGGCTCCCACCAACAATTGCCGCCAGACTTGTGCGGAAGTGTGCCTTCAACATGATGAGGGTACCGACTCCAGGCGTTCAGCTTAGGTTCCTCGAACCCGAGCAAGAAACACGAACCACCAGAGGCGGAATCCAGTCAACAGTGAGCAGATTTTCATCTCTGCCATATCCGGAGAAGTCCACCAACCTAACTTGGCGGCAAGCAACGAGCGGGCACATACACCTGCCCATTTTAATTCTGCTGTCCAGCAGACTCTTCTGGCAGCATCACGCCAATCCCGCCTGGCAATTCCAGCGGAGTACTATAGGTAGGAACATACACCTGTTTATACATCATCAGCTAGTCAGCACGCTCATCTGACTACATATGATGGATCTCGTCAACCACGTTTGGCGAAGTGCAATCAGCAGGCACATACACCTGCTAGTATTAATCAAGCCTACCAACAGTCTCACTTGGTAGCATTCAGAGAAGTTAGTCGGAAAGCCCCGTCAACAAATAAGAGGCAGACTCAACTCTCTACCCCCACACTTGAGTACTGTCATGATTCACTGACAGGAAAAGGAGGACAGGAGCATGCACATACACCTACTCCAAGCCCGGAATGGATGTATATTCCCGTTCCAGCAGCTGAAGTCACCAAGCATATTCTATCAATGGTGAAAGAGAAGAAACAAATCCATGCTCATATTCTGGATTCTTTCCAGGTTGTTATAACAACTTCAGCAGCATCTTAGGGAAAGACACATAAATCAATCCCTACCAGTGGAGTGACACATCAATAGTTCACTCTAGAATAGACACACACATATTTTCCAGTCCAAGAGGGTTGTGGGCCATACTCCCCCATATAATACGGACAACCAAGTCAGGCACATACACCTGATTTGAGAGGAGATCGTCAGCCTAACCTGGCCATCTTTTCTGATCAGGCACATAAACCTGCTCAGAGCAGCCACTTTCGTCAACAAGTGGTTTCCAAGGCGAGTATGAAGGCGTCTAAGAAAAAGACCCGCCCAACACAGTCATGAGATCAAGTGCCAATCTGTAACAAGGCCTTGCTCGATGCTGGAGTTCTTGAAGCCCTCATAAAATTATCTGTTGGAATTCAAGATTCTACTCCCTCAGTTCCCAATAGTGGGAACATTAATTCCAAAGGTCTTCAACAGACACTTCTTCATGAAGGCTTGCTTCATGACAATTCGGTTGATCTCGAAGTTTCATCTTCAGATGAGAGCCACAGGAACCCTCTTTGTGGTCAGAAGACCAAGGAGCAAGAGATCTCATCTTTTATTGTAACCCATTATGGTGGTCCTCCCCATGATGATGAATTTCGCTGCGAAATCCCTCTCTGCAGTAGTGATTCACATTGCCCGGAAAATGCTCTAGTGGACAATATAGTGCCGAGAAAGCCCTCTTATCTTGAGGCACATACAAATGAGAAACCAGTCATGTCTAAAGCTTCATCGCTAGCAGGTGAAATACTTTCTCAATCAGAAGATATCCCAGGGTGTAAGTCATTCTCCGAACCACCCCTAAGTCATGCATCTTCTAGTTTGATCAATGATTTCTCTACCAATACTATTGAATCTAATGAAGCAACATGGAAACACCAACTCTAGTCAAATCAGGTAGAAGAATCTTTATCAAATGATAAAGAGGAAATGCTGAACATGAGAAAACAACTAGCGAAAGGTGAAGTGCCATTCATGTTTTGGCCTTTGGCTGACTCTCAGTATAATATTCCAGAAATGTTGATGGAAGATGAAATTCATGATATTCATCTCAACATATGGAAAAATATTTGTCAGTTGAAAAAAAAAGTATTATCTTATGATGAATATGAAAATCATCTTAAGATAATAGAAGGGTTACAACGTCAGATTGATTTGGCGTCTCTATCAGTCTCTCGATATCTGAAGCCCGAAAAGCAGCAGAGAGCCCTTCAACGTTCATGCCTTGGTGCACTAAGAAGATTGCGTCAGTTAATTTCCAATGCCCCATTTGGTATTCGTGTCATAGGATGGGGTGTTCATGGAGCACTGCATTTCATGGTGGTCTCTGGTCAGCAAATCCCGCCGAAAATGGTCTCATGCAATGTTATTGCCCATAACCGGCCACAGTTAATGGGCATTTTTTTTAATCAAAAGCTTTCCCAAGAACAGGCTTCAACTAGTTCCTCTCAAAATCAAGAATACAGAGAACAAGTTGTTGAATTACTCTTGCATCAAGAAAAGGAGAATATTAAAGAGGCCTCTCGTTTGGAGCAAGCATGTCACCAAGTGACAGAAGTGTCAGAAATCATCCAATGGTCTTTTGAACTGGGTGATAAAAGCGGATACAGGTTAATGCATCCAGCTAATTTCCGGACCAAGGTTCACAAGATCAGGAGGAATTTCCAGAAAGTCTCAGAAATAACATGTCAAGAACCACCCCAGCTTGCCAGACTAGGGACTCTTTTAAACCGACCCTCGGAATCAACAAATAGGATTCGAGGAGTTGAGCGAGAACAGCAGGAACAGCCCCAGTCCACTGGACTGGAGATTTTTTCAAATCATAAATCCCCTCCTCAGAGAAAGTCGGCCTTTTCTCGATTGGGGAAGAAACCTCAAGAGGAATTAAGAGCCAAATTATCAGGAGATTCCCCCCAAATTACGGTTCGTCAAGAAGTTCCTGAGGGATCAAATCAACAAAATGCAATGTCTCATTCAATACATGGAAGAAGACAATATCACAAAAATGCTGATAGAAGGGATGCAATGAGTTATGCATCAATCAATGTCATCAATGCCGTTATTGTTGATCCACCAAATGAGCCTCACTCAGCTGACTCAGATGAAGAGGTTCCTGCTCAAGAAGATGTACACACCGATACAATTGAAGAAGGCGTGCGTACACGAAGTCAAAGGATTACTCAGAACCTAGGTAATCTTTCGAGTAACCCACTTCCCCCTCTCCGAAAAGGATCCAACAATGGGAAGGGAAAGATCCAGGTTACATATCCTTCCTCTGGAGAAGGTCAATCGCTCTCACTAGAGCAAAGGTTTGCACAACAGGAGGAAGAAATGAAGGAATTAAGAAGGTTGAATATAGAACTACTTCAGAGTAGTCTTCTTCTTAAGCATGCTAGAGTCAGTCAGCCAAAGGAATTTGTTGCAGCTACTGAGATGGATCAAGAATATCCTCCTCTATCAGTACACCCTCACAGGTCTAATCATACAGGTCAAGTGCAAAAATAGTTGGCAGTGCTAACACCAGTTGCAGCACCAATCGCCACATCTGTCCAAGCCCCAGTCATTGCACCTACCCAAGTCCAAGTTCAACTGGATGTTTCTCAAAAGATAATAACTACTATTGAGTCATTAACAGCTTGGTTAGAAACTATGGAAGGGAAACATGCGCAAGTTCAACCAGAAAAGAAGTATACCCTGAATGGGTAGAATCAATTTCTCCTCCATCCAGTTTTGGGAATCCTGTATTCCCTATTTTCAATGGATTAAGAGATCCTGAACAGCATTTGACGCATTACGTGTCTTGTTCTGATCCCATGATGGGAACTCTGGAACAACAAGAAGCAGTGAAACTCAGATGCTTCGTGCAAACCTTGCAAGGACCAGCTTTTGTTTGGTATACAAGCTTGAAATCCCAGTCAATTGCCAGATGGGAGGATCTTCGCCAAAAATTCCTCCTTCAGTTCAGCTCAACTGTTCCAAAGACAACAGTTTTTGATCTTACAAACTGTAAGCAAAGGGAGAATGAGAGGGTCTCTGATTTCATTTCTCGATGAAAGGGATTAACATATTCCATGAGTTTAGCACTCCCTCAAGAATAATTTTTTCCAATCTGTGTGGCAAATCTGCATGACAAATTACGCACGCCGTTAATACCTGTAAAATACACAGGAGGGTTTCGATACCTTACTTCAATCGCTTAGCATATTGAAGATTCCATTATACAGGCTAAGGCTAAATCTCGTGTAATTCCATCAGTTCCAGGAAGAAGAATGGGTAAAGTAGAAACTAGTACAGTTATGCTTAAACAAGCACCTGTACCTGTTTCTACCTCAAAACCTTCATCTTCTCGAAGGACTCCACCTTCTGAGCACCAGCAACAAAGGCCTTTTCATCCAGATGATCAAAGAGATCAAAGACGAAAACAATTTGAGGATCTGAAGAGAAAAACATACTCTTTCTGAAATGAACAAGTTCCTGGTTATTTCATTTCGGCTCTGGAAAACAATTTGGTTCAATTGTCAATGCCCAAGAGGCCAAACAATAAAGGAGATGAAGACCGTCCCAATTATTTCCCTTTTCATCAAATGTTGGGGAATCCCATCTAGGAGTGTTTTCTCTTCAAATACCTCCGGCAAAAGCTGGTCGACTCGGGACAAGTCACATTGAAAGGCTCCTCAACCCAGGTATCATGTGTCACTGCTACAGTTCCAGAGGAGGAAGATGAATGGAAAGAAGTCAAAAGAAAAAATGCAAAGAAGTATAATGATTGGATGGTCAGAAAGACAATAAATCGAACTCATACTATTTTTGTGAACACAATTAAAGAATCCAATTGTGTCTTCTTCCATTAATGTTACAGAAAAACCCTCTTCGTCATAGGGAAAGTCCTCAAAGAACCGTCATGATTCAAAGAAAGGAAAAGAATCAGAAGAAGATGAGTATGTGTCAAAGCCTATGTTGTCTTTGACATTGGCGGATTTCATGTCATCTACTTCAAATCCACGGGCACCGCCCCACCAAACAGAACAACCTACATAGGCTAATCAGGCAGAGTCTTCATCGGATGAAGAGTTAATCTTTGGTTATGTTAACATGATTCAATTAACAGATCCATATGTCAGTCGCAGTTTCGATTTTAATGAGCCTGAATTCCCTGTATCAAACAGAGGAATCAGAGGAAGTTCCAGGGGCTCAGGATACAGGGGAAGACGTGGATCTTTCAGAAGCCACTATTCCAATTCTACCCCTTCTAGAACTGTGTACGCAACAGAAACTCGTGGTAGAGCCCTTCAGCGTGCTCAACAAGAACAAGAAAGTTCTTCTATCAATAGAAAATTCAGTCCTAGAACAGTTATTTTGGAAGACCGGTTGATGGTTCTAGCTTCTTCCTCTCAGCTAGTACATGGATCTAATTAGTCTAATCTTCCAAAACTAGGAATATTGCAAACTCCTATCCCGATACAAGATGCATCAACTTCCAAAGCATCTGCTTCCAAGGTACCTGCTAAACCACATATTCCTATTGGGAAACACAGACCTCTGGATCAAAAGTATGATATATTGAAACACTTGGCCCAAGTACCAGCCATGTTATCAATTCTGGATGCTCTGAATATGTCAAAAGATCTTCAGGAAGCACTCATAGAGGCTTTGTCAAGTCCTCAGGAGTTTGAAACTGAAATTGCTGCAGCTGAAGTCTATCACATAAGAGTAATACTACAGAATTCCATGAAATAATATCTTTTACTGATGAAGATGAAGATGATGTTGGGCATGGACATATTACACCATTGTACTTCTCTATCAAGGTCAATGTCGTAGACGTCCGAAGAACTTTCATTGAAAATGGTTCAGGAGTCAACCTCATGCCCATTAGTACACTTCGTCGATTGGGCCTCACAGAATCTGATTTATCTCCTTCTATAATGATGTTACAAGGATATGATAAAAATGAACAAGAATAACTGGGCGAAGTTACTCTCAAAACTCAGTTTGGAGATCTTGTATCCAATTCAGATTTCATGGTTGTTGATCAAGACTCAGCCTTCAACATCTTACTTGGAAGACCCTGGCTACATCAACATGCGGCTATCCCTTCATCATACCATCAATGTCTCAAATATTGTTTCGATGGTCAAGTTGGGACATTGTATGGTGATAATGCCCCGTTCAAGACATGTGAGTCTCAATACATTGAGGCGGAATTCTATCACATGAAGCAAAGGGAGAAATCCATAACAAAGGAGATTACCAATGTTAATGCTCCATATGGTTTCGAAAAAATTCCAGTAAATCCATTTACACATGTGAGTACAGATTATGTGTTGCCTATCAGTCAAATTGACAAGATAGACCCAAATAAAAATACTCTTATGGAAAGATCCATAATGTCAATTACGGAAATCGAGCCAGACAACATGGGAGAAATTGGTAATCTACTAAGCAGTGATGAAAGCAAAAATGGTGACATCTCCATTTCATCTACTGAAATCCAAAAAGTCTATGCTTTGCCAATTAGGCTAGAAAAAGTTATACTAACATCGGAGGGGAATAATGATGTCGATTCTCAATTCATCATCTCCTCTTTATTACCCAAAGAAGACCCTTCATCATCGATCGGGTCGGAAATGAAAGCTTCTTCTTCAAGATATGAAAATTTTGACATCTCTTCGGATCATGAGAATTCTACTTTATCATCTACTATGCAAGTAGAAAAGGAAGAAATAACACATGAAGAAGAAGAAGAGGAAGATCTCAGAGATGCTCCTCCAGCATTTGAAGAGGGTATCTCTACCACTGTGGATGAACTCAGAAAAATAAATCTGGGTACCAAAGAAGATCCACGCCCCACTTTAATCAATGTGGACATGAATCTTGAAGAGAAAGATATGTATATTTCTTTTCTAAAGAAAAATAGAGATAAATTTGCTTGGAACTATATAGAAATGTCCGGTCTTGATCCTGATGTTGTTATTCATCATTTGGGTTTACCAGAAGAACATCGAGGATTTAAGCAAGCCGTGAGAAGAACACACCCAACTTATACTTCCAAAATTGAAGCAGAAGTGGATAAGCTTATGAAAGCTAACCTCGTCAGAGAAGTTCAATATCCCAAATGGTTGGCTAATATTGTCCTTGTAAAGAAAAAGAATGGACAAATTAGAGTTTGCATCGATTTCAGATATCTTAATCGGCATTGTCCTAAGGATGATTTCCCAGTTCCGATTACAGAACTTCTAATTGATGCAACAGCTGGCTATGAAGCACTTTCCTTCATGGATGTATATTTTGGATATATTAAGATCCGAATGGCCCCAAAAGACGAAGAATGTACAGCCTTCAGAGCCCCTCAAGGTGTGTTTTTCTACCAGGAAATGCCCTTTGGATTAAAGAATGCAGGTGCAACTTATCAGCGTGCCATGCATCGTATATTCAAACCCTTATTAGGGAATTTTGTTGAATGCTATGTAGACGATTTGGTAGTTAAATCCAAAAAACATTCTAATCACTTGGCTGACTTGGAAGTCATATTATTCAAGCTTCGACAACATAATTTGAAGATGAACACCTTAAAATGTGCTTTTGGGGTAACCTCAGGAAACTTTCTTGGCTTTTTTGTACTCCATCGTGGTATTGAAGTCGATCCTGAGAAGGCCAAGTCAATCCTTGGTATGTCACCTCCTCAAAATTTGAAATAATTAAGAGGAATTCAAGGACACATAGCCTATATTCGGCATTTCATCGCCAATTAGGAAGGAAAAAGTTTACCCTTCACCAAATTGATGAAGAGTGGAGTCACTTACCAGTGGACTGAAGAATGTCAAGAAGCATTCGATATTCTCAAGAAATACCTCTTGAATCCACCGGTACTCATGCCACCTGTTGAAGGAAGACCACTTATCCTCTACGTGACAGCTCTAGAGCGATCTTTGGCTGCCTTTTTTCTCAAAAGAATGATGCTGGGAATGAAAAAAGTCTCTAATATCTCAGTCAAACCATGCTTGAAGCAGAAACCCGGTATTGAAGTATTGAGAAGTGCTGCCTGGCATTAATCTTTGCAGTTCAAAAGTTGAGACACTACCTGCAACATCACTAGGTCCAATCGGTATCTCGCAATAACCCGCTCAAATTTATCCTTAGTCGTCCAATGCTTACAGGACGTCTGGCAAGGTGGGCAGTTATTTTGCAGCAATTAGACATTTGGTATGTGTCTCAAAAGGCGATAAAGGTCCAAGCTCTGGCTGATTTCCTGGCTGAACACCCTTCAGTGGAAGATACATCTTCAGATATTGAACTCCCTGATGAGGAAGTCTTCTCTATTCAAGAAAGTCCTTAGGCATGGGAAATGTATTTTGATGGTTCTTCCAGAAGTCCAACAGGGAGGAAAATGGAAAATCCTAAATTCAAAAAAGTTGGCTTAGGAATTGTACACATTTCTCTAGAAAAGGTAGTGTTACCTTATTCCTTCTTATTGTGGGAAGGTGGTACAGATATTGAAGCAGAATACCAAGCTCTCATCGTAGGCTTGGAATTAGCGCTTCAAGAACAAGTGAATCACTTAAAGGTGAAAGGTGATTCAGACCTGGAAATCAACCAAGTCTATGGGGATTATGCCATTAGAAAAGAAGAACTAATCCCTTTGTATGATTACATCAGAGAGTTAATGGTAGAATTCCCTTTGGAACCGACATTTTCTTATGTCCCAAGATCACAAAATGCTCAAGTTGATGCATTGGCTAATATAGCCACAGCTCTGGCAGATCCAAATCGGGATGAGACGACCATCAGTATTGCCAGCCTTCGTGAAATTTCACCTTATGTTCGAATCAGAACAGAGGAAATTAATGAAATTTGTCCCATTCCTGAACCGTATGGTCATACTATAGGATGGATGTCACCTATCAGGGAATACCTTCAAAATTGAACACTTCCATCTGATAGAGCTGAGAAAAAACAAATCCAGTGATGCGTGGTTAATTTTACTCTTTATGATAGCCCATATCACCTAGATAAAATTCTCTACAAACGTACTTTTGATGGAGTTCTCTTCAGATGCATTGATGGTGAAGAGACAATGGCTATCATGAACGAAGTACATGCAGGAGTCTGTGGTGTCCACCAGTCTGGACATAGACTGTCTGATTAGATTTTAAGGCTTGGATACTTTTGGCCTTCAATGATACGAGATTGTGTCGATTTCACAAAGAAGTGTCATTCATGCCAAGTACATGCCAACTTCATTCATCAACCTCCATATTTGCTTCATACAGTGAAATAATCATGGTCATTCACCACATGGGGAATGGATGTGGTGGGACCTTACCCTTCGGCTACGGCCAAGCAGTTTAAGTACATTCTTACTGCTACTGAATTCTTTTCCAAATGGGTAGAGGAAACACCTCTCAAAGAAGTCAATTCTAAATTCATTGTTAGCTTCATCAATTCTAACATCATTACCAGATTTTATGTCCCTCATACCATATTGACGGACAATGGCACCAATTTCTGTTCATCTGAGGTGAAGAAGTTGTATCAAGAATACAACATCAAATCCAACCATTCATCTCGATATCATGTAGTGACCAAAGACCAGATAGAATCCTTTAACAAGACTCTTTCAAATATACTGCAAAAGATAGTGGATAAAGATAAGAGGTCATGGCCTGATAAACTCTTTCATGCTTTATGGGCTTATCGGACTACCACCCGCACTGCAACTCGGTCAACTCCATATTCATTAGTATATGGAATGGAAGCCCTCTTGCCCATTGATGTTCAACTACCCTCACTTGGAGTTTCCATTTGTGATCAATCATCTACAGATGAACAATCTCAAAAGCGATTGAATGAATTGGAATGGTTATATGAAAAAATATCGTGCACTTTGCACCACTTGGAAGTCTATCAGAATCGAATAGCATGAGCTTTTAACAAAAAAGTTCGTCTTCATTCATTCACTCAGGGATAATTGGTATTAGTTATCAGAACTCCAATGATACTAGGAAAGAAACCTCCCAAACTTGAGCCAAATGGGAAGTACCTTATTCAATACATAGAGTCTACTCCAATGGAGCTTATTCATTAATCTCAATAGAGGGAGAACTCATTACTACTCCAACCAATGCCAGATTTTTGAAGAAGTATTTTGTATAAACTGAAAAGTAACTATTTCATCCTTGCTATATGACGTCAAACTGTACAGAAACGGTCCATACATATGACCTTAAACTATTTTCACTTTCGTCCCACATGACGTTAAACTGTGAAAAAGTTCCCTAAATTTTCTAGTATGACCTTAAACTACCACTAGGTTCTGTATGACCTTAAACTGCATAATCCACGGTCCATGCATATGACCTTAAACTATTCTCACTTTCATCCAACATGATGATAAACTGTATCGTCCCTTTTTTTCGTCCAACATGACGTTAAACTATGAAAAAAAGTCCCCAATGCATCCAACATAACGTTAAATGGTGTACTCTTTTGTCCTTGCTATAGGACATTAAACTATACGGCAATGGTCCAGTATGACCTTAAACTGCAACTTGGTCCTGTATGACCTTAAACTGCATCATCAATGGTCCATGCATATGACCCTAAACTATTTTCAAGTCCCTTATGTCCAGCAAGATGTTTAACTGTGACGTCCTAATTACATGACGCTAAACTGTACAAAAGTCCCTTAAGTCCGAAAAGACATTAAACTACATAATCATCAAAGATCCTGTATGACCTTAATCTACACTTTTGTCCAGCATGACATTAAACTGCACATTCTACGGTCCATGCATATGACCTTAAACTATTCACACTTTCGTCTAACATGACGCTGAACTGGAAAAAAAATCCCCAATGCGTCCAACATGACGTTAAATAGTGTACTCTTTTGTCCTCACTGCATGACATTAAACTGCACAGTCCCCCTGTCATCCAACATGATGTTACACTCTATTGTCCCCATCGTCCTAACTACATAATGTTAAACTGTACAGAAAGTACGTGATATGCCTTACATGACATTAAACTCTACTTTTCCCCGGCTACATGACACTAAACTGTGCAGCACCAATAGTCCTAACTGCAAGACTCTAAACTGCATAGTCCCTTTATATGTCCTACATGACATTAAACTATGCATTGTCAAGGTTGTTGTTACCTCTTGTTTCTCACATTGAGCATGACTCACATGATCTTAGAGCAAACCTCAACCATAACACTCTCTTTGGGCTGCTAACCATGTGTAAGTCCCAACAACATTTTTTTAAGTCATTGTCCCCAAGAACAACTTGATCATTAATTAATTCTTTAATTGAACTACACGGACTTTGATCCTTGCCTTCTAGGCTGGGTATATAGGCAACCTCCCAAGGTTCAAGCCCAAAACCAATCACTTCACATCGGTTCACCTCCATCTCATACGATGTTGTTTCGTGAAACCGCCCTTAGAATTAATATCTTTACATTGGTTCGCTTTCTTATTTGTTATATGACATTAAACTATACAACACTTTTGTCCAGTATGACAATAAACTACAATATTCTTTGATGCCCTCACCTGAGATTGAACCATTATTTACATTTATTTTTTCAATCATGTTTCATTTCAAAGACTACGTGCATACATGGCAACACCCAAACCTTTTATCTTGTGGTAAACCATCATTGTACTAATGTCCCCTTTCAACCTCACATGTATGAACCAAATTTGTAAGAAGGGTATTTCTAGAACTACGTGGGCTTGATTCCCATCCTTATGGGATACGTAGGAACGTTCGTGTGTCCCTCGAATCCAGCCCCAAGTCTTTGGGCCTAACCCCAAATTCCACTTTCAGTCCCTTGGCTGAAAAGTCCCCATGAAAACACACATTGTGTATTTCTTACAATGGTCCAAGCTCTATGACCCTAAACTAAGATCTCTAATCATTTTGTCCCACATGACATTAAACTGATGTTTAAGAACTACGTATGGCTTGATTTTCATCCTTATGGGATACGTAGTGAAGTCCAACATTTCAATTCAGGACCCGGCCACAACATGATTATGGTTTGCATTGATCTGTGTATCTCTGTATACATTGAACAATATCCATCTTTATGTGTCATAATCCTAACCTTAAATATTTTCAGATCCTCATAACCCTTTTCATGACTTCTAGTCACAGAAATGCCAAAATTCTTAGAGTTCTTTTGTCTGACTATGCAACACGTTCCCATAGGAGGGCTTGCATAAACAGTCTACATAACAGACTTGTTAGCCAAAAGATACTATTATTTGACTATGAATCCAGTGCCCTTAGGTGGCCCTGCATAATTTAACCCCCTAACAGGTTTTTCGGATAGAGGTAACTTCATTCTTGGGAAGAATGCATCTTTTGTCCTTATTTGTCTCAAATGACAGTATGTAGGGATCCGAAAAAATAGCCATCCTTAACATATTTTTCTCATATCCTTTTTTATGATCTGAAAGTATTCAAGTCTATGGATTATATTCTCCTTCCCTACATTTGGGTCAGACCTTCGTAGGAGTGATATTCATCCAGTTCTTCGATAATCTTGTTTGGAAATATCTTTTCCATATTCAAGTACCTATTTCCATACAGAAAACTCTATACTTTGGAAGATTTGAATCTCCATAAACTTTCACTGGCTTTTAGCACTAGGAATGTAAATTTCTGAGAGTTCTTTTTCCTGACTATGCAGCACGTGCCCATAGGAGGCCTTGCATAAACAGTCTACATAACAGACTTGTTAGCCAAAAGCTACTATTTTATTTAACTATGCAGCCAATGCCCTTAGGTGGCCCTGCATAATTCAACCCCCTAATGGGTTTGTTAAATAATGGTAACTTCATTCTTGGGAACTACTTCTTCTAATTCCTTTTAGCTCTTTTTCATATTATTCCACAGATTCAAATATTCTTAAGTCGTAGTTTACATATTTTCCCTCATACTTGAGTATGGTACTATGTTTTTAGATGAGTTGTCAAGGAATTGAGTCAATTCTAATCCATTTCGGCCAAAGCTATTTCGACCTTAAACATTAGCCCTTCTTATGTTCGACATGCATGACTTTAAACTGCCCACAAAAGACAAGGGAACTCTGAATAAAAGTCAAGTTCCCAGCTCACTAAACATACATTTTGTATGATTTAGGTAACATTGAGCAATTAAAAGGTTTGATGTCCGGAAATCCGGATGCTTTGTTCAGAAGTGAGGCCCTCTATTTATAGACATAGACAGAACCCTGCGTTCCGTCTCCTGGGCGACTAAATGGCATACCCCTGCGCGCTGGACTCTGCGCGCCCGAAGCTCACTTGCACGCCACCTTTCCATTAGTTTTCTTCTTTTCCTCAGAGTCAAATCCGCATTTCATTCGGATCCAACTCTGAGGGGGGGCTTTTGTTGACGCTCCTTTTCATCACAGTGTCTAAAATAATGGAAATGGAAATGACTTAGTATGAATTGATTCATCCTTTGAAGAAAACATCAAAAATCAACACAGGCATGAACAGGGGATCAAGAGCACATGCGCCGCGCAAGTTCTATCACTGTCGCGCAAGTCTACTTGCGCGACGCATGATGGTCGTGCAAGTGACTTGCGCAACCTAAGTGATAACTTCCTGGGGTCTTCTCCTGCCTATAAATAGACCCTTTGGGCCCCCCATTAGAGAAGATCGTTTTTTCCAAAAACTCAGATTTGAGCTCCCGGTGCCATAGTCTCTTCTCAAGGCTTCCGAAACACTTCTAAGGTAATTTCTTACCTAGAACGGAAGATCTAAAGAGGGGGAGGAAGGCCTAAGTGTTGAAACTCATCAACACTTGCACGCCTAAGTGGCCAGCCCTTAAGGAAAAAAGGCCACACTTGCGCGCTGCGTAACTCCTTCAATAGAACTTGCGCGCCCCTCTTCTGGAAGAACCTCAAGGGGATTCTAAAGGCTTTAATCAAGAGTCGCTCAAGTATTACCATGCTGGTTAACCATCGCCCAAGTAACCCATGTGTTGCTCAGGCATACCTGCGCGACCAGGACTTGCGCGCCCACGCAGTACCTGTGCGCCTATCAGGACTTGCGAGCCCCTGCCTTTTTGGGTGCCCTTCTTGCCCATTTCACCCCTCTTAAGACATTCCACCTTTCCTTTTCAAGATTCTGTCTTCAAGACACTCTTCAAAGCCATTTATGGAATGATTTATTGATTTGACTTCCTTATCTGAAAGGAATTCTGTGGAATATCTCTCAAAACCTAGTGATTTATACATCTTTATGTCACAAAAAATTGAAATTTCATGCATTCAACCTCATCCTTTAAGATGAGAGAATCTCTTAACCTAGGCCTCCTTTTTAGGAATAATCCCCAGTCATAATCCTCAAACATGGGCATCCTCCTTAGGAGTAAGCCCCAACCATAATTCTCTTAACCTGGGCTTCCTTTTTCGGAGTAAGCCCTAATCTCAAACATGGGAATCCTCATTAATAGTAATCCCCAAGTCCCTTAATTTTTCAAATCTCTTTACCGGGGTTTCCTTTTTAGGAGTAAGCCCCAGTCTTAATTCCTCTTAACCATTCCTAATTTACCTTTGATCTGGGATTTCTTTTCAGAAATAAAACCCAATCATAAGTCCTCTCCTAATTTGGGCCCCCTTTTCAGGAGTAAGCCCCAAGTTAGAGTATTTAAAATCTCCATGAAGCACATATACCTTTATGGACCCTTCTCCTGGATTTCTTCCCTAAAGTAAATCCTAACCTTTATTTATCTGGGCAGTCATACATACATAAGTCCCACATTATTTCCTTTGATTGTTTCTTTTATGGCACAATTGTCTAATTTTTACCAATACCTCTTGTGTCTCACACCGAGCATGACTCACATGAGCTTAGAGTGTAAAAGTGACTATGAAATTCTTCTTTGAGACACCAATCATAAACATCATACTCCCTTACTCGAACTACATGGGTTCTGATTCCTTTTCTAAACAAAGGATACGTATATAGCCCGTCTATGGGTTCGATCCCAACTCTGAAATAATCCATGTCCTTCTGAATGACAATAAACTTTATGTGCCCCACTGAGTGGCTTTAAAACCAGCATGGTCATCATAATGACCAAGATACTTCTATATAAATGTGTTGAAGGGTACCATCGACCAAGAATCTCTAATAAATACAGATGATTCTTTATCGATGAAGAACCTCAAATACATATAAAATATTATCTAAAATTCCTACATATTTTATCATTGATTTTCAGATCTGAAGGAAAGATCATTTTATACTTTGTAACATAATAAGGATTCACAAACATAACTTAAATCTATAAAGAGAGTCCCGGAGTAGACAATAATTCCCCTCAAAAAGGTGTGATGAGTCCAACCTCCCATCCTCTCGACCAATGAAAATTCCTAAACCTCATCAGTCCATAAACTAATGAGCACATACCTTTGGAAAGTAGGTCCGAATAGATGTGGAATCATTGGATGTTTCCAGTTCTACAAACAAACCCGTTAGAAACCGATCAGAATGTTTGAACCTCCCATCAAAAGGAGGTCATCCCCAAAATCCGAGGGAAACACCCATCTGCGGGTATGATCCCAACTTTGAAATAATCCATGTCCTTCTGAATGACAATAAACTTCAAGTTCCAAACAAAGTGTCTTTAAAACCAGTATGGTCTTCATAATGACCAAGAGACTATTATGTATCAAAGGAAACCATTGACTAAGAATATCTAACAAATTCAGATGATTCTCTATCGATGAAGAACCTTGAATACATATAAAATATTCTCTAAATTTCCTACATATCAATCATTGATTTTCAGATCTAAAGGAAAGCTCATTTTACACTTGGTAATGTAATAACGATTCACGAACATAACTTAAATCTATAAAGAGAGTCCCGATGTAGACAATAATTCCCCTAAAAAAGGGGTGATGAGTCTGATCTCCCATCCTCTCAACCAATGAAAATTCCTAAGCCTCATTAGTCCACAAATAATGAGCGCCTAACTTTGGAAAGTTGGTTCAAATTGATATGGAGTCATTGGATGTTTCTAGATCTACGAACAAACCCGTTAGAAACAGCTTGGAATGTTTGAATCTTAAATCAATGAGAGCATCCCCAATTCTAGAGGGAAACAATAATTATTGTGTTTTGAGATTTGGGAAGAGATTGTGTGTTCCGTGTGATTCAAAGTTGAAGAGAGAGTTGTTATGTGAAGCTCATAGTTCTCCATTTTCAGTTCTTCCAGGCTTTACTAAGATGTATAGAGATCTTCGGGAGTACTACTGGTGGGATGGAATGTAAAGAGATATTTTTGATTTTACTGTGAAGTGTTTGACTTGTCAATAAGTTAAAGCAGAGCGACAGTTACTGAAAGGGATGATTCAGCCTTTACCAGTACCAGAGTGGAAATGGGAGAATATATCCATGAACTTCATTGTGGGATTTCCGAAGACACCTCGAGTTAATAATGCAATCTGGGTTATTGTTGTTCGCTTGACTAAATCTATTCATTTCCTTTCTATACGAGATACCTTTTCCCTAGACCAACTTTCCCGTTTGTAACTTAAAGAGATAGCCAGGTTAAATGGAGTTCCCCTCTCCATTGTATCTGATCATGATCCCAGGTTTACTTCTAACTTTTGGAAAGGCCTTCAGAAGTCGTTGGGTACTGAATTAAATTTGAGTACAGCTTTTCATCCTCAATCAGATGGGAAGTCAGAATGAACAATTCAGACTTTGGAGGATATTATACGTGCTTGTTTGATGGATTATCAAGGAATTTGGGACTAACATATTTCTTTGGTTGAGTTTTCTTATAATAACAGTTTTCATTCCAGTATACAGATGGCACCATTTGAGGCATTATATGGGAAGCAGTGTCGAAATCCAGCTTTTTGGGATGAAGTGGGTGAAAGGAAGATGATGGGACTAGAATTTGTAGATGGGTTGGCAGAAAAATTTCAGCTGATACAGAGACAAATGAGAATAGCTCAGAGAAGGAAGAAGAGTTATGCGGACAACAGGAGGAAGGATCTCTCTTTTGAGGTTGGTGATCATGTTTTTCTCTAAGTATCTCCATGGAAAAGTGTGATGCGATTTGGTAAGAAAGGAATGCTGAGTCCAAGGTTCATCAGACCATATGAAATTCTGGAGAGAGTTGGATCAGTTTCA
Organism: Viscum album; assembly: GCA_963277665.1. Taxonomy (NCBI): domain Eukaryota; kingdom Viridiplantae; phylum Streptophyta; class Magnoliopsida; order Santalales; family Viscaceae; genus Viscum; species Viscum album. The sequence continues at coordinate 713,844,166 of OY728162.1, forward strand.
TACCGAGTGGATTTACCTCCTATTTTATCTCAGGTACACATTGTTTTTCATGTTTCAATGTTAAGGAAGTACATGCCAGATCCATCTCATGTTTTGAGTTCAGAGGTTGTTAAGCTGGAAGAGAATCTATCTTATGAGGAACAACTGGTCCAGATTCTTCACCAAAGGGAGAAAGTGTTACCGAATAAGGTGATTTATCAAGTAATGGTTTGGTGGAAAAACCTCATGACTGAAGAGACAACATTGGAATCTGAAAATGCAATGAGGGATAAATACCCTCACTAATTCGATAAGTAAATAAATTGTGGGGAAACAATTTTCTAAATGGAGAAGGATGTAACATCCCAAGTAAGTAATGAATAATATATATTCTTATCTATGTGTATTTATGAATTAGATTTTGTTTTAGAGGCTTAAAATGAGAATAAATCCAATCTTAAGCATGGAATACACTAATATTTTTAAAAGATTGTTTTACTGCCTTTTGAAGGGAAACCATTTTTAAATCAAACTTTTGAAACTTTTATAAGCTCTATTTTTCAAAATAAAATTATTCTTTATTATTGGGATATTGAAATTTACTTTGGATAAATTTTTGGTATTTTTCTAACAATGTTCATTTTTAATGAATAGTGAAAAACACCACATTTTACATCAAAACGGCTTTTTCATCTAATTTAATTATATGGTTAGATTATATATTTAATTGGTTTTAAAGTGTAAATAGAATATATTTTTACCATTTAATACAATGTTGGTCATTGGTATTAATTTCACTTTGAAATTGGACATAAACAATTGCCAAACTTTTTATAGATATTGTTTCAAAAAACCCGCTATTTGTTTTGACAATGGGAATTATTTTTAAATTAATTATTGAAATTTTTTGTTTTGAATTTGGTAAAATTGATTCCATATTTAGAATCAGAAGGTTCAAATTATGTAATTAAGACTCTTTTTTTTTTGACATTATGAATAGTAACGACGGTAATTATCTTTAATTATCGCGATTAATTAGTAATCGGGTAGTTAAGGGTAATAAAATACTATCATAATAATAAAATATGACCCCAAAATGTGTCTTGATGCTATTGGTTGTGTCATATCCGACCATGGGATGCCTTGTGCCAAACTTTGGGACCCTATGGAATCAGTTTTGTGTGATAGTGACACTTTATCTTTTTATTTTTAAAGAAAGGAGAATATCATTAAAGAATGTATCACCTGAGTAAAAAAAATTTAGTTTTGTCTATGTAAGTGATCTCTTAGACTATAAATATTAGTTGGAAATCTAAAATATTTTCCTACATCATAGTAATTTTTTATAATTATTAGACATTAAATAAGTTAATTTATTTATGACACCAAGATGATGCAACGATCACCTCATTAATTAGCGATTTAAATAAAATGAAAAGATAATGTAAAATCTAAGACTTACACTTGTCAAAGACCTATTGGATGAGTATATTTCATACTATTATCACCTTTTCCTCTAAATATATCAATGTGGGACCTTTTTAATCTGAAACTCATATTATAATAAAGTAACATTTCTTGAATTTCCAAGAGTTCCCCTCCTCCCTCTTATAAAAGGCCCCCACCTCTACCTCCTTACCCACACTTCTCAGGCCATTGGCTCAGCCAAGATCTGCTCATTTTATCTCTCCACATCCCTCTATTCATCCTAGAATCCTTACCTCAAGCAGGAATCTCTTTAAGAAACCCTTTTGGTTCAAACCCAGTGGAGTTACCCAATTCAAAGGTAATGTCTTCTCTAATGTTATTTTGTTTTATTTTGCTTCTCCAACCCCCTAAACTCTTTTTATTCATTTTTCTTTGTAACAACACTGTTTCCCTCGGAATCTGGGGATGAACACCTTTTGATGGGAGGTTTAAATGTTTCGATCAGTTTCTAACGTGTTTGTTCGTAGAACCGGAAACATCCAATGATTCCACATCCATTCGGACCTACATTCCAAAGGTAGGTGCTCATTAGTTCATGGACTGATGAGGCTTAGGAATTTTCATTAGTCGAGAGGATGGGAGGTCGGAATCATCACACCTTTTTGAGGGGAATTATTGTCTACTTCGGGACTCTCATTATAGATTTAAGTTATGTTCGTGAAATCTTATTATGTTACCAAGTATAAAATGAGCTTTCCTTCAGATCTGACAATCAATGATAAAATATATAGGAATTTTAGAGAATCTTTTATATGTATTCGAGGATCTTCATCAATAGAGAATAATCTGTATTTATTAGAGATTCTTGGTCAATGGTACCCATCGAAACATTTATATAGAAGTCTCTTGGTCATTATGATGACCATGCTGGTTTTAAAGCCACTCAGTGGGGCACTTGAAGTTTATTGTCATTCAGAAGGACATGTATTATTTCAGAGTTGGGATCGAACCCACAGACAGGCTACATACATATACTTTGTTTAGAAAAGGAATCAGAACCCACGTAGTTCGAGTAAGGGAGTATGATGTTTATGATTGATGGCTCAAAGAAGAATGTCACAGTCACTTTTACACTCTAAGCTCACGTGAGTCATGCTCGGTGTGAGAAACAAGAGGTATTGGTAAAAATTAGACAAATGTGCCATAAAAGATGCAATCATAAGAAATAATGTGGGGCTTATGTATGTATGAATACCCAGATAAATGAAGGTTAGGATTTAATTTAGGGAAGAAATCCAGGAACAGGGTCCATAAAGGTATATGTGCTTCATGGAGATTTTGAATACTCTAACTTGGGGATTACTCCTGAAGAGGATGCCCAAATTAGGAGAAGACTTATGATTGCGTTTTAATCTTGAAAAAAGAATCCCAGATCAAAGGTAAATTAGGACTGGTTAAGAGAAATTAAGACTGGGGATTACTCATGAAAAGGAGGCCCTGGTCAAGGATTAAGGTTTGGGGCTTACTCTTAAGGAGGATGGCCAAATTAAGGGACTGGGGCTTACCCCTAAGGAGGATGCCCAGATTTGGGAATTTTAAGAATTGGGGATTACTTCTAAGGAGGATACCCAAGTTAAGAATTATGACTGAGGATTACTCTTAAGGAGGATGCCCATATTTGAGACTGGGGCTTATTCCTGGAAAGGAAACCCAGGTTAGGGGATTTGGGGCTTACTCCTAAGAGGATGCCCAAATTAGAGGACTTATGACTGGGGATTATTCCTGAAAAGGAGACCCAGGTTAAGGATTCTCTCATCTTAAAGTATGAGGTTGAATGAATGAAATCTCAATCTTTAGTGACATAAAGATGTGTAAATCACTAGGTTTTGAGAGATATTCCACAGAATTCCTTTCAAATAAGGAATTAAAATCAAGAAATCATGCCATAAGTGGATTTTAAGAGTATCTTGAAGATTGAATCTTGAATAGGAAAGGTGGAATGTCTTAAGAGGTGTGAAATGGGCAAGAAAGTCACCCAAAAAGGCAGGGGCGCGCAAGTACGGGCAGGCGCGCAGGTACTGCTCGGGCGCACAAGTCCTGGTCGCGCAGGTATGCCTGCACGACACATGGGTTACTTGCGCGATGGTTAACCAACATGGTAATACTTGAGCGACTCTTGATTAAAGCCTTTAGAATCCCATTGTGGTTCTTCCAAAAGAGGGGCACGCAAGTTCTATTGAAGGAGTAAGGCGGCGTGCAAGTGTGTCATTTTCCCTTAAGGGCTGGCCACTCAGGCGTGCAAGTGTTGATGAGTTTCAACACTTAGGCCTTCCTCCCCCTCTTTAGATCTTCCATTCTAGGTAGGAAATTACCTTAGAAGTGCTTCGGAAGCTTTGAGAAGAGACTAGGGCGCTGGGAGCTCAAATCCGAGTTTCTGGAAAAAAAATCCTCTTCGAATGGGGGGCCCACAGGGTCTATTTATAGGCAGGAGAAGACCCTGGGCGGTTATCACTTAAGTCACACAAGTCACTTGCGCGACCACCATGCGTCACACAAGTGGACTTGCGCGACAGTGATAGAACTTGCGCGGCACATGTGCTTTTGATCCCTTGTTCATGCCTTTGTTGATTTTTGATGTTTTCTTCAAAGAATGAATCAATTCTTAGTGAGATATTTCCCTTTCCATTCTTTTAGACAATGTGATGAAAAAGAGTATCAACAAAAGTCCCCCCTCAGAGTTGGATCCGAAAGAAATGCGGATTTGACTCTGAGGAAAAGAAGAAAACCAATGGAAAGGCGGCGCGCAAGTTTGGGCGTGCAAATGAGCTTCGGTCGTGCAGAGTTCGGCGCGTAGTGGTACAGCCTTGAGTCACCCAGGGTACGGTGCGCATGGGTTCTAGCCGTGTCTATAAATAGAGGGCCTCACTTTTGTACAAAGCATCTGGATTTCCAGACTTCAAACCTTCGAGCTCTTACCGTGCAGGTCACCTTAACAACGCAGGTTGCTCTTTTTTTCGGTGTTTCCTTGATGGCGCATTGTTGTCAAGGTATATTGACTTTTGCGGTGATACCTACGTGTCAAATACTTTCACGTCACATTCAAACTTGCGCATCAAGTTTTAGACTTGTGCACCTTAATGCCTTTTCCATTTTTCTGAATTCTTTCACAAATTTTATGAAAAATAAACCCATTAAAGAGTTAGTTTATTCAACATTTGTGCAGATTCAATGGATCGCAGGAGAATCGGAACGGCTGATGAACTGGCTAGCAAGCGGATTGATGACCTGATGAACATTGGTGTCCATGATGACTATGATATCTGCAATAGCACTTTCCTAGATTTGGATATGTACTTGAATAAATATCATCTTAATTTACCACTGAGAATCTACCTATCCTTGTATGGTCCTGGTCATTTGCAAGGAGTCAATGTTCCAAATGCAAAGAACTATACACATGAAATGCAGCTGCACTGCTACTCCTCTATTTCGGTTATGCAATGCATTAATAGAAACAACAATGGTTTGAACATTCAAATTATCCATCCATGCCAATTCCTTGCAGATATGAAAATGGAAAACCCATGGGCTGAAATGTTTTCCGCTGTCGGTTGGTGGAGAGAAGACAAACATGGAATTAGAGCAATATCTGAAAAGAGTACTATCTCCTAGTGGATCTTTACTTCCAATGATCCATTCTCAAATCTATGTATCCATCTTCCAAGTATCTTGGACAGAAGCAGAGTCACTGTTTGATCAGCAGAAAATTTTCCTCAAACCACACTCAAGAAGATCCTTTTACAACTGTTCCAAGAAGAGATGGTATCACTGCATCTCTTATTGTATCCAGTTGAATGAATGAATTCTAGGTGGTTGCTGGTGAAGCTCAGGGTTCCATAAATCAAATGAAGAGTAATGTTGAAAGCCTCTTGTAATTCTTGAAAAAGAGAAGAGACTCCAATCTGTGGATGTCCTTATAACTCTTGTGCATCAATGAAAAACACTCTCACTTTCACTCATTTGAACCTGCATTCTCTTTTTCTAAATTCTTTAGAATTTACCTAAGCCAATGGGCCTAGTAAGCATAGTTTGATTTTTACTAGGATTAATGTAAATAACCCTACAAACTTCAAATCTTTTAATTTCCCAATGTTACCTAAATCATACAAAATGTATGTTTAGTGAGATGGGAACTTGACTTTTATTCAGAGTTCCTTTTTCTTTTGTGGGCAGTTTAAAGTCATGCACGTCAGACATAAAAAAGGCTAATGTTTAAGGTCGGAAATAGCTTTGACAGAATGAATTATAATTGATTCAATTTCTTGACAATTTATCATAAAACATAGTACCATACTCAAGTTATGAGGGAAAATATGTAAACTAAGACTTAAGAATATTTGAATCTGAGGATTGATATGAAACAGAGCTAAAAGTCATTAGAAGAATTAGTTCCCAAGAATGAAGTTACCATTATTTAACAAACCCGTTAGGGGGTTGAATTATGCAGGGCCACCTAAGGGCATTGGCTGCATAGTTAAATAAAATAGTATCTTTTGGCAAACAAGTCTGTTATGTAAATTGTTTATGCAAGGCCTCCTATGGGAATGTGCTGCATAGTCAGGCAAAAGAACTCTCATAAATTTACTTTCCTAGTGCTAAAGGCCAGTGAAAGTTTATGGAGATTCAAATCTTCCAATGAATAGAGTTTGCTGTATGGAAAGAGTTACTTGAATATGGAAAAGATATTTCCAAACAAGATTATCGAAGAACTGGATGAATATCACTCCTACGAATATCTGACCCAAACGTAGGGAAGGAGAATATAAGCCATAGACTTGAATAATTTCAGATCATGAAAAAGGATATGGGACAAATATGTTAAGGATGGCTATTTTTGCAGATCCCGACGTACTGTCATTTAAGACAAATAAGGACAAAAGAGGCATTCTTCCCAGGAATGAAGTTACCACTATCCGACAAACCCATTAGGGGGTTGAATTATGTAGGGCCACCTATGGGAATTGACTGCATAGTCAAATAATAGTATCTTTTGGCTAACAAGTCTGTTATGTAGACTGTTTATGCAAGGCCACCTATGGGCACGTGCTGCATAGTCAGGCAAAAGAACTCTCAAAAGTTTGATATTTTTGTGACTAGAATTCATTAAAAGGGTTATGAGGATGTGAAAATATTTAAGGTTAGGATTATGACACATAAAGATGGGTATTGTTCAATGTATACAGGGATACACAGATCAATGCTAACCATAATCATGTTGTGGCCGGGTCCTGAATTGAAATGTTGGACTTCACTACGTATCCCATAAGGATGAGAATCAAGCCATACGTAGTTCTTAAACTACAGTTTAATGTCGTGTGGGACAAAAGGATTAGAGATCTTAGTTTAGGGTCATAGAGCGTGGACCATTGTAAGAAATACACAATGTGTGTTTTCATGGGGACTTTTCAGCCAAGGGACTGAAAGTGGAATTTGGGGTTAGGCCCAAACACTTGGGGCTGGATTCGAGGGACACTCAAAGGTTCCTACGTATCCCATAAGGATGGGAATCTAGACCACGTAGTTCTAGAAATACCTTTTGTAGAAATTTTGTTCATACATGTGAAGGGTGAAAGGGGAGTTTAGTACAATGATGGTTTAACCCAAGATAAAAGGTTTGGGCGTTGCCATGTATGCACATAGTTTTTGAAATGAAACATGATTAAAAGAAATCAATGTAAATAATGGTTTTCTCTCAGGTGAGGGAATCAAAGAATATTGTAGTTTATTATCATACTGGACAAAAGTGTTGTATATTTTAAGATCGTATAACAAGGAAGAAAGTGAACCAATGTAAAGATATTGATTCTAGGGGCGGTTTCACGAATCAACATCGTATGAGATGGAGGTGAACATATGTGAAGACATTGGTTTTGGGCTTGAACCTTGGGAGGTTTCCTACATACCCAACCTAGAAGGCAAGGATCAAAGTCCATGTAGTTCAATTAAATAATGAATTAATGATCGGGTTATTCTTGGGGACAATGACCTAATAAAAAAATGTTGTTGGGAGTTACACATGGTTAGCAGCCCAAAGAGAGTGTTATGGTTGAGGTTTTCTCTAAGCTCACGTGAGTCATGCTTGATGTGAGAAACAATAGGTAACAACAACCTTAACAATGCATAGTTTAATGTTATGTAGGACATATAAAGGGACTATGCAGTTTAGAGTCTTGCAGTTAGGACTATTGGTGCTGCACAGTTTAGTGTCATGTAGCAGGGACAAAGTACAGTTTAATGTCATGTAGGACGTATCACGGACTTTCTGTACAGTTTAATGTCATGTAGTTAGGACGATGGGGACAATAGATTTTAACGTCATGTTAGACGACAGGGGGACTGTGCAGTTTAATGTCATGTAGTGAGGACAAAAGAGTATACCATTTAACGTCATGTTGCACGCATTGGGTATTTTTTCCCTATTTTAGCGTCATGTTGGACGAAAGTGCGAATAGTTTATGGTCATATGTATGGACCGTGGAAGGTGCAGTTTAATGTCATGCTGGACAAAAGTGTAGTTTAAGGTCATACATGACCTTTGATGATTATGTAGTTTAACATCTTTCTGGATGTAAGGGACTTTTATACAGTTTAGCGTCATGTAGTTAGGATGTCACAGTTTAACGTCTTGCTGGACGTAAGAGAGTTCTTTTTTTTCACATTTTAACATCATGTTGGATGAAAAAAGGACGATACAGTTTAGCGTCATGTTGGACGAAAGTGCGAATAGTTTAAGGTCATATGCATAGACCGTGGATGGTGCAGTTTAATGTCATACAGGACCTAGATGCAGTTTAAGGTCATACTAGACCATTTAGGGAACTTTTTCACAGTTTAAAGTCATGTGGGACGAAAGTGAAAATAGTTTAAGGTCATATGTATGGACCATTCCTGTACAGTTTAAAGTCATATAGCTAGGACGAAAGAGGGACTTTACAGTTTAATGTCATGCAGTGAGGACAAAAAGTGATACAAATAGTTTAAGGTCATATATATGGACCATTGCGGTATAGTTTAATGTCATATAGCAAGGAAAAAAGAGGGAATTTGTAGTTTAATGTCATACAATGAGGACAAAAATTGATACATATAGTTTAAGGTCATATGTATGGACCGTTGCTGTATAGTTTAACGTCATATAGCAAGGACAAAAGAGGGACTTTTCAGTTTAATGTCATGCAGTGAGGAAAAAAATTAATACAAATAGTTTAAGGTCATATGTATGGACCGTTGATGTATAGTTTAACGTCATATAGTAAGGAAGAAAGAGGGACTTTGCAGTTTATACAAAATACTTCTTCAAAAATCTGGCTTGGTTGGAGTAGTAATGAGTTCTCCATCCATTGAGATTAATGAATAAGCTCCATTGGAGTAGACCGTATGTATTGAATAAGTTCCGTCCCATTTTGGCTCAAGTTTGGGAGGTTTCGTTCCTGGTATCATTGGAGTTTTGAGAACTAATACCAATTCTCCCTGAGTGAATGAACGAAGATGAACTTTTTTGTTAAAAGCTCATGCTATTCGATTCTGAAAGACTTCCAAGTGGTGAAAAGTGCACAATATTTTCTCATCTAATCGTTCCAATTCATTCAATCACTTTTGAGATTGTTCATCTATAGATGATTGATCACAAATGGCAACTCTGAACGAGGGTAGTTGAACTTCAATGGGCAAGACGGCTTTTGTTTCATATACTAATGAATATGGAGTTGACCGAGTTGCAGTGCGGGTGGTTGTCCGATAAGCCCATAAAGCATGAAAGAGTTTATCAGGCCATGACCTCTTATCTTTATCCACCATATTTTGTAGTATATTTGAAAGTGTCTTGTTAAAGGCTTCTATCTGGCCGTTGTCCGCTGCATGATACTGAGATGAATGGTTGGATTTGATGTTGTATTCTTGATACAACTTCTCCACCTCAGATGAACTGAAATTGGTGCCATTTTCCGTCAATATGGTATGAGGGACACCAAATCTGGTGATGATGTTAGAATTGATGAAGCTAAAAATGCATTTAGAACTGACTTCCTTGAGAGGTATTTCCTCTGCCCATTTGGAAAAGAAGTCAGTTGTAGTAAGAATATACTTAAACTGCTTGGCCGTAGCCGAAGGGTAAGGTCCCACCACATCCATTCCCCATGTGGAAAATGGCCATGAGTATTTAGCTATATGAAGAAACTCTGGAGGTTGATGAATGAAGTAGGAATGTACTTGGCATGAATGACACTTCTTTGTGAAATCGACACAATATCGTATCATTGAAGGCCAAAAGTATCCAAGCCTTAGAATATGATCAGACAGTCTATGTCCAGACTGGTGGGCACCACAGACTCCTGCATGTACTTCTTTCATGATAGTCATTTTCTTTTCACCATCAATGCATCTGAAGATAACTCCATCAAAACCACGTTTGTAGAAATTTTCTCTAGGTGATCTGGGCTATCATAAAGAGTAAAATTAACCACACGTCACATGATTTGTTCTTTCTTAGCTCTATCAGATGGATGTGTTCCATTTTGAAGGTATTCCCTAATATGTGACATCCATCATGTAGTATGACCATACGGTTCAGGAATGGAACAAATTTCATTAATTTCATCTGTTCTGATACGAACATAAGGTGAAATTGCATGATAGTGGGCAATACTGATGGTTGTCTCATCCTGATTTGTATCTGACAGAGCTGTTTCTATATTAGCCAATGCATCAGCTTGAGCATTTTGTGATCTTGGGACATAAGAGAATGTCAGTTCCAAAGGGAATTCCGCTATTAATTAGCTGACATAATCATACAAAGGGATTAGTTCTTCTTTTCTGATGGCATAATCCCCATTGACTTGTCTGATTACCAGGTCTGAATCACCTTTCACCTTTAAGTGATTCACTTGTGCTTGAAGCGCTGATTCCAAGCCTACGATGAGAGCTTGGTATTCTGCTTCATTATTGTTACCACCTTCCCATAATAAGAATGAATAAGGTAACACTGCATTTTATGGAGAAATGAGTACAATTCCTAATCCAACTTTGTTGAATTTAGTATTTTCCATTTTCTTCCCTGTTGGACTTCTGGAAGCACCGTCAAAATACATTTCGCATGCCTGAGGTATTTCTTGAATAGAGAGGACCTCCTCATCTGGGAGTTCAATATCTGAAGATGTATCTTCCACTGAAGGGTGTTCATCCAGGAAATCAGCCAGAGCATGGCCCTTTATCGCCTTTTGAGACACATACTGAATGTCGAATTGCTGAAAAATAACTTCCCACCTTGCCAGACATCCTATAAGCATTGGATGACTAAGGATAAATTTGAGTGGGTTATTGCGAGATACCAATTGGAGCTCATGATGTTGCAGGCAGTGTCTCAATTTCTGAACTGTAAAGATTAATGCTAGGCATCACTTCTCAATACTTGAATACCAGGTTTCTGCTTCAATAATGGTTCGACAGAGATAGTAGAGACTGTTTTCCTTCCTAGCATCATTCTTTTGATCAAGAAAGGCACCCAATGATCTCTCTAGAGCTGTCACGTAGAGGATAAGTGGTCTTACTTCAACAGGTGGCATGAGTACCGGTGGACTCAAGAGGTATTTCTTGAGAATATCGAATGCTTCTTGACATTCTTCAGTCCACTGGTAAGTGACTCCCTTCTTCATCAATTTGGTGAAGGGTAAACTTTTGCCTGCCAAATTGGCGATGAAACGCCGAATATAGGCTAAGTGTCCTTGAAGTCATCTTAATTCATTCAAATTTTGAGGTGGGGACATACCTAGGATTGACTTGTTCTTCTCAGGATTGACTTCAATACAACGATGGCATTCAACAAAGCCAAGAAATTTTCCTGAGGTTACCCCAAAAGCACATTTTAAGGGGTTCATCTTCAAATTATGTTGTCGATGCTTGCAGAATATGACTTCCAAATCATCCAAGTGATTAGAACATTTTTTGGATTTAACTAACAAATCGTCTACATAGCATTCAACAAACTTCCCTAATAAGGGTTTGAAGATACAATGCATGGCACGCTGATAAGTTGCACCTGAATTCTTTAAGACAAAGGGCATTACCCGATAGCAAAACACACCCTGAGGGGCTCTAAAGGATGTAGATTCCTCGTCTTCTAGGGCCATTCGGATCTGATTATATCCAGAATATCCATCCATTAAGGAAAGTGATTCATATCCAGTTGTTGCGTCAATTAGAAGTTTTGTAATCAGAACTGGGAAATCATCCTTAGGACAATGCCGATTAAGATCTATGAAATCGATGAAAACTCTAATTTGTCCATTCTTTTTCTTTACAGGGACAATATTAGCCAACCATTTGGGTTATTGAACTTATTTGATGAAGTTAGCTTTGATAAGATTATCCACTTCAGCTTCAATTTTGGAATCATAAGTTGGGTGTGTTCTTCTCATGGCTTGCTTAAATCCTCGATGTTCTTCTAGTAAACCCAAATGATGAGTAGCAACATCAGGATCAAGCCCGGGCATTTCTGTATTGTTCCAAGCAAATATATCTCTATTTTTCTTTAGAAAAGAAATATACATCTCTTGCTCTTCAAGATTCATGGCCACACTAATTAAAGTGGGGTGTGGATCTTCTTTTGTACCCATATTTATTTCTCTGAGTTCATCCACAGTGGTAGAGATACCCTCTTCAAATGCTGGAGGAGAATCTTTGAGATCTTCCTCTTCTTCTTCTTTATGTGTTATTTCTTCCTTTTCTACTTGCATAGTAGATGATAAAGTAGAATTCTCATGATCCGAAGAGATCTCAAAATTTACATATCTTGAAGAAGAAGCTTCCATTTCTAACCTGATTGACGATGAAGGGTCTTCTTTGGGTAATAAAGAGGAGATGATGGATTGAGAATCGACATCATTGTTCACCTCCGATGTTTCTATAACTTATTCTGGCCTAATTGGCGAAGCATAGACTTGTTGTATTTCAGTAGATGAAATGAAGACGTCACCATTTGTGATTTCATCACTCCTTGGTAGATTACCAATTTCTCCCATGTTTTCTTGCTCGATTTCCGTAATTGATATTATGAATCATTCCATAAGAGTATTTTTATTTGGGTCTATCTTGTCAATTTGACTGATAGGCAACACATAATCTATACTGACATGTGTAAATGGATTTACTGGAATTTTTTTCCAAACCATATGGAGCATTAAGTTTGGTAATCTCCCTTGTTGTGTATTCCTCCCTTCCCTTCATGTGATGGAATTCTGCCTCAATATATTGAGACTCACATGTCTTGAACGGGGTGTTATCACCATAAAATGTCCCAACTTGACCATCGAAACAATATTTGAGACATTGATGGTATGATGAAGGGATAGCCGCATGTTGATGTAAATAGGGTCTTCCAAGCAAGATGTTGAAGGCTGAGTCTTGATCAACAACCATGAAATCTGAATTGGATACAAGATCTACAAACTGAGTTCTGAGTGTAACTTCTCCCAGTGGTTCTTGTTCATTTTTATCATATCCTTGTAACATCATGGTAAAAGGAGATAAATCAGATTCTGTGAGGCCCAATAGACGAAGTGTACAAATGAGCATGAGGTTGACTCCTGAACCATTGTCAATGAAAGTTCTTCGGACATCTATGCCATTGACCTTTCTAGACAAGTACAATGGTCTAATATGTCCATGCACAACATCGTCTACATATTCATCAGTAAAAGATATTATTGCATGGAATTCTGCAGGATAATTCTCTATGTGATAGACGTCAGCTGCAGCAATTTCAGTTTCAAACTCTTGAGGACATGACAAAGCCTTGATGAGTGCTTCCCGAAGATATTTTGGCATATTCAGAGCATCCAGAATTGATAACTTGGCTGGTACTTGGGCCAAGTGTTTCAATATATCATACTTTTGATCCAGAGGTCTGCGTTTCCCAAAAGGAATATGTGGTTTAGCAGGTACCTGGAACCAGATGCTTTGGAAGTTGATGCATCTTGTATCGGGATAGGAGTTGGCAATATTACTAGTTTTGGAAGATTAGACCGATTAGATCCATTTACATTCTGAGAGGAAGAAGATGGAATATCTTCAACCGGTCTTCCAAAATGACTATGCCATGACTGAATTTTCTATTGGTAGAAGAACTTTCTTGTTCTTGCTGAGCTCGTTGAAAGTCTCTACGATGAGTTTCTACTACGTACACAGTTCTAGCAGGGGTAGAATCGGAATAGTGGCTTCTGAAAGATCCACGTCTTCCCTTGTATCCTGAGCCCCTGGAACTTCCTCTAATTCCTCTGTTTGATACAGCAAATTCAGTCTCATTGAAATTGAAACTGCGACTGGCATATGGATCTGTTAATTGAAACATATTAACAAAACCAAAGATTAACTCTTCATCTGATGAAGACTCTTCCTGATTAGCATGTTTATGCTGTGCCGTTTGGTGGGGCGGTGCCCGTGACTTTGAAGTAGACGGCTTGAAATTCGCCAAAGTCAAAGACAACTTAGGCATTGACACATACGCATCTTATTCTGATTCTTTTTCTTTCTTTGAATCATGCCGTTTCATTGAGGACTTTCCCTCTGACGAAGAGGGTTTTTCCGTAACATTCCTGGCAGAAGACACAATTGGTTTCTTTAAATGTGTTTGCAGAATAGCATGAGTTCGATTGATTGTCTTTCTGACCATCAAATCATCATACTCATGTGCATTTTTTCTTTTGACTTCTTGACATTCATCTTCCTCCTCTGGAACTGTAGCAGTGACACATGCTACCTGGGCTGAGGAGCCTTTCAATGTGACCTGTCCCGAGTTGACCATATTTTGCAGGAGGTCTTTGAAGACAAAACACTCCTGGATGGGATGCCCCAACATTTGATGAAAAGGGCAGTAATTGGGATGGTCTTCATCTTCTTTCTTGTTTGGCCTCTTGGTCATTGGCAATTGAACCAAATTGTTTTCCAGAGCCGAAATGAAATAACCAGGAACTTGTTCAATTCGTAAATAGTATGTTTTGCTCTTCAGATCTTCAAATTGTTTTCGTCTTTGATCTTATTGATCGTCTGGATGAAAAGGCCTTTGTTGTTGGCGCTCAAAAGGTGGAGCCCTTCGAGAAGATGAAGGTTTTGAGGTAGAAACAGGTACAAGTGCTTGTTTAAGCATAACTGTAGCAGTTTCTACTTTACCCATTCTCCTTCCTGGAGCTGATGGAATTACACGAGATTTAGCCTTAGCCTATATAAGGGAATATTCAATCTGCTGAGCGATTGAAGTATGGTCTTGAAACCCTCCTTTGTATTTTATAGGGATTAATGGCGTGCGTAATTCTTCAAGCAGATTTGCCACACATATTGGAAACAACTCTACTTGAGGGAGTGCTAAACTCAAGAAATATGTTAATCCCTTCCATAGAGCAATGAAATCAGAGACCCTTTCATTCTCCCTTTGCTTACAGTTTGTAAGATCAAAAACTGTTGTCTTTGGAAAAGTTGAGCTGAACTGAAGGAGGAGTTTTTGGCAAAGATCCTCCCATCCAGTAATTGACCGGGATTGCAAGCTTGTATACCAAACAAAAGCAGGTCCTTGAAAGGTTCACACGAAGCATCTGAGTTTCACTACTTCTTGTTGCTCCGGAGTTCCCATCATGGGATCGCAACAAGACACGTAATGCGTCAAATGCTGTTCAGGATTGCCTGATCCATTGAAAATAGGGAATACTGGATTTCCAAAACTGGATGGAGGGGAAATTGAATCTACCCATTCAGGGTAAACTTTCTTTTCTGGTTGAACTTGCGCATGTTTCCCTTCCATAGTTTCTAACCGATCTGTTAGTGACACAATAGTAGTTATTAACTTTTGAGAAACATCTGGTTGAACTTGGACTTGGGTAGGTGCAATTACTGGAGCTTGGACAGATGTGGTGATTGGTGCTGCAACTGATGGTAGCACTGCAAACTGTTGTTGCACTTGACCCGTAGGATTAGACTTGTGAGGGTGTACTGATAGAGGATGATATTCTTGATCCATCTCAGTAGCTGCAACAAATTTTTTTGGCTGACTGACTCCAGCATGCTTAAGAATAAGACTACTCTGAAGTAGTTCTGCATTCAACCTTCTTAATTCCTTCATTTCTTCCTCCTGTTATACAAACCTCTGCTCTAGTGAGAGCGATTGACCTTCTCCAGAGGAAGGATATGTAACCTGGATCTTTCCCTTCACTTTTTTGGATCCTTTTCGGAGAGGGGGAAGTGGGTTACTCAAAGTATTACCTAAGTTCTGAGTAATCCTTTGACTTCGTGTACACACACCTTCTTCATTTGTGTCGGTGCGTACATCTTCTTGAGCAAGAACCTCTTCAACTGAGTCCCCTGAGTGAGCCTCATTTGGTAGATCAGTAATAACGGAATTGATGACATTGATTGATGCATAACTCATCGCATCCCTTCTATCAGCATTTCTGTGATATTGTCTTCTTCCATGTCTTTGATGAGACATTGCCTTTTTTTGATTCGATCCCTCAAGAACTTCTTGACGAACCGTAATTTGGAGGGAATCTCCTGATAATTTGGCTCTTCGTTCCCCTTGAGGTTTCTTTCCCAATCTAGAAAAGACCAACTTTCTCTGAGGAGGGGATTGATGATTTGAAAAAGTCCCCAGTCCAGTGGACTGGGGCTATTCCTGCTGTTCTCGCTCAACTCCTCGAATCCTATTTGTTGATTCAAAGGGTTGTTTTAAAAGAGTCCCCAGTCTGGCGAGAAGGGGTGGTTCTTGACATGCTATGTCTGAGACTTTCTTGAAAGTCATCCTGATCTTGTGAACCTTAGTCAGGAAATTAGCTGGATGCATTAACCTGAATCTGCTTTTATCACCTGGTTCAAAAGACCGTTGGATGATTTCTGACAATTCTGTCACTTGGTGACGTGCTTGCTCCAAACTAGAGGCATGTTTAATATTCTCGTTTGCTTTATACAAGAGTAATTCAACAACCTATTCTTTGTATTCTTGATTTTGAGAGGAACTAGTTGAAGCCTGTTCTTGGGAAAGATTTTGATTACAAACAAACCCCACAGACTGTGGCCGGATATGGGAAATAACATTGCATGAGACCATTTTTGGCGGGCTTTTCTGACCGGATAACACCATGAAATGCAGTGCTCCATGAACACCCCATCTTCTGACACGAATACCAGATGGGGCATTGAAAAGTAACTAACAAAATCTTCTTAGTGCGCCAAGGCATGAACGTTGAAGGGATCTCTGCTGCTTTTCAGCCTTCGGATATCGAGAGACTGATAGAGACGCCAAATCAATCTGACATTGTAACCCTTTTATTATCTTAAGATGATTTTCATATTCATCATAAGATAATACTTTCTTTTTTAACTGACAAAGAGTTTTCCATATATTGAGACAAATATCATGAATTTCATCTTCCGTCAACATTTCTGAAATATTATACTAAGAGTCAGCCAAAGGCCAAAACCTGACTGGCACTACACCTTTTGCCAGTTGTTTTCTCATGTTCAGCATTTCCTCTTTATCATTTGATGAAGATTCTTCTAACTAATTTGACCAGAGTTGGTGTTTCCTTGTTGCTTCATTAGATTCAACAGGATTGGTAGAGAAATCATTGATCAAACTAGAAGATTCATGATTTAGGGGTGGTTCGGAGAATGAACTACACCCTAGGCTATCTTCTGATTGAGAAAGTATTTCACCTGCTAGTGATGAAGCTTCAAACATGACTAGTTTTGCATTTGCAAGTGCTTCAAGATAAGAGTGCTTTCTCGGCACTACATTGTCCACTGGAGAATTTTCCGAGAAATGTGCATCACTACTGCGGAGAGGACTTTTGCAGCGAAATTCATCATCATGGGGAGGACCACCATAATGGGTTACAACAAAAGATGAGTTCTATTTCTCCTTGGTCTTCTGACCACACAGAGGGTTCCTGTGGCTCTCATCTGAAGATGAAACATCGAGATCGACTGAATTGTCATGAAGCAAGCCTTCATGAGGAAGTGCTTGTTGAAGACCTTTGGAATTAATGTTCCCACTATTGGGAAATGAGGGAGTAGAATCTTGAATTCCAACAGATAATTTTCTAAGGGCTTCAAGAACTCCAGTATTGAGAAAGGCCTTGTTACAGATTGGCACTTGATCTCCTGACTGTGTTGGGCGGGTCTTTTTCTTAGACGCCTTCTTACATTCCTTGGAAACCACTTGTTGACGAAAGTGGCTGCTCTGAGAAGGTGTATGTACCTAATTAGGAAAGATGGCCAGGTTACGCTGATGATCTCATCTCAAATCAGGTGTATGTTCCTGACTTGTTTGTCCGTATGATATGGGGGAGTATGCCCCACAACCCTCTTGGACTGGAATATATGTGTGTGTCTGTTCCGGAGTGAACTGTTGATGTGTCACTCCATTGGTAGGGAGAGATTTATGTGTCTTTCCTTGAGATGTTGTTGAAGTTGTTATAATATCCTGGAAAGCATCCAGAATATGAGCAGGGATTTGTTTCTGCTATTTCACCATTGATAGAATATTCTTGGTGACTTCAGCTACCGGAACGGGAATATACGTCCATTCCGGGCTTGGAGCAGGTGTATGTGCCTGCTCTTGTCCTCCATTTCCGGTTAGAAAATCCTGACAGTACTCAAGTGTGGGGGCAGAGAGTTGAGTCTGACTCTTATTTTTTGTCGGGGCTTTCCGACTAACTCCTCTGAATGCTACCAAGAGAGACTATTGGTAGGCTTGATTAATACTTGCTGGTGTATGTTCCTGCTGACTGCACTTCTCCAAACATGGTTGACAAGATCCATCATATGTAGTCAGATGAGCCTGGTGACTAGCTGATTATGTATAAACAGGTGTATGTTCCTACCTATTGTACTCCGCCAGAATTTCCAGGCGGGATTGGCGTGATGCTGCCAGATGAGTCTGCTAGACAACGGAATTAAAACGGGTAGGTGTATGTGCCTGCTCATTTCTTTCCACCAAGTTAGGTTGGTGGACTTCTTCGGAGATGGCATAGATGAGAATCTGCTCACTGTTGACTGGATTCCGCCTCTGGTGGTTCATGTTGCTTGCTCGGGTTCGAGGAACCTGAGCCAAATGCCTGGAGTCGGTACCCTCATCATGTTGAGGGCGTACTGCCGCACGAGTCTGGCGACGATTGTTGGTGGGATCCCTTACGAAGGACTCCTGACTGTTTGAATTAAGGCCCTGAGGGACCTACTCATTCACCTCCACCGAATAAGGGAGCGAATGGTGATTGCATTCTGGGAATAACAACCTAAAACGGTGGGAGACGGTAGTCAGCACCGTCTGCTTCTTGATCACTGGTCATCGTTGTCCGGATGACCGATGTGAGTTATTTACTTGGAGGGCTTCTCGGGCAGCCTCCAGAGTTGGGATGGTATAGTGTTGACGGTACTACTTAACCAGTGCGTTTGATACCCTGCGTTGAAGACACTGAGTAGGTGATATCATCCTTAGAACGGATTATGACCTTGAAGGAGTAGCAGTAGTGGAGTTTGCAACAGCAGTATTCACATGTGTGAACCTGAGAGCAGCCATTCGAGAAATGAAGAAGATCTTGGAAAAGAGTGCATGTTTTATATAACGGACGTAATCAAGATAAATTCAGCCACTACATCTTTTGGATGATCACATTTGTCAATGATTGTTTTTGTTGTCCCTCTCATTGAGTTTTAAATAGGGGCCTAAAAAATGGGTAAAACATTAATTTAACTTGGTTAAGGATTCACGTCGGGTTCACCATTTTCGTTTCCCTCAGAATCCGAGGATGACCGCCATTTGATGGGAGGTTCAAACGTTCCGATCAGTTTCTAACGGGTTTGTTCATAGAACCGGAAACATCCAATGATTCCACATCCATTCGGACATACTTTCTAAAGGTAGGTTCTCATTAGTTCATGGACTGATGAGGCTTAGAAATTTGCATTGGTCGAGAGGATGGGAGGTCGGACTCATCACACCTTTTTAGGGGAATTATTGTCTACTCCGGGACTCTCTTTATAGATTTAAGTTATGTTCATGAATCCTTATTACGTTACCATGTATAAAATATGATTTCCTTCAGATCTGAAAATCAATGATAAAATATATAGGAATTTTAGAGAATCTTTTATATGTATTCGAGGTTCTTCATCGATAGAGAATCATCTGTATTTATTAGAGATTCTTGGTCAATGGTACCCTTTGACACATTTATATGGAAGTCTCTTGGTCATTATGATGACCATGCTAATTTTATAGCCACTCAGTGGGGAACTTGAAGTTTATTGTCATTCAGAAGGACATGGATTATTTCAAAGTTGGGATCGAACCCACAGACAGGCTACCTACGTATCCTTTGTTTAGAAAAGGAATCAGAACCCACGTAGTTCGAGTAAGGGAGTATGATTTTTATGATTGATGGCTCAAAGAAGAATGTTATAGTCACTTTTACACTCTAAGCTCACGTGAGTCTTGCTCGGTGTGAAAAACAAGAGGTATTGGTAAAAATTAGAAAAATGTGCCATAAAATACGCAATCATAAGAAATAATGTGGGGCTTATGTATGTATGACAGCCCAGATAAATGAAGGTTAGGATTTACTTTAGGGAATAAATCCAGGAACAGGGTCTATAAAGGTATATGTGCTTCATGGAGATTTTGAATACTCTAAATTGGGGCTTACTTCTGAGGGGGATGCCCAAATTAGGAGAAGACTTATGATTAGGTTTTACTCCTAAAAAAGAAATCCCAGATCAAAGGTAAATTAGGACTGGTTAAGAGAAACTAAGACTGGGGCTTACTCCTAAAATGGAGGCCCAGGTCAAGGATTAAGGTTTGGGGCTTAATCCTGAGGCGGATGCCCAGATTAGGGGACTGGGACTTACTCTTATGGAGGATGCCCATATTTGGGAATTTTAAGAATTGGGGTTTACTCCTAAGGAAGATACCCAAGTTAAGAATTATTATTGGGGATTACTCCTAAAGAGGATGCCCATATTTGAGACTGGGGCTTATTCCTGGAAAAGAAACCCAGGTTAGGGGATCTGGGGCCTACTCCTAAGAGGTTGCCCAAATTAGAGGACTTATGACTGGGGATTATTCTTGAAAAGGAGACCCCAGTTAAGGATTCTCTCATCTTAAAGGATGAGGTTGAATGAATTAAATCTCAATCTTTAGTGACATCAAGATGTGTAAATCACTAGGTTTTGAGAGATATTCCACAGAATTCCTTTCAGATAAGGAAGTAAAATAAAAAAATCATGCCAAAAATGGATTTGAAGAGTGTCTTGAAGATTTAATCTTGAATAGTAAAGGTGGAATGGATTAAGAGGGGTGAAATGGGCAAGAAAGGCACCCAAAAAGCCAGGGGCGTGCAAGTCCTGGGAGGCGTGCAGGTACTACATGGGCATGCATGTTCTGGTCGCACAGGTATGTCAGCGCAACACATGGGTTACTTGCGTGATGGTTAACCAGCATGGTAATACTTGAGCAAATCTTGATTAAATCCTTTAGAGTCCCCTTGAGGTTCTTCCAGAAGAGGGGCACACAAGTTCTATTGAAGGAGTAAGGCGGCGCGCAAGTGTGGCCTTTTCCCTTAAGGGATGGCCACTCAAGCGCACAAGTGTTGATGAGTTTCAACACCTAGGCCTTCCTCCCCCTCTTTAGATCTTCCATTCTAGGTAAGAAATTACCTTAGAAGTTCTTTGGAAGCGTTGAGAAGAGACTAGGGCGCTGGGATCTCAAATATGAGTTTCTAGAAAAAATCCCTTTCGAATGGGGGGCCCATAGGGTCTATTTATAGGCAGGAGAAGACCCTGGGCGGTTATCAGATAGGTTGCGCAAGTCACTTGCGTGACCACCATGCGTCGCATAAGTGGACTTGCATGACAGTGATAGAACTTGAGCGGCACATGTGCTTTTGATCCCTTGTTCATGCCTTTGTTGATATTTGATGTTTTCTTCAAAGGATAAATCAATTCGTACTAAGTCATTTCCCTTTCCATTCTTTTAGACAATGTGACAAAAAGGAGCGTCAACAAACACCAGTATCTTCAATATACTAGGATG
Organism: Viscum album; assembly: GCA_963277665.1. Lineage (NCBI taxonomy): Eukaryota > Viridiplantae > Streptophyta > Magnoliopsida > Santalales > Viscaceae > Viscum > Viscum album. The sequence goes on from OY728162.1 coordinate 713,865,701, forward strand.
TTGTTATAATAAGTCTTTGAGCTACACTTAAACACACTTACATCTAATGGTTAAAGAACATACTGTTTCCGTGGATGGCGAATTTCTGCCTCACGAAACGATGATTGTTCAATATTCTTTTAACACCTTAAAAGGTGGCCATTAATATGTCACTATATTTATATATGATAAATAATATGTTTATTTTTTACTTAATCTTCTGTATTTTTCATTTATTAAATACCTTTGTAGTTTCTATTTTGGGTAAACGTGATATCTTCATTTTAGGAACTGCAGACTACCGCCCCCTCAAAGTGATTTGATTCGTTAAGGCCATATGTGGGACATAAAAAGGATAGAGTTAATGGTATTACATATGATATTATACTGGAATTCTAATATACCTATATATCATTATGATTTCATTCCATTAAATACGTAAAGGAAATGAAAGTAGCGTTCATGTGTACGTACGGCTTACCGTCTCCATTAACGGTGCATTTCATTTCTTACCTCTAAATGTTACGTAATATTGTAAATACATGTATATACAAGATATATATGATATATATGATTTCTAAATCATGAATATAATTTTGGATATAATTTATATTTTACCACATGAACAAAATGTAATTATAAGTAGTTTATTTTTGAATCAAGTATCAATGATCGAAAAAACGACCGTTATTAACCTAAATAATTACAAAGTATTAATAACAAGGTAATAATTGATATAAATGGAATAATGAACATGAAAAAGGTTATTAAGAAAATAGAAATTAACTCAAGTTTATTATTCAGGAGATTAAAGAGCGATCAAGTCAAGTCGGACACGAGGTAAGGGACTTCGTCTCAATCTCCTTTCATTGAGGCATATTTTGTTTTATACACAACTTTATTTTATACGGTGTATAAACCCCTTTGAATTTTACGGCTATTCAAAAGGAATATTTTTTATATGAAGTGTTTTACTAAATGTCAAAAGGAATGTTTTTTTGTCATACGTATGCAGCGACAACGACTTCTCTGCCGCCGTGACCATTATTTGAGTTTCGGCTTCCTCTACAAGCCATAACATTTTTTTAATGAAAAATAAATACCATGTTTTACCTTTCTTTTATTTTGGTATTAAAAAATGCTTTGATAATGTTTTTATTATATCATTGTGTTGTATTGATATCTTGTGATTGAAATGTGGAAATTTTATGTTTCCTTTATGCATGTTTTATGTGATACGATTAGGTTATGGTTCTTGGGCATTGTTTATAAAGACGGGTGGTTCCGTGATAAACTAAGGGTGGGTGAGCCTGACATAGCTCTTCAATGCATTGGGTAACGTGAAGGGGTTAAACGTTATGGTTTCTCCAAATAGATTTAGGAAATATATTGTGATGGGTATTCCAAACATAACCATGTGGGTTAATCCCTATGTAAGAATGTTATGAATGCCTCAAGTTACCTTTATGTCTTATGATTTCAATGGTTTATTCATGATCTGATGAGGTATGTTAAAATTCTTATGTTTTATGAGTAAAGTATGATTTCATACATGGACTAATGTTTTCATTTCGTACTTTTATATCCCTTACTGAGTTTTTTATGCTCATCCCATGTTTTTGAAATGTTTTTCACAGGTCAAGGGAAAAGTACATGATGTGATGATAGTGTCAAGGAAGTGTCAAGAAAGAATCCATATTTTATTTTAAATATTTTTCCATTGATTGGAAAAATGAGTACTATCATTTATGTAACCACTTGGTTTAAATGTGGAATTTAATGCATGATTTATGATCTAATTCTCTAAAACTCTAAACCTGAAAAGATCCTCAACGTGTATTCTTGAAATAACTCAAGATTAAGTAATGTTTAAGGCTGGCGCCTTATACTATAAAATTACTAGTTTTTTTATAGATTAAAACTGAATACAGTCTATAGATTAAAAATTAAGAAAACAAAACTACATCATACATTGAAATGCATGAATCTAATGAATAATACTCATCCAGATATTTTAGATCCTCTCACTAACTCTGAATATTTCTTGAATTCATCCCTATAATGTTTATGAAAATAATCATAAAATAACCATTTTAATTAATAGCATTTATATAGTTATTTTGAGAATTTATTTCCAAATCATGAAGAATAATATCATATGCTCTTCTAAGGGTGACTCATTTATGATGTTAAATAATGTATAGTGGTGATTCATGTCTTACAGTGAGAAATTATGGTGCCGAGATATTTGAACCAATGGTGACTCAATATAGAGGTGAATCAATCTGGAAGTGACTCATTTGATCTAACAGTGAGTCAAGCTGGTGGTGAATCAAGATGGCGGTAAGTCGTTCTAGAGGTGATTCATGTCTAGAGATAAGACATTCTGGTGGAAATATATTTGAATTAATGGTTACTCAGTCCAACACTTATCAAAATTTTCATCTGATTGACTTATAAATTAAAATTATATCATAAAGCATCAATTTCATTAGAAACATAATAAATATGATTTGTGATCATTAGAATAATGTGGTTCCAAAAAACTATATTTTCATATGATCACTAATCCTATAATTTTTATATACCATGTATATAAGAAACATAGGCATACAAAGATGCATTTAACGGATAAAATTGTGGTTAACATTTCCAAAGTCAAATATAAGATATAAAGAAATGTGGTATCAAAGATAAGTTTAATTAGGGTTTTCAATTGTAAAAAAATATTATCAAAATAATGATGGTATGAAATAAAAAATAAGTATTTTATCAAATGATGAGTCTAACTAATCTTGGTATCAAAGGATAAAATTTCTAAAAATACAATGTTATTAACGAATAAGTGTCAAAGGTATAAATAATATTGTTGACGCTCCTTTCATTACAGAATCTAAAGATTGGAAAATGGGAATATCTGAGCTTAAAGTGATTCAACCTTTAGACAAATATAAAAAATTGACAAAGGAAGGAATAAGAAGAATGTTGCACAAGGGTCGTGCAAGTTCTACAATGGTCACGCAAGTACACTTGCGCGACGACTAATGGTCGTGCAAGGGACTTGAACACCCTAAAGGATAACCGTCCGGGTCTTCTTCAACCTATAAATAGACCCTGTGGGCCCCCCTTCGGAGAGAAAGTTTTTCCAGAAACTCATATTTGAGCTCCCGGCGCCCTAGTCTCTTCTCAAAGCTTCTGAAACACTTATAGGGTAATTTCTTACCTAGAACGGAAGATCTAAAGAGGGGGAGGAAGGCCTAAGTGTTTAAACTCATCAACACTTGCGCGCCTGAGTGGCCAGTCCTTAAAGGAAATGGCCACACTTGGGCGCCACCTTAATCCTTCAATAGAACTTGCGTTCCACTCTTATGGAAGAACCTCAAGATGATTCTAAAGGATTTAACCAGGAATCACCCAAGTATTACCATGCTGGTTTACAAACTCGCAAGTACCCATGTGTCGTGCAGGTATATCTGTGCGACCAATACTTGCGTGCCCACACAGTACATGCGTGCCTGTCAGGACTTCTGCGCCCCTGCCTTTTTGGGTGCCCTTCTTGCCCATTTCACACCTCTTAAGACATTCCACCTCTCCTATTCAAGATTCAGTCTTGAAGACACTCATCAAAGCAATTTATGGCATGATTTCTTGATTTGACTTCCTTATCTGAAAGGAATGCTGTGGAACATCTATCAAAACCTAGTAATTTTCACATCTTTATGTCACTAAAGATTGAGATTTCATTCATTTAACCTCATCCTTTAAGATGAGAGAACTCATTAACCTGGGCCACCTTTTTAGGAATAATCCCCAGTCATAATTTCCAAATATGGGCATCCTCCTTAGGAGTAATCCCAAACCATAAATCCTCATTAACCTGGGCCTCCATTTCCGAAATAAGCCCCAGTCATAATCATTAACCTGGGCCTCCTTTTTAGGATAATGCCCTAGCCATAATCATTAACCTGTGCCTCCTTTTTAGGAATAAGCCCCAGTCATAATCATTAACCTGGGCTTCCTTTTCAAGAGTAATCCCTAGTCATAATTTCCAAATATGGGCATCCTCCTTAGGAGAAATCCCCAAGTCCTCATTAATTTGGGCATCCTTTATAGGAATAAGCCCCAATCATAATTTCCCTAAATATGGGCCTCCTTTTCAGGAGTAAGCCCCAGTCCCCTAATTTGGGCATCCTCCTCAAGAGTATGCCCCAACAATAATTCTCTTAATATGGGCCTCCTTTTCAAGAGTAAGCCCCAGTCTCAAATATGGGTATCCTATTCAGGAGTAAGATCCAAGTCCCTTGATTTTTCAAGTCTCTTAACCTGGGCCTCCTTTTCAGGAGTAAGACCCCTGTCTTAATTTCTCTTAACCAGTCCTAATTTACCTTTGATCTGGGATTCCTTATCAGGAGTAAAACCCAATCATATGTCCTCTATTAATTCAGGCCTCCTTTTCAGGAGTAATCCCTCAGTTAGAGTATTCAAATCTCCATGAAGCACATATACCTTTATGGACCCTGTTCCTGGATTTCTTCCCTGAAATAAAATCATAATCATCATTTATCTGGGCAGTCATACATATATAAGTCCCACTTAATTTCTTAAATGATAGCATCTTTCATGGCACAATTGTCTGATTTTTACCAATACCTCTTGTTTCTCACACCGAGCATGACTCATGTGAGCTTATAGTGTAAAAGTAATTATGAAATCCTTCTTTGAGCTATCAATCATAAATATCATACTCCATTAATCAAACTACGTGGGTTCTGATTCCTTTTCTAAACAAAGGATACATAGGTAGGCCATCTGCGGGTTTGATCCCAACTCTGAAATAATCCATGTCCTTCTAAATGAAGATAAACTTCAAGTGCCCCACTGAGTGGATTTAAAACCAGTATGGTCATTAAAATGACTAAGATACTTTTACGTATCAAAGGATACCATTGACTAAGAATCTCTAACAAATACAGATGATTCTCTATCAATGAAGAACCTCAAATACATATAAAAGATTCTCTATATTTCCTACATATCGATCATTAATTGTAAGATCTAAAGGAAAGATCATTTTATACTTGGTAATGTAACAAGGATTCACAAACATAACTTAAATCTATAAAGAGAGTCCCGAAGTAGACAATAATTCCCCTCAAAAAAGGTGTGATAAGTCCGACCTCCCATCCTCTCGACCAATGCAAATTCCTAAGCCTCATGAGTCCACAAACTAATGAGCACCTACCTTTGGAAGGTAAGTCCAAATAGATGTGGAATCATTGGATGTTTCTGGTTCTACGAAAAAACCCATTAGAAACCGATCGGAATGTATGAACATTCAATCAAGGAGGTCATCCCCAAATTCCTAGGTGAAACAAAAAATGGTGAACCTGACGTGAATCTTTAACCAAGTTAAAATGATGTTTGACCTATTTGTTAGGCCCCTATTTAAAACTCAATGTGAGGGCCAACAAAAACAATCATTGACATATGTGCTCATTCATAAGATGTAGTGGCTGAATTTATCTTGATTACGTCTGTTATATCAAACAAACACTCTTTTCCAAGATCTTATGCATTTCTAAATGGCTACTCTCAAGTTCACACTTGTGAATACTGCTGCTACAAATGCCACTCCTGCTACTCCTGCTGGATCGTCGTCCACTCTGAGGATGAAATCACTAACTCAACATCTTCAACAATGGGTATCAAATACGCTGGTTAAGGAGTACCGCCAACATGGTACCATCCCAACTCTGGAGGCTGCCCGACAAGCCCTCCAAGTGAACAACTCACACCGGTCATCCGGACAACAACGACCAGTGATCAAGAAGCAGGCGGTGCTAACCATCGTCTCCAACCGTTTCGGGTCTTTATCCCCGGAACACAATCACCATTCACTCCCATATTCTGGGGAGGTGAATGAGCAGGTCCCTCAGGGGATTAATTCAAAGAAGCAGGAGTCCTTCCTGAGGGATCCTATCAACAATCGCCACCTGAATCATGTGACAGTGTGCCCTCAACATGATGAGGGTCCCAACTCCAGGTGTTCGGCTCAGGTTCCTCGAACTCGAGCAGGAAAGACGAACCTCCAGAGGTGGAATCTGATCAACTGTGAGCAGGTTCTCATCTCTACCATCTCCGGAGAAGTCCACCAACCTAACTTGGTGGAAAGAAACGAGCGGGCACACACACCTACCCATTTTAATTCTGTTGTCCAGCAGACTCATCTGGCAGCATCACGCCAATCCCGTCAGGCAATTCCGGCGGAGTATTATACACACAAATATACACCTGTTTATACATCATTAGCTAGTCAGCAGGCTCTTCTGACTACATATGATGGATCTCATCAACCACGTTTGGTGAAGTGCAATCAACAGGCACATACACCTTCTAGTATTAATCAAGCCTACCAACAGTCTCGCTTGGTAGCATTTGGAGAAGTCAGTCAGAAAGCTCCAGTGACAAACAGGAGGCAGACTCAACTCTCTTCCCCTACACTTGAGTACTGTCAGGATTCACTGATAGGAAAAGGAGGACAGGAGAAGGCACACACACCTAATCCAAGCATGGAATGGATGTATATCCCCGTTCCGACAGCTGAAGTCACCATGCATATTTTATCAATGGTGAAAAGTAGAAGCAAATCCATACTCATATTCGGGACGCTTGCCAGGATATTATAACAACTTCAGTGGCATCTCAGGGAAAGACACATACATCTATCCCTACCAGTGGAGTGATACATCAACAATTCACTCTGTAACAGACACACACATCTGTTCTAGTCCAAGAGGATTGTGGGGCATACTCCCCCATATCATACGGACAACCAAGTCAGGCACATACACCTGATTTGAGTGGAGATCGTTAGCCTAACCTGGTCATCATTCCTAATCAGGCACATACACCTACTCAGAGAATCCACTTTCGTCAACAAGTGGTTTCCAAGGCGAGTAAGAAGGCGTCTAAGAAAAAGACCCACCCAACACAGTCAAAAGATCAAGAGCCAATCTGTAACAAGGCTTTGATCGATGATGCAGTTCTTGAAGCCCTCAGATAGTTATATGTTGTAATTCAAGATTATACTCCCTAATTTCCCAATAGTGGGAACATTAATTCTGAAGGTAATCAATAGAAACTTCCTCATGAAGGCTTGCTTCATGACAATTCGGTCGATCTCGATGTTTCATCTTCAGTTGAGAGCCACAGGAACCCACTGTGTGGTCAGAAGACCAAGGAGAAAGAGATATTATCTTTTTTTGTAACCTACGATGGTGGTCCTCCCCATGATTATGAATTTCGCTGCGAATGTCCTCTCTGCAGTAGTGATGCACATTGCCCGGAAAATGCTCCGGTGGACAATGTAGTGCAGAGAAAGCCCTCTTATCTTGAGGCACATGCAAATGAGAATCTAATCATGTTTGATGCTTCATCACTAGCAGGTGAAATACTTTCTCAATCAGAAGATAGCCCAGGGTGTAGGTCATTATCTGAACCACCCCTAAGTCATGCATCTTCTAGTTTGATCAGTGATTTCTCTACCAATCCTGTTGAATCCAATGATGAAACAAGGAAGAACTAGCTTTGGTCTAAACAGGTAGAAAAATATTCATCAAATGATAAAGAGGAAATGCTGAACATGAAAAAAAAAACTAGCGAAAGGTGAAGTTCCAGTCAAGTTTTAGCCTCTGGATGACTCTCAGTGTGACATTCCAGAAATGTTGACGGAAGATGGAATTCATGATATTCATCTCAACATATGGAAAACTCTTTGTCTGTTGAAAAAGAAAGTATTATCTTATGATGAATATGAAAATCATCTTAAGATAATAGAAGGGTTACAACATCAGATTTATTTGGAATCTCAATCAGCATCTCGATATCCAAAGGCTGAAAAGAAATAGAGATCCCTTCAATGTTCATGCCTTGGTGCACTAAGAAGATTGCGTCAGTTAATGGCCAATGCCCCATCTGATATTCATGTCAAAGGATGGGGTGTTCATGGAGCACTCATTTCACGGTGCTCTCCAGTCAGCAAAGCCCTCCGAAAATGGTATCATGCAATGTCATGGCCGGCCACAAATACCAGGCATTGTTTGTAATCAAAAGCTTTCCCAAGAACAGGCTTCAACTAGTTCCTCTCAAAATCAAGCATACAGAGAACAAGTTATTGAATTACTATTTCATCAAGCAAACGAGAATATTGAACATGCCTCTCGTTTGGAGAAAGCACATCACCAAGTGACAGAAGTGTCAGAAATCATCCAACAGTCTTTTGATCCAGATGATAAAAGTGGATACAGGTTAATGCATCCAGCTAATTTCTGGACTAAGGCTCGCAAGATCAGGAGAGCTTTTAAGAAAGTCCCAGACATAGCATGTCAAGAGCCATCCCAGCTTGCCAGACTGGGGACTCCTTTAAACCAACCATCGGAATCAACAAATAGGATTCAAGGAGTTGAGCGGGAATAGCAGGAACATCCCCAGTATAGCATCCCAGCTTTTTATAACATAAACTTTCATTACATTACACAAAACTGAGGATCTTTAAGGTTTAGTGTCTTGGAAACCAGGAACACAATACATGAAAAAAACATAAAACATTCTTCTTAAACACTTGAAAGTCTTCTCCTTAAGTTCATCCTAGGTTAATTACTACATCTCATAACCTGGGGACATACATCCAAAGGAAGGGTGAGCAGAAGGCCCAGTAAGGGAACAAGAGAAACATTTAACATGTGAACTTGAGATACATCAACTATGTCATGAAAAAGAACTTTAAGGCATGAGAAAGAAATCATGTGCCATATCATAATAAAAATAACGTTTTTTATAACTTTAAGATGTGGCTACATCATTTAACATATACAATCATGAACATATCCCCAAGGTCCATGCCCAAGGTTTCATTTGAAAATTACCAAGGTTATTCACCAAGATATCGTGAAAATTGTAATCTCTAGTGGTTACATCATTACCCAATGCATTAGAGCGCTATCAGGGAGCACCCTTAAATTTGCCTTTATTATCATGTGTGCCATATATATCATCATAAAAAATTTCATAAATAACCCATATAGCATAAAATAAATGGGTTTCATTTCATAATCATAATGTTTTAAAAACTGCTTTAAAGACATGATCTTTACATCACTTAGAAACCCACGGAAGGGGAAAGTGGGTCTCATGTTTGTAAATAAAAGAATTTAAAATAGAACATTTTGATATATATTTAAATACCCCTGTAGAAATAAGATCTTTTAGTATTCACTTTATAACATAAAATAATTTTGAGAAAAGAGAGAGGCATTTTGAGATGAAAATTCTGCAGCATAACAGCTATGTTTCGGGTTTTTAGAAAACATTGAAAAGAGAGGGGACATAGGGAAAACATTCATAAATGATCCATAAAACAGTATGGGGACAGAATATGAAGGATATATGAACATGGTAATGAAATTTGAAAGATTTACCAAATGAAATGTTGAATATGAAAGGAAGACAAAAATCAGATTTCTCTTATGAAAATTTGGCAGCCTAATAGCGTCACTTAAACTTCAACAAAAATGATTTGAAAAGATCAAATAGGATCTCCCATCATGTGAAAATAAGAGTTCAGTATGATAGATATAGAGATCATACCCCAACATAATTAAAAGGAACTTGAATGACTTGACATGAAAGTAGAACTTTGAAAAGAATGAGAAAGGTGAAAGAATCACTTAAAAATTCGGCACCCTAACGGCGCCACATAAACATTCATAAAACGAAATGATGAGAGTAAGAGGGGGTATCTCATCATATTAACATAAAATATCAGTATGATATATATAGATATCATACCCCAACATAATAAAAAGGAACTTGAAAGACTTGACATGAAAATAGAACTTGAGAAGGGTGAAAGAATCCCTTAAAAATTCGGCAGCCTAACAGCGCCACATTAATATTCATAAAATGAAATGATGAGAGAAAGAGGGGGTCTCTCATCATATGAACATGAAAAATACAATAGGATGAATATAAAATAACATCCTCCAACATATGGAGCATAAAAGAAATGTCATAAAAGAGATTACTTGAAAAGAAAGAGGGAGGTAGGATCTCTTACCTTAAAACGTAACTCTTAAAACTCAAAGGTTTGGACCTTGAGGGCTTTGGGGAACCTTGAGAGGACTCCTTGGGAAGAAAGGAGACCAGAACTTAATTTATAATGATTTTTGAGTCCAAAGGATGAAAGAATTTCTTGGTATTTATAGGGAAAGTGAGGGGACAAGGCATTAATGGCCAAGGGACACCTCATAAGTGGGTTTCTCAAAACCATGTGCTCTCCCAAGATATTTCCCATGAAGTTAGGCCACATGGGGCCACCAATACAATAAATCATCACCTTTGGTCGTCCAACCCATAAAATATCTCATGACATCATCATGACACAGTTATGATGTCATTAAACCTACCGAAACCCTAAAACTGTATTTTTACTATTCACTGAAAATTCAACTTTCTCAGAAAAATCCAAAAATTTCACCTTAACCAAATATCAATGCTCTGATTTCAAAAATGAACTCTATTTTATAAAAATAATTTTCTAAATATTTTTAAATTATTTTTTAAATAAATACACTATTCACCGAAAATTCATTTTTTTCAGAAAAAACCCCAAAATTTACCTTAACATAATATCGATGCTCTGAGTTCAAAAATGAAATCCATTTTATAAAAATATTTTTCTAAATATTTTTAATTTAATTTTTAATTAAAAAACACTATTCACCTGAAAAAACTAATACTTGAATAATAATTTATGAAACTATTATTTAATCATTTTATTGAATCACATTACTTATTCAAGGTGCCTAGATTTTATAAATACTTTCTTTAAATGAGATTACTAATCCATTTGGTCACATTACTAATCCTAAGAATAAAAGCACTATTCATAATTTATTATTCATCAAAAATTAAGTTGATCTTATTAGACTTTAAATTTCATACTGAACAAAATTGTAGAAGACCTTTTTTTGAAAATCATTACACATTTTTAATAATTTAAGGTTTACATAAACATTTTTTGAAATATCCTTTCCCTAAAATTCACCAAAAAATACGCATACTATATTTATCCGGACATTTAAAAAGTCATAAACATCATCATAAGAAGAAATCACAATTTTTATTTAAAACAAAGGTTTACACAAGGCAGTTACGGTCTCCTTACATAGACCCTTATCACAGCAGCATAGGACCTAAGTGTAAGGTGTGCTAAGGTTAGAGAATCCGAGGGAGGCTCGGCCAACATCGCATGAGTAGTAATTTCTATCAGTTTGAACTTCTCGCAAAGGCAATCCCGTTCTAGCTTCAAACGATGATGTTTAGCTTGGGTTTGGTCCAGATCAAAGCCTAGTGGTGCTACCTCCTTCCCAAGTTCTGTTAGATGGGATTCGATCGGTCCAAGACTACTGGGTGAGGCCATCGAATCTTCTTTCTATATTAATTAACCATGATTACTTTTATTTAGAGACAATAATCAAAACGTTTAGTTTCCAGCAGTTATATTGACCAATGGTCATATAACAGTCAAAACCCAATGGTCTCATTTTAATTATACTCATGTTATCAAATGAAACATTTTTGTTGAGTATAAAAATAAAATAAAATAACACACAAAATTAGGAAACCATATTTATTCAAAATTTCAGGTTGTTACAATCTTCCCCCCTTAAGAAATTGATTCCTCGCAATTTTTAAAATTGGGTTTTGAAATTTCATTGAAATTCCCACATTGAAAAAGGAGTCAGTAACACTATTACATTAAAAGAAGGAAAAGGAGGTAAAAAGGTCACCCGAGTTAACCCATACTAGGATTCCATGGAAGAAAACACGGATATGGAAGAAAAACAAAGGGTCAAGTTCTGGGGGAGAGTGATAGAAAACATGATTAGGAGAAAGTCGACCATGAGAAAATCCCAAACATATGTTGTGTGTAAATGGTCTTTGATTACCTAGAATGAAACGTAAACCAAAAAAAAATTTGTTTTACGTTTCTTTTCATAATTTTGAGGAATTAATTTACAACATAGAACAAAAATATAAGGAAATATACTTACCTTCATGTAGAGTTTCATAATTTAATAAGTTTCTACCAAAACTAATCTTTTCTCCAAACAATGAGCAATCAAAACTACTTGGTCTCATCAAAACACAAGAATCATCTTTTATAGAATCACATAATCCACAAATAATTAACTATCTATTTCTTCTATCTTTAAACATTATCCCAAAAACAGAAAGGTTAAGGTAAAACCACTCTTCAAAAAGAAAGAATCCCATAGGAATGGAAACTACTTCTAAACCTTCAAAGTTCCATGGTACTACTCAAAGTTCATCATAGACCATTCCATAAATAACATTCCTTAAAATTCCTCAAAATAAACCAAACTAAGATTGAAACCCAAATACAAGAAGGATTTGATAACATAGTCTTCCAAAATAAACTTCATTGTTCATCTACAAACAACATCAACCACTCTTAACATCTTATAACAAAAGTAGCTAACCTAAACATATTGTACCCAAGATAGGTTAATCATTCCCATAAGTAACCTAAATTACTATAAGTCCACCTTAAATTCATTGATTCATTAAAATATAAGTCAACCTTACTACTCAATGAAAATACCATAGTAATCTATTTTCCTCGATCATATAGGGTCCCCAAAATAGTGAACATCATCCAAAATAATAATCATCTTTTAATCCCCTAATCATCTCTATCATATTAATACAGCAATCATCGCATTTCCTATCACATTGGTTGTTGGGACATGTTCTTCCATTTCCCACCATTAAATAAGAAGAGAAATCATAATTAGGGGCTTAAATACTTAGCCAACAATCATGAAAAGGAACTTAAAGCATATAAGGATAACTTGTAGAAGAATAGTATACCCTAACTTGTGATCCCCTTGGCTCCCATATATGTTATCCATGATCATATATTCGTATGCGAATCTTCATTTAATTTTATCTTTGTTCCTTTAACAATGGTTCAAACTAAGATTATGAATTTACCAAATCATATCCACCGGGAGTATCGTAACCAAGAGTGCAGCAAGGCCCGTTGTCGTGTACCTGTTCCCGTTTGAGTCTAGCTCAAAGAAGTGTTTTTGAGTTTTACCCCTATGTACATCTGTGCTAGAGCCACCTCAACCTACTCGTATCCAGACAGGGATGTATTTTCTTGGCAACCCATTACTCAATACTCACCAAAATACCAGGAAGATTTCCTATATATAAACTTTTATATAGGATTCTTCCTAAAGTTTTCATATCCTAATTTCCACAAATAACTAAACAATCCTTTGATACCAACTATAGAATCCCTCCTTTTTATAACATAAACATTCATTACATTAAACAAAACTGAGGATCTTTAAGGTTTAGTGTCTTGGAAGCCAGGAACATAATACATGAAGACAACATAAAACATTCTTCTTAAACACTTGAAAAGATTCTACTTAAGTTCATACTAGTTTCATTACTGCATCTCATAACCTGGGGACATACATCAAAAGAAAGGGTGAGTAGAAGGCCCAGTAAGGGAACAAGAGAAACATTTAAAATGTGAACTTGAGATACATCAACTATGTCATGAAAAAGAACTTTAAGGCATGATAAAGAAATCATGTGGCATATCATAATAAAAATAAAATTTTTCATAACTTTAAGATGTGTCTACATCATTTAAAATAGACAATCATCAACATATCACCAAGGTCCATCCCCAAGGTTTCATTTGAAAATTACCAAGGTTATTCACCAAGATATCGTGAAAATTGTAATCTCTAGTGGTTACATCATTACCCAATGCATTGGAGCGCTATCAGGGAACAACCTCAAATTTGAATTTATTATCATGTGATCCATATATATCATCATCAAAAATTTCATAAATAACCCATATAGCATAAAATAAATGGGTTTCATTTCATAATCATAACGTTTTAAAAACTGCTTTAAAGACATGATCTTTACGTCACTTTAAAACCAACGGAAGGGGAGAGCAGGTCTCATGTATGTAAACCCCAGAATTTAAAATATAAAATTTTGATATATATGTGAATACCACTGTAGAAATAAGAGCTTTGAGTTTTCACTTTATAACATAAAATAATTTTGAGAAAAGAGAGAGTCATTTTGAGACGAAAATTTTGCAGCATAACAGCTATGTTTCTAGTTTTTAAAAAACATTGAAAAGAGAGGGGACATGGGTCAAACATTCATAAATGATCAATAATACAGTATAGGGACAGAATATGAATGATATTTGAAAATGTTAATGAAATTTGAAATATGTTCCATATGAAATTAAGAATATGAAAGGAAGATAGAAATAAGATTTCTCTTATGAAAATTCGGCAGCCTAATGGCGTCACTTAAACTTCAACAAAAATGATTTGAAAAGATAAAATAGGGTCTCTCATCATGTGAACCTAAGAGTTCAGTATGATAGATATAGATATTATACCACAAAATAATTAAAAGGAACTTGAAATACTTGACATTAAAGTAGAACTTTGAAAAGAATGAGAAGGGTGAAAGAATCCCTTAAAAATTCGGCAGCCAAACAGTGCCACATAAACATTCATAAAACGAAATTATGAGAGTAAGAGGGGGTATCTCATCATATTAACATAAAATATCAGTATGATAGATATAGATATCATACCCCTACATAATGAAAAGGAACTTGAAAGACATGACATGAAAATAGAACTTGAGAAGGGTGAAAGAATCCCTTAAACATTTGGCAGCCTAACGACGCCACTTTAACATTCTTAAAATGAAATGATAAGAGAAAGAGGGGGTCTCTCATCATATGAACATGAAAAAGAAAGTAGTATTAATATAAAAGAACATCATCCAACATATGGAGCATAAAAGAAATGACATAAAAGAGATTACTTGAAAAGAAAGAGGGAGGTAGGATCCCTTACCTTAAAACGTAACTCTTAAAACTCAAAGGTTTGGACCTTGAGGGCTTGGGGGCACCTTGGGAGGACTCCTTGGGAGGAAAGGAGACCAGAACTTCTTTGATAATGATTTTGGAGTCCAAAGGATGAGATAACGGCTTCATATTTATAGGTAAAGTGAGGGGACAAGGCATTAATGGCCAAGGGACACCTCATAAGTGGGTTTTCTCAAAACCATGTGCTCTCCCAAGATATTTCCCTTGAAGTTAGGACACATGGTGCCCCAAATACAATAATTAATCACCTTTGGTCGGACAACCCATAAAATATCTCATGACATCATCATGACACAGTTATGATGTCATTAAACATACGGAAACCCTAAAACTGTATTTTTACTATTCACTGAAAATTCAACTTTCTCAGAAAAATCCCAAAATTTCACCTTAACCAAATATCATTGCTCTGATTTCAAAAATGAACTCCATTTTATAAAAATATTTTTCAAAATATTTTTAATTTATTTTTTAAATAAATACACTATTAACTGAAAATTCATTTTTTTCAGAAAAAACCACAAAATTTACCTTAACATAATATCGATGCTCTGAGTTCAAAAATGAAATCCATTTTATATAAATAATTTTCTAAATATTTTTAATTTAATTTTTTTTTTGAAAAACACTATTCCCCCCAAAAAAATAATACTTGAATAATAATTTACCAACCCGTTATTTAACCATTTTATTGAATCACATTACTTAATCAAGGTGCCTAGATTATATTAATACTTTCTTTAAGTGAGATTACTAATCCATTTGGTCACATTACTAATCCTAAGCATAAAAGAACTATTCATAATTTACTATTCATCAAAAAATAAGTTGATCTTATTAGACTCTAAATTTCGTACTGAACATAATTGTAGAAGACCATTTTTTGAAAATAATTACACATTTTTAATTATTTAAGGTTTACATAAACATTTTTAAAAATATCATTTCTCTAAAATTCACCAAAAATACGCTTACTATATTTATCCGGACATTTAAAAAGTCATAAACATCATCATAGGAAGAAATCCCAATTTTTATTTAAAACAAAGGATTACACAAGGCAGTTACGGTGTCCTTACATATCCCCTTATCACACCAGCATAGGACCTAAGTGTAAGGTGTGCTAAGGTGAGAGAATTCGAGCGAGGCTCGACCAACATCGCACGAGTAGTAATTTCTATCAGTTTGAACTTATCGGGAAGGTGATCTCGTTCTAGCTTCACACGATGAATTTCATCTTGGGTTTGGTCTAGATAAAAGCCTAGTGGTGCTACCTACTTCCCAAGTTCTGTTAGATGGGATTCGATCGTTCCAAGACTACCAGGTGAGGCCATCGAATCTTCTTTCTATATTAATTAACCAAGATTACTTGTATTTAGAGCCAATATTCAAAACGTTTAGTTTCTAGCGGTTATATTGACTAATGGTCATATAACAGTCAAAACCCAACAGTCTCATTTTAATTATACTCATGTTATCAAATGAAAATTTTTTGTTGAGTATAAAAACAAAATAAAATAACACACAAAATTAGGAAACAAAATTTATTCAAAATTTCGGGTCGTTAAACCTTGTCCACCAGACTGAGGACTTTTTCATATCATCAAACCCCTCCTGATAGAAAGTCGGTCTTTTCTCGATTGGGGAAGAATCCTCAAGAGGAACGAAGAGACAAATTATCAGGAGATTCCCTCCAAATTACGGTTCGTCAAGAAGTTCCTGAGGGATCAAATCAACAAAAGGAAATGTCTCATCAAAGACACGGAAGAAGAAAATATCACAGAAATGCTGATAGAAGGGATGCAATGCGTTATGCATCAATCAATATCATCAATTCCGTTTTTGTTGATCCACCATATGAGGCTCACTCAGGGGACTCAGATGAAGAGGTTCCTGCTCCAGAAGATGTACGCACCGACACAAATGAAGAAGGTGTGCGTACATGAAATCAAAGGGTTACTCAGAACCTAGGTAATCCTTCAAGTAACCCACTACCCCCTCTCCGAAAAGGATCCAACAAAGGGATGGGAAAGAATCAGGTTACATATCCTTCCTCTGGAGAAGGCCAATCGCTCTCACTAGAGAAAGGGTTTGCACAACAGGAGGAAGAAATGAAGGAATTAAGAAGGTTAAATGCAGAACTACTTTAGAGTAGTCTTCTTTTTAAGAGTGCTGGAGTCAGTCAGCCAAAGGATTTTGT
The DNA here is from genome assembly GCA_963277665.1 of Viscum album. Taxonomy (NCBI): domain Eukaryota; kingdom Viridiplantae; phylum Streptophyta; class Magnoliopsida; order Santalales; family Viscaceae; genus Viscum; species Viscum album. The sequence goes on from OY728162.1 coordinate 713,882,914, forward strand.
TGTAGCTACTGAGATGGATCAAGAATATCCTCCTCTGTCAGTACACCCACATAGGTCTAATCCTACAGGTCAAGTGCAACAACAGTTGGCAGTGCTACCATCTGTTGCAGCACAAACCACCACATCTGTCCAAGCTCCCATCATTGCACCTACCCAAGTCCAAGTTCAACTAGATGTCTCTCAAAAGATAATAACTACTATTTAGTCATTAACAGCTCGGTTAGAAACTATGGAAGGGAAACATGCATTGGTTCAACCAGAAAAGAAATTTTACCATGAATGGGTAGACTCAATCTCCCCCCCATCTAGTTTTAGAAACCCTGTATTCCCTATTTTCAATGGATCAGGCGAACCTGAACGGTATTTGATGCATTACGTGTCTTATTGTGATCCTATGATGGGATCTTTCGAGCAGCAAGAAGCAGTAAAACTCAGATTCTTCGTACGGTCCTTGCAAGGACCTACCTTTTTCTGGTATACAAGCTTGCAATCCCGGTCAATTACTGGATGGGAAGATCTCTGTCAACAATTCCTTCGTCAGTTCAGCTCAACTTTTCCAAAGACAGTAGTTTTTTATCTTACAAATTGTAAGAAAAGGGAGAATGAAAGGGTCTCAGATTTCACTACTCACTGGAAGGGATTAACATATTCCCTAATATTAGCACTCCCTCAAGAAGAATTGTTGCCAATCTATGTAGAAAATATACGTGACGAATTATGCACGCTGTTAATCCCTATGAAATACAAAAGAGGGTTTCGAGACCTTACTTCAATTGCTCAGTAGATTGAAGACTCCCTTATACAGGCTAAGGCTAAATCTCGTGTAATTCCATTAGCTCTAGGAAGGTGAATGGGTAAAGCAGAAACTGCTACAATTATGCTTAAACAAGCACCTGTACCTGTTTCTACTTCAAAACCTTCATCTTATCGAAGGGCACCACCTCTTGAGCGCCAAAAACAAAGGTCGTTTCATACAGATGATCAAAGAGATCAAAGACGAAAATAATTTGAGGATTTATAGAGAAAAACATACTCTTTTCAAAATGAACAAGTTCTTGGTTACTTCATTTCGGCTCTGGAAAATAATCTTGTTCAATTGCCAAGGCCCAAAAGGCCAAATAAGGAAGGAGATTAAGACAGTCCCAATTATTCCCTTTTCATCAAATGTTAGGGAATCCCATCCAGGAGTGTTTTGTCTTCAAAGACCTCCTGCAAAAGATGGTCGACTCAGGACAATTAAAATTGAAAGGTTCTTCATCTCAGGTAGCATGTGTTACTGCTACAGTTCCAGAGGAGGAAGGCGAATGGCAAGAAGTCAAAAGAAAAAATGCACAGAAGTATGATGATTGGATGGTCAGAAAGACAATCAACCGAACTCATGATATTTTGCGAACACAATTAAAGAAACTGATTGTGTCTTCTGCCATGAATGTTGCGGCAAAACTCTCTTCGTCAGAGGGAAAGTCCTCAAAGAAACAACATGATTCAAAGAAAGAAAAAGAATCAGAATAAGATGAGTATGTTTCAAAGCCTATGTTGTCTTAGACACTGGTGGACTTCATTCCATCTACTTCAAATCCACAGGCACTGCCCTACCAAACGACACAACCTAAACAGGCCAATTAGGCAGAGTCTTCATCAGATGAAGAGTTAATCTTCAGTTCTGTTAATATGATTCAATTAATAGATCCATATTCCAGTCGTAGTTTCAATTTTGATGAGCCTGAATTCCCTGTATCAAACAAGGGAATCAGAGGAAGTTTTAGAGGCTTAGGATATAGGGGAAGATGTGGAACTTTCAAAAGCCACTACTCCAGTTCTACCCCTACTAGAACTGTGTACGCTGCAGAAACTCATGGTAGAGCCCTTCAACGAGCTTAGTAAGAACAAGCAAGTTCTTCTACCAATAGAAAATTCAGTCCTGGCACAGTTATTTTGAAGATCGGTTGAAAGTTCCATCTTCTTCCTCTCAGCAAGTAAATGGATCTAATCGGTCTAATCTTCCAAAATCAGTAATAATGTCAACTCCTATCCCGATACCAGATGCATCAACTTCCAAAGCATCTGCTTCCAAGGTACTTGCTAAACCACATATTCCTGTTGGAAAATGTAGACCTCTGGATCAAAAGTATGATGTATTTAAATACTAGGCCAAAGTACCAGAAAAGTTATCAATTCTGGATGCTTTAAATCTTTCAAAAGATCTTCGAGAAGCACTCATCGAGGCTTTGTCAAGTCCTCAAGAGTTTGAAACTGAAATTGCTGCAGCTGAAGTCTGTCACATAGAGAATAATCCTGCATAATTACATGCAATAATAACTTTTACTGATGAAGATGAATATGATGTTATGCATGGACATATTAGAGCTTTGTACTTATCTCGTAAGGTCAATGGCATAGACGTCCGAAGAGCTTTCATTGACAATGGTTCAGGAGTCAACCTCATGCCCATTCGTACACTTCATTGATTGGGCCTCACCGAATCTGATTTATCTCCTTCTACCATGATGTTTCAAGGATATGATAAAAATGAACAAGAACCACTGGTCAAAGTTACACTCAGAACTCAGTTTGGAGATCTTGTATCCAATTCAGATTTCATGGTTTTTGATCAAGACTCAGCTTTCAACATCTTTCTTGGAAGACCCTGGCTACATCAACAAGCGGCTATCCCTTCATCATACCATCAATGTCTCAAATATTGTTTTGATGGTCAAGTTGGGACATTTTATGGTGATAAGGCCCCATTCAAGACATGTGAGTCTCAATACATTAAGGCAGAATTCTATCACATGAAGGGAAGGGAGAAATCCACAACAAAGGAGATTACCAAAGTTAATGCTCCATATGATTTGGAGAAAATTCCAGTAAATCCATTTACACATGTGAGTACAGATTATGTGTTGCCTATTAGTCAAATTGACAAGATATACCCAAATCAAAATACTCTTATGGAAAGATCCATAATGTCAATTATGGAAATCGAGTCAGACAACATGAGAGGAATTGCTAACCCACCAAGCAGTGATGAAAGCACAAATGGTGACGTCTTCATTTCATCTGTTAAAATCCAAATAGTCTATACTTCGCCAACTAGGCCAGAAGAAGTTATAGCAACATCGGAGGTGAACAATGATGTTGATTCTCAATCCATAATCTCCTCTTTATTACCCAAAGAAGACCCTTCATCATCAATCGGGTCAGAAATGGAAGCTTCTTTCTCAAGATATGAAAATTTTGACATCTATTCTGATCATGAAAATTCTACTTTACTTTATCATCTACTATGCAAGTAGAAATGGAAGAAATAACACATGAAGAAGAAGAAGAGGAAGATCTCAGAGATGCTCCTCCAGCATTTGAAGAGGGTATCTCTACCACTGTGGATGAACATAGAGAAATAAATCTGGGTACAAAAGAAGATACACGCCCCACTTTAACCAGTGCGACCATGACTCTTGAAGAGCAAGATATTTATATTTCTTTTCTAAAGAAAAATAGAGATATATTTTCTTGGAACTATACAGAAATTCCCGGTCTTGATCATGATGTTGATACTCATCATTTGGGTTTATTAGAAGAACATCGAGGATTTAAGCAAGCCGCGAGAAGAACACACCCAACTTATGCTTCCAAAATTAAGACTGAAGTGGATAATCTTATCAATTCTAACTTCATAATTAAGTTCAATATCCCAAGTGGTTGGCTAATATTGTACCTGTAATGTAGAAAAATAGAAAAATTAGAGTTTGCATCGATTTCAGGGATCTTAATTGACATTGTCCTAAGGATGATTTCCCAGTTCTGATTACAGAACTTTTAATTGATGCAACAGCTGGCTATGAAGCACTTTCCTTCATGGATGGATATTCTGGATATAATCAGATCCGAATGGCCCCAGAAGATGAGGAATCCATGGCCTTCATAGCCCCTCAGGGTGTGTTTTTCTACCGAGTAATGCCCTTTGGCTTAAAGAATGCAGGTGCAACATATCAGCATGCCATGCATCGTATATTCAAACCCTTCTTAGGGAAGTTTGTTGAATTCTATGTAGACGATTTGGTGGTTAAATCCAAACAAATTTCTAATCACATGGCTGATTTGGAAGCCATATTCCGATAGCTTTGACAACATAATTTGAAGATGAACCCCTTAAAATGTGATTTTGGGGTAACCTCAGGAAAATTTCTCGGCTTTTTTGAATGCCATCATGGTATTGAAGTTGATCCTGAGAAGACCAAGTCAATCCTTGGTATGTCACCTCCTCAAAATTTGAATGAATTAAGAGGACTTCAAGGACAGTTAGCCTATATTCGGCGTTTCATCACCAATTTAGCAGGCAAAAGTTTACCCTTCACCAAATTGATGAAGAAGGGAGTCACTTACCAGTGGACTGGAGAATGTCAAGAAGCATTCGATATTCTCAATAAATACCTCTTGAGTCCACCGGTACTCATGCCACCTGTTGAAGGAAGACCATTATCCTCTACGTGACAGCTCTAGAGCGATCATTGGGTGCCTTTCTTGATCAAAAGAATGATGCTGGGAATGAAAATAGCCTCTATTATCTCAGTCGAACTATACTTGAAGCAGAAACCCGATATTCAAGTATTGAGAAGTGCTGCCTGGAATTAATCTTTGCAGTTCAGAAGTTGAGATTGTACCTACAACATCACGAGGTCCAATTGGTATCTCGCAATAACCCGCTCAAATTCATCCTTAGTCATCCAATGCTTACAGGTCATTTGGCAAGGTGGGCAGCTATTTTGCAGTAATTCAACATTTAGTATGTGTCTCAAAAGGAGATAAAGGGCCAAGCTCTGGCTGATTTTCTGGCAGAACACCCTTCATTGGAAGACACATATTCAGATATTGAACTCCTTGATGAGGAATTCTTCTCTATTCAAGAAAGTCCTCACGCATGGGAAATGTATTTTGATAGTGCTTCCAAAAGTCCAACAGGGAGGAAAATGGAAAATCCTAAATTCAACAATGTTGGCTTAGGAATTGTGCTCATTTCTCCAGAAAAGGCAGTGTTACCTTATTCCTTATTATTGTCGGAAGGTGGTACCAATAATGAAGCAGAATACGAATCTCTCATCGTAGGCTTGGAATTAGCACTTCAAGCACAAGTGAACCAGTTAAAGGTGAAAAGTGATTCAGACCTGGTAATGAAACAAGTCAATGGGGATTATGCCATCAGAAAAGAAGAACTAATCCCTTTTAATGATTACGTCAGAGAGTTAATGATGGAATTCCCTTTGGAACCGACATTTTCATATGTCCCAAGATCACAAAATGCTCAAGCTAATGCATTGGCTAATATAGCCATAGGTCTGGCAGATCTAAATTGGGATGAGGCAACCATCAGTATTGCCCAACGTCATGCAATTTCACCTCATGTTCGAATCAAAACAGAAGAAATTAATGAAATTAGTCCCATTCCTGAACCGTATGGTCGTACTACAGGATGAATGTCAACTATCAGGGAATACCTTCAAAATGGAACACTTCCACCTGATAGAGCTCATAAAGAACAAATCCGGCGACATGTGGTCAATTTTACTCTTTATGATAGCCTAGATCACCTAGAGAAAATTCTCTACAAACGTGGTTTTGATGGAGTTATCTTCAGATGCATTGATGGTGAAGATACAATGGCTATCATGAAAGAAGTGCATGCAGGAGTTTGTGGTGCCCACCAGTCTGGACATAGACTGTCTGATCAGATTCGAAGGCTTGGATACTTTTGGCCTTTAATGATACAAGATTGTGTTGGTTTCACAAAGAAGTGTCATTCATGACAAGTACATGCCAACTTCATTCATCAACCTCCAGAGTTTCTTCATACAGCTAAATACTCATGGCCATTTGCCCCATGGGGAATGGATGTGGTGGGACCTTACCCTTCGGCTATGACCAACCAGTTTAAGTACATTTTTACTACTACTGACTTCTTTTCCAAATGGTCAGAGGCAATACCTCTCAAGGAAGTCAGTTCTAAATGCATTGTTAGATTCATCAAGTCTAACATCATTACCATATTTGGTGTCCCTCATACCATATTGAAAGACAATGGCACCAACTTCTATTCATCCAAGGTGAAGAAGTTGTATCAAGAATACAACATCAAATACAACCATTCATCTCGGTATCATGCAGCATCCAACGTCCAAATAGTAACCTTTAACAAGACACATTCAAATATACTAAAAAAGATGGTGGATAAAGATAAGAGGTTATGGCCTGATAAAATCTTTCATGCTTTATGGGCTTATCGGACTACCACCCACACTGCAACTCAGTCTACTCCATATTCACTGGTATATGGAACGGAAGCCTTCTTTCCCATTGAAGTTCCATTGTCCTCACTCAGAGTAGCCATTTGTGATCATTCATCTACAGATGAACAATCTCAAATGTGATTGAATGAATTGGAATGGTTAGATGAGAAAATATTGTGCACTTTGCACCACTTGGAAGTCTATCAGAATCGAATAGCATGAGCTTTTAACTAAAACGTTCATCTTCGTTCATTCACTCTGGGAGAATTGGTATTAGTTCTCAGAACTCCAATGATACCAGGAAAGAAACCTCCCAATCTTGATCAAAAATGGGAAGGACTTTACTCAATACATAGGGTCTACTCCAATGGAGCTTATTCGTTAATCTCGATGGATGGAGAACTCATCACTACTCCAACCTATGCCATATTTTTGAAGAAGTATTTTGCATAAACACAAAATATATTATAAATGGTCCATACATATGAACTTAAACTATTTGTATTACTTTTGTCCCATACAACGTTAAATTGTGAAAAAGTCCCCTAATTCGTCCAACGTGACGTTAAATTATGTCCCCCTTCATCGTCCATGATATATGATGTTAAACTATATAGAAGTCCCTTACGTCCAACATGACATTAAATTTCACCATCCACGGTCCATCCATATGACCTTAAACTATTCACACCTTCGTCCAACATGATGCTAAATGGTATCGTCCTTTTTTCGTCCAACATGACGTTAAACTGGAAAAAAAGTCCCCAATACATCCAACATGACGTTAAATGGTGTACTCTTTTGTCCTCACTGCATGACATTAAACTGCGCAGTCCCCCTTTCATCCAACATGACGTTAAACTATATTGTTCCCATCGTCCTAACTACATGATGCTAAACTATACAAAAAGTCCTTGATATGTCCTGCATGACATTAAACTGTGCATCGTTAAGGTTGTTGTTACCTCTTGTTTATCACACCGAGTATGACCCACATGAGCTTAGAGAAAACCTCAACAATAACACTCTCTTTGGGCTACTAACCATGTGTAAGTCCCAACAACATCATTTTTTAGGTCGTTGTCCCCAAGAACAACTTGATCATTAATTCATTCTTTAATTGAACTACGCGGACATTGTTCCTTGCCTTCTAGGCTGGGTACGTAGGCAACCTCCCAAGGTTCAAGCCCAAAACCATTCTCTTCACATCGGTTCACCTCCGTCTCATACGATGTTAATTCGTGAAATATCCCCTAGAATCAATATCTTTACATTAGTTCACTTTCGTCCTTGCTATATGATGTTAAAATATATAACACTTTTGTCCAGTATGAGAATAAACTACAATATTCTTGAATACCCTCACCTGAGAGGGAACCATTTTTTATATTGATTTTTCAAATCATGTTTCACTTCAAAGACTACATGCATACATGAAAATTCCCAAACCTTTTATCTAGGGTTAAACCATCATTGTACTAATGTCCACTTTCACCCTTCACATGTACGAACCAAATTTGTACAAAGGGTATTTCTAGAACTATGTGGGCTTGATTCCCATCCTTATGGAATATGTAGGAACATTCGAGTGTGCCTCGAATCTTTCCCCAAGTCTTTGGGCCTAACCCCAAATTCCACTTTCAGTCCCCTGGCTGAAAAGTCCCCATGAAAACACACACTGTGTATTTCTTACAATGGACCAATCTCTATGACCCTAAACTAAAATCTCTAATCCTTTTGTCCCACAAGACGTTTAACTGTAATTTAAGAACTATGTATGGGATTTATTCCCATCCTTATGGGATGCGTAGTGAAGTCCAACATTTCAATTCAGGACCCAACCACAACATGATTATGGTTAGCATTGATCTGTGTATCTCTGTATACATTGGACAATACCCATCTTTATGTGTCATAATCCTAACCTTAAATATTTTCAGATCTTCATAAACCTTTTCTTGACTTCTAATCACAAAAATGTCAAACTTCTGAGAGTTCTTTTTCCTGACTATGCAGTACGTTCCCTTAGGTGGCCTTGCATAAACAGTCTCCATAATAGATTTGTCAGGAAAAAGATGCTATTATTTGACTATGAATTCAATGCCCTTAGGTGGCCCTACATAATTCAACCCCCTAATAGGTTTGTCAGATACTGGTAACTTTATTCTTGGGAAAAAAGCCTCTTTTTTCCTTATTTGTCTTAAATGACAATATGTAGGGATCTGCAAAAATAGCCATCCATAACATATTTGTCCCATATCATTTTTCATGATCTAAAAGTATTCAAGTTTATGGTTTATATTATCTTTCCCTACGTTTGGGTTAGACCTTCGTAGGAGTGATATCCATCCAGTTTTTCGATAATCTTGTTTGAAAATATCTTCTCCATATTCAAATACCTCTTTCCATATAGCAAACTCTATACTTTGGAAAATTTGAATCTCCATAAACATTCACTGGCTTTTAGTAGTAGAAAGGTAAATTTTTGAGAGTTCTTTTGCCTGACTATGCAACACGTGCCCATAGGCGGCCTTGGATAAACACTCTACATAACAGACTTGTTAGCCAAAAGATACTATTTATTTAACTATGCAGCCAATGCCCTTAGGTTGCCCTGCATAATTCAACCCCCCAACGGGTTTGTTAAATAATGGTAACTTCATTCTTGGGAAATACTTATTCTAACACCTTTTAGATCTTTTTCATGTCATTCCTCAGATTTAAATATTCTTAAGTCATAGCTTACATATTTTCCCTCATACTTGAGTATGGTAATATGTTTTCTGATGAATTTTCAAGGAATTGAGTCAGTTCTAATTCATCTGGTCAAAGCTATTTCAACCTTAAACATTAGACTCTATATATCTGATGTGCATGACTTTCAACTACCCAGAAAAGACAAGGGAACTCAGAATAAAAGTCAAGTTCCAGCTCATTAAACATACATTTTTTAAGATTTAGGAAATATTGAGCAATTAAAAGGTTCAAAGTTTGTAGGGTTATTTACATTAATCCTAGTAAAAATCAAACTACACTTACAAGGCCCATTGTCTTAGGTAAAATTTAAAGAAGGTAGTAGGAAAATACAAGCATAAATGATTGAAGATAAAAGTAATCTTCATTGATGCACAAGAATTAGAGGGACATCCACATATTGGAGCCTCTTCTCTTTTTCAGGAGATTACAAAAGACTGTCAACATAAGTCTTCACTTGATGTACAGCATCCCGAGCATCATCAGCAGCTACTTGAAGCTTGTGCACTCGACCAGCTTCACTCTTCTCAGCTTTATGGAGTGCCTTCTTGGCATCTGCAATGGCTTTCATACCATTCGTTTGAGTTCCCTCTAGTGAATTATTGAGCTGATCAAGTTCTCCAGTAACAGCATCTAACTGTTTCTAGAGCTGCATCTACTGGACGACTTTTTCTTTGATTTTATGCTTCCTCTCCTTCATCTTGGCAGCATAATCAGCCTCAGTTCGGGATACCGTAGCCTCAAATTCACCGATGTTAACTGACAGTTTCACCCTGGTTAGATCTTCGCGACACTTTTTCTCCTTCTCCCTCCTTAAGAAGACCTGTTTCACCGTAGCATGTATCTTTTCATATCCAACACCACCAAGTCCTAGCATGAAAAAAATGGGATGACAATCGAGGGAACTTCAATGATAGCTCTTTTAAAGGAACCTCAGATATGATTTTCCATATGTTGTTTCATGCCTTGAATCATGAAAAGATGAATGATTTAAGCACCTCTGGGTCTGATTCAACATCATCATCACAAGGGGGCATGTAATCTGGGATTAATGCACTTAAAGAAGTGCCATGTTCTACTCCTTCCCCCCTGACATGTGCTTCTTCGCTTTCAATTCCCGTTGGGGCAGAGGCCAATGCCTCACCTCCAGATCTAGCCACTGTAATTGATGGACCTACATGATTAATTGAAAGCTTTGGTTAGCATAAAAGGATAACAAAAGAATTGATTGTCTTGAAAATTAAGTACAATCACAAATATTGTCATCCCTTACCTGACGGTGGATCAGAAACATGAGAAGACTCTTCCCCATATTTCCCAGTCTTAATAGGATCTTCAAGATGGGTCTCAGGAGGGTTTACTAGGTTTATCTCTACTTGAGAAAATGTTTCTGAAATGGTTGGGTTGACATCAATGTCCACACCCTCCTCAGGCATTGGCGGTTCAGCAGCTTCTATGGATGGAACTGCATATTATTTTCAGTTATGATTAGAAGTGTAAATTATAAGAAAATTTACTGGGCGAAGGATAACACTCACGCACAAGGTCTTCTAAATCACATGAAAACATAGCATGATCATAAAATTCTTTGAAAGACATGCCATGATTCATCATTTCATCCAATTATATTTTAGAATCCTGGCTAGTCTCACCAGTGGGAGTGTTTTATGTGTCTTCTTGATGACTTACGTCCTGCAGCCCCTGACCCTGGATAGCATCTTCGGGTAAAATCACTGCATCAATTGTAACAGTCGCCAGAAGCTCTAATGCAGGATTTGAACCTGAGGTATCACAAAATTGAAGTCAGTCGGTGTTTCGTTCAACAGTTTTTATGAAGCATTGTTGACTAACCAGAAACAGGTTCTTCTATTCTTGCAACTGTAGCAGGAGGGATACTGGGAATAGATGTTAGCTCTTCTCCAAGAGCATCCAAGTCAGTTTGGATATGTTATTGTTCCACACCACCCATCATGGTATTTGAAGGAGGATAAATCCTTTCCCTCAGGGGGGAAATTGAAGAAGCCCCTGCAATCCCCATAAATATGAGTAACCATGTGGTCATGGGTATAGACTCAGGATTACCTGAAATACTTACCGCTACTAATGAAGCATTTAGCTGTGGAATTCCTCCTTCGTTGCCTTTTCTTTTTTGTTTTTTGGTAGTATTGAAAGTCTCTTTTATTGGCACTTGGATTGGTGAATGGAAGGCTATGAACAACGCCTCATTCATGGCCTGCTGGCCTAGAGATATCTCGCCCGGTTCGCGAGGAGAATCAGCAGCATCCCCGATGGAAGTACCACAAGGGCTATACTGTGGTGAAGGAACCTCAGTTCCTTTCTTCGCAAGCAGCAAGATGAAGAAAATAACTTCCTTAAGTAACAAAGCTTTGACTGGAATCAAGTTGCAAGGAAAATAAGGAAAGAAAACCTACATCTTCAGGAGCCACATATTCATGGCACTTCTCATCTCCAGAACCACCTGCCCCCTCAGTGGCGCCATGATCAATCATTTACTTCACGCGCCTGGTGACAGGAATGGACTTATTAGTGGCATATATGAGCATTTCCAGCTCTCTGATATAATCCCACACTTCATTGGGGTTATCATCGTATTGGATATTTGTAGAATCCATAAGATTCCCTATTCCAGAAAGTTATAAGCCCTCACACAAATCCAGCTAGGCGGTCTCAGTACCACATTATAAACTCTGCCATAACTGGACAGCCTCTGGTCTTAGATATGAAGGCTATGAGGAAGGTCCTACAATCTTTGACTTCAATTTCTTCCTATCTCTTGTAACTACAGATAGAGAATAAGAAAATAAGACTTATTGCTTTATAAAGTAACAGTGATTAAATTACCACAATGAAGTAACTCACCATGAGATGATGAAGTAGGTATATTAATTCTAACCGAAGGATTATATCGGGCACGAAACCTCTTTGCCACTGGTTGTGCATCATCATCCCCATCATGCGAATCTGGTGAATTAGTTCTAGAGGAGGAGTCTGCCGAATCAGCTTCAGGTGGGGAATCATCACCTTCATGAGGAAGGGTTTCTTTCTCTACAGTCCTCTTCCTTTTCCCCACTTGATAAACTTGGTTATTCAGGACCCCTTTGGGGTATGATGCTATCCAGTGTTTGGAATAATATGTAGTCAAATTATGTGCCGCTTTTTCAACTGGTAGATCAAATATTTCCCCGGTCTTCTCCCTTGACATCAGCAGCCATAATTGTCGAGAAACCATTAGATGTTGCTCTAACGTGACATGTACTGGAGGAGATACAACAATCTGTTGCAGGCATTGGAATTGACATGCAAATATATATGAAGCATAGGCCTCACATATAATTTCTCCGTCAATCCTGGCAACTAGAACACCATCCCTGCAAGCTAGCATGTATGCCCTCAAATCCAAATGGGTTGTTCCATCATCAACAAACCGCATGGTTGGCAGACTTCCATAGGGAAAGAAGTTGAATTCCTTAAACATGCTCAGCCTCACGTTCATGTCATAGGAATTAACATCTAATGGAGCAACTCTAGAGAATGCTTGCACTGACGGCCTGAAAGAACTTCCAGGAATTTGTAATCCATTCTGTACATTGTAGGTCCTAAAGTGGGTGGCAATCCATCCCCATAAAACTTGGAATGGTCCCACTATTCTTAAAAGGGATTTACACATGAAAACATGAAGTAAACTCCTGTGATTCTTTGCTAAAATGGGGGTATCCAACCCAACCATTTTTTCCTCAGCCAACTTTGACACAATGACGAAGGTCCCTGGCCTGATACCTCCATTCGAATCCCTGACTGGCAAGAGATAAAAGTTGAGCCACATTACCAAGAAGCTCGCCAGACGAGTCTTCTTTGGGATCCTTTGATTCACCTCATATCCCCATTTCTCAAACTCTCCTGCTTCTAGAGTTGGCCAGAATGTGCCAGGAGCACCCCTCTTCTAAGTTTTTGGGCAGGTGGTAGGACGTTAGGGCCTTTTATCCTTGGATTTCTTTTTCTTGGATCCTTTTTCTTTCGGCTCATTATCCTTTGGTTCCCTCTCTTTCTTCTCAATAAGAAATATATTCATCCATTCCTCCGGATGAATATCCTTTCTAGAATGAGTTAATTAGGTCTCTGAACTTTTGATCATGTGGAAGATCTTAAATAATTATCGAGATAAAGCATGATTCTTCTCTGAATCATTCAAATTCACCTTGGGTGGAATGAATTCATCATACATGTCACCCAAAATTGGAGCCCCTGAGATCTTGCAGACATCCCAAAGATTGATGCCTACTTCTCCATGAGTTAGATGGAAATAATTAGTTGCTTGACTCCAGTGGATGAGTATCTCTGGCATGAAGTTATCATGTCTGTAAACATATGTTTTCCCAACCCAGATAGCTTCTTATATCGCCACCCCTTTCAGATCCCCGATAAACTCTGCACAGGTTTGTTGCACCCAGTATGCCCACATCCAAGTTGGCTTCACGCCTCCCCCAGGACGGAAGTCCCAACTTTTCTTCCAGCCTTTGGATTGATCCATCTGAGCATTTCAGAATATTAATGGATGAAAATGTGGTTGCAGCTCAGGCGTATGATATTTCAGATCTTTCTTACAAGGGCTATGATGCATCATATGGGCCTTCTCCACTATTCCATCATTTAGAAATACTCCTCCACCTGAGATATTTTCTAAAGAAAAGTTGGTGTAATTATGAAACCAGGAAAATGGGAGATAGTACTTTGCTTCTGGAATAGTAACTTCTCACAGATGACCGTAGTCATACAAAGGAAAATAAATGATTTGGGGGAAGTCGCGATGATATTTCTTCATATACTTATCCAAATCCGGAAGAGTGCTTATTTAGACAGTATAATAATCATGACCAATGATGTTCATCATATCATCAATCCGCTTGCTAGCCAGTTCATCAACTATTCCGGGTCTAAGATCCATTGATTCTGCACAAAAGTTGAATAAATTAACTTTTATGTAAGTTTATTTTTCATAAAATTTGTGAAGGAATTTCTGAAAAATGGCTAAGGCATTAAGGTTCACAAGTATGGATGTGTCGCACAAGTTTAAAAGTGCCGGACAAGTTTCTGTAGTGCATGTATCACCGTGCAAGTCCTATTACCTTGACAGCAACGCGATGGCGAAGAAACAGCGGAAAACGGGAGACTTGCGCGGAGAAGACGACCTGCGCGGAGAGAGCTCAAGAATCCAGGATTCAGATGCTATGCATGGCAAAGGACAGCGTATTTATAGGCCTGGCTATCCACCTGCGCGACTACACCCAGCGCGCTCCATCTAGCAGGCTCCAGCCCTGCATGACTCGAACTTGTGTACCAAGTGTTGCGCACTGAACACTTGCACGCCGCCTTTCCTTGAGTTCCCTTCTCTTCCTCAGAGTCAAATCCTCTATTCTCTCCGGATCTAACTCTGAGGGGGGAATTTTGTTGATGCTCCTTTCATCACAGAATCTAATGATTGGAAAAGGGCAATATCTAAGCTCAAAGTGATTCAAACTTTGGACAAATATCAAAAATTGAAAAAGGAAGGAATAAGAAGAATGTTGCACAAGGTTTGCACAAGTTCTACAATGGTCGCGCAAGTACACTTGCGCGACGACTAATGGTCGCGCAAGGGACTTCCGTGCCCTAAAAGACAACCACCTAGGTCTTCTTCATCCTATAAATAGACCATGTGGGGCCCCCATTCAGAGAGAATTTTTTTCCAGAAACTCAGATTTGAGCTCCCGACACCCTAGTCTCTTCTCAAAGCTTCTGAAACACTTCTAAGGTAATTTCTTACCTAGAATGGAAGATCTAAATAGGGGTAGGAAAGTCTAAGTGTTGAAACTCATCAACACTTGCGCACCTAAGTTGCCAGCCCTTAAAGAAAATGGCCACACTTGCATGCTGCCTTACTTCTTCAATAGAACTTGCGCGCCACTCTTCTGGAAGAACATCAAGATGATTCTAAAGGCTTTAATCAAGAATCACCCAAGTTTTACATTGCTGGTTTACAAACGCACAAGTACCCATGTGTCGCGCAGGTATATCTACATGACCAATACTTGCGCGCCTATCAGGACTTGCGCGCCCATGCCTTTTTAGGTTCCCTTCTTTCCCATTTCACCCCCTCTTAAGCCATTCCACCTCTCCTATTCAATATTCAGTCTTCAAGACACTCTTCATAGCCATTTATAACATGATTTCTTGATTTGACTTCCTTATCTGAAAGGAATTCCGTAGAACATCTCTTGAAACCTAGTTATTTACACTTCTTTATGTCACTAAAGATTGAGATTTCATTCATTCAACCTCATCCATTAAGATGAGAGAACTCATTAACCTGGTCCTCCTTTTTAGGAATAATCCCCAGTCATTATTTCCAAATATAGGCATCCCCATCAGGAGTAAGCCCCAACCATAAATCCTCATTAACCTGGGCCTCCTTTTCAGGAATAAGCCCCAGTCATAATCATTAACCTGGGCCTCCTTTTCAGGAATAATCCCCAGTCATAATCATTAACCTGGGCCTTCTTTTCAGGAATAATCCCCAATCATAATCATTAACCAAGGCCTCCTTTTCAGGAGTAAGCCCCAGTCATAATTTTCAAAATATGGGCATCCTCCTTAGGAGTAAGCCCCAAGTCCTCATTAATTTGGGAATCCTTTTTAGGAATAAGCCCCAATCATAATTTCCCTAAATATGGGCCTCCTTTTCAGGAGTAAGCCCCTGTCCCCCAATTTGGGCATACTATCCAAGAGTAAGCCCCCACCATAATTCTCTTAATATGGGCGTCCTTTTCAGGAGTAAGCCTCAGTCTCAAATATGGGCATCCTCTTCAGGAGTAAGCCCCAAGTCCCTTAATTTTTCAAGTCTCTTAACCTGGGCCTCCTTTTCAGGAGTAATCCCCAGTCTTAATTTCTCTTAACTAGTCCTAATTTACCTTTGATATGGGATTCCTTCTCAGGAGTAAAACCCAATCATAATTCCTCTCCAAATTTGGGCCTCCTTTTCAGGATTAATCCCCCAGTTAGAGTATTCAAATCTCTATGAAGCACATATACCTTTATGGACCATGTTCCTGGATTTCGTCCCTGAAATAAAATCCTAATCTTCATTTATCTGGGCAGTCATACATATATATGTCCCACTTTATTTCTTAAATGATTGCATCTTTCATGGCACAATTGTCTGATTTTTACCAATACCTCTTGTTTCTCACACCGAGAATGACTCACGTGAGCTTAGAGTGTAAAAGTAATTATGACATCCTTCTTTGAGCCATAAATCATAAATATCATACTCCCTTACTCGAACTACATGGGTTCTGATTCCTTTTCTAAACAAAGGATATGTAGGTAGCCCATCTGCGAGTTCGATCCCAACTCTGAAATAATCCATTTCCTTCTGAATGACAATAAACTTCAAGTGCCCCACTGAGTGGCGGTAAAACCAGTATGGTCATTAAAATGACTAAGAGACTTTTATGTATCAAAGGATACCATTGACTAAGAATCTCTAACAAATATAGACGATTCTCTATCAATGAAGAACCTCAAATACATATAAAAGATTCTCTAAATTTCCTACATATCAATAATTGATTGTCATATCTAAAGTAAAGCTCATTTTATACTTGGTAATGTAATAAGGATTCACAAACATAACTTAAATCTATAAAGAGAGTCCCAGAGTAGACAATAATTCCCCTAAAAAAGGTGTGATGAGTCCATCCTCCCATCCTTTTGACAAATGAAAATTCCTAAGCCTCATCAGTCCACAAACTAATGAGCACCTACCTTTGGAAAGTAGGTCCAAATGGATGTGGAATCATTGGATGTTTCCAGTTCTACGAACAAACCCGTTAAAAACTGATCGGAATGTTTGAACCTTCAATCAAGGAGGTCATCCCCGAATTCTGAGGTGAAACAAATATCAAAGGTAACTTATCAAAAGGATAAAAATTATGGTATAAATAGAGAAAGAAAACACAAGGTGTATTAAATTTTCTACCAATTTATGGATTATCAAAAAAGTTAGGACAAGAATATTTAAAATATATTAATTATAATAATATAGATTCAACTTATTGGGAACCAACATTCAAGATATTATAGCCCTAAATGTGATACATGGAAAAGTAAAACGAAATCCCTATCATTGACTAATGACTAATCAGATCCACTACTAGACATGGAGGACGAATTAGAAGGTACCTTGCCCTCTTTAGAGGAAATATGCACTGATTTAGAGGTTGAGGGTGTTTTGGTATTGAATGAAGGTATGGAAGATGGTTGGGGAAGCCCTATAATGATCACTGGTCAGGGATTCTAGAAGGCTTCCATGGGAGACAAGGTAAATGGTTGGTACTGAGGATGTAAATGGTCAGAGTAAGGAGAGGATGTGAAGTTAGAAATTAGTATTTACTTAGAAGTAACCACTATCATTCTAGATAAAAATATTAAATTCATTATATGATTGAAAAAATCCATAATAATGTTCCCCCTATATTGAAAGTAGTAAATAAATATTTATTTTCCTCCAAAAATAGTTTGGGAAGATGAGTCAAAACCATTGGTCGGCCTACCTATTCTTTTCATTTCCCTAGTAATAGGTGGCATCCTTATATTATCTCCCAAAAACATGAAATCATAATTTAGTTCATGTTTTCTATACAACCTATAAATGTAATATTTAATGGAATTAGTGATTGTTTCACAATCGCTTCGAGATTCATTTAAACATCCCCTCTCTTATTTTTTATATCTTCTCACCATTCCGAGGAATATACTTCATATTCTATTAATTAGTAGCCTGAATATATCCCAAAACTCCATGAAGTACTTCTCAAACTATGGAAGAGATCAACACTAAATCAACAGAAGTTGACGGTGGGGAAGCAGAAGATGTAGAATCTAATGTAGTTAAAGATTCCAACCTCTCCATCATATCTGTCTAACTGGAAGAAAAGGTGGTCCTCATCTCCTCCATAACTAATCTTCTGGTCTCAATCTCACTAGACAAACATTAATTTTCAATTTCAACTTGTTGAATTTGAAAATTCTTATTCGGCTAGATGGGGTATACTACTTTCTCATAAAGGTGTTGGGCGTCAGCTTCATTGGGTTGAGTGGTCAGAGGTTCATGAGAACTCAAAATACAATTGAATTCAGTAAGGAGTCTCCCCATAAAGGAATCTAAATATTCTTTGGAAATATAATCAAATGGAAAAATAGAAGGCGAATGTGTCTCAATACTAGGCATATAAGGCATTGTAGGATCTGATCTAGCACTAGGTGTAACAGATGGAAAGACATTAATCTCACCATTATGATAAACTTGTTCAACTATATATATATTAGGATCTACCCCAACTCCATCTAAGATATTACGTTATCCATACTTGGGTAGACTTATCCCATCATCGTGTGACTCATAATACAGTAGCCCATGAAGATTAGAACATGATGAATTCTCCCCCTTAGATGATACCACACCCTCTACCAATGAATAACCCCCAATGAGAATACCTATGATCTCCAACATAATATTCAACATCTATATACTTTAAATAGTCCAATAAATAGTGAAAATATCTAAGGAATTTCTCCCACTAATCATGAGAAACCAATTCCACTGTAGAAGGGAACAAAATAGTTGGGGGACTCAAATAGAACTAGTAGATTTATCCCACTCAATAGATACTCTGGTATCTCTCCTATCATATTCACCATCCCCAATATAATTCTATATTAATAGTCCCTCTAAGGGCTTAGATCTTGCTGAACTAGTTCCCTCAACACTTACACGTATTAGTGAAATAGTTCTATCCATGGACCCACCTGAGGAAACATAATCAATATTAGATAGATGGGGTGATTAAATACTCTCCTCACCATTATCATCATCATGTTTAGGTATTCCATCATCACTAATTATATTCTCATCATCATCTCCATTTCCACCATAATTTCCAACCTCCCTATTTTCCTTATCACAGACTTCCAAAAACTATTTTGACTATTTAGAAGAAGAGATTTTAATTTTCAGAACTTTGAAAACCTCTATCTCCTCATAATTCTCATCTCATTCACTTAAGAGACTCACTCTGGAGGGAGATAAATTAGAGGTATATAAGATCCAAAATAAATAGAATGTCTCTTAAGAAAGTTAGGTTCACCTTCATCATTAACAGAAGTAGCCACCTCCACACCCATAGCTACAACAATGTCCTCTTATTCTTCATTATATTACTCCACTAACTCATCTAGATTCAAGGTAAGGTCAATAAGGTTCTTGGTAATGGTTGGATTATATATATGATTTCAATTTTCAAAGAGATTATCATTTCCATTAACCCACTTATTCATCCATAGGTTCCAACTCACATTCATCAAACTACAAAAATTCTATGTTAGACAAAAACCACCATATTTCACATTTCCATTATATACACAATTATGTATCTTCATACATTTATTCTATCTTATTATATCATAAGGAATATAAGGTAAATTCATTAACATCTATCATTATTCGAATTAGATCTTTCTTATTTCCAAAAATGAACATGGTGTACTAATAAAATTAATGTAATATCCTTGGATAGAAAGTTTAGTCAACTATTGAGAACCATTATACCCATCCTTGGTCCGGGAACACCCTTAGAAATAGTGGCTTACAAGAAAGAAACCATTTGGATACCACTTCATTTATGGGAACCACAATTTGATCCACAGGAAATGGGTTCCTAGGCTTGATAACAGATTAGCTCGATTCACATATTGACATATTTTTTAGCCTCTATTAATTAGTACAAGATCCATTACAATGATTAAATATTAAAATTTCCCCAAAATTATAGTTAAATTAATGGAATTAGTGGTTTAAAGGTTAGAAATGATAGGTAGGGTAAAATGGGTTGAAGGATACATGATTGAGTGAGAGTGACTCCAATGAAAACATGAATCCAAATTTATCATTTAGGGAATTGAAATAATAAAATATTATAGAGTATAAAATGATAAATCAAATAAAAATTTATGATAGGAAATTAGAAACAGCAACAACACTTTAAACAGAGACCAATGACTTGTCCAATAGTGACTCACGAACATGACTTGCCAGTGGTAACTCACCAACAATGAATCTCCAATGGTGACCCTCCAGTGTTTACTCACGAATTGTGACCCACCAATGGTGACTAACCTATAGTGACTCCCAACAATGATTTTCCAATCACGACTCTATAATAGTGACTAACCAATGGTGATTCTCTGATAGTTACTTTCTAAAGGTGATTTGATAATTTTGAGTCATAAAAAACTATATTAACTAAAATCTATCATTTCTAATACATGTTTTATGTAGTTTAATCTCTCATAATTCAATAATTTTTTCAAAATATCATCATGTTGATGTTTATTTTCTATGAATTCAAGAGTTTTATCACCGTTTTGAAAATATTACCTTCACAAAGTGATGTCTTAAACCAATTTGTTTTGTCCTAGAATCATACATTGTATTTTTAAAAATATTAATTTCTATTCTGATGTAAACATTTATTGGTACATGAATGAATTGAATAAAAAATCAAGTAACGTGTGTTTCATATACAAAAGATGTTCATTGTAACTCCCTGTGTATATATATTTGGCTTTAGCAGTAGATAGTGCCATATATTATATCTTTTTTTCTACACCAATATACTAGGGACATTACCAAAAGATGATATATTCTAGAGGTACTTTTTCAATTTAACTTTTAACCACCAAAATCAGTATCTCATAAACATTTTAAGTCAAATTCCTGTCATATTGGGTGGAACAGTCCTAAATAAGATGTATATTTGAGGAATTTGAATATCATTTTAATAGAATGTAAATGAGACTATATAAGATTTTCATGAAAATGGGAACACATACACACACTAAACATAATATCAGGTTTGATAGTAGTTAATCGAAGAAAACATTCAATCATAACTTGGAAACTATTTTCATACACTAGTTTACTAGCTTCATCAAGAACTAACATACAATTAGTACTAGTGGGAATATCACTACTTTGACTGATATCCAACCTAAAACATTTTTGAAGGTCCTTAATGTACTTAATTTGATTTAGAATAATTCCTTATTTATTTTTAAAAATTTGAAAACTATGTAACAGTTTTAGTTAAACCATTAAACTCATTTCAAATTCACTATGAATCATTGTTGAAAAATTAGTGCACGTAGAATTTTTAGAAGATCTAAAAAAAA
This sequence comes from Viscum album, assembly GCA_963277665.1. Lineage (NCBI taxonomy): Eukaryota > Viridiplantae > Streptophyta > Magnoliopsida > Santalales > Viscaceae > Viscum > Viscum album. The sequence goes on from OY728162.1 coordinate 713,904,237, forward strand.
TATCATCAAGAAAGGTTTGAACTACAAAAACACATTTCAAAATTATTTTTATAAAAAATTTAGGATCACCTATACCTTTTGAAAAACATTTAGAATTTAGAAAAGAGATGATCATTTCATACCATGGTCTATGAGATTTTTTTATCCCATATAACTCTTTTTTAGTTTTAAAAACACGATTTTGATAAATTAATATGTTGAAACCCAATTACTGTGTAATGTGAAAATTTCTTTAAGGATAATAATAAATTCTAAGACAATATTTCTTTAAAACAGAATAAGTTCCTATATCATTTCCCTAACTATTAATTCATCATTAATTACATCATTGATGTTCTTAGATTCAAGATGTGACACTGATTCTTGGTGTTCAATATTATTTCGAAGAGAATATATATTCTCTAAACCTCTATCTAGTTCTCTAACTACAATATCCAAAAGATTTTATTTTATAGTCATAAAACTATATGAAATTAAAGGATAGAAATATAATGTCCTTATATGGCATCAAGTTCAAGTATAGTGTGTTCCGTATAAGTATATGATCTTTCTTCTAGTTACAAAGAATGATCTGAAGGTTTGGCATTAATGTTCAGAGTTGAAAAATCATCCTAAAGATTTTATAATGGGATCAAAGGTTCATGTTTATCTATTTAATCAAACATCACATGAACATATTCTTATATAGTATTGTTTCATCTATTGAACACTCTATATGATTCACTTGGATTCATATAACCTAAGTAAAATTCTGTCATCACACATGGAATAAAAAATTCAGTATTTTCCATAGTTGTAATAATATAGAACTTATAACAAAAAAATCTAAACTAATTAACCTTTGGATTTATACTATTCCACAATTTCTAAATGGTTTTTAGAAGAGGTATAATTAAAACTTTAATGATTATTTATCAGTTTGTATTTATATCCTCTTCTGAAAAATGAATAGGAAGGTCATTCTCATTATGCATAGTCCATGAAATTTTTTAATGTCTTATATTTCTTCTTTCTACAATACCATTCTTCTATGTCTTCCAAGGAGAGTAAAATTTATGATTATATCCATTTTGTGATAAAATATGAAATTTTTTTATTTTTAAACTCATGACCATGATCACTTCTTAAGAAATTGACCTGAAGGCTGCTAATATTTTCTAGGAATTTAGAATACTTGGTCAAACAACAGAAAGCTTCACCTTTGTGAGATAGAAGGAAACCCCCAGTATACCTCGAAAATTCATCTATAAATACATAAAAATTGTGTTGCTAATAATGACGAGAAACTCTCGATGGACTAAAAAAGTCAATGTGAACCAACTAAATGGGTAGATAAGTTGAAATTTCTCTCTTTATTTTGAAATATGTCTTGTGATTTTTACCTTTTTTAAAAGGGTTATAGAATTTATCATTTGGAAATTCGAGCTTAGGATGATCTTGGAATCACCCTTTCTTAGTTATCTTTCTATGTGAGTGAATAATGAACTGGACTAATCTACTAATCCAAATACAAGATTTATTATAAATGGCACTTCAATAGATAATATATTGTGGAAACAAATTGTCTAAATTAACAACATAAACATTTTCAACTCTCAAACCAGTATACACTAAAGAATTTTTATAATAAAAAACATTGCAAGAAATATTTTCAAATTTAAAAAAAAACATCATCACAGAAGTTTTAAATGTTGTCAGTATTTTATTTTAAACCATCTAAAAATAATTATTTGGAAACTAAAAAAATAATTTACTTAATGATTTGGCCACAAAAAATGTTTTATCCTTTAACATTGTCTCCAAAAGTGAAATTTATATAGTCAAATTTTATGAAAGGTTTAAAGATTGAATTGTCTTCAATCAAGTGTTAGGAATATCCAATATCCAATTTCCATAAGTTTTTATTAGGCGTTTTCAATAAAGTTTCCTAGAAAACAAATTTTACACCAAAAATTTATTTGGTACCAAAATATTTTTGGGTTTATTAATGTTAGTAATTATGGTGTTAAGAAACAATGTTTTCATAATAGGTTTCCAATATGTAGTTTAAAAACATCTAGAAATAAATATTTTTTTTGGTCTTGAAGAGTAAAAACTAGTAGTAGATTTTTTAGAAAAAGAACTATGAATAAAACTATTTTTAACTATTCTCCTCTATCCAGGTTGACACCCTAAACAAGTAATGTATTTAGGTGATGTCTATTTTCCAAGTATTAGAGTGACAAAATTTCTCCCACAACTGAATCTTTCTAAATAATTATTTAATTTCTCATTATAAAATATTAATTAATTATTTTCCTTTAAAAATTGATAATTTTTCTCATTTTAAATAAAAATACGTGATTTATGAACTGTAGTTAAATCAAGTTGTTTATTTTGAATTTTAAATTTATCATTCATCTCATTAAAGGTATCTTCCAAAATTTTATAGTACTAAGAAAAATATTTATTATACATGTTTTAATCATTATTTTCATCATTATTTTCATCACCATTATGATTTGAAATATTTTCAGGATAAGTAAGAAAGACATTGGATGCCTCAGATGTGTCTGTGATGAAACACATGTGAGCTATGTCATGCTAATACTATTAAGTAGTCTCTAAATCACTTGAGATAGATTCAAAATAACTCCAAGTTTATTTCATTTAATTCATATACATTTTATCCTTATCATCGTGTTTATTTTTTTTTATTTCATATTATGAAATTCATCTTTTACATTCTCTTTCAATTTATATTCAAAGAAAACTATTTTATTTGAAGCATCGTCTATTGTCAAATCCTTCTTCTAGTTTCCTAAATTGATATGGTTACCTTTATTGATTTGTTTACTATAGAAAATTTTCTTCTTATAGAACCTCTAAATTCTTATATCCATATGGTCAATCTCTTCATCACACTTAGTAGGTGATTCTTTATCACTTTAACTTTTAGCTTGCATTTTATCTTTCTTATTTGAGGAAATGGATTTAAAATCTATGTATTTCCTTTATGGTTAATTATCCACTTATATGTTTAATTTCATTTCCTCCTCATACATCATCGATTTTTTAATCAAATCCTTAACAAAAACATATATACATCACATGATTCTTTAATTGATAATGAGGTTACTCTCCATCCTTTGGGTAGACACCTCAAACGGTTCATCACATAGTCTTTTTGAGAAAAAGGATTTCCCAATCAGTACATTATATTTATGATCTCACTAAACACTATATACACGAAATAAATAGACAAGTAATGATTCATTTCAAAAGTATCATATTTAATAGTAAGGATATCTAAATCGATTTAATTAAAATTAGATGCACATTCATGATAAACAGCTAATGTGTCCAAAATTTCAAAATAAGTTCTTGTTGCAAATATTCAATTGAACTCTTCATTACCCAAAGCACAATAAAAATAATTTAGAGATTTATATTTATTATTATAATATTATTTTTTAGAATTGTCTCTTATATTTATAGTAGTTTTAGGTATTTCACTACAATAGTAATCTATATTTTAGAAATCGTGCTCTCAATGTAAATTTCCATCTTCATTTCCACTATGAATTTTTTTTAGAATTAATGAATAGTGTTCTATTTTTAGTTAAACCACTTTTGTATTATCTATATTGGACTAAATTTAGAACTAATAGAAATTTAAGATCTTTTAAACAAAAGTAAAATCGCTGTTGAAATATATTTAGGATCCTTTGACACCAAATGTAGGTTGGAGTGAGTAAATCAATAGGAAGGTGAGTTGTGTACCCAACAAAACATTCTATTAAAAATGTCAAATAGAAATCCCCTAGTCAAAAATATAGCCCAGTTTATCAAAAAATTAGTTTGATATGTGTTTGGTCTTTTAAAAGTTTTCTCAAATCTCTATTACGACTCAGTTAAATCAATATTTTAAATTACAATATCTTTTAAAATATATTTAATCAAAAAAATCCTTATATAAATACTTGTTATGACTAATGATCAAATTAACAATTTTTACTAATTAAATACAAATCTAGATTAATTATTTTAAATGAATAAAACAAAAAAAATTGCACATTTTAATAAAAAATGTGTTCAATATCAAGTTGAGACCTAATCCCCTCCACATGAAAATCACCCACTCCCATGTATATTATATATCTATAATATATTCCACAACTTGGATAGGGTATACAAACAATATTTAAAAATAATTCCAAGCTCAAAGGCCTCTTCTATAGTTATACAATTGTATAAAATAAATAAAATTCCACATAGAGAACTCTTCTATAACTACCATGGGTATACAGATCAAAAGCAATATAATAGAATATCAAGTGTTCTCAAATTCTAGTAAAATATTTGGTGTGTATTAATAAATTCATAATACAAAACACTACTTAAAAGTAAAAGGGAATAAAAGAGAGAGAGTGTAAGGAGATTTGGAATTATTATCGTAGCTAGGTTTATAGTGCTCAAGTTGTTTAATTGTCCTCATGTTTGGTTTTGTGAGGAGATCAAACTATTTATCTGACATTTTTAGGAAACATAGTATCACAAGGTTCTATTTTATATCAATTAGAAAGTATATCAATATTTAATGGAATCCCTTCTTCCAAAATTGAAATTTAGTAATAATTCAACATATATTTTCTTATTCTATTTACCTTTAGTATTTAGCATTTCACTCACTTCATGATCATCTTCACCACATGTTAATAAGGGATTTTTCTGAGAATATATAGCATTGCATGAACCCATTGAAGAATAATCATCTAGATATTATGGATGCTAATAATGAATTTTAACTGTTCTTTACTACCCCCCTTAAATGGTTAATAAAATAATCATAAATTAACTCATTATATTAATTATGGTAATATAGTTATTGGGAGAATTTAATTCAAAACAAGGAGAACAATGTTGGAAGATCATCAGGTCGTGACTCATTTCTATTAGTAACTAAAGCCTAGAATTGATTCATGTCTAGTAGTGAGACATTCTAGTGGTGAGACATTTTATCTAATAGTGACTCAATATGGAGTTTATTCATTCTGGTGGGGACTATTTTCAACTAAAGGATAGGAAATATGGAGATAAATCAACTAGGTGGAAAGTTATTCTAACGGTGAGTCATGTCATGTGGTAAGAAGTCCCGATGGGGATACATTTGAAATAATGGTTTCTTAGTTCAACAATTAGCCACATTTTCATTAGATTTACATACAATGTATAATTATTTACTATAATATATAATTCACTGAAGCACTATAAACAAGATTTCTAAACATTAAGACAAGGAGTTTCCCATAACACCTTTACTCATGTATCTGGACTTAAATACATTAGGATACTTATTTATTAAGTAGCACATATAAATTTTAAATTATAACAAATGGTTTTCAAGAGTTATTTCCTAAATTTTTATATTTTTAGGATGTTTTTTTAGACAACCCCCTTGATTTTAGCATCTCATTTTCTGAGTCATGTTTTTAAATTAATAAAAGAACTTTATGGTTTCAAATAATCCCCTAGAGATTGGTATGATAGGTTAAGCACTTTTATTATTTAAACTGTTTTTACTAATCCTAATTTATTTATCTGAAGAACCTGAACAGATGTTTTGGTTTTATATATATATGTTTATGATATTATTTTTTGTTCTTTAATAAATTATTTATGTATCGTATTTTCAAATCTAATGAAAAATAAATTTTAAATATGTTAAATGGATGAACTAAAAGTCATAAATGGTTTTCAAATATTAGAAAATAATAAATTAATTATTTTAAATGAATTTTTATACACCATAGATAATTTAAAATATTTTGGATTATATATTTCAAATGGAATTGATACACCAATGAGCACAAAAAATTAAATGGATATGGATAAAACTGGGAAACTAGTTGATCCAATGATTTATAGAGGTATGATTGGTAGTTCACATTACTTAATATCTAGGATAGATGAAAATATTTTTAGTGTATTCATGTGTGCATGTTTTCAAGAAAATCCAAGGAAATCGCAATTTAATCCTTACAAAAGGAGATTCAAATATCTCAAAACTAAAACTAATTTAGGAATCTTCTTATGTGATCCGTAATTGCAAGAATTTCATCACCAGCAGGATGGTTATTACTCACACATTGCACGAAGGGAATAGTGTAGCTGACTTCCCCACCTCCAAGGTGCCTTCCGACTCTTCTCTAAAGGTGTACTCCAGAACTAGCTCCCTCTGCTCAGGATGTGGTTATTATGTAATTGGGGACTCCCTTGGTCTGCATCATTTTAGGCCCCCCTAAACATTTTTCCCTGCTTCCCCCTTCCCCCTTCAATAAAATAAATATTTGCAATCAATATGACAACATTGATGTATAAATTTGGTGTGTTCAAATTATGTGGATGAAACACACTATGCTAGTCTATGGATATCAATTTCGGAATGTCCCTATAAAATGTGATAATAAAATTTGTATTAGAAATTCCATGAATTTTTTATATCATTCTTTGAAAAATTACATTGATATAGGGTGTCACTTTTTAATAGATCAATTTCAAAAATGGGTTATAACTATTGAATTTGTTAGAACAAAATATCAACTAGTTAATATTTTTAAAAAGACTATGGATTACGATAGGTTAAATTATACTAGACATTAGTATGGAATGATCAAATAAGTAAAAATTATTCGTTCCTTTATTTGGAATATATTTTATCGATTTTTTATGTGTTCAATAAATATATAGTGATAATTTATTATTAAAATGAATAATTAAATAAATTATTATTTAATGATGCCACGTGTATTTATATGTATTTTAAATATATTTCCTATTGGATTTCCATTGTTTACTATACATCAAACCCTGAATAAATTTTATTTACTAAAAAAGAATAATAATCATCAAATTCCTTTTATCTCAATTGAAAACATGATCCTTCCTTTAATTAAACCCTAATCTTCAAACACTTTAATCTTAGTTTTGAGTAGTAAAGGTAAAATAATATTTTAAATAAGATTCTCCTCAATATTTTGATGCCTTGAAAATATCAAAGGCATGTATAATTGGATCTAGAGAAAACATGAGGCAACGCAGTTTTTCCATTTAATCACTCTAAAAAAAGAAATAGAATGTGAATGAGTTAGGATAAGATTTTCACAAGTTTATATAGTGTTTATTTGAAAAGGATTTATAGATAAGTTATTAGATTATAGTTGACTTTTTTATCATTGATTAGTGAAAGGGTTTTCTGTGAATACGATGATTGAATCTGGAGATCAATAAGATCTCATTAAAACATTTATTGATGGTCATTAATGAATTTTTTCTTCAAATATTTTGGATATGAGTTTATAATTACTATATTATGTTGATTATGATGATTAGAGATATTTTTTACCTTCTAAAAATTAATTTTTAGAATGGGAATTTTTTGAAGAGTTTATTGGTGATATATTCTATCAAATTCCAAGTGAAATGAATTAAATGGACTGTGTTGGTTGTTGATGAATTTTTTACAGAATATCATCTATAGTAGAAAAGGTTATTTCAAAACTATTATGGAGAAAAACCACATCCTTATATATTTGACGGTCCATGGGATTCAGATAAATATACCAAGACATCTGATAATACATATGGAAGAGTTGGGAAAGAATTATTCAAGTTTTACACTATATCTTCCCCTAATTTTATTTCAAAACTACTCTAAGGGAAGATAAAAATTCTTAAGGGAGTATAATATTAAATAATTTCATGTGGAATTTTTCTTAACCAAATGATATTCAAAATATTAAAAATTAGCTAAAAACCATTTCAAAAATATGTTGGTTGAAAATTAGGATAAACATTATGAGTGTTTCAATCTAGTAAATAATCCAACTATACCAAGGGATTCCATAGATCCACATTTTGATCCAAATCATATAGGTAAAGCATATTACTCGTCTAATGGGAATGGATCTCAGTCTATCGCTGAGTTAGTTGAATAATCCAAAAAAACTTATGACAATATTATGATCTTCTCTCTAGTTCTAGAAGATTCAATGAGTACAAAATTCTTAGTAGAGGCTGAAATAGTAAGTAAAGGAGTTGAAATTATTGAGGGTGAAAACTACAAAATTTGTAATTTTTGGATGAAACCATACTGACTCATAAACTGATAAGGACAAATAGCTAATTGCAAACAGTCACCCTATGTTTGAAATAGCGGGATCAACAAATTTATATTCAACACCTTCTAGTGTAGATTCATCACCCAATAATCCTTTCTTTTGCATATATTCATCTTTATCTTGTAATGATGATTATAAGGATGATCATAATGATGAAAATACACCTAATCATGATCGAAATGTCATACTATTCATTTCTAATTTTCTAAAGCCTATTATTCTAGGACATTCTTCACATGTTCTAAACTAACAAGTTATGATTGAGCCTTATGTTGATATCTTTTTAATTATATTTGACTTCAATCCTAAGAACCATCTCAAACTTCCTTTCACTTATATGACATGGATAATCTATTTCAAGGTGATTATATTTATGATTCATCCCCCAAAACCATGGTTGTTCTTTTTAAAGATTCATATTTTTTAATATAATAAATTGAAAGCCTTAAGATGAGCCTTCATAAAATGAGGGGTCTATGTTGAGACCTTCATATTTGGAGTTGAGTGACTAAAATCCTAATCCAATTACAGCTTCATCTCCCTATGTTTAACAATTTCCACATAAACTAACTAAAAAAATTTATATTTATTCATCACCTCAACAGATTTTATCCAATTCAAGATTTATATTATAGATGTGTTAAAAGGGTTATTTCATAGTATTAGTAGTAAAAATTAATATGATAGGTAGGAATATGTTTCCTCTATAATTGAGTGTGAGGTATCTCATATATAGTCTAATATTATTCTAAAGTTATATTATATGGCTCATGAGCTTGGGAGTTTGAGAACCCTCATTAATGATTTCTAGGGATAGATTGGATCTCTTGAAGTAGATCTAAAAAATATCATAGATAATATAGGTAAAATATATATATTGGTGGTCACTAATCCTTCCAAACCTTCTTTATCTTATGATTATATATATTTTTATAATGTAATCTCAAAATAATTATATAAGATTAAATAAAATATCAGTTATAAAATGTTAGTGATATTTGTAATGACGTTTAGATAGATAATATTTCCCATGGTTTGAAGCTTTATGACATTATCATGGTAAAATTAGAAAATACTACCATGGACAAGGATGTAATTATGTGAGTTATAAATTATTATCTCAATATTATTTTGACCATGGAAGAAATAAATGCTCATTTTTTATCCATGGCTATAGACCAAAAAAATCATCCCTTAACAACAGCTTTCTTATCCATTGTGGAGAATTATTTAATTTTAGAACCTCTATTGGATCAGTTTTTTCTGAGAGGAATGAGTTTCTTTAGTTCATATATCATGTGTCTATAGTTGTGATAGATATTATTAAGCTATTAGATCCCCATAAGTATGTTTCAAATGATGCATTTCTGGCACTTTCATCTCTTCCAATACCTAGCATCTATCTTTCTACTTGTTGAGCTTCAGTAGTGGTCTCAACATTAGTTTATATAGATACTTATGTTCCTATTTCCACCACTACACATTTTCACCACATATAAAACTAGTTAGTCTCAACTTACCTCAATCCCTACACTATATTAAACATATTTCTAAATATATTTTTATTACCTGATATACTATTACTCCATGCATTTCAACTCCTCCTTGACTAATTCATTTCAAATGAAAATCCCAAATGGATCCTTCCACCCTTTCCAATTTAAATGAATCTGATTATCATAACGCCTATGATCGGGAATTATGTAATAAATATATTTTTAATATCAAAAAATTCTATTTTGTTAATATTTATATCCTTTTATTTTGTACAACTTAGTTATTTACTATTTATCTTTACATTATCACCCATTCCACATTATTTTTTATAATAGCTAAAGGGATAATGTATGGTATGTCAGCATGTTATCAGATTCTACGATAGAGTTTATGATAATATTTATACTTACCAGGTTCATTAGTTCATTATGTGTTTTTTCATATTTCTATCTACATAGTTCATTAGTACATTGTGAGTCTTTATTTATACAATGATTTATGACCATAAAAATGGTGATATTTTTGGATTATTCTAGTAATTACTTGTGTTAATAATCTTAAAACATCTTTTTAAATTTCGAATCAATTATATGTTTTATAAAAGATCAATAATTTTCTGGGAAATTTGAAAAAAATTAAAAGTCTTGAATTATTAATAAATCCAATCAATCGAGAATATCAACTATGATTTAAAAGGTGTGAAATTTATATGATTAATAATTTGATAATAAGCAGGACTCAGTGACTTCATAAATATTCCCCATCAACCAAATGAAGGAATCATAATTTTAAAATTTTCACAAAGTACCAAAGTGACCATATAGAAAATGCATCGATCAAATTAATATCTGATTGAGCATCATTTTAATCTCAAAATGATCTCAAGAAACTTCAACACCAATCACAGAGACCACAACTATCTCAAATTGTTCACAAAGGGTGGAATTGACCACATAGCTAAGTGGATTAAACACATGACTATATGATCACCAAAAGAGAATTTATTTCTAACTCCTCAATCAACCACATGAGAAGTTATGTGATCACTAGGATAACTTTATGTGACCTCCTATTTTATCCATATATTAGAAATCTCACTAATTTTTAAATAAACCACGTGATTCATTCCAATTGATAGAACTATTAATTCAAAGAGACTATATGGAAACTTTGTGATTTTTACAACTTATTGGAATGACCATGAGAGTTCAATCTACCACATGTTGAATTTTAGTGACCACATGGGAGATTGTGATTTTAGCTAAGTGATAAATCAATTGTATGGACTTCAACAGACCACATGGTTAATTAAAATAACTATTTGAGCTAGTCTAAATTCATTAATATACATGATCCACCCCATGTGCAATGTAATTTATTGTATGGCTCGTTAAGAAATTTGACCAATATTTTCGCCAATTTTTGGAGTAACCATGGATGATCTAACAATGAATACTTCAAGATATCTTGTCTAAAGTGTCAATTGTATTTTAAAATAATATATTCCAACCACTTTTCTATACCAAATAAAGTAAAAAGTTAAATTAATTTACTAATTTTGGAATTCATGTCAAGTGTGAGGATTTGTATTGATGTGTTATCGATAGATATTTTTAGAGGAATATTTATGTATATAAAAGGTAGAGTTTAGATAAAAATTTAATATAAAAATGTGGTTTTTTTACAAATCATGGAAAATGTGAATTGGGTTTTACTCAATAATACTATGCACAATTTTAATGAGGATAAGACTATATAATATGAGAATATACTCTTATATTTTAATATCATTTTCAGACTAAAATAATACTTCAATAAGAGAAGATAAATCTATAGAAAAATTAAAATTCAATTGTTTCCTGCATCAATTTTTTACTTCTCTTTCTATCTATTTATATTAATTTGGTGTTGTTCTTTAAGGTTTTGAAAATATATTGAAGAACATAGTTCTATAGAGCCTATAATAGTACTCATATACTCTTAACCTATTTTTCTTTAAAAAAATTGCTCCCCTTAAAACTGTGGATGATGATTTGAATTATAATAGAAATCCATGTGGGATATTGTAATCTATACTTGATCTAGGTTGTAGATAATCTATTAATTTTTAGAAAAACATTCTTAGTAACAGTTGACTAAAAAGTAGAGAGAATTAGGTCTTAGATTGAGACATAACCTCTTGTATTATTTTATTCCATAATTTGATTCAAATTTGTTTTTAATCCCTTTTAAAAATCATTGTAAAATCACATTTATGAAACTATCATTTGATCATTATATTTTACATGTGATATTTCTACAGTTTGATAAAAATAGACTAATATGAAAAGATTAGGATAATCAAAAGATTATTATAAATGATTAGTTATCTAACTTATAAGATTTTATTTAAAATCAGGAAATTAGATATACCAATGATATTAGTTAACTAGGTGAATTTAAAACTGGGGAATTTTTTTTAAAAAAATACAAGTGATTTGTATTAGATAGTCATTTCACCTCCCCACCCAATATTAAGTGATGAACTCAGAAACATTACTTAGATCAACCAAAAAACAACCCTATACTTCTTTAAACTCACTAACCACATCAGATAATCATTTCTCATTCTACAATACCAAGCTAATGATCCTTAATGTGTTAACTAAGAGAGAAAATCTAAAAGAAGATGTATTAATCTCAACTGCACTCTCTTAATTTTATTTCTTTTTTTACTATATCGACTCTATTATATTCATGAAATTATAATAAAATCATTATGTTTAATAATATAAATTGTTATTATACTAATGTAATATCAATTTTATACCTTCCCCCTAAAACATTTCAAAAATGAAAATATCATTATGTGAATGTGTAGATTACCACCTTCAAGGGCATTGTGTAAGATTTTTGGTCACAACCATACAAAGACAGTAGTAAAAGTATATTTAAATAATTAATATGATATTTACAATATTATTAATATTCTTGAATTATAATCCATTACATATCTTTCTCCTGATCTTTTGAAAATGAATGTATTTCATGTGAATACGTACAGGCTATTACCTCTAAAAAAGATCAGTATTTCATTTTCTATTATTTTCTTTTATAACCAACTCAATTCTAAAAAAATTAATATCATTAATGAATCAAAATAATATAATTATTCCTATATAATAATGATATCATTCCAAATGATTAACTTTATTAAATATATTCAATGTGGATTATATATTTTTTGTTTAGATCAGTTTAACCACTTACTTGAACAATGTTATAAATTTGTATCATATTTGGATATGGAAAATTAAATACTAGTTTTAGTAGAAATAAATGAAAAAATAGTTTTTTATAGTTCATTAAATGTTATATTAGTATTTACCTTTTTATTATTATACCACATTTTAGTTTGTTATAAATAGTCAAAAAAATTTCATTGCCTACTTATTCATCAAAAATCATAACTAAAAGACAAATTAAATGAAATTAGAACATAATAAATCATTATAAAACATTAATTCGAGTAATTATAATGATCTTGTAATGATTAAAGTTTAATTAATAAACAATAATCGACCCATTATTACAAAAATACTACTAAACAAATAATTAAATCCAATGACATATGATGAGGATAAAAAAATGTAACGAACCACTATATTTGTAATAAAGGATTACAAGGGAAGTTTATAAAAGGCTATAGTTATGAATAAGGTTCTTACATAGGATTTTAAGAAAATTATATTTTTATATAGTCAGTTATATCATGTTCACCTAGGTGGGGAATAATTTATGGTTATTTCATATCAATTTCCTTTCTTTTATTAAAGTTTTACTTATGCACCTAATTTCCTTTAAATTGAGTGTATATTACCGATTTTATATATATTATCATCAATTATCTTCTATTCATAGTATATGAAATATAATAGAAATCCCACTCTTTCATGGTGTTTTTATTAAAAAATATTTATTAAGCAATAAAAGTTATTGATAACTCCAAACTTCTTTCATTGAGTTATGATATTACATATTGAATTGATTTTCTATATGATTTGGTTCTTACAATATTAAATTTTATTACATTTTACTTTCTATTCTAATCTAGGGAGCATTATTTTTAATATTAAGGTAAAAATGACCTAGACACTTGTCTAAAAGTTATTTTCTGACCATAGTATGACCATACCACCTATTGGTTTTAATAGTATGAGTTATTAGAACACTAGTAATGATATCTAACAATATAATATGTTATGTATAGAAACATATTAAAAGAAACCTTCCTTGACATTAAAATTTATAATCCCTTAATATATGGACAAAATACCACATTTTCTGATTTGTAGAAATTATTTTTAAATAAAAAATGTGTTTTTATCATATTAATTTATATTTAATTATTCTATATTAATTATTTAGATTAAATACATAAGGATATCCAAATACTGTAATTATATAGTTAATAATTAACTAAAACAAATCATACTAAAAATAAAAAAAGTAATGTAAATTAATTGAATTTCGTACTTTAGTTTATTTATATGAATATATCATGTTACACGGGTTATAAATTAATAGATTAAAACTCCATATTTGTTTTGACATTATTTAAATTAAAACTATTTAAATAATTTCAAAATCAAAATTTTTGTAATTTTAAAATAAATGATATTTTATTAAGAGATTTAAATTTTAATGAAAATTATATATTATGACAAATAATTTTATAATATTAATAAATTTAAAATACGGTCTTCTAATGGAATAATTTATAAATTTAATTAACATATTCACCTTTAAATAGAAAAATCATTATTAGCATGGTTCCGGTTAAAGTAGTGTTTTTCTCATCAGATGCGCTCGTTTTAAAAGTAATTTCCAACACATATTGGATTTCTTCTTTGTAAATTTTATATCATATTTATAATTCAATGGGTCTATATTTTCTAATAAATCTCACTTTAATTTAATCTTAATGGTTAAATTACTTAGGTTAGTAAACTATTTATATTAATAAAAACCAAAATGTTTAAAATGGATAAACATAGATGTTAAGGGAAAAAATTATAAAAAGACACTTATTTGTGTGTGTTGGAGGCTTTTATCTAACATAATACCCCTTTCATCTATTATTTCTCCATTTTTTTAAAAACATTTTGTAAGGGATACCTCCCAATAGTATCTGCATTTTTGTTTCTATAGGTATGTCACCCCTCTGCCTATATAAAATTACAATCAACCTTCGGCTTACTCAAATCTCTCAGTCAACTTTTTCTCATCCAAAACCTAACCAAATAATATTAAAACATCCCTATATTCATTTTATATGCTTATCTTTGGGTATAAATCCAAACAAGTAATCCCTTGGGTGAAAAAAGTATTATTTACCCAAATATGAGGCAACATCTTTCCATAATCTCTTTTTTTATTCTCCACCACCTAAACTCTTCTTATTACATGATTATTTGATAAGTAAAATATAAAAACATATACTGTAATATGTTTGTGTTAAGTGTTTTACCTATAATGACACACACTTTTCTTAAAATTGATATGCAATGATTGTTTGTTTTTATCACAGACTACTTGATCACAAACCTATGTCGTCTGTTCTTCCATTTACACCTTTCGTAGATGAGAAAAATGATGTAATTTATCTTTTTATTTGATATATATTTTATTTATGATATATTTTCTTTTTTAGTTTTTGTATAACACATCCCTTCATGATTTCCATTTTTTGTAAACACGAAAACATCATTTGTGTGTGTGTGGACCATCACCATTTCAATGTGATGTGATTTGTTCACACATTATGTTGGAATTATTAAGGATGGGTTTAGTAGATTTACTTGATAAAAATGAATTCAAAATTATATAGTAATTATTGTAAATATTTATATAAATATATATAATTGAATTTATTTCTTGTAATACAAATATAAAATTGAAATAATGTTAAGGCGTACGTACGACCTATCATCTTCACAAACGGTGTATTTCATTAAATATTTATATACAGAACAGAATGTTATAAATACATATACAATGATTATATATCAAATTTATACCATTTTTAAATTCTTTAAATAAATAAATTTTTATCTATGTAAGTGTACCATGAATAACAATTCAAAACATGTAGGAAAGACAAAGCGGTTATTACCCAAAACGTATCTTTTATATGGATATGGTAATAAAAGGGTAATAAAATTTCATAAGAAAATAATATATGGTATTATATAAATTAATATTTTTTATTATATATGTATTATAAACCTATACTTATTATACAGGAGGATTAAATGAGTACAAAGAGAGTCAAGATATATTGTAAGGGATTTCTCATCTCAATTTTATTTTTTTGAGACTTATACCTTATTAACCACTCATTCTTTTTTTTGTGGTGTATATACTTCATATGAATGTATTATACAATTATTATACATAAATTTATGTTTATTTACGTATCCATTTTTTTTATATTTCATTCATGGAGATTATCATTAAAAATTTACCAAATCGGTAATGTAATTTTGTCTCAATCTTCATTCCTTGATATACATTCCATGTTACGTGCCTATATTTTTTTTATGATGTGTATATACTTCCCATTGAAATTTTATATCATTAATAACCTTATTTTAATTATATTTGAATCTCCATTTAATGTTATAGTTTCATCATTATTATGATTCAATGTTTTAAATGTTGTAACAATTTACTGCTACAATATAATCATTTATTAGGATTATTTATGATTATGCTTCCATTAAAGAAATATTACAATCCATGTCTTAATAATTCTCATGAAATTCACACTCCTATTTTTATTTATGATATTTTAAATTAATGTTACCACTTCTACACTCTTTGGTACATAAAATAATTAAAAAGTATTTTTAAGGAATTATGGTTTTATTCATCCTTTCGGTTGGAAATCTTTATTTCTTAAAAACCACATTTTCAAAAAATGTTTTTAAAATGGTTTAAAATATTCCATTATAATTTTTCAATGATATTTTCATATAAATGGTTTTGAAATTTTTTTCAATATCCATTATAATTTTTTAGTGTTATTATCAAATAAAAATGTTTTCAAAATAAATTCAAGGTTCTTTTATAAGTTTTCAAGGAAAAAATTATTCAAATTTTTTTCAAGATTATTTTCTAATTTTTTATAGAAATTTTTTTTTCAAAATTTATTCATGATTTCTTTTTATATTTTAAGTTAATAATTTTTCAAATAAAATTAAAATATTCTTTTATAAGTTTTCAAAGTTATTTTAAAATAAATGGTTTTAAAAAACATTTGGAAGATTATTTAAAAGATTTCAAATTTATTTTCACCAAAATGATTTTATAATTTTTTTATTACTTAAATTATATTTTTTCAATGTAATTTTCATAGAAAATTGGTATTCCTTTTTTCATGATTTCTTACGATATCAATTACCTTTTACAATCATATTTGTTTTATAGATTTGTGAATGTTTAATTTCTCCAAACAATGATCTCTATCCCTATATCTTATAAATTAATAGTTATATTTCTCTTCCATTCCTATGCTTTCACTTTCCATCACTGTTCTCCAATGTGGAATCCTAGGAATGAGTTACTTTGGGTAACTGTTAGGCTTCCAACATTACATTTTTAAATTAAGTTTCAAAATTTATTTTTATTATTTAGGTTTCTATGAAAGAAACTTTAAATTATTAAAACATTGATACCCTAGAAATATTTTGTGGTCGAAATTCATTTTAAGGGGGTATAATGTAATACCCTATGGTTTTGTGAATTTTTAAAATTAATTTAATCTTATTGATACTTTTCAATTAATTAAACACTGAATATAGATTGCGTTTTATGAAAGCACCAAGTTATTAATTCTCTATACTCAACCATGTTATGTTTTACTTATATTATACACTAATATAATTTTTCACTACAAGAAACACCCTCTTGGATTACGTTATGTGCAACACTGACTTTCTAAAAAACAAAATTTTATTATAATAATTATTTAAATGATATAGTTATAACATAGTCATTAAACATAGTTACATGATTATTAAAAAATAATTTTAAAATATTATTTATAATGAAAAATCATGATGATAACAAAACATATAGTTTTGATAAAATCTTTATATATTTGAAAATATTATCTTCTCAAATGAACAACTTTTTATGTCCTTCCATGAAAAATAATAAAATTACTTTTCAACACTTTTAGAAATTTAATTTTATAAAATATACTTAATTTTTAATTTCATAATTTCAACATTACATTAGGGTGATTTTTTTGGTTTTTTCTGAAAAGCATCATTTTTGGATGATTTGTGGAAAATATAGAGTTTTAATTAAAAACTACTTTTTCATCTTATTTATTTATATTTCTTGATTATATTGTAATTTGATTTTAAAGTATTATTAGATAAATATAACATATATTAATCCAATTATCTCCATTTTTACCAGTTTCACAATGAAATTGGATATATAAACATTCCATACTTTTGAACATTTTATTTTTGAAAACTCTCTTTCACGCCAAGTCTACATGACTAATTTTAAATTAATTTCTACCATTTAGGTGTTTTAAATTTGGAAAAATAAATTCCATATTTATAATAATCATAAATTAAATTTTTATTAATTTTAATATATTTTTGACCAAAATATTAGTGAAATTAATAAAAATTAATTACAACATTCAAGTAAAAAAATTGTTTACTTGGTGGTTAAACATTAATATTGAAGAAAATGACCTAGATAATTGTCAAAAATACATTGGATTCCCATATTTAAACCATATACAGTCTTGTTTTAAATTGTATGAGTTGTTGGGACATTGTATTGGGAATTTGACCAATATAATTAGTTAATAAAAGAAAAAGGAAAAAATGGAACCCTTCTTAACATTATCATTTATAAATCCTTACGATGTGGATGAAAACCCACATTAGTTATGTTACTGAATTTTTTTAATGTTTAAGGATATTTTTTAATCATATTAATTTATATTTAATTTTTACAAGTGAATTGTTTAGATTGACTAGTTAACTAATTTCAAATGCTATAAGTATTTAGTTCGTAATAAACTAAAAAAATCAGACTAAAAAAATTAAAAGTAATTTAGATTGATTGAATTATTTAATTTAATTTTTTTAGATGAATATATCATGTCACACATTTTTGAACTTAATATATTAAAATTCCATATTTTTATTCATATTACTAAATTTTAAATTAAGTAAATAATGACACAATAAACGTTAATGTTTTTTTATAATAAAAAATATTTTATTAAAAATTTTAAAATTTACTAAAAATACTATATTGTACAAAATTATTTTCAAATATTCATATATATATAATATGGTATATATATTGACCGATTTATATTTTATAATGAACATATTTACCTTTAAATAATAAAAACACTGTTAAAATGGTTCTGGTTAAAGAAGTGTTTGGTGAGTTACATGCGCTTGTTTTAAGATTAAATTCCCACAAACATTGGATTTTTAAAAAAAAATATATCATATTTATAATTAATTGGGTATATATTTTATTAAAAAAAATAAATTTATTTTATTTTTCATGGTAAAATTACGTAGGTAAGAAAACTAGTTAGATTAATAAAAACTACTATGATAAAAATGGGGAACATAGAAGATAAGGAACCAAATTTTAAAATTGCACTTATTTTTTTTTGGAGAAGGTTTTTCTCATAAATATATCCCATTTACTGAATTATTTGTAAATTTTGTAAAAAATTTAGGTAAGTGAGACCTCTTGATAGTCTCTACCTTTTAGCATTTACAATAATGCAACCCCTCCTCCCCTATTAAAAGGCATTCACTCTTCCCCTTCCACACACCTCTCAAGCCACTCAGGATCATGAAAACACAACCAAAAAATCTACCAAACTATCAAAATTAATTATAAAGGAATAACTTGAGTAATAAATCCAACAAAGTAATCCCTTTGGTAAAAACCAATTGAATTTACCCAAATAAGATGTAATATCCTTCCACAAGTTCTTTTATATTATTTTCAATATCCACCCCCTAAATTATTAATCTTCCATGATTAAATAGTAACATCAGTATAATAAATATACTGATATTTATTTATTTAATGTTTTTGAACTACACCCACACACACTTCCAAAAAATGGGATACACAACCATCGTTTGTGTGTATGGAGTACTACTGCCTAGAGAACCGGTGTCATTCGTTCTTCTTTTTCCACCTTTCATCAATGGTTAATGATTGATTTTATATTTTTATATGATATATTTTATATTTATGATATATTTATGCTTCTCTAATTATTATATATTCATAAATTCATGATTTTAAATTTTTTTAAACAGGGTAACTTTGTTTGTGTATGTCTGGACTACAGCCTCCTCAAAGGGATGTGAACCATTCACACTTTACACTGAATTTTTTAAGAATGGGTTATGTTAAATTATATGATACATATGACATATTAATTCTATTATAATGATATTATTTATATATATATACATATATATCATTTACTTTCTTTATTACAATATGATAAGAAAATGGAAACAATGATCATGCGTATGTACGACTGACTATCTCCATGAATGGTGCATTTCATTTTCTAGTTCAATATTTTATAGATAAGTATATATATATATATATATATAATGAATATACATATATATATGTGTGTGTGTGTGTGTGTCTGTGTGTGTGTGTGTGTTATTTATATATTATTTTACATTTATTAAATAAGTAAATAATGATTTTTGTAACAGTATCAAGATTAATAGTTGAACCATGTATGAAAAACCAAGAGGTTATTACTCGAAACACAACTTTAACATGGAAGTGTTAATAAATGATCAATAATAGGTCATAAGAAAATAATATATGCTATTATATATTATAATATGTTTTTTTTATATATTTATATATAATAAATATATATTCATTATATGAGGGGTTTGACTGAGTACGAAGAGAGTCAAGACATATGGTAATGGATTTCTCATCTCACATTTATTTCGGTGAGACTTATGCCTTATTCACCACTCATTTATTTTGAGTTTTGTATAAACTTCCCATACATTTATTATATTATTATTATCGTAAATATAAGTGTATTTATATATACATTTTATGGTCTTTATTTCATGTGTATTATGGTTCAGAAGTTACCAAATCGGAAAACTAATTTTGTCTCAATTTTCCTTATTCAATATACATGTCATGTTATGCAGCAATATTTTTCAATGAGGTGTATATAATTCCCTTTGAAAGTTTATTTTATTATTTTTATTATTATTCACAATGTATTATAATCTAAAATTAATTTTATTATTTCAAGGGTATTATGATTCAAAGTTACCAAAGTTGTAATAGTTTATTGTTATTAACTCATTATTTATTAGGATTGATTATGATTATGATTCAATTTAGGAAGTATTAGGATCCATATCTCAATAATTCTCGTGATATTTCCTATACTATATTTAATCATGATATATTCAATAAATTGTACAATTTTTCAGTATTTTTTACTTAAGATAGTTACAAAATTATTTTTAGGAAAATATAAATTTATTCATCTTTTTTGTCCGAAATATGTGTTCTTTCAAAACTGTATTTTCTAAAAAAAAGTTTTACAAATGATTTCAAAGACTACATTATATTTTTTCAAATTTATTTTCAAATTATCAATTTACCTAATTTTATCAATCCCTTTTATATGTATTCAATTTTATTTTCAAATAAAAATGTATTTTTTCAAATTTATTTTCAAATTATCAATTTACCTAATTTTATCAATCCCTTTTATATGTATTCAATTTTATTTTCAAATAAAAATGAAATCAAAAAAATTTAATACTTCTTTATATGTTTTCAAAGAAAAAGGTATTCAAAAAATTTTCAACATTTTTTATAATTTATAATGGAAATGTGTTTTGAAATTATTTTCTGTATTTCTTTATAATTTTTCAAGGAAAAATGTTTTTAAAATGTTTTCAATGTTTTATTTAATTTGTCAAAGTTATTTTCAAAGAAAAGTTTTTCAAAACCTTTTCAAGATCCTTTATAAGTTTTAAATGTTATTTTTAATGAAAATGTTTAAATTTTTTTTTCAAGATTACATTATAAGTTTTCAATATTATTTTAAAATAAAATGATTTTCAAAATATTTATGTTTTAAAAATCCATTTTCAAATAAGAAATGATATTTTACTTATGAAATATTTTAGATTATTTTTATGATATCCATTATGATTTTTTCAAATTATTTTTCAAATAAATGGATTTTGAAAACTTTTAACATTTTAAAAAGTGATTTTTAATGAAATATTATTTTATTTCTGAAATTTTCAATGTGATCTATAAAAATCCATCTTCATCATATATTAGATCGTCTAATATATTTTATGCTTTATTGGGGATATGATCCAAGGACACCATTATAATTCTTTCTTTCGATGGTTTTTATTTAAGATGATAAGTTATTTATGAAGCTTGTTTCTATTCCATGTGTTAAACCATGATAAAACTCTTACAAAACCTTCTTCCTATCAAGTGTCATTCTATGTTTAAATTATTAGAAAACTGGTCTCTTTTCTATAGGTTATAATATGATAAAATGTTTCTAAAACCCATTTCATTCCATGTGTTTTGGTATGATTTTTATAAAACCCATCACATTTTATAGTTAGTAAAATGAGAACTATTTTAATACCTTGTAGAACAAGTATGTGTGATTTAATTATGTGATAGGTGGGACCTATATCTCCCTCCAATTAATTGGGTAAAGATTTATATCTCATGATATATACATGTTTTGAAAGTGGAGTGAACTCTATTCAGTAAAGGACTTTGTCTGCTCATATGGTGTTAGGAGTGAACCTTGACTACTAAAGATGGTATTATGAGTGAAACTTGATTACTAAGATGGTTTTGGGAATCAACTGACCCCACTACGATGAAATGGATATAACTGGGGAAGGTGGTGTGTCCCACCCAGTAAAATTATCCCCCATGAAGTTCCCTAATAGGTTTTGAAAATACACCATGACTTATAGGAAATGATTTTATATGATTATTTATATGATAAAAATTCTACATAGTTTTCCTATGTTATGATCTTAAGGATTACAATCTTGATTAAATTATGATTCATGTATTATGAAATACCAATATTTATTTCATAACTCGTGTATATGATATTTGTTATGCAGGGTATGGTATTAAAATGTTATTATCATGTTCTCATACACTTATTCTCATGTTATTCTTATGTATCTACTCTAATTACCCTTACTGAAAATCTAAGCCCACCCATTCTTTTGTTTCCTTTCCCCATGTAATGAAGAAAGGTTTTAGGTTATAGTACTTAAGGGGATAAACATCTTGGGAAACATTGATGGTCTTTCGCCAAGTTAAAAGATTTTATTCTATGTTTACAATGACACAAAACTATTATAGTCCTTAGGAATTTATTTTTATATTATGTTGACTATTCATCTAAAATGATGTAATATCCATGTATGTTAATCATAGGTCACTATAGTTTAAAACATATACCTCAAATTTCTAATTAAATGGTATTTATATATTAATATATTTAATATCATTGGATTATGATTTATATTTCATGGGTTTATCATGTTATGGGTATTAATATTCTTATGAATGAAATTATTCATGTGAATACATTTGAAAAGTATGTGAAACTAATTTTATTGCCTTAGGTTATTTATGATATGATGAATAATATATTTCATCTTTCAAAAATTGGTTTGCATAACTGAAAACTGGGTTCTTATATAACCCTATAGTGAATTGGTTAAGGATTTATATATCATGAGATAATAATATTAATTTCAGACAATTTCTTTGTTCATAACATGAATTATAAATGTTTTGTTTGTTCATAACATGAATCTTGAAAATTTTGTTTTTCCATAACATAAAGCATGAAAATTGTGTTTTTTCACAATTTAATAATTTATAAATTATTATGTTTATTCCAAAGTTCTTTGTTATGCTATGTTTTTAGGTAATCTTACATTTACATTCCATATGCCAGTGATTATGAAAAATTTATCATGTTTATTATTTCTTTATTTTTCACTTCATTTTTATGGTATAAGTTTTTTATTTTGAGATGAAATTTTCTTCTATCATAACCTGTGGAAAATTTTATTATTCCATGTTATTTTAAATAATATTTTTATCCCCATTGTATGTTTTCAAATATTCGTATGATCTTAATCATGATAAAATGTGGATAATGTTTCCCTTGTGTTGTATTTGAGCTGACCCCATTATTATATTATGATTATCCAATTTATAAAGATTATTTTATCTTAGGAGAATTCAATAATGGAGTCTAGTATAATTCAATTATGGAGAAATGTTCAAAATTATAAAAATTTCGTTTATGCATCTAATCCTTTAAGCCAATAAACCTTCCTTATTTGGGATTATTTTTTCTATTATGAGATGTTACGGAAATGATGTAAAATACATTTATGTTTATATTGGATCATATCACTTGGTATCAAATACTATATGTATGTATGTGATTTAGCACAGAACCAAGGAGTGTGGGTGTGGGGATCCTCATGAAGAACCCATTGGAAAATAAGGTAAGAATCATAATAATATCTCCCAAACAAATTTCTTCTAACCTATTTAAAAATAGGATTGAACCTCATCAATCCATCACTAATCTAAAACCATGAACTATATGATATAAAATGAAAATAATTGATAATAATCAATCAAATAAATTATGAATGATCTGAATTGATAAAGAATAAATAGAATACCATCCCTGATAACCATTATGAACAAAAATGTACATGTTCACCATCCATGAGACCATAAAAAAATACTAGATAGTTTGAAATAGAGACCAGTAAACACTATGGAAATTAATGACCATTCCTTGTATCATTGACCCTAAATTACTCACAAAACATCAACTTCATTTGAGTTCTTCATTTTTCAAAATGATGCCCTACCAAAATGGGAAGACCATAATTGAAATATTTAAAAGAAGTTACCCTGAAGTTTGATCAGCATAGAAAGAAAATAGAAATGTATAGAGAAACCAAAGTGTTGATGAAATGGAATTTTTACTTTGATCCTTTAGTGAGCATTGAAACCCCAATAATAAAGGGTAGAGACAAATAGGACGTACAAGTAGGATCCTATATTAATATCTCCCACAATAAATACCCAAACCACCAATAATTCCAATGAACTAAACCATGATCGGGGTCTTGTACAAGGGAAATAGAGAGAGAGTAAAGGATATCCAGGGATCAATTATTCTTTGAGCACCAAACCAATGATACAATAAAACATAATTAACAAATACTAGCTTCAAATAAGAGAATATAAAAATCACTTCCACTAATACAATCCCAAATCACTAAAGAAGACAACACACTTAAAAAATATAGGGTCAAGGGTAATTTTACAGGTCATAAGGGTATTGGTAAAAGGGATATAGGCCTTATAATAGTAGTTAGTAACCAAAAACTAACAATGGATGTGGATGAAAAAACAAACATGAGGATAGAAATAAATGGAGTATCGTGAAAGATAAAATGTCAAGATAGATTAGAAAATGAGGGATAATAAATCCAAGGGGAATAAAGGAAGATTACATAAGAAATAAAAATACCTAGAAGTTGAAATATTAAAGTAGTTCATAAGAAGATTCAATAATAAGAACCATAACACAAGAGTCATCTTGGAGAATGGGTCGTCATTATGAGGATATTTCCAATCCTTTATTTTTCACATCATTCTACTATTACTAGTATATATTATTTAAAATTTAAAAATAATAATTTCATGAATTTTTAATCATATAGTGGAAATTTTAAAAATATATTAATAATAATTAATCAAAATCGTAATATCAAGAAAAAAACATGGACAAGTTAATGAAACTGGTCAATCAAACCATTTCATCTTTAATAAAAATACAAAAGGATAAATTTTAATGATTATATTTGATTTATAATACCATAAATAAATTATTTTCACTTTTATATTACTATTTTAATCTACAAAATTTTTGTACACATAGTATTTAAATATGAAAAACCATAACATGACCTAAGCTAATGGGATTCTCATAACCATCTCTTATTTATGGTTTCTCTTCTCTTATTTCATGTTATCACTATGGTTCTTATAAAAAATTATTCTAAATTATTTTTTTTATTTCCCTTGTGTTGTTTTGGGGTATGATTATTCTACTTTGTTTAATTTCATTCTTATATAACTTCTTGATTTTAAATAATGGCCTTCTTTAAAATTTTCCCATTGATAGTATGTATTTTTATTCCAATTCTATCCATGAAATATATTCCCTTATTGGATAATTATACACTTTAATGACCAAAAAATTATTTCCCTTATTATTTTGTGAACTTTAAAGTATTTTATTTTTCATATTATTTCTGACTACACATTGGATCCCATTATTTTCTCATCGGTTGATATCATGTTTGTGATAGGTTTATGTCTATTTTTTATATGGCATGCATGATCATGATAATATTATGATCTTATAGGTGGTCCTAGAATTATATATCCCTCTAATGAGTTTTAAAATGTGACATATCTAACGACATTATGATAATGTGTCAACATGATGCTGTATTTTTTCCTAATGTTATGATGTTTCATTATTTTTCATGTGTCATATTTCATACTACCTTCAAATGACTACCATATTATTATGACTACGATCCTATACTTATGATATATTTTTTATTATTATTCTCACCCATGTTATAAAATTTAAACATTTCCCATGTTTTTTACTCTTATCCCCCTCTATATTGGGATTCATGCTCAAATATTCCTTAATTCATGTTCTTATGTGAGTACATGTATTAAATAAAATATGAAATATTTAGGAGTAATTTGAAAATTGATTTAAATAATCTTTAAAATTTCAGATATATAGATGTCATATGAACCTACTTTTTCCAAGATTTTGAATCTTTCTTTTATGGAATTTATTGTATTTATTTCATTTATCTTAAAAATGATTTAATAATATTGTATAAAATATTTAATAAATAATAGTTTAGAATGGGTTCCATACTAATTTCATAAGTCATATGTTAATGAATATACATAATGGATAATAGTGTAGCATGGGAATGAATATTTTGGTCATGAAGGTGTAGAATTAGTAGAAAAAATTTGATATTTCTTAAAGATGATATGAATAAAAATAATAAGAAGAATTGAGATATTTTAAAAAACAAACCTATAGAAAATCACTAAGGTTAATTAGAATGAACATTAATAAAGTAGATACATGTGGATCTATAGAAAAGTAAAATCATGAAAATTTAAAAAAATTTAGAATAAATTTTCATAATGAATCATTTAAAAAATATAGAATAAGATAATATAAACCTAAAATAGAGTTGGGTTAGATATACCCATTAAATTAGGTACCATTATGTTTCATAGTGTTCACACCACATATATAATTTACTTATGGTTATTAAAATATTATTAAAATAGTTTAATTAGTTTATTTACTATATTATTGACTAATTTTTATCATTAGAATTTATTTTTTAATATTTTTTAAATATGAAATGGTTTTATTAAAAATTATCACTTTTATTTCTAGGTTTAGATTGATTTTTATTTATAAATTATTCAAATTACCTATGTAGTCATAAAGATATTTAAAATTACAAGTAAAACATTTAAAATAATAGATACTAAGATTCATCAATATAGTGATATGTAAAAAATTATCAACATCCCTATAGGTGGATATAAATGATCATTAACATGACAAGTAAAAATGTTGGGAGAGAGATAGAGTAAATATATTATATATGTATAAAAATGGTTATACCATACCATAATTACATTAATATTTTATATAAATGTGATTCAAAAATATTTTAAAAGTATAAAAAAGAAACTTTATTTAGAGTGTTCTAAACCTACTCTATATTTGGGTTCTATTTCTTTTTTAATAAAGATAAAATATGATAAGGGGAGCTATATGACTGTTATATACTAATGAATAATTTCATAGAATTAATCTGAATATTTGCAAGAATTTTGAGAAGAATAATGGATTTCCCAATCATAGAATAGTTATTTTATGCCTTGAAAGTGAATTACGTTTATGCCTATGTAATATTAGGACCTTATTCAAAAGGAGGCATAAAATATTAAAGTGTTTTAAATATTTGAGGTCATAATTAAGGTTAATAAAGGTTAATATCATGGGAATAATCTTAGGGTAATTTTCTTGTTTCATAATGTTTTGGAACTGCTTCAATGGTGAATGATGTTTATTTTTAGGTGTCCAAGTGGAGCTATCAAATGTGGGTATGTGTTTGGATATTGAATTATTAGGTTGTTAGAAATATAGATAAATTTAAAAAGGAAAGTGTACGTAATAATAAAAAACTGTTACATCCTTCATGACAACAATGCACAAGAATCTTATAATTGGTGACATCTATCCAGTATTAAAAGTAGTCTTCTAGGGATGGTTGTGGAGTATAGAGGAGACCATATGGTGATTGGAACAGAAAAGGAAAGAACCATCATTTTTTGTGGCATAACAACCTACTAGATGGTTAGGCACAACGTTATTTATGAGAGGTTAAATAGAATGTACTGGTTAATAAATAAGTGTTTTCTTATTTTTAATTCTAATGTTAGACTATAAAAATGCCGCAGTTGTTCTTGTTTTAAAATACAAGCATATTCCTAAATATGTGGCATTGTAACAGTCATATTCTCCAAGTAACTTAGATCAATACATGACTAATAAATATCATGTAGTGTTAATATGTTCATTCCTTAGATTCCCCAATGATTTGATCAATCATGCATGATCATGAGAAACATGCAATGCCTGATGTGATGTACCAAAGAGATGATGTAGGTGGAATTTCAATGCCATGGTATGTGTTGGGTGTTATCAAAGATAATGTGTATTTAATGAAAAAATAACAATGCAGTAACAATGGAAAATTAAAATTATATATATATATATATATATCATTACTATAATTAAAGGATAATTTAAGCTTTTAAGATCATAAGAGTAAGTGAAATCCTAAGAGAAACATTATAAGAGTTAAAGCTACTTTAGAAACATTGGTCTCTATATAATAAGAGTAAAAGGGGAATTTAAAAGAGAAGAATTCTACAACATAAGAGTAAAAAAGGACGTTTTATAGAGTGTAAGGGATGTTTATAAGAGTAATTAAAAATTATGGATGTGTAAATAGTTACTTCTTGAGGGTCATTACATTTCAATTTTTTTTGTTAAAATGAGTAATGAAAGAAGAAATCTAAATATTAATATGACTATAAAATTATTTAAATTTTTGAAATATCATGGTTATTTATTATTTATTCTATAAGTTATCTAATGTGAACTAACAAGAATAGTTACTGAGATATTCAAACCACAAAATAAGGAGCATTAAATGAAAATATAATTTTTCATAATTCACATGTTTATATGGATTAACTAAAATGTTGATTTTATACAATAATATAAAATAGATACATACATGTTGAATTTTATATATATTAAAGAATTATATTCTTTCCGTTATTAATAAATTCCAATGATTAATTAATAAAAAAAAGTTTGATATTCCAGGAGATTCAAATACTGATATTATTATGAAAAATAACATTCACAAAATCAATGAATATATTTTCAATGAAAAAAGAAAAAATAAGGATAAATATCAATTTTTTGTGCTTGGAAAATTTACATTAAATAGAAATAGAAAAAATTAGAGGACTTATATAAGAACAACTTGCAGATCATCTATACAGAATTAAGAAGGATAGATTAAGTATTATTCATGTGAACTAAAGAAGAAAAATAGTGAGACATGAATCTATATTCAGATTATTATTCTGTTAGCTTAACTTTTGAGAGATCTAGTGGAAATAGATCATTCTTTTCACACTGAAAAACAATGTTAGAATATGAAAATATTGATTCTTTTAGAAATTTTTATTGGTTTAAGATCACTATGATACTGAGTTTGAGGACATATAGAATATTATTGTGCATATAGGAAGGAGTTTAGACCATTTTTGTCAAAGAGAAGATCAGATCTAATTTTTCTATCAAACGTAATAAAGAGATAGATGAATCCTATATTATATAATCAATTTTAGAACATCAATTAGTTTTTTACCAATTTAATGTTATGATAATGGGTTCAAGGTTATACCCTTCACTAATATTATAATTATAATTATAAGTAATAAGTATGTGAGCAGGATAATAACCAATATACATTAGGTACATAGTCATAATAAATTATGGAAACCCCAATTAACAAACTTTGGGGTTCTTGTTCTATCTCTTTCTAGATTAAACTGCAATCATACAAAAAATATGTGAGATAATTATTGAGGGAAATAAATTCACTAAACAAGTTAAGACGTTATAAGGGATACAATTTTAAATTAAATCAAAATAATACCAATATTGATTACCCCCCCCCCCCCCCCACTAGTTTTGGTAATATCTCATGGATATCTTATCAAATGGTATCATATCCTAAGGTTAATATTTATCTAGATACATTACTATCATATTTTGTGCAATTTTTATGTATTTCTCATTCAAAGGTAATATATAATTAAAACTTAAAGGGATTATATTGATATGTGGTTATATTTTTATCACTTCTAAGTCTTAGAATAATATAAGGATAAAGGATTTTTTATAGATAAAAAATGAAACCATCTTATGAGAAGAGGAATAAAATCTCACTTCTATAAGGTATAATCATGATGAGATAATACCTAGAAGGAATATTGAATATTTGGTTGAGAAATAAAATAAAATAAATAATAATAAATAATATTTATAATGTGCATAGACAATCATATAATAACATGTGGTAATACAATAAAATCCATGATAGTTCCTTTGAAGAACCAATCACTTGTTGTAATAACTATATCTATAAGGATATATTCAATAAATCATATGATAATTCATGAACATAAATTAAAGATACACTACTATACATTCTAAAATATATTTCCCATAGATCCCTTAATGATTTAAAGGAATATTTTACCCACATTGAAGAAGAATTAGAGATAAATTCAAGGTCCTAGGCCAAAAATTAATTACTGTGGAAAAATATCATCAATATGGTATAGGATAAAAGTTAAATGATATTAGGTCTTAAAGAAAAATTTTACAAGATAAAAAATGATTTTATAAAAAATAAAATAGAAAGAATAAGTTATATAATGGCATAAAGAAAATTTACATTCTCTATAGGAAGATAAAACGTATTGTATTGTTATTAACTATGTTAGACCAGATGTAAAGTCAAAGAAGATTAATAAACATGACATCCTACTATAAGAAAATATTTTCTGAGTTCAAAAATGAAAATGTTAATATGTAGTATGAAGTAATAACAAAGTTTATGGAGGATGAGAAAAAAATTGAAAATATAAAATTTTTTGAAAATGAATTTATTTTGAAGCATATGGATACTTCTAAATAAGAGTCCTCATAACAGGTTGAATTTTTTTTTCCCACATAAAACTACATGTGTGTTTCTTATATAGAAAAATCAAACTTATGAAAAATACATATTACAATTTTCTAATTATAAATATATATAATTTTAAAATTAATTAAACTATCCACACTAAATAATTATGTTTCTGCTAAGTCTATTTTCATGTACAATAGGTTCTATCTCAAATCATGTGAATGTGTGGATAAAGATAAATAAATGTGATCCTTCCA
This sequence comes from Viscum album, assembly GCA_963277665.1. Classification (NCBI taxonomy): domain Eukaryota; kingdom Viridiplantae; phylum Streptophyta; class Magnoliopsida; order Santalales; family Viscaceae; genus Viscum; species Viscum album. The sequence goes on from OY728162.1 coordinate 713,935,725, forward strand.
TTACTTCTAAGGTGTATCCATGCATGGTAAAAGATTCATGTCTCCCAAAATATTATCTTTTAAAATATAAAATGTATAAAAATAGAATGCATGGAATTCTGTAAGATTGGTATTCAAATAGAAGGATAAAATTTTTAGAGATATTATTGGTGTTTTGAATGTTTTGAGGATAATGATTTATATTATTGGCATAATATATCATTATATATAAGAAAAAGATATCCTAAATCAAGGGGAGAAAGTTTTAGTTGAATCAAATATCATAGAAAAATGTTAAAAGGTTGTATTTCTCAAAAACAAAGTTTGAATAGTCATTGTATTGATTGAAATAAATGTTTCATGGTAATAGAGTCTACCTCTCAAACATAACTAGAATGTATCAAAGTATAATAAAGATAAAAGACCACATTTTCCAAAGATAATGCATAAAAATAGAATTAGAAACACTACATTAAGTGTAATAGAAATAAAATTAGGCCAAAAAATCAAAGAAGCCAAAGAAAAAAACTATATAAAAAAGAGTCTACTGCTTCTAGTGAAAAAAAGAGGTCACCCAATGGATCATGGTAATCATGTATTGGAAGTTAATATTTAGGAGATAAATATAGAGGGTAATAGGAAATCAGTGTAAGTGGAATATTTTGGGATTTATTTGGTAAAGATCTCTCTAGAGAAGCCATGTGGTAAATCAAGACCAGCTGATTCACTTTCTAAATAATGTGTGTTAATATGGATATCCTAATTGTAAAAAATAAAACTAATGGATAAATCACTATACAAGGAAAGTGATAATGTAAAATAGAATATTACACAAGAATATCATAAACCTTAATTCCATGATATGTTTTCAATAAATAGAAACTTTATATCTCATGAGGTCATGTGTGGAAGGAGTGACATGATTGGACATACTTATAAAAATTACTTGTTTATTTTTTCATCCCCTGAGGAGATGCTTGTGAAAATAAAGATTCTACCAAGAGAATTGTGTTATTTTTTGTCATATGAAAAGAATAATATTCTACATAAATAAATTTATAAATGTGAAAAATTATCTATACTAACAAAGTGTATAGTATTGAAAAATAAGAGACCATGAAAAAAGAGTCCATCTAGATGTTGAGCTAAATTGGAAATGAAAAACTGGTTGATAAGAAATTCCCAACCTATATACTCACACAGATGAGAAACGATACCCACATTATTAGGTAATTATATATTTTTTCTATTTGTGTTCTTTAAACATATGTAATTTTAGTTAAATTTGTCCTCATAAAGATAACTTATGAAGGTAATGATGACAAAAGAAACCCAAAATTACTATTCAAAAATGGATATTTTTCACCATCACGATATAAAATAAAAACAGAAACTCTAAATAACATCTCGTCAAGAGGTAAACCATGATTAAGAATCTAATAGGGTGACTCCATTAAGGGGAAATAAGAGGAAAAAGTATTGATAATCTTCCGATGTTTATATACATCATACCAATCTCATATTCTGGATTGTTCTTCAAAATATTCATTGAAAGGATCTCAATCTGTAATTCCAAAAAGTACATTATTTTAAATTAGTATCATTCAAAATTGGAAAACCAATTAGTGTTCCACCCTTGGTTATTCTTTTGTTTCTCATAATTACACTTTGAATGGTGTTGAATATCATTGGGTATTAAAGGATAAAATAATCTCCTTAAGCTTCAATTGTCATGAAAAATATACAATTATGGTTTCTTTTGAGTTTAATGGGATTTATCATATTTTCAAAATTGTATAAAATAGTATATAAAAAGAAGTTAACTCTAAGAGGATATAAAAATCTTATCTGCCAATATGGGAAAGAAATGGATAATTATTGGTTATTTCAACATTATTTTGGACTTGTGGAAAACACTGGGAGTAGAATTAGTGTGCTAGAAGCACAAGAATTCTCTTCATGTATTGAAAAATGCAGTCTGGTTGAGGTTCAAATAGTTGTATCTAACTTCACCTAGAGTAGTCATACCCTTAATTGGCGACAATCCCATAGGTTGGATAGGTTTTTATGGTGGATGACACAAATGAACCTATTGATATTTTTGGTATCACCCTTCAAAAAAAATTATTATAATCACACTCATATCTTAATGGACCATCTCATTAACAGCTTTAGTTCATCTCCCCTACCATTAAAATTGAATAAAGATTGGATTTTTTTGCCAGTTTATAGGGAATTCATTGTTGTTACATTGAATGGTGTCTTCATTAGAAGTACTTTGCATAGTCCTTCAATGAAATTAAAGACTATTAAACCACATCTCAAATAATGGAGTGAAAACCCTTTCTCCAAAATGTATTCTGATATCAGGGATACTCAAAATAGTATCATTCCGTGCTAAAGGCTTAATCAAAATAATGAATTTATATCTCTAGGGATGAATGGTTGGCCCTTTTAAAGTTTGATTAGTAGTTTAATCTCAAGGTTAATCTTTCCTAAAATCAATATAACCTAAGGTGGATGAAGTAGGGGGATAGTAATCCTAGGTTATTTCACTACATTCATAAGGTAAAGAAGGCTAGAAAATGGCTCAATGTTATTAATATCAATGGGGTATTGTATAATTATCACAATGAAATATCCAATGTTGTGAGAAATTATATTGATGACTTGTACATGGATATAGGGGATGGTAACACCATTAAAATTGACAACAATAAATATCTTAATGTTTATGACTCCAGAAATAGAATGATTACTCAAGAACCCACTGAAGGGAAATTCAGTGATGTAGTCTTCTCTCTAAACATTGATAGTGTGCAGGACTATATGGGTTCTAAAATAAATCATTTATGTTGTATTCCGTTAAAAATGACAATTATTTTTATAATGATTTCAGATATTTGTTTAATCATTCAGCAATACCTTATGGTTTTAAATCCAAATTCATTTCTCTAGTCCCAAATAAAGATAATCATCTTGACATTAATGATTTTGGACCTATGGAAAATGGTAACCAATTTAAAAAGGGGATTATAAAAATCATGGCCACTATATAGGGAGTCACAACCAAAGGATGTATTCCAAATAATTAGTTTGGGTTTGTTCCGAGAAGGACCAATTAAAATTAACTTTACAATGCATGTGAGTGTGTTAATATCATGATAGAGAAGGTGATTGATGGATATAAGGCTCTTAATATTGATATTTCAAAAGATTTTACCAATATAAAATGGAGATTAACTTTCTTAGTTAGGAAAATGCATGGGTTTACTAGTGGCTATATCAACATAGTTAATTGCATCCTAAGAACTGTAATGATTTCTTGCATGGTCAATGGGTCACCTAGGGTATTTTTCAATGCTCCAGGGGTTAAGATGGGGGATCCATTATTAGTTCTACTTTTTTATATTACTAAATATTATTTTATTAAGTGTCTTGGTGGCCATGTGAACACTGGATTATATTAAAAATTATGGTTCGAATATCTCTCATTGTACACTCATATCGTTTGTATGCAGATGGAATCTATTTGTTTTGGAAAGCTGATAGGATTAACATTTCTTCTATACAAGATATCTTTGAGAATTATGAAGAGGTTTTTTGGTAAAATTATTAATTTAAATAAATATTTTGTGGTCTTTGGATAAAGGGTTTCTATATTCAAGAAAGATATAGTGGCTAGAAATCTTGGGGTCATGAGAGGTTCCATTACATTTATTTATCTTCGATTGCCTCTTTTTTTGGGAAAGGTCAAAAGGTGTAATGTAGAGAACTATGTAAAAGAATTAACAATCAAATGGAAAATTGGAAATGAAAAACTATGCCTTAGGAAGGGTGGGTATGTGTGGTTAAATCTATGATAACTTCTGTGTTTTTCTATACCTTTTCCTTATATAGATGGATCATTGATCTTCCCAAAGAGTTGCAGATTCTAATTTTAAATTTTGTTTGGACTTCTTCCATTCATGAGAGAAAACTTATTAATGATTCTTGGACTAAGTGTATCAAAGAATTTGACATGGGAACTATCAGAATTAAGGACCTCAATCATTTTAATGAGTCTCTTCTAAAAAAATCACTTTGAATCATTTGACTTCCAATGATGCTTCAATAAAATTCATATCTAGTAAATTTATTAACCAGCTTATAAATAGATATTCTATGTACATTCCCTCCTACTTTAAGTCTTTTATTAAACATTTATATAATGGAATTGTTCAGCCTTTAATGTGGATGGTTTATAGGGATGCTCCATTTTATTGTTGGAGAACTGTTTGGCTCTCATGGGTAATATTGGATGATGTGCATATCCCTCACAAAATGAAGAATAATTCATTTTCTGGAATGTTTTGAAATTAAAGTGAACATTAGCTGTTACTATAACAACTCAAGATAGATCTTGAAAGGTATGAACATACTAACCTAGATTTTCTCATCTAGAATCACATCTTAAATGGAACCTTCAACACCATGGGTTGTTACTGATATAATTATGATGGATCCCTTATTACTCCTTCATGTATGTCAGCGTTAAAAATTGCATTTATTCCATCTACTTATTAATTTTTTCATTGGTGAATCTATAAATGGTTATTACAATTACACTGGCTATTACAATGTGTGTGAATCATCTTGTATTTATCCTCTTATATTTTCCTTCATGTAGAGGAGTCCATTGAACTTTTTTTTTAATTTTTTTTCATATAATCTGTGGATATATATATATATATGATGTATTTAGCTGCAGAGTCTCTGTTGGAGGGGTTTTAATTAAATAATGAGAAATATTAAAGTTGAAGGTTATAATGTCCATGCTTAGTCCCTCTAATTTTCTATTATGGCCACTATAATATCTTTTATCAAGATGGAATTTAATTTAAGGTAATTTGATAATCATGCTCGTAATCAACATGATGGGATTTGGGAAATACATTGTGTGGTTATTACTTATTCGAGAATTTAAACAAGAGTAATGAAAAATGAATTCTATAACATTGTCCTTTTAAGAACTCTTTGTGTAAATGGTATGATAAAGAAACCATTGGTGGCCAACTCTATAATATGGATAACCCAAACTCTAAATGTTTAAAGGTCCATGTTGATGGGGTGGATTCAGGTGTATTGTGACCTTCAGGTTCTAGTGGAATCTTAAATACCTTTCAGGGCCTCATTAAGGGTTGTTTTTATCATTTCATTAGGAATGAAAATACAATTAAAGATTAGTTTTGGGACATGATTAAAGTGGTTAGGTGTTCTAGTTTTTATGGTTGGAGAGATATATGCATAAAATATGATTCAACTTTTGTAGTTGAGTTTCTCAAAAATGGTTGTAGGAATATTCCTTTTAAATTGTTTACATTTTAGGTAGATTGTTTTTAATTGTGTATATAATTCATATTGTTGTGACACATGTTCAGAGAAAAAAAATCAGGCTGATGATACTCCTTCCATGTGATCAATTGTAGAGGTCAATTCTCGATGTTCTTTTGTGGCACTAAACTTTTTTCATGATTTGGGTAAAGCAGATACATGTGGTAATGTATACACCAACCTCTATAATCCCCCTTATAATGCTTCTTTTGTCACTTTATTTTTTTAATAAAATATTTTAGGAGAAGGATTTACTACCTCATAAACCTTTTTATTAACATGAATAATTCAATTTTAGACTAAAGGCATCTAAATATCCCTAGAATTAGTTTTGTTAATTTTTATGATTTGGTATCATTTTATTTCAATGATTTATTTTCCTTATAAATAAAAATCTATTGTTTTTTACACTAAGAATGGATCACATATACATATGTTGGAGTGAATGAAGGAATTCTATTTAAGAAACAATTGATACCAACCTCTTTCATGAATATTGTATTTATTACCAATAATGGGTTAGAAGATAATTAATGAATAAAATGATAAAGGGGATAAAATAATATGTCTTACATTACATATCGAAATATAATTTTATAAGAGGTATTGAAAATAAATTCTATAAAAAATCAACCCAGGTCAACCCAACATGTCCCCCAAGATGGCTCAATATATGGCCTGAAGAGTGTTAGAGATCATCAGTAGCTGGTGACAAGAAACTGAGTATCATCATATGAACCTTGGGAATTACTTTACCAAAAAATGAAGAACATGTATAATGAATAATAAAAAAAAAAAAATAAACATAAAATGTGATATAACATGTACAAAACCATGAGACCTATCAAAAAACAAATGGATGTTCCTGAAAGAAAAATAAATAAGGCCAAAAGAATGTATGTGTGTGATTATCCCTCACCTCTATCACAATCTACTATAAAGGTCATGTAAACAAAGAGAATCCTCTAAGATACATGATTCTCTTCTCTTTATCTATATCCTTAATATTTATGGCTACAAATGCCTAAAGTAAAGATTAGGTCGGGATAACCAAAGCTTGATAGGATACCACCAAAGAATCTATATAATGTATTCTATCAAAAGGCCATTATTTCAATTTTATAAAAAATAATGTTTTATAAATCCATTTCATTTTAAAAGAAATTTATCATAAAATATTCTTTGATATCCCCTAAAAAATAAAAATTCAAGGAAACCTAGAATATGATAATTTACATAGGATATTATTAGAGAGTCGTTGATTAAAACCACCCATTTAAAACCATAATATAAACATGTCATAAATAAAACATGAAACAATGCCATCATTTATAAAACCAAAAAATGGGATATAGCCTATGGTAGTATGTAATAGGAGCCATGATTCAATAATAAGCTAGGAATACCATGAATCATACTGATAATGATTTCTAACACACTCTATAGATATAAAATACATAACCTTAGTAGTGATAAAATCACAATGGTTTTCATATGTCCATAACTAGATATACCAACGGACCCCGATGTGATATGTTTTACAAAACATTTATTTAATACATGATAAAAATTTTATAAAACATTTCGATAAGAAAATCATCTATCCTTCTATTCTTGAAAATCCCATTAAGAGTAATAATAATATTTGAGGCATTCCATTAAACACCTGATATGAGTAAATGTTTTAATTAAATCCTAGTTTTAAAATCATTTATCATTCCAAATAAGATATAATTATACAAAATAGCCCACATAGATTTAAAATAAATTAATTTTATAAACTAACCCAAAATAATTTACTATAACATTGAGTTATTAAAATGATAGAACACTTATATAGTGACCCCAACCTCACCAATTAAGGAAACGTTGAGGCCTTCTTATTTGGTGATGAGAAGTAAAGAAATTTAGTACTTGGATGTTTTTATATCAAAGGGGAATCATTATTTTCCGATGAAACTTGATCCTGAAATTATATACAATTAGTTTTCTAATGAGATAAGGGGAATAGAGATAATGGGATGTGCTGGAGAAAGGAGGAGAAAGTAAAATGATATTCACACATAACATCAAAATATCCAACCGAATTGATATAGAATCCCCAATAAATGAAGGATAGAACGTTATAGATAATCAAGGAGTGGTTGGTTTATAAAATTAGGGATTATGTTGAGCTTGGAGTCAAAAATGACAAAGGAAATCAAGGTAATTATCTTTTTTAGAAGTTCATATCTGGTTTGTAACACACCAATGAGTTGAAAAAAAATGAATATTGAATGCATGAAACACTGAGTCTCTACAAAACTACACATTTTAATAAACTTTCCAATAAACAAAATTTTTTCACTTCGGTGATTTGAATTTCCAAAAATTGACATACATGGTTGCCTTTAGTGAGATATTTAGAGACTGATGAGACAACCCTAATTTTATGTTTATAGTAACATAACCTTATCAATAGTAATATGAACAGTATTATAACTCTTATTAATAGTAAATAATATTATTTTCTTAATGTTATAAGATAATGGGATCTTGATTAATTTTTCAAGGTGATATAAAATGAATTATAGTTTTAAAATTGTTAATTTTCGAGTAAATTATGATTTTATTTAAAAATTAAATTAATCATAATTAGGGAATTATTTTCAAAAATGGTGTTCATTTTTGAATTTTACATGTCAAAAACTGGTTCAGGTGAGTTTTTGGGATTTTTCTGAAATACTCAAAATTTTGATGAATATTAAAATACAATAATTTACCACAAACATACATTATCAATTAAATTCACTATTCCTAGAATCATGGATTATGTAAGAACACTTAGTTCAAACTAACAAGAACATATTATTATTATGGGTCACATGAACCAATAATATTGGTTTTCAGGAGGGAAATAACAAAATAATGAATAAGATATTCAAAAATCACCTCTCTTCTCCACTATAAAAATCCCCATCACTCCATCTTTTGTTGATTCCTCTCAGGCCTTGTGCCTTGTCTAAATTCTACTAAAATATCCTCCCAATATCCTTCCCCATTTCTATCAGACCTTGGTCTCATAAAAACACAAAAATATCTCCCCTAAAGAGGTTCTCAAGGATGATAATTTATAGAGATAAATTCCTCTTTTCATTTCCATTATTTTTAGTACCTTTATTTTATTTTTCTTTCCTCACCTCGATTCATCCAAATGTTATGATAAAATAAAATACCTTAAATTTAATTAAATTTAGATATGATAATGTAATAATTCATCGGCTTCTCTTCTATCCCTTTCGTTTATAATAGAAATTAAAACACCATCTAAGATGTGTTAATTTATCACATTCAAGGATGATGGGTTTTCAATTAATATTAATATTAGCAATTCTAGTTATGACACTTATGGTTAGACTATACCATAATATATGTATTATAACTTATGTGAGGTTATTTAATTTTTTTACACATAATATTAATTTATATTATTTATTTGTTATCCTATACTGCTAATTAACCCAAACAATTATCATTAAAGTTTTATATAATGATTCATCTTCCAACCCAATTTCCAAAGGAATTTTATAACCATGTAATCTTATTGTTGTTAAAAAATAAAATAAAACTTCTATTATGTATAACCATTATCATATTACAAGTTTTTACATACATGTATATATATGTAAACCAATCATGAATACCATGGAAGAAAACACTCCCTAACAATAACATTAATCCTCTTAAACCCATCAAAAAGGCCATTAATGAATGTAATAAGGATATATTAAATTAATTGAATAAAGAAGGGTTTTTGGACATATTAATTAATGAATTAATTTTTTTATCAAGGACACTAAAATCAATTTAATTGCAACATCAGAGTCATGGTAAGGGTTTTCTACCCGAACCTACATTTTCATTCGGGTTACACTTATTCTCTACATACTTTAATTAAATCATTATTTATTAATATTTAATTCTCATAAATTCAATTTTAATGTTCTATGTATGGTTACCAACCAAAATCAAACATTTATTTATGGGGATTTGTATGTTTTAAAAGTATCTTTCAAAAATTCCTCCCAAAATATTAGCATGATTCAATGGAATTTATCAAATTCTTACCTATTTTCAAGGGAACAATATAATATGTCTTTAGAAGTCATTATATTTCTAAAATCACTAATTTTATTATGAAAATAATATCTTAATTCACTTTTGGTTTTATAGAAATATTTCTCCAAAATAACTCTTCTCTTCAAAGTAAAAGAATATCAATCTCAAGGATTACTTGATGATTTTATAAGAGTATCTTCTTCTATTTCAACACTCTTTTTGATAATTATGTATTATTTGGATAAATATTTTGTGATATCATATACCATATTTAATTTAATGTTTTATGATTAGTTTTAATATGGATTTGCTATCTTAAACCCATTCACCAATTTACATGAATGGTTAGTGTTTATTCTTAATGTTCGGGGAAAGTTATTTCCATTTCTTATGTTAGTTTCAATATGAATGTATATGGTGTTTACGTTTAACCTCATTCATATGAGGAATTTATTGGTATTATTAATTTACTTTTCTAGCCTTATATATCCCTTTAATGAATCATTCGGTCTCAAGAGTCAAACTACGGTCTTGGCATGAGGCCCTGACCAAATGGTTATTTTTTGTCTTAGCATGAGGCCTTGACGTTATGGTTATGATGTTGAGAATTAATAATTCACTAATTATGATTCTATTAATTGAAATCTCATGTGGTTATTCGACTAGTATAATATCCATGATTATGATCTATTATGGTATTATTTATTTAGATCTTATTCATACCATAATTTGTTAATGTTTATTTTTAAAGGCATGTGTTTTTATTTATTCACCGTGCATAATGTTTATGTTTATGATATCTTCCACTGTATAGCATACCCCTACTGGTCATTTGAGATCACCCCTTTCCTATGTTACATTTTCCTAGAACATAAAGCTGTATATTATGAATGACATTTAGCTATAACCAAGAAATTATGGATTTTGTCAATGGAATTTCAATATTGCTTTTCCTTCAAAGATATAATGTTGAACTTATGTATGTATCTAGTTTTCCAAATCAACTAAATTGTTCCTCCTTTCAGGATAAGACTTTCTTATAATCATGCTAATGTATTGAAATAAGGCACCACCTCTGGGTAATCGAGGTTATGGTCTTTACAGTTGTTATTAGAGGAAGTTTAGAAGAAAACATGGAAAGATGATTTAGAAAATATAGATTAGGGAGAAAAAATAACATAGAGTTTTAGGATAAACATATAAAAATTTCCAAATTTTTTTATTAGGAATATATTATGTTGATCTTTCTTGAAAATACATTCATTTTTGGATACTACTAGTGGACATAGTTTTGGTACAAATGTACCTCGAAGTAACAACTCTAAAAAGAAGTTTTGGGTTTGACCTATGGTATCTTAGAACACGAAAATGGGACTTTCTGTATACCCAGATTTTTAATCTCGAGGGATATTCCTAGGTTAATTGAAAATTCCTTTAAAATTTATTATGAAGTATTTAAATGTAATTTTTTCCTCAAAAAACCATGTTTATGATTATGTGATTAGATATGCATAGAATTTCAATTTATGCTATGTATTTTTCTATGTTGATATTATAAATTATGATTCATAACCTAATATAGTGTATTCAATTATTTATAAATGGAACCTACTATAATAATAGAAACCAAATAAATGTGCATATCACATTTAGGGATTTCCCTACGATGCAAGCTAATGATGTTGTATTTGGTTCTGCAATTGGTGCTGAGAAAATTATTACTATACTAGGATAGCTAACTCAGGTTATAAACAATAACCTTACATGTATGGAGAATATGAATAAACAATGTGAAGGAGATATATTAGACCTATTTATGTGAAAATAGAATCCACCATTTAATGAGAATACAAACCCATTCTTAGTGGAGTAGTGGATAAGTTCATTAGAGAAGATGTTTCTCTCTTTGTGATGTAACAAAATGGAGAGGGTTGACATGAAATTTTATCATATTTTAGCAGATGTGAATCATTGGTAGTCTTTAATTCTATAAAAAAAAGGAGTATGAAGAAATAGAATAAATTTAATGATGGGATATTAAAGAAATATTCTTCGAAAAATATTTCCCTTGTGAACAATGAGCACATATGGAAAGGAAGTTTCTGAATCTGAGGTAAAACGAGGTTGTGAAAGTTTCAACTTATGAATCTAACTTTATAAGGTTAGAAAGACATGTCTTTGACTACATTTGTAATCCAAGGATAAATATTGATCTATTCTTTTATTTTTTAAAAACATTCCACTGAATTTATCTTTTCTCCCAATGTTTTTCATCATATGAAGATATAGTCTCATGTGCTATCAAGATGGAAAAAGAATTATCTAAGTCCTATGATTTTAAGTGAAAGAAAGAGAAGAACATGTTCGATAAAAACATTAGAAAAGTAAATAAAGAAATTGATACGAAGGGAAGAGTTGGCCTTCCACCCTGTGATAATTGTGGGAAGAGACACCCTGGTACTTGTTTGAAGTGTATGGGTATTTTTGACAAGTGTGGAGAAAAAATACATGTATCTCGGGATTTTAAGGGGAAATATAAGGTACCAATGTTCAATTATACAATTACAAATATATGGGAAATTAAAAAAATGGTTTTCATAGGCATCAAGGAAACATTCCACAAATAATTACAAGGGAGAAAGGCCAAGCTTATGCGATCACAACTTCGAATATTGAGGTTCTTAATGATGTAGTGGTAGGCACTTTAGTAGCTTCATAAAACATAGACAATGCTTTATTTTATTCTAGATCAACACATTATTTCATATCTTTCCAATTTTCCAAGAAAATTATATATTTATAATTTTATTTAATATGTGAGTAGTCAGTCAAAACTCTTAAGGGAAGTATCATAGCAACCAAGATGGTTTAGGCAGTCCCCATTATGGAATATAAACACACTTTATCGGCTGATTTTATTTTCATACCCATTATTGACTTTGATAAAATACTCATTATGGATTTAATTTTTAATTGTGATAAAAAACTATTGAATGAAAAAGAGGGTTACAATTTTTGAAAATTATATAGAATCTCTTATCTTTAGAGCACAAACGTCACAATATGATTCTTATCTAGATTCACCACCAATAGCTCTACTAAATTAAACTATTGGGGGATGGAACTTAATATCTATGAGTGATGAAAGGAATATTCAAATCAAATATTTACAAATTGTGAAAGTATATATTCATGTTTTTCGGGAGGATTTACCTAGACATCCTACAGAGTAGTAAGTTGAGTTCTCTTTGATTTAATTCTAGGTTCAAGGCATATATCATAGAATCTTTATAGAATGTTCATTGTGTAATTAGTAGAACTGAATAAAAAACTATAGGAATTTAGTGATAAAGGATTTATTCAACCAAGTGTTTCTCTATGGGTGCCTTTGTTCTTTTTGATAAAAAGAAACATGGATCTATGAGGTTGTGAATTGACTGTAGAGAGAACAATGATATAACAATAATGAATAAGAATCCCCTACCTCACATTGATGATTTATTTGATCAACATCATGGAGCCAAATATTTTTTAAAGATTGACCTTTGATATGGATATCATCATTTGAAAGTGAGACGGAAAGATATTTCAAAGATAGCATTTAGAACAAGGTATGTGAATTATGAGTTTACACTAATTACTTTTGGATTGACGAATGAACTATATATTTTCATGGATCTAATAAATAGAGTTTTCAAGGAATATATTGATGACTTTTTGGTGTTATTTATTGTTTAAATCTTGGTATACTCCAAAAGCTACGAAGACCATGAAAAACACTTGTGCACTATTTTGAAGACTCTTAGAAAAAATTAATTATATAGGAAGTTTAGAAACTATGAATTTTGGCTTCGATCAGGTTCCTTTCTTAGCCACATTTTCTTCAAGGATGGAATATTTTTTGATCCTATGAACAAAATGATTTTCAAGAATGACCTACTCCAACAAACATAAATGAGGTATGTAATTTTATTGGTTTATTAGGTTATTATTGGTGTTTAATTCAGAACATTGATCATTTAGCCAACCCACTAACCAAGATTACACATAAAAGTGTTAAGTCTGTATGGAAAAACGAATGTGGGGAATGTTTTAAATAATTGAAGATGAGATTACTAAATTCTCTAATCCTAACTCTACCATCTGGGAATGGTGGATTTGTGATCTATAGTGACTCATCAATGAATGGTATTGGTTGTGTTTTTATGTAGAATAATAGTGTTATTCCAAATGAATCAAATAAATTAAAAATTCATGAATAGAACTATCCACCTGATGATCTTTAGTTAGAAATTGTAATCTTTTCACTAAAGATATTGACACACTATCCTTATGGTGAAAGATGTGACATATATATGGATAAAAATATTCTTAAATATATCTTCTCATAGAAAGAACTCAACATGAGGAAAATGTGATGTCTCAAGATACTCAGGGATTATTATTGTTCCATACACTACCACCCAGGAATGGAAAATAGGGTTGATGATGAATTGAGCATGAAGTATCATGGAGTTTTAAACAAAATGTGGGTTTAAAGGGATCTTGTATTTAGGGATCTAGTAAGGATGGACATAAGAATTATCAAAGAAGGTGAAGCTTCATTATTTTTTCAATTGTTTACCTAACCATCTTCAATCAAAAGAATTAAAAGGTCTCATCTTAATGAAGAGAATTTTCAAAATAAAATTAGCGTTGTGGATGATGAGAAGTTGCAAGACTTCGTTTATAAAGATGGAATTTTGAAATTTGGGAAGAGGTTATGTGTTCTAGCTATACTCGATATAAAAAGGGAGTTATTGGGTGATTCCCATATTTAAACATTATCTATACACCCACATAGTACTAAAATGTATAGAGATTTGAAAGAATATTTCTGGTGGGACAACATGAAGCCATAAATGTTTTATGATGTATCGAGATGTTTAGTTTGTCAAAAAGTGAAGGTAGAATGAAAATTTCCTAGAGGATTCATTCTATCTAAACATATTCCTAATTGGAAATGGGATGACATAACCATGTATTTTGTAACAGGATTAACCAAAACTCTAAGAAATAATGATTCAATATGGGTAATTGTGGGTTGGCTTACCAAATCTCCACATTTCCTTTCTATAAGGGAGGATTTTCTACTTGAGAGCCTTACATGGATCTATATCAATGAAGTTGTAAGACTTCGTGGAGCACCTCTTTCAATAGTTTCTGATCTTGATCCTCGATTTGCATCAAGATTCTAGAAAATTCTTTAGAAATCATTGGATACGAATCTTTGTTTGAGTACTTCATATTACCCTCAATCTTATAGGCAATCAAAAAGGATGATACAATATTTAAAATACATTTTGAGATCATGATCATTTTATTTTAAATGTATTTGGGTTGTAGTTCCCCTATAATAATAGTATTCATTCTATCATTCAAATGTCACTAAATGAAGAATTATTTGGAAAGTTATTTTGTACACCAACTTGTTGGGATAAAGTCGGTGAAAGTAAGCTTGTGGGCCTAGAGATTTTGGAGGAAACAAAAGAAAAGGTAAAGACTATTCAAAACCATATCAAAGAAGCTCAAAGTAAACAAAGGGTTATGCTGATAATCGAAGGAAAAAAAATTTTAATTTCAAATGGGGGATCTTGTTTTCTTAAAAGTATCTCCATGGAAGGTTGTTATAAGATTTGGGATGAAAGGGAAACTGAACCCTAGGTACATTGGCCATTTTGAAATTATAGAGAAAGTTGGAGATGTGTCTTATCATTTTTCAATGCCACCTAGCCTATCTAAAGTACACATTGCGCTCCATGTCTCATTGGTGAGAAAGTACATGCCAAACCCAATACATTACCTCACTTTTGAAGGTATAGAATTGGAACCAGAGTTATCTTATTGTGAATGGCCTATCCAGATTCTAAACACTAAAGAATAGTTGTTGAGGGATTAGATGACACGACTGCGAAAGATACTTTTTAAAAATAATAAAATTTATGAGGCAACATGGGAGCCTAAGGAGCATATGGTGAAGATCTACCCAAATCAATTAATGAGGTAACATTCTATGAATTTTGGGGAAGAAATTTTTTGAAAGGAGGGTAGAATGTTACACCCATAGGATTGGAAAATAAATTTAATATTGAATGCATGAAACACTTAGTCTCTAAAAAATAAAATTTTGTAATAACCTATTCAATAAACATAATTTTTCACTTCTGTGATTTTAGTTTTGAAAAACTGACAAACACGGTTGCATTCAGTAAGATATTTAGAGTCTGATAAGACAAAAATATTATTTTGAATAGTGACATACCCTTATAAATAGTAATTTAAATATTAATATGACCATTATGAATAGTAAACCATATTATTTTTTTAAGGTTATAATATAATGAGATCTTGATTAAATTTTCAAGGGGATATAAAATGATTTATAGTTTTGAAATTCTTATTTTTTAAATAAATTATGATATTATTTAAAAATTAAATTAATAAAAATTATAAAATTATTTTCAAAAAATAGATTTCATTTTTAAATTCTACACATCAAAAAATGGTTTGGGGGAATTTTTGGTATTTTTCTGAAATACATGAATTTTTAATAAATAGTATAATACAATAATTTACATTATATATACAGTTTAGTTAAATTCAGTATATGTAGAATAATAGATGACGTAAACACACTATGTTAGAGATCACATGCACTTGTTACTATTATGGGTCTCATGAATCAACACTATTGGTTGTATTGAGTGAAATAATAAAATAATGAATAAGATATTCAAAAAACACCCCTCTCCTCCACTATAAAAACCCCTGTACTCCCTCTTTTCTTCACTCATCTCAAGCCTTGTGACTTTTATAAATTATGATTAAATATCCTCCCAATCTCCCCCAACTTCCAAATCCATTGGTCTCACAAAAATAACAAAAACATGTCCCCTAAAGAGGAACTCAATGAAGATAACTTCAAGAGGTAAATTCATCTTTTCATTTCTTTTATTTTTAGTTACTTATTTTTATTTTTCATTCCTCAAATACTTTCATCCAAATGTTATGATAACTCAAGTAACATACATGTACTAGAATTATGTCATTATATTTTAATAATTCATCATTATATCACCTTTCCCATTATTTTATACTATAAATGAAAACTCCATCAGAGATGTGTTAATTTGTCACATTCACGGACAACTGGTTTTCAATTTCTATTACCAACTTTATTTCAGTACATGAAATCATTTTGATGGTTGAAAAGGACTATAATATATATATTATAACTTATTAAAGGTTATAGAATCTTTTTTTACTCGTGATATTGATTTATATGATTTTATTGTGGTAAAAAACCGCCAATTAATCTGACCAATTATCATTAATGTTTTATGAAATTATTCATCTTCACTCCAAATAACCAAATGAATTTTATAACCATGTAATCTTCTAGATGTTAAAAAATAAAATGAAACTTCTATTCTGTAAAACCATTATCATCTTACATGTTCCTCCTTACATGTATACAAGTGAACTGGTCATGAATACAATGGAAGAAAACACTCCCAAACAACAAAATTTAACCTCATAAACCAATACAGAAGGCCATGAATGAAATTAATAAGGATATACTAAATAAATTACATAAATAAAATTTTCTATAAATTTTAATTAATTAATTTATTTTGGATATCCAACACACTAGAATCAAGTGAAGAACACCATCAGACATAAGTTAATGGTTTTCTACCCGAACCTTCATTTTCATTCGGGTTTCTCTTATTCTCTACTTACCTCAATTAAATTATTATTTGTTCATATGTACTCCTCATAAATTCTGTTTTAATTTTCTATGTATGGGTACAAACCATAATCCTACTTTCATTTATGGGTAATTATATATTTTAAAAGGATCTTTTAAAAGTTCTTCCCAAAATACAAGCCAGATTCAAGGGAATGTCTCAAATTCTTACCTATTTTCAAGGGCAATATATAATCTATTTTTAGAAACCATTATATTTATAAAATCAATAATTTTTTCATGAAAATACTATAATACTTAACTTATAGTTTTTTACAAATATTTTTCCTAAATAACTCTCTTTTTCGAAGTAAAAGATAATTTATATAAATAATTACTCAATGATTTTATAAGAGCATCTTCATCTATTTCAGCACTCTTGTTGATTATTATGTATTATTGGGATTAAAATTTAATTATTTAATCTACCATATTAAATTTAATGGTTTACGATTATTTTCAATATGGATGTAAAATCTTAAAACCATTCACCAATTTACACGGAATGGTAAGTGTTTATGCATCAAGTTTGGGGAATGTTATTTACATTTTATATGTTAGTTTAAATATGAATGTTTATGATGTTTATGTTTATCCATATTCATATTATGAATTAATTGGACTTTCAAGTGGGTTGTGGCCCGCTATATCCCCTCGATACATCATTAGGTCTCATGAGACAAACCACGGTCATGGAACGAGGCCTAGATAAAATGGTTATTTATGGTCTTCATACGAGGCATTAATGTTATGGCAATGATGTCTAACAATATCCATTCTCTAGTTATGAAACTAGTAATCTAAAGTCTATGTGGTTATTCAACATGTATAATACCCTTAAATATGATTTATTATGGCATTATTTATTCATCTTTTATTACTTCCATAATGTGTTCAAGTTTATTTTTAACAGCATGTGTTTTTAGTTATTCACCATGCCTAATGTTTAAGTTAATGATATATTCGACTATATTTCATACCCCTACAAAGAATTTGAGCTCACCGCTTTATATGTTTCATTTTCCTAGGACATGAATAGGTATATTATAAATGACATGCAGGTATAACCTAGGGTCTATAGAAGTTGTCAACGAAATTTGTATATTGGTTTTCCTTTCAACTTGTAATGATGAACTTATGTATGTATCTAGTTTTCAAAATCTACTAATCTATTCATTCCTTCGGGGGAAAAATTCTCGTAATAATTCTAATTTAATGAAATAAAAACTGGCTCTTGGAAATTGGGTTCAGGACCTTTACACGGTCACATGGTTTAGCCAAATGGTTAGACAAAACATGCAGTAGCCACTAATCCTTGAACACAAAGTCACATGCTTTCCTGGGATTAACCACATGGTATAAAAAAATTCCCTAGACACATGTCATCCACTGAACCCAAACCCAAACATCTACAAGTCTTACAGGTTGGTATCACAATTATAATAAACATTCTAAAATTCTGAAAATGATACTAGAGTTAATATATCCATACCACACAGTAACTCTATAGTTACTACTAACTATGAACAAAAACCATGACCCTGTCCTGTTATCCATAAAACACTAAATCATTGACCCCCCATCTCTTGAAAACTTCTAGAACCCTAAATGAGATAATCTATGACCAAAATTAAATATACCTATGAACAAAAGGTCAACACCTTGTCGAAGAAATTTATAAGTTAAATTGTTTTATCCAGCACTTATGTTTCAATATCAGGATCAACACACACTCATTAAAACACTTGAGAAGGGTCTGGTTAGAATTTCCATGAATTGAAAACATGGAACACGTAATGAATTGATGTCAATAATGTTGAAAATTCAAACTAATTAGACACATTTCCTAGTCATTCATTGATCTTTAATGGGAAAATAACCCTTGGTTCCCACCTACCCTAATATACTAAGAGTTTATTTCCCAAATTTGGTGAAAATATGAGAAAAGTATGATCACCTAACGAAAATTCCAATGGAAAAAATTTTCTTACATTACTTTTTTGGTGCTTCATATCTACTTCCATATTTTTTTAGATAACCACACTATATCTATCAACCCTTGATGAGACTAGTCTTATAAGAGACCACTCACCTACCCTTTCCAGATATCAAGGAGATCTATAGATCCACCCATACAAAAATTCCATATGTTTCTCCTTAATTGAATCATATTAATAATTATTATAGAAAATAATAAACCAGGGAGGATGCTAACTCAAAAACCATTAAAATCAAGCATGAATGCCAAAATCATTTCCTCAAGAATTGGATGATTTGTTTGGTATGACCATTCATATCAGGAATGAACTTCATGCTCAAATTCAACCAAAACCCCATAAAATTCAACAATACCTACTATAATTGAGATAAAAATAATGTTAATCTATTAGAAACTATAACTGTAATCACACCATGGAGCTTCACTACCCCTCGAACATACAAATGTTTAATCTCTTCTACCATAATCTAATTTTTTGTTGGAATGATATGATCCAATTTCATGAATTAGTTCGTGAGTTTCTCAATACATATCTTATATCCCATTTGATTTTTGGGGTATTTCAATTAAGAAGTCCATGGGACCTTCATCGAACCTCCACAATGGAATGGATAAGGCCACATAAAACTAGTTCGTATGATGCATTTCACTTCACATATAAATGAGGTAAATAATTGTTAAAAAATTAATAATCATCCCATTTTGGTGCACTGACATCAATTTCTCAAATCACGACACATATTGGAAACCATAGAGTGCACAAAAAAACTATATCTATTCTCATGATCTATATGGATGAGTATCAGATCAGATGAAACAACAAACAACCTCTAAATAAAAAATCACTACCATGAGACCAAAACAAAAAACAAAAGGTCTCATCCCCATAAAATGTATCATTACAACACTATAGAATAAAATATGTTGATTCCCCAATTTGAATATTATTTCATATAGAACACCTAGCCTACTCAAAAGCTATGTATATGATCACATTAAAGTATATTTTCAAACCTAGATAATTTCAAAAAAAATTCACTAAGGATATGTCTTTAATTGATTCCTCCATATCCCTAATTTCTAATACCCTTCTAACAGAATCTATGACTATTCCTCTTTTCCTTAAAATGTAAACAACATCATAATCAAAGATCTAAAATAACTTAATTGCGAATATTAATTTTAGGATCATATTTTTCTGGGTAAAAGTAAACATTATGATTCAATGATCTAAATAAATAATAAATTGCTCTATAAGGGGATACTATCACAATGTAATAAGAAAAGGAACAACTTCTACTAACTCAAGGTCCCTATGAGACAGATTCCTTCCTTTAGGGAATAATTAGTGAATGTATTATGCTTTCACCTATTTTATTAACATTAAAACATATCTCAAATCCATTCATGAGGCTTTTTAGTTAAAAAATCATGACCCAAACTAGATTATCATAAATCAACACTAAAGTGGATTTTAACCTAACTTATAGACTTCCAAAGGACATTTGGGTTATAAATTACCCTACAAAAGTATCTAAGGAGTATAAAGACCTATTATGGGTATCCCCAACATTTATATTCAATTTGAAAAGGTGAGGTAATGAGAATCAATAATTGATACAAGGGGAAACCAACAAGATAAATACGGTTTAAAATTCTATTTTAAGGAAAAAACTAATATATTTATCTAAAACCAAGGAAATCAATATGATATAATCAGGGTTAAACTGCCAATAAGAAACTAGATTAAGCCTATTAATTAAACATCCCAAATAAATTATCAAAATATCATTAGGTAAAATCACCCTAGTGATCATTAAGAGGTTTAAGATAGAACACAAGACCCACAACATCACTCATAACAAGTAGATGGTTGAAACAAGGATATAACTCAACATGAAACATCATTTTTCTAGTCTTGGTTCATGATAATTCATTCATGGTAACTTAGGTGTAGATAATATAACTGGGTAGTTCACACAGTATAGCCATCTATATGTATATCTATAATGGTTTCCAGAGCCTATTTAATCACCAAACCAAACCTAGTTACCCTTGTACACACCAAATGATCACCTTGTTCTGAATGCAATGCCAAAACACATGTTATAGATTTTTCCAAAAATCTATCCCAAGAAAAATGTTTCATAGAGTGAAAAAATGCAACATGGAATAAAGAAACCCAATGTATCTAATTTTCTAAATGGATCATCCTAGAAAATATTTCAAATATCATTCCATAATAAGGCTATCCCAAGTCCACAACCACTAAAAAACTATAGAGTGCCAAAATATAGGGTTAAGCACCTAGATCACGTGATTCAATAAATACTCAAAATATTTCATGGAACACTAGGAATTCAATAAAACTACCCAATACCAACATGACTACCCAATTTGACAAATAAATTTCTCTACATGATATAAAAAACAAAAAGTGATGAGATAACACTTTCCACTCCATTTAGAGCCTAGGAATGACTGATAATATGATATAAATAAAACTCTCAAGGAAATCATCTCACATAAACTCATGACCTTCTAGGAATACTTACTTAATAAATATGATTTGATAACTCTATCTAGTTATGTTTTTTAAAGAACATAAAATATCTCATAAACATAGTAATTGGATAGGCCAAACATAAAAATCAACAAATAAAGGAAAAAATCACATATATTTCAAAAAACCTACTTAAAGAAAAGAAACCTCTTCCAAAAACTATTCCTTTTAAAATCTTATAAACACCATTTGTGACTGAGTTATACAAGTATTAAAAAATAAATGAAATAAACATTACACAATTCAATATTTATGATATGAATATTATTACCTCTCATTAAAAAGGATTAACCAGTGTTCATTGTCATCTAGAATAATGTTATCCATGTTTTAATCTCATTAAAATAAACTACCATTCAAGTTATAAAACTAGATTTTATTAAAGGTTTAAATCACTTATTAATTTATAATTACACTTTCAAAAAAAAAATATTATATTAAATGTTGAATTTTTTTATATATTTTTACTAAATCCCAAAAAGACACACTTTAAAACTTTATATGTTACAACCATTTCCTTTAAAACATTTAATTTTTAAAAAAAACAATCATTAAGTGTGAAGTACTATTACATGTAGATCATAAAACAATTTGAAAACCAAAACATTTTATTGGTTTTCATTATTAAACAACAATTTATTAGGGCAGGAACTAGAACCCATAATCATTTTATGTTTAATAATGAAATATTTAATTTTCAAACTAAAGTAATTTCCCCTGAAATCCATTTTCACACATAAACCCAATTATCATAACCATTAACAAACAAAACAATAATATAACTATCAATAAAACTTATTTTTGATACCAAAATATCTCAATGACAACCATGATTTTTATCCTATCAGTTAAAGTCACTCAAAAAGTCCAATAATATTGGCTTCAAAATAATAAAAGAAAAAGGATGTTGATACAGTCTCAATCTAGACACATGATTGGCAGCCATGTTCCATGAATTTTAAAACCACCAAATCATTTTCAAAATCAATTTTTTTATCCCAACAAGGTTTTTAATGCTATATTTTATGACCTCATAAATTTAATCTTCTTGTATTTTATACCCCAAATCCATAACAACCCTCAAGGTTGCCTATACATGACAATGATGATCATTAGTCAACATATCAAAAAATAACACAAATGAAACATAAAATTGAAATTGAATCAAAATTCCCCATGGTAACTCTACTAGAATAAAAAATGTGTCTATCAGGAACCATCTTAAAAGATACTCCTTGAGCCCCGATGATTACAAGCTCCATTCTTCAGAACCTTGAAAAAAACCCATGCAATGAACTCAAAATTCTGGCTAGGTATGGATCTGATACAATTTTATAGCAACCCAACCCAGAAAAAAATAATATTCCACCATATATGGATCATTATAAGATCGTATGTGCATTCTCTATTACTATGCACTGGAAACAAGCACCTAGTCTTCAACATATAAACTGTGGAAAATATTTTAAAGAAAAAACAAGTTTTATATATAATAAGACAAATACAAAAAGAGTATAATGTGGAAGAAAAGGTAAAAACCCATGAGACATAACAAACAAAACCAAATGGATAGTCCAGGACTAAAAGTAAATAAATACTAAAACCAAGTCTCTATGTAACTATTTTTCACCTCCATCTTAATCCACTAAAAATGTGATATCAAACAAGATAATACTTTATATAGTATTAAGCCCTTCCCTTTATCTATATCCCAAAAAACAAGAAATATGAATTCCCAAATGAAAAAGTAGGTTATGATCACTAAATATAAGAAGGATACCTCCAAAGAATATATGTAGAGTCTTTTACCATGAACTATTAGTTAGAGCATTAAAGAAAAACAAGTTTCATAAATTGATTTTTTGGTAAAAAAAATTCAAAAAAAATCATTGGTTTCATTTAAGACATGAAAAATTCTAATAAAAAATTAATATGACTATTTAAATAACATTTTATTATACTAAAATGTTCAAAAACAATGATGGAAAACCCATAAGATAGACATTTTAGAAATCAAACATGAACCAATACAATCTTGTATGAAAATAGGCACAAATTGGGATATATCCTAAGGGAATACATACCTAGAAATATAAAACATTGCAAAATCATGAATACTATGAATCATAATAGTATAATGACCTTCCATTGTATATCTATATCACAATAATACCATTAGTGGTGCCACACTCACTAAGGATTTCATATTTCTATAACTCTGTCTTCCTAAGGTTCCCAATGTATTATTTTTGTAAGAACATATAAGTAAAACATGCTCAAAAGTTTTTAAAACATTTCAATAATCAATATATCACTATCTGTATTCTTTAAAACCCATTTTAGATCAAAAATCATCTTTAATTTATTTAATCTAACAAATTATATGTGTAAAAATGATTTTAAATTAAACCTGCATTCAAAAAAGATTCCCATTCCAACAATTATACAATTATATCAAATATCCATCATATACATCAAATAAATAAATGTAATAAACTAATCCAATTAAATTTATAAGAAAATTTGGTAATTCACATAATAGAACTCCTTTATAGTGGCACCTAACTCACTAGTGGATGAAACGTTATTTCCTTCATGGTCTATGATGAGAAACAAAGAGATTTAGTCCTCACAAATCTAGAAATACAAGTAAAAATGTATTTCCTCCATAAAAACATCGATAAAAAATAATTATATCCCATTATGGTTCTAATGGGATAATGGGAAGAAAGATCAAGAGAAGACCTAGAGAAAAGAGGAGAAACTATGAGGAGATTCATAATACCTTCAACTAATCCACCCAAATTGATGGATAGTAACCAAGGAAGAAAGTATAGATATTTATAGATTATAAGGTAGATTATATATTGAGATAATAATTTATTAGGATGATATTAATATTATAAAAACAAATGCAATTAGTATAATTTCAATTTTAAAAAGATTGGATCAGGTATCTTTGTTTGTCCACATGTTTAAGACGAACAGTATGAAAAACCACGTGGTATCCATTTTCCATCTAAAACTATGTTGAACGGTCTATTTAAAATAGTTTCACTACATGAAAAATCTATGTGTATTTTGTGAAGAAACCAATAATCACAACTCCTAACATGCACATTGTTTTCTTGGTGATTCTCATGGTCATAAAAATAGTGATAAAATCATTAAAATTACCATAGTATTTAAAATAGACATACCTCATGGTTACCACTAATTCTGCACCTAAACAATGCACCAATCTTGATTTCATTAAAATAACAAAATCTTGACCCATATCCCACAAAAACGGCTTGATCCTAAAAGGAGGTATACTATGCCCAAAATTATACATATCTGTGGAGGGTGTAACAAATACAATATATAGATTATTAAACCCCTATTGTGATTGTATTTTATTTTTTTCAATCATAATCATGGAATTGATGGAAGATAAATTATTTTAATATATTAATAAATAATTACAGGAAATATTCTAGAAGTTCACAAGCATATTGAGAACAATCCTGGAGTTCTAAACAATGGAATAGTTATCGTAAGTCCTATAATTAATGTAAGTTTCTATCTTTGTAGTCTTCTAGATTCATTATCTTGAAAGAGTAGTTGTTGGAGGTGTTTGAAATATTTGATGAGGATTCAATTCTTATTGAATTTATATGAAATCATTTGAATACTTCAAGGGGTATTTTCATGAAACATAACATTTTGATGGTATTTAAATAGTTGATGATGTCAATTTTTGGGTGTTCAAGTTTTATTCTAGAATATGAATATTTCTTTTGAAATTTTGGTTTCACTCTATAGGAAATATGAGGAAATTGAAAAAGAAAATGTTAAGTGATAATATAATAATTGACATCCCACATGTCAGAAGTACCCAGGAAAAATTCTATCAGATATATATATACAAGATTAAATATAGGTGAGTTTAAAAACTATGGAGAGGAATAGAGATCCACTGCAAGTAGGGAGAGAAGAAATGTGTGTGGTGGAATAGTGGTCCACCTAAAATATAAATCCATATTTGATCTTTAAGTAGGTATGTAATGAATATATGTTAATAAATAATTCTTCCTATGAGTTATACACTAATTTGGAACTCAAAAAATGTAACTGACATTCATGTTCTAAAATACGGGAATGCGCTAAATGAAACAACACCATAACCGTTTACTTCTCTACAAAACCTAGTTTGAGTTGTGCCTATTGAATCCCTTGTGGTGTATGTGATTCCATAAAACAACATTCATAGTGGTGTGATCCATAATAAATTATCATGAGGATCATGAAATGACTAATAAGTTGTAAAAAATATATGATTTTGGTTGAATTTTAATGCCACAGAATGTGATGTGTGTTTGAAATGATCACTTGTAGTTCAAGAATTTATCTTCACATAATAAAAAATTATGATAGAAATTATTTAAGGATAAGATTACATGACGAAGTTAACACTCCAATTTTTATAATTTCATAAGGGGTATTGACCTTGTAAGAGTTACTTCATTAGAGTGTAAGAGACTTGATAAGATTAGTTATCTAATCCATAAGAGTAAACATGACATTTAAAGAGTGTCTTCATGCTTTATAAGAGTATAAGGGTGTTTTATAGAGTATTATGGATGTTAAAAAGTTAACACTATCACTTCAAAAAAGTAAATAAAGACTTTTTAGGGTCATTGATTTTTGAGATTTTGGTTGAAATGAGTTTTTAATGCAATAAAATATATATTTTTATTCCTATAATTTTAATTAAATTTTTTAAAGTTCATGATGATTTATATATGATTATTTTAGTGATTAAAGTGGAAGAATACTAATATTTGGGAGCATTATGATATAAAATAAGGAGTTGTAACATTAATTTTCATGACTCACATGCATGTGTGGATTCCCTAACATGATGATTTTGTTGAGTAAAATTTACAATATAATCCCATAATTAATTCTAAATATCATTAAGAATTAGATAAGTTTGGACCTTTAGGAATAATAGAGAATAAGGGGTTTTCAAAAGGTTAAGATTGAAGGAGATTCAATGACTTGGAATACAATGGAAATTTATATTCACATAATCAATTAATATATATTTCAATAATAAAGGAAAAATTAAAAGAACTATTGGATATTATCACCATGGAATTATTTTATAAGTTGAAATATAAAAAAAATGGAGGAAACCATTACAGGAACCACTTGAATATTACGTGTATTGAATAAATATAGAAGAAACCAAGGATATTATTATACACTAAAAGAAAAATATAGAAATAAAGGAATCTATACTCATCTTTTCATTATATGATTTAATGATTTTAGAGTTATTGTAGAAAGAGATTATTCTATGAATGATAAAGAATAAGGTGTGGAAGTGAGAGGCTTGATTCTATCAGATATTCTTACAAGATGAATATTGCATTGATGTTATGTTTTAGGTGGTATGATAGATTTTTATGCATAGAAGAAGGATTTCAACCCATTTTTTTTCAAGGAGAACACCATAGCTCAAATGATCCAATCTTGACTTACATAGACATTACATTTCTTTTGTAGAATACTTAATAAATTACCCAAATATATGCCCAATTATCGTAATAGTTTAGTGTTTTTGGAAACTTGGAACATAATAATATAACATTGGGAAAGATCTTCAACATATCAAATAAAGATATTCCCCTTTTTGTTTTCCAATGAAAAACCATTATTTATATATTGGGGATAAGAAAACATAAAAAGGGTGAGCTTAAATGCTCAGTAAGCAAAACCATGGAAAACATAAAACAAAACAAAAAATATAAGAATGTAAAAAAATAAACATAATGTTTAAATATCAAAATCGTGTGTCATGAAATAAATTATAGCACTACATAAGGCATGGATCATAAAGGAACATTAACCATGATAAAATAACATTCGCATAATACTTCGAATTTTTTCCCAAAAAATAAGCATATAATATTATTTCCACAATATCTAAGGCATTACTTTTAAGACCATCATAGTGGACAAAGTCCATTACTGAACCGAGTTTACTTTTCATTCCAGCCATGTATTATTGGACCAGATTTCATTTACATTCCAATCATCTCTAGTTCATGAGATTTAAATCTTTACCCAATGCATTGGAGAGTGATATAGGTCCCACCCATCTCATAATAAAATCATTCTTACTTGTTCCACAAAACATATAGCATTCATCATAGCATAACCCAAGAAATAAATTGGGTATCTAAAACAGCATTCCATCATAAAATTATCAATATAAAATATCATTCCATCGTTAAAAAAAATCAAATCATAGAATAAATGGGGATAGAAACATTTCCATATTTAAATAGCGTCATCTTAGATGGAAAATAATTTTGATTAAACAATTTTACTTAATTCTTGAGTAAGATATCCATTCTTCTTCAAAAACATTTTATTTTCTCAAATTACCGTGCAATTTTAAAAGAAAAGGTTTTAGTTGAAAATAAACTTGAAATATTTTATATGAATATTCATGTAAATAAGGCATTATGAAGATCTAAAAATCTGTTCATTCCGTATAAGTTAAAAAACATTATTCTTGTACACTTGTCAGAAAAGTTAAAAAGTACCTCGTAAGGAAAAAAGAAAGAATGATTTCTTCCATACCATTTAATAAAAATTCACCTATGGGTAAATTTGAATTTAAAACACAGTATAAAATAGAAATAATATTATATATTTTGGAAACTTTTATATGGATGATAAATATAACCTAGTAAATACTTATGTATAAATAATCTCAGAAAACAATGAGATTGAAAAATTATCCCATACGTTAGATCTGATATACATCGTATGAATATGAAAATCTTTTATAGTGAGTTTAAACATATTATTAACTTGTAACATAACCATAATAATATTTATTATGTCATATATGATTCACTTATGACTTTATATTTCCTATTCATTGGTCAATTCCATTTTAATGCAACATTTTGGTTATAATCATTTTATTTATCATATGTGTTTTGACTTGTTATTATTGATCTTATTTCATAGATATTGATTTAAATACTACCATAATTTAAAAAATGATTTATATATAAAAAATATTCAATATAGAAATATATATATATAATATATAGACAAATGAAATGGGATACGATGTTCATAGAGACAGTAGGTCGTATATACCCATGAACACTCTTTATGTTTCATTATTGAATTGAATGGAAGAAAGTAAATGAAATATATATATATATATAGTTGAATTATTATTTAATATATTTCATTCTTATTTATTATATATACATTATATTAATTCATGAATGTTTAACATGGAGAATGAATCTCATCATGTCATGGAGACAGTAGGCCGTACAAACGCATGAGTGATGAAATCATTCACTTAATGGTTAAATGGTATGGAGTTGTATGGTATGGAAATTATACATAGTAATTATCATGTTGTATTCATTATTTAAATACATTATACTCAGCATTATACCTATCCAATTTTTGTATTGTTGATTAACAAATTACACCACATCGTGGAGATGGTAAGATGTACGCACCCATGCATGGTGATATTGTTATTTGACGGATGGATAAAAGGAGATATAATGGTGTATGAAAATTATAGTATCATATTATTATGTATAAAATATTGAATGTATTACTTTAGTATGGAATAAAATAATAATAGAATGTAGAAGAAGAAAATAATTTTGAGAGGGGTGATAAAACAATTGCCACTTTTTCGACTATCTCCTATTGATTTGCACAAAAAGTTTCCTTAGGATGGATCTATTCACAATGTGGTGAATATAAGAGGAAGTTATTTATTTTAGAATATTATTTTAGTAGATTTTTGACAATCCAAGTGGCTTGAAATTTGTGAGTAAGTAGGTAGAGTTTGTGGCCTTTTATTAGGGGGTACTTTAGGAAAGTCTTGAAATATTAATTTATTATCAATTTATTTTTGGATTATAATAGTCCCAAAATAATTTATTTATAAGATAATATAATTATGGTTCTAAATACTCTTAACCAATAAAATTCAGACATGATTTTATTTTATTTTAAACCTTATATTTTTGGATTTATCATTATTTAATCTATTTAATTTTATTTCTCGTAATAATATTATAAATATTAAATGGTTATATATATTTACTTATGTTTGGTAAATTTTCCATTATTGTATAATTTCTGATATTACAGACCATATAATTTTCACTTTTTCATTTTCCAATATTTTTTTGATTTTTAAATAATTTAATAATATGTTATTTGTATAAAATATCAATAGTGTCATTTTTGACACTATTCATTTATTAGAATTTAAATAAAATTCACACAAAATATAAATTTGAAAAAAAAAATTAATACACTCCTAACATGACATCGTAACTTATAAAATTCATCAGTAACATTAATTAGTTCATATGAGTTTTATTTTAATATTTTTAAAACCATTTATTTGATACTTCTATCAATAAAATAATTTCTACATCACTATTAGGTCATCGTTAATGGTAATTATTAAATATCTAAAAATTATAAATAAATTTACATGATGCAGATAATTTCATTATACGTTAATATAATCTTTATTTTTTGAGTTTTATTAATTTTATCATTATATTAAGAATTTTATACTTATAAGAGATAAGCGAGTGACATGTTGTCACTTTCTTTTGTTTTAATTATTATTACATAAACATCAGGGAAACAAGTCCATTAAATGAATAAATTATTACTCTTAGGTGATATCGGAAAACCTTAATTCATAAAATAGGATTTTGGTAGGTTTTAGAGTAATTTTATTATCTTTAGAAACTTTTTTGTTATCCTAATTTACCTGATTTACCTTTACCAGTGGTAAATAAAAATTACCATAGTTACAATTCATAATATTCAAAAAAATAAATGTAACATATTAACATAATTTTTACCCACTGATTACAAATATTGAATCCATTTTTAAAAATTCAAAATGTATAAGTTTCATTAATTAATTTAAAATTAATTCTGGTTGTCAAAACCAAAACGCGGGTTTTTAAGAAGTAGAAACTACAATACATTGATAGGTGTCTCTGTCCAATTTAAATGTAAAATAAATTACAATGACCAAAATTGAATTAAATGATAAAAATATAATCCATTTATGCCTTAAAACAAATTAAAAATATAATCTAACTATATAAATAAATTAGATGAAAAAGTAGTTTTTAAATAAAATCATGTATTTTTCACTAATCATTAAAATATGAATTTTTTCTGAAAAATATCAAAAATTCAACAAATGTAAATTTTTATGTCCCACTTCAAAATAATATTTTTATTTTATCAAATACAATATATAAATGTTTTATAAACTATATTTAAAATTTGTGCGCAATCAAAAGGCGGAAAAACTTCATTTTTTTAAAAATACTTCTTTTATTCAAAAAATTGAATTTCATCTTATATCATGTCCTAGAAAATACATAAGATGAATTTTAATGTTAGATAAAATTAAAAATGGTGTTAATACTATTCATAACATGTAGTTTATATTCCATAAAATAATAATATTTTAATAATATATCATTGTTTAGTGAAACTTGGTATTGCATAAAACACAAGATGTCGATGAAGGTCTCTCTTGAGTGTAATGAAAGCCAAGCCAGGGTTACATTTAGTGAAATATTACATTGGTGTTGCACATAACATAATAAAAACATAGTTCATTTATACATTGAATAAAATCTATACTCGGTGTTGAGTGAAATGAATTATGTTAAAACAATATTAAATTGTGTGTAACCTATGCCATGTATAGTGTTGTGTATACTGCAAGCTAATACAATGTTGTGTATAGTTCAAGATAATATTTGTCTATCGTACAACATAATACATAAAATAAATAAAATGGAAACAATCTCATAAAATCTCAGGGTGTTATATAATACCCCCTTAAAATGAATTTCTCCCTCGAAATTTGTTAGGGTTATAAAAGGTTTACTACTAGAAAGATTCTTTCATAGAAACCTACATCGTAAAAAGGAATATTGAAACATCAATATTGAAAGAAAATTTAGAAACATAATGGTTACCAAAAGTAAATCATCAAAGGGATTCAACGTAGGATAACATAGGTTGAAAGTGAAAACATGGATATGGAACAAAAATATAACCATCATGTTCTGATGGATAGTGATAGAGGATAATATTTGGAGAACGTTAACAACCAGAAATCCATAAATCTACAATGATTTATGGGACAATTTGATTCATCAGATAAGAAGGTACTAAGATAACATTTCTTTTTTTTCATGATCCTTTCTAAAAAGTAGAATAATTTTGCATGAGAATAAATACTTACTTGATTTTGTTAAAATCTCCCCATTGTTCGTGCATGAAACAATTTCCACTACATATCTTATTTATATAAATGAAGTTTAATTTTTAATTTTGTAAGTGTTACTAGATCATGTGATAGAATGATAGGTCCTTCTATTTTTCTCAAGAAAAAAGTTTACATAGGTAATCAAATATGCATAAATCCACCTATAGTGAGATAATACATTAATCTAACAAACTTAAAACTAAAAATAACATATATTATCCATGTGTGGATAAAATTATATTTCCTTAAATATATATATATATATATATAACTTTATAAAGAGGTGAAAAAATCAACACAATATTTATCTCCCACGTCTCATAAGGTAGTTCTTTGTTGTCACATTCCAAACATGTGATTACC
This sequence comes from Viscum album, assembly GCA_963277665.1. NCBI lineage: Eukaryota > Viridiplantae > Streptophyta > Magnoliopsida > Santalales > Viscaceae > Viscum > Viscum album. The sequence continues at coordinate 713,968,255 of OY728162.1, forward strand.
ATAATCATGTATTCTCTTGAAACATGGTAATAACAAGAATTTCCATAGAACATTACTTAATACAAGAATTTTATCAAATTTAACTCTTTCCACACACCAAAAATACCAAAAATCACTTTGTCCTTATATCATCTATGAGGTCATTGATACCATCAAACATATCATTATCTATTTATCACTCTATTTTGTGCATATCATCTATTTTCCAAAAATAATTCAATCACTTTTCATGGTTACATGTACTATATACTTATGGAAATTTCAATGGACCAAAATATAGATATTATAATTTTCCATAATATAATAAAAGATATTCAACAAAAATGTTTTTGAATCCCATTACATAAACACTTAATAATTACACTACTTTGTTGTCATAATCAACATCACCAATAGTGATTGCATTTGATTTTCCTTCATCATTGGCCTTATGAGGTCTTAACGTCAATATTCATCATTAAACCTTGGATTTTGGAATTGGATAACATAATTCCCCCTTTCCTTTCACTTGTAGCATTTAATTTTGGGGGGTTCATTCTCTGTAGTATTTTTATTATTCACATCATTAGAAAAAAAATTCCATTACTTCGGCACTCAACTGCTCAATGACCTTTATTTCCACACTTAAAACATTTTCTAGTCCCTTTAATATATTCTCCACCATGCTTATTTACTCACAATGATTATAAGGAAACATTCATCTTCTTTTCACCATTGTTTTGAGATTTTCTCTTGAACTCCATCTTTGGTTTTGTACCAAATCCATGATATTGATATGTAACACCAACATTAATTTCTACATTGATAGAACAACGCACAATCAGTTCATAGATACTAATGTCTTTTATAACTAATTATCTTTTAATACTTATTCTAAATCCACTGAAGAATATATCAACAATACTTTCAGGTTCTATGATAAATCAAGAAGCATACCTTGCAAGTCTTGTAAATTTTTCCTCATATGTACCAACAGATTAATCATCCTTTTTAAGCTTGAGGAAATACTTTTTCATATTTTTTTGAAGAATATGATGGAATTACTTATTGAAAAATAAGTTCATAAACTCATCCAATTCCATGGACTCAATTTCATATTGTTTCCTTGTATTCTTGATTAGATTCCACCACTGGTCTGCTTCACCTTCTAAATAATAATTTTCCTAAATGAATTTTTCATTTTCCGAGTAGCGAAGGATAGAAAATATATATTTCAATTGAACTAATACTTTGTTTAGAAACAATTATATTAGAAGGCCAACTAAAATAATGTGGGTGTTGCCTCATAAAGGATTCAACTGAATGTTATTCCCGTATCTATTAATTTGGAAGTCAAGAATGATTCATAGCTTGTGTAAGTATAGTAATAAGATTTTTTATTCCATCTCCCAAAACATTTTTTTGACTAGTTGTACAATAATTGCATTTCCCAATGCATTGATCATTAATATGGTTCTTTTGGCTTCCATCCATTGTCTAAAACACAAAAATAATATCGTGAGTTGAAAAAATAAAAATAGGAAAATAACATAATCCAGGGGGAGTACATTCAATCTATAAAATCTTCAGATTAATCCTAGTTTATTCAAGATCATTACCGTAATTATTGGATCTTGACCTTTAGTTATTCATGCAATTAGGGAGATCTTGAGACAAACCATAGAAATATCTCTATGGATCTCACTAATGTTTTCATATCCTAGTTTCCAAAGGTTAACTAAATCTTTTCTCTGATACCAACTCAAAGGAAGCATGTTTGATGTACATGGAAAATACATTTCTTTGTCTAAATACTTAATATATTACAAAAATATATGCTAAAAGATCAAAGTAGTTGTTGGTTGAAGTAGAGTACTTGAGAGGGGGTGAATTGAGAATCTATAAAAATGTATGTTTAAAAAGAATTTTGAAAAAGGTTCCACATAAATTTTAAATATAGTTCAGTTAATCAAATTTATATGGTTATGAATGTTTGACTATTTAAATATATTCTCATATGATTGATTAATTCTCAGTAGACTTAATACTAGTTATTAATATTGATTTTAAAGCTATTCTAATAAGGAAAAGAAATTATAACTTATTTCCAAGGTTAATTGTGTCTCCAAGAAATGGTGTCTCCTTGAAATGGGGTCTCCTTGAAATTGTGTCTCCTTGTTTTCCTTTGAGTAGTGAAACCGTTATGATAGCATAGTTTTATAGAGATTAGGAACCTGTATTATAGATGTGGTGTTAGGATCATGGTGTCTGGTCATGGTATCTGGTTCACGGTGTCTGGTCATGGTGTCTGGTCACAGTGTCTGGTCATAGTGTCTGATCAGGGTGTCTAGGTCACAGTGTCTGGTTCATGGTGTCTAGGTCATGGTGTCTGGTCACAGTGTCTAGGTTACAGTGTCTGGTCTTTTGCTAGAAAAACATAACCGATGGGAGACGCACGGTTTCTCAGACTTAACCAAATATCTGTATACAGACTTAAACAGTGATATTCATAGAATGGATTAGACTCAATAATTTATCAAGGAAATTAATTATAACACAAACTCAAAATAGTTTACAATTATTAAACATAACAATTAAGTTCTTGGATCGGTTTATGTAAAGTATAAAGAAACTAATCATCTATACACATTATTTTAGATAGATTAAATAGGATTAACAATCATTACAGAATGTATAGGATTCGTGATCATTAAAACATGATTAACACAATACAAGTCCAACAATCGCCCCCTTTTTGATGATCACAAATCATGTGAGTGGGATATATGTTCTTAGTGAATGTTCCATTCTTTAGTGTGCATTTAGAGTACATATTTCTCTCCCTTTTTGGGATTATCAATATCAGTAAAGAAGTAAAGAACAGTATAGATTAGAAGATTTCATAATGTATTAGATAAAAGGTGTCATTAAAAATAGTAATCATTAAGAATATAGAAATATTACCTATCAAAAGATAGCAGTAACTTTTCTTCAGAATTGTCTTTTATTCTCTTTTCCCTTGGCAACAACATCGGCAGAAGAAGCCATAAGAGCATAGGTGGTAGTGAAAGAAGTGTGTGAACTAGTGGACAGACAAGGTAAAGGGAGGCCTTCAAAAACATAAGGGGAAAAGGTAGGTATAGTGTAAGACTGAGGAAATAGTTGATCAAGGGTAATAGGTATGATCTGACTCAGAGCCTGAGAGACAAACATAGATGTAGAGGCAAGGGCATAGAATGAGGAGGTAGGAAAACCATATCTTAGGGGTGCAACTATAGGAGCTATAATTGAATTACTCTAGACATGATGATAAGGACTCAAAAGCTTGATGAATTTAGCATTAATCTCTCCACCATATTGTGTGTATTTCTCAAAGACATCCTTTTTCTCTATAAACTTATCCAACAAAGGAGTTAAATATTTGAGCATTTGTAATTGTGTTGTGACATATTTATTAACATGAGGGATTCTCAAATTCTCTACTTGAAGTGGTTGGTCATGTCATGCTTCGAGAAAATCCTATGGAAGTACAAGTACACTTTCTTAGTAATTTCATCTTGAGAATTGTTTTCTATTTTGGAATAAATTCTCACCAAATCAAGAACTCTTTCACTGTTTTGGACAACTTCATATAGAGACTCTTTGTCCAAACCACTGATCACAGCTTGAAGTTCTTCATTGACAAATGTTCTAAGAATATCACTATCCAAAGTGGGTGGAGAAGATTTTACATAGGTATGAGAAGTAGTAACAGTCAAAGAAAGGGACTTCAGTTGATTTATAACTTTTTGGAGATAGCCCTTATACTCATCAGTCAACTTCTCATGACCAATAATAATTTCACACATCTCTTGAATAATATTCATGTTTCTTTTAGCTACCTTGTCAGCCAAGGAGTTTCGATTAGGTTGTATCAGGGAGGCTACTTCCTATGGAATCTGACTAACAATATCCTCAAAAGGATGAGAAATAGGTTCAATTCTTATGTTCATCACTCTCTACATTTCTTCAAACATACCTCTGAGACTCTTTACTTCATCAATTAACTGTTAATTATCAACTTTGACTTCTTAAATCTCATGAAGCATCTTTGGTTGAATCTTCCATATGATCATTTCCAAAAATATGGCATCATCTCTTTCACTTAAATTGTCTACTATAAACAATTGGGTATTCATGAGTTTTCAAACCCAACCAATATGGTAGCATCAAATGAATTCAAATCATCCTTACTCACCAAGTTTGAAGGTTTTTGTGAAGGTCCATAAATAGGATCTGAGACAGGCTCAGGTTCCTTTTTAGCTATAACATCAAGAGCAGATACTAGTTTCAATTCAAACATAGTTTATAAGTTGATACCTCTCACTGAGGCTTCCTGGGACTCATTTACATCAACATAACTAGGGAATTAATACCATGTGTCTATTGACCTTTAATCAACTAGAATTGGCACTTCAACAGGTTCCAGATTCGGGTGCTTCTCCCCTTCAATTGGTGAATCTTTCTCAAGACTGATAGATTTAGATCCTTCATCTATTTCCAAGATTTCATCCTTGATATCCTCACCCATTTCCTTTCTAGCCAACTAAATGGCTTTCCCCATTTTCTCTTCAGAAAATGGGATAATTTCAGGAACAGCTTGTTCCTCCACATGTTCCTCATAAACAGCTTCTTGCAAAAGAGAAATATATTCTTCTATAGGCTCTTCTACAACATCCTTTTCATTTACCTTAGAAACATATTCTTCTTTTGTAGCTGGTTGTTCTTCCAATTCAGTCACACCTTCAAAAACCATTATTTCCTTCTCTATTATGTCTTGGAGAACAGGTTCATTGTCTTTCATATCCCAAATAGTTTCCTCTATAGGTATAATAGCCTCTTCTTCTTCTTCCTCATCATAATAGTCAACAATCTCATCTGCTTCCAAACCAATATCAGAAATATCTTTTGGTTTTGAGGAGTGTTCCACCAGATTGGGTATTTCATAAACCCTATCATTATCTTCCACCCATGCTTTTCTCTATGGTTTCCTATTGATTTTCATTCATTTTACTGTAATTTTATAAAAACAAAACACATAATCCTCAATAACTTCTTCATCTGGTCTAACCAACCCTTTCACATGATGCATAGCTGAGATTAGCCTTGAATTGAATAGGGAGGTAGACTTGGAGGTTTTCTTGATCAACTCACACATATGGAGTATAACATATTTTTATAGGTTGATATTATGTCCATTATTCATAAGGTGTATCAAAAATACATCATCATATTTGAGTGTAGAAAAGTAACTTTTTCTATGGCTAATCAGATTCTGAACAAATTTAAACAGATGTCTAGTTTCACTATATATCTTAGTAGTGACGGCTCTTCGCTTTGTTTCATTTCTAGTTAAGCTTCCCAATGATTCTTCCAAAACATAAAACTCACTTGGAGGTATAGGACCTCTCTAGAAGTCCTCACAAATACCCTTATGAGGTATCCTAAGGCATCTATCCCATAACCTCGAATAAAAGGTATATCTCTGGACATTTATCCATCTTCTCACAACACAGCCATATTCTGTATCAAAATAGAATATAACATACTGATAAAACTATGAAACTAGCTTTGGTTAAATAGTATTATCCTCCTTTATTAACCAATCTAGCCATCCTTTCTCTCTAAGTACTTTGAATACTAAATACCTACTTGAGAGAAGACACTTAGGGCATATCCCCTTTTTGGGTACCACTATTCTGTATTCCCGATTCGAATTTAAAGGACCTTCGAGTGCTAACTTCGGCACTATTTTTATCCTTTTCTTTGATCTTCTCTTCTTAGGAGTTGACAACGATGGGCCTTTTATCCTAGGAAATCAACAAAGGATCGAGAGAAAGAGATAGAAAATTAAAGGGTTGAGATGGGGATTATGGTTTGATAGAAGAGAGCTTGAGTGAAGGAGTGAAACTTCTTTAGTTTTTATCACTTAGTGATACCAAGTGTCACAAAAACAAAATTACAGGAAAGTAAATAAAAAAATAATTAATTACTGCGATATGGGTTATAATTTCTAAATAAAAAAATAGAGCATTTTTAGGGTGAGACTGTGATCAAATTTTACGGTGAGACTGTAATAGGCTTTCGCAGTGAGACCATAACTAGCTTTTAGGGTGAGACCATAACTAGATTTCAGGGTGAGACCATAACTGTGTGATTTCTAAACATTGCGACCGTATTGTTTGAGACAGTAAGTGCAAAATACTAACTGGGAAATAGGGACTATGAGACCGTAATCTATGAAAAAGTAATCTATGAAACATTATACTTACTACTTAAGATTTATCATTCCCAATTAATGTATGACGTAATCTATTTTTTCATAATTTCATGGTTTTGTGGATATATCAGTGAGATGATATTCAGTTCCATGAATTCCAAAGTGATGTCACCTTTTTTATAAGGATCACTCAATAAGTAATGTCTTACATCAATATTTTTTGTCCAAGAGTGTGAAACAGAATTTTTGATATGTTAATAGCACTTGTATTGTCATAATTTATAGGTACATGCCTGAATTGATATCAATAATCTAGTAATGTGTGTTTCATCCACAAAATTTGTGCACATCAACTACCAACAACTATGTATTCAGCTTCTGCAATAGATAATGCAACAGAGTTGTGTTTCTTAGTACACCATGATACTAGTGACTTTCATAAAAAGTGACATGTTCTAGAGGTGTTTCTCTATATAACTAGCTACCACTGAAGTCGGCATCATAATAACTCACTAAATCAAATGATTTTCCTTTAGGATAGAATACTCCTAGATTAGTTGTATGCTTGAGGTATTTGAAGATTATTTTAAAATAATTTAAATGAGATTCCTTAGGGGTTTTTTGGAATTGAGCACACATACATACACAAAACATAATGTCAGGCCAGCTAGTAGTTATGTAGTGTAAGCATCCAATCATTCAATTGTAAGTTGTTTGATCAACAGATTTTCCATCTTCATCAAGATCCAACTTACAAATAGTACTCATTGGAGTGTCAATACATTTAGTTCCATTCAAACCAAAACGTTTTAGTTGATCTCTAGTATATTTTCTTTGATTTAAAATAATTCCATAATTATTTTTGAAAGATTTGAAATCCATGAACGAATTTTAGTTCACCAATTAAACTCATTTCAAATTCATTTTGCATCATTTTAAAAAATTCAATACAAAAATAATTTTTTAAAGATCCAAAGATAATGTCAAATACATTGATCTGAACTACTAAAACATCATTGGAAATTCATTTTATAAAGAGGGTAGGATTAGATATTCTTTTTGTAAAACCTTTAGAAATTAGAAAAGTACTCATTCAATCATACTAAAAACTTGGATCTTTTTTTAAACCATATAAATATTTTGATAAATTAAAAATATTATTTAGAAATATCAGATTTTTAAAACCTGGGTGTTTCACAACAAAGACTTCCTCAGGTATATACCCATTTAGGAATGCAATTTCAACATCCATTTTATATAGTTTGAAATTCAGATGTGCAACATAAGTAAGAAGAATTATGATGACTTCAAGTCTCATTGCTGGTGAAAAGGTCTCTTCATAGTCAATTCCTTCTTCTTGACTATAGCCTTGTGAAACCAATATATACTTATTTCTAACTATATTACCAGTTTCATCTACCTTATTCATAAACACCCATTTAGTGAATATGGTGAATGTTTCTTTGGGTCGATCAACAAATTTCCAAACCTTGTTCCTTTCAAACTGATTAAGCTCTTCTTGCATAGTAATCACCCTAAATTCATCATTGATATCATCATTACTATTTATAGGTTCAAGTTGTGACAAGAAGACATAAAGTTCAACATGATTTCTAAGAGAATCACTAGTTTGAGTTCCTTTATCTAAGTTTCCTACAACAACATATAAAGGATGGTTCTTAAGAGTTATAATAGCTCTAGGAAAATAAGGACCAGTGATTTCATGTTCTTTAACAGGTTATGGTTCATTGTGACTTGATTCCAAATAATTTCAAAAATTGGAAGTTTTCACATATTCCTTCACATGATGGTTAGAAGATTTTGAATTAATGTCTAGATTTGATACATCATCCTCTAGGTTCTCTAGAGTGGTTTTAGAATCATGTGGATCTCTTTCACCAAATTTCAGATGGACATATTCTTCTACACATTTAGTTCTTTTGTTAAACAGTCTATAGGATTAACTAGATATTGAATATCCAAAATATATTCCTTCATCACTCTTGGATGAAATTTTTTCAATATTTCCCTTAGTATTAAGGATATAGAATTTGTGACCAAAAACTTTGAAGTAGATTTATTTGGGTTTTCTATTGTTCCATAACTCAAATGGAGTTCTTTTAAGAATAGATCTAATCAACACTCTATTGATAATATAGCATGTTGCATTTACAGCTTCATCCAAAAATTAAATATGTAATTCATATTCACCGGGTATAGTTCTAGAAATCTCTTTCAATGTTATATTTCTTCTTTCTACAACTCCATTCTATTAAGGTGTTCTAGGGGTAGAGAAATTATGACTATATCCATTTTGTGAGAAAAAGAATTCAAATTCTTGATTTTCAAACTCATGGACATGATCACTTCTTAAGGATTTAATTCTAAGTCCACTAATATTTTCTACAATTTTTGCATATTTGGTAAAATGAGAGCATGCTTCACTTTTGTGAGCCAAAAATAATGTCCCTATATATCTTGAAAATTCATATACAAGAACATAAACATAGTTCATCCCATTTAAACTATAATATCTTGATGGTCTAAACAAATCCATGTGAACCAATTCTAGAGGTTGATAAGTTGACACTTATTTCTTTGGTTTGGAAGAAATTTTGTGTTTCTTTCCATTTTGATAAGGATTACACACTTAATAATTTGGAAACTCATGTTTTGGTAGGTCTTTGGCTAAAAATTTTCTGGTTAACTTTCTAAGGGAGTGAATATTCTAGTGTCCCAGTATCATATGCCAAAGCCAAGACTCTTTGTGAAATAAACTAAAATATGACTCATTTTGAGAGACTAAAGAATCTATGTTAACATAATATACATGTTCATTTATTAATGCAGAAAATACTAATACATTTTTGGAATTAAAAACATTGCAAGAATAATTTTCAAATTTAACATGAAATCCATAATCACATAGTTTAGAAATACTAAGTATATTATATTTCAATCCATAAACAAAAAGTTCTTTGGAAATTAAAAATGAGTTAAAGTTACCGATTTGGCCGAGGTCAATAATCTTTTCTTTGTCATTGTCACCAAAGGTGACCTGTCCTCCATTGATTTTTATTAAATTCATGAAACCTGAATATTCTCTTTTCATTTGTCTTGAACATCCACTCTCCATGTACCATAAGCTTTTACAGGAGCTCTTTAAGCATATTTCCTACAAAATAGTTTGATAAAAATAGATTTTCGTACCCATACCTGTTTGGGTCTATTAATATTAGTGACTAGTGATTTAGGAACCCATATATACCTCATAGGTTTCCTATAAGCATTATGTAAAGTACTTGAAAAATAAACTGTATTGTTTCTGAAAATCTTGAAACAGTAGAGATTTTATCATAACTTGAACTAGATGAATGTTTTACCAAACTAGGAGTAAATTTGTTTGTCCTATATTTAGAAACAAAATTAGTTCTTCCAAAATTTATTTTACCCGGTTTATGGCCAATGCCAGTAGTATATTTTGAAGCAATATGTTAACATATCATTTGTACCAAGGTATCTTTACCATTTGTAAAATGTTCAAGATCCTTTTTTTGTTTCTCATTAGATAGTTTTAGTTCATTATTTTCTTCGAGTAATTGAGCATTTTTCTCCCTTCCTATAGTAAGATCAGTTTTAAAAGTTAAGGTAAGAGCATATTGTTTCTTTTATGATTTGTATTTATCTTTTAGTTTATTGAATGTCTCTTCAAGAATATTATAGTATTCAAAAATTTCTTCATTAGACATATTTTCAATGTCACTATCATCTCTAGAATAATAGGAATTGTGTACTAGAGATTCCAGTTTTACCTCAGATGTGTTGGTCATAAAACACATATTGTCTTTTTTATCCTGTTCCTCATGTGATGATTCAGAGTCACTTGAACTATCCTCAGAAACACTCCATGTTGCTTTCATTTCCTTTTTATACATTCTATTTTTTCCCCATGTTTCTTTTTGTACATGAGATTGGGACAGTTAGCCTTTATATGTCCCTTTTATTTCCACTCATAGCAGACTATCTCATTAGACTTGTAACTTCTTTTCTAATCTTTCTTCTAGCTTCCTTTTTGATCATGTCTTCCCTTGAAGTTAGGATTTCTGAAAATTTTCTTCTTCTAGTAAAAACTCCTAAACCTATTGACTAATTGAGCCATTTCCTCATCACTATTAGGTGATGATGGTTCACTACTGGAACTTTCTACAGAGACTTCCAATTTCCTTTTCTCCTTGTGTTTAGAGGTGGTGGCCTTGAACACAACTGATTTTATTTTTGGTTCATCCTCCTCTTCCTTGTTGACTTTCAACTCAACATCAGACATAATCAGTTTTCCAATGAGTTCATTTATATGTAACTTGTTGATGTCGCATGATTCTCTAATAGAGATAGAGGATCCTCTCCATCTATAAGTTAGGCATCATAGAATCCTCATGATCTTTTCTGTGGTAGTAACTTCACCTCCAAGAGAAACCATTGTGTTGACAATTTCACTGAACCTGAGATACATGTCAGAAATATGCTCATCAGGTTTTATTTTAATTTAATAATATTTAATATTATAAGTATAAAGTCTCATTTCCTTCACACAAGAAGTTCTTTCATGTGAAACAAACATGGTTTCCCAAATTTCAAAGGAAGTTTTACGTGCATATTTTCTGTTAAATTCATCATATATTAAAGATAAATTTAAAGAATTCATGTATTTATAATTGTTATTGTAGGAAGTATTGGTAGGGTCATACCAAGTGATTCTATCAGTTGCAGGAATCTTATACTCATCTATAATTGAAGACCAGATTTCAGTTATCATACTTTATAAATGCATTTTCATTTTAATTTTCCATTGTGCAAAATTGGTTATATTAAAGAATGGTGTCATGTTTGTTGTAGAACCTTCGAATCTATTATCCATAAAAAATTACATTGAAATAGATATAAATATAGAATTAATAGAATTTTACATATCTTTGAAGTACATATAAAATCACAATTGAATAGGGTCAAAAAATGGAGTCTTAAAAACAATCCTCTGATACCAAATGTTGGTCGGAGTAGAGTACTCAAGAGGGGGGTGAATTGAGTGTCTATAGAGATTTATGATTAAAAATACTTCTTCAAAATATTCCCCAATAAATTTAAATACAGATAAGTTAATCAATGTAACATGGTTATGAAAGTTTTACAGTTTAAATAACTTCTCAGAGGATTGATTAATCCTCAACGGATATAATATCAGTTATTAATATTACTTTGGAAGATATTATAATATGGAAAAGAAATTATAACTTCTTTCCATAATTAACTATCAATGCATGTTTAGTGATATATAAATTATATAGTAAAATAAAGAAAACTAAATCAAACAACACGTTGGATATAAAACAAGTGGTTCAGTCTCAAGCCGAGACCTAATCCACTCCACTTGGTGATCACCTGCGACCATGCAGTTTTTATAAACTAACTTGATATACACCCTTGATTGAGGTACACAACAGCACACAAGACTGTCCAGGCCACACAACCCCTTCCAAAGTTCTTCGTGGGTATGAACTATTAGGTCACATAGGGACCTCTTCCACACTTTACTATGGTAATAGAAAAAAGTAAAAAAGATGTATGAGAAATGATATCTTGTATCGTTTAGTTTAATGCAGGAGACAGTTCTTGTTTTTATAAAGACATGCACATAATGCTCGAAAGCTAAAAATAATACACAACAGAGCAGAAATGATGACATAAGGTTAGGAGTGCTCTGATTGTTAGTATATAAAGCTATGGACTTATAGGATGAAGTAGATGAATAAAATGAGTCCTATTGTGAAAAACATATTATCGTAAGTCTGGTGCTCTAGTACAGATTTGGCTCATGATCTTCGTGGAGTTTGTATTGTGAAGATGTTCTCGACTCTGATCAATGGTGTCACAGTGAATGCTTTGTGTGTTCTTCTGATGTACTAAGTTTCTTTTTTCAGTTCCCTTCTCAATAATTCTCGTGTTTATTCGTTATCGCACACACATGTTCCTATATACACTTGTTTTTTTATGGGCACACTGTTCTTTTTATTCATGGAATGCATGTGTTGGAGCTGACAGGATGCATGTATTCTTCACCTCGTACCTCGTACTGTCAGGTGAATTGTCTACAATGAAGAATTAATTATGTCAGTGTATTTAAGAGACTCAAATAAGACCGTTAGTGATTAAATTGAAAAATGACAAAATATATTAAGAAAAGGTGCCACAGTGAGTCTGGAAATGGTATCTCCTTGAAACAGTGTCTCCTTCAAATGATGTCTCCTTGAAACGATGTCGCCTTTTTACTTTTAGTGGTGATACAGTTATGATTTCGTAGTTGTATAGAGATTAGGAATTGGTAGTACAGATTCATAGTTAGGATCAAGGTGTCTGGTCATGGTATTTGATTCACGATGTCAACTCACAGTGTCTGGTCACGGTGTCTGGTTAGGGTGTCTGGTCACGGTGACTGGGTGACAGTGTCTAGGTTACGGTGTCTGGTCATGGTGTCTGGTCACAGGGTCTGGGTCATGGTTTCTAGCCCTTTTCTAGAAAAACATAACTGGTGGAAGACTCACGGTATCTCAGACTTAGACAAATATCTATATACAGACATAAATAATGATATTTATAGAATGGATTAGACTCAATAATTTATCAAGGAAATTCATTATAACACAAACTCAAAATAGTTTACAATCATTAAACATAGCCCTTAAGATCTTGGATAGGTTTATGTAAAGCATAATGAAACTAATCATCTGTACACATGATTTGAGATAGGTTAAAGAGTATTAACAAGATTTATAGAATGTATAGGATTTTTTATCATTAAAACAAGTTTAACATATGTGGTGTCCAAAATTAGTTTAGTTTCTTTGAAACGTTGAATATAATCTTCTATCTTGGTGAAAGATCTTCAACATCTCCCATAAAGATCTTCCATTTTTTGTTTTCCAACCTAAAACCATTCTTTACATCTTATGGAAAAGAAAACATAAAAATGGTGTGCTCAAATTCCCAGTAAGGGTAATCATGGAGAACAGAAAACAAAACCATAAACAAAAAAATGTATAATCATTAACATAAAGTTAAAATATCAAAATCTTGTGTCGTGAAATAAATCTTGATAGTACAAAATAGATGGATCATAAAGTATCATTAACCATGATAAAATTTCATTGGCATAAAACATTGAATTGTGGAAAAAAAATTAGCACATAATATGATTTCTTTAGTATCAAAGGCATTGCTGTCAATACCATCAGAGTGGCTAAAGTCCATTACTGAACTAGGTTTATTGTCTATTCCAGCAATGTATTATGGAACTGGATTTACTTTTCATTCCAGTCATGTCTATATCATGACATATAAATCTTTACCCAATGCATTGGAGGGAGATATAGGTCTCACCAATGTCTTAATAAAAACATTCTTACTTGGTGTACAAAACAAAAAGCATTCATCCTAGAATAACCCAATAAATAAAACGGGTTTCTTAGACATAATTACATCATATCATAGTCCATATAAAATATGATTCCATCATTTACACAATCAAATCATAGTAATAGTATGGATAAAAACATAACCTTAATTAAAAATACAGTGAAATTTTAAAAGAAAATAATTTAGTTGAAAATGAACACGAAATATTATAGAGGTCGATTTATGTAAATAAGGCATTATTATGATGTAAAAATTTCATTCATTCTGTATAAGTTAAAAAACATTCTTCTCGTAATCTTGCCGGAAAAGTCAAAAAGTTCCTCATATGGAAAATTAAATAAAAATTCCTTCCATATCATTTTATAAAAAATCCTCAATCGGTAAAATTGACTTTAAAAAATTATATAATAATATAAATGACATTATATATTTAGGAAACAAGGACATGGATGATAAATATACCTCAATAAATACTTCTGTATAAACAATCTCTGAAAACAATGAGATTGCCTAATTATTCCTTACCTTAGGTCTGATATGCTTATTATGTATCCAAAAAAATTATATAATGGGTTTAAAAATATTATTAACTTGTAAAAACCCATAATAATATTTATGATATCAAATATTATTCACTTATGAATTTATATTTCCCATTCATTTATCAATTCTATGTTAAAGCAATGTTTTTGGTAATAATCGTTTTATTTATCGTACATGTTTTGACTTCTAATTCTTGATATTATTACATAGATCCTGATTTACATACTTCCATCATTTAAAACATGATCTATATATCAGAAATATTCAGTATAGAAATAATATAATATATAGATAAATGAAATGGAATACACCGTTCATGGAGACAGTAGGTCATACGTATGCACGAATGTTGTTTCTATTTCCTTGTTGAATTGAATGAAAGTAAATGACACACATATATATATATACATAAATCCATTGGAATTATTATGTCATGTATTTCATTCTTATTTATTATATATACTTTATAATCATTTTTGAATGTTTAACATGGAGAATGAATCTCATAGCGTCGTGGAGACGGTAGGCCATATGCAGGCACAAGCAATGATATCATTCACTTAATATTTAAATTGTATGGAATTGGATGGTATATTAATTATACAGAATAGTAATAATTTTATATTCATTATTTATATCAATTATATTCATTGTTATAACCATCCAATTTATATATTGTTGAATAAAAAATTACACCACGACGTGGAGACAGTAAGTCGTACGCACCCACGCATGGTGATACTGTTATTTATAGGATGGATTAAAGGAGGTATAATGTTGTACCATAACTATAATATAATCAAATATTGTATATAATATTATATTTATTACATTAGTATGGGAAAAAAATAATAATATGAAGTATTAGAAGAATATAATTTTGAAATGGGTGATTAAACAATTAACTCTTTTTTGAGTATCTTCTTTTTATTTGCCTAAAAGGTCTCCTTAGGATGGATTTATGGCCAAAGTTCGCTTCTAGGAGGACGTTAGGGAGTTTGGGAGACTATTTTAGTATATATTGGATGATAGAAAGGGCTTGAAATGTGTGAGTACGTGGGTATAGGTGGTTTCCTTTAATAAGGGGGAGGAGAGTAACTTTAGGAATGTCTTGAAATATTAATTTATTATAAATTAATATTCAATTTATAATGGTCCAAAACTAATTTATTTCGAATATAATATGATTATGGGTAGAAATATTCTCAACCAACGAAATTAATACCTTTTTTCATTTTTTTTAATCCTTATCATTTTGATTTATCCTAATATAATCTATAAAATTTATTTGTAGGAATAATATTCTAAATGTTAAATAGATATACATATTTATTTATTTGTTTTCAACTATCTATAATTTCATAATTTATGAAATTTTATACAATATAATTTTCACTTTGGAATTCTAAAAAAATGATTTTAAACTAATTCAATAATAAGTTATTTTTATAAAACAGCAATAGTGTCAATTTTGACAAGATTCATTTATTTGAATTTAAATAAAATTCAAACCAAAGATTAATTCAAACAAAAATATTTAATACACTTATAACATGTCATTGTCACCTAGAAAATTTATTAATAACATTTATTAATTCATATGATATTTATTTTAATATTTTTAAAACCATTTATTTGATATTTCTATCAATAAAATAATTTCTACATCACTATTTTGTCATCATTAATGGTAACTATTAAATCTCTAAATATTATGAATAAATTTACATGATGTCGATAACTTCATTATATTTCTGGATACTATTTATGTTAGATGTTTCATTAATCTTATCACTATATTACTATTATTATACTTATATGAGATAAGAGAGTGACAAGTTTTCGCAATATTTTGTTTCAATTATAATTAAATAATTTTCATGGAAACAACTCCATTGAATGAATTAATTCTAAACCTTAGGTGATGTTGGAAAAGTTTTATTCATAAAATAGGATTTTTTTTATGTTTTAGAAAAATTTTATTATCATTATCATATTGTTTGTTACCCAAATTTTCATGATATACCTTTAACTATGGTAAATAAAAATTACCACATTTACTATTTATAATATTCAAAAAAGTATAAGTAAAAATATTAACATAATTTTGGCCCAATTATAACAAATATGTAATCCATTTATTAAAATTTAAAAAAAATTAGTTTCGTTAATTAATTTTAAATTAATTCCTAATGTCAAAACCAGATAGAGGGTTTTTAAGAAATAAAAACTCCAAAAGATTGACATATGTTTATGTCCAATTTAAATGTGAGATTATATCCAATGTCCAAAATCGAATTAAATGATAAAAATATAATCCAATTACACTTTGAAAACAATTAAAAATATAATCTATCTATATAAATAAATTATCTGAAAAGGTATTTTTGAATTAAAATGCAGTATTTCTCACTATTCATTAAAATATGAATTTTATCAGAAAAATACAAAAAATTAAACCAAAGTAAATTTTGTTGTCCCGATTAAAAATAATATGTTTATTTTGAAAAATAAAATATATAAAAGTGATACAAAATAGATTTAAAATTGGTGCACTATCAAAAGGCGGCAAAAATGCACTTTTTGAAAAATACTTCTTTTTTCCAAAAAAAATTGAATTTTTTCTTATATAATGTTCTAGAAAATACATAAGATGAATTTTAATGTTATATAAAATTCAAAATATGGTTAATAATATTTATAATAGCTAGTTTATATTACTTTAAATAATAATATTTTAATAATATATCATTTCTCAGTGAAATAGAGTATTCTATACAACACTAGCTATCAAGGAAGAATGCTCTTGAGTGTAATGAAAGCCAAGTCAGTTTTGTGTTTAGTGAAATATTCCTTTAGTTTTTCATATAACATAATCCAAACATAGTTATTTTATATATTGAATAAAATATATACTCAGTTTTTTGTGAAATTAATTCTATAAAAATAATATGAAATTGTCTGTAACATAAGCCATGTATAGTATTGTGTATACTAAAAGCTAATACAGTGTTGAGTATAGTGAAAGATAATCATGGTGTATTGTACAATATAATGAATCAAATAAATTACAAAAACTATCTCATAAAATCTTGGGGTGTTACATTATACCCCCCCTTAATATGAATTTCTCCCTTGAAATTCATGATGGTTATAAAAGGTTTAATACTTGGAAGTTTCTTTCATAGAAACCCTCATCATAAAAAGGAAAACTGAAACTTAAAAATAAAAAGGAATGATAAAAAAATAATAGTTACCCAATGTAACTCAGTACTAGAATTCCACATAAGAGAACATAGGATGGAAGTGAAAACATGGATATGGAAGAAAAATCCAACCATAAAGCTCTGATGGATAGTGATAGAGAACAATATTTAGTGTAATTTAACAACCATAAAGACAGAAATCTGCGATGATATATAGGACCATCTAATTCATGAGATAAGAACGTACATGATAACATTTTGGGTTTTCAATATCCTTTCCCTAAAGTTGAAGAATTCTACATAAAAATAAATACTTACTTGATTTTAGTAAAATCTCACCATTGATAGTGCCTGAAACAATTTCCAATGCACCTCTTATTTAGAGAAATGAAGTGGAATTTTTCATTATTGTAGTCTTATTATATCATACGATAGAATGATCGATCATTCCATTTGACTCAATAAAAATTTCATCATAGGTAATCAAATATGCATAAGTCCACCTATAGTGAGATAATACATTAATAAAACAAACATAAAATAGAATATAGCTTATAATATCCATAAATGGATAACATTACAATCCTTACAAAAACATAAAATATAAAACTTTATAAATAGGTGAACTAAATCGACATGACATTTATCTCCCACATCTCATAAGGTAGTTCTTTGTTGTCACATTCCAAACATATGATTATCATAATCATGTATTCTCTTGAAACATGGTAATAATATGAATTAACATAGAACCTTAATGAAAATTTGAATTATTTCAAAATTAACCCTTTCAACACACCAAAAAGTACCAAAAATAACTTTTCCCTTATATCATTCATGAGGTCATTGATATTTTCAAACATCACATTATCTCTTTATACATTCATTATGCACATATCATGTGATTTCCAAAAATATTTTAATTGCTTTTCATGGTTACTGGTACCATATTCTTATGGAAATATACAATGGACCAATATATAGATATTCCAATTTTCCATAATACTATAAAAGAGATTCTACAACACTATTTTGGAATCCCATTACCAAAACACTTAATCATTCCACCACTTCTTTGTCATATTCAAAATCACTAATAGTAATCTCATGTGATTTTCCTTTATCTTTGTCCTTAAAACGTTTCTTACATCGATCATCAACATTGACCCTTGGATTTGGTCATTGGTTTTTATAATACCACATTTCCTTACACTTGTAGCATTGAAGTGTGGGTTTTGCATTAACTATTGTGTTTTCTTTATTAACATAATTAGAAACATGTTTTCATTACTTTAGAACACATCAGCTCGATAACCTTACATTCCACCCATAAAACATTTTTGAGTCCCTTTAATGCAGTCTCCACCATTCTTCTTTCCACACATTGAGTATAATGAAACATGCATCTTCTTTTCACCATTGTTTTGAGATTTTACCTTGAACCCTATATTTAGTTTCTCATCAAAACCATGAGATAGATATTTAACAGAAACATTAATAATGTCTCTTATATCTAAATCACATTGAATACTTGGTTTTAATCCACTGAAGAATCTATCAAATTTACTTGCAGGTTGTATGATAAAGCCAGAAGCATAACTTGCAAGTATAGTAAAATTTACCTTGTATGTACCAAGAGATTCATCATCCTTTTTCTTAAGCTCAAGGAACTAATTTTCCATATTTTTTTGAAGAATATAGGGGAAGTACTTATTGAAAAATAAGATCTTGAACTCATATCATTCCGTGGATTCAATTTCATCTTGCTTCCTTGAATTCTTGATTAGAGTCCACCAATGGTCTGCTTCACCTTTTAAATGATAAACATCCCAAATAGAATTTTCATTTTCCAAACATAAAAGGATGGAAAATATATTTTCAATGACACTAATCCATTGTTCAGTAACAAGTGGATTAGAAGACCCACTAAAAGAAGGTGGATGTTGGCTCCTCAAGGATTCAACAAATTGTTGTTCCCTAATCTTCTCATTTGGAAGTCCATAATGATTCATAACTTGTGTAAGTGTAGAAATAAGATTTTTCATTGCATCTCCAAAAAAATAATTGGTTGATCAGGAGGAAAATCATTGCATTAACCAGTGCATTGATCATTAATAGGGTTCCTTTGGGTTCTAGACATTGTCTAAAACCCAAAATGAATACTGTGAGTGGAAAAAATAATACTGGGAATACAACATAATCAATGGGGGTACATTAAATCTATAACATCTAAGGTTTAATCCTAGGTTATTCATAATCGTTACTATAATTATAGTAATTTAACCTTTAGTTAGACATACCTGTAGGGTTATACCTAGACATACCATATAAATATCTCTATGGATCTTACTATAGTTTTCATATCATAGTTTCCAAAGGTTAACTAAACCTTTTATCTGAAACCAACTCAAAATAACCAAGCCTGATGTACAAGGAAATTACATTTATTTTTTCCAATTCTTTATAAATTACAAAAATATATGCCCAAAGACCATATTAGTTTAGATTCTTTAAAACTTGGAACATAATATTTTAATATGATGAAAGATCTTCAACATCTCCCATAAAGATCTTTACCTTTTTCTTTTCCTTCCTAAAACCATTCATTATATCCTGTGGAAAGGAAAACATAAAAAGGGTGAGCTCAAATTCTCAGTAAGGGTAGTCATGGAAAACATAAAACAAAACCATAAAAAAAGGTAAAAACTATAACATAAATTTTAAATATCAAAATCACGAGTCATGAAAAAAATATTGACAATACAAAATCCATGGATCATAAAGGAAAATTAACCATGAAAAATAGCATTTGTATAAAACATGGAATTATGGAAATAAAATAAACACATAATATGATTTCTAAATTAGCCAAGGCATTGCTTCCAAATCCATCATAGTGGAAAAAGTCCATTATTGAACTGGGTTTAATTATCGTTCTAGCAATGTATTACTGAACCAGATTTACATGTCATTCGAGTCATGTCTATCTAATGAGAAATAAATCTATACCCAGGTCATTGGAGAGAGATATAGTTCTCCCCAATATCATATTGAAATCATTCTTACATGTTCCACAAACCAAAAATCATTCATTATAGCATAACCTAAGAAATAAAATGGGTTTCTTAGACAACACTCCATCGTAACACAATCCATATAAAATATGATTCCGTAATTAACATAATAAAATCATTTTAGAAATATGGATATAAAAATAACCCAATTTAAAGAGAATCATCTTAGGTGGAAAATAATTTTTATAAAACAGCTGAACTTAATTCTTGAGGAAAATATCCTTTCTTCTCTAATACATTTTCTTTTCTCAAAATATTATGCAATTTTAAAAGAATGGAATTTAGTTTGAAATATATTTGAATTAATTTATATTATTATTCATGTAAAAAATGTGTTATGATGATGTAAAAATATGCTCATTCCATATAATTTAAAAAAACATTGTTCTTGTACTCTTGCCGAAAAAGTCCAAAAGTACCATGTTTGGAAAATTAACGAATGATCCCTTCCATAAAGTTTAATAAAAATTATCCAACAGGTAAAATTGACTTTAAAAAATAATATAAGAATATAAATAACATTATATATTTAGTAAATATGTATTTGGATGATAAATATACCCCAGTAAATACTTATATATATACAATCTCATAAAATAATGAGATTGCAAAATGATCCCTTACCTTAGGTCTGATATGCTTCATATGTATCCGAAAATACTATATAGTGTGTTAAAAAATATTATTAAATTTTAAAAGAACCATAAAAATATTTATAATTTCATATATGATTCACTTATGACTTTATATTTCACGTTCATTTATTAATTCCATGTTAAAGTAACGTTTTGTGTAATTATCATTTTATTTATCGTACGTGTTTTGAATTTTTATTCTCAATCTTATTAATTAGATCATGCTTTACTTACATATAAAATTTAAAACACAAATTATATATCATAAATATTCAGTATATAAATATATATAATAGATAAATAAATCAAATGGAATACACCGTTCATGTAAACAGTAGATCATACATATGCACAAACGTTATTTTCGTTTCCTTATTGAATCGAATGGAATCAAGTAAATGAAATATATATATATACCTAAATATAGTAGAATTATTATATCATATATTTCATTATTATTTATTATATATACTTTAAAATAATTCTTGAATGATAAATGTGGTGAATTAATCTCATCGCGTCGTGGGGGTGGTAGGCCATACGTACGCACA
The DNA here is from genome assembly GCA_963277665.1 of Viscum album. Classification (NCBI taxonomy): domain Eukaryota; kingdom Viridiplantae; phylum Streptophyta; class Magnoliopsida; order Santalales; family Viscaceae; genus Viscum; species Viscum album. The sequence continues at coordinate 713,989,969 of OY728162.1, forward strand.
AGCGACGATATCATTCACTTAATAGTTAAATGGTATGGAATTGGATGGTATACTAATTATATAGAATATTTATCATGTTATATTAATTATTTTTATCCATTATAAACATCATTATACCTATCACATTTAATTATTGTTGAATAAAACATTACACCACGGTGTGGAGACGGTAAGTCGTACACACCCACTCATGGTGATACTATTATTTATATGATTTATGAAAGGACGTATAATGTCATACCATAATTATAATATAATCTCATATTGTTAATAATACTATATTTATTACTTTAGTATGTAAAAACATAATAAGAGGAAGTATAAGAAGAAAAGAATCTTGAAAGGTGTGATAAAAAAATTACCTCTTTTTCGAGTAACTTCTTTTACTTTATAGAAAAGGTCTCCATTGGATGGATTTTTTCCCAATGTTTGGCCTTTAAGAGGAAGGCAGTGATGTTGAGAGCTTTTTTGAGTACAGTTTGGATAATTCAAATGGCTTTAAAGGTGTGAGTAAGTGGGTTGAGGTAGCTTCCTTTTATAAGGTTAAGTATGGGCACTTTAAGAAAGTCTTCAAATATTAATTTATTATAAATTTATTTTCTATTTTTAATGTTCTCGAACTCATTTATTTAGAATATAATATGATTATGGCTCGAAATACTCTCAACCAATAAAATTAATACATGTTTTGATTTTATTTTAAACCTTATAATTTTGATTTATCCCTATTTATTATATTTAATTTTATTTGTGGTAATAATATTAAAAATATTAAATGGATATAAATAATAACTTTTGTGTTCTCAATTATCTATAATTGAATAAATAATGAAATTTTAGACCATTTAATTTTGAATTTTCAAATTTCAAATTTTTTTCTGATTTTTAAATAATTTAATAATATGTTATTTTTAAAAAAATATCGATAGTGTCAATTTTGAATCTATTAATTTATTTGACATTATATTAAATCCAAACCGAATATAAATTCAAAAAAATATTTATTAAACTTATAACATGTCATAGTCACCTAGAAAATTTATTGAGAACATTAATTAGTTCATATGATATTTATTTTAATATTTTTAAAACCATTTATTTGATATTTCAATCAATAAAATAATTCCTACATCATTATTGTGTCATCATTAATGGTAATTATTAAATCTCTAAAAACTTTAATTAAATACCCATGATGTAGAAAATTTAATTTTATATATGGAGACTATTTGTGTTTTGAAGTATTATTATGTTTATCACTATGATAACATTATTATACTTAGAAGAGATAAGAGAGTGACATGTTGTCACTTTCTTTTATTTTAATTATAATTACTTCACATTCATGTAAAAAGTACATTAAATGGATCAATTCTGACCCTTAGGTGATATTGGTAGACTTTAATTCATCCAATAAATTTTTTAAGGGTTTAGGGTAATTTTATTATAATTATCATATTGTTTGTTTCCCTAATTTAAGTGATTTGTCTTTAACTATGGTAAATAAAAATAATTGTAGTTATTATTCATAATATTTAAAAAAATAATAGTAATATATTAACATAATTTGTACCCTCTGATTCCAAATATGGAATCCATTTTTCAAAATTAAAAACACCGATGTTTTGTTAATTAATTAAAAATTAATTCCTATTTTCAAAACCAGAAAGCGGGTTTTTAAAAGTAAAAACTACAAAAGATTGACTATATTTTATGTCCAATTTAAATGTGAAATTACTTCCAATGAATAAAATTTAATTAAATGATAAAAATATAATAAAATTACACTTTAAAACCAATTAATAAGTTAATCTAACTATATAAATATATTATATGAAAAATTAGTTCTGAATTAAAATGCTGTATTTTTTCATATTCATTAAAATATGAATTTTATGAGAAAAATACCAAAAATTCAACCAATGAAAATTTTAATGTCCCTCTTCCAAATAATATATTTTTTTCCAATATTATATGTAAAAGTGTTATGAACTAGATTTAAAATTGGTGCGCCATCAAAATGTGGAAAACTATATTTTTTGAATAATATTTCTTTTATCCAAAACATTTAATTTGTTCTTGTATCATGTTCTAGAAAATACATACGATGAATATTAATGTTATATAAAATTAAAAATGTGGTTAATATTATACATAATGTCTTGTTTATATCCCATTAAATAATAATATTTTAATAATATATCATTGTTTTGTGAAACTCAGTAATGTATACAATACAAGCTATCAGGGAAGGTCCCTCTTGAGTGTAATGCAAGACAAGTCAGGGTTGAGTTTAGTGCAAGATTACATTTGTGTTGATTATAACATAATACAAACATAGTTATTTTATACATTGAATAAAATCTATACTCAACGTTGTGTGAAATGAATTCTATCAAAAGAGCTTAAAATTGTGTGTAAAACGACCAAGTATAGTGTTATGTATACTAAAAAATAATATTGTGTCATAAATAGCGCAAGATAAACTTGGTGTATCATACATCAAAAGACATCAAAGAGATTAAAAAGAATCTTTCTCATTAAATCATGGGGTGTTACAATAGTTGAGTTGTTGATCACACATCATAAAGGCCATGTTAAATCCTATATTATATAATTAATTACATAACAAAACTCTGTTAATTTCTTTGTGCCTTGAAAATTCTAGGAAAACTAGTAAAGGAAATACCCTTTCCTATTCTTTTTTTGATACTAAGAATGAACTAGTGTTCAAGTGGGATAGAAATCATAGTAAATCAGGGGCATAGTCATCTTAAATGTATTTCAAATTTATTAAAAACCATTATATTATTTTTGTTTTACTTTATTGATTGTATATGTTTTCATACTGACCAAAATTTAGATAAACCAAGAGTGTGATCTATTCACTAAACAAGTGGAAAGGTGAAATGGGATAAATGATTAAATTAGTTCAAAAGAATAATAACTTTGTTTCACCCATAGACTCTTACTGTTGTAAATATCCCATTGACACCCTACAAGATAGTGGAAAGAAAAAGACTCTAATGTAGAGAACTTTGTGGATATCTATTCATTAAATCTTTATACATTTTCTATGAAGCTAAAGAACTAAATGCTTGGTAAGTGAGTGGGTTTTTATTTTTCTTGGGAATGGAGAGGGGAATTTATTCTTTAGGGGATGAGTATGTTTTGATTAAAATATGTCATAAATTATTATTTACAATGTAAAACATTTTATAGTGGTATTTTTAGAAATTTTGAATTATATTTGATTAAAATTATTTTTTTATAAGTTTATAATTACTTTAACAATGAATTTATTTGTTTACTCAAATATAAGTTAGAAGAAATGAAAAACATTATATACTATAAATTTTATTACATTGGAAATTTATCTTATAGGTTTTTAATTTGAATTTAATATTTTAAAATAGATTATTTATCAAGTTAATTATTTTTGGGGTCAAGGTATGCATTCTAGAATTTATTGTGTCATTATTAAACTAATAAATGAGGTTTTCAAAACGCATTTTTATATAAAAATGTGTTTTTTATTCACCTAAATATTGATATTTTCTAATAAATTATTAAAATATAAATCTCGGATAATTTTTAAATGATCATTATAAAAATTAAATCTATTCTTTAAAATTAATTTTCAAATCTATATACTTTTAAGATTTTTTATTAAAATTATGGTTTTTTAAAATATATAAAAATGCACCTTATTAAAAATGCACTTATACTTTTTTTGAGTTATCTAATATCAATTTTTATTTTATATAAATATAATATTTATATTTAATTATTTTAGTTATAATAAATATTATTTAAAATTCATTTTACTGTTCTAACTGTCAATTTACTTTACTAACAGTCATATTATCATTCCTAACTATTATATTACTATTCATAGTGGCAGGTTTTTCTATCCCTACTGTCATATTGGTTTTATACATCATGTAAATAGATAATTTTTCCTTTATTATAAATTCACTTAAATTATACTCAAGGTTTAATATTCATTAGTTTTAAAATGTGGATTACGTTACTAATGTTTATTTCTTTTTTATTCTATTGTCTGTGGTTGTGATAATTCTAGGAGACCAAAATGATCCAAATTTTCCAATTCTAGTAATTTTATTTTTTGTGATTATTATATAATTATATAATTTTAAATTTTATGGATTATATTTATGCTTAAAATTTAGTCACACTAATTAATGAAATAAAGTATTATTTGTATTTATTATTTAGTGTATATGATTTATGTTAAAATATATTCCCATGAATGATACACTTGTATATTTAAAAGTAAAATTCCATATGTAAAATTTTATAATATATCATTCTTACCCCATTTAAAATTTCCTTCCTTAAAATTTTAACTCTTATCCTTAAATGTTAATAGATGAGGTTTATTTTTTTTTATTTCATCCTCAATTTCACAAGTTTCTTTATCATACTATAGTGTTTATCAAAATATTTTGAAAAAGGCGTGTTTTTTCTTGTTGCATAGAATATTTTCTCCGTGTACCAAGATCATCATGGGTTTCTTCTCATAGGAGAGGTAATGCTACATTTTTGTGACATCAGATTCAATACATATATGGTATCAGGTATGTACTTACACATGAGAGATATAGGGAACACATCATGATCTTATGTCAATTTTGGTTGAAGTTCTAGCTAATAGCCTACAACTCTTATACAATAAATGATCTAAAAAGGGCTAATGTATCTAAGGATCATATTTAAATTTAAAAAAAAATCATGACTCTCTTCTAGGGGGGATTTTCAAAAGTACACTTTTTCTATGACTTCAAACTCTAATTATATTCGATGATTATCAACATAACTCTTTTATCATGTTTAACCATATTTAATGTTTTTGTTGTTGTATGGAAGCATATTTATTATCTCTTATACAAGTGTTGTTGTAAGTGTATTTTTTCAAAAACATATCCCCCACAAGAACAATTTTTATTATCTTTACATATAAGTCTTTATATGGGTCAATTTGAACACTTTATTGGAAATTGTTACTTTATAAAAACTCAACCAGTGGAATATGTTGAATACAGTAACCTTTGTAGTCCATATATAATGATCTTATCAATTATTCAATTTTTTTAATAGTCCTTTAAGATTTTACATAATTATAGGGGTAATAGGATATATGAGTGTTTAATGTAGTATTATGTTATTATTTAACCATCCTAAATAACTATGAAGTGAACCCTGGATGGTAATCAAATATTGCCCAAATAAGTTTCAGATGTAGCCTAGCTTCTTCCCTAAAATATATCATAGAAAGTTGGCCGAGTGATAATTCATCCCAAATAATGATTAAGTGATCAATATTGGTTATTTGATTCATTACAACCCATAGTGTACTTTCATTTATGAGTATTCTTAAGATCCAAGAAAAAGTAAATGGTAATGTTCTACCATTTCCATATAGGTATGGGTAATGTTTTTATCATCTCTTTGAACTTATGATGCTCTAAATTGAATTTATTACATACCAATCACTTTGAGGTATAATTAGAAATTTATTTATTCATGTTTTTCAACTAAAAGTACTCTAGATTATCTTGGTACGTCTCTATACATTCGGGATGGATGGAGAATCATATATTATTTATATTTTACAAAAACCCTTTATTTACCTCTGGTGATGATTTAACATAGAGTCTAGCTCCAAAAATAATTAATCTAGCTTCTTTATTTTAAATTCATGATGTTATCCATAGTTATTTTGACATACTTTGGAATCTCTAGATCATCCTATTTTGTGTCCTTGATTTTCTATTTGATTGATAATTGGGTAATCATTTAGTAAAAGTAATATGTATTCTCTACCATTATGATTTAAAAAACCATCAACTATAAATAAATGAAGATAACTTATTTTCATTCATCATAATGCATATATTAGCATGTTCCTTTCTATTATGATCATTAATTACATTATTTACCCATTTAGGATAGTAGTGAATTGAGACATTAAAGTCCTTGATCCACTCCACCCATATTCTATGATTATATCAAACTCCTTCTATGTGAATATATAATGTAATATTTTTTGTTATATATATATATATCATACTTCACTCTAAAGAGGTAGTGTCACCAAATATTCAATAAAAAAGATCATATTTGTGAACTTAAAAGCATGTGTTAGTTAATTATTCTCATGGATCATCAATTTTCAAGAGGTATAGGCTATTGATTTATCATTTTTCATCAGTATGCAGTGGATTAAATCCATTGGATCATATTTATGTATCAAAAATCCTCCGCCAATTGATGGGAGTGTGAGTATTGGTGCAGTGATTAATCTCTTCTATAGATCCTTAAATCTTTAGTCATGTTATTTTATACATACATACTTTACCCATTTTCATGTTAATTTAGACATTAGTCCATAAAATCATGATAATTTTCTCATAAATAGTTAGCATTACTTAGCTAATACATCAAGACTATGGATCTATATGACACTTGTTAGTCAAAGAAATTTCTCAATCACCTTTTTCACTAAATTATTTACAAAAAGTCCATCACTCATGATCAAATGCATCCAGTGATGGGATGTATAATAAATTTTACATTATAAACATTTTATAAGAAGTTATTAGAAACCCATAATCTAGTAACATCATGACATAATATCTAAAACCATAAAAACAATGAAATAAAAAATCAACTTGTATGTTACATCAATAATTTTATTCTTCCATATTCATTGTGTTTAATTTATGAAGACCACTAAAGTGGTATCTTAAAGATACCCCTCATACAATTTTTATCCCTTAGTAGGGTCAATCACATGATTATAAAGTGGTATTTATATTCTAGTTCTAGAATGATATTTTTTTGTTAAATGAAGGTGGAATGAGGAAAAAGAATTGGGATTGTGGTAGAATTGGCTAGGAATTTTCATTTAAACATGGACTTTATCCACATTTATATAAGTACTCAAATACTCCCCTTAACACCATTCATGTATTTGTTTATTAAAAATAATGATTAATAACTCGACTATTCATTTATTCATCAAATAAATACATCGATCCCCCCATGAGATTCATTATATAAAATATTCAAACATTATGATAGTTAGGTGTACAAGAATCTAAAATTGTATCCATTAACATTACTCTTCCTTACAAACGAAGTGGATACTAGCCTTTTTATGTCCCTCAAAAAAGTCATAAAATATTCCATTATTTCATATATGTCATGTAATTCATCTTTCAAAAAAATTAAAATATTATATGTCCTATAAATAATCATATGAGTTCAAAAATTTATTGAAAATCTATGTTAATATCCCACTTTCACTAAATCCACTTTGACTTTGTTCTATTTCACCTTATATTTTATAAAGTACCAAAACATGTCATAAATTATCAAAAACTTATATTGAATATTTTCCAAAAAAAATAGATTCTATCAATAAGCTCACCTTATTTTGATTCATATACATTACCTTATGAATAAAAATCCACCACAACTTTTGGATATTGTAACATATTATCCAATGAGTCACTAAAATAGTTCCCTAAGCCAGTTCACCACATGGCCTCAAGCACGCCACACTATATGCCAGAGGCATCCAATAAGAAACGAGGTCCTTAGGTGTGATAGTGCGGAGACTATGATCTTGTATTGATGTAAGAAAAAAGTGTAAATAAATAGATAACATGCATCAAATTAATTGATAGATTGTCGAAGTAGTAAATAAATAAAATAATATCATAATGTAATAAAAAATGTAATGTGTAAAAGACCTGAATAGCCATGTTGTACATACAACACTGATCACCTACTCAGTTTAACATACATTTACAAAAGTGAATAAAAGTAATTGAAATAAAATTATAAGGCTCTATAACGATATATGATTCAAACCACATACCCATTATCCATGAAAAAATATTTTATATATCATTCTTGATAAATCCTAGGGGTTTCCTCATATTGTGCCTATGACCAGGTGAACATATGCTCTAGTACCTCGGTGCAATGGTGGCCCGATCAGGGTGTGAGTACAAAACTCAGTAAGGAACCACCAACGAGGTCTTGTACATAAACTGTAGTATGAAATGTGTGTATATGTTATCTAATAATCAGGATAATATTAATTAATAAAATTGAAATACAATATAAAAATTAATATCTAAAAAGAAAAAACCATTATTGATACTTGGTTCCATGATCTCGATCAACCATACCTACGTCGACCTAAGATAGAATGTCTCTGAACAAGGTTTCATAATATATATATATATATATATATTTGAATGTTTATATGTTAGAACCTGGTCCTTTTCAGGTATGTTTTACTTTTCTGGTCGTTTTTTAGAAAATGAAGAATTTTTGGAAATTTTCGATGTACCCGCCATGTACTTTCTGAGTACACACCGTGTACTCAGTTACCGCGGGTAGTCATGTGCTGGCCGTGTAGCGGCCATGCACATGACCATATGGGGGGTGACCTGGAGGCCACCTAAAGAAGAGTACAAAAAAGGCAAGAACACACCATTTACTTCAAAAGTACATGCTGTGTATTTTCTTTTTTTCCTTAAACATGATGGGGTCGTGTATAATCAATGGAAAGGGATTCTTCTAGGTTTCGTTCAGCAAAGAGCTCTCATATGGCCATGATCTTTCTTCGAGCCCCCAACTGAGCATCCGAACTCCCATTCAACCGCCGTCGATTGCATTGGGATCGCCTCATTAAGATATCTCTTCTTCTTGAGCTTCGTTTCCCAATTCCTCGTCCTTCTCAAGTTATCCATTATTGAATGTTTTAGATGTTTTTGTAGATCTTCGGCGTTCTAAGGTGATTTAATCCCTGAGAATAAAGTATATCAGTCTCCCAATGTCGAGGTAGGTGGTTTGTGCCTTTTTGTTGAATTTCTTTTAGTTATATGTTCAAAAACCACAAATACCCATGAACGGGGTATTGCACGTTTACCATTTTAGCCCTATTGTCTACCTGTTATGATTGTATGTTTGAGTTGATGATAACTGATGTTAATAGGGTTAATTTTTATGCTTTTAAGTGCTTTCCCATGCATGATTTCCTTTTTTGACCGTTGGGTCTAGGTTGCCTGTTAGGCTGATGTTTACCTTCCATGCCTAGTATAGTAGGATGAGGTGTTTGTATCCTTACATGTTGTCATATTATAGACTGTTATCCTAGTAGTTATTGAAGTTTAATTTGGCTGATATGTGCTGATAAACTTTCTTGACTAACACAGGGTGATGAGAACCTGGTGTGTAGACCATAGGGAGAATAGACGTAAGGGCTTCTCCAGAATGACTGTTTTACTTGCGATGCGAGACCATAGGGGGAATTGATGTAAGTGCTTCCTCAGAGTGTCTGTAGATCCTCAACGCGGGCCATAGGGTGAATATAGTTTGAGTGCTTCCCCAAAGCACCTTTAGTTACTGATACGAGACTATACGAGGAATTGACGATGAGTGCTTCCTCGGAGAGTCAATGCTAGGTAGGACCAGAGGGCATAGGTCGTGAGTACTTCCCAGAGGGTTACATTTTGTGTTTAGCTGTTTGCTTATGTTGCTAAGTAGGACCAGAGGGGATTGTCTATGAGTACTTCCAAGAGTGTTACCTATTTGGGATTACCTACTTTGTTTATTTGTTCCTTGATATCTAAAACTGAATGCATTGAAATTGTGGATTGTTTACTACTGAGTACTTCCTTGTTTACTTCTTTCTGTACTTATTACCTACCATAAATTAACTTAATTTTAGGCACAGATCTTGTGGTGGTTTCCTACTAGGATTTAGTTTCACACCCTGTTTGGTCCAATCTTTTGGGCCCAAATAGATTATATTGTTGCAGGTATAGAGAAGGTAGCCCGCTCGGAGGTCCCCGTCAGCAGCAGCTTCTTGAAAAGGGTTATCAATCATAATGCCAAATCTCTCACCTACCGTGAAAATCTGGAAAAGTCCCACATAGTACCTTCCTCGACGTACATAGGATGGAAACTGGGTTATTATCATAAGGAGGTAATCTATTCCTACCCCTTGGTGAAGCTGAAGCACCCGTGGTGAATTGGATACATCGTAAAGGTGTTTGCATGTCATGCGGATATGGGCATAGTTTAGAAAGTCCTCACGGCTAGCTAAAGACACAATGGTCTCAAGGGCCTCTGTGGGGAGAGATAAGAGATTTGTGCCTTCGTTTTCCATCTGAAATTTAAGAAAACCCAATTTTTAATAAAACTGAAATTCATATACATATATATATTTTTGTTTCAGTTTCTGGCTTTCCAGAGTTATCCAAACCGAACCTCTGATACCAACTATAGAGACCCCGACCCTAGAAACCCAGGAGTCGGTGTCTTCTGAACATGATGTGTTATCTTAAAATAAAACAAAATTTTTTAGCAACACATCATGTCCCATACAGAGGATCATGTGCGGTTTGGGTTCGGGGAAACCGGCAACTTCTAAAACAATTCATCTTTTAAGAGCTGATACCTGAAAATTTTAAATCAAAACATAGGATGAGCATTGAAATACTCAGTAAGGGGTTTTTTTTAAAAATAAAATTAAAACACTGCAACATTTGAAAACATTTTTAAAATAGATTGAACACTTATTAACGGAAAATTATAACACATAACATAAAAATGCTCAATCAAGGTTTTCAATAAGAACATGGAACAATGATGTCAATTCTCGAAGGAATAACAATGGTTGTCATAAAAAAGTACGCCATGTGTCTTACTTAAGTAGAAATTAAACAGTTAAAAGCAATAAATAATCAGAGTTGCGCATAAAGGAAACAACTAAATTTTCATATGCTGGTTACTATTCTATTAAGTAATCATCACCAATCATACTTCAAGCTTATACCAGTGAAATAAGATCTTTATGAATACTTAAAGGCATCAGTCGTGAAAGAACTTTATCTTGGAAAGAACTTGTTTACATCACTTGAATTATGTGGCATCAACATTTAACTTAGACAATCATGAATTTATCACCAAGGTCCATCCCTAAGGTGTCATTTGAAATTACCAAGGTAAACCCCAATGTATCGTTAAAATTTTAATATCTAGTGGTTACATCATTACCCAATGCATTGGAGCGCTATCAGGGCACACCCTTAAATTTGCCTTTATTATCATGTGAGCCACATCGTTCATGCTTTACTTAAATGGTTTGTATATTCAAGATGTCCCATACCACCTTGAATATATCATTCATTTTTATTTTACCCAAGGTGTCCCATACCACTTTGGGTAATCCAATTTCTTAGTTCATTTAGTGATATGTCAGAAGCATGCATTATGTACAATAATAAATAATGAACCACCACAAATATTTCTAATACAAGGTATGATAGTTAACTTGCAAAATGTGTCGATAACTAATCAAAGGTATACATAGCTTAGTAAAACATCCTTTTCACTAAAGCATATAAAATAATGGTATACTAAATGATAAATCTTTTTCATTATAAATCCATGGAAAAAGAGTGCTTAAGGAAAACACTTGAAATTAGTTATGGTGATAAATAGGCCCTTGGTCTTGTAAATGAATTAAATCATAACTTGATTAATTAATACATTCACCCCAGTAGGTTCATTATGTATTAAGATAATACATTAACATAACATGATATCATGACCCATCAAATCTTAAATCCTCTAATACATTTTAAATCAAACCAAAATACACCCTTCATGGTAAAACGCGTCATGAGCGATGCCCAATATGCTTCTTTAATACAACATAGTTCGCAAAAAATAAGGATTTACTCAAATGTTTGTACCCACCCCTTGATATCATAAATTTCATTTGTATTGGTTTACATGTTTATGAGTACATAGAGATATATAGATACCAAGTTTACCAAGAGGGGTTTTCATGGTAAAACAACTTCAAACAACCCTCATTAATATATAATTCATAGTATTACATGTTGTATCATTTTTAAATCCAAAAAAATAGGTAGAGTTTTGGTTATAAATATCTGTATATATATATATATATATAGAAAAATATATATTTATATCTGTATAGGTTTTATGAAACAAAACTGAAAGAAATCAAAACATAACACCCCAAAGCCTTGTCCAACATAGATCCATCCAAAAAGAACAAAAAAAATATAACCTATATGTATATATATATATAAGTAACCCGTATATATATATGAACCATATTATTAAGGATTGTTTTTGAATAAGGTAAGATAAGTTTTCTCCCTTAGTATCCTTTGTAATAAACTTTAAAAAAACACGTTTTAAGACCGGATGGATTTCATTATACATAACTATGTATATGTATAGTCCGTATGTACTAAAACATAAAAGAGTAGTATTATGGGGAAAGACATAAAACCACCACACTTGCATCCTACTAGATACACGGCATGCAAGCCCCGTTTTGAAAACATCACATCCCGAGTGGGTTATAATCAAGTATACATATATATATATAAACTGTATATATATATATACTGAGAGTATAAAACGAAGGTTCTTTTAAAAGAAAGCATGTATGAAAGGACCCTTACATCGGTTGAGGAGGAATCTTGGACCAGGTGCACCACACTGATCTTGCTGGGAGTTCGTGGGAGAGGAAGGAGGAAGAAGAACCGCCACGGTTTCAAGACACCAGAGGCGTTTATATAGGCCTCGGTATCCAACGATGACTTGACCCAAGAGGCTAGACCGACGTGGGGAAGATTGGAAAATAGAGACCTAGGAGGGGGTGTTCGGAAGTCAAGGGAGCAGTGCGGGGGAGGAGGCCGAGGCGTCCTCGGTTGCAGGCCTACTGGTCGGGTGCCGCTTCGAGGAAGAATATAGTGTGGGTCGATGCTGTAAAGGAAAGGATGACCGAGATTAGATCTCGGGTGAGATCGGACGGTCGCGGTGATACGTGAGGCGATCGTGTGGCTAAAAGGTTCGGACGGTCAAGATCGACACGGGAGTCGATCGGACGGTCCCGGTCACGCAGAGCGCGTCCCACATCGAAACGGAACGCGTTTGAGGCGTGGCTTATAAACCAAAGCGCGCTGTCTTTGGTACAATAACACGAACACACACACACTGGGGCCTTATAAATGGGCCCCATGCGGGCTTCGGCCCACCCCTTCGCACCGCGCACCGCAGCCTTACACACGGCCTGTGCCCAACCTGAGAGGCCTATGCATGACTTGGGACGCAGTTTGGACACCCACTGAGTGCTTGGGGGACCCCGATGGTCGGCACCTCGAGTCCCTTGGGGCTTGGTCTCAGCCTAGAGGGCTGGTCCCTTAAGGGATGCCCTCAGCTTGGCCGGGCCCCAACCCATTTTTTTTATTAAAACTTATTTAAATTTCTAAAATAACCTAGTATAACAATACTTATTTCAAAATAAAGTGTAGTAAAAATATTTATACAAAAGAGGTTTCATTCAAAAAAGACAATTAGTTTTAATTTAAAATCTAAATCCTTTTACTAGATTATGTAATATAGTTCATATCAACATAATTTATAAAAAGAAATTTTATTTAGACATTCGAAATAACAAGTTTAAGTATGCTTAGTTCAAAGTATAAATATTTGCACAAAATGAGTCAACATACTATAACAACAAAATAGTTTTAACATAAAATCTAAACCCCTTTACCAATTTATATATAAATATTTTAAAAGATATACCTTTCTTATTTTACATACAAAAATATTATAATTATTCATATCTTTAAAGAAATTCTAAAATACTACTAGTTAATTAAAAAATTCATAATTTAGAGCTCAAAAGATATTATTATTGATACCCTTTAAACATATAGAAAGAATAATAAGATTTAATAGGCAAGTATCCATCGGGATCTTGTGAAAACCAAAGGGTTTATTTCCGAGAATACTCTTTTTTTTTAAAAAAAATAACTCTTTTGTGAAACATATTATAATAGTTGAAATATTATAAAATTATAAGATCTTTAAAACATGTTTTAATATAAAGATAAACTTTATCAACGAAAACCCAAAGGTTGTTTTGAAAATCCAACGGCTTTTTTCCAACAGTCAATATTCATAGGATCATTATAAAAGTAGGGGTATTTTACAAGAACAAAACACTTGAACCAGAAAGGATGGCTCTCCTTATACCATTGGCGTTGAGCATGTGTGTCGTGGCTCTGGATATATATTTTTCACGCTGATGGACTCTGAAGACGAGGACTATCCGATTACTCGAGTTGTGGTTCTTAGAAGTCTTTTTGGGGCTGTGTTAGGTCTTGTGCATGGTATTTTAAACTAGTTGGGTCTTGTTGCAATGTAACCTTTAAATATATATCACTTTACCTTATTCTCCATGTTTTATTCCTTATTAGCACACAAAACACAACAAAAAAACAAGAGACGTCATTAAAGGCATAACATTGCTTACTTGAACTAGTTCATAAAACCTGGGGCGTCACATTATTCCCCCCTTTTGAAAATTGCATCCTCACAATTTATTTCACAACACTACAAGGTTATGCAACGTTCTTACCATCTCCACCAACGTACATGTTCAACAGGTGCATTTAGAGGAATCCTCGTAGCGAAGCTCACCTCTTCCAGTTCCTTAATCCACATACACCTAAGACAGGAGGGGTTGCACTTATGTTCCAGGCCATCAAGCCTCGAGAGGGAAGCCCGAACAGTACAAAGTTCTGAAATGTCTCTGCAGACCAAAGTATGAAGGACTTACCAAATTATGTCTCAGTCGAGGATATCGAAGCTATAGAAACGGTCAAACAGGCTAAAGGTGAGAAGTTGGAGCATATAAGACACATAAAGATTTCCTTCTAACGCAGCCTCCTGAAATATCACTCTGGCCGTGTAGTTTCGGCCTAGGGTGAAACATAGAAAGAGCCCTTCGTGGTAACTTCCTCGTCCTTCACGTCCGGCTAGCTTTGCAGAGCCAAAGCGGTAATAGATGCAGGCATTCCCCTGGCAGGTGCAGAGAATCTCCAGACTGTTTGTTACCTCAAACCACTTCTTGCACGTTCTCCGCAAACTTGTGAAAGGGTCATACTCGTCCTCACACATTTTGATTGCAATTATTTCCAAAATCTCAGTGGGAAGAGATAACATGTGGGTTTGTCCTTCCATCTGAAAGTTTTAAAACAGGAGTGCAATCACTTGAAAATAATTCATGGACAAACACAAAGTAAAGACAAGGAAGGGGAAAGACAAAATTTCAATAAACATACATTTATTATTATTAGTTCTTGAGTTTCCCTTATCTATTGACTAAACGAACTCCACACAGAGCAGCAAAACTCCCTAACTCCTCAAACCAAACACAGGCCGAGCATTCAGGGGAAAACTCATGAGGGCACCTATGACATCTTGTGAGTCTAGCATGGGGGGTATGAAGTTGAGAGACATCATCATACACTTGTTGTCTGCAAGATAGTCGGGTGGACTCGTCTTCTAAACTTCCAAAGTCCAACAACTGACCCCAGAAGCCATAGTTTAAAATCTGACAAAGGTAGCCCGCTCGGAGGTCTCCATCAGCAGCAACTTCTTGAAAAGGGTTATCAATCATAGTGCCAAAGCTCTCACCCGCCGTGAAAATCCAGAAAAGTCCATCATAGTACCTTCCTCGACGTACATAGGAGGGAAACTGGGTTATTATCATAATGAGGTAATCTATTCCTACCCCTTGGTGTAGCTGAAGCACCCGTGGTGAATTGGATACATCGTAAAGGTGTTTTAATGTCATGCGGATATGGGCATAGTTTAGAAAGTCCTTATGGATAGCTAAAGACACAATGGTCTCTAGGGCCTCTTGGGGAGAGATAAGAGATTTGTGCCTTCGTTTTCCATATGAAATTTAAGAAAACCCAATTTTTAATAAAACTGAAATACATATACATATATATATATTTTTGTTTCAGTTTATGGCTTTCCAGAGTTATCCAAACCGAACATCTGATACCAACTGTAGAGACCCCGACCCCAGAAACCTAGGAGTCAGTGCCTTCTTAACATGATGTGTTATCTTAAAATAAAACAAACTTTGTTAGCAACACATCATGTCCCATACAGATGATCGTGTGCAGTTTGGGTTTGGGGAAACCGGCAACTTCTGAAACAATTCATCTTTTAAGAGATGATACCTGAAAATTTTAAATCAAAACATAGGGTGAGCATTGAAATACTTAGTAAGGGGCTTTTTAAAAAAAGAAAATTAAAACACTGCAACATTTGAAAACATTTTTAAAAGAGATTGAACACTTATTAAAGGAAAATTATAACACATAACATAAAAATTCTCAATCAAGGTTTTCAATAAGAACATGGAACAATGATGTCCATTCTCGAAGGAATAACAATGGTTGTCGTAAACAAGTACGACATGTGTCTTACTTAAGAATAAATTAAACAGTTAAAAGTAATACATAATCAGAGATGCGCATAAAGGAAACAACTAAATATTCATATGCTGGTTACTATTCTATTAAGTAATCATCACCAATCATGCTTCAAGCTTATTCCAGTGAAATAAGAACTTTATGAAAACTTAAAGGCATCAGTCGTGAAAAAAATTTATCTTAGAAAGAACTTGTTTACATCACTTGAATTATGTGGGATCAACATTTAACTTAGACAATCATGAACTTATCACCAAGTTCCATCCCCAATGTGTCATTTGAAATTACCAAGGTAAACCCCAATGTATCGTTAAAATTGTAATCTCTAGTGGTTACATCATTACCCAATGCATTTGAGCACTATCAGGGCACACCCTTAAATTTGCCTTTATTATCATGTGAGCCACATCGTTCATTCTTTACTTAAATGTTTTGTATATTCAAGATGTCCCATACCACCTTGAATATCTCATTCATTTTTATTTTACCCAAGGTGTCCCATACCACTTTGGGTAATCCAATATCTTAGTTCATTTAGTGATATGTTAGAAGCATGCATTATGTACAATAATAAATAATGAACCACCACAAATTTTGCTAATACAAGGTATGATAGTTAACTTTCAAAATGTGTCAATAACTCATCAAAGGTATACATTCCTTAGTAAAACATCCTTTTCACTAAAGCATATAATATAATGGTATACTAAATGATAAATCTTTGTCATTATAAATCCATGGAAAAGGAGTGCTTAAGGAAAACACTTGAAATTAGTAATGGTGATAAATAGGCCCTTGGTCTTGTAAATGAATTAAATCATAACTTGATTAATTAATACATTCACCCCAGTAGGTTCATTATGTCTTAAGATAATACATGAACACAACATGATATCATGACCCATCAAATATTAAATCCTCTAATACATTTTAAATCAAACCAAAATACACCCTTCATGGTAAAACGCATCATGAGTGATGCCCAGTATGCTTCTTTAATACAACATAGTTTGCATAAAATAAGGATTTACTCAAAAGTTGGTACCCACCCCTTGAAATAATAAATTTGATTTGTATTGGTTTACATGTTTTTGAGTACATAGAGATATATAGATACCAAGTGTACTACGAGTGGTTTTCATGGTAAAACAACTTCAAACAACCCTCATTAATATATAATGCATAGTATTACGTGTTGGATCATTTTGAAATCCAAAAAAATAGGTAGAGTTTTGGTTATAAATATCTGTATATATATGTATAGAAAACTGTATATTTATATCTGTATAGGTTTCATGAAACAAAACTGAAAGAAATCAAAACATAACACCCCAAATCCCTATCCAACAAAGTTCCATCCAAAAAGAACAAAAAAATATAACCTATATCTGTATATATATATAAAAGTAACAAGTATATATATATGAACCATATTATTAAAGATTGTTTTAGAATAAGGTAAGATAACTCTTCTCCCTTAGTAACCTTTGTAATAAACCTTAGAAAAATCAGTTTTAAGACCGGATGGATTTCATTATACATAACTATGTATATGTATAGGTCGTATGTACTAAAACATAAAAGAGTAGTATTATGGGGAAATACATAAAAACCACCACACTTGCATCCTACTAGATACACGGCATACAAGACCCCTTTTGAAAACATCACAACCCGAGTGGGTTATAATCAAGTATACATATATATATATAAACTGTATATATATATATATACCGAGAGTATAAAATGGAGGTTCTTTTAAAAGAAAGAATGTATGAATGGACCCTTACATCGCTTGAGGAGGAAGCTCGGACCAGGTGCACCACACTGCTCTTGCTGGGAATTCGTGGGAGAGGAAGGAGGAAGAAGAACCGCCGTGGTTTCAAGAGTCCAGAGGCGTTTATATAGGCCTCGGCATCCAACGGTGACTCGACCCAATAGGCTAGACCGACGTGGGGAAGATGGGAAAAAAGAGACCTAGGAGGGGGTGTTCGGAAGTCAAGGGAGCAGTGCGGAGGAGGAGGCCGAGGCGTCCTCGGTTGCAGGCCTACTGGTCGGGTGCCGCTTCGGTGAAGAAGACGGTGAGGGTCGATGCTGTAAAGGAAAGGACGGCCGAGATTAGATCTCGGGTGAGATCGGACGGTCGCGGTGATACGTGGGGAGATCGTGTGGCTAAAAGGTTCGGACGGTCAAGATCGACACGGGAGTCGATCGGATGGTCCCGGTCACGCGGAGCGCATCCCACACCGAAACAAAATGTGTTTGAGGGGCGGCTTATAAAACAAAGCGCACTGGCTTTGGTTCAATAACATGAACACACTCACCGGGGCCTTATACACGGGCCCCATGCGGGCTTCGGCCCACCCCTATGCACCGTGCACCGCGGCCTTACACACGTCTTGTGCGTGACCTGAGAGACCTATGCACGACTTGGGACGTGGTTTGGACACCCACTGAGCGCTTGGGGGACCTCGATGGTTGGCACCTCGGGTCCCTTGGGGCTTGGTCTCAGCCTAGAGGGCTTGTCCCTTAAGGGATTCCCTCGTCTTGGCCGGGCCCCAACCCATTTTTTATTATTAAAACTTATTTAAATTTATAAAATAACCTAGTATAAGTATACTTTTTTCAAAATAAATTGTAGTATAAATATTTATACAAAAGAGGGTTACTTCAAAAAAGACAATTATTTTTAATTTAAAATCTAAATCCTTTTACTAGCTTATGTAATATAGTTCATAACAATATAATTTATAAAAATAAAATTTATTTAGACTTTCGAAATAACAAGTATAAGTATGCTTAGTTCAAAGTATAAATATTTTCACAAAATGAGACAACATACTATAAAAAATAGTTTTAACTTAAAATTTAAATCCCTTTGCCTATTTATATATAAATCTTTTAAAAGATATACCTTTCTTATTTTACATAAAAAACCATTATAATTATTTGTATCTTTAAAGAAATTCTAAAATACTACTAGTTAATTCAAAAATTCATAATTTAGAGCTCAAAAGATATTATTATTGATACCTTTTAAACATATAGAAAGAATACTAAGTTTTTAATATGCAAGTATCCATCAGGATCTTGTGAAAACCAAAGGATTTATTTCCGAGAATACTCATTTTTATTTTAAAACTATAACTCTTTTGTGAAACATATTATAATAGTTGAAATATTATAAAATTATAAGAGAATTAAAACAAGTTTTAATATAAAGATGAACTTTATCAACGAAAACCCAAAGGTTGTTTTGAAAATCCAACGGCTATTTTCCAACGGTCAATATTCACAGGATCATTATAAAAGTTGGGGTATTTTACAAGAACAAAACACTTGAACCAAAAAGGATGGCTCTCCTCATACAATTAGCGTTGAGCATGTGTGCCATGGCCTTGGTTGTTATGTTTTTCAAGCTGATGGACTCTGAAGATGAGGACTATCCGATTACTCGAGTTGTGGTTCTTAGTATTCTTGTTGTGGCTGTGTTAGGTCTTCTGCATGGTATTTTCAACTAGTTGGGTCTTGTTGCAATGTAACTTTTAAATATATACCAGTTTACCTTATTCTCCTTGTTTTATTCCTTATTAGTGCACAAAACACAACAAAACAACAAGAGACATCATTAAAGGCATAACATTACTTACTTGAACTAGTTCATAAAACCTGGGGCATCATAGATCACATCATCATCCTCATCACCAAACATCTCACCATGGATCCACATAGCCTATTATCATTTTTAAATATATAAAAGTAAATCATTTGAGTAGAATTCCACCAAGATCCTATATAAGAAAAAACCATTTACGGTTTTTCTAAAACATTAAACAATTGTAATTTGTCATTAGTAAAATAAAACACTAGAATTCCTATAACATGTGGACAATACATGCCAAAAATGTGCATGATATACATATTTCATTTTTTTCCAATATTAAAAATCAATAAATGGCCTCTCGACAATGGTTCAAGACTACAAATCCATTAGCGACCTCCCAAAAATGATCTGAGAGAAATAAATATAAAATAAATCATCATTATGAACAATATGTTCATAAATCAAATAGAAAGTCATATAAAAGTATAACATCACACATAAATAACCAAAATCCCAGAACCCTGGTAACCTATACATCTTGTTGAAACAAGTGTTCTTAATGTAGTAGTTCAATATCCATCACAGATTTGGACACATTCCAAATGTTGATGTCTACAATATCCAAAATAGTAATAAAATAGAAAAAACCCCCTAAGATACCAATTTTTAACATCCCCTCCTAATATAACATAACATGGTTCCACAATTTGAATCACCATATGGCCTCAATGAACCACAATTAGTACACCATAGGCTTCAGACTAGTAGCGATGGCCTAATATATGATAGTAGGGAGACAATTACCTTATATAAGTCGAAGAATATAACATAAATAACCAGATGATATCCATAAAAGTAAATGATAGAGTGCGTAAGAAATAAATAAGTAAAATAGGAGCCTAATTTAATAATAAATGGAATTCAGTAAAGGACTAAACGGTTATGTCATACATACAACACAAATAACTCATTTGGCGAACCATACATAAACATATGTGAATAAAAGAAACTAAAATAAAAGTAAAAGGATCTACTTCTATCTCTGAGCTTAACCATATACCCATGATCTATGTAAAAATATCTTATCCATCATGTTCGATCAATCTCAAGCCTCAAACCATCCTATTCTTACAACCATGTAAACTTATGCTCGGGTACCCTAGTGTATGACAGCCCAAGTAGGATAGGAGTACAAAACACAATATGGAACCACCAATGTAGTCATGTACATAACCAATAATAAGAAATATAAATATATGTGAGATAATCATTTGTATAAACATAATAACTAATAATTAAAAACTAAATACAAATGAATATTTAAATAAAATATACCAAAAATCATCCTTAGGTTCATGATCCTGACCGATCATACCTAATTCGGCCTAAGCTGGAATGTCTCTGAATAAGGTTTCATCATATATATATGTATAAATATTTTAATTTGTGTATATATCCCCATAAATATATATATATATATATATAAATAATAAGATAAATAACATTTATAAAAATCAACACACAATTGATCCTTGTTTTCGTAATACCGATAGATAAATGCATGCATTGGCATGTTCAAGAAAAGTCTCTAAGAAAGGAATATCAGAAAGGGGGATACATAGGCCATCACTAGGATCCCCCGCTCTTTCTTACAATAACTATAATGAAGGACATCATGTACTGATGTACAATCTAGTAAATATGGAATTCCATCAACTACGGCCTGTGCCAGATGTATCAAGTATTAAAACAATGAGGTCCAAGACCCAGGTCCATTGAAAGAGTAGTCCACTTAGGAATTATTGTACTAACTCCAAAAATACATCGTGATCAATCCTATGGTATGTTGTATGATATTTTCTTATTTTTCACTTCCCACAGTCATAAAAATAGCATCTATTATAGTTTTGTCCATTCTTATATTCTCTAAGACACCCACCAGCATAGGAATGATATTTTTATCTTGGCCCTCCTTATCCAAATATCATTTATCACTTTATGATTCTTTACATCATACATAGAAGCTATATCAAACTTAATAACATTCTTGAATCATGATAAAACAATCATGATAAATATATATCAATGAATAAAATCTTATAATCCATCATCTCATTTTTATTTTGTTATGATTTATGTAATGAAAACAATATACAACACTCTCAATGATATCCTCTTAATAAATAATTCCACCACACTTATCACAATAACCATCTCAACACATCTCATGACTAATAGTTTTAAAGGAGTAAGAAATTGGATAAAGATATTAGAGGTATGCATTACTAAAGTTACAAGGGATTGAATAACAACTGAAAATAGGGGTTGGATTAGTTTTTCACTTTTTATATGTCTCAATAATTTTCACACATAACCCCTATAACCTTTTAAAATTTATATCCATATCGTCATTTATTAAATACTCATGCATGAAAAAGTAGAAAAGAAAGTAAATCACGTGATATGTTCATTGTTTGGCCTCAGTGTGAGAACCTAAATCTTTACTACAGCCACTCCAGTGGGTCTAAAGAAATTCACTATTAAGAATAAGTGAATAAAACTTGTACGACTCTAATCGTACACCTTCTATCTCTATATAGGAATTATTGTACTAACTCCAATCATATTATACAATTTTCTTGAAACAAATTTATCCAAAAAACAATATATAAGAAAAACATTTTCACCAAAAAAATGTTTCTGGAACCTTAGTCTGATGACACTGGGTCTGATTGCCTTGGTCTTGTTGACTAATTATGACAGACTCATTACGATGAACCCTTTTCTCAAATTGAATTTTGGAAAATCTATTCAACTGCTCAGTACGATGTTCCTCTATCTGATCTTCCTTGGTCTGGTAAAAATAAATTTAGTTGTATGATCTTTTAAATATATCTCTATCATGAAAAAAAATCTAACACAATCTTTGTAGCACTCTACATTTTACGCACATGAAAAATATAACACAAACTTTATATTTTTTTGGAAACTTTCATTAACCACTTTAACAACTCACTATTTTTCAAACACTCATTATTTTTCAAAACAAATTTTTTGTAACAACACAAATTTTTCAACATTTATTATAACACAACCTTTCTCAAAAAGAGTCTCCTGACACTACACTACTAGATAAAAAAAATTTCTGAAGATATTACATCCCTTAGTGAAAAACAAAATTCATCCATGTAAAGATAAACTCCTCATCACATATATCGTTTCTCACTTTTCATTTTCTCTCCCCCGAGATTTTTATATCCCCAATTATATGATAACCACATCTGCATATTGATAAAATAAAGAAAATAAAAATCTTCTTAAAAAGTAAAATTTTATTGCCTTATCTCCCCCTTAGTCAACATAATCCATAGAACAGTGGGTTTCGTCTTTATAAAGATTATGAAGTCATTAGAGGACGCTAAAAAAGAATTTTCAGTCTCGAATCAACAAACCTTTCTTTTGGCATTGATTTTGTAATGATATTTATAAGTTGATACTTCTTTAAGATATATTCTTGCAAAAAATCTCCGCAAAAACTTTATCTTTTAAAAAGTGAAATTTTAAATCAAAGTGTTTTGATATTTAATGTCGAATAATATTTTTACAAATATAAATTGCACTCTAATTATCACTAAATATCTTTAATGGTTTAGCAATTTTTTCTTTCAAGTATTCCATGTGAAATTTCATCCACAACATCACAGTTCAAGCCTGAGTAGCTGCAACATATTTTTATTCAATTATGTTCAAATTTACATAACTTTTCTTCTTACTATGCCAACCTACACAATATTCTCCCAAGAAAAATGTCACTCCAAAAGTTGATTTTCTATAATTACAATCTCTAATTCAATCGACATCAGTATAACCATGAAACTTCATCTCATAATTTATTTTGTATAACAACCCATGTGAAGTTGTTACTTTTACATATATCAAAATTCTTTTTGATGTTGACATAAGTGACTCATTTTTATTACTCTGATACCTAGAACATAATGTCATAGTATAAATTTATCAGGCCTTATGGTTGTAAGGTAAATTAGAATTCCTATCATCTTCTAAAAGACTTTCTGATTCATGATTTTTTTATACATATCTTTACTCATCTTCAGCTTCATGGAGATTGGAGTAGAAAATACTTTTATTTTATCAAGACAAACGTTTTTAATAATTCTCTAGTATACTATTCTTGAGATAAGAAATTTTATTTTTCTTTTTTTTTACATTTCTAACCAAGGAAGAACATTATTTTCCCAAACATTAACATCTCAAATTTATTTTTTATTTATTCATAAAATGATTCGCATACATCTTATTTATCCCAAAAAAAATCATCCCAATAAATATTTAAAATTAGAGTTCTAGAGTAAACATTTTACACAAATAAGATTATATCAAATTTTCCCTTAGAAAAAATAAACATCCATAAAATAATTTAAGCTTTGAATATCAATAATTTGGATCTTGTGTTAATAAATACAAATAATTCTTCAATATATATACTTTGTTTTCATCCTGGTCAAGTAGAAACTCGTAAGGGTGATTAATGTAAACATATTATTCAGTTACTCCATTGAGGAATGTTGAATTTACATTTATCTCATATACATTGTAATTTTGGTTAGCATACACTAATAGAAAAATTAAAATAGTTTCTAACCTTGCAATGGGGGAAAAAGTTTCATCAAAATCCACACCTTCCACATGTGCATAACCTTTTCAAAAAATCCTGTCTCAATTTCTTGAAACTTCTCCATGTTCATTCAACTTGTTTCAACAAACCCATTTTGTTCTGATACCATTTTTACCTTTAAAAAATGGAACAATTTTACATGTTTGGTTATTTTCAGTTTGATCCAACTCATTACTCATAGAATTCAGCCATTAGTTTTTTAGAATATCTTCAGAAAATTATTATGGTTTAACTTTTGAAATGATTAAGTGTTATTTTAAAATATTATATTTATTCTTCTCTCATTTGAATCCTTCTAATTCCAAATAATGTTTTAGGTCTCAAAAAGTGTTTGAAAAGTATGAAATTTTAGAGTTTCTTTCCCAAAATCACACATGATGCATCTGAATCTTCATGCACATTACTTTGCTCACTTTCATTTGCATTGGAAACATTTAGTTTTTATTCTTCTATATTCCCAACAACTTTTTTTGAGGAATTTGTATTTTCAATTATTTTCACAAAATATTATTCAAAAATATTTTTTAAAATTTATATCCCAACATTTTTATCTTCTTCCATTGGGTCAATAATCCAAAAATATACCTTCGTTAGATTTCTCATCAGACATTCCAGGATTCAGATTTTCTATTTTTATGAAAATTTAACTTCCAAAATACATAAAGTATTTCAATTATGGATTTTTGTTATACCAAAATTTTAAGGATTTATGTTGGATTCTAGAATCAAAAACATTGTATTCTGAACATGTATAATATCACTAAGAGAATATCTCTAATATAACTATGATTTTTTATATTCTAGTAACATGTTTCTTCCCATTTCCACAAAACTTCTATTATTCTTTTATACTACCCCATTCTGTTGTGGGGTGCATAGAGCACTATACTTGTTTTTTATTCTATGATTTCACAGATAAGTTTCAAAATTATTGAATTTAAATTCTTTTTCATTATATCTCAACTTCTTTATGAAAACCCCCATTTCTTTCTCAACATCTTTTATAAAGAATCAAAACATTTCAATAGACTATAACTTATGCTTCATTAACATTATGTTGATCATTGAATTTAAATAATAAATTAATTTGATAAAGTTTAAGTAAACTTTTATTTATTGAGGTCTCATCATACCACATAAATCGTAATAAGTAAGTTTATGTGGTATGGCATACTGAATCTCAACCAACTTATAAGAGTTATTTTTTATCCTATAATTATGAAAAGCTTCACAAACATCCTCTCCACTTATTTTCAATTATATAAAGTTTCATACAATATAATCATTAAAGAGTTTGTTTATACATTTTTGAACAAGGTGGATAAGTCTTTTGTTCCACAACTTATTCACATCTTTAGAACATAGATAACATGATTTTTTATGTTCTCCAGTCTGAAACATATTTTTTTTTTGTTCTTTCCCCTTATGTAATATCATTTCCATCTTTCACTCTTATGATGATACAAAAATATTTTATGAAAATAAATTATTTTCCATTATCACAAATTTGACTCACACTAAGTATGTTATGTTTTATATCATCAATAAACAAAACATCCTTGGATTTCTTCTTTTCTCCTTCAATATCATCTATTCCGACTCCTCTAATTTTTATGGAATTATTATTCCCAAAAATAACAACACTTTCATCATAATTTTGAACATGTTTCCAAATTTTCAAATCAACTTCCATGAGTAATGAATAAACAATATCAATTATCCATGTTTTTTTTCTTTTATACATTCTTTAAAATTTGTATCAACAAAAAAATGTCTTTCCTCAACTTTCTTCATTACATATTCCTTTTCATTTCTATCATAATAAAATTATTCCACAATGTGTTTCATACAAATTTTGTCATGATGACCATCCTTATCACATCATCTAAAAAAAATATTTAAGACATTAAAATTGATTTTTTGTTGGATAGGTTCTCACATCTTTTTATTTTTCTTTTCTAGCTTCATGTGGTTTAGAAATATTTACTCTTTTTCATTTCACTATTTATTTAGTTTTGTTCTGTCCTTTTTCTAGGAAGTGATATGTTATGAAAAATATCATAATCAGTGTTTCCATATATTTTACAACACGAGAAAAACCATTAAATCTTGATTTTATATTGAACTAACATTTTTACCTATAGAAACATTTTTTATTTTGGAAATTTCATTCTATTGTAACATAATATTGGAATGGACCATATTTCCTTCTGAATTAATATTAAACTATTATAGATTTGATAGGTTTCTCCGATCCTTTCTCCACCCAAACTTTACCATCACTTTTTTATCACCTGAAATGTTAGAAAAATTATATGAAACATTATTTTTGTAGGGTGAGGATTTCACATAATTCTTGATTTTAGCTTTCTAAGAAACATTTGAATTGTTAGATTTTACTTCCAAAACTTTCTTAAAGTTTCCATTCATATTTATCTAGGAACATTTGGACTAGTGATGTTTTTATCAAAACTAGTTAACATCCTCTTCCAAAACATCCAACATCTTACTGAGATCTTCAACAATCATTCTCTGTCTAGTAGTTATAAGTTAGTAACATAATATTTCTTGGATGTATTCTTATTATTACTTAAAAACATATTTTTCACCTTCAATAAATTTTCCATCATATTTCTTTATCATTATGATGTTTTTTCTTAAGATGTTTTTTCCTCAAGACCTGCAACATGTTCTGTTATGAGATGATACTCTCTGTATCGTTATTCACCTATTTTTTCTCCTTAATTTAAGGAGTCATAAATTTTCACAACATTTGATATGAAGGTTATAACCTTTTATAAACTTTTTACTTTCGAATAATTTTTTTCAATTGATTCTGATACATATTTCTCACTCAACATGTCACGACCCATCCACTAGGGCCCGTTCTGGGGCTACCCCAAAATCGACTTCAATAGGCCTGGGGATAGTGACTAGTACCCTAAAAGATAAACCCAAAAAAGGGAATCCATTTCCTTTAAACATGTCTGCACACAGATTGGGAACACTGTATACAAGTAAAACATGATGCAAAAGAAGTATAACAACCACCACTAAAAACCACCACTATGAATAAAAAAAAGTACTGAAAGTAAAGGGTCTAGTATACAATCCCAACTGAAAGATTAGTACAGAAAAAGAAAAAACAATCTTTAGAGATTTTCCACCAACGATCCTACTGAAAGGGTAGGTACAACTCATCTCTATAGATCACCACATCAACCGGTCACCTCTATGCACCGTCTAGCCCTGACTCTCTAAAGTATCAGTGAAGTTTTCTTTCATATTCATAAGACACAAGAAAGTGAGGGGGAAGCTCGTGTAGGGGTGAGTATAATAATACTCATTAGTGACCCCGATACCCCTGAATGTATCTTAAAATTTCATAAGGAAATACCAAAAAGTATTATCTCAATCGCAAAGCACAAAGTAAAAGACATATCAAACCAGGTATAGAACTTAAATAAATAGAATAAAGATGGTTAGTCATAAAGATAGATCATATTATTTTTTTAAGAGGCTTTTGATGCTAGACAGCACAGGGTCCCTATGTGTTGACCTACAATGAATCACTACATACTATCGAATATAGGATCACTACTTGCTAACCCACAGAGGATCGCTAGGTAGTGACCCATGAAAGATCACTATGTGCTGACCTATAGAGGATAGCTAAGTGCTGACCCACATAGGGTCCCTAAGTGCTGACCCACATAGGATTGTTAAGAGCTGACCCACAGAGGATCGCTATGTACTGACCCACAGAGGATCGTTATTCCTTCATCACGTCATAGTCAGCCAGCAGTCTCCCTCACTTAGCATGCTTGATATCTGGAGGGTCCCCTCTTCAATACACCCGTCATATATCAACTTCCACAAAGTCCCACTTAGAAGTAACCCCAATTATTATCATGTCGTAAGCATTATAACGCGATAGAAGGTGCGTCAATCGGACACCTGTTTTGTAAGATAAAGGCAAAAATGTAAATAGGGCCTTGTTGGATTTGAGTCTGATACGACCCGACCATACTCCAGATTCTTCCATAACTCAAGTGGAGTATCTCAAAAGGATGATCTCATCACAATGATACACACGCCGCAGACAGCGCATCAATCGTACATCGGGTCTGCGAGTAATAGTCATTTTAGTGAAATGGGTCAGTCCTTTAGAGATACTCCACTTTATTTTTGGAAGAAGTTGGAGTACAGCCATGTTGGATTGGTCTCGAATCCAATCAGGCCCTATTTACCTTTTTTCTTATATCTTATAAATAGAGCATCTTATTGACACACCATATGTCGTGTTGGAACCCTTACGAAAATACAGTCCTTAGGGTTACTTCTAAGTGGGACTTTGTGGTGGTTGAGATACAACCGGTAGCATAGGGTGTGTACCCTATGGAAATAAAGAATGATATGTGAGGGAATCCAATGGATGGCTATGATATTATTAATGAATAGTGATCCTCTGTGGGTCATCATTTAGAGATCCTCTTTGGTTCAGCACTTATTGATCCTATGTGGGTCACCACTTAGAAATCATTTGTGGGTTATCACCTAGAGATCCCCCATGGGTCAACACATAGTGATCCACCATGGGTAAGCCCATATATATCCTCTATGGGTCATCACATAGCAATCCTCTGTGGTTCTTCCCCTAGTGATCCTCTGTGTGTCAGCACCTAGCGAACATGTGTGGTATAGCTATAGAATCCTCTCGATATAATTAGATGCTCTATCATTATGACTAATAATCTTTATTCATGTTCATTAAGTAGTATACCTAGTGTGAGTTGTCTTTTACACTATGATCTATAATTGAGATATTGCTTTTGGTTTTTATTTGTGGAAGTCTGAGAGACCTTTGGGGGTCTTTGGGTCCCTACTAAGAATTCTTATACTCACACCTACACGAGATTCACCCGCACCTTGTTGTGTCCTGTGAAGATGACAGAAAACTTGAATGAGACTTTGGAGAGACAAGGGTAGACGGTGCATGGATGTGACCGATTGACTTGGTGAGCTGTAGAGATGATTTTTACTTACCCTTCAGGTAGGATCCTTGGTGGTCGATCTCTAGAATTTTTTTTCCTTTTTCTGTACTATTCTTTCAGTTGGGCTTGTATATTGGCTACACTTCATTCAGTACTTACTTTTATTCCCAATAGTGGTTTTTAGTGGTGGTGGATTTACATATTTTTTTTATGTTTTACTTGTATGCAGTATGCTCTGTCTATGTGTCTACATGTTTAAAGGAAATTCCTTCCCTATTTGGGTTTCTTCATTCTGATGCTTGTCACCAACCCATGGGCTATGAAAGGTGGGCTTGGGGTAGTCACGGCACGGGCCCCAGTGAATGGGTCTTGAAAAGGTTGTATACGATGGTGGTCGGTTCTACTAGAAGAACTAAGAGTCTATATTTTTAATGTAACAATGGTGTTAAGTGTTTTGGGTTCATTTTCCAGTTCTTGGAGTCCAGTGTTGGTGTGGCGACCGATGTATCCATACACCAAGACCCTAAATTCTATTTTCCAACTCGGTACGTGAAAACATTTGTTGTATGCATTTTGAAATTGTTTTACTCTTGATATCTTTTGAGTTAGCTCAACAGGTATAACTTATTGCCAGTTCCACATCTGTTTCTCTATAGGATTCCTCCACGATGATATCCATCCATGATTCTAGTTTGAGATCATGACGATGGTCCATCGAGCGATGAATTGTCAGTGCAGGGACCACTTTTGGAAGTAGCACCACCGGGTGGTGTACCAGCAATACCACCACCCAGGGACCAGCATTGGCTACCAATCCCACTAGTGGATAGTGCACGCTAACTAATCGTATTGCACGAGTTCCAGAGATAGAGGCCTCCTAGGATTCATGGCAAGACAGATCCGCTGGTAGTTGAGGATTGGATGGAGGTTGTGGCACAATTTTTCCACTTGGTTGAGATACCAGTGGTCCAAATGGTGATCCTAGTTGCAAGACTATTTCAGGTCAAAGCAAAGATAAGGTGGAGCTTGATTCTCTAGACACACAAGGAGACAACACTTTCTGGATTGGACTTCAAGATACTCTTCAGGGAATATTTTGTACCAGTGACTCTACGCTCTGTGCGTATTCAAGAGATACTGCACTTATAGTAGAGAAGCCATAAGGTTGCCCAGTACTCGTTGATATTTACTATCCTCTCTCGTTACTCCACTAACATGGTATGAGACCCTTTATTTAGGTCCCAGACCATTGAGCAAGGTCTATGATGGGAGATCAGAATGTCAATGATTTCTCACAACATTACGATGCAGTTTGGAGTGCTACAATGAGCCCTACTGTTGGAGAGCTTCCTAGGTGAGCAGGCACTGATGGTGAGAGCCACAACCAGATGACAGGTGTATGATTCATCTATAGCAACTAGTAGGCAGATAATGCAGAGTCCCAAAAAGGCCAAGAGATCTTGAGGACGACCCCATCACGTATGGTCTAAGGTATGAAGCTTGTGAGGTAGAGGAGTTCATCTGGGGACTAGAGTTAGATACTCTTGCAACAGACAGAGTCACATGGCTTGTGACTATGTGACCCCCTATATGGATTACCAGCATGTTGTCGAGGGACCCCTAAGACAATGATAGAGGATCTAGGGAGGAGGTACGTAGAGCGGAGAATGTGGAAAAGGAGAAGGACGTGTAGCAGGCATTGAGAGATGGTTTGAGGTACTACCTCCAACACCTCCAAGTGGTCCACCCTAGCCTCAGGGATTAGGTTGATTGGGATCAGATCAACTTTAGGTGGAAGATCCATATGTTCACAATGCTCTTCAGATGATTTGAGATATGATCTTTGTCTACTCCACCCTAAATTCAGTTCTTATAGACACAGGCGCTAGTCACTCTTTCATTGCCACAACTCTTGTTCGGAGCTCAGAGATTCTATTGGAGTCGTTGGCTTTATCCTTATGATTATAGACACTTACAGTAGAGTATTCGATGGTTACACACTGGTGCAAGAAGTGTGATATTACTCTTGGACGTGAGAGCTTCGCCTGGGATCTCCAAGTAGCAGTGTCGAGGCCTTATGACGTCATCTTGGGTACGGACTGGTTGTCTAGAATCTCTGCTCAGATTGACTAGATTAGGTAAAAATTATGGAGTTTCCATTAGGATGGGACTAGGTTTTCCTTCTCTGGAAATAATGGAACCTTTGCAACAATGTATGGACATTCTCGGATAAGGGTGCAGCTGATCACTCATCAGTTGGATAGCCTCACCCTCAATGTAGTGGACTAGAGGAGTACGAGCTATCCTATAGTGGTGGACTAATTTTCAAATGTCTATCCTGATGATGTTCTAGAACTACCTCCTCATATAGTGGTAAACTTCTACGTCGACTTGTACCCATAGATGGAACCGATATCCACAACTACATATTAGATGGATCTTGTGGAGATTTATGAGTTGAGAGTACAGTTGGAGGACTTTTTGATGAAGGGGTTTCTAAGACCTAGTTTTTCTCCAAGGAAAGCCTCGGTGTTGTTCACCAAGAAGGTAGATGAAAGCCTGAGGCTTTGCATGGACTATCGACACTGGAATTAGGTGACCATGAAGAAAAAGTATCCTCTGTCGAGGATTGATGACCTCTTGATTAGCTAAAGGGAGATCAGTGGTTTTCAAAGATAGACCCCATTTCAGGCTATCATCAGCTTTAGGTGTGGGTTGAGGACATACCGAAGACAGCCTTTAGATGCCGGTATGGCCACTATGAGTTCTTGGTGATTCCTTTTGGCATGACCAATGCTCCAGAAGTGTTCATGGGACTCATGAATAGGATCTTCCATCCTTACCTCGATGGCTTTGTTGTGGTTTTCGTTGACAACATCTTGGTGTACTCAACGTTGGAGGAGGATCACACCACACATCTGTAGATAGTTATAGAAACACTCAAAGAGAACTAGATTTATGGTATTCTCTCAATGTGCTAGTTATGGATATGGGAGTTCCAATTTCTTGGACATGTTATCACGGAGGCTAGAGTCGCATTGGATCCGAATAAGATAGAGGCAGTGATTTCTTGGGATCCACCAAGGAGCATGACTGAGGTGCGAAGTTTCCTGGGGTTGGCTGGGTACTATAGGAGATTTATACCTGACTTTTCCATAGTATCATAACCCTTTTCATCTCTAAAAAAGAAGGGGAAACCCTTCATATGGACAAAGAGGTTCAAGATGAGTTTCCAAGAGCTGATATGGGGACTGATGAGTTACCCCATCTTAAGGCTACTAAAAGAGGGTGTTTGGTATGTAGACTATTGTGATGCATCAAGGACTGGACTAGGATTTTTCCTAATGTATGATTAAGTGGTTATCACCTACGTCTCATGACGACTAATCCAACAAGATCAGAACTACATGACCCATGACCTGGAGTTAGCAGTGGTGGTCTTTACGTTGAATATGTGGAGGCACTACTTGATGGTTTAATGGTTTATTGTCTTCTCCAATCACAAGAGTCTCAATTATATCTTCTCACAAAAGGATCTGAACATGAGACAACATTGTTGGTTGGAGTTCCTCTAGGACTATGACTTTGAAATAGTCTACACTCCTGAGAAGGGAAATGAAGTAGCAGACACACTTAGCAGAAGGTCAGGTCTATAGATTCTAAGTGAGGCAACAGAATAGCTAGCCACATTGCAGATATTATTCATGGATAGTGATGCAGCAGCATACCTCTAGTCGATGAAAGTCACTACCCCACTCCTTATGTGATTTAGGGAGGAATAGCTTGGGGATATTGACTAGGAGGCCCAATATGTGCATATATCCTCAAGACAGGATCTTGATGGATTTTTGATAGGTGGGTATCACATCATCCTTTTAGACGACACAACATGGTACCAGTGACACTATGAGTGGAGGTTTTGAGGGAGTTCCATAAATCCCCTTTGGCAGTACATCCTGGTGTGGCGAAGATGTACCAGGACCTCTGATGTCGGTACTGGAAAATAGGATGAAGAAAATAATTGCATAGTTTTTTTCACGATGCCTCACTTGTTTGAAAGTGAATGAAAAGAATCGGGTTCCAGTAGGCTTAGCACAACCACTAGAGGTACCGGAATAGAAGTGGTATGAAATCTATATGGACATCATGACTGGGTTACCATGCACGTCCAGGGGCTATGAATCGATCTGGGAGATCATTGATTGACTCACCAAGTCGGCCCATTTTCTACCCATCTAAGAGCTTGGATCAATAGATGTCATGGGACGCCTCTACGTCTTGAAGATAGTACGTATTCGCAGGGTACCATAGACGACCTTTTCAAATCATGACGCTCTTTTTACATCTCGATTATGGAAGGTATTAAAGGAGGATTTCAAGACTCTACTACGCTTGAGCAACGCCTTTCACCCTCGGATAGATATCTAGATGGAGTGGACCATACAGACACTTTAGGATATGATTCATTCTTATGTACTTTATTTTGGTCGTAGTTGGGAGGAAAACCTTCCACTGGTGTAGTTCGCATACAAAAATAGCTTTTACTCCACCATCAGAATGGCACCATTTGATTCCTTGTATGAGACACCATACAGAACACCTTTATGCTAGATAGACTTGGGGGTTCATCACTTATGGGTCCAGAGTTGGTACGGGCTACTACTGAGAAGGTGAAGATCATCCAAGAGCGGATGAAGACTTCGCAGAGTAGGAATAAGTCTTATGTCGATAGGAGACAGAGACCATTGGAGTTCGAGGAGGGAGTCCATATCTTCCTATGGATCTCACCCTGATAAGGATTGTAGAGATTTGGCTAAGGAAGAAAGCTATCTCTGACATTCATTGGACCTTTCCATATTCTCAATAGAGTTGGAAAGGTGGCATACCCCCTAGCTCTTCTCCCATTGTTGCATAGAGTGCATGAAGTTTTCCACATGTTGTAGTTGAGGAGATATGTGAATGACTTGTCACATGTCATCGAATGGGAATATATGGAAGTTGAAGATGGGTGACATTTGTGGATTTCACAGTGGAGATAGAGGATCGATGAGACAAGGTCATTCTTATATGGTTGATTCCTCTTGTGCGAGTTTAGTGGTAGCACGGGACCCTCCAGGAGATAACATGGGAGCAGGAGGCCCAGATTCCTACTCAGTACCCCCATTTTTTCTTATATTTTTTTGTGTCTTTCAGGGAAGTAAATCCCTAAGGTGGGGAGATTTTAAAGACCCAAAAATTACGAATATTTATTTTAATTAGATGGAATTATATGGAGACTGTGAAATTATATGACACGTGATTCTGAGGCCCGGAGAGCCCGGAATGGATTTGTGAAATTTTTTAAGGTACATTCAGTAAACCTACGAGCAGAATTTTCTATCTTTTGAACTAGTTCACGGATTATAAATATAAATGCACTATTGAATTCATAGCACAGATATTCGCATAGGTGAATCCTAACTTCGACCAGAAAGGGTCGGACAAAAACGTTATGTTTTGGAATTTTCTGAAAAAATAATAAAATAACACTTTATGTTATCTTATTCTTTTTTTCAACCATAGAAATATGGTTCGTGGAACCACTATGGAACAATAGTCATTAATTGAGAGTAATTTCATTACTTGTTACTTTGTTTGTGTAACCACATTGCTTATATGTTTAATGGATCATTAATTAAGGTTCATAAATAAACCACATTAATGATCAACATAAAAGACCTTATATCATTGTTAAATTAATATGTTGGTGAGGATATTAACAACCGTGAGATAAAACACTAAAGTAATACTTGCGACATATCCCACCAATGAAGAATCATGAAATAACATTGATCCTTGAAAGATCTGATCTGGAGATTGACAAGCGACGATAAATTTCAATGAACGTGGAACGTCAACGAACGCGGAATTCCTACCTCATTTTTAATGGATCCCACCAAATCCAGGTAAGTGATTTAATTTATTTATATGTGTTAAATGTTTCCAATTTCTCATTCATGAATAATATAGCGATTTCAGATCAACTGAATAAGAGGTTGATCTGCGACTCATTCTATATTATTGGAGGTTGTTGTGTGGTTTCTCTTTGGGGTTATTTTCAAACATTGAGATGACTGTTTCATTTCCCTTATAGGAATCTGGGGAGACAATACCTGGATATTGTTTTCCTTTTTATGTAATACTCTTTCATTTAGACTTGTATACTGGACCATTTTTACTTTTAGTACATAATTTTACTCTCAGTTGTGGTTGTACTACTTCTTTTCCATTGTTTATTACTTGTATATAGTGTGACATGTCTGTGTGTGTAGAGGTATAAAGGCAATGCCTTCCCTTTTTGGGTTTCTCCTTTCTAGTGTTAGTCACCATCCCCTGGCCTATGAAAGGAATTCTTGGTGTTGTAACGACATGGGCCTCAGGGGAAGGGTCATGACACAACATATATCTCTTATTCCCAGTAAACTTCTTCTTAGATTTTATGGAATACTTTTCTTTTTTAGAACATTTATTCCACTTCTTCCACTGAGGGTTTTCACCATAATCATCTCAATATTATTCAACATTATTTTAGGTAAATACATAGAAAAATTCAAAATTCCACCACCATCAAAACATTTGAGTGAATGTTTACCTCCATACTTTCTTCTCCCTCTATGATAATTTTTGGAGATAAGAGACATGATTTTATCATTCAACTCCACATACACCTTATCCTTATAATCACAAGGATCATCATCTACAACATCTTGATTTTTCATCATTCTCATATCTTCAATATCCATTTCATCTTTCATATTATTTTTGAACATTAGAGGTTTTCTCATTTCATAATCATTAAGAATGTTTTTAAACTCATCACAAGATTGATCATCTTTATATTCTAAAGAGGAAATTTTAGAATCAAACCTGTGTCGAAATTTTCTTATTAGTTTATTCACAATTATAGAATATTCTAGAAATTATTTAAATCCTTTGATGTTGAAAAAAATTAATTTACCCTAGTGTAGTATTCATCAATAGTTTCTTCATCTATCATTCTTATGTCCTCAAACTTATTATGCCATATTTTTATATTTTATTCATTACCTTTAGTATTCCCTTAAAAAAATTTCAACTAGTCCCCCAAACTCTTTGAAATTTTTAGACCCATCACCTTCATGTAAACATTTTCTAACAGAGATATAAGAATTCATTTAATAGATTTTCCATCAACTTAAATATTTAACATATTAGTAAATGTTATCAGAGCATCTTTATCAATAGGTGGAAATCCAATTATATCAGCATCAACAACTTCCAAACCAAGAGAAATGAGATATAGAATCATCCAATTTTTTCAACCATAATAAGTTTTTCTATCAAATATAGGAATCCCACTAAAATTGATAAAATTGATATTTTCTATAATAAGGATTAAAAAAGAGTACCTTCACTCTGATACCACTTAAAGTTCCAAAGGATCGAAAAAATTATTGTCTTTTCATTAATATATCCTATATTAAGTGAAAAAACATGCAACATCGAAACATTTCTTACTTAAACATTACTATAACATCATTTGACTAATATATCCTTTATTTTACTATAAACATATTCACAAATTTTAATGATGTCAACACCTCGTGAAAAAAATCAGCATTGTCTTCAAACCTTCTTGGAAACATATAGTTAATTTATTCACAAAATATCACCTTTTCTTCAATTGTACTCAACTTCCTTAGCTGGCGTCCAATGACATGTCGTTGTTATCTTACGTTTGTTGGATCAGTCTTTCTGTAAATATGATGGATCATTTTCATTTATTATATGATGAATTATGAGCACTTCTTGTTTAATGATTTATGAACCACTCATGAAACAAACAACACTTTTGTAACTTCATTCTTGACCCAATTGAACATAGAATGTAACCTAATGAAAATGGTAGACCAGATAATTGATCATCATCTTGTGGGTCAATCAATTTGATGGATCAGTTCTTATTCTTGATTTTATGGTCATTTCACTTAGAAGATATGAAAAAAAATCAAACTTCATCATTCTTACACTATCTCATATCGATGATCTTTTCAATCTGATTCACTTCTCATTACAACGAATTATCGATGTCATTGCTCATTCACGATATTTTTAATGCATTTATATAACTGAGGTAATATTTATGATTCCTCTATTTATTCAATAGGTTTTATCATGAAAATATTTCCTGATTTCTAAGAACTCCATGACCCATAAATCAGCTTTTGACTTAATAATATAAAGATGAATAATTTTAAACTCCATACATATCTTTCTTTATTCAACCTATTCAACAAAATTTTGAATTTATATCACTCAAAAAATATTTACTTTCTAACCTACCCAAATTTTTATGAGGTTTTAAAGTCATGTTAATAGAACTAAAACCAATAATTTATATGATCAACAGATTTATCTTTCTGACTACTTCGGCATCTGATGCTTCTTAGTCTAATCCTCTATGTCTAGAAAACAAGTTCCATAAAAAAACCTTTTCTCCTCTTTTATAGTTGGGTTTGAACATTTAGTAACTTTCACATGTTTTTTCAAAAAACATCTTTAACAAAAGATTAGTTTTCAACAAGTACTAAACTATTTTAAAAACAAAACATCACAAAGGCCCTTCAATTACCATATTAGAGAGTTCTAACTCTATAAATCTATATATATTTTATTGACATAATAAAATGTGTTCCACACACATTTTGGTAGAATCCACAATTTAATCCTCTCTTATATAACCTGATTCTTGTGCATATACAACTGTATCTATGTTCATGAAGAAGATATAAATGGGATCTCCATGTGTTTAATGATTTCTCACTCATTCAGTGACTGATATTCCTCAAACAAATATCCTAGTTTTTGGAAATTATTGTTTTAACATACTACTAATATTAACCTATGAATTTCATCCATTTATAATGAAAAGTATATTGAAACCATAAAACAAATTATTAATGTCATATATAATGTATTCTGAATCATATAAAACATGATATAACAGAACGTAGTATCCCTGGGTGTAGTTAATTTCATAGCCTATTATTTTACTACTGGTTGAGAAAAGAATGAATTAAGAATCAAAATTAATGTCCATGTTAATATTGGCTTCATTTTAGCATGAAATAAAATAACAAAGGGAATTTTTCATATAGAAATTTATTGTTTTTAAAAGTGTACTTGGTCATTCCTGGAAAGACCATCATTCGAAACTTTGAAGCGATAATGATTTGTGGTAATGTAACATCATTTGTAATTAGGAATAACTATGTAGATATAAGATGAATTATTTCATTTCTATGTAACATACATGAATTTATGAACTTATTTACAGATATTAATAATAACTACATCATAGTTTTGTAATATCTTCATGGTCATGGGTTAATTTATTCCATCATGATGCTAATAATTCAAAACTGTATAACCATTATTTCTTTTAAAAGTTATGGTGGTGATTCCTATTGGATATTTAACTCCTTTATGACACCAATTGCACAAATTTCAATTATTTTTATGATTATATATTCTTATAAATACTATTCATACACTTTATAGAAGAGTAAAAGAATGGAATTTGATGATAATATTTTCTTATGTGGTGTGTAGTATAAGGGAGAAATAAGAAATATTGATAGGTATTTTGTTTTCATGTCCTTT
This sequence comes from Viscum album, assembly GCA_963277665.1. NCBI lineage: Eukaryota > Viridiplantae > Streptophyta > Magnoliopsida > Santalales > Viscaceae > Viscum > Viscum album. The sequence continues at coordinate 714,029,335 of OY728162.1, forward strand.
GAAGAAATCTCTCAGATTGTTCCTGAGTTGAAGTTGGAGGGAGGGGGAGGGTACCATAAAATATATTCATGGTAATTCCCTCACAATATGAGAACTCGACGGAGTCCCCCATATAAGTTCCTTTTAATAGGACTCTAATAAAATCCGTGCACCAATGGATTCTCATGTATCTCCTTCTTGAACTATAAGCATTAAACTCCTTAACTTTATAAAACCATATTCATTATCAAATAACATTAATATTATATGAAATCATTTCAACATAAATTTAATTTTTTTCCTCTTTATAATGGTATATAACCATGTGATATTTGACACAGGATGTCCCACTCTACAAAATATTATTTGTACAGGTTTCCATTGCTCCTTCTTTTAAAAACCGCCCTCTCATATGAAAAAAAAATATTTTGTGGGACTCTAGAATATTTTTTCACATATTCAGCCAATTCAAAAACTATAAATGTATAATATTTATTTTATAGTAACCCCTTCTATGAAATATTTATTTTATGGGTATTTGACACATAATCCCTGCACAAATTCCTTAATTCAAGATCCTTCTCTTGGTTTCCTCAAAATCCATTATTTGAGATCATCATCTTGGTTTCCTCAAAAGCATTGAGTCATGGTACTCCTCTTGGTTTTTTAATATAACAAGAGTCAAGATACTCATCTTAGATTCATCACATACCTTGATTTGATATGCTAATCATGTTCTTATAATATTACTTGAGTTGATAAACTACTCTTGGATTAGTTATACTCCTTGATTCAATATCCTTTACTTGTTTTTATTAAATACCTTAACTCAAGATCCTCCTCTTGGTTTCTTCATATGCCCTGATATAAGATAATCTTCTTTGTTTTATCAAATCCCTAGATTTAGGATACTCTTATTTGTTTCATCATATTCCTTGATTCTAGATACTACTCTTAGTATTATCATATGACTTAAATCAAGATACTATTATTTATTTTATCATATTCCTTTAGTCATAATACTCCTCTTGTTTTCATCATTTACCTTAAATTTAAATAATACCCTCTATTCCTAGAATTCATTTACCAAACTCAGATGTTCGGTTAAACCTAAAAGGTTCTTTCATGCATAATACCGACACCAACCATTTCTAAGTACCTTTCACTTATTGATCTAATCCACATGACTTTAAACTACTTAGAAGTGTTCATAGTCGCATGAAGTTAAAAGGAAATACTATGATACTTTTCAAATGGATTTAAAAGGTTTGATGTGCCATTTTTAATAGAACCAGACTACATGGGTTTTGATTCCATTCATATGGATATATGGGAATCCAATCACATGGTCATGATCCCAACTCCCCAACATCCCCTTCCTCCTTTCATAGGAACCTAATGCCTCCCTGGATAGCGATAAAATCTCGAGTGTCTACCTTTATGGATCAAAACTATAGATCATCCAAATACTTGGATCAAAATTGGGAATTTATTATCCTCACGTCTATTGCCTTGCTAAATTCTTGTTGGAAATAAATAAATTTCTTTTCATTAGAAAATATTCATACAAGAAAGGATTCATGAAAAAGTCATAAATATATAAGTGTGTCTTAGACTATGAAATAAGGATCATTAAGGGATTATCCAACCTCCCATCCTATAAACCAATATTCAACTGTAAGTGTGATTTTTATATCTTCATGACCTCCTATCCTTAAAAATTAGTCCCACAAAAACTCAAAATGTATAAGAGAATAATCCTTCAGGAACATTATTCCAGTGGAAAAATGAACCCAAGGTTCATGGATGTTGAATATTATATGTAACGCCCCGACCGCAGCTGCCCGAAGTCGGTGCATTACTTCGTAACATTGGCATGATCACAAATGATCAATTCTCGAAAGACCAATTAGTTTAGTAGCCTTGGAAACACTAGATACATTCATAAATGTTACATTACATCATAAAGTGAAATACTAAAATAAAAAAGTCTCCATAGTCCACACTCATATCCTCTTCTGACTATCCCTGTAGGTCATTCATAAAATACTTCTTCACATCCTAGAAAATATTAAAACATTGAAAGGGGTGAGCTCAGATGCTCAGTAAGGATAACAATATAGAAGAAGCTTTTATAAATAAACATTAACATTTAAGGCAATGCATAACTAAAACAAAATCCTTTTTACCATGAACTTCAACATAATACAGCAAAAGTAAAATGAGATAATTCCATTTACTTATTCACATGGATATTCTACTGGTCGAATAATCACATGCAATATCAATAACCACTTTCATAATGATGGAATGCATAATGCCAGACTATCATAACCACGTAGCCATGGCCTCATGCCAAGACCCCAAATAAGATTTTGACAAGGCCTCGTGCCAAGACACTAGTTTGTCTCATGAGACCTACCGATGCATTGAGGAGCTATAGCGGGCTCCACCCATCACTTATTAAGTCCAATGCATTCCTCATATGAATAGGTTTAAACATATCATAAACCATAACATAATCATATCACATAAAACATGCATAAAGGAAACATAACATTTCCACATTTCAATCACAATATATCAATACAACACCTTGATATAATAAAAACACTTTCAAAACCATTTTCAATACCAAAATAAAATAAAGTTATAACTTTGTATTTATTTTTCATTAAAAAAAGTGATGGCTTCTAGAGGAAGCCGAAAATCAAATAATGGTCACGGCGGTGGAGAAGTCATTATCGCCGCATATGTACGGAAATAAAAACATTCCCTTTTTGTCATTTAATAAAATGCTTTGTATAAAAAAGATTCCTTTTGAATAAATGTAAAAGTCAAAGGGGTTTATACACCATATAAAAGAAAGTTTTGTATAAAACCAAATATGCCTCAATGAAAGGAGATTGAGACAAAGTCCTTAAAAAGATCATTTTTAAAATAAAATAGACCTATTATGTGTATTCACTATAAGTACACATAAATAAAGTACAAATACAAGATAGGACAAAATAATATCATGACATAATTTGAAATTAGGGGATTAACCCAAAGAATGGAAATTGGGTTAAGAAATTCCCTTACCTTGCGTCCTGTCTTGACTCGACCATTCTTTAACCTCCTGAATAATAAACTAGAGTTAATTTATAGTTTCTTAGGAACCTTTTCATGTTTATTATTCCTTTAATATCACTTATAACCATGTTATGAACATTATGTAACTATTTAAGTTAATAACAGTCGTTTTGTCGATCTTCGGTACTTGAGTCAAAAATAGACTTCTTATAATTACAAGTTGTTCATGTGGTGAAATATCCGTTATATCCAAAATTATATTCATGATATAGATATCACATATCTCATATATAACCATTATATACATTCATTAATAATATTACATGACATTTAGAGGTACGAAATGAAATGCACCGTTCATGGAGACGGTAAGCCATACGTACGCATGAACGCTACTTTCATTTCTATTTCATATTTAATGGAATGAAATCATAATGATATAAAGGTATATTATAATTCCATTATAATATCATATATTATATCATTTACTCCATCCTTTATACATCCCACATATGGCATTAACGATTCAAATCACTTTGAGGGGGCGGTAGTCCGCACTTCCTAAAATGAAAATATTGCGTTTACCCATAATGGAAACAATAAAGGTATAAAATAAATGAAAAATAAAAACCTTAAGTAAAACATAAAAATATTATATATCATATATATAAATATAGTGACATCTTAATGGCCACCTTTGAAGGTGTTATATGAGTGTTGAACAATCATCGTTTCGTGAGGCAGAAATTCGCCATCCACAGAAACAGTATGTTCTTTAACCATTAGATGTAGGTGTGTGTAAGTGTAGCTCGAATAATTATTATAACAACATCCTAGTATATTGAGGATACTGGTTTTTTTACAAATTAAATGAATAAAAAGAGTTTATGGGTTGGAGAAGAAAAATAAAACAAAATAACATAAGAGAAGACATTACCTTAAAATCTGGTAACTCTTTTTATTTGAGCCAAAGGATTCCTTGGGAAGAATTCTTCCCAAAGTGAGGCTTATAGGAGTAAGGTAGGGAAGTTGGGAGAGTATTTTGGCAGAGTTTGGCCGATCCAAATGTCTTGAAAGTGTGAATAAGGTGGGAGTGGTGGGGGTCTTTTATAAGTGGAGAGGAGGGGCACTTTTGGAAAGTAATGAAATGTTATTTTATTATACAATGATTTTCGGATTCTAAAGGTCCCACACTTGTATAATTAGAGTCTAAGGTGATAAGGGTTCGAAATATACTCATCCAATAGGTTTTTTACAAGTTTAAGCCTTGGATTTTACATTATCTTTTCATTTTATTTAAATCGTTAATTAATCAGGTAATCGCTGCATCATCATGGTGTCGTAAATAATTTAATTTATTTAATGTCTGAAAATTTAAAAAAAATATCATGATGTAAGAAATATTTTTATATTTCTAATGAATATTTATAGTAAAAAATATGACTTGTATAACCCCATTTAAAAATTGTTTTAGTAAAACAACTCTTGTTTGTGACCTTTTTATTTTAACATTAAATAAAAAGTTATTTATGTCCTTTTCCTACCAAAGTGGCTCCATGGGGTCCCCAAGTTGACCCATGGATTGTCTTGGTCGGCAATGACACATCCAATAGTGGTTGGACAAGTTTAAAGGTCATTCCATATTTTTATAATACTATTTTTACCTTAAATTTCACAAGTTACCTTTAATCGCGATTAATTAAACTTAAAAGTTAATATTCACCAAAACATTATTTTAATCCCATTGAACCAAATTTTACTTCCTCATGACAACCATGTATGTCAGAATTTTGAAAATCAAATCACAGAAGTGGTAATGTTTCATTTAAATGAAAAATCAGTTTTTTAACTACCCCTTAGTGGTTTCACTATTCATCAAAAATTGAAGTTTTTCAGAACAATGCCAAAATTTCACCCTAAGCTATAATTGATATTCCGAATTCAAAAATGATGAATATTTTAAAAAATTACAAACATATAAGTTTCATTAATTAATTTCATAATTAATTCTCGCTGTCACAACAAATAGCGTGTTTTTAAGAAACAATATATATCAAAAGATTGACAATTGTTTATGTCCAATTTCAAAGTGAAATTAATTCTAATGAACACCATTGGATAAAATGGTAAAATATATTCTAATTATACTTTAAAACCACTAAATAGTATAATTTATCACTATAAATTATTTTGATCAAAAAAGTTGTTTGAAGTATTTTTCACTATTCATAAAAAAATGGAAGTTCTCAGAAAATTACAAAAAATTCAACTTAGGATAATTTCGATATTATGAATACAAAAATGAAGTCCATTTTAAAATATAAAATTTATATAATTTTAAAAAGTGGGTATTACTATTCATAATGGCTACTTTGATTAGTCGCGGTGTGTTAGAACTCGAAGTTGCGTACAATGCAAGTTATTGCATTATTGAATGAGAAGCGTATCGTGGAAGCTTGGTGTGTTACATTCTCCCCTCCTTAAATAAATTGCGTCCTCGCAATTTGAAATTTTTCTTTGAAAATAAAAGGTTGAAAATAGAAAATACCTTTGTGGAAAACCCACATCGGAAATAAGGTTAATAAAAATATAACATTAAAAGAAAGAAAGATAAGTACAAAGGTCACTCGAGATAGCCCATACTAGGATTATATGAAAATATGGATATGGAGGAGAAACAAACCATCAAGGTCTGATGGAGAGTTGTAGAAATTAGGATTAAGAGAAAGTTAACCATAAGAAAATCACAAACTTGTGATTGGTTAAATGGTCATTGAATCCCCAGTTGGAAACGTTAACCGGCAACATTTTTGTTTTAAGTTACCTTTTATAATGTTGAGGAATTTATTTAGGAGATTTACTAAAAACGTATGGGAATATACATACTTGTCATGTAGACTTTCATTCTTTAATAAATTTTTACCACAAACCCATATTTCACTTCAAATGGTAACAGAACTCAAAAATATTCTATTTATCCTAATTGTATAAGGTTATAAATATCACCACATACCATTTAGAATAGGAAAAATATTTTGTAATAACCAGGGACTTCCTGTAGGCTAGTGGTAGGTAATAAATGCCTGTCGCACTATGGTTGTGGGTTCGATTCATGAAGCATTGTCCGACGCAATGGTTTATGCCCCACCCTGCAGGTTTTCCTTTTCCTAAAACTATAGTATTATAATATTCCAAAAATAATCTTCAGAAATGTTTTAACCTTAAACAATGCTATTGAAAGTTCAACTTAATCCATCCCAACCTTTATAGTTATCCAAAATACCTCTGTCCAGACTTTCCCTAAAAGGTCTCTTAATTCCAAAATCAATCCTCAATCAAGGTAAAGTTTCTCTTATTGTCACATACAAAAATATGATTACCTTCATCATATTAAAACCTTAATGAAATCGGCAAGTGCTGTAGTACAATCCTTATATATATATCACATTATTCTAATAACCAGAATATAATCCATGAGTCCAAAAGCACTAATACATTAATTATTCTGCTTCAAATGTAGTAACAGCATAAGATTGTCCTTGATCCCTTGGCCTTTTCTAAGGTAAGTTTCCCTGACGCTTAGGACATTCATTTGCATAATGCCCCATTTCTCTACAATTGTAGCATTCAACATTGATAGCCTCTTTCTTTCCCTTGCAATCACGCGCCTGGTGACCTTTTTTTCCACATTTATAACAAACTCCCATTCCTTTTAGGCAAGTACCTGGGTGATTCTTCCCACAATTATCACATAATGGAAAATCATTCTTTCCCTTTTTCCCTTTATCTGCCTCTTGTTCCCCCGTTCTCTTCTTCTCTTGCTTTACTTTATTGTCATAAGACTTAGAGAATTCCTTTTCTGTCTTGATAGCACATGAGACAATATCTTTGTATGACAAGAAGGTATGTGAGACTAATGCTCGATGGAAAAATGGTTTTAACCCATCAAAGAAACGATCAATCTTACTTCTTGGGTTACGTATATAATATGTTACATGCCTCGCTAACCTTGTAAAGTTAGCCTCATACTTTGCGACATTCTTATCTTCCTTTTGTCTCAGACTCTGAAATTGTCTTTCCATATCTGCTCGATGGTCATGAGGAAAGTATTTTTCTAAGAAAATCTCTTTTAACTCCCTCCATTCCATATTCGATACGTCATCATCTTCCTTTGTGTTTTTAATTAGCGACCACCACTGATCGGCATCTCCAGTGAGGCGGTAAACTGCCATGACAACCTTCTCCCTTTCGCTACTCCCCAAGTCATGTAATATTTTCCCTAAGGAGTTTATCCATTGCTCAGCTACTAATGGATTTGTACCCCCATTAAATGTTGGTGGTTGTTTCCTCATGAAGTGGTCTAACATTGATCCTCTACGTTGTGGATCAGGGTGATCCATATGAGTAAGGTTATTATTCATAACTTGAGTGAGTTGTCCCAGTATGGTAATAAGTTTATCAGCACAAGTTGAATCTCCAGATCCACAATAATTATCTTGAGCAGGAGGGCAATCCCTACATGGAGTGCGTTCATTGATATGGTTTACATTCCTTCCACTAGGCGCCATTTCTAAACAATGGCATAAACTAGATTAGTTTATGAATCAAAATACATAATTCCATACTTGTAAAATACTTAACATAAATTGAACTATTTATGGATATAATCCATAAAAATGTTTTCTTTGAGGAAGTATATACTCATAACCCTTCATAGTGGTTTGTAAAGAAAATTAGAATTATCCTAAGCATATCCCCCGGGAGTGTCGTAACCAGGAGTGTAGCAAGGCACGTTGTCGTGCACCAGTTCCCGTTCGAGTCTAGCTCAAAGCGGTTTTTTCGGGTTTTACCCCTATGTACATATGTGCCAGAGCTGCCTCTACCTGCTCGTATCCAGACAGGGATGTATTGCTCGGAAAACTCACAAAATCTCTATAATACCAAAATTCTAGGAAGTTCTTCTATACTAATCCTCAAAGTATATCTTCGGGCTATGTGCTCTAATCAGAGTTTATCTTAATCTATCTTCCAAGGTTAGTACTAAACTACCTCTGATACCAACTGTAACGCCCCGACCCCAGCTTCCCGGAGTCGGTGCATTGCTTCGTAACATTGGCATGATAAAAAATGATCAAGTCTCGAAAGACCGATTAGTTTAGTAGCCTTGGAAACACTAGATACATTCATAAATGTTACATTACATCATAAAGTGAAATAATACAATGATAAAGTCTCCATAGTCCACACTCATATCCTCTTCTGACTATCCCTGCAGGTCATTCATAAAATACTTCTTCACATCCTGGAAAATATTAAAACATTGAAATGGGTGAGCTCAGATGCCTAGTAAGGATAACAATATAGCGGAAGCTTTCATAAATAAACATTAACATTTAAGGCAATGTATAACTAAAACAAAAGCCTTTTAAACATGAACTTCAACATAATATGGAAAAAGTAAAATGATATAATGCCATTTACTTATTCAATGGATATTTTACTGGTCGAATCATCACATGCAATATCAATAACCACTTTCATAATGATGTAATGCATAATGCCAGACTATCATAACCACGTAGCCAAGGCCTCGTGCCAAGACCACAAATAATATTTTGTCAAGGCCTCGTTCCAAGACACTAGTTTGTCTCATGAGACCTACCGATGCATCGAGGAGCTATAGCGGGCTTCATCCGTTACTTATTAAGTCCAATGAATTCCTCATATGAATAGGTTTAAACATATCATAAACCATAACATAATCATATCACATAAAACATGCATAAAGGAAACATAAAATTTCCACATTTCAATCACAAGATATCAATACAACACATTGATATAATAAAAACAATTTCAAAACCATTTTCAATACCAAAATAAAATAATGTTAAAACTTTGTATTTATTTTTCATTAAAAAAAATTGATGGCTTGTAGAGGAAGCCGAAACTCAAATAATGGTCACGGCGGTGGAGAAGTCATTGTCGCCGCATATGTATAGAATTAAAAACATTCCCTTTTTGAATTTTAGTAAAATTCTTTGTATAAAAAGGATTCTTTTTGAATAAACATAAAAGTCAAAGGGGTTTATACACCGTATAAAAGAAAGTTGTGTATAAAACCAAATATGCCTCAATGAAAGGAGATTGAGACGAAGTCCTTAAAAAGATCATTTTTAAAATAAAATAGATCTATTATGTGTATTCACTATAAGTACACATAAAGAAAGTATAAATACAAGATAGGACATAATAATATCATGACATAATTTGAAAGTAGGGGATTAACCCAAAGAATGGAAATTGGGTTAAGAAATTTCCTTACCTTGCGTCCTGTCTTGACTCGACCATTCTTTAACCTCCTAAATAATAAACTAGAGTTAATTTATAGTCTCTTAAGAACCTTTTCATGTTTATTATTACTTTAATATCACTTATACCCATGTTATTAACATTACGTAATTATTTAAGTTAATAACGGTCATTTTGTCGATCTTCGGTACTTGAGTCAAAAATAGATTTCTTATAATTACAAGTTGTTCATGTGGTGAAATATCCGTTATATCCAGAATTATATTCATAATATAGATATCATATATTTCATATATATCCAGTATATACATTCATTCATAATATTGCATGACATTTAGAGATAATAAATGAAATGCATCGTTCATGGAGACGGTAAGCCGTACGTACGCATGAACGCTACTTTCATTTCTATTTCATATTTAATGGAATGAAATCATAATGATATAAAGGTATATTATAATTCCAGTATAATATCATATATAATATCATTTACTCCATCCTTTATACATCCCACATATGGCATTAACGATTCAAATCACTTTGAGGGGGCGGTAGTCCGCACTTCCTAAAATGAAAATATTGCGTTTACCCATAATGGAAACAATAAAGGTATAAAATAAATGAAAAATAAAAACCTTAATTAAAACATAAACATATTATATATCATATATATAAATATAGTGACATCTTAATTGCCACCTTTTAAGGTGTTATATGAGTGTTGAACAATCATCGTTTCGTGAGGCAGAAATTCGCCATCCACAGAAACAGTATGTTATTTAACCATTAGATGTAGGTGTGTGTAAGTGTAGCTAGAATACTTCTTATAACAACATCCTAGTATATTGAGGATACTGGTTTGTTTACAAATGAAATGAATAAAAAGATTTTAGGGGTTGGAGAAGAAAAATAAACCAAAATATCATAAGAGAAGACATTACCTTAAAATCGGGTAACTCTTTTTATTTTAGCCAAAGTCTTCCTTGGGAAGAATTCTGCCCATGGTGAGGCTTATAGGAGTAAGGGAGGGAAGTTGGGAGAGTATTTGGGCAGAGGGTGGCCGAGCCAAATGGCTTTAAAGTGTGAATAAGGTGGGAGTTGTGGGGGCCTTTTATAAGTGGAGAGGAGGGGCACTTTTGGAAAGTAATGAAATGTTATTTTATTATACAATGCTTTTAGGATTCTAAAGGTCTCACAATTGAATAATTAGAGGCTAAGGTGATAAGGGTTCGAAATATACTCATCCAATAGGTTTTGGACAAGTGTAAGCCTTGGATTTTACATTATCGTTTCATTTTATTTAAATCGTTTATTAATCAGGTAATCACTGCATCATCATGCTGTCATAAATAATTTAATTTATTTAATGTATAAAAATTATAAAAAAAATATCATGATGTAGGATATCCTTTTATATTTCTAATTAATAATTATAGTAAAAAATATGACTTTTATAACCCCATTTAAAAATTGTTTTAGTAAAATAACTCTGGTTTGTGACTTTTTTATTTTAACATTAAATAAAAAGTTATTTATGTCCTTTTCCTACCAAAGTGGCTCCATGGGGTCCCCAAGTTGACCCATGGATTTTCTGGGTCTTCCATGACACATCCAATAGTGGTTGGACAATTTTAAAGGTCATTCCATATTTTTATAATACTATTTTTACCTTAAATTTCACTAATTACCTTTAATCGTGATTAATTAAACTTAAAAGTTACTATTCACCAAAAAATTATTTTAATCCCATTGAACCACATTTTACTTCCTAAAGAAAACCATGTATGTCGGATTTTTGAAAATCAAATCATAGAAGTGGTAATGTTTCATTTAAACGAAAAATCAGTTTTTTAACTACCCCTTAGTGGTTTCACTATTCATCAAAAATTGAAGTTTTTCAGAACAATGCCAAAATTTCACACTAAGCTATAATTGATATTCCGAATTCAAAAAAGATGTATATTTTAAAAAATTCCAAACATATAAGTTGCATTAATTAATTTCATAATTAATTCCCACTGTCACTACAAATAGCGTGTTTTTAAGAAACAATATATATCAAAAGATTGACAATTATTTATGTCCAATTCCAAAGTGAAATTAATTCTAATGAACACCATTGGATAAAATGGTAAAAATATATTATAATTATACTTTAAAACCACTCAATAGTATAATTTATCACTATAAATTATTTTGATCAAAAAATTTGTTTTAAGTATTTTTCACTATTCATAAAAAAATGGAAGTTCTTAGAAAATTACAAAAAATTCAACTTAGGATAATTTCGATATTACGAATACAAGAATGAAGTCCATTTTGAAATATAAAATTTCTATAATTTTAAAAAGTGGTTATTACTATTCAAAACGGCTACTTTGATTAGTCGCGGTGTGTTAGAACTCGAAGTTGCGTACAATGCAAGCTATTGCATTATTGAATGAGAAGCGTATCGTGGAAGCTCGGGGTGTTACATTATAAATAATTGAAGTTAATATATAAGTTTTAACAGTATATCTAAATATATAGGTTCTTAGAGTATTTAAAAGACCAAAATATATATTGAAAATCTTGTGCATGATGATTATTGAAAAAGGGGGAGTGAAATCGGCGAAGATACACCAATTCCTTTGATAGAAAATATAGGAAGAAGAACTAAAGTTTCTTTTAAAGATGAACCCATTTCACTTTATAGAAAAATTGTGATGAAAGGATTCCATAAAGTCCTTATGTTTATAGAATAATGGATTTAATGAGATAGGGTAAATATTATCTTTATCTCTTGATGATGCAAGGTTTTTATGGAAGCATTATCAACAAAATACAAAGTGAAGATTATTGAAACTCTGAGGTTGTATGTCGGACTCATTGATAATATCTAAATGTTGAGAAATGTTATATGTTTATAATAATTTGTGAGAAATAATTATTTTTTGATAATCCCTAGGCATGGATTTGTTGTCATTGTCAAGTAAATAACAACAATGTGTTTGGATTTTTTGTCTTTCAGAAGTAAAGAACTTGAATTTCTTCGGATTTAGTTTCCTATGAAAGAGTTAATCTAGAATTTGTTCTAGAAATAAATTTGTTTATAATTTCATGATTTTTTTAATAAGTAAATATGTTCTATAAATGTTTTTAATTTTAATCTAAATGTTTTAGTAAGTTTGAATATGTTTTGAAAACAAATGATGGATAGACGTATATGCTAAGGGTTTTAAATTTGGATTATAAAATCTTGGTTTAATCTCAGGGATTAAATCATCACTGAAATTTTATATTATTTAGAATTCTAGAAAATATCTTATATTACTCTGTTTATATCTATGGTTTTTTATGGATGTTTAATATCATCTAGGGTTCCGAATTTTGGTTAAATAAAAACATATTCTCCTTGTATACAAAAGGTTTTTTGATTTTTAGAGTTTTGGAAAAATAGAGAATTGTTTTGTATATAAGTGATTTTATTGATATGTAATATATTTATGTGCCATGAAATATCATAAACACCGTGGTTTTTATTGTATATGAAAATAAAAATGTTCCATATGATTGTTTTTAGCTAAGGCATGTAAGGGTACAGAAGAGCATACATAAGATTTACTAAACTATTTCATATGGTACTTAAGGGTTAATTTCATGATAAAGGGGTGATACATAAGGGTAACTTTCAAAAAAATGGGGTAATTTATAAATTTCACCATGGTGAAAAAGGATTATATATAATGGTGTATTTATCATCCTTCCTGAAAATATCATAAACATTATCAATCCTATAATATAATTGATTATACTGTCAATCTTGGATATTGTCATGTCATGGGATAGATTTTCATTCCATGGTTAATGAAACCAAGCAACAATTTTTAAACCATGAAGATAATGGAGGGATATGAAAGTTATGATTTGGGTTGTTTGGAAATATTGATCAAGATTGTGTTGGGAAGAACATTATCATGTTTCAATGAACCTATTGGTTAAAAAATGAAAAAAATTTCACACTATGATTTTTTATGCCATGTCATGATTATGATAAGAATTATAAATTATAAATTATGATTGATAATTAAGAAATATATATAATTAAAAAATTATCTAATGTCACTTTGAAACTACTTTGTGGTTTAAATGAACTTTAATAGTCGAAATGGATTTCAATGGTAAAGTTTTTTTTGAAGGTGATCTTGTAACATCCCAGGTAAATAATGAATAAAACATTTTCATATTTATTAATATTTATGAATTAAATATTAATTTTACTTTAAAGGGGTTGCTATGTTCGATAGCGTACCCGATACACAACAAAGAGTTTCTTTGAAATCATACATTGCACACTAGTAATAAAATAATATTATTTTAAATGGTAGTTAACAAGTAGCCGTTGTATTGGTGGTAATGAATAGAAATAACTAAAATATGATTATATATGTTTTTTTAAAATGTTTTTATATTTACCTAATAAAAGATAAAGGCTTAAAATACAAAAAGAATTCAATTTTAGGCATATATACTCTAATTTTCACTAAAGGTCCACTTATCGCCTTTTGATAGCAAACCATCATTAAATATGGTTTTGGTCACTCTTATACATTCTATTGGACCAAATAAAACTCTTCTTTAGAATCAGGACATCAAAATTTACTTTGTGTAAATTTTTGTTATTTTTCGGATAAAGTTCATTTTTTTAATAAATAGTGAAAAATGTTGTATTTTAATTCAAAACCTTTTTTTAATCAAATTTATTTATATGATTATATTATCATTTGAATTGGTTTTAAAGTGAAACTAGAATATATTTTTACCATTAAATCCATTAGTGGTCGTTGGAATTAATTTCACTTTGAAATCGGACTCAAACTAGTGTCAATCTTTTGATACTTATTGTTTCATGAAAACAAGCTATTTTCTCTGACAGCGGGAATTAATTATTAAATTAATTAATGAAACTTATATGTTTTGAAATTTGTAAAATAAAATTCATTTTTGAATTCAAAATATCAAATATAGCTTAGGGTAAATTTTTTGTATTTTTCTGAAAAACTTCAATTTTTTATGAATAGTGAAACCACTAAGTGGTACTTAAAAAAACTGATTTTTCATTTAAATGAAATTTTACCGACTCTGTGTTTTTAATTTCAAAAATCCGACATACATGGTTGTCATTAATAAGTAAAATGTGGTTCAATGGGATTAAAATAATTTTTTGGTGAATAGTAATCTTTAAGTTTTTAATCGTGATTAGAGGTAATTAGTGTAGTTTATGGTAAAAATAATGTTTTAATATTATGAAATGACCTAGACACATGTATTACCCTCATTTTATGTGTCATGGCCGACCAAGAAAATCCATGGGTCAACTTGGGGACCCCATGGAGCCACTTGGGTAGGAAAATGACATTGAAAACCTTTTATTTAATGTTAAAATAAAAATGTCACAAACATGAGTTATTTTAATAAAACATTTTTTAAATGAGGTAATACAATTCTGATTCTTTAATATAAATAGTCATTGGAAATCTAAAACGAGTTCCTACATCATAGTATTTTTTTATAATTTTTAGACAATAACTAAATTAAATTATTTATGACACCATGATGATGTAGTGATTACCTCATTATTTAACGATTCAAATAAAATGGAATGATAATGTAAAATATAAGACCTAAACATTTCCAAAACCTATTGGATGGGTTTATTTATAACCCTTATCACCTTATCCTCTTAACACATCAATTTGGGACCATTAAAATCCGAAACTCATTCTATAATAAAGTAAACTTTCCTTACTTTCCAAGAGTGCCCCTCCTCTCCTCTTATAAAAGGCCCCCACCTCTACCACCTTACCCACACCTCTAAATCCTTTGGTTCGGCCAAGCTCTACTCTTTTTGTCTATATGAATCCCTCTATTACTCCTAGAAGCCTCACTTGGGGCAGAAGTCTTCCCAAGTAAGCCTTTGAGCTCAAATCTAAGAGAGTTACCCGATTTTAAGGTAATGTGTTCACTTGTGTTCTTTTGTTTTATTTTGCTTCTCAAACCCCCTAAACTCTTTTTATTCATTTATTTCATATCAAATACAGTATCTTAAATATACTAGGATGTTTTTATAAGAATAACTCGAGCTACACTTACACACACCTACATCTAATGGTTAAAGAACATACTGTTTCTGTGGTTGGCGAATTTCTGCCTCACGAAACGATGATTGTTCAATCTTATTTTAACACCTTTAATGGTGGCCATTAAGATGTAACTATATTTATATATTATATATATTATGTTTATGTTTTCATTATTCTTCTGTATTTTTCATTTGTGGTATACCTTTATGGATTCCATTAAGGGTATACGCGATATCTTCATTTTAGGAAGTGCGGACTACGACCCCCTCAAAGTGATTTGATTCGTTAATGCCAAATGTGGGATGTATAAGGGATAGATTTAAAGTTATTATAAATTATGTTATACTGGAATTATAATATACCTTTATATCATTATTATTTCTTTCCATTAAAGTATGAGATAAAAATGAAAGTAGCGTTCATGCGTACGTACGGCTTACCGTCTCCATGAACGGTGCATTTCATTTCTTATCCCAAAATGTAATGTACTACTATAAGTACATATATATAATGGATATATATGATGTATGTTACATCTAAATGATTAATATAATTCTGGAATTAAAATATACATATCTATCATTTAGTTTTAATTCCATTAATATAACATAGAAATGAAAGTAGCGTTTATGCGTACGTACGGCTTACCGTCTCCATGAACGGTGCATTTCATTTCTTACCTCTAAATGATTATGTAATATTATAAATACATGTATATTATGGATATATATGATATATATTCTATCCAAATCATGAATATCATTCTGGATATAATGAACCTTTGACCACACGAACAACATGTAATTGTAAGAAGTCCACTTTCGACTTAAGAACCAAATATCAACAAAACAAACATTATTAACTAAAATGATTACATAATGTTTATAACATGGAAATAAGTGATATAAAATGATTAATGAACTAGAAAAAGGTTATTAAGAAAGTATAAATTAACTCAAGTTTATTATTTAGGACATTAAAGAACGATCGAGTCAAGTCGGACCCGAGGTAAGGGATCCAACCTCTCTCTTTCTTTTTATGTACTCTATTTTATGTCATTTCTTTTAAGACCATATTTCTTATGTTTGGGGATGTTAATTGATATTCCTCATACTTTAATTTTCATGTTCATATTATGGGATACCCTATTTGTTCTCATAAATTCATTTTTGGAAGTTTTAAGTGGCGCCGTTAGGCTGCCGAGTTTTCGTAAAGGATTTTTCACCTCACTTTTATTCCCGTGACATTTATGCTATGTTTGCCACTATTTACTTTGAGTGGTGTATGTACTGCACATTATTATACACTTTGTGTAGTATAATTTCATTTATGGGTATTTACATCTTCATTGTATGACCCTTCTTCCATGGGGTGTACTTTTCGAAAGTTACCCATCCCGGTAAGGGGACCTTTCACCCTCCTTTTTTTAAAGACTCTTTTGTTATGTATTTTAATTCACATAGTATTATCTTGGGATATATTCTTATATATACTTATTTATGTAAATTTTATGTCCAAGTGATGATATCCCATTTATCTCTCTCATCAACCCTTTTTGTAAAATTTTATGTGACGTCGTTAGGCTGTTGAGTTTTACCAAGGGAACTTCTTAACCCAATTTAGATTTCTTTGGGTTCAACATGTAGTTATTGAATATGTCATCCTTTGAATATGTTTGAATGAACTTTTATTGTTTTACACTTAATATCCACTTATATTGGGTTTATTTATATTTTTCAAACATAATTATGAGATTGATTTATCCTTAATTTAAGGATACCTTCTTTATAATGGATTTCATCTCATTTTACATTTCTTTTGAGACTTCATTGTTGTTATGCACCAATTCACTCTTATATGGTGTGTATACTGTCCTTTGACATATTATATCACGAATCCATTTATTCTCATGATATTATAAAGTTCGGATTAAATGTTATTCCACAATTATTTTAATTCAAGAGTCTCTCATTTTGTTAAAAACTCTTTAACAAAAATATCGTTTTAAATTTTTTAAAGATTTATTATTCTAAATATTTATCTTTAATGTCCATGTTTTGAAAATGGTTTTCAGTATTTATTTATATAGAAATTAATGTCTTAAAATTATAATTCCAATAAAATATTCAATGTGGTATGGGACATTTTGATTCAAAAATCTCTTTTAAATGATTTTTGAAAATGGATTGATTAATTCAATATCTTGGAATTACTTATTTTGATTGAAAATGAAATGTTGTTATTGAAATGTTTATATTTTCAATATTTTATGTCTAATGATGTTACTTGGACATTTTACGGGTGGTTACGTGATAAACCATATGACGGGTGGTGCCGTGAATACCAGGACAGGTGGTTACGTTATAACCTCCAATGCATTGGGTATGGAAGTCAGTCGTATGGCTATTCCATTAAGTATGTGTGGAATTCAACCATATGGTTATTCTGTTTAAGTATGTTTATGTCCCAAGTTACCATTATATGTTATGTGTTCTTTACATGGGTTTTATGGTAACATTTTGGTTACAAAAGGGGTAAGTAATGATATTTTATTCAGTGAAGAGTTTTTACTACTTCCTAATGGTGAAAGGTATTACTTTGATAAAGTATACATGGTTTACTTGTTGCTTTGAAAAAACTAACAGTTTTCATTCTTTGTGTATCCCTTGCTAGGCTTTTTATGCTCACCTCAAGTTTTTTTTTTTGAAATGTTTTTCACAGGACTTAATGTGGAATAGGGTCAAGCATGGGATCAAGGGAAAGTCATGCTATCAAATACATGGAACTATACATGTTTCTTTTTAAGAGTTTTTTTTATTTTATGGAAAATTAGTAGAAGTGTCTAATATGTAATTTTTTGAGATGTAATAGTTATGACGTAATTCTCTAAAACTCTAAACCTCAAAATATCCTCAATGTGAATTATTAATTTAATTCAATATTAAGTAAGGTTTAAGGTCGGGGCCTTATAGTTGGTATCAGAGGTCGGTTTAGACAACTTTAGGAGTTAGACAATTGTTAAATTATAAGTTAATTTATGGTATGATTGAAATGATATAGCATTTAAATATTACTATGTTGCTTCGCCTAAGATATTTCTATGTTAAGAATGGTTTTTCATAGAGGAAATAGAAAAGCTTTTCTAGGAAGGCATACAGATGGAAATGACCTTTCAAATCAGTATCCTAAGATGCTCAGAATCAAAACTAAACAGTTTGTCATTGTGATGGCTTAGCTGACTCAGGTTACTACCGAAGGTTTGTTGAAAATTTTTTATAGTTATCTTGTCCAATGACTAAGATAACTCGGAAGGGTGTTGAGTTTATCTGGACAAAAGAATGTGATGATTGTTTTCAGGAGTTGAAAAGAAGATTGGTGAATGCTCCAGTTTTGGCACTTCCTTCCAGGAATGGAAAGTTTGTTATATACAGTGATGCTTCATTAAAGGGACGAGGTTGTGTCCTTATGCTGAATGATTAGGTATCAGTGAAATCTTCTCTATCAGACAGAATTAAGAAAGCACAAAAGCAAGACAAGGAGTTTTAGAAAAAGGTAGAGCTGGTTCAGAAGTGTAAGTTGCCTGAATTTAACATTGATAATTACTGTGTTTTGAGGTTTTGGAAGAGATTATTTGTGCCAAGTTATTCACAATTGAATAATGAGTTGTTATGTGAGGCTCATAATTCCCCGTTTTCAGTTCATCATGGCACTACTAAGATGTATAGAGATCAGTGGGAGTATTACTGGTGGGATGGAATGAAAAGAGATATTGCTGATTTTACTGTGAAGTGTTTGACTTGTCAGCATGTTAAAGTAGAGCAGCAGTTACCGAATGGGATGCTTCAGCCATTACCAGTGCCAGAGTGGAAATGGGAAAATATATCCATGGACTTTGTTGTGGGATTATCGAGGACATATCGAGTTAATAATGAAATCTGGGTTATTGTTGATTGATTGACTAAATCTACTCATTTCTTTCCTATTCGAGATACATTCTCTCTAGATCAACGTTCTCGATTGTATCTTAATGAGATATTCAGGTTTCATGGAGTTCCCCTCTCCATTGTATCTGATCATGATCCCAGATTTACTTATAACTTTTGGAAAGGCCTTTAGAAGTCATTGGGTGCTGAATTAAATTTTAGTACAGCTTTTCATCCTCAATCAAATGGGCAGTCAGAATGAACAATTCAGAACTTGGAGGATAATCTACGAGCTTATTCGATAGATTATCAGGGAAGTTGGGACGAACATCTTTCTTTGGTTGTGTTTTCTTATAATAACAGTTTTCATTCCAGTATACAGATGGCACCATTTGAGGCATTATATGGGAAGTGGTGTCGAACTCCTGCTTTTTGGGATGAAGTGGGTGAAAGGAATCTGATGGGACCATAATTGGTAGAAAAGATGGCAGAAAAAGTTCAGTTGATTCAGAAACACATGAAAACAACTCAGAGTAGAAAGAAAAGTTATACAGATAACTAGAGGAAGGACCTATCTTTTGAGGTAGGTGATCATGTTTTTCTCAAAGTTTCACCATGGAAAAGTGTGATGCGATTTGGTAAGAAAGGAAGGCTGAGTCCAAGGTTTATTGGACCATATGAAATTCTGGAGAGAGTTGGATCAGTTGCATACAGAGTGGCATTACCTCCGAGTTTATCTCAGGTACACAATGTTTTTCATGTTTCGATGTTGAGAAAGTATATTCCAGATCCATCTCATGTTTTGAGTCTAGAGGTAGTTTAGCTGGAATAGAACCTATCTTCTGAAGAACAGTTGGTCCAGATTCTTGACCACAGGGAGCAAGTGTTACGGAATGAGGTGATTCACTAGGTAAAGGTTATGTGGAAAAACCATATGGTTGAAGAGGAAACATGGGAATCTGAAAATGCTACGAGGGATAAATACCCCCACTTATTTTGATAATTGAATAAAATTGCGAGGACATAATTCCCAAAAGGGGGGAAGGATGTAACATCCCAGGTAAATAATGAATAAAACATTTTCATATTTATTAATATTTATGAATTAAATATTAATTTTACTTTAAAGGGGTTGCTATGTTCGATAGCGTACCCGATACGCAACAAAGAGTTTCTTTGAAATCTTACGTTGCACACTAGTAATAAAATAAAATTATTTTAAATGGTAGTTAACATGTAGCAGTTTTATTAGCAGGAATGAATAAAAATAACTAAAATATGATTATATATATTTTTCTAAATGTTTTATATTTACCCAATAAAATATAAAGGTTTAAAATACGAAAAGAATTCAATTTTAGGCATATATAATCTAATTTTCACTAAAGGTCCACTTATCGCCTTTTGATAGCGAACCGTCATTAAATATGGTTTTGGTCACTCTTATAAATTCTATTGGACCAAATAAAACTCTTCTTTAGAATCGGGACATCAAAATTTACTTTGTGTAAATTTTTGGTATTTTTCCGATAAAGTTCATTTTTTTAATGAATAGTGAAAATGTAGTATTTTAATTCAAAACCTCTTTTTAATATAATTTATTTATATGATTATATTATCATTTGAATTGTTTTTAAAGTTAAATTAGAATATATTTTTACCATTAAATCCAATAATGGTCGTTAGAATTAATTTCACTTTGTAATCGGACTTAAACTAGTGTCAATCTTTTGATACTTATTATTTCATGAAAACACACTATTTGCTCTGATAGTGGGAATTAATTATTAAATTAATTAATACTACTTATATGTTTTGAATTTTTTAAAATAGACTTCATTTTTGAATTCAGAATATCAAATATAGCTTATGGAAAATTTTTGGTATTTTTCTGAAAAACTTCAATTTTTGATGAATAGTGAAACCACTAAGTGGTACTTAAAAAAACTGATTTTTCGTTTAAATGCAATTTTACCACCTCTGTGTTTTGAATTTCAAAAATCCGACATACAGGGTTTTCATTAAGAAGTAAAATGTGGTTCAATGGGATTAAAATAATTTTTTGGTGAATAGTAACTTTTAAGTTTTTAATCGCGATTAGAGGTAATTAGTGTAGTTTAAGGTAAAAATAATGTTTTAATATTATGAAATGACCTAAACACATGTCCTATCCTCATTTAATGTGTCATGGCCGACCAAGACAATCCATGGGTCAACTTGGGGACCCCATGGAGCCACTTTGGTAAGAAAATGACAATAAAAACTTTTTATTTAATGTTAAAATTAAAATGTCACAAACATGAGTTGTTTAACTAAAACATTTTTTAAATGGGTTTATACAGGTCAGATTTTTGACTATAAATAGTTATTGGAAATCTAAAAATATTTCCTACATCATAGGATTTTTTTATAATTTTTAGACAATAACTAAATTAAATTATTTATGACACCATGATGATGAAGCGATTACCTCATTATTTAACGATTTAAATAAAATGGAAAGATAATGTAAAATCTAAGACCTACACATTTCCAAAACCTATTGGATGGGTGGATTTCAAACCCTTATCACCTTATCCTCAAAACACATCAATGTGGGACCATTAAAATGTAACACCCCGAGCTTCCATGATACGCTTCTCATTCAATAATGCAATAGCTTGCATTGTACGCAACTTCGAGTTCTAAAACACCGCGACTAATCAAAGTAGCCGTTATGAATAGTAATAACCACTTTTTAAAATTATAGAAATTTTATATTTCAAAATGGACTTCATTTTTGTATTCCTAATATTGAAATTAGCCTATGTTGAATTTTTTGTAATTTTCTGAGAACTTCAAAATTTTAATTGAATAGTGAAAAATACTTAAAACAACCTTTTTAATCAAAATAATTTATAGTGATAAGTTATACTATTGAGTGGTTTTAAAGTATAATTAGAATATATTTTTACCATTTTATCCAATGGTGGTCATTAGAATTAATTTCACTTTGAAATTGGACATAAACAATTGTCAATCTTTTGATATAAATTGTTTCTTAAAAAACGCTATTTGTTGTGACAGCGGGAATTAATTATAAAATTAATTAATGCAAATTATATGTTTGGAATTTTATAAAATAGACATCATTTTTGAATTCGGAATATCAATTATAGCTTAGGGTTAAATTTTGGCTTTGTTCTGAAAAACTTCAATTTTTGATGAATAGTGAAACCACTAAGTGGTAGTTAAATAACTGATTTTTCATTTAAATGAAATATTAACCCTTCTGTGATTTGATTTTCAAAAATCCGACATACATGGTTGTCATTAAGAAGTAAAATGTGGTTCAATGAGATTAAAATAATTTTTTGGTGAATAGTAACTTTTAAGTTCTTAATCGCGATTAGAGGAAATTAGTGTAGTTTAAGGTAAAAATAATGTTTTAATAATATGAGATGAGCTTGAAACTTGTCCTACATCTATTGGATGAGTCATGGCCGACCAAGAAAACCCATGGGTCAACTTGGGGACCCCATGGAGCCACTTTAGTTGGAAAATGACATTAATATATATTTATTTAATGTTAAAAATTAAATTGACACAAACATGAGTTGTTTTACAGAAACAGTTTTTATGTGGGGTTACACAAGTCCAAATTTTGTCTATAAGTATTCATTAGAAAGCTAAAAATATTTCCTAAATCATAGTATTTTTTTTATAATTTTTAGACATTAAATAAATTAAATTGTTTATAACATCATTATGATGCAGCGATGACCTCATTATTTAACGATTTAAATAAAATGAGAAGATAATGCAAAATCCAAGGCTTACACTTGTCCAAAGCCTATTGGATGAGGATATTTCGAACCCTTATCACCTTATCCACGAATTATATAAGTGTGGGACCTTTAGAATCCGAAAAGAATTTTATAATAATGTAACATTTCAATCTTTCCAAAAGAGCCCCTTCTCTCCACTTATAAAAGGCCCCCACCTCTCCCACCTTATTCACACCTTCAAGCCATTTGTCTCGGCCAACCTCTGCCCAAATACTCTCCCAACTTCCCCCTATTACTCCTAGAAGCCTCACTTTTGACAGAACGCTTCCCAAGGAAGCCTTTGTTTCAAATCAAAAAGAGTTACCCGATTTTGAGGTAATGTCTTCTCTAATGTTGTTTTGTTTTATTTCTCTTCTCCAACCCCCTAAACTCTTTTTATTCATTTCTTTTGTAACAACACAAGTATCCTCAATATACTAGGATGTTGTTATAAGAAGGATTAGAGCTACACTTTCACACACCTACATCTAATGGTTAAAGAACATACGGTTTCTGTGGATGGCGAATTTCTGCCTCACGAAACGATGATTGTTCAACACTCATATAACACCTTCAAAGGTGGCCATTAAGATGTAACTATTTTTATATATGATATATAATATGTTTATTTTTTACTAATGCTTCTCTATTTCTCATTTATGGCATACTTTATGATTTCCATTATGGGTAAAACACGATAATTTCATTTTAGGAAGTGCGGACTACTGCCCACTCAAAGTGATTTGAATCGTTAATGCCATATGTGGGATGTATAAAGGATGGAGTAAATGGTATTATACACTATATTATACTGGAATTATATTATACATTTATATCATTATGATTTCATTCCATTAAATATGAAATTGAAATGAAAGTAGCGTTCATGCGTACGTACGACTTACCGTCTCCATGAACGGTGCATTTCATTTCTTACCTCTAAATGTTATGTAATATTATAAATGAATGTATATACTGGATATATAAGATATATATGACATATAAATCATGAATATAATTCTGGAGATAATGGATATTCTACCGCATAAACAACTTGTAATTATAAGAAGTTTATTGTTGACTCAAGTACCAAAGATCGACAAAACGACAGTTATTAACTTAAATAATTACATAATGTTCATATCATTGTAATAAGTTATATAATAAGGATAATGAAATTGAAAATGGTTCTTAATAAGGTATATATTAAGTCTAGTTTATTATTCAGGAGGTTAAAGAACGGTTGAGTCAAGTCAGACATGAGGTAAGGGAATTTCTTAACCCAACTTCCATTCTTTGGGTTAATCTCCTACTTTCAAATTATGTCATGATGTTATTATGTCCTATTTTGTATTTTTACTCTCTTTATGTGTACCTATAGTGATTACACATAATATATCTATTTTATTTTAAAAATGATCTTTTTAAGGACTTCGTCTCAATCTCCTTTCATTGAGGCATATTTGGTTTTATACACAACATTCTTTTATACGGTGTATAAACCCCTTTGACTTTTACATTTATTCAAAAGGTTTTATTTTATGATTATTTGATTTATAAATGATTTCAAAAAAAAAGATATTTCTCTCAAATATATGAAAATCCAGTGCAAATGTATACGTATTTAATGCAAGCTTAAAAATGTTTTCAGAAAACCTGACTCTCGAGTGTGGTAGACAGGAAGGGATTGGGCGTGGACCCATCATGGCCTGTAAATAGTCGAGTAGTCTCAGAATTAGTTATTTTGTTTTGAAAAGCTTTCATAATGTTTTCAGAAAAACACTGGAGTATATTTAAGCAATTTTAAACGTAAGTATCTTCTAAAAAGATTGCATCGGTAGGTCTCATGAGACAAATAGACGTGGAATTGGCCGAGGCCCTTTCCCAATTTGATTTATGGTTTTGGCCGAGGCCTTAATCATTTTAGACGTCTTGGCCGAGGCCTTGACAAAATGTTTCAGAATGTCCGGCATTATACATTCCATCATTATGAAAGTGGTTACTGATATTTCATGTGATTATTCGACCAGTAGAATATCCATGTGAAGAAGTAAATGGCATTATCTCATTTTACTTTTTCCATATTATGTTGATGTTCAAGTTTAAAAGGCTTTTGTTTTAGTTATACATTGCCTTAAATGTTTATTTTTATTTATGAAAGCTTCCGCAATATTATCATCCTTACTGAGCATCTGAGCTCACCCCTTTCAATGTTTTAATATTTTCCAGGATGTGAAGAAGTATTTTATGAATGACCTGCAGGGATAGTTAGAAGAGGATATGAGTGTGGACTATGGAGACTTTGTTGTTGTAGTTTTTCACTTTATGATGTAATGTAACGTTTACGAATGTATCTAGTGTTTCCAAGGCTACTAAACTAATCGGTATTTCGAGACTTGATCTTTTGTGATCATGCCAATGTTACGAAGTAATGCACCAACTCTGGGTAGCTGGGGTCGGGGCGTTACAGTTGGTATCAGAGGCAGTTTAGTACTAACCTTGGAAGCTAGATTTAGATAAAATCTGATTAGAGCACATAGCCCGAAGATAGACTTTGAGGATTAGTATAGAAGAAATTCCTAGAATTTTGGTATTGTAGAGATGTTGTGAGTTTTCCGAGCAATACATCCCTGTCTGGATACGAGCAGGTAGAGGCGGCTCTTGAACAGATGTACCTAGGGGTAAAACCCGAAAACACCGCTTTGAGCTAGACTCGAACGGGAACTGGTGCACGACAACGGGCCTTGTTGCACTCTTGGTTACGACACTCCCGGGGGATATGCTTAGGATAATTCTCATTTTATTTACAAACCACTATGAAGGGTTATGAGTATATACTTCCTCAAAGAAAACATTTCTTTTTATGATTATGGATTATATCCATAAATACTTCAATTTATGTAAAGTGTTTTACAAGTATGGAATTATGTATTTTGATTCATAAACTAATCTAGTTTATGCCATTGTTTAGAAATGGCGCCTAGTGGAAGGAATGGAAACCGTATCAGTGCACGAACTCCGTGTAGGGATTGCCCTCCTGCTCAAGATAATTATTGTGGATCTGGAGATACAACTGGTGCTGATCAACTTATTACCATACTGGGACAACTCACTCAGGTTATGAATAATAACCTTACTCGTATGGAGCACCCTGATCCGCAACGTGGAGGATCAATGTTAGACCGCTTCATGAGGCAACAACCACCAACATTTAATGGGGGTACAAATCCATTAGTAGCTGAGCAATGGATAAACTCCTTAGAGAAAATATTCCATTCCTTGGGGAGTAGTGAAAGGGAAAGGTTATCATGGTAGTTTACCGCCTCGCTGGAGATGCTGATCAATGGTGGTAATTGATTCAAAATACAAAGGAAGATGATGACATATCGAATATGGAATGGAGGGAGTTCAAAGATCTTTTCTTAGAAAAATACTTTCCTCATGACCATAGAGCAGATATGGAAAGGCAATTTCTGAGTCTGAAACAAAAGGAGGATGAGAATGTCACCAAGTATGAGGCCAAATTTACAAGGTTAGTGAGGTATGCTGCAGATTATATACGTAACCCAAGAGGTAAGATTGATCGTTTCTTTGATGGGTTACAACCATTTCTCCGTCGAGCTTTAGTATCACAATCGTTCTCAACATACGCAGATATTGTCTCATGTGCTATCAAGACATAAAAGGAATTCTTTAAGTCTTATGACAACAAAGTAAAGCAAGAGAAGAAGAAAACGGTGGAACAAGAGACAGATAAAGGGAAAAAGGGAAAGAAGGATTTTCAATTATGTGATAATTGTGGGAAGAATCACCCTGGTACTTGCCTAAAAGGAATGGGAGTTTCTTATAAATGTGGAGAAAAAGTTTACCAGGTGCGTGATTGCAAGGGAAAGAAAGAGGCAATCGATGTTGAATGCTACAATTGTAGGGAAATGGGGCATTATTCAAATGAATGTCCTTAGCATCAGGGAAACTTAACTCAGAAAAGGCCAAGGGATCAAGGAAAATCTTATGCTGTTACTACAGTTGAAGCAGGATAATTAATGTATTGGTGCTTTTGGACTCATGGATTATATTCTGGTTATTAGAATAATGTTATATATATATATATAGGGATTGTACTATAGTACTTGTTGATTTCAGTAAGGTTTTAATATGATGAAGGTAATCATATTTTTAGTATGTGACAAAAAGAGAAACATTAATTTGTTTGGGGAATCTGATAAATTGATTTTGGAATTTAGAGACCTTTTAGAGAAATTCTGGACGGAGGTATTTTGGATAACTATTAAGGTTGGAGTGTATTAAGTTGATCTTTGGATAGTATTGTTTATGGTTAAAAAATTTATGAAGATTATTTTTGGAATATTATGATACTATAGTTTTAGGAAAAGGACAACCTGCAGGGTGGGGCATAACCCGTCGCGTCGGACAAAGCTGCAGGAATCGAACCCACAATCAAAGTGCGACAGGCCTTTATTTCCTACCACTAGCCTACAGGAAGTCCCTGGTTATTACAAAATAATTTTACTAATCTAAGTGGTATGTGTTAACATTTGGAACCTTATACAATTAGGATAAATAGAATATTTTTGAGTTCCGTTACCATTTGGAGTAAAAGTTGGGTTTGTGGTAAAAATTTATTAACGAATGAAAGTATACATAACAAGTATGTATATTCCCTTACGTTATTAGTAAATCTCCTAAATAAATTCCTCAACATTATAAAAGGTAACTTAAAACAAAAATGTTGTCGGTTAACTTTTCCAACTGAGGATTCAATGACCATTTAACCAATCACAAGTTTGTGATTTTATTGTAGTTAAACTTTCTCCTAATCCTGTTTTCTATAACTCTCCATCAGACCTTGTTGGTTTGTTTCTCCTCCATATCCATATTTTCACAGAATATTAGAATGGGCTATATCGGGTGACCTTTGAACTTATCTTGCTTTCTTTTAATGTTATATATTTATTAATCTTATTTCCGATGTGGGTTTTCCACAAAGGAATTTTCTATTTTCAAACTTTTATTTTCAAAGAAAATTTTCAAATTGTGAGGACGCAATTTATTGAAGGAGGGGAGAATGTAACACCCCGAGCTTCCTTGATACACTTCTCATTCAATAATGCAATAGCTTGCATTGTACGCAACTTCGAGTTCTAAAACACCGCGACTAATGAAAGTAGCCGTTATGAATAGTAATAACCACTTTTTAAAATTATAGAAATTTTATATTTCAAAATGGACTTCATTTTTGTATTCCTAATATTGAAATTAGCCTATGTTGAATTTTTTGTAATTTTCTAAGAACTTCAAAATTTTTATGAATAGTGAAAAATACTTAAAACAACCTTTTTAATAAAAATAATTTATAGTGATAAGTTATACTATTGAGTGGTTTTAAAGTATAATTAGAATATATTTTTACCATTTTATCCAATGGTGGTCATTAGAATTAATTTCACTTTGAAATTGGACATAAACAATTGTCAATCTTTTGATATAAATTGTTTCTTAAAAACACGCTATTTGTTGTGACAGCGGAAATTAATTATAAAATTAATTAATGCAAATTATATGTTTGGAATTTCATAAAATAGACATCATTTTTGAATTTGTAATATCAATTATAGCTTAGGGTGAAATTTTGGCTTTGTTCTGAAAAACATCAATTTTTGATGAATAGTGAAACCACTAAGTGGTAGTTAAATAACTGATTTTTCGTTTAAATGAAATATTACCCCTTCTGTGATTTGATTTTCAAAAATCCGACATACATGGTTGTCATTAAGAAGTAAAATGTGGTTCAATGAGATTAAAATAATTTTTTGGTGAATAGTAACTTTTAAGTTCTTAATCGCGATTAGAGGAAATTAGTGTAGTTTAAGGTAAAAATAATGTTTTAATAATATGAGATGAGCTTGACACTTGTCCTACTCCTATTGGATGAGTCATGGCCGACCAAGACAACCCATGGGTCAACTTGGGGACCCCATGGAGCCACTTTAGTTGGAAAATGACATTAATATATATTTATTTAATGTTAAAAATTAAATTGACACAAACATGAGTTGTTTTACTAAAACAGTTTTTAAGTGGGGTTACACAAGTCCAAATTATGACTATAAATATTCATTAGAAAGATAAAAAGATTTCCTACATCATAGTATTTGTTTTATAATTTTTAGACATTAAATAAATTAAATTATTTATAACATCATTATGATGCAGCGATGACCTCATTATTTAACGATTTAAATAAAATGAGAAGATAATGCAAAATCCAAGGCTTACACTTGTCCAAAGCCTATTGGATGAGGAGATTTAGAACCCTTATCACCTTAGCCACGAATTATATAAGTGTGGGACCTTTAGAATCCGAAAAGCATTGTATAATAATGTAACATTTCAATCTTTCCAAAAGAGCCCCTCCTCTCCACTTATAAAAGGCCCCCACCTCTCGCACCTTATTCACACCTTCAATCCATTTGTCTCGGCCAAACTCTGTCCAAATACTCTCCCAACTTCCCCCTCTTAATCCTAGAAGCCTCACCTTGGACTGAACGCTTCCCAAGGAAGCCTTTGGCTCAAATCAAAAAGAGTTACCCGATTTTGAGGTAATGTCTTCTCTAATGTTGTTTTGTTTTATTTATCTTCTCCAACCCCCTAAACTCTTTTTATTAATTTCTTTTGTAACAACACCAGTATCCTCAATATACTAGGATGTTGTTATAAGAAGGATTCGAGCTACACTTACACACACCTACATGTAATGGTTAAAGAACATACGGTTTCTGTGGATGGCGAATTTCTGCCTCACGAAATGATGATTGTTCAACACTCATATAACACCTTCAAAGGTGGCCATTAAGATGTCACTATTTTTATATATGATATATAATATGTTTATGTTTTACTTATGCTTCTGTATTTCTCATTTACGGCATACTTTATGATTTCCATTATGGGTAAAACGCGATAATTTCATTTTAGGAAGTGCGGACTACTGCCCCCTCAAAGTGATTTGAATCGTTAATGCCATATGCGGGATGTATAAAGGATGGAGTAAATGGTATTATACACTATATTATACTGGAATTTTATTATACATTTATATCATTATGATTTCATTCCATTAAATATGAAATTGAAATGAAAGTAGCGTTCATGCGTACGTACGACTTACCGTCTCCATGAACGGTGCATTTCATTTCTTACCTCTAAATGTTATGTAATATTATAAATGAATTTATATACTGGATATATAAGATATATATGACATCTAAATAATGAATATAATTCTGGAGATAATGGATATTCTACCACATAAACAACTTGTAATTATAAGAAGTTTATTGTTGACTCAAGTACCAAAGATCGACAAAACGACCGTTATTAACTTAAATAATTACATAATGTTCATATCATTGTAATAAGTTATATAATAAGGATAATGAAATTGAAAATGGTTCTTAATAAGGTATATATTAACTCTAGTTTATTATTCAAGAGGTTAAAGAACGGTTGAGTCAAGTCAGACACGAGGTAAGGGAATTTCTTAACCCAACTTCCATTCTTTGGGTTAATCTCCTACTTTCAAATAATGTCATGATGTTATTATGTTCTATTTTGTATTTTTACTCTATTTATGTGTACCTATAGTGATTACACATAATATATCTATTTTATTTTAAAAATGATCTTTTTAAGGACTTCGTCTCAATCTCCTTTCATTGAGGCATATTCGGTTTTATACACAACATTCTTTTATACGGTGTATAAACCCCTTTGACTTTTACATTTATTCAAAAGGTTTTATTTTATGATTATTTGATTTATAAATGATTTCAAAAAAAAGATATTTCTCTCAAATATATGAGAATCTAGTGAAAATGTATACGTATTTAACGCAAGCTTAAAAATGTTTTCAGAAAACCTGACTCTCGAGTGTGGTAGACAGGAAGGGATTGGGCGTGGACCCATCATGGCCTGTAATTAGTCGAGCAATCTCAGAATTAGTTTTTTTGTTTTCAAAATCTTGCATAATGTTTTCAGAAAAACACTGGAGTATATTTAAGCAATTTTAAACGTAAGTATCTTCTAAAAAGATTTCATCGGTAGGTCTCATGAGACAAATAGACGTGGAATTGTCCGAGGCCCTTTCCCAATTTGATTTATGGTTTTGGCCGAGGCCTTAATCATTTTAGACGTCTTGGCTGAGGCCTTGACAAAATGTTTCAGAATGTCTGACATTATACATTCCATCATTATGAAAGTGGTTACTGATATTTCATGTGATTATTCGACCAGTAGAATATCCATGTGAAGAAGTAAATGGCATTATCTCATTTTACTTTTTCCATATTATGTTGATGTTCAAGTTTAAAAGGCTTTTGTTTTAGTTATACATTGCCTTAAATGTTTATGTTTATTTATGAAAGCTTCCGCAATATTGTCATCCTTACTGAGCATCTGAGCTCACCCCTTTCAATGTTTTAATATTTTCCAGGATGTGAAGAAGTATTTTATGAATGACCTGCAGGGATAGTCAGAAGAGGATATGAGTGTGGACTATGGAGACTTTGTTATTGTAGTTTTTCACTTTATGATGTAATGTAACGTTTACGAATGTATCTAGTGTTTCCAAGGCTACTAAACTAATCGGTCTTTCGAGACTTGATCATTTGTGATCATGCCAATGTTACGAAGTAATGCACCAACTCTGGGTAGCTGGGGTCGGGGCGTTACATAAAATCCGAAACTCATTCTATAATAAAGTAACATTTCTTTACATTCCAAGAGTGCCCCTCCTCTCCTCTTATAAAAGGCACCCACCTCTACCACCTTACCCCCACCACTCAAGCCATTGGATCGGCCAAGTTCTGCTCTTTTTGTCTCTCCACATCCCTCTATTACTCCTAGAAGACTCACTTTGGGCAGAAGTCTTCCCAAGGAAGCTTTTGAGCTCAAATCTAAGAGAGTTACCCGATTTTAAGGTAATGTCTTCACTTGTGTTCTTTTGTTTTATTTTGCGTCTCCAACCCCCTAAACTCATTTTATTAATTTATTTTTTAACAACTCCAGTATATAAAATATAATATGATGTTTTTATAAGAAGAATTCTAGCTACACATACACACACCTACATCTAATGGTTAAAGAACATACTGTTTCTGTGGTTGGCGAATTTCTGCCTCACGAAACGATGATTGTTCAATATTCTTTTAACACCTTTAATGGTGTCCATTAATATGTCACTATATTTATATATGATATATATTATGTTTAGTTATTCCTTATACTTCTGTATTTTTCATTTGTGGTATACCTTTATGGATTCCATTATGGGTATACGCGATATCTTCATTTTAGGAAGTGCTGACTACCACCCCCTCAAAGTGATTTGATTCGTTAATTCCATATGTGGGACATATAAGGGATATATTTAAAGTTATTATAAATGATGTTATACTGGAATTATAATATACCTTTATATAATTATTATTTCTTTCCATTAAATTATGATATAAAAATGAAAGTAGCGTTCATGCGTATGTACGGCTTACCGTCTCCATGAATGGTGCATTTCATTTCTTATCCCCAAATGTAATGTACTATTATAAGTACATATATATGATAGATATATATGATGTATATTACATATAAATGATTAATATAATTCGGGAATTAAAATATACATATCTATCATTTAGTTTTAATTCCATTAATATGAAATTGAACTGAAAGTAGCGTTCATGTGTACGTACGGCTTACCGTCTCCATGAACGGTGCATTTCATTTCATACCTCTAAATGATTATGTAATACTATAAATACATGTATATTCTAGATATATATGATATATATTATATCCAAATCATGAATATCATTATGGATATAATGAACCTTTGACCACACGAACAACATGTAATTGTAAGAAGTCCACTTTCGACTTAAGAACCAAATATCGACAAAACAAACATTATTAACTTAAATGATTACATAATGTTTATAACATGGAAATAAGTGATATAAAAGGAATAATTAACTTGAAAATGTTCTTAAGAAAGTATAAATTAACTCAAGTTTATTATTCAGGACGTTAAAGAATGATCGAGTCAAGTCGGACCAGAGGTTAGGGGTCCAACCTCTCTCTTTCTTTTTATGTACTTTCTTTTATGTCATTTCTTTTAATCCCATATTTCTTATGTTTGGGGATGTTATTTTATATTCCTCATAATTTAATTTTCATGTTCATATTATGGGAGACCTTATTTGATCTCATAAATCCATTTTTGGAAGTTTTAAGTGGCGTCGTTAGGCTGCCGAGTTTTCGTAAGGGATTTTTCATCTCACTTTTATTCCCATGACATTTATGCTATGTTTGCCACTATTTCCTTTGAGTGGTGTGTGTACTGCACATTATTATACAATTTGTGTAGTGTAATTTCATTTATGGGTATTTACATCTTCATTGTATGACCCTTCTTCCATGGGGTGTACTTTTCGAAAGTTACCCATCTCGGTAAGAGGACCTTTCGCCCTCCTTTTTTTTAAAGACTTCTTTTGTTATGTCTTTTATTTCACATACTATTATGTTGGGATATGTTATTATATATACATATGTATCTAAATTGTATGTACAAGTGATGAGATCCCATTTATCTCTCTCATCAACCCTTTTTGTAAAATTTTATGTGACGTCGTTAGGCTGTCGAATTTTACCAAGGGAACTTCTTAACCCAATTTCGATTTCTTTGGGTTCAACATGTTGTTATTGAATATGTCATCATTTTAATATGTGTGAATGACCTTTTATTTTTTTACACTTAATATCCACTTATATTGGGTGTATTTATATTTGTCACACATAATTATGAGATTGATTTATCCTTAATTTAAGGATACCTTCTTTATAATGGATTTCATCTCATTTTACATTTCTTTTGAGACTTCATTGTTGTTATGAACCAATTCACTCTTATATGGTGTGTATACTGTAATTTGACATATTATATCATGACTCCCATTATTCTCATGATATTATAAAGTTCAGATAAAATGTTATTCCACAATTATTTTTATTCAAGAGTCTCTCATTTTGTTAAAAACTCTTTAACAAAAATATCGTTTTAAATGTTTTAAAGATTTATTATTATAAATCTTTATCTTTAATGTCCATGTTTTCAAAATGGTTTTCAGTATTTATTTATATGGACATTAATGTTTTAAAATTATAATTCCAATAAAATCTTCAAAGTGGTATGGGACACTTTGATTCAAAAATCTCTTTTAAATGATTTTTGAAAATGGATTGATTAATTCAATATCTTGGAATTACTTATTTTGATTGAAAATGAAATGTTGTTATTGAAATGTTTATATTTTCAATATTTTAAGTGTAATGATGGTACTTGGACATTTTATGGGTGGTTACATGATAAACCATATGACGGGTGGTGCCGTGAATACCAGGACTGGTGGTTACGTTATAACCTCCAATGCATTGGGTATGGAAGTCGGCCATATGGATATTCCATTAAGTATGTGTGGAAGTCGACCGTATGGTTTTTCCATTTAAGTATGTTTATGTCCTAAGTTGCCTTTATATGTTATGTGTTCTTTATATGGGTTTTATGGTAACCTTCTGGTTACAAAAGGGGTAAGTAATGATATTTTATTCAGTGAAGAGTTTTTACTACTTCCTAAAGGTAAAAGGTATTACTTTGATAAAGTATACAAGGTTTACTTGGTGCTTTGAAAAAACTAACAGTTTTCATTATTTGTGTATCACTTGATGAGCTTTTTATGCTCACCCCAAGTTTTTTTTTGAAATGTTTTTCACAGGACTTAATGTGGAATAGGGTCAAGGATGGCATCAAGGGAAAGTCATGTTATCTAATACATGGAAGTAGACCTGTTTCTTTTTAAGAGTTTTTTTTATTTTATGGAAACTTAGTAGAAGTGTCTACTATGTAATATTTTGAGATGTAATAGTTATGACCTAATTATCTAAAACTCTAAACTTGAAAAGATCCTCATTGTGAATTATTCATTTAATTCAATATTAAGTAAGGTTTAAGGCCGGGGCCTTATAGATCTTAGGTCTGAATTTGTGGAAAATATATTTCAAGGTAGTTATCATCTTGATTTATAATTTGAAATTCAAATATCCTGACTGGAAAGAGTAGTAAATAAATGGAGTAAAAATAGTATAATTTTTCTTGATATAAAAATTATTGGAAATAGAGATATATATTATGAGGATGTAGGAATAAGTATGAATGCAGTTGAAAACATGGGATTTATTAAATATCTGGATTAATGGAATGATTTTTTAGTGAATATGATTATATTGACGATATATTTTTGATGATAGACAGTTTTAGGAATAAAATAAGAGGAGTCAAAGAGAATAAGTGAATATTTTTTTATCATATATCGTTTTGAGTATAAAAAAACCTCATGGATTATGGAGAATCGTAGATACATTTATCTTGATAGAATATGGAAAATATAATAAATAGAACATAATTTTTATAAAATAATTATTCAATCTTTGGAATATTTTTTCATTGTGTTAAGTTTGTTTTAAGATTAACGATTCAAATCTTCTCATAATTATTTTATTATATATGGCCATGAAATTGGGAGAAACACAAGTAATATATTGGTGAATCACATCATAAATTATGATATATATTATAAATGACAAACATAGATTATATTTGAAATTGATAAAATAAAATATACCTACAAGACTATAAACAAATATATTTTAGATAGGTGAGGATAATGGTTTAACCATTGGTAGGAAGTGATTTATTCTATAAATCATTATATAAGTGGTTATCTATGATGAGGAGGGACTTCACATAAATCTTGTATCCAAAAAATAGTAATTTTATTGTCAATTTTTAGTACATCGGCTCAATGTTGATTGTATAATCTATTTATTTGAAATTCTATAAAATAGAGATATCATATTATATGATAGCACTTTAGTCATTTCTAGTGATACGGTCAGAAATATTCTTATATCATAGAATACGAATGTTATCAATTGTACATAATGATACATGGGAAATATTTGATATCACATGGACGCATTTTTCCATATCTAACCCATCAATTTATATAAAATAAAAAATGGGTTTATTAATTTATATTTTCATATAATAATTTGAAATTTTTTTAAATGATTATATATCAATATATGTATGTTATTCTAACAAATATTTGTTATCAGGTATTGACAGTTGACGATCAAATCTCTTAATTAAATGAAGAGAGGACATATAAAGGGTTGAGATCCCATGTTGAGTACACATGATTATAGAAAACTTAATTTTATACTTTAATCTCCCTAGTTATCCTTTTTTCCTTCATGCATATAGTTCTAGAAAAAAATATTAGATCATAGGGCCCTCTCATTATGAAGTCGAATTCTAGTGACTAGTGACATCCCTAAAGGTCCAAGAGTTTATTATCAATCTATATGTTATTATAAAAAACTAATTTGAGTTTGATATATATATAGATTTTTGTATTTTAGATATAAATATTTACATTTTTTATTTTTCACGGAATATTCATTGCTTGATGATAGATTAAGAATATTTTTGGGTTTCTACAATCGGTCTGATCATATGATGATCTACTAAAACCCATCAGTGGTATAAAATTTCTTTTCATCATAAAATCATCATGTTATTTACTATTTTAATTAATAAAATGCATATCATAAGCTTCTTGAGTCTATATCATTGTGTATTTTATGTTGTGGTGGAATTTCAGTTTCTAGATCTCTTGGATTTGTGATATAAGAAATCATGATTCTATTTAATAGTTAAATGGATGGAATAATACATATCATAAAGTATGATATTTTTAGAACCCATGGTTGTGTTCTATATCATAATATATTATATTTTATATCATAAGCTACAACAAAAACTTATGTTTCACAAAAAGAGAGTTTTGTGTCGTAATAATGACATAATGTATATCATCAAATATGATTCTATAAGAATAATTTTTAATACATAATAAATATTTTGATATGTAAGATATTAACCCATATGTAAGGTTTATTCCTTTATGGGAAAAATTTTATTATATGTGGAAAAAATTACATATAAAAAACATACACAATGCTTAAGGTTTTTTACTTTGTAAAACAAAAATATTACCTATGGGGAAAAATTGGGAATGAAAAATCATAAACAATGTGAATTTTTTTACATTTGAATCATAGTTTTTATCACAGTTCCCATGGATTAGGATAGTTAATTCCAATTATTTATTATAAAATATGATATGTGCTAAAAATATAGATAAATAATATTTTTTCATATCTTTATATTGCTTATAAATTATTTCTAATGGATCAGTTCTAGGTAATATAAATATTATATTTTCATGAAAAAATGAAATTTGAAATATCCATATCAATATTTCATATTTGGAAACTAAATTAATATTTTTATTTATTTATTTATTCCTTTTGAGTATTTATGTTTATAAATTATTCATTAAATTTCAATATTATGTGTTTTTAATTTATGTGATAAAATTTTTCTTATAAATTTTAATTTCATGCGTTATGTGATAGGTATGACAAAAAAGATATAGTGTTCATATACCTTGACCACAATTTTAAATTAAATTTTATATCTTTAATTTTGTTATTGTACAAAGTTTATAAATATTGGTCATTTTAGATTTGATGAATTATAATATCTCTTGATTAAATTGTTTCTTATGTTGGGGATATTGGGATAGACTTCCCATTATCTTGGAGGCTTATAAATTATTCTATATAGGTGGGGTTTGCCTATATATTCCTCTAATCTTACTCATATGGTGATTATCATTTACATATATATAAAAAAATTAAATAAAAAGTATATATACCTTATTCTTAGGATATATTTGGATATGTGTAAATTTGATTGATTTTTATTTTTGTGTGAGTAACATTCACTAGGGGTCATGTCAAGAGTTTCACATTAATATAGTGTGGATATATTAATTTAGCAGATGTAATAGGTATTCAAAAACTAAATCATTAGAACTATGCATACAAAATAGAATTTAGTATGTGATAACAAAAATTTCTTGTGATGTAATAGTTATGAATTTAATATGTATGTGATGTATATTAAATTGGTGAGACATTAAAAAAAACCCTCAAAAATTAAGTGTAAGATTACTTCCAAATATTACTCATGTCAATACCTAGGTCATCCAAATACGTAGTTTCATATTAAATATTAGAATCCATGGATTATATCTTGTTAGTCATAGTGGATATAGAAAAACCTAAGTGTTAAGTACCCATATCACATTATGATATTTAGGTGAAGCATTACTATAAAACACTAATAAATTTGATAATGGAGGAAAATATTTCAGATTCCATATATATGATGGATATATATAATGTTTTATCCACTCAACTATCTAGGAATCAAATGAGATATGATGTAATGACCTTGATCCCAATAACCTAGAACTAGTTTCAACATTTTTACATTGGAATTTATACAAATGAGAAAATCTCAAAGGGACTATCTGTTTAGTAGTTTTGGATAAATAGATACAAACATGATACCCATTTTACAATTTTAAAGAAAATACACATAACAAAAGTTAATTCTCAACATCTATAAAACACATTCAAATTATTCAACTTCATAACATGCGGAAATGAAACAAAGGGAGAGCTTAAATGATAAGTAAGGGTAATGTAAAGTGGAAGATATATTCAATGAAAAAATAATATTCATTATAGTAAGGTAAATAATTTAAAACACATTCCATTTAATTAAAAACTTTATCATGAAATAAGGAATAATCAATATGGAAAGGTAACTAACTAAACACACATGACATTTAATCAATAAACTAATAATTATGTCCATCCAGAGATAATATCAATGTGAAAATATCATGAATAATAATAAATAAATAATTTTTCAACGAAGTAAATAATTAATTATATAACATCATGATCTCAGAAAACATGATACCTCAACGTTAAAGACCTTTCACAAGACAGATTAAAACTATTGGTAAAAAATCATCTGATTTGGAGAACTAGTTTTTCTCATGAGACTTGTTGATGCATAAAGAGGGTATCTATAACCTAGACCCACCCATAACTTCATATTCAAATCAATTCTTATATCTTTAATAATAATATTAATTCATTAATTGATATGCCTTATCATAAAATATCTTTATGGAGTAAAGGATATTGATTTATTAATATATCCCTAGTAAACCAAATAATATTCAAAGTAAACACCATATGTAAAAATGATAAATAGTTCATGAAATAATCATATAAATA
This sequence comes from Viscum album, assembly GCA_963277665.1. Classification (NCBI taxonomy): domain Eukaryota; kingdom Viridiplantae; phylum Streptophyta; class Magnoliopsida; order Santalales; family Viscaceae; genus Viscum; species Viscum album. Next base: position 714,068,911 of record OY728162.1, read on the forward strand.
ACAAAATAATGTGTATATTTAAGATAAATTTAGTCTACAATGAAAAATTATAAAAATAAAGTAAATTTTCAAGAAAAATTAAATAATCACATTAAAAGGTGAGAGTGTACAATAATTGTTTTACCAATTTGGTAACATTTTAATTGTAACCCATTAACGAATAAACATGAAACAATAAATAAAACTTCTTGAAAATATATTTATTCATGTTTAATACATAAAAGGAGTGCTATATACACAACATAAAATTGAATAGGTTCATACAAACAAATATTTATCAATGAAATTGAAATTGAGATGAGATCTCTTGACTAAGAATTTCCTTCAGTGGAATGTCGTTTAACTAGATTTATAATGGTTTTATGCATGTTATTAATTTATATAGAAACCATAATAATATTTATGATATAAATTTTATCCTATTATAACATTTTACAATCAATTTTTCAATAATATTTTATTTTTTATGGTTTTAATATTTCATTATTTTTCTTATTTCATGTGTTAATTATATTGTTTTTTCATTCATGATTTTTAATAAAAGATATTGTTGATATACAGAGGATATAAATAAATAGTCTCAGGAATAATAATAATGATATAAATTTCGTATTTATTTAGTATAAACATTATTATAACTATTCTTAAATTTTGGGGATAGAAAATAAATTATGTCGCTTCGTAGAGATGGTAGGTCATATGTACACAAAAGTGACAATATCATTCCCTTAACGAGTGAAAGATAAATGAAGTTTCTGATATATTAATTTTATATAATTTTTATCATGTAATAAATATCACATATATTCATTAAATTTATCTTTATTACATTTAATGTAAAGCATACATGAAAAATGAATCACATTTTTTCACAAGGTTGTAGTCTTCTGTACACATCAGTGATGTTATTGTATATTAAATGGAATGGAAATTAAATATTCATATATGATATTATAATTAAAAAATTATAATTAAATCATGAATATTATATATATACATTCAACCCATAATTATATCCTACCATGAGAGGTGTTGACGGAAAATAGATCACATCAGTTCGTGAGGTGGTAGTCTTCCGTACACATGATCATTGATTTTGTTTCCCATTTGTTGTAAGAGGATATGGATAAAGGTAATGAAATTAATATAATAAAATAATTATATATTTTTTAAAATGGTTTTATTATACTATAATGATTGAATAATATTTTGAACAGTGGAATAAGAAATAAAATGAAAAAAAATCATTTAAGAACATTACATCTTCTTCGATCGACCTCTTTAGGAATCGACCATAACCCTTACTAGGATGTATTTTTTGCTCAAAAATAGATCTAGGATGTTCGTATGGGGGTAATGAAGTAATATTTTTAGTTATTGGCCGAACAAAATGGCTTTGGAAGTGTGAAGAGAGGTGGATAGTGGTGGCCTTTATAAGTTTGGGAGAAGACACACTTGAAAAGTTTGAAAAGAATCAGTTACATCCATGTTTTTATCAAGAAAATAGCCTCCAAAATAGGTCATTCAAAACTCTTAGAGGTTATAAGGTTAAACTATTCCCATAAAATTAGTTCTTTTAAAGTTAGTAGGTCATTTTAAACCCTTATTTTCCAAGATTAACTTATCAGTAAATCAGTTTTTACCTTAACCATGGTAATTAATTTTAAATTATTTAACTATTATTAATGGTTAAAAATAAATTTAATCATATTATATAATATAAATTATTCTTATTCAAAATATTTAATCCATTTTTCAAAATTAATTTCACAAAAGTGGAATAATCCAATTTAAAATTATACTCGCAAACGATATGAAAATGTGGGTTTCAAAAAAGAAACTTCACATGAGTATGAAATTTATTAATATCACAATCCATTATGAAATTAATTAAAATTCCCTAATTTATATTTATAATGTTATAATTTATCTATTTTAATTTTTAATACAATTTAAAATACAAAATAACATTGTAAATAATTTAAAAGAAAAGTCAGTTCTCAATAGAAATCAATATTTTTTACTATTTGTCGAAAAATGAAACCTTTCATAAATAAATCACACTATGATAATTTTTATATGATGATTAAATAAATTAAGTTGTTTTTAACTAATTTATTTTATATTAGTTTTAAAAAATGAATTTCATTATATGTTTGTAAGAAGTGATGAAACTGTTTTCTTTGAAAAAATACGATTTTTCATCAAACCTTTCTTTTAATTTCAAACGATTCTTATTTTTTTATAACAAGTTGAAAAAAAAAACTGTCTGAAAACTATATATTTTTCCATAATTTTTTTATTCCTATTCATACCCTCCAATTTAATAGATTGATTTAATGGTCATCTTTAGATAATATTTTAATAGAGTATTTTTATTTAAACTCATTCTTGTGTGCATCACAAGATATCTAAGAGAATAAATTTAAATAAATGTAAATAAATAATAACATATCACGGTATTATTTTATTCCCTTCTAGAAATAAATCATCCTCAAAATTTAATATATATTAACTTCTAAATAGATTAGGGTAGATTTCCATCATAACATACTTTGGTTCCCACATTGCATCAGCCATTTATGATTTCTCCAATGTACGTTTACCAGTTGGGTTATCTAATTCCTCAATAATTACTCTCTATTATAAGAAATCTAGGTGTTTTATTCATAATAATATAGATTAATTTCCAATTATATTACATCAAATGTGATCACATGCATTTTTCTGCTATGTACTTCCAAAAAAATTTAATATAGAACACATCATGTACTTTTGAGAGACTTGGTGGAATTTCCAAATGGTAAGGAATAACTCCAAACCTTTCACAGATTCCAAAGGGTGTAATGTACTTAGGGATTATATTTCCTTTCTTATAGAACCTTATGAAACCATTTTATAGAGATACTCCAAAGAAAACATGATCACCCACATGGAATTTCAAATCCTTACTCTGATTATCAGTATAACTCTTTGTCCTACTTTGAGATATTTTAATATGTAGATGAATCGTTTTTAACTTTTTTTGTATCTTTGAAAAGTTTTGGTCTTACAAGATTGCATCCAAAAACATCATCCCAACTAGTTGGAGTATGAAATCTCTTTTCATATATGGCTTCATATGGTGTCATTTGAATACATTAATAGAAACTATTATTATAGAAAAACTCTAACAAACGTAAATATTTATCCCATATGACTTGAAATTCAAGTGATCATGACCTCATAATGTATTCCATTATTTGAAAAGTCAATTCAGACTGTCAATTAGATTGAGGATGGTGGGAAGGGGTCAAATGAATCTCAGTATCAGGATCCTTTTGAATACTCATCCATAATTTCAATGTAAAATAGCAATCATGATTAGAAATAATTTAAAGAGGAAAAACATGATGTCATAAAATTTTATTAATATAGATCCATGTGTTATACTGAAGTGGTAAATCTTAACTTATAGAGAGTGTGTGTATAGATTTGGTAATTCTATCAATATCAACCCATATCCATCATTTTTCCTGTGAGTCTTTGGTATTCCTCTGTGAAAATCCTATAGTGATTTCATCCCATTTTCATATGGGAATAGTAGGAGGTTTCACGAATCCTCTAAGATGTTTTCTCGCTACATTAACTTGTTGAAAAACCAAACATCAGCATACATAATCTTTAATTTCTCACTTCATGTTATCCCACAAAAAAAACCATCAAATACCTATACATATTGGTGTTACCATGATGTATATAGAAATTAGAGCTATGAGCATTATCCCAAAATTACCTTTCTAGCTTAGGTATACATAGAACACATAAAAATTTTGAAAATCAACTTTACAAATAAAGTATACTAATATTCCATTTTTTATAGATTTAATTTTCTTATGAAATTTCTCATCATCAGATTAATACATTTTTATATTTTCTAATAAATATGGTGTCATAATTATTTGAAAAAGGATCGATGTCACTCCTTCCATAATAATTCCCATATCTATATTTACTAGATACATTAATATAAGATCCCACCTAATCATCATTTGATTCATAACTCTGTGGACTTTCATACTCAATGCATCCACCACCTTATTTGATTTCCTTAGGTAGTGGTGTGTACATAAATCACAATCCTTGAGTTTCTTGATCCACCCCCTTTGTCTCATACTGATATCATTCTATAAAAACATGTATTTTAGGACTTTAGGAACTATTTATATCTCAAATTTCTCACAATATATATAATTTATCCATATCTTATAATAAAATATTACATCTTCCAACTAATGATCAAGGGTCGGATAGTTTTATTTTTTATTCTAAAATTTACTTAATTAATATATAATAAAATTCCAATTTTCATTAAGATTCAATAAAGAACACTCTTTTATTCATCTCTATATATCATAAACTGCAATTTCAATATTGTAGAGTCAAAATCATAGTATTAACCAATATCCACTAAACTTCATTGAAACATACTTCACAATCCTTTGTCTAAACTAACTTAACCCATTTATGTGTAATTGTTTTTAATGGGTTAACCAATCAATAAAGGTTCTGAATGAATCATTGAGAATAAATTTCTAAACTAATGAAACTATGTACCCCTATTATATTGGTTGGTGTAGGCCATTCTCTAACTTCATTTGTTTTCATAGGATCAATTGAGATTCCATACTTGGAGAAAATATGGCCAATAAATGAATACTAGTGAATCCATAAATCCCAATTACTAAATTTCCCATATGACACTTGTGTTCTAATATTCTCAAGAATAATCCTCCAGTGATTCTTATGGTTATTGTTTCTTTTACAATACACCAAGGTATCATCAATGGATACCAAACAAAATTCATTTTTATATTCCTTGAATACAATTTTCATTAGTTCTATAAACATGTAGGGTAAATTAGTAAATCCAATTGAAATTACTATAAACTCATAATGTCTATACCTTATTAGGAAATCTTCCTTTAAAATTTCTTCTTTCATTAATCACAATTGATGATACTCAAAACAAAGGTCAATACATGAAAAATATTGGTCTCTATAAATTTGATCGAATAAGTCATCAACAATTAGAAGAGGATACATATTCATTTCCATAATATCATTCATTTCCTTATAATCAATAACAAACCTCAAGGATCCATCCCTTTTCTTAATGAATAGAATATTTTCTCCCCATAGTGAATCACTAAGGTGAATAAATACCTAATAATGAAACTCCACTAGTAGTTTTTTCAACTCCACCAATTCCAAAGTAGACATTATTTAGGATTTTTTTGATATTGGTCACGCATCATGGATTAAATCAATATAAAACTTACTTTATTCTCCTGAGGGTGTCTAGGTAATTCCTCATTAAACAAATCAATGTATTCATAAAAAATAGGTGCATTATCTATTTAAATATTTTCTTCTCCATCCCTAGATTATGTCTACTCATCTTCCCCAAGAATATCATCTAGTATTGCAACTGGGGGTGGATCTCAATATGTCTAATATAAAGATTTATCTACTCTAATAAAGAGACCCAATCTTCACATACATGGACATTACAATACTTTTGCATAATACCTAATACATAACAAAAACAGACACCAAAGGACTGTAATAGTTTAGTGTCTTTGGGAACTCGGAATATAATCTTCTAATCTTGGTGAAAGATCTTCAACATCTCCCATAAAGATCTTCCTTTTTTTATTACCTAAAACCTTTATTTATATCCTGGGGAAAATAAAACATTTAAATGGTGAGCTCAAATGCTCAATAAGGGTAAGCATGGAGAAAATAAAACAAACCATATACATTTGAACTTCAAAACATGAACATAAAGTTTACACATCAAAATCTTGAGTTTTGAAATAAATCTTGGCAGTACATAAGGAATAGGTCATAAAGGAACATCAATCATGATAACATAGAATGGGAATAAAACATTTAATTGTTGAAAACCATTAATCATTGATATTATTTCCATAGTAGCCAAGGCATTGTTTCCAAGACCATCTTAGTGGACAAAGTCCCTTTCTGAATCGAGTTTACTCCTCATTCCAGTCTTGTATCACTGAACTAGATTAGCACACCATTCCAGCCATGTCTATCTCATGAGATATAAATCTTTACCCAATGAATTGGAGGGAGATATAGGTCCAACCCATCTCGTAATGAAATCATTCTTACTTGTGCCGCAAAATAAACATAAATCATTCATCATAACCCAAAGAATAAAATGGGTTTCATAAACATCATCCCGTCAAAACGTAATCCATATAAAAAAATGGATATAATTTCTTCATAAGAAGAATTAAACCATGTAAAAATAGATATAATATACTTGAAAAATATTCATACTAAATAATTTCATCTTAGATGTAAAATAGTTTTGACAAAACAATTGAAATGAATTCTTGAGGAAAATATCCTTTCTTTTTCAAAATCATTTTATTTTCACAAAATCCCATTCAATTTTAAAAGAAAACGATTTTGTTCAAAATTATCATGAAATATTGTATGGGAATATTCATGAAAATTAGGCATCATGAAACCGTAAAAATCTGTTCATACTGTATAAGTTAAAAAATATTTTTCTCGTACTTTTTCTGGAAAAGTCAAAAAAGTTACTCGTAACGTAAAAAAAAGAAAGATTCCTTACATACCATGTAGTAAAAGTAAAAAATGGGTAAAAAGGGCTTTAAACATACATGAAACCATTTTTAGAAAACATGGGAATGGATGATAAGATTAACCCCAGTAAATACTTATGAATAAACAATCTCGGATAAAAACGAGATTGGAAAAGTAATCCCTTACCTTATGTCTGATATGATTTGTATGTATCCAAACCTCATGTATAATGATTTAAATAATGTCTTTGACTTATAAAAGAATCATATTAATTGTTATAATATAATATATGGATCAGTTATGACTTTATATTACCCGTTATTTGGTAAATTCCATGTTAAGGAGCATTTTGGGTAAAATCGTTTCATTTATCGTACATGTTTCGACATATTGTTCTTGATATTATTACTTATATCCTGATTTACTTAATTCTAGAATTTAAAAAATGATTTATATATCATATATATTCAGTATATATATATAATAGATAGATAAATGAAATGAAACACACCGTTCATAAAGACGGTAGGTTGTATGTATGGATGAATGTTGTTTTCCTTTCCTTATTGACTTGAATGAAAGTAATTAGATGACATATATATATATATATATACATAAATAAATTAGCTTTATAATGTCATATATTTCATTATTATTCATTTTATATACTTTATAATCATTCTTGAGTGGTTAACATGGAGAATGAATCACATCGCGTCGTGGAGATGGTAATCCATTCGTACCCACGAGTGATGATATCATTCCCAGAATTATTGAATGGAATTGGAGTGGATGATATAATATCTCAGAATTCTTATGATATTACAATAACTATATATAGTCATTCTTTATACCATTATACCCATCCAAGTAAGGTGGTGGTGGAAAAACATATTACACCACGGCGTGGAGATGGTATTCTGTACGTACGCATGCGTGGTGATTTCATTTTCCGTAGGATGGAGAGAAGGTGAAATGGGTTTGTTTCATATTTATAATAACATTTCAGTATATTATTGATACTGATGTTATTAATTTATAATGAAACAACTAAAGAAGAAGAAGTTGAAGAAGAATGAAACTTGAAATAATCGGTAGAATAGATTACCTCTTCTTCGACACACCTCTTTTAAGCTTCCACTTAATGCACTATAGTTTGTATTTTGAGGAGACCAGAACCCCTATAATGTTTCTAGGGAAGTTTCAAAGGGAAATGGGTAGGTTTTGGCCGAGATTGAAGTCTCAAAATTGTGTAAAGAGAAGAGGGAGGAGGTTTCCTTTTATACGGGAGGAGGGGGTACTTTAGGAAAAAAACATAAAATATTATTTTATAATAAAGTCATATTCGGTTTATAATGGCTCTAAAGTGACTTATTTAGAAGATAAAGTGGGGATGGGTCTAAATACACTAATCCAATAGGTTTTATACAAGTTTAGGTTTCTATTTTTACCTTATCATTTATATTTAACTCTATGTTAAATAATTTAACTTTTACTGTGTCTTCTTGTTTTCTTACACTATATGGTTAATAAACATACTATAACAAGCCAAAATAACCCCCAGTGGTTCATTATTAATATATATAACTTTATCTAAGTCATTTTTATGATCCTTAGATTTTTAGGAATTGAATAAAAATTAATAATATAATATTTGTTTTAAAAACTATTTTATGTCAATTTTGAAACTATTTGGTAATTGATTTTTTGTGAAAATAATAACAGAATTATTAGTTCTAAAATAGTTAATTGAATCAATAATAACATGTAATATTAACCTAAAAAATTATTGGAATTTATAAATAGTCTCAAATTACAGTTATTTGGATATTTATAACATCAATTATGTTAATATTTCATTAATAAGGTAATTACCGCATCATCATTGTGTCATGAATAAATTAAATTATTTAATGTCTAAAAATTATAAATAAAATACCATTATGTAGGAAATATTTTTATATTTCTAATGAATATTTATAGTCAAATATATCTTATTTATAACCCTATATTAAAAATGTTTTAGTTATTAAACTTTGATTTTAACTATTTTAACTATTCTTTAAATAAAATAATAATAAATGTCTTAATCTAATCCAAGTGGACCTAAAGGGTAATTTTTTATTCCTAAGGTTGTTTTTGGCAGAATTTCACTTATCCAATAGAATTATGACATGTGTTATGGTAATAATAATATCATTTTTACCCTTCATTACCCTATTTACTTTTAACCGTGGTAAATAAGAGTAATAAGTTATTATTCACCAAAAATTATTTTTATCTAATTTAACAATATTTTACTCATTTATATTAACCATTTCTCTTGGATTTTTGAAATTCCACTCAATGAAGTGGTAAAATTATGTTTTATGTAAATTTTCCAATTCTCCTAGGAGGTGGGTAAAAGACGGTGAAAAGTTCAATAAAAATTTTATATTTCTAAGATTATTATAAAATGACTCCAATTAATTAAATTGAACATATATAGGTATTATGTATAAATTTTTACCTAAAATAAATTTAAATAAAGTAAATAATTATTTAAATAAAAAGTCGGTTTTTAAATAGTAACCTAGTGTTTTCACTATTCATCAAAAAATGAAAGTTTTTAGAGAAATACCAAAAATTCTCCCTCGGCTAATTTCGATATTCAGAATCCAAAAATGAAGTCCATTTGGAAAGATAAAATTTATAAAATTTCAAAAAGTGGGTATTACTATTCATAACAGCAAGTTCATAATAATATTATAATAATATCTCGTTTAGTGAAACTCAGTATTGCGTACTACACACGCTATCGAAGAAGGTATTGATTGCGTGTAATGCAAGCCAAGTCAGGGATGATTGTAGTAAAATCTCTGTTTGGTGTTGCATATAACATAATCAAAACTTATTTCATTTATACATTAAACAAAATCTATACTTAATGTTGCGTAGAATAATTTCCACAAAATGAACTAGAAATTGTGTGTAACACGAGCCAAGAATAGTGTTGCGTATACTGCAAGTTGATATGGTGTTGCATATAGTACAAGATAATCATTGTGTATCATATAATAGAAGACGTCAAAGAAATTAAAAATAATATATCTCATAAAATCTAGGGGTGTTACATTCTACCCCCCATAAAATGAATTTTTCCCTCAACATTCTTCGGGGTTATAAATCATTTACTACTTGAAATTTTCATTCATAGAAACCCACATCATAAAAAGAAATACTAAAAATTAATTTTAAAAAGAAGTTTAGAATCAAAATGGTCACCCAGAGTAACTTAGCACTGGGTTTCCACATAGGACAACATAGGGGAAAATATGGATATGGAAGAGAAGTCTAACCATCAGGTTCTGATGGAGTGTGGTAGAGGACATGGCTATGTAAAAGTCAACACTCACAAAGCCATAAATTTGTGATGATCTAAGGTACCATCTGATTCATCATATATGAGACCACTAGGACAACATTTTTGGTTTTCAAGATCATTTCCCTAATGTAGAAGAATTTTTGAATTAAAAGAAATACTTACTTGATTTTCGTACAATATCACTATTTCTCATGCCTCGAACAATTTCCACTTCATCTCTTAAATAAATAAAGTTGAATTTGTCTTCCGTGAAGTTTTATCTTATCATGTTATAGAATGATAGGTCATTCCATCTGTCACAAACATAAATTCATCAATAATTATATACAAAAGTACATCTATAGTGAGATTAATCGTATATGGTTCCTAAAATGGACTTAAACTTCATATATCAAACCACTTAATGAATTAAAACTAATTTATGCTATCTAGATACTTCTTGTAGGCCAGTGGTAAGCGATAAAGGCATGTCACACTTCAGTTGTGGGTTTGATTCCCATAGCCTTGTCCGACGCGACAGGTTGTCGCTCATCCTATGGGTTGTCCTTTTTCTAAAACTATACTATTATAACAATCCAGAAATAATATCAAAAAAAAGTTTTATCCTTAAATAATACAATATAATGTCCAACATAATCCATTCCAATCATTAGGGTTATCCAAAATACACCTGTCCAATCTCATAGTATGAAGAAAATGATTACTTGAAAGGTCACATAACAAGCACGTGAATACCATCATCTATCCCCCATATATCATAAGATATATCTTGTTGGTCACATTCCAAACATGTGAATACCTTAATCATGTATACTTTTGAAAAATGAATTACCAAATAACCTTAGTGAAATCTTGAATACTGTAAAAAGTTAACTCTTTCCACATACCAAAATCCCAAAATTTCAATATACTCAAACCATGATATCACTTTGTCCTTATATCAGTCATGAGCACATGAATACTATCCAACATTACATTTTCTCCTTATCCCTTCATTATGCTCATGTCATCCGCTTTCCAAAAATATTTCAATCACTTTTCATGGTTACAGGTACCATACAATTATTGAAAACCAATACATAGATATTACAAAATTCCACGATACTATAACTGAGATTCCATAGTACTATTTTGAAATCCCATTACATGAACACTTAATCATTCCACAACATCATTATCATACTCAGCATCACAAATAGTGATCGCATGTGACTTCCCTTTTCCCTTTTCCTTAATAGGTTTCTCACGTCGATCATCATTAACCCTTGGATTAGGGCATTGATTAGCATAATGCCCCATTTCCTTGCACTTGAAGCATTGAAGTGTTGGTGGAGCGTTCTTTGTAGTCTTTTCTCTATTCACATCATTAGAAACCTTTTTCCCATTACTTCGGCACTTAGCTACTCGATGACCTTATTTTACACACTCGAAACATTTTATAGAACCTTTTAGACAATCTCCACCATACTTCTTTCCACACTTTGATCATAAAGAAACATTCACCTTCTTCTAACCATTGTTCTGAGATTTTTCCTTGATCTCCATCTTTCGTTTCTTATCAAAACCATGAGATGGATATGTGACACCAACTTACAGTTCTACCTCAGTAGCACAAAACACAATTTCTTCATAGGTACTGAAGTCAATTATAGTTAATTCCCTTCGATGACTTACTTTTAATCCACTGAATAATCGATCAAATTTACTTTCAGTTTGGATGATAAAGCTAGATGCATACCTTGCAAGCCTTTTAAAATTTCCTTCTTATATACCAATAGATTCATCACCCTTTTTCTTAAGCTCAAGGATCTCCTTTTCCATATTTTTTTGAATAATACGAGGGAAGTACTTATGAAAAAACAAGTTCTTGAACTTGTCCCATTCCATGGATTCAATTTTATCTTAGGGCCTTGTATTCTTAATTAGAGTCCACCACTGGTCTGCTTCACCTTCTAACCGGTAAACAGCCAAAATGACTTTTTCTTGTTCTGAACAGCGAAGTATCGAAAATATCTTTTCAATGGTACTGATCCATTGTTCAGTAACAAGTAGATCAGAATACCCATTTAAAGAAGGTGGGCATTGCCTCATGAAGGACTGAATAGAATATTGTTTCCTTCTCTGCTCATTTGGATGTCCAGAATGATTCATAGCTTATGTAAGTATAGCAATAATATTTTTCACTCCATCTCCCATAACATTGGTTTGTTCTGACAGAAAATAATTGCATTTTCCATTACATTGATCAACACGGTTCCTTCGGATTCCATCAATCATCTAAAACTCAAAAAGAACAAAGTGAGAGGCAAAAATCATGCTAGGAAAACAGCATAATAAAGGGGGATTACATTCAATATATAACATCTTAGGTTTAATTATAATATTTTTATCGTAATTCTAGGACTATAACCTATACGTATACTTATCCTTAGGGACTTCCCTAGACATACCTTAGAAATATCTCTAGGGATTTCACTAAATTTTTCACATCCTAGTTTCCAAAGGTTAACTAAAACTTTCCTCTGATACCAACTGTAGAGACCCAATCTTGACATACATGGAAATTACATTACTTTTGTGGAATACCTAATACGTAACAAAGACAGACAACAAAGGACCGTAATAGTTTAGTGTCTTTGGAAACTCGGGATATAATATTCTAATCTTGGTAAAAGATCTTCAACATCTCCTATAAAGATATTCCTTTTTTTCTTGCCTAAAACCTTTCTTTATATCCTGGGGAAAATAAAACATATAAAGGGTGATCTCAAATGCTCATTAAGGGTAATCATGGAGAAAATAAAACAAACCATATACATTTGAACTTCAAAACATGAACATAAAGTTTACACATCAAAATCTTGAGTTGTGAAATAAATCATGGTAGTACGTAAGAAATAGGTTATAAGGGAACATCAATCATGATAAAATAGCATGGTAATGAAACATTTAATTGTGGAAAACCATTAATCACGTGATATGATTTCTATAGTAGCCAAGGCATTGCTGCAAAGACCATCTTATTGGACAAAGTCCCTTTCTGAATCGAGTTCACTCCTCGTTCCAGTCCTATATCACTGAACCAGATTAACTTACCAGTACAGCCATGTCTATCTCATGAGAAATAAACATTTACCCAATGAATTGGAGGGGATATATGTCCCACCCATCTCGTAATGAAATAATTATTACTTGTGCCACAAAATAAATATAAATCATTCATCATAACCCAAAGAATAAAATGGGTTTCATAAACATCATCCCATCAAAATGTAATCCATATAAAACAAATGGATATAATTTCATTATAAAAAGAATTAAACATTGTAAATAATAGATGCATTATACTTGAAACATAATCATACAAAATAATTTCATCTTAGATGGAAAATAGTTTTGACAAAACACTTGTAAGGAATTCTTGAGGAAAATATCCTTTCTTTTTCAGAATCATTTTATTTTCACAAAATTCCATTCAATTTTAAATGAAAATGATTTTGTAGAAAATAATCATGAAATCTTATAGAAAAATCTTCATGAAAATTAGGCATCATGAAACCGTAAAAATCCGTTTATGCCGTATAAGTTAAAAAACATTCTTCTCATACTTTTGTCGGAAAAGTCAAAAAAAGTACCAAGTAACATAAAAAAAGAAATATTCCTTACATACCATGAAGTAAAAGTTAAAAATGTGTAAAAAGGACTTTAAACATACATGAAACCATTTTTATAAAACATGGGCATGTATGATAACAATAATCCCAGTAAATACTTACGAATAAATAATCTCAGATAAAAACGAGATTGGAAAAGTAATCCATTTCCTTATGTCTGATATGCTTCATATGTATCCTAACCTCCTGTATAATGATTTAAATAATGTCATTTACTTATAACAAAATCATATTCATTGTTATTATATCATATATGGTTCACTTATGACTTTATATTACCCGTTCTTTTGTAAATTCCATGTTGAGTAGTGTTTTGGGTAATATCGTTTCATTTATCGTACATGTTTCGACATGTTGTTCTTGATAATATTACTTATATCCTGATTTAATTAATTCAATAATGTAAAAAATGATTTATATATCATACATATTTAGTTTATATACATATATAATAGATGGATAAATTAAATGTAACACACCATTCATGGAGATGGTAGGTCGTACGTACGCATGAATGCTATTTTCCTTTCCTTATTGACTTGAATGAAAGTAAGTAGATGACAAACATATATATACATACATAAATAAAGTAGATTTATCATGTCATATATTTCATTATTATTCATTATATATACTTTATAATCATTCTTGAGTGGTTAACATGGAGAATGAATCTCATCGCGTCGTGGAGACGGTAATCCATTCGTACGCACGAGTGATGATATCATTCCCATAATTATTCAATGAAATTGGAGTGGATGATATAATATCTCAGAATCAGTATGATTTTATAATAACTATATATATTTATTCTTTACACCATTATACCCATCCAAGTAATGTGGTGGTGGAAAAACAGATTACACGACAGCGTGGAGACGGTATTTCGTACGTACACACGCGTGGTGATTTCATTTTTCGTAGGATGGATAGAAGGTGAAATGGGGTTGTTTAATATTTACAATAACATATCAGTATATTATTTATACAAATTTTATTACTTTATAATGAAACAACTAAAGAAGAAAAAGTTTAAGAAGAAAGAAACTTGAAAGAATCGGTAGAAGAAATTACCTCTTCTTCGACACAACTCTTTTATGCTTCATCTTAAGGCACTATATTTGGTATTTTGAGGACACCAGAACCTCTATAATGTTTCTAGGGAAGTTTAGAAGGGAAATGGTATGAGTTTGGCCGAGCTTGAAGGCTCAAAATTGTGTAATGATAAGAGGGAGGAGGTGCCCTTTTATAATGGAGGAGAAGGGCACTTTAGGTAAAAACTTAAAATATTATTTTATAATAAAGTCATATTAGGTTTATAATGGCTCCAAAGTGACTTATTTCTATGATAAAATTGGGATGGGTCGCAATCCTCTCCAAAAATTGAAAGTTTTCAGAAAAATACCAAAAATTCACCCTGGGCTAATTTCGATATTCTGAATCCAAAAATGAAGTCCATTTTGAAAGATAAAATTTATAAAATTTTAAAAAGTGGTTATTATTATTCATAACATCTAGTTCATAATAATATTATAATAATATCTCTTTTAGTGAAACTCGGTATTGCGTACTACACACGCTATCAAAGAAGGTCTTGATTGCGTGTAATGTAATCCAAGTCAGGGCTGCTTGTAGTGAAAGCTCTGTTTGGTATTGCATATAACATAATCAAAACTTATTTCATTTATACATTAAACAAAATCTATACTTAATGTTGCGTAGAATAATTTTCACAAAATGAACTTGAAATTGTATGTAACACGAGCTAAGAATAGTGTTGCGTATACTGAAAGCTGATACGGTGTTGCGTATAGTACAAGATAATCTTGGTGTAGTGTATAATAGAAGACATCAAAGAAATTAAAAATGATATATCTCATAAAATCTCTAGGTGTTACATCTAAAGATAATGAAATATACATCTTCATTATGAATCATAATTTAACTATTCTTGAAAAAAATGCATTATATTTTGATAGCCAATACATAGAATTATATCAAATTCGACCATAGGTATAATAATATGTTTAGAAAATAAATCTTGCATATGTGTAATAATGGGGACATCTTAAGACGTCCTTGTTGTTGTGATGCATCCATTCTGAGTTTTTACTGACAACAATCTTCAAAAAGTACTGGGAAAAGGCATAATTTTCTTGAAAAACATGGAATATATAAACTAGTGAGAGGATATAGAATCAAATAAATAACTATCAAAATTTGAATATAGGATTAAAGTATCTAGCGCTACATATTTGGGGAATTAAACATCAGACAGATTGATCACATAATCTTGTCCTCCTCCACTTGGCCTCTTATTTGGTAGATTCCCTTAATGCTTGGGGTTTTCATTTTCATAGTTCCCTATATCCATACGGTGGATACACTGAATATAACTATTTTACTTCTTCCCTTTATATACTTTAGTTTTATTACCATTATCTCTACACTTATGAAAAAATATCAATTGATTCAATCATTTACTAGGATGATTATTTATACAATTATCCCAATATAGAAATAACTCTATTTTCTTCTAATTCTTTGATATATTCTCATTTTTATGGTGCCCATTTGACCAATTATTTTATTGATTTACCTTGAACATGTAGTATCATAAAAATTCCTTCTCCTTTTTATAAAATATAAATCTATTTCATCATATGATGAAAAAAAAATCGAGACTAGTGAACTTCAGATATTTGGATTAAATCATTAAAATAAATGGTCAATCATTCCATCTAATTATTCCATTATATACCATATCATACCTAGATAACCTTGTAAAGGTAGACACATACTCAGTTACACTTTTTCTTCCATTTTCATTAATCATTGGAATATTCTCTTCATTCTAGTTTGTTTCCCATGAAAAAAAATATTTACTAAAGAATGTATCCTTACAAGACTTCTATTCCATGAGTTCTATTTCCTATTACCCCTAGTATTATTGACAAAAAAGAACTATTTATCAGCATTTACATTACAAAATACAATAAAATTATAATATTTTCCTTTTAATTACATCCTATGTCCATAAATATCTTCTCAAGAGACTCAATCAACTGCTCTCCTACCATTGGATTAGAAGTCCCAAAAAATTATGGGGATTATTTTGCATGAATTAATCAAAGATATGATAATTACATCGTAGAATAGGTTGTTTCATCCATGAAAGATTAGTTTCCATAACCTGATAAAGCTACCCAAATAAAAAAATAATATTCTTAGTTTTAATATCATCTGTATAGGATTTCTTAGTAGGGAAATCTCTATATTGGACATGAGTATTTATACCCTTATTCCTTCAAGGAACAATTTCTAAAGAAATTGAATATACTGTATTTTCTAATAAAATTGTGTATTTTATATTATATGGTATAATTCTAAATATGGTGTAACACTTAACATAAAATAAAAACATTATGGATTGTAAATCATAGAATCAAAAAAATGACTTTTTTAGGGATATATTAATTTTAAAATGTTCATAATGTTTTGAAAAGAAAATGTGAATTATCCTAAGAATATCCTAATGGAGTGTCAAACCATGTGTGTAGTAAGGGCCCTTTTCCTACATTAGGTGATGATCAAGTAATGGAAAATGAGCCCTTTTGGAGTTATTACCCCTATGTTCATCTATGTCAGAACCTCATCCACTTGCATTATTTATATAGTGATGTATTCCAAGGAAACCCACATAATATATTACATACCAAAGCATTATTATGTTATTATATACTTATCCTAAAATTATATCATAGTTTTGTGTTCCCTAATCAATTTTGTCCCTAATCTAGTTCCCAAGGATTCTACTAAGCTTCCTCAGATACCAACTGTAATAACTCTGACCCCAATAACCTAGTGTCGGTGCCTGCTTCCTTATATTTCCATAGATATAAAGGAGAAAATCCCAAAGTACTGATTTGTTTATAATTTTTCTATAACCAAAATGAAAAATGATAACACTTTTATATTAGGAAATGAAAATAAAAATAAAAAAAATAAAATTATCATCATCCATGAAAATCATTCAAAGGATTCATCTTCATAACCTATGGAAAGGAAACAAAATAAGGTTGATCTCAAATACTAAGTAAGGGATACACACAGTGGAAGATATCATGATTAAAAAAATAATATTGAATATGGGATGGTAAATAACTGAAAACTCTATCCAATTATCAATTACATTATCATGAAATAACAAATAATCAATAAAGAAAGTTAATTAATTGAACACACATGAGATTTAATCAAAAAACAATATAATAAAATATATCTAGATATAATATCAATGAAAAATATCATTGATAATAATAAAAAAAGATTTCCTAATTAAGTAAATTATTAGTTATTAGAACTCATGATATCAGGCATCATATTGCCTCTACTTTCAAGATCATTAATAAGACATTTTAAAACATGGGTAAAAACCAATCATATTTGGCCAACTGATTTGTCTCATGAGATCCTTCGAATCATCATGGGGGTATCTATAATAGGGCTACACCTATAACTCAATTTCTAAATCATTCTGCATATATCGAATAATCTATTTAATTCAAGAATATATATTTTTATCATCAAATATCTGTGTTGAGTAAAGTAAATGAATTTATCAATGTTTCCCCAGTGAATCAAAGACCTTTAAAAGTAAAAAAAAATATGTAATAATGGTATATGGTTTAGGAAATTATAATATACATCATTAAAATATGTATATTTAGAAGAAATTTAGTTTCTAATGAAAAATTATCACAAGAAACTGATTGCTTCAATCAAAACTAAACAATCACAAAAGAAAGTGATATTGTACAATAATTTTTAACCTCTTTGGTAACTTTTAAATTATAACCCCATGAAGAATAAACATAAAAAAAATTATAATTGTCAAAAAAACATCATGATAAATACATAAAAGGTTCATTATATACACCATATAATAGAGAATAGGTGTATATTAATAAATATGTCTCAATTAAATAGAAATTGAGACGAAATCCATTACCTCACACTTTCCTTTAGATAAACGTGATTTAAACTCATGTATAATTGTTTTAATCATGTTATTAATTTATTCTGGAACCATAATAATATTTATAATATCATAAATGATCCTATTATAACATTTTATCACCTTTTTGTTAATAATACTTCATTAGTTTCATTATTTTGGGTGTTAATTGTCTTTTTTTCTAATCTGTGTTTTGTAATGAAAGTTCTTTTCATTATGAATATGATATAAATAAATAATCTGAATAATGATAATAATTTTTGAAACATCATATTTACTTATTTGATACACTATTATAACCATTATTAAAATTTGTGCATGGAAAATGAATCGCATTGATTCATGGAGATGGTAGGTCGTGTTTACGCACAAGTGATGATATCGTTCCCTTAACAGGTGAAAGGGTAAAGAAATGTATGATATATTAATTTTAAATAATTTATTTCATTTTATACATATTACATATATACATTAATATTTCTCTTTATTACCTTCATGTGACGCATAATTGTAAAATGAATCACATTGTTTCATGATGCAGTAGTCTTTTGTACACACAAGCAATGTTATCATATATTAAACAGAATAAAAAATAAGAAGTTATATGTTATATTACAATTATAGAATTATAATTAAATCAAAACTATTACACATACACACTAAAATCATTATTATATCTGACCATGAGATGTATTTTTGGTATAAGAGTTACCTGGATTCACGATGTGGTACTCCGTCATACGAACGATCAACAATTTTATTTCCCATTTGATGTAATAGGAGAGTTATGTAGGTTATGACTTTAAAATAATGAAATTTAAGTATATTTGTGATGTTTTCTTATTATACTATCATCATTAAATAATATTTTAATGATTTTGTAGATTAAAAAAAATAAAAATTATCATTTTATAATGTTACATCTTCTTCATTCGACCTCATTAGGTTTGCACCAATATCATTCCTATGATGGATTTATGAAAAAAAAATGGAATTATGTTATTTTCATGTGAGTAATGAATTTATTCAGGTATGTATTGGCTAAAACAAATGTCATTTTAATTTTTAATAGGGGGTTATATGGTGGCCTTTTATAATTGAGGAAGAGGACAAATAATGAATTTTTTAAAATAATCAATTACACCCACATTTTTATCATGACACAAGCCTTAAAAACAGGTCCTTATGTACCCTTATAGGTGATAAAATATAAATATTTCTATAAATGTAATATGGACAAGTATCTAGATCATTTTAACCAAAGTACTCCAAGTTTTACCCTTGATAAATCAGTTTTACCTTGAAAATGGTAATTAATTTCTACTGATTTTACTATTCATAATGGTCAAAAATTTTGTTGACCTTATTTAGTAATATATTTATACTAATTCAAAATATATAATCCATTTTTTTAATTCACTTCACATAACTGGAAGAATCCAAATAAAAATTATATGCCCTGACACGACGAAGTAGAAGGTCTCCAAAAAGATAATTCTCATAATTATAAAAGGTTTTATAATCAACATTCAATATAAAATTAATTAAAATAACATAAATTGTATTTATTATAACATAATTGATTTAATTTTACATTAAATACAATTTAAAATATAATTTAAATTTATAAATAATTAAAACAAAAATGCATCGGTATTTTTCACTATTCATCAAAAAATGAAGCTTTTTAGAAAAATCCCAACACTTCACACTAAGATAATTTTAATAAGATTTTTTCAAAAATGAAACAATTTTATCTAATATTTTTTCAAGAATTTTCAAAAGGTGAATTTTATCATAAGTGTACAAGAAGCTATGACACAGTTTTCTTTGAAAGAAATATAGTTTTTAATAAAACAGTTCTTTTACATTCAAATGATTATTATTTTAATATTTCTCATAAATACATAACCAATGAAATTTTGTAAAATATATATTTTCTATAATTTCGTAATTCCTATTTATACATACCAGTTAAACATATTTTTTATAATGATCTTGTTGAAAAAAATATTTTACGAGAGTATTTTTGTTTAAACCCAGTGTTGAGTGCATTTCATGTAATCAAAGAGATTTAATGTTTTTAAAATGAAAAAAATTATAATGTATATGTGTGTTATATATGATTATAAATTTATTTTACATAAATATGTATGTTTATAGATGATATCTAAAGTGTAATAAAAGATTATAGAAATATTTTACTTGGATGTAGCACCCATTAAATTTATTTTGAAATAATATTATGCCTGACAGCTTTCTTTACATGCAACAATGAGCTTTAAGAGAAATAAAACATACAATAAATATATTACTATTTAAATATGTTCATTAAACCCAAATATTAAATTACAGGTGTAAATATTAATAACCAAGTTTTAAATAATCTGTTTAAAGGGTTTATATAATGGAAAATTAATTAATGATTCGTAATAAATATGTACTGAATTTTAGATGATGTTATTTTGTGGTTTAAATTTTTTTTTCTTCATATCAATTTATTATTTCATTTAATGCATCATCATAGTTACAAATTTCATCCAATTTTGGAAATTATATTTGTGTGAATTAATATCATTTTTGAAATTATCATGTCAGTATTATCTTTTTGTGAATTTTTGGGATATTTTCCAAAAAGATTTATTTTTCAATGAATAGTGAATAATTCTAATTTTTGGTAAAAATGTCATTTCTTATATTTAAATCAAGTAATTTAAAATTGTTATTCTATTTTTCATTTAGTTTTAATGAATCATATGATCTATTTTATTAAATGTAATCTAAATAATTTTATTTGAATCACCATTATAATTCATTTTTGGAATAAGTTTATTATTATAAAAGAAAATAAATTTTTCTAAAAACTATTTCTAATTCTATTTTTCACGTTTATATTAAAATTAATTTCTACTACTCTAAGAAATTTAATCTTGAAAATTTTATTCCATATATGGAATAAAGAGGTTCTAATTTGTTAAATATATCCCTTTTACCATGATTCATTTCTATACTATGCCAAAAAATGTTCCATGATTAATATATAAGAATATAATAGAAGGAATAATAATTTTCTTAAATAACATACTACATTGTATTTTATTTTTTTAAGTTTAATTTGAGATATAGGAATCCATCTATTTTTCTTATAAAACTAAACTTATCAATATTATTTGGAGATATCCATTGTATCTAGTCTTAGTGTTATAAATTAACCACCGCCCTTGAGTTACTGGAGTATGGGTTATTACAGTTTGTGTTAGTGAATGTATTGTAGGACCGTTGGAAACTATATTTAACAAAACATATATTTGAGAATATAAAACTACAATATATTAAAAGGATAATTCTATGAATAGAGTAATATCATAAAGATTTTGTAATGTAGATATTGTGTGGTTTTCCTATAAAATGAATCCCTATCTCAATATTAGCAAGTATAAGTGATTGTGGAATAAATGTACCTTGGGATAACAACTCTAAAAGGGGTGAATTGGGTATTAAATCAATTCACATGGGTTCTCTTAGGGATTGAAACTCTTAAAGAGGAAGATTTTGTATTAACTCCATCATAATCAGTGCATGATGAGTGGGACTAATACTACACACCATGATAGACACTCTTGTGGGAATATACTTATATAATTTACATTTTCTTTTTGAACCATTATGATGAATTGTATGATAGAACATATGGATGTGTATGATATGGAGTATTGATCTAGGATAAACCAAAACATTCATGAGTTGACAAGTATAAGGTTGATAATTATTTTAAAGGAATAGATACCCCTTTTAAGTTTTATGTGATTAGAGTTTAAAATGATTGAGAAAATCTTGGGAGACATTTATTAGAATTGAACCCTTGGGTTCAGTATGTATTTCAGTGAAAATTTTATTTGAGAAATAATTCTTCGACATTTTATGGACATATGTTTAAAGGTATTTAAAAACATAACGGTTGATATGATTTTTTATGTTGTAGAAATTATAGTTTTTTACAATTTGGGAATATATTCTTTATCATATAGAAAACCATGAGATTGAAAATTTATTTGGTGACTATGTGATTAATGTTATATCTGAAGAAGTTCACTTTATTTTTGGAGAACATTATATGATCATGGTATTTGAAAGATTATTTTATATGATGGTATTTCATTTAAGGGATAAATATTGATTAAATTTTGGAATAATATATGTTTTTAGTGTGTTTATGTTGATTCATGTAATTTTGGGAAAATATTTGTTTACAATAGGTAATATATGATAAGGGTATATACATTGTGGTATTTTAAATTATGAGTGATTAATATTGTCTGGAGATAAATATTATATTGATCATGGAATAATATGTTATCAAATTATTCTAATCTTTGGGTTTAATTTTTTCTAGTATATTTTAATGTTTTTTAATGCTAGTTGATCATTGAGTGTTCTTGATGAATCATTTGAGATTAATTTAATATTTCTTTATATGAAGGTTTATTCATATTGGATATTATCTCATATTTTTCTAACCATTTTTGTTTTGGTTAATGGATAGAAACATGAGGAATAGTTATTCATCCTTTTATATATGTTATGATTCATTAAATGTTAATTTGAATCCATCAGGAATTAAAAAATCATCTTTAATATTCATTTGTTGTAGTAACAGATTAGATATAAGTGGAAATTAGTTAAATCATAACCAAAGGATAAAATTGAGATCATTAAATAGATAGAAATCAATTAATTATATTTTCTCATTTTATCTATCTTGATGGTAAAATAATTCAGCAACTCTTGGAAAAGGATCTTGAAATAAATAAATTTACCTTTTACATTCATTTTTGATGAATTTATGGTCTTATTTATATCTTATTGATTTATGGTTTGTGGTCCTCATCATTCTCATTATCATATTCTCTATCACTATTTGTTATTCCTAGAACATTATTTTTCTCATCTATGTCCATATTTTCACTTCCTAATAATGTTATCATTATCTAAATACTAGATTATCTGCTATTTATTTAACCGTTACATTTCTCACATTCCCTTTTAAATGGAAGTTTTATTATCCCTTAGTATGCAATGAATTTTTAACAAATGTATTTTCAAATATTGTAACCTTGTTTAGAAGGATAAAATTTCGAGGAAAAAAATTATTTTTGGGGGAGAATTTAGAACATTGAAAATTAATTTTCAAATAATATTATGATATATATCTTACTTAACATGAAACATTGAGATTTAAGAGAATTTTGATATACTATAAAAATATAATTATTTAAATGTGACTATTATAACCTAGCCATTAAATTTGTAGTATTAATTGGAATAAAGACATTGTAAAAAATATATATATATATTTTATATAATGAAAATGTATTTATTAATTTATAGTAAATATGTACTCAATTTGGAGTAAAATCATTTTATTATTCAAAAAATATAATTTCTTCAAATAAAATTATTTCATTTTGCGTGTGGATATAATAATTAATTTCTACAATTTTATAATTTATATTTATGAGAATTAAATTCATTTTGTAATTAATCATTTATATAATCTCTTAGAGTTATTTTTTGGGATTTTATCTAATAAGATTTATCTTTTAGAAAATAGTGAAAAATATTGATTATTGTAAATCATTCAACACTTTTCTTTAAATATCTTAATTTAAAGGAATCATTATATTTTGTATTTGGTTTTAAATTAACTTAATATAAATTTTCTTAAAAATATATTAAACAATTCTATATAAATCAACATTATATTTTATTTTGGTATAAGTTTATTTTTATTCTTAAAACGTATTTTTTCTAAAATGAATTTTCATTGTATTTAATTACTTTTATTAAAATTTATTTCTCACACATATAGAAATTTTATCTAGAAAAACTATTTCTATATTTTGAATCATGAGGATGAAATTTGGTAAATATTTCCCCATTATTTTGTTCTCTTTCCCCAGGATGTCAGGAAAATTACTGTGATTGATATGAAAATATATAATAGAGGGAGAAAAACAATTCTCAAAGAAAATACTATATTTTATTTTTATGTTATAAAATGTAATTTAAGATTCAAGTATGTATCTAGTTTTATAATACTACTAAATTGATAGATCATGCATTATGATATATATTTTATCTAGTGTTGATGTTATAATATAACCACAAACTCTGGTTTGTTACATTGTCACACTAAATGGATATGATATATGGGGTCATCATTTTTAGTGGTATTACTCTCATTAAAATTTATCAATGAAAAGAAATGAAACATGATACTCACCCATATATATTTCATTTTTAGATTATGGAATGCATCATGTTTATCATTTTGAGGTCATTTATATATATAAGTTATAATATTATTATATATTTGTATTTAAGGTCAATAACTATTTTTAAAGAGAAGAATTCTGAGAATTTTAATTTTAATGTAATAGATCTCAATTTCCCTAACTCTGACATATGATTAAGTGATAATTGGTGTACATCACACATGTTTGTTAATAAAAAAATTGAAGAAGAAATTTAAAAAGGGTAATCTAAATCTACGTGTTGGAAATAGAGCAAGGGTTGTTGTAGTAGAAGATGAAACTTATTATCAAATTTTAATAAGTGTATTAAATATTTAATTGGGAAAATATTATTATATTTCTCTTATAAAAACAAATTTTATTTTGGTATCTATTTGTAAAGTAGGGTATTTTCATTAATTTTTTAAAATGAGATTAAATATTTATATATAAATTAGATGTTTTATTGAATTGGGAATGTGGTAAATTGATTATATATTCTATAGATGGCTAGTCTTGTCTATAAAATTTAGAATAATAATGTCAAGGTTGATTCTAACCCCACCTATCATTTTCATTTTCACCTTGGGAATATAAAATTGAAATTCATCCAAAAACTATATGGAGTTGAATTATTACAATCATTTAATTATGAATTATTTGACACATTTGAATCTTGTTTATTGATAAAAATGACCCATTAATATATTAGTATAAAAAGATAAATGACTATTGTACTATTGGATCTTATACATAGTGATGTATGTAGACCAGTTAGTACTCATGAAAGTAGTTTGTTTTGGTATTTCATAATTATTATTGATGAACTTAGATAGTAGGGTTACATGTTTCTAATCAGACATAAGTATGAAACTTTTGAAAATATCAAAGAGTTAAATAAAATAGTACATAATAAAATGTGAAAAAAAATATATATTAATTAATAATATTTAAGTTCGTTACACTTGAGTTAGGAATTTAATGATCTATTTAGATATTGTATAATTTTTTCTCAAATTTATCCCCTTGGAAGAACATAGTGGAATAATTTGTCTTAGAGGTGGAATCATACCTTCATAGACATGGTGAAATTGATGATGTGTCGGTGAGACCTTACCATTTCATTGTGGGGGTATTTTATAGAAACTATTATATTCATAGTTTACCACATTCAATTAAATTACTCATAAAGATACAATAGTATTTATAGACTACAAAATTCTCAATTATGCCTTTTGTGAATATTTTAGATTTTGAAGCACTCATACAATTATTATCTTATGATAAATTTAACATTAAATTGATGAAATTTTAATTTTTTTTATCCCAAGGAAACTATTTTATATTATTTCAAATATACTATAAAAAGGTGTTTTTATCCCTATGTGTTGTTTTCCTAAAAAGTAAACATGTTATTATTGGAGTCAGTGGGAAGAATGTTGAACATGGAGATGTATTAGACAAAAAAATTGAAAGTTTTACTAAGATTGGATTTAAGATAATTCCACAAAAAAACTAATAATAAGATCTAACTCAAGTTAAAAAATTAAATTCAGTGGTATTTTAGTATTCATCATGAGTCATAGATATATGTATTACATGTTGAAATTTTGGCGATTCCACATTCATTGATTATGAACACACTAACTATCATGAGGCCATTAAGATCTCAAATTCTGAGAGATGACTAAAATGTGTGGAATCTAAAATAGAATCAATGTTCACTGACCGAGTGTATCACATGGTATATATATACCTGAAGCTATGAGACCCATTGGTCATAAGTAGTTTTTCCTCAATAAAATTGATGTGGATAGTGTAGTTTCAATATATAAATCATTTTTAGTGTAAAAAGGTTACAAGAAAACTCAAGGTATTAAATATGAAGAAACCTTTTCACATGTTACAATGATAAATTACATTTAGATATTTCCAACTATGGAATATAATTATTATTATGAGATATATCATATGTATATAAAAACACTTTCTTTAATAGGAATTTCATCAAGGGAATTTATATTAAATAACCTAAAGGTTTTTTATTTCAAAATGTGCCTTCAAAGGTTTACATGTTGCAATGGTATATATGTGAATTAAATAAAAAAATCATGGAGTTTTAATATCTAAATTTATTATGTAATCAAACTATTTGGTTTCATCATAAATATGGATGATTATTTTTTATGCAGCATATTAGTGGGTATGTAGTGGTATTTCTAAACTTTTATGTAGATGAAATAGTTATTTTCATATATTATATCCTTAGTTTTCACTTTTTAAATATGTGGTTTGGAAAATTATTCTCAATGAAAGACAGGGGTGATTTTGCTTAAAAACATAGTATGAAAATCTATAAAGATATATCTAATATGCTTTTTATACTAACTCAAAATACATTTATTGGTAAAGTGTTATTATGTTTATCATGGAGAACTCCAATAAGTAGTCCTTACCTCTATTTTATGGAATAAATCTTAAGAAGACTAAAGATCCTTCAAAAGAGTTATAAAGTATTGATAGACTTCCTTATGCATCCTTCGTTGAATATTTCATGTATTCCATGTTGTTTACTTCACTCAATGGTGATTTTTATTTGATAATTACTAGAAAATTCCAATATAATCTTGGGGAGAGTACTAGGTTTCTATAAAAAACCTCCTCAATTTCTTGAGATGAAGTAAGTATATGTTCATTGTTTTTAGAGGAGTAAATGAGCGCATTATAAAGGGTTATATTAATACTAGTTTCTAATCTAATAAATGTGACATGCGATCTTAATATGGTTGTTATTTTTTTTCTAAAAAGTGGAGTTAATATCTTTAAGAGTTCTGAATAAGACATTGGAGCATACTCAAAAACAAATGTTGAGTAAATTAATATATCATATGTTCTAATTGAAGCTATTTGGATCAAGAAATTCATTTCTGAAAATGGAGTGGTTCCTAGAATCGATGGAGAAATCAATCTTTATTATATTAAAAATAGTTATTTTCTGGAGAAAAGAAACCACGGTATAACAAAAATAACAAAAACAACCTTCACAATTACCATCTCATTTGATATATCATTGAGAGGGTGATGTAAGGATCAATTGGGTAGATACAGAATATAATATAGTGTATCCATTGACATGATGTTTATGTTGAATCTCATGGTATTATATGTGTGTGTGTGTGATTGAATTTAACGACTATAAAATGTATCTTGATTTTATAACATAGTAAATATCCATTCATAAATAATTCATGTGTGGTGAATTTATATTACATGAATTGTAAAATGATAATATCTCATCAAAGTAAAACGTTCAGTTATCCCTAATCAATAATCATCATATAGTATTATGGGTTCTGATTATATGTTAAGATTATCTTGAGTAGACTGTTGTAACTGATAGAATGAATTTTATTCAATATAAAAAGAATAGAATCATGAGGTAACATGTAAATACATGTTATCTAGACTGATCCTCCAAAGTATATCACATGGAATTTCATATGGTCAATAATATACTTAGAGGTGTCTGCTTGTGTTGAATTACTATTACTTGATGTTGGAAAGATAACAATACTAAAAATCATTTTATATCGATATATTTCTTATGAAATCCTTGAGGATTATCTAATCAATGGTGGTTGGATTTTTTGTTGTTCATGTCATCATTTAGATCTCAAACAAGATAAGATTTCTCTACTCATATAATGAGAGAATAAATGTTCAACATGGATAGTACTAGGCTATGTAAATACATGATCCATCTTATTTGAGTGGCATGTTATGTTATTAGCTAATTGGATGAGGTACATGTGATGTTTTTATCCTATAAATTAATGTATTGTGATGTACTAACCGACCTAGTTAGTCTATTTCAAGGAATGTTGAATGTATAAGTTGAGTTGTACTATATTAACAAGTTTCAAGTCTATTGGTCACTTGATATCATAGAAAATGGATTATATCTATATATACATGATGTCAGTGATATATATTGTGGTGGATATGTTCATGTGAAGATATGAGAATATTTCTTTGATAACACACAGGAACCCTTTGTAGATTTAGTAACACATATGTTTTTCTCAAATTTCTCATTTTTTAAAAGATATAAAATTAGGATTTCATATTTTTTTCATTGATAAAAGGTCCCATAGGGTTACACAGTTAGAGAATAGGATAATGATAATGTTTTAAATCACTTTTTTGTTCCAAAATGAAGATATTTTGATAAATCATTTCTAAAAGATTATGTATGGATTTTAAAAAAGTGTTGTAATGTTTACCATGAAGTATTTATACGATTTTAGTGCTATTTTGTGGTTATTGTAAATGCACTAAATTAGGGATATCATATTGAATGATATCCCCTATGTCGTATCTAGTGATATGCACATGTATATTATTTTATTAAAGAATATGATTGGTCTTTATAATAGTGTATGGTCAAAAGGAGTTATATGATATCATGTGCATTCATTCTACCAAGTCTACCTAATCGATTTACATACCTTTTTAATCAACCTATTTATTCCTCTATTTCCAGAAATAATAATTTGAAATGTTTAAATTATTATATGTTAACTTGTTTATATTATTGTAAAGTATATCAGCTATCATGTGTTGGGAGCTAATGACCGAATCTCTTCATTAAATGAAGGGAGCCTATAAAATGGGTGTGATACCCTTATTGATAACACATGAGTATTCCAATCCTAGGTTTATAGTCTCTTCCAATTGGTTATCCTTTTTAATTTAAAATGAATATGTGAGAACATAATAGAAGATCAAGGCATCCTCTTAATAGGTTTCAGGATTCTAATGGATCATGGAATAAATGTGGAGGTGTGAGTTCAATGGCTATCACTGGGATATTATGATCAACAAAAATATGTCATGTTTAATGGCGATACAAAATTATATAGTTATGTATTCTAGGTTTGGTTTTTTATTCTTTATATTATATTTTTCATTTATGAGATATCAATCATATTTTTGGGTTTTTCCTATAAAGGCCATGTTGGTTGGTATAACCATGAGGGGTTCAATCAGTGGTAAACATTTAAAATTATTTCTTTTAGAAGTTACCTATTTGACCTATTAAAGTAAAAAGCTTATCAACATTAATTATATATACCTCACTTCTTATGAATCATACAGAACTATATCTCAACACATAAGGATTTACAAGTTTTTTTTAAATCATGCTCCTTATCATGATTGGTTATTCCCCCCAATAAAAAATTATCCACTATAAACTTGAGTGGTTACACTAAAGAACTTATTATTCCTATCAATAAAGAGTCCCACTATTCTCCTACTCTAGAGACTCGCTGATGAATATAACTTACCACTTCCCAATCTAAGGTACGTTCCAAAATAAAAAAGATCTCAATCTACTCCAAAATTTTTCAGAACCTCTTAATGTATATCACCCTCTATTAATAAACTGGTTCTATTAGTCTTCTCATGTATAACATGTTCAAGAACATTGAAATCTGATAGTCCTGATTAGATCCACCAGTCTTGAATAGTCACTTCATACCTTCAATAATCTTTATCTCTCAACTCCTTGAACACTCAGATCTAATTGTATTCTCCCCCTTGAATGGGATCACATCATTGATCTCTTATTTATCTCCATAATACTATAGCATATCGTATTTTTAAAAACTCAATTATGAATCAGTATACTTGATCTCTCATATACTTTAATATTATTATAAATTTATATTCCTATAATAATGAATATTATTTCTTCCAATAACAAATTTGGATTCTCCTCAACACTTTTCAACTGTGATACTTTAATTTTCAAACTAGAATATATTTTAGAATATTTAATTCTCCTTCTAACTCATTTAAATTCATAATCATCATCCTCCCTTTTACATGGGATAATTACCTCATTTGATATCTAAATATATCAGTCTTCTTATCTATAAAATTATAAAATTTATGTTGTTTTGAAAATATCCACGTGTGCGTGGAACTATGGCATAAAACGGTGGCTTGCATCACGGAATCTAGTTAACCATTCCATATTGAGTTGGCTTCAATCTAATTAAATGTCTCATCTTAGATCAGGATCATATTAACTGATCTTTTTTTTAATTCCTTATTCATAGTTCAACAAAATATTTAGATTTAGATCCTCGTTTATCAAAATAATTATTCAGATATTTCTAATTGAATCTATGAAAAACGCATCCCATTAAATTATATGGAATCTGTATTTTTATCAAAAAAAATTAAGTAGATGATCTATTAATTGTATGAAATGATACTAACATAGATCTAGATAATATTTATGAAACCATAACATAAGGATGACTAGCCTTTATGATACTCTCATCAATTCTTACACAGCTCATTTTATCCGTATGTGGATCCAATTTATGCTTACCCATATCCGTGCTCCCTTGAGCTGGTCGAAGAGGTCATCAATCCTGGGTAGCGGATACTTGTTCCTCACTGTCACCTGATTCAGGCGACGATAATCGACACACAGTCGCAAGCTCCCGTCCGCCTTCTTGGTGAACAAAATCGGGGAAGCCCAGGGCGAAACACTGGGTCGGATGAACCCCTTGCCCTGCAAGTCCTCCAACTGTACCCGCAGCTCTCGAAGCTCAGCGGGGGCCATCCGATATGCTGGGGTGGATATCGGGGCTGTCCCGGGGTACAGGTCGATATAAAAAGTCTACCTCTCTGCGAGGAGGTAGTCCTGGAACGTCGTCGGGAAAGACGTCCGCGTACTGATCCACCACTGCAGGAAAACTGGGACTCTGCACGTCAACTGCTCCCAGGATGAGGCTAGCCAACTGATGAGTGATGGGCTGACCTCTCCTCTGCGTGAGTCCATCTTGTGCTGCCAAGGCTCCCCTCTCGCCAGTGAAGGTGAACCTGCTCCCGTCGGTGCGCACACATCGCACCTTGCGCCTAATGCAGTCAATATGAGCATGGACCGTAGATAACCAATCCATGCCCAAGATGACGTCGTAAGGCCTCGACGCTGCAACAAGAAGATCCCAGCCGAAGCTCTCGCCTCCTAGAGTAAGCTCACACTGCCGGCACCAGTGCGTAATCGTCGAGTCTGCTCCCGTAGGAGTCTCTAGCCGTAAGGATCGAGCCAACGGCTCTGTCGGAATCTCCGAGCTCCGAACAAGGGCAGTGGCTATGAAAGAGTGACTCGCTCCTGTGTCTATCAGAACTGCAGCAAGGGTGGAATGGACACAGATCGTACCTCGAATCATCTCTGGCGTGCCGTGGTCATAGGCCTTCGCTGCCTGGAGCTGAGCCTGTCTCTGTCCGCCAGCTCCCTGTGGTCGGGGCGGGCCTCCTGGTGGTGGTGGTGGCAGAGCCTCAAAGCGTCGCCCACCACCTGCTGCTCGGCCAGCTCCTCTGCCTCATCCGCCTCCTCCCTGCGGACCTCCACGGTCGACCCTCCGCCTCTGCCTGGGTGGTCCCTCCACCGTCTGCTGCCCCTCGGTACGATGGGTCGGGCATTCACGAGCCATGTGGCCCTGCCCGCCGCACTCGTAGCACTGTCTGCCTCTCGGAAGGCTGGCTCCGGGCCGGGTGCCCTGTACTGCTGAGCCAGTGTCCCGAGGTCGCCTGCCGGAAGGTCTGGTCTGTCTGGAACCCTGAGTCATCCGTCGGCTACCAGCTGCTGAAGACTCCGCTACCTGCCGCCCTGCGGTAGGTCTCGCTGTGGACTCATCCAGGAAGCTCTCGATCAGGAGGGCTCGCTCCAGTACTCCTGCCTGGGTCGGGATGCTGAGGGAGATCAGCGATGCCCTGATCTCGTGTCTCAAATCCTGCTCGAAGGTTCGGGCCCGGAAGAAGGGGTCTCGTACCATGTCTGTCGAGTACCGAGAAAGGTCGGTGAACCTCGCCGCGTACTGAGCGACCGTCAAGCTGCCCTGCCGCAGCTGAAGAAGCTCCTAGATGCGCACCGCTCGGAGGGTGTCCGGGACGAACTCTGAGCGGAAGAGGCCCTCGAAGTCCGTCCAGATGAGGGTGGCCTCATCGTGTACCTGAAGCATCAGGCTCCACCAGCGTCCGGCTGCTGCGTGTAGTAGGCTCGCTGCGAGGATCACCATGAGGTCTGTTGGCGTCCTCACTAGCCTGAAAACTCGGACGACCGCCTCCAGCCAGTCCTCGGCTGCCTGGGGGTCCGACTCCCCACGGAACCTGGGTGGTCGCTGGCGCTGGAACTCGTGCAGAGCTCCAAGGCGTCGTGCGTCGTCAGCTGCCAGTGCTGGAAGCATCGGGGGCTCGGCGGGTAAAGGTACTGCTGGTGCCTCTGCTGTCAACGGGCCCTGTACCGAGGCCTCGTCGCTCGGCAGGCTGTCGTCGCGCCCTACTCTGGGAACCCTAGCTGGCTGCTGTCGTCGTGCCATCCTGAAAAGGAAACAAGTATGCCACGGTCAGAATAGTATACCTGGTGAGCTGACACAAGTAATCACAAAGAAAACTTGAAACACACATGCAATCAATGTTTTCGTGCATTAAGTCAGAAATCAGAAGTCAGGGTCCTGGGGTATGGATACGTCGGCCGCCGCACCAACACTGGACTCCCTGGACTGATAACCACACTAAATACGCTAAACACTATTGCTTCACATAGAAGAAAGATCAGAGTCTCCGGTAGAACCGACCCCCTCTGATACCAATTTGTCACGACCCGTCCTCGGGGCCCGTGCCGTGACTACCCCAAGCCCACCTTCCATAGGCCAGGGGCTGGCGACCAGCACCAAGGCGTAAATCCCCACAAAAAGGGAAGGCATTTCCTTTGAAAAGTAAACAAGCACCATAGAGTAAGCAAGCGGAAAAGTAAACACTAAGTAAAACTGTACAAGCTGTGCTGAAAGTAAAAAGGGGCCGGAAATACAAGCCCAACTGTAAAGTACAACTGAAAGGAAAAAACAGCAACTGAAAAAGGGAAAACTGCAGCGTCGAGCCGTCCTCTGGAAGTCCCACCTGAAGGGTGGGTACAGATAGCCTCCACTGCTCCTCGGGTCCACCTAACCGCTCTGAGTACGTCCCGCCCAGTGGTCCTCCTCCAGGTACTGTCCTGCTCCGCACGCCTCCTCCACGATCAGCGCTGTCCATCGTCTGCAACCAACACCACGAAGTGCGGGCATAGCCCGTGCAGGGGTGAGTATAAGCTACTCAGTAGGGACCCCGAGACCCCCGAAGGTCTCCCGAAATCCACAAAGGATAAATCACGAAGAAGAGGTACAATCACGAAGTAACATCTGACACGGCTTAGGTATATGCCCATACATATACCTAAGTCGTCAATTCCCCGATCGGCTCCAACGTCCGAGCCCAAGCACAACCCAGTCCACACAGGAAAGCAAAACGCATACCCACGCAGGATAGAACAACACAATCCACAAAGGAGAGTAAACAGTAAAGCCACACCGGATAGCTCAACACAATCCACAAAGGAGAGTAACACAAGATTCAGCTCACACAGGTATACTTCTTCGGATGACGATAAAGATGATCGTTGAACCATCTAAGTCGTCGGACCCACGAAGGATCGATAGGTACTAACCTTGCAGTGACCCACACAGGATCGGGCCCACGCAGGACCTGTAGGAGTTGGCTCACACAGAACCGCTGAGAGATGACCCACACAGGATCGGGCCCACACAGGACCGGGCCCACGAAGGACCTGTAGGCGCTGGCTCACACAGAACCGCTGAGCGCTGACCCACGCAGGATCGGACCCACACAGGATCGGGCCCACACAGGACCGGAAGCACTGATCCACGTAGGATCGCTGAGTGCAGTAGTCGTCGCAGTCCGCCGAGGATCTCTGTACGGTCGTCGCCGCAGTCCACTGAGGATCTCTGCACGGTCGTCGTCGGAGTCCACAGAGGATCTCTGTACAGTTGTCACTGCAGTCCACTGAGGATCTCTGCACGGTCGTCGCCGCAGTCCACTGAGGATCTCTGCACGGTCGTCGCTGTCGAAGTAGCAGTTGCAGCCAGTCTAGGGTTCCCGCTCACAGCAAGCTCGTTCGGAAGGGTCCGCTCCACGAGCCGAGAGGCTGATACATCAACTAACACGAAGTCCGAAGTTGATGTATCCAAAAGTTCCGTATCGTCAACAGGAACTCAACGTCGCAGACGGCGCATCAATCGGACGCCCGGTCTGAGAGATATTGGCATTTTCGTCCCAGGGGCCCGGTTGGTTTTTAAGGCAAAACCAACCCGACCGCACTCCACCTTCGTCCAAACCTCGGGCGGAGTATGCCAAAAGATCCGTCTCACTTAGAGGAATTCAACAAAGCTGACGGCACGTCAATCGGACGTCTGTAGCTCAAGATATGAGCGTTTCCGCTCCGAGGGCCCAGTTGGTCTCGTGTACGTACCAACCCGGCCGGATTCAATGTATTCCGAAACCTTGATTGCGATATACCGAAACGACCGTCTTGATCCAAGGATCGCGTTTCCGCTGACGGCGAGTCGTTTGGAAGCACGAAGCTCAAGATACGGGCGTTTGAACAAAAACGTCCAAAGAAGGGGGGTACGGGCCCGGGCCGACCCGGCCCGACCCCCCCTGGGTCGGCCTGACCCGGGTCCGACCCGGTTGGCCCGGCCCGGCCCGGCCGGGGCCGGTCCGGCTCGGCCGAGCGGCGCGGGTGGAAGCCGCGGGCGCTGACCCGCGGCCTGAAGAAGAACCGCGGCCCGCGTGCGGGCCGCGCTGGGGAACCGCGGACGCGGCTGAGCCACGTCCCGCCTGGACGAACCAGACCCGCGCGGCCGCGGGTCCGTTGGCTGCCGCGGCTTCAGCCACGGCGGTTTCGTCCGGCGGCTCGCCGGGGCGCCACTGGCGTCGCTCTGGTGGCCCGTTTTCCTTTACGTCTGCGCCGTTGCTCCTCCCGGGATCCGTCCTTCACTGCGGGATCGACAAACCTCCGCTGTGGCGCATTCTGTCGTCGTCCGCCAAATCCGCACAAAACGAAGAACGGCGGAGGGTCGTCGGGCCGTGTTCGTTTGGCCCGAACCCTCCGCGTTAGAGATAAACATCCGAGAGAATTTATTCCACACAGGAAACAACAATTTTTAAGAAGATTAAAAATTGTTCACAAAAACGGTTCTTTAATTTCCTTTAAGAAACATCGACGGGATTTTAAAAAAGGGGTAAATCCATAATAAAATCCCTACCTTGATGATCGTCGTGCGCGGGCGTTCCTCGCGGAAGAGATCGTCACGGAAGAGATCGATCGTCGCGTCGTCGTGGGGAGGCGTCACGTCGTCGCGGAAACCGGCGTTGAGTCGGCGAACTCAACGAACCAAGAACAACAGATTTAAATTAAAATTAATTAAATCTGTGTTTAAACCCAAGAAAAGAACCTTGAACGGAAATCCGAAATCACTCACCTCAAATGGTTGGTTATCGGAGATCGGAGATCGGAGATCGGAAGATCGTCTCGGACGAAAGCATCGTCGATTTCCGGGTTCGGCGTTCTTCGCGTTCTTCGCGTTCTTCGCGAGGGAGAAGAAGTCACGAGGGTTCTCTCAAATCTTCTCCAGCGCAAATAACCAGAGGTCGAGCGTTGGCCTTATTTTATTATTACGCCAACGAATTTGAAAATCTGGTTAAGAAACGAACCATTGATTCGTTGAATTAATTCAACGAAGGAAACGACCCATTTAATTCACGAAAGAAACAACCCATTTAATTCACGAAATAAACCGCCCAATTAAATGGTCTGTTAAGAATTTAGAAAACGCGTCGGTTGACTTTCATTAAGACGGGTTTTCACGGGTGCGTTTCTTAGCGGAAAGAAACGGCGGGGCCCGTGCGGGCCCCACCTCACAAATATCCTACCAAGGGGGTAGGATATTTCTGGATTGCATCCTATCCAGTTCAACTCAGTTCAAGCCGCCTTTAAGTGGCTTCAAGTGGCTTCCAAGTGGCTTAAGTGAAATAAAATAAATTTGTCGCAAAGTTTATTTTATTTCTTAACTTTAAGCCCGAAAATTAAAAACCACACCCGAGAAAACGCAACTCCAGAAGAGGCGTTTCTAAGCGAATACTGGTGCTGCAATTTCATCGGTGCCCTCAGAATTCGATTCCGGGCACCGGTTCAAAAGTTAGAAAAACCCGCTCGTCCGTTCACTGAACGTACCCGAGCCAAACATCGGAAAATGATTCCGGGCACACCGGGCCTCGGAATCAGGCGCCGTCAGAAACTGCGTTCTTGTAAAATTCCAAAGAAAATTACGAAAAAAAATTTCTTTGAAATTTACGCGTCTTTACATCTGAGGAGTAGAACTCGATACACCTGAGGATGTTCCTGGACACAAGTTGAGAGAACCAAATTTTTGGGAAGCTCTCAAAGTGTTAGTAATGGATTTTAGAATTCCAAATTAAGGAAATGTAATTTCATAAGCTGGAGTTGTGGTGGGTCCGATAAAGATTAAGGTAGCTCTTGCTTGTGAGCCACCTAGCAGTGTAACCGAGTTGAGGAGTTTCAAAGGTTTGGTTAGGTACTATCAGAGCTTCATACCCGACTTTTATAGTGTATAATCACCCTT
The DNA here is from genome assembly GCA_963277665.1 of Viscum album. Lineage (NCBI taxonomy): Eukaryota > Viridiplantae > Streptophyta > Magnoliopsida > Santalales > Viscaceae > Viscum > Viscum album. Next base: position 714,106,437 of record OY728162.1, read on the forward strand.
GAAGGAATTTACATATCAGGTAAATCCCTTCATATGGACAGAGAAATTCTAGTAGTGTTTTCAGGAGCTGAGATGGAGAATGACAAGCACTCTTATCTTGAGGCTACAAGTGGAGGGTGTTGGGTATGTAGTGTTTGGTGGAATATCAGGGACTGGACTCAGGTGTGACCTGATGTAGGGGAAAGTATTCATTGCCAATGGGTCATTTCATTTGAGATCGTATGAGTAGAACAATGCAGCCCATGATCTTGATCTGGCAGAATTGGTCTTTGTTTTGAAGATGTGGAGGCATTACCTGATGGGGGTTGTTTACCATCTATACAAGAGCCTCAAGTACATCTTCTCTCATAGGTACCTGAATTATAGAGAGAGGTGGAGGCTAGAGTTCCTTTAGGATTATGAATTCAAGATAATCTATACTCCTAGGAAGGATAAATTGGTGGCAGATGCACTAAACAGGAAGTCCATCTTGCTGTTACTGAGTGAAGAATCTGAGTACTGGATCACACTGCTGATATCCTTCGTGGATGATTGTGGAATGGCCTATCTCTAGTCGATTGTTGTCACCCCTCCACTCCAAAAATGATTCAAGGAGCTCCATCTTGGGGATATCAACTATGAGTCTCGATGTGCTCAGTCTTCCACAGGGTAGGACCCGGATGGATATTCGATAGGTGGGAAGCACATCGTTTTCTTATGAGGATGCATGGTTGTACTAGTGGAATTGAGGGAGGAGTTATTGAGGGAGTTCAACACATTACCCTTGGTGGTGTATCCAGGTGTGGAAAATATGTACTAGGACCTCCAATGCCAGTTCTGGTAGCTAGGAATGAAGAAGGCGGTGGCAGACTTCATTTCTCACTGCCTCACTTGTCTGCAAGTGAAGGCAGAGCACCAGGTTCTAGCAGGATTGACTCAGCAACTCGAGGTTCTGGGGTGGATGTGGGGTGGGATATCTATGAACTTCATGATATTTTTACCACGTACATCCATAGGTCACAATACCGTCTGTATTATCATTGACTGACTCACCAATTCATCCCACTTTCTACCCATCTAGTAGTAGGGTTCCATAGAGAGCTTGGGATGCCTCTATGTTTAGGAGATAGTTCGACTCCATTGGGTGCCCTCAATGATCATTTCAAACCATGATTCTCATTTCACTTCCTGGTTGTGGAAGGGTTTGTAGGAGGCTTTTGGGACTCATTTGTGGTTGAGCACAGCTTTTCATCACCAAACGGATGGAATAATGGAGAGAAACATCTAGGTGATAGAGGACATGTTTCATGCCTACATATTAGACTTTGGTTGTAGTTAGGAGGACCACTTACCTCTGGTGAAGTTTTATTACAAAAAAAAGCTACCAATACACCATTGGTATGGCACCATTTGAGGCCTTGTACAATCAACCTTACAGATCATCATTATGCTGGACTGACCCAGGGGATTCCTCACATATGTGTCTAGAGTTGGTACGGGATAACACCAAGAAAGTGTAGATCGTCTAGAAGAATATGAGGATTTCACAAATCTATAATAAGTCATATGAAGATAGGATATGGAGTCCTTTTGAGTTCGAGGACTGATACAATGTCTTCTTCCGGGTCTCACCTCGATAGGGTTTGCAGAGATTTGGTCGGGGAGGCAAGTTTCCTTTGAGGTTCACGAGCCCCTTTTATATTCGAAGTAAAGTTTTCGAGGTGGCATAATGCATAGATCTACCCATACAGTTTCACCGGTTGTATGATGTCTTTCACGTGTCATAGTTGAGGAGGTACCTGCATGACTGATCACACATTGTTGACTGGGGACACCTCGACATTGACAATGGAGAAATGTTTGTCGAGCTCTCAGTGGAGATTATGGATTGATAGTAATGGAACCTTTGTGGTTAGTTGATTCCTCTAATTCACATTTGGTGGAAGCACAATAGCCTCTAGAAGAGCACCTGGGAGAGGGAGGCTCAGATGCATGCCCAGCACCCTCTTCTTTTTGTTGAGTAGCCCTTGTTTTGGCTTTCAAGGATGTAAATCCCTAAGGTGGGGAGAATGTAATGACTTGGATTTTTCACCAATTTATTTTAATAAATTAATTGGGAAAATATTGAGACCAGGCATTGATACAAAACAAAATTCTAAGGCTCGGGGTTCCTAGAATGAATTTTTGAATTAAGTTTAGATTTAATATTTAAAGATGCTTGGAGTCTAACTTTGAGTTTTGAAAAGTCCTAAACAGGTTCTCGGATCAAAATTTTGAGAAAATTTTTGTTTCCAGAACTAGAGATTTACCTTAGGTAGGGCCTAACATCATTCGGCATGGGACGGATGAAAAGGATATTTTTTGGACGTAACCATCATTAAATATTTTAATATAAATATTTTAAAATGTTGTATAATTTTTTTTCTTTTTTATGAAACAAAGAGGTAGGGGTACAGGGTTATAATTCATATCCTAGAAAGTTACCTGAGATCTTTTGTGGGAAGGAACCTTGGAAGAATTTATTGGCGAACGTTGATAGATCAAATCTATCGTGAATCATGGATCGATGATCAAGAGCGTTCTTTAGCAGATCATAAACGGTGATGAATTCTCCATCCATCGATTAATGATCAAAATCTAGGTAAGTTGTAGTTTTATTAGTGATTCTTTCCCCATTCTTAGATTTGGAGATACCAACCCATAAATGGGTCGATATGCGGTTCGATAGACCTTGAGGGATGTGTTAAACTTGTGAAGATTTAATAGTAGTTCATCCAGGTGATATTCTCGTTTTCTTGTTACACTTTCTAATAAGATTGAATCCATGAAGACTAAAACATCATCTATGATCCATCCTTCATGTGTGCTTTGTGTGTTCATGATGTTGTGACTTAATTCCCCAAATTCACTCTCTATGTTCTTCATAGTCATAGTGATCCAGGAGAATTCAGCAGAACAGCCGCCAGTAGTGCGGCTGGCGGTGGTGGAAGCGACTCACGATCTAGGCACGACCATAGAAGTATATTGTCCTGAAAAAGGAGGCTACAGGTGGTGGCATCACCAGGCGGCCATAGGCTCAGTATCCGGTGGTGGAGAGGCCCGCGATAGTGTGTTCGTGGGTGTTGCACAGTGGCTGCAGTAGGGAGGGTCGAGGCAAGATGCCACTGCATCGGGGAGACATAGTTTGTCAAATCTGCCTTGGTTGGAGGACGAACCCACGGTAAATTCCCTAAATCTACTAGACATGTAGACTGGTCTTGCCACGTGGTCTGGCCATGTTGACTGGGTAGCATGTGGCTAAGCCACATGTGGGGGAGATGGGTGTCATGGCCAGGTCGGGTAATAGCTGGCGGAGCAAGCCATCCCACCACATGTGGGCCGAACCGGAATAGATGGGCCACCCCAGTGGCCTAGCGGGCTGGACTCATGGCCCTGTGGGTCGGTTCAGGTTGGTCCGACTTGTTCGGATTGGACCCGAATGCCACCGACCCCTTTTTGCAAAAACATCCCCCTAACACTCAAACTATAAGTCCATTTGATGATCCATCTACATCATTGTAATCCTTGTGATGGGGAGGTCCTTTAGATATGGCTTTGTGGGTTTTTATGATGGACCAGTGTCGGTGTGAAGCTTCCCTTCTGTTCTTTTCTCAAAGGTTTGGTACGACTTTTCATAGCAATAACCTCGAGATTACGAGTTCCTGATAGAGTTTTGGAATCCTCCTTGGTACTGGAGTGATACTCTATTACCCCTTATGGAGTTTGTTCGGTATTGACTTGACCTCTAAGAACAAGGTGTTAATCCTCCATCTAGTGGGTCGTATCATTAGGGTTCACTGTATTCTTCAGAATCCCCTACGTTACGAGCTACATCATATGATTCATAGTATTCTCTAAGAATACCCTCTGATGTGGGTGATACAGATTGGGTTCACTGTATTCTCCATGGAAAATCCCCTATCAGTATATCATGATCCTTGACCATTATTCCCCTTTTGGGTGGGCCCATGTAAGCAGAATCATGTGGTGGATGTTTGGCTGTGACTTATCTTTTCAACTTAGTGCCTAGTATTTGAGCATATATGGATATCCTCAGAATATGTGTGGGCATCTACTTTTGTATAGCTAACTGGGAAATATTTTTTGGTTTTTCGATTGTGGATTTGGGGTGTCCTAGTGATTATTGTTTTACTCATCCCTATATGGGCTTTTCCTGCACATTTTATGTCCTCTGCAGACAACTGACATTTTTTCAGGGTCCTAGGTGAAGCAAGACTATGACCAGGACCAGACCGTGCCTTGTGAGATTGGACGGGCTGAGGTATTTCTGTCAGCTTTCTACTGCAGCTTTAGTACCCATATTTGCAAGTCAGACTTTGAAGTTTTCTTTCTTTTGTTGGGATATTATTCTGGCCCGGTTTACTTTCCAAAACATCACATTACCTTGGCACTCTATGGTTTTTCTAATATATTCATGCATGGTGGTTGTTGGTTTCTCTTTATTATCTTTGGGGACTTGGAGACGTGTGTATTTGTAGAGGTACTTAGGCAAAGGCCTCCCATTTCTGTGATTAGCCTACTCTGCGCTAGTCGCTATCCCTTGGCCTATTGGAGGTGGGCTTGGGGTAGTCAAGGAATAGGCCCCACTAGGACGGGTCGTGACATTTATTTCACTCAATGGGTTCACTCACTTTCTCTTCATTGTAGAGTTGGGACACTCCATGAGGAGCTCCTACTTTATTTTATAGTGTGTACAACACTCACCAAATCCTCCATTAAACTGCTCCTTCAGTTCCCTTTAGGTTAGAAAAAAATAAAAAACATTTTCAGGGATAATGATGAATCTGTGAATTAATCTATTAAAGAATAAAGGCTGATATTTTCAACAAATTCAATGTAACACCCAGAGATTTTATGAAAAAAAAATCGAGTTAATTTAATCTTAATATCTTTCATTTCACACAACACTAAAAATATTTTATTTTATATTTATGGACTATATATGTCTTGCATAATATGAAAAACCAATTCAGTTTTGAACTACATTCAACATGAATTTTAGCTTTCTCCATACGAAACACTGAGGTTAGCTTGTATTACAAACAATAATAACTTTTCTCAATGGATTTTGTAACACGCAAGTCCCAGTTTAACTGAATAATGATATATTATTTAATATAGCCTATCCATTAAATTTTTAGTTTTGAAAATGGTTATATTAATTATGAAAATATATGGTTTACACAAATATAAAATTAATTCAAAAGTTATAAATTAATTAAAATGGATTTGAAAAATGATTGAATATAATGGAAAATGTTATTATACATAAAAAGTTGTTTTATACTAAAAATTTAATTTAATTACAATTGGTTAGTGATATTAAACTGATATACATATTATATATTCAAAAAAAAAATTATATTCATCCAATAGATTTCATATGCTTTCGATAAAACCAACCCCAATTTTATGCATAAAATACTATATTTCTTTTTAAGGCATCTATACATCCTTTTAATAGAGAACCTATTTTGAATCCAATTTTTTGTAAATTTTATAGATTATATATTTTAAAAAAACTTCATATTTTAAATTTAAACCTAAAAAATATGTTAGGTTAAATTTTTGGTATTATTTTGTGGGGTTTTGTTTTTAATAAATAGATAAAAAAATACTGAATTTTAGTTCAAATTTTCTTTTTTATATAACTTATTTATAAGGTTAAATTACATTTTAATTTATTTTAATGTTAAACTAGATACATATTTTATCAATTAATCCAATTTATGTCATTGGAATCAATTTCACTTTGAAATTGACTATAAAAACATAGCCAACATTTGGATGCTTTTACTTTATAAATCTACAGTGTCATCCAATCAATGGGATTAAATTTAAATTAATTTATGCAACTTATATGCTGTAAATTTAGAAAAATGGATTCCATATTTCGATTAAGAATAATTTATAATTTCTAATAATTTTGAATTGTTCTTTGACCAAAAATATTAGTGAAAGTAAATAAAATTAATTACGATGATTAAGGTTAAATTAAGCTTAATAAGGGACTAAACATTAATCTTAAGGGCCCAAATGACCTAGAAACCTATCCAAGATCCATTTGATATCCATATATAGACCCTATAATCCATGTTATCTACTTTGTATCATTATTTTATCGAGTTTAAATGGGAAAAACATCAGTGTAATTCCTTTTCTAAATATTTATAGGAGTGTCACTCCTCATCCACTATAAAGGGCCTCCTCTCCTCCCACTTCCTCACACATATCAAGCCACTTTTTATCCACCAAGATCATACCAAATAGATCCTAAAAATATCTCCCCTCATCCTTGAAACCTCCCTTTTGGCATAAAGAAATCCAAGGAAGCCCTTTGGTGCAAACCAAAAGGATTTACCCAAATAAGAGGTTGCATTATTCCTCAAGTTCTTTTATTTTATTTCCACTATCCATTACCTCAAATATTATTATTACATGATTTTATAAAAAATGTATCATAAATATACTATGATCTTTTTATAATATTGTTTTTACCTAAACATACACACACTTCTATCTAATGGGTAATGAATACACTATTTACGTGTACGACGAACTACCGCCTCACGAAATGATGATTGTTCATTTTTCTCATTGAAGCATCTCCTGGTGGATATTATGATGGAAACTATATTTATATATGTTATATATTATATTTATTTTTAATTTGATATTATTTAACCATTTTAAAATACATATATTTATACTTTTCATTTGGTGTAAATACGATAATTTTGCTTAAGGAAGTGTGGACAACTGCCCTCTCAAAGCGATGTGATTCATTCACAAAATAAATCGAATGTATTATAGATGTTTTTAGTGAACTAATATTATATATATTGCATAATAATGATACTTTAATTATATTATATACATATATTTATTTTTATTTCTTTCTTTATTTCTTTGAATATAACAATAAAACGGAAACAATGTTCATGCGTACGTACGACCTACCGTCTCCATAAATTGTGTATTCCATTTCATAATTATATATTTTATAGATTATTATAATATAAATATGAAAAATATAAATTATATTTATCTCATGGTTTGAATTCTGTTTATAATGGGACAAATATAAGGAACAAGGATTTAACATATTAAGACACATGTGAAGATTAAAGCAGATATTACCCGAAGTAAAACCTTAACATATAATTATAAAAAAGTTTGGTAATATAAAGTCATAATAAAACCATATATGATATTAAAAAAATATGTGTTTTAGATATATTTACAATAAATATTTAATTATTATACTTGAATTTTGTATGAGTATGACGAGAGTAAAGAAAGAAGGTAAGGGAATTTCATTTCACTTTTTATTTCCGTGAGATACCTGCTTTATCCACCACCCATTCCTTTTATGTGGTGTTTATACGGCCCATGGATGACTTATATTATTATTATACTAATATTTATGGGTATTTAAATATCCATTTTATGATATTAATTTTGTGGGATTTATGTGTCAAATGTTACCAAATCGGTAATGTAATTTTTCCCCAATTTTCCTTCTTTGAGACACATTCCATGTTATGAATCTATATTTTTCCATGATGTGTACATACTAAACCTGAAATTTTATATCACTAATATCCTTATTTTTATGATATTATTAGCTTCACATGATTTCATTTTCTTAAATTGGGATTATGATTCAAATTTTACAAGTGGTAAGAGTTTATTGAAATGATCTCATCACTTTTTAAGATTATTTATGATTAGGCTTCCTTTAATGAAATATTATGATACATCTCTCAAGAACACACATGAATTTTCTTCTCACATATATATTCCTGATATATTCATGTATTGGTACCATTTTTTTACCTTCTTTTTACATAAGATAGTTAAGAAAGTGTTATTATGTAAGCCCAACTTAACCCTCTCTTCAGTCAGAAATCTGTGTTCCTTCAAAACCATGTTTTATAAAAAGTATTCCAAAAATACTATTTTATTATCCTATAGTATTTTAAATACTTTTTTACCCATGTTTTTCCTTTTTAAAAATAAGGGATTATAAAATAGAATCATCTTATCATTTTCTAAATGAGGAACTTTTCAAAATGTTTTACAGTACAAATGGGATGTCTAGAATATACGGATTTACCCGCTATCACGACCCTCATTACCTTGAATATTCATACACAAGATTAAAGTGTTGTTTTTTATAAGAAATTATTTTCCTAGTATTATATAAATTCTTTGTTTTTATGTGATTTTCAATGAAAATGGTTTTCAAAAATCATTTATTGGTCAAAATTATTTAAATACTTCTTTCTAATTTATTAATGCACTTTCAATGAAAATAGTTTTATAAATGTTTTATTTTTTAAAAATTATTTTAAAATAAGAATTGTTATTTTACTTAAGAATTGTTTTCAAAATATCTTTCCATTTTTTCCATCTAAGATGAATTCTTGTGATGTTACTCATTCCCTTATAGGAAATGATCCAAAGGTTCCATTAATATTCTTTCTTGAATGGTTTATGTTTTTATAGAATGATTATTATGACCCACATTTCTCTTTATCGGGTTATATACTTTTAAAACATGATTCCTTTCATCGGTTATTCTAGGATGAAATTAATATCAAACTTCTATATTTTTTATAGTTTATGATATGATTATAATTTTATGATACCCATTTTATTTCATGGGATATGATATAAAATCTTTTTTTGGTTCGTGATATTATGCAAGCTTTATTATATTTTGTCACATGTATGTGTGAGTTTAATTTTGTGATGGGTGGTACCTATATCTCCCTTCAATTCATTGGGTAACAATTGCTGACTCATGAGTATAAGTGTTATGTGTAAACCTGATTACATGTTCATAATGTTATGCATGGACATGGTTTCATGTCCATAAGTTTATGTGTGAACCTGATTAAATGTTTACAATGTTATGAGTGAACCTTATAATGTGTTCATAATGGTTTGCGTGAACCTGATTACATGTACGTAATGTTATGTATGGGCCTATTTTCATGTCCATAAATTTATCCATGAACCCAGTTACGTGGTAAAAATTTTGTGAGTGAAAATGATTACTTGTTCACAACATTATGTGTGGACCTAACTGCATGTACATAAGTTTATGTGAGTGGCAGACTTCATGTGCTTAACTTAATAAGTGAACTTGTTTATACTTATAAATATTCATGATGTTATATGATACTATGTATGAAACAATTATATGTCTCAAACATATGTTATGAATTCATAGCTTATATTTCTGGTTATCTTATGATTAATTTATTATTAACTGTTGTTATTTAGGAAATGATTAAAGTTTACGATCTTTGATATGTAGGGTATGATATGTTATTTTCATGATCCTATTCTCATAACCTCATTCTCATGTTTATTCTTACATGCCTTTCTTTTTTACCCTTACTCAGTATCTGATATCACCCCTTTTTATGTTTCCTTCCATAGGTTATAAAGATATGTATTATGTATGGTGTTCTAATGAAGGGTTATACTAATGGAGAACCTAGTGGGAGATAGTGTAGATCACTACTGTACTAGTTTTTATGTTTCTAGGTTTCTAAAGTCACTAAAATAATATTGTCTTTGGGAATCAGTTTGTATAATTTTTTAAGTATCCTAAAAAAGTTATGTAATGTATATGTATGCGAAGATTTGGTCATTATATCCAAGATTTATCATTCCTTCCAATATTAGCATTGAAATATTTCTCTATGATTCCCTTCATACTATAACCCTTTACAATATACATTCTCATCTTATTCCTTTGAATTTCATCCATGTGTGGAGCAGTATTCTTTATTATATTTATCAAAGAAACATAATTTCATAATGGTTACATCATATTTATCTATATTTATTATTATTATGGAAGGATGGTCATATAGTTCCTCATATCAGGCCTAGGTTTCCCACATATTTCACACAAATGTTCATAAACTTTTAGGTCATAACTCGTTGATAACATCTTATGTTCATCAATATATCTATTTTAAACCACTTAATTTAATTTGGAATCATCACTGATTTATTTCTCAATTTTTTCTATTTCCAACTGATCTAGACAAACTATTAAGAACTATTTATTAACATTCTCATATCCCTTGGATATTTCATGTAATTTTATTTCTTCCTCAAAGTAGCATGAATTTTATTCCTCTTTTTTCTGAATTTTCATCCTTTTCACACCTAAGGGAACTTATAAAAGTAAGATATTTATGCATTAATCTTCTCTATGAACTTCTTTCCAACATATTCTATATACGTATTTTAGAAATAAAAATATTTTTTTCATTAGAATATTTGGTCAATTTAGATTCATGGATTACTTAATCTAAGAATCTGTCTTTATTTACTCATCATAGCCCCCCCTTGGTTTAAGAATATTCACTAATAATGAAAATTTAAACCAAAAAGAGTAGGATTTATAACAATACCTTAAACTAAATTAGAAAATTTCTCTAAACATTGTTTTCTATATTAGTGATAAAACATTCTAGAATATTATTTTGGTTTTCATGTTGCAAGCTGAGCCTATTTTTTTCCTTTGGAGTAGCAGTATTATTCTAACATTCATATCTCCCTTTGATTTTAATGAATGTCTATAATTTTTTTTCTTGGTCTAAATATGATCATAATTATTTTTTAAAACCTACAATATGTGGAATAATAATTTTTTTTTGAGATTTATTATGAACATAAGTAACCAAACCATTTCAACACATCTTTTCTTTGGCTTAGGAGGATTCAACTTTAACATCATCTACCTTAGTGAAGTCTTATCTGGTCTTATTTAACTCATTTTTTGCTAATGGACATATGTATTGTTTCTTTACCGACTCTTCTTCTTTCAAATATAGTTTTTATTCATGATCTCTAAGAATATTCTCTTTCTAAAATACCGTTAAATTTTTTTCCTAATCTCATCAATGTATATCACTTACTTCTTTTCATACTCCTAATTTTCTTCAAACATCATGTTATTTTATTTAATTTTTCTTTATCATATCATTATTTATTGTTTTTATCCATAATAAAGTCATCTAAATCATCTCTCAGTGTGTATTCAAGTTCTTTCATTTCTTCTCCATAATCATTACTTGAGGAATCAAAACCACTCTAAACCTGAGCCATAAAATTTTCTTTATCTTAAGACGGGATACTTCATGAATATTCCTTTTTTCTATATTACTCATTAAACTACATCTATTTATTCTTGAATATTTCTTCTTTGTTTTACCTGATTTTTGTTATTGAGGGTTTTAATCTTCCTCGTCCATTTCAAATTCCACATTCTTCTCCTTTGTATATTTTTTTTGCAAAATTTCTAACTCAATTACAATTATAAAAATTTCGTGGTTGATCTATATTTATTATAATATATCCCTTAAAAATATATTTAATAAAAGAGAAAAAAATCTATTCAAATCTTCATCATATCCCTCATTATACAAATACCATGATTCTATTATTTCTCAGTACCTATATTTACCCTTTCTCATAACCTCAAAATCCATATCATATTTTGATTTATTCTTAAATGATATACTTTTCATCATTTAATAAGTAATTATTGGATTATGAAGATTATATGTGGTAAGATCTGTTACATCCTCCATGGGTGAAATCTTTAGATCAATCATATCCAGAAATATTCTTATCAACTTTTTAATATTTATAGAATCATTTATCTTATCACCAAACACCCAAATATTTTCAGTTGTTTAGTTGAATCAAATTAAGTTTTAATTACTATTTTCATCATATTAAATTTTAATATATTCAAACACAGTTCTCTAAATATATAGTTTGGTTTCCTTGATTTTGATATTTCCTTCAAAACTGATCTTCAATTTTTCCCAAATATTCTTGGAAGTTTATAGTCTTATAAATTTTGTGTAAAATATTTATAAAAGAGACACTAGAAAGGAATTTTAGGATTTTATATAAACATCCATATTTATCTTATTAGTAAATTACATGAGGTAATTCTCTATAAAATGTGTAAATATAAACATTTAATAATCTATTACTTCCAAGCTAAGTAAAAGAGGGTTGGGAAACAACATATTCCTCTAACTACATAATTTATGGTCATCAAATATAGCTACACCTATATTTTTCAAAGAATATTAATCCTCCATTCCTAGAAACAGCATAGATCTTCAAGAGGGAACCTCGTTTTTTTCTAATACAACTTGTAGATCCCATGTTTATTGGTACCATTTGGTGGGTGGATCAATGGTACATTTTTACAATTCATTATTCTAAAATTATCCACTATGACTTGACAAAGTATTGATCATATAAAAATTAATTATCTAACCCTCACCTCATATGTAATTAAAATATATAGAGAACAAAAAACAGGAATTTAAAAGGGTCATCCTTAAATTCTCACTTCTTATTGTGATTGGTTAATACCCTCAATCAGGGATTCTCTATAATAAACCCAAGATATAACACCAAGAACCTTATAATTCCTATCTATATATACTCTCATTATTCCCCTACTTCAGATTCCCACTATATAATGTTTCTTTGCCTCTTCCCATTACAAGGTATGGTCCAAAACAAAAAATCAAATATTCTATTGGTTTTATCTGGGCCTCGTGAAATAGATATCCCTCCCTAAAAAACTACATCAACCAGTTTTATTGTGTATAATATCAAAAAGAAATTATAAAGATGATAGTCATGATTAAATCAATCTTCCTCAGGGAATAACACTCGAGAACATATGTTTACTCCATTAATTTCTCCTAGTTTCGATATCATTATTATCTCCCTGATATCATAGTGTATCCCACTAGTAGAAAATCAGTATTTAGAATAATATTTTTAACATAATATATCTCATAACTGAAATTCAAAATAACATTGATGGGTGTTTATCATAAGTTATTTATTAGTTGAGATTAAAATCCCATCGGTGGTGGGTTTGAGATCAGTTACATTATAACAAACATCAACACAATAGTTTTTTGTTAGTTATCACACAATCAGCATTAAAAACCTTTAAAAATAAAAAATTATTTCCTCAACCTACATTCTTTATCCCTATTATTTTAGAAACCCAAACCTCTCTGACTTGGGACTGCATGATTTCCTTCATTGACACCCACCATCATCATCATTTTAGTTGCAATAACTCTATTTACAATCACCTATGTTGCATACACGATGTGTTACCTCTTTTGGAATGTTCATTTTTTCATGGAGTTCAGTTACCCTCACTTAATTTGCACCCACAAGAGTTTCATCCCTAATTTCTGAAGATTGTTCAATTATCTTTAGAATTCAATATTTATATTTAGTCACACTTCTCCTAAATTGGTTATGAGGTAAGGTTCATTTATAAGTGATTTGTCTCTCTTGTTCATGTATATTCTACTTAGATCTCCTAATTTTTTTAAGTAATAATATTTTTTGTTATTTTTAGAAGTTTCATTAGATAATTTTTGTTAATAAATGTTATTCATTTATTTTTTTGTTTATATATATATTTTTTAGTTATACTTTTTAAGAATAATAATTTGTTTAATGTGAGCCCCTAGATCATTCTAGCATATCCCATTGTGGGTCTCTAAGATCTCAAGTGCTTTGAGGAATCCTAGAGTAAGTTTGGTGGAGTTTGGGGGCTGAAATTTGGATGTGGTAGGAATTAATTTATTAATAAATGTTATTCATTTGTTTGTTTGTTTATATATACATTTTTTAGATATAATTTTTCATTATAATAATTTATTTACTATAAGGGCTCGGATCATTCTATGATATCCCATTATTGGTTTATATGGTATCAAGTTCTTGGAGGAATCCTAGAGTAGGTTTGGTGGTGTTTGGGATTAGAAATATGAAATCTAGAGGAATTCATACAATGAATTGTAGATTCATGGCATTATTTAGTTTTTTGTGGATTGGATGGTAATTCGTAGCTTGATTAATTGAATTTCATGTAGTTTGATTCATGACATGAACCATTAGTTTATTATATGAATGGATGAGGGGTTGGACTTTATAAATCTATATCTAAAAACACATGATGTGATCATAAAGTTCATAACATGATTTAATTCTAGTTTATTGGATCTATGTGACTTTTTTTATGATTCTTAAAATTGATCCATTCACAACATGAATGACACATTCATATAATGATTGTGTACCTGGAATAATTTTTATAATTATTATCACAGCTCTATTTTCTATAAAAACATTCTAATTTATCCCATCCCCCATGAATCTATAGTTTCTATTTCATCATTTTTTAAAGAGATTTATTTTTTCATTGGTCCTTAGGTTCCTGAATTTTATCAGGACCGTTGGATTCCCTGTGGTTTTGGGTTAAGCGGTTCGGCGGTCATGGGGTTTTCAGGCACTCCTTTGGTATTTCTTTCTTTTCTTTGTATGATGGTTGCATCCCCTCCATGATGCCGCTATTTGGAGCCGTAGGTTATTTAAATCTATGCCCTGACCTCATGTTTCTCCTCTCTTCTCTGAGTCGGATAGTGAGCGGTGGTTTCGTAGAGGTTTTGGGAGGTGGGATGTTGCGGCCAACGGTGCTCTCAACATGGTTTGTTTCACTCGTTTTCTTTTTCTATGGTGATGGTTATGTTGTCTCGGTGGCTACGACAGTCTCCAGCGACTGGTGTGGGTTTCAGATGGTGATGACGGCGACGACAGTGACGACGAGGTTGACTGGTTTTTCTTGCCAAGAATATATCTTTCATTTTTGTTTCTGGATTCGTTGATTTTGTCTCGTGTGGTGAGATTATCGAGGAAGGTGAGAGATGATGGTGTGGTTCTTCTGTGATGGGAAATGTGCTGGGATGTTCTCCTGTGGTGGCTCCGGTGAGGATGGGTGATGACGATGATGGTTTGGTTTTTTTAATGATAATGACAGATGGAGATGACGTGATGGTAGACACGGTGCCTCATGGTTCAGGCCACCTTGGTGTTTGCATTATTTTTTGAATTTCAAAATATATCTTTGGTTTTTTTTGGCACTGGAGTCAGTAAAAGCGTGGTTCGAGGAGGCTTCCGGTCTAGATGCGGTGGGCTTGAGTTTGTTTTGAATTTTGAATTAGAAGTTTGGCAGCAGGTGGGGGGGTTTTTTTGTTGATGTGTGGAAGTGGGTTTGTGTTTGAAGACTTGTACGAGGAAAATGTTTCTGTGTGTGGTAATTTTACGGTTCACAGTTAGCCTTTAAAAGTGTCTTTTGAAAAAAAATGGATTTTTGGTCATGAATTAAATAATTGTTTTTGCTTGAAGCTATCACATGTGTTTCCACCATATTAATGGTTTACCTATCTTTTTTAGATAGTGCATTATAAATGTCTATGGTATGTTTTAGTATGTTTTTTTACTTGGAAATTGTATATATAATTTAAATATAGTAATTTTTATTGGCTGAATAACAAATAGTCATGTTTAATTTATCATCATTCTTCCTTAAAATTTTATGTAAATCAAAGTGATGCTTGAATCATGTTTAAAAAAATTAAATATTTTTATATCCAATGCCTTATTTTTCCAATGGTTGTAACCAGGGTTAAATGAATCAATTATTTCAAGAAGGTAGCAAGTCTATTGTTTGCTAATGATAATTATTTGAGACCAAGTGAACATGTTTTCTTATGATGTTTAGATGTCTTGGTTTTGGGGCCTATAATCCAATATAAATATTTTTTTCTTACCACCTTGTGGGTTTTCTCAAGATGTTATCCATATGATGTGGCATGATTTGATCATTTGATGGACAATGGTTTAGAGATACATGGGTGGGGATTCTTTGGTTTGTGGTAGCAGTAGTTATTGTGATGGAGAGATGGATAATAATATGAAAAGTGGTGTCATGGATAGAACCATGACAGATGAAGAAATTTTAATACGGGATTTCCAACTATTTTTTAAACTAAAATATACTATTCTTAATGTTAATTAATCCATTTGAATGATCATACAGTGGGATTATATTTTTTTTCATTTATTTCTCCACTACTTGACACAGATGGTTATGCATACTTAATTATGGTATCTTTGGATAAGACCTAGAGTATTAGGAATTATGGAATTTCAATTTTAAATAACTTAACTTATGGGGTTGGTGTTTAAATAGACTTACGAAATGATGTTATATCTTGAGGAAACATTGAAGAGGAAAGATTATACTTGGAGTTAATAAAATTCTGTTTTTAATCTATATAAAATTAAATGTTAAAATAAATACTTAATTGAATATCTATTAAAATGATTATGTGATTACAGTATATATATTCCTTATCAGTGGAAGTTGGGTGTCTGATATATCATAGCTACAATTGCAGTTAAGGTTCTTTAATTTCCCTTAGATTTGTTGTGAGCGACATATACTTCTGTATGTTTTTGTGATTTCATATGCTACCCCACCGATGTTGGTAGGGAGTCTGATACTAGTTGAAACTGGAGGGTGTTTTCCCCAACATCCAAGTTGGTGAGGAATTGATAGTTAACTACCCCCTCTTTCCCAGATCTCTTTACCTGATAGTATGTTTATTGGAATACATGGTGGTTTTCTTTTCCAAATTTTTGTAAATGGTTGTAATGGCCTGTCGTTATTTTTACACACATGAATATATGGATATAGATTCCTAAATATTATTATATGTATATTGTTCATGGGTTGTGGTGGACTGTGGTGTTGTATAGGATGTATCAGTTGTGGTGGATTTTGGGAAATACTTAGTTACTATATGAAGATTTGGATGTTAATGATGAGATGATGTGATGCACAAGGTTCATGGTATGTAGTAGTTTCATATGTATTTTTAGGATGCCTTACTTATTTAGAGATATATATATCATGATGTGCAATGTTAGGGAAGATAAGAAAATTACTGGGGAAGTAGTAGTGGGGTGCCTTAATTTAATGTTATGTTGGATATTATTTTATTGCTAGTATGAAATAATTGGTGAGAGAGAAATTATGAGGATGAATACTTATTATACCCATTTTGGTGATGAGTTTTCTTGACTTATTTATTTTTTTGGATTTGGTATCCTTTCTTTATCTTTTTCATGATAAGAATCATTGGCATTCTTACTGATTATACCTATTATTCTCACCCTATTTATATAAGAAATTTTTTTGTTTTTAAGAGATAATTTGTGATCGGTTAGGAAATTTCTATCTTGTGGAGTTGTTCATATGTTTTTTAGGCTTAGAGATCCCAATCAAGGATTTCATTTTGGTACTTGTAGTTTCCTTTTTGGCTATTAGCCTAGTTTTATGACATTACATCCATATTTTGTGATATCTTAAGTTTTATATGATCATTTTTTTATTGGTTTCATCTAATCATTATTTCGTCATATTCTTCTTATAGGGGAATGAATCTCATTTGTGTGTATGATATATCCCCAATGATTGTATCCAACCCATTTCCTATTGGAGGTGGGTTTTGGCAGTCATTATCCCTCTTCCCTCATTTTCATCCATGGAAGGGTACTATTGAGGGTGGGTCCATGAAAATGATTTATAAAATGGTCATGTTGAGGGATAGGATATAGTTTAGAGTAGGCACTAGTGAGGACTACATTAGTTGTTAGGGAAATAGTTTTAGTTGAGCTTAGTTTGTAATATAAACAAAATATATTAACTAATACATATGAATTTAGGACCACATGTGGTCTGATACTAGGACCTTAAAGTTTATTGGTACTTCTAAGTGAAGTGATACTAGTTGCGGGGTAGAGAACTAGGATTAGATTGTGCATCTTTTTCGTTGTGTATATGTTTGAAATTGGTATAACTTGTGGTAAGGTTGAAACTTAAGTAATTAATCTTAAATAATTAATCATAAATATTCCATTTCGTAGGTTTAGGAGTATATAAACGTTTTTTCTTTTTAGGTATGGATCTATTTCAATGTCCCCATCAGGTTCATGCTGAAGATGTTTAGCAAGATGTGTGACAAAATAGACATAGGTTTGAGGTTAATGATGACGAAACTTAAGGGGTAACACTATGATAGTTTCATCTTTATATTATATAGAAGTTAAAGGGATATGTTTCAGATTCAGTTATAGAGGACTAGTTGGTGGAGGTGGATATTTCCTTCAGTTTTATCTGTTTTTTGAATGAGAAATAAGTTTCATTGGTAGTGACAATTTAGTGTGGGTCATCCCAGAAGTGGTGGTTCTTCTTTTAAATGGATTGTGAGGAGTTTATTATTTCATGGGATAAGTTATGAGATCAGTTATGATCTATGTTTAATTAATTTACTGTAGAGGATTCCATCCTCTAGAAGGTGTTTACCCTTAAACAAGGGAGTCTCAGTAGGTATGAGTTTGGGATCTATTTAAAGAACATTATCCAATATTCTTCAAACTTGCTACCGGGTAAGGAGTTTAGGGAGAGTTATTTATAGGATGATTTATGTCCTGATATCCAGATCTAGGTCACCCTATTTATTCTTCGAACATATCATGAGCGTCTAGTGATAGAATTGGTTTCTGAGATGACATTTTCTAGAAATGGATCATCACAATAGGAGAGTCAACATGATTATCTATATAGAAAACATGTCGTATAGGGTTCCTAATATCTTTTATATAAGGGTTTTTAGATAGTCCAGGGTAGTTCCAAACCCTGTTTATCTAGTTTATCCAACCATGGTGGATATCCATACCCTATAATGTGATCATATTTTTTTCTTATAGAGGTTATAGTCATTAATTGTTAGAGTTCATGGCCCTTCTAAACATGAAATGTGGGGTTACTATTCTGATTTTGGTGTAACCATTACAATAGTTTAAAATGAGGAAGTAGAAACAAGTTTCTCTGGATTTTCATCAGTATAGGGAAGATAAGGAAGGTATAGTAAAACCACATGACACTCCTCATCCTTAGAGAGTGGAGCATATTCATGGTGGTGGTCATCATTAAGGAGAGTGAGGTCATGGAGAAAGTGGTGGCCATATGATTTCTCAATAGTTTCCATTTCTAGGTGATCCAAACATCATTTGAGGATCCATTTTTGTTTACTTTTTTGTATGAATTTTTTGATTTAGGATCTATAAACTACTTCACTTTAGTAGCCCGGGTATTTTATT
Organism: Viscum album; assembly: GCA_963277665.1. Taxonomy (NCBI): domain Eukaryota; kingdom Viridiplantae; phylum Streptophyta; class Magnoliopsida; order Santalales; family Viscaceae; genus Viscum; species Viscum album. The sequence continues at coordinate 714,125,577 of OY728162.1, forward strand.
TGGGTGTTGAGGAAGAGAGAATTATAATTCCAAAATTGTTAACTACACTAGTTGAATGGATAGATTATCAGTATAAAGTATATAGAGACTATGAGCTAGTGTTTTGGAATCACCTATATTGGGTAAAATTATTATATCTGTAGATATATCCATATGACATCATCCTTTTCATGTCATTTCTATATTTGGTTCAAGCCATCACAGATTACTTCAAGAGGTATATCTTGTTTGATGATGAAAATGGAAAGTTTGTGGAGTTTTTTTGTGAGAGAGACCCTCTATACTTATCTTCCATAATGGATGAGTTGATGTTGATTTCATTGGAGGTATAACTGATAGTGTTTTCTATAGTTTGGAAGAGTACTATGATGCCTTCCCTAAAGAGGTTGTGCCAGTACCTCCTCAACGTGAGATTGAGTTAATGACAAAGATATAGTTAGGTTCTTCTTCCATTTTTTTTGTATCTGTAGAGTATTTAGCCTTTTTAATTACTAGATCAATGGATGTAGGTTGATGATCTCTTATATTGAGGTTGTATTCAGTTGATCATGTCACCTTGGGGTTATCCAGTTCTATTCGTGAAAGAGGACCATGGAAATATTAATCTATGTATCGATTTTTATCTCTTGAATTAGGTTAAAATGAATCATTTCTACCCTATTCTATAGAGTGATAATTTATTTAATCATATTATAGGATCTAATTGGTTCTTAAATATTGATATATGGTCGAGATATCATCTGATGCGGGTAAAATATGAGGATATACCAAAAATTTATTTTTGATATCATTGTTGGTATTATTAGTTCATTATAATGTCATTCAGTATAAATAACACTTAAACTGTATTCATGGGCATGATGAATGAATTGTTCTAATATATACTATATTTTTTCATAGTTATTTTAATATATGGTGTCCTTGTGTACTTCATGTATCAATAGTATAATTAGGATCATTAGGAGCTTATTAGGAATGTTTTGGGAGTTATTTTTTATCATAATCTATTTTTGGAATCTTTTCAGTGTGAGTTTCAGTCTCATTGTGTATTCTTTTTAGGGAATATCATGTTCTAGTTTCTTTTAGTCATGGTTCATTTAAAGATTAAGGTGATTGATTCTTTCTCATCCAAAAAGGATTTTATAGATGTGTGGAGTTTCCTTGACCTGGTAGGCTATTATAGGAGTTTTATACCCAATATCTCTTAGATTGTGACAACTCTAACTAGCTTAACCATAATGGGTGATTAATTCTAATAGAATGATCAGTTATAATTTTCTTTAGAGTACCTTAAAGTTGTGTTTTTCAATACTCGGGTTCTTCATTTTCCTTAAGAATATGTTCAGTTTGAGGTTTTCTATTATGATTCACATATTTTCTTGGGAAGTGTTTTGATGTAGAAAATAGAGGTTTTTTCTTATGGGTTTTGATTTTTATTGAACCATGAATTTTAATATTCCACCCATCACCTTTATTTTTAGGAGGATATGTTTTCCCTGATGTTATTGAAGCACTATCTCATTGATGACTGGGTTGTAGTTTTCAAAAATCGTAATGGTCTGAGGTATCTCTTCTCCTAGTGTAACTGTAACTTGTGACAGTGATGGTTGATGGAATTATTGATGGAATATGAATTCTAAATTTCTTATACATTGGTAAATGCTAATATTGTCTCTAATGTGCAAAGAAAGAAGTAACACAGTGATACTATGCATGAGTTTGGAGATTCTTTGAGAGTGATAGAAGAGATCCCCATGATGCATCCTAATATGTGAGAGTTTAATGGTAGTGTATTCCTTTTTTGGATACTAATGTGGTTATCTTTAGTGTATAAGGTGGAGGATTCTCATCAAGGGGATATTTAGGTGGAGGTTTTTCAATATCAAGTTATCAGTGGTAATGCCCCTAATGAATGATATGAGGATGATCAACACTTGGTGTTGTTTTAGAGGAGTATTTTCATTAATTTAGTGAAGTGTGATGTGGTTCTCTACAATTTCCATATCTTACCTTTGTAAGTACATCCTATAATGAAAAATATATATTGTTCTTTCAGAGGTCCGTTTTGTTGTCTATGGTTGAAGCGTTCAGTTGCATAGTTCATGTCTATATGTTTAGTATGAAAAAAGTGAAGGTTGAACACCAAGTTCCAAGAGGGTTTCTCCATCCATTAGATTTTCCTTAGTATAAGTGGGAGGATATTTTTTGGTTCTTTATCACTATTTACCTCAATCTAATTGAGTCTATAATGTTATTTTGTTTACATTGGACCATTTGAAAAAATCCACTCACTTCTTACTAATCAAGGAGTCAAGCTTAATGGAGGTTTTATCATGGAATTATCTAGAGGAGGTGGTGAGGATTCATTGTGTACTAAGGATAATAATCTCTTATCATGAACCTTGTATCACATATAGGGTGTGTAGAGGTCTTGAACATGTTTTTGGCTCTCATTTGTGTCTTAGAAATATCTTTCATCCTCAACCAGATGGTCAAATAGAGTGGACAATCTAGATTATTGGTGACTTGTTTCACACTTGTATCCTAGATTTTGAGGGTTATGGTTGAGGCACCTACATTTGGTCAAGTTTTATTATAACAATAGTTTCCACTCTATCATTATTATGGATTTATTTTATGTCTTTTATAGTCTTCCATTCTATACTTTATTATGTTGGAATGGGGTTGGATATCAGTCATTCTCAGACCGAAAATAGTGTTTTTACAATGAATATGGTTTAAGTGATTCATGAGAGGATGAAGGTGGTGTGGGGTTATCAAAATTCTTATAATGACCATATTAGGTAAAATTTTTGGTTCTACATTAGAGTTCATGTGTTCTTGAAGGTGACCCCTCACTATGGTCAGTGAAGGCTTGGTCATGGGAGAAATATTTATCCTCGGTTTTGTAGGCCTTTTGAGGTGTTGGCATGTCTTATATTTCTTTTTTATTATATATCTCTTCCCCCATAGATGAAATGCGTTCATGATTTCTTTCATGTTTCATATCTTCATATATATATTCATGATGATTCTCACAACCTTTATTGGGGTCAGATCGATGTTGATGGTGATGTGAACTTTGAGAAGTGGCCAATGGATATCCTAGACCACTAGTAGAAGTAATTTCTCAAAAAATTTGTTAACTTAGTTCATGTCCTATGGATATGTAGTGGAATATAGGATTTCACCATGTAATGTGAGTTGCAAATACACACTCAGTATGCCATGTTTGTATTTTCTTAGTAATTATTCTGTAAATATTCTTTTTTTGTGCTCTTTTTTATCTAGATAATGATATAATTATCTCTTTATTGAAGCCTTGTTTTTATCCATAGTATTACTTGATATGTATCTCCCCCCAATATAGTTTTGTGTAGTTTTGACCTTTTTTCTCTAACTGATATCATGGTGCTCCTTTGACTGAAAGATTCTTGAGAGGCATCCGATGAGGTGGATGTACGGATGGCAATTTTTTATTCCCTTTTCACCATGTTTGGTTTTAAAATATTAGGGGTGATAATTGTTTGATAAGTATCTAATGTGATATCCTGAATCCTTCTATCCCATTTATTAGTTTGTTTTCTAGGTTTTATGATATTAAAGGAATATTCTATAAGTTTTGGTGGTGTTTCAAATCTAAAATCTATAAGCAGGAGGAATTCAATGTGGGAAATATAGATTCATGACATGAGTGTGTAGTTAGTGGACTAAATAGTAATTCACATCCAAAGAAAGTGAATTTATCATGGTTTGATTCATGATGTTAAAAAAATCATGAAATTAATGGTTGAGGGTTTGAATTTAGTATTTCAATCTCCAAAAACTCATAACATAAACAATAAGTTAACAACATGAATTGATCCAATTTTATTGAGTCTAGGAAATGATTTTTTTTAATCTTAAAGGTGATCCATTCATGAAATGAAAATAATATTCTTGTCTTAAATACATATATAGACTAATTACAATATATTCTATCTCACCCTCAATTTCTCTCAAAACCATACAATTTCTCTTAGCTCCTAGATTACCATATGTTTATTGTCCAGTTGTTTCTAATCCCTTTAATATAGGATTTATCTTTGGCTTCCTGAGTTTGATATGTGGTGATCTTAGTTGAGTTTTTTATATTTCAATTTTTCTTTCTCCTTTAATTTATTTTTTCCTCTCTTTCTATCATTCTATTCTATGGTGTTTGATCTCCTCCAATCAAATATATATCTTTTGATGTTTATCATCATGTTCATGGAATTATAACCTTAGAGAGTGGAAGATTCCTTATAGGAGAGACGATCTGATATCTAAATTTTAGTTCCATTCTTGTTCAACGAATGTTGATAGCCTCGAGGTATTGGATATATTTCTTCTCTAAGTTTATATGTTAAATTAAAAATAAATCATTCTTATCTCATTGGGTAATAATGGAATTAACATTAATGATGATTAAACTATATTAAAGAATGAAATTTATTTTAATTTAGTGATTGAATATATTTCCACAGTGTTAAAATTATTCTTCTTCTTTTCTAGATAGTGTGTTTTCTATGTCTATATTTGGTTTTAGTATGTTTTTTGTATGTTTAAATTGGTTTAATAACTTAAATATGTTAATTATTTTTGGATAGATAATAAAGATTTAGTTTTTATTTATTTTTCCACTTCCTTATAATTTTATGGAAATCAATGTGATTCTTGAAGCAAGTTTAATTAATTTATAGGTATTGATATTTTATGTATTAGGTTTCCTCTAGTTGTAACCTTTGTTAAATTAATCAGTTTATTCAAGATGTTAAAATATCATTTCTCATCTAATGATAATACTTTGGGCTGAGCAAGATAGTTTTCTTATGAAGGTGGGATTCCTTGGTTCTAGGGCCTATATGTTGTGATAATTTTTAGTTACTTTCTTGTTTTCTTATGAGTTTTATATGTATGAGAGCCTTATTATGTGGTGTGATTTGAACATAGGATAGTTTTTCGTTTTGTGAGACATTGGTAGGGATTCCTAAATTGGGGAAAGTAATTAGTACTTGTGATGGTGGTATAGATGGTGATAATAATAGTAGTTTCAGAGATGGAATCGGGACTGGTTGAGATGGTTGATGTTGGGATTGGTCTTTTTTATTATGTCAAAAGTAGGGATGTTTTTGGATAATGAACCTTTATAAATAAAAGTAAGGCCGGGTTTCTTGATTTTTCAACTCTTTCTCTACTACTTGATGTGTTTTTTTGTGCTTCGTTTATTCATATTTTATGGTATCTTTGGATGAGTCCTAGAGTAATTGAAATTATGGAAGGTTTATTTTAAATAACATAACCAATGGGGTTGGAATCTTAATTGACTGTTGAACTAATGTTAAATTTGGAGGAACATTGGAATATTTTGGATTTTTCTTTTGGATAACAGAACATGGTTAGTAATCTATATAAAATAAAATTTTTATAGAAATAATTAATTTAATGTCTCTTGAAATGTTTATGTGTTTATAGGATATCAATTCCTTAATGGTGGCATTCAAGTGTCTAAGAGATGATAGTTTTAGTTGAGGTTACAGTTAGGTAGTTTACCTATGTATGGTAGTGATCTATATATACTTCTATATGTTTTATGATTTTTTAAACTACCCCACTCATGTCAGTAGAGTGACCGACACCAGTGGACTCTGGAGGGTGTTTTCCCCAACCTATTGGTTGTTGAAGAATGGATGGTTAACTATCCCCTATTACGTTTCTCTCTTCTACTTGTAATATTATTTGTTGGTATGCATGGTTGTTACATTTCCAATATATATTTGTAGAGGATATAATGGATTTCGGTTAATTTCACACACATGTATCTCTATACATAGTTACTTAAGTATTGTTATAGGTTTTTTGTGTGTGGTTTATGATGTCTTAATGTATTATACATGGTGTATTGGTTTTGGTGGATTCAAAAAACAACTTGGTTACTGTTTTTAGATGTGAATGTTGATCATGAGATTATTTGATGCATGGGGATCAAGGTATGTTATAGTTTCCCCTTTGTTTCCAAGAATGGTTACATACTATGAGATAGATGCCCTAGAACGTGGGAATTTCGAACAGAGCAGAAAACCAATGGGGAAGTGGTAAAGGGGTACATTTATTTGATATTATGTTCGATATTTTATTACTAATTGTAAGTGATACTTAGTGAGAGATTCATGGTGGGGCTTTAAAGTTAATATTCATGATTAGGTGATGAGTTAACTTCTCTTGTTTATGAACTGTGATTTAGTATGATTTATTTATCTTTTTCACAAGAGGCTCCAGGTAGGATCCTATTGATTATACCTATTATATAAAAACTATATCTGTATAATATATTTTTCAGGTCTATGGGAGCTGGTTAGTCATCATGATATACATTACTAACTCGTGGAGTTGTTCATGAATTTTTTAGGCTTTGAGGTCACTGTAGAGAATTTTTTGTTCAGATATTGTAGTTTCCTTTTTGAATTTTCTCCAGTTGTATGAAATTAGATGAATGTATTTGGATATCTTTATTTTGATATGAGCTGGATTTTTTGAGTGGTTTTAACTTATCTCTTAATCATCATATTCCTCTTAGAGGGTAATGCCTCCCATTTGAATTTATAATATACACTTGGTTCTTATCTCTAACAAATACCCTTTTAGAAGTGAGATTTGGGCATTATTATCTCATATATCTCTCTCATTAAAATACAAGTAGGGGTGCCTTTATAGGGAGGGGTTCATGAAATTTTATGTAATAATTTTTTTATTATAAATTGTTTATAATGATAAATTATGGTTATAATATATTTATTTATTTTAATTTTTTTATTCTAATTGTATTTATTTATATATTATTTATCATCATAATTTCTTATGGTTTAAATTTTATTTATTTATAAATATTTATTTATCTATAAATTCTTTTATAAATTATTACCATCATTTTAATTTTTTTCTTATAAATTATTTTCTAGTTCAAACTTATTTTCGATAATATTTTTACCATTTACAAATTATTTGTCAAAAATTTATGGATGTTTATATATCTATATACATATATGTTTTATATATATAATTATATATATATATTTAATTATTTATATTCTTTTTCTGGTCGAAGTAGAGTACTCAAGAGGAGGTGAATTGAGTATATATAAAAATTTGTGTTTAAAAGGTATTATTGAAAGGTTCCTCAAAAAAATTAAAAATAGCCTAGTTAATCAAAGTAATACGGTTATGAAAGTCTTACTGTTTAAATAACTTCTCATAATATTTATTAATTATTAGTTATCTTATTATCAGTTATTAATATTACTTTTGAAGCTATTATAATAAAGAAAAACAATTATAACTTCTTTCCAAGATTAACTATCAAATTAAAGTTAGTGATTTCTGACTTATACAGTAAAACAGAGAAACAAATTTTCAACAACACAACGGATATAAAACAAGTGTTTCAGACTCAATCTGATACCTAATCCACTCCACATGGTGATCACCTTCCACCAAGCGGTTTATATTAATGAACTTGATCCACACCCTGGATCGGGTTAAACAACAGTACGCAGGACTATCCAGGTCACACAACCTCTTCCAAAGTTCTTCGTGGGTATGAACTGTCAGGTCACACAGGGACCTCTTCCACACTTATCTGTGGGAATACACAAGTGTAAAAAGATGTATGAGAATGGATATCTTGTATCCTTCAGTTTAATATAGGAGACAGTGTGTGTTTTTATACAGACACACACACACACTGCTCGAAAGATAAAACCCATACAAAATAGATCAAGGAAAATGAGATATGGTTAGAATTGATCTAAGTGTTAGTCTATGCAACTCTCGACTTCAAGGATAAATCAGATGCAAGAATGGAGTCCTCTTGCGGAAAACAGACTATTGCAAGTCAGCTATATTTGCCTTGTGTTCTTCATAGAGTTGATAGTGTGAAAAGGGATCTCGACTCTAGGATTCAAGTATGCTTAGTGTGTTCTTCAGAAGTGTCAGGTTTCATGTGTCTACTCGTCTTTCAATAATGCTTGTGCTTCTTCATTATCACACACACACTTGTTTCTCTATCGTCTCTTCTTCATTTCTGGACACGCTGTTCTTTTTATTCTTGGAGTGCATGTGTTGGAGCTAACATGATGCATGTATTCTGCACATCATACCTCATACTATTAGGTGATATGTATGCAAAGAAACATTAATTATTTTAGTGTATTTAAAAGATTAAAATATGACTGTTATAGATTAAATTGAAAAACAACAAAACAGATTAAGAACGGTGTCACAGCCTATCTGGAAATGGTGTCTTCAAGAAATTGGGTCTCCTTTAAACGATGTCTCCTTCTTTTTCTTCGAGTGGTGAAACAGTTATGATGGCATAGTTGTATAGAGATCATGAACTAGTAGCATATATGCAGTGTCTGATCATGGTGTTTGTTCAAGGTGTCTGGATCACGGTGTCTGGGTCACGTTGTTTGGGTCATGGTGTCTCGTCACGGTGTCTCGGTCCTGGTGTCTCGGTCATGGTGTCTGGGTCACTGTGTATCGTCATGGTGTCTGGCCATGGTGTTTGTGTCCTTTTCAAGAAAAGCATAACTGATGGCAGACTCACAGTTTCTCAGACTTAGCCGAATATCAGTATACAGACTTAAATAGTGATATCTATAGAAGGAATTAAACTTAGTCATTTATCAAGGAAATCCATTATAACACAAACTAAAAATAGTTTACAATAATTATTTAATTCATAAAGAAACTAATAATTTGTACACATGATTTGATATAGATTACACGGGATTAACAAGTTTTAAGAATGTACAGGATTTGTGATCATTAAAACATGATTAACACATGATAAGTCCTACAATCTTCCCCTTTTTGATGATCACAAATCATGTCAGTGAGAGATCTATTCTTAGTGAATGTGTTTCACCCTTTTCCTTGGTGTGTATATCTCTTAGTGTGTGCATATGACTCCCCCTTTTAGGATTATAAAAAAGAATACAAAAGTAAAGAAAAAAATACATAAGAAGATTGCACAATGCCTTATATGGATAAAAAGTGTCATTACAAATAGTAAGAAAAAAATATAGAAATCATCCCTATCAAAAGATAGTGTTCAGTTTTCACCTGTATGAGTTGTCTTCTATTTTCCCTTTTCAACAGCATTAGAAGAAGATGCAGGAGAAGATGTAGAAGTTTAAGAAGGAAGGGTTCCAAGAGATAGAGAAGGTAAAGGCAGTCCTTCAAAAATAGAAGGGGTCATGGTAGGTGTAATGGAATACCGAGGAAACTTTTGATCAAGGATAACATGTATGATTTGGCTCAGAGCCTGAGAGAGAGACATAGAGGTAGATCCAAGGGAAGAGGATTAGAAGGTATTCAAACAAGGTCTAAAGGGTACATCTGCAGTAGCCACAATAGAAGTACTTTGTACATGATGATAAGGTCACAAAATCTTTATGAAGTCACCAATAATCTCTCCACCATACTTCCTAGATTTCTCAAAGTCATCTTTGTTCTCCATAAACTTGTCCAACTGATGAGTGAAATATTTGAGCTTTCAGACTTGAGTTTTGAAAGATTGAGTAACAGGATGGATTCTCATATTCTCCACTAGGTACTTGAAATGGTTGGTCATTTCATGCTTCAAGAAAATCTTATTAAAGTATAAGTACAACTTCTTAGTAGTATCTTCTTGATCATAATTTGAAATTTTGGAATGAAATCTCACCAACTCAAGAACTTTTTCATTGTTTTGGACAACTTCATATAGAGACTCTTTTTCAAATCCACTGAGCACAGACTGAAGTTATTCCTTAATAACTATTCTAAGCAGATCACTGTCCAATGAGGGTTGAGAGGATTTTCTAAAGGTATAATATCAGTAACTGCCAAAATTAAGGGAAATCAGTTGATTTAGAACTTTTTGGAGACATCCATTATACTCATCAGTCAACTTGTTAATAGAAATAACAAGATCACACATTTCTTGATTACTTTTCTTGGTTCTTTCAGCTACTTGGTCAGCCAAGGAGGTTATAATAGGTTGAATTAGAGAGAAAACATTCTTTGGAATCTGACTAACAACATCCTCAATAGGATGAGAAACATGTTTTGCCATTATTTTAGCACTCTTTGAATATCTTCAACTATACCTTGAAGAGACTTCACTTCATCACATAAATTTTTGTTCTCAAATCTGGTCTCTTGAATCTCATGAAGCATCTTGGTCTGAATCTGCCATATGATCTTTTTTCACAACATGGAAGTATCTTTCTCACTCAAATTGATTATAGGAAGTGATTAGGTATTGATGAGTTTTTTAACGCCAGCTAATATGGTAGCTCAAAATGCTTTCAAATCATCCTTACATACAAAGGTAGAAGGTTCTTATGAAGGTTCGGGAATAGGGGCTGAGACAGGATCATGTTCCATTCTAGAGACAAGATCATAGACTGGTTTCAATTTAAACATAGTGAAAAGGTAAATGCCTTTAATTGAGACTTCTTGAGAATCAGTCACATCAAAATAACTAGAGAATTTATACCATGTATCCACTGATCTTGGATCAACATGATTAGGGACTTAAATAGGTTCCAGATTCGGGTGATGCTCCCCCTCAACAGGTGAATCTTTCTCAAGACTAAGAGATTTAGATCATTCATCTACTTCCATGATTTCATCCCTAATAACCTCACCCATTTCTTTTCTAGCCAACTGAAATTCATACTTCGTTCTCTCTTCAGTAGATGGAATAATTTCGGGAACAACTGGTTCATCCACGTGTTCCTCATAAGCAGCTTATGGAACAAGAGAAAGATATTATTATATATGATCTTCTACAAGATCCTTTTCTTATTCAACAATAATATATTTTTATTTAGAAGAAGGTTGTTCTTACAGATCAACAACATATTCAGGAACATGCACTTCCTTCTCATTTAAGTCTTAGAGAACAAGTTCATTGTTTCTCTCATCCAAAACAGTTTCCCTTGTAGGTACAATAGCTTCTTCCTCTTCATCCTCATTGGAATACTCAACAATATCATCTGGTTCCAAACCATGATTAGAAATGTATTTAGGTCTTTAAGAGTGATCAACTAGATTGAACTTTTCATAGACCCTCTCAGTATCTTCCACCCATGCTTTTCTCCATGGATTCCAACTGATTTTCATTCTCTTTACTGTAACTTTTGAGAGGAAGAATTCATATTCCTTGATAACTTCTTTATCTAGTCCAACCAACCCTTTTTCATGAAGCATAGATGAGATAAACCTTGAATAAAATATGGAGGTTGAATTGGAGGTTGTTTTTATCAACTCACACATATGACGTATAACATATTTTCATAGGTTGATCTTATGTCCATTTTTTATGAGATGTATCAAGAATACATCCTGATATTTGAGTGTTATAAAAATAAACTTTTCTAGGTCTAATGAGATTCTTAACAAATTTAAATAGATTTCTAGTTTCACCATCTCGCTCAGAAGTTGTAGTTCTCCTCTTAGTTTCATTCCCAGTTAAACTTCCCAATGCTTTTTCCAAAACAAAGATCTCACTTGGAGGTGGAGGACCTCTCTGGTAGTCCTCAAAAATACCCTCATGTGGTATCCTTTGGCATGCATCCCATAACCTCGAAGAAAACGTGCATCTCTGGCCATTGATCCAATTTCTCACAACAAATCCATCTAATTTATCAAAAGAGAATTGAACATACTGATAGAACTGTGCAACTAATTTCTGGTAAATCAGTCTATCCTCCTTTGTGCACCAATAAATCCATCCTTACTCTCTATGTACTTTTAATAAAGGAGACATACTTGAAAGCATCCACTCATGGAAGATTTCCTTATCAGGGATGAATACTCTATTCACCAGGTTCGGATTCAGAGGACCTTCAAGTGCTATCTTTGGCGCTATTTTCATCTTCTTCTCTGAACTGCGCTTCTCAGGAGTTGATGACGATGGGTGTTTCACCCAGGGCATTCAAGGAAGGTTTGAGAGAGAGAGAGATAGAGAGATAGAGAGAGAGAGAGAGAGAGAGAGAACCTAATGGTTTATAGAGAGCTTACAGTTTTAGAGAAGAGATATCGAGTGACGAAAGGAGTGAAACTTCTTTCATTTTATCATTTAGGTATATCAAGCATCACGGGAAAAAGAGCACGAGAGAGTAAAAGGGTAAAATAATTAATTCCCACGATACGTGTTTTAATATGTAAATAAAATAATAAAGCATCTTTACCGTGAGACCGTAATCAACTTTCATAGTGAGACCTGAACAGGCTTTCACGATGAGACTATAACAGGCTCTCACGGTGAGACCGTAACTGTGTGATTTCTAAATAGTGTGACCAGATTGTTTGAGATAATAAGTTCCATACAAGAAAAGTGAAACTGTAAACATGAAACAACAATTTTTAAGATAGTAAAAATATAGAACTGTTTGAGCTAGATAGTAATATCAAGATAGTGACTTGTGAAACTGAATACTATCAAACAGTAAGTTGTGAAATCGTACACTCACTCTTAAGACTTATCATTCCCAATTCATATATGATGTAATCTATTGTTTCATAATTTAATGGTTTGGTGAATATATCCACGAGCTGATATTCAGATCCAATGAATTCCAAATTGATATCACCTTTTTGATAATGATCTCCCAAAAATTGATGTCTTACATCAATATGTTTTGTCCTAGAGTGTGAAACAGGAATTTTTTAGATGTTAATAGCACTTTTATTATCATAATTTATAGGTATATTCCTAAATTGATATCCATAATCTAGTAATGTGTGTTTCATCCGAAAAAATTTTTGCACAAAAACTACCAGTATCTATGTATTCAGCTTCTTTAGTAGATAATGAAACGTAATTTTATTTTTTACTACACAATGATACTAGTAACTTGCCTAAAAAATAACATGTTCTAGAGGTTCTTTTTTATCTAACTTACAAACACCGAATTTAGCATAAGAATAACTCACTAACTCAAATGATTGTCCTCTGGGATAGAATAGTCCTAGATTGAGGTATGATTGAGGTGTTTGAAAATTCTTTTAACAGTATTTAAATGAGATTCCATAGGGTTATCTAGAAAATTAGAACACATATATACACTAAATATAACATTAGGTAAGCTAAAAGTTACGAAGAGTAGACTTCCAATCATTCCTCTATAAGTGGTTTGATAAACAGACTTTCCATATTCATCAACATCCAACTTATAATTAGTACTCATTAGAGTGTCACTACTTTTAGTGATATCCAAACGAAAAAAATTTAGAAGATCTTCAGTATAATTTATTTTGTTTAAAATAATTCCATCATTGTTTTGAAACATTTGAAATCCATGAATGAATTTTAGTTTACCCATTATGGTCATTTCAAATTCATTTTGCTTCATTTTAAAAAATTCAATACATAAGAATTATTTTAAGATCCAAAGATAATGTCATATACATAAATTTGATCTTCTAGAACATCATTGCAAATTCGTTCTATAAAAAGGGTAGGATCAACTATTCCTTTTGTAAAAACCTTTGGAAATAACAAAAGTACTTAATATATCATACTAGGATCTTAGAACTTGTTTTAAACCATATAAATATTTTGATAATTTAAAAATATGATTTGGAAAATGAGGATTTGTAAAACCAATGGTTTTCTCAATAAATAAACCCTTAGATATATACCCATTTAGAAATTCACTTTTAAAATCTATTTGATATAGTTTGAAATTTATATGTTTATTATAAGAAAGAAGAATTATAATGGCTTCAAGTTTGGCTACTAGTGCAAAGGTTTCCTCATAGTCAATTCCTTCTTCTTGGCTATATCCTTGTGCAACCAATCAAACCTTGTTTCTATCAATGTTACCAGCTTCATCTAATTTATTTCTAAACACCCATTTAGTGCCTATGGTAAATTTGTTTTTGAGTCTGTCAAAAATATTCCAAACATTGTTAACTTCAAACTGATTAAGCTCTTCTTTCATAGCCATCACCCAAAATTCCCCATTGATATCATCATTAATGTTTTTAGGTTGAAGTTGTGACAAGAAGAATTGATGTTCAACCTGATTTCTAAGAGAAACTCTAGTTTTATTTCCTTTGTTTAAGTCTCCTACAACATCATCTAAAGGATGGTTCTTAAGAGTTCTAAAAACTCTAGAAAAAGATGGACTAGTGCTTTCAGGTTCTTTAATAGGGTCAGGTTCATTGTGACTTGAATCTAAAGAATTTCCAGAACTAGAAGTTTTCACAGATTCCTTCATAGGATTGTTAGAGAATTATAAATTAATTTCTATATTTGATACATCATCCTCCAGGTTCTCTATAGTAGTCTTAGGATCATGAGGATTTATTTCATCAAATTTTAGATGGACATATTCTTCCACACATTTAGTTCTTTTGTTAAACACTCTATAGGCTTTTCTTGATATTTAATATCCTAAAAATATTCCTTCCTCACTCTTGCGTGAAATTTTTTCAAGATTTTCCTTAGTATTAAGGATATAGACTTTGAAACCAAAAACATTAAAGTTGATTACTTTGGGTTTTCTACTGTTCTATAACTCATATGAATTTCTTTTAAGAATAGGTCTAATCAACACTCTATTGATAATATATCATACTTCATTTATAGCTTCATCCCAAAAATAAATAAGTAAGTTATATTCAAAAATCATGGTTCTTGCAATCTCTTGCAAGGTTCTATTTATTCTTTCCACAACTCCATTCTGTTGAGGTGCTCTAGGGGCAGAGAAATTATGACTACAGAAATTTTGTGAGTAGAAGGATTCAAACTTTTGATTTTCAAACTCATGGCCATGATCACTTCTTAAGGATTTAATTCTAAGTACACTAAGATTTTCAACTGTTTTGGTATATTTGGTAAAATGAGAGTAGGCTTCACTTTTGTGTGCCAAAAATAAAGTACAAGTATATCTAGAAAAGTTATCTATAATAATATAAACATAGTTCTTCCCATTTAAACTAGAAACTCTATATGGTCCAAACAAGTCCATGTGAACTAGTTCGAGAGGTTGAGAAGTTGACACTTATTTCTTTAGTTTGAAGGGAATTTTGTGTTTCTTTACCTTTTGACAAGGATTACACACTATATCATTTAGAAACTCAAGTTTGGGTAGATATTTAACTAAAATATTTCTAGTAAACTTTCAAAGAGAGTGAATATTATAGTTTCCTAGTCTCTTATGCCAAATCCAAGAATATTTGGGAAATACACTTAAACATGAAGCATTTTGAGAGACTAAAGAATTTAATTTAACAGAATATACATTTTCATTTCTTAATGAAAAAAACACTAATTAGTTTATAGAATTAAAAACATTTCAAGAATCATCATTAAATTTAACATGAAATCCATCATCACATAGTTGTGAAATACTAAGTAGAATATATTTCAATCCATCAATAAAAACTACTTTGGAAATCAAAACTGAGTTAGAGTTACTGATTTGACCAAGGCCAATAAGATTTACTTTGGCATTGTCACCAAAGGTGACATGTCCACCATCAATTTATGTTAAATTCTTGAAGAATGAATATTATCCTATCATGTGTCTTGAACACCCATTGTATAAGTACCATAAGCTTTTACAGGATCTCTTTAAGAAGAATTCCTTAGATCTGTTTGTCAAAAACCACGTATTTTCTTTGTTATCCTGTTCGTATTGTGAAGATTCTATATCACTTGAACTGTTCTCAGAATCACTCCATGATTCTTTCATTTCTGTTTTATACTTTTTTTATTTTTCCTCATATTTATTTTTGTACTTGAGCTTAGGGAATTCAAACTTTATATGTCCCTTTCGCTTACATTCATAGAAGAGAATCTCGTTTGACTTGTCACTTTATTTCCAATCTTTCTTCCAAATTCCTTTTTAATCATATCTTACCTTAAAGTAAGGCTTTATGAAAGAGTTCTTTTTTTGTAAAATATCTTAAACCTTTTGTCTAATTGAGCCATATCCTCATCATTTTCAGGTGATGATTTTTCACTACTAGAAATTTCTTCAGAGACTTCCAATTTTCCTTTCTCCTTGTGTTCATAGGTGGTGGTATTGAACACAACTGATTTTCTTTTGGGTGCATCCTACTCTTCCTTGTTTACTTTCAGGTCCTCTTCATACATCATCAGTTATCCATTGAGTTCTCATTTATGTAACTTTATGTTGTTTCATGATTATCTAATAGAGATAGAGGTTCTTCTCCATCTGTCAAGTAGGCATCTGAGAATACTCATGCTCTATTCTTTGGCAATAACTTCTCTTCCAAGAGAAACCATTGTGTTGAAAATTTCATTGAACCTGAGATACATGTTAGAAATAGGCTAATAAGGTTTTATTTAAAGTTGTCATATTTAATAGTATATGTATTAAGTCACATTTATTTCACACTTGAACTTCCTTCATGTGAAACAGACAAGGTATCCTAAATTTCATGGGTTGTTTTACATGTAGAAATTCAATTAAATTCTTTATCTCCTAAAGAGAAATATAAAGAATCCATGGATTTGAAATTGTTATTATAAGCAGTCTTGGTAGGATCATCCCAAGTGATTCTATTAGTATAAGGAATCTTATACTCATCTATAATTAAAGAAAAGATTTCAAAACTCATACTTTCTAAATGCACTTTCAGTTTAATATTCCATTGGGAATAATTGGATCCATTAAATAATGGTGGTCTGTTTGTGGCAACACCTTCCAATATTTTATAAATGACAAATAATTACTTTGAGAGAGCTTTAAAATTATAATTAACATAAATTTATTGATCTTTAAAGTAAAACTAAAATCACAATTGAATAGGGTAAAAAACCGAGTCTTAATAGGAATAACAATATCCTTTGATACCAAATGATTGTCAGAGTAGAGTACTCAAGAGAGGGTGAATTGATTATCTATAAATATTTCTGTTAAAAATGTATTCTTGAAAGGTTCCCAAATAAATTTAAAAATAGCCCAGTTAGTAAAATTAATATGGTTATGAAATTTTTACTATTTAAATAACTTCTCAGAAGACTGATAAATTCTTAGTAATCTTAACATGAGTTATTAATATTACTTTTGAAGCTATTATAATAAGGAAAAAAACAATTATACATTTATTTCCATGATTAAATATAAAATTAAACTTAGTGATTTATGAATTATACAGTAAAATAGAGAAAATAAATTTAAACCACACTGAGGATATAAAACAAGTGGTTTAGTCTCAAGCTGAGACCTAATCAACTCCACATTGTGACCACCTACCACATAGTAGTTTATATTAATAAACCTGATCCACCCCCTGGATCGAGGTAAAAAATAGTACACATGACTGTCCAAGTAACACGACCTCTTCCGCAGTTCTTTATGGGTATGAATTGTTAGGTCACATAGGGACCACTTCCACACTTATCTATGGGAATACACAAGTGTAAAAAGATTTATGAGAAAGGATATCTTGTATCCTTCAGTTTAATGTCGGAGACAGTGTGTGCTTTTATATAGACACACACAAACATCTCGAAATAAATAAAATACACAATAGATCAAGGATAATGATATAAGGTTAGAAGTGGTCTGAGTGTTAATCTTTGCAGCTCTGGAATTCTAGGATGAAGCAGATGCAGGAATCAAGTCCTCTTACGGAAAACAGAGTATTGCAAGTCAGCTAGACCTGGCTCATTTTCTTCGTGGAGTAGATAGTGTGAAAATTTTTCTCAACTCTAGGATTCGAGTATACTTTGTGTGTTCTTAAGAATTTTTTATTTGCATGTGTTGATTCTTCTTTTAATAATGCCCATGTTTCATCGTTATTGCACACACACTTGTTTCTCTATCTTCTCTTCTTCATTTTTTTCCATGCTGTTCTTTTTAATCTTGGAGTGCATGTGTTGGAGCCAACATGATGCTTGTATTCTGAACCTCATACCTCGTACTGCCAGGTGACATGTATACAAGGAAACAGTAATTATATTAGTGTATTTTAAAGCTTCAAATATGACTGTTAGAGATTAAATTGAAA
The DNA here is from genome assembly GCA_963277665.1 of Viscum album. Lineage (NCBI taxonomy): Eukaryota > Viridiplantae > Streptophyta > Magnoliopsida > Santalales > Viscaceae > Viscum > Viscum album. Next base: position 714,143,637 of record OY728162.1, read on the forward strand.
AACTACAAAAACATATAAAGAACAGTTTCACATTCTGTCTAGAAACGGTGTCTCCATGAAAAGGTGTTTCTATGAAAAGGTGTCTTTCTCTTTTTCTTTGAGTGGTGAGATAGTTATGATGGGATAGTTGTATAGAGATCAGGAACTAGTAGCACAGATGTGGTGTATGATCATGGTGTCTGTTCACGGTGTTTGGGTCCCGGTGCCTGGGTCACAGTGTCTGCGTCACGGAGTCTGGTCACGGTGTCTGGTCACCACCTCTGGGTCACCAGGTCTGGGTCACGGTTTCAAGGTCACGGTGTCTGGTCACGGTGTCTGGTCACGGTGCCTAGGTCCTTTTCTAGAAAAACATAACTGGTGGCAGACTAACGGTTTCTCAAACATAACCAAATATCTGTATACAGACTTAAACAGTGATATCCACAGAATTAATTAAAAATTATCATTTATAAAATAAATTCATTATAATAAAATCTAAAAATAGTTTACAATAATTATTTAAGGCATAAAGAAACTAATCATCTATACACATGATTTGAGATAGATTACACTGGACTAACATGTTTTACAGAATGTATAGAATTTGTGATCATTAAAACATGATTAACACATGAAGAGTCCAACAGATTTAATATATTTAACTCCTAAAATATTTTTTAGGTAATTAATGGATCATAATTAGATAAATTCATGAAGATCTGTTGATGAATTTGAGAAAGGGGTTGACTATTTCATGGTATTTTCTAAATGAAATCTTGAAAATAAAAATCTTATTTTTTATCCATGAATAATGTATTGGAATATGATAAAATTAGAGTATATAGAAATCAAATACAATCTAATTTCCCATTGTTTTAATTATAATTATAAATTTTTGATCTAGAATGGAAAAATGTTTAACAAGTCAAGATCTAATATTGATGAAGATTCTCAACATGAGAAAATGGATCATCATGAAAAATTAATTCATTATTTATGCATTGAAACCATTTAAAAATACGGGTCAAATGGTAATTTAGAGATAACATTAAATTGTTATTCCTTGGCTACACTAAATTTAATATGTTATCAGTTGTTATAATATTAGTCATTTTCAAAGTAATAAAATATTGGAGTGATAAATGTTTCACTGAATTGGTTTAACTTTCAAAGAGATACTTTCAAATGGAAAAAATATTGTATATTAAAATTGCGATGAAAAAAATATATTATACCCAATGGGATTGGGGTATAAAAAAATATATATTAACATTTATGAATTTTTTTAATATAGGAATGAATCCAAAAGATGGTTATAATTTTCTAAATGTTGGAGATTATAATATTAAATAGTTAAGAAATACAACTATGATTTCTTCTCAAGAACAGAAACCAAAACTCCCACTAAATAAATATAGTATCTTCCAATAAATCTTCATTTAAAGTGCCTATTTTCAAATTAAAATGATTAGAAGTGGAAAATATGATATAATGATGAGTGCATCTCTAATGGAACCCAACATCACCTTTATGGTTCATCATAATAAAAGAGATTTCATAAAAAATCATGATTATAGAAGTAAAGTTAGAAATATCATAATGGTATTATCCATTCTAGAGCCCCAATATGCAATATAGTTCATGGCATGCTATGTTGGTTATTTATGAATTATACCCACAAATATTTTTGTATTAGAAAATATTATATAATGATATTTATTATATTTATACCAAAAGAGTATGTATATGATATTGATGCTTATCTATCCCCATTGATTAATGGTTTGAAATTTTTATGAGAAAAGGGTGTTAAATTTTTTGATTCATACAAAAAGTTGTATTTTATTTTTCATTATTTGATAATTTTTACTGTAAAAACATTAATACATGTGAAAAATTATTTGGATATATTTCTAAGGGGTATAAATATTGTCCAAATTGTGAATAATGGACTTCATATCATCAATTGCAAAATGGAAGAAAGATGGTGTATATGAGACATTAATGATTTTTATTTAAGGGTAATCCTTATAAAATATTAAAAATGAATTTAATAGTTTAAAAGAGTATTATTCTCCCCCACTACTATTATTATCTTCAAAATTTAACAATTACGTGAAAGTCTTTGACAACACATTTGGAAATAAATTAAGTGTTTCTCATCGAACAAATACATGGAAGAAATGGTCCATCTTATTTTGAGCTACCGTAATTGAAATATTTGGAGGGAAAACATAAAATTAAAATTATGTATGACTAAAAAAACATATGTGATAGGTTGAATAGAATTATTTTTCAAAAATGAAAAACAAAATATAAATTTCATGTATTATTAGTCTTAATATCCCTGGTAAAACATTTAGAGTTAACTCCCACTAAGAAAGGAAATTGAATATATTTACCTTTCTCTTTTTACATAATAAGAAAGTGTGAGAAGATAAATGTTTTTCAATGTATGCATGGTATTCATATACCCATTGGATATTATTTAAATATAAAATAAATTTTTCCATTAAATGATTTTAAGTAAATACATAATAACTCTCATGATAATTTTGTATTGATGCAACATCTTATATCATTTTCACTATGTGGAAAATTGTCAATGCCTTTCAGAAATTATATCATTAGGTTTTGATAATTTTTCAATTAAATTTGAATCATATTCCTACATTAAAATTCTTTAGACTCATGTAATAATAAAGATATATTTATACTTTTTCGACTATAAAAATATTTCACACCATATTTTTTATTATAATTATTCATCTAATTATTTATTTAGTGAGATATATTAGAATATAGGGGAATATTAATTTATATTTTATGTATCCTTTTAGTATATGTTTGAAAATTTTGAAGGGATGTGATAAAAATCAACCAAAGGCCTCTATTGTTTAAATATATATATTGAAAGAGGTGATTGACTTATTTACTAATTATTTGTATGAATTAGACCATATTATTCTCTATATAGCTCAAACTTTGAAATTTGATAAGGAAATTAAAGGGATCCAGGGATTAAAGGTAATTTAATTCCATTCCACGAAGAAATGTTAGAACATTTATTTATTCTGAATGACAAAAGTGATGCTAAACTATATATATCATCAAATTTTGGTGGATTAAAGGTGTGATATACAAAAATAAATGAAATGTTTTTTATGAATGAACATAAAGTTAAATTTATTTCATAGTTTAAATAGAATTTTTACACTGATTTATCAGTATCAAAAACACTAAAATTGTTAGCAGGGGTACCATATATTAATGTGATCACATCATTTGGTATTGATTTTAAATGTTATAAATTTTATATAAAAAATATTGGTGATAAGTATACTATTCTAAATATTAGATTAATGATCATTTTTTATTCTTTGTTGAGTGAAATTGATAAAAAACCTAATTTTTCATCATCATCATATTTTAGACCTTCTAGGATATATGAGAAATTTATTATACCAAATTTCAAGTACTGGTGTTTAAGTGTAGCTAGGTTGATTGAAAAAATGGTGTGAAACATGTTAACTATGGATTTACACTCATTGGATTGAAAATATTTAGTTTAAAAGTGAAACCATTTCACATGAAAATGCCTAAAAAGTAGATATTTTATGTAACTAACTCAATAAATGATATGTTTTCTAATGTTTTGAAACGGAAAAGAATCTATTTGGGTGATAAGGATGTTGATGATATTCTAGAATGATGGAAGGATCCATCATCTTTTGAACTACTACTTTATTAAAATTATGATAGTAATATAGACATAGTTCATGTTATTTGAAATGATCAAGTTGAAGGGATATGGGAAAGCTCCCTGTAACTTTATTAATTATTCAGATAAATATCTATGTTCTATTTTGAAAAAAATTACCATGTTTAAAAATCTATTTTTTTACTTGGAAATTTAAATCTATAGATCTTGATCAATTCTATTATTTTTTTATTAAATTTTATATTCATCGGTTTTAGGTAAAAAAATTATTTTAAGAATCCTTACATCGTAATTTTTTATGAAAGTTACACATGTAAAAATACTTTTTTTAATGTGAATATTTAAAACTATATATATGTTGATTTTTTTAATTAATTTCCATATTTATCAGTTTTAGATACGTATTTTATGTTTAACAAACTTGAAATCCTTATTTTTTATGAAACTTATATATTTAAAAACCTTATTTTTTACATAAATATTGTTTCTTTCATTTTATTTAGATATTCACTTTTTTTCAATAGAATAAGTTAACATGATCAATATAAGTTTATTTTTATTATTTAATAATATAATTTTTAATAGTAATTTAATTCTAATAATGTACAGGTACAAATATATTCATTACATTCATCTAATTAAATGATTGACATGAATGCGGAGGGGTATTTACCAAGGTACATATTTGTTTTTTTATATTAATATATTTTCAAAAAAAAATATTTAAGGAAATTAAAAAAATCAAATTATTTACATCATAATGTATGAGTATCCTATGTTGGATTCTTCTTCTTATCCATTGAATATAATACCTAGAGTTCTTAGGTATGGCTTTACATGTTTACCAAAACATTCACTTTATCCTGAGGAGTAGAGAACAAAAAATGTAAATTTATGAAAATAATAAACTAGTTGTAATGTATAAAACTTATTTTATGAATTATATATCCTTAAAGAACTATTTTAAGATTATCATTGTATATCTTGATTGGAAGAGTGTCCACAAGATGGTGAAAAATCATCTATTGTGGTCTATGATGGTACAATATCTCAACTAATTGATTTATTATCAATTCATAAAATATTATGTATTTTACATGTGTAATATATAATATTTTCATTTATAAATGACATTTAAATTTCATGAAATGAAATAAATTAAGAAGCGATGGCTATCTTTTGTATCTGTTTGATAGATTTTAAAATAAATTTGAATAATGTCATTGTTCTTAGTGAGGGATATATTAAAAACATATGCCTCAAGTGTGAGTTTATATATGAAGATGCATGGGATAAATTATTTTTCTATTAGACCTGAGTAATCCTTTTTAGTATGATAATTATTATATATAAAATAAATTTGTAAAATTATTTTTTATTAAATGATGATTTATTCATTTATTCTTATATGATTGGCCTTGTAAATATCTCAATAAGAGTTCAAGATGTATAACATAAACCCTTGTACTTTATCACGTGGAGGGTATAATTTACAAAATTAATAAATGATTTCTAAAATGATTATTACATTAAGAACTAAATCTAATAGTTTCTTAAAAGTAGTTTAGTTTATCCCTCTATATCCATCTACATTCCATGAAAAACAAAAATGCCTATAGATGAAAAAATGTGAATGTTTCTTATGAATCCATCAGGATAAGTAGTTAATAAAATTTTACATAATTACATTAGATTTTTCATTGATATTAGTATTTTTTAAATTCATCACACCATTATAACATTTGAATATATCATATTAGGAAGTCCTTCGGGAACAATAAACACATGGGAAATTTATCCCTAATGGTAGGATGGACATTCAATCTACTACTTTAGTAAATAAAGAGCACCATAGTTGTATAAGTAGATATTAAAATGATTCTAGTATAAGAAATATTTTGGTTCTTCCTAGTATAGTATCGAGGAAGGAATAATTCAAGGGAGAATTAAATACCTTGAAGGTTGAGTTGTGATAGATGAATCAGTCAACAGATGATCGAATTAAATCAAGGACATAGGTTATGTTTTTAAAAAAGGAAAGACAAATGCAGTCTTCACATATTGACTACCCAAATCCTCCACATCTTTATAATAACCTGATAGTGTGTTGTGAGATTCATTAATGGGATATTCATTTACATATTTTAGTTTAAAAAATCTTATGTAATTCATTGGATTATGTACATCATCATCTTACACAAAGACTTAGGTAAGTGTAGTTGTATATGATATTGTTTATTTATTGGATCCAATATCATTGTTTATTAAGGAGGTGGAAGGATTTGGAGATAGTATGGGTATTTTTTTACTCTAGTCGTATTTCCTTCTTCTTTAGTTGTCATTTTAAGTATTTTTTGTTTTTTAAAATTTTAATTATTCTTTGTTTCAAATTACTTTTAATGTTTTACAATATTTTCCATATATTAGAGTTTCTAAAATCAATGGAATGTGTGAGAAATAAACAAAATATTCAGATACCAGTGCCTTCTCATAATTCTTGGTTTTCTAATGGGATAATAAAATTAAATCTGAATTCTTTTATGTTGGAACCATATAATGAGTTTCTAATTATTGTTATCAAATGTTAGAGAAACTATAAGTTATGAATATTTCAAAAAAATATTACGAATGTTTTATGGGTATTGATCTCTCTTAACTTATGTTGAAGAATATTTTCATGTAAGTAAATTTAAATTTCAACTTGAATCTCTATAAACTAATATAACTTATAGTGATTTGATTTATTACTCACCTAATATGGTGTCTCCACACGCTTTTCATCCAAAATGAGAGCACTTAAAATTATTGTTTTATAGATCCAGAATAAATTTCAATGTATATGAAATATATGAAGGATGATATTAGAGTTCAATATATGTATATATAATATTTGATAATATAAAGATTGTATGTTTGTTTCTTTCATTCATCAATAGGTAATATAATAATAAATTTAAATTTATTGTAATATAAATAATTTTTAGCTTTTTATATTTTAGTGGGCATTGGATGTTTTCTGTATTATTCCCATATGAATTTAGGGAATAGTTTATATTCTCTTTACTTGGTGGAGTTCATTAAATCCTTAAAATAAATTAATTTTTATGTTTTATTTGATTATAATAGTCCATTAATCTAAAAAATTTCATTATATATATGTTTGGGTCATTGATATAAGAAAATATAGGATATGGGAAAAGATTAATGATGTTCACTTGTAGATAAATAATCCAAAATATAATTAAATTTATCTAAGTGTACGTAGATATATTTTATAATATTTAATACTTATTCTATACATATATGATGTTTTTTATTTTTAAAGTGTTATTTCATAATCATAGTGTAATTTTCATAGAGGAAGTGATAAATGTGGTTATTAAGTTTAAAATTTAATTTTTTAGATTATAATGAATTTAATGATGATCGGTTTTCATAAGGTCATTTCCATTACAACTCTTATGTTTTACACTAACATGTTGTATATTTTAATTTATAACATTAATTATTTTTATGTATTTTATGATATACCATTATATATTAATGAATACTTAAACCAAATTTGAAATTTATCTAAGAAAAAAATTAGGTTAGATTTAATTTTATATATACATTATAAATTCACATGAATGTATATTTTTATTATTATTAATGTTGGAACAATGGGTATTTTGTTGTTTTCTTTCTAATCTTTCTTGTAATTAACTGTTTGTTCCACTATATTTTATGTCATATGTATTATTTTGATTTATTTTATTATATTTCCAAATAAAGACTTTAAATATTCATTTTTTAGGAAACGAACATTGAAATGATGTTTTAATGTTGTTTTTTTCTAAAAAATCAACATTGAAAGTTCAAAAAACAATATTTTTGGACTTTTAGAACCTTTTTTGTAAAAAAGACATCAGAAGTGGTTTTGAATGTCATTTTTCTAAAAAACCGACACTTAAAGTCTAAAAAAATATCGATATTTTTAGAATTTAAACATCAATTTCAAAATAAACAAATTTTTAATGTCGTTTTTAACATCAATTTTAAATAACCAATGTTAAAAAACCTTAAACATTTTCTTCATCGATGTCACTTTTTATTTGATGTTAAAATAAAAACCTCAATGTTAAAATATCACTTTATACTAGTATATAGTTCTCAATAACTCAATTATTGATGAGTATACTTGAGCTCTCATCTCATTTTTCACATTCATTGTTCTATATTCAGAGAAAAGTGAATATTATTTTTTCCATGTTGTACTTAGAAATTAATCAAAACTTGACAATTTGATATCATTCTTTTTTCAAACTGGATGATATTTCTTTGTTTTTAATTCTCATTCTAAATCATTTTAATTCAAATTCATATTCCTCCTTTTGGCTTGGGATAATTTAATTATATGATATTTGAATATGGTTATCTCCTTATATATAAAATCGTATGTTCTACATTCTTTTAAAAATCTCCATGTGTGCAAGGAATTGTGAAAAATAACTTGAAGCTTGTGTGTGGAATCCATCTTCTCACTCAGTCATGAATTTGCTTCACCATTATTTTATTTCTTATCTTGAATCATGATCTTATTGAATGAAGATGATTTTTTAATTCTTGAATAATATCTCAACAACATTAATTTCTTTAATTCCCCGCTGATATAAATATTTATTCCAATATTTATCATTTAATTTACAAGAAAACACACACTTACTGATTTCATTGAATTTTTATTTGTCTCAACATTTGGATGTAAAAGATCTATATGTTGTAATAAATGATGGTAATATAGATCTAGATTAAACTTACACTACCTTAATGTAAGGATGAATGATCCTTTCATTGCTCTCATTGATGCTTACACAAATCAATTTATCCTCATGTAGATCTATTTTATTATTATGCAGATAAATTATTCTTATTAACCAATTGAAATGATGCTTGCACCGCTTTTAAAATGAGTCTTATGCATCTTTCCATGATACATTTTCAAATGAACTCATGCTTACGTAGCCTCAAAACATCCTTATTTCTAATCCCTTTTCCATAAAAAGATCGTTACATGCACAGGAAGTGCTTCATACCTTTTATAAAAACTTAATTCTCAGTATGGAAATTACCTCAACACATATCTTGAATAACTTACATAGAGACCTTTTTGAATTTCTACTTTAGACTATATATTCCATAAATCACTCAAATAGACTCATAAACTATTCAAATTGATCTTATGGAATTATAAATCACATCAAATCTTTTAAAAATACTTTTTTAGAAAAAAACAATTCTTATCCTCATTTATTTTTCATTTTGTTGAGGAACATCCATCAATCATCACATTAAAAGGGCTACTCCTTGAACTTATCTGATGAAATTTTATAATTAGTGTAAGTATAAACTTCTTTCACCATTCGAAATGGTAACACCTCATTTTCCACATCATTATTTTTCATTCCTTTTTTATAAACTTATTTAGAACAAATATAATTTATCCATTTAGTAACTTCACTTATGTTGGATTAATCATAAGATAATACACTAATACCCATCTCCTTGGATGTAGCCATGTGCGGGTGAACAACGTAAAATCTATGTATCTCTATATATTTTAATTTAGAAACATGTTATTGATATTTTGTATGGGTTCATTCTAAAATAGATAGATTGGATAAATGTTCCTTTTATTGAGGGAATAATATCAAAATGGAAAGGTACATGGTGAAAAATTTTAAATCTAGTAACAACCTAGTTCACCCACCCCCACCCTCTGGGATTCTATGGTTACAATTGAGTTTAACCCCAAATTTTTTTTAATACCTAAAATGTAAGTTAAATTAAAAAATAAATAATAATGATATAACCGATTAAAATAAAACTAAATTAAATTTAAGGAGATTTAAATAATAAGTGTGCTTAGTTTTTATAAATTTGGGGTTAGGAAATAAACACATGAATGCATATGTATGTGTGTGTATAATACATAAATTATATGTATTCTTGTATTTTTATTACATATATATATATATATTTATTTATTATAGTGGTTTATGTTTCTATTAATAAGCTAGAATTCAGTGGTTTTCACCTTTTTGAAGGATGTATTTTTTATTTTTTTCTACCCCTTATACATTTTAGACCCAACCGTGACTATTGGTAATCATTAGCAATGGTTTAGTTAAAAATGTCTATATATTAATTTTGGTCATAGTTTGGTCAAAACCTATATATTAGGTTAAATTTCTATTATGATTTTAAAAAACATGGAAATAGCTTACCTATGGCCATTTCTTGGTCAAACAATGGTAAAAAATAATAAGAGATATCTAATTTTCTTATATTTATAGTGGAACTAAAATAATTGCGACTCATTGGATCAATATTGAGATTGAGCCTATTAACCAATGTTTGACTTCAATTGTTTATGTGTTGACTCTTAGTGTTATGAATATAAACGCTCATAAACCTAATACAGTACCTTTATATATAGTATAAGAATGAAATAATTCAAATCCCAAACATAAGAATAGAAAAACTCATAGTAAAAATGGATTATAATCAATGTGTATTTCATAAATTGTTAAAATTAAAATACATCATCTAATACTAGAAAAACTGCAAATGACCACATTAAAAGATAATAAATATCAAAACAAACCTTTTATATCTTAGTGATATGATTAAAAAACCACCAACTCAATGAACCAGTGAACACCCTAGTTTGAAAAGTTATTGCCAGATGGAACCTAAACAAAAATGATTTTTAATGTTTTTATTAGATGATATAATAAGTAATGGTGAGTATGAAAATACTCATTAGATTCCTCACTATGAATTTATGACTATGTCAAAGTGAATAGAACATACTAATGATTTTTTGTATACTGTCAAAAATAAGAATATTGATCCCAAACTATTGTAAGGAATATGACACCAAATTAGGCATAATTTATTCTTATTAGAATAAATATTGGTATCTATAAAATACTCTTCCTTAAAACTAATAAAAAGGAGGCATAATAAAGTACAAGTCTATGGTCGAACCCATGGAGAATAGTAATACTTATAATGTAACATTGATTTGAAATTAAAGAGAATTGTAAAAATGATTAAAATAAAAATAAATATAATTGATTCCCATTATATAAACATTAATATTACACCAATTCATAAATTATTTTCATAATGAAATAAAATTATTAAAATGTTCTTTAATTAAAATAATGAATAATAATACTAAGAGTATCTCACGAATAGTGTCTTATTCAATATTAAAATATTACTCATCCATCATAATTAATTTTTAAATAATGTAGATAAAACTATGCTTCATTAAGAAAGAATTAATAAATAGATCAAAATAATTTATAACTTTTTCTTCTTTCTATATTTCCATTTTTATTAACCATATCATTCATCATTCATCAAATGGTTCTCCATTCATTTCCCTCTAATAACCTCTAGAGAAATCCACCAATGGAAGAAATATGAAATAATTTGAGGGTGAGAAATATGAGTCCCATCACTATCCTTTTATAGATATAAATACTACTCAAATAATTATTTTTCTCAATAACAAATTATTTATAACTTCTCACCAATAATTAAAAATAAGCAGTTCATTTTCATTTATATTGATGTCTGTGGCCTAGATCCAATTGCTTTATACTTTATATTATGTATGTGTTCATAAAATTTAATATTAATAAATTTCATTTCACATATTTATAGTCTGTCTGCATAATTATAATTTGATAATGTCATGGAATATTGATCATATTGAAAAGGTCATAGAAGTTCCCAAAATGAAAACCTAGATATGTTATGATGATTTTCATAAACTATATTTCTAGTGAGAATGTAATATCATCTAATGTCACATAGATAATGAATATTTTTAGGTTCTAGTAATCATAAGTGTATGAGACTTTATCTCTTGGTGTTCATAAATGAACATATCTAAGACATGATATTATGAGGATAGAGTAGCATATAGGAATTACACATGTTACACATGTCATTGGATATTCTTGTCTTTGAACAAGTGTAATGATCCTTCAACATGAAAATTATTATTTATCCATATCATTCATGTAACAACTCTAGTTATTTAATGTAAGACTTTGGAATATATCTATGAATATTTTTGAAGTCATGTGCAAAGTCAGTGGAGAATTATGAGACTCATAGAAGCTTGGTTGGGTGATATTAAAAATATTGTATATTTTATACCCATGTGCACTGTTTTTTTCTAGAAATATTATTTAACTCCTATTTAGAGTTTCAGAATAGAAATGTGATTCTGTGATTAAGTCTATAACATTGATTTTATCCAAGATGAGGAATAATTTTTATTGGCATCAGGTGACTGGTTGAGGGTGAGCATTAGTGGGAATGTTTATGATATATTAGTTAATTTAAAATTTAAAAAAAACTATTTTAAACTCCCCCTTTAGGTTTCACATGTATAAAGAAGTGGTTGAATCCTGTGCATGATGGATGAACCATGTTGGATCCAATTTAGAGGAGGCACCACCAGACCCAGTTTCCGTCATCGATTATCACTAGATCGAAGTGTACCAACTTTCAGGTAATGTGTTGGACCCGAATCTTTAGCATTATTCCATGAGGTATACATATTTATAGGACTTATATACATATCTCCATTTATATGTTTGTTTGAAGGATTTATAGTCCTATTACAACTATTATAGATCCCATGGGGTTAGATATGTGGGTTTCAAGTGTAAATCAAGGGTTTTGAGTGGCTCATTGGGAATTTCTATTCATAATTACCGATCACACAACATGTAGTGTAGGAGAACACAATTTACATTCTTCCCATTCAGGGAAGATTATATTTTGGGTACTACACATCAAGAACTGGGGGTACACATTATGTAGTGAGCCCATTCCAAGTGGTCAAGGACATGGGAAGGAACTCCAAGTAAGAAAACATGGGTGTGTGGAAGTACACAGCTAGAGCCTGCGTGCACACGGGCTAGGTACACAAGCTAGGATAAGGATACGGTCCTGGAAAGGTCATAGAGGATCAAACCATGTACCAAGGGAACACACTGTGTATGAATACATGCCCATCTGGTTCGTGTGTTTCTGAGGACATTTCCAAGGGTTCAGATGAGGTCACAAGTCGTGTAACATGTACATGCCATGTATACACTTTATAAAAACTATATTCCAAGTGGGGACACTACTAGGGGATGATTCCAAGAGACACACAATGTATATTTGGTATAATCCATGTACTCCCCTCAAATATTTCTTCCTTGTGCATCTCTATCATTCGTACTCTGATGGAGGCCCGTGAGTAACCTATCCTGAGTAGTTTTCCATGTCAAAAAAGTAATGGTGTCCATAATTTTTGCCTTAGAGTTGAGACAAGAATTGATGCTAGTAGGACGCTTCTTTTAGTACTATGTGAACTATAATTAGTTTAGTGGGTTTCATTAGTCCATTTATATGGGGGTACACTGTGTAGTTACATCCTCAATATATATGATTGTGATCCCCTCTACATGATGAGTTTAAATACAGTTCATGTATCCCTTGGCAGGTCAGGGAGGGATCCTATATCATATCATCTTCCCTAGGTGGGGTTCAAATTATCTCTATGAACAACATATATAGGTCGGTGATTCCCTATCTAGATATTTATCCTAGTATTTTTTTGTGGTATCATCGGGAATATAATCATTTACTTAACAGGTAAATTTAGTAGGGTTTGTAGTATCATTGTACATATGATCCACTACATGGAATATATTTATAGATTGGTCTTACGGGTCCTCATGTAGTCTTAGGTGCGATTCCATAACACTATATAATGTTTCTTGATCTCGATAGGGCTTGTGGTTTCACCCATTGGACCTGGGTGTGATCCTTTATCTGAGCCTTGTGATCTCCTGAGTTCCAAACTGGGTTCGTGGTGTCCCCCAACGGTCCTGAGATTGATTCCCTAACTATGATTTGACATATACTAGGTTTTAGTAGGGTTCACAGAGTCCCCCATGAGACATGGTTGAGATCCCATAGCTGAGTATCGTGATCCACTACGTACAAATGATACCTTCTTCATGGTGAGACTCGAAGTGAATTTTCACTCATATATATGCCATCAGGGATAGAAAGGATGTTTCATCCACATAGTGATACCTAATGATTATGATCCCTCATATTAGTGGCATTTAGGACGGAAGATATGTACCCGAAAAGTGAGATCTCTTGGTTGAGTGCCATCTAGGATGGTAGGGCTCATGGATTATGTTCACTTGGGTGATTGGTACACTTGATCCTTGAGTAGATTAATGTGTCAAGTTGTATGGTTGAGAGAATTAGACTTGGAGTCTAAGATGATATATATATATGTTATTATGGGAATATGTGGGCTGATAGAACATATCTTTTATTATATACCATGTGTAGGTGAGATTACTATTCATGTTTAGCTAAGGATTGGCTGAGATGAAGTTTCATGTACTCTCTCTCTTGCATATTCTCCTCTGTATTGGGATCAAGAAGTCTATTTATTTATAGTTCCTCCCTTTTATTTTGGGATTTTAGGGAACCTACTTGGTATTGTTATATTCACCCATACATGGGAACTACTACCATATTTCGTGTCTAATGAAAATTAAAGGCCTTCCAAAAGAGTCCTAAGAGGCCCAAGTAAAAGGATCTTAGAGATATATATTGAATAAGGTGGAAATCAATGGATTCATTGACAGTATTCCCCTTCTATTGTGTAGGTAGGATGCTTGTATCATTTTTTTTGGATTGTATTTTCTTCTTTTCATTATTTCAATACTTTTTAATACTATTATTGTGGGATAGATGTATACATTCATTTTTGGTATCATTAGTATTATTATATCTACATTATTTCATATATATTTATGCATGTGTGTGTACAGGTTCCACAGGTTAAATCCTCCCATGTGTATGATAGGTCTTCTCAGTGTAGGTCTCTAGACCCTTGTATATTAGAGGATGTCTCAGAGTTATGATGGCTTGGCCTTCCATAGGCCAAGTGGTCCCCATTAGATAGGGTCGTTATAGTGTAGTATCATAGGAGGTCTTACCTAGGAAAAAAATTAGGTGTTTTCTGGAAGTGAGATTGGTTTGGGATTCATGGAAATATTGTTACAATGATTCAAGTTTAGATTTTATGTTAGGGACTCCAGTGTCGGTGTGGTTTCCAACATATCCATTCACTAAGACTCTTATAACCTACTTTTTGAATTAGTACAAGAAGAGACTCCTTTGTGAAGATATCCAATCAGGGTTCCATAGCTTGTTTTTGATGATGAACCTCCTAGTTATGAGGCTTCGGTACAAGGTTATGCATATGAGGCAGTACCTCATAGTGGATTTCTAGATGATCCCCCACCCATTGAATAGTAGTTAGCACCAGTGGTACCGTCCGAGGATGAATGTAGGTAATGTGTGATAGATGAGTTTCAGAGGTAGACACCTCTTTAGTATTGGGGTGATTTATACCTCAAGGTAGCAGATGACTGAATTGAGGTAGTAATGAATATTTTTTTCCTTGTGAGGACACCTCTCTTATAGTGAACCTAAATTTGTTTCATGATTATTAGATAAATTTAAATATCAATAACCTGATAATTATACATTCAAATATCGAAAGGATTAGTAATTTTTATAAAATAGAATTATTCCTCATTTATACATAATAAATCATAAACATTATTCAAACATTCTCATTTATCCACTAAAAATATTTCACATTTTCCTTAGAATATGGAGTGACCAAAGGATATACATCAAAGAGATTTGTGTGATAAAATCCCAATAAGGGGAAGGATAAAATAGTAGAAATAAGAGACATGAATAAATATTACATGGGTGAGCATAATCATCCAAATCATTTCATTAGTATGGGAAAATAAACATAAACATGGGGAAGACATTTGAAAAAGTCATTGAAAGTTGAAATTCATAAAATGAAACATCACGTCATACCAGTCAAATACCACACATAGTTGTGAGAAAAGCTAGCATCATGTTATCACAAAACCTCTGTTCATAATCATAAAATCATAATTTTAAACAAATATAGAATAATTTTAATTCATAATATTCATTTTATCATGAGATACATCACATTATCCAATGCATTAGAGGGATGTATAATTTCGTTCCCACCCATTACATCATAATATTCACATAATCATGCATTCAACATAGAACATTCAATAATCATAGTTATGAAATATCCCATGGAATAAAATGTGTTTCATAAGGATTTCATCAAGAATGATTTCATGAATAAACTTGGGGTTCTAAAATGAATAAGGTAAAACATATTTTTCATAAACATCATCATTATTTAGTGAATAATAAATAAATTAATAGCTGTAAAAGATGTGTTTTGGAAAGAATAATCTTTTTGGAAAATCATTGTATTTAGATTATAAATTAAGGTGGTAACATGTATATCAAAAAATAGAAAATATAAGAATAGTGAAAGGATATTTAATGAAAATTAGAGGAATATCCATAGTGAAAATGATGTGAATGAGGGATAAACCAAAGAAAGGGCGTTTGGTTCAAGAATCCCCTTACCTTAAATCCAACATTATTTAATTGTTTTTTCGCCTCCTAAATAATAAAAATAGGTTCATTAAAACATCAATATAGAAGTTAATTATTGTATTTTTCACTACTATTTAACAATTATAATCATTAAATTATCTTCCTCAATTTCCTTTGATAAAGGGAGGATATTTGGATATCATGTTTTCCTTAAAACTTTATCATTTTTCTTCAATAATGATATTGTGTTCAAGGTTATTTATACATAGGTATAATTAATTTCAAAATATGAAAACAAATAAATTTATAAATTTAAAAATCATAAATAATTTATTATAACCAACCATTGTTTTGGTTAAAATAAATTAATTTAAAACATCCTTGTCTGTAGTTACCCAGCGTTTAATGAGATATTGTAAAAAGGGTGGGAACAGGAAGTACGATAATTTTATATGTTGTTAATATAATACTTACAGAAGGTGAAAATTATTAATATAATTATAGAGTAATAATTAATTATCCTAATAATATTTTGGTTTGAAATGGGTAAAGAAAAATATAATGGGGAGAGGAGAGGGAGAGGGAGTGTTGATGAGAACATACCCTCATCTCGATGTTGCTTCTTCTATATAGCAGCAAAAACCTTTCATAAATGGAGTTAAATGGATCCAAAACATACCAAGTTATGAAAATAGTCTTAAGAGAGAGGATTTGGGTAGATCATTGGATTTGGAATGCTTTGGAGGGGTGATTTTCCATGGGTAGAGGGTTTATTTATACTTGAGGAGAGGGGTATTTTTTAGAATAAAATATTGAATAAAATATAATATCTAAGGTAAACCTTTAAATAGGGATATTTTTTAAATTATAAAATATATTTTAATTAAATAAAATTATTTTAAGAATTGTAATCACTTTATAATTTAAACTCATTTGTTTAATGAAAGGTGGAAAAAATGGGAAAATATTATTTTTATGAAATGCTTTAGAATTTAGACATGGAAAGTACGTTTTATGTTTGGAAATCATGTTTATTATATTTGAATAACTCATTTATCAAATTAAATATGTTTTTATTGATCTTAAAGTTCTATAAATGATTATATCATTATTACTTCATGAATTTTTTATTTTAAGATACACCAGTTGGGAAAAAATTGTATTTTTATTGATCACAAGAAAATTGAATTATTTCAGAAAATTACCAAAAGATAAACCTAGGATATTTTCAATGTGATGGATTAAAAATTTATATTAAATTTATTAAAAATAATTTTCAAACGTAGGTAATTTAAATTTTTAATAAATTAATTATGATTTCATTACGAAATACCTTAAAAGACAATTTATTAAAAATGTTCCTATATTTTAATTGATTTTTTTAATCATGATATTTATATTATGTAATTATAATATTTATATTCAAATAAATTATTAATGATAAATATTATTTATATTAGATTTTATTATTTTGAGTTCAAATTACTATTCCAATTGCCAGGTTACTATTCCCAAGAGTCATTTAACTATTTCCAACAGCCAGGTTACTATTTATAATGGTTATGTTACTATTCTAATGGTCAAATTATTATTAAAACTATCATATTCCCTCATATAAATATTAATTCATTCCATCATTAACTATTCACATCAATTTTTCTCAAGATTCTATATTTCCATTTTCTATAATGTTGATTAATTATCTAATATTTTGTTAATTTTATATAGTTTTTTATGGAGGTGATTGTTCTTGAAGATTAGGTTTATTCATATTTTCTGATTATACTTTTAAAAATTTATATTTTTTACCCTTGTAATGTGGGTTATTTTCATTAGTTTAATTTTTAATTTATGTAATATTATTTATTAAGGAATTAAATTTTTTTGGGTTTCTTTATGTGATGTATGTATATCTTATTATATAGTATAATATAACAAATATTTATTTCTAGAGAAAATTACCATTTATTATCTATGGGTTGTTAAATTCTCCCCCCCCCCTATAAATCACATCCTCAGAATTTTGACTCATATTCTCGAACAAGAATATATGAGGGTACTTTTGTTTCATTATTTCCTCTAGTTCCCATGTTGCCTCTTCATACTTATGGTTCCACCAAAAAACTTTAGCAAGGTGAGATGTCCTATTGTATAGAAAATTGTCTCTATGGTCAAAGTTATTCACTGTATTCTTTTCATATGAGAGGTCATTATCCAATTGTACCTACCCCAAATTTAGTACATGTGAGGGATCGGGTATATACTTCCTCAGGAGAGATATGTGGACATGTCATAAACTTCAGCCATATTTGGTGGAAATGAAAGTCGATAGCCCACTAATCTTATAAGATCATGTATCTCAAATAAGCAATTGTACCTTGGGATAATCTTCCCTTTATTTCAAAACCACGTTACTCTCTTCCATGGTGATATTCAAAGTAAAAAATTTGTCTCCAATATCAAACTCCAAGTCCCGAAATCGATTGTAAGCATATTTATTCTTCTGACTCTGAGTAACTCTTAAATTCTTTTGGATGTATTGAACCTTATTTGAAATATCTTGCCCAATATAAAGTCCAGGTATCTTTTTTCCCAAAAATTAATTCCATCAAGTAGGAGTTCAACATCACTTCCCATATAGAGATTTATATATATCCTTCTAAATACTCGAGTGAAAGTTATTGATATATGATTACTCAATAAAAGGTATATATTGATCCCATATTACTCTAAATTACATTTAGTTGTCTCTCATCATGTCCTCATCTGTCAGAATAGTCCATTTATTGTGGCCATCAATTTGGGGGTGATAGATTATGCTGTTATTCAATTCAGTATTCAATAATTATTAAAGAATTATCAAAAATTTAGAAGATAACATTAGATTAAGATCATATATTATTGAAATTAGAACTTCATGAAGACTCACTGCTTAATTTACATATATCCTATAGAGTTATTAAATTGAAAAATATTCCCAAATAGAAATGAAGTGGGCAGTCTTGGTGATTTGATCCACCATAACCCATATAGAATTGTTTCCTTTGGATGTATTCAGGAGATTGATCAAAAATTCCATGGTGATATTATCCAATTTCTATATGGGTATAAGAAATGGTTTCATCATCCCCTTAGAATTATTTTTATTTGATTTAAATTGCTAAATTAGAAAGAACCTTGAGGTATAATCTACAATTTCCTTCTTCATGTCTTCTGACTAGAAGTGATAATGAAGATCATGGTACATCTTGGTACTTCTAGGATAGATAGAGAAATATGATCCATCTGCATTATCCAATAGCTACTTCATTATCTTTATTTATGAAGGCACAAAAATCATAGTTTCAAACCAAATCACACCATCATCATCGATATTGACTTCATGAATCTTTCCTCTATTAACATCCTTTGCATTATTTTGAATCATATTATCATCCCTTTATGCCACCTTGATCTTATCTTAAATAGATGGTTACAAAATAATTTTTGGATAGGTAGGATGTATTCCCTGATACTATGATTTCATGATCCATCATTTTTATATCCATGAAGAAAGGTTCTTTCTCAATCTTCAATATGGATAATGTAGTTGTTTATTTTCTGCTAAGATCATTGTCTACCTTGTTCACCTTTTCCATTTTGTAGTTAATGGAGCAATCATAGTCTTATATTATCTCTAACCAGATTCTTTGACACATGTTGATCTACTTATATATGGAAATATAATTTATACTCTAGTGATCTTTATAAATGTCACACTTCTCACCATAGAGGTAGTTCCACCAAATATTCAACGAAAATATCACAATTGATAACTTTCGATCATACGTCGAGTAGTTTTTGTCATAGTTATTAAACTATCATGAGGTATAATCTATCACGTTTTCATTCATCATGAGTACACAACCCAATCCACTATTTTAAGAAATACTGTATATCACAAAACTTTATCGACTTATTGGTAGAATGGGTAAAAACACTATAATTAGTCTCTAATTGATCTCTTTAAGGCTTTCTTCACACTCTTATTTCTAGACATACCTTACCCCTTTAGTATTAACATTGTTAACATTCTAGAAAATCATGAGAAATTTATCACAAAACATCAGTATTACCCTATTAATCTAAGAAAACTATGTTTTTCTAGGACACTAGTTGGGATGGTTTATTCTTAAATTTCTTTTTTCATTGAAGGGTCAATATAAATTCCCTCATTTGTGATCATGTTCCTAAAAAATGTGACTTTATGCATCCAAAAGTCACACCTTCTAAACATGGAATAAATTTTATCTTTCCTTGATGTTTCTAGTACAATCCTTAAATGATCTTCATATTTCTACTTTTTCTTGAATTAAATGATAATATCATCAATAATGACTACCAAAAAATTTTCAAGGTATTCTGTAAGTATCAATAAATAAAATCCATAAAGATTTCATAGGTATTAGTAAGTCCAAATGGAGTCACTATAAACTCATAGTTCCCATGACTTATGTGTAAGTCTGTCATCTAAATATATACTTTCTTCAACTTCATCTAATTTTATCATGAATGAAGATACACTTTTGAGAATTATTGATCTCCTCATAGTTGATCGAAGAAGTATCAATACTTGGTAGGGGATACTTTTTCTTTATGGGGCTCTTGTTAAGCTCCCATTAATTTATACACCATTGCATTCATCCATCTTTTTCTTTACAAATAGAATTGGTGGACCCAAAAGTGATGCACTAGGGCATATGGAACCTTTTTTCAAAATAAATTTTAGCTACTTATTCAACTCCTTTACTTCAATCGAGACCATCTTGTAGTGAAATTTGGGTAAAGGAGTGGCCCTGGGTATAAGATATATTAATAATTATACCTCACAATCTTGGGAAAATCTAGGTTAGTCTTTAAGAAATACATCAATGAATTCCCAAACAATATTAATTTCCTCAAAGTTGATACCTTCCATTGACTCAAATATTTGGGAAAGGTATTCTTATTCAGATAGTATTAACAACACACCATTAAAGAATTTTCCAAAGGAGATTCATGATCCTCATTGAATATTTATAGGGGCATGGGATGGTTTGGAATAAAAAAATAGATTTCTTTTTTCCAATAATTGATATGTTCTTTATATAACAATAGACAGTTCATTCCCATTATAACATAAAATTCCATCAAGGTAAGGATTATGAGATTTGTTGGAAATATATTCCCACATACACTAACAAGAGAAGATTCTAATTATTGGGTTGTAATGATCACACCACTTTGTGTTTTTTAAGATATATCTACTACAAGGTATCATATCATCGATTCAACAGTTCTATAAAACTTCTTGGATATTAAAGATGCATTAAAACATAATAAAATAAAACTTTTTCTATTATTGATTGAATAATATGTATACCATGTATGACTTCTCTTTCATGCTAAACTTCAGAAGTAGTAATATCATGAGATTTCCCTTAATCCTTTATATTTGGTTGTTGAAAATGTTTATTACCCCCAAGGACATGTGTTTTTGTGCACTGCCTTATATAGCACCATTTCTCTCTACAATTAAAGCATTGAAACATGGGTGGTGAATTAAGAGTTTTATTTCTTTAATCCATAATTTTGGTTAGCTTATTCATGTAACGTCAACATTCAAGAGCTTGGTGGCCTTCACTCCCACACTTGAAGCATTTCTATATCCCTTTGAGGCAATTTCCATAACACTTCTCCCTACATATTTTATATGTGGATGTTTGGATCCTCTTTCCTCATTTTTTATTTGGCCCACAATATTATTATTCTCTTATTATCTCCATAACCATGGGACAATTCATCAAATTCTATCTCTACAATTAGGTAACATCAAAATACTTCTTTAAAACTCCTAGAGTCTTGGATTTATATAACCTTTCAAAGGTGTTCTTTTAAACAACTAAAGAATCTATCTATTTTTAGATTATTGTTAATAAAAAATCCTAAGTCATATCTTGAAATCCTTGTGAATATTTTCTCATAAATTTTAATAGATTCGTCTTCCATTTACTAAATCTCGAATAATTCTATCTCTATATTTGTTTGATGTTTTTTGAGGGAAATACTTATTAAGGAATACTTTCTTAAATTATTTCTACACCACCTCTTCCATGTAATCCTCTGGCTTATTGTTCTTTATCAATTCCCATAATTTATTGAATTATCTCTCTAAATGATATATAGCCAAATTCAACTTCTCCTTCTTGAAATGGTATAGAAAATAAAATATCATATACATTGAGGTAACCCACTATTTCATAATAAGTGGATCGGAATATCCAACAAACATCAATGGTTGTTTTCACATAAAAGAATCAATTTCTAGTTGATCCTTCTTGGGTGAAGGATCACATTCCATATGATTTAGCTTATTATTCATATCCTGAGATAGTTGGGTAAGAATCTCCATAAGGTTTTTGAAATCCGCCTCTAATGGAATTGGGGTTGTCATTTAAAAAATCATTGCATTTTACCTCACATGGGTTGTTTTCCTAGTTTATATAGGTTCCCACCATAATATAAAATAAAAAGTATTGAAAAATTTATTTTAGAAATGTATGAATAAATAATTTATTTCTATTTGAAAATAAAATCTAAAACCGTATCCTATAGGATCCCTTTGTTTATACTTCTTCTAAAATAATGATTCTTTGATGTTTACCTATTTTTAGACTTATCATATGGGTAATCACTAATGTTCTCTGATACTAATTCAAAAATTAACTAAAGCATACCATTAATTCCAATTATAGTGGCCCTACATTTTTTACATGACTACTACATAATTTTAAATATCAATAATAGAATAATTACACATTCAAGGATCGAAAGGTTTAGTATGTTGGGCAAAATAAGATCATAAATCACTTATACATAATAAAGAATGTATATTATTGAAATCATTCTTCATTATCTATATAAAATATTTCAAATTCTCTTTATTACCTATATTGACCTGAGGTTATACATCAAATAAATATGTGATATAAAATCCCAGTAAGGGGAATGATAACATATCATTAATAAGAAAAATGAATCAATAATACATGGGTGAGAATAATCATCATAATCATGTTCTAAGTATGGTGTCTACATTATAGTCACAATAAATACATTTTCAAAATCCATGGAATATGGAATTTCATAAAAATGAAACATCATTTCATAGTGGTCTAATACCACACTGAGTTGTGAACAAAGCTAGCATCTTATTCACACATAACATATGAGAATAATCATAACATCATTATCGTAAAAAAATGTATCATAATTTTCATGAGTAATACACATTATATCATGAGATACAACACATTAAAGAATTAATTTTAGAGACCTTTAATTCTAGTCCAAATTGTCACAACATAATATTCACATAATCATGTATGCCACATAAAACATATAACAATCATAGTCTTAAAATATCCCATGTAAAAGAATGTGTTTCATACATATTTCATCAAGACTGATTTAATTAATAAACTTTGGTTTCCAAAATGAATAAGGAAAACATATTTTAATAAACTTAATCATTCTTGAGTGAAGAAGAAACAACTCAATTGGAGTAAAAGATGTTTTTCAGAAGGAAAAGTATTTTTGGAAAATCTTTGTATTTGGATTATAAATCAAGGTTGTAACATGTATACCAAAAAACTTTACGATACTAATGGTAAAAGTATATTTAAGGAATATTAATTGAATATACATTCTAAAAATGATGTGAAACAGAAATAACCCAGAGAATTGGAGTTGGGTTTGAGAATCCCCTTACCTTAAATCTTACTTTATTTTGTTGCTTTTCCACCTACATAATAATAAACTTTGGTTCATTAAACATTAATGAAGAAATTAGGTATTTCTGTTTTTACCACTATTTATCAATTATAAAAAATATATTATATTTTTTAATTTACTTGGTTCAAGGAAAGACATTTTAATATCATGTTTTCTTTAAAAATTTCTTATTTTTCTTTGACTCACTATTTTGTTCAAGGTAATTTATACATAAGTAGAATAAATTTAATAAGATTTAAATAAATATACTTATAAATTTATATATCAAAAATGATTAATTATAAAAATTCTTTTGGTTTGTGGTAATAAAAAAATTTGAAACATCCTTATTAGTGGTTAACAGACCGTTACTCGGACATTGTCAAAAAGGTCGGGAACAAGAAGTATGAAAATTTAATATGATATAATTATAATAATTATATTAGGTAAAAATAATTAATATAATTATATAATAAAAAAAAATTTACTTATAAAATTTTGGATTGAAATGTTTGGGGAAAACAGAGTGGGGATAGGAGAATAACAGGGAGAATTGATGAGAACTTACCCTTTCCTCGGTGTTGATTCATCCCTATGACACTAAACACATTTGATTATTTGAGTTAGGTGGATATAAAACATCACTAGGTATGATAATATTTTTAAGATTTATTATTTGTTAATATAATTGGATTGATAAAATGTTGGAGGAGTGGTTTTCCAAGGGGGGAAATTTGTTATTTATACTTGGTGAGAAGGGTATTTTTAGGATAAAATATTGAATAGAATACTATATCAAAGGTAAACATAGTAATAGTGATATTTTATACATTATAAAACATATTTTAATACTTTTAATCAATTTATAATTATAATTAATTAGTTTATGGAATGGAGGATAAATTAAAAAATATTATTTTAATTTAATGCTTTAGATTTTAGACTATGGAATGTAAGTTTTAGGTTTGGAAATCATGTTTATTGCATTTTAATGACTCATTTATCAAATTAAATATCATTTCATAGATCCTTAAGTTCTATAAATGATTTTTTCATTATTACATCATGAATTATGTAATTTTAGGTATGCCGGTTGTGGAAAAAAAACTGTATTTTTACAATTCACCTGAAAATTGAAGTATTTCAGAAAATTACCAAAAACCCACCCTTGGAAAATTTTGACGTGTAGATTTCAAAAACAATATTAATTATATCAAATAATTGTATATCATATTTTTTTGTAATTTTTAATATAAAAATTATTATTTTTATGAAATCCTTTAAAATATAAATTATAAACAATGAGATTATATTTTATTTTATGTTTTTAAATAAAGATATTTATTTTTTGAAATTTAAATATATATATATTTAATTAAATTACTCATAATAAATATTATTTATATTATATTTTATTATGTTGAAGTCAAATTATTATTCCAACAGGTAGGTTACTATTCCCAATAGTTTATTCCTGATGGACATGTTACTGTTCTAATGGTCGCAATACTATTCCAACAGTCATATTTCCTCATATAAATAATAATTCATTCCTTTATTCATTTTTCAACTCAACTCCACTCAAGGATCCATATTTCTATTTTTTATAATGCTGGTTTGTTTTCTAATATTTTGTTCTTTCTATAGTTTAGGTCATGGGGGCGATGATTCTAACAGATTAGGGCGATACATATTCTCTCATTCTTCTTTTCATAATTTAAATTTTTTGTCACATTATAATTTTTTTCATTTTCATTTTTTTAGTTTCTGATTAAGGCAATAGTATTTATTAATGGAATAATTTTTTTGGTTTCATTATGTGATGTTTGTGTTTAATACTATGTAGTATAATAATACACACATTTATTTCAAGTGAAAAATATAATTTATAAACTATGGGTTGTTACATCCTGATCAGATGGTGGTCTTAGTTTAGAGTATTCTTTAGGGATGTACCATGAAATAGTTGAATCTGGTGACACAAACCCATTATGAGATAATTCTCACTTGGGCGTAGTTTGAGTGGCTCTTAAGGGAATAGTTTTATCCATCCACATTGAAATTGGTTAATATCCAGGAGCTTCTAAAGCATCAAAAGGGTATAATAACCATGGAAGAGTTTTTGATGATCAATAAAAACATTTTTTGATACTCCACATATATATTTTGTGATCTGTTTTCTCATGCACAAAAATTCATGCTGGGATTACACCAGGATATTAGGTATTTGGTGATATCTATATAAATTCATACTTTTTATATAGTGCTTCAATAGGCCTTGTTGTTGTACAAATTTTTGGTGGTGTTTAATTTTAATGTTTTTACTAAGAACATTGAAGATGATACCTTGGAAGCTAGTATCCAAAGGTAGGCTAAAGATTCTAGGCATATGATACACATTAAGAGATAGTCCCAAGATGGAGGTTCTATGGTTCAAGGATCCCAAGCCAGTTCTAGTCAGTTTTGAGAGAGGTGGTGTATCTCTTTTTATAGATCGGGACATATCCTGAGATATTTTCTGACCCACCATGTTATTGAGAGGGAGACGTTCAATGAACCACCTTGATAGAGGTAGCATCTGGAGCATGTATTTATGTATGATAAAAGATAAGAAATTTGAGATGGTAGAGAAGTAGGAGGTGATAGATGATTTTTTTTTTACCCCCACCACCCCCTAAAGGTCCTTGTCAGGCTCTTGGAGCTGGAGGATGTGGATGAGGACAGCTACATGCCACAGAGTCCTATGACCTAGAGGCTCTAAGAATGATCAAAGGTACATTGTATCCTATCTAATTTTTTAGTATTATTGTTTGATACAGGTGTGAGATGAGATTTTTCATTCCACTTATTCCTTGAGGCTTATTGAGGGTGATATGAGGCATTGTTAGAGCCTTGTGATGGTGATGTTTGATGTAGCTTCAGACTCACTAGATAGAGGTACACTTATCCAACCCAGATTCATTCTTGTGATGTGATTGAAAACCAATCGAGTGACTCATTTCCACCCAATGAGGATAGTTTCAAGGTGTGGTAGACAAGTTCCTCTGACTTTTGTTTTCAGGGATGTTGGTACGGAGATATTTGACAAGGCCCTGGTTTTGGTAGACATGTGGGAAAGGGTTAGGATGAGTTTTAGGAAGATGGGGATTTTAGAATAGATAGTTTAGTGTGGTTTATGGTGTGACATTTTACTTTACTTACCCAGATATAGTAGAATAGGGTCATGAGACATTTTTTTCTGAGTGTATCCCAAGTTCGAGTCCTAGAGATACTAGTAGATCCTTTTTTCTCAACTCATATTCTTTAAAGCACTTGTCATGAACCAACTCAGGTCGACCCTAAACCGGTCACCTGAGCTGGTCCGCGACATGGCCCGAGAGGCGTTATCGATCCTCCTGGGATGGAGAAAAGCACCAGGGCATCAACAAAGGCGGTGGGGTTGATTTCGCCCAGTTCAAATAAATAAATAAATCAGCAGAAATAAAACAGAGTAGTGAAAAATAAATAAACAAAGTAAAGTAACTAAACAAGTACAAAAGAAAATAAAACTAAATGAAAAAGACAACCACTGACTCTATGTGACCTCGTTGGTCACTCTCCAACCCACGACCAAATGTCGCCCAAGCCGAACGCACCCAACCTGTTGCCTGCACAAACACTAAAAATATAAAAGAACTATAGGCGGGAGTGTTAAAACTCTGTAGGCGTGCCCAAAAAACTATTCCCAATGCACTACCTTTAAATAAAGAAATTTATTAATTACAGGTTTGAACTAAATATACAAAATATTGGTTTTCACACACACACTTTTATTTCTAAAACAAGTATCAGTCTATTGCCCTTTATAATTTAAAAACAATTTTTTTAATGTTTGAAAGGAACTGGTGCATTGCATTTTAAAAAAATTTTGTGAACAATTAGAAAACCAAACTTTAGTTATTATCCAAAAAGGAAAACTACGCATAACACACAACACACGCAAAGGGAAATGGGAAAAATGGCACACATGAGCCAACAATGGAACTAGACTATTCAATCATGTGCCACACACAAATAAACACTAAATGAAACATGGGTCGAACCTAGGAGATCGTGAACAATCCAGAACAAACCATACATGTGACTCATCTTGAAAGCATGCTCTAACTCGATGATGTCATAACTCCCTAAAGCTTGGTATAGCCCGACATGGCCTAATAGAGGGTCTTAATTCCCATAGCAGCAATAACTCAGTATTCCCCTACTATGGGGCCACTAGCCAATGGGTAATCTCAACTAGTGCAGCAATCATTCCCAGAAGATTCACTCACTATGCTAGGTTCCCATGTCAACAAAAGCAATAAAAAGGGGTGCGTCTACAGTGTAAATAAATCAGTCATGATGCACAAACATCACATATAGCTCACACAATCAACGCACACCAAAGATCACCCCTGAGTGGGTTTCCAAAATAATTTATTTTATTAAAGTGTCAAAGGGGCCTTCACCAATTTTAAAGCAAAACCTCATTTCTCGAGAAAACCCAAAACACTTTTTCAGAATTAATCATTTATCTTTAAAACTAGAAGTACATTTGAAATTCCATGAATTGTGGTTAAAGGGAAAATGGGCATTCTTTCCACACTGGGTGTCCGCTCGTCAAGAAAATGTTTCAAGTGTTCGGTATAAAATAAACGAGTCTTTTCACACCAAATAATCATTTAAAATTTAATAATCTTATATTATTTCTCATTCATTAAAATTATTAAAACATCAATCAATTAATAAATTCTAAATTTAAAGGTTAGTGTAGTGGGGGACCTACCTCGACTCGCAGCTCGGTTACGATGACGATGCGGTATGTCCCAACTTGCACACAAGTGCGCGCCACTTGCCGGCGACCGTAATATCACAGAAAAACCTTTTCAATGTGCTGTAAAAATGCAAAGTATCTAATAACACAGAAACACTATCTTAAAAATAATCGAAATGAATAAACAGAGTAAAACCCACCTTGAAACTGATGCAGACGAAATGGAACGAACCCAAATCATGCAGTAAAACAAGGTGTGCCCTGCAATTAAAGGTGAACAAACCGAAGTAATCTGAATCGCTTCGCCTTCGGCGGCGGCGGACGGAGCGCGGTCTGACGTGGCCCAAAACACCCTTTGCGAACCCAGTGAGGGGATTCACGGCCAAGTCGGAGCAACACCCGACAACAATTAAACAACACCCAACAAAAAGTAATGTGGAAGGACCAAAGCATGAACAAAAAGGTATCCAGGACTCACATAAACCAAATGCAAAACCAAGCCTTATCAAAAGGATTTATATCCAAGGTATACCCCGATTCAAAAAATCGTTAAATGGATTAAATGAAAAAAAAGGAGCACGGGCATTGAAATATGTACCATAACCCACATGAACACAACAACGCTCCCGTGAAAAGATGAACCAAGCATCATGGTCCCTTCACGTACCCAAAGGGGAGCTGAGTGCTGAAAAAGAGGAAATCAGCATGGTCGAGTGCAATCAAAGAGTCCATAAAGGAGGTTCCCCACGTAAGGGAAGACCGCTGAAGGAAAAGCAGTTATCTGGTGAGGCACTACAGACATGAAAAGTGGCTTCCGGAGGAGCCGCACACACTGGTGTATTTGGCGGTAGGATTTGCGGCCACTGGGAGGGTCATTCGGGGGAGCCACGCACGCTAGGGATGAGGCTAGCCAGAACACGGGTTCGCACCGAAGAGGGGAAGCTGACCACGAGCTGGAAGTCTGACAGACCGGATGATAAGGGGTTAGATGCGAGGTGTTGGCACAGATGTTGAATGCACGGTAGGGGGGATTTTGAGGGGAAGACGGAGTTGGAGGAGGCCTGACGGAGGGCTGAGGCAGGGGGCGAAGGGTGCAACGTGGGAGTCAGGTGGTGGCACTGGGTCAAGGGGAGCAGGAGGGCTCGGCTGGTGCTGGAGGACAGAGAGGAAGTCGAGTAGTGGAGGAGAGGTGCTGTGGGGAAAAGGCGTAGGGAGAGGGAAGCGGAGGAGATGGGCGTCACGGTTCGGTCGGCGCACTAAGAGGGCATCACGGTAGGAGGTAGGTGTTGCGGAAGCGCGGTGCGACGGGAGGCAAGTCGCAGGAGGGTGGTGCGGCGGGAGGCAGTCCGCAGGAGGGTGAGCTGGGGTGGCTGGCTTCATGAAATGGGGGGGACCCAAGGCGGGGGTCCTGGTGTGCAAAAAGGGAGAACAGACAATGGGGGTGCTGCAACAAGGGGTGCTGGCGGCTGGATCGGTTGGGCGCCACTGCAGGAGGAGGGTGAGAGGGAAGACGGACTGGGAGGTAGGGTGCAGTGGAAAAGAAAGAGGGGAGGCAGCTAGGGTTAGCCGGGGTGCGGGAAAGGGTAGCTTTAGGGTCTTAAATATATATATATATATATATAACAATAATACCAATGATACAAAAATAACAATAGTAATAATGTTAATTGTAAAATAATCATAATAATATTAAAAACAAAAAAGGAAAATAATAAAAAAAATGATAATTAAAATGATAATTTTATTATGTTTTATTTTAAATAATAATTATATTTATAACAATTTAATGATATTAGTATTATTACCAAATTAAATAATAATAAAAAATTCATCGGCGCAATAATATTATTTTGATTATGGGTTAAACATTAACCATGTATTGTCATTATAAAATTTTATTTAGCTTTGTTTTTCAATGAAATTTCATTTATTCATCTAATTTTTATTACTTATTCGAAATATCGGGCAACAACGCATTCACTACGACCAAATGCACGATCACCGCTAGTGGTGTGGTAACCGTGCACCGGCCCAAGGCCCACCAAAAAATCAAAAATCAAAAATATCAAACTGGGACCCAACAAATCCTCGTCCAAAAGGTGCAGGACCGATAAAAGAATAAAATAAAACAAAATAACTAGGCGTCTAAGGTCGGGGTGTGACAATTCTCCCCACCACAGACACTTTATTCCCCCAGAAAGTCTCCAAGCCAATATTTGATACAACTAGAGTCTATGCCCAGAAAAAACCAAAAGTAAACGAGATCCTCAAAGTAACTATTCCCAACAAATGTCACACCCGACCAATTCAATGAAAACCATTGCCCAAAATTGAGGGGAGAACATGGGAGGGTTCTCCCCACCATAAGAATTCACTAATACATAAACCCTTAAAACCCGAACAAACCACCACCCAGGGAGGGGCAACATAGAAACTCCCAAACCAAACACATCCCACCTTCTCAATACTAACAGAACAACTCCACCACTAGCATTTAAAACCATTACAGGGAAAACAAACACACTGGGACACCAGGACGGAGGAAACCCCTAAAAAACCGAATCACACTAAAGAAAAACACATTGAGGGGTTCCTGAACTAGGAAGGGGCCTAGAAACACTACCCATTAATTCATGAAACCAAACATTCCCCTAACAAATGCAATTGAGAACAACTCAGAATCAGTATGGGACCACTATTCATAGGACCAACTCCCTTGAAGGAATACAAACTATTAAAATGCCACATTTTGAGCGGATGAGGCCACTTGGATTGTGGTAAAATGAGCTCATCACACCACAACGACGAGGATGAGTTTATGAAGATGACAAGAATCGAACAAGAAACCCTTGGATATTTCCATCTGAAGTTGAAAACATGATCTGAGCCGATGTTCCACACGCCCTTGACAACTCCTGATCATGCGCGAGCTTCACCCTGAGACCTATGGTTGGGACCCTGACGGATGAAGCATCTCCTGCCTCACAGTCAAGTATTTGCATCCCCCAGTCCCTATGTCCTTCCTTCCGAATGAAACTTCATTCAGAACTCTCACTGGTGTCCTGAACAGCCACATGGTAGCAAGTCTTTAGAGGGATGCGACAAGGCGACTTAGAATGCCTGAACCGGCCACGCTAGTGGCATGCATGAGAACGGTCCAACAAACAGGGAGTCGATGCAGATGAAGTTCCTTGCCAGACGAGGAACCTTCACAAGATCCTACACCCACCAACTACACCCAGACTCTAATGACGATGAGACATCCCACCTCTACTATTCCAAAACTAAACCCTCAACTAACTCTGGGATAGTACGAACCTTAACTACCCCAGGAGTTCCCAACAACCCAAAGATAGACTATTTTTATGAACTACACAACTGACTCTAACAGAATTCAATTACCTCGAGAGGCAAGCAACACACAAAACAGACTGAGAACTGAGCATAACTCATTAACAACTTTTCGAGGCTTTCTGGGAAGCATACTAAAGACAAAACAAAAAACACCATCGAAATCGACATCAACCCAAAACTCAATCAAGGCAACAACACAACCAAAGGGCAATAGGCCCATAATCCAAACATATACAACACAAAGAGAAAACATTTTTCCAAAATAGTTATTTCTTTACCATTTTAAAAACTCACCTATGGAACTTTATGAGCCATCACATGTGCGTTTATTCAATCCTTCTCACATCACCTATGAAAAAGTGGCCCCACGCACCTCCATACATACCCATGCACGTGTGACCCTCCATAATGAGTGCCAAGGTTCAAACACTTCTTTTTCCTTACCAAATCCAAACACATACCAAGTTTTTCCAAACTGATAAACTTTCTCTTTAGAAACCCACTTTAGTAACTTCAAAAAAAATCGGAAGAAACACTTTTCCATTTCAAAACCAATTTCACTTTTAACGCACACTCAAGTCAACCAAGATTAAAACAAAACACGAGAAATAATAACCCACTAGAATTAGGAACTAGTGCACATGTCTGACCCAGCGACATGGTGGTGAGCCATGCCCCATGTATGGAATAACACTAAGAAGACCTTAAATTGGGAACTTGGACTCCACATGGGTCACCACCAAATGTGAGGCCGCAAAGTGAACCGATTCACCTCCATTGTCATCCATCAATCTGAAAAAACCAAGGAAAAGTGACTCAAATCCTGGAGTAACCCTGGTAACTCAGGTCTCGTCACGAGCAGTGGTGATCAGGCACCAACTCGTAACCTAACTATTGAGCCCCGACAGTCCTAATATCCATCTACTGGACATCCCAAATAACAAAGGGCGCTCTGAAAAGTGAGGTCCGCTAAGAGCCAACCTCCCTCTGATACCATTTTGTCATGAACCAACTCTGGTTGACCCTGAACTAGTCACCCGAGCTGGTCCGTGACATGGCCCGAGAGGCATTCTTGATCCTCCCGGGATGGAGACAAGTTCCAGGGCATCAACAAAGGCGGTGGGAACGATTTCCCCTAGTTAAAATAAATAAATAAAGCAGCAGAAATAAAATAGAGTAGTGAAAAATAAATAAACAAAGTAAAATAACTAAACAAGAACAAAAGAAAATAAAACTAACCGAAAGGGACAACCACTAACTTTATTTGACCTCGCGGGTCACTCTCTAACCCATGACCAGACATTGCCCAAGGAAAACGCACCCAAGCTGTAGCCTGTACAAACACTAAAAATAGAAAATAACTATAGGCATGAGTATTAAAACACATTAGGCGTTCCCAATAAACTATTACCAATGCACTACCTTTAAATAGAGAAATTTATTAATTCCAGGTATGAACTAAATATACAAAATATTGGTTTTCACACACACACTTTCATTTCTAAAACAAGTGTCTGTCCATTGCCCTTTATAATTTAAAAACAATTTTTTTAATGTTTGAAAGGAATAGGTGCATTGCATTTTAAAACATTTTTGTGAACAATTATAAAACAAAACTTTAATTATTATCCAAAAAGGAAAACTACACATAACACATAACACACACCAAGGGAAATGGAAAAAATGGCACACAAGATCTTGCAACCGAACTAGACCTCTCAATCGTGCACCACACACAAATAAACACTAAATGAAACATGGGTCGAACCAAGGAGATCGTGAACAATCCAGAACATATCATACATGTGACTCATCCTAAAATCATGCTCTAACTTGATGAATTCATAATGCTCTAACGCTCATTATAGCCCTACATGGCCTAATCGAGGGGCCCAATCTCCATAGCAGTAATAACTCAGTATTCCCCTACTATGGGGCCCCTAGCCAGTGTGTAATCTCAACTAGTGTGGAAATTGTTCTTAGAAGATTCACTCACTATGCCAGGTTCTAATGTCAACACAAGCAATAAAAAGGGTTGCGTCCACAATGTAAATTAACCAGTCATGATGCACAAACATCTCATATAGCTCACGCAATCAACACACACCAAATATCACCCCTGAGTGGGATTTCCAAAATAATTTATTTTATTAAATTTCAAAATGGGCCTTCACCAATTTTAAAGAAAAACCTCATTTCTTGAGAAATACCAAAACACTTGTTCAGAAGAAATTATTTATCTTTAAAACTAGAAGTACATTAGAAATTCTGTGACTTATGTTTAAAGGCCAAACGATAATTCTTTCAATACTGGGTGTCTGCTAGTCACGAAAATGTTTCAAGTGTTCGGTATAAAATAAACTGCTCTTTTCACACTGAATAATCATTTAAAAATTAATTATCTTATATTATTCCTCATTCATTAAAATTAATAAAACATCAATAAATTAATAAATTCTAAATTTAAAGGTGAGTGCAGTGGGGGACATAGCTCTACTCGCAGCTCGGTTACAACGACGATGCGGTACGTCCCAACTTGCACACAAGCACGCGCCACTTACCGACGACCGTAATATCACAGAAAAACCTTTCCAATGCGTTGCAACAAAGAAAAGTATCTAAAAACACAGAAACACAGTCTTAAAAATAATCCAAATGAATAAACATAGTGAAACCCACCTTGAAACAGGTGAAAACAAAACAGAACGAACCCAAAACATGCAGTAAAACATGGTGTGCCCCACAATTAAAGGCGAACAAACTGAAGCAATCTAAATCGCTTCACCTTCGGTGGTGCCGGATGGAGCGCGGTCCGATGTGACCCGAGACACCCTTTGCGAACCCAGTGAGGGGATTTGTGGCCAGGTCAGAGCAACACCCTACAATAATTAAACAACAACCAATAACAATTAATGTGGAAGGATCAAAGCACGACCAAAAATGTATCTAGGACTCACATAAACCAAATGCAAAACCAAGCGTTACCAAAAGGATTTATATCCAAGGGATACCCCGATTCACACAAGAATTAAAAAGATTAAATGAAAAAAAATGAGCAAGGGCATGGAAATACGTACCATAACCCACATGAACACAACGACGCTCAAGTGAAAAGATGAACCAAGCAACATGGTCCCTTCATGCACCCAAAGGGGAGCTGCGTGTTGAAAAAAGAGGAAACCTGCCTAGTTGAGCGTAATCAAAGAGTCCACAGAGGAGGTGACCCAAGTAAGGGAAGCCCGTCGGAGGAAAAGAAGCTATCCGATGAGGTGCTACCAGCAAGAAAAGTGGCTACCGGAGGAGCCTCACACACCGGTGTATTTGGAGTGAGGAGTTGCGGCTAATAGGAGGGTCAGTCGGGGGAGGCACACATGCTAGGGATAAGGCTAGACAGAACACTGGTTCGTGCCGAAGAGGGAAAGCTGACCACGAGATGGAAGTCCGATTGATCAGAGGAGAAGGGTTTGGACGTGAGGTGTCGGCACGGATGCTGAACGCATGGGATGGGGAGTTTGGGGGAAATCCGGAGCTGGCGGAGGCCTGAAAGAGGTCTGAGGCAGGGGGTGAAGGGTGCAACGCGGGAGGCAGGTGGAAGCGCTGGGTCAAGGGGAGCAGGAGGTCTCGGCTGGTGCTGGAGGACAGAGAAGAGGCCGAGTAGGGGAGGAGAGGTATTGTTGGGAAAAGGTGCAGGGAGAGGGAAGCGGAGGAGTTGGGCATCGCGGTTCGGTCGGCGCACCAAGAGGGCATCGTAGTAGGAGGTAGGTGTTGTAGAAGGGCGGCACAACGATATGTAGGTCGCCGGAGGGTGGCGCGGCGGGAGGCAGTCCGTAGGAGGGTGAGCTGCGGTGGATGGGTTTGTGTAGAGGAGGAGGACCCGAGGTGGGTGTCCTGGTGTGCAAAAAGGGAGAACAGACAATGGGGGGCCCGGTAACGAGGGGTGACGGCGGCTGGATCAGCTGGGCGCCGCTGAAGGAGGAAGGTGAGAGGGAAGCTAGACCGGGAGGCGGGGTGCAGTGGAAATGAAATAGGGGAGGTGGCTAGGGTTAGCAGGGGGTGCGGGAAAGGGCAGCTTTAGGGTTTTGAAAATATATATATATATAATAAAAATAATACCAATGATACAAAAATAATAATAGTAATAATGTTAATTGCAAAATGATCATAATAATATTAATAACAATGAAAGGAAAATAATGAAAAAAAGCTAAATGATACTTAAAATGATAATTTTATTACATTTTATTTTAAATAATAATTATATTTATAAAAATTTAATGATATTAGTATTATTACCAAATTAAATAATAAAAAAATAATTATTACCTGTGCAATAATATTTTTTTGATTGTGGGTTAAACAATAACCATATTTTGTTATTATAAAATTTTATTTAGATTTTTTTTCAGTCAATTTCATTTATTCATATAATTTTTATTACTTATTCGAACGATCAGGCGACAACTCATTCCCTATGACCAAACACATGATCACCACTAGTGGTGCGGTGACTGCGCACCGGCCTGAGGCCCACCAAAGCATCAAACATTGAAAATATCAAACTGGGACCCAACAAATCCTCGTCCAAAAGGCGCGGTACCAAGAAAAGAATAAAATAAAACAAAATAAATAGGTATCTGAGGTCGGGGTGTGACAACACTAGCATAGATGATCAGACAACATGAACTCTTATCTATAGTGTGACAGAGTCTGGTAGAGGGAGAGCCTCACATAGAATGTCTCTATAGAGGTAAATAGATACCATGTGGTGATTTACTCTATTTGGATTAGTTTTCTCCCATCCATGATCATGTGGTGGTCACCATTGTAGGTGGTAATGTTTCTTGCTTATTGGACAAATTTTTCCTCCATTATAGAGGATTGATCTTAGGCAGATAAGGATGAGCTCATGTGAGGATGGGTACAATCAACATTTATAAGTTTGAGAGTATGGAATATGGAATAGTTGGTGTTAATATCTTTCATTTTCCCATAGTTTTGGTGGGTTTGAGGACATCCTCCCAAAGAAATTCTATATTTACATCCCCCTCAAGAGTTATCATTATTCATAGACTAGAACCCATGGGATTCCTTGATTTTTGTGTCAGAATATCGATTGAATTCCATGTTTCTTCATGAGTTGTGGTGAAGCCAGAGGTTTGTAGAAGGAGGTATTGATAAGGCCTAATGTGTATACTTGGGTATCCCTATGTTTACTAGAGAGACGAATGAGGGATATATGTATTGGGTCCTTCACCCTTTGTGACTCAGTTTGTGGATGTCATCATAAATGGTACTCTCATGTGAGTTGCATCAGAGTTGAACAGGAGACAGTTGAGGATGAATTATTGACAATCTCTAAGAGTGCCAACTTCTTCGGAGATCTTGTAGAGACAGGTCAGGATTATATAGGTCCACTTATTGGGATACATCTGCTTATACTTGGGATTCATAGTGGACTCGGAAGAGGTTGGGTCCATGTTATCCTAAGAGCTACCCAAGGCTATGTCTATAGTAGTAGATACTCAGATCAAGGGTTTATATCCACTATTTTTGAGTGAGGTAATATATCATTTGACCACATTGTTGTTGGCCTTTTATGAGAGGATGGTATGAAAAGTATATAGTTGTTGGTGGTTACCTCTTTAATTTTTTAGCATGGAACGGAGGCTCATCTAATAGATTTTGATTACGAGGTTTCATGAGATCAGATATTCATTGGTCATGTTCTTGATGTATTTTCCGAAGGTGGGATTACATTGACATTTTGAGGATTGATGATGACACAAGTCAGGTTACAAGAGGAGGTACATATGAGGTTGCTTACCCTATATAATATGCCCTGGTGAGGGGTGGTTGTGCCAAGGAGAGAAAACTATTCGGGTTATGGAGAACATGATTTGGGTTTTCATGTTAGTATGGTGCATTTGTCTCACAACTATTGTCATATCACCATTTGAGTCCACATTTGGGAGGCCCTACAAGTCACCATTGTACAGGTCAAAACTAGTAGGAGACAGTGTATGTCGGCCTAGAGGTGTTTCTAGCGATGGATGTTGAGGGTACAGTTCATCCAGGTGTGGATGATGACTATTGGGATTCATAACTATCTACATCAGTTTTGTGAGGAAGTTTATTGTTGGACCCTATGATCCTAGTTAGACTATGTGCTTGGTGTTTGACCACTTTTCACAGATGGTGAGACATGTGCGCACCTCATTTCACAATGTTACCCTAGTTTGAGCTCAACGATAGGTTTGGAGTGACCTTTTGTGGCACCATATGGTGTTTGGGATCTAACTAGAGAGGATCCCTCTTAAGATTTTGGTTCCCCTAAGTGCATGTTTTCAGACATCACAGGAACCACCTAGAGTGCTCTCTGGCATGGGAGGTCCATTTGAGATATTATTTTCTCCTTGTGCCTAACATTTCATTTTTTAGGATGAAAATCATAATGTTTGGGTGATTGTAATGAATCTATTTTTCCCCAGTATGTCTTGTAAATATTTCTAGTAATATTTAAGAATCCATGAGATGAGTTATCCTAGGATTCCGGGACCCAGAGATCCTCAGTGTGGTGATATTAAAAATATTAAATAATTTATATCATGTGCACATTTTTTTTCTATAAATGTGGTTTAACTTCTGATTGTACTCTTGGTTTATAAATCTGAGACTGTAGATGGGTCTAGAATGTTGGTTTTACCCTAAACATGAAGTTTTTTGCCATCGGGAGTCCGGTTGAGAATGAGCATTTTTGGGTGTATTGATGATATTTTAGATTATTTAAAAATTAATAAACTAATATACCCACCGCATATAGTTTTGATCCACAGAAGTAATGGTGGATATTTTTCCCTTCTGAGAGGGACTAGCTGAGGTGGAACTGAGTGAGAGGAAGCACCGCCAGACCTCATTTTTTATGTTGATCATCATGGAATCGAGGTGAAATAGCTTTTAGGAATCATGATGTACTTAATGATTCTGTGTTTCTCCAAAAGGTAGTTAGATTTATTATATATACAGATTTTTACCCATTTAAATGTTTTTAAGGTTTTAGAGCCCTATTATGAATTCTAGGTCCCCCTTGGGGGTAGATTTGTGAGATTCAAGTGGAATTTAGGAGTTTTTGGTGGCTCGTAGTAAATTTCTATTCGTAATTCCCAATGACACGGCATATATTGTAGTAGCAAACATCATGTGTTAATTATATTTAGGGAAGATAATGTTTTTTTGAATATATTCCATTAA
Source organism: Viscum album (assembly GCA_963277665.1). Lineage (NCBI taxonomy): Eukaryota > Viridiplantae > Streptophyta > Magnoliopsida > Santalales > Viscaceae > Viscum > Viscum album. The sequence continues at coordinate 714,183,086 of OY728162.1, forward strand.
CTTGGGGTACATGTCATGTAGTGATCCAAGGTCATGTGGATGATGACATGGGAAGGCATACAATATAAGAGAACACGGTTATGTGGAAGTACTTGGCTGAATCCCAAGTGTACATGTGGCAGGCACACTAGCACAATAAAGTAAACAGGCTTGGTTCATTTTAATAGAACCATTTCTTGTACCAAGGAAACAAATTGTGTATAGAGACATGGCCATCCAGGCCATGTGTAGTTGAGGACACTCCTAGGGATTCAGATGAGATCACATGTCATGTGATGTATACATGTCATGTATACTCTTTACACATGCCAATCGCATAGAGGGGAAACCTCCATGGATGGTTTTGGGAGACACACCATGTATGGTGGGTACATGCTATGTACTCCCCTCAATTTTTTCTCAGACATGAATCTCCATCTTTAGGACATGGGTGGAGGAATGTGATTGGACTATCCTGAGTATTTTTCTATGTAGAACATGATGATGGCCATGGATTTGGAATTATAGATGTGATGTGAGGTGACTCAAGTGGGATGCTTCTTTCGGAATCATTTGGACCAATATCCAATGAGTGTGTTCCACTGATCCATTTCAATGAGTCTACAGTTTGAAATTATGTCCTCATGTATCGGATTGTGATCCCATCAACATGATGAGTTCAGAGATAGTTCATATATCCCTCTGGGAGGATAGGTTCGGATCCTCAATCATATCACCTTCCCTATGTATCCTTTTCAGTATCATCAAGACCAACATTGGGGATCCCCTATCTAGTAGGTTAGTTTAATCGGGTTTTTGGTATTTTCATGTATACGATATGCCACTTAGTGGGTGGATTCAATAGGGTTGTGGTATCATCATACATATGATCCCTTAATTAGTAGATAGTTATAAATTGGGTTTATAATGTCTCCCAGTGGTCTGGTGTGTGAACCTCTATCTATGTATCATGGTTTTTAGTCATGGTAGGGTTTGTGGTGTCCCCTAGCGGATATGCGTTTGATCCCCTATTTGATTATTAAGATCTCTGGAGTTGCAGGCTTGGTTTGTGGTGTCCCCCAGTGGTCATGTGTTTGATCCCTTATTTTTGAGTTGAGATGTTTTGGGTTCCAATAGGGTTCATGGAGTCCCCCATGATACATGGGTGAGATCCCATAGTTAAGAATCATGATCTACCGGGTTAAAAATATAAATTATTCATGGAGAGACCCAATGAGCAGGTTCTCTCAGATGTATTCCATTAGTGATGGTGGGTGTTCCATTAGCTTACTAATACCCAATGAGTGTGATCTATCAGATGAGTTCTATATGGGATAGAATATTTACACCTGATGATTTAGATATCTTAGATGTGTTCCATCTAAAATGGAATGGCTCATGGAGTGATTTCTCACAGAAGAGCAGTACCATTGAGCCACAACTAGAATCCTATGGATGGTTGTATGGTTGAGACGATGAGACATGGAGTATGAGATGATTATATCTATGTTATTCTGTAAATTTCTGTATCAATTTCACAACTCTTATTTTATATACCTTGGGGATGAATTGACTAGTCATTTTTAGCTGAGGAATGGCTAAGATGGAGTTTATATACTATCTCACTTAAATATTCTCCCTTGGCTTTGTGTCAACCATACTTTTGCCTTTTAGGTGCTCCCTTTTATTTTTGGTTCTTTGGGGGACCTATTGGGTATTGTCATAATAATATTTTCATGGAATCTACAAACACATACTATGTATTATGAAAAATATAGGCCTTTTAATAGATTCCAAGGAGTACCCGGAGAAGGCATAGCTTAGATAGCTAGAATGAATGAGGTGTGTACCAGTGGATGCATTTGAAATTAGTCCCCTCATACTAAGAAGGTTGGATTCTTTTATCAGTTTCTAGAGGGATTTTATTTTTTCCATTTCATTCTTTAATTACTTTACTTGTACTATGAATGTGATATAGGAGCGTTGATGTATTTTTGGTATCAATTGTATTATTATCACTGTATTTTTACATGGAGATGGTTGTGTGTGTGTCTGTGCATACAGGTATCATAGTCTAAGGCCTCCCATATGTGTGATGTGCCTACTTGGCACTGGTCTCCACCCACTGGACTATTGAATGAGAGTTGGGGTTGTGAGATCTCATTATTATATTGGCTAGGGTCCTCGTTGGGTCAGTTCATTACAATGAGTCATGTACATTGATTGTTTATCATTAATCCAGATTCCATGTTTTCAAGATAAATTTTGGTAGGTTGGGTGCATCACGAGTGATATAATATTGATGGATATGTTAAGGAAGGATTTTTCACTTCAATTTAATATAAGTTGATATATCAACCATTGATTGGAATGGAAATATCACATGAAATTCCATGTTCATGGTTTACTGATGGGTTTATTTCTAAAAGTCAAAAAAAGACTTATCAAGCATATAGGTTAATGACACCTGTATGAAACATGTTTGATGATAGATCTATAGAACGAAATTATATTACATATTGAGCATTCATTTATAGTTTTCATCATTTTAATATTAATATATTCATTTTGGGTGCCCTTATATGTCACTACACATTGATTTTAGAATTTAGGAAAACCAGTCTAATGCTACTAAGGAAAACTGCTAGAGTGTCACACACATAGAGTTTCTATTGATATAAATTAATTTCTATTTTAATTTAATTATTGGAGTCAATATTAATCTTTATTCTATGGAGTAAATGTTTTTTTAGTATTTATGGATTGTAAATATTTAGTCACCATATTTCTCTGTGATTTGAATACTAAATTATTAAATATTTATTTTCAATGCTGTTAAATAATACATATTTATTTATATCTTGTTTTATTCACAAGGTAATAAATAATATTTATTCTTAAATAAATATCTATTTAGTTACGAAAATATTAAATAAATATTTATTCAAAATACCATGAATTTTATAATTATTTATTTATTTAATTATCGAATCAATATTATTCATTATTCTAGGTTCAGTAAATGTCAAAAATAAAGTATAAATTTTGTTATCCGGTTTGGAGGGAATAAAATATTAAATATCATTTAAATGAATACTTATTTTGTGGTGATCAATGGATGAAGTGAAAGATGATCGATGCCACCACACTTGCACCTATAGTACCATCATTAATGCTTTGAAATAAAAGGAGCACATGTGGATCACAGCAAGTGCAATGAGGAAAAAATTTGCAAGACCAAGTTCATTATTAATTTAAAATCACCATAAATTTAACATGAAAAATATATTTTCTTCATGGTTTTGGCATTCTTTTCCATCTTTATCAAATTTAATTCTTTTTCTGAAGTTTAACATCTTGTATATCACATATTATTCCTTGAAATAGAAAAAAACAAGTATTCTATGTTTCAATAGGTTCTTCCATTGTGGCTTAAACTTATAAGTGGTTTTAGAGTAGTCACACTAAAAATTTATAATTATTTATTAATAATTGATCATTATACGTATTTTTTTCATATTTTATTTATATTTTAATAATTATTTAAATATAAATGTTGATATCTCTTCTTATTATTTTTTTTCTCAAATAACCAATAGTAGGTTAACCAGATATGAAGAATTTTTGTAGATTCCATCTGGAGATTCCAAGAATTCTAGTTAAATATCATGGTAATACATGATGTGTGGATTGAAGGTTTACACTATGTACCTGTTTCAATACACTAGGATAAACTTCAAATTTAATTCAGAGAATTGTACATTGAATCCTATGTAGTTTCATTAAAACACTTTATGTTTACTAGGAAAGGGTGGCACATGGTTTTCTAAAATACATGATGTGTAACTCGCTTACATTCCTTATTGTCCACACATTTTCATGGATGAAAACAAGGGGTCAAAGATGCATATTTAATTAATACATGATGTGTGATGATAGAATCCACACATCTCAGAGTATAGATAGTATGTAGCAGGTTTGTACGTGGAATGTACCACATTAATTTATGTGGTCAATATGCACATCAAGTCCAAAGATGTGTTTCATAGACAGACGGTGAAGACACAGTGTGTAATAGGAATGTACACATAGTATATCATAACTATTTATGCATAATAATTAAATTTAATTAATGAATCCATTAAACCTTTTTATCTTATGTTATTGTTTCATTTATTGATAGTGCATGCCTTGTGATATGTTATATATATTAAATGCTTAATTAATTTTCATATAATTTTTAGAACTACTTGTGGTGTATGGTCCTTACACACTATATACTATACATATATTGAAATCATTCCCACCATGTAATACATAACATTCCCATGTTTCATTTATTTATGGTTTGCATTGGGTAAATACATGACAGGTCATGTATTCTATATATTGTGTGAGTTTATATTACATGACATGGACCATGTCAGGTAGTTCGGACAGGTATATTCCATGTTTCCTCCATACACATGTCTTTTACTAAATTATTCATAATAATGTTAATTTATTTGTTTTATTTAAAATTATAGTGGATGGGAATATCAAATACTATTTTGATGAAAATTAAGATAAATGAATTTAATAATTAATAAATATAATTAATTAATTTTAGTGTGTTTTGTCTTCAATAAGAATGTCTAAAATGAATACCAATTTATTAGATGTGCATTCATTATATAAAATAATGATCATTATCTTGACTAAACTATGTATGGTTTAGATTTCATTTAATTTATTTATTACATGGTTATTTTAATTATCATTATCAAATAAAAATGATGGCTAGCTTGAAGTCCCCCCTCTTATTACATATGGACATGTGTGTTTGCAATTACTTTTATATAAACTATATAAGCATTCCATTGGTTCCCATAACCTTCATGTGAGTAAATTATGTGTGAGGATAGATCTCACATGTGATTATAGGTGGTTTAAGATGCATCCATGGAGAAATCAACCCAGGCAATACACAAGAAAGAGGTTGAATGCTGCAACCCAAGCCAAGACTGGCTCATCAAGATTTTTTCAAAGGTTAAATGGTTTTCATTTTGGTTTCTAAGTAAACTAAATAATGGATAAATATCTTGATTATGCCACACTATTTATTTTATTTATATCAATGTCATGGTAAAAAAAATTGATGCTTTATCATGATTACATAAATTAATGAATTAACAATCATATAAGGAGGAATTAAAAGAAATTGAATTGTGTGTGAATTTTGTTATCATAGCATGGTTAATACAATATTTAAAAATTAAATAATATTATCAATGAATGTAAAAGGATAAAATATTAAAATTTATGTACAATAAATAAATTACATAATATAATATGAAGTCTGAATATATCTTCCATATATTTATTAATAATATAACTATAGTACTAAGGGTTAGTATGTCCCTCATTAGGACACTTACTTTTATCAGATAGATCTTATGAAGGTTTTTGGCTGAGTTAAACAAGTAGTAATAAGGAGAATAAACCCTAACTATAATAGATTTTAATTGGAAGAAAGTGTTGATGAAATATGAATTGGGGTTTTGGGATTGGTGAGTCTATGTAATTTATTAATGAATGTAACCTAGTAGTTGAAAAGACTGCCTACCTAAATACCTTTGAATAAAATACCATTACCTCACATGGGTTATGATAAAGGATATATAGATCATTTTAAATTTAATTTTCTCGTGATTGGAATTTCTGATACAAATGGTGTGGGATATTGGGAGTTGATAAAAAAGTGGAAGACAAATAAAAAAATTAAATTATTTGATCTCACATATTTTGGTAATTAACATAACGTACTAGAATTTGATTTCATACTATCATAATAAAATTAAATTTTCATTTACTATCATATCACTATGATCATTCCTTGATATAGGGCTTATCCTTATATGAAAACTTTTCTCATAGTAGGTACCGATGCTTAAAAATTACTTTATTATGGAAAACAATTCAATGTGTTAGAATCCCCTATTTCTGAAAGTATGCAAAGGAGGGGACTGATGAGGATCCCCATATATATGATAGACACTTGGATGATGCACTATATATCCATTTTTTTAGTCAACTTCTAGTAAACGTCAAAATTCACACATGGTTATCGGCACAAACACTATACACATACATCTTCATGATCTTTATTAGGAGAGGGAAAGACGTGAGTGGTATGAAATTTATAAGGTGTTGTTTATGGGAAAAAATAAAGTGGGTGTCTATTCTTGTCCCCACATAGTAAAATGATTGAAAATAATTTATTTACTTGATATTTCTAGGTTTATTGTAACACCCTGATATTTTTGAAAAAAACGATTTAATTTAAACTTTTCGATATTTTTTATTTCACACAACATTGAATAAAGCTTATTTTATATGAGGTCACCAAGTTATTATTTCATTTCACAAAAAAAATCGTTTTTTATACGCTACAACAAGTAAAGTTTGTGATACATGGAATACCTTCTTGGCCAGTGTTACATGCAACACGTAGTTTCTACAAAAAAAAATTTTATTATTATAATTATTTAAATGAGACTGTTATAACACAGATGCTTAAATTAGTAATACGAATATTAATAAATAATTTTTAAATATTATTTACAATAGATTTATATAAATAAAACATATTGATAATAAAACAAATAGCTTTTGGTAAAGTGTTTATATGTTTGAAAATACTATTTTCTCAAATGAACTACTTTTTGTGTCCTTATCTGAATAATAGTAAAATTACTTCTAAAAACATTTATAAATTTAATGTTATAAAATAAAAATAATTTTTAATTCATATTTTCAAAATTATCTTACCGTGAATTTTAATGATTTTTCTGAAAAACTTTATTTTTTGATAAATAGTGAAAAATACAGAATTTTATTTCAAAGATGATTTTTTTATATTATTTATTTATATAGTTAAATTATATTATAATTTTTTTTAAAATTTTAATTGGATAAATTGTAAATTAATTAACCCAATCTCTATCATTGTAACAAATTTTATATTGAAATTGAATATAATTCAATGATTTTTACTTAAAAAACCACTTGTCGTGACACGTCTACATGACTAAATTTAAATTAATTTCTTTAGAATAATTTGATTAAAATCGGGAAAATAGATTCCATATTAAGAATAATTATAATTTTTAAAAAGTTCAACTAATTTTTTGACCAAAAATATTAGTGAAATTAGTAAAAATTAATTATAGTGATTAAGGAAAAAAATATTTTACTTAGTGGTTAAATTTTAATATTATGGGAAAAAATAACCTAGACACATTTGAGAAATCCATTGAATGAAAATATCTCGACAATAACCCATATGTTTTCAAATTTTGTGATTTATTGGGATACTAACTCTTCAAATTGACATAAATAATAAGTTATGTAAGGAAAAAGATAAAAAAGGAACCTTCATTAACTTTAACATTTATAAAGCCTTGAGATATACACAAAAAACAGATTAGTTCGGTTGTACACAATATTTTGAAAGGTAAAGGAGATTTTTTAATCCGATTAAATTATATTTAATTTTTAGATGTGATTTATTTAGATTAACTACTTAAGGAATGCCAAATGCTGTAATTATTTAGTTATTAATTTACTAAAATAAAAGGCAATAAAAATATAAAAAGTAAGTCATATTGATTGAATAATTGAATTTTATTATTTTTAGATGAATATATCATGTTACATATGTTTTAACTTAATATACTCAAATTACCTATTTTTTATATTTTATTAAATTTAAATTAAGTAAATAATATCAAAATTGACAAAAATGTTATTATATAATAAATGATATTTTATAAAAAGAGTTAAAATTTAATATAAACCTTATATTCTTACAAATTAATTTTAAATATTAATAAATATCAAATATGATCTCTTAATGGTCTAACTGATCTTTTATAGTGAACATATCAACTTTTAAATTGTAAAAACAATGTTAACAGAGTTCGGGTTAAAGAAGTGTTTTGTATGTTACATGCGCTTGTTTTAAATTTAATTTTCAACACATATTGGATTTATTTATTTTTTTGTAAATTTCATATAAAATTTGTAATTAATTTTAATTATTTTCTAATAAATCTCACTTTAATATAGTTTAATTGTTAAATTACTTATGTTAATAAACTAGTTACCTTAATATAAACAAAATTGATAAAGGTAGGGAAACTTAGAAGTTAAGGAACAAAATTAAAAAATTGAACAAATTTTTGTGTTAGAGATTTGGGTTCACCATAATTACCATTTAAACTATTATTTTTTAATTAGTGAAGAACATGAGGTAAGGGAGACCTCTGAATAGTCTTTACCTTTTGGCATTTAAAAGAATGTCACCCCTCCTCCTTTATAAAAAGGAATTCATTATTCCCATTACTCACACCTATCATGCCACTTTGGCTCATCCAAAACTAGCCCAAATAAGATCCCAACTTATCTCCCATAATCCTATAAGAATCTATTTTTTCATAAATCTAACCAAGGAATCTCTTTGGTGGAATCCAAAAGGAGTTACCCAAAGAAGATGTAACATCCTTCCACAATCTCTTTTTATTTATTTTCAATATCTACACCATAGATTATTCTTATTAAATTATTTTAAAAAACTGAAGATAATCAATAAACTGAGATGTTTTTATTTTAATATCATTACCGAAACCTACACACATTTCCATCAAATTGGTAATGAACTTATTGTTCGTGTGTATGGAGGACTACCGCCTCACATAACGATATCGTTCATTTTTTCTTCTATCATGGTTAACAATTATGATGTACATTCTATTTTTATATGATATATATTATATTTATGATGTATTAATTATTATTTAATTAGTATAAAAAATATTCCTTCATTCTTTCCATTTTTTTCAATTTCGATAACTTCATTTGTGGATGTGTGGACGACATCCTTCTCAAAGAGATGTGATTCATTCACACTCTTCATGGAATGTATTAAGGATGGGTTTAGTAAATGTATATTATATTTATGGAATAATAATTCTATTGGTGTTATAATATATATGTGTATGTATATATATATATATCATTTATATTCAGTCTTTCAATATGATAATAAATTGAAAACAGCATTCATGCATATGTACGATATACCGTCTCCATGAACAATGTATTCTATTTCATATTTATATATTTTATAAATTATAATAAATATTAATATATTAAATATATATATTATATTTTAATCATTTTTTAAATTCTAGGAATAATTAAATCATGATCTAAGTAATAGGATAATGAACAACCATCAAAACATATATGAAAAACAAAGTGGATATTACCTGAAACGTAACATTAACATGGATTTCTTAATAAATAGGTAATATAAAGTAATAATACAATCATATGTGGTATTAGATATAAGAATATTTATATTTTTAATATGTATAATAAATATAAATTTATTATACAGTCTGTTTGAATATGTATGAAGAAAATCAAGACTTAACATAAGGGTTTTCTCATCTCACTTTTATTTCTGTGAGACTTATTCCTTATTCAACTCTCATTTATTTTATACGGTGTAGATAATGACCCTAAATTCATTATATTATTATTATAATTAAATTTATGGGTATTCACATGTAGATTTGATGATTTTCCTTTCATGGGGTTTTGGTTCAAAAGTTACCAAACCAGAAAAGTAATTTTTGTATCCATTTTCCTTCATTGAGATACATGTCATGTTATGCTCCTATATTTTTCTATGGGGTGTATATACTGAACATTTACATGATATTCCATGACTATAATTATTCATGTTATTTTAGGATTCATGTAATTTTTTTCATTCATTGGGGATTATGATTCAAAGTTACCAAATTGGTAATAGTATATTTCTATAATTTCAATGTTTACTGGGTTTTTTTATTATTATGATTCCTTTAATGAAATCATATGATCCATATCTCAAGAACACTAATTAATTTTCTTATCCACCAGTTAAACATTAAATCTTGATGTAATGGTATCATTTTTCTACACCTTGGTACTTAAGATAATTGAGATAACATTTTTAAGAAAATACTACTATATTTATCATTTCGATCAAAAATCGGTGGTCTTACTAAACAATGTTTTCTAAAAAGGTTTATAAAAATAATATACCATATTATTTAAAAAAAAATTACCCATGTTTTAAATTTTTTAAAAAATCTTTTTAAAAAATAAATCTACTTCTCATTTTTCGATCGAGGAACTTTTCTAGACTTTTCACTGCATAAAAGGAATGTTAATCATGTACGGATTTATCCATCATCATGATTGCCCTTCCATTGAAGCTTCATTTTAAAGTTTACAAGAGTTATTTTTAAGAAAAAAAAATTTCCTACTATTCTGTAAATTCATTTTTTAAGTGATTTTCAAAGAAAAATATTTTCAAAAATGTTTTATGTTCAAGAAGTGTTTTGAATTATTTTCAAATCTTCCTTTATAACTTTTCAAAGTTTTTTTCAACAAAAATGTATTCAAAATGTTTTCAAGAATCATTTATAGGTTTTTAATGCTATTTTCAAATAAGATGTTTTCAAAAAACTTTCAAGATTCCTTAATAATTTTTCAAATTAATTTTCAATTAATAGGTTTTCAAAATGTTATCAAGCTTCCTTTATATGTTTCAAGGTTATTTTCAAAGAAAAAGGTTTTAAAAATATTTTATTATTTAAAAATAATTTTCCCAAGAAGAAATAATATTTTCCTCAATAAATGTTTTAAATGAAATTTCAAATCTTTCCTTATAAGAAAAGAATTTTTTGAAAATGTTTTTTGAGATAGATCTTTAAATAAAGGTTGTTTTCATTATAAAATGTTCCAAGTAATATTTCAAAATTATTCTCCGTATAAGACAATATACATTTATATAGTTTATGATTAGTTACGGATATGATCCAAGAGTAAAATTATAATTATTTCTTAGAATTTTTTTTGATTAAGATGAATTGTTTTTAAAAAAACATGTTTTTCTTCCACAGGTTACATGCTTTTGAAACCCACTCTTTTCATGGGTTATTCATTGATAAAATGATTATGAAACCTATAAATTTTTAAAATTTGATGATATGAGGACACATATATTATAGCGATGGAAATTTTCTTAAATTACTTTTACAACATTTTAGTGATGAAAAACATAAAAACATTATACATTGAGGATCCATAGGTTTAGTGTCTTGGTAAAACTAGGACCATGTATAACATTTAAAATACAAAACATTTATTTAATTCCTTCCTCTCTAGATTCTTATTGTCTCTTGACCTCTCCATAGTGCATATAGTCCCATGAGGATATACAACAAAAAGGGGTGATCTAAAAGCCCAGTAGGAGTATATATAAGAACATGAAACAACATAACATGGGATGAGCATAGTCATTATCATCATAACATGGTAATAGGATCATAATTATGAGAGGAAACATTAAGAAAATATGTGGAATGTGGTAATGCCTAAAAAATGAAACATCGTGTATTAGTGGTTAAATACAACACATAGTTGTGAAAAAATATAGCATCTTGTTCACACATCATTTCACTTTAAATCATGAGAATAAAACACTTTACCAAATTCATTAGATCACTATATAATTCCAGGTTCACCTGTCACATTCAAACATTCATATTGCACTATATAATTCTGGTCACCCCCATCACGTCATAACATTTTCATTATCATGCATGCCACATAGAACATATATCAATAATAAAAAAATAACCCATAAAATAGGAATGGGTTTCATCTCATATGAACTCATTTAGAAACTTTGGGTTCCCAAAATAAAGAGGGAATGACATACTTGATACACGAAACATCAACCTTGAGTGAAAAGTAAAAGGTTTGTTTTTAAAGGAGTGTTCCTTTGAAAAACATTTTTTCTAACATAAACTCTAGTTTCAAACATTTATAACCTATATAAGTTAAAATAATTATGAAAAAATGATTTCTAATGAGTAACCATACCAAAAATGTAGTGAAAGAGGGAGAACCAAAAGAAATAAGGATGGGTTTGAGAATTTCCTCTTACCTTGTATCTGAACACTTTTTTTCACTTTATTGTCCTATATAATGACACTATATTCATTAATTAGAAATTAAAAAACCATTTATACATGAATATTGTTCATTATGGTTTCATTAAGTTCTTGTATGGTACTTTGGATGAGTTATAGAGTTTAAATACATTGTTTGGGAGTGTTATTTTTCTAAATTTTCATGAATGGTTCACTTGTTCAAATGAATGGAGGTTCGTGTAAAACATGGATAAACATACATAACTGATATTAAATGTTATTAATTATCTTATATAAGTTTAAATGATCTTATAATAAATTATTTTATATACCATGTGGATAAATCATCAGTTAACCTTTAATGATGATCATTTTAGGTTAATTTGGGTGGTTTTTGGATCACAACAAAAATGTTTTGTTTAATCAATTTGTTATATGAATAAAACTTTTTTCTAGAACATAAAAGCGGTTTCAAAATACATAATAAAATCTTGTTTCAACTTTTTAATTTTTTCATTGACATCCTTGAAGTATTTGAATGAAAATGGAACTGCATCGCCCATGATGTTGGAAAATTAACACATCACAGGCAACAATTTCATTTTTATAAAAAAAAGAGAGAGAGGGAATAGCATAATGAATAGTCCTCCATTAACATTATATCCCACAATTTTATCAATTATAATAATGTTAACATGACATTTAGATAATATAATTTGAGGATAATAGAATAAATGAAATGAAATTTTAAAGAAATTGAATGAAAAGAGAGAGAAATAACCTCTAGAATTTATCTTCTTTGAGAGCCTCTTTAGGGAAGAGGTTTTGGTCTTTTTATCACAACTAGGGATAATAAATGTGTGGGAGGGGATAGGTCAGAACTTTGGGCATAATTTTTATAAGACTTGAAGCTTTATAGGTGTGAATAAATGATGGTGTGATATATGGTATTTATAGTGAAGGGGGGAGGGGGTTTCTCAATATTATATTCATTAATTTATTATTTCCATGAGATAATAAATAGTGATGATTACCTAAACAATAATAGTAATAAGTGAATGTGAGTTATAACTAATTGATCTTACATCATCATAACATCATCTATGACTCTATAATTAATTTATTTAGCTTATTTTTTAAATTATAGTATTTCACTATTCATCAAAAAATCATGTATTAGTGAAAAATACCAAAAAAATCACCCTGACCATTTTTCAATGTGTAGAACCCAAAAATGAACTCTGTTTATTTTTTTAAAAAAAATTCTAAATTTTATTAATTTTATTTTTAATTAAAATCATGATTTACATGAAAAATACAAATTTTAAAATTAAAACGGATTTTATCATGCTTTTAAAAATTACATAAGGTCTTATAAAATTATCTTAAAACCTAAAGACATAAAAATTTTAATTTATTAACACATTTTACGAAAATATATTTTTTAAAATTAATTAATTAATTATAATTAATTATTTATGACTTACAAAAATACCAATACTTTTACTAGGGTTATATTGTCACTTATAAGATGCCTAAATTTTATTTATACATTCATGGGTGAGGTTACTATTATTTTGGAAGATTTACTATTCCTAATGGTCATATTACTATTCATAAAGATACGTTACTATTCATAAGGGTTGGTTACTATTCACCAAAAATTAAGTTTTTCTATCGGACTCCAAACATCTTACTAATCACAACCGTGTATGTCAAATTTTCAAAATCCAAAACATAGAATTGGAAAATTTATATTTAAAGGCCCCAAAGCATTTCATTTAAGCATGATGTGGCATTGTGTTTCCTGATGTGATTTTATATAATTATGAAATTATTATAATAAGGGATAAATTGCATTGATAAAAGTTTGGACTGTTAAATTTTCCCCCCTTTTGAAATTTCACACTCGAAATTTCTTTTTACATAAACAGGTGAGGTTACTTCTCCTTAATCGCATCCTCTGGTTCCCAAGTTTCTTCTTCACACTTGTGGTTCCTCCACAACAATTTAACAAGGTGGGTTGTCTTGTTGTGTAGAACCTTATATCTTCAATCCCGAGTCTTTACAGGTTGCTCCTCGTAAGAGATATCATCTTCCAGTTGTACCACCTTCGAGTTTAGTACATGTGAGGGATATGGTATGTACTTCCTCAGGAGTGATATGTGAATAGAATCATGATCTTGAGCTATATTCGGTTCAAGTGCAAGCCAATAGGCTATGGATCCTATGTGACCAAGGATATCAAAGGGGGAAATGTAACATAGGATTAGTTTCCCTTTCTTTCCAAACCACATGACTCTCTTCCATGGTGATATTTAGAGAAATAATTTATCTCCAACGTCGAATTCCAAGTACCTTTGATGGTTGTTAGTATATCTATTTTTCTAACTCTGAGAATATTTGATGTGTTTCTAGATGACTAGAACCTTCTTTGTCATCTCTCACACAAGATCAGGTCCATGTAGATTTCTTTCTCTAACTTCATCCCAATAGGGTATATTTCTACATCACTTTCCATTCAGAGCTACATATGGAGCCATATGAATACTTGAGTGGAAGCTATTCATGTATGAGAACTCAACTAATGGGAGATGATGATACCATCCACCTTTGAATCCTAAATATCACTCTCTTTGCATGTCTTCAAGTGCCTGAATAGTCCATTCAAATTGGTCATCAGTTTGGGGTGATAGGTCATGCTAAAATATAATTCATTTCTAAAATCATGTTTAAGACTCCTTGAGAATTTATATTTGAACCTTGGTTCAAAATAAAATGCAATCAAGAGTGGAACGCCATGCAGTCTCACCATTTCTTTCACATGTATCTTTGCAATTTTTTCAAGTGAGAGATCTTCCCTAATAGCGATAAAATGGGAAGTCTTGGTGAGTCGGTCAACCACAACCCATATCTCATTATTTCCCATCGACGTCTTCATGAGACCCATGACAAATTCCATAGTGACATTCTCCCATTTCCACATGGGTATAGTCAATGGTTTCATCATCCCTTTGGAATTTTTTCGCTCTTCTTTAACTTGCTGACATACCATGCACCTTGAGATATATTCCGCAATCTCCTTCTTCATGTTATCCCACCAAAAGTGTTCTTGGAGATCTCCGTACATCTTGGTCCCACCATGATGGATACGGAATTTTGAGCTATGTGCATTGTCCAATAACTCCTTCTTTATCCTAGGTGATGAAGGCACATGAAGATTTGTTCCAAACTGAATCACACCATTATCATTGATATGGAACTCTTGCAGCTTCCCTTCCTTTACTGCATTCACCTTCTTTTGTAACTCTATGTCATCCCTTTATGCCACCTTAATTATCTCTTGGATTTATGGTTGCACAATAATTTGGGAAAGGTAGGATGTATCCCCTTACATTATGATTTCAAAATCCATCCTTTTTATATCCAAGAAGATAGGGTCTTTCTTAATCTGTAACATGGATAAAGTGGCGGGATTTTTCTGCTTAGATAATTAGCTTCCTTGTTCACCTTTCCCAAATGATAGTGAATGAAGAAAAATTATTCCTAGATTAGATCTAAGCATCTCCTTTGATTCATGTTGATCTCTTTTTGTATGAATATATACTTTAGGCTCTTGTGGTTAGTGTATATGTCACACTTCTCACCGTAAAGGTTGTACCGCTAGATTTTCAAGGCAAAAATCATAGCTTCCAACTCTAGATCAAGCATCAGGTAGTTATGATCATGTATATTTAACTATCGTGAGGCGTAGGATATCACATTATCATTTTTCATGAGTACACAACCCAAAACATTCTTTTAAGCATCACTGTATATCACAAAACATTCTCCACTTTTCGGTAATTTGAGTACAGATGCAATGATCAGCCTTCTCTTTAACTCCTTGAAGCTTCCCTCATATTATTCCATCCAGACATACATTACCCATGTCCTTGTTTACTTAATTAGTGGGATTGACAATCATGAGAAATTTATCACAAAATGACAGTAGTACCCATCTAATCCAAGAAAATTACAGATGTATGTGACACTAGAGGGTCTGGGCAATTTCTCAATCACCATTGTTTTTAATGGTCCACAAAAATTTCTTCACTTGTGATCACATGTCCCAAGAACATGCCTTGATTCATCCAAAAGTCACATTTTCTGAAATTGGTGTACAACTTCTCCTTTCTCAATGTCGCCAACCTATGTCTTAGATTTTCTTCATGTTCCACCTTGTTTTGGAGTAAATGAGAATATCATCGATAAAAACGACCACAAATTTTTCAAGATAATGTATAAAGACTCTACTCATCAAATCCATGAATATTTTAGGGGCATTTGTATGTATGAAGGGAATCATTAGAAACTCATAGTACCTATACCTTGTACGGAAGGTAGTCTTCAAAATATCTTCCTTCTTCACCTTTAGCTGATGATATCCAGAATGAAGATCCACCTTTGAGAAGTATTGAGCTCCTATTAACCGATTGAACAAGTTGTTAAAACTTTTAATAGGATACTTGTATTTTATGGTGATCTGGTTTAGTTCCTGATAATTAATACATAGATTCATTGTTCCATCCATCTTCTTCACAAAGAGCATTGGTGAACCCCGAGGTGATTCACTAGGGCGTATGAACCCTTTGCCCAAATACTCTTGTAGCTGCTTCTTTAGCTTCTCAACATCAGTAGGATCCATCCTATAGGGACACATTGATATAGGAGTAGCTCTGGGTATGAGTTCTATAGAGAACTCTACCTCACAATCTGGGGGAGGTTTGGGTAACTCTTCAGGAAATACATCACATTATTCTTTAACGATGGGAATTTCCACTAGGTTGACACTTTCCTTTGACTCAACCATTTCAGTGAGGTATTCCTCATCACATAGAATCAACACCCACACCATTGAAGGATTTTTTAAAGTATATTAATGATCTTACTTGAATTTTTAGAGGAGAATAGGATGGTTCTTAATATGAAAAGATATTTCCTTTTACAAATAGTTGATTTGTGATCTATATAAAGAGATCCAATCCATTCACATTATAGATTCAAATTCCACCATGGAAAGTATTTTGAGATATTATGGAAGAATATTTCCACATAATCGAACAGGAAAAGATTCAAACAGTTGGGTTTGAATGATTGCACAACTTTGTGTTTGTATAGATATCCATACTTCAAGGTTTCGAGGCTTCAATTCTATATTTCTATCAAAATTTCAAGATATAAAGTAATTCATAGAACCAGAATCAAAAAAGAATTTTTCCATTGTTGAGTGAATAATAAGTATACCTTTTAAGAATTCATTATCTTTCCACACTTCTTCAGTAGTGATGGAATTATCCTTCCCTTGATTATTTGGCTTTAGTGGCTGGTGACGCTGATTACCCTTGATGACTCGAGGTTTAGTGAACTGGCTTGCATAGTTCCCTTGCTCCTAGTAGTTTTAGAATCAAACCATGGAAGGTTCTCTCCTTTCTTCCGCTACATTCTCTTTACTTTTAATTTCTTTTAAACACTCTTGATCATGGTATCCTTCTTTACCACACTTGAATAATTTCCCAATCCCTTTGAGGTAGTTCCCATGATGTATCTTTTATATTTTTGGCAAGTGGTTGTTTAAGTTTTCTTCCCACCTTTATCATTATATACTTCATCTTGAAACTCTATCTTTTATTTATTATCACCATAGCCATGAGACCATTCTCCAACCTCCATCTCCACTTTGAGTGCACACTGAACAAATTCTTTATAACTCCAAAAGTCTTGAATTGAAAGATCCTTTGAAGATGTGGTTTTAATCCACTAAAGAATATATCAATTTTTCTATCATTGTTGATAACAAAACCCAAAGCATGCCTTACAAGCCTTGTAAAATTCTCGTCATAGGTCATTATGGATTCTCCTTCCAATTTCTTTAGATATATGAATTCTATCTCCATCTTCATATGAAGAGTTAATGGGAAATACTTGTTAAGGAACATGATCTTAAATTCTTCTCATTCCATCTCTCCAATTTCTCTTCTTGGATTGGTGTATTAATCAAATCCCACCATTGACCATCCTCTACATCTAGATGATAAACTAATAGTCTCACCTTATCTATCACAAAAAATTAAAGCACTGAAAATATTTTCTCTATGAATTTGACGCACTGTTCCACAACTAGTGGATCAGAAGATCCACTAAATGGTGGTGGTCATTGCCACATAAATCACTCGATAGCTAGTCTCTCCCTATTTAGTGAAGGAAGTCATTCGCCATTATTCATTTTATTAATCATAACCTGAAATATTTTGTAAATCATCACCCTAAATTTTGAACTCCACCTCCCAATACATTGGGGATGTCATTCGGTAAATTGTTGTGTTGGCCCTCACACTGGTTGGTGGCCTGGTTTCTCCTGGTTCCCAACATTTTCTAAAATAGAAAAGGTTAGAAAAAAACATAAGTCAACGAGTCATGAATGAATAACTTATTCAATTGTGAAATTTATACTAAAATAATATCTTATGGGATCCCTATGTTTATAAAATCTTCTTGTGTGCACATTTTTACTTAGTCTCATACTAGAGGTTTTCTCTAGGGTTCACTAATCATAATTCCCAAATTAACTAAACCGTGCCTCTGATACCAACTATTGGAATCATAATTTTCTTACATTACATTAAAATCATTTTAGTGATGAACAGCATAAAAACATTATACATTGAGGATCCATGGGTTTAGTGTTTGGGGAAAAATAGGACCATACATAACATTTACAACACAAAACATTTATTTAATTCCTTCTTCTCTAACTTCTTATTGGGTCTTGGCCTCTCCTTTGTACATGTAGTCACCTGAAGATATACATCAAAAAAGGGTGAGATAAAATCCTAGAAAGTGTATAGATAAGAACATAAAACAACATAACATGGGATTTTCATAGTCATTGTCATCATAACATGGTCATATGATCATAATTATGAGAGGAAACATTAAGAGAAGACTTGTAATGTGGCAATCCATAAAAAATAAAAAAATCATGTCTTAGTGGTTAACTACTACACATAGTTGTGAAAAAAATATAGAATCTTATCCACACATAATTTCACTTTAACTCATGAGATTAAATCACTTTACCCAATGCATTGGAGCATTGTATAATGTTTTGTGCACCTGTCACATTCAAACATTCATATTGTGCCATATAATTCAGGGTTCACCCGTCACATCATAACATTTTCATTATCATGCATGCGGCATAGAAAATATATCAATAATTAACCTAAATAACCCATTTAAAGGAATGGGTTTCATCTTATAAGAAAATATTCATAAAATTTGGGTTCTCAAAAGAAAGTGGGAATGACATACTTGATATAAGAACCGCCAACCTTCAATGAGAATTAAAATGTGTGTTTTTGATAGAAGTGTTCTATTAGAAAACTTTTTGATTGACATAAACTTTAGTGGAAAACATTTATATCCCATAAAAGTTAATATATTTATGAAAAAAATATTTTTAAGGAGTAACCATTAATGAAAATGCACTGAAAGAGGGATAACCAAAAGAAATAAGGTGGGGTTCGAGAATTTCCCCTTACCTTGTATCTGAACACATTCTTCACTTTATTTTCATATATAATGACATTATATTCATTAATTAGAAATAACATAATCTTTTATACCTTAATATGGTTCATTATGGTTTCATTAAGTTATTTTATGGGCTTTTGTATTACTTATAGAGTTTAAATCCATTGTTCGGGAGTGTTCTTTTTCTTAGTTTTCATGAACAGTTCACTTGTACACATGAATGGAGGATCGTGTAAAACATGGATGAACATCCAGAACTGATACTACATATTATTAATTATCTTAAAGGAGTTTAAATGATCTTATAATTAATTATGTTATATATCATGTGGATTAATCATTAGATAAAATTTAATGATGATCTTTTTACGTTAATTTGGGTGGTTTTTGGATCACAACAAACATGTTTTGTTTTATCAATTAGTATTATTAATAAAAGTTGTTTTCAAAAACTATAAGGGGTTAAAAATGAATATTAAAATCTTATTTCAACCATTTAATTGTTTCATTGACAACCTTCAACTATTTGAAGGAAAATGGAAGTGTATCTCCCATGATGTAAGTAAATTAACACATCACGGGAAACTATCTCATTTTTATAAACAGAGAGAGAGAGAGAGGATTATAATGAATAATATTCCATTAACATGATATAATACTAGTATATAAATCATATTGGAGTTATCATGAAATTTTGATAAGAGATGTTGAGATAAGAGAAAAAAATAAATGAAATTTGAAAGGAAAATGCAAGAAAAGAGAGAGAAATTACATCTTGAATTTATCTTCATTGAGAGCCTCTTTAGGGAAAGGTTGTGGTATTTTTATCAGACCAAGGGAAGATTTATGTGTGGGAGGGGATAAGGAAGTTCTTTGGGAAGAATTTTGATAAGGCTTCAAGCTTCAAAGGTGTGAAGAAATGAGGGTGTGAGGGGTGGTATTTATAGTGGAGGGGAGAAGGGTTTTCTCAATATTATATTCATTAATTTATTATTTCTCCAAAAGACAAGAAATAGTGATGATTCCCTAACCAAGAATAGTAATAAGTGCATGTGAGTTCGAACCAATTGGGATTATATCAGCAAAACATCATCCATGACTCTATAATTAATGTATTTATCTTATTTTGTAAATTATAGTATTTCACTATTCATTGAAAATTCAAGTATTATAGAAAAGTCCCAAAAATTAACCCTAACCATTTTTCAATGTGTTGAACCCAAAAAAACCCATTTTTTTAAAATAATTTCCTAAATATGATTACTTTAATTTTTAATTAAAATCATAATTTTCTTGAAAAATATAAATTTTATAATTAAAACTGATTTTATCATGCTTTTAAAAATTACATAATGTCTTATAAAATTATATTAAAACCAGAAGACATAAAACTGTTAATTTATGAACACATTTTAAGAAAATATTTTTTTTTAAATTAATTAACTAATTATAATTTGTTATTTATGACTTACAAAAATACAAATACTTTTACTATGGTCATATTGTCACTTATAAGATACCTAAATTTTATTTATACATTCATGAGTGAGGTTACTATTATTTTGCAAGATTAATGATTCATAATGGTCATATTACTATTCATAAGGGTAGGTTACTATTCATAAGGTTAGGTTACTATTCACCAAGAAAATAAGTTTTTTCAATCAGACTCCAAACATCATACTAATCGCAACCGTGTAGGTCAGATTTTCAAAATTCAAAACATAGAATTGGAAAATTTATGTTTAAAGGTCACATAGCATTTCGTTTAAGTATGATGTGCCATTGTGTTTCCTGATTTGATTTTATATCAGTATGACATTACTATAAGAATGGATAAATTTCATTGATAAAAGTTTTGGTCCTTACATTTATGATACCAATTTTATTTCATGGGTCATAATATGATGTTTATGAAACCCATCTCTTTTTGTGGGTCATGATATGATGAAAGTTTTATTATCTTATGGAACATGTATGTATTCTTTTATTATGTGATGGTTGGGACCTATATCTACCTCCAATTCATTGGGTAAATATTTATATCTCATAATATAATGATGGGGGACAAGAAGATGGTCTTGATCCAGTATGGGAGAAGGGGAAACCCGGTCCACTATGGGAAGAAGGGGAAACTCGATCCCTTATAAGGAAATGACTGTGAATGGGGATGGTGGTGTGTCTCGCCCAGTAGGTTTTTCCCCCATGATGTTCCCTAATAATTTTTCACAATGTCTGTTGACTTATAGGGAATGATATAACTTTTTTATGTGTCTTCCAAAATTTCATATCATATTCCAATGTTATGATTTCATGGATTGTGCTCTTGATTCCCTTATGATTCATGTCATATTCCAATTTTATGATTTCCTAGATTATGATCTTTATTCCCATATGATTCATATATGATAAAATGCCAATATTTATTCCATGACTCTTGATTATTATCTTTGATATTCATGGTATGATATTCTAATGTTATGATTGTATTCTCATACACTTATTCTCATGTTATGCTTACATATATCCCTTATTTACCCTTACTGGGCATTTGAGCTCACACATTTCTTATGTTTCCTTTCCTCGGGTTATTAATAAATGTTTTAAGTATGATTAATAAATACAATAATATTTTAGGGAGATTTTGAATATATTCCCCCAAGTTAAAATATTTCATTCCATGTTTCCAAAGACACTAAACTATTATGATCCTCATGAATGTAATTTTGGATTATGATGAATATTCATCTAAATTGGTGTAATGTCCATATATGTTAAGACTAGTTCAATATATTTGGTATCAAAGGTAAGGTTTATTCATCCTTTGGAAACTAGGGTGAGAAAGATTTAGTAATATCCCTATGGATATTCCTAAGGATATATATAGTAATGTCTCTAAGTATATGCATAAGGTGTCCTAGATTTAAAAGAAGGGGTTATAAATTCAATATCCTAATATATATTTTTCATGATTATGTGGTTTTATGCTATGGTATGTGATCCTCACACTATGCTTTTTGATTTATGTCAATGGATGGAACCTGAAGGAACTCAGTCGACATTGAATCTGATAGAAATTTTACTGATGAGAAGTAAAATGGGATGATCACTGGAGTAAAGGTGTTGTGGTCATGCCTATTAATTTTTTAAGAAACATGATTAATAACGTCTAACATCCCATTACCTTGATTGGATATGTTTTTTTCCACTCTACAAGTTCTTTTTGGTGTGGAGTTTTTAGATATTGGTTTTTGGATTTTCTATAGGCTATAGGAGATTGTCACATAGTGCAACTAGGTTACATAATGTGTAATGATTACTGGGTTTGTTTCATTAGAAGGGTTTACACCATTAAATTTTACACAATGTGATGATCTTTTACACATCATGAGTTGATTAAAGATTATATTTTAATCCTAGGAAATGGGTTTTTTAGCGTATTTGGGCATCATGGATTTCACGACATGTAATAGTATTACACGTCATGTAATTTATTAGGAAGGGATTTTTAGGGTCCCATATGGGTTTAAGGGACCATCATGGATACCTTTTTTCCTTTTCTCTAAACCAAAGGTTCCTCTTCAATGATTTTGGGAGACTTGGTACCTTTCCAATTTATTCCTTCAGTAATCAATGCTCATTGCATTTGCGGCGCGTCTCTCCAGGTGAGTGACCTTTCTATTTTCTAATTTCCATTAATTGTGGTAGCACCCATGAGTTGTGTTATTGGATTAATTATTATGAATTTGGGTATATTCATGTCTTCTTCTAGACTTATTGTGAGATCTTATTTCGGAGGTTGATCTATTGTTGGTTGTGGTGCGGTGGGTGTTCGTTCTTGAGAAATGTGGTGTTTTCTCTTCTTCGCTGACCCTCTTTCTCAATTGGATCAATTTTGAGATGTGTAGACTGGGTTATAGGGCCTTCATTGACATTGTTGGGTTTTCATTATTGGGGGATCCTATTTCGGGCATGTACAGCTGGAGCTTTGAGGTAGGTGGTTCTGTCTTTAGCCTTTTTTGATGAACACTATTGTTCCTGTTTTATAAACTAATTTATAAAATGAATTTTCATCAGTGTTTTCTGTGTGTTCGAAATAATTTTTAAAGAATAATGTTTTTTCCCTGGTTGTTGATAAATGGAATGAAAAAGAGTATTTTCAAATCATTGAAATATATTTTCAAAATGGTTTTCAAAGAATTGGAATGAATGGTGAAAATGAGTACAAGGGTCACCATGGGTACTTGGATGGAAAGTTTAGCTAGAATCCATCATCCATTTGTGTGATTATCTAGAGGTTTTATCATGGTTATTTCCTCTATTTCATGGGCCTGTTGTTCTAAGGGACATACAGTGACATTGTTAGGGGGGGTATACTCATGGGGTATTCCTCTAGTTCTTAGGCATGTGTTCTATGAACTGGATTATATACTTGATTGATTGTGTTATGAGTAGTCTGCTAGTCTGACCAATAGTAATCCTTAGTGTTGATACATGTGCTTATATTTTGTGTTTATTTAATTTATTGTTTTATCCTTTATATGAATGTTTATTCTTGTGAATGATGATATGGACAATGTGCTTTGAAATTGATATATATGTTGATTCACTCATGTGCATAGGGAATTTCTATTCATTTAATCATATTGAAATTGGTTTCTTGGATAAATTATCAAGATTTTACAGCCTAGACATGTCTTGATAGATGAAATTTTACTTTAAATGGGAGGTATAATATGATTCAGCACCAACTAAGCAATTAGTATGGAAATTGGAGGTGTTTGGAGCCTTTTTATAGGGTGCATAGTTACTACAGAGTTTAGAAAACCATGAACCCTACTTAGGATAACTGTGAACCATTGAATCTATGGAACATAACCAAGGGACATAGTCTCAACATGGTGATCCAAACTGTTAATATCCTCCATGAAACCATGCATGATATGCATATTTGTAGGCAGTGGCTTATCGCATGGCGTCTGCATGGTTTTACAAACCCTACGGACCAGTCCAGGTACCCATCTGCCTCTACTTCATTGGAAAAAAACCATGAGCACAATTAGCCTATGATTAATCTAACTGTGAGCCTAAACCATGTAGCAATCAATAAGTGGATAGCCACTTCCTATATTCCCCTCATACCCACCATTTATCCTGGTATTTTCACACTTAACCAACCTTTGATAGTGGGGCACAACCAATTAAAGTAGGGGGACTATTTTGGATCATCATCATCATCTAGAGGAGATACATATAAAGGGGAGAGCATGGAACCCATTCTAGGAAATTTTTCGAGGATCTATCTGGTGGTTACATGGAATTTTTTTTCCTTTCTTTATTAGTTTTTAATAACATTTTAGGTATTAATAGCTTATTATTCATCATTTATTGAATGATTAGATAATTCCTATTGCTTTTTAGGGTTGTGGACAGTGTAGATTCATTGATAATTAATTTTTTTATTTTGTTTCATTATACATCTTATAATTCCCTACTAAAATATCATCCTTTATCTTTCTAGAAACCCCATATCGGATCAATAATAGAGTTTCTATAGATCTCCAAGGTAATTACGACAAGAAATATCATGATCATTGGGTGCACTTATCATCTCAAAAGGAATTTTTTTTCTCAAAGTTTATAAAAACCAATTTTTGTACCATGAAATTGAATCCTATTTACTAAAAACTGAATAGGATAAGGGATTTTAATTACATGTAAAACCCATAGAAGTTATTTATTATGAAAAACACAACATAATTGTTAAAAACAGTTTCTATTTTTTTTATATTTTAAAGTAAACCATTATGGAATTTGAAGAATTAATCATGCAACCATTCATAAAAAATATCATAAACCTAAAATATCAACTCTTAATTTAGAAACCCTTTATTTAATTAATTTAAAATCATGAAATATAACACTTTAATTTCTCCCTATGGATCAAAACTGTACTTACACTGTACTAGTTATGAGAGTGGGTGAATCAATTTGGACCACTGAAAGTAACCCTTTGGCATGAATGACACCAAATTATGGAACCATTTTTGGGAAGGTATTAAATGGTGGTTTTTTACTTTTTATTTTGTATTATCTAAGTGAAAACAAAAACCAAAAATTCTTAAAAAATTATACTCATAATACTATTTTTATTTTTGGTTATTTAATGTTCCCCATTTACAGTTGGTGTGTTGTTTGACATTGGGTAGGACCATAGGTGTATGAGTAGCTACATCACTTCTTCCAAGAATTTTGAGTCACTAAAAACACTTCTGTTTGACCATGAAATCAAACAAACCGTATCAAGTCAACATCAATCACTTATGGGAGAACACAACTAGAACGCTCCCATTGTGAATTTGGAAGAGGAAGACACGGATATGGTCCATGGAATTGGATAGCTGTTTTCATGTGATGGAAATAAGAACAAAAATATCATCATTTATTTTGAGTTGAATTAGTACCCCTGATCAATTTGATAGAATATGTGTCATGACGCCACCAGTGACCGCTGGCTCAATTTTTTCTTGGATATGCCCATTAATAAACATATCAGTGTCTTCCACTAGAACTGCTATAGTATATGCCTCAAAATCAATGAACCTATTTTTCAAAATAACAATAGTACATGCCTCAACCTTCTTCATAAAAAATTATGCCATGAGGCACCCTTATAGAGTATGGGCTTCCCTATATTCATGGAGCAGATACGAGTATTGTTAGACAATCGGTGCAAGCCCATAATTTCAAGATTAAGCAAGATATCATGAAGCTTATTCAAAATAATGTTTAGTTTGTGGGTTTAACAAGTGAAGAACCCAATTACCATGTCTGCAATTTTCTAAGAATATGTGACATATTATGTTACCATGGAGTGTTTGAGGATTCTATTGACCTATACTTATTTCCCTTCTCATTAAGGGATAAATCAAAGGACTGTATAAAAGGGTTACCTCTGCACTCTATTTTTACATGGGAGTCATTAGATCAGGTATTTTTTTTCAATTATTTCCCCCCTCTAAGACGGTGACCTTATAGAAGGAAATTCATAATTTTTAACCACATCAGTCAAAGTCATTGTATGAGTCTTAGGATAACTTCAAAGAGATGTTGATGAAATGTCATCATCATTGACTTAAATTGTGGATTCATGTCCAAAACAATTATGGGGGTCTCACCATAAACACTAAATTAGTGGTGGATATTTCTACTCGAGGAACGATCTTGGGAAAATCTACTCATAATCTTTTTGATCTCCAAGAATACATGTTAGCCCACAGTTTCCAATAGCATTTTGAGCGGGGAACTTAGAAGAGGGGTATGAAAAATATCGATTCCACTATGATTCACACTACCCAATGTGATGTATTTTCAAATAAAATCTATTAATTGAATCTAAATAAAACTTCACAAGCGCAAGAGGTGAATCATACATCATGTAGAGAATGAGGTTACTACCGTGACATGGGATAATGTTTGGGGTCAAGTGTTATCCCCTCAACAAGTTAATTATAATATTTTTCATAGAAACTATGTCCAAACATGTACCCTCAATACTAGAACCTAGCATGGAAAGATAATCAAAATAAGTTTTGCCGACAGAAACAGCATAATCCTCAGCCATGACCTCAAAATCCTCTCAGCTATGGTTAGTAAATGTATCAAAATCCATATCTGGGACAAAAATATGGAAATAAATATCAAAATGGGTCCTATGAATAGTAAGTATACCCAAACCCTCCTCTATTGAAACCTATGTGATATCTAGAACCTTAGCAAGATGTACAACAACAACCATAGTTATAGAAACCATAAAAGTTAGAAGAAATTATGTCTAAATTCATTACAATAATTGAGTAATGTTTTCAAAATTAAGAGGCATCCATTAAAATCCTGTAAAATCAAACTGAATAGTTTTCCAATCTAATTTCTTTAGGGAAACCTAGCACACTACTAGCTAACACCGAAAATAACCCATGGGAGGAAGCTAATGCAGTGACCTTGAGAAGTGGGAAGGAGTTTACTCAAAATTTTCATGCACAAAAAAGGTAAATTAAAGATAGAAACCAAGATAAATAATCAATATTAGGAGAATGAAGCTGAATTCATGGAGCTCTCCTCATCAAAAGAGTTTTCAAAATGGAAGGATGTTGAATGTGATAATGGAAAAGATGTGTTCAAACCCTATGAACCCACCCTTCCATTACCAAAATTCAAGAAGAAAAGGAAATTGGACCCATAATTTGTAAAATTTATGGAGGTATTCAAGAAAATTCATATAAACATTCCATTAATAGAGGAATTAACTCAAATTTCCACTTATAAAATGTTCATGAAGGAAACCCTGTCAAATAAATGGAAGATGGAGGGTTTGGGAACTATACCTATCAAAAAGGAATTCTCAGCTGTAGTTCAACACTCCATTCCTCAAAATATTCATGATCCTTGAAGTTTACTATCTCATGCACAATTGGAACTTAAGAGTTTGGAAAATCCCTTTCTGATTTGGGGGCTAGTGTCAATTTGATGCAATTTGGAGTTTTAATAAAGTTGGAGATGAATGATCTAAAACTAAATCATGTTTCATTGAAACTAGTCGATCTCTCCATTAAATATCCAAAGGGGATACTCAAGGATGTTCTTGTGAAAGTGGGGATGTTGTTTATTCTATCTGATTATATCATACTCAATATGGAGGAAGAGGAACCTCTGATTTTGGGAAGACCCTTTTTGGATACTAGAAAAGTGTTCATAGATGTTTACAAAGGAGAATTAATTTTTATATTAGGGGATGAAAGAGAATCTTACAACATCCTAAAATTTTTCAATCAAGTTTTATTTTTGGATATTGAAGACTATTGTGCTTTAACTATAGTTGAATATTAATTTTGTTTCACAGAGGGTGACATGGGATGTTGTTATACTTATGATGAACTGGATTTAAAAGAAATCCACCCCAAACAAGAACCATGTGAACTAAAGTTTATTGTAGGACAAGGTGGTAATTATTGGTAGAGAGTACTGATTATGGATATATTCAAGAGGTCTGAGGTAGAACCAATTGTTCCTTCAGTTCTTAAAGCCTCGCGGATTTAATTGAATCCTCTCCCATTTTCTTTAAAATATGGGAACTTGGGTGACAAGGTTATGTTGTCAGTGATTCTCAATTCTTCACTTACACAATATCAAAAGAATGAACATTTATAGGTTCTAAGAAGGAGGAAACAAGCTATTGTTGGAAGTTTGTTGGCCTTAAGAGAATGAATCTAACCATTTTCACACAAAAGGTGCTACTTGAGTAAGGAGCCAAGCCTTCTCAGAAATCACAGTGATGGTTAAAACCTATAGTAAAGGGGGTTTTTAAGAAATAATTAATCAAGATTTTGTATTTAGGTATTATTAACCCAATTTCTGATAGATCATAGGTGATACCCTTACAATTTTTTACCAAAATAGAGGGTATCACTATAATTTGCAATGAAAATAATTAGTTGATCCCAATAAGGAAGGTTACAAGATAGAGGTTTTGTGTGGATAATCAAAAGCTGAACGATGATACATGAAATAATAACTTCCCACTTCCATTCATGGATCAAATTTTGGACTGCTTGGTGGGTCAGGAATTTTATTTCTTATTAAATGGTTACTCAAGATATACCCATCTTTCTATTTCCCCTAAATATCTAGATAAAATAAACTTCACATAACCATATGGAACATTGGTGTATCATTGTATGTCTTTTGTCATGTGTAATGATCTAGCCACCTTCTAATGGTGCATATTGGCTATCATATATGACATGGTGAAGAAGATTTTGGAAGTTTTCATGGATGATATTCTTGTCTCTGGAAATTCATTCAACACATTCTAAATAATTTGGAATTAGATGTGTGAGCACACAGATATTGTCTTGAATTGGAAGATATTTCATTTTATGGTGCATAATGGAATTTTCATAGCCCACTGGATCTTAAAGAAGGAAATTGTTGTAGATCCCACTAATATTGAAGTGATATCACACCTACCCATTCCAACTTTTGTTCAAGATATATGGATCTCTCTTGGACATGAGGGATTTTATAGATAGTTTTTGTGTGATATTTTAAATATAGACCAACCTTTCACTAATATCCTTTTAAAGGATATTATTTTTGAATTGCATGAAACATGAATTTCAACCTTTCAACTCTTTAAGCATAGATTGTTAAAATATCCCATCATTATTTCTCCAAAATAGGATGAGAAAGTTGAAATTATGTGGGATTCGAGTGACTATTTTTTGGGAGATGTTCTTGGGAAGAAGATGGATCACATTTTCATGTCTATATTCTATGTATGTCAACCCTTAAATAAATCCCAAATAAACTACACTACAACTGAGAAGGATATTTTGTTGTTTGTTTTTTCATTTAACAAATTTTTCTTTTATTTAGTGTTATCGAAAGTTGTTTTTTATACTGAAAATGCTGCACTCAAATACTTGCTAAAAAAATAATGATTCAAAGCCACAGCTCATTCGTTGGGTGTTCCTCCTCCTAGAGTTTTTCTTGGAGATTTGTGACATGAATAGGAGTGAAAAAAGTAGTTATTGATCACCTCTCCTTTCAAAAATTAGACCATTCTGAAAAAGAGGATGATAGGTAAATTAGGAAAGAGTTTTTAGATGAGCACATTTTTTAGTAGTAGTCGCATCTCATCCATTGTTTTCCAACATCGCTAATTATTTGGTTCAAGAGTGCACCACCCTAATCTCACTTTCTAGCAAAGGAATATTTTTCAGTCGGATGTAAAATATATATTTTTGGGAAGACTTGCAGCTCTTCTTCTCATGTGGTGATAGAGTAATTCTCCAATGTGTACCTAAATATGATGTTAATGTAATTCTAGAGTTTTATGACATCTCTCTGGATAGGGGGAATCATGAGCTAAATAGTGCCATTGCTAATATTTTGCAATCTTAATTTTTCTATCCCATTATGCATAAGGATGCCTGGAACTTTTTGGGACATTGTGATAAATTCCAATTGATTGGTAACATTTGGTGTAAAGATGGGATGCCTCAACAGCCCATCATTGAGGGTAAACTCTTTGACGTATGGGGTATTGACTTCATGGGACCATTTTCCCCATAATATAGGAATACATACATTCTGGTATATGTAGATTATCTTTCTAAATGGGGGGAATCTATTTCCATAGTAAAAAAAATAGTAAAGGTAGCCATTTCCTTTTTGAAGAATAATGTTTTCAGCAGGTTTGGTGTTCCTCGGGTTCTTATCAATGATAGAGGGACACATTTTGATAATTATTTAATGAGGAATGTTCTACTAATGTATGGGGTAAAGTATAACATATGGAAACCTTTTCATCCTAAATCGAATGACAAGTAGAGATCTCCAATAGATAACTAGAACAAATCTTAGAAAAGACTATGGGTGTCTCATGAAAATACTGGTACACTAAACTCAGTGATGAATTGTGGCCATATCATACCGCTTTAAATACACCTTTGGGCATGTCCCTGTTTCTTTTGGTCTATGGAAATCCATGTCACCTACCTATAGAGCTTGATCATAAACCATACAGGGATGTTAAAGCTTTGAATTGTGATTTGAAGTCCACTAATTATATATTCAAATTCCAATTTCTCAAGATTGATAAAATTAGGTGAGAGGCATATGACAATGCCAAGCTTCACAAAGAGAAGATAGAGGTGGTTCATGACCGCATGATTTCTCTGAAATCATTCCATCACTGAGATACGGTATTATTTTTTAACTCATGGTAATTATTGTTTCTAAAAATCTGAAGTCCCAATGGTTGGGTCCTTTAAAAGTGCTCAATGTTTTCCACCATGTTGTGGTGGAAATTAATGGGGAAGATGGACAAACGTTTAGGGTGATTGGAAGAAATCTAAAACCTTATTTTAAAATGAAATGCATGGTAATATCAATCTCCACTATGGAATTCAAGTAACAAGAGGCCCAGGTATGTCAAACTCAGGGCATTAAATGTATAACTAGTCAGGAGGTAACCCAACATTTCAAAAACTTTATCAAATTTATTGTTATTTTGTGTGTTCTTAGGGGTTCATGTTAGTGTGTTTTTCATTTTTGGGTGTTTTAGTCATGGGATAAATGAAAAGTGATAGATATATTATAAAATTTTTGTTACAGTTAATTTAGACATCATACAAAAATCTAAAATAATCTATTAAAAATAATTTTGGATTAATGTTTTTGTTTTAAAGGGTTACATTTCACTCAAAGGGATGGGAATTCAAAAAACTCATGGACAGAGGCATACATGTGGTTTGCACACATTTTAACAAACCATGCACCTTTTTCATGCATAATTGATCACCCAATTCAGTGGCTTCTTTCATGGGTATCACATGGTTTTCAAACTATGTGTATCCTCTAAGAACCCATGCAGAGAGAACAACTCCTTCTAGTAGCACTTCTTATGGTTACTGCATGGTTTAATAAACCATGCACTGAAATCATACAGGATTTTAAATTACCAAATATTTTAAAAATGTGAAATATTTTCCACCATTATAAATCCCTTAATATCTTGTGAAACCCCAACCCCCACCCAGTTATGTGCAACTCCCTCCTATCTTTCTTATTCAATCTCCAACCCTTTACTCCCTTTCTCTTCCACCAGATCATCTGCCTAGGTAAAATTCTTTTCTTCTCATTTTCCTTCTTTACTCCCTTATTCTTCCTATTATCCTTCTTTTTTATTCTTTCTATTTTTCTCTCTATAGTGTTCGGCTACAGTACACTTACCATTTCCCCTACCCATTTTTCATTTTTTTTTATTTTTTGTTTTAGGATATCCTAATCTTATTCAAGCCCTATCTTATCAAAAACCTCAAGCTTCAAACTTGCATGAGTGATTTATTTTCAAAAAAACCCAATTTTCATGCATTAATTATTATTATTTGTATTTTTAAATAGGTTATTTATGCTTTACATTTTAATTATTCAATTTTATATCTATTATTTTTGTCAATTGTTTCATATATATGTGCATACTCCACTACCTATAGAATCAGCCTCCCCACATCCATGGCCTCATCTAAGCATTTTTGTGATTCAAACTCGGCTAATACCCTCTCACCCACCTTAATTTTTATAATAAAGATGAAAAAGGCATTAACAAGTGCTCATAACTTGTGAATTTATCACCTATTTTTGTTATGCACCAAAACATATAATGGATTTGGGTGTCTCATGTAAATTGTAGCAGTTGATCACACAAGAGCACCACATAAACACACTTTCCATACAACAAACCACTTATAAGGAGTTGGTGCTGGAATTCAAAACCACCTTATAGTGCCGAAAACTGTATTCCATTGATGATTAGGGTAAATTGGAAGAGGACCTGGGCGATGTTTCATACCACATCATGAACCACCAGTATAGTTTTCCGCTCTAAAAGTTTTCCACCATTGTTGTTATTTATGATCAGACATATGTACATATCAATGAATACTCCAAAGTACCCTGGTATTGGGACATGAAATATCCTGGGAATTCAGGGCCTCCATTCCCCATCTCGATCCTCCCTTTGTCCCATACATAGCTAAGTCCTTCTAGATTTTGAACCCCAAGCAATGATTGCTTCACTGAATCCTTACAACATGTTTCACCCCCTCAGTCAGATAGATAGGCTAATTTCAGTCTCTGAGACATATTCCTCCTCCATTCCATGATTACTGAGACCCCAATTAACATATCCTATGTTTTCACACAATACCTTCTACATACCTTCTGTAATGACCCAAACATTCATTAATGGAAATCCCTTTTGTTCTAATTAAATGTCTCTTTATGGAAAATGTTTATATAAAATGTAAACTTCTTTGGTTTTATGTTAAGAATTATGACCATTGCTAATATAGACATTGAATAGTGATCACATGATTAGTATAAATATAGGGCTTTAATGAGTCCAATTTACTCAGAAAAAGGAAGCGATGGCCTCATCCAATAGATGTGCCCCATATGAATCCCATTTCTCAGAGATCGGAAAGGCAGTTCCGTCATTGGGCTTCACTCTTGACCAAGCCCAATCCGAGCTTGAATACGTTAATCTCAAGTTGAACTTCCTATGAGAGAAGTGGAAATTGATAGAGATTACCACCCAAACAATGTTATCTAAGCCACCCCACGAGTCTGTCACCAACGCACACCTTACTCTTTGGTCTTATGTGGGTGTTATAAGGGTTTATGTAACAATACATTATCCCTATGGTTATGTATATTATTTTTGTATATAATAATGAATATACTTTCCCTTTATTATTGTTACCTTGTAAACAGTTTTTAAAAGCTCAAATGGTGTTTTTAGTTAAAGTTCAACTAATAAATCTATTTTGATGATTTAATAGATTTTTGAATTAAATAATATTTTAATAAAATATTATTATTATTATTAAATTAATTTTTATTAAATATAAATGATCATATAATTTTATGAATCCAATTGTAATTTTATTAAGGTTTGAAATCCATTTTTGTCAAAACCCGTGAATTTTAGATAAATATTGGTTTTTATTTTAAAAGTAAAAAATAATATATTTAGAAAATTATTTAGATAAAATAAAAAAAATTGGAATCAGGACGTCGAAATTATCCAACAGTGAATTTTTCATAATTTTATGAGAAAGTCAAATTTTGGTGTAAAAATTAAATACCGTTTAAATATATAATGTGTTTTATAACATCATAATGACCTAATAGTGATGTAATTAATTACTATAAGCTTTCTGTTAATCCAATATATGTTTTACCATTACAATAATGTGGTTTTGGGTTTTTTTGACTTATTTTACAAAGCAATAATGGACCCTTCAATACTTATTAAATATCTTGCCTTTTTAAATTGTTTTCCTTGGGAGTGTGACTCAACTAAACATAAGCAACCCCATTATTTTAAGTAGTTAGTACTTTGGACTTATAAAATATTGTTTTTCAATTCCCTTTTCTAAAAACCATGGGCAATAACCATGGGCTAGTTTGTGGTTTGGATTAGTTTAATGGGAGGTGTCCCAAACCTAAATAATAAAAAATTCCCTCACCTTTCCTATATAAACCCACCCAAGCTCCCACTTCCTCCTCACTCAAGGATTTTATAGTTCATACAACCTCTGCCCTCCTCTCTCTATAATCTTCCCAATGTGCCCCAAGCTCTCAAGAAGACTCTCTCAAGCCTTTGGATGCACACTTCCAAGTAAGGGTTTTTTCTTCCTTTCTCATTTCTGTCCAATTTTATTTATGTTGTTATGACCTTTTAATTTCAATTATAAATATTGGGGTATAGTTTCACACCTCCCTAATACTTCCCTATTTATTTTTTAGTGATTATATACCACTTTATCTCTCATTAAATGCCTCCCATGTACACTCGTTACTATGCCGAAATTCCGAAGGAAATTTCCCTCTCCTCTTTTACATTCAAGCAATTCTTTTGTATCATGACTCTAAATTCCATTCAAATTTTTGGTACATGTATCTATATGACCCCTTACTATCCATTTCATGTAAATATGATGATACACCCTTTTCTCTCTCATAAACCAATTTTTTATGAATTCTTATGTCACGCTATTACGTTGCCGAAATTGCACCGATTTTCCAAGACAAAGTCATTATGTAGTGAATACCATGATCATTTCTCTATAAAGGGTATTCAACATTATGCACATTTACTTATTGATTATAAAGTTTCATTTATGAATTTCGCATTCCTTTATCATGGAATAACTTATTCTGTTTTATGAATCCATGTTATATGATCCATGTGGCACACTTATGCATGAAATGAAATGTTTAAGAAGGGTGTGCCCTTATAGCGCTCCAATGCATTGGTAAAAGTATAGTATCATGATACATCATATGAAATGGGTGTTTACTCATGATAATTAAAGTGAAATTATGTTTTACTCATGCTTCATGTGCAATGAGGATTTACTACTCCATGTGCAATGAGCATTGGCTCATGCTAATTCCATGTTAAGTTTTGTTGCCATATTTTCATGTTATGATTATCATGCTTTATCATGCCTTTATGTTTATGTGTATCTTGTTCTATTTTGATATTACTATTGTCTAACATGTATTTTATTCCTCATTTTATTCCATGATTATTCCCTTACTGGGCTTTATAGCTCACACTTTTCTTATTCATGTCCCCAGGTTATCCCATGCAATGTTAAGTACGAGGGAATGTAGTGGTCATGTATAGGAAGTTTTCAACAAAGATGTTGTATTTCATGTTTCAATTTGTTATGTAATGATCCTAATCCCCAAAGAGACTGTACCTATCAATCTTCTATATTGTATCAAGTGAATTTTTTATAATAAATTATGTTTAATTGTGTAATAAAAGATCAGAGTTGTCATAATTGGTATCAGAGGATAGGCTTAGTTATTTTTGGGATTAGGATTATAAAACCCTAGTGAAGCCTTAAAGACAAGACTAAGTAAAATAAAAGTGCCCCCAAGTTTTGGAGAATATTGAGTAAGTGTTTTATCAAGCAAATACATCTCTTTCTGGATATGAGTAGGTAGAGGCGGCTCTGGCACAGATGTATCCTAGGGGTAAAACCCGAAAACACCGCTTTGAGCTAGACTCGATTGGGGACTGGTGAATGACAATGGGCCTTGCTGCACTCTTGGTTACAACACTCCTGTGGGATATGCTCTGGTAAATTCACAAGCTTAATATGAAACCTTTTTAAGGGAATATAAAAAATTCACTAAGAATATATGTTAGAAAGTGGATCATGGATAACATAGACTGAATCCAATAGATTCATAAGTTAAGGAAATAAAATTTATTTATAAGTAATTAGTTTTGTCCCTGGATTACCCTTTATGTGTTACCCCTAACTTTTCTTTTATTCCAGCCAATGGCTGGTAATAGGAGGACTTGGGCTAAAAAACGATGTGAAGATCAATGTGATGACTGTACTAATGAGATGCTCAATCCAATGGGAGCGGGAATCGCGAACATTGTCACGCTTCTCTCTCAACTAACTCAATCTTTTAATAGAAACAAGGGTCAATAGGAACGTTCAACCCCCACTAAGAAAGAACAAGCCACTGTCGAGAGATTCATGAGACAAAGGCCTCCTACTTTTAATGGATCATCTGATCCCTCCATCATTGAACAATGGATCAACTCTATTGAAAAGATCTTATCCATCCTTCAATGTTCTAAACAAGAGAAGGTTATCATGGCTGCTTATTGTATGGAGGGTGAAGTTGATCAATAGTGGATGTAGATCAAAAATACGAAGCCTGAGGAGGAGATCGAGGTGTTGGAATGGAAGGATTTCTGGAAGATGTTTTCCGATAAATATTTTCCACACACCCTCCAGCTTAAGATGGAAAGAGACTTCCTTGCCCTCAAGAAAAAAGATGACGAATCTGTTGGAGCATACAAGGAAAACTTCACAAGGCTTGAACGATATTCTTCCATCATTATCATTACCCCCAAATGAATGGTTGACTGCTTATTTGGTGGGTTGAAACCTAGCCTGCATAAAGAACTTGCAATCCGTGACTTCGACAGCTATGAGGAAATTGTCCGATGTGCCCTCAAGGTTGAAATGGTGATCGTATAATCTCAGGGGTATCATGGGGATGAGAAGCATAAGGTGGAATTCAATGCAGGTGGTCCGATGGATAAATCCAATGGTGCTAAGAAGATCCAGAACCCCACTTTCCAAAGGTGCAGAAAAAAGCCTCCTAGAAATTTCCTGAAGGGGAAGAGGTAATGCTTTTGGTGTGGAAGATAAGGGCACCTGGCTGTTAACTACCGAAAAGAAAAACCCACAACTAAAACAAAGGATAATAATGCTCTGTTCGAACCTCAATGCTTTTTTCATTTCAACAACTACAAATAATCAGGGCATCTTTCAAATCAGTACCCTAAGCCACGGGTTTTCAGAGGCAACGAACAACCTCCAAGGGTGCAAGGGAGATATTTTTCCATCATTACTACCGAAGTAAACCCTAACAACAAAGTGGTGACAGGTACACTAGTTATTCATTCATGAATAGAAAATGTACATTTTGATTCAGGTTCTACGCATTCTTTTATATCTCTAAATTTTATTAGAATAATCCCATAACCACCACAAATCATAGAAGTGAAGATGTCAGTGAGTACAACAAATAGGGAAATCATTGCATCCAATTAATATAACTCCTCCCCAGTCATAATCTATGGATTTAACTTCTCGAAGAACCTCATCATACTCCCTCTAGTTTAATTTTATTCAATTTATAGCATGGATTGGCTTTCCTTATATAGATCCAACATAAATTTTTGTGAGAGGGAAATCACTCTACATGTGGAGAATCGACCCCTAATTCATTACAAGTGAAAGGAGGAAGATGAATCTTCTTTAGCTCCATAATCTCTAGTGTGGATATTACTACCCTATGAGCACACGTATCTGGCTCAGATGATTGAGTCTAAGGAGGCAACCATCCTATAGTACATCCCTATTGTGAAGGAATTCACATAAGTGTTTCTCAAGGAATTGTCTGGTCTTTCTCCTAGAAGAGTTGATGAATTCTCAATTGATATAATACCTGGGGCATTGACAATATCCAGGAATCCATATAGAATGGCTATTTTGGATCTTGAGGAGCTGAAAAAAACTACAGGAGAATCTGGATAAAGGTTTTATACGCCCAAGTGCTTCACCATGGGGTGCACTAGTTCTCTTCTTCAAGAAGAAAGATGGGTCAATGTGCCTTTGCATCAATTATCATGATCTTAACAAAATCATGATAAAGAAAAAGTGTCCTCTCCCATGATTAGATGACTTGTTCGATCAGCTATGTGGAGAAAAATACTTCTCCAAGGTGGATTTACGGTTCGGATATTATCTAGTAAGGGTGAAGAAGGAAGATATCCCCAAGACTGCTTTTCATACAAGATATAGGCATTATGAATTCATAGTAATGCCTTTCGGACAAAATAATGCTCCAACAATCTTCATGGACTTGAGGAATAGATTCTTTAGAGATTACCTCGACAAATTTGTGGTAGTATTTATTGATGATATTTTGATATACTCCAAAACCAAGGAGGATCATGAGGAGCATCTAAGAACTGTACTGGAGACCTTGGGGAAGGAGAAGGTGTATGAAAAGTACATAAAGTGTGAGTTCTGGTTGAAGGAGGTCTCATTATTGGGCCATATCATCACAAGCAATGGGATATCTTTGGATCTCTCCAAAACAGATGCAATTGAGTGGTGGGTGAGGCCAACATCAGTAACGAATATTCATAGCTTCTTGGGTTTAGCTGGATATTATCGACGATTTGTGAGAAATTTATTATGATTGTCCAACCCTCTTACCAAGCTAACTCAGAAGGGAGTAAAGTTTTCTTGGATTGATGAATGTGAATAAATCTTCAAGGAGTTGAAAAGGAGGCTTATCAATGTGCACGTGCTCACTTTACCCACAAGTGGAGAACTTTTGTGGTATCCAGTGATGCTTTGATGAAAGGACTGGGATGTGTGTTGATGCAAAATGACAAATTCATTGCCTATGCTTCAAGGAAATTCAATGTTCATGAACAGAACTATCCAACACATGACCACGAGTTGGCTGTAGTGATCTTCACTTTGACAATTTGGTGGCATTATCTCTTTGGGGAGAAGTGTGAAATATATACGGACCACAAAAGCCTCAATTATATATTCACACAGAAAGAGTTGAACATGAGCCAATGAAGATGGTTTGAGCTGAACAAAGACTATGACTGATCAATCCATTACCACCCTGGGAAAGAGAACAGGGTGGCGGATTACCTAAGTAGAAAGGACCCAACGATTCTATCATTGATGAGAATTGAAAAGGATCCAGTCTTCTTAGATTTAATGAATATGGACATGGGATTCATAAAAAGGGAACATCATCAATCCTTTCACAAATGATTGCTTAATCTTCACTTTTGGGAAGGTTAAAAGATGCTCAAAAAGATGATGTGGGAATTCAGGAAAAAGTGGAAGCTATAGAAAAAGGGAAATCATTTGAGTTTAATGTTAATGAAGAAGGAATTGTGAGATTTGGGAAAAGAATATGTGTTCCATCACGTCTAGAGATGAAGAAGTAACTTTTTGATAACACACATAGTTTAAATTTCTCTATTCACCTAGGAAACACAAAGATGTATCGAGATCTCCGAGAGCATTATTATTGGGATAACATGAAGAAGGAGATCAATGAATACACATCAAAGTGCCCGGTGTGTCAACAATTGAAGTAAGAGAGGCAGAAGTCTAAAGGGATGATGCAACCATTCCCCATACCATAATGGAAATGGGAGAACATCACCATGGACTTTGTCATGGAACTTCTGAAAACATCCAAAGGAAATAATGCAATTTGGGTTTTTGTGGATCGTCTTACAAAGGTTGCACACTTCATTTATATTCGAGAGGATTTCTCATTGGATCAACTGGAATGGATTTATATCAGGGAAGTGGTAAGGCTGCATGGAGTACCACTATCTATTGTGTCCGATTGAGATCCAATATTTACCTCTATGTTTTGGAAGAGTCTTCAACTTGCTCTGAATACTGAACTGAACATTAGTACGGCCTATCATCCTCAAACTAATGGCCAATCCAAGAGGACTATCCAAACACTTGAGGACATGTTGAGAGCATTCTCAATGGACTTTAAAGGAGGATGGGATCAACATCTTCCTCTGGTTGAGTTCTCTTAT
Source organism: Viscum album (assembly GCA_963277665.1). NCBI lineage: Eukaryota > Viridiplantae > Streptophyta > Magnoliopsida > Santalales > Viscaceae > Viscum > Viscum album. Next base: position 714,223,448 of record OY728162.1, read on the forward strand.
AATAACAGTTTTCACTCGAGCATCAAGTGGCACTCTATGAATCCCTTTATTGGAAAGGGTGCATAACACCAGCGTTTTGGGTTGACGTTGGTGAGCATAAGCTGATTGGACCAAAAATGGTTGAAGAAATGGTGGATAAGGTGAAAACCATTCAGCAGCATATCAATGCAGCCCAGATTCAGCAAAAGAGTTATGTAGACATCCATTGATGAGACCTTGAGTTTAAAGTTGGAGACATGGTATTTCTACACATATCTTCATGGAAGAAGATCATGATATTTGGAAAGAAATGGAAGTTAAGTCCAAGGTATAATGGTCCCTTCGAGATTCTTGATTGTGTCGGGGTTATGGCCAATCGACTAGCACTTCCACCTACCATAGACAAAGTACATGATGTATTTCATGTATCTTTCTTAAAGAAGTTCATATCAGACCCTTAACATGCACTCTCTTCAGAGGTGGTACAGTTAGAGGATGATATTTCTTATGAGGAGCAACCAGTGAAGATCTTAGATCGTAGAGAAAAATTTATATGAAATAAGACAATTCCCCTCGTTAAGGTGTTGTGGAGAAACCACAAGTTTGAAGAAGTGATGTGGGAATTAGAGGAAATGGTGAAGCAGAGTTACCACATCTGTTTTAGTATGGGAAAAGAAAATTGTGAGGGCGAAATTTTTAAAGTGGGGAAGATTGTAACGACCAAAAATTTCATTAATGGAAATCCATTTTGATCTAATTAAATGAATCTTTATGGAAACTTTTTATATAAAATGTCAAATTATTTGGTTTTATGTTAATAATTGTGACAGTTTCTAATATAGCCACTAAATAGTTATCAAATTATTAGTATAAATATAGGGCTTTAATGAACCCAATTTACTCAGACAAAGGAAGTGATGGCCTCATCCAGTAGATGTGCCCCATACGAAGCCCATTTGTTAGAGCTCGGAAAGGAGGTTGTGTCATTGTTATTCAATCTTGACCAAGCCCAAGACAAGCTTGAATACATTAAGCTTGAGCAAAACATCTTATGAGAGAAGTGGAAGTTGATAGAGTTTACCACCCGAGCAATGTTATCTGAGCCACCCCAAGAGCATCGCAAACGCACACCTTACTCTTCAGTATTATGCGGGTGTTATAAGGGGTAATGTAACAAGACCATAGGACTATGGTTATGTAAATTATTTTTTATATAATAATGAATATACTTTCATTTTTTTATTGTTACCTTGTAAATAGTTTTTAAAGCTCAATTAGTATTTTTAGTTAATGTTCAACTAAGAAATCTATTTTGATGAATTAATGGAATTTTTAATTAAATAATATTTTCATAAAATAATATTATTATTATTAAATTAATTTTTATTAAATATTAAGGATGGTATAATTTTATGAATGCAATTGTAATTTTATGAAGTTTTGAAAGCCATTTTTTTTCAAAACCCTTGAATTTTCGATAAATGTCAGTTTATATTTTAAAATATAAAATTAACATATTTAGAAAATTATTTAGATAAAATAAATATTATTTTTGTAATTAGGACATCGAAATTATTCAAGGGTGAATTTTTCATAATTTTCTGAGATAGTCAAATGTTTGGGTAAAAATTAAATATCGTTTAAATATATAATATGTTTTATGACTTCATAATAACCCAATAGTGATGTAAAAAAATACTATAAGATTTATGTTCAGCCAATATATGTTTTACCATTAAACATCTTGTCTTTGACTTATTTTACAAAGCATTAATGGACCCTTCAAGACTTATTAAACATCTTGTCTTTTGAAATTGTTTTCCTTGGGAGTGTGACTCACCTCCGCATAAGAAACCCCATTATTTTAAGAAGTTCGTACTTTGTCCATAAAAAATATTTTTTTCTACTTACCTTTTAAGAAAACCATGGTGAAAACCCATGGGATGGTTTGTGGTTTGAATTAGTTTAATGTGAGGTGTCCCAAACCTAAATAATAAAGAATTCTCTCACCTTTCCTATATAAACCCACCCAAGATCCCACTTCCTCCTCACTAAAAGCCTTTGGAGTTCGTCCAACATCTTCCCTCCTCTCTATAGAATCCTCCCAAGGTGACCCAAGCTCCCAAGAAGCCTCTCTAAAGCCTCTATCAAGCCTTTAGATACACACTTCCAAGTAATGGTTTTTTCTTCCTTTCTCATTTTTTCCAATTTTCTTTATGTTGTTATTCCCTTTTAATTTAAATTATAAATGTTTGGGTATGATTTCTCACCTCCCCCATATTTCCCTATTTATGTTTGAATCATTGTAGACCCTTTATTTCTCATTAAATTCCTCCCATATACACCTGTTACTATGCCGAAATTCTGAAAGGAATTTCCCTCTCCTCTTTTACATTCAAGAAATTCTTTTGTATCATGACTCTAAATTCCATTAAAATTGTTGGTAAATGTATCTATATTACCCCCTTACTGTCCATTTCATGTAAATATGATGATATACCCCTTTATCTCTCATCAAAAAAAATAAGAATTCTTACGTCACGTCGTTACGCTGTCGAAATTGCACCGATTTTCCAATCCAATGTCATTATGTAGTGAATACCATGCTCATTTCTCTATCAAGGGTATTCAACTTTATGAACATTTACTTATTGATCATAAAGTTTCACTTATGAATTCCACATTGTTTTATCTTGTAATAAATGATTCTATTTTATGAATCCATGTTATATGATCCATGTGACACACTTATGCCTGAAATGAAATGTTTAAGAAGGGCGTGCCCTTATAGCGCTCCAATGCATTGGAAAAAGTATAGTATCATGATATGTCATGTGCAATGGTTTTTTACTCATGTTAATTCAAGTGCAACAATGTTTTACTTGTGCTTCATGTGTAATGAGGATTTACTCATGCTTCATGTGCAATGAGCCTTGGCTAATGATAATTTCCATGTTAAGTGTTGTTAACACATTTTCAATTTATGATTATCATGCTTTATCATGCCTTTATGTTTATGTTTCTCCTGTGCTCTATTGATATTCCAATTTTCTAACATGTATTGTATTCCTCATGTTATTCCAGGATTATTACCTTACTGGGCTTTATAGCTCATGCTTTTCTTATGCATGTTCCCAGGTTATCCTATGCAATGCTAAGTACGAGGTAAGGTAGTGCTCATGTAAAGGACGTTTTCAATAAATATGTTGTATTTCATGTTTTAAGTTGTTATGTAATGATCCTAAGCCCCAAATACACTAGACCTCTCGATCTTCTGTGTTGTATCAAGTTAATTTTATGTAATAAATTATGTTTAATTGTGTAATAAAAGTTCAGGGTTGCCAATCTTTCATTAAGCCAAAAGGAGACATTTTTTGGGGTCTTTATTAGTCACTTATATCTGGCCTCCCATAGTCAGAGTTTGATACCACTGCTTTTATCAAACTCCCAGTACCTCCCATCTTTGACCTCACCATGGTCTATGGCATGAGAATGCTAGAATATGATGGTAATCACTACCGATTCCATGGACAGAATGAGTCCACTGAGTATGATTCCCATACCACCCAACCTAAAAACTCCCACCACTCTTTCCCCCCATGTTAAGGCATATACCTCCTGACCCACTCCTCCCACCTCTATGTCGCCTCCACCTTACTCAGATTTTTCCACCCCCCCCCCCCACCATGAGGGAACTCTATGGTGACCAATATCTATTTTATAAGTGGCGGAAATATTTTTATGCATTGTTCGATTAGCATATTGAGGCCACACATCGACAGGTAGCAAAAATCATCTTGTACGATCTCCCTGCCCCAAATATTTTTTTCCCCTTCCCAGCCAGCCCCCATCCTATTACCTCTATGGTGATTCTTCTTTTCACCCAGATCATACATGGGGATCCTCCTCTTACAGAGTCTACTGAATCCTTTAGAAGCACCTACCACCATTGTGATGGATACTGATCTAGCCCCATTTGATCCTTCATAGTCTGATGCATCCCACACACACTTTTGAGATCCATTTATCTTTGATCCATCCATAGTTTGGAATTTATTTCATTACATTTTGTGTTTCTCCTACTACTTAATCATTTGTGACATTGTTCTTTAACTTGGGTGTTCTTTTGGATGTCGATATATGCATTCTTTATGATGTGATTGTGTTCTCCTCCTTCATTCCACTCATTAAGGATGTGATATTATTACTTCACGCTCTCTAGTTTCCTTGTCAAACTAGTAGGTGGATCTCTTATTATGGAATGGAGATCCTTTTCCACTTGGTGGGATCTCACACACTAATTTCTAATCCCTCTTAGACATTCATCTAGAGAATTTTTTTCTAATCTACATTTCATTTTAATACTTTCATTTTTTCTCTCTCCCCTTGTACAAACTTTAATTTCCCAGCCTTCTCCACTTTACCGAGTTCATGGGGGATCATTGTTAGTTTTAATTGCGGGGGAGGGTTCCCACTTATGGCGCCCTATTTTTTCATTTCCTTATCAACACCTATAATGATATGTTTTTTATTAGGGGTTTTCTAAAGGACTATTATAAGTGCCACACATGTATATCATCTAAATGGAAATTAATTTTAAAGAAATATTTTTGAAATTCCTCATATGTCTAGATTGATAAGATCATTTTTTATATGAATAAACATTGTAACACATGAGAATAAAACCTTATATATTAATTTGTAAAACATTTTTTTAAAAATGAACATTGTGTTAGAGTACTTTAAATTAAGAAACCTCTTAAAATGGAAATAAATTTTTTCTTAAATCGAAGTGAATAATGGAAATTGTTGATGTCATACTAGTGGTTATCACATGGTGTTAATTTCATGAATTCTTAACTTGCCCTCTAAATTCACGATTATAAATGAAAAATTGGGCCCAACTTTTAATTCTGGTATCTCACCCGAATTCAAAAAATTCAAGATATGCAATGGTATGCCCAAATTGGTTTACAAAATATCATCATTTTTCAAAACAAGCAAGTAAATAAATATGTGTGACCTATAAAAGTGACATCCTTCCATTTTATGATAATAAAATATGTGCTTAAACAACCTTAGTGTGTGATGAGATGGAAAGGGCGGTTGGAACATTCTTTTAATGAAGGAGGGAAATTTTAGTTTTGAACAATTGTGATTTAGGATTAGGGATTTGGAGGTTTTGATATAGGCTTTCTTTGTTGGATAACATCAAATAATAGAGAGTAATGAAGAATTCATATAAGAATCTCAATAATAATTCATTCAAAATCTGTATTAATCAATTTAATATGAAATTTGAAACTTATAACTATTTATTTGGTAACTCCTTTGAGATTATTTCCTAGGCACTTCTTTTAGGGAAAAACTGATCAAGTGTGGGGGATTTTGATACACTCATGTGTGTATGGAATTTCTATTCATTTAAGCATATTGAAACTGGTTGTCTGGAAAACAAATTGTCATTATTTTACAGTATGAACATGTCTTGATAGATGGTATTTAATTTTTTAAAGAAGGGATAAGAAGTTTCATCACCAAATGGGCAATTTGGATAGAAATTGGAGGTGTTTGGACCCTTTTTATAGGGATCATGGTTACTTTTAATTCAACAAAACTATGCTCCCCAAGTATGTTATTTGTGTACCGTTAAAGGAATTGAACCAAACCAAGACACGCAGTTAGCCAAACCATGAGGATCCTCGAGGAAACCGTGATGGGTATGCATATTTGGATGCAGTGGCTCATAACATGGTGTTTACATGGTTTTACAAACCGTGTGAACTAGCCTTGGTACTTGTGCACCTCCACTTCATTGGATAGAACCTTGAGCATGATTGGTGCATGGTTAATCTAACTGTGTGCTTAAACCATGCAGTAGTGAACAAGTGGCCAACCACTTCCTATCTACCCCCTCCTACCCACCATTTGACACAGGATTTATTCCCATAACCACCCTTGGATAGTGAGGCATGTCCAATTAATATAGGGGGGATATTTTGGATAATCATCAACATCTGGAGGAGTGAAATTTAGAGGGAATATCTTGAAACCCATTCTGTGAAATTTTTAGAGGATCGTTTTTGTGGTTATTTGGTGTTTTTTCCATTCCTTATCATCTATAATGAAAATTTTAGGTATTAATATCTAGTTTGTCTCTATTTATTCAATGATTTTTCTAATTCCCACTGTGTTTTGGGGATGTGAAAAATGTAGATTCATTGATAATTAATTTCCATACTATATTTGTTTTATTTCGTTCTACCTATCATAATTCCCTCTAATAATCTATTTCGTTATCTTGCTAGAAACCCCATATCGAATCAACATTGTATTTTCTACGGATATCCAAGGGAATTACAACATAGATACCATGATCATTGGGTGTACTTGTCATCTCAAAAGGGATTTGTTTTCATAATGTTTATAAAAACTAATTTCAGAATGAAGGAATTTATTTATATTTAAATAATCAAAACTCACCAGACTAAGGGATTTTTGTTACATTTAAAACTCATATATTTGAGTTATTATGAACAACACAACATAATAGGTAAATTGGTTTTGAACAATCTTAACCAACACCCATAGCCCCAACGCATTTCCTATACTAATTTTTAAAAATAGTTTATGTGTTATTCTATTTTAAAGTAAACAATTAAAGAATTTGAAGAACTAATCACACAACCATTCATAAGAAATCTCATAACCCTAAAATATCAACTCTTAATTTAAAAAACATCATTTAATTAATTACAACTCAAGAAATATAATTCTTTAATTTATCCCAATAGATCAACCCCATACTTACACTATACTAGTTGTTAGAGTGGTTGAATCAATTTGGGCTACATAAAGTAACACTTTGGTCAGAATGACACCACCTGCTTTTGTTTTAGCACTATTTAAAAGGGTTAATGTTTACCATGTATTCTATAAAACTGATTTACTTATTTTCATAAAATGTTTATTTGAAATGGTCATACATTAATTTTTATATAGAGACTTATTATGGAACACCAGGGTGGTATCCAATTGATCCTATTATCTCACACCCTACGCACATCTTCATTGGTGTGAAGACATATGTATGTGTTATAATATAGGGAAAGTAAAGGTTCTACTGTTAGGTGATGAGGTTTTGTGTTAGCTAAGTTAGGTAGCTGGCGGTGAGACAGTGTGAGTTCGTCCACACCATCACATGGAGTGGCTATTGGGTTTTATTCCTTTTTAGTTGGACTTGTCTCTTGGAGATTTTGGATAATTTTAGATCTATTTTGTTTCCACTATTTTCCTATAGTTATGGAATATATTTATTAGACATACATTGTTCCTTCTTGCTTTGTGTATATATATTCCATGTGTTTTTTCAGGTTGGGTGAAATCATTCCCTTTTTGTTGTTGTTCGGTGCTCAAGTGCTTGTCTCCAGCCTATAAGGATCAAGAATGCCCTTCGGGTATGTGATGGAATGGGTTGGGTGCCAGGTTTGAGGGTAAATTGGGTTTGTTAATTACCAAATGGAATCAAATGAAGTGTATCCCCAAGATTACTTGTCTTGGGATGTATCTTAGGGTGGATATAGTATTTTTGGGACTTGAGAGGTATGTTATGATTAGTGCATGACCAGATCTTATCATAATGAGACGCATGTTCCCATGAGAAGTTAGGATAGGTTTATCTAGTGTTGCGTTTTTTTAATCTTTGTTTCTACTTATGGGTTTCAGGTCTTAATTGAGATTTATTCTTTTCTCTGAACGTTATTTTATTTCAGTGTGCATCAATATGCCTCCAAGACGTCTTCCAAGAGTTCCTCAGGAGGATGAAGCTGATGCTCCTCAAGGGAATCCTCCTAGAGATCTGAATCTCATCGAGGCTATAATATGAGCAAATCATGTTGTTGATCAGAATGTACCACAAGTTCAGAACGCAATTGTTGAGGTACAATCAGGAGTTGTAGGAGAGAGAAAGTGATCTCAAGAATTATTGTGTGAGAAGACAACATCCATTAAAAAATGAATGAACCTCAAGATCAGGAGGACCAGACTGATAAGATCGATCAAATCTTTGGATTCCTCAACACACCTGAGAATATCAAGGTGAAGTGTGTAGCATTCGAGCTCAAGGGATCCTGTAAGCGATGGTGTCATTCCATATTCCAGGAAGATAAATACATGGACTTGGATTGGAAGAGTTTTAGAAACCTATTCTTCCAATATTTTTATCTAGATTTGATGATGCTAGAAATATCATTAGAGTTACTGTATTTATAATAGAGAGAATGTTTGGTGTTGGTGTAAACCAACCAGTTTTCTAAGATTATCCTTTTTTCTCTGGATGTGATGAAGAATGACCAGTTGAAGGCTCAAAAGTGTGTGTAGTTTTTGCAACAAGATATCAGATCACAGGTATTTATGTTAAAGGTTTCTACATATGTGGAGATAGTAGACAGAGGTATGATGGTATAGATGAATATGGAAGGAAAGGATGGATTTTCCACCTATTCTCTTCCATCCAATGGTAGCTTCAGGGGCGCCAATAGGAAGAAAGTTAATTAGTAGGATCATCACAGAAGTGGTGGAGGTGTTTCTCAGCAATAAGCCTCCTTGGAACCATCTATTGTAGCAAGTAATATGCCTCTAACTTTCTATCTGAGTGTAAATGTCAGACACACAAGACATTCATGTCCTATTCCTATGAAGACATGAAATAGTTGTGGATGCATTGTTCACTTACAAAACTTGTTTAAGGTTATGACTACTCCTCGTTATGATCAGGGTTTTTCAGCTCCAAAGGATACTCTGGGGAAATTAGATGCTTCAAGGACTAAAGAGATCTAGCCATAAACCTCAGGAGAGAATCAATTTCGAACAGTAGATGAGTTCCGAGCGGAGGTCAATGAATGTCCTATAATGGTGAGAGGTATTATATTTATTTCATGTTCTATATAAATTACTTTATTTGATATTGGTATCTCTCACTCATTTAGATATAAATGTTTTATGGATATTTTTTAACTTTCAATGGAACTTATGTCTTATGTAATGGATTTGGCGATGCCTATTGGTAATAGGAAAGAGAAGGGGTTTTGGTGTCCTTTTTGTTCATTAATAATAGCTGATAAAGAGTTAGTCTTGGATTTTCTTATTCTTGATATAGATTTGTTTGATGTCATTATCGATATGGATTGGATTTCTCTCATTGATCTAAGGTTGATTGTTATCATCGGATTTTTTTCTTTTTGCTATCGATGGGTGCTCCTGTGTGTTTCATGGGGAGTGGGACTTGAGGTATGGTCATGTGGGACATTTACACCAAAAATATCAGGAGTTTGTTGAATATTATTGTGATTAAGGTCGATGAATTTTCTTCTATTATTCATCTTCTCATTGTTGTTTGGGACTTTTCAAACATTTTTTTAGATGACTTCTCTAGTCTTACTCCAAATAGAGAGGTAGAGTTTATGATTGAACTAGATCCAAGTATGCAGTAGATATCAATACCCTCTAATCGTATTGAACCAGCTGAGATGAAAGAGATTAATATTCACTTTTATGACCAATTAGAAAAAGATTTTGTTCACCCTAGAGTTTCTCCTTGGGAATCCCTTGTGCTCTTTTCCAATAAGTAATATGGTTCACTTCAGTTTTATTTAGATAATCAGAAGTTGAACTAGGTAACAGTTAAGAACAAGTATCTTTTTTCACATGTGGATGATTTTTTTGACTAGTTAAAGGGGGAAAGTGGTTTTTGAAGATTAATCTTTGGCTGGGTTATCATTAGCTCAGAGTTCAGGAGTCTGATACACCGAAGAAAACATTCAGGAGAAGGTATGTCCATTATTAATATCTTGTGACGCCTTTTGTTCTCATTAACACTCATGTAGTTTTTATGGATTTGATGAATCACATATTCCATCAATATCTTGACAATTTTTTCATAGTGTTGATGAATGATGTTATTGTTTACTTTAAATCTGATTGTAAGCATGAGAACCATATGAGTTGTTTATTAATATTCTAAGAAGTCACCATTTTTATGGAAAAATTTATAAATTTAGTTTCTAGATTCGAGAAATGAAGTTCTTAGGGAAATAGATTTAAGAACGTGGATTATCATTTGATCATGAGAAGGTGAATTCTATCTCTTCATAGAGAGAACCGTAGGATTTCTTTGATATACAAGGCTTACTTGGTCTTACTGGACACTACCAATAGTTTGTTAAGGATATCTATAAGCTGGAGTCACCTTTGAATGATCTTACCAAGAAAGTGATGAAATTTAAATGGGATGTGAAGTTTCAGTATTCTTTCAATGGACTAAAATGATTTCTAAAATCAGATCTTATTCTGATCTTAACTGAGACCAATAAGTGGTATGTGGTATTTTGTGATGATTTTGGTGCTGGTTTGGGATGCATGCTTATGCAGTATAACCATGTGGTAGCTTACAACTCTTGTCGGCTTTGGATACATGATAAGAATTTCCCCACTCATAATTTAGAGATTTTTGTAGTTATTCATGTGCTTAATTTTTGGTGTCACTATCTTATTGGGGAAAGGTTCACAATCTATTTTGATTATAAAATTTCAATTTATATATTTTCTTAGAAAAAAATTGAATCTTAGATAGTGACGATGGGTAGAATACCATTAGACATTTTAATTTGATATCACCTACACCCCGAGGAAAGGGAATGTTATTGTATATTCTCTTAATAAGAAAGTATCATCATAGGTTTTCTAGAATCTAATGAGGTGTAGAAAATTATGGGGATTTTAAATCAATTGCACCTGGATGCTCGGGAGGATGTTTCTGGTATGGTTTTGACCAGTTTTTAGTTATCATCATCTCTCCAAAAGTAAATTTTACAGATTCAGTAGCAGGATGATGAGTTTAGTGAAATTCGTGAAAGCATTTATAGTGTGGATACATATTTCTCGTTAGACTCTCTCTTCAACAAGTATTCTCCACTTTGGGAAGTGGTTTGTCTTCCAAGAATTTTTTAGGAGTTTAGTCTTGTTTATTTGTCACATCTCTTCATGGGTTATTAATTAAGGCACTAATAATATGTATTATGACATGAGATGATGATTTCAGTGGCTGGGTATGAAGTGTGACATTACATATTATGTGTCATTTTGTTACATCCTCCAACAGATAAAGGCATATCACTTGAAACCCTCTGGTTTTCTTTAGCTTCTTCTAGTTCTGGTCTGTAAATTGAAATAGGTATACATGGATTTTTATTTTGATAACCATGGACTCCCCAATGGAGAAATGTTGTCTAGGTAGTTGTTCATTGGCTGACGAATTCTTCTCATTTCATTCCGATCAACGATACCACTAAGGTTGAAGATCTAGGTAATATGTATGCAAAAGATATTGTGAGGTTATATAGGATTGCTTCTAGTTTTGTTTTGAATAGGGATCCTAGTTTTACCTTTTTAACACCCTAATCTTCTACAGTACGCTTCTCTTTGAATAATATAATAGCTTGCGTCGTATGTAGCTCTGAGTTCTAGCACATCCTGACCAATCGAACTAACCATCTAAAAAATAGTTATGAATAGTAATACACACTTTTTGAAATTTTTTAAATTTTATTTTTCAAAATGGACTTCATTTTTGGATTTGGAATATCAAAATTAACTTAGGGTTGATATTTGCAATTTTTATGAAAACTTTCAATTTTTGATAAATAGTAAAAAACATTGCATTATTGTTTAAAACCAACTTTTTATTTAAATAATTATTTTTAAATTTAAAATTATTTTAAAGTAAAAATAGATACATAATATTTATATTATTCCAATGTAATTAATTGGATTCCATTTATAATAATATTATATATATATATATATATAATTTTATTGAACTTTTTAACGTCTTTTACCCACCTTCTAGGCACATTTGCGAATTTGCATAAAACTTTATTTTACCACTTCTCTAATTTGAATTTCTAAAAATATGATATATGTGGTAGTAATAATTAAATAAAATGTGGTTCAATATGATGAAAATAATTTTTGGTGAATAGTACCTTTTGAATTTTATTTACCACGGTTAAAAGTAAATAGGGTAATTGAAGGTAAAAGTAATATTATAATTACCCCAAAATATTTCCTAATTCTATTGGATATGTTTATTTCGACCAAAATAATCCTTATCTAAAAAATATGATCATTTTTTATCCCCTTCGATTAGATTATGACTTTTATAATATTTTATTTAAAGAAAGTTAAAAATGTTAAATTCAAATTTTAATAACTAAACCATTTTTAATATAGGGTTATACATATTATAAATTCGACAAGAAATATTAATTAGATATATAAAAATATTTCCTACATCATGGTATTTTTTTATAAATTTTAGACATTAAATTATTAAATTTATTTATGACACAATGATAATGCAATAATTACCTTATTAATGAAAGATTACAATAATTGATATTATAAATATTAAAATCAATGTAAATTGAAACTTTTTATGCCATACAATAATTTTATAGGTGAATATGAAATGTTAGGGTTGATTAAATATATTTTTTTCAAGTAATAAACTTGTTATGACTTTTACAAAAACCAAATACTAAAAAGTGTCAAAATTGACATCAATGAGTTTTTAAAACAAATACTTTTTTATGAAATGATATAATAGTTCTAAAAATCTAAGATTCAGAAAAATGACTTAAATAATGTTATATATGTCATTAATGAACCACTTGATGTTCTATTGGCATTTTATAGTAACTATATTAATCATTTAGTATAAAAATACAAGAAGACATGGTAAAAGATAAACTAGTTTAATACGGGTTAAACCTAAAAGATAAGGTTAATATGGTGACCTAAACAAGTCTAAAACCTATTGTATGAGATTATGTTTTCCCATACCCACCTTATCCAAGAAATAAAACCATTTTTAGCTATTATAAATAGAAAATAATTTTATAATAAATTAACATTTCAAGCTTTTCCTAAAGTGCCTTGCACCCCTCTTATAAAACGGTACTTACCCTTCTCTTAAATTCAAACCTACAAACAATTTTTTCCCAGCCAAACCCTGCTCAAATCTCCTCCAAACTACCCTCAATTCACTCTAGATCCATTACATTGATCATAAATCTATTTTAAGGATCCCTTTTGTACAAATCAAAAGTAATCACCCAAAGAAGAGGTAATTATTTCATCACCTCTTTCAAAGTTTTTTTCTTATTCTACTTCCTCTTTTTTGTTGTTTCCATACTAAAATAATAAATCCAGTACCTTATACATAATAAGATGTTATTATAAGTATTTTACAAACATATTAATTATTCTATCCATCCAATGAATGGAAAAAACAAACATATGTGTGTACATACGGCTTACCGTCTCCACGTCGGGGTGTAGTTTGTTATTCAACACTTCATTATTTGGATGGGTATAATAATGAGTATAATTGATTTAAATAATTAATATAACATGTTTATTATTATTTATATATAATATACCATCCAATTACATAATATTTCACCATCAATAGAATGATATTATTGCTCATGCATACGTACGGCTTACCGTCTCCACGACGTGATGAGATTTCATTCCCCATCATAACCATTCAAGAATGATTTTTATTTTATGATTAAAAAATAATTTTTAATAGCTTAAGATAATTATATATGTGAATAAAATACATCCTATCCATAAGAAAAATGACTTACAAAACACAATATATAAAGGAAAACGAATCAGTTAACGCCCAAAACAATGATACTGCTGAAATATTATTAACAAAACAATATTAAAGGATTATATAAGATATCATATTTATGTATGTGATTCTTGTATAATTTAATAACAATGATTTAACTATTATATATATGTTTAATGTACCCTCAACGAAGCAAAAGTACAAGGTAAGGGTTAATTTTACAATATCTTTATTATCTGAAGTTATTTATGCATTAGTATCTACTGAGACATCCTTCTCATCCACATTCATGTTTCATAAAAATGTATTTCAAAAAAATTACTATTTACTAAACCATGGTTTAAAGTCATTTATACCCTTGTTTGAATTTTTATAAAATGTTTTAAAAGGAATATTTCTGTCATTTTCTAAATAAGGTATTGTATGACCTTTTCGACAAATTAAGGAAAGAATGTTTTTTTAACTTATATGGATGGTGTTGATATTTTCTGTCGTTAAAACACCATAAAAGCTTCCCTTACAAGATTATAAGAATATTTTCAAAATAAATTTTTTCTTTTATAATTATGTGACTTTTCAATGATTTCAAAGTAGAAAGAGACATTTCGCTCAAATAGTTTTTGGATTGATTTCATCTGTGTCAACAGTTACTGTTATATTTTATGATTAATTGAAGTTGATTTATTATGATACAATACTACATAACATATTGATATTTTTATGATATTTTTTACTGTGGATGTGCTATTTTTATGTCATTCATGGTTTTTTGTTAAAGTATTAACATTTCTTATGCTAGTTTAATATGAATTTTTATGTTATGATTCACCCATTTCATATGAGGAATGCATTGGACGTAATAAGGGATGGGTGGGGCACGCTATAGCCCCTCAATGTATAGGTAGGTATCGTGAGACAAATTAGTGTCTTGTCACATAGACTTGACAAAAATTTTATTTTTAGTATTGGAATGAGGCCTTGAATATGTTTTTATGTTGTACAGCATTATGCATTCCATCATTATGAGATTAGTTATTGATATTAAATGTGATTATTCATCTAGTAGAATATCCTTGTGAATAGGTAAATGGAATTATTTGATTTATCTTTCACATATTATGCTGAAGTTTATGTTTAAAAGGCTTGTGTTTTAGTCTTATAGATTGTCTTAAATGTCTACCCTTATTTTTGCTAGCTTCAGATATATTTTTTCCCTTACTGGGCATCTAATCTCAGCCATTTATTATGTTTTATTTTCCAAGTATTTTAAGAAGTGTATTATGATTAATATGAAGAGTTAATATAGTGGAATAATAGTGTTCTCAAAGGATTATTTATGCTATGTTTTATGTTATAAAGTGTAATGTAACATTCATATATGTAATCTCTTTTTCAAGACTGCTAAATTCATCGGTCATTCAGGAATTAATTCCTTGTAATCCTACAAATGAATTAAAATAATACACCAGATCCCGGCTTCCAGGGTCAGGGCATTAAAACATTGAGGTTTTGGAGGAGTATCTAAGAGGTGATGGGAACTCGGGTCGAGTTGATCAAAGCTTACCATCCATAAATTGATGTTCAGATGGAGCGTGTGATTTAGATCTTGGAGAATATTCTTTATGCTTATGTCTTAGATTTCAGTGGATCATGGGAAAGCCAACTGGGACTAGTTGAGTTTGTTTAAAATAATATTTATCATTCATCAATCAGAATGGATCCCTTTGAGGTGTTGTATGGTCTCCCATACAAATCACCTTTTTATTGGGATGAGGTGGGTGAAGTATCTTTGGTTTGACCAAGTTTGGTCCATGAGATGTTAGTGAAGATTTAGGAAGTACATCAATGTCTGGTTAATCCTAGAGTTGAATAAAATCATATACGGATCTGCAGTGTCATCCTTTGTAGTTTTCCGTTAGTGACTGGGTGTTCATAAAATTTTCTCCTCAATTGGGTCATCAACAGCTTGGAAAATAGTTAAATTTGTCTCTAAGATATGTTATACCATTTGAGGTCACTGAGCGGCTCAGGTAGGTTACATACTGGATACCATTTCTAATTCATTTGATGGGTATTCATGATGTTTTCCACATATCTCAACTCAAGAAGTACCATCCTGATCCCGATTATGTTATGATTTGAGATGAAATTTAGTTAGATCCAGATTTTTTTATTTTGGTGAAACCAATTAAGATCCTTGACTCCCACATGAACTTCTTATGTGGGACATTAATTCTGTTGGTCGAAGTTTTGTGGCAATATAGATCATATTCTCATGAGACTTGGGAACATGAGTTTTTGATGAGGGAGTAGTGGTATCATCCTTTTCTAGGGGTTACATCTTTCATATGACTTCCCAGGGATTAAAATCCATTATGGTGGGGAGTTAATAACATCTCATTATCTTGATCATGTATGTTTTTCCCTCTCTCTGAGTTCCCTTTTGGCATGGAGTTTTAATATGTAGGTTTCTGTATTTTTTATATGCTATAGGATTTTTTTTCACGCTATGTAACTAGGTTACACGACGTGTTATGGATGTTGGGTTCATTCCATGAAAAGGGTTCACACTGTGAAAGGTTACACAACATGATGATATTTTGCATGCCTAGAGTTAATTAAATATCAGATTTTAATCCGAGGTGATGGGATTTTTGGTGTATTTGGACATTATGGATTTCACAAGATGTAATGGTATTACACTTCATGAAATTTCCCACATTGGGATCTTTATGGAATTGTATATCTTTTAGTACCCATTTTCCTTCTAGTTTTTCTTTTATCTCGACCAAAGGTTCCTCTTAGATTGTTTTGGGAGACTGTGTTCCTTCTCGATCGATCCGTTCAGTGCTCAATTATTATTGCGGTTGTGGTGCATCTATCGAGGTGAGAGACCTTTCTTATTCTCCATTCCCATTTATCACAGTATCACCTTTTAGTTTCATTATCAGATTCATTGGTTTTCATTAGTGTTTCTTCATGTCTTCTTCTAGATCCATTGTGTGATCCGAGTCTAGAGGTCATTTCTTTGTTGGTTGTGGTGTGGCGGGTTTTTTTCTTTGAGGTATATGGTGTTTCCTCTTCTATTTCATCCTTCTATCTCAATTGGGTCAATTTTTTTATGTGTGGACTGGGTTCTAGGTCCTTCGTTGATTTCATTGGGTTTTTGTAGTTGGTGGATCACATTGCAGGCGTGTGATACCCAAGATTCAAGGTGGGTGGTTTCATCTCTAGCCTATGTTGATAAAATTTATTATTCATATTTTATAAAATAATTTATAAACATAATTTTAATGAGATTTTTGTGTGTGTTTGAAAGAGTTTTTAAAGAAAAATGTTTGTTCCCTATTTGTTGATAAATTGAAAGAAAATGTGTACTTTTAAATAATTGAATTGGATTTGTGAAATGGTTTTGAAATAGTTTTCAAATCATTAGAATGAATTGTAAAAATCAGAACCTGGGTTACCTTTGGTACTTGGAAGGTTTAGCATAAGTCCATCATCTATTTTGGTGATTATGGGTAGGTTTTCTCATGGGTCATTCCACTGTTTCCTATGCACTGTTTTCTAGGGGATGATATTTACATTATTAAGGGGTTTACTCATGAGTTATTTCTATACTTCTTGTTCTTGTGTTCTAGGAATAGGATTATCCACTTTATTGATTGTGGTATGAGTAGTATGTTATTCTGAACTATAGTGATCCTTAGTGATGATATGTGTTCTTTTATTTTTATTACATGACCTTGTTGTTTTAGCCATGATATGCATGTTTATTATTGTGAAATATTATATGGAAAATCTGCTTAGAAATTTATATACCTAATTTTGTTTTAGAACTATGAAAATGGGTAATGTTTACAATGATTTCTATAAAATCAATTTACTTTTTATCATGCCATGTTTTATTTAAAATGATAATACAAGAATTGTTATACAGAGACTTATTATGTTACATCTGGGTGGGATCCTATTGAGCATGTTAGGTAACACCCTGGAAACCTATTTGGTGTTGTGTATACCTATATATGTCTTCCAATTAATGGAATAGAAAGGAATCATAGTGAGGTGGTGTGGTTTCATGTCAGTTGAGTTGGGTAACTGGTGGTGAGATGGTGGGAGTTCATCCATTCCTTCACATAGAGTAGCTTTTGGGTTTTGGTCCTTTGGAGTTAGACTTGTCTCTTGGATATTTTGGATACTTTTATAGTTTTTGTCCACTATTTTCCTACAGTTATGGCATATATTTATTAGAATTCCATTATTCCTTTTTAATCTCTGTATATATATTCTTTATGTTTGTTAGGGTTAGGAGAAATCATTCCCTTTTTGTTGTTGTTCGATGCCAAGGTTCTTGTCACCATCCCATGGGGATCAGGAATACCCTTCTGGTATATGATAGAATGGGTAGGGTTCTAGGTTTGAGGGTAACTCATGTCAGTTCATTACACAATGTGTAACTTTAAGACCTCTTAGACTCAGTAAAGAATATAAGTGAGGAGTTTGTTGAGATTTTGGGTAATGGAGACCATGTAGGAAAGAATATTTAGTTTCCTTTGTGTAAGGAATGTGGAAATAATCACCCAAGTGAATGTCTTATAGGAAAAAAAGATGTTTTGACTGTAGAAAATAAGAACACAAAGCAAGTAACTGCAAAGGAAAAATGAAGAGTTCATTTAATGAAATGGATGGGAATATAGACCTCTCTAAGACATCATCAATGGTTAAATACCGTAAGTTTGGAATGAATGGTAATTATGAAAATCAATGTCCCAAGTTGAAATCTTATAAATAGAATCATAAAGGTGGTACAAGTAATGTTTATATTATTGATGGTGATGAGGCTACAGGTGAAATGTGAAAGGAATGATTTATTCAGTAATAGGATGGGGCGGCCTTGTTAGTGGATTAAAGATGATGTGGAGTAATTGATGTTTTTATTAAATAATTATTTTATATGAATTGTTAAATATATAAGGATTATTAATTTTATTTTTTTCACTAAGGATTTATAAAAATATGTTGAATGGCATTGATAGACTATAAAATATATTTAATGGTAAGGTGATATTCATGAGAAGCACAAGATTAAGTGAAATATGATATGTAATATGTTCTTCAATATTGAGATAATGATGTTTGGATAAATATATTTCAGATATGAATAATTAAATTATATTTTATTGATTACATTGTAATTGATTAAGGATTTTATGAAAAAGTGGTTTAGCCTATCATTGATGAAGTTTACACTATTTTTTGATTTATACAATATATCTAATAAACATTTGAATATGGAAACATGCATGTTTTCAATAAGGATTTATGGTAATCCTAATTATTACCATGTTTTAGGAGAATATATGATGAAGGCATTAACATGTTTCTTATGTCACAAATGAGAGCTAATTTATAATATATGGGGGATCAATGTTAAGCTGAATTTTATAAATTTAGTGACCTTCTTTATAATCTTTTGGACTTTCATCTTTTAGAAGGTTTACAAGGTTAACCATTTTCAGAATGGTTTAAGATAAACATTGAATGAGTTTTTGGATATTCACCATTTGTAGAATGTATTAAGATAAAGTTTGAATGAGGTTTTGGATATTCAAGTATTATCTCTCCATAAAAGTATTTATTCATATTGGATAACTTGTGCTGACCATTTTTATGTGATTCTGACTAAAGCCATATGGAATGACTTATCACTCTACCTCATTATCTATTAGTACTTTAGTAATGAAAAATTAAACTTTATTTCTTATAATAAGAGATGAAGTGGAAATTTTTCAAGCTACAATGAAAGGATTATATTGTTATTATGAAATGTAATGATATCAGGTAAGTATTTATTCTCATGAAAATTCTTCATCTCTAGGTAAAGGATCTTGAAAATGAAAATTTTATCATAGTACCTTCTTTTCTGATGAATCAAATGGTACCTTAGATCATCATAGATTTATGGATTTGTGTTTTTTAACATTATATTTGTCATGTTATCTATCACTCTCCACCAGAACATGTTAGTAATATTTCTCTTCAATTTCCATTTTTTCACCTCCCACCTATGTTTCCATATGTGGAAACCTAGTTATGAGTTACTTTGGGTAACTGTTATATTTCTAACTTTCACTTTTTAAAGAAAGTTTTAGTATTCATTTTTATGATGTGGGTTTTTATGAATTGAATATTCAAGTATTAAACATTTGATAAACAATATGAATTTCAACAGTTACATTCATTTTAACATGGGTCGAATGTAACAACTCAATATTTTTTTAAATTTATTTTATTTAATTTAAACTTTTGGATATTTTTTATTTCACAAAACACTGAATATAGATTGTGTTATATGAAAGTACCAAGTTATTATTTCTTTTCATGCTACACCAAGTTATTGTTTCACTATACACTACAATAATTTAAGAGTATGATACACGCAACATCTACTTCGCTTGTGTTACACACAACACTGATTTTCTACGAAACAACATTTTATTATTATAATTATTTAAACAATATAGTTATAAAACAGCCATTAAAATTAGTAATATGAATAGTAAGAACTAATTTTTAAATATTATTTATAATGGTTCTATATAAATAAATCATATTGATAATAAAACAAGTAACTTTTGGTAAAGTCATATATGTTTGAAAATACTATTTTCTCAAATGAGTAAATTTTTATGTCCTTCTATGAAAAACAATAAAATACATTTTCAAGAATTTTAGAAATTGAATTTGATAAAATAAACATATTTTTTGAATTTATAACTTCAAAATAATCTTTGGGTGAATTTTAGGTATTGTTTATACAAAATAACCTTTTAAGAATAGTAAAAATACATAATTTTATTTCAAAACTGTTTTTTCATATAATTTATTTATATAGATAAATTATATTATAATTTGGTTTTACATTTTAATTTGATATATTTTACATAATTCAATCTAATTTTGTTCATTGGGGGAATTTCATAATGAAATTGGATAAAAAAATTCAAACTTTCAATATTTTTTGCTTAAAAACCCAACTGTTTTGACACGTCAGTGAGATTAATTTCAAATTAATGTCTAGCACTTATGTTATTATAATTTAAAGAAATGGATTCCATATTTGAAATAAAAGTAATTTATAATATATAATAATGTCAAATTATTCTTTGAACAAAAATATTAGTGAAATTAATTAAAATTAATTATAGCAATTATAGAAAAAATTAGTTTACTTAGTGGTTAAGCTTTAATCTTAAGGTGAAAATGACCTGGACACTTGTCCAAAAGTAATTGGATTCCCATATATGTATAATATACCCTATTTCACATAATTTTATGAGTTATCAGGACACTATATTATGAAATTTTCATATATAATATGTTAAGTAAAAAAGAAAAAAAGGAACCTTCCTTACCTTTATCATTTATAAAGCTTTGATATATAGAAAAAAATGAAAATAGTTCAGATTTAAAAATTATTTTGAAAGGTAAAGGATTTTTTTTATAATATAAAATTATAGTTAATTTTTAGATATGAATTATTTAGATTAACTACTTAAGGAATGCCAAATGTAGTAGTTATTTAGTTAATAATTAACTAAAATAAATAATACTAAAAATATTAAAAGTAAAGTAAATTTATTGAATTATTATCTTTAATTTTTTGAGATTAATATATCACGTTACATAGGTTTGAACTTAATAGACTAAAATTCCATATTTTTCTTGATATTTTTTAAATTTAAATTATTTAAGTAATGTTAGAATTGATATTAATGTTATCTTTTAATAAATGATATTTAATTAAAAGATTTAAAATTTACTAAAAAACCTATATTCTATAAAAATATTTTTAGATAATAATTAATATTAAATATGGTCAATTAATGGAAAAAATTATCTTTTATAATGAACACATTGAAATTTAAATAGTAAAAATATTATTAGCGTGGTTTGGGTTAAAGAAATGTTTCGCATGTCACTTTCGCTTGTATTAAAATATATTTCCATCACACGTTGGATTTATTTTTTAAAAAAACAAAATTTTCATATTTATAACTAATCCATTATTTTTTTATTTTTTAAGATCATGAGGTAGGGGAGATCTCCCAATAGTATTTACATTTTTGGTATTTAAAATAATGTCACCCTTCATCCCTTATAAAAAGGACTTCACTCTTCACCTTCCTTACATCTATAATGCCACAATGTCTCACCCAAAACCTACCCAAATAAACTTAAAACATATATACCTTTATCATAGATGACTTTCTTTAGGAATAAATCTATCCAAGGAATCCATTTGGTGAAAACCAAAAAGTGTTTCCCAAAGAAGAGGTAACATCCTTCTCCAAGCTCTTTTGTTTTATTTTCATTATCCACCCCTCAATTATTCTTATTCCATGATTTTATAAAAACCATAGTATAATAATTATACTTATATATTTATATGTTAATATTTATACCTACACCTACACACACTTCCATAAAATGGGCGACGAACTTACTGTTTGTGTGCACGACGGACTACCACCTCGCGAAACGATGTTGTTCAATTTCCCTTTACCAACTCTCATGGTTGGGAATTATGAATGAAATACTTTATTTATATGATATATATTAAATTTATTATGTATTCATTTTTCTGAAATTATTATATAAAACAATAATTCATGCTTTCCTTTTTTTGTAATTATGGTAACTTCGTCTGTGGATATGTGGACTACCACCTCCTCAAAGCGACGTGGTTCGTTCACACATTGTAGGGAATGTATTAAAGATGCGTTTAGTAAATTTATATGATATTTATGATATAAAAATTATACTCTAATGATAATATAAATATATATATTTCATTTAATTTCTTTCTTTCAATACAATAAGAAAAAAATAGTGTTCATGTGTTCGTATGGCCTACTGTCTCCATGAATGGTGTATTCCATTTCATATTTATATATTTTATATATTATCATAAATATTTATATAATATATATATATATGATATTTAAATATTTATTTAAATTATATAAATAACTAAATCATTATCTAAGTAAGAGGATCAATAATAACAAGTAAAATATATACGAAAAACAAATTCAGATATTATATAAAATGTAACTTTTACATGGAGTTGTTAATAAACAGGTAATATAAAGTCATAATAAAATCATGTATTTAATTAAATATAATAATATGGTTATCTTTTATATTTATAATAAACTTATATTTATTTTACATTATTTGTGAACGTGTACTATGAAATTCGAGACTTATGGAAGGGTTTTCTCGTCCTACTTTTATTTTTATGAGACTTATGGCTTATTCACCATTCATTTATTTTGTGTGGTGTATATTATTCCAATTAATTTAATCTATTATTCTTATACTTAAATTTTTGGGAATTTACATACCCATTTTATGATCTTTATTTCATGGGTTTATGGTCCATAAGTTACCAAATCGGTAAATTAATGTATGTCTCAATTTCCCTTCTTTGAGATACATGCCATATTATGCACCAATATTTTTTAATGGGGTGTATATAATGATATTATACATGTTATATCATTAATATCCTTATTTTTAAGATATTTTAGGCTTAATTTAATGTGTTTCTTTCATAGGGGGTTATGATTTAGTGTTGTCGATGTGGTAACATGTTATTGCTTCAATCTCATCATTTTTCAGGATTGTTTATAATTATGATTACATTGATGAACTATTATGGTACATCTATCAAGAAATATAATGAATTTTCTTATCATCCTTTTATTCACTATTAATCCTATTAATGGTATCATTTTCCACTCTTTGGTACTTCAGATAATTGAGAATTTTTTTAAGAAAATTTGACTTTATTGTATATTCGGTTAGAAATACGTGTTCTTCAAAATCCATATTTTGAAAAAATGTTTTCAAAGAAATTATAATATATTATTTGAAATAATTTTTTACACATTTTTAAAAAAAAAATTTAAAAAGGAATCTACATGTCTTTTTTTGATCGAGACAGTTTTCTAAACTTTTCACAACACAGAAGGAATTTTCGTCATGTACGGATTTATATTCCTTTATGATCATACCTCCTTTTATGATACCATTTAAAGTTTAAAAGATTTTTTTTTAAAAAAATTCCTACTATTCTATTAATTTATTTTTTTCAAATTTTTTTTCAAATAAGAAGTTTTTCAAAAATTATTTATATTGAATAAGTGTTTTAAATGATTTTCAAATATTTCTTTATAAGTATTCAAATTTATTTTCAAAAAATATGTTTTCAAAAAAAATAAATATTCTTTTAAAAATTTTAAAATTTATTTTCAATGAAAAATTTTTCAAATTTTTTTCGAGATTCCTTTATAAGTTTTCAAAAATATTTTCAAACAAAATGTTTTCAAAAAAATCAAGATTCCTTTATATGTTTTCATGGTTTTTTTCAAAGAAAAAGGTTTTTTGAGATGTTTTATGATTTTAAAATAGTATTTCAAAGTGGAAAGGATAATTTCCTTAATAAATTTTTTAAATTAAATTTCAAATATTTCTTTATAAGAAATGGATTTTTTGAAAAAAAAATTATTGAATGGATCTTTAAAGAAATACTATTTTCTTTAAGAAATGTTCTAAGTGATCTTTCAAAAACATTCTCCATATGAGATAATATACTTTGATATATTTTATGACTTACTAGGGATATGATCCAAGGATACCATTTTATTCATTTTTGAATTGATTATAATTAAAATGAAAAGTTTTTTACAAAACTCATTTCTCTTCCATGGGTTAAATGATTTCAAATGAAATAATTTTTAAATCTGTATCTTTTTCATGGGTTATGATTAGATGGAGTGTTTATTATACCTATTTAATTTTATGGATCATGATATGATATTTATGAAACCAATATCTTTATGGTTCATGATATGATTAAGGATTTATTATCATGTGGAACTTTTATATATGATTTTATTATGTGATGGGTGGGACCTATATATCCCTCCAAAAAATTGGGTAAATATATATATATCATGAGATAATGATTGGGAAAAGTTAATGGGCTTGATCCACTATATAAATAAGGGGAAACCTAATCCACTACAGGAATTAGGGGAAACACAATCCACTAATGTAAGAAGGGGAAACATGATCCCTTACAAGTAAAGGAGTGTGACTAGGGATGGTGGTGTGTCACACCCATAGGTGTAGTCCCCATTAAGATCCCTAATAACTTTTTGGAAATTAGCCTTGAATTATAGGGAATGATATTACATGTTTATGTGTTTGCCCCAATTTTATATCTTATTCCTATGCTATCATTTCACATCTTATTCTCTTGATTCCCTTGTAATTCATGTCTTATTATTATGTTATGATGTCATAGATTATGCTCTTGATTACCTTATGATTCATGTATTATGAAATGTGATTCATTATTCTATAACACTTTATTATAATCTATGATATGGAGGTTGTGATCTTGTAATGTTATGATTATGTTCTCATACCCTATTCTCATATTATGCTTACAAATCACCCTTATTTATCCTTAATGAGGATCTGAGCTCACCCTATTCTTATGTTTCCTTTACATAGGTTATAAATAATGGTTCTAAGTATGATTTTTAATGGGAAATATATTTGTGGAATATGTTTAATATCATTCACCATGTTAGAATATTTCATTCCATGTTTCTAAAGACACTAAACTATTACAGTCCTCGAGCATGTAATTTTTTAATGTGATGAATATTTATCTAAATTGATGTAATATCCATGTATATTATTCCTAGGTTGTTATATTAATATTACCAGAAGGATTTCACATATATCTCATACTTGAATCACTCCCTTAGAGCTTATCTAAATTTATCATAAATTATTAATATAAACAACGTCAATAAGTCTCTACGATATATCATTAATCTACTTCACCAAGTTCACAAGGATGTGAAGTGAGAAAATCCTTCTATTTTTATGAAAATAAAAGGATTATAACATAGAAAATCACCAAGATTGATACTAAGTTTAAGACTTGTTTAAAATTCCTTCTAATAGTGGTAACATTAAGGGGAATGAGAAGAAACATGTTGTTATTTTCTTCCCATGTGGTAATAAAGGCCAAATGGAAGAGATATTGTAATGAGATGATATAGGTTTCATTAATTCATGTATATTAATAAATTTAATTATTTATTATTACTTATTGGTTATTATATAAAATTGTTTTTACCTATGTGTACTTAAAAACAATAATCAATAAAGTACATAAATATTACTAGAAGCAAGATGCATTCACTAAAAGATGAATAAGGGGGTTCCTAGATCAGTTTAGAGTAGTGTAGGAATTCATGATTGTCTAGTGGATCTAAGATGAACTATTTTTTTATTATAATTACCAAAAATATATATATAAGTGGCCATTTGAAAATAATGGGAGATTATTTACTTATGGAATAGGTGTTTTTATGGTATTTTCATACTTAGTTAATTATTTTGTGATTCTTGGGTCACAAATATTATAAATCATTAATCAATAATGAATATAAATATAATAATAATAATACCAAATTGTGTAATGATAATTGTTTTTCAAGTAAAACTTGTAGTTTTTCACAATTTTATATCCAAAATAGTGTTCTAGTCTCTAGTTGAGCTAAGACACTAGGTGTAAAAAACAATTGACTGTCATATTTTTTATAAAGAAACATTTTAAATTAATGGTTGGAAATAAAGTTTGTAGTGTCGGTTCTATAAATCAACATGAACTATTCTAATGTTTTATCTAATAAGAAAGTTTATATACTTTATCATATTCATTTAAGAGATTTTAATAATGCTTAGTAAACAAATGAATACAACTGGTAACTAATATAGAATACTTTGAGTTGTCTTGTTAAAGTTTCTTATAACCAAATATTCATTACTAATTAATATATTAATTAAAGGAAATGTCATACACACATTACCTTATATAAAAAAATTTATGGTAATAAAAGGGGATCAATAAAATTATTTATATGTATTTCAAATATTCCATAATTTTTTTAATGGAATTTTTCAAAAATAGAAATATGATCACTAACTATGTGAATCATTGACTAATTGATATAATATTCAATAAAATAGGGTAAAAATACATTAATTATAGTTTCTAATGTTTTGTGAGGATAATTTGATAAATAGATAACTTCATCAATAAACGAACATTGATGAAACAATAAGTGAATCTCTATTAATTATCCAATAGCCAAAAAGGTTATTCCCTTGTTATTCCAGACTGGGTATCTTCTAAAAATATGGAATCACATCCCTTTAGAGATTGTAGGAGTAGTCTAGACATCAAGGAATTATAGACGCTGGCTATGTAAAAGTTTTCCTAGGAACATATAATTCACTAAGCTTAGTGGGAGGAGTTGTTTATAAAGACACAAGTTGTGTAGGAGTTTAAAAACAAAAGGTGGTTTTATATTCACCAAAACTGGTGAAATATTATTAAATATGAATATTTAATCCTAAAAATTGTACATTTCAATTATTTATAACTATATATTATTTTTTTAATGGAATCCATATACTAAAATTCATGGCCATCATATTTTGATGATTCTTGACTTAAAAATTTAGGAAAGTATTCAAGAGAAACTATATTTGGAGGGTACAAGCCATCACTAATAAATATTAATGGATAATTATAGTATGTTTGAAAAATATTTTATGAAAAAACCTTCACCTTAATCTAAATCAATTTTTTTATGAAAAATCTAATTTTATGTATTGTGGGAACCTTACAAATATATAGCTACCGAATCAAATATCTCAACATAACATCATAGATCAAAAAAAATACCACAAATTCAAATTTAAAATATCAAAATTCAAAAAAAGATCTTGTGACACCACTACATGTGATAGAATGCCTTGATCCATGGAATGTGTCAAGATACAGACCACATTGATTAACACCAATGTCTCTCCAAAAATGTCGATTAGAGCTTCCATCAGAAACCAAAAACTAAAGTCACTACATACTATCAAATATTTAGACCAAACCACAAAAGTACTTCTAGAAACAACACACAAAGTACATCCACCACCCAAATCAGAACTAAGATATCTAAGTAGAATTGGTAATGGTTGAAAGATGAAGAATAGCTCATCTCTTCCCTACCCATGATGATATACCAAAACCACCATGAGGCACCAGCACGTTCTGCCAATATAAAGTCTTATGCATTGTGATATTCTAGTGGAGTAGGGTGGGAAGTAAAGAGATGGATACTCTTCCAAGAACAAGAACCCAAAAAAATAAACTCAACTTCATATTCTATAACCAACTCCAAACATCATTCCACATCAAAATGATGGAAACAAAACTAAAAAGGAAAAAAACCAACCAAACATAACCTAAAGCTTATCACCACCTCCAGAAGGTAAGAAAAAACTGAGAACCAATAGAATAATAATCAATAAACCAAACATTTGAGATGAAGAAACCAACAGAAACAAATAAAAAAAGTGAGATCACTACTAGCCCCCATCTAACACCATCCCAAGCTACCCTAAAACCCTTATCGATCCAAACCAATATGGATACAAGAATAGTGGGATGGACACTAAGGGGAGTGGATAGGAAGAGCACTAAATGTCACCACTAATATGGAACTAAACCTTCTTATACACCAATACACTATCTAGGCATGGAGGTTTGATGTGTAGAGACAGGATGACCCACATGTAGGAATTTCATATGTTACATGTGTCATTGGATATTCATGTCTATGAGTATTTGAAATGATCCTTATACATTAATGATATTATTAATTAATATCATGAGTCTCATACTTATATGTGTTATTAAAACCATGAATACATATTTTCAAAATAAACTTCGGTATGTTGGGTGTGTTATGAGTGATGTTATTAATGAATAAGTTAAGCAGTGATTTTTCTCTTCTATTTTATAGATGTTTATATTTCTTCCCTTGTAACTATCATACTAATTTTCAAAGTAATGTTGAATTAACAGATTCATTTCTATAAGTCAAATAAATATCTCTCAAGCATATAGGTTTGTGACATGAATATAAAACCTATATGATGAGATATCAAGAGAAAGGGGTTATATTACATGGTTTGTGTTTGAATTTGGATTTCATCATTGTACCATTAAATTATTCTTCTTGGGTGTATTTATGTGTTACTAGACATTGATATTGGACTTTAAGAAAACCCATCTAATCTCATTGAGGAAGAAACCTATAGGGTCACATAGTTAGTATTTCTGCTAAACTTAATTAAATTGTATTTGGATATAATTATTGGAATAAATATTATTTTCCAGTATTTGGAGTAATATTTATTATGAATTTATTGATCATAAATACTTTCTCACCATATTTATGTGTGATTTGAAAATAAAATAGATAAATATTTATTCAAAAGGTCGTCGAATAATATATAAACATATATATATACATATATATATTCGATTATTCACAAGATAATAAATAATATTTATTTTTAAAGAAATAATTATTTAGTTATACAAATATTAAATAAGTATTTATTCCAATGACACGAATATTTTAAATATTTGTTTGTTTATTTTTTATTGAATAATATTCATTATTTTAGATTTAGTGAATTTCTAGTAGTAAGGTGGAACCACATTATTGAGTTTGGTTGGAATGATATATTAAATATATTTTACATAAATATTAAATTGGTTATTTAATGAAATTATATTTATTTTATCCTCGAGTTTAGAGCTTGTCAAGTAACTAGTATTTTTATTATTATAATTTAATTATGGAGTTTATGTTGGGATTTTGTGGAGTCTATAGTTATTTTAAGTCACTCATTTGGAAGGTGTGGTTATAAAAGATTTCTAATTCATTGAAGTTATGGAAGCAGCGGTTTTTCCTTAAGTCTTTTTCGAAATGAGTGATTTATAGAAGTAGGTGAGTTATAAATGAGATTATTCCATTATTCTCAAAGCCTAGTGGTCTTATTTCAAATTTTTAGCTGGTATTTGTTGATGATTATAGATGTTCAGTTTTTTATTAGGAGGTTTTTGGTTTACTAAAGGTGGTAGTCATACTAAGGGTTTCAGCATGATATTGTTAGTGGAAATATTGGAATGAATGGACTCCCATATTTCTCAAAAGTTGGTGAAACCGGATGACTAGTTTTCACTCTCTATAAATAGAAGGGCGGGCCACCTTTTTTGAGGTGTATTGGTACTATGTGTTGTAGTAATCCATGTGTCTCAATAGTCACAATGTTTTAATTTTTTATTTCTAGTGAAATTAAACGATACATTATTTCTCCCTTGGACATAGGAATTTTAGTCATAACTATATAAAAACAAATTTCACTCTCTTGATTTAATTTAATTTAATTTTTGTAATTTCTTATGTATGTTTAAGTGAACATATCTAAATATTTTTCGACTTCCTATGATTATTAGGGTGAATCTATTTCTTCCAAGTTCCAGATCACTAATGTTCTGAGATTTCTATTCTAGAATCTACAACTTCCAAAGAATTTTTGTATTGACTAAATCCACTATTCAGAATGATAATGGTGGAATTTTCATCAAGTGGTATCATAGTGTGGTTCTCAATACTCATAGAGGTTCTCTTTTCGGTTTAGGTTACATTCTACTACTCGTATGTTTTTTCAAATTTTAGTGGGATTCATTCTTTTTTGGAAGGATGAAATTATAATATAGAATGGTTTTTATTGACATATTTTATGTAACAAACTTCAGTTTCTATAAAATAGAAATGGAATACTATCTCATTTGAAAATATTTGGAGCTTCCTTTTACAGGTTTAAAACTAGATACAATGGATAAATGTGAATGGGAAATGTTGGATCTAAAGGAACTTGGTGTGATATGAATTTCATTAGTCTATAATGTGGCTTTTAAAATTTAGGAGAAAAAGGGTACATCAGAGTTGATGGAATACCTTGTTGATATATATGAGAAACCAGTAGCACTGAATAAAGAGTGATTGATGTGGAGGTTTTTCAGTATGAGGTTATCAAAAGTAACATCTGTATTGGATAATATAAACGATTCCAACTCAATCTAAATCCAACTAGATTTTGTTAAGGTTATATTAATGGAATATTTTTTATAGATATTATTATTTTCATCTCTACTGGCCTCATGAGAAGTTATGGGGATGACTGTTAGTAGTTTAATAGGAAAGAATTAATTGGTGTTCACTAATGTATAGAAATTGATTCTAAATGAATATATCTAAAAGAGGGAGGTTATAGATCTTTTTTGATGTATTTAATATAAAAGTATTTGGATTCACACCTCGCTAGATTAATTAGGTGTAATCATAAAGAAAATAGAAGGAGAAAATAGAGGAACATATTCAAAAACTGGTCTAGTTTGTTGGAATTATGGAAATAAAGGTCACCATAAGGAATATTTTCATGATAGTAAAACATCCTTGGGAAATAATGTATCTAGAGAACATATTTTAAAAAAATAGAGAAATATAAATCTAATTTTGAGTATTTATACTCAATTGGAATCTTGGATCATAGATTTTAGAGCTTCTTTCCAATCCATGAGAGAAAAAAGATACATATAAAATTATGTATTTGGAAATTTTGTTAGAGTGCATCTTGATGATTATTAAGCTATTGACATTGTGTAGAAGGGAGATGAGAAATGTTATTTGAAGAATAGATTTTACCTTATAATAAAATAAGTACATTATATTCTTGGTATCCAGAAGAACATAATTTCAGTTGGTCATCTAGATAAAGTAGGTTTCAGAACAAGTTTTGTAGAAGGAGTATGGAAATTACTTTGATATCTATTTTCATATCTAGACATTTAAAATATGGGCTATTTTATATAACCAGAGGGTAATTGGTAGCCACACTTTTGAACATTATCTTATAAAAGTATAGAACTTTGGAATATTCAGATTGGGAACCTCATTGAGAAAAGTATAAATATTCTAGTAGATAGTGGTATACTTAAGCTAGATCATTCAAACATAAAAATATATGACGGTGGTATAAATAGGAATCAGTGGAAGTTGTATTCCAATTGTTCCATATGAACACCAAAATTTCATAAGCTAGAATAGGTACATACATATGATTAGGGACCTTAACCAGTTCTTTATTATGGAAGGGAAAATTACTTTTTTACCTTCATTGACGATCCCGTAAGAAAATAATTGGAATACTTTCTAAAACATAAAATTGAATTGTTTAATATCATTTTTCAATTGAGGACTATAGTGTAAAGAGAAACCAAAATCATATTGAAATTTCTATGGTTGGACCAAAGTGGTGAGTTTATTAGCTGGATTTTTGAGTAAAATTAGCGGGAGAATCAAAAAAAATAATCATCAAAAGTCCATCATCACTATTATTCAACAATTACTAGAAGAACTCTATAATAGAAAATTTACCTAATTTTATCACGTTATATTTTTTATAATTTTTTATTTTATTCATCTAGATGAAAAATAAAGATAAAATATTGAAATAAAATATGATGAAATCTTCTTCAGAGGTATAGATAATAAGACTTTTGTTTCTAGCTCTTGGATAATGAGAATACGGGAGTTTTCAAAAGTTATAATATGCTCCTCAAAGGTAATATATTTTATAAGGATTGAAACTTGAAGGTAAAAGAAGGTTGAGGTTAATTATTCAACTTAAATTCAAGTTGATCTGGGTGGAGGTTCTAGAATCCCATTTGTTCTAAAAATTTAGATATATCTCAGTACATTATAAGATCACATGTTTCGAAGGAAATTTTAGAGATTGGTGTGGAATATTTAGAATTTTAACCAGTTGAATACATGACTAAAATCTCAAAAAAAGAAGCTCGATCTAGAGTTTTGGAAGGTGAAGGTCTATATATTACAGTTCTGAAAGAATACGAATTGTATGTTAATTAATGGAGATCTTTGAGTGTCAAAAAACTAGTGTAGAGGTATGTAGAAAACATTAGTTTATTAATTTTAATAGAATATAGAGAGCCATAAAATCCAAAATAAGTGAAAAAACCAAGTGATTATAGAAAGTTTCAGTTAGTAATGCAGTAAGATTTGGATTCACTATGTGTTAATAACACATGGGAGCTAATAGAATTACCATAAAAGAATAAATAACATAAGAACAAGTGAATATTTAGGTATAAAGAAGTAGATAATGGTAGGAATAGGTATAGGGTGAGGTTGGTTATTAAAGTTTTTTAGAAGAAGGAAGGTATTGAATGTTATGGAATGTTTTCACTGGCAGTTAAAAATAATACCATATGAACTATTTTAATCATAGTTTCATTAGAAAACTTATACCTTTAACAAATAGATGTATAGAAGGATTTTATTCATGGGTATTTAGAGGAAAAAGTTTAGATAAAGAAATTAGTTTTTTTCATGGATAAAAGAAATTAACTTTCTATGAAAATTGAAAAGGATTATTTATGGTTTGAGACGTGCACCAAGGTGTTGGTACTAAAATTTTGATTCTTTCATGGATGAGAAAGGTTTTACACAAAGTAACTATATCCACTATTATTATTAGAAGGGGTTTGGTATAAATGAATTAATTATCATAAACCTATACATGGATGATATGTTGGTGGTGGGTTAAAATGTTTAGATGATTTGGAAGTTGAAGGATAACATTTATGGAAATTTTTAAATGAATAGTCTTAGTGTATCGAAGAAAATATTTCACATAAGTATTTAACCTGATAGGATAACTGAGATTTGTGTTTTATCATAGAAATGTTACATCATAATGATCGTTGATAGATACAAAATGAATGGTTGTAAACCTATTTCAACTCCTCTTACTGGTTACTTCAAACTTACCAAAAAATAGGAACCATGAATATAAGAATAAATGAATAACATTGTGATATTTATATATAATTAAGAAGTTGGATTTTTGATGTATTTTGTGCTCTTCACATTTCTAGATATTTATCTTGTACTGGGAGTTGTCACCTGGTTTATAGAAAATCCATGGAAAGATCATTTTAAGCTGTAAAGTGAATTATTTATTATCTTAAAGGAACGGAATGTATGAATATTTATTTCAAAGATGATCATCCATTACTCAGGTTTATAGATGTTGAATTTTATGCTGATTCTTATTCTTATAAGATCATAATTGGATAAAATTTTACTTTTGGTAGAAATGTGATCTGTTGGATTTCTAGGTTGCAATCTGTGATATCTCTTTACATAATTGAATTAGATTTTATGGTTGTGGCATAAGATATAAAGGAGATGGTGTGGTTGAATTATTTAGTTTTATATCTTAGATTTAGTCATGGGAAAGGGTTTCTCAACTATGATAATTATAGTGTAATCCATTTGGAAGAAAATATAGTGTTTCATTAAAGAACTAAACACATGGTTCTAAATTACCACTACATATGAAAGATGTTCAAAGATTTAGAGTAGGAATTATGAAAGATAACTGGAAAAAAGAACCCATTGGACATTCCCACCTTGATTTTGGGTTTGGTCATACTGAGGAAACAACATGCCTTGTTAGGCTTTGGTGAATGGAAGAAGATGGATAAGCATCGTAAGTAGCAGAAATGGAAGGATGTTTTCTAAGATGAATTTGGTGTTGTGTATTTTCCTTTGAATAGGTATTTAAGTACGATATTGTGGGTATTGTTTTAATTTTTCTTTATTTTATTGAATTTAGTATTTTAGAATTAATTTTTGGTATAATCATTAGTTTCCAAAAATTATGGCATCATTGGTTTTTCCTTTAGTCTTTTTCAAAAGGAGTTGTTTTTACAAGTATGTTCGTTCAAAAGGATATTATTCAAATGTTATTAGAACCTGGTAGTATTGTTTTGAAAGTTTTTCTATTATTTTGGTAAGATGGTAGATGTTTAGTTTTATTTTGTAATTTTTTTAGTTTATCAAAGGTGGTGGTCAAATTGAGGATTACTACATGAGATCAATAATGGGAATAGTGGAACAGATGGACTCTCGCATTTCTCAGAGGTCGGTGTAATTGAATGATCGGCTGACATTGTCTATAAATAGGATTGTGGGGGTAATTTTATTAAGGTGTATTTGGTTCCTTTTTTGTAGTAATAAACATGGTTAAATATTCAAAAATTTGTAATCTTTTCCTTTATGGTGAAATTAAATGTTGCAATGTTTCTCCCATGGACCTATGACTTTAAATCTGAACAATATTAAAACAAAGCCAACGAGCCTATACCGTAGTGGTATAGGCTCCTGCTTGGCATCCAAAAGACCCAGGATCAAATCTGGGTAGAGGAGAATTTACGGGGTTACTGTAGAAGTACTGTAGCAGGGGGGGGGGCACTGTAGCAGTACTGTAGCAGCGGTGTAACTGTAGCAGCAGCGGCATTGTTGCAGCGGAGGTATTGTAGAAGGTACTGTAGTGGCGGATGTACTGTAGCAGGTACTATAGCAATGCGGGTACTATAGCGGTACTGTTCACCGAGGGGTCCTTTGGGCCAAATAATGGGCTTCCAAGCCTTGTATTCAGGCCACTTGGCCTTGGGCCTTCGGGCTATGTAATGGGTCTCCCTCAACCTAGTCTAAAGAGATCTTTACTTTAAATAATAAATTGTGGCTTCGGCTCCAACCTTTAAAAAAACAAAGAGTTCTTCCTTGCTTTTATTTCATTTCATTTCATGAATGTATTTTATATATTGGAGTGAATGTGGGTGAATATTTTTCAACTTATTATAGTGATTTTGGTTAATCTATTTCTTCTATGTTCTATATAACTATGGCTCTATGAGTTCCATTTTGAAATCTACTTCTATTAAAGTGATTCAGGATTAAGTGCTTCTAATATTCAGAAGGAAGGTGGTTGATTTATCAATTTTTTACTATATATTATGAGAATAATTAGTAGCCTATGTGAAGTTATTTATTCTCTAACATATATCTATAAATACCAAGTTATATAATTTCATAGGGTTAAATGTTATTTTTCACAACACAGACCTCTAGATATTCTCTTAAACCTAGAGATAAAATTATCTAGAATTATTTCAAGGACTATTATAAATCTTCCACTCTCCTCATCCCCTCAGTACTAAGAGATCAAGAAGTAATCCTTCCATCTTTGATAGATTTTTTGTGATCAAAGTAAGTGACACAAGATGATAAATGCCACCACACAAGCACCTAGGGAGCCATCGATGATGCTTCAAGATCAAACAACCACATGTGGATCAATGATATAGGGATTTTGTAATTAGATCCTCATAGTGATATCATGATGAAGCTGAAAACATTTGAATGATTAACCATTTCTATGAGTAAATAATTTTTAAGATAAGAGGTTGTTCATAATTTAAATAAATAATAAATTTAGCATGAAAAATATCATATATTTGTGGATCCAGTTTTTATTATTAGTATCTATTATATTTAATTCATTGTTCATGAAATTTACCATCTTTCACATCATGTTTTATTTATTTAAACTGATAAAAGATGAGTTAGACATGGCCCAATAGGCACTTTTGTTATGTCTGAATCCTATAATTCATTAAATCTTCTCATTAAAATGTATAACTAGACAACATGTCATTAAAAATAAAAATTCTTTAATAATAGGTGTAACGCCCTGACCACAAAATCTCAGAGCTAGGGAATTACTTAATTACATTGGCATGATTACAGTGAATCAAATATCAAAGGACCAGTCAGTTTATCACTATTGTAAAGCTAGATTACATACATGATATCCATAATAAATTTGGAAAACAAAATAAAATATGATACAAAATCAATTCAAATAAGATGCATCCATGACTGATTATTCAAAGATATATTCTTCATAACCTGGGGGAAGAAACATAATAAGGGTTAGCTCAAATGCTTAGCATGGGTAAGTAAAACATAATCAATACTAAATCAATAGTCATAAATTAACATGGTCATGTAAAAAAATGATAAAACATGTCATACAAATATCTAGATAATGAAATTTTATTATATAAAGTTAAGAAACTAAAACTCATTCTATATAAATCAATAAATTATAAATAAATTGTATCCATAGATATGTTGATTCAAAATCTCATGGATAAATAATAACTGAATGAAAATCAAATGTATCCACAGATATGTCGACGCAAAATCACATGGATAAATAATAATGGACTCTAAATGAGGGAAATTATTAATTATTGGATTTTATATTTCACAGGTACATGGTACCTTTACTGTTAAGACCTTTCACTATACATTTTTGCAAAATGTAGGGTAAAAACCCATCAGATTTGGCTAAGTGATTTTTCTCGTGACACTATCGATACATCGAGGGGCAAAATGTAATCGGGCCCCACCGATGTTCTACCAATCCAAATAATTACTCATAAATAAAATAACTAATGTTATTTATAAAATATATATAAATAAAATTTGTTTATAAACAATACCTTATAGGAGGATAAGTAACAACAAGGGTTGTTTGCATTAAAACATTCCTGAGGAAAAATAATATTTAAACATTACAATGTGTCCCATACCACACTAAAACATTTAAATCATAACTCCAATTGAATTAAATGAAACATAAAATATCATGAGAATAATTATATTTATTATATAACATATTAAATGGTATTATATACACCAAATAAAAGTGAATTGGTGCATAATAACAAATTAGTCTCAATGGTAAGTAAATTGTGACAAATCTATTTCTTTATCCTTCCTTATTGTTGTGTGGTATTTATCCTCATGTATAGTGGTATAAAATATGTTACAAACTAATCATAAAACTATACTTATGAAAATACTTTCATATATTAACTTCTTATAATATTTTATTACATGTTTTTTAACACTCTTTCATTATTTTAACTATTTCTGGTAATAATTTCCTAGTTTTCTCAAATATGTTTTGACTTGTGATTTGTTGTTACTATTATTTAGATAATGATTTCATAACATACATAATATAAAACATGACTTAATTATACTATATATTTAGTATATATGTATTTAAATTAGTCCATAATATTTTGAGATTAGAACTGAAATTCATTGTTCATGGAGATGTGAGGCTCTACGTACGCATGAACGCTGCTTCCATTACATTGTTGTATTAAAAATTGAAAACAAAATGATAAATATTTATATTATAATTCCATAATCATATATATGTTATATATTTCACATATTTTTATTAAAAAATCCTTTATATGTTCCATGTATGGTATGAATGAGTTATATCTCTTTGGGGAGTCAGTAGTCCACACTTCCTCAAATGAAATTATCATATTTACACATGATAGAAATAATAAAGGAATGTTCTAAATGAAATTTACAGAATTATAAAGATATTATAAATATAATATATATCATATATTAACATATTTTCTATCATAATTACCACCATGATATGTGGTGAGGGAGAAATGATCACTCGTCGTTTCTTGAGGCAGTAGTTCACCTTACACAGAAAGAGTATGTTCCTTACCCATTAGATGGAGGTGTGTATAAGTGTAGGTCAAAATATTCAGATACAAATATCATATTATATTAAGGATACTGTTTTTGTTATTTAATCATAGAATAATAAGCGTAAAGGGAGTGGATAATGGACATGAAACTAAATATATTGAGAGAATACATTACCTCTTAATATGGTACCTTCTTTTAGTTTATAACAAAATACTTCCTCGGAAGAATGTATGCCCAAATTAAGGCTTCAAGGATGGGGGGATTGATTTTTGGAATCTATTTGGGAAAATATTTTCTGAACCTAATAGGTTTGAGAGTTGTGAAGAAGTGGGATAATTGGTAGCCTTTTATAGGGAAGGAAAAGGGCTCACTTGGAATTTTTTAAAACAAGTTAAGTATACACATTTTGAAACCTAAAAAAGCAATAAAAACCAAAACAACACTATAATAGAAGTTTTATGGCCAATATTTGTCCATAAAATAGGTTTTGGTCAAGTTTCTAGGTCATTTGGGCTCTTAAGTTAAAGGTTTAGTCCTTTATTAAGCTTAATTTTTCCTTAAAAATTATAATTAATTTTAATTACATTCACTAATATTTTTGGTCAAAAATGAAGTTGAACATATTATAAATTATAAATTATTATTATTAAAAATATAGAATCAATTTTTCTAAATTTTAATCATATAAGTGGTAGAAATTAATTTAAAATTCATCTTGTAGGCGGGACTACAATGCACGTTTTAAAAGTAAAAACATCCAAAAGATTGATAAGTTCTTACTTTCAATTTTGATGTGAAATTGATCCCAATAACCTAAATTTTTTTAATTGATAAAAATATAATCTAATTAACCTTTAAAAATAGTTAAAATTATAATTTATCCTTATTTATAAATTATATGTAAAAGAAATTTGGAATTAAATTTCTATATTTTTTACTATTCATTAAAAAATGAAATGTTTTAGAAAAATATAAAATCATTACCCTAAACTAATTATCATGTTTCACTTTCAATGAATAAGTTTATTTTAAAATATTAAATTAATAAAAGGGTCTAATTTTGGATTTAAAATTGGTTCTCCATCAAAAGGAGGCAAAATTACTTTTAACAAAAATATAGTATTTTATGTGTAATATTGGGTTCGATCTTATCTTAAGCCTATATAAAATATATTATATAAGATTAAAAATATTTTTTAGGATATATAATATATTATTTTACTATATAAACTCTATAAAAGTGTTATAATTTAATTGACTTTGAAAAACGTAACAAAATAACGTTTTGATTAAATCAGATGTTATGTGTAATGCAAAGATATAAACAAAATCCAATGGTAAATATGGTAAATTATTGCGGTGATACATTATCCCATCCTAAAAAATTTTGTTCCTCGATATTTTGGGGTTATTACCTTAAAAACTATATAGGTATTTATCCTTCATATAATCCTCTCGTTCCCATGTTGCTTCTTCTATTTTGTGATTTCTCTAGAGAAATTTAAAAAAAAAGTCGTACTATTCCTTAATACATTCTCTTGAGCATAAAGAATGAAAATTGGTTCTTCATAATATGAAATTTAGGCTTCCAAATATATCTCATTAGATGTGAACACAAGTGTTGGTTAAAGATTGTATTTCTTCAATAGAGATATATAGAACACATCGTGTACCATTGAGAGATTTAGAAGCATTGCTAAATGATAAGTAATGATTACAACTCTTTAAAGAATTTTAAAGGGTCCAATATACCTGGGACATAGTTTCCCATTCTCACCAAACTTGATAACACCTTTTCATGGAGATACCTTTAGTAAAACATGATCTCCCACTTGGAACTCAAAATCATTCCTCTAGTTATCGCCATAACTCTTTTGCCTACTTTGAATAGATTTTATATGAGCTTGGATATCCTTTACCTTTGTCATTGTATCTTCAAAAAAAATGGGGCCTATGATTTTCCTTTCACAAACTTCATCCCATCAAGTTGGAGGACAACATAGCTTCTCATATAATGCTTTATATGTCACCATTTGAATACTTGAATGGAAACTATTATTATAGGAAAACTGTAACAAAGGTAAGTACTAATCCCAAACACCTTGAGTGTCATGTCAGAATTATTCTAACTTGTCTTCCATTATAGGAATTGTTCTTTCAGATGGTCCATCAATTTGTGGATGGTAGGCAGTGCTCAAATGCAGCTCAGTGTCGAGATACTTCTGAATACTTTTCTAGAATTTCGATGTAAAGAGGGGTTCTCCATCAGAAAAAATTGATAGACGTAATCCATGAAGTCTTACAACTTCATTAATTTAGAGCCTTGTGAGGCGCTCAAGAGGAAAATCTTCTCTTATGGGAAATAAATTAGCAGATTTGGTTAGTCAGTCAATGATAACCCATATTTCATCATTCCTTCTAGGAGTAATTGGTAGTCCTATGACAAATTACACAGTAATTTCATTCCATTTCCATACAGAAATAAGAAGTGGTTGCAAGACTCCTTTTGTATGTCGCCTTATAGATTTCACTTGTTGAAAGCCCAAACATTTGGACACATAAGACAAAATTTTCCAATTCCTGTTATCCCACAAAATATTTTCCTTCAAGTCCCTATAAATATTTTTCCTATCAGGTTTTATAGAGAAATTTAATCTAGGAGCATCATCCAACAATTCTCTTTTTGGATCAGGTATAGATAGAACACAAATACTCTTTCCAAATTTTAGAACATCGTCTTAACAAACAAAGTCTACTAATTTTCCATCATTCACACCTTTAGTTTTCTTCGTAAAGTCCTCATCATTAGATTGGGAATTATTTATCCTTTCTAATAAATATGTTTTCTCAATCATCTGATAAATTATTTAATTCCCCCTTCCTTATAAATTCACATATCCATTTTTACTAGATCCTTGAACATAAGATCCTTCTTGATCCTCATTTTGGTTATAACTCGATGATCCTTCCAACTCAAAGAATTTTTTAACTTATTATCTTTCCCTGGGTGGTAGTGTATTGAGCATTCATAATACTTGAGTAGTTATATCCATCAACTTTGTCTCTTATTGAACTCTTTCTGTGAGAATATGTATTTTAGGATTTTATGATATATGAATATCTCACATATTTCTCCTAAATATAATCCCTCTATATTATCAAAGTGAAGATTACAGTCTCTAAATTCAGATCATGGGTTGGGTAGTTTTGTTCGTGAGTCTTCAATTTCCTTGATGCACATGCAATAACTCTATCATTTTTCATTAAGACACATCCATTTCCCTTTTTTAATGCATCTCTATATATAACATACCCATCGCTTCCAAATGGTAGAGTCAATATCAAACCAATGAAACTACGTACCTCAATAATGTTTTTGGCATAGGATATTCTCTGAATGACATTGTTTTTCAGGGTCCACTGATATTCCATCCTTGGAGACAATATGGACAAGAAAAGATACTTCTTGAAGCCATAAATTTCATTTATTTAATTTCCCATATAACTCTTCACTTATAAGAGTCTTAAGAATGATCAGAAAATGATTTTCAGGGTCCTCATAACTTTTATAATACACTATAATATCGTCAATGAATACCGTAAAAAATTAAAGATATTACTTAAATACTCTATTCATTAAGTACTTAAAAATAGAGGGTGTATTAGTCAGTCAAAATGGAATTAATGTAAACTCATAATGTCTATACCTCATTTGAAAAGTTGTCTTAGGAATGTATTCTTTCTTCAATCTCAATTAGTGATACCCATAACAAAGATCAATCTTTGAAAAATATTGTCCTTCATGAAGTTTATCAAACAATTAATCAATTAGAGGTACAGGATACTTGTTCTTTTTTTTAGTGGAATTGATTTCCCTATAATCAAGACATTACCTCATAGATCCATCTTTCTTTTTAACAAAGAGAATAGGGGCCCCCATGGTGAAACACTCAAGCGAATAAATACCTTATTGCCCAAATACTCTAGTGATTCTTCCTTTTTCTTTAAGATAAGGAAATTTATCTTCATCTAAATTTGTTGATCATGAGGGAATTATTTATCAAAGAATGTGTCCTTAAAAGTTCTCTATTCCATGAGTTCAATTTTTTCTTCCTCTATAGTATTTTGGATTTGTAACGTCCCGGATCCAAGTACCACTCTACGGGTGCCCCAAACTTGTTTGGTCACATGACCTCAAGTGCATTTCCCCAAATGCCAGAGGCTGCCGACTAGCAGCGAGGGCCCAGGTCTGATAGTGGGAAAACTATGCCCTCATTTTTCAAAGTGTAGCGCAGTGGAATAAAATATACAACATACAACAATAGTGGAAGAAATAAACCAAACACATTTAAGATGAACAATTGTAGTAAAATACATCCAACAATCATATAGATAATGATGAAACATGTCTCTAGTTCTAATAAAATAGCCAGAACATGTTACACAGCAATACAGTACAATACAATAGAAAGTACAAGTACAGCAAAACAAAACAGAACAGCCGGAAGCATCACGAGCCTAAGATCAGTCCCATGCTCACCTACTCCTCAGCAACAATCAAGTACCTGTATAGGGACCCTTTCCCTTATCCACACCTACATAAACATAATTTATTTGGCCCGAAGACATGACCCAAATAGGGTGTGAGAAATAAATCCCAGTAGGCACCCACCAAAGGCTCATTCCCAACTATGTAAAAATATGCAACAACAGTGTGTAGTATTAAATGAAATAAACTAAGCAGTACTCAAAAGTAACTAACTTTACCAGTTATATTTCCATCTTAATATTCATTTTATCCATTCAATATAAGACATCACCTCGGTGTATTTTATATGTAAACAGTCAGTGTCCTCAGACACGCAACCCTAACACTCACGTAATCATAATTATAACCTGCAGGTAATTGCCCATAGGCATAATAGATATTTCAATTAGGTGTACGAAGTGTTTCCCTTAGGCATAGAGTCTATTCCCCACAAGCCCGAAAGAAGTTTCCCTGAGGCTAAAATAACCACTTCCCTCAAGCTAAGTAAAACATTTCTCTCAGGATAAACAAGTAACTGGGCCATGCCTAACATATAAACAAGAAATTCGCATACAATTCCTCTCAAGGCAATTAAATAATAATTATTACAATGGAAAACCCTCAGGTATCCTGGCCAAACGGCTAAACAGAGGAACGCACCCCCGGGGTGGTCCTGGATCCAAGCAGTGATCCCAAACAACAATTCATTATCACATTTAATTACCTACACAATTCTAGGTATACAAAACAGCCAAGGCCTCAGCCACACGACACCCCAACATGGTTTCGTAGCTCAATGGTACACAAAAACACACAGCAGTTGGAATTTAAACACCAAGCCACCTACCTCGATAGCCCCTGATC
This sequence comes from Viscum album, assembly GCA_963277665.1. Classification (NCBI taxonomy): domain Eukaryota; kingdom Viridiplantae; phylum Streptophyta; class Magnoliopsida; order Santalales; family Viscaceae; genus Viscum; species Viscum album. The sequence continues at coordinate 714,267,006 of OY728162.1, forward strand.
GATATACGAGAAATACGCTCCTCAAAACACACAAGAACAATGTAGATCTGAGGTAAAAGAAATCACGTTCAAATGTAAATAACTTCCCTTAGAGGAAGAATTGGTAAGAATGGTTCAAGGAGAAGGAAAGACATACCCGTACGGTTCCAACGAGATCGATGGAGGCGAAATCAGATTCCTAGTGCTCGATCGGGCGGTCTCCAAATTTCTGGTCGTCTCTCCCAAGCCCTCCTCCGGTTCTAAGCCTTCCCTATGAACAGGGGAGGCTACTGCCCATTTTAAGCGAAAAAACAAACTACACGGCATGTAATATTGAGTACACAGTGTGTAATTTCTATCATTTAACTGTTCCTATGGCGGCTTCTTTCCACCGAAGAAATGTTCATCAGTTGACATGAGTACATGACATGTAATACCTGAGTACACGGCATGTACTACCACTTAGCTGGTGGCTACTTCCACCGCCTTACTATTTGTCTACCGCCTAACTATGCGGCGTGTAAATACCAAATACACGGTGTGTAGTTAGTTTTTACACCTTTCATCGCCAGCATGGCTACAGACCCTGTGTACTCATCCCACACGTCCAAATTACACGGCGTGTGGAAAATTACACGGTGTGTACCCACAAAATTTGGGATTATTTCTCATTTTCCTTATTTTCTCAAAAACACTTAAGGAAAAGAGAAAAGAATAAACTCACACCTCAAGAATAAGAACCGGGTTCTTACAAACTTCCCCCCTTAAATCAATTCATCCCTAAATTTCCCTTCCAAGGGTGGAGAAGATAAATCTCAAAAAAACTCTGTCCACTGAGCTTGTACGTTGGTCTCCCGCTCCTAGGTTTCATCCTACACTCGGCCATGCTGCCATAGCACCCGTACGAGAGGAACTGACCGGCCTCAGAGAACCTTTGTGCTCCTATCAACGATACAAATTGGATGCTCCTCAAAGGACGCATCTACATGAAGCTCAACCACCTCTGGATGAAATACGTGAGATGGGTCTGAATGATAGCGACGCAACTGAGATACATGGAAGACGTCGTGCATGGCCTGATACCTCTTCGGTGACTGAAACCGATAAGAATCCGGCCCGACTTTCTCCAGAATCTGAAATGGCCCCACATACCTCGGTGAAAGATTACCATGTCTCCTGATCCGCCTTTGTCCCAACCTCGGTGAAACACGCAAGAAAACCAGATCCCCGACCATGAACTCCAAGGGTCGTCTACGACGATCAGCATAAGATTTTTGATGAGACTGTGCAGTAGCCATTTGCTTCTGAATCAACTAAACACGCTCAAAAGTCTCCTGCATGAGTTGTGGTCCCAGTAAAGCTGCCTCACCTGCCTCCAACCATCACAAAGGTGATCAGCATGGCCTACCATATAAAGCCTCATAAGGTGCCATCTCAATAGTTTCAGGAATACTATTATTATAGGAAAACTCGACAAGGGGTATATGCTTCTCCCAGGAGCCCCTAAAGTATAGGATGCATGAACGCAGCATGTCCTCAAGCACCAGTATCGTACGCTCTTACTAACCATCGGTCTGAGGGTGGTAAGTTATGCTCAGAAGCACCTGTGTACCCAGTGCCCTCTAAAAACTCTGCCAAAAACGAGATGTAAAACAAGAATACCTATCTGAAACGATAGAACTAGGAACCCCATGAAGATGTACGATCTCTCGGATATACGGATTCCTGAGATTGTCAACACTGAAGGTCTCCTTGATCAGAAAAAGTGATCTACCTTTGTTAGTCTGTCCACAACAACCCACATGGAATTATTGCATAGAGGTGACCTCAGAAACCCAGTCACTAAGTCCATCGCGACATCATCCCATTTCCAATCCGGGATGGTTAACTGTTGTAATTGTCCAACTGGCCTTTGATGCTCCGTCTTCACCTGCTGATAAGTGAAACACCTCGTAACAAAACCAGCTATCTCTCTCTTTATACTCATCCACCAATACTGACATCTCAAGTCATATTATATCTTGGTAACCCTGGGATGAACTGCCCAAGTTGAAGCACGAAACTCCCGTATAAACTCCTTGCATATATCCCCTAGAACCCACACTCGTCCATGGAAATGCAGAATTTCATCATTTCCTATCGTCCATCCAGGAGGAGGGTCCTCACATGCCACCGACTCCCGTAGAACTAGGCCTTCTAAATTAGATAGTTGTCTCATCCTCACTCTATAAAAGAGTGTAGAAGTCACAGCTAAGGAAGAAAGATAGGTCTTCCCCTGACTGTCGTGCACCTCCAAATGCATCTCAGAGAAAAAATCCATAAGCTGCCACTCACCACTGGCCTCATGAACCGCTTGTGTCTGAGTTTTCCTTCTTAGTGCATCATCAACTACATTACCCTTACCATGTGTATAGGCAAGCTCAAAATCGAATGACTGAAGGTATTAAACCCACCTTCGCTGTCTCAAATTCAAATCATGCGGGGTAATGATATACATGAGATTATTGTGGTCGGTGAAAACTATAAAATGATCTCCAAAAAGATAGTGTCTCCAATAGCGCAACGCATAAATAGATGCAGCCAACCCGAGATCATGTGTCGGGTAATTCCTCTCATGTGGCCTCAACTGCCAAGACTTGTATGCAACAACTTGATCGCCCTGCATCAACACATCTCCCAACCCAATACCTGATGCATCACAGTAAACTGTATAGGTCCTTCCCTACTCTGGAAGTATCAGGGTTGGTGTTGATGCCAACCTTCCCTTCAGGTCTAGAAAGGCTGTCTCACAAGCTTTTATCCAAACGAAATTTACACCCTACTTAGTCAAATTCATCAACGGAACTGCTAAGTGGGAGAAATCTTGGATGATGCGTCTGTAGTAACCATCCAGCCCTAAGAAACTCTGTTTCTCAAACACATTCTTAAGATGCTCCCAGGAAACTACTGCTCTCACATTCTCTGGGTCTACTGCAACTCCTGCCTTTGAGATGATATGACCGAGGAAGTGAATCTAGTTCATCCAAAAGTGGCACTTTAAGAGTTTATCATATAGATGATGCTCTCTCAGTGTACTCAGTATGATCTCAAGATGGGTGGCATGTTCGTGTCGAGTGTGAGAGTACACCGAAATTTCATCCACGAATACTACCACAAAAGAATCCATATAAGGATGGAACACACGATTCATCAGATCCATGAAAATTGTTGGCTCGTTCATGAGTCTGAATGGCATAACCAAGTACTCATACAGACTATATTTACTCCAAAAAGATGTAAGCGGTATATCCGATGGTCTCACATGTAGCTGATGATATACTGATCTCAAGTCAATCTTTGAGAACACTCGTGCTCCCCTAAGTTGATCAAAAAGATAATCAATCCTCATCGAGGGATGTCGGTTATTGACTGTCAACTGGTTCAGCATCCGATAATCCACACAGTGTCTGAGGTTACCATTTTTCTTCTTTGCAAAGAGGACTGGAGAACCCCAAGGAGAAGTATTGGGTCGGATGAAACCCTTTGCATGTAACTCCTCTAACTGTCTCTTGAGCTCGTGCAACTCTGGTGTAGCCGTCCTATAAGGAGGAATGGACACTGGTGCTGCCCCTGAAACAAGATCAATAGAGAAATCCACCTCACTCTCCGGAGGTAGACCTGAAAAGTCATTCGGGAAGACATTCCTAAAATGATCAACCACTAGAGGGAAATCCTGCTGACAAGTCCTCTTATCATTTAGATATAAACTCGCAATCTGGGCTATCACACCACCTCGCCCACCATTCTCTTGTCTAGCTCGACTCGCCTGAACATCCCATTCACCTTTATAGAGAAACCATCTTCCCTCTGGTGATGTGAAACTCACCCTGCGACGATAGTAGTCTACAAAGGCTCGACAGGGAACCAACTAGTCCATCCCGAGAATGACATCATAAACTTTCGTCTCTAAGAAATAGAGGTCCCATAGAAATTGAAACCCACCAACCTCAAGGCGGAACTCCCTGCACTGGCACACACGAGCCGTTCTAGTTCCAAATGGAGTGTCTGGCATCATAATAGTAGAAGAAGAAGAAACATAGAGCCCAAGTCTCTTCACAATGGCCACAGATATGAAACTATGTGTAGCACCAGTATCGAAAAGTACTAAAGATAAGACAGAAGCTACTAGAATAGTACCTCTGATAGTAGAAGGCCCGGGATCCTACTCCTATTGGGTACGCTGCACTACATATGCCTACCATGTGCCGCCGCCCTATGACATAGCCTGGATACCCAGAGCTGCACCGCCCTACAGCCTCTGAGATCCTGGTGTCTGGCTACCACGGCCATGACCACCACCTCTACCTATACATCCTGATGTATCCTAGTTGTCTGACTGGTAAAAAGCTACGGGTCCTGCTCCTGCTCGCGGAGTCTGCACAGAACCCCTTTCACTATCCACTGGTGGAAACACCCTATAAAAGCGCTGCAGATGACCCGTCTTGCTGTAAGCTCAGCACTCCACTGGGTCTCGTGGACACTGAGGTCTCTTGTGACCCTCTCTACTGCACTGGTAGCACATGACTTGACCACATAAAACATTCTTCTAGATGGTATTGCCATCGTGAGAGAAATCCATCTGTCTCTTCATCTTACCGGCAGAAAGAGTACCAGAAATGGGTGCCGAACTGCCATGGCCTGCACCACTAGCTTTCCAAAGGTTCCTCTCTATAATCAGTTCCTGGTTCACAATATCATGTACTATAGGAAAATTGAAAACATTCGCCAGTGCTCGGATGTCATATGGAAGACCATCCTCAAAGATTATATCCCTCAACGTCTCATCACCCACCAGAACAGGTGCAAAACACTTAAGCTCGGTAAAACGAGCAGAATAATCCATCACTAACATAGCACCCTATTGTAGGTTCATGAACTCTCGAGCTCGATCTACCCTCAGCGTCTCTGGGAAGAAAATTCATAGAAGGCTATCTGAAAATCTTCTCATGTCATGTCTCTGTGATGCTCTGTCTGAGTGTTAATATCCCACCACATCTTGGTGGAATCACGCAACATATAATTCATGAGCTTGACCCTCCTCCCTGGAGGTATCTCAATGTATTCGAAAATAGTCTGTATAGACCCCATCTAAGACTCCATAGCCTGTGGTCTTCCATCCCCTGAAAATGTAGGCGGATACTACTGCTGGAATATATGAGTCAGCTCATCCATAGATGTGGTAGCCGGCGGTGCTCCCTGAAAGGTCTGCATGAACCGCATAAAGCCTTCACGGAACTACACCTCCACGCCTATGTCCAGTATAATGGCTAGCGCTGCATTGGGCTCTACTGGAGTTTCCACTGGTAGCCCATGGCCTACCATCTCTAGAGTATAGTCGTTTCCACTCTCTTGGCGAACAACGCATGGTTTTCTTGGAGGCATGACTCTACAATGTCAAACGTACAACTTAAATCAAGATTATCACAGACTGAAAAACAAGGGGAACAAAAAGGGAATAGGAGGAAGAATTCATTTCAAGATTTTCCAAAGAAGACTACACGGCATGTATATTAACCACATGGCATGTACCTGGCTTCTCTTCCCCTGCTCGGGTCCTTCTACACGGCTAAGCCACACGGCTCTCTTAGGAACAAGACTACACGGCGTGTATATAATCTACACGGTGTGTATGGTTTAACTTTCCAACTTCCCCTGTCGTTCATGACACAGCCGACTACTTGGCTGACACCACACGATGTGTTACACCCGCACACGGCGTGTACATCACCCTGTTTCCTAGCCACACGGCCAAGTCCACACGGTCTCCCACCGGTAAGGACTACACAGCGTGTCCCTCAAGTACACGGCATGTTCAATAAGAGGTAACACTAACCCGTGTTTGTTAGCTACATGGCCAGGTCCCCAGGTCATACTACACGGTGTGTTCCATAGTGGACACGACGTGTATGTCTTAAGGTCTCCTCCATCTGTGTTGTTAGTTACATGGGCGGACTCCGGGTCAACACTACACAGCGTGTACATTAGGTACATGGCATTTTCATCCAAGCATTTCCCTTCCCTATGTCCCCGCCCACACGGTCCATGACACGGGAAGAGACTACACTGTGTATATTGAGGGTACACGGCATGTACTCAAAAAGTTTTCTTTTCTTCCCGAACAGGAGAACACACGGCGTGTGTCCGAGGAACCACACGGCCTGTATCCTGGGTTTTCTAGATAGTAAGCCTCTGAAACTACTTCGGAACCCTGAAAATACTGAAAAACAACACCTAAGTGCCAAATTCCGACCCGTGAGGGGCCATACTCCCCAATAATCAAATTTTGGAATCATATATGTGTTATAACAAGATAAACAGTCGATGATCCACTAAACTCTGGTCAATTAGGGACCATACTTCCCAGAAACCAAAGTTTGGCATCTATTCTATCAACAAACTCACACGAAAATACCCTATCACATAGTAGGTATTTATCAAAGTAGCTATCTGTTGAGTCAATAAGGTTTTCCTTAAGACTTTTCCATTCCTTCTTGTTTTGAAAATCACAATCACCTTATCTTAAGGAAAATCTCTTTTTTAAGAAAAATTTCTTTCTTAAGGAAAATTGCTTTTATAAGGAAAATCGCTTTTATAAGAAAAATTATCCTTATCTTATTTTCATCCATATTTTTCTTAAGCATGGGATTCGGATTCATTTCTATTTTCTCGGAATCGTTGAAACTTTGATTAAGCATTCTGTTTTAGGATTCGGATTCTGGATAAGAACTATAAGGAAGTTTCATTCTGAATTCCAGATATGAACTCTGACTAAGTTCTATTCCAGATTCAGGATACGAATTCTGAAGAAGAATTCTCATTACGAATTCCAATGAAGAATTCTCATTACGAATTCTAATGAAGAAATCTCATTCCGAATTCCCATTGCGAATTCTGATGAAGAATTCTCATTACGAATTCTGAGGAAGAATTCTTATTGAGAATTCTCATGAAGAAATCTCATTCCGAATTCTCATTACGATTTCTGATAACGAATTCTTATTCCGAATTCTCATTCCGAATTAACCTATTAAATAGAATTTGAGTATCTTTGTTTTATACACTCTGAATTAATTTAGACTCTGAAAAATATCTTTGTTAGACTCTGAACTTTTATATTGCTTACACTTCTAAAATTTGTCTACTCTTTATTGTTGTTCCTTTCACTCCGAACCTTCACTCCGAAGTTTTCATTCCGAACTTTTATGTTAGAGTTTAAAACGATGTCGTACATTCTGTTTCACTTGTTTTGTTATAAAACGATGTCGTCTGTTTTGTTATAAACTAACCATTCTCTAAGTGACATGTGTACAGGTCCCTCCGATCTTTAAGGAAAATATGACCGTTGGAGAAGGAGCTGACCTTACCTATAAATAGGAGCTCATTTGAAAGAGCTCGGCGCGGATAGCTGAAAAAAAGTACTGAAAGGCTGACTAATTTGCTTGAAGTGATATCTAGAGAGAGAGACTCTTATTAACTCTCAAACCTTCGTGCGACTCCGAATGTTGGTGATTACATTCGAGGGCTTCCGGGGATAGGAAGATAGAGGTGCCGACTACCTTGAAGTTCGAGGGATTCCTTGCTGAGGAAGACAGAGGTTCCCAACTACCTTGAAGTTGAGGGCTTGCGGGGATAGCAAGACAGAGACTCCGATCTTCGTATCGAGGGCTTACCCTGGTGTGGGTAAGACAGACTTGCTTGAATGTATAAATCAAGGGACCTTTATCCAAGGTTGTTGGATACCCTTCTCTTTGGGTTAAAAGACTTATATTTTGTTACTAGTAGTTTTACTACTTGTTTATATTCTGCTGCATTTTGTAATATAAGGAAAGTATAACTTTCTTATACTTCCTTACTTGTAATCTGTTTTATTTAGATTCTATATGCTTTAATGTAGAATCTCATATTGTAACCTTTTGTTAAGTTTCAATTTTCCGGAACCATATTTTCGGAACCTACTTTCGGAATCTCTTTCCTAATTTGCATTCGGTGTTAGAGGTGTTGTGAATTTTCTTAGTTTAACTTTGTTAAACTTAGCCTTTTCCTTTGCTTAAGGAAAACATAGTTATTCTTAACTAACTTTAAAGGTTCCAAAGGAATTTTTAAAGTATACAATTCACCCCCCCTCTTGTATATTGAGCATCTACATCACTATTTCGATCCTACAATTGGTATCAGAGGTTGGAAAACCTCTTACTCTATACCAATCTTACAATTGGTATCAGAGCAGGTCTCTGAAATACTTATACTCACATACAAGTTTTTCTTGATCATTTTATTATTCCGAACTATCTTATTACAAATTTTCCCATTCTGAACTTTTCCCATTCCGAATTTTGTTACTACGATTCTTTTGCTACTAACAAGTTTGTGTGCAATGTTATTTTAAGTATGGAAGGAATTAATGTTGGATCAATTGACAATCTAAATCCGAAAAGACCACCTATATTTGATGGTAATGACTATGAATACTGGAGAGATCATATGAAGACTTTTGTTATCAATACTGGAGTAGACAACTTTGTTATGCTTACTGGTGATTATAAAATTCCTGACAAGGAAGTCAGAAATTTTACTAACCAGGAAAAGCAAAAATATCAACTCAACTATAAGGTACGCAATACTTTACTACGTTCAATGAACAGAAATATATATAGCCAAATTTCTTCTTGTGAAACAGCTAATTGTATATGGAAGAAGTTAGAGGTTACACACTTTGGGACTTCCAAAGTGATTGAGACTAGAAGAGTTATGCTTAGAGCTGAATATCATGGCTTCAATTTTCCTTATGGAGAACCTATCTGTAAAGTTCAACAACGATTTATGACTATCGTCAACAGTCTACAATCTATGGGAGAAAAAGGTTTAGATGATGAAGCTCTTGTGGACAAGATAATTGACATTATGCCCAATGAGTGGGAGTCCAAGAGAACAGCTATAGATGAGAACAGGAAGGTCACTCAAATTACTCTTGATGAATTATTTGGAACTCTTCTACAACATGAAACTAGAATGAAGAGAGATGCAGACAACATCAAGAAGAAGAATGGAAATGGTACTGTTGCTTTTACTACAACTTCAAATCAGATGAAAGCTAAGACTCCTGAGAGAGTAACCCGATCCAAGTCTAAGAAAGTTATTTTCCCATCCAAATCAAGCGAGAGTGAAGTCTCTGAAAATGAATTAGCCAATCTTGCTCAAAGGATGAACAAGATAGCTGGACAGAGAAATTTTCAATCTAAGTATAAGAAAAAGGAAAGGAAAGATAAGAAATATGGAGAAGTTACTTGTTATGAATGTAAAAGAGCTGGACATATTAGACCAGATTGCCCTATGCTCAAAAAGAAAGAAAGGAAGGAAAGACATTCAGACAGAAACAGGAAGAAGTATTATAAAGCTAAAGCTAAGAAAGTTATGAAAGCTAATGACACCTGGAGTGCCAGTGGTGGTGACTCTTCAGATGAATCTTCTCATTATGAATCTTCAGGACAGAAGAATCTTGGTCTTATATCCAGATTACCTATTGATAATCATTGTCTTATGGCTAAGGTATGAAATGATGAATCTTTGACCAATGTTTCTTTAAATTCTAATGATAGTAAGTATTATAACTCTTCTGATGAAGAATCATCTTCTGATGAGGAAAATACTTTACCTACTTATGAAGAAGTCTCTAGGTTTGCTGAACTTCTTGAGATTGAGAATTCCAAACTCAACAAGAAAATTTATAAGGCAAACTCTAGGAATTCTATTCTTACAAAAGAGATATCAGATCTTTCTAAAGATCTTGATAAGAAAAATACTGATTTTGAAAATATTTAAAAAAATCTTGAGGAAGTAAGTTCTGAGAAGAACAAACTTTCTAAAGAGTTAGAAAAAGTAATTTCTAAGAAAAATGTTTTCGAGCCTAACTCTAGTTCTAAAACTAATGATTTTGAGGATAAAAACTTGGTTGTAAAACTCAAGTCCGAAATTTTTTCCTTAAAGAAGTGTTTATCAAACTTTACCCATGGTAAGGAAAATTTTGATAAGATGTATTCCCAAATATGACCTTTAAGAAATAAATCTGGATTTGGTTATACCCATGCAAAACCTATTTTCAGTAACAATTATATTGTTCCTCAAAGTGCCCCATTTTGTACCAAGTGTCAATGTGGTGGTCACTGGGAAAAGAATTGTTCCTTAAACAAAACCTAATCTCTAGGATTTCACAAAGCTTACTTTTCTAAGAAAATGTGGATACGTAAAATTTTATTGTCTGGAAATATTGGATCCAAACAAGTTTGGATTCCGAAAATCTAATTTTCTTATTGATTTTAGGATAATAAAGAAAGTACCAGCAACAATACATGGTACATGGATAGTGGATGTTCCCGGAACATGACTGGTAACAAAAGCTTTTTTGAAAATATTATCAAAACGAAAGGAGTAAAGGTAACTTTAGGAGATAATGCTAAGGGAGAGATTGTTGGTATTGGTAATATTGTTCTTTTAGGTAAAACCTTGATTTCAAATGTTCTTTTTGTTAAGGGTCTTAAGCACAACCTCATTAGCATAAGTCAGTTATGTGATGAAGGTTACCTTGTGAATTTTAGGAATGATAAGTGTTTAGTACACAATTAAAAGGAAGAATTTATTCTCTCAGCAAATAGGCAAGAAAATGTTTACACCTTAAACTTAGAAGATCTTAGAAGCCAAGATTTACCTTGCCTAAGTACAATGGAAGATCATTCTTGGTTATGGCATAGAAGATTAGGATACTGTAATATTAGAAACCTATGTAAACTCTCTAAGAAGAAACTAGTTAAGGATCTACCGGAGCTTAGATTTGATTCTTCTAAAGTTTGTGATCCTTGTCAATATGGAAAGCAACATAAATCTAGTTTTAAGTCAATCGGTGAAGTCTCAACAACTGATGCATTACAGTTAGTGCACATGGATCTTTTTGATCCAACACAAACTGGAAGTATTGGAGGCAAATACTATGTATTTGTTCTAGTTGATGATTACACTAGATTTACTTGGGTCTATTTTCTAGCAAAGAAATCTGAAGCTTTTTCCTATTTCAAAAGTTTTAGAGCTCAAGTTAAAAATGAGAAAAACCTTCCATTGAAAACTATTCATAGTGATCATGGAGGAGAATTTCAAAATTCTGATTTTGAAACTTTTTGTAGTAAGAGAGGTATTACTCACAATTTTTCAGCACCTAGAACTCCTCAACAGAATGGTGTAGTTGAAAGAAGAAATATAATTCTTCAAGAAATAACTAGAACCATGTTGAGTGAATATTCTATTGCTATACATTTCTGGGCTGAAGCTGTAAGTACTGCTTGTTATACTATAAATCGAGTTTTGATTAGACATTTTCTTAATAAAACTCTTTATGAGTTATGGAATGGTAGAAAACCTAGACTATCCTACTTCAAGGTTTTTGTTTGCAAAGTATTCATTTTGAATACTAAATATAACTTACATAAATTCGCACCAAAGTCTGATGAAAGAATTTTCTTAGGATATTCCACAACCTCTAAGGCTTATAGAGTTTTTAATAAAAATACTTGTACTGTTGAAGAAACAGTACATGTAAAATTTGATGAGTCAGATCCTTTTGTTTTTAAACCATCTCAACATACATCATCGGATGTGTTTTCAAAAACTGATTATCAACCTTTTATAGAAGAACCTTCTGATAAGGAAATTGTTCTAGAAGATACTTCTGAAACATTTACCCCATAAGACTTTCTACCCTATGTTGATGAACAGGTTTTACAAAACCCAAATCAGGTGTTTCTTACGAATCATCCCAGTGATAGTATCATTGGTGATGTAAATCAACCTGTAAGGACGAGAAGTTCCTTAATAAATGAAGTATAACATTTAGCATTTCTTTCCCAATTAGAACCTAAAAGCACTGATGAAGCTTTAGGTGATGATGATTGGATTAAAGCCATGCAAGATGAACTAAATGAATTCGAAAGGAATAAAGTCTGGACCTTGGTTGAAAGACCTAAGGAAACTTCTGTTATTGGAGTAAAATGGGTTTTCAGAAATAAATGTGATGAAAATGGAGTCATTGTTAGAAATAAATCTAGACTTGTTGCTAAAGGCTATAATCAGCAAGAAGGAATAGACTATGAAGAAACCTATGCTCCAGTAGCTGGACTTGAATATATCTGTATTCTACTTGCCTTTGCAGCATTCTTTAATTTCAAACTTTTCCAAATGGATGTGAAATGTGCTTTTCTTAATAGTTATGTTCAAGAGGAAGTTTTTGTTGAACAACCTCCTGGCTTTGAAGATACAAAACATCCTGATCATGTTTTTAGACTTACCAAAGCTTTGTATGGCCTTAAACAAGCCCCACGAGCATGGTATGATAGACTCACTGGATTTTTGCTTCAAAATAACTATGTTAAGGGAAATGCAGATCCAACCCTTTTTATAAAGAAAGATAAGAAAAATGTTTTGATTGTTCAAATTTATGTTGATGACATTATATTTGGTTCAACTCAGCAATCTTTGACTGACTCTTTTGCTAGTCTAATGAAATCTGAGTTTGAAATGAGTATGATGGGTGAGTTAACATTTTTCCTTGGTTTTCAAATTTCTCAAAAACCAGAAGGAACCTACAAATCTCAACATAAGTATATTAAAGATATTCTTAAAAAGTATGGTTATGACAACACTAAGAGTATAAGTACTCCCATTGGTACCTCAAACTCTGTAGATCTTGACGAAGCTGGAAAACCAGTAGATCAAACATCTTTTAGAGGTATGATAGGAAGTCTACTATACTTAACAGCTAGTTGACCAGACTTAATGTTTTCAGTATGCTTATGTGCAAGATATCAATCCAATCCTAAGGAATCTCACTTAAAGGCAGTAAAAAGAATTTTTCGCTACCTTAAGGGAACAATGGATCTAGGATTATTTTATAATTCTGGAAATGATTTTGTTCTAAAAAGCTTTTCTGATGCTGACTTCGGTGGATGTAGAATGGATAGAAAAAGTACATCTAGAACTTGTCATTTATTAGGAGATTCTTTAGTTTCTTGGTCCCGCAAGAAGCAACATTCTGTAGCACTCTCCACTGCTGAAGCTGAATATGTAGCAGCTGGAAGTTGTTGTGCACAAGTGTTGTGGATGCAACACACACTCACAGACTATGGCTTGAGTTTTACTAAAACTCAAATTTTGTGTGATAACACAAGTGCCATTGCCCTCAGTAAGAACCCTGCACATCACTCTTGTGCAAAACACATAGACATTAGGCATCACTTTCTTAGGGATCACACACTTGAAGGAGATATTATTCTTCAGTTTATTAGAACACAAGATCAACTTGCTGATATTTTCACAAAATCTTTGCCTTCTGATAGATTTGAATATATTAAACAGAAGTTAGGAATGATAACCGTAAGGTAATCTTTCTTAATTAAGTTTCTGTTGAAAAAGTCTCCTTACAGTAATAAACTCCTTTTCATAGGGGGAGTACATTTGATTGTTTGTTTAATAAAGTTTTTCAAAATTTGTTTTCAAACTTTTCGGAACGAAGATTTCTGGAATGGAACTTCCGGAACTAAAATTTTCCAAAATGAACATTCTCATACAGAATACTTCTAGAATAGAAGTGTTCATATTAAAAATTTCCAAAATGGAAAATTTCGTACTACAAGTTTCATAAAGGAATTTTCATACCAAATTCTTCGTAATGTATTTTTCGTATTGATTTTTTCGTACTGATTTTTTTTCCTTACTAAGTTTGTTTTTCGTACTGAGTTTTCCGTAATGAATGTTCTGTAATGAATTTTTCGTACTAAGTTTATTTTTCATAGTAAAATTTCTGCGAAATCTGTCTTCTCTTATTAAGGTTTTTTTTCTAGTCTTCTTTATATTACCCATTACGAATAATCCCACTAAGCCAATCCGAAAGGTATGATTTCCCTACTCAAGTTTTCGTAGTCATGTTTTTCTTGCTGGCATTTTCTTGTATTATGTTTTTGGAATATAGTTTTCTTAAATTCCTTGTTTTAATAAAAACCTCAAAAAGATCGGATTCAAGTTTTCAACCGTCAGATCTGATCTCAACTCATTCTAACCTTAGATCAACTGTGGAAGATGAACCGTCATCTCGTTGCCTATATAAAGGGGACCCAAATACTCATCCCACATCGATCTCAAGCTCTCGTATCCCGAATCTCTGCCTCTCGGATTTAAGGTCGTTCCGAACTTCATTTTTCTCCATTCCGAACTTCCCAGAGGACTTCAGATCCGAATGTCTGCAGAGTTAGCATATCAAGAAATGTCATCCACTAAGCCTATTTCTCAATGGTTAGTTTATAGAGAAAGGTTAGTCTATACGGATTTCTTCAACAACTATGATTCCCTTATTTCAAAGAACATCAAGTTGAATGGCTGGGAAGATGTTGCGGTGTCAAAAACCGGGAACCAAAATGAAGTGTATTCATACTTACTTGTCGAGTTCTATGAATCAGTTTCCTTCTTTAAGGAAGATAATAGGGAGAAGTTCTCTTTTATGTCTTATGGCAAGACTTACAAACTTTCTCACACCAAGGCTGCAAGCTTGGTAGGGCTGACTTATGAAGGAGAAGCCGAATTTATTTCCCATGTGTTCCCGGACTCTAAGGGTAGCTTCGACAAGGAAAAATCCTTAGAAACTCTCGGACTAGCTGATGACAAAGCTTTGAAGATTGCAAGTTTATCTACAAATTTCCGGATTCTGGAGTTATGGGTGCAAGGACTTATCGTACCGAGGAAAGGTGATAAAGACAGCTTGAAGAAGAGTGAAATCTATATCTTATATTTCCTGATAAATCTAAGGAAGTTTAACTTGATAAAGCACATTCTTCTTACTATTGAAAATTTGAAGAAAGGAAATCTGAGAGCTCATATTATTATGTATCCAGCAATCCTCTCCAAGTTAATTGTTCGGTGCCTTGAGTCTTTCAAGGAGGCTTGCAAATCTAAGCCAAGAGTTTGCAAGATCATGCTGGTCAGCGATGGTACTCTTAAGAGGATGTATGTGGCTTTCAACAAGGAAACTGGTGAGTTCTTCGATTTGCCAAATCAAGAAGAAGCGGCTCCGAAGGCTGCTGAACCGGAATCGTCTAAGCCAGTAAGGAAGAGAAAGCTGAAAGAAGTGGAAGTACAAGCAGAGAATCCTAAGTCTAAGGAATTATATTCCGCACCTCCAAAGCCTAAGAAGAAGAAAACCTATCCTTATGAGGTTGTTATGAAGTGGATAGTAGATAAAGAAAAAAGAAAATAAGAGGATCCACAGTTCGGATTGGACCCTGTGGAGGCTAAGGCCTTGAAGGAGAAAACTGCTGATGAGATTGAAAAACAAGCAAAGCAAAAGAATCTCAAGAAGAAGATGTCTGAGGCTGAGGTAGCTCAGGCTTTGTTGAAATTCAATGAAATGGTTTCAGCAACTATTCTAGTTCCGAGATCCTTCTCCTTGGAATCTCTACCTGAGACTCCAGGAAGAAATTTTGTTGCTCCGGAAGAAGCTGTTGCTAAGAATACTGAGGAAGTAGAGCAAGTTGAGCAAGTGGAACAAGTAGAATATGGTGCTGAAGGAAGTGGTGAAACCGGAGATGTGCTGAAATAAGTAGATGATTACAAGGGGACACCTTCGTAACACTTATCACTCTGAACTTCTGAAGCAGAATCTTCGAAGCTAGTTACTCCAGCAATAGAAGAAGAGAAAGGAGAAGAAGAAGTTTCTTATCATGGAGAAGAAGAACATCTTTTAATAGATGTTTCTCAAAAGGAAATCGTAGGGGTTCATGTTCAGGAAGTCGCTGATGAAGAAGATAATGTTGTTCAAGTTTCTGATAGTGAGAGGCGAACTCCGGAACAGGATTCAATTCCAGAAAAAGACAAGGGAAAGAAAATTCTTGCTGATACTCCGAGCTCAGAAGTGAAGAAGAGGAAGGAAGTTGGTAGCTCTTCAAAGAGAAAGCTTGAACTTGTTGAAGAAGAAATTTCGCCAAGAAAAGTTTCAGATTCGGAGTCATCTTCAGTGGGGCATGACTTTGTTGTTCAGTCTTTGAAGAAGTTGGTGGGAACCATTCCGACCTTCTCGAGTATTGATTCAAGATGCCAGATGCTCCAACATGCTTTAAATTAGAAAACTGACTCCGTATCTATGGTTATGGAAAAGTGTGTTGAAATAGAGGCTCAGTTCAAAATGTTTTTCGTTGGCTACGAAGCTCATAGAAAATCTTGCAAGAGGATGACAAATTGGTCGAAGAATACTGTGGAAGAGATGAGGTTGCTCGATGAGTTTCAAGACAATGTTAAAGATGCTTTTGAGACTGAGGACAAGAAGATAAATGAGTTAACTGCATCCTTTGAAAAGAAGTTGACAGAAGAAAAGAACATCCGGATTCAAGAAGTGAGAGATCTGAATGGGAAGCTCAATTCCATTTCTCAAAACTCGAAGTTTGAAAGGGATCATCGGATTGATTTTGAAGAAAGGATGAAGGCTCAGGAAGAAAAAATCAAAGCTCAGGAAGAAAAGCTAAAATCCCAGGAAGAAAAAATTGAAGCTCAGTCCGCAAGAATAGTTGTCTTAGAGAAGCAAGCTGAAGAAGATCATAAAGACCTAAAGAAGATCAAGACTATTCTAAAGGGGCTCATGTCAAAGGAAAAAGATCCGAAATAACCAAATCCAATCTTTTTGTTGTAATTTTTTCTTTGTTGTCGAGATTTCAAACCTAATGAAATTTGTGCCTCTCGTTTCTTTTGTTGTCATTACTAATATTTCAGGTACTTTGTTATTTTTTTTTCCATTCCCTCCAATTCTTTTTGAAAATCACAAAGGGGGAGAAGGAAAAAATACTTAAGAAAAAGAAGAACTCTAATAAGAGTTTATCAAAGGGGGAGAAGAAAAAGGTCCTTAAGAAAAAGAAAAACTCTAATAAGAGTTTGTTTAAGGGGGAGCTTTTTCATTAAAGAAGACCTTCTTATTTATCACTCCGGAAATCTAAATACGATCCTTAGAGTTTCAAATCCTAAGGGGGAGTTAGTCGTATTCATCAATATCCTTAAAGCAAAGGGAGATAAGCCTTAATGTTTTCTTTCTTCTTAGAATTTCTTTTTAGTAAGGATGTTTGTGCTTTCCAAAAAGGGGGAGATTGTTGAGTCAATAAGGTTTTCCTTATGACTTTTCCATTCCTTCTTGTTTTAAAAATCACAAACACCTTATCTTAAGGAAAATCGCTTTTATAAGAAAAATTGCTTTCTTAAGGAAAATTGCTTTTATAAGGAAAATCGCTTTTATAAGAAAAATTATCCTTATCTTATTTTCATCCATATTTTTCTTAAGCATGGGATTCGGATTCATTTCTATTTTCTCGGAATCGTTGAAACTTTGATTAAGCATTCTGTTTTAGGATTCGGATTCTGGATAAGAACTATAAGGAAGTTTCATTCTGAATTCTGGATATGAACTCTCACTAAGTTCTATTCCAGATTTAAGATACGAATTCTGAAGAAGAATTCTCATTACGAATTACAATGAAGAATTCTCATTACGAATTCTAATGAAGAAATCTCATTCTGAATTCCCATTACGAATTCTGATGAAGAATTCTCATTACGAATTCTGATGAAGAATTCTCATTATGAATTCTCATGAAGAAATCTCATTCCGAATTCTCATTACGATTTCTGATGATGAATTCATATTCCGAATTCTCATTCTTAATTCACCTATTAAACAGAATTTGAGTATCTTTGTTTTATACACTCTGAATTAATTTAGACTCCAAAAAATATCTTTGTTAGACTCCGAACTTTTATATTGCTTACACTTCTAAAATTTGTCTACTCTTTATTGTTGTTCCTTACACTCCGAACCTTCACTCCGAAGTTTTCATTCCGAACTTTTATGTTAGAGTTTAAAACGATGTCATACATTCTGATTCACTTGTTCTGTTATAAAACGATGTCGTCTGTTTTGTTATAAACTAACCGTTGTCTAAGTGACACGTGTACAGGTCCCTCCGATCTTTAAGTAAAATATGACCGTTGAAGAAGGAGCTGACTTTACCTATAAATAGGAGCTCATTTGAAAGAGCTCGGCTCGGATAGCTGAAAAAAAAGTACTGAAAGGCTGACTAATTTGCTTGAAGTGATTTCTAGAGAGAGAGACTCTTATTAACTCTCAAAGCTTCGTGCAACTCCAAATGTTGGTGATTACATTCGAGGGCTTCCGGGGATAGGAAGACAGAGGTGCCGACTACCTTGAAGTTCGAGGGCTTCCTTGCTGAGGAAGACAGAGGTTTCCAACTACCTTAAAGTTGAGGGCTTGCGGGGATAGCAAGATAGAGACTCCGATCTTCGTATCGAGGGCTTACCCTGGTGTGGGTAAGACAGACTTGCTTGAAAGTATAAATCAAGGGACCTTTATCCAAGGTTTTTGGATACCCTTCTCTTTGGGTTAAAAGACTTATATTTTGTTACTAGTAGTTTTACTACTTGTTTATATTCCGCTGCATTTTGTAATATAAGGAAAGTATAACTTTCTTATACTTCCTTACTTTTAATCTATTTTATTTAGATTCTATATGCTTTAAGGTAGAATCTCATATTGTAACCTTTTGTTAAGTTTCAATTTTCCGGAACCATATTTCCATAACCTACTTTCGAAATCTCTTTCCTAATTTGCATTCGGTGTTAGAGGTGTTGTGAATTTGTTAGTTTAACTTTGTTAAACTTAGCCTTTTCCTTTGCTTAAGGAAAACATAGTTATTCTTAACCAACTTTAAAGGTTCCAAAGGAATTTTTAAAGTATACAATTCACCCCCCCCCCCCTCTTGTATATTGAGCATCTACATCACTATTTTGATCCTACACTATCATAATAGCATGATTTTCTAGCACACAACTATCACAACAACTTGCAAATTTCTAATGCACCTACATGGCATGGAAGAATGCATGACATGTGATTTATAGTATGTTCCTAAATGATGCATGATATGGAATACCCTCATCTCATCAGGTTGCAACTAAATTAAACCCATAGATAAAATATAAATAGCATAATCACAAGTGCGTCACCTGACGGTGAAAATCAAATCAACAGTAAAATTTGCGAAATCATAAGAATTGAAAAAATATGAGGTAGACGGGATTTTCCCTGTACACGGGTTAGCTACTCCTAGGTAGAGCTTATTACCAACTACCATTTCTGTCTTATCCCTGACTAAGGCTCTAAATAGTAAGTCAAAGAAAAAATCTCCACTGATACCACTTTGTAACGTCCCGGATCCGGGTACCACTCCACGGGTGCCCCGAACTAGGTTGGTCACATGACCTCAAGCGTATTTCCCCAAACGCCAAAGGCTTCCGAATAGCAGCGAGGGCCCAGGTCTGATAGTGGGGAAACTATGACCTCATTTGTAAAAGTGTAGCGCAGTAGAATAAAATATACAACATATAACAACAGCGGAATCAATAAACCATACACATTTAAGATGAACAACTATAGTAAAAGACATACAATAGTCATATAGATAATTATGCAACATGTTTCTGGTTCTAAGAAAATAGCCATAGCATGTTACACAGTAATACAGTACAATACAATAGAATGTACAGGTACAGAAAAACAAAATAGAACAGCTGGCAGCATCGTGAGCCTAAGCTCGGCCCCATGCCCCCCTACTCCTTAGCAACAATCAAGTACCTATATAGGGACACCTGCCCTTATCCACGCCTGTAGAAACGTAATCTGTTTGGGCCGAAGACATGACCCAAACAGGGTGTGAGAAATAAATCCCAATAGGCACCCACCAAAGGCCCGTGCCCAACTGTGTGAAAATATGCAACAACAGTGTGCAGTATTAAATGTAATAAACTAATAAGTACTAAAAAGTAACTAACTTTACCAGTTATATTTCCATTTTAATATTCATTTTATCCATTCAATATAAGACATCACCTTGGTGAATTATCTATGTAAACAGTCAGTGTCCTCAGACATGCAACCCTTACCCTCAGGTAATCAGAATTGTAACCCACAGATATAACAGATATTTCCCTCAGGCGTATGAAGTGTCTCCCTTAGGAACAGAGTTTATTGCCCACAGGCATGAAAGAAGTTGCCCTCAGGATAAAATAACCACTGCCCTCAGGCTAGGTAAAACACTGCCCTCTGGCTAAACAAGTAACTGGGTCATGAACAATATATAAACAAGCAATTCACATACAATTCCTCTCAAGGAAATTCAATAATCATTATTACAATGGAATACCCTCGGGTATCCTGGACAAACGGCTAAACATAGGAACGCACCCCCAGGGTGGTCCTGGATCCAAGAATTGATCCCAAACAATAGTTTATTATCACATTTAATTACCTACACAATTCTAGGTATACAAAACAGCCAAGGCCTCAGCCACACGACACCCCAACATGGGTTCGTAGCTCAACAGTACACAAAAACGCACAGCAGTTGGAATTTAAACACAAATCCACCTACCTCGATCGCCCCTGATCGATATACATGAACTACTCTCCTTGAAATTCCAATTAACAACATATATATGAGGTAAAATAAATCACGTTCAAACATAAATAACATCCCTTAGAGGAAGAATTGGCAATAATGGTTCAAGGAGAAGGAAAGACTTACTCGTACGGTTCCAACGAGATCGACGGAGGTGGAATCGGATTCCTAGTGCTCAATTGGGTGGTCTCCAAAGTTCTGGCCATCTCTCCCAAGTCCTCCTCCGGTTCTAAGCCTTCCCTATGAACAGGGGAGGCTACTGCCCATTTTTAAAGAAAAAAACAGACTACACAGCATGTACTATTGAGTACATGGTGTGTACTATCCATCATTTAACTATTCCTACGGCGGCTTCCTTCCACCGTGGCACTGTTCATCAGTCGACATGAGTACACGGCGTGTAATACCTAAATACACGGTGTGTACTATCACTCAGCTGGCAGCTGCTTCCACCGCTTTACTATTTGCTTACTGACTAACTACACGGCGTGTAAATACCAACTAGACATCGTGTAGTCGGTTATTACACCTTTCATTGCTAGCATGGCTACACACCCTGTGTACTCATCCCACATGGCCAAAGTACATGGCATGTGGAAAAGTACACAGCGTGTACCCACAAAATTTGGGATTTTTCCCCGTTTTCCTTATTTTCTCAAAAACACTTAAGGAAAAGAGAAAAGAAGAATCTCATACCTCAAGAATAGGAACTGGGTTCTTACAGGATTAGGGACCACCTCTGATCAGAATCACCATAGAGACAATAGACCTCAAGTGTAAACTTATCCTTTTCACTTGATTCCAAGGCCGTAAATATCTTCTCTAGAGTCTTTACACATTTCTTAGCTATAATTAGATTATTAATCCTTCTAACTAATGGGGGATTCTACCATATAAATTGATCTATCATAGGAGATTCACTTTGTGGAATAGGTTGTTTTATTCGGGCAAGGTTATTTGTCCTAACCTGACAAAGATACCCTAATATTTCCATAATTTGATTTGTTCCAATACCAAATGTATTAGTTTCCTTAAATGGGAAATCTCAACATTTTCCATGAGTATTAATACCATTCGTCCTTCCATATTCCATTTCTAAAAAAATGGCACAAACAGGATTAGTTCATAAAATATTGAATCTCAAATATGTTATAACACTCAACATAAATTCATATTAAATCATAAATTTTATAACTTTGAGCTAATATTTACATTTAAATCCTTCATAATGGTAGGTTAAAAAAATTTAAACATCCTATGTGTATCCCCTGAGAGTGTCAAACTAGGTGCGCAGTAAGGCCTGTTTTCATGTACCAGGTTACCCCGAGTCGGGCCCAGAATGCCTTATCAATGTTCTTACTCCTAGGTACATCTTTTCCAGAACCACATACACCTGTAGTATCCGGATAGGAATGTATTTCTATGAATACCCATATAGTATCTATCCTACCAAAATTCTATGATTTTCTGGTAAACATTTCCTTAATGTCTATCTTGGGGTTGTGCTCCCTAATCCAAGTTTTCAAAATCTAGTTTCCAAGGTAGTCGCTAAAATACCTTTGATATTGACTATAAAAACCTGAACTGAGGATCTCTATTCCTTTTCATAACTTTATTACATTGGCATGATTACAAGAAATAAAATTTCGAAGAACCAATCCATTTATCAGTCTTGGAATTCTAGATTACATACAAGATACCCATAATACATTGGGAAAACAAGATAAAACATGTTACACAATATATTGAAATAAAATAAATCCATGAATTAGTATTCAAAGATATCTTATTCATTACCAGGGTAGGAAACATAATAATGGTGAGCTTAAATGGTTAGTAAGGGTATGTAAAAAAGGAATCAATAATGGATTAATAAGAATAAATTAACATGGAAAGGTAAATAAATGATTATATGTTCCATTAAAATAACAAGATAAGGAAATATCAATGTGTAAAGTTAAGAAACTAAAACTCATTCCATAAAAATCAATAAATTGAGAATAAAATGTATCTAAAGATATATCAATTAAAAATATCATGGATAAATAATAACTAAATGAAAATGAAATGTATCCATAGATATGTCGACATAAAATCTCATAGATAAATAATAACTGAATCTAAATGAAGGAAATGATTGATTATTGGACTCCATGTTTCCTAGGTACATGATAACTTTACCATCAAGACCCTTCACAATATAGTTTACTATATGTAGGGTAAAAACCCATCTGATTAAGTTAAGTGATTCGTCTCCTAAGACTACTGATGCATTGAGGGTCTATCTATAACTAGGACCCACCCGTGTCGTAAAAGTCTAAATCATTCTTCATATATCAAATAAATAATTTACCTTCTAAAATATTCATAAATAATATGTATTATCAATAATATCTCATATTATTATAATTAATAACAAGGGTTTTGGAAATTAAAACATTCTTTAAGAAAAATAGTATCTAAACTTTCCAATGCGTCCCATACCACATTGAAACATTTAAATAATGATTCCAAGTGGATTAAATGAAACATAAAATATGATGAGAATAATTATATTCATGATATAACATATAAAAGTTCATTATATACCCAAAATAAAATTGAATTGTTTCATCGTAACAAATAAATCTCAAAGGAATGTAAATTGAGACAAAATCCCATACATTGTCCTTCAATTTTGTTGTGTGGTCTTTATCATAATGTGTAGTAGTTTAAAATATGTTACTAACTGATAATATAACTATAATTATGTCACTAATATAATATATTAACTTCTTAAAAAACTTTATTACATGTTTGTTAAAACTCTTTCATTATTTTAACTATTTCAGGTGTTAATTGCCTGGTTTTCTCATGAATGTTTTGACTTGTGATTTGTTGTTCCAATTAATTAGATCATGGTTTCATTATATCCTGAATCTAAATAATGACTTAATTATCATATATATTCATTATATATATATATATATTTATATATTTATATTATTCCACAATATTTGGATTTTAGAAAAGAATTGCATCGTTCATGGAGACGGTTGGTCGTATGTACGCATGAACGCTAATTCCATTTAATTGTTGTATTAAAATAATGAAAACTAAATGATAAATTTGTATATTATAATTAAATAATAATATATATGTTATATATGTTACATAGGTTTATTAAAACAATCCTTTATATGTTCTATGTATGGTATGAATGAGTCATATCGCTTTGAGGGGCGGTAGTCCGCACTTCCGCAAACGAATTATTGTTTTTACACATGATGGAAATCATAAAAGAATATTCTAAATAAAAAATAAATAAGCATAAACACATTATAAATATCATATATATCATATATAAACATATTTTCCATCATAATTTCCACCATGATATATGGTAATGGGAAAATGAACACTCGTCGTTTCATTAGGTAGTAGTTCATCGTATAAAGAAATAGTATGTTCTTTACCCATTATATGGAGTTGTGTGTTAGTGTAGGTAAAAATATTAACATAAAAACATAATAGCATATTTAGGATACAATTTTTTTATTTAATCAAATAATATTAAGAGTGTAGGGAGTGGATAATGGAAATTAAACTAAAAAGATTGAGAGAGGATGTTACCTCTTAATCATGTAACTTCTTTTGGTTTATACCAAAAGACTTATTTGGAAGGAAATATGACCAAAATAAGGCTTAAAGGGTGACATTAGGGATGTTGGGAATATATTTTGGTATATATTTACTGAACCTAATAGTTTTTAGAGTTTTGAATAAGTGGGATGGGTGGTGGCCTTTTATAGGGAAGGGAAAGGACTCACTTGGAATATTTGGAAAAAAGTTCTGTTTACACATGTAATTAAATAAACATGTCATAAAAAACCAGAAAAACTCAATAATGGAAGGTTTATAGCTTATATATTTCAAGATAATAGGCTTTGGACAAGTTTCTAGGTCATTTGGACACTTAAGTTTAAGTTTTAGTCCTTTATTAAGCTTAATTTTGCCTTAATAATTGTAAATAATTTTAATTAATTTCACTAATCGTTTTGGTAAAAAATTAATTATACATTATTTTAAATTATAAATTATTATTACTCTAAATATAGAATCAATTTTTCTAAATTCCAGTCACATAAATGGAAAAAATTAATTTAAAATTTATCCCATAGGCGGGACGATAATACAAGTTTTTTAAATAAATATTTCCAAAAGTTTGATAAGTTTTTTACGTTAAATTTCAAAGTAAAATTGATCCCAATAACATAAATTGTATTAATTTATAAAAATAAAATCTATTTAAACTTTAAAACTAATTAAAATTATAATTTAACCTTATAAATAATTTAGATGACAAAGCAGTTTTGAATTAAATTTCAGTATTATTCCCTATTCATTAACAAATGAAATGTTTCAAAAAAATATCAAATATTAAACCTAACCTAATTATTATGTTTTAATTTAAAATAATTTTTTTTATTTTAAATTATTAAATTTATAAAAAGTATAAATTTTTTATTCAAATTGGATTCTCCATCAAAAGGTGGCAAAACTACCATTAATAAAAAAATATAGTATTTTATGTTTAATATTGGCTTTGATCTTATCCAAATCCTATATAAAATATATTAGTTGAGTTTAAAAATATTTTTGGGATATATAGTATATAATTTTACTATATAAACTCTCTAAAAATATTCTAATTTAATTGGATATAGAAAACATGACTAAATAATGTTTTATTTAAATCATGTGTTGTATGTAATGAAAGGATATCAACAAAATCTAAAGGTAAAAATGGTAAATTATTGGAGTGATACAATAGGAAGATTTATCTCCTTCCCTTAACCTCATCAAAAATTAATACAAAATAATGTAATAATATTCATCTATAAAAAAAATTTATATAAAGAATTAATTAATTAATTCAAAAAACTATTTATTAAATAAAAAATATACTCGCTTTTAATTCATACCCAACTCACACCATAGGATAAAAACCTTATTATGAGTTCAATTTTGTTACCAGAAAAATATTATAGAATCGTCTACTAATTTAAAAAAATCATTTACTATTTAATAATGTCATAAAATACATAAAGTAGAATTTTGGAGTCTTTATAGGAAATACCTTAACTAAAATTCTAAACGTGGGAGATTTATGGAATCCTAAATGTCTGAGGTTTATTTCTAAGTGAGTGGAAATTTTTGAGTAACTATAGAAAAATTTAACATTTATTGTAGCAAGAACTCTAGCAAAATCTTAGTACATATATTTTAATCCTGGTCTCTTTAAAGTTACATAAATGTTGATCTTTGGGCCACTCTAAAGTTGGAATCTAAAATTTTGAAAATAGTTCATACCATTAGTTGTAAAAAAATATTTAATCATTATATATATATAAATATAATAAATTACATTGTTATTAAATCAATAAAAAAATAAAAAAAAATGAAACTTATTAAACACAATTTAAAACCAATAACATATGTTATATGATAAAAAAAATATTTTTCATAAAAACACATTTAAAGCTAAAAGTTATTAAAAATTTAAGAAAATGAAAAATATATCAACATAACATATGTTATGCATGTATGTGTTCATGGGGATGGGTTAGTCGGTCCAAAGGGCAGGCCGTGTGGGGTGTTAGTTTAACTGGGCGGGTTAACCTAGTCTGTATATATTCTTGTTTACAAAATAAATGTAATTTACCTATCCATACTAAACCCATGGGATTTTGGACTCACCTATGAATTTAGAAAAAAATATTTTTAAAACAAATTTTATATATGTTTTAAAATAAAATTTATTTCACTAATAAAATTAAATGGTATATGTGTCTGTGTGTTTGTGTGCATGTGTGTTTATAAAGAAAATGTTAAAACATGATTTTAATTTTGATAAAATAAAATTCAATTGTATTTTTATGTGTGTGTATGAAATGGATTTTTTATGATGAATGGGGTAGAGAGAGGTAGAATAGGGTAGTGGGATGTAGGCTTTTCAATTATATTTCATGTGATTTCTTTAGGTGACGCGATGATGTCTTAGAATTTGATATATTTTTTTATGTTCATGTTTTATTTTATTTTATTTTTTATCAATTTTTTTTATTTCTGAGACATTGTAGGATTTTTGAGACCAAGAAACAATTTTCAAGTTGATACGCATGAGTTGTGGGTTTTTTGGGTCCGAAATTTTTTAATTTGAATTTAGATTGTTCTAGTTTTTTAAGGCCTTTCTCTATAAAAATCAATGGGCTAACAGATTAGCCTATGGGCTCACGAATTTTTTTTCAAACCTCTAATTATTCCTGATATGTACATAATTTTTATCAATTAATAATAAAACATTTCAAATTTAAATCTTGGGATGCAAATGGATTATGTTATAGTAATATTTAGGATACACAAACTACAACCCGTTTAGTTTTTCAAAATATAAATACATTTATAACTTGTTCATTTATATGTTCATTACGGTATCACTATCCTAGTATATTTTTAAATACTCTTTTAATAACACCAATTAAATTAAATATTTGTTTATAGTTTATAAAATTTTAAAATTCATTTATAAATTTAATATTAATTGATCATTAATTAAATAAATATATTTTATAAATTTATTATCATCTAAAAAAATATAGTTAATTAATTAATAATAATTTATTTAATTTAATATATTTATCATTATTTTATAAATATAAAATGAATCCAATTCAAAATAAATAAATAAATATTCGATTTATACTATTATTTAAAAATATAGGGACAAATAATTAAAAATAATTAACTTAATCAATTTCATGTTAAAAATACCCTAAAAATACTACTCAAATTTGATTATAACATTCATCTGGTTTTGGATTTCATAAAGAAATTTCATAAAATATGATTAACTCCATTAAAAAATATATTAATGGTATTTAATTAGATACATGTGGTCATCAATAAAAAAATAATGTTAATAAAGAAGAGGGTGAAGGGTTTCATTTGATTATATGTTCAAGTTATATTATCTACACTTCAAATAGGATCTCCATAACCATACTCGGTTATCACCTTTAAAATTATTTTCCATTATTTTAGGATGTTTGAAATATGTATTTATAACATATCTAGATAAATAAACACAATATCACATGAGGTATTCCAACATTCATCCACTTAATTCAAGTGATATTACATTATGGTGTTTTGTAAATTTAATCGGTTATTATGTTCATTTATATCCATTCTATCATGTATACAAAATTCATCATAATTTAGGATAATATCCACATGAGTCATAGCATTCATACATCATATATTAATATAGTCCCTTCCATGTACTATAATATTGAAATTTTCCTTATCATAGTTAAAATTGGATATATATATATATATATATATATATAATTGGTCCAATAATAATGTATTTATTTAATACTATACATGTTATCTTTATTCAATTTAATCGTGTCTAATTATTCGAAAATAAACAATATGATTAGAAACATTAATAAGTCCAAGTTTCAACTATAATAAACATAAAAATCATTACATTCAATGAAACCTACTCAGTAAAAATGCCCATACTTTCAACATGTCCAATAAATGTCTTGGGAAACAACTCTTTATTCAAAGGGTCAGAAATAATAAGATTTATGATAACATGTTCAATCGAAACCTTACGTTTTTTTACTCCCTCATTAATATAAAATTACTTTAATTCCATGTGTTTAGCACCATTGGAATATCATTCATTATTTAAAAATAATATTGTTATGGCATTGTCAAAATAAACTTTCAAGGGCTTGGTAATACTGTTGAAAATTCTAAGTCCTAAAATAAGTTTTTGCAACCACGTACCCTAAATAGTAACCTCAAAAAAAGCTATAAATTTATCTCTCATTATTGAAGCAGTTATAACTGACTATTCTAATCATTTTCATGATATTCATTCATCAACTAAAAGATAGACATAACCAAAAGTGGACATTATTATGTCAAAAAAACCATAAAATTCTAAATCAGAGTATCCAATCACCTCAAGAAGGTTTAATATTTTATAATTAAGCATTTGATCATTTTTTTCCTTTAAAATATAACAAAAATTTCTTTAAATCTATCCAATGATCAATTATATGAATGCTTTGGTATCTATCCAACATCCCAACTATAAATAAAATATATTTCCTTGTACATGTTTCAACATACTTCAATCTGGCAATTATATATGCATAAGTAATTCCTTACATCTTTTTTCATTCCAAAACATTTTTGGTATATTGATTGAGAATAAATTTATCTCTTCGAACTAGAACCAGTAATGATAGAAATTTTTACATCCTAGACCTCTCTACAATTTAATTAATGTATGAATTTTTGAGATAGCACCAATAAAACTTGTGTTCTATTATATGATATTTTTATTGAAATCACATTATTGGATTCCCCCATGCCTATCATTTCAAAATGATTTGGAAGGAATTTATTGGTATCACAAAATAAACCAAGATCAGTTACAGTAAGAAATAAGTCATCAATATATAAAATCAATAATACAAATTTACTTTAGTTGATCTTCTGCTATATACACTGATAAATGATGTTTTCCTTAAATCCAAAATATACAATGGTATTATTATACCTAATATACCATTGTTGGTAATCTTTTTTAAGTCTATATATTGACTTATTTAATTTATATAACATGTGTTCCTATCCTTAAATGGAAACCCCCATTGGTTGATCTATGTTTATATCTTCCACTATGTTTTATTTTAGAAAGTTTGTTTTAACATCCATTTTATGTATCTCCAAATCATACTAAGCTACCAATTCCATAATAATTCTAAATTAATCTTTCCTAGAAACTGGTGAGAAGTTTTTCTTATAATATAAAACATAATTTTTAGTGAATCCATTAGAAAAAAGGTGTCCTTGTAACATTCAATGTTACCATGATATTCATGTCTAGTTTTGAATACACATTTACATCCAAAACACTTTCATCATTAAGAAATTCTGTATGATTCAATACATTATTTTTTCCCATAGAATTCATCTAAAATTTCATAGAATCAAACAATTTATTAAAATTATTATAAATAATTGATTGATAATCTAAAACTGGATCATTATAAATACCAAAATCACTTTCTATATCATGTAGATATACTACATGATCATCCATAATCACTTACCTTTTTTCCATTTGGGATATTCTTAACTCTATTTCTTATCTTTCTTCAATAATTTCTTTATTTTGAATTTGGTAAACATTTTTTTGTTATTCTACATGATTATTTCGTGAAGAAATAAATTTAGGACCAAAAACATGTGAAGTTAGAGTATAATAAAAAGTATCTTTATTAATAACATCGTTAATTTC
This sequence comes from Viscum album, assembly GCA_963277665.1. Lineage (NCBI taxonomy): Eukaryota > Viridiplantae > Streptophyta > Magnoliopsida > Santalales > Viscaceae > Viscum > Viscum album. The sequence goes on from OY728162.1 coordinate 714,296,934, forward strand.
CACATTTTTTCAAACTTCACACCCACTAGATTCACCGCTCTCAATAAATCTTGAATTTATAGTTTCAAAAATTCTCATACTATTGTTAGGAAAATAAAATCTATACCCCGTTAGATAACCAATGAAACATACATTGATTTTTCTTGAATCTGTTTTTATTTTTCGTCAATTATATTCTCTTATATCTTCCTAACAACCCCATACATATAGGTGTCTCAAACCAGGTTTCCAATAAATCTAAAGTTCAAAATGAGTGTTTCAAATTTCTTTACTAAGAACCCCATTCAACGAATACATTGATGTTTTTAAGTCACACATATAATATGATAAGGGTAAATATGAATTACTTAAAATACTCCTAACAATATGAATTAATGTTTTATTATTCCTTTTTAATACACCATTTGGTTTTGGTGTACCTGGAATATTGTATTGTGATCATATTCCATGATTTTCTAGAAACTTTGAATATAGACTAGGTTTTTTACACTTTCACCAAATCTTGCACCATATTCATCACCCCTATCATACATTATGACATTCACCTTTCTATACAATTACCTCTCAAATTCATTTATAAAAATTTCCATGGAAACTATTTCTTGATATTATTCATAAAATAATTAGATGTATCCATAATGTGAAAAATCAACTTTATAGGTGATAAAATATTTTTATTCATAGAAATAATTGAATTCCAAAGGTACACATATATCAGTATGTATGATATCAAGGAGTTTAGTACTTCTAGTGGAACCTTTATTTGTGTGTTTTGTTGTTTTTCCTTTAATATAGTCCATATAAATGTTTAGGTTAATAAAATTTAAATTTGGAATGATTTCAATCTCAAAATATATCTTTAATATTTCTTTTGAAATATGAATTAAATGTTTATACCCAAAATAAGTGGACTTATCATTTACTAAAGAATGTTAAGTACCAAAATTATGATGCAAGCTCATAAGCATTTTAGTATACAAATTATCATGATTTATTTTATATAAACCATCATATAATAAACATGTTCCAATCATGCATGTGTGTTTAAATAAACAAAAATATTTATTCCCAAAATTAAAAGAGTATCTAGAAATATCACATTTTGTTAAAGAAAAAAAATCCTTGAATATACAAGGTATATAAAAGGTTTCACATAAATCCAAACTATATCTACTATCAAGGATTAAATGATAAGTTCTAAATTTATCCATTGGAACCTTCACTTTATTCCCCATAAAAATGAACTTTTTAGTTGGGCTTATGATTTGGGTTGAAAGGAAACCCTACATCTTATTAGAAACACGAGTAATACAACCAGAATCAATCCACCATATATTATATGGAACATTAGTTAAGTTTTATTCAAAACATGTATAATAATTTTTCTTAACTTTCTTTTAAAACCGAAATTTCATTTTTGGAAATCCTTTTAAAAACATCCAACTTTCCCATATAAATGGAAATCATCTGTATTTATGATATTCTGGTTATTTTGAGGGGAATGTTTATCTTTTAGTGGACCATTTCCCTTTCCATTATTCTTTATACCATACTTTTTTCATCCTTGATCATGTAAATAATATAAATAGAGGATTCATTGACTCTTTTACCATTTTTCCTCTTAAACTAGAATATTGGGCAATTCATGCACATTCCATTTATCTTTTATCGTGTTGTAGTTCATTTGGAATTATCCATAATCAGATGGTAATGATTTTCGGATAAGCAACACAACGAATATTTCATCCACTTATATTGCAAACAATTTATGTCTTGGTTCAATATTTGTCATTTCAATGGAATACTCATGTATAGTATGAGAACCATCAAACTTCATAGTCATTAATGTTGTCATTAATGTCCTAAAACAAGTTTTTTCGGAAGTTTGAGATCAGTCCCCCAATGATTTCATAAATTTTTATAACCTTCAATTTTAGGGATACCGGAATATATGTTATTTTCTATGCTTATTCGAATGAACATAAAACATAACATGTTTGATATTTCCCACGTGGAATAATATATTTTATCATCATCGCTATTGTCATCCATAAGAGTAAAATTATTCTATACTCTAAATTCTATATCAAGATTAAATACACTAAGGTGAAATTGTATTTTATTGATCTAATCAGAGAAATTTATTCCCTTAATGATCAGAACAGATGATGCATGTGGGTGAAATGATGATGTAATTCTAATTGCAATAAATACATGCTTAGAACTAATTCTTTGAGTTATGAATACATATATATAAATTTATATCGATTCATATAAAATTTTTAATACAAAATTTGTAATATTTTTCACCTTTGGGTGATACACTAATACGCAATCACAATTGGTACTAATTAAATTAACTTTATTTGGAAACAATACACACATCAGTTAGATTTTTTATTATCTTTGGATATATAAATAATTCTCATAATGCATATATATCACCAAAAATTATATTAATAAATTATATTCAAAAAATTTAAATATCTCATAAAAATTAATTTCAATTACTAATAAAATATCATAATAGAATCAAATTTATGAGTAATCAATACAAATCTTGTGTACATAATTTTTGGAAAAAACTGACATTATGATTTTATCACATTGGTGATTAATAAATATCATACATTAATTATTCAAATATAAAACATCATTACATCATAGTAATAAAATTTTAATAGTCAAAAAATTTATTAAACATAATTTTATTAATATATATAATTGTTTTAAAATAAAAATAAATCATATGGTACTTAAGTATCGGTTGCACCCATAAAAATAGAAAAAAAATTGAATGCAGAAACTATATCATAAAATAGTTTAGAAATTAAAAGGAAAAACGATGGATCATTAGGTGGAACCCATGAAAATCATAGTTTACCAAAAATTAACATAATACCTTCATATTTTATAGAATTCATAGGTTAATTATGGAATTAAAAATATTATGGAAATAGAAATTATTGTAAGAAAACATATCCCTTGCAACTTAATTTAAAATACTATATTAAAACAAATCCCAATGATTTTATATTTTTAAATTTTGAATCTTCAGGTAAACCTTAACATTTATAGATAATATATTTCATAAATAAAACCCACCATTCTTATTAATTTAGAGAACTTGTTCGTGAAGAAAAATCATTTTTTTCCAATCATGAATTTTTAAGTGTTGAAATGAAATAATTTTATAATAAAAATGATGGAAAAACATTGATTTTACAACTACAAACTTGGATACCACATGTATAATTATTTTAATTTATTTTAGGATCTTTGAAATCTGTATTTATTATATATATAGATAATTACAATTCGAAAGATAAGACATATCTTGATCCATTCTTTTGGATTTATGTCTCCTTGATATTCTCCCACTTAAACTATTTCTATCTTTTGACTGCTCTCTCTTTCACACAATATTGATCGAGGGTATTGGGAAAAATGAGGCATCATTGGATATTCCCATTTAAATAAGGACAAACAGTTTTCAATAATGGTTTTTTTATTAGCAGTTAATGTCCATAAATTTGAAAAAATTAACCCTCATTGTAATATTTATTAAACACAATTTGACATCAGTTATTCCAACATATCCACATTAGATCTGCTCCACTCATGATCCAACCCCCACCTCCTCCATCGAGCACCACCACCATATGAATTATAGGTAACACTGAAGCTGGGAATGGTGGGGAGGGATTTCTTTTTTCAGTGTGAGGTGGGAGCAGCGAGCCTGGGGAATGAGGTCTCGCTCTACATGAGGGAACACTACTATAGATCATTCTTTTAAAACTGATATAAATTGGATTTATCAGTTCTAAAAAATTGTTTTCGATCCAAGAACCATTAAAAGAGGTTCCCTTTTATCAGTGATAAAAACACTAATAATGGATCATTTTATTGGTGCTAAAAAAGAACTGTTAAAATGGATATTTTATTAGTATTAAAAAATAACACTAGTAAAAGTAAAAAAATATTAAAAAGAAAAAAATCTGTAAATTATTATAGATTCATAGAGGATACCACCCCCCCTATCAGTGCTCAAAGCCCCCCACCCCTATTTTTATTAGTTATTTTCTTTCCCTCCCCCTAAACTTTTATCAGCACTAGGTCCATTTATCAGTGTTAGGCCACCTTATTCCCATGCCTCTACATCGCTTCCTTCAGCTGGTTTCAAACCTGATTCCTCCCCCTTATAGATCTTTGTCTTTACCATTGCGCTATATTTTTTGGTTCTATACTTTTTGATTTATCTAATTATTTATATATATTTCATTACATTTTTCTATCTGTATATTTATATATATATATATATAATTATTTTTAAATATATTTATAAGTTATGTTTCGTCTGCCCATGTTTATAAATACATACATATATACATATATATATATATTTACATCTTTGTGTTTATCTAAAAATATAATTATACAAATTTTTATTTATTTACATATATTGTGTATTAATATTTATATAAATATATTAGAATCTATAGATAAATATATATTTCTTTGTTAATAAAAACACGCACAAAAATATACTTATATATATAAACATTATATATATATTTTATAGGTATATAAATATTCATAAATTTTTATTTTAAATATAATTAATGTGATTTCTTATTTAGATATTTTTTATATATTTAGAAAGATATTTTATATGTCAAACTTTTTACATATTTACTTGTAAAATTAAATTTTTATGTGTAAATATATACAAATATGTCAATATGTGTATTTATTTAATTATAAATAACTATACAATATGAAAAATGAAAAAAAAAATATCATCATATTATTAATATGATTGTGATATTTAAGAATAAATTTAGTCTCCACCAAAAAAAATTAAGAAGGCTCCCTTAAATGATGATGAAATTTAATCAAATGTTAAAAAATAGAGGTACCCCAACAAAAAATCGATTTTATAGGTCTTTTTAGCCATTTTTATTTTTTAAAAAAACAATTATTAGGGTTCTCTCAAGTCACCAGAATATATATATTTTCACAGGATTATATTTCATATGTGTCAGAGCTCAAAAAAACAACTAAATTAAAAGCTAAGGGCATTTAAAGTTTGAGTCATTTTTTTAACTTATTTTACATAATTTATAAATTTATTGATTTTTTCTATCTTTGAATTGTTATTAAAGGATTATTACTCAATAATAATTAGAAATATTTTAATTAATTTTATTTTTTAATTGTTTTATAAACCATTTTTCACTAAATATTTTATATATTATGCGTGATTACATATTTCATATTATATAAATTTTGTTTTATAAAATATATTATATTTATGATGATATAAATATATTTATATCATTATATATGATTTTTAATTATATATAATTTTTTTATGAAATATAGCTTTTATCATTGCTAAAAATAATCATTTTTTACACTGATAATAGATATACTTTTATTAGTACTCAAAAAATTGCTCATAAAAGTGCCATTTATCAGTGTTAAAAAACTGATAAATGAGTGTTATTATCATCACCTTTTTTGCACTGATAAAATCATCTTCTATTAAACCTTTTATTAAGATGGTAAAAATACCCCTATTCCAAGCCTCGTAAATGGTAACACTTGATAAAACTAAATCTATGATAGTAGTAACACTGTGATTGATGCCTAGTGTGACCATCTCTTAGGGTGAATGGGATGGTTGAGGGGGTCTATGGGGAGGGAAAATTAGAGGTGTCCAGGATGTAGGTCCTCATGTTTGGTGATGAGGTAGACAAAATTACCTAAATTTAGGTCATCAAAGTCACAAATGAAGTAGGTGAGGTCCTTGTGGGGGGTGTGGGCAGTTAGTGCATGCTACAAAAAAAGAGGCCATTAACGGTGGTTTTTTCTTCAATTATTTACAGTTTAAACCATAACCTAATAGTATAGAATTGGCTATCAAAATCACCGTGTAATACATGATCACTAGTCATTTAGTGGTGGTTTCTTTAATATAGTTTTGGTTTAGGTGTGTGTCATTGTTGGAGCATTTAGCACCGGTTTGGGTTTAATTTAGTGGTTGTTATTTTAAAAAAAATTACCTAAAAATAGATTAAATTAAAGTAACTATTGAAAATAAATTTAGAGGAAATTATGTTTATCTAAAGATAAGTGTAACAACCACTAAATAGGATTTTCATAATTTCAAAAAACGGTGGTTACTAAAAACAACTTCTAAATATTACAATTAAAATTGTTTTTGTAACATATTTAGCAAAAAAAATTAATATAAAAAAAATAGAAGAAATAAACTAAAAAAATATGATAAATACATGATATATACATCATAAATCCATATTAATATACACAAACATACATAGTCATCATAACCTCAGTCAAAATTTACCTTAGTTAAACTATAGATCAGTCACTCATACCCCAGTCAACCCATAACTCATTCATCAATATATACATATAAAATATGTCCAGTAATAACCCATACCCAATAAAAGTTCACTCCATGATCTCCACTACATCCTTCTACCTCCAAATCATCTCATCAACTGTAATTGACCACATCATCTCATCAACTATAACAAAAAAGAAAACATATATTAAAACTAAACATAATAAATCAGAATTATAGTAGAATAACTGATAAAATTTAAACATACCATGGAAACTATGAACCATTATAACTAACTTCTAAATAATTTCATGGATCAGAATGGTCAACCTCTTACCTACTGTCATCATATTCCACTCACAATTAAAACTATAATATTTAAGAAATTAAATGTGAAAGAGAATATACACTGAATATATTCATAGTGATGCACATAGAATTTGGTATTTTTTATCAAATAGAATAAATTTTAACATAAATAAAATAATATATCCTGAAAAGAACTTTGAAAATATAAACTTAACTATTTAAGATATGATTCAACACTTGAAACTAAAAAGGGATAAGTAAATATTCTAATTAACTTTTAAATTGAAGTGAAATGCACTTGAAATTAACTTAATAAAAAAAATTAATGACTTAGATACCACAACATGTCATATATTTTAAATATAACACAACGGTGGTTCCCCATGATTTCACATCAATCGTATGTCATTTTATAAGGTTTTGACCATTACATGAATGTTTTAGTGTTTTAAAACACTAAAAACGCATTTATGGTCATCCTGGGAAAATAGTAACTTGAAATGATGTGTCGTCAATTCCAAAACTTCAAAAATCAATATAAAATCATGGACCGATGATTTCAGAGAAATCCATCATTTTTTTCTTGGTATTGACCCACTGACACATGTTTTTAAAGTCTTTGGTACCATTAAAAGTGTTTCTCGAGTCATTCTGACCACACCGCATATTGGATTGATGTTTAATCTACGCATACAGGTCTAAAAAAACACAAAGGTAGTTTTCACCAGATTTCACATCAGTAAGAGGTTGTTTTCTATGATTTTGACCATTCCATGCATGTTTTAGTGTTTTAAAACACTAAAAATGAATTTAAGGCCATCCTAGGAACACCGTAACTCGGATTGACATTCTATTTATTCCTAAATTTCATAAATCAATCTAGAGTCATCTTAATGTAATTTCAAGGCAATCTAACATCATTTCCCTAGTTTTGACCCCCCCCCCAGCACATTTTTTAAAGGATTTTGTACCTTTAAAAAGTGTTTATCGAGTCATTATGACCACACTGCATGTTGGATTCCTATGTAGTCAATAATTACACATTAAAAATAACTGAATGGTATTTTCCACATGATTTCATGTAAATATGAGATTGTTTTCTATTGTTTTTACCTTTATATGCATTTTTCAGTTTTTAAAGACACAAAAAAATCATTTACAAGAATCCTAGGTAAACTGTAACTCAGAATTATGTGTCTTCAATTAAAAAAATAAAAAATAAATATTCAATCATTTTTATCTAATTTCAGGGAAATAATATGTCGTTTACTAAGTTTTGACTCCCTGACACATGTTTTTAATGGCTTTGGTAACTTTAAAAAATGTTTGCTGAGTTATTTCAACCACACAACACATTGGATTGATTTTTTCTCTCCATATAAACATCAAAAATAACTAAATGGTGGTTGAACCATGATTTCTTGTCAATCTGAGGTCATTTTCTATGCTTTTGACCATTCAATGCATGTTTTAGTGTTTTAAAACTCTAAATCCATTATTACTAGCATCTTAGGAAAACCATAACTCATAATTAAATTACATTAGTTTTTATATTTAAAAAATAAATTTATAGTTATTGTCCTCTAATTTTAGTTTAATCCGATGTTTTTCCTAGTTTTGACCACCCCAAGGTGTATTTTGAAAGGCTTTGGTACCTCTAAAAAGTGTTTACTAAGTCATTCTGACCACATCACACAATGGATTGGTTCTTTTTCTATTCATACACATAAAAAATAACTCAAATATGGTTTTACCATGATTTCATTTCAATATAATGAGGTTTTTTATGCTTTTAAATATTACATGCATGTTTTAGGGTTTTAAAACACTAAAAACACGTTTGCATCCATTTTGATCAAATCCTAACTCGAACAGACATGAAGTTGGTTACTAAATTTAAAACATCAATATAATTTTTTTTATCTATTTTCAAGGCAATATATAATTTTATTCCTATTTTTTACCCCCAGACACATGTTTTTAAAAGCTTTGGTAAATTTAAAAAGTGTTTATCAAGTCATTCTGACCACACCACATGTCGTATTGATGTGTTGTCTATGTGTACATGTAAAAAATAAGACAACTGTGGTTTTACCCACGAGTTCATGTAAATTTGAGATTATGTTCTATGGTTTTGACTGTAACATGAAAATTTTAGTGTTTTAGAACACTAAAAATGCATTTACAGCCATCCTTGAAAAAAGTAACTCAAAATAGTGCATCATCGGATACTAAATTTAGAAATAAAATTTGTAGTTGTTTTTATTTAATGTCGTAGCAATACAAAATCATTTTTATGTTTTTGACCCCCCCCCCCCCTCCCGAACACATGTTTTTAAAAGATTTATTGCATTTAAAAAGTGTTTATTGAGTCATTCCGACTATACCACACATCATATTAATGTTTTCTTTGTGAATACACATCAAAAATAAATCCACATTGGTTTTACATTGATTTAACTTCAATATGAGGTGGTTTTCTATGGTTCTGACCATTCCACACATGTTTTAGTGTTTTAAAACACTAAAAATGTATTTATGGTTAACCAAGGAAAACTGTAACTCAAAATGATATATTAACAATCCCTAAATTTTACAAATCAATCTAGCGTCGTTGTTATTGGATTTCAGGGCAATCTGATGTCGTTTTCTTAGTTTTGATCCTCCTGGTACATGTTTTTAAAGGCTTTGGCACCTTTAAAAAGTGTTTATTGAGTCATTTTGACTACACCACACATAGTATTGACATATAGTCTACATTTACATGTCAACAATAACTCAACAATGGTTTTTCCTTGATTTCACATCAATCGGATTACATTTACTATGGTTTTGACCTTTCAATGCACGTTTTACTATTTTAAAAAACTAAAAACATGTTTATGGGAATTTTAGGAAAATAATAAGTCAGATTGACATGTTATCAATTACTAAATTTCAAAATTAAATCTATATTCATTTTCCTCTTATTTCATGGAAATATGATGTGGTTTTCTTATTTTTAACCCCCCCCCAACACTCACACTAGTTTTTAAAGACTTTGATACATTTAAAAAGTTTTTACTGAGTTATTTCGACCACACCCCATGTCAAATTGACATGTTGTCTAAATTTACACATAAAATATAACCCATTGGTGGTTTTAAAATTATTTTACAAAAATATTTGGTTTTTATATCATTTTGACCATTCTACACATGTTTTAGTGTTTTAAAACACTAAAAATGTGTTTATGGAAATCCCTGGAAAACTGTAACTCAGAATGATGTGTCGGCAGTTCCTATATTTCAAAAATAAATATGAGGTCATTTGCCTCTCGTTTAATGAAATTATAACATTAATTTCTTATTTTTTAACACCAGACAAAAGTTGTTAATGTCTTTGGTACCTTTTAAAAGTGTTTAATGAGTCATTCTGACCACACCACACATTAGATTGACGTGTTGTCTATACATACACATAAAAAATAACTCATTGATATTTTTCCCATGATTACATGTCAATATGAGGTGTTTTAATATTCTTTTTTCCATTACATGCACATTTTAGTGTTTTAAAACACTAAAAATGCATATACAGTCATCTTGAGAAAACCGTAACTCGAAATGATGTTCCATCGGTTCCAATATTTCAAAAATCATTCTATGGTTGTTTTCCTCTAATTTGATGTGTAAATAACCAACCTTAAACATTACATGTTCTACTATTTTTGAAATAAAATTCACCTTCTAGGATCTTTTTTATTTATAGTTTTATAGAATTAGGAAAAACTTTAAAAAGTACACTCATACATTATAAGTCGGAATTGATCTTATTGTGATCCACTGTTTCATTTTCACCCTTACACCACTGTGCTACTCTAGTTTTGTATTATAAATTATAAGAAAAATCACTTCAAGTTTGAAGAAATTTTTTTTTATCACTGTTAAAAAGGTAAATGTTACTTGTTTTGATAATTTCATTGAAGGTAGAGGTGATTTAGAGGGCCCATGATGAAGTTCAATAAAAATGGGCCAAACAGTGTAGGATCCAAGAACACCATTGGAATCAACCACAAACTTATACTAAATAGTGCATCCAAATGGTCTGATATTTTGTAGTGTGGTCCTTCATTGAATTGGTTGCATTTAATATGAAAAAAACAAAGCCTAATTTGGCCATCTGGTGGCCCATCCGAACCAATCTTTCCAGGGAATCGAATCTACAAAAAGTCAAATTTGGTGTTCTGTATTCTGTTTATATCTCCAAAATTAGTTTTACAACTAGTAAAAAATGTATTTTTAAATATTAAACACTTTAGGATACAACTTTTTAGTTTTCTCCAAAGTGAGATAATACTTCCTGTAGGATGAAAAATATGGTCCAAGTGGTTTTACACAATATGTGTTCCCAAAACCACCTTCTACTTTGGCTATAAAATGATACCTTGGGCACCTCATTTTAAAGTTAGACCAAAGAGTAAAGTGAAAACAATTTGGAGTTGCATTGGATTCCTATCTTTATCCTATAATTTCTATAGGCCTCTATCTATATAGGGGGGTCAAGGATGAAGAAATAGTTCAACCCAACTTTCCTCCTCCTCTCAATGCTCAGAAAAATGGAGGGTGTTCATTGTGAGGGAGATACACATGTGTCAAGGGAGTTCTGGTGCAACTATTAGAGATTATTTTAGAGTAATTTGGGTTTTAAAACATTTCATTTTATTTATCTTACATTATTTAATTTTTAATTTTGGTTTTTATACATGTGAATGTTATGCTCTTAATTTCTAACTGATCGATGTGAGGATTTGAGTGTGTGACTTGTGTTGTTTCGATTGGAAAACACAAGAATAATTTTCATTCCCACTTTCTAGATATTTAAATCTTATTTTTAATATCTTATTTCATGCATAAGTTCTGTACCTTGGTAATATGATTGTTATGCCAAGGTCTGGCTCTTCAACCAATGAAATAAAGGCTTGTGAATTAATCAGGATTCCAATTAATTTCTACCAAATAATTACTCCAAAACTAAATGAATATATAAGAACAATGAACATAAAATGTGTATAGTAAAATCACAATGAAACCTTTATCTCATATTTTTCAAAATAAACTTGTTTTTTTACTATTAAACTCTTTAAGTTATGTTATTTTCTTAAAAATGTTTTCAAAATCCACCCCTTTAGTATTTTTTATTAAAAACAAATACTCTAAATTTATATATGCTCTTTGAGATAAAACATTGGGTATTTACTATAATAAATAAACTTTAAAATCACAATCATTTTGAAGTGTCATGATAACACATTCAAATTTTTTCAGTGTTGTCGGGGAGTGATTGGGTTTTAGTGCATGTTTTTTGAAGATATTTGTAAATTTTGTGAATATTTATTTGTTTTATCTTATACCTTTTCATTTATTTGTGTGTATAGATTTATTTATTGTGTATGTTCTGTGCGTGAAGCATTTTAGTTCAGTATATTAACCCCATTTCAAACCCAAAATGGATAGGATCCTACGTCAATGACACCGAGACAAACAAGACAACCCTTTGAAGGAGGAGACACCACAACATGAGGCTTTTCTAAACCCCTTTTCTTTTGGAACCAAATTAGAAACTAAAATTATCTTTTATAAAATGGATGAAAAAAATTGAACATTAAAATAATTATCCTCTCCTTATGTTGATATCCAACCCACTTACATTCAATTACATGGTGAGGCACCCAATTTCGATATAAAATCTGGTTCAATTCACTTATTACCAAGATTCCATGGACTCATGGGAGAATATCATTAAAAGCACATAAGATAATTTCATACTATGTGTTCTAAATTAAAACCAAAAAATGTGGATGACGAACAAGTAAATATTAAGGCATATACATTTTCATTAGAAGAAACTACAAAATATTGTACTTACTATGTTAATTCCCCAATTAGAGGCAAGGTGGATATGAAACGTCTTTTCCTTGAAAAATATTTCTTAGCCACTCAAACTAAAACTATAAGGAAAGAAATTTGTGGTATAAAGAAACCACATGGGGGAACATTACATGAATATCAGGAATGATTTAAGATGTTATGTTCAAGTTTCCCACACCACCAAACTAGTGATCAACTTTTAATTCAGAATTTTTCTAAAGGTTTAATTCTTATTGATCAAAATATGATTGATGTTGTTGTAGGTGGTGTGCTAGTTGATAAGCCCCCAATTTCTAAAAGAACCCTAATTGAGAACATGGTGTATAACACTCAACAATTTGGTTCAAGATCTAATATACCCATTCTAGGTGTACATCAGGTGAAAAGTACTAAATTCAAGAAGCATGTGGACACTAAGTTCAAATATGTAAGTACCCGTCTTTGAAAAATTGAACTTTCTCAAGGGAAATCTAAGTCTCCTCCCCCCATCCACTATAGAATATGTTCTTCTAACACCCATTATTCTGACCAATGCCCACAACTAAGAGAAACTTCTGAGTGTTTTGAGGTATTATTTCTTAGATGCCCTTATAACCAACCCTTTAGGCATGAACCTTTCTATACATCCAAAAACCAAGATTATAGGAAGGGGGTATTCAAACCAACCTCAACAAAAATGGAACCAATTTGGGAAGAGTAATAATCCACCACCACCACCACCACCCAGAAATACCCAACCACCACAATGTCGTTTCCAACCACCCCTCCAAAACCTAATCCTAACCTAGAAGATATGATGAAACAAATGGTTACCAACAATATCCAATTCCAAGAAACCACCAAAGCAGCTATGCAATACCTAAAAACCAAATTAGGACTACTAGCTAACTCTATGGGGGAAATTCAATGTCATGGGTTGGGTAAAACTCCCTCTAAACTCGTAGTTAGCCCTAGGGATAAAGTAAATGTTATTTCCACCATCCTTAGGGGTGGAACTCAACTTAAAAGGCAAATTACCCCTCTAATAGAGTCAGCCCCTCCTAATTAAACCACCATCCCAACCACTGTAAATGATCCAAATGAGGTAAAACCTTGTCTTGAGAGAAGCCTTTCCCAAGGAAAGAGTGTGTCTGTTGATGAGGCATCTAGCCCAATCATTCCTCTTCCGTTTCCCCACAGGGTCACCCAACCAAGAAAACAAATGGAAATGAACATGATAAGGAAACATTGGAAACATTCAAAAAAGTACATGTTAACATCCCCTTGATTGATTCCATGAATCAAATTCCAAGATATGTGATGTTTCTAAAGGATTGTGTACACACCGAAGGAAACATCGAGGTGATTAGAAGATGAGTTTGGGGAATAATGTCTCAGTATTGATAGATCCATCACTTCCCACCAAATTTAATGATCCTGGAACATTACCAATTTTTTTCTCCATAGGGGTGTATTATTCTTCAAATGCTATGATGGATTTGGGTGCCTCTATAAATGTAATGCCTCACTCCATTTACTCTATACTGTAGGTCGTAGAACTAAAGCCAACAAGAATTGTTGTTTAACTCACAAATCAAATTACCGCACACCCCACTAGAATGTTACATGATGTTATTGTGAGGGTACAAAAATTAATTTCTCATGTTGATTTTTATGTGCTTAAAATTGAAGATGATAGGATTAATGGGAATGACATGATTATATTGGGGATACCATTATTGAAAACTTCCAAAACCATAATTAATGTCTACAATGGTACATTATCTATGGAGTTTGGCGGTGAAATTATCCACTTCAACATCCTTAATTCCATGAAGCACCCCTCAGAGGAACATTCTTCTATCTCTATTAATTCAGTTGATGTACTCCCATACCCTGAAAAAACATTCTTTCATTCCCCTGATCCCCTTTTTGAGTTTTCTTCATTGATTTAAATGATAGTAAATGAATCATTCATGGAATGTTGTACCGGTCTAGAAAAATTTCATGAATTCTTGTTAATTGATGATTTCTTGAACACTAAAGATCACAAGACCATCCATGATACTACTAAGCTTGTAAAAGATCATTTCGCATCTAAGGATGATACCATTTAGTAGTTAGATGAGATTAGTGACCTATCACTTTCACAGACACTCCCATAAATCCAAAATCCTCTTAAATTGGAACTAAAATAACTACATCATGATTTAAAATATTCATATCTTGAGAATGGAAACAAGTTTCCTTTCATAATTGCTAGTTCGCTCCCTCCTGAGAATGAATTTAGATTTATTTAACTTTTGAGGGAGTATAAACTATCTTCGGGATGTACAATTTCAGGCATTCCTAGTATTAGCCCATCAATTTGAACACATCATATATTTTTGAATGATGAGGCTAAAATAGTGAGGCATTCACAATGATGACCAAACCCAAACCTCATAGATGTTTTAAGAAAATAGGTTACAAAATTATTGGCTATTGGAATCATTTACCCCGTCTCTGATAGCCAATTGGTCAGCCCAGTCCAAGTAGTTCCTAAAAAAACTGGTCTTACAGTAGTTAAAAATGAAAAAATTTAATTGGTTCCAACTCGTGTGCAAAATAGTTGTAGTGTTTTCATAGAATATCACTGACTAAATCAACACACTAGGAAGGAACATTTCCCTTTTCCATTCATTTACCAAATGCTAGAGAGGCTAGCTGGGAAGTCCCATTACTATTTTATTAATGGGATTTATGGAAACATTCATGTCCATATTGCCCCCAAGGATCATAAAAAGATGACCTTAACTTTCCCACTTGGCACATTTTCATATAGAAGTATTCCATTTGGTATGTGCAATGCTCTGGGTACTTTCTAGCAATGCATCATTAGTATTTTTTGAATTACCTAGAGAATTGCATGGAAGTATTCACATAGGATTTCACTATTTATGGATCCTCTTTTAATGAATGTTTGAGTAGTCTTGGTTCAGTCCTATGTCATTGTATTGAACATAATATCATATTAAATTATGAGAAATTACACTTCATTGTGTGAAAAGGTATAGTATTGGGAAATTTCATTTTTGAGTATGGTATTCAAGTAGATAAATCAAAAGTGAACGTCCTTTCTTCCCTACCATTCCTCAAAAATTTACGGGATGTGCAGTCTTTCCTATTTTATTCTATATTTTACCATTTTTTTCATTCATGACCTTAGTAAAATTTCACTGCACCTCTTTTGATTTCTCTAAAAAGAAAAGGAATTTCTTTATAAATAATGTGAGGAATCTTTTAATAAGTTAAAATGAAGTCTCACATCACCCCCGGTAATCCAACCACCCCATTGGGATTTTCCATTTGAGCTCATGTGTGACACTTATAACTATACAGTTGGGGAAGTCTTATCACAAAGGGTTGATTGAGCTCTACATGTCATTGCCTATACCTCATGTACATTGGACCCTACCCAAGAAAACTACACCACAATTGAATAAGAATTTTCATCCATTGTGTTTTCCTTGGATAAATTTGGATTGTATCTTTTAGGGTGAAAAGTCATTATGCTCTTAGACCATGCAGCCCTTCGGTATCTCCTTAAGAAACCAAAATCCAAACCATGTCTCATTCAATAGATTCTCCTAATAAATTAGATATAAAAAAGGGTGCAGAGAATGTGGTGGATGGCCATATCAGTAGGATCCACCCATCCTAAGACATTGACTCATCCCCCAATATTCCCATAAATGGCATGTTTCCAGATGAGCAATTGTACTATGTGAAATATGTTATTCCTTGGTATACCGAAATTGTATATTATTTGGTAGCATCTTTCATTCCTGTGGATTTAAATAAAACCTTGGCAGACCATCTAAAACATGAGTCTCATTGGTATATTTGGGATGACCCCTGCCTTTAGTACACATGTAGTGATCAAGTCCTCATGCATTGTGTTCCCAATAGTGAGTTTCAGCCTATTATTAGGTTATGTCATAACCTTGCTTGTGGGGGCCACTTTGGTCCCCAACGGAATTCTCACATGGTCCTTGATTCTGGTCTCTTTTGGCCAATAATTTTTCAGGATATCAAGGATTTCTTTAAATCTTTTCCTTACTATCAAAGAATAGGGAATGTATCTAAAATAAATGAAATGCCACAAAAACCCTTTCTCTTCCATGAAATTTTTTATGTTTGGGGCATTGACATTATGGTACCACTCCCCAATTCATTTGGGAACCTTTACATTATTCTGGAATTTGATTGTGTTTCAAAATGGGTAGAGGAATGAGCTATAAGGATTGATCATTCTATGGCGGTTGGGGAATTTTTGAGAACCCAAATCTTTTTTAGGTTTGGATTGCTTAGGATTATCATTTGTTACCAGGGTTCTCATTTCTGTAACCAAACATTGAAATCTCTTTTGCATCGGTATGGGTTCAGGCATATGGTGTTTATATCTTATCACCCACAAAACAATGGTTAAGCTAAGATGTCAAATAGGGAGGTAAAATAAATTCTTCAAAAATGGATCAACCTAATAGAAAATATTGGAGTCTTAGATTTGATGATTCATTATGGGCCTATCGTAATTCTTTCATAGCTTCCATTGGAATGTCACCCTATTGGATTGCGTTTGGAAAGAATCATCACCTCCCTATTGAGATTGATCACCGAGCCTATTGGGCCATCAAATAATGCAATTATAATATTTCTAGTTAATGTGCTCAAAGGGTGTTTTAAATTCAGGATCTAGAGGAAATGAGAATAGATTCATATGAGAACTCCTGGATTTATAAGAAGAGAACTAAGGTTTCCCAAGACTATCTCATCCTTCATCGTTAGTTCTATATTGGGAAAAAGGTCATTCTCTACAATGCAAGGCTGAAGTTACATCCATGTAAGATTTTTTCAAATTGGTTTGGACCATACACTATAACTAATGTCTCTATATTTGGTTTTTTTCAGGTTCAAAATGAAGAAATCAAGCAAACCTTCACTGTCAATGGGAAGCAACTAAAACACTTCTACGAAGCCATTTCTGAGTCCCTGATAGAGGAACTCCAAGTTCAAGAAGCAGTATATGAATAATACCCACTAGGTTTTCTCCTTCCTTCCCAAATTTTGTTTTATTACAGTAAGGACACTGGACACTATTGATGTGGGGGTGGGTATATTCCTAGGTTAGTTAGGCATTTTCATCATCTTTCTTTCTTTTTATCTTTTTTCGCTTACTATATATTATTTTCACTTACCCCCCCCCCCTTGTTTCCCTCCTCACTTTTGTGATGAAATGTTAAATTTTTTATGCCCACTTTATCATTGAAAATGATGCATGTTTAATCTTGGAAATTATTAAAAATACATGAGTAATTTCTATATTACATATTGTTTTAACATTCAAAAGAAATTTTGAAATGTGCATTTCAGAAAGAATTCAATACTATGGTGTGACTTTTTTGTGGTTCTTTGTCAATGATATAAATAGTTGTATCGTTTTGAAACCTTTTAGAAGAATGGTACCCTTTGTGTAAGTAGTTTAAGGGAAAATTGTGTCACTTAATTTCACCACACACCTTTTCACCCAACCCTAAAGTGTGAAAATATCTTAATTAATAGAAGGTAAATATACGTTTGGTTAATTTTTCTCTACTTTACAAAATTATTTTTCCATATGTTAATTCCTTATCCAATATTTTTCATTATTGAACCAGATTGACTTTTTCATGTGTACTTATTATCTGATTTGCGTACGCCCTAGAAAAACCAAAAAAAATGGCCTATGTCTTGGATAGGTTAAGAACCACCCTTCCTCAACTTTTGATCTTGTATAACTATTACAATTAGTTTCATGAGGAGATCAAACATGGGTTAAGAGAAGAGTGTGAGATTTGTTCCAAGAGAAACTTTTGAAAAATAATAAATAAGTGGAGTTAGGAAATGTACAAAATATGGGGATGGGAGATTATGGTTTGACTTTTGGGAATGCTTAAGTGAGTAGGTCTTGAAATTTTATTTCAATGGATGCAGGGCAGGTTTAGTGGAAAGGATAATGTAAGTATAAATTTTTTAAAATAACTTATATTTACACGATAAAAAGTGGAAAGAATATCAGGAAATGGTTTTCACACAAACACATGGAGAATTAGAGTCATGGTTAAATTTTGAATTATTTTCTTTTATTAGTATCATGAAACTCTTATAATTTCATTCTCAAGCAATTTTTGAGACGTCTTTTTCATGATCCCTGAGAATAACTCCTTGGTGTGATGTTTTCTTTGATCACATTTATATAAAGAATTAAATTTTCATTGAATTATAAATCTTCATGAAGTTGTAAATGTCTACAGGATTATTTTTGGAAAAATGAATTTTTTTAAGAGTGAAAATGTTTAGTGTGGGGGTGTGATCGCACTATGATTCACTGTTTCATTTTCACCCTTACACCATTGTGCAAAACTAGTTTTGTATTAAAAATTTTAAAATTATAAAAAATTTAACATCATGTTTGAATCAACTATTTTGTGTTTTATCACTATTAAAAAGGTTTATGTTACTTGTTTTGATAATTTCATTGATGGTGGAGGTGATTTGGATGGACTAGGACGAAGTTCAAGAAAAATGGGCCAAACTACGAAGGATCCAAGAACACCAGTGGACTCAGCCGCACACTACTACTAAACCATGTATCCAAATGGGATGATATTTTGTGTTATGGCCCTAAATTTAAGGGTATACATTTCATATGAAAAAACATAATCCTAATTATTCCAAATGGTGGCCCATCCAAACCAATCTATATAGGGAATCAAATCCATATAAAGTCAAATTTGATGTTTTGTATTCTATCAATATCTCAAGATTTAGTTGTCCAAATAGTGCCAAATGTTTGATTGAGATATTCAATAGGTGGTTATAAAACTTTTTAGTTTTATACAAATCTATATAAGACTATAGAGGGAAAAACCATGGTCTAAGTGGTTTTACACAATCTGTGTGCCCAAAACCAACTTTTATTTTGCCTATAAAATGATACCTTGGGAAACTCATTTGAAAGTTTGACCACGAGGTGAAGTGCTGACAATTTAGAGTTCTATAGGAGTCCCCTATTCATCCTATAAGTTCTAGATTCCCCAATCCACATAAGGGGATCAAGTATAAAGAAGTAGTACCACCCTACCTTCCTCCTCCTCGAGATGTGGGTCTAAATGATGGGTGTTCATTATGAGGGAGCTACACACATGTCAAGGGAGTTCTGAAGCATCTATTAGATATTTTTTGGAGTAATTTGGTTGTTAAAACATTTCACTCCATTTATCTTACATGATTTCATTATTAATACTTGTTTTTAGTCATGTGAATGTTGTGCTCTTAATTTCTAATTGATTGGTGTGATGTATTGAGTGTGTGACTGACGCCTTGGTGCATCCAATCGTAGCGCGCATCTGTGTGGAAATGGAACTATCCCGCCCTCCACCTGACAAGGTATGGATCGTGATTGAAGGGCAGTACAGGTATGTGCAAAGGATTTTCTATGAATCGTGGACCTCGTTCTGCTCATTCTGCCATAGACAGGGTCACCGTGTGGAGGACTGTCGTAAACGGGCTGCAACGGTGGCGGCTGAGGCTTCTTCGGGGAGCAAGGGAGCCCCTGGTCATGTTGAAGGTCATGGGGCTTGTACTGGTTTCGTTTCTGTGCCTGTTACGCTCCATCTGAGGACACAAGAGAGTCAGGTGGAGACTAGTGACCATAGTGAGCCACTTCGGGGTGTCCAGGAGCCAGTGTCTCAGGTGGAGGCGGTGGTTGATGACCCCAAAAAGGATCTGGGTGGTGTTCAGGCATCGAGTAGCATGAGTTTACAGGACCAGGGTCCTTCGACGGGGGTGTTAAGGAGCTCCTCTCTTCCTGCAGGTGAGCCTTCCAGATCAGCGACCATTTGTGTGCCAGCCAGTGGATGGGAGTCTCTGATCCCACAGCCTCAATATATGGGCAGGGGTTATGAACAACTCGCCTCCCTGGAGGGATCAGATGTTGAGAGAACTTGTGTCTTGGGGAAGGAAGGGAACAATGGGGTAGGGTCGGCCCTGGATGGTGCTCCTAGAAATCTGGTAGGGACCGCTGTGGAGGTGCAGGCTCAGTCTAACTTTGAAGATGCAAGGGGGTTGAGCGCTGCCTGTCTGCTAGGGGTTTGCTCTTCAGTCCAGAGTACAGTCGCTTTGAGCAACAGGTATGGATTGCTGGCTGAGGATGAACACAGAATTGAACCATCTACCTGGATTGAGGATGGTAAGGACAACAGGGGGAGTGATGGTGGGTTTTTGTTGGAAGGTCGGATTAAGGGAAAAACCTGTTCAGAGTATGAGGATGGTGGAAGGGGAAATGAATGCGACGTGGTCTGTAGAAGTCTCTCCGAAACAGAATCGGGTTTGAGGAGGGTCAGGAAGAAGCGGGGTAGGAGGGGTAGGAAGGATTACTCTTCCTTACCTCCTCCTATGAAGACCCGTTCAGCAAAGAAAATTTTGGTGGAGAAGATAGACAAGGAGTCCAGGTATAACCAAAAGGCAGATGGACAACATGATCCGTCCCTGGATTTGGTCCTAAGCTCTGGCGATGTGGTGTCCGAACAGGTGTTGTATCTCAACGCCTCGGAAGAAGATGCAGCCAAGATTATGGGTAGGAACCTTGAAGTGGAGCTTAAGGAGGACCAGTATGCTTGGGTGGATAAACAGGACTCGATCCTGGTTGGAGGTTTTAATAAGGGGATAATCAGGCTTGAGGAATATATGCAGGTCTGGAATTCACTAACTTCCTCCTTTGAAGAACTAATAAGGGGAGATCCTTTCCTGCAGGTATCTAGTTTATCCTGGAAACTGTTCAGAGTCACTGACTCTGGTAAAATACATCTGGTGTTCAATGATTCTAGTTTACTTGTTTCTTAACTTATGTTGTGTTGAGTTTTCATTCTGGCTGTGGGAGGAATACAGAAGGGTCAGTTCGGCTCGGTCGGGCTGGAGCATGCTGCTTGTTCCTCTGCAAGCCATTAGGGATGTGGTGGATACGGAGGGATGGCTTGCCATCGGGAGGGACCGTGCTTGCATGGGATCGCCGAGTGGTCCTTCTCTGGAGTTGGCGGTTGCTGCTGTGCTTGGGTGAGGGTGTTTCTGATCTTCTGTTTGTTGCTGTTTGTGCCTGTTGGAACTTAAGGTTTCTCACTTTTCCTCAAAAGTGTTTTCATAATAAAAATAATAATTTTCAGAAAGTCAAAAATATTTTCTTAAAACTCATTAGAAAGCATAGAAAAATTATATAGCTATCTTGGGACATCATTACCATATCAATATTATATTCAATCTTATAAATATAATAACCATATGGTAAACTTCTATCTCTTGGGTACCCAATGCATAGGACAGATATAATGGGGTCCACCCTTCATATAATCTATATAGGGATCAACCATTTTTTATGAGCTATATTAGGGCTCAAGCATTCGTATAAGCTATATCTGTCTCACCCATGAGTAATAATGGGGCTCAACCATTCATATATAATTTTAAAGTACCAATTAATTAATAAAACTAATAAAAAAAATTTAAACCCATGTGTAAAACACTTTCATATATCAAAATACCCTTTTAATGTAAAACATACTTTTAAAATCTAAAAATATCACACTTAATAAATAAATCAATTTATTTGGAAAAAACTATGAAAACTATTAAAGGAAACGTTAAAGAATTAAATCATTGTGAAATTTTTAAATTCACTTCCTATTGTATATGTTAAAAAACAATCGTTTAGGTTTTTTCAAAAATAGTTGAAAGAGTAACTTTAAAATAAATTTTTAAAGAAAATCCTTTATATAAAACCATAAAAGATTTATTTTTTATAAAATTTTGATAGAAATTTAAAAAAATAACATTTTAAATAATTAATTTCCATTTGAATATAATCATAAAAAACATTTCACAAATGTGGACATGAAAGAAAATGATTTACAAAATAAATCCTAAAAACATTTAAAATAATGTTTATTTAGTTAAAAAGTCTCTTACCTTGA
The DNA here is from genome assembly GCA_963277665.1 of Viscum album. Lineage (NCBI taxonomy): Eukaryota > Viridiplantae > Streptophyta > Magnoliopsida > Santalales > Viscaceae > Viscum > Viscum album. The sequence goes on from OY728162.1 coordinate 714,319,550, forward strand.
GTCTGACTCATCATGTAAAATCTTTATAATCTTAAATAATAAGAATAGTTTAAATATTTACTTTATTGAGAACCTTATTAAAGTTTATTATTATTTTTATATCACTTATTATCATTTTTTAACCCTTACTTAATTATTCAAGTTCATGTCGGATGTCTTGCCAATATTCGATACTTGAGTCCAAAATGAATTTAGTATGATGTCAACAATCAAAGTGGTCATTAGTCCATCATCTACAAAATAATATTCATGAAATGATTATAATTTTTATACTTCAATTATTCTTTTAAATCAAACCATTAATTATGATTATGAAAAATGAATTGTGTTATAATCATTGAGATGATAAGTCATGCGTATGCATAAGTAATGTTTCCATATTTCAATGTTAAATACGGAAATATAGAAAGTATTATTTTATCTTCATAGAATGATAATAAATTTATTAATGTCATATTGTTAAATTTAGTATAATTATATATATCATCCAAGTGATATGGTGATAAAAACTGATCGCATCACTTTGTGGAGATGATAGTTCACATGTATGCACGAATGACATTATCCCTTTAATGTGCATGGAATGGTAATAATGTAAATGATATATTATTCATTAATAATGATAAATATTTCAATAATATCATATATAAACATTAATTTCATCAGTATAACCAATATTGAGAGACGATGATGGAAAATGAATTATATCGGTTCATGAGTTGGTAGTCCTCTGTACGCACGAACGATTAATTATTTTCCCATTTGATGGAAGTGGAGATGAATTTAGGTGATGATATTAACATAATAACATCTAATTATATTTAGGATAAAATATTTATTATTTCATAATTGTGTAATAATATTTCAAGTAACTGTAAGAAGAAACAAAAAAAACACTTAATTAAAAATGATACCTTTTCTTCAGACAATCTATTTTGATTAACACCTTAGAACCTATAAGGTGAGTGTTCTGCGTAAATTAAGAGCTATAGAATGTTGGTATGTGTTCTATGAAGTGATATTTGTAGATATTTTCCAACCCAAATAGGTTTTTAGGTGTGATTAATATAGAATAAATTGTACCCCTTTATACGAGAAGGGAGGGGTACTCTTGGAATTCTTCAAAATATTAAATTAACATAAATTAATTTTAAAATAAAAATGGCTAAAAACTAACTTATTGAAAATATAGGATGATTATCGGTCTAAATAAATTCATAAAATAAAAATTCTTTAGTTTTTCATTATTTTCTTATTCCTTATATTTTTTTAACCATTATTTTACCCTTTTAACTCATATTATGATATCATGTAATTTACACTTTGAGGGTTAAAATAAATACTATAAAAGGGAAAAAAGACCAATAAATGAGTCATTGATGAAATTTTTACCCCTATCCAAATAATTTGGTCAAATATTATATTTTTCTGAATTTTATATGATTTAATAAAATATTATTTATTTTAAAATGTCATTAATGTCAATTTTAACACTATTCATTACTTGACTTTGTAAAAGTTTCACAAAAACATGATATCCTCAAAAACACACTTCTAACTCATCTATAACATGTTTATTTCATATAGAAAATCCTTGTATGAAATTAATTATATTAAATTGTTTTTTATTTTAAAATTTTTAATATCATTTATTTGATATTTCTATTAATTAAACAATTATTTCATCATCATTGTGTAAGCCTTTAAGGTAATTATTTATTTATTAAAAAATAAATATAAATTAACATGTCAATGATTAAAAAAATATATCAAATGAATATTTATATTTGAAAATATCCACTATATAACCTGATGTGAAAAATGATATAGTTATGAAAAACAAGAGTATGACATCTTTGACTTTTCATTAAATAAAATATTATAAATGTCATAATCTCATTATAATGGCTTCCAAATGTTATAATTTATATAGAAGGATTATTTTAATCAACACCCACTTATCCAATTAAATTATTATAAGTTTTTGGGTAATTTTATAATATTAATAGTATAATTTTTACCCTTAATTACCCGATTTACATTTAAATGTGTTAATAAAAAAATCACTAAATTTACTGTTCATGTTGTTCAAAAACAAATGGGGCCCTTTTACTAAATTTTGAGCCTTTTATTCCAAATAATTATTCCATTTTTCAAAATTCAATATACATTAATTTCATAAATTAATTAAAAATTAATCTCATTGATGAAAGGGGAAAACTAGTTTTTTAAGTAAAAACCTTCAAAGGATTGAAGTGTTTTTATATCCAAATTCAATGTGAATTTGATTAAAATGACCTAAATTGGATTAAATGATAATAAATTTATCTAATTATTCTTTTCAAACATTTTAAAATATAATTTAATACTATAAATAAATATGAGGAAAAAATTGTTTTCAATTAAAATGCAGTATTTTCATTATTCATCGAAACATGAAACTTATCAGAAAAAATACAAAAAATTAAACCAAAGTAAATTTTGATAAACCTATTTCAAATAAGAAGTTTTTTATATCAAATAAAATTTATTAAAGTGTTAAAAAAATATATTTAAAATAAGTGTGTAATCAATAGGTGGCAAAACCGCTTATTTAGAAAAATACTTCTTTTATGCAGAAAATTAGATTTGTTCATATATAATGTAAATAAAACACATAATATGAATGTTAAACACTATATTCAATATAATATATATATATATATATATCATTGATATAATACAAAAACATTTTTTTATGGGTATAAAATAAACTTATTTATATTTAAATAGCTTTTCAGAAAAAACATTTCTTTTTATTTTAAAAAATGGATTTTTCATTTATTTATAATTAATTGTTCAAATAATTATATATACATGTGTAAACCATATTTTCATAATTCATTTAATCCTTTTCATACTTTTCATTCTAACAGCTAGGTTAAAATGGTTATATTTAAATAATAATATTTAGTTGTTCTTCTAATATCGATGTGGTATATCATGTGTGTTATTGAACATAATATTTATTTTTTTAACTTAGGATGTTACATTCTCTCTCATTATGGAAATTTCATCCTCACAATTTTTAATTCAAGCTCGGTAACTATGGTTTTAAGCTTCAAAAAACCCTTTTTGAAATCCCACATCAAAAAAAGGATTAATGAGACTTCCACATTAAAATAAAGAAATTAAAGTATGAAGGTCACCTAAGAAAACACATACTAGGGTTAAATATAGGAAAATATGGACATTGATGATAAAACAAACTATCAGGTTCAAATGGAGAGTGATAGAGAACATGGTCATGATAATGTTAACAACCACAAAATGATAAAAATGTTATGGTTTTAAAAGGTTATTGATTTATCATTAAAGAAAGTAAAAGGATAAAATTTTAGTTTCAAAATCCTTTCCATAGAGTTGAGTAACTATTTTACTACTTGGAAAAATAACATAAGGAAACATACTTACTTGAAATATATATTTTTATCCTTTAATCAATTTCCACCACAAATTCATATTATTTCCAAATAATGAGTATTCATAATGAATTTTTAATTCCCAAACCACTATAATCAACTTCTATAAAATAACGTATTCCAAAAAATATTAACAGACTATTTATCTTGTCTTTATACATTAAGAAAAACAAAAACGGTTAGTATTAGATAAGATAATTACCTAAAAGTAATAAGGCTTATATAATGAAAAATGACTTCAATCTCCAAAATTAAATAGTAATGCCCAAAGTTCAATATACCCCATTCAAAAAATAACTATCCTCAAAATTCATCAAAATAATATAAACTAAGATTTATATCCTAAATTCAAAAGTATTTGATCATATAATCTTCTCATATAAGTTTTAACATTTATCACTAAGTAACATGAATCACTCTTAATTTATCATACCAAAAATGTAATTTCCTAAGTCACATAATCTCCAAGATATTCTAATTATTTCCATAAATAACCTAAATAACCATAATTCCACAATAAAATCATAGATTCTTCCAAAATATAACTCAACCTTAACTTCTCAAATAAAATCTCATAGTATTCTATTTAGCTTAATCATATTGGGTTCCCCAAATTATGAATGACTTTGAAATAAAAAAAAATCAGTTAATCACCCAATAATTTTCCAATTCCATGGCTAACTATTTGAAAAATTATATGTTCCCAAAATAAACTTTTTCTTTATCCATCAAATCATTTAACTAAAAATAAAAACTCCTACTAATTGTAACTTTATGTAGTCCCGTGTTGGGGGATGCATCATTGTAGCCCTTTAGTTGTGGGTTTGATTCCCATATCCTTGCCAGACAGAATGATTTCTCACCCATCCTATGGGTTTCCTTTTTTTCTAAAACTGTAAATTCTTATAACATTCCCAAAATATGATAAAGTCCTCAAAAATAACCATAGCATGTTTTAACCTCAAATTTTGTCTCATACCTTGCATTATACATCCCAAAAAGTAATAACACATAATTGACTAAAAATAAATGCCTCCAAAAACACTGTTAATCATCTTAAAACTTAATAACTTAAAGCCTAAAATGGTATTCTAAAACATTGAACTTATGATAAAACATAAAATTATAAAATCATGAGTATATCCCTAACTCTTATGAAAATTTCCTAATCTATAAAGTTTTCTAAACCCTGCATTGATACCAACTATAAGGCCCAGACCTTAAACATTACATATTATAGTGTTTTTGAACTCGAATTCACATTAGAGGATCTTTTTAGTTTATAGTTGTACATAATTATGAAAAAATATTACAAATTAAAACCATATATTATAAGTGGACACTTATACTCAATATCTATTTTTTTGACCAAAATAAACCCTTTTAAAAATAAAACATGTTTTCTTTTCATGTAATATCTTTAATATGTTCATCATGATATCTTATTTTCTCCTTACCAATCTTAAGACCTATGAAAAATAATTAAAACGTGGGATGAGAAAAAAAAGCTCAGTAAGATACTTAAAATAATGGAAACTGTTAGTCCATTGAAAAACATGAAAACCAATTGAGAACCTATTCTTAAAACTCATTATAAAGCATATAAAAATTATGCAGGTGCCTTGGAAAATCATTAAAATATCACTCTTACATTCCCCCTTACAAACAGAATAACCATATGGTAAACTTCCATCTCTGGAGTACCTAATAAATTAGAGAGATATAATGGGGCTCACCCTACATAAAAGATATATCAAGATCACCTATTTTTCATGAGCTATATAGGAGATCAACAATTCTTATAAGCTATATTAGGCTCACCCTTGAGCTATAATGGATATTAACCCTTATTATATAATGTACAAGGGACAAATCATTAATAAAACCCTTGAAAACTCTTCTAAACCCATGTGTAAAGAATTTTTAGATATCAAAATACCCTTTTCATGGAAGAATAACTTTTAAAAACTAAAAACCGCACACATAATGAAGAAACCACTTTCTTTAGAAAGAACTATAAAAATTTTAAAAATGAAAAATAAAAAATTAAAGCATCATGAAAGTAGGAAATTTCTTTCATGTTGTATATGTTAAAAAACATTCTTTTATGATTTTGTAAAAATAGTTGAAAGGGTATCTTTAAAAGAGATTTTCAAAAGAAATTACTTTACATAAAACCATAAAACGATTTATTTTTTATAACATTTGAGATAAATTCAAAAATTACAATTTTAAAACATTCATGTCCATATGAATAAATTCATAAACATTGTTTTAAAATCATGTACATGAAAAATAATGATTTAAAAAATAAATCTTTAAATCATTTAAAATAATGTTTATTTAGTTAAAATGTCTCTTACCTTGAGTTTGATTCGTCATGTTGAGTCTTTATATTTTGGAATAATAAACATAAGTTAATTATTAGTTTTCTTTAGAACCTTTTTAAAATTTATTATTCCTTTTATATCACTTATTATCATGTTATAAAAGTTACTTATTCAAGTTTATGTCGGGTGTTTTGATGATATCTGGTACTTGAGTCCAAAATGAATTTGGTATGGTGTCCACAGTCAAAGTGATCATTATTCATTCATCTATAGAATAATATTCATGACATTATTATCATTTTTATTTTAATGTCTTTAAAATTCCATTTTAATTTTTTTTATTATATGGAATTATTTCAAGACCAGGAGTTGAGACGATGAGCGATTAGGAGGCCCGAAGTTCCTAGAATGATCCATCAAAAAATGTTAAGTGTTAAATAGCATGCATGATCAATTTTCTTTAAAAAGTGGAATAACTCTTAAATGGATGCCCAGATTAGAAATCAGAGGGCACTATTCCATTCAAGATGGTGGGTCGACCCTATGTGTGACTTAGGTTTAATCAGCGCAGTCCTCCACTGGGAAAACCTGAAAATGGAATAACTGTAAATAAAATAATTAAATAAAATTATTTTATTTTTCAAATGCTTATATCTCTGAAATGGTGACTCACATTAAAATTAAAATACCATCATTGAGCTTGTGAAGGTATGTTTTCTTAAGGTTGATCCTAACATTGGCTAGTGTGGACCAATAGTGAAAGTTGGTTTTTGGCTGTAAATAAAATAATTAAGTAACTATTATTTTATTGTCAAATCCTTATAACTTTTTATTGGTAACTTTGTTTGGAAATCTGAGAGTACTGTTGAGCTCGTGAGGCTATATTCCCCTTAGGCGGAGCCTAACCTTGACCGGTGTGGGTCGAGGATGAAAGTTTTTTTTTGAACTATTTTTTAAGGTTCATTTAAATAAATGTGCGAGTGGGTTTTTATAACTTTTAAACCATTTCTCAGATCAAAAATCTGAGGGAACCTTTGAACTCTGAATGTCAGGATTCACCTAGAATATACCTAACCTCAACTGGAGTGGATTGAAAGAAAAAGTTATTTTAGGACTTTTTAAAGAAAAAGTTAAAAATAAAATAAACTTGTTTTATTTTATATTTCTAAATTTTTAAATTGTCACAGCTAGACGGTTTTCCAACCAAGATACAATGAATATGATATTTCATTAAATTAAACAACTTAATGAATTTGTAATAGAAAATTAACAGAAACACATATTCAAGTTTTGTCCTTTAAGGGTCAATCAGACAATGCAAGATTTTTTGCACAATCCTGGTTCTACTCGGAAGCTCTGGTGGGTGATGACAACGAACGCCAATCCCCCTTTGAATGGATCATCACCAAAGATGATCGACCAATAGCCGTAAATAGAAAATCACAGAATGACGAATGTAGCGACATTGTTCATCGCTAATGAATGATCCGACCCAGGTAGGGGTTATGTTCTTTCTCTGTGATTACATCTTACCGTTCTTATTTTCAAAAGAAGAACATGGATCAACCCAAGAAAAGTTTGAACCACGGTTCGGTCATTCTTGTGGGCTGGGAAATGATATTGCGGGGAGTTGCGAGATTTGAAATCCATGTTAGAATCCAGAAAACCCCATTTATATCTGTTTTTAAATTCTAAAGCAGAGGGATCGGGCTGACACGATCAAGGATCGGATCCCTCCGTAGCGGGTTTTTGTTTTCTTTGTGACCAAATGAAGGAATTAAAAAAAACTAGTGGTCTTGAGGTCATCGTAGTGATGGAAGTGACCCGAGAGGCCTGAGGGTGTAGATGGATCAGAGAACGGACCAACGGAGCAGACCCGGTGGCCCGCGCAAGGTGGAGTGATAGCTGTTGTTGTATGAAAACTCCACCAATGGAAGGTGGTCCTCCCAACTAAGACCAAAGTCAAGGATTAAAACACGAAGCATGTATTCCAAATTCTATATGGTCTACACCATCTGACCATCGGTCTGTGGGTGAAAGTCCATGTTTAAGCATAGCTAAGTCCTAAATGCCTCCTACAATACCTTCCACAATCGGGATGTAAGGCGTGTATCACGATTTGAGATTATTGTAGATGGGACTCCATGTAGTCTAACTATCTCTTACATGTAGAGGCATACCAAGCCCTATACTAAACTATGCAATCAAATGGGTAAGAAGTGGGCTAACTTGGTGAGTCAATATATCATCACCCAGAAGGTATCGTGAAACGAACTCAGCTACCCAGCCCGCATGCGCCCCAACTAGACCATCCAAGCCGGTCCGGGTTGAATCGGAACGAGCCTCCAGAGCAGCCTAGATAATTTTTCGAGCCATTCCACTTTAGAAGATCAGGGCAATGGGATAAATTCGGGCAGTGGGGCAGCTCAGTTTGGGAAAAGAGATCGGCCCGCCAATGTGGGTCGGGCCGGATGAATTCGGGTCATTGGGTGACTGGGTGGACTAGACCCACGACCAACCATGGATGTGTCTAATGAGACCCAATGGGCCATACTGATAGGATAGGGTCATGCAGGACCCCAGTTTGGGTTGGTCGGTTCAGTCTAAACCAGTCGGACCAGGCCTGGACATAATTGGTCCCTGTTTACAAAATGGGACATATCTCTCAGAAAATGCGTCTGATTGACGTGCCATCTGTGGTGTTAGGTCCCATGTGACGGGGCGGTCCTTATGGAATCCTCAAAGTAAGCTTTCATGTAATTTGACCCAGTGAGGATTCATGACCCAGTTACCCAATGAGGATCCATGACTCTGCTATCAGCGGAGCTCTATGACTCAGCTATCAGTGAGGCTCTGTGACTCGGCTACCTAGCGTGGCTCTATGACTCAGCTATCAGTGATGCTTTGTGACTCATCTAACCAGTGAGGCTTTTTGACTCTACTATCGGCAAGGCTTCATGACTCATCTATCCAATGTGGCTTCGTGACTTAGCTATTAGCAAGGCTTCGTGACATAGCTACCTAGTGGGGATTCATGACTCAGCTACCCAGTGATGATTCTTGACTCAGCTATTGAGTGAGGCTTCTTGACTCATCTATTAGTGAGGCATTGTGATTCAGCTACCCATCAAGGCTTTTTTACTCAGCTAATGAATAGGTCTAGATGACCCAGCTAGCCTAAAGGAATCATTGGGGATGAGTGCCTTTATAGTGATTAATGTTTAGTTTTTGCAACTATAGGATTTGCTATCAACACTTTAATTTATACATGTGTCGAGATGACTCTAGTGACTCTAATCTTTTTGAATTATTTTTTGATTTCCTTTGTGGATTTTTGTGAGACCCGAGTTAGTTTCGGGGTCCCAATTGAGTATTGTTATTCTCACCCCTACACTGGTTCCACCAGTACCTTTTCTGTCTTGTGTAGACGACGGATAGCTTTGACTGGGATATTAGAGATCCAGGGCTAGGTGGTGCTTAGAGTTGGATCTATAGACATAGTACGCTTTAGCAACATCCGATAGTGATCTACACCTACCCTTCAGGTAAAATCCTTGGCGAACGACCTCTAGAGCTTGTACTTCCTTTTACATTACTTTCCTTTTCAGTTGGGTTTGTATTATGGCCCTCTTTTCCTTTCAGTTTCACCTTTACTTTTTTGGTTTCTTCCTTGTGTGACATACTTGTTGTTGGTATCATAGTTTCATCTTTACTTTCCATAGTATGGGTTGTGTTTGTGTGTATAGGATTAAAGTTAATGACTTCCCTTTTTGGGATATGCCTTTTTGGTGCTAGCCGCCTGCCCCTAGCCTATGGAAGGAGGGATTGGGGTAGTCACGGCAAGGGCCTCAGGGCATGGGTCATTATATTTATACATAAATTTTACTTTTGATTCATACCATTAATTATGGTTATGAAAAATTAACTACGTTATAATCATGGAGACGGTAAGCCATATGTACGCATGATTAACGTATACATTTTTCAATGATCATTATAGAGTGAAGTTAAGTATTATTTTATCTTAATATAATGATAATAATATCATTAATATTATATTATTTATTTAAATATACTTATATATATCATCAATGTGATATGTTGATAAAAATGAATCATACCGCTTCATGGAAGTGATAGTTCACACTTACGCACGAACGACGTTATCATTTTTATGTGAATGGAATGGAAAGAAAGTAAATGATATATTATTATTTAATAATGATAAATTTTTTATTAATATCATATATAAACATAAATTCCATCATTATTACCATCCTTTAGCGATGGTGATAGTGAATTAATTATATTGGTTCGTGAGGTTGTAGTACATCATACACATGAATGATTAATTGTTTTCCCATTTGATAGAAGTGGAGATGGATTTAGGTGAAGATATTAACATAGTAACATCTCATTATATTTATGATACTTGATTTATTATTTGATCATGGTGGAATAATATTTTTAGGAAGTGGAAGAAGAAGAAAAACCAAACACAAAATTAAAAAGGATACCTTTTCTTCAGACAATCTTCGTTGATTAACACCGTGACACCTCTAAGGTGAGTGTTCTACATAACGAAGAGATATATAATTTTGTGGACTATAGGAAGGTATTTGGTTATATGTTTAACAAACCAAATAGGTTTTAAGGTGTGATTAATAGAGAAGAAAAGTTTCTCTTTTATAAGGGAAGGGAGGGGCACTCTTGGAATTCTTCAAAATATTAAATTATTATAAATTAATTTTATAACCCAAATGGCTAAAAACTGACTTATTTAAAATATAGGATAATGATGGGTATAAATCCCTTCATTCAATGAAAATTATATAGGTTTTGATTTTTTTTTAATCCTTATCTTTTTGTTTTAACCTTTATTTTACGATTCTAACTCTTATTGAGATATCATGTGATTTGCACTTTGAGGGTTAATATAATTAATATAATGTGAAAAAATACCAATATATGGGTCATTTATGAAATTTTAATCCCTATAAAAATTATTTTTCCGAATTTTATATTTCTATGAATTTTTTATCATTTAATAAAATATTATATATTTTAAAATATCATTAATGTCAATTCTTACACTATTCATTACATGACTTTTTGAAAATATCATAACAATATGATATATTCAAAAAAAATATTTTAAACCATCAATAAAAATTCAAAGTAAAATTAAAAATCTTTCGATGAAATTAATTATATAAAATTATATGTATTTTAATATTTTTAATATCGTTTATTTGATATTTTCATTAATTAAACTATTATTGCATCGTCATTGTGTAAGCCATTAAGGTAATTATTTATTTCATAAAAATTAAAAATAAATTACCATGACGTATATAAACATTATTATATTTTAAATTAATATTTATAGTAAAAAATATCCCCTATATAACCCCATATTAAAATTTTATAGTTATGAAAAACATTAGCATGAAAACTTTGACTTTTTCTTAAATAAAATATTATAAATCTTATACTCTCATTAATGTGGCTTTAAAAGGTAATAATTTTCTCTCAAGGATAATTTATGGAGACATTAACTCATACAATAAAATTAATACATGTGTTAGTGTAATTTTATAATATTTATAATATTATTTTTACTCTTAATTGTATGATTTACATTTAACTATGTTAATAAAAAATTACTAAATTTACTACTCATAATGTCCAAAAAAATAAAAGGAATATATTTAATAAATTTAGACATTATGATTCCAAATATGGAATCCATTTTTCAAATTTTATAGCACAAAAAATTTCATTAATTAATTAAAAATTAATCCCACTAACAGAATGTGGAAAAGGGTTTTTAAAATAAAACCCTTTAAAAGATTGAAATGTTTTTATATCAAAATTAAATGTGAAATTGATTCCAATGACCTAAATAATTATCTATTTATAGTTATATATATTTATATTTATTTATAAATATATATTTACAGTTCTTTAAATATATTTACAATTATATGAATAATAATTTATAATTATATAGATTTATATATACGTATAGTTATACAAATTTTTATTTTTTAATTGTACTAATTGTATTATTATAAATTAATATTATATATTTTTACCAGCTCTATAATTTATGTACTGATAAATATGTTCTTTATCAGTGTTAAAAAATCGTTGATAAAAATTTATTTTTTGAGGGAATTTTTTTAGAACTCACAAAAACAATATTTATCAGCGATTTTCAAAAAGTGTTGTTAAAACATTTGTGATTTTTTAAATAGAACCCTAATAGAGTTCCCCATCACTCGTGTCACTAAAGATCTCAAAGAACTGAATATTTTTCATTGCTCTCGTCGAACATTTCAAATGAATCTTCACTTTCAAAACACAATGTATGTGACTTGTGATCCACCATTCAATCTCTTGGATTATTTTAGCATTTTTAGTTCTTTTTTTCTATTTTTAATTTTTCCAAATGGTTTGAATAATGAAAACAAATGATCTTATTTTTCCCTGATCTACTTGTGTGATTCTCCTCCCAATTTCATCATCTCGAGCCACTATTGCTTCACCTTTTCCCTCACCCTCACATTAATTTTTCCTCGATCTACATTCTGATCCCATGATCTTACGTCAACTTTGTGCCATGTCTTGATTTCAGTTGATAAGACAGCGCACACCATCCCACTACCGTGGTTTTTGCTGGTCCAGCCACACACTTGGTCATATGCTTATTTTCTAGTACTCATCCATGCTTAGACTTCGCTCCTGTATGGACTACTCTCGCATTGGGATCTCTTATGTGGTTGACTTTTCTAGATTTAATCCACTTATTACACCAACGTAAAACATTTCTTTTCATTTTATATTTTAAAATTTTTTATTCAATTAAATCAAATTTGAATGTATATATTTCCTTAAATTTAAACATCAAAACACTCCCCTTCTCATAGGATGGTATATGATACATCCTTGATCTAAAATCCCCTATACCCTTCATCCCTGATACATTACTCTATATAAATCCAATTTACCCTTAAATTGGGTAGTTATTTAAAAATCCAAAAAAAATTGATTACAAAGAGATTAATCCAAATATTTGATTTATTTTAGTTTATTGAATATGTTACTATGTAATTAAACTATTTATATATTTAGAAAAAAGTTTTATAAAATCTTATAATAATATATATAATATTAATCATGTTTTAAAATATTTCCAACTATTAACTTTATCATATTAATTTAATTTATACTAGTTAAAATATTTATTTATTACCCCATCAAAAATTATAAAAAATAGGTTTAAATTTATATTTTTCCAATTTATAATGAGTGTATATTTAAATAAAATTTAATTTAATTTTTAAAATAATGTTAATTAATTTCATAAGAAAGTTTTATATCATTATTAAGTAGGTTAATCTACCTTATTTTTCATTTTTAGTTCCCAAGTTTTGTAAATGTTTTCTCATAGTAGTTCTTTTACCCTACTGACCCCATTGAGGATTCCTTCCACTTTTATTTCAAAATCAGTTCCAATTAATAAGTGGGTCTTTCTTCTCAGTTTATTCTATCTTTTTGACCCACTTACATTTATTCCAACCACTATTGAAAAAAAGAGTATGGGGAAACAAGGGTTAGGGTATGAAGTGACTATAATAAGAAGAAAACTTGATTATCAAATAAGACTCTCCACTCCTCTTATGATATATATAAAATTTATAATGTTATCTAATGAAAATTCGAAAGAAAAAAATAAAAGATCATCAAGGATACTTATATTCAACTCCTCACTCTTATTGTATCACTGCCTAGAAATGTTACAAAAACCATTTGAGAGTAATTGAATCAATAATGGTAAGAATATTGAGATAACATTGATATGATTGAGGTGCAATAATACATACATCCATAAATAAAATTGGAATCATGACCAACATTAGTTTGAGATGAGGACTCCTAGAACTCTATTTAAATCTCAACTCATACTACCCTTCACTATCTAGATTGGTATCATGAAAAATATTCAAAAAATCTATATCTACTTCTATCTTGTTTAAACCACAATCCCTATTTCCACTTTGACATTTTTTCAGAGTTGATTCTCTCAATTGGTTCCACTTAGTTTGAGTTTTGATTTCATGTGATCCTAGGTATTTTGGATTATACTCTAATCATTAATTTGAGATAAGCCTTTTTTTTAATCCCACTGGGACACTTCTTCAACTTGTGTTGAAGTTGATTGATTCATTATTTGATAAAATAACATCAAACTCACTTTCTAATCACCTTATCAATGAAACAACTCCTATAACGCCATATACCAATTAAATAAATGAATAAACATTAACCCCTTCCTCTTTTTGGACTCCCACCTAGAAGGGTTACAAAAAACATCCTATAATTACCAACTTATTTTCCCTCACAACATCAAATCAATAGCCTATACCAATAACCACATGTTTACCCCAAGTGGTTTCTTTTCGTGTTACCCTTTTGTAAAATGAAAATCTGTCAAGCATCATCACCAATAACATTCAAATGTTGGGTTCCCATTATTATAATTATCTAAAACATTATTCATTAATTATGAATATCTTATGTGTATTTATTTATTTTTTATAAAAAATGAATATTTTGTTAACATTATAGGGTGAATATGATTTGAAAATGGATAAACACTAATCTCAAGACAAAATTTTATTAATATAGAGTTAAAGGGTTCATGATGTTTTCAATAGAGCTTGAATATGACCCTTATAAAATATTTTTTTCATTTTTACGATGTTTTAATTCAGTAAAAATTAGTTCATAAGAGTAATAAGAGTATTTTATTTATCATAGAATAGATTAACCGATAAACAATTAACCAACACCGTAAGTAATATCCAAATATTTGAATTACAGTTTAAGCCATTTAGAAACCATACCCATTTGGAGACTCCATTGGAGAGAAGTAACCTTTGCATCCAGGTCATCTTTAAGGAGTTCTTAAAAGTTTTGAACCATTTTATTACACGTATGGATGATCTCTTCCATAGTAATCTTCTTATTGTTGAATCCTCGTGCCAAAATGCCAGGTTGTTTTTGGATCCAGGATCCCATATCCTTGTTAAGATTTATCTGAATATGTGTAATTTCACGGACCTCTCTCCTCCATTCATCTGCGGGAATATAGTGTTTGAGGTGTTCTGGGAGGTTAAGGTGACTTATCCTAGACACTTTTCCAAATTTCCAACTCTGTGAACAGTTACACCGATGAGACCGGTGTGAATATTTCCACCTGTGAGACCAGTATGAACAGTTCCAATAGTAGACTGATGTGAACAGTTCCACCGGTAGACCAATGTGAATAGTTCCAACGGTAGACCGATGTGAACAGTTCCATCGGTATATCAATGTGAACAATTCCAATGGTAGACCAATTTTAACAGTACCATCGGTGAAACTGATGTCAACAGTTCCAATGGTAGACTAATGTGAACGGTGTCACTAGTAGACCGATGTGAGCAGTCCCACCAGTGAGACCGATGTGAATAGTTCCAATGGTAGACTGATGTGAACTGTTCCACTGGTAGACTGATGTGAACAGTTCCAATAGTAGACCAATGTGAATAGTTCCAACAGTTGACTGATGTGAATAGTCCCACTGGTGAGATTAATGTGAATAGTTCCAACGGTAGACTGATGTGAACAATTCCAACAGTAGAACCACGTGAACAGTTCCAACAGTAGACCGATGTGAACAGTTCTAAAGGTAAAATGATGTGAATAGTGTTTCCCATCGGTGTGACATTCTTTGAACAATGTTTCCAGAACAATGAGGTTCCATCAATAGCCTGTATTTATTTTTCCAAATTTCGAGTTCTACATTGTTTCCAGACCGGTGAGGTTTCTAGAATGGTGATTCATCCAACACTGTCAAAATTCATGTTTGGTGTACACTGTTTCTAGCTTCCTACAGTTTCTCCCCTTTGACGTTTCCTTTGACATAAAATGCATTTAAGGCCTTGTTTTAAGGTATTTAAGACTTAACCAAATCCCATAACTCCTATATTAATTTTCTTAAGTCTCTGGATGCTTTTACTTTGTTAAACAATGTGGTTTAGTGAAATTCAATTTTAATGGAAATCCAGCGTATCTTAAACTGCTACTCCGTTAAATCTTCTAAAGGGATGAGATATCTTCCTCCCTTGCTAATCCTCCTTGTTCTCTGGTGTGATATGCTCAAACCTTTCTTTCCTTCCCATAGAATTTGTGCAATCAAACTTTCCTCCTTGGATTGGTTCCCATTGAATTTCTTTTTGCTACATGTGCACCCTCTGTGTTTTGTGCAACCAAGAAGTATCAATCAATATTCGATATAAGGTATGATCTATTATTATCCTTTGGGGTTCATCTCCTTGTGTTTCTCATTTTACCTTTATGGAATGCTATCTACATGTTTATAATGAACTTTTCTTGGGTGTCGCTTTGTGTGGTGGTGTCTCTGCATCCTCGGGTGGATGTAGTCCTCCAAGAGAGGTGATCGTGATCTGTTTTTTTAGTATGTTCAATGAGCATCGGAAACCTTTTGAGGTAGGGGGTTTGTTTATTATCTATTCCTTTACATGAAAATGTAGAGTTAGCATGTTTTATCCCACTAGATCACAATGTAATTGACATTTTAAAAATTTGAATCAGATAGATAAATTGATATTGATCGTATGTCATTGCCTCTTGTTTTTATAGTTATTATGGTATCTATGATTTATTTTTTTAGATTTTCATTCTTGATGGAAATTGGTAAAGAATTTAAACCCAGAATTAATAGATAATTGTTTGGATAAAGATAAAGAGGCATGCAAATGAATCCAATTCTTTTTGTCGTATTTTTGATGATAATAAAATTGATACAGTAATCGTGTTTAATTATTCACTATTTAGGTTGATTGTCATTGGAACCTACGAATAATAAATAGGTTAATTCAAGATGGATTAAATAACTGGTTATTTGATAAAAGATAATTCCTTTTAGGGTTCTGAGTTACCCTCTTCCTTATTTAAGGGCCAAGATACCAGTTGATATGATGTTCTTTTCCTACTTCTTGTATTGGGATGTGATCCTAGAAGGCTATTGTGATATGTGGGGTAGGGAGGCCTATTGGATATGGTAGCTTTTAATGCCTAGAGTGGCGATATGCACTAGTTTATGCATGTGGGCGTAGGGGAGGACATCGGGTATGATGAAACGGGTTGGATGTGAATGTTTGGATGCTTGTAGATCTTGTTAGTTGTTTATCTGTTTTACATTCCCCACTACTCAAAGCAGCTGGTCTTGCTTACCCTCCATCAAATAAGGGGTGAAGACACATGGGGTATGCCACATGTTTTCTGTGTTTAGCATCTTGAGGGAGGATGGGTCTACGCTCTTTCTACAAGTGGAAAATACTTGACGGGTAGTTCACCTACCCACCATGTTGATCTCCTTGTGTTTAGTGTCCTAGAATGTATTTCTAGAATGCCAAGGAATATGGGAAAGTAATAATGTTTTTAATAAATGATTGAATAAATTATGTTAACCCATGGGGTTGGAGCTTGCTGGGACACAATGCTGAGGATGCAATTTAAAGGAACGGTGAACATTGGGTGTGATGCTAATGAAATATAATGTGGAAATTATTAATTTTTAATTAATTTTTAATGAATTAATTAACATAAAGTGAAACTGATAAAAAGGGAATGAAGTAATGTAATAAATCTCTTTAAATGGTTGGGTTATTATAGGATACCTAGTCATAGTTGTGGAAACTGGGAGTCTGAGAGATGTTTGCTGCAGTTGAGTCTAAGACTAGGTTATTCCCATAGTGTGGTTGTGAGCTATAGTATATTATTTAATTTTTGTTTTTCTATACACTACTCCACCCCTCCAGTTAGGGAAATTGACACCCTAGGGATTCTGAGCCCTTGGGGGTGTTTTCCCCAAAATTCTGGTGGGAAGATGGATGGCTGACTACCCCCTTTGTCCCCACTCTCTTCTCTTGGTATTTACTTGTGATGTCAGGCACAATGGTTAGTGTTCCCTATATATGTGTGTAGAGGATTGTAATGGCTTGTGTTTATTCACACACATATATTCTGGATATAGTTTCCTATGGAATACTATAGGTGTAACGTGTATAGGTTGTGTTGAATTGAGGTTCCTTACCCAGTGTATGGGTTGTAATGGCTTGAGGTATAATGCTTGATGTATGATGCAAGTTATGCGAGATGTGGTGGCTCTCAGAAACAACATGGTTACTTTTCATACGTGGATTTGGTGGTTTTGTTGCACGAGGTGCATGTTGTGGTGCTTCGCCCAGGTGTCTTCGAGTAAGCCTTTTTTGAGAGAGATGGCTTAGGACGTGCGACATTAAGGCAAAGCAGAAAACTAGTGGGGAAGCAGTAGCGAGGTACCCATGATATTTTTTATTATATTATATATTATTATATGTGATACTTGGTTAGAGTAGTCATGGTGAGGTTAAGAACCTAGTATACCTATTTAGGTGACGAGTTAGTTTCACTAGTTGTTCATTGTGCTTTACCATGCTTTTTTAACTTTTGCACGAGAGTCTTCGGGGAGGATCCAACTTTGTATACTATTATACTCACCCTAAGTCTATATAAACTATTTTTTTCAAGTCACTTGGAGCAGGCTAGAGATCAGGCTGGTTTCTACTATCTTGGGGTTTCAGAAGCTATTTGGGCTTTGTGGTTGCTACTATTTTTTCTTTCTTTTGGGTATTTTCAGTTTTTCCCCAATCTATTGTAGTAGTTTTTCATGACATTACATATGTGTTCTTAGAATTTATTTTATATTGTTGTCCTCTGTGGAGTTGATTGGTGTCTATCTTATCACTATCTTTTGCATGAGTTCTCTTAGAGGGTAATTCCTCTCATTTGTGTGTTTATTATGCCCTTGGTGCTAGTCGCCAACCCGGGGCCTATTGGTGGCGGGACTCATGGGTCATTATCTCCCTTCTCACATTGTTGGCCCGGGAGGGGTACACCTTGTGAGGAGGGTGTCATGATAGAGTGGTATTAGAGGTTCGGTTGAGTGATAGGATGGAGTTTGGTGTTAGGCATAGGTGAGGTTGCATTGGTTGGTAGGGAAATGGTGTCAGTCATGTTTAGCAAGAGATGTAAACACTAGAGACCGGCTAAGACATAGGCGTTTAGGGACCCTTGTGATCTGATGCATAGACCATTAATTTTACAAAGGCTACTAAACGAGGTGATACTATTTACAAGGTAGAGACCTAGGAAAAGATCATGTATCATTCTTCTTTATTCTTGTGTTTGGATGGGTAGATTGTGGGATAGTTTAACCCAAAATAAATTAAAGAAAACAATTAATTAATGTTGAGTCTTCTATATTCTATTTTTAGGATCTATAACTATTTTTTATTTTACATGTATGGGTCCAAGTCGACATCCTCATCAGTATCTCATAGAATATGTCCAACATGATGTGCCAGCAGATCGTCGTAGGGTAGAGGTTGATGATGAGGACACATGGAGGAGGAAAATCCGGGAGTTTTAGTGCCAGAGTCTACAGAAGTATAAGGGGTCTATTTCAGATGTAGTCATAAAAGACTTTTTGGAGGAGGTCGAGATAGCCTTCAGTTTTATCAATTCTCAGAATGATCATTGGGTATCTTTGGTTGTGATGATACTACGTGGAGCGGTGAGGCAGTGGTGGTTATTATTCCTCGAGGATTGCGAGGAGCCGGTGATCTCATGCTAGGAGTTCCGAGACAAGTTTAGAGTCAGGTTTCTTTCTTCGACCGCGAAGGCATCCAGTCGCTAGGAGCTTCTTACCCTTCGACAGGGGATCTCCAGTGTGCGAGAGTTTGGAATCCATTTCAGGAACCTTTTACGATGCGCTTCGGACCTATTTCTAGATTAGGAGGTTAGGGAGAGGCATTTCAAGGAGGTTTTTTGTCCAGAGATCCAGTGCCAAGTCACCCCATTTATGCTGAAGACATATCTTGAGGTGTTGGAGATGGTAGAGGTCATCGAGAGGACATTGGTTAGAACCATATCGTCATGATAGGGGATTTTTCATGATTCCTCCAGAAGTAGAGTTGTGGTCTGGGGTTCCCATTTTTCAGGGAAGAAGTGTTTCCGTTCAGTCGTGGGTAGGTCCCAGCACTCAGCATCTCATTTCTATAGGGGCAGCGGCTCTCAGGCCTATACCAAGGGATCAAGCACTTGTTTTTCTTATGGTGGTCGAGGTTATCAATAGTGATAGTTCCTTACCTTTCAGATTAGTCATTGTGCACTAGGTGTTTCACTCCAGGTTCCTCCGTTGAGGCAGTTCCAGTCGAGGCAACATGAGCAGGTTGCACCATCTTTGGATCAGAATAGGGTAGATGGGGTAGTTAGAGGATAGCACTGTGATGCTTCTCATCCTTAGAGATCAGAGCACGGCCATTGTGGTGGTCTTTATTAGGGTCATAGATGCCATGGAGGATGTCGTGGTCAGCTTCATGCTTTAGTGTTGCGAGCGACAGGTGAGCCAGATGTTGTTCGAGGTACCCTTTTCTTGTTTTATACTTTGGTTTATGCCTTTTTTGATTCAGGAGTTACACACTCCTTCATATAACCTACCCTCATCCATGTTTTGGGACTTGAGGTAGAGAGGATTCTATTGCCCTTGGCATTGACTATGCTAGTTAGAGGTCGAGATGGATTGTTTGAAGTATGTAGATACTATGAGTTAGTGATAGGGTAGCACCGCTCTTGGGGAGATTTCCTATGTTTACAGATACAACCATGTGATGTCATCCTTGACATGGATTGTTTGTATTTGGTTCAGGAAATCGTGGATTGCTTCAGGAGGTAGGTTGTGTTCATTTATGGGGATAGAGAGATAGTGGTGTTTTTTGGCAAGAGAGACCCTCAGATGGGTCAGAGGTTTGTTCCATCCTTATCATTTTTTATGGATGATCTAATGTTGAGTTCTTTAGAGGTTTAGCAGTTGGAGTTTCCTAGGGTTATAGAAGAGTACCTTGATGTCTTTTCAGAAGAGGTTTTAGAATTACCCCCTCGACGAGAGATCGAGTTTGGGATCGAGATACAACTAGGAGTGTCTATTATCTCTATGTCTCCATATAGGATGGCCCCTTCTAAGTTAAGAGATCTACGTATACATATTGATGGTTTATTACAGTGCGGTTTTGTTCAGCTGAGTGTGTCATCATAGGGTACACCAATTTTGTTTGTGAATAAGGTTGATGACATTTTGCAGTTGTGTATCGATTATTGTCACTTAAACAAAGTGACAGTGAAAAATCTGTATCCCCTTCCATGGATTGATGATTTATTTGATCAACTAAAGGGTGAAAGTTGGTTCTCAAAGATTGACTTTTGGTCAGGATATCATCAGATGCTTGTGAAGGATGAGTATATCCTGAGGACTGCTTTTCGTTGTTGTCATGGACATTACAAGTTCATTGTAATGTTGTTTTGTGTGATGAATGATCCAGTTGTGTTCATGGGATTGATGAACGCAGTGTTCCATGAGTTCCTGGATAAGTTCATGGTGGTTTTGATCGATGATATCCTTGTGTACTCTGTGTATGAGGAGGATCATGCAGAGCATATACACACCATTTGGGGAGTTCTTTGTCATCATCTGTTGTTTGGGAAGTTGTTGAAGTGTGATTTTTGGGCTCGAGAAGTCCATTTCTTGGGACATGTTGTGTCCCAGTAGGGAGTAGTAGTGGATCCATAGAATATATAAGCATTTTTTTCTTGGGCAGCCCATGAGATATTGGCAGAGGTATGAATTTTTCTTTGGTCTTGAAGGCTACTACAGGAGGTTCATAGCCGATTTCTCTTAGATTGTGACTCCTTCGACGATATTGACCAGGAAGGATCATGAGTTCATGTGGACTGATCTGTGTCAGGTAGATTTTGAGTATCTGAAGGTGAAGTTAGTAAGTGCTCCATTTCTTTGTCTTCTAGCAGAGGGAGTTCATTTTGATGTTTTCTGCGATGCTTCACATCTGGGGTTAGGATGTGTTCTGATGCAGTAGATATTAGTTGTTTCTTATTGGTCTTTGCAGTTTCATCCCCATGAATGTAACTATGCCACCCATCATCTTGAGTTGGCATCCATTGTGTTTTCTCTGAAGTTGTGGAGACATTACCTCATTGGTGAGCGCTTTGTGGTTTTCACTGATCATAAGATACTGAGGTATGTTTTTTCCCAGTGTGACTTAAACTTGTGACAGCATCGATGGATGGAGTTCTTAAAGGAATATGAATTTGAAATATTGTATACACCTATAAAGGGGGATGTTGTAGCTGATGTGCTAAGCAGAAAGTCATGTGGTGATGCAGTGCATGAATCTAGTGATTCCTGGAGAGTAATGGAAGAACTATTATCATTACATCTCAATATGCTAGAATTTTGGGGAAGAGGTTGTCTTTTTTAGATGATGGTGCAGTCATCTCTGGTGTATCATGTGGAAGAGTCCCAGTGGGGGGATCTAGAGTTGGAGGTCTGGAGAGATCGAGTTATTTGTGGTGAGGCCCCTGATGGTTGGTCTGAGGATGAACAACACCGAGTGTTGTATCATGGAAGTAAATTTGTTCCTTTGGAAATGTGAGATACGGTTCTCATAGAGTTCCATAGTTTGCCTTTAGCGGTACATCATAGCATGAAAAATATGTACCGAGCCTTGAGGAGTCAGTTTTGGTGGCCTGGGTTGAAGCATGCAGTTGCAGAGTCTGTGTCTCGATGTTTGGTCTACCAGAAGGTCTAGGCTAAGAACTATGTCCCCGATGGTTTTCTCCAGCCATTATATATTCTTCAGTGGAAGTGTAAGGACATCTCAATGAACTTTTTTACTAGTTTACCTTGAGCTTATGGGGGTCATGATGCTATTTGGGTGGTAGTTTACCATTTAATGAAATCATCCCACCTTATAGAAGTCAAGGAT
This sequence comes from Viscum album, assembly GCA_963277665.1. Lineage (NCBI taxonomy): Eukaryota > Viridiplantae > Streptophyta > Magnoliopsida > Santalales > Viscaceae > Viscum > Viscum album. Next base: position 714,342,296 of record OY728162.1, read on the forward strand.
TCGAGCTCAGTGGAGGTTTTGTCAAGTCAATATCTGGAGGTGGTGGTGAGACTCCACGGAGTCCTGAGGACGATAATTTCTGATCAAGATCCTTATTTTACCTCTAGGTTGTGGAGAAGTCTCCAGCATGATTTTGGTTCTCAGATATGTCTTATCACATTTTTCATTTGCATACGGACAATCAGACATAGCAGACTATCCAAAATCTTGCAGACTTGTTACGGTCTTGTGTCATGGATTTTGGAGGCTTGTGGATGAGGCACTTATCCTTGCTGGAGTTTGCTTACAACAATAGTTTTCACTCCACCATCATTATGGCTCCATTTGAAGCCTTTTATGGACAACCTTTTTGTTCTCCATTGTGCTGGATTGGGGTCAGATAGTATGCAATTCTCAGACTGAAACAAGTGCAGAATACATTAGAGATGGTTCAGGTGATTTGTAAGAGGATGAAGACAACGCAGGTCATCAGAAATCATATGCCGATCAAAGGAGGAGACCTTTGGAGTTTGATGTTTGGGGTTACGTGTTTCTTAAGGTAACTCCCTATTGTGGGCAGTGAAGGTTTGGTCATGGGAGTAAGCTTTCTCCCCGATTTTTTGGTCCTTTAAAGGTGTTGTCTTGTGTTGGAATCATCGTGTATCTAGTAGCACTTCCCCCATAGATGAGCTGGATACACGATGCTTTTCATGTGTCACAGCTTATTCATTATCTTCATGATGACTCTCACATCATCCATTGGGGATATATCGATGTTGATGATGATGAAACCTTTGAGGAGTGACCTGTGGAGATCCAAGACCATAAAGAGAAGGTGTTACACGGGTTTTTTATCCCCTTGGTTCGTGTCTTGTGGTGACACGGTAGCGTGGAGAAGAGTATCTGGGAACGTGAGTCATAGTTACATGCTCAGTACCTTGAGTTTTTTGATGCTTAAAGCTTTTCCTGTAAAAAAATGTTTTCTTTGTGATTATAGAGCATTTGTGTTTATGATATGGATTTCTTTTGTTGCTTCTTCTGGCTTTCTCTCTTTTGAGAGGTATCTCAATGGTTGGTTGTTCGGACCCCATTATTTTTTACCTTTAGGTGGGTTATGAATTCTCAAGGACGATAATGTTTTGAGAGGCATCTGATGTAATGGCTCAGACCTCTCTGGTCCATTCCTCTATTGGAATCTAGTGTTTGTGGTGTTTTGGGAGGTCAAGGTGACTTATCCCTACCACTTTTCCAAATTTCCAACTCTGTGAATAGTTCCACCGGTGAGACTGGTGTGGGCAGTTCCACCAGTGAGACCGGTGTAAACATTTCCACCGGTGAGACTGTTGTGAACAGTTCCAATGGCAGACCGATGTGAACAGTTCCAATGGTAGACCGATGTGAATAGTTCCAATGGTAGTCCAATGTGAACGGTTCCACCAGTGAGACTGGTCTAAACATTTCCACTAGTGAGACTACTGTGAACAGTTCCAAGGTAGACTGGTGTAAATAGTTCCACCGATAGACCGATGTGAACAGTTCCAACTGTAGACCGATGTGAACAGTCCCACCAGTGACACCGATGTGAATAGTTTTAATGGTAGACCGATGTGAATAGTGCCACCGGTAGACTGATATGAACAGTCCCACCGGTGAGACCAATGTGAACAATTCCAACGGTAGACCGATGTGAACAGATCCATTGGTAAACTGATGTGAAAAGTTCAAATGGTAGACATATGTGAACAGTTCCAATGGTTGACCGATGTGAATAGTCCCACCAGTGAGACCGATGTGAACAGTTCCAATGGTAGTCTGATGTAAACAGTTCCAATGGTAAACCCATGTGAATAGTTCCAACGGTATACTAATGTGAGCAGTTCTAACGGTAGACCGATGTGAACAGTGTTTCCCATCGGTGAGACATTCTGTTAATAGTGTTCCCAAAATAGTGAGGTTCCAATAGCAGCCTCTATTTCCTTTGTCAAATTTCGAGTTCTATAGTGTTTTTAGACCATTGAGGTTTCCAAAATGGTGAGTCATCCAACACTTTGTCAAAATTCATGTTTCATGTATAGCGTTTCTAGCTTCCTACAGTTTCACCCCTTTAACATTTCCTTTAATGTAAAATGTATTTAATGACTTGTTTTAAGGGATTTAAGGCCGAACCAAATCCAATGACCCTTATATTAATTTTCCTAAGTCTTGGGATGCTTTTACTTGGTCAAACTGCGTAGTTTAGTGTGATACACTTTTAATGTAAAATCCAGCGTATCTTAATCTGATGCCCCATTAAATATTCAAAAGGGATGAGATATATTCCTCCCTTTTTCTTCCTCCTTGTTCTATGGTTTGATACACTCAGACATTTCTTTTCTTCCCATAGGAGTTGTGCGATCAAACTTTCCTCCATGGATTGGTTCCCCTTGAATTTCTTCTTGCTACAAGTGCACCCTCTGTTTTTGGTGCAACCAAGCAGTATCGATCAATCTTAGATATAAGTTATGATCTATCGTTATTCTTTTGGGTTCATCTATTTCTATTTATCCTTTCCTTTTTTTGGAATTCTATCTCCATGTTCCTAATGAAATTTTCCTGGGTGTTGGCAAGTGTGGTGGTGTCTCTGCATCCTCAGGTGGATGCAGTCCTCCAAGAGAGGTGATCGTGATATGTTTTGTTAGTCTATTTAAAGATCATTGAAAACATTTTGAGGTAGGGGATTCGTTGCTTCTCTATTCCTTTACATGAAAATGTAGAGTTAGCATGTTTTATCCCATTGTGTCACAATGGAATTGACATATTAAATATTTGAACCGGATAATAAATTGATATCGATCGTATGTTATTACCTCTTGTTTTGCTAGATAGTGTGATATCTATACTTCCTTTGTTTATCTTTTCATTCTTGATGGAAATTCGTAAAGAACATAAACCCGAAATTAATTGATAATTATTTGGATAAAGATAACGGGGCATGCAAATGAATCCAGTTGTTGTTTTCGTAATCTGATGCTAATCAAATTGAAACAGTAAGCATGTTTAATTATTTTTGATAGCTTACTGTTTAGGTTGTACATCATAGAAACCTATGAATAATAAATTAGTTAATTCAAGATGGATTAAAGAATTGGTTGTTTAATAAAAGATAATTCTTTATAGTGTTCTGAGTTACCCTCTTTCTTGTTTAAGGTCCAAGATCCCAGTTGATATGATGTTTTTTTTCCTACTGGTTGTGTTATGATGTGATCCTGGAAGGCTGTTGTGATATGTGGGTTAGGGAGGCCTATTGTCTATGGTAGCATTTGATTCCTAGAGTGGCGAGATGCATCAGTTTATTCATGTGGGTTTTAGGGAGGACACTGGGTATGATGAAACAGGTTGGATGTGAATGTTTGGATGCTATCTGATCTTGTTAGTTGTTTATCTATTTTACTTTCCCCATAGCTCAAGGTAGCTGGTCTTACTTACCCTCCTTCCAAGAAGGGGCGAAGATGCGTGGGGTATGCCACGTACTTTATTTTCTTACCATCTTGATGGAGGATGGGTCTACGTTCTTGCTATAGGTGGAAAATACTCTAAGAGTAGTTCACCTACTCACCGTTTTGAGACCCTTGTGTTTAGTATATTAGAATGTTTTTCTAGAATGCCTGAGAATATGGGAATGTACTAATGTTGTTAATAAATTATTGAATAAATGATGTTAACCCATGGGGTTGGAGCTTACTGGGACACAATGTTGAGGTTGTAATTTAAAGGAACAGTGAAATTTGGGTGTGATGCTAATGAAATATAATGTGGAAATTATTAAAGGTTAATTAATGTTTAAATAATTAATTAACATAAACTATAACTAATAAAAAGGGAATGAGTAATGTTAAATATTTATTTAAATGGTTGTGTACTAATAGGATACCTAGTCTTAGAAGTGGAAACTGGGAGTCTGAGAGACGTTAGCTCTAGTTGATTCTAAGACTAGGTTATTCCCATAATGTGGTTGTAAGCTATAGTATATTCTGTATTTTTGTGTCTCTATATGCTACTCCACCTCGTTAGTTAGGGAAAGTGACACCTTGAGGATTTTTATCCCTAGGGGGTGTTTTCCCCAACATTCTGGTGGGAAGATGGATGGATGAATACCCCCCTTTGGCCCTGATCTCTTCTCTTGGTAGTTACTTCTGCTGATAGGCACAATAGTTAGTTTTCCCCATATATGTGTGTAGAGGGCTGTTATGGCTTGTTGTTATTCACACACATATATTCTGGATATAGTTTCCTATCGACTACTTTATGGGTAATGTGTATCGGCTATGATGGATTGAGGATCCTTACACGGTGTATGGGCTGTAATAGATTGAGGTATAATTCCCGACGTATAATACACATTATGTGAGCTGTGGTGTCTCCCAGAAACTACTTGGTTACTTGGATTATGTAGACATTCTAGTTTTTTTACATGAAGTTCATTTTGTGGTGCTTCACCCAGGTGTCTGCGGGCAATCCTTCATAGAGAGAGATGGCTTAGGACGTGCGACATTGGGGAAAAGTGGAAAACCAGTGGGGAATTATTAACGGGGTACCCATGATATTATTTATTATACTATATACTATTGTATGTGATACTTGGTGAGAGTAGCCATGGGGAGGCTAGGAACTTAGTATACCTGTTTAGGTGAATATTTAGTTTCAATTGTTTATCGCTATGATTTAGTATGCTTTCTTTACTTTTGCATGAGAGGCTCTGGGGAGGATCCTACTGAGTATACTGTTATACTCACCCTATGTATATATAAACTGTTTCTTTTCAGGTCACTTGGAGGAGGTTGGAGATCAGGTTGGTTTCTTCTAGCTTGGGGTTGTAGGAGCTATTTGGGCTTCATGGTTTCTGTTGTTTTTACTTTATTTTGGGTATTTTCAGTTTTTCCCCTTTCAGTTGTAGTAGTTTTTCATGAAATTACATATGTGTACTTGGGATTTATTTTATATTGTTGTCCTCCTTTGAGTTGTTTGGTTTTTGTCTTATCTCTCTCTTTCTCGGGTGTTCTCTTAAAGGGAAATGCCTCCCATTTGTGTGTTTACTATACCCTCAATTCTAGTCACCAAACTGGGACCTACTAGATGCGGGACTCGGGGGTAATTATCTCCCTTCTCACATTGTCGGGCTAGGAGGGGTACACCTTTTGTGGAGGGGGTCGTGACAATACACCACCCAGCCATCATATCAAACTCCTCTTGCTTAGTATTGACCACTAGTTCCTTCTCTAAAAATTCTTCATTTCAATTGAAAACAGTTTCCCATTCATCACACTCAATCATTTCCTTTCCACTCAGGGATATATCAGATTCTGTAACCTCATTTTCCTCATTTTCAAGATCAATAACAAGAGATTCACCCACTTGATATTCCAATTCCCTAGCAATCTCTGCTTTTGCATACTTTTTAGAGTTGATATATTTTCTATAGAGTTTATGGTCCCTAATTTTGGAAACCTTTGGAGGTATCCATCCTTTACTTGGGTATATAGTAACAGGGGGATTAGGTAAATTAGAATAATCTTTTCTTCTTTGAGGCCTTCGAGAGTGTTTAATAAATCCCTCTGAATCTATGATAGTTTTCTTACCATTCTTTGAAGAGGATCTAAGATAGTCCACCTTGCTCACCTCCTTGGACTTGGTAGGGGAGTCCGAAGAAGAATTTGTATCCTCTAGAGAAACCTCCCGGCTAGGAGGGTTCTCTTTACAGGCAGCCTTCACACAGTTCCCTTCCTCAAAAGTATGACACTCTCCTTTTCCCAACACTGCAAACCAATTTTGGGATGAGATACCCATGAGATAAACTTTTTCTACCGCAAGTAGAGGAGAAGCCTCTTTGACCACTCCAGAATTCTCCCTACTCTTGACACCCAAAACATCTCTCTAATTTTCAGCAGCCTGCACTTGGGAACCACTGCTCCCCAATCTCACCATCTCAACAAAAGAGGAGAGAACTACCTCCTAGACATCTCCCTACAATGCAGTCTTAATACATAGATCGATTCTTAATCTATCTAAGACCTCTGAAACCTTGGGTTCTGAGAGCTTTGGATGCATACCTTTTTGAATAACTGAAGACAAAACATCATCTCTGGTGTCCAAATGTTCCCCCTCATCCAAAGGGATCAGAGGCAAGACACCACAATAGTGCACTGAGACACCTTGGCGGCATCGGCTAACCTCATGACCCAAACGACTGCAACTCAAGTAGAATAGAACCCCACGAATTGAAGAAGACCTATTGGTGCCACTAAATTTATCCCTAAACCTTAGTAAAAATGGAATCTAATGGGTCCTTTGACACATCCACTTTAAAACAAATCCTCGGAGCAACTGGATGACAAACCACACGGGTACGAGAGTCCGAGCAAAGAAAACAACCAACCATGTTACCAATTAATTTGAGAATCGCTGGATTCTAGAAAGGTAATAGAAGACCAAGTAAAGTAACCCATAATTCCATGGTTAGGGATTCCCACTATAGATGGAAATTGAAAGACCAATGAAAAAGACAAAATTATAAACCATCCATAGAACACGGAGCATGAGATCAAGCATAAATCAATTCTCCATCATTTGAAAACCAAATATGGAAGTGAGACAAGTCTAGAAACCCTATAAAATCACACTCTTAAACCATCCAATTCTAGAAAACATACCTGTCTAAGGCATCAACAGAGGTCATATCCTTCCCAAACTGAACAACCAAGGTGATATCCAGAAGCGACGAAGCCCTCATGAACTCCAGCGAAGATATCGGAACTGAAAGAACACTGTTAACCCTAGAGGGGACTTTAGAGTAGAAATAAATTTCAGGAAAGTAAGGTAAGAAGGATGGGTCTATGAAGGGGGGAAAAGGAATGATGGGGATGGCGCATGAGCGAAGGAGAGACAAACTCCCCCCTCCCTAGCCAAGGCTTAGGGAGGGGAGGCGATGGTGCAGCCATGGGTTCCACCATAAAAACCCAGAGGCAGTAGCACAGGATTAATATCATTATCATCATAGAATAGATTATATTATATATATAAATTTACAACTAAACATGGTGAAAAACTGAATGTACACACCGATTGGGATGATACTGTGGTTTATGGATCATTTGATATGAATACCAATTTAAATGATGATGGAGATCATATGGAAAAAATGAAAATAGAAATTGAAGATGACCTTCATGATTTTCCAAAAAAAAATTGATGTTAAATAGTTGTGTTAATATACCATTTTATACTGATTATACTAAATATACAATAATTCTATCTATATTGAAGTTATATAATTTGAAAACTGGCAGTAGTTGGAGTGACACCAGTTTTACAGAACTAATTAGTCTCTTGAATGATATGATACTAGAATAAAATGACCTTCATAATCAAAACATATGATTATATAAGAATATTACATTCAATGGGAATGGCCTCTAAAAAAATACATTCATTTCTAAATTATTTCATATTGTTTCGCAAGGACCATGAATCACTCTGAAAATTTCTTAAGTGTGGTATGAATCAATATAAGAGGGATGAATCATGTACTTCGAAAACTGTATGGTACTTTACTATCATTATAAGGTTTATATGACTCTATGGATTCTATGAAACCGCTAGATAATTTACATGGCACGCAGATTCAATAATTAGAGATAGGAAACTACATCACCTGGTAGACTCTCTTTAATGGAATAAAATTGATCAGGAGTGTTCTGAATTTGGAAATGAATTGAGAAACCTCCATATTATGCAATCTATGTATGGAATAATTCTTTCTGTGTATATAATAGTAATCATAGTACATGGATAGTTATATTGATCAAAATTATAACTTTCCAATATGGTTATAAATAAAGCACAAATATAGTATGTTGTCTCTACTTATCTCTAGACCAAGAAAACTCAGTAATGATATAGATTCCTATTTGGATCCATTAATTTAAGATTTTAAATTTATGTAGGATGAATGTGTTACATTGTATGATTATCAAAGAAGTGAATAACTCACATTGAGATCCGTGTTGTATGAGATGATAAATGACTTTCCTACTTATGGAAAATTATCATGCTAGAAAATTAAAGTAATATTGGTGTGTCCCATTTTTTAAGAATGCTCACACTTAGTTTGATTGAAATAGTTCTCAAAGAATTTATTTTTAAGACATCACAATTTTTTACCCTGGTGACATAAATACCAATCCTAAACGACATCATTATATGGGAATACAGAACATGGTACAACACCATCTCCAATAATGGGTGATCAACTATTCGAGAAAGTAAAAGACATTGACACTGTTTTTTGTAAGACTTTATCAAAAATCATTATTAAATAAGGTTAGAAAAATATATCAATTTTCTTTGAATTACCATGCTATAATTATTTTTACACCAGAAATTTTCTTAATTTCATGCTAGTAGAAAAAATGTATTTAATAGTGTTATTGTCACATTAATAAATGTTCCTAGAAAAAAAGATGGAATCAAGTACAGTTGGACATGATTGACATGAGGATAAGGGAAGAGTTGAAAATAGTGAAGGGTAAAAGGTGTAATTTTCTTCATCTAGTAGCTTAGACACTATCAAGATGAGAAAATTAGAAATTTTTCATTTTCTTTAATGGTGTAAAAGTTCTAGAGGGGTATTCATCAAATATCAAGAATGTCGTTTCAAAGACTTATTTGAAGTTACATGGTATAAAATCACACAAAATTTAATTTTTTTATGTAAGATTTGATGTCTTTCACTTTATGTTTCATTCATAGTAAATATGTACAACATATATTAACCATAGTTTAATTATTTTTCAAATCCATATATAGTAAATTTATAAACCTGATGAAGTTGACAGTCATGAACAAGAAGATTTTAGTCATATTATGTGAATTATAGATGTTCCTCCCACAATCATTATATTATATAATGGTCCTCTTGATGATTCACTTTGTTAGAGAGATTCAACTATGCGGTCTTGCCCCTTATAGATGGATGTACCCCATTGAATGGTATTTGATGGTTTTGATATGGTGTGCCAAGAATCAAAGTCATCCAGAAGGTTGTATTTTTGAATGATATATTATTGAAGAATCTATTTAATTCTGTACCTATTACCCATAATATTTTGATGTAATTTTTCTCCCAAAGTCTCATAATAATGAGCACCTTATGGGAGAAGGTATTTCTATAAGACATGTTGTTATAATTACCATCATAGAGTGGGATCTGTTGGAGTTGGTGCCCTAGAACCAACTTCTGTGCACTTTAGGATAACATGTATTCATATCTTGGAATATTAATAAACTCCTTATCACAAAATTATTGTTCTTCTACATGACATAGTATGTTATAATTTCTTAAAAGTAGTTGTCACAATGAAAGGTCATCACAGTTCCCCACTATGATGAGAACCCAGAGGTGTTCAAAGGTGAATGATCTTCATCCACATTCCACTCTCATGTCTAAAGAGATCAAGGATAGTCCTTTGGAATTTATTCTCATGGTGATCACAGGTTAATAAAGCAAGTGATATTATATTCCTTACTTTCACTTAAAGATTCCTATGATGATGTTCAGAGATTTTTGGAACACAAGTGGATCACTACTAAATGGAATCTTCTCTTGATTCATACAATGCAATGATGGTACAATGTAGATCTATTTTAAGATCCCTCAACTAATAAATAATTTCATGCAAGGTAATTATTTAAATTATTAAATTAATTATAAATAATATGTGATGATATTGCACTATGGTTACAAAAATTTATCCATTTTCTGTAATATTTGATTCAATTCCATTGATCATGGAATTTATCATTATGTAAATCATATATTGATCATCGATCATGAAAAAAAGAAACATTTGGCATGAACCATCACATGCTTCCACTATTCTCATAACCTTAAAGTGGTATCATAGGGGGAACATATTTATTTATAATTATTTAAAGATCTTTGATTGATTTATGCATTTTAATTTAGTTTGCAATTCTAGTTTAATAATTCTTAAATTCAAATTTTTAGATCTAATTATTCCACTCCATTTATCATAAATATAATCAAGTCAATTAATTTTATTAATGAAATAAATTCAAAGATCCCATCTGGAGGTTTTGAGGTGTTTGGTTGGATAACATGAGAGTATATGTCATGCAACCTAGAGGTACACACCATGTACTAGTGTTCAATACACCAAGAATTTATTCTGAATAAATTCAAGGCGTGTGAATTTATTACATATAGGGAATTTAATTATACACTATGTGTTGACCATGCTAGTCTAGCGCACGGTCATCCGGAATACATGTCGTGTAACAGCCATACTTGGATTGTAGTCCTTTATTCCCAAATCGGTTGTGTATCTTCTTACACGGCCTAACTAACTATTAACTATGTAACTTTGATACCACACACCATGTATCCCTTATACATGTCATGTACTCAAAGATTTTCTATGGAATGGTTTACAGATTGATTCGCTAGGTGTGTGTCTCAGATTGATGGTGAGAATTGTAAATTTCGTGTAGCTGGCTTGTACATGTTGTGTAATTATACTAAATTACACATAATAAAAAAATAATTAATTATACTATAAAAACCTTATCAACATATACTTTTGTGTGTTCTATAAGTTGATAAGACACACCATATGATGGGTTTTAATATATTTTAATGTTTGATTAATTTGTGTGTAATGTTCAGATCTTCATATAATGTTTGAGTCATATTAAAGTTATTACTCTATGTGAATTGAAGCATAATACATGAAATAAAAATCATTTAATCTATGTAATCATTATGTTGATGTTACACGTCATGAAAGTACCTGATAATTCATGTATGCAACATATCACAAGAGTAAATGGTATATGATAATAATAAATGTTGGGTAGTTCGGATGGGTACTCACTATGTCACCTCCAAGGTAAATTTTTTTACACAGTTAACTTCAAATCAAGTTATTTAATTTGTTTAAAATTATTATGGATTAGAATCTCAAGGAGGTTATAATGAGAATTAATATAAAATAAATTACTAATTAAAAAAGATAATTAATTGATTTGAGCATGATTTATCATAAAGAAAAATGATTAAGAATTGAATGGTAATTTTATTAAATTTATAATTTGTTGCATTCATATGGATGATCATGATTTTAGACCATTCCTTTGTATGTGATATGTTTCATTTTTATTTATTATTAAATTAAATTACTAGCTCGTGTTCTATCACAACTATTATTATGTAAGGGTCCACATGCCCATGGTTTCTATTATCTAAACCCCATCCCCTCACATGAATGTGAGTTAAATAATATGTAATGGATGGATCTCTAAAGTTAGTGGAGGAGGTTCATATTTGGAGCTGAGGAAAAACCAATCCAAGATAGGTACATAGATGGATAGGTGGAAAGCTGCAACACGAACCTTAATTAGTTCAAGGTGTTTTTCCCTAGTTTGATTGTTAGTTTATCATCCTCTAGATAAACTAACCATTATTATAATATCATGATAATACAACTTCAATATTTTATTTCTATCAAGTTACATGGTTATGTCATTATGGATGTTTTTTCATTATCACATGAATTAATGAATTAACAAGCATGCAAGATATAACTAAAGAAAATTGAATTATGCATAAACATTAGCTAAGACATGGTTGATCACTTAAGTAAACCCACTTAATATTAATAAGAATGTAATAAAGATAATAATTTTAAATTTATGCATAAAAGGTAAAATCCATCAATTATATATTAAGTCAGTATAGCCTTCTACTACTTCAGTTAAAATCAATCTATACTTCAATGTGCTTGACCATCCAAAGTTGTGGTGCTTTCAATTATTAGGGAATTTTAACTTGAATTTATGGCATGACTTAACTTATTTCACATAAATTTTTGATATCCAAAACAATACTTGGTGTAAATTATAGAAAATGGTTGAGGAAATCCAATTGGGGATTCCACACAGTAGATCAATGAATTGTGAGTTCATGCAGTTAGAATTTGTAATGCCTACCTAAAACCCTTCAAATTTATTAACCATTCAAATTTAGGGTGATTGTAAGGGGAATACGGATCAGTTTCACTAGAATGTATAATCAATGGGATAATAAAAATATAACGGTGATGATTATTGGGTTTAGATAAAATAGTGGGAGATTAATGAATATAATATTAATTTATTTCTCTAAATTGTATTAGATAATGTACTAAAAATATTCTCATCTTATTTGTAGAAACAAAAATAAACTGAATTCAAACATATCACAACAATCCATACATGAGAAGGATAACCTTCTCAGTGGCACAAGTTTCTATTATTGCCAAAGGTGCTTACACATTATCCTATGCCTTGAAAGAAAATTATATATTATGGAATAACATATTACTGATGTGACTATTAATGAGGCTATTGAGGAATATTTTTATCTCTATTAGAAACATTTTAATGATACTTCAGATGTTTAATGTTTTATGCTATCATCCAGGTCCAATGAGATTTTAAAGAAACATGAGTATAATGATATGTATAGTGTGATGTCTTAACTTTAGGATCACTATCAAGAGAAAGTGATACAAGAGATATATGATATCTCCAATGATATATTTAAATCTAATCTTGGAGATTCAGAACTAGTTATATTTTATTTATTCAATCTTATTAGCTACATTGAATTCTTATACATCTTAGGGATTAAATTCTTGAATGGGTTACGCATAGATATCATAATTTTCTTACTACCCAAGACCTTATATAGTTTTAATTCTAATTATAATATGATTAATAATGATAAGAGTCTTTCAAAACTTATTAATTTTATTCTCCAAGTAGATAAAAACATGGGTCATTAAAAATTCATGATTCTTATGGTGAATAAGAAAATGAAGAACAAGATGATGGGTCCCAATACTCATAACAAGTATAAATATCCCAATAACCATCATTCCAAGAAGAAAAATATCTAGCGGTAGGGTAATGAAATGAGGTAGTATGTTTTTCATGTGGAAATCAAGGCTTTTGGAACAAGAACTACACCCATAACAAAAGGGAAGCTAAAGATTTTTTTCGTTATCAAGTGTAATCTTTCAATATCTATACATTTCATATTGGATATATCATTTTGTTCTCAAAACTATATCCAAATGCAGGAACCAAGTAAATTATGAAATATTTCTAAAGTGGTGGATTTGAGAGATTTTAATGGTGTGAGGATTTTTTCTCTTTCCATTGGTGACTACCACCTTTCATTGCCAACAAGAATGGTATTGGTTTTAACTAATTATTATTATGTACCAATTGTTACCAAGAATATAATTTATGTGTCTTTCCTAGATACATATGGGTTTAATTTCATGTTTGGAAATAATTTTTTTTCTTTTATAAAGACAACATATGTTATGGTATGGTGCTTTTAAATAATGGTCTTTATATATTACATTATGAAAAATGAGTATTATCAATAGATAAAAAATCATGATCACATCACTCTTTTAACACCCAACTGTGGTATCACCATCTTTTTTATTTAAATGAGATGCATTTAGAAAATCTCTATAAATATGGTTATTTAGACTCTTCTTCAAAAAAACCACTTTAATGATGTCATGTTTGTTTTTATGGTAAAATGATTGTACCACCATTTTGTGGATATAGTGAAAGGGACACATAGCTTCTAGGATTGGTACACAGTAATGTGTGTGGACCATTTCTAATAGAAGCTAGAGGTGGATATTCTTAATTCATAACTATTACTGATGAGTTTGTTTGATATGGATATGTCTACTTAATGAGGTATAATTCTAGGTCTATTGAAAAATTCAAAGAGTTCAAGAATGATTTATAGAATCATCTTGGAAAGAAGATAAAGATTCTTCAATCAGATCTTGGTGGTGAATATCATAACCAAGAGTTCATTGAAATCCTATGGGAGTTTTTGATTCTATGTATCACTCCACCTTACACACCCTAGTGTAATAGTGTTAGTGAAATGAAGAACCTTACCATGTTATACATGGTAAGGTCAATGATTAGTCATGATAATATTCCATTATCCTTTTAAGGATATGTATTAAAAACTGTGGAATACACACTAAACCGAGTACTAGCTAAAGTGAAAATGGAATTCCTTTTGAGTTATAGAGTGTAAAGAAACCTCTTTTGTCACAAACACATGTATAGAGTTGTGAGGCGTTTGTTAAAACCTTATTAGGTAAAAAACTAGTACCTTGGTGCACAAAGTGTATCTTTATAGGGTATCCTATAGAAACAAAAAGATACTCCCTATACATCCCCTCAGATAACAAATTTATTATTGTTGGACAAGCCATATTTCTTGAGAGGGATCAGATCCTTAAAAAATGAGAGCATGGGAATGATTGAATTTGATGAAGTTGATGCTCAATTACACTAGGGTTGGTAGAGGATGAGATTCCATAGGTACTCATGGAATAAATAATTCCTAAAACATAAGTACTATGTATGAGCAAAAGATATGTAAGAGAACCAGAGAGATATGGTTTTCTAGTCACCAAATATGGTGAATCATTATTGGTTGAAAATGACACACATATCTCCCACAAAGAGGTAGTGTAAAGATAAGAAGCTACAAGATGGAAAAAAACCAAGAATTCTAAAATAGAATCCATATATTATAACCATTTTTGGGTTCTGGTTTATGTTCTAGTTGATATAATTCTCATAGTGTGAAAAGTAGTATTCAATAGAAAACTAGACATGTAAAGTAAATTTAATACCTATAAAGAAAGGCTAGTGGATAAATGGTTTAAAAAACATCAAGTAATTAACTGTGATGAATCCTTTTTACTAGTTTCCATGATTAGATATATCATAATTTTAATTTCTATAACAGCTTACCAAAAATATGAAATTTGGAAAATGGGCGTTAAAACATATTTCCTTCATTGAAAAATTAGGGAAGATGTCTATATGACACAACTAGAAGGGTTTTTGACTCCAAGTGATGAAGAAAGGATTTTCATGTTGAGGAGATTCATTTATGGATTGAAGAAATCATTCAGGTCATGGAACATTCAATTTGATGAAGCTATAAATGAATTTGGTTTCATTAAGAATGAATGTGATCCATGTGTTTACAAGAGTTTTAGTGTGAATGCAGTCATTATCCTAGTAGTATATGTTGATGAAACAATACTTATTGAAAATAATATACATGGCTTACAGTCTGTTAAGGATTGGTTGAACAAGTGTTTCTCTATGAAGGACTTATGTGAAGAATCATATACTTTAGGGATCAAGATCATTCATGATAGATCCAAGATTCTTCTTGGACTAAGTAAATATATATATATTGACTAAATACTAAAGATATTTACTATATAACAATCCAAGAGGGTATTGGTTATAGTGTAAAATGGTATACATCTTTCTAAGAAAATGTCTCCTCAAGCACAATAAGATAAAGAGACAATGAATAATATCATATATGCTTCAGCGATAAGATCAATCATGTAAGCCATGTTATGTACTAGATGTGATGTGTCTGTGCATTTAGCATGGTAGGAAGATATCAAGAAGATCTTGGAGAACAACATTGGTCTACTATTAAGGCTATCCTCAAGTATATGAGAAGAACTAAGGATAAATTCCTTGTGTTTGGAGGAGATGATTAACTAGTCATCATGGGTTATACTAAGGCATCCTACCTTTTACTTCATAAACTTTTCATTACATTGAACAAAATAGTGGATCTTTTAAATTTTAGTTTCTTGGAAATAAGGTACATAATACATGAGAAAATAAAAACTATGATAATACAATTTAAAGGATTATTCATAGGTAAATACTAAGTAAAATTACGACATATCATAACCTAGGTAAATACATCAAAGAAAATTGTGATCATAATGCCGGATAAGGGAAAATAAGGGAAATAATTTACATGTGATCTTGAGGAAAATCAATAGAAAAATGAGGAATATCATTATGTAATGAAAAATACAATATGAGGAATATCATAAATAAAATAACATGAATAATAACTTATAAATTTGGATAAAACATTTAAAATATACATTCATAAGAATATCACCAAGTTTTATCACATAGGTGTCATAAAAATTACCAAGGTTATTCACCAAGGTATCATAAAACATGTCATCTATAGAGATTAAATTATTTTCCCAATGAATTGGAGTGATATCATGGAACATCCTTCATATTTATTTATTAATTTGATCCAAATATATCATAACAAAATATTACATAAATAACTCATGGAGAATAAAAGAAACAGGTTTCATATAAAAAACATGCCATTTTAAAAAAGTGCTTAAAGATAAGATATGTATGTCATTTATAACCCACGGAAAGAGAATGAGGGTTTTATATATGTAAATAACAGAATAAAATAAATCATTTTTATATATTGGTGAATAAACCTAGAAAATAAATATGTTTTTTTATTCACATAAATAAAATAATAGGGAATTTTTTAAGAGAAGAGATAAATTTTGAGAAGTAAAATCAGCAGCATAACGGGTATAAAACATGGTTTTAGAAAAGGGTAACAAGAGAGGGAAAAATCACCTACCATTAATAAAATACTCTTAATATAGTATATGGATAAAATAAATTGTACATAAGAACATAGTTTTGAAATTTTAAATATGTGCCAAATAAAAAAATTGAACTTTAAAGAAAAATAGAAGTTGAGATTTTCCTTACCTTGAAGAGTAGTTCGTAAAACATAAGGATTAAGACCTTGGGGGATTTGAAAGAACTTGGGAGGAATCTTTGGGAGGTAAAAATATCCTAGATTCATGAATTATGAATTGTGAGTGAAATAAATGTATAACAATCTGGGAATTTATAGAAAAAGTGGGGGTTTGTTTATAAATTTCTAAATTTAGGCCATGGACACCTAGGTATTGGTAAATGGAAAATTATGGGCATGAACATGGTATTAGACACTTGGGACAAATTTTATGTTTTTTAATCCACAATAATCTACTATCAATTTATATTACTTATTTTTTCAAGTAAAAATAATGTTTTTATAAAATAACATTTTTAAAGTTAAAGTTTTCATTTTAGAATTTGAAAAGTAATTTATATATTTGAACATTTATTAAAATATAATATAATAATTTATATTAATAAAATAATAAATTTTAAGTTGTTTATTGTGGTTAATTATTTATTAAATCATTATAAATAAATTTTTATGTCATTAAACATACTGAAAAACTCAAATTGTATTGTTACTATTCACAAAAAAATAAAGTATTTTATAAAATTATCATAAATGTATCCTAACCTAATTTTGATGTGATAATTTCAAAAATTATATTTATTTTTTCATAATAATTCTCTAAATATGATAATTTTAACTTTTTAATTTAAAAATCCTTATTTTTTAAAAATTATAATGAATTGAAAATGCATAGTAAATTTCCGAGACTTGAAAAAAAAATTATTTTATCATTTATTCTTAAATAATATTTTTTTAATCATACTATTTCATTAAAATAAACATTATTCATAATACCTTAGTTTATTATATTAATTAAATATTTTTATAAAATTAAAATTTCTTTCTGAAAAATCAATTTATCATATTTTAATATTTTTTATCAAGAAAAACTTTTCTTAAAACAGAATTGATGGGAAAAAATATTTATAGAAAGGATTTAAACTTATTTAACTTGGGCATTTACACATAACTCCTTCTTACACACAAATACAACCTAAGGTTAAGTTGTATGATGGTGATATATTCATGGTGCGGCTCAGATAACATTGCACGAGTGGTAATTTCCACATACTTGAACTTCTCCCATAGGCAATTTCATTCAAGATTCACTTGTTGAAGCTCATATTAGTCTTGGAAAATAGTGAATCTTGGTGACTCTATATCCTTCCCAAGTTATAAAAAATGGTATTTGTACAACACAACTCTACTGGTTGTGGCCATCATTTCTCCTTTCAAAATTAATTATCCTTTTTCATTTCTATGTACAAACTCTAATTATAATATAAATTTTTTTATCAAGAGTATTGTTTACAATAGTCATATTGGCCAAAAGTCATAATTAAACAATGCTCATATAACAATAAAAACCCGATGATCACATTTGAAATCATATTCAATTCATTATTAAAGTGAATAGTTTTTTAATATAACACACATTTTCTTAGGAAATAATATCATTTACAAATTCTAGGTCATTATATTCTTTCTCCCTTATTAAAATTTCATCCTTGAAATTTAAACTCATTCTATAAGTTGAGAAAATGTGTGGGTACATATCCCTCATTGTTTTCCCTGGTTCCTATATTGCTTCATCATAATTATGGTTCCACCACAACACTTTGACAAGGTGGGTAGTCTTTTTCCATAGAACCTTCTATCTATGGTCTAATATCTCCACCAGTTTCTCCTTATAATATAGGTCGTGTTCCAATTGTACCACCTCAGGACTCAGTACATGTGAAGATAATATATGTACTTCCTCAAGAGGTATAAATGGAATACATCATAAACATGATCTATAATTAAAGGAAGCGTAAGATGATAGGCCACTGGTCCTATGTGATCAAGGATTTCATAGGGGAAAAAGTACCTAAGGCTAAGCTTCCCTTTCTTCTCAAATTGCATGACTCTCTTCCAAGGTGAAATTTGAGGGAATAATTTATCAACAACATCCAACTCCAAGCCCCTTCAACGGTTACCAGCATACCTCTTTTACTAACTCTGTGCCAGCATTATGTGTTATTGAATGAAATGAACCTTTTCTATTATCTCTTGCACATGATCAGACCTAAGAATATTTCTCTCACCAAATTCATCCCAACAAGTATGAGTTCTATATCGCTTCCCATATAGAGGTTCATAGGGTGTCGTTTTATTACTTGAATGGAAGTTGTTGTTGAATTAGAACTTACATAATGGGAGTTGTTGATCTCGTCCACCTTTAAAGTCCATTTAGTATGTTCTCAACATTACCTAATGTGTCTAAATAATCCTTTCAGATTAGCCCTCAGTTTTGGGGTTATGGGACATACTAAAATTCAAATAATTACTTAGAGCATGCTGAATACTTCTTCATAATTTTGATGTGAACCTTGCATCGTGATAAAAAATGATATAAAGTATCACTCTATGCACCCTCACCACTTCCTTTACATTAATCTTGGAATGTTGGTCAAGATATAAATCTTCCTGAATAATGATAAAAAGGGTAGTATTGGTGAGACTGTCCACTATAACCCATATTTCATTATTTCCATTGGATGTTTTTAGAAGACCAATGTAAAAGTCTGTAGTGATATTCTCCCACTTCCATGTTGGTATGGGTTGTGGTTGTAATAAATCTTTAGGAATTTTTCACTCTACCTTAACTTTTTGACACACCAGCCACATTATAGTGTAGTAATCAATATCTATTCTCATGTTATCCCACCAATAATTATCATGAAGGTACCTATACATTTCTATGTTTCCAGGATGTATAGAGAACGTAGATCTATGAGATTCATCTATCATCTCCTTCTTTACTTATATAAAACATATAACACATAGTCTTTTACAAAATCTCAATACAACTTCTTGGTCAATATTGAACTCGGGAAACTTCTCATTATTCATAGCCTCAGTCTTCTTCTATATCAAAGGATATTCTCTTTGAGATTTCTTGATTTTTTCTAGTAATGATGGTTGAGAAATAATTTGGCATAGGATTCATGATTTCCCTTACCTTATTATTTCCATGTCCAGCTTTACTAGCCCTTTGATCAATGGATCTCCTTAAATCCTCATCATTTCCATAATAATAGGGCATTTCCTACTAAATTCATTAGTGACATTGTTTTCTCTTCCAGGGTGAAATGAATTGAACAATTATAGTCTTCAATATGTTCCAACCATCTCCTCTATATCTTGTTCAATTCATTTTTCATCAAAATATAATTAAAACTTTGGTCGTCTACGTATATATCACATTTCTCCCCATCAAGATAGTGCCTCTATATCTTTTGAGGAAAAAATCACAACCATCTCCAGTCATGTGTAGGCTAATTCTACTCATGAGGCTTTAAATATCAATATGCATAAGCAATCACCTTTTCATTTTTAATGAGGAAACATACAATCCCTTTCATAGATGAATCAATAAAAATAATGAATCTTTCTCTGATAGAGGGTAGAGTTAACATAGGTGAAGTATCCAATCTATTATTTATCTCCTAGAAACTTTCTTCACACTCTTTTGTCCATATAAAATTGGCCTCTTTTCAATTTAACTTTGTTAGTGGATTATAAATTCGTGAATATTTTTTCACAAACCTCTTATAATATCCTGCTAAACCAAGGAAAACTACGAATCTCAGTTAAAATTGTAGGATGAGGCTAGTCCTCCAAAACCTTTATCTTAATAGAGTCAAATGAGATCCCTTCATTGGTTACAATGTTCCCTAAGAAAGAAATTTATTGTAACCAAAATTCATATTTTCTTAACTTTCCAAATAGCCTCTCTTTCCTCGGAGATTAAAATATAACCCTTATATTATCCTCATGCTCCTCATGACTTTTCGAATATATCAAAATATCATCAATAAAAACTACCAAAAAGTTATCAAGGTAGTCTTTAAATAATATATTCATCATTTCCATGAAAATAGGAGAATTATTCAAGCCAAAGGGCCTAAAAACTCATAATTCCCATATCTTGATTATAATGCATTCTTTAGAATATCTTCTTTCTTCACCCTCAATTGATGATAACCATATCAAAGGTCAATCTTGGATAAGAATTTATCCCCATAAATCTGGTAAAATAAATCATCAATCCTTGGAATATGGTACATGTTCTTTACTATGATCTTGTTATGTTATCTATAATCAATACATAGCCACATTGGTTCGTCCTTTTTCGTCACAAAGAGAATAGGCATTCCCCAAGGAGACACACTTGGTCAGATAAACATCTTCTCCAAAAGATCTTGGAGCTTTTTATTTAATTAATCCATCTCCACATATTCCATTCTATACGGGGTATTTCATATAGGTTTGGATCCAAGCATGAGTTCAATAGAGAACTCTAACTCTCTTTCTAGGGGAGGTTTAACTCCTTATGAAATACATCAATGTATTCCTAAAGTATTGGGATTTTTGTTTTCATATACTTTAGTTTCCTTTTTCATCTTCACCAATCATCTCCATAAAGAATGATAAGGGTGGTGCTTCTATACAAAGATTAGGTTCCTTTGAAAACTATTGTAGGTTTTCCATTCAATACCACTAACATTTCCTTACTTTTTTAGTTTATATTTGTATTATACATTGAGACCCAGTCCATACCTAGTATAGTTTCAAACATTATCATGGGAATGACTACTAGATTTACGATGATATTGTCCTCACCCAAGTTAATACTAGTGTTTCTATACATTTTTATACTTGTATAATCCCTCTAGGAGTATTGAAAGATAACTCTACTTCTAGAAGGTCAGTGATTGATTCTATATTCTATGCAAACATGGAGGAAATAAAGGAATTCGTAGAACCATAGTCAAACAAAGTACTTTCTATATTTGATAGAACAATGAGAGTACATTCCACCACATCATTTAGAGCTTCAACATTAGCTATTGTGATAGTAACACCCCAACCTTTCTCCCTTGTCCTATGATGAGGTTGATGGTGATTCCCTTCTATTAACTTTGGATATGGACAGTGATTAGAAAAGTTCACAAGCTATCCAAAATTTAAGCATTGGACTTTGGGATGGGCCTGAACCATATTCCCTTTATCTTTTGTGTTGAGAAGTTGAGGAATCACCTCATTACGACAGTTCCGTGAAATATAGATATCTCTTACACACTTGTAAAATTTACCACTCTTGAGAAAACAGTTCCTAGAATACTTCTTCCCAAATTTATTTCATGTGGAAATTTGCACTTTATTTCCTCCTCTTCCATGATCAAATTTAATCCCCAGGCTTGGAACCATTTATATCTTCTTTTCATTTGGTTTATGGGACCACTACATCTCTATTAACACTAGTTCAACCTTCATATCACTTCACACTATATCCTCATAGATTTTATAGTCTCTATTGGCTATATTATTTCATAGATTGGGTATTATTCCACTAAATAACCTATCAACCTTTCCATTATGATACATAAAAAATCTATAAGAGTAGTGATAAATTCATATAAATTTCACCTCAAATATTCCCACAGATTCATTTTCCTTATACTTTATCACTAATAATTCCTTCTCCATTTTAATTCACATCGAACGGGGGAAATATTTTTTGAAAAAGAATCCCCTGAAATATTTCCACTCCATGGATTTAATATCCATTCTTAGATTCATGTTTTTAATTATTTCCCACCACTTATTAGATTCTTCCTCTAAGCAGTATATAACTAGGGTTGATTTCTATTATTTTGAATAAGGGAGTACAGAAAAGATCTATTGTATAGAGCTCATCTATTTTTCGAAAATCAATGGGTCGGTAGATCCACTAAAATAAGGTGGATGTTTATGAATAAATAACTCAATGGAAAGTTTTTTCCTTTATGGTGAATCTGGTCTCTCGGAATGATTCAAGTTACTTCTTATAACTCAAGTTAGTAGATTCATAATTCTCTTGAATTTTTCCATTTCGAATTCCATCAGAGGGTCGTCAGTGCATAGTTCATTGTGCTCTCCATTTACATGGTTCCTCTTATTTTCTGTTGTTTCATAAAATAAGAAAACCATGGTGAGTAGCGTGTTTATTTTATTAATATTATAAGTCTAAATGAATTTTATATCCTAAAAAACATTCTTAAATATGTTATTCATTAACAACAATTACATTTTCTATAAATCCTTCATAGTGTTTCAAAAAAATATCTTTATTAACCAAACATATCCCATGGGAGTGTCAAACTATGAGTGCAGAAAGGCCCGTTGTCATGCACCAATTTTCATTTGAGTCAATCTAAAAGCTTTATTTCTGGGTTTTAACCCAAGATAAATTTATGCTAGATCCACATCCACTTGTGTGTATCCATACAGGTATTGCTTTTCTCGGAAACCATTAACTAAATATTTCACCAAAATACAATGATATTTTACTATATTTAACTTTTCTTTATGTTTACTCCTAAATTTTTAAAATTTTAATTTCCAGAAATAAATAAACCTTACTTTGATACCCACTATGGCATCTCACCTTTTTATTATATAAACTTTTCATTACATTGTACAAAACAAGGGGTATTTTAAAGTTTAGTTTCTTATAAATAAGGTACATAATTCATAAAAACATAAAACATTATTATTATCCACTTTAAAGGCTTAATCATAGGTTCATCCTAAGTAAAATTAATGTAACTCATAATCTGGGTACAAACATCAAAGGAAAGGGTGAGAATAATCCTCAGTTAGGGAAAATAAGGGAAACAATTTACATGCGATCTTAAGGAAAATCAATAAGACCAAGAGAAATATCCTTTTGAAATGAAAAATATAACATGAGGAATATCATAAATAAATGAAATTTAATCATAAATTGTTAATATTGCTATAGTATTTAAAAGAGATATTCATAATCATATCACCAATGTCTGTCACCGATATGTTATAAAAATTACCAAGGTTATTCACTAAGGTATCATAAAACATGTCATCTCTAGAGATTAAATTGTTTAACCAATACATTAGAGTTCTATTAGGGTGAACCATTCATATGTATTAATTAATTTGATTCACATATATCATAATAAAACATTTCACAAATAACCCATTGATAATAAAATAAATGGGTTTCATATAAAAATCATGGCGTTTCAAAAAAGTGCTTATAGACAAGATATTTATGTCATTTATAACCCACAAAAAGGAAATAAGGATTTTATGTATTTAAATACAAGAATAAAATAAATAATTTTTATAAATTGGTGAATACCTTTAGAAAATAAAAATTTTTGGGTATTCATATAAATAAAATTAAAGGTAATTTCATGAGGAGAAGAGAGAAATTTTGAGAATTAAAAACAGCAGCATAACAAATATAAAACATGGTTATATAAAAGGGTAAAAAGAGAGGGGACATGGGTATATCATTCATAAAATAGTATTAATATAGTAAGGGATAAAATAAATTGGAAAAAATAACATATTTTTTAAATTTTAAAGGCATACCACATAAAAAGGGAACTTGAGAGGAAAATAGAAGTTGATATTTCCCTTACCATGAAGTGTAGTTCCAAAAACATGAGGATTGGAACCTTGGTGGATTTAGGATGCCTTGGGATGAACCATTGGGAGGTAAAACTACCATAGCTTCATGGATGATAAATTGGGAGTGAAATTAAATGGAGAAATTGGTGGGTATTTATATCAAAAGTGGGGGATTTGTTTATTAATCTCTAAATTTAGGCCTTAGATGCCAAGGTAGTGGTAAATGAAAAACTATGGTATTTCCCATGGTATTTTCTCATCGTATTGGAGGCTTGGGAAAATTTTATGTTATTTTAATCCACAACAGTATATAATCATTTTATTTTACTTTTTTTTCCAAGGAAAATTAATGTTTTCACAAAATAACATTTTTAAAGTTAAAGTTTTCATTTTAGAATTTGAAAAGTATATTATATATTTGGAAATTGATTAAAATATATTATAATATCTAATATTAATAAAATATACCATCATATTTTGTGTATTTTGGTTAATTAGTTACTACATCATTATGACATAATTATGATTTCATTAAACATGCTGAAAAACTCAAATTGTATTTTTATTATTCACAAAAAAAATAAAGTATTTTAAAAAATTATCATAAATTCACCCAAACCTAATTTCCATTTTATGATTTCAAAAATGATATTTCTTTTTTAATAATAATTATATAAATATTATAATTTTAACTTTTAAATATAAAAATCCTTATTTATTAAAAATAATGATGAATTGAAAATGCATGGTAAGATTTCTAACACTTGAAAAAAATAAAAAAAATTATAATTTTTTTTAAATAAGAGTATTTTAATAATAATATTTTATTAAAATAAACATTATTCATAAGGCCTCAGTTTATTATAGTAATTAAATATTTTCATAAAAGTAAAATTTTTGTCCGAAAAATCAACTTATCAAATTCATCATATTTTTAATTAATGAAAACTATTCTTCAAATAGAATTGAGGAAACAAAAATTCTATTTATAAAAAGGAATTTCACTTTAACTAACTAGGGCCTCAATACATACCCCCCTTATTACACCTGTATACGACCTAAGGGTAAGGTTTTTGATGGTGATAGATTCGTGTGGCGGCTTAGATAACATTGCCTGAGTGGTAATTTCTAATAACTTGAACTTCGCCCGTAGGTGATTTTGTTCAAGCTTCACTTTTTGAAGCTCATATTGGGCTTGGTCAAGATCAAATCTCAATTATGCTACCTCCCTCCCAGGTTCATACAAATGGGCTTCATACTACATGACTCTACTGGTTGAGGTCATCGTTTCTATTTTCTGCTTTAATTGTGCTTTGTCATTTCTACTTATAAACTATAATTATAACGTTAAAAAAAATTCAAGAGTATTGATTCCAATGGTTGTATTGGCCAATGGTCATAATTAATAAATGGTTGTATAATAATCAAAACCCAGTGGTCACATTTAAAATTATACTCACTTCATTATTAAAGAGATATGATTTTGTAATATAACACACGTTTTCTCAAGAAACAAATATCATTCAAAAAGTATGGGTTGTTACATATAATAATGTTAGTTTTCAAACAGATCATAATGATATGAAGTTGTAGTAAGGATATTTTTTCTATCTCAATAGAGGAGCTATGTTCTAGAAGATTACAAAACATCCAGTTGTTATTGATTTTACATCATAGTCTCGGTATTTAGCGGCTTTTGATATAGCCAAGGAATTTGTTTGGTTACAAAAAAAATTATAGGAGCTTCATATGGTACCTAGATGTAAGGATCCTATCATATTTTATTGTGATAATACTATAGTGGTGTATATTTCAAAATATGCAAGGTCACACCTACAGAAAGGGAACATACTTTAGAAGTATCACCTCTTGAGATTTTTTTATCAAAGTGGTGAAGTTACTATAAGTAGAGTTCCATAGAAGAAAATGTAAGGAACCCCTTGACTAAAGGAATATCTCAACAGAATCATGAGTATCGTGTGAGAGCTAGCAGACTAAACGTTGTTAGTATTTGGCTATAGTGCAAGTGGGATTCTGTTAGAGTTGGTTCCCTAGAACTAAATTTTGTGTGTTTTATGATAGCATGTATTCATATTTTTGAATATTAATGAACTCTTTAACACATAATGATTTTTATTATGTGTTACATAGTATGTGATATTTTTATTAGAGTATTTTTGGAATTAAAAGGTCATTGAAGTTCCCCATTGTGATGAGAACCCATAGGCTCCATGATAGTATTCTTAAATGTATTTTATATATCCAGATGAAATCATTTTAGGGACACAAATAATATAATATATTAGGGTTGGAAACTTAATGAACTTTGAGGAACCTTCTCATGGTGAAAACCCTTAGTAATATCTAGTGTAGGATATTATGGTAAGGAGACCTTCCAGTAAGAAATCTAAATTTATATGTGTCATTATATGTTCTTATCTAAAGACATATGAATTGATCCTTACACTTTACGATTATTCTTAATGAGTATTATAAGTCTCGTGCTTTGATGTGTTGCTGAAAACTATGATGGAATATATTCTTGGTGATGTAGGATACGTTGGGTGTGTCATGAGTAATATTGCATTGATGAATAATGTGGGAAAGGATTTTTCCCTTTTGTTCTTTAATGAAAGTAGATTTCTCATGACCTTTTATGGAAATGATATATCCTAAATAAATCCATGGCCATAGTGTTTTATAGGCATGTTTGATTTTCAGAATGTCAAAGAAAGAGATATTGAGCACAGAGTTTGACGACACCGGCATTCAACTTGTTTGATTAGAGATATCATGATAAAGGGAATATATTACACAGTAACTATCCATATGAGGTATTATGTTGTTGCAGCATTAGCTTCTTTATTTATGGGTTCATTTGTGTGTTACTAGAGTCTAAAATTATACTTTAGCCTACTTTCCCTAATTCCAAAGAGAAAGAGGCCTATAGGGTCACACATTAAGTGTATCAATAATTTCAGTTAAATAATATATTATTATTTATTATTTAATAAGTTAAATAAATATTATTCGAGCATGTGGTTTAATAATTATTCATATTTGATTGATCTCATATATTATGTCACCAATTATTCATTATGATATTATGTGACCAGAATATTTAATAAATATTTATTTGATATTTAGTTAATATAATATTTATTTATTCATTGGTGAATGATTCAGTGACATTTATTTATTAAATAAATAGACATTATACAAGGCCCAATAAATACAATAGAGTAATGGTGCACTGAGTTTAATGGACTGGTATAAAATAATATATAATGAATATTATTTGAATATGTAATATGTAATTTTAATTATCAAGTTAAGGAATGTCAAGAAATAATAATATTATTATTATTATAGACATGGGGTTCTATAGGGATTAAATAAATATTAAAGGACACTTGTGAAATTATTTACTTCTGACCATAGCAGTATATAAACCCACTTATATTATTTTTCAAGAGAGCCAATTCATTTGTTGTGCATAATAAAATCCAAAGAATACTCTTGAAGCCTAAGAGATCTCTCTAATCCAATAAATGTCTAAAGAACAAAGAGATATCTTCCTCCACCTTCCAGTCTTCTGTCTTGAGAGATCGAGGAGAATCATTTGGAAGTGATTCTCATGGACCACAATGAAAACAATAGAATCTTCTATGCTAGCACCCAAATATTCATACAACAACATTTGAATATTTGTGGAACACATGTGGGTCACCTCTATAGGGAATCTTCTCTTGATTCTAACAATTAATTGATAATAAAACATAGATCTATTTTCAAATCCATCAACGAAGAAAGAATTTAATGCAAGGTAAATCTTTAATTTCTTAAATTAATTATAAATAGAATGTGATGATCATGCACTATGGTTCCAATGTTTTATCCATTATCAATATTCTTTGATTCAATTGCATTTTTCATGAAATTTATCTTCATTTAATTCTCGGATTGATCATTGATAATGAAAAAGAAAAGAAAAGTTGGCCATGAACCATCACATGCTTCCACTGCACCCAGAACCTTCCGGAGCAAGCTCTCCTTTACATTTTATATAATAGTAAATAAGATGATCTGTAATTTGAATCCCAAAAATAAATTCTTAGAAATTTTATTCTATCAAGGGCTGATGGATAGATATAAAATATGCACAATAAACAATTTTTAGGGTGTTTTTTAGATCATATTTATAATAAGTTATTTTAAAATTCAAATTCAATTTCTAAAAGAATTCAATGGAAAACCAAGGGACCAAATTCAAAATTTATATCTTACATGGGTTTTTTAATTAATGGTTATACATTATATTCAAAGAAACATGTTGAATGTAGTAAGACGAAAAATAGTGTAGTTACGCTTGTGTAAGAATAGATGAGCATATATGTTTCCAATGATAGAAATCCAATTTAAGTGAATATTTCAAATTTTTTCATCATCAAATAGATATATGAGTAAGATTATATAACTTTTCAAATGATGATTCTTCATTGAAAATGGTTTTACAATAGGTGTGTAGTGAAATTTGAGGAAATCATGTTTTTGAATGTGAATTTTAGTTTGGAAGGGTATAAGGATGCGTCGTTCATAATGAAATCTCATGAACTACGGGTATTTTATGTATCATATCTAAAAAACAAAAATTAGTTAATTTCCCTACTAGTGACTAAAATAAAAATAGGTCTAGATGAAAAATTAATTGAAGTTGAACCTTTAATTGGGAGATCACAGTCATGTCATGGTGGTCCCAATGTAGATGATGTTGTGTGCATTAGAGTGGACCACAAAGAGGGGATTTGGATACTCAATAGAGGATCCAAATCCCATCAACCATTAATGAAAATAAAGATTTCAATGAGCAGTTTAAAGTGTTTTTTAAAATAGTATTCTTTTCCTCCTTATATTATTTCATCTCAACTATATTTATATAATCTAAGTTAAATGTTTTACTAATCATATAAAAAATTACTTCATCACATGATGATGTTACCGATCTCAAGGAATAACTTATGGTTGATGCTAAAACTATAAAAATACTAGGGGATCAAAAACATGTTGATGAACAAAATAACGACATAGAATCACTAAGTTGACTAACATTATCAAGGAAAGAAGAAAGAGTATAAAATTTGAGGTTGGATAGATTCAATACGCTGAACCTGTTGACCCCAACAACTCAATATTCATTATTTATACTAGGGTCACAATGGTAATGAATGTGCCAATTAATATTGATACATGGAACAATTCCCAACCTATAATGAAGGAAACCCTTTGGGAATATATTAAGGTAATGTTACGATATACTTTCTTTATTTTACTAAAAAAATTATATAATGAAACATTGATTTTATTTTCATTACCACTTGTAGAGTTCATTTATTTTGGATGATTTCCATATGAAATATGAATTAAAGGCTTCTAGAAAATCCCATAGAGGATTCTAGACACTTGTTTACAAACTTCATCTCAGGGATGCTGAGGGGAAAGTAAATCCCCACCCACCAGTTATATATGAACAAATTATAAAGTAGGAAACATGGAATGGTATCATCATTCATCATGATGAGAAATAATTTTAGGTTCATTTTAGTCAATAATATATTATTTCACATTATTTATGTTACCCAATTTGATTCAAAATTATTAATTTTTGGAATAAAAAAGGACTACTGAAAATAAATAATGTGCATCAAAACCAATGTACCCCTATCACAAATCAAGGATGGGACACACTTCACTAGAGAATAAAATGGTATGTATATTATATCTATAATAAAAATTTTATGTGATATAAAATAACATATATTCCTTTATTTATATTAAGATTGAGGAATCAAAATCCAAATCCACTTCCATCCCATGTCATGTACTATGGAAAGTGCCCAGCCTAAATAAAAAAGGTAAACTATTTGATAAAAAACATGGGTAGTATCAGAAGCATATGTAAGTATGATATAATAGTAATTTATTATGCTTTATATAAATATTACATAAAAATATCTATTTATGTTTCTATGTTTTCTATACAGTTTAGACACAAGGATTGACATCAACCATACCAGAATAAAAACTATATTTAATATCTTTGAAGAGGGAGGAACTATATGACCATGTTAGAGGGGTAGGTTTTGGAGTGTCACCTAGAGTATATTTTGAGAAGACAAATATGTAGGTATATACATATGAGAAAATGAAAGTATTTTAGGTGAAAATGGATGCTTTAAAATATATTATTGTCTATTCTCATATAGCAGGTCAATATATACGAAATTATCAAAGAGAACCAGTAGTGGAATAAAGATAATCACATAAAGAGCTAAATGACTCCATTAACTTTGAGTCTCTTCATTCCCCTCCACCACATTCCTTAATCGAGGTAATCAATTTTATTATTACTCTTTCTTATGAATGTGAAAAAATAAATTATGATAATGTTTTATTACTAAAATTCTATATGGTGATTTTGTATGTGATTTATATCCATCAACAACCATGCATTGCCTTATTGTGAGGGGTATAGTGTTTAATATCTCATGATCCATGCTACAAATTAATGAACTCCCATAAGATTACATGAGATTGGGGATTTTTGTGGCTCATGAGCTGACAACTGATTTTTTGATTCTACATAATGATCTGGATATTATAAAATTCAATGATGTTATTGAAACTTCTATATCATGGTCATGTAATATTATAAAGATACATTATTTGTGCCCTAAACAATTTTTTTCAAATTAAAAACCTTTAAAATTTTATGAAAAATAATCTGAAATGATGTATGCTATTACAGATTGATTAGATGATAGGGAAATAGAAGTTTGGATCAATACAATTTGGTGATTTGACCAAGAAAACAATAGAAACTTCCAGAGGTGCCTTCACCATTCAAGTTTCACTGTAGCATATATTCACATTACAAGTTCATGCGGACACCACATTCAAAAATGGAGATATTTCTTATATTCAATATGAAGAAGATATATTTGGAAATTTCATTATAGACATGGTTGTTCTAGAGATTATAAATAAGATTATCAAGTTTGAATTGTTGGGAGTCACATTTGTGAATACATATATGAGGTACATTTTCATAATCTATATACCCTAAAATTGATCTACTATGTTCATTAAAGTTAATAAATATTCATATTTTCTATAGGAATTTATATTATTACTATATAAAGGAAAAACCTTATGAAGAAAAATTTAGATTCATTAATCCCTATATCATTTTTATACATGAAATTTATTTGGAAGTGGAATAAATTGATAATAAAAAAGATTAACTAAGTGAGACCTTTTAGAATAAAATGATTGACGATAAACTCCTCTTGATTCTAACAATGCAGGGGTAAATCTCTTTGATCTAATCACATAAAATATATATTTATTTTTTTAATTAATTGTTTATTTTTTGTTTTTTTATGAATCACTGGATACTAATCACAATCAATTTGTATACTGAAAATGTTTATTTATTAGATCCAATGCATGGATTTCCATTTAACTGATGACACGTGATATGTATTGTGAATTTGTAATGCACTACAATCAACATTTTATAGATAAACTTTGAATTATATTTTTTATTTTGTGTTTTAACTATAATTTTGTTGTGATTGTGTGATCTATAAATATAGGATAAATCATCGTATGAGGTTGGTAACTGAACATAAGAAGCCTATGGATTTATTCAAATGGAATCATATTAAGGTATATATAGAAAGATTTAACTATCAAACCATATTTCAAAACAATTTTATTATTTGGTTCAATGTTTTTGTAGTGTTCAAAGTAAAATTACAACAATGATTGTGTATATTATGTTTTAAAATTTATGAAATATATCATATACCATCAAAAGACTAGCATCCCCAAATAGGTAATTTCCAAAGGTAATTAAAATTTCATTAAAAATATTTCTTAATCATTAATTTGTCTATATTTTCTCATTACAACTAAGAGTTTAAAAAATCTATATACTCAAAATAATATGTAAATTTGTTTATAGATGATTTGGAAAATTATGTGGTATTATAATGTTTTTCGACATCCTATTTAGGTTATTTCCTATTATATTTGTAATATAGCATGAGGTATGACCTTTGAGATACATTTAGAATTTGAAGCATTAGTATCATAATGGTTATATATTATGTTTGATCTATTTATCAATGATAAGTATAATGGATGAAATAAATTTGTTTAGAAACAAATGGGAAGAATACATGGTGTCAGAATTTGTACAGACATCATGAAGAGGTAACTTCCTACTACTTATTTAGTTAATTTTTTCATCATTATACCTAATTTTTTTAGTTAATTTCCTTATCATTTTTTATACTTATTTTTTAAATTTTCATATATATCATAAATAAATAAATCCATTTATATTTTTTTCATCAATAAGGATGATGGACTCATGTACTATGATCATGCACTCAACATGGATGATGCACTCATGATGATGCACTTTTATTTTTATCCTGCAATACATTCAACATTTCAGGTTATCAAAAAATAATATTATTAGATAAACCTAAATGTTGAATGTGTTTTAGAGTGAAAATACATGGTGTTATGTGTAGGAATCAACTGTACCTTAATCTAATACACGATATAGCTAGTATGACCTAAATATTATCTTTTTTGTTTAAAAATAAAATTTTAGAACAAAACACGTGTTACATACACAAAAAAAAAAGTAAACACATGCACATTGATTTTATACTTCAGTTTTAGTACCCCTGGTTTCTGGTAAGTAACCCTTGTTTTATGCTTTTTAAGTACATGAAGCATATGAGAGATGGTTGGGAATGTTTGGAGAACTTTAAAGTGTCAAAGGGAAAAAAGGTGGTGACGCACGGGCTTCACACGGTTTGCCCAAACCATGCGGAAGCCGTGCAGGTGGTGTCACCTTGGATAGAGGAGACCACACGGTGTGTGCACGGTTTGGGAAAACTGTGCAAGGAGGTCGTGTGGAGTGCCCCTTCCAAGTAGTGACTACTGCACGGTTAGGGCACGGTTTGACTAACCGTGCAGACTAACAGTGCGCGAAGTCAACTTAGATCCTATTTTTAAAGATCTAATCCATTTTATCTTTAAACCCACACGTTTTTGCTCCTAGACGGCCCTAACTTGGGATTTCTCTCCGGTGAAGGTGGGAGAACACTTACCAGGAATTTTGGAAGGGATCTGGAGGGTTTCCTTGGTGTTTAGAGGCCGATTGATTGAGGTAAGTATCATTTCGTTTAGTTGTTATAGATCTCCTTCTTCCCTCTTGATGGATCCTTAGATCTAAGCCTAAGGTGGGTAGATATAAGGTAGTGGATGACTTCTAAGTTGGGTTTTGGTCTTTTTGGTGATAGGGGAAGGAATCTAAGGAGGTTTCATGGTGTTTCGAACCGGTTCTTGGTTGGTTTTGCCTATTTTGTGGAGGTAGGTGGCTTCACTCTCGATTCCTCTTTCTTAGAACTTGAAGGCTTAGTTCCATTGATTTAATTGCTTGGTTTTGATTATGAAATTGTGGTTCAAAGCATGTTATAAATCTTCTTTAGTGATGATTTATGTGTTTGATGGAATTGTAGAAATTGAAAGAATGGTTTGTGAAAAGTGTTTTGTTCTCTTGATTTAAAAATGGTTATTTTAAAATATGGATTTTCTAGATTTGGGAAATGGTTTTTGGGAAAAAGGTTTTCAATAAAAGGGTTGTTTTATTAAAATGGTTTTGGCATGGTTGGAATGGTGTGGATTTTGGGAATACTTGGTGTGTGTGTTCATATTTCATTTATGAGGCTTGGTTGAAATATGACCTTGTGCTCGGTGCCAAAAGTGTAATGGAACATGGGGAATAATTACCTTGTGACGACTTGGTAGATTAACGAGAGACCACTCAGGAGTATGGAACTATCATAAAGAAGCATGCATGGTTGATTTCATGGGTTGTGAAATGGTTGGTTGTGTATATTTACGAAATGGAATGAATGTTCCAAAAATGGAAATGTGAATTTGGTTGGAAACTTTGCTTGGTTGATTTTCTTGAGAAATATGGTTTTGTTGGAAAATGGTTTTGACATGGAACTTGTCTATTGTGAACTATTTTGGAATTGTTTTATATAAATTGTTTTACATAAATGTGCTAACATGTTTTATCACAGAGGCATGGGTTGGGAAGTCATCAGGGAAAACCTACTGAGTTTCATTAATCACCCCCTGCTTTGGCACGTTGGTGCTTTTGCAAATGTCATATACCAGGATGTTGGAAAAGGTAAAGTGTCACATGTTTACAGCACTACTTCATGATACTTGGGATGGTTCGTGAAGTTGGATCTTGGAGCAGGTAGAGCATGGAGTTGGGTTGTCATATTGTAGTCTTTGAGTTTGTCTTTCCATTGTTTACTCTGATTTAGTGTTGGTTTCCGCTGTGGTACTTTGGTTGGTTTATGATAAAATAATTGGTTGAGTTTTCTTAGCTTTTATCATGCATCATTTAGTTTATTTTTTGGGTTATGGTTGTTGGCTCTATGGTATGTTCTAAAAGGGTAAATTGCCCCCCACTTGTTTTGAAACCCTTAGGCATTTATTGTTAGCCTTTGGCACCTTGGGGATGTCGCTTAAGGCCTAGTAATGACTTGTGGTACTCTCAATCCAATGAGAATTGGTAGGTCATTACAAATGGTATCAGTTAGTTTGGTCCTTGGGGTACAAATACAATCATCTTATTCCTTTCTTTGTGGAACAAGTAGTCATCAGTTTTGTTGGTCTTGGCGTTGAATTCATACGTGTCTATTCCTTGGGAGGTCATCTTAGGACGGAGTAGGATTGTCAGAACTTGGAATGTAGAGAATAAAAATATGTAGCTAACCTTTTTATGTTGAACATCAAGTTACCAGGGAATTGTGTACATAAGTGTTTTAGAGACACTTATAGGATAACAAATCTCATTGTCATGGGTTTATCCAATGAGATGAGCATGACATGAATTAGAGGAATGACTTCCCACTAGGAGAGCATATATCATTTTGAAAATTGGATTATAGCTTAATGCAAAAGCATGATTTTAGAAAATTTTAAACTTGTTTTCAATTGAAAGATTTTGAAAAGAGGATTCTTGATGTATTTTGAAAAAAAATTGATTGATTTTCAAAAAGAAAGAAAAGATTTCTTTTTCGAAATGGGTAAATGTGGAAAATCATGATGGTCAGAAATCATTATTGTGATAGTGATGTGATAGAAAATTGAAATGCTAAGCCTTAAGTTTCTAGGAAGTGAGACTAACGGCGTGCATTGTTTGTATAGAAAATGGCACTCGTTAGGCGTCGTAGAAATCAAACGGAAGAAGCTGCGGAGAATGTGGTCGCACCTGAGCCATAGGTGAACCAGCAGCTTGTCCAAAGTATATTTCAAGGATTTCAGGCTGTGGATACGGGGAATTAGAGGGATGATTCAAGGCATGTAGACCATTCTGTCCAGTTCCAGAAGCAGAATCCACCCATCTTTCGGGGTGATTCCGAACTAGAAATGGCGGAAGTGTGGCTGAGTAGAATGAATCGTATATTCGATTTCATCGGCACACCATCAGAACTGAAAGTAAAGTTGGTGACGTATATGCTGGAGGATCTTGCACGATAGTGGTGGGAGATAGTGGTGCAGGCTAAGGTGGATCAAGGCCTGGGATGGGAGGAATTTGAGTAATTGTTCAATAAACAATTCTATCCTCACATGTTCAAGATCTAGAGGATGGTGGAATATTTCAGCCTGAAGTAGGAGAATATCTCTGCCATGGAGTATGCGGATAAATTCATGAATTTAGTGGGATTTTCACCAGAAGTTGCTGAAAGTGCGTCATTGAAGTCACGCATATTTGAATCAGGGTTGCGATAGGAGATTCGCTCAAAGATAGTTGTGTTTTGTATTACGGATTATACGAAGATGGTAAACAGAGCAACAGTAGCTGAAAGAGACACCTCAAGAGTTATGGGAGGAGTAAGTATGATGATACCCATGGGAACAGGTGGGAAATCTAATGCTGGGAACAATCAAAATAGGGACACCTACTTCCAAGTGGGAGTGTGAATTAGAATCAAACTGCTAGATCACTGAATCATCATCCACGACCCATGATGAAAGCTGGATGTTTTCAGTGTGGCGTGATTGACCACATGAAACGAGAATGTACAACACCACCGAGAGCATGACACAATTTCAACAAGATGGGGAATCGTAAGTGATATTGTCACAGTGCACCACGGTCAGGTGTTCGTGACACTTCTCAAGTGTCGAAAACATTTTATGCTTCGACTGGGAGAGGACAGCAAAATCAGTCTCACCAGTGGAACAGAGCTAGCCATGGTGATTCTAGGAATACCATGACTCCTCAAGCAGGGGTGTCAATAAGGCAACAAGGAGATAAGTGAATCAACAAAGCAATTATATGGAGTAGAACATGTGATTGTGGATGACCAGTCTGGACAGTCTACAGTGAGTGGTATGATTCTTTTGAATTATACCCTCAAGTAAGTGCTGTTCGATACTGGTGTATCTCATTCTTTTTTTGCTTATCATATTGTTGATTTTCTAAACTTAAAACTTGAAATGATGCATTTTGTGATAAAACTTCAAACTCCTCTCGGGGAAAGAGAATGTAGAGCCTTCATGTGTAGAGCATGCTCTATAACTGTTGATGGAGTAGAGCTAAAATGGGATTTCTCTGTGCTGGAGATGGATGTCTATGATATAATCCTGGGTATGGATTGGTTGATAGAGTTTAGGGCTCACATCGAATGTTGTAGTAGAACAGTCAGTTTCGTGACTGAGGATGGCGTCGAGCATCTCTTAAGAGAATAAAGATTGGTGAAGGCAGATGTAACAGGATTGTTGGCACCAGTATTGGAAACGATCTCTTACCAGTTTGCTGTATTAAACTTTGAATAGATGGACGAGATCACGAATAAAAGTTTTCCAGTAGTTGTGGATCAATTTCCTAATGTTTTTTCTAAAAACTTCTCAGGGTTACCACCAGTAAGAGAAGTGGAGTTTACGATTGATCTCCTTCCGGGGACCAGTACTATCTCACTTCCATCTTATAGGATGTCACCAATGGAGTTAAAGAAATTGAAAGTGTAGTTGGAAGAACTGGAAAACAAAGGTTTTATTCAGCCAAGCATGTCTCTGTGGGCAGCACCAGATTTTTTTGTAAAGAAAGCAGATGGAACATTAAGGCTATGTGTGGATTATCGTAAACTTAACAAATTTATGATAAAGAATAGATATCCACTTCCACACATTGATGACCTGTTTGATCAATTGAGGGGAGCTCAGTGGTTCTCTAATATTGACTTGTGGTCAGGATATCACCAGTTGCGAGTTCGGAAGGATGATATTCCGAAGACAGCCTTCAGAAGCAGATATGGCCACTACGAATATGTAGTCATGACTTTTGGTCTTACGAATACACCGGCATTCTTTATGGCATTGATGAATCAGATATTTCAGCGATATCTGGATTCTTTTGTTGTGGTGTTTGTGGATGACATATTGGTATATTCAATAACAAGGGATGAGCATAAACAACACTTGGCGATAGTGTTGGAAATCTTGAGATACCATCAGTTGTATGCCAAATTACCAAAGTGTGATTTCTAGATACAAGAGGTATGCTTTTTGGGCCATGTTGTTTCTGATAAAGGTGTTTCAGTGGAGCCAGAAAAGATAGAAGTTGTTATTTCATGAAAACCACCAAAGAATGTGTTCGAGATACGAAGTTTTCTTGGTCTAGCCGGTTACTACCGACACTTTGTGCATGATTTATCATGACTAGCGTCACCTATGACAGCTCTGACAAAGAAGAATGCTCCATTCCAATGGACAGAAGAATGTCAGAAGTCTTTCCAGGAACTGAAGGTTCTTCTTACATCAGCACCCATCTTGATCTTTCCTGATTCAGGATAGGGGTACGTGGTGTATTGTGATGCTTCGGGATTAGGGCTGGGTTGTGTTCTCATGCAAGGAGATAATGTGGTTGCTTATGGCTCAAGGCAGTTGAGGGTTCATGAGAAGAATTACCCAACACGTTATTTGGAGTTAGCTATCCATGCCTTGAAGACTTGGCGTCATTATCTCTTTGGTGAGAAATTCACTATGTTTATGGATCATAAGAGTTTGAAGCATATTTTCTCACAACGATATTTGAATCTTAGGTAGAGGAGATGGATGAAGTATCTTCAAATGTTCTACTTTGACTTGATGTATACACAAGGGTAAGGGAAATTCGGTGTCTGATGCATTAAGCCAAAAGTCATATTCTCAGTTTAAAAATAAGCTTCAGATGAGTGGCAGTTGATTTTGGTCCTAGCAGACATGCGTGTGGAATGTGAAGACCGAGATGATGTTGCAGTTTTCTTTCCAGTTGCGCTTGTTCATGATTTGGTGGAGATAGTAAAGGAGGAACAGGAATCCGATGTAGACTGTGTTGCAATGAGTTCAAAACTCAATGGTGGGGAGACCATTGAGGGATGGAAGCTAGATGGGAGTTCAGTTTTGCAGTTTCGAGATCAGATGGTTGTACATTTAATTGCTCATGAATAACTACTTCATGCTTACCACCATTCCAGATGTGTTGTTCATCCCGGAATACAGAAGATGTATAAGGTGATAAAGGCACAATTTTGGTGGAGCGGCATGAAATGGAGGTTAGCTGAATTTGTTCCAAGGTGTTTAATGTGTCAGCAAGTTAAAGCAGAACATCAGTGGCCAGCAGGTATGTTTCAGTCTCTACCTATCCCAGTGTGGAAATGGGATCAGATAGCAATGGATTTTGTTATAGGTCTTCCAAGAATAGTTTGGAAACACGATGCCATTTGGGTGATAGTGGATCCTCTAACCAAGTCGGCCCATTTCATCCCTATTCGTGAAACTCATACGGTGGAAGATATTTCAAAAATCTATATCCGAGAAGTGGTAAAGAGACATGGCATACTAGTTTCAATTGTGTCAGATAGAGATCTGAGGTTCACATCTCGTTTCTGGCAATCCTTACAGAAAGCCCTGGGAACTCTGTTGAATATGAGTACAGCGTATCATCCTCAGACGCATGGACAGTCTGAAAGGATGATAAAGACGTTGGAATACATGTTTCGGCCTTGTGTAATGGATTTTGGTGGCTCATGGGAAGATCATGTGCCTTTAGTGGAGTTCTCATATAACAACAGCTATCAGGCCTCGATACACATGTCTTCATTTGAAGCATTGTATGGGCGTCCTTGTCGTTCTCCACTTTGTTGGGTGGAAACAGGTGAAACTTCACTAGTTGGGCCGAGCCTTGTACAAGAAACAACAAAGAAGATTCAGTTGATAAAAAATAGGATGGAGACGTCACAGAGTCGTCATAAATCTTATGTGGATCATCGCCAAAGACCGTTGTCGTTTGCGGTGAGTGATCATATCTTTTTGAAAATCTCTCCAAGGCTTGGACATCTTCGTTTTGGGAAGTATGTTAAATTATCTCCTCGATATATAGGCCATTTTGAGATACTGGAATGGGTTGGTGAGGTGGTGTATCGGTTTGAATTACCATCACGGTTCAGTGCAGTGCATAATGTGTTCCATGTATCTCAATTGAAGAAGTATCAGCCTGATCCTGACCATGTGATCAGATGGGATCACG
This sequence comes from Viscum album, assembly GCA_963277665.1. Taxonomy (NCBI): domain Eukaryota; kingdom Viridiplantae; phylum Streptophyta; class Magnoliopsida; order Santalales; family Viscaceae; genus Viscum; species Viscum album. The sequence goes on from OY728162.1 coordinate 714,382,198, forward strand.
TTGACCTAGAGCCGGATGCTTTGTTGGTACATATTCCGGTGTGGATTGTGGGTAGGCAGGATAAAGTCTTGCATAGGAAAAGAATCGGTCTAGTGCGGGTTTTGCGGCAACATGGTCAGATTCAGGAAGAGACTTGGGAATGCGAGAAAGAAATGAAAGAGCAGTGGCCAGAACTCTTTCAAGAAAGAGATGGTTTTCAACTTTCCAGGGATGGAAAGTCCAATGGTGGGGAGAATTTAGTACCCCAGTTTCTGGTAAGTAACCCTTGTTTTATTCTTTTTAAGTACATGAAGCATATGAGAGATGTTTGGGAAAGTTTGGAGACCTTTGTAGTGTCAAAGGGAAAAACGGTGGTGACGCACGGGCTTCGCACGGTTTTCTGAAACCATACAGAAGCCATGCAGGTGGTGTCACCTTAGACAGAGGAGATCGCACGGTGTGTGCACGGTTTGGGCAAACCGTGCGAGGGGGTCATGCGGAGTTCCCCTTCCAAGCAGTGACTACCGCACGGTTAACGCGCGATTTGACTAACCATGCAGACTAACCATGCGCGAAGTCAACTTAGATCCTATTTTTAAGGATCTAATCTGTTTTGTCTTTAAACACACTCGTTTTTTCTCCTAGATGACCCAAACTCGGGATTTCTCTCCGATGAAGGTGGGAGAACACTTACCAGGCATTTTGGAAGCGATCCGTAGGGTTGCCTTGGCGTTTAGAGGCCGGTTGATCGAGGTAAGCCTTGTTTCCTTTAGTTGTCTTAGATCTCCTTCTTCCCTCTTGATGGATCCTTAGATCTATGCCTCAGGTGGGTAGATCTAAGGTAGTGGATGACTTCTAAGTTGGGTTTTGGTCATGGTGGTGATAGGGGAAGGAATCTAAAGAGGTTTCGTGGTGTTTCGACCCAGTTCTTGGTTGGTTTCGCCTATTTTTTTGAGGTAGGTGGCTTCAATCTTGATTCCTCTTTCTTATAACTTGAAGGCTTAGTTCCATTGATTTAATTGATTGGTTTGGATTTTGAAATTTTGGTTCAAAGCATGTTATAAATCTTCTTTAGTGATGATTTATGGGTTTGATGGAATTGTGGAAATTGAATGAATGGTTTGTGAAAAGTGTTTTGTTTTCTTGATTCAAAAATAGTGATTTTAAAATATAGATTTTCTGGATTTAGGAAATGGTTTGCGGGAAAAAGTTTTTCAATAAAAGGGTTGTTTTATTGAAATGGTTTTGGCATGGTTGCAATGGTGTGGATTTTGGGAATACTTGGTGTGTGTGTTCATATTGCATTTATGAGGATTGGTTGAAATATGACCCTGTGCTCGATGCCAAAAGTGTAATGGCACATGGGGAATAATTACCATGTGATTACTTGGTAGATCAATGAGAGACCGCTCATGAGTATGGAACTATTATAACAAAGCATGGATGGTTGATTTCACGGGTTGTGAAATGGTTGGTTGTGTGGATTTGCGAAATGGAATGAATGTACCAAAAATGGAAATGTGAATTTGATTGGAAACTTTTCTTGGTTTTTTTTCTTGAGAAAGATTTTTTTGTTGAAAAATGGTTTTGACATGGAACTTGTCTATTGTGAACTATTTTTTAATTATTTTATATAAATTGTTTTATATAAATGTGCTAACATGTTTTATCCTAGAGGCATGGGTTGGGAAGTCATCGGGGAAAACCTACTAAGTTTCATTACTCACCCCCTGCTTTGGCACGTTGGTGCTTTTGTAGATGTCATATACTGGGATGTTGGAAAAGGTAAAGTGTCACATGTTTACAGCACTACTTCATGATACTTGGGCTGGTTCATGACGTTGGAGCTTGGAGCTGGTGGAGCATGGAGTTGGGTTGTCGTCCTGTAGTCTTTGAGTTTGTCTTTCCGCGGTTTACTCTGATTTAGTGTTGGTTTCTGCTATTGTACTTTGGTTGTTTTATGATAAATAATTGGTTGAGTTGTCTTAGCTTTTATCATGCATCATTTATTTGATTTTTTGGGTTATGGTTGTTGGATCAATGGTATGTTCTAAAAGGGTAAATCGCCCCCCACTTGTTTTGAAACCCTTCGGCATTTATTTCTAGCCTTTGGTGCCTTGGGGATGTCTCTTAAGGCCTAGTAATGACTCTTTTTACTCTCAATCCAATGATAATTGGCTGGTAATTACATCAGTAAATGATTCATAAGTCATTTTTTACATGTATGAATCTTTATCACGTCAATTCAATACATGATGTTCCCTATATGTGTATGTTTTTAGTTTCAATTTACACATTAGATAAAAACACATGTAAAATGTTCAAAACAAAGTAAACACACTCATATTATTTTGATACTTTGGGACAATGATTCATAAGTAATTTTTGATATGTAGAAATTTTCTTCATCTGAATCTGATATATAGTGTGATCGGTATGACTCAAAGTGTGTGTTTTCAGTTAAAAATGACATTTTAGTTAAATCTATGGGTTACTTACTAAAAACCTAGAAAACATGCTTGGATTGGAATGATACATCTTTATATTGATCCTTATATAATTTTTGATATATAAGAATCAACCACACATCAATTTGATACACTGTGTGACCGGTATGACTCAAAGTGTGAGTTTTTAAAATAAAAGTGTCATTTTAGTTTAAAAAACATATCACATAACCAAAAATAACCAAAAAAATATGATATTGTTTTCAAAATTTTGGAATGTGATCTGTAATTAATTGTTTGATATGTTGGAATAAAACTTAGGTCAATATGACACCCGATGTGGTCGATATGACTCTAAGTACATGTTTTCAATATAATAGTGTAATTTTAGTTTAAAACGCATGTTACATAGCCAAAACTAATAAAACAAGCTTGGATGGTTTTTAGACATTATGACATAAATAAGTAATTAGTTTTTCATGTGTATAAATCAATTGAAAACTAATTTGACACATGATGTTTTCGGTATGACTTTAAGTATGTGTTTTCAATATAAAAGTGTTATTTTAGTTTAAAACGTATTACATAGCCAAACCCATGAAAATGATCTCATTTTTTTCAGCATTTAGTAAAATGATCCATAATCCATTTATGATATATAAGAATCAACCAATGTCAATCTAACAACCGATGTTGTCATTATGACTTGAAATGCATGTTTTCAATATTAAAGTGTCATTTTAGTTTAAAAAACATGTCACATTGCCAAAATTTAGAAAATGAGATCATATTGTTTTCAAACATTAATAAAACAATAAATAATTCATTTTTGAAATCTAGGAAATGATTTCACATTAATATGATACATGATGTGTTTAGTATGACTCAAAGTTCATGTTTTCAATATAAAAATGTCATTTGAGTTTAAAGCAAGCATCAAATAGCCAAAACTGAGAAACCATGATCAAATTGTTTTTCAACATTAGAAAAATGATATATAATTCATTTCTTATGTATAATAATTGACCACACATCAATCTGATACATGATATGACCGATATGAATTAAAGTTTAAGTTTTCAATATAAATGTGTCATTTTAGTTTAAAACACACAGCACTATCCAAAACTGAGAAAATTGGATCAGATTGTTTTCAAACATTAAAAAATGATCTAAATTTAATTTTTTATGTGTAGGAAAAAACCACATTCCAATCTAATATAGATGTGATTGGTATGACTATAAGTATGTGTTTTCAATATAAAAGTGCCATTTAAGTTTAAAATGCATCACATATACAAAACTGAGAAAATGATCTCATATTGTTTTCAAAATTTAGGAAACAATCATAATTCTTTTTTGAACCACATGTCAATATGAAAACCGATGTGGTCAGTATGACTTGAAATTTTTTTTAAATATAAAAGTTTCTTTTTTGTTTAAAATGCATTTCACGTCTCTAAAATTAAGAAAACAAGAATATATTGTTTTTAAACTTTAGAAAAATGATATATAATTCATTGTTTATGAGTAATAATTGACTACTCATCAATATGTCACAAAATATGTTCTATATGACTTGAATTTCATGTTTTAAATACAAAAGTGTAATTTTATTTTAAAACACACATCAAATAGCCAAAACTGAGAAAAAAAGCTCAGATTGTTTTCAAACATAAGGAAAATGATTCATAATTCCTTATGACATGTAGGAATCAAATAAGCATAAAACCAATACATGATATGATGAATATTTCATAAAGTGAAAGTTTTCAATATAAATTTTTCATTTTATTTTAAAACACGCATCAATAGATAAAACTAAGAAAATGATCGTATATTATCACAACTTGAAAATGATCCTATATCCACAGTTTTGGTAAACCGTGGTTATAGTTTGAAAATTCCAACCTATACCTACAGTTTTTGAAAAATTATGGGTATAGGGTTTATTTAAAGACATATACCCATGGTTCTCAAAAAATGTGGTTATATCTTTCCCACGTAAGTGCGGGAAAAAATTCCATGGGAACAAAAATGTTTCCACGGGAAAACCTTTACCCATGGTTTTCCTCCTATAGAAATGTTTTATAAATATATATATATATATATATATATAAGTAAATATATATTTATATACGCATAACTGTACATGGGGAAATAGTTAGGTGCGTCATTTGTGAAGATCCAGTCTTGGGATCGAATCCGACCGGAGGATTTTTTTTGAAATCCTATATCAATGGTTTGGGAACCGGTGGTATAAGGTTGTTGATAGGGTGGAAAATTTTCCATACACCTATTCCCATGGTTTATAACCTTGGATATAGAATTTTTTAAAGCATGGTTATAGCTCAGAGTTATATCAACACCTCCCACTGACACGGTTCCTAAAACTATGGGTATATCTTATACCCACATTTTTAGGGATTATACCACTGGTTTAAAACTGTGGGTATAGGGTAGTTTTCTAGTAGTGTATTTAAAACATTAGTAAAACAATCCATAATTTATTTTTGACATGTAGGAATTGACCACATGTCAATCTGACACACGATGTGGTCGATATGACTCAAATTTCATGTTTTTAATATAAAAGTTCTATTTTAGTTTAAAATGCATGTCACATCTCCAAAACCAAGCAAATGAGATTAGATTTTTTTAAACTTTATAAAAATGATATATAATTTATTTGTAACATGCATTAATTGACTGCGCATCAATCTAATGCATGATGTGGTCAGTATGACTCAAAGTGCATATTTTCAATATAAAAGAGTCATTTTAGATTAAAAAACATATCAAATAGTGAAAAATCAAGAAAAAATAAGATCATATTATTTTAAAACTTTAGGATAATGGTCCATAATTCATTTTTAATGTCTAAGAATCAAACACACATAAATCGGACACATGATGTGATCAATATGACTCAAAGTGTGTGTTTTCAATATAAAGGTGTCATTTTAGTTTAAAATTCACGTCACTAGCCAAATTTGAGAAAATGATATCAGATTGTTTTCAAAATATAGGACAATGATCCATAATTTATTTGTGACCTGTAGGAATTTTCCACATGTCAATCTCACACATGATGTCGTCTATATGACTTAAAGTGTGTGATTTCAATATATAAGTTTCATTTTAGTTTAAAATGTGCATCAAATAGCTAAAACTAAAAAAATATGATCGAATTTATTTCTAATTAATTTATCTACAATTTATTAATTAATTTCCTTATCATTTTTAGTTGATACTTATTTATTTAATTTTCACAAAGATAATTCTTGAAGATGAATAATAAATGGTGTGATAGTTCAAGGCTTATTCTTAAAAGAAAATTATATTTAATTGGCTCACATCCACAGTGAGATTCATCACCACATATGTGATCCAATTCAAGGGAACCTATTTTTTTGAATAATAATAAATGGTGTGACAAGTAAGAATCAAGCACAAGTCAATATAATACATGTTGTGTACCGTATTAATCAAAGTATATGTCTTTAGTTTAAAATTTTCACTTTGTGTTTAATTTATTTCTTTATAGTATTACTAGCATAATAATTTTTTTCTTATGCAGGTGAATTATTTGTACTGATCTTGGGTGGTTTGTTTGGAAACTAATAGCCTGACCAGGGTTCAGGGGACAAAGATAAAGTAACATTCATGTTTTTGAATTTTTGTGATAAATTCTATTTATTAATCTAATTATACAAATAACTGTTTAAAATGTATATAATATAGTGTTTTTTCTTATATCTGTGTAATAAATTTTACTTTAATTAAATTATTCATTTGATCTCTGTATTTTCTAATATAGTGTGCAGTAATTTTAACAGAACACGATAGAAGTATACCCCTTTGTCAATTTTAAACAAAATCACTAAAAAGGAGGCCTTTATCATCATTTTTCTAGCATTGAAAAAGACCTGGTGTTTTAAGGGTGCTTCTATTATCATCACTTTTTTGTGCTAAAAGTCTTTTTTAGCACTATTAAAAGTGATGTCTATAGTACTGATCTCCCTATAAGATATATATGTGTTTTTTGATATCTAATATCTTACTTAATGAAATATGTTTTTTATATGATATATCTCATGGCCATTGTATGAGTACTACTTCCATGTGATCTATCATCCATTAAAGTTACACATCAATAGATGAAGTATTATGAAGAGTTTAAACAAGTTTTTCTTGTTAAAATTTTTTAAAAATGATAAAATATTATTAAGTTCTATGTTATAAAACTTATAATGTAAAATTCATTCAATCAGGAGTTGGTCAATAATTTGTGAAAGAGTTAAACTCAAGGACCCCCATTCATTTAACATATAAGTTTTATTCAAAGAGTCTTAAATATCATTACAACATGGTTGGGATAAGTGTGAAACTCCATTGGTCAAAAAATTTATTCTTCCCCCTTTCTCATTTACCATGGTGGTACTACCATGCCATTAAGATCAAGAGTGGTCCTATAAAATTTTATCCATGATTCATATATCTAGCAGGTTATGCATAGAGGAATGTTTTCATTGGTTATTGTTGAGTGACTGTTATCAATGAATTGAAGACACAATTTGAATAAATAAAGTAAAGATTACCACATGTATTTTATGTTTTTTATTTATCCTCTTAAAACTATCATAAAAAATCATTCTATTTGAGTTTTAAGTTTTTAGTTATATTTATACTTTTTATATGTTCCCAAAATCCTTTTATGGTATCATAAAATTAAACAATGATGTTTGGAGGAAAACCAAATTTTCTAGAAAAATATTATTTTTTATTATCACAAGAAGCAATATGGAAATATCACTTCTCATGATATGGATATCATTGTAACACCCTGAACCCAAGTTGTAGTATTGATATTAATATCATTGTTATTTTAAATACATATTATTATTTTATGAAAATAAATAACTTTAATTCTGTTGAAATCAATAAATAATGACATGAGAGAAACATTTTTATTGATAAAACACTAATACATTACATTATTATGTATATAAGTACTTAAACTAATTTTAAAAACTCATTGCAAGCCTGAGTATCACCACTGTAAGACCTCCCATCATCACAATAAGACCAATTTTTTAGCCTTCATCTGTTAGATCCACCATAAAAAAGAAATAAAATAGCAATAAGAATAGCAAGAATGCTAAGAACAAGAGGAACATAAAACTCCATTTTGGATAATTTTTGTTGTGCATTTGGATACCTATAAACATTGGTATTTATAAAACCTTTTTTGAACATTGTAAAAAAATAACTTTTGGGATTTTTTTTTAGTGACCATTGGTGTTTATAATCATTGGGTGTTTTAACATTTTAAAATGAAATTAAATTTATATTTGTAACTAATAAAATTAATGACATGTAATTTTAAAATTTTTAATTGGATGATATAACCTTAGAAGTTAATAAAAAAATTATATTTTTAAATAATAATGGAAAACTAATTTTAAAATGTTAAATAAATATTCATATAAGTATATATATTTTATTATATTTAAGTTTAATAAATATTCTTCTTATTTTTAATAAATTTTAAACTTGTTTAATAAATTTTTATTAATAATTTAGATAAGTACCCTCGCAACTGAGAGAAGCCTTTAAGGCCAACCCCTCAAGTTTAGTGGGGGAACAACATAAGCCCACTTGAGTCTTAGCAGGTGTCATCCTGTGTATGGGTGGGTCAAAACGGCCCGAGCATGGGTGGGTCGGGTACTGATCCGTGGGTGTTGGTGAGCTAAAGCCCGTATGGCCCGTGTATAAGGTCGTTGTGTTGTGTATGTTCATGACATCAAACAAATTCACTGCATGCCCAACCTTATAAGGCATTCCCCAAAACCAGTTGGTTTGGATGTGGGATGCATTTTTTAAACCTGGGATCTAATCTCAATCATACATCCAAGTCTGAGTCATCCTGACCATCTACTTCATTTGTCTGATAGGACCAATTCTTTTAAATGTTAGGGTTTTAATTGGACCATTCTATATTCATATAATTAATCCTAGTCGTCCCATTATTTAATCCTGATCGGGTCTCCTTTCAAACATGCAAGGGTTTAGTCTTAGCCCTCCGTTTTCTCTAGCATGATCTCAACTGCTCATTCATTCTTTGGTTGTCTTCTCCACACCGCACCTACTCGTGACACATGGTTCAACCTCCAATTTCTCTTCCTACTCCATAGTTCTTCTTCTACCCTATGAGCCAGTATAAAACAACTCGTGATGCTCCTTCCATATCCATCCTTGGCCCCATGCTCGCTTCATTTTCCACAACAACAATAGGGGTTTGTTTTTTTACCCAAACCATGACTAAATCCATCTTCCTCCAGAATCCACTTTTTAAAATATTTATATTATTAAACAATCCAAATTAAATATAATTTCATGTTAATTAACACTTTTGTTTTGAATTTTTTTGCTCAATTTCGGACTTCAATTAGCATCTTTGATAATTAAAACATAATATATATATATATATATATATATACCCATCTACACACCTAAGTGTTAGTTTCCCATCCTATCAAGTTCCCCATTCCAATCTGCTCAGATTCCAGAAGCACGGTCCTTCATTTGATCCAAACCAAGGTAAAGTTTTAATTGTTTTTTATAAAAATATGATTTTTCACAATGATATACATATATATATATGTATAAATGAATTTATATTTATCTATAAAACTTAATATTTTTATATGTTATAAGATAAGGGTTATGTTTTAAACTCTATCTTTAAACATATATTTTGTAAGGGATAAAATTATTTTCAATTTATAAAAATTTTATACATATATATATATACCGATTTATACATATGTAAGTAAATTTAATTGTTTCTATCAATTCTATGAATGTTTCTGAACTAAAAACTTGAGAGATTAAGTTTTATAAAATTATTTTTATTCTATAAATATATACATCTATATATATATATGATTTACATATATATGTATATATGTTAACCCTTTAAAAAAATTTAATTAAAAATCCATTTTTTCTATGTGATTATAATTTCTAATCTAAAATGGAAAAAAATAACAAAACCATGTTTTGTTATTATGTGCCATAAATTTTTTAAAAGGGTTATTATTTTGATATTGTGGTTATTATTTCATGCATATATATATATTAACTTATGTATTAAAAAGGGGTAATCTTTTATTTTGAAATATATATATTAAGTTAGAATTTATTCTTATTGTATCAATTTATAGTTTAGGTTTATGTGCAAACATAGTTTTTTAATGATAATAGTTATCATTTTATGTGATAATTCTATACAAACTATCATTTCATGTGAGAATTTATATCTGCACCCATTGGCATGTTAGGCATAATTAGGTATGACCATCATCTAAATTATGACTGACATTTCATGCATCTTTTGATAAAGTATGGATTTTAATTCATTTTCCATTGTATTTAGGATTTATAAATAATAACGGTTATTTCAAGCATGAGATTCTCCAAAAATCTGTTTTAGAAACTCACCAAAAAATGTGTATGACATGTTATAAGAAAGGTTATTTTATTTTTAAAGAAAATAATATTATGTATTTTTGAAATTTTTTGTGTTAGGATTGAGAAAGGAAAGTCCATTGAAATTGTTTTTAAAAATTATCACTATTATGTTATGTGAAGTTATGGGGAGTGAACCCATAAGTATTAATGGAACCTTGTTCCATATGAGTTATGAATAGAGGCCTTACGTTATGGTTTTTTTATGGTATTCCAAGTATCATGAACAACCCACCAGAAAATTATTATTTTCAAAAGAGAATTCCCAACGATCTTGTCAACTATAATTATTTTTAGAAATTAATGTTTTTATAAATTTATTTATTTAGATTTGAAATGTTATGAAAATATACTTTTAAGTATGTATATTTATTTTAAAGAAATGTTTTAATAGAAATTATTAATTGTTTTAAAACCCCTTACTAGGAATTTAAAATTCTCACCCTACATTTTAAAATCTTTTTTACAAGTTTAGTGGACTTATCAATGATGTTTTTTATATGTGCAGGAAACATAGTAAATATTATTCTATTTATTTAATTTAATTTAGTGCAGTTTTGTTAAAATATAATATTTGTATCTAATTGTCTAAAACCTAGATCGGTAAAGATCTTTGATTGTGTAATAAATCTTATGTAATTATTCAATTTCTTTTATAAAACAATTTACACATCATTTATAAGAGTTGAACCCAATTTTTGGGTTTGGGTCTTTCCAATAAGTATGAGTGGAATGATCTAGATAATTTTGAAAAATCAGAAAAAATAAAAAAAAAATTATGCAAACCCCCTTTATAAATTTTTTTTCCCTTGACATTTTCATACGGAAGGCAGAATATCACAAACTAATATTTTGTCCATTCTAGATTAGTTTCTCAAAAATATAATTTTAAATTCATATTCAAATGATTATGAACCCTTTTTGAACCTTCGGTTATCTTTTAAAAGGCTCTATCAAATATAAAATACCCCTGATATACTCATTCTTTTGAGGATTGATTTTTGTTTATTATGTCATCATGCATGCTCAACTTCCATTCTATGCATGGCAAGGAAAATATTTTGAAGGTAACTTGAAATGTTTCATTCTATCTAAACAATATCAATCCTTAGTAGACTTTCTCGAAGCTTAAATAGTGGGTAACCTCTGTTCAGCCTATCTGTGTCAAGTCTTATGTTTCCATTTATATAGGAGACTCAGAGACTTTAAGGCTTTAGAAGATGAGTCAGTTAAGTTATTTTATAGAAATAAAGTCCACTCATGAATCACCATGATTTATACCCATAATTCCTATGTCTTAAGAACCTGCTATTTTTTACATGAGTATGACCTTGGTTTCTCAAGTTGTGTTTGGTCGAAAGAAGCTGAGGAAGTTGAAACTACTCTAAGGATCAGTTTTAACTAGAAGAAACACACCTTTTCACGAGAATCGCCAACACTGGAGATTCTTTTGAAGGTATGAATTAAATGTTATAATATAAATTTGATAATTAATAATAGTTAAGTTATTTTTGTAGGAACATCATGAATGAATCCTGATGAAATAAACTTGTGGGAATATGTGTACAAGCGAATTGCAAGGACACAATTCTGTTAAGGGGGGGGGGGGGGGGAATGTAACACCCCCAACCCAAGTTGTAATAGTTATATTAATGTCATTTTTATTTTAACTACTTATAATTATATTATTAAAAAAACTAATTATAATTAACTCAATAAATAAGGACATACAAGAACCGTTTTTTTAATAAAACACTAATACATTACATTATTACAAGGATATAGACTTTAACTAATTTATAAAACTTGTTGTAAGCTTGAGTAGTGCCATAGGAAGACCTCTCATCAGCACAATAAGAACAATTGGGTAGCCTTCATCTCTTGGATCCACCATAAAAAGAAATTAAATAACAATAAGAATAAAAATAACACTAAGAAAAAAACGAATTTAAAACACCATTTTGGAGAAATTTTTTTGTTCTTTTGGATACCTGTAAACATGGGTATTTATAAAACCTTTTTTGACCATTATAAAATAAATAATTATTAGAATTTATTTTTAGTGGCCATTGCTGTTTATAAACGTTGTGTGTTTTAAAATTTTAAAATGAATTTAAATTTATGTTTGTAATTAACAAAATTAATGACATGTAATGTTTTAATTGTTAATTGGATAATATAACCATATAAGATAATAATTATTATTTTATTTATTTAAAACAGTATGGAAAACTAATTTTAATGTTTTAAATATATATACATATAAGTATATATATATGTATATGAATTTATATCTATCTATATAACTTAATATTTTCAAATGTTATAAGATAAGGGTTGTGTTTTAAACTCTATCCTTAAACCTATATTTTTTAAGGGAAAAATTTATTTTCAATTTATAAAAATTATATATATATATATAATGATTTATACATATGTAAGTATACACAATTGTTTCTATCTATTTTGTGAATTTTTCTGAACTAAAAACATAAGATTTTAAGTTTTATCAAATGATTGTTGTTCTATAAAGATATACATCTATATATATAAATATATGTGATTTACATATATTTTTATATATGTTAACCCTTGAAAAAATATTTTAATTAAAAATCCATTTTTTATATGTGATTATAATTTCTAATCTAAAATGGAAAACAATAACAAAAACATGTTTTGTTATTATGTGCCTTAAATTTTTTTAAAAGGGGTTATTATTTTGATATTGTGGTTATTATTTCATGCATCTACATATATGTATATCAACTAATTTATTAAAAATGGGTAATCTTTTATTTCCAAATCTATATAAAATGTTTTAATTTATTCTTATTCTATCAATTTATTTCTCATATTTATGAACAACCTTAGTTTTTAAATGATAATAGTTATCGTTTTATGTGGAAATTCCTAAAAGGATATCATTTCATGTGACAATTTATATCTTCACCCCTTGGCATGTCATTCATAATTACGTATGTCCATCATCTAAATTATAACTAGAATTCTATTCATTTTTAGATCAAGTATTCATTTTAATTCTTTATTCATTGTATTTATAATTCATAAATAATAATGGTTATTTCATGTGTGGGATTATCATAAAAATTGTTTTAGAAATTCACAATGAAATATTGATGACCAGTTATGAGAAAGGTTATTTTATTTTTAAAGAAAATAATATTATGTATTTTTGAAATGTTTTGGGTTAGGATTGAGAAAGGTAGGTCCATTGAAATTGTTTTCAAAAATTGGTATTAGTTTGTTAGGTGACGTTATGGGGATTGAACCCGTAATTATTAACGGATCTTTATTCCATGAGTTATGTCTAGTGGCCTTATGTTATTTATTATGGTCTTCAAAGTATCATGAATGACCCACCAAAAGATCATTATTTTTGAAGTTGAATTCCCAGTGATCTTATAAATTATAATTATTTTGAGAAATTAATTGTTTTCTAAATTTATTTATTTAGATTTCAAATGTTATGAAAATATAATTTTAAGTATGTATAATTATTTTGAAGAAATTTTTTAAAAGAATTTATTAATTGTTTTAAAACCCCTTACTGGGTATTTTAAATTCTCACCCTATGTTTTAAAATATTTTTTATAGGTTTAGTGGATTTATCAATGATGTATTTTCCTATGTGGAGGAAACACACTGAAGATTATTCTGTTTATTTAATTTCATTTTGTACAGTTTTATTGAAATATAATATTTGTATCTAATTCTACAAAAACTAGACCAGTAAAGATCTCCAATTGTGTAATAAATGTTTTGTAATTATTCAGTTTATTTTATACAAAAATTACACAACATTTATAAGAGCTAAACTTGGGTTTTGGGTTCGGGTCTTTTAAATAATATTCATGGTAATGTTTTACCAATTGGATATTCATATCACTTGCTAAAATATGTGATATTTTTTATTATCAATATTTCTAGGTTTGTGTTTCAAAAACAACCATCATTTTTTCAAATGTGATATACAATATCTCGTGATGTGACACAAAATATTCCTTTAATTTTTAGTTTATTGCTTGGTGTGATATGAAAAATCATACTACATGTTATCTAAACTTGACAAGAGATGTATGTGAATATTATTCGATAACAGTTCTTAATACATATCACAATATGCGATATGCGATATCATTTTCCATGATATATAGAAATGATATAGGATGTTCTTGTTGTTTTCACCAGATTATATAACTTTTTTCAATATCACAAACAATAATATAAGATATATTATTGGGTTCTTTATAGGAGTTTATAAGAGTAAATATTTGTTTCAAAATAACATCATCATCTTGTTCCTAATAAGCTTTTAAATTGTACAATTGTTTTTTGGGAATATGTTATTTGTTTCTAAAATTATTTTATTACATGGACTAAATATGAATATATAATTATTTAAATGACTTTAATTATTCATAGTATAAAATATGAAATTTGGATATGGAATGAAATATAAAGATTCCATATTTCTCAATGAATTTTATATTTTAATAAATATTAATAAGTTCATATCTATCATGTAATTATTAAATTTGAAGTGTTCATATTGATGATATAAATTTGAAATGCTAATATTTATATTTTATTAAAAGAATTTTTTTAATTATAAAAATTTTATAATGGTATGAAATATTCACATATTTTTTCCTTAAATTATGTAATTTTCATAAATCCCATGTTTATTTTTTTTATTTTCATTCACTTATTCCTCCCCTACTATTATATATTTATATTTTCTAAAAAAATAATATATTTAAAAAATTTATTCTTAATTTAAATTAATTAAATTATTTCTATTAATAAAATACCACACATTTAAGGATTTTTATACAATGTATATCATCATATTTAATTTAGTTCAACCAAAAATAATGTATTTTACTTGCAATTAAAAAGAAGATATTTGTTATATTATTTCTTACATATTTTCAAGTTCATTTTTATTGGAAATATAAATCACACATTAGTAATGATATATGGATAATGGGACTTTGGTTTAGACTTTTCAATGGGTTTTGGAATTATTCTTTATAAAAAAATGGGGATAACTACCTATAACACCATATGTGATCATGAATAGGTTTTAAGTCTCATATGATTTTAATTCATTACATGAATAAAGTTTCATATAAACTTTTCATATGATAATATATGGGTATTTCTTATAATTACATTTTTACTCTTTAAGGATAGTAAAAATCAATAATTATATATGGTTTAGACATTAACATGAGTGATACATGTTAATTTGGAAGAAGACATTGGATGAACAAGTTAAATAATTTGAATAATGCATACATAAAATTATTATATGTGATACAATATACATTCAATGCATATATACATTGAACCGTGATATCCTTACAAACACTTTTAAAATACCAAGGTGTAAGATTCCTTAAAAATTAAACACTCTTCAGGTCCTTAATTGTAACACCCCAAGTTTTTTAAAAATAAATTGAAATTCATGAAACTTTGTTTTATGAAGATATTTATAACTAGCCTTTAAACAAAAATTTTCCACTTCTATGTTTTGAATTTTGAAAAATAGGAATCTACAATTGTGTTCAGTAAGTTATTTTTAGTCTGATGGAACCAACACTACAAAATATTTAACTTTTTCCAACAGGGACATATCTGTTGGTAAAAGTACATTTTCTGTTGGTAAAAAATTTTACCAACACATATGTCCCTGTCACTAAACGGTCGGTAAAAACTCTGTCGCTAAATTCTTTTGCGACAGATAAAATAGTTCGGTTACAATTATAATAATACCAATAGATAATATATATGTTGGTTAAAGTGTTTAGAAATAGGTTCTTATGACAAATGTTTCTGTTGGTAATAATATTACCAACATATAATATCTATTTATAAATTACATTTGAATAAAATTTATAAATTTTTATAACCATTAAAAACTCATATTATATTTATATCATAAATTATTCATCACCTTTAATTATTACACAAAATACAACTTACAGGAATGTTCAAACTTAGAAAAATATTAATTATATTAATAATGATGATTAATACAAAATGAATCAATACAAAAATATAGGATCCATCACACCCCCACCCCCCCAAGTACCAGCCACCCATCCATGCCCCATAACCAGTGATCCAGCTTCAATACCAATGACTCATCCATACCTCAGGACCAGTGAGCCAGCTGCAGCTATACCATAGTCTTCAGTGCACCATCACCAGCGACCCATCCATGCCCCAAGACCAGTGAGCCAACTCCATCGCCAACAAGAAACCTAAAATAGGTTCATAGCCTTCGGCTCCTAGATCTCCACCTCACACAACCTAAGATCTTATAAAAAACGATTCAACTCCAATACCAACGAGAAACAAATCGAGTGAGCTTCAATACCACTGAGAAACCTCATGTCACTATATGTCACATCCTTCATCTCCAATATCTACATAAAAATCAACCAAAAAGCATAACCACAAATCAGTGAAAAATATCTGCATGAATTGAAACCAAAATAGAAATAAATGGAAGTATAAAAAATGATTTTCATAGTGATAAGTTTTCATAATCCATATTAACATATCAAGGATTTGTGTCCTAAAACATCAACAACCATAAAATGAGAAATATTTAGTCAAGGAAAAAAAATACCACATGGTGTTGGTAGTTCATATAAATTAATAAAAAAATACCTGGTATTAAGACACTTATTCAATAATGTTCAGAAATTATAATGCATAGAAAAACCTAATATGTAAAAGTCAATTATAACAATATATCATTACCTTGTAAGCACATCTCATCGATATTTAATTCCCATGCTCAACAAAATCATGCACGTGTGATGAATCTTCCACTACAAACAACATAAAAAATGGGTCCAAAAATTTTAAAAGTATAACATACTTAACAAGTGTAGAAAATTACATGAAAAATGAAAAAAAAACTACCCAGGTGATGCATCTATCACCGCAAATAAGAAAACATCAATTAAATAATATAGAAAGTACTACATTCATTAGAGGTGAAAACAATGACTATAAAGAATGGAAAAATATAAAAATAATAATATAATAAAAAAAATATGTCTTCATAATCATAGGTTCTTAATTGTTTCTTGTTTTATCAAGTATGAAAGCCAAAAAACACATTTTGTACAAAATTTTCCATTTTTGGAAAATAAATTAGGCAAAAAAACAAATTATCAATTTTGAAATACCACATGCATTTTGAAGTAAAAATTTTTAATCAGTATTGTAATTAGTATTATCTTGAAGAGCCCAGTGAAGAACATTTATGATGTTGCTAGAAAATTTGTCCAGTTATATCGTGAACCTTTGATGTTGATCTGCCACTATTTGATCACTTGAGAACAAAGAATCAATATAGGGTTTGGGTTTTCAATCAAACATGAAAGAAACAAACCACAAGGGAGTGGCTGTGGGAGAATAACACCCATTGGGTTTTCTCAGATAATGCTAGATAAGGATTTATAACTATTCATTTATTTCATAAAAATTTTTGTTATCAATTCTCTGCAGTAATGTTGGGGAAACAATGTTTTGTGGATTCACGGTGCAATGTGGGCTTAGATGGGGACCCTGGTACATGGGTATCCATTGAAGTTTACTCATCTGAAATTCACTCACGAGAACTGTCTTATTTCTCTAGTACCACTACTGGAGCTAATTGTAATGTCTATCAGGACCTATAAAAAGATCTTATTGAGATGATACCCTAAGTTCAGTCTCTTATTGATCAAAAACCCATCTCCTTATTTACAGGCCATAGATCCCTAAACTACATGATCCACACCAAAATTCCCTCCAGAGAAATTGTTTCTAAGAAGATGAGTGAATTGAAAGGCAAGAATGTAGCCCAATGTCTTCCCACAAAATAGCGAAGGGGCAGTGGTGACAAGGTGAGGGAAAGCTTACTGACAGTATCCAGAACCGAGCTTAGTGCTCCTCTACGTCAGCAATAGAGAATGAAAGAGAGGATTTTAATTTACTAAGGGAGCATATAGATGATTTATAGAGGAATCTGGTCTAGAAGGACAAGCTATTATGTTTAGCAGAAATTACAAAGACCCAGGTGGTCACCACTCAGGAAAGACTCGATGAAATGAAACAACATGCTGTGGAGAGGGATTCACTACTCAAATCCACTCAGTTAAAGCTTTTTGATGCAATGATCAAGCTTACTGACAAAAAAGCAGCCCTGGAAAAGTTTCAGTTGGAGGTACAAACATATACTTGTAAAGTGGAAAAGCTGTAGGAAAATTTATAGTCCACTCAAGGAGAAATTTCATTTTTAATGAAAGTATTTGATGGATTGACAAAGAATGATTCATCACCTGCTGCTTTTATGGAAGATTTAGATGTGTTTCCTTAGCCTAAAAATTATATTCCGGAAATAGATGACATGGCATAGATGAAGATGCATGAAATAAAAGAGGCCATGAGGAATTACGTTGATGTTGGGAATGCAGCAAAAGTGAAGCAAGATGAAGAGTCTATGTCTATTGCAGGGAGAGAAAGGGCACGTCTTCATTATTGTGTTTTCGAAAACAGAGACCACATGAACAATCAAAAGCTCCCCTAAGTCTGACATTTTAACAGGTGCTTCCAATTGTAATTGCTCAAGATATATGGCTTATGATTTTTTGTCTTCAGTGTTTGGCATTATCTTTACTTTTTTGTACTATTGTCTTCATCCTATTTGTATAATTAGAGTTCTTTTAGTTCTTTTTTTATTTTTTCGGTTAGTTATTATTAAAGAATGATTTTTTGAAGAAACTATTCATATTAACATTGCTGAGAGTGACTAAATTTATTACTACATCTATTTCCTATACAACATCATGTTATACAACATGTAAATTAGATATAATTGTGATGGAATAATAGTTAATAGATTATGAATCGACTATTTTGAAGTGAAAATTTTTATAACATGACGTTGTATAATATACTTGTGCAGGTAAAAATAATAATCTATCTTCAATAGGGGCATGATCTGTAATTATCAATGTAATAAATGTAGTGCATTACTTAGTGGTCTTCCTATATTTCATTTACAAGTGTAGAAGTGTAAGTAAATTTGTTGTTGTTTTAATCTGTTGAAGTTTTATGTATACTGTAATTTTAGGACATTAAATAATGTATCCCTAATTTTATCCATACTGATAGAGGAATACAATATAGATTTATAGAATTTATTCCTAACATGGACAAGATTTAAGGATTTAAGATAGCTTTTAACTATGAACTATAAAATCACCCCAAAAATTACAGCGCTGGGAATTGAAAAAACAATGGTAATTTCACCTGAGGAAAAACAAAGAACACCTAAAGTGAAACTATACAAATTTGAATCATAAATATAAATAAACCTAAGAAAACATTCCCATCATAGAGTACCAAAATGGAGCAAAAACACATGGCAAGGATGAAAATACAAGATCAATATAGAATGTATTACAAACACAAACAAGATATAAATTTATAAACATGAAGAACCAAAATGAAATCAGATACTGAAAATGCTACTGGAGGGTGATTGGGGAACTAAATTAGAGTAGTGATATTCGAGAGATAACCTATGAACAACCAATGCCGACATGGGGACATTGGGTATCCTACTAAGGGTTATTCCAACAAGGGGATTTTGCGTGAGGAAGATGGTCGGGAACACGGAGGGGATTCGCGCGATGATGTCCGAGGGTGACTCTAGCCGGGAACAGGGAGGGGTGTTCTTGAGAATACATCAATGACGAACGACAAACATGAATAATGATGGGGTTCCTATGAGGAGGTTTGTGAGGAACGCTGGACGTGAGGAAGGCCAGCCGCGTGGAATGCTGTCCGCGGGGAATGCTGGCTGCGGGGAACAATGGTTGGGTTGGGGGTGGGAGGTTGCAAGGAAGGAAAGTAGGGCTGGGGGAGGGATGTGAGGAACGGCTGTTGGGGGTTGGGGGTCTTGTTTTGGGACACATAAGGGTTTTTTTCACAAATATTTATTTGCACATATATTTATTTATATATATATAATGAAAATATTTTTGAATTTATATAAAAAAATTATATTTTATAAGGATTATGTATGTATGTATGTATGTATCAATATATATATATTACCAATAAATATTTCTAAATTATGGATATTTTAATTAATTATATATTTTTATTGTCGAAATGATATTCTTGTAATAGGTAATATATATATATATATTCAATTTTTGGTAAAATATTTGATATTATTGAATAATTTATTGGTAACAGATATTTTTAATGATAAAATATTTGTTGGTAATAATAACTAATTACAACATATTTATTTATCGGTAAATCAATTGTTTGTATTATTATGATAAGACAACAGATTTAAATGTTAGTAAAAGATCTGTTGGTATTAAACTATTCATATAAACAGATATATTTGTTGGTAAAAATAATTGTTGGTACCTATAGTTAATGTCAACATAATTTAATATCTATTGGAATTAATCATTTTTACCAATAGATATATTATCTGTTGGAAATTTTCTGTTGGTAAAGGTCACTTTTTTTGTAGTGCAACTTGTTTTTTGCTGAATAGTAACATACCCTTATGAATAGTAATTTGAATAGTAATATGACCCTAATGAAAATTAAATTGTATTATTATTATTATTTTTTAAGGCATTAAGATAATGATATCTTGATTAATTTTTCAGTGTGATGTAAAAGCAGATATAGTTTTAAAATTGTTAATTTTTCAATAAAGTAAGATTTTATTTAAAAATTAAATTAATAATATTTAGAAAATTATTTTTAAAAAATTCAGTTCATTTTTGAATTCTAAACGTTGAAAAATGGTATGGGTAAATTTTTGGGATTTTTCTGAAAATCCTTGAATTTTTGATGAATAGTAAAATTAAGTAAAATATAGTATATTCAAATTATCAGTTAAATACACTATTTATGACATCATAATTGATGTAATACCACTTGGTTAGAACTCATGTGCCATTATTACTATTTGAGGTCACTTTAATTAATATTATTCACAGTCTTGAGCAAAAATATTATAATAATGATTAAAATAATGGAAATTACCACCTCTCCTCTCCTATAAATACCACCCACTTTTCCCTCTTCCTCCCACACCTATCAAGTCTTAATACTTACCTAAGTTCTTCCCAATACTCCTCCCAAGGATCTTCCCCACTTTCTAAAGCTACTGGTCTCACCAAAAGGCCAAAACCAAAGGCCATAAGAAGGATCTCAAGGAGAAGAGATCAAGAAGTAAATATCCTCTTTTGTTTTCTTTCTTTTCTTTCATTTTAAGTTATTATTTTTAATTTAATTTGAATTATGTTGGGATATGTCATTACATATCCCCCTTACTTACCATATTAGGTAATAATTATGAGAGACCTATTTTCTCTCATCAAAATATTTTATGAAATTTTAAGCAACGTCATTAGGCTGCCAAATTTTGGTACGGGGTTTCTCAACTATTCTTTTATTTTGAGATTTCATTATTTTCTTTTTCTTTCCTCACATAACCTTATCTAAAAAGCATGAATGATCCAGTATCATACATATTCTATATTTGATCATGTTTATGGAATACTCACCATTACATTTCTTCTCCTCTCCCACTTATTCAAGAAATTAAAACACCATCTGTGATGTGTCGAATTACTAACATAGTGGATGATGTGATTACAATTTATTTTAATTCCATCAATACTGGTCATGAAACCATTTTTATGGTTGAAACAGATTATAATTTATGTATTATATCTTATATACGGTTCTAAAATCATGTTATACACTTTTTATTAATTTATAAAACAAATGAGTTCATTATGATCGAAGAATCGCCAAAATGACCTAAACAAATGTCAATAATGTTTTAAATCATGAACCATCCTCATGAAAGAAATAAAAATGATAAATGGTATAATTTATGGTTTTTTAAATATGTAAATACTAATCCATTGAGATCTTGAGTTTCACTCCCAATCAACAAGAATATCTATCATGAACCGATCATGGAAATCATGTAAAAAACACAACCAAAACAATGCAAGGAACAAAATATTGACAATTAAAGGGTGATGTGATTTAATGAAATGATCATATATGGTCTTTTAAATATGGATATTTTTATTTAGGATATTAATGCATCTATTTTAACAATTATAAAGGAGGTTTAAATGATTTTTATGTAAGACAAACCCGAGGTAAGGGAATTCTTTACCAGATTTCCGTCCTTTGGGTTAACCTACTACATCATTATTTATGTGTTATTAAAAATGTTTGTGTGATGAATTTTATTTATATTCTGTTTAATTATGTGCATTTACAGTTTATATACATATTCTATCCACTCTATTAAGTATCACTTGAATTATATAATACTTTTAAGGGGCTTTTCTTTTAAAATCCTCTTTTAAAATTCTGTTTTACAAAATTCAAAAGCAATGTTTTTATGAAATTTCTCATGTTGTATGATTATGTTACGGTTCTTGGGAATTTTTTATGGTGAATTTTTGGACCTATATTTCTCTCAAATTTATTGGTTATGTGCAAGTTGGAGGTCGGTCGTATGGTTACTCCAAGTGTAACTGCGATGGTTACACAACTTGTAAGGTAGCTGTGAGAGTTACAAATTATAAGGTAGTCGAGAGGGTTACAAGATTATGTAAGTAATTACCCAAGATAACTTTATGGTTACATTTATATTCTTATGTTTTGTGGGGATATTTTGGAAATATCATGTTTCACAAAGTAAGTATATATGGGTAACAAGTATGTCTTTGAAAATGATTTCATATGTTACAATTATTCATGGACTAATATGTTCTTTCTTTATTTTCATATCTCTTACTGAGCATTTTGTGCTCATCCCAAGTTTTTAAATGATTTTCACAGGTTATAAGGATGTGTAGGATAAATAAGAAATCCAAGTTAAATTATTAAAGAATTGTCAAATTAAATCATTTTATATTTGAAAGTTTTATATTTTGGAAGAAATGAATATGTTTTTATGGTATCCACTCTGTATTAATGTATAATGTTATGAGTGTATTATGTCCTGATTATATAAACTTATACACTTGAAAAGATACTAAATGTGAAATTATTTTATTTCTTAACTAAATTCAATATTAAGTAATGTAATAAGGTTGGGTCCTTATAGTTGGTATCATATGATGGTTTAGATAACTTTAGGGGTTATGATGATGTTAATATAATACCGTAAATGTTTTTTATTCTATGGTTAATTTAAAATTTTATAGAATTTAAATATTATCATGTTTCTTTGACTAAGATATGTTTGTTCAGAATGGTTGTCCATAGAAGAAACAGGGAAGCTGAAGAAGAGTGGCACCGATAGAACGACATCATCTGAATCTGCAGCCTGAAATGGTAGGGATTGGAACCAAGCAGTTTGTGACAGAAATGGATCATATGACATAGTAAATAAATGTTTGTGGCATCCATACAAGTGAACAACCAGAGGTGCCACAACAAAACATGATGATAGTTGAACATTTTATGAGACAAAACCCTCCTGATTTCAATGAATCATCTGACCTAGTAGCGGCTAAAGGATGTATTAAAGTCCTTGAAAAGATATTCGATGTTACGGAATATTCAGCTGATCAAAAGCTAAGTCTTTCCATTTTTCATTTTTAAGGTAAAGATGATCAGTGGTGGGAAATGGTCAAGAATATCATGGATATATAAGATGTTAATTCCTTAGAGTGGGATGAATTTAAAAGTCTTTTCCTTGAAAAATATTTTCCAAAGGTGGTGTGACTTAGGATGGATAAGAAATTACTTGAATTAAAGAAATAGGAGGAAGATTCAGTGGCTGTGTATAAAGCGAACTTCACCCAACTGGCAAGGTATTCTCCACGTCTTATTTTGGATCTTGATAGAAAAATCAACCCCCTTTACTCAGGATTGAAGCCAAGGTATTGAAGGGCGTTGGCCTCCTGTGAATTCAAAAGTTCTGAGAAACTTGTCTGATGTGATCAGAGGGTAGAGATGGAGTTTTTTGATGATCACATTCATTTTGGAAATAAGGAGAAGAAGAGGTATAGATGGAAAGTGATGGGTAAGAATCAACCAAAGAAATCTAATGGTAATAAAATCCAGTTTCCAGTTTGTGAAAAGTGTGGAAAGAAGCACCTTGGGGAATGTCTTACCAAAATTGGAAAGCATTTTAGATGTGGTAATTTTGGAAATATGGCCCAATATTGTAATGAAAATGATCCTAATACCAGTCCCGATAAGCAAATTGTTAAGTGTTTTAAATGTGGTGAGATGGGTCATTATGAAAATGCCTACCCAAAGAGAGATCTTAATGATTCCAAGAATCTAGACTATAATAAAAAAGGTGTAGTGAGATCCTTTGAGACTATGTCAGTAGATGTCGGGTCATCCAATGAAGTTGTATCAGGTACCTTGTTTGTTTACTCATATTTTTCTAATGTTTTGTTCAATATGGGGTCTACACATTCCTTCATTTCTGAGAAATTTTCTGGTAAATTTGAAATATCACATCAACAAATAAGACCAAAACTTATTGTTAAAACACCTGGGGGTAAATATTATAGCAAAGAGTAATTATAATAATATTTATATTTTGGTCTGTGGAAAAACTTTACCTACAAACCTTGACTGAAAATTAACATTTTTATAATCAAAACACTTTTGAAGAAAAGTGAGAAACCATAAGATCCAACATTACAACCAAATAAAACCATTAAAGAGGATAACCCATATTAAAACTATAGGATCTATCTCTCCCCGTCGACTACACCATGATGACAAGTCTTCACCATCTCATGGCTTCTTGGATAGCTATCTTGTGCAAGGTTTCATGGATCTGGTATCGATGGCAGTGTCATACCCTCTCGAACATCCAAGTCTGAATGGCATGCTCAGCTGCAAGCATTATGCTCTAAAACTATGAACCTCATCTGAAACAGATCCAAATAGTGTATTGGTTGCATACACACCAAAACCCACATTGTCGCATAAGATGCTCAGAATGAATCTGATGAAAGGAGTATGCCGCATGAAGCTGAATTGTCTGCTCCCAAGTCATCGTGGTTGAAGATGGCCGACGTCTGAAGCCCAAAGCCCTAACATGCCTCTTTCGAAGTAGGAGAGCTGCACGAAGATAAATCTATTAATCCCAAGTCGTCGTGGTTGAAGATGGACACATCCCAAATCCCTATCACACTACTACAGAAGATAGGAGATTCATGTCTTCAATCATGGTTGGAAGCCCAAAACATAAAGCCCTAGCACACCTCCGTAGAAGAGAGGAGAGTCGTGGCTGAAGCCACAACCCTCTCTTTTTTTCATAAAGAGTTTCAGTTTGTATATAAGAGTGAACCCGTACAATTGGTAACATATTAGGAAGCTGAGAAACTATTGAAAGATGGAAATGAAAGTTATCTTGCTTATATTGTTGAAAAAAAGGAACAGTTGAGATTATTGATGTACCAGTGGTAAATGAATACCTTGATGTTTTTTCTAATGAGTTACTCGGTGTCATACCTGATCGAGAAGTCGAATTCAAAATTGACTTAGTTCCTGATGCTAAGCCAATTTCAAAATCATCGTATCATATGGCTCAAATAGAACTTCTTAAATTAAAAAAATTAGATGTAGCATTTTCTTGATAAAGACTTAATTTTTCCTAGCACTTCACTATGGGGTGATCATGTTTTGTTCGTTAAAAATAAAGATGGTTCCATGATACTTTGCATTGATTATAGATATTTGAATAACATCACTATTAAAAACAAGTATCATTTGCCTCATATCAATGACTTGTTTGATCATCTCCAGGGAGCTCAGTACATTTCCAGGATTGACTTGAGATCTGGATACCATCAGCTGAAGGTGAATGGGGATGAAATCCCAAAAATAGATTTTTGTACTAGATATGGGCATTATAAATTTGTTTTTATGCCATTTGGATTAACTAATACTCCGGTTTTATTCATGAATATTATGAATAGAATATTTCATGAGTTCATGGATAAGTTTTTGTTTGTGTTTATTAAGGAAATTATATAATATTCTAAAAATAAATAGGAGCATGAAAAACACCTAAGGGTTGTTTTACAAGCCTTAAAGGAAAAGATACTATATGGAAAATTTATCAAGTGTGATTTTTGGTTGCAATAGATTTATTTTCTTTGGAACATTGTAAATAAGGATGGAATAACAGTTAATTCTGTCAAAAAAGTGGTTGATTAATAGAAAAGATCCACAAATGTTACATAGATTCGAAGTTTTATTGGATTAGCAGGTCATTACCGCCGGTTTGTTAAAAAAATTCACAGTTATCTAGACCACTAACTAAGTTAACATGAAAAGGAGTTAAATTTATTTGGATAGAAGAATGTGATGTTTGTTTTTAGGAACTGAAGAAGAGATTGGTGAATGATCTAGTTTTGGCCTTGCCTTCCTGAAATAGTGAGTTCGTCATCTACAGTGATGCTTCTTTGAAGGTACTTGGTTGTGTTTTTATGAAGAATGCTCCAGTAATTGCTTACGCTTCAAGACAACTAAAACCTCATGAGTTAAATTGTCCCACACATGATTTGGAATTGGCAGTTGTGGTTTTTGCTTTGAAAATTTGGAGGCATCATTTATACGAAGCCAAATGTCAAATATATACTGACTATAAAAGTCTGAAGTATATATTCACTCAGAAGGAATTAAACATGAGGTAGAGAAAATGGATTGAACTGATAAAGGATCAAGGTGTCACGATAAATTACCATCCAAGAAAATCCAACAAAGTGTTGGATTCCTTGAGTTGGAAACATCATGAATCATTAACCATTTTACATTTAGAACATGATCCCTTGATTAATGAATTGATGAATTTTGTCTTAGAAGTTGTTGGTGCAGGAAATATCTATGTTTTGTTTTAGGATATAGTGCAGTCATCGTTATTAGACAGAATTAAGAAAGTGCATAAAGAAGACTATGAGCTAGAGAAAAATGTAGAATTGGTTAAAATGGGTAAGTTTCCAAAATTTAACCTTGATAATGATTGTGTGTTAAGATTTGGAAAAAGGTTATGTGTGCCTTGTGTCTCTCAATCAAAGAAATAATTATTGTGTGAAGCTCAAAGTTCTCCATTTTCAGTTCATCCTGGCAGTAATAAGATGTACATAGACTTTCGTGAGTATTACTGGTGGGATGCAATGAAAAGGGATATTTCATAATTTACTGTGAAATGTTTTACATGTCAATAGGTTAAATAAGAGTGGCTGTTAATGAAGGGGATGCTTCAGCCTTTTCCAGTTCTAGAGTGGAAATGGGAGAATATATCCATGGAATTTGTGGTGGGTCTACCTAATACTTCTTGAGGTAACAATGTGACTTGGGTTATTATTGATTGGCTGACAAAATTTGCACATTTTCTTTCTATTTAAGATACAATGTCTTTGGATCATCTTTCTCGATTATGACTAAAAGAGATTGTCAGGTTATATAGAGTTCCTCTTTCCATTATATTGGATCAGGATACTAGGTTCACTTCTAACTTTTTTAAGGGTATTCAGAAGTTATTGGGCACATAATTAAATTTAAGTACATCTTTTCACCCTCAATCAGATGGGCAGTCAAAATGAACGATTCAGACTTTGTAGGATATTCTTTGATCTTGTTCAATGGACTACCAGGGAAGTTGGGATCAGCATCTTTCTTTAGTTGAGTTTTCTTATAATAATAGTTTTCATTCCAATATACAGATGGAACTTTTGATGCATTGTATAGGAAGCGGTGTCGAACTCCATCTTTTTGGGATGAAGTCGGTGAAAGAAAGTTGATGGGGCTAGATTTAGTAGAGGAAGTGGTTGAGAAAGTAAAAATGATTCAGCAGCACATGAGAACAGCTCAGAGTAGGCAGAAAATTTATGCAGATAATAGAAGGAATGACTTCTCTCTCGAGGTAGGTGACCATGTTTTCCTTAAACTCTCTCCATGGTAAAGTTTGATGCATTTTTGTAAGAAAGGAAATCTAAGTCTGTCGTTAATCAGTCCTTTTGAAATCCTAGAGAATGTTGGACTAGTTACGTGCCAAGTAGCTTTTCCTCTGAATTTATCTCATGTACATAATGTTTTCTATGTTTCGATGTTGATGAAGTATGTTCTAGATTCATCTCATGTCTTGAGCCCAGAAGCAGTTCAACCGGAAGAGAACCTTTCTTATGAAGAGAAACCAGTTTAGATTCTTGATCGAAGGGAACATATATTGCAGAAAAAGTTAATCCATCAGGTAAAGGTTTTGTAGAGAAACCCCATGGTTGAATAACCAACATGGGAGTTTGAAAATGCTATGAGGTAAAAATACCCTCACTTGTATAAAAAGTAAATAAAATTGTGAGGACGCAATTTCATGAAGGTGAGGATAATGTAACACCCCAAGGTTTTTTAAAATAAATTTAAATGCATGAAACTTTATTTTAAGTATACATATATAACTAGCCTTTAAACATAATTTTTCTACTTCTATGTTTTGAATTTCAAAAAACAGTCATCTACAATTGTGTTCAGTAAGTTATTTGGAGTCTGATGGAACCAAATTTGTTTTGTGAATAGTAACATACCCTTATGAATATTAATATGACCCAAATGAATATTAAATTGTATTATTATTTTATTTTCTTAAGTATTTAAGATAATTAAACCTTGATTAATTTTTTAATGTGATATAAAAGCAGTTATAGTTTTAAAATTGTTAATTTTTGAATAAAGTATGATTTTATTTAAAAATTAAACTAATAATATTTAGAAAATTATTTAAAAAATGGAGTTAATTTTTGAATTATAAACATTGAAAAATGTTAAGTGTTAATATTTGGGATTTTTCTAAAATTCTTGAATTTTTTATGAATAGTGAATTACGGTAAAATATGGTATATTTAAATTATCAGTTAAATACACTACTTATGACATCATAAGTGATGTAATACCACTTAGTTAAAAATAAAATTCCATTATTACTATTTTTGGGTCACATGAATTAGGATTATTCATAGTCTTGAGCAAAAATATTATAATAATGATTAAAATAATGAAAAATACCTCCTCTCCTCCACTATAAATACCACCCTCATTTCTATCTTCCCCCCACACCTCTCAAGCATTGATACTTACCTAAGTTCTACCCAATACTCCTCCTAAGGATCT
Source organism: Viscum album (assembly GCA_963277665.1). Lineage (NCBI taxonomy): Eukaryota > Viridiplantae > Streptophyta > Magnoliopsida > Santalales > Viscaceae > Viscum > Viscum album. The sequence continues at coordinate 714,411,399 of OY728162.1, forward strand.
TCCCCACATCCTAGAGCTTTTGGTCTCACCAAAATGCCAAAACCAAAGGCCTTATGAAGGATCTCAAGGAGAATAGATCAAGAGGTAAATATCCTCTTTTGTTTTCTTTCTTTTATTTCATTTTATGTTATTATTTTTAATTTCATTTTTCTTATGTTGGTTTATGTCATTACATATCCACCTTAATTCCCATATTATGTAATAATGATGAGATACCCCTTTTCTCTCATCAAAATATTTTATGAAATTTTAAGCGATGTCGTTAGGCAGCCAAATTTTCGTAAGGGATTTCTCAACTTTTCTTTTATTTCTAGATTCCATTATTTTATTTTTATTTCCCCATATCCCCTTATCTAAGAGTAAAGAATTATCCAATATCTTACATATTATGGATTTGATCATGTTTATGGAATACTCACCATTACATTACTTATCCTCTCCCACTTATTCAGGAAATTAAAACATTGTCTGTGATGTGTTGAATTACCGACATTGTGGACGATGTGATTTCAATTTATTTTACTTACTTAAAGACTGGTCATGAAACTATTTTTATGGTTGAACCAGATTATAATTTATGAATTATATCTTATATAATTCTCTTAAATCATTTTATACACATGTTATTAATTTATAAAACAAATGAGTTCATTACAATCGAAGAATTGCCAAAATGACCTAAACAAATATCAATAATGTTTTAAATCATGAATCATCCTCATGATTGAAATCAAAATGATAAATGGTATAATTTATCGTTATAGAAATATTTAAATACTACTCCATTCCAATTATGTATTTTCACGCCCAATCGACAAGAATATCCATCATGAACCGATCATGGTAATCAGGTAAAAAACACACCCAAACAATGCAAGGAACAAAATAATGACAATTAAAGGGTGAAGTGATGTAATGAAATGATCATATAAGGTATTATAAATATGTATATGTTTCTTTAATATATTAATAACACTCTTTTAACCATTATAATGGAGTTTTAAATGAGTTTGAAGTAAGAAACACCCGAGGTAAGATAATTCTTTACCTGATTTCTATCCTTTGGGTTAACCCACTACATAATTATTTATGTGGTGTTAAAAATGTTTTTGTGGTGAATTTTATTTATATTATGTTTAATTATGTGTATTTACAGTTTATATACATATTAAATCCACTTTATTAAGTATCACTTTAATTATATGATATTTTTATGGGGCTTTTCTTTTAAAATCCTCTTTTAAAATTTTATTTTACAAAATTGAAAAGCAATGTTTTTGTGCAATTTTTCATGTTGTATAATTATATTCTGGTTCTTGTGAATTGTTTATGATGAAGGTTGGGACCTATATTTCCCTCAAATTCATTGGTTATGTGTATGTTGGAGGTCGGTCGTATGGTTACTACATGTGTAACTGTGATGGTTACACAAATTGTAAGGTAGTCGTGAGGGTTACAAATTATGAGGTAGCCGATAAGGTTACAAGATTATGTAATTAATGATCCAAGATACCATTCTGGTTCTATTTATGTTCTTATGTTTTGTGGGGATATTTTTTAAATCTCATGTTTCACAAATTAAGTATATATGGGTAACAAGTATGTCTTTGAAAATGATTTCATATGTTACAAGTATTCATGGACTAATATGTTCTTTCCTTATTTTCATATCCCTTACTGAGATTTTTGTTCTCATCCTAAGTTTTTTAATGATTTTCATAGGTTATAAGAATGTGTAGAACAAAGAAGGAGGCCATGTTAAATTATTGAATAATTTTCAAAGAAAATCATTTTATATTTGAAAGTTTTATATTTTGGAAGAAATGAATTGTGTTTTTACGGTATCCACTTTGTATTAATGTGTAATGTTATGAATGTATTATGTCCTAGTTATCTAAAGTTATAAACTTTAAAATATCCTCAATGTGAAAGGAAGTTATTTATTTACTAAATTTAATATTAAGTAATGTAATAAGGTCGGGTCCTTATATTTATCATCCAAATGGGATGGTCATTCATAGTCGAGTGTCGATAGATTATCTTTTGTAAGAATGAAAGTTAATAACTATAGTTCAAGTGATGATTTTAGCTATGTTAAGCCATGATCTTGTTATATAACTATAATATTTGGGTTACACTTAGTTATCTGACCCAAACCATTAGGTTTCCTGAGGAATAGAGTTGAGATAATTCAATTGATGAATTTAGATAAGATGCCATCATCTCAAGTATTCAAGAGTTATAAATATGTTTTAATTTACATGATTCTCTATATAAATAGTTAAGAAATAAGATCTAATAATAGATAAGTTATGTCATGATAAAATATGGATATTGGCCTAAAAATATATATGATGTAGTGGGTTATCATTTTAGTATGAGTAAATTCAATAAAATCTCTTATTAAGTACTTGTAAAAAATGATATTCACCTAAAAAACTCTTTAGACATTATATTATTAACAATGATATTATTTTTAAATGATATATATCCATAACAAGGATATTTTTTATGGAAAAAATTTCTTATATTTTTAGTTTATCCTTAAAAATGTTAATAGATAATAACTAAGTGAAAAATAAGAATTTTTTATAAAAATAAATTTTATTTGAATTAAAGGTATGAGATACCAGTTTTTCATTACACTAATGAGTGGATTTATGAGGTATAAGATATAAAATAGAATTAACTAATTAAAATTTAGATCTCCCTATTTATAATGAATCAAAGAGTAATTAATGTTAATGTGGGTAAGTTCAATTTACATCAACATTGTGGAATGATTGTTGAATTTAATAATAATTTATTTTTTCTTCCACTAATAAGTATTTATTTTCAATTTATTATATAATAAGAATGTTTTTATTCTTAATTAATAACAAAATATACTCTCCATGTAAGAATTAAATATTATATGCCATATGGATAAAAATTTATATATTCCTGAAATGGATAATTTAGTCTATAATAGAAGAAATGAGTGGATTAAGGTTATTGATTCTAAAACATCTTGTGGATTTAGTCATATAAACAAAAAGATGATTTTTTTTCATAATATAGATTATTGGGATGATTTTATTTTTAATCATTTGATACTTTTAGGTATTTTTTATTAGATAAAATTAAATATATTTTCTTTTGGTGAAAAATAAAAAGGTTTTGAAAATTATTAAACCTATTACAAGTTGATTCTTGTGATCTAATGAAAATAAATTAAGTTGGTGGTTATAATCATTGAAATTTTATAATTCCTTGGATTTAAAAAATTATAGAATCAAATTTAGTAATATTATTGATATTATTTGGTAATATTGAGGTAAGGAGGAGTAAATTGATAATCTAAAACAATGAAATTGTTTCATATTTTGGTCTTCTGTATATCCATATATATAGAATTATCTTAAATTTACACTAATCCTAATTCCAACTAAATCAATGTAATGTAAATCATATAAAATATAAATTAAAAAATTCTTATGTTCTATTTATAAATTTATTAGTTTTAAATTAAAAAAATATGATGTTTGATTTCTAACAGAAGTCTAAAAATTCCTTATTTTTTGGTTAACCCAATAAGTGGATGTGTTTTTATTTAAATAATATAACAAGAAAAAAATATGTTTTTTATTTGAAATAATATATTTCATGAAAATAAATTAATAATTCAATATTCTAGTGGGAGTGAAATTTGAACTTGGTGAAGCTCAAAACCAATAAAAAGAAAATATTTCTAAGATAGATGATGAAATAATTTAAAAAGGTTTTATGAAAATTTAAATTAATCCATGTGATAGAAACCATTTTTTAAAGAAGAATATTATTGGGGGTGTTGTTTTTTTATAGAAATGGATGTGATACTTCTCATAAATAATGAAAAAATGTGAATTTTTTTCAAAAAAACTAAATTAAAAATATGAATATGGATAAATAAAAATTTGTGTTGTATGAATTTTATAAAGTATTATATGTTCCATGTTATACGTGATTTATTTTAATTTACGCTTTCATAAAAACATCTATTGTATTGTAATGAATGTCACTAAATTGAAAACAATAGCATCCTTAAAGTACATAAGAAGAATATAATATATATTCTTGATCATTAGTAGTATTGAAAGGATCGTTATAACAGTTATATTGTTTCAAGGTACCAAAATGAAGGATTTCAATTATGTTTAGTGCTTTAACTAAAGTTTTGAAAGATAATAGTGAAATAAAAAACTTTAAAAAAATCCTTAGTGTTTATTTTTTTCATCCAATAAAATTAGAGTGAATCATAACATAATTTTTTTTTATTAAACTTATTTAGATAGATAATTAAAATCATGAACATAAATTTTGTTCCATTCTAATGGTTAATAACCCTAATATTACTATTATCTGAACATATTCTTTTATAGATACTATCTTATTAAATAATTTAATGGGAGGGTAGATGTCATGATTGTTCAAGTAGCTATGCGGCAATGTAACAAGTGTTACATGTCGATGTAGTATGTTCTTTGATAAAACTAATAAATTCATTAAAATATAGGTTTATTTAGGGTCCAAATATATCGAGACATGTTAAGATTTAATTTTTTGTATATGGTTTTTTATGTATATGTTTCATGAATCTATTAATATGATGATCTTTTGGAGATACACTAGTATAAAAATAACTTTTAACATTGGGGTTTTAACATCAATTATTTAATAATCTATGTTAAAAATATTTTTATTCTCATTATTTAATTAACTGACATAAAAACCATTTCCCATTGGGTTTTAAAATCATTTATATATATAACCAATGTTAGAAACCTTTTTCATTTGGTTTTAATGTTGGTTATATATATAACCAACATTAAAACCCTTACGTATTTGGTTTTAGAGTATGTTATAGATATAACCTACGTTAAAACCCCAATAAGAAAAGTGTTTTAAATTCAGTTATATATTTACTTGATGTTAAAAGTAAAATTTCAAATATACAGGTTCAGTATTTCTATTTTTTCACAAATCAAGCCTTAGTTTTAAAAAATCCCACCTAAATTTTATTCCATTGCTGCCACACATGTTTTCATTTAAAATATATAAATCATCATTCTCTTTCATTCATCATTTTTTACCTATTCGGTCCAACCAAATTTTCAGCTCTTCTTCAATCAATGATTTGAAAATGATATTTATTATCATAATTTAATTTCTTCATTATTGTTTTCTATCATCACTAAACATATTGATAATTTTTCTTATGACGATTAAGACTTCTTCTAATTGAGTTATGAAGATAAAACTCATCCATGAGATTCATCAATAATTAAAAAATTCCTATAATTTTTTTTTCATTGTTGTGTGAGTTCCTCCCTAAAAGGAATAGGAATAAAAAAACATATTAATTTGAAGGAAACTGCCAAAATCATTGAAATTTGGTTGAAGCTTTAAGTTTATTTTTTTCATTTGGTGTCTGTAATTATCAATTCAGGTTTCTCATTTTTTCTTTGATGTGATTAATATCTATCTATTTTGAAAAAAAACATGCACTTTACACATCAGTTATTTTAATAATCAATGTGGAATGAGACTTTAAAATCGTATTTCCAAAAAACTGACAATGAATGTTGAATATTTTACTTTGGATGTGTTTTTTCCAAAAAAATCGATGTCAAAAGTCTAAAATTTTACTTTTGATGTCATTTATTAAAATAAATTATTTCAAAAGCATCCAAAATAAAATTTTCAACGTCGGTTTATAAAAACTGATGTTGAAATTCCCACTTTTAACATCAGTGGAAACAACATTGATTAAAACCCAATGTTAAAATACAAAAAAGACCGAAGTGAAAAAAAAACCTTTTTCTACTAGGGACAAATAAAATGTATCATGATTTAGAATGAATATAAATTTACCTATTCATTCTTTCTTTCTTGTTTCAAATTAAATGAGAATCAAATGATAAATAAACCCTTATAGAAAATATATTTTTTCCCTAATCAATTGTCATAATGTAAAGACATGGTTTTTTGTGATATTCTAATATTATCCTGAGTGAAAGATCATATAGGGATACAAAATTCACTCATGAGACAAGAGTATAACTTTAATTAAATATTTACTTTCCTAAGTATATAAAATATAATTTCATATATAATTTAATTATGATACTTGAGGTGACTGTTTCATAGTAATCCCCAATACCCAATTTTTACTGGGTATCCGACATGCGAGCCTTTATACATGGTTCCATTATGACATCATCTTTGAGATAAATCTAATCATTAGGTGTATGGGTTTGTTTATGATCTTGCAATGGGTTTTGATTAACTAAGATGATATTTTTCCTCCAATATGATGATTATGTAAGATGTACTCTTGACTGAGTAAGATGAATAAAGTGTATGTAGATACATAGTTAAGTTGCATGTGATGTTCTTATCTATTTAGATGAATGACATGTGATATATTCATCTTTCTTGATCAGCCTAATCAAGAAGAATCAAGAACATATGAATTGGCCTATATAATATTGACATGTTCCATGTATCATGTCTATAATCAATGTCATAGATAAAGGTATTTAATGATTATACATTCTTTATAGAGATACATTTAGTGGATGCTTGTATAAAGATTCTTGAGTTTATTGTAGTCCATACTAGATCCATTTGTAGCTTTAGTAACATTGGTGTTTTTTTAAATTATTCTATTTTCTTACTATTATGGATCAAGAAAGGATACGAATTTTAAATTCTATGAATCCTTATAGGGTCACAAATAAGTCTATGTGAATGAGGATTTTTTTTATACAATGTGCTTGCCCAAAACTGGTTGAGTTTACATCATAATGAATCCAAAATAGTTTTGAGTATATATAAATAATGGATTGTAAATTAATTCAAAACTTGTTAGATATGATGTAATATAATGTTATGTATATATAAATTATATGAGGTTTTAGTTCATTTGATAGATTTATGAATAAATTCACTAAATTCCATATCATATGGTGTGATATGAGAAATATATCACATGATATATAAATCTGTTTTGTGATATATATTATATCGCTTGGTATGATATGAATGGGATATGAGATATTTTATAGGTACTATATGGATACTAATTATACATGAACCATCATCCCTTTAGTTTCCAAGTTTTATTATGATGTTTTATAAAGAATTTCAATGAGTTGTATAAATTTTTAAAATGATTAAAAATTAATATAAACATACTAAGTGACATATTATAGAAGTTATAATATAAACTTTATTAAACTAGGAGTTGGATGAGCGTTTTTAAAACACTTATTCTTGGGGAGACTCATCTATTCAACAAAGGAATGTTTCTTTAAATAATTATATGCATCATTGAAACATGGTTTAGGTAAATGTGAAACACAATTCGTCAAAAGCACTTGTCTTCTTATTTTCTCTTTTATTATGTAGGCACTATCATGTCATGTAGATCATGGGAGGTCCACTGGTATTCATATCGAGCTTCTAACCACTCGTAATGTGAGAAAACCCTTGAAATCATAATGAACCGGCATTTTGATATTGCAGATTCTGGATTATCAATGTGATATGGTTGTTGGATTAATGTTATTAGTTGGTATAACATGTGAACTGTGGTTATTTCTTGAAATAGAATCATATGAACTAAAATGGATATATTGGCATGTTAACATCCTTTCGGATAAAATGAAAATGGAAGGAATTTTTTATAGTTATGATGATAATTGGCATCCTAATTTTAAGAAATGCAAAGGGATAAATAAATAGAAATTTGATGAACTGACATTTTGGTGTGTTAACATGTTTGTTTTTATTGGTTCTTGGTCATGTGAATTGCTTACCTGCATTTTTATTTGAGATGTCTCTTTTATGATCGATTCCCGAGGTTTGGTGGTTACATGACCTATTGAGGTTTTGTTTGACAGGACACATGCTTGTGTTTGGTGTTTGAGAGCACAACATGTGACACCTAAGGGAAAGGTGCATGATTACATTCCCACTTGAGGGTAAGTTTCGTGGTTTTCAAACTATCTAAGGGTAAGATACATGGGATATGAACTGCATGAGGGTAAGATGCATAGTCACTGAATGCATAAGGGAGAGATTATTGTTAGCCTAAGGGTATGGATCACTTTTTCATGATATTTTATGTGTGATTAATCCATGGAATGTGAATCTGCCACTGGCTTTGGTGATCCACCCTAGTACAAGAGGATTCACCCCTTGACAAAGATTCCATCATGGAGCTAAAAACGTTTTGACAGACCCAAGGTTCCATCCTATAGCTTTAGGGTTAGCAGGTTTATTTTATGGTAAAATGACATCATTAAACATCAGTTTTTCGGTGTCGCAGATGAAGCAGGTGGTGTCCATGTGGTGGACATGGGCGGCCATGATGGGGTGGGGATACTCGAGTAGGATTTCCTTGAGGAGGATGACCTTGGATATGGCCACAGAGTTGGCATCATAGGAGATGCAAATTCCCATTGATGTTGGACCACAACTTCTTCCATGAGATCACTAAAGAGGACTTTTTGTTTCGTGGATGTGGCAAGGAGGATTTATAAGGGATGGAGAATTATGGGAAGGTAGTTCAAAACTTTGAGATGGTGGATGAAAGTTTTTCATCACTCTCTCTGATGTCGCTTCGCCCCACCCACTAATCCGCAAGGAGAAATGGAATTTAGCTCCAATTTAATATATTTTTATATCATTTTTAAAAAAAATATAATAAATTTCTAGAAAAAACAAAAATTAATTTCTCATTTCACATAAAATGTTTTCCTTATATAAATTGGTTTCATTTTTTGTTAAAATTTTAACAAGTAATATAATCATATTAAGTGATACATTGTAGAAGTTATAATGAAGATTTATTTCAATCACGAGTTGATCAAGAATTTGTGAAATAGTTAAACTTGATAACCCTCATTCATTTAAAAAAGGAGTGTTATTTAAAGATTATTTCATCACATTACAACATGGATGGGGTAAGTGTGAAACTCCATTGGCCAAAAACACTGTTTTTCTCTCGTTCTCGTTTTCTATAGAGGTACTACCATGCCAGGAAGATCAAGATTCATCCTATTAAATTCAATCCATGATATGTATATCCAACAGGTTATCTATAGAGGCAAGGGTGCATTGGTTGTTGCTAAGTGATCATCATCAAATGCATATAGTATGCATTTTAAATCAATGAGGTAAAATAAGCACAAGTATTTTATGTTCATTATTTATCCTCTTAAAACTCTCATAAGATCAGACTTTGGTGTTTCAGTTATGAGTTTTCAACTATATATATATTTTTTATATGTTCCCAAAACCCTTTTATTGTATCATATCAAGATACAATGACGTTTGAAGTAAAATCAAATTTTCATGAAAAATCTGATTATTTATTATCACCAGAAGCAATATGGAAATATCACTTCCTACAATATGGAAATCGTTGACATAGAAATGTTTTAAAAATTGGATTGTCATATCACTAGCTATAATATTCGATATTTTCATTTTTAATATGACTATGTGTTTCTAAAACAAATCATCATATTTCCAAATGAGATATACAATATAGCACAACACAACACAAAGTATTCCTTTGGATTTCGGTACATGACATGGCATGATATGAAAAGTCTTGAAACGTATTAACCTAACTTGAACAGATATTTATGTTACTATGATTCAATAATAGTGCTTTATACATATCACATGATGAAATATTCTATATCATTGTCTCTGATATATATAAAATGATATAGGATATTCCTATTATTGCCACCAAATGGTATATTTTTTGTCTATATAACAAAAAATAATATAAGACATATTATTGGGTACCATATAAAAGTTTTTAAAAATCATTATTTTTGTTTGAAATAAAATCATCAATGTGGGTCTGAGGAGATTTCAAACTGTAAAAAAAATTAGGAAGATGTGATTTTATATTTCTAAAATAGGTTTATTACATTCACTATGAGAATATCTAATGATTTAAATATCAAAAAATGTGAAATATTTTTATGGAATGAAATATAAATATTTCATATTTCACAATGAATTTTAAATTTAATAAATAAGAATAAGTTCATATATGTCATGTAATTATTGAAAATGAAGTGTTCATATTTATGTTACAAATGAGAAATGTTCATATTTATATTTTATGAAAATTCTATTTTTTTTTTGAATTATAAAATGCTTATAACTGCATGAAATATTTGTATATTATTTACTTAAATTATGTAATGTTTATAAATCTCAGGTTTAGTTTTTTTTTCATTCACTTATTTTTCCCTTGCTATTATATATTCATATTTTGTGGAAAAAAATCATATATGGAAAATTTTGTTCTCAATTTAAATTGTTTAAAAATTTACTAATATTAATAAAATACCATGCATTTAAGGACTTTTGTACAATTTATATTATTATATTTAATTTATATCAGCCCAAAAATGGGTTTTTGTTTACAATTCCAAAGAATATATTTGTTATATTATTTCTTACATGTTTGTAATTAAATTCTAATTGGATATATAAATCACACTTTAATAATGTTCTATGGATAATGGAACTTTTAGTCAAAATTTTCATTGGGTTGGGGACTTGGGATTTGTTATGAAAAAATGGAGATAACAACCTATCACACCATGTGCGATCTTAAACAGGTTTTAAGTTTCTTATGATTTTAATTCATTACATGAAAATAGTTTCATATACTATTTTCATATGATCCTTATGGGCATGCTTAAAATATTTTAATTAAATATTTTGTCCTAAAGGGTAGTAGAAATCAATAATTATATATTATTTAAACATTAACATGATTGATACATGTAAGTTTGGCCGAAGTAATAGGATGTATAAGTTAAATCATTAGAATCATGCATATATAAAATGACCATATGTGATACAATATATATACAATGCATTTAGACATTGAATTATGGTATCTTTAAAAAAACTCTTTTAAAATGCCAAGGTGGAAGATTCATTGAAAAGTAAACACTCTCCAGGTCCTTTATCATTCAAATGAGATTCTCATTCTTAGTCGAGTGTCGATGGATTATCTTATATATCAAATGCACACTACCATAGATTCAGGTAAGGGATGTGCTGAGTTTTATTAGTACTAAGCAAAAAGCGCTAATAAAAGGGGGGGCTTTATCAGCGCTAGCTAAAAGCGCTGATAAATCTACCCATTATCAGCACTAAAAAAGACTGATAAAGATGTACCCTTTATCAGTGCTTTTTTTAACGCTGATATAGGGGGATTTTATCACCGCTATTATTAGCATTGATAAAAGTTTTAAATAAAAAAAATATTACTAATTTATATAAAATTATTATATTTATATTCAAAAATAATTTTTATTTGTATACATTAAATAAAAAAAGTGTGTTTATATTTAATATATTTTTTTAATAATTCAAATATATATATATATAATGTATAAAAAAAGTTTTTAGAATATTGTAATTAAATAATTATATATTTAAATAATTATAATATTATAATAATTTTTTATATAATAAATATATTTATTATATTTATTATATTTATAAATATATATAAATACTTTTCAAATATATATATTTATAATTATAGTTATAAAGAAATAAATATATATTTAATAATTAAAATATATATACCCATGAATCTATAATGTTCTCAAAAGTTCATATAAAATTCAATAAATATATTTAAATAAAAAATATATTTATTATATTTATAATTATAAAATAATAATTATATATAAATACTTTTAAAATATATTTAATTGTAATTGTAATTATAACTAATAATTATAAAATTACAATAATTATATTTATTTATAGTTATAAGTATATATATATATATGTAAATAATTATAATTATGGTTTCTCTCCTACGATTCTACTGGTTTGAGATTCAATGACGGAAGTATTTATTATTCATGGTCGTTTCGACATGTATAAGGCTGCTGCAGATGGAGATCGGGTTTCGTCTCTTCCAATTCACCATGTGGGGACCAGCATTGACCTTTGGATCAGCAGCAAGGTCCACTTGTTGTGGGTTCTTCTAGCACGGGGTTGAAGTGGAGTGATCTGCTTGAGGTTGTTGGCACTGGATTGAACCGGTGTGATCTGCTTGAGGTTGATGTTGCGGGCATTACTAGTGCACGAGATCTGTGATTGATTTATGTTGCAGGTCTTATTGGGGATAAATTTGGGACTTGTAAATATGGATCGTCCTCAAGGTTTAATACTCACAGTGAATCATTCGATCTTGTTGTGCACCGTGAATCACTTCTTCTCATTCTTCAAGGGTTCGACTGCTTTTAAAAATCAACACAAAGGTTCCAATGCTCATGTTAAGGTAGATCAGGTTGCTATATCTGAGCGAGTAAGCACTCTATAATTGCTCGACTCATCTTACCTTGGGGATCTTTTCCTTTGAAGATTGATGAATAGGTCGATCGACTGGTGAAAATTTGGGGATTTTCCAATTGGTGTTGTGTGTCATTGGATCGAGGTTTTTTCCACATCCTGTTTTCCTCAGAGGATTTAAAATCACGTGCTTGGGGCTTTGGATACATCTCCTTGAAGCCATGATTTCTTCACATTAATGAATGAGATCGTTTTTTTGATCCTTTGAATGCAGATAATTCCTCTATGCATGTTTGGGTTCAGGTTTATGGAATACATTGGATGCTTTTGCATCCAAGAATCCTTTACGATGGGGCGATGTCACTTGACTTACCTATAAATATGGATAAACAAACAGAAGATGCAATGTATGAACATTTTTCTAGGTTTTTGGTTAAAATTGACCTAAGTTCAACCAAAGTATATAGAGTTTTTTTATCTACTAATGATGAAGAGTATGAGTTAAAAATTGTCTCTGAACATTTGCCAAAATTCTATCTAAAATGTGGGGTTATCAGACATGAAAGGAATTGTTGCAGGAGACTTTTGGTTTTTGAACTGTGTTCTACTCATGGGCATAAAAAACCTTTGTCTGAAGAAAGGCTATAAATCATCTCAGCCTAGTCTGGGTGAAGAGAAACTTGTAGGTGGTGTTTGCGAACCTTCTATTGCACATGAAGCCAATATGGTTGGCCAGAGTACTATTGATGAAGTGGTGCAAGTCACTAGTCTGGACAGTACACCTGTACAACTAGTGATTGTTCCAAGTGTTTCTAAGGAAATTCATGATTTGTATGCTATGCACGATAATGTCATTCTAGAATCAAATGAGTATATGGTTGAGCAGAACATTGTTGTTGATGTTGTGCTAGACACTGGTATGGACAACACCCATGTGTAGTTCATTTCAGTGTAGGAAATCATCATTCTAGGATTTAATTCCCATAGTTCTAAAGACATAGTGGAAGCCCCTCCTAATGCTAGCCCAACACCTGCGTAGCGATCTGATAGGAAGAAATTATGGTCAGACATTATTGTTGATAAAGATATCAATGGTAGTTAGGAGTCTCTGAGATCAATCCAGAAGGTTCATAAAGCCAGTTCCAGTGTCATGGATGCATCTGATCTATTAGAAAGGATAGAATTTATTGAGATGGAATCTATTGTGAAAATAAAAGGGAAGCAAATTGTTGATAATGAAGAGTTTTAAATGATTTCAAGGAAAATTGGTTCTCTACATGAATCACCTAAAGTTTCTGAATGGGAAATTGATCAGGAAACTGTCACTGAGGTCAACAGTTTTAAGGATCTTTCTTTTCTTAATGATGATGTAAGTCATGGGTTTAAGGATATGGTTGTTGTTGAAAAGGTTGAGCATGATGTGACTATGCATCAACAGACTTGGAGAAGGGGTTGGCATCCAAAGGGTCATGGCCGTGGATGTGGCCGAGAGGATGTTACTCGAGGGAGTGGACGAGGTGGTCCTTCGAGATCTTCCAGGCTCACACCGGAGCAGTTGGTGATTAAGGAGAAGTACACCGCGCTTTTTAGCTAGAAGACCACATATTCAGATTGAGAATCTGCTGAGGCTGAAGACTTTGATCATGACTCAGAATATGATTATGGTGATGTTTGAGTGTTTTTTTATTATGTTTGGGGGATTTCCCTTGTTTTCTCTTATTTTCCTCCTCATGTACTTGTTATCTTTTCATCAATTTTAATAAATGGTCTGGAGCATTGGCTTCTGGATGGTCCCACTTTGATACTTATGAATATACACAAATATTTATAAATAAATACAAACAATTATAATTATAATTCTTAATAAATATAGATATATTTAAATAATTATAAAATTATAATAAATATATTAATTATATATATTTATATTAGAATATTTATAAAAAATACAAATAGTTATAATTATAATTTTAAGTAAATATAGATATTATTAAATAATTATAAAATTATAATTAATATATTAATTATATATATTTATAAAATTATAAATATATTTGTTATAATTTTATAACTATTTAACTATATATATATATTTATAAATATAACTATAAATATATATATATATTTAATATATTTTTTAATTAAAAATAAATATATATTGAAAGTCCCACTTTTAACAACGGTGGAAACAACATCAATTAAAACCCAATGTTAAAATATAAAAAAGAATGAAGTGAAAATACCTTTTTCTAATAGTGATAAATAAAATGTATCATGATTTAGAATGAATGGAAATTTCCATTCTCATTCTTTCTTTCTTGTTGCAATTGAAATGAGATTCAAATTATAAAGAACCCCTTATAGATAATATCATTGTTTTACCTAATCAGTGATCGTAATGTAAAGATATGGCTTGTGGTGATATGTTAATATTATCATGAGTAATAGATCATATAGGGATACAGACATCACTCATGAGACACAAGTATAACTTTAAGTCAATATTTACTTTCCTGAGTATACCAAATATAATGTCATAAATAATTTAATTAGTATACTTGAGGTGCAGGTTTCATATCAATCCCCAATACCAAAGTTTAAAAAGGTATCCGACATGTGAACCTTTATAACTGGTTCCTTTTTGACACCATCATTGAGATAGAGCTAATCATTAGGTGAATGGATTTTTTTATGATCATGAAATGATTTTTGATTAACTAAGATGAGATATTTCTTCCAATATGATGAGTATGATAGATTTACTCTTAACTGAGTAATATTAAGGAAGTGTATGTAGATACATAGTTAATTTGCATGTGATGTTCTCATCATTCATCTGAATAGATGAGAACATCACATGCAACTTAACTATGTATATACATACACATTCTTAATCTTACTCAGTTGATCAGCCTAAACATGAATAATCAGGAACATATGAATTATCCTATATAAGGTTGACATGTACCATGTATCATGTCTATACTCAATGTATTAGACAAAGGGACTGAATGATTATACATTCTGTATAGAGATACATTTAGTGGATGCCTGTATGAAGATTCTTGTGTTTTATGTAGACCATACTAGATCCATTTGTACATTTAGTAACATTGGTGTTTTTTTAAATTATTCTATTGTCTTATTATTATGGATCATGAAGGGATAAGCATTTCAAATTCTATAAATGCATACTGGGTCACAAATAAGTCTATGTGGATGAGGATTTTTTTTATATAATTAATGTGTAGGCCCAAAACTGGTTGAGTTGACATCATAATGAATCAAAAATAGTTTTCAGTATATCCAAATAATGTTTTTTAAATTAATTCAAAACAGGTTGCATATGATTTAATATAGTGTTTTGTATTTATAAAATATGTGAGGTTTTAGATCAGTTGATATATTGATGAAGAAATATACTAAATTCCATATCATATGGTGAGATATGATAAATATATCACATGAGATATACATTTGTTTTGTGATATATATTATATCACTTGGTATGATATGAATGGGATATGAGATATTTTGTAGGTACTATATGGATACTACTTATACATGAATCATCATCCCTTTAGTTTCCAAATTTTATTATGATGTTTTATAAAGAATTTCAATGAGTTGTATAAATTTTTAAAATGATTATTAATTAATATAAACTTACTAAGTGACATATTATAGAAGTTATAATATAAAATTCATTAAACTAGGAGTTGGATCAGCATTTTCAATACACTTATTCTTGGGGAGACTCATCTATTCAATGATGGAATGTTTCTTTAAATAATCATATGCATCATTGAAACATGGTTTAGGTATTTTTGAAACACAATTGTTCAAAACCACTTGTCTTATTCTTTTCTCTTTTATTATACTAGAATTAGCATGCCATGTTGATCATTGGAGGTACACTGGTATTGAGACCGGGCTTCAGGCCACCTGTGAGGTGAGCCTACCCTTGAAATCATAATAAACTATTAGTTTGACAATGAAAATTTCGAGTTATTAATGTGAGATGGTTGTTGGTTTAAAGTTATTAGTTGGTATAACTTGTGAATTGTTGTGATTTCTTGAAATATAATAATATGAACTAAAATTTCTATATTGGAATGTTAATGGGATTTTGGCTGAAATGAAAAATGGAAGGAATTTGTTGTAGTTATGACGATAATTAGGATCCTGATTTTATAAAATGTAATGGGCTAGATAAATGGAAATTTGATGAACTAAAATTTTGGTGTGTTAACATGTTTTTTGTGCTCAGTTCTTGGTCATGTGAATTGCTTGCATTTTGTTTTGAGATGTATCTGTTATGATTGATGCCCTAGGGTTGGTGGTTACATGACCTATTGAGGTCTTGTTTGACATGACACATGTTCTTGTGTTTGGTGTTTGACAGAACAACATGTGATGCCTAAGGGAAAGGTGCGTGATTACATTCCCACATGAGGGTAGGTTGCATGGGTTATGAACCGCCTAAGGGTAAGATGCATGGGATACAAACTGCCTGAGGGTAAGAGAATTTTCCACCAACTTCAGTGATCTATCTTGGTACAAGAGGATACACCCTTTGACAAAGATTTCATCATAGAGCCAAAAACGGTTTGGTAGGCCCGGGGTGTCATCCTATAGCTTGAGGGTTATAGGGTTTATTTTTTATGAGTTATTAATTTATTTAATTGACACCCCTATTAATCTCTTTATTGCATGGACTATATATTCAGATTGGATTGTTTTGACGCAGCGATGTCGACTTATTGAGTTGTACACGTACCCTTTTCGATCCACCATTTGGGGTTCGGATAGATTTCATGGATGCATATATGGACAAGGGCAAGAGACCATATTGTTGATTGTTATTTGTTGGATGGGTTAGAGCTTGGAGATGGGACCAACATGGGGTTTGGGACTGGGGTCTTTGGAGTCTTTTATAGAGTCCTCTAGTATTTTATTTTATTGAATTTCAGCACGTCATTTAGATACATCCATCTTGTCATTTAAGGATTCTATTATTATTTGAATTGTTCAATTTTTTTCTTCATTCTGTTGTGGTTGCTTGATTGATTATTTATGTTGCTTCTTCTATTCATGATACTCGGTTATTATTTCAGCTATTATCGCAACTCTATACTAGAGGGTATAGTCTCCCCGCTATAATCCATACACTATCGTTGCTAGTCGGCAGTCTCTGGAGTACAAGGAGGCACAGTTGAGGTCACGTAGCCAACCCAACTCTGCCACACGAGGGAGCATCTGATCAGGGACATTAAAATGATGTACATAATGTATGAAGTTGATTCTTTGACTCGTAAACTCTTTTTCCTATTGAACTAGCATATTTTTGAACTCATGCACATTCAATTTATATTTCATGGTGTTGCAGTTAATTTGGAATGGTCCAAAATCAGATGGTAATGAGTTTAGGACATATTGTATAATGAAACCTTCATCCACTTCCATTCCCAAATATTTAAGTCTTACTGCAATATTTATCATTTCACTAACATGCTCATGTGTAGTATGAGAACCATAAAACTTCATAGTGGTCAATTGATGTCTTGGTAAGAGATCTGTCTAAAATTTGAGATCAGTACCCCCAAAAATTTCATAAATTCTTTACCACATTCAGTTTTAGGGATACCAGATTTGATGTTGCTTTTTGTGCTCCTTCGAATGAAACATCACACTTAACAAGTTCGATGTTTCTCGTGTTGCATAATATATTCTATCACCATCACTAACATCATTTGTAATTGTAGCAGGTTTCTCAAATCAGAGTGCTTAATCAAGATCCAATTCACTAAGGGGAAATTGGATTTTCTCACTCTAATCAAAGAAATTTAGTCCATTAAAGATCAGAATAGTTGATACATGTGAGTGAAATGATGATGGAAGGATAACTGCAATAAATACATGCTTAAAATTAATTATTTGAGTTATATATATATATCAATTCAGAAAAATTATTTAACATGAAATGTGTAATAATGTTCTCCTTTGGGCGATACATTAATACACGATCATAATTGATACTAATTAAATTAAATTTGTGTGGAAATAATACGTGTATCAATTAGATTTATTTATTATATTTGTATATAGAATGAAATCTCATATTGGATATATATCATCAACAATTATATTCATAAATTATAAGAATATGAAAAATTGTCATTGAACAATTAATAAATATCTCATAATAATGAATTTCAATTACCCATAAAATATCATAATAGTATCAAATTAATGATTAATTGATACATATAATATTTAAATAATTTTGGAGTAATTTTAACATTATTATTTGACCACTTTGATGATTAAGAAATATCATACAGAAATGTTCAAAATATAAAACATCATGACATCATAGTAATAAAAATTGACTAGTCATAAAATCAAATAAACACAGCTTGTTTTAATATATAAAATTATTTTTAAATAAAATTAAATCATACGGTACTCAGGTACTATTTTCACCCCTAAAAATCCCTTAAAAATTGGAAAAATGTGAATGCAAAAACTAAGTCATAAAATAATTTAGAAATTAAAACGATGCAATGTGGGTTGTAAGGCGGAACCCATGAAAAGCACAGTTTACCAAAACATAAAATAATACATATGTTATTTTTTGAGGAGGGTATGCTGATTCAGGCCACCCAATAAGATGCAGACCGGATAGTGGGGATACTTGAGCAGCGTGTCGTCGAGGAGGATAACCTTGGTTGTGGCCACGGAGCTGGTGTCGCGAGGGTTACAGATTCCCATTGATGTCGGACCACAGCTTCTTCTAGAAGATCACTGAAGATGAATTTTTCTTCTGAGGATGTGGTGAGGAGGCTTTATAAGGGACGAAGAATTATGGGAAGGCAGCACGAAGCTGTGAGATGGTGGACGACAGTTTGTCGTCACTCTCTCGGATGTCGCTTCGCCCCACCCACTAAGCCGCAAGGAGAAATGGCATTTAGCTCCAATTTATTATATTTTTATATAATATTTTAAAAAAATATAATAAATTGCTATAAAAAACAACAAAATATTTTCTCATTTCACATAAAATGTTTTCCTTATATAAAACAAAGTTTAAACTGGTTTCGTTTGTTGTTAAAATGTTTAACTAGTAATATAATCATATTAAGTGCTATGTTATAGAACTTATAATGAAGAATTCAATCAATTACATGTTGATCAAGCATTTGTGAAACATTTAAACTCAATGGCCTTCATTCATTTAACAAAGGAGTATTATTTAAAGAGTCTTTCATCTCATTACAACATGGATGGGGTAAGGGTGAAACTCCATTGGCCAAAAACACGATTCTTGTCTCTTTCTCAATTACTATGGAGGTACTACCATTCCATAAAGATCAAGATCCGTCCTATAAAATTCAATCCAAGATTCATATATTTGATAGTTTGTCTATATAGGCAAGGGTTCATTGGTTGTTTGTGAGTGATCATCATCAAATGCATAGAGGATTCATTTTGAATCAATAAAGTAAAGATAAGCACAAGTATTTTATGTTCATTATTTATCCTCTTAAAACTCTCATAAGAGATCTTGGTGTTTGAGTTTTGAGTTTTCAACTATATCTATATTTTTTATATGTTTCCAAAACCCTTTTGTGGTATCATATAATGATACAATGACGTTTGAAGGAAAATCAAATTTTCAAGAAAAATCTAATTGTTTATTATCACAAGAAGCAATATGGAAATATCACTTCCTACAATTTGGAAATCGTTGACATGACAATGTTTTAACAATTGGATCGGCATAGCTATAATATGAGATATTTTCATTTTTAATATGACTATATATGTATGTGTTTATAAAACAAAGCATCACATTTCCAAATGAGATATGCAATATCACATGATGCAACACAAAGTATTCCTTTGGATTTTGGTACATCACATGGTGCGATATGAAAATTCTTGTTACATGTTACACAAACCTGACAAGAGATATATGTGACTATGATTTAGAAATAGTGCTTTATACATATCACATGATGCAATACACTATATCATTGTTTATGATATATAGAAAATGATATAGGATATTTCAATTATTGTCACCAAATGGTATATTTTTTTTGTCTATATCACAAATAATAATACAAGATATATTATTGGGTACCATATAAGAGTTTTTAAAAATCATTATTTTTGTTTGAAAGAACATCATCGACATGGGTCTAGGGAGATTTTAAACTGTACAAATTTGTTTTAGGAAGATGTGGTTTTTTTCTTAAATAGTTTTATGAAATTCACTATGAAAATATCTAATGATTTAAATATTATAAAATATGAAATATTTATATGGAATGAAATATAAATATTTCATATTTATCAATGAATTTTACATTTAAATAAATACAAATAAGTTCATATATGTTGTGTAATTATAGAAAATGACGTGTTCATATTTATGTTATAAATGTGAAATGTCCATATTTATATTTTATAAAAAGTCTATATTTTTTTGTTTTGAATTATAAAATGTTTAAAACTATATGAAATATTCATATATTGTTTACTTAAATTATGTAATGTTCATAAATCTCATGTTTAATTTTTTTCATTCATTTATTCATCCCATGCTATTATAAATTCAGATTTTATGAAAAAAAATCATGTATGGAAAAAAAATTCTTTATTTAAATTGTTTATGTTATTACTATTAATAAAATATCATGCATTTAAGAACTTCTGTACAAGGTATATTATTATTTTTAATTTAGATCAACCCAAAATAAAGGGTTTTTATTTATAATTCCAAATAATATATTTTTTATATTATTTCTTACATATTTGGAATTAAAATCCGATTGGATATATACATCACACTTTAGTAAGGATCTATGGATAATGGGACTTTTGATCAAAATTTTCATATGGTTGGGGAGTTGAGATTTGTCAAGAAAAAAGGGGGATAACTACCTATCACATCGTATGTGATCTTGAACATGTTTTAAGTTTCTTATGATTTTAATTCATTACATGAAAACAATTTCATATAATACTTCTGGGCATGCCTAAAATATTTTAATTAAATTTTTACTCTTAAAGGGTAGTTGAAATCAATAATTATATATTATTTAAATATTAACATGATTGATACATGTTAATTTGGCCGAAGACATGGGATGTAGAAGTTAAATCATTAGAATCATGCTTACATAGAAGGACCACATGTGATCCAATATATATACAATACATATAGACATTGAACTGTGATATCATTAAAAACCTTTTAAAATGCCAAGGTGTAAGATTTTCTGAAAAGTAAACACTCTTCGGGTCCTTTATCATTCAAATGAGATGGTCATTCTTAGTCGAGTGTCGACGAATTGTCTTATATAACAAATACAAGTTGATATTAACACACTACCATAAAACTGGGTTTCCACAGCGACGCCCTTTAACAGCGCTAAAAAAGCGCTGATAAAGGGGTACTTTTAACATCGTTTTTTAGCGCTGTTAAAAGTACACTTAATCAACGCTTTTTTTTTTAGCGCTGATAAATGGTGCTCTTTATTACTGATTTTTTTACTACCGCTGTTAAACGGTATATTTCAATAAAAATCATTAAAAATAATATGTCAATATATGAATATATAAATATATTAATATTAATATAAATATAATATATATAATTT
Source organism: Viscum album (assembly GCA_963277665.1). Taxonomy (NCBI): domain Eukaryota; kingdom Viridiplantae; phylum Streptophyta; class Magnoliopsida; order Santalales; family Viscaceae; genus Viscum; species Viscum album. The sequence continues at coordinate 714,433,448 of OY728162.1, forward strand.
AAATATGTTTTAGATAAGTATAAATAGGCATTTACATTTAATATATAAGAAATTTAGTGAAAATGGGTTAAATATGTTTCAAAAAATATTATTAATTAATAATTTGTTAATTATCATCGACTAATAATCATTTAATAACAATTTGAAGACACAAAAAAACAAAAAAATTAATAAAATATATAAAATAAGTTGAAAACATAAATCAAACTTCAAACAACCATAAATTTTGATCCGGGTGTCTATTTGATATTATGGATTTGAAACTTTATTGTTTTTCACAGTTTAATGTTATTTATAATCAAATATATAACAATATATACATATTTTTTATATATTCACACATAAAAGTTAAGTTTTATAAATAAATAATTAAACATATATACAAATAAAGTATATTTCTCAATATATAAGCCTTATCAAAATAAAATATAATATCCATTTTATTTAAAATGAAATTGAATGAATATTTATATACATATCCATATACAATTAATGTATATATAATGTTTATATATATATATTTGTGTGTGTATTGACAAACATAAATATGTATATCTACATATTCTAATATATGTATATAAATAATGATTTTTTAATCTATGCAAATAAATATAAATACATATAATCATATTTATAGATGCTTACACATATATAAGTATATATATGTACGTATTTATAAACACACACACCAAGCATATTTTAAATATTTAAATATATATATGTGTGTGTGTGTGGATAAAAAATGTAACGAAATATATATAAATATAAAAATATATCATAAAATGCAAAAAAAACAAATATATGTATATTTAAATATCTATGTAATTTGTGTGTGTGTGTATATATATATATATATATTAGTGTGTGTCTGTATTAGAAAACTGATGAATATTATCTATATATTCTAACATATGAATATACATATGAATATATAATATATGTATATATATATGTGTATAATTATACTTACAGATACACCCATATATATAAAATATATACAAGTGTATGTATGTAATATATGTTGTATATATGTATGCATGTATTTATTGATAAACACACAAAAAAATAATATTTTATAAATGCATTTAAAACTAATCTTATAAATATATATTAATATACAAATAAATATACAGATAGAAAAATATAACTAAAAATATATATAAATAAATAGATATAAATATATATTAATATACGAATAAATATATATATTAATATAACTAAATATACATATATATATATTAATATAAATCTATATTAATTTAAATTTATATTAATATAATAATAAATAGAAATATATATATATATATATACCATTAAATGGATAACAAAACAACATGGGGGAATGGTAAAGGGTCTAAGCACATAGGGGAGAAGTCTCAAGTTCAAATGTTGGGGGAGGAAGAGGTGCACAAGTGGGTGCAGGTGGGGTGGGGGTGGCTAGCGTTGTTAAAAAAATGGGCTTTGATTAAAATATTTTTTTCAATTTTTTTTTACTTTTATCAGCGCAAAAAAAAACGCTGATAAAAGTCCCTTATATCAGCATTTTTTTAGCGCTGATAAAAGTCACCTTTTATGAGTGTTTTTTTAGCACTGATAAAAGGGACCCCCTCTTTATCTTCGTTGTGATTAACAACGCTTTTTTAGCGTTGTAAATGCCCTTTTATAACGCTTTTAAAGGCCATATTTTTAGTAGTGACAGTTTAAGAGATGGTTTTAGGTATGTTAATCCATGATCTTGTTATATAGATACAATATTTGTGTTACACCTACTTGGGTGAGCCAAACCATTACGTGCCATGAGAAATGGATTTGAGATAATTCATTAGATGAATTTATACAAGATGTTGTCCACTTAGGTATTCAAGAGTTATATATGATATAATTGACATGATTGTATATCTAAATACTTAAAAAATAAGATGAGAGAATAGATAAGTTAAGTCATGATGAAATATGGATATTTTCCTACTATTAGATATAGTGTAGTGGGTCATCATTTTAGTAGGTGTATATTAAAAAAATATCTTATTGAGTACTTCTAAAACATGATATTCAGCTAAAAAATCTCTTTAGGCTTTATATTATTGAAAAAAATATATTTTTAAATGATATATATCATTAATAAGGATTTTTTATGGGAAAAAATTCCTAGATTAGTATTGTGTCCTTGGAAATGTTCATAGAGAAAAAATAACTATTTGTAAAAATAAAATTTTTCATCTAACTCAAAGGTAAGAGATTCCAGTTTTTTATCACACTAATGAGTGGGTGTCTAAGGTATAAGATATAAAAGAAAATCGACTAAGGAAGATTTAGATATCCCTTCTTATAATGAAGAAAAGAGTAATTACTTTGAAGGTTGGTAAATTCAATTTATATATACCTTGTGGATTGATTATTGAATTAAATAGTTATTACTTTTTTCTTCCATGAATTGAAATTTATTTTTAATTTATTATATTAAAAGAATGGTTTTCCTTCTTAATTAATAACAAAAGATATTCTCTATGCATGAATGAAACATTACATGGCATATGGATAGAAATTTATATATTCTCGATCTAGATAGTTCGGTCTATAACAAAAGAAATGAGTATATTAAGGTTCTTGCTTCTAAAACCTCTTAGTTGTGGATTTATTCATATAAACGGGATATGAATTTTTTATAAGGCCCCAGCCTTAAACCTTACTTAATCTTGAGTTATTACAAGATTAGACATTGTGGATCTTTTCGGGTTTAGAGTTTTATAGAATTAGATCATAAAACTTGCATTACATTTCACATATAAACAAAGTGGTTACATAAAGATAGTATTCTTCTTTCCCATCAATGGAAACATATTTAAAATAACACATGGATTCTTTCTTGACACTTCCTTGACACTATCATCATATCATGTACCTTTCCCTTGACCTGTGACAAACATTTCAAAAAAACTTGGGATGAGCATAAAAAGCTCAGTAAGGGATATAAAAATATGGAAAGGAAACATGGGTACATATATACATAAGAATGAAATCATACTTTACCCATAAAACATAATCACTTTAACATACCTCATCAAATCATGAATAAATCATAGAAATCATAAGACATAAAGGTAACTTGAGGCATTCATAACATTCTTACGTAGGGAGTAACCCTCTTGGTTACGTTTGGAATACCCATCACAATATATTCCCTAAATCTCTTCGGAGAAACCTTAACGTTTCACTCCTTCGCGTTACCCAATGCATTGGAGAGCTATATCGGGCTCACCTGCCCTTAGTTTATCACGGAACCACCCGTCTTCATAATAATGCCCAAGAACCTCAACATAATTGTATCACATAAAACATGCATAAAGGAAACATAACATTTCCACCTTTCAATCACAAGATATCAATACAACACATTGATATAAAAACATTATGAAAACCATTTTCAATACTAAAATAAAGGAAAATTAAAACATGGTATTTATTTTTCTTTTAAAAAGAAGGTATGGCTTGTAGAGGAAGCTGAAACTCAAATAATGGTCACGGTGGTAGAGAAGTCGTTGTCGCCGCATACGTACGACAAAAACATTCCCTTTTTTCATTTAGTAAACGCTTCATATAAAAAATATTCCTTTTTAATAAACGTAAAATTAAAAGGGGTTTATACACCATATAAAAGAAGGTTGTGTATAAAACAAAATATGTCTCAATGAAAGGAGATTGAGACGAAGTCCCATACCTCGGGTCCGACTTGACTCGATAGTTCTTTAATGTCCTGAATAATAAACTTGAGTTAATTTCTACTTGCTTAAGAACCTTTTTCAAGTTCATTATTCCTTTTATATCACTTATTTCCATGTCATTAACACTATGTAATTATTTAAGTTTATAACGGTCGTTTTAACGATCATTGGTACTTGAGTCAAAAATAAACCCTTTATAATTACAAGTTGTTCATGTATCCATTATATCCAGAATTATAATCATGATGTATATATCATATATATCCAGTATATACATGCCTTTATAATATTACATAATCATTTAGAGGTAAGAAATGAAATGCACCGTTCATGGAGACGGTAAGTTGTACGTACGCATGAACGCTACTTTCATTTCTATTTCATATTTTATAGAATGGAATCATAATGATATAAAGGTATATTATAATTCCAGTATAATATCATATATAATATCATAGTTCCATCCTTTATACGTCCCACATATGGTATTTAACGAATCAAATCACTTTGAGGGGGCGGTAGTCCGCACTTCCTTAAATGAAGATATCGTGTTTACCCATAATGGAAACCATAAAGGTATGCCCAAAATGAAAAATACAGAAGCTTAAGGAAGACATAAACATATTATATATCATATATAAATATAGTGACATCTTAATGGCCACCATTGAAGGTGTTAAAAGAATGTCGAACAATCATCGTTTCGGGAGGCATAAATTCACCATCCACGGAAACAGTATGTCCTTTAACCATTAGATGTAGGTGTGTGTAAGTGTAACTCGAATCCTTATTATAACAACATCCTAGTATATTGAGGATACTGGAGTTGTTACAAAAGAAAATAATAAAAAGAGTTTAGGGGGTTGGAGAAGCAAAATCAAACAAAAGGACTCAAAAGAAGACATTACCTTAAAATCGGTTAACTCTCTTAGATTTGAGCTCAAAGGCTTCCTTGGGAAGACTTATGCCCAAAGTGAGGCTTCAAGGAGTAAGAGAGGGATGTGGAGAGCCAAACTGGGCAGGGGTTGGCCGAGACAAAGGCTTTGGGAGTGTGGGTAAGGAGGTAGAGGTGGGGGCCTTTTATAAGAGGAGAGGAGGGGCACTCTTGGAAGTTAAAGAAAAGTCACTTTATTTTAAAATGGTATTCGGATTTAAGAGGTCCCACATTGATGTGTTTTGAGGATAAGGTGATAAGGGTTTGAAATCCACCCATCCAATAGGTTTTGGCCATGTTTAGGTCTTATATTTTACATTATCATTCCATTTTATTTAAATCGTTAAATAATGAGGTCATCGCTACATCATCATGATGTCATAAATAATATAATATATTTAAAGTCTAAAACTTATAAAAAAAATACTATGATTTAGTAAATCTTGTTATCTTTCCAATGACTATTTATAATCAAAAATCTGATCTTTATAACCCCATGTAAAAATTGTTTTAGTTAAAGAGTTCATGGTTGTGTCATTTTTACTTTTACATTAAAGAAAAAGTTATTTATGTCATTTCCCAACCAAAGTGGCTTCATGGGGTCCCCAAGTTTACCCATGGATTTTATTGGTCGTCCATGACACATCCAATGAGGGTAGGACATGTGTCAAGCTCATCTCATTTTATTAAAGCATTATTTTTACCTTAAACTACACTAATTACCTCTAATCGCGATTAAGAACTTAAGAGTTACTATTCACCAAAAAATTATTTTAATCTCATTGAACCACATTTTACTTCTTAATGACAACCATGTATGTCGGATTTTTGAAATTCAAAACACAGAAGTGGTAAAATTTCATTTAAACGAAAAATCAGTTTTTATAAGTACCACTTAGTGGTTTCACTATTCATCAAAAATTGAAGTTTTTCAGAAAAATACCAAAAATTCACCCTAAGCTATATTTGATATTCCGAATTCAAAAATGAAGTCTATTTTACAAAATTCAAGACATTTAAGTCACATTAATTAATTTAATAATTAATTCTCGCTGTCATGACAAATAGCGTGTTTTTATAAAACAATAAGTATCAAAATATTGACACCAGTTTAAGTCCAATTTCAAAGTCAAATTGATTCCAATGACCACCATTGGATTAAATGGTAAAAATATATTCTAATTTTACTTCAAAACCAATTCAAAAGATAATCTAATCATATAAATAAATTAGATTAAAAAGCAGTTTTGATGTAAAATGCAGTATTTTTCACTATTCATTAAAACATGAACATTGTCTGAAAAATACCAAAAATTCACACAAAGTAAATTTTAATGTCCCAATCATAAAGATTAAGTTTATTTTGACAAACATAGCTTATAAAATTGTCAAAAGATAGATTTAAAAATGGTTTTCCATCAAAAGGCAGTAAAACAATCTTTTAAAAAATATTAGTGTATTACATGCTTAAGATTGGATTTATTTTCATTTTAAGCCTCTAAAACACTATCTAATTCATTAATAGACATAGATAAAAATATCTCTTACTCATTACTTACTTGGGATGTTACATCCTTCCCCCCTTTAGAAAATTGCGTCCCCGCAATTTATTTACTTATCGAATAAATGGGGGTACTTATCCCTCATTGCATTTTCAGATTCCCATGTTGCCTCTTCCATCATGTGGTTTTTCCACAAAACTTTTACCTGATTAATCACCTTACTTCGTAACACTTTCTCCCTGTGGTCAAGAATCTGGACCAATTGTTCCTCATAAGATAGGTTCTCTTCCAGCTGAACTACCTCTGGACTCAAAACATGAGATGGATCTGGCATATACTTTCTCAGTATCGAAAAATGAAAAACATTGTGTACCTGAGATAAACTCGGAGGTAAAGCCACCCGGTATGCAACTGATCCAACTCTCTCCAGAATTTCATATGGTCCAATAAACCTTGTACTCAGCTTTCCTTTCTTACCAAATCTCATCACACTATTCCATGGTGAGACTTTGAGAAAAACATGATCACCTACCTCAAAAGTTAGATCCTTCCTCCTGTTGTCTGCATAACTCTTCTGCCTACTCTGAGCTGTTCTCATGTGTTTCTGAATCAGCTGAACTTTTTCTGCCATCTCTTCTACCAATTCTGGTCCCATCAACTTCCTTTCACCCACTTCATCCCAGAAAGCTGGAGTTTGACACTGTTTCCCATATAACGCCTCAAGTGGTGCCATTTGTATACTAGAATGAAAACTGTTATTATATGAAAATTCAACCAAAGAAAGATGTTGGTCCCAACTTCCCTGATAATCCATCGAACAAGCTCGTAGCATATCCTCCAAGGTCTGAATTTTTCGTTCTGACTGTCCATCTGATTGAGGATGAAATGCTGTACTAAAATTTAATTCAGTACCCAATGACTTCTGAAGGCCTTTCCAAAAGTTAGAAGTGAACCTGGGATCATGATCAGATACAATGGAGAGGGGAACTCCATGTAACCTGACTATCTCTTTAATATACAAACGGGAAAGTTGATCTAGGGAAAAAGTATCTCGTATAGCAAGGAAATGATCAGATTTAGTCAAGCGATCAATAATAACTCAGATTGCATTATTACCTCGAGATGTCTTCGGTAATCCCACAACAAAGTCCATGGATATATTCTCCCATTTCCACTCTGGCACTGGTAAAGGCTGAAGCATCCCTTTCGGTAACTTCCTCTCTGCTTTAACCTGTTGACATGTCAAACACTTCACAGTAAAATCAGCAATATCTCTTTTCATTCCATCCCACCAGTAATACTCCCGCAGATCTCTGTACATCTTAGTACTGCCAGGATGAACTGAAAACAGAGAACTATGAGCTTCACATAACAACTCTCTCTTCAACTGTGAATCACAAGGCACACACAATCTCTTCCCAAATCTCAAAACAAAATCATTATCAATGTTGAATTCATGCAACTTACCTTTCTGAACCAGCTCTACCTTTTTCTGCAACTCACTGTCTTGCTTATGTGCTTGCTTGATTCTATCTGATAGAGATGATCTCACTGATACCTAAAACAAAATAGAAGAACTTCCTGCACCAACAACTTCTATGCCAAAGTTCATAAAATCCTTAAACAAAGGACCACGTTCCAAACGCAACATTGCTAATGAAGCATTACTTTTTCGACTCAAAGCATCAGCCACTTTATTTGCTTTTCCTGGATGGTAATTAATTGTACAATCATAATCCTTGATTAATTCCAGCCATCTCCTCTGTCTCATGTTTAACTCTTTCTGAGTGAATATATACTTTAAAATTTTGTGATCAGTATATATTTCAAACTTTACTCCATACAAATGATGCCTCCAAATTTTTAAAGCGAAAACAACAACAGCTAATTCCAAATCATGTGTAGGGTAATTTACGTCATGAGTTTTCAACTATCGTGAAGCATAAGAAATTACCTGATCATTCTGCATTAGGATGCAACCAAGTTCTTTCAATGAAGCATCACTGTATATAACAAACTCACCATTCCTGGAAGGTAGTTCCAAAACTGGAGCATTCACCAATCTTCTTTTCAATTCCTGAAAACAATCATCACATTCTTTTGTCCAGATAAACTTAACACCCTTCCGAGTTAGCTTAGTCATTGGACTAGATAACCGTGAAAAATTTCTAACAAACCTTCGGTAATAGCCTGCAAAACCAACGAAGCTACGAATCTCAGTTACATTTGTGGGTCTTGGCCAGTCTTCCACAACTTTTGTTTTTGCAGGATCAACAGTTATCCCATCTTTAGAAACAATGTGACCAAGGAAAGAAATTTGTTGCAACCAAAACTCACACTTGCTGAATTTTCCATATAGTTTCTTTTCTTTTAAGCTTAGCAAGATAACCCTTAAATGTCTTTCATTCTCCTCTTTACTTTTAGAAAACACCAAAATATCATCAATGAAAACCACCACAAACTTATCCAAGAACTCATGGAAAATTCTATTCATTAAGTCCATGAATACAACAGGTCCATTGGTTAGCCCAAAAGGCATTACTACAAATTCATAATGGCCATATCTTGTACGGAACATGGTCTTTGGAACATCTTCTTCCTTTACCTTCAGCTGATGGTACCCCGATCTCAAGTCAATCTTTGAAAAATACTGAGCTCCCTAAAGCTGATCAAACAAATCATCGATATGAGGCAAAGGATACTTGTTCTTAATAGTAATGTTATTCAAGGCTCTATAATCAATGCAAAGTCTCATTGAACCATCTTTATTTTTAACAAAAAAAATAGGAGCACCCCATGGTGATGTTCTAGGTCGAATGAAACCTTTCTCTAATAAATCTTGCAATTGCTCCTTCAACTATAAAAGTTCAATTTGAGCCATTCGATAAGGGGGTTTTGAAATTGGCTTAGCATTAGGAACTAAGTCAACAATAAACTCAACTTCCCGATCTGGTATTATTCCAGGCAACTCATCAGGAAAAACATCAGGATACTCATTTACCACTGGCACATCATTAATCTGAATAGTTCTTTTATTTTCAACGATGTGTGCAAGGTAACATTCATTTCCATCTTTTACAAGTTTCTTGGCCTCTTGATAAGTTATCAACAGTAAGGGTTCATTCTTGTACACAAACTGAAAGTCTTTCTGAAAAGAAACTTCTTTAGCTCTACAGTCAATCTTAGCATGGTAAATAGAGAGCCAATCCATACCCAGGATAACATCAAACTCTACTAGAGGTAGAACAATAAGTTTTGCAAGTAGGTTCTTTCCACAGATAAGGATAGGAAGATTATTATAAATTCTTTTTGCCTCAACATTTCCCCCAGGTGTTTTTACCAAAAGTTCAGGAGTCATTTCTTGAGATGGTATTCCCATTTTACTAGAAAAGGTTTCAAAGATGAAAGAATTTGTGGACCCCGAATCAAACAACACACTAGCATAATCTGAAAAAACAAACAAAGTACCTGATACAACTTCATTTGATGGCACGAGATCTGCTGAAGTAGTTGCAAAGGATTTCACCACCCCTTTCTGCTTGTAGTCTAACTGCTTCCCATCACCCAAGCTCTTTGTCGGACACTTGTTTGCATAGTGACCCATCTCATTGCACTTATAACATTTCACTAACTGTAAATCAAATTTGGTCTTACCATCACCTTGATCTTTTTCAGTGCAATCACGAGCCTTATGTCCCATCTTACCACATCAGTAGCACTTTCCAGAATTCAGAAGACATTCCCCAGCATGCCTTTTGCCACATTTATCACAAACTGGAAACTTAGTTTTCTTACCGTCAGACTTTTTTGATGAATTCTTACCTTTCTCCTGTCACCTTGGTCTCTTCTTCTGCTGGTTGTTATAGAACACTTGATCATTGGCAAACTCCATTTCCACCTTCTCAACACATCAAACAAGATTTTCATAACTTTTAAACTCGCGAGAAGCTAATGCCCTTCGATATTTTGGCTTTAATCCTGAGTAAAAACGATTGATTTTACTATCAAGGTCTCGGATAAAATTTGGAGCATACCTTGCCAATCGAGTGAACCTTTCTTCATAGGTAGCCACTAAGTCTTCCTCTTGCCTCAATTCCAAGAATTGTTTTTCCATCCTAAGTCGAACAACCTTAGGAAAATACTTTTCAAGAAACATACCTTTGAATTCATCCCAGTCGAGAGCATCAATCTCATCAGCGTCCCTGATATTTTTAACCATCGACCACCACTGATCTGCTTCACCCTCCAAACGGTAAATAGAAAGACTAACCTTTTGATTGTCTGAACACCCCATGACATCGAAAATCTTCTCCAGTGCTTTAATCCACCCTTCAGCTAGCACAGGGTCAGATGATCCTCTGAATGATGGGGGATGTTGCCTCATGAAATGTTCCACCACTGACATGTTCCTCTACGGTTGATCTGGCTGATCTCGTGTATGGATACCACCACCATTTATCGCTTGAGTCAACTGCGCCATTACTGCAACAAACTGTTCAGTTCCAATTCCGACCATCTCAGGATGCTGATTCGGAAGGTTATTTCCTTCTACATGCCTTCCTAGCACTGCTTCCCTGTTTCCTCTACGGAAAACCATTCTGAACAAACATGTCTTAGATGAAACAACATGGTAATCTTCAAATACTATATCACTTCAATTTGACCATAAAATTTTTTTTGGATAATCATTTAATAGAATTCTAACTCTTAAAGTTATCTAAACCAACCTTTGATACAAACTATAAGGACCCAGCCTTAAACCTTACTTAATCTTGAGTTATTACAAGATTACACATTGAGGATCCTTTCGGGTTTAGAGTTTTAGAGAATTAGATCATAAAACTTGCATTACATTCCACATATAAACAAAATGGTTACATAAAGATAGTATTCTTCTTTCCCATCAATGGAAACATATTTAAAATAACACATGGATTCTTTCTTGACACTTCCTTGACATTATCCTCAAATCATGTACCTTTCCCTTGACATGTGAAAAACATTTCAAAAAAACTTGGGATGAGCATAAAAATCTCAGTAAGGGATATAAAAATATGGAAAGGAAACATGTGTACATATATACATAAGAATTAAATCATAATTTACCCATAAAACATAAGCACTTTAACATACCTCATCAAATCATGAATAAATCATAGAAATCAGAAGACATAAAGGTAACTTGATGCATTCATAACATTCTTACGTAGGGAGTAACCCTCTTGGTTATGTTTGGAATACCCATTACAGTATATTCCCTAAATCTCTTCGGAGAAACCTTAACGTTTCACTCCTTCGCGTTACCCAATGCATTGGAGAGCTATATCGGGCTCACCCGCCCTTAGTTTATCACGGAACCACCCATCTTCATAATAATGCCCAAGAACCTCAACATAATCGTATCACATAAAACATGCATAAAGGAAACATAACATTTCCACCTTTTAATCAAAATATATCAATACAACACATTGATATAAAAACATTATGAAAACCATTTTCAATACCAAAATAAAGGAAAATTAAAACATGGTATTTGTTTTTCTTTTAAAAAGAAGGTATGGCTTGTAGAGGAAGCCAAAACTCAAATAATGGTCACAGCGGCGGAGAAGTCATTGTCGTCGCATATGTACGACAAAAACATTTCCTTTTTGCCGTTTAGTAAAAGTTTCGTATAAAAAATATTCCTTTTGAATAAACGTAAAATTCAAAGGGGTTTATACACCATATAAAAGAAGGTTGTGTATAAAACAAAATATGCCTCAATGAAAGGAGATTGAGACGAAGTCCCATACCTCAGGTCTGACTTGACTCGATCGTTCTTTAATGTCCTGAATAATAAACTTGAGATAATTTCTACTTTCTTAAGAACCTTTTTCAAGTTCATTATTCCTTTTATATCACTTATTTCTATGTCATTAACACTATGTAATTATTTAAGTTAATAACGGTCGTTTTAACGATCATTGGTACTTGAGTCAAAAATAAACCCTTTATAATTACAAGTTGTTCATGTATCCATTATATCCTGAATTATAATCATGATGTATATATCATATATATCCATTATATACATGCCTTTATAATATTACATAATCATTTAGAGGTAATAAATGAAATGCACCGTTCATGGAGACGGTAAGTTGTACGTACGCATGAACGCTACTTTCATTTCTATTTCGTATTTTATAGAATGGAATCATAATGATATAAAGGTATATTATAATTATAGTATAATATCATATATAATATCATAGTTCCATCCTTTATACGTCCCACATATGGTATTTAACGAATCAAATCACTTTGAGGGGGCGGTAGTCCGCACTTCCTTAAATGAAGATATCGCGTTTACTCATAATGGAATCCATAAAGGTATGACCAAAATGAAAAATACATAAGCTTAATGAAAACATAAACATATTATATATAATATATAAATATAGTTACATCTTAATGTCCACCTTTGAAGGTGTTAAAAGAATGTTGAACAATCATCGTTTCGGGAGGCATAAATTCACCATCCATGGAAACAGTATGTCCTTTAACCATTAGATGTAGGTGTGTGTAAGTGTAACTCGAATACTTCTTATAACAACATCCTAGTATATTGAGGATACTGGATTTGTTACAAAAGAAAAGAATAAAAAGAGTTTAGGGGGTTGCAGAAGAAAAATCAAACAAAAGGACTCAAAAGAAGACATTACCTTAAAATCGGGTAACTCTCTTAGATTTGAGCTCAAAGGCTTCCTTGGGAAGACTTCTTCCCAAAGTGAGGATTCAAGGAGTAATAGAGGGATGTGGAGAGCCAAAATGGGCAGGGGTTGGCCGAGACAAAGGCTTTGGGAGTGTGGGTAAAGAGGTAGAGGTGGGGACCTTTTATAAGAGGAGAGGAGGGGCACTCTTGGAAGGTAAAGAAAAGTCACTTTATTTTAAAATGGTATTCGGATTTAAGAGGTCCCACATTGATGTGTTTTAAGGATAAGGTTATAAGGGTTTGAAATCCACCCATCCAATAGGTTTTGGCCACGTTTAGGTCTTAGATTTTACATTATCATTCCATTTTATTTAAATCGTTAAATAATGAGGTTATCGCTGCATCATCATGATGTCATAAATAATTTAATTTATTTAAAGTCTAAAAATTATAAAAAAAATACTATGATGTAGGAAATCTTTTTAGCTTTCCAATGACTATTTATAATCAAAAATATGATCTTTATAACCCCATGTAAATTTTTTTTAGTAAAACATCTCATGTTTGTGTCATTTTTACTTTTACATTAAATAAAAAGTTATTTATGTCATTTTCCAACCAAAGTGGCTTCATGGGGTCCCCAAGTTGACTCATGGATTGTCTTGGTCGGCCATGACACATCCAATGAGGGTAGGACATGTGTCAAGCTCATCTCATTTTATTAAAGCATTATTTTTACCTTAAACTACACTAATTACCTCTAATCGCGATTAAGAACTTAAGAGTTACTATTCACCAAAAAATTATTTCAATCTCATTGAACCACATTTTACTTCTTAATGACAACCATGTATGTCGGATTTTTGAAATTCAAAACACAGAAGTGGTAAAATTTCATTTAAACGAAAAATCAGTTTTTATAAGTACCACTTAGTGGTTTCACTATTCATCAAAAATTGAAGTTTTTCAGAAAAATACCAAAAATTCACCCTAAGCTATATTTGATATTCCGAATTCAAAAATGAAGTCTAGTTTACAAAATTCAAAACATATAAGTCACATTAATTAATTTAATAATTAATTTCCGTTGTCATGACAAATAGCGTGTTTTTATGAAACAATAAGTATCAAAAGATTGACACCAGTTTAAGTCCAATTTCAAAGTGAAATTAATTCCAATGACCACCATTGGATTAAATGGTAAAAATATATTCTAATTTCACTTCAAAACCAATTCAAAAGATAATCTAATCATATAAATAAATTAGATTAAAAAGCAGTTTTGATGTAAAATGCAGTATTTTTCACTATTCATTAAAAAATGAACATTGTCTGAAAAATACCAAAAATTCACACAAAGTAAATTTTGATGTCTCAATCATAAAGAATAAGTTTATTTTGACAAATATAGCTTATAAAATTTTCAAAAGATAGATTTAAAAATGGTTTGCCATCAAAAGGCAGTAAAACAATCTTTTAAAAAATATTTGTGTATTCCATGCTTAAGATTGGATTTATTTTCATTTTAAGCCTCTAAAACACTATATAATTCATTAATAGACATAGATAAAAATATCTATTACTCATTACTTACATGGGATGTTACATTTTTATTTTCCATCATATGGACTATTGGAATGAGTTTATCTTGAGTCATTTGATATTTTTAGATTTTGTATATCAGAGAAAAATGGCTACATTTCCTTTCAGTGAAAATGAGGAAGGGTTTGTGCAATTCTTGTGCATTCAATTTATCTTTCAGGGTGTTGTAGTTCATTTAGAATGGTCCATACTCACACAGTAACAAGTTTAGGACAAACTGTACAAGGAAACCTTCATCCACATTTCTTCCCAAAGATTCAAGTCCTACTGCAATATTTTCCTTTTCAATGACATGCTCATGCATAGTATGACAACAATCAAACTTCATTGTGGTCAATTAATGTCTTGGTAAGATATTTTTCAGCAGTTTGGGATCAGTTCCCTATAGATTTCATTAATTCTTTAGCACATTCAGTTTTAGGAAGACCAGACATTATGTTATTTTTTATGCTCATTCGAATGAACATCAAACTTAACATGTTTGATCTTTCTAATGTTGCATAAAATACTATCACCATTGTTACCGTCATTTGTAAAAGTAGTAGGTTTCTCTACTTTGAGTGCTAAATCAAAATCCAATGCTCCAAGATAAAAATTGAACATGCTCACTCATATTAGAGAAATGTAGTCCATTAAAGATCGGAATCGTTGATGCATATGAGTGAAATGATGATGGAAGGCTAACGGTAATAAATACATGCTTAAAATTAATGTTTTGGGTCATATATATATATCGATTCAAACAAATTTTTTAACATAAATAGTTTTATAATGTTCTCTTATGGGTGATACACTAATACACAACTATAATTGATTCTAATTAAATTAGATTTGTCTGAAATAATACACGTATCAATTAGATTTATTTATAATCTTTGGATATTGAAAGAAATCTCATAATGCATATATATCATCAACAATAATATTCACGAATTATAAGAATATGCAAAATTATCTTTGGACAATTATTAAATATCTCATAATGATGAATTTAAATTACTCATAAAATATCACAATAGTATCAAATTTATAATTATTTGATACATATAATGTTTACAAAATTTTGAGAATAATTTTAACTTTATGATTTGATGGGATTAACAAAACTCATATACTAATGTCCCAGAAATAAAACATCATAGTAATAAAAATCGAATAGTCATAAAATTAAATAAACACATTTTTTTAAAATATATAATTATTTTAAAATAAAAGTAAATCATATTGTACTCAGGTACCGGTTGCACCCTTAAAAATTAGAAAATTTTGAATGCGGAAACTATATCACAAAACAATTTAGAAATTAAAATGAAACAACGTGGGGTGTAAGGCGGAACCCATGAAAAGCACAGTTTATCAAAACATAAAATAATACATATGTTATTTTTAGAGGAGGGTATGCTAATTCAGGCTTCCCAATAAGATGCAGACATGATGGTCGAGATAATACTTCTGGTGGATACCAATGATGAGCAAGGGGGGTGGTTTGATAAGTAGGAACATATTTTAACAAGAGGTTTCAATGAAAGGAAATTAAATGTGGAGTCATCATCAAGGATGACCCGAAAACAAATGTAAGTTCTCTGCACTTGAACCTATATACAAATAAAGCTTCTAAAAGACTTAAACTTTAATTTAATGATTTTGTGGTCTCTTACGGTGTTTGAGTGTTGTGGGTATGGTGTGTGGGGTTTTTTTTGATGAGATGGGTGTGTAATGTTGGTGTGGTTTTGTATGGTTTCATTTTGTGTGTGTTCTCACTTCACCCCTAAAATTGATCTCTCTCTTTTTTGAAAATAAAATATTGCTTTTGACAAAATAATAATAATAATAATAATACATGATCGAGGCCCTAGGTCTTCATTATTACTGGCCTCCTTGACGTTTTTTGAGCTCCACCCTTTCTATCAAAAAATGAGTCTTAATGTTGTATGGAAGGATGAATCTTTGAAATCTGCACTTCATCACATATCTAGATGAGTAAAATTCAAAATATAAGTGGCACCATGATCAATTGAATTGTATTGACCTATTTATATCATTTGTGTACTCTCTTCAGCTCAATATTGATGGAGGCATCAGGAAAAAAAAAATTGGGACCTAATTAACTACACGATCATTTTAGACAAGGATAAAACAGTTTTCAAAGGTGATTTTGAATTAACCGTCAAACTCCATTAATTTGACAAAATTATACTTCATTACCCCATTATAATATTTATTAACCAATATACCCTGAGTTATTCCAACGTAGCCCCATTGGATCTACGACGCCCCCGGGCCGGCCCCCGCCACCTCCGTCGAGCACCACCAGCGTCGCCTTTAGGGGCGGCGCCGACGCCGGGCCGGGCGGGGAGGGATGCCGTCCTCCGGTAGGAGGTGGGAGCGACGAGCCCGGGGACGGAGGTGCCGGTCCGCGCGAGGGCGGCGGTGGCCTTGACGGCGAGTGCGACCATCTCCTGGGGGTGGATGGGACGGCGAAGGTGGGAGACGGGGAGGGCGAAGTAGAGGTGGCCTGGCTGCAGGTCCTCGTGTTCGGCGACGGGGGAGACGACGTCGCCGTAGTCCAGTTTGTCTGCGTCGCAGATGAAGCAGGTGGGGTCCTTGTGGTGGACGCGGGCGGCCAGGACGGGGTGGGGATACTCGAGCAGGGTGCCGTCGAGGAGGATGACCTTGGCTGTGGCCACGGAGCTGGCGTCGCGGGAGCGGCAGATGCCCATTGATGCCGGACCACACCTTCCTCCAGGAGATCACTGAAGAGGCCTTTTTGTTCCGGGGATGTGGCGAGGAGGCTTTATAAGGGACGAATAATTATGGGAAGGCAGCGCGAAGCTGGGAGATGGTGGACGACAGTTTGTCATCACTCTCTCGTGTCGCTTCGCCCCACCCACTAAGCCGCCAGGAGAAATGGCATTTAGCGCCTATTTATTAACGTAAAATACCAGCAGAAGCAAACAACAATAAAAAAGTGCAAAAGCATACAAAATAACCAGAAAAATATCAATGTCACAAGATAGTCAAAATAGGAAATACCATACTCAACTGAAAGGGAAAACATGCTATAACATTGCAAGTGTCCGGTCTCTACAATGCAATTAAAAGTAAAGACACAACAACTCTATAGCGGGTCCCGAACCACGTCTAGTTCCCTCACCCATGCTCCATTCCCAAACAACAACCTATGTTTGGGCTTTGCCCTTATCCTGTCCAGTAACAACAAAGTCTGCTCAAGTGCTGATCAAGCGGCCCGAGTAGGGTGTGAATACGACTCAATTGGCCACCACCAACAGTGTCTAAAACAAGTCCAATCAAAAGACAGTATATGCAATTCTATAAAGCAATAAGTACAATGCATAATTAAACAATTATCACAGTCATTTATTCTTTGTTTAAACACATTAAACTCGGATTTGATTCATGTCTCTCATTCATTTCATAATTCATTATTGTCATTCATTTGGTGTTGAACGTCATGTCAAAAAACCCAAATCTCATTTAGTGTAGGTCGCTAAGCATAACACCCTAAATCTCATTTGCTGTATATCGCCACGTCTACCGCCCCAAATCCCATCTGGTGTAAATCGCCACCTCTACCACCTCACATCACAAGCACTTGGATAACTATTGGGGTAGAATGCTATGTCTAAGCCCCAACTTCTCTATTGGTCTAGAACGCCACGTCTAACATCCACATTCTCAATCATTCACATCATTTATTAATTCATAAAGAATTATCCACATCAATAGCTTACTAATCCAACAATTAGTTAAATACATCAAAACCCATTAGTTAACCCATGTTTAATGAAGTGCACAACCCATTAATTAATTCATCAATTAATTAATCAATCAACATTAATCTCATTCCATAATTAATTCTCGACAATTAATTATCCAAATCAAATCTCAACTTATCATAATTAATTTCACAATTAATTATCTTAAGGAAACAACAAGGCACATAGTTAATCCACTATTAATTATCTTACATAGCAAATCTTTATCTCGTAATTAATTCCCCCCGATTAATTACCTCGAACCCAACCAAATTCAATATCTCAATTACAATATCTCAACCCATAAACAATTTCCCTAAATCAAACATCTATTTGGATAGCCCCTTAGCCTCATGGTTCAATCATCTATTTATTCACTAAGGCGTCAACAAGTCAATTTCACATTCCTAATTACTCCAATTTAGGAAATCAATTGTTAAGCAAAGCTAGAAAATCAATAATTTCAAATACACATATCAAATCCACAACCGTGGGAGTTCGATTTAGACCACCTACCTCGGTTTGTTGACAAATTTTTGCCTAGCTGAAATCCCCAAAATTCGAGCGGCACAACGATGTCGATCGAAATCCGAATCTAAATCCCTAAACCCAAAATTAAGATCAAAGGCATCAAAATCTTTCAAATCTAGATTTTGATCCACAATCCTAGATCTAGATCTCAACACATAGGTTTAGATCCATGGAAACAATGGAGATCTTCTATGAAAAGATCAAAGAACTATAGAGGAAAGAACAGAAGGAGCATCAGAATGAAATCCATTTATCGGGAAGAGAGTATATCTTCAATCCGGGCTTTTGATCTCGAAGAAATGTGTTCGAATGGCCTTGGAATCCTTTTTGAAAGCTCTGGGATCACCTAGAATTCGTCAAGCACGGGCCTAGGTCAAAATAAAGGGGTTTCGGGGGTTTGAGTGATTTAAAAACTAATTTTCATAGAAAACTATTCTGCACGCAGGGTTTCACCTGCCTAGGGTGCACTGTTAAGGAAACCGTGCGCAAAACGTGCGGTCCTCACTATCTAGGTTCGCACGGTTCACACAGTTACTTGGGTTTGGGCGCACAGTTTGTCAAACCGCATGCAAAACGTGCACAACCCTCTGTCCATAGTTTTTTCTTACAGATTCACCCAAACACACCTCAAACCACAATTCCAAAGCAAAAGAACATAAAAAAACAAAAAGTACCTAAAAACGCACCTGAGATGACTCCAAAAAAGGCCAGGATCTTACAATATCCCCACCTTATAACAGCTCTTCCTTGAGCTGCACTCCCGAACATCACTAAAATTCCAAGAAAAAAAGATTGGGCCACTAAGCCCTCATGTCTACTTCCCGTTCCCAAGTTTCCTCTTGAACACGTCCATGTTGCCATAACACATGAACTATTATCATAGTCTTTCCCCGCAACACATTCTCACTATGATCCAGCACATGTATCAGATGCTCCTCAAAGGACGCATCTATCTCAAGGTCAACCTCATCCACATCGATCACATGAGAAGGGTCAGGATGATACCACTGTAGTTGTAACACCTGAAAGACATCATGCATAACATTGTATTTCTGTGGAAGATCCAATCGGCACAACTGTTAGAGTTGGTGTCCTAGAACCAACTATTTGTACTTTGATTATATGTATATTTTATGTGTTTAAATATTAAACATATTATTATATATTGTTCATTATTCTGCTTGACTGTGATGTAATAATGTCCTAGAGTATTTGTTGCACTGACAAGGTCATAATAGTTCCCCGTTATAATGATAACCCTGAAGTGCTATGAAAATATTCTTAAATATAGTTCTATAGTTGGATGACATACTATGATGGAACACATAGTTTATAGACCTTTAGGTGTGAGTACTCATAATAAGATTAGAATTATTCTCATGAAGTTCTCACTTGCTAATCTCCAAGATGGGAGGTTATGAGAACAGAACCTCCTGTAGGAATTCCGGATGTTTTGGTGTCATAAGATATTCATATCTGTGAGCATGTGTAATGGTCCTTAGACTTTAAGATTATCATTAATGTGTGTCATGACTCGAGCAATTTGATTTACTAACGAAAATCATCATGCTATATGTTGGCGGGATGTAGGGTACGGTGGGTACATCATCAGTGACATGTTATTAGTGGATAAGTCGATGAAGGATTTGTCCCTTCCATTTATGGAAGTTAATATCTCGACCCTTTGATTGAAATCGAACTGTCACCCTAAATTCCATGGCCATTGTGTAACGACGAGTTTATTTCAAGTAGTCAAAGAAAGGCGTATCAAGCAATCACGTTGATGACACTATCATGAAACCTACTCGATGAGATACGGAGAAAAAAGAATTGTATTACACCGTGAGTGTTCGTATGTGGATGTTGTCATTGCGACTTTAAGTTATTTCTCTTGGGTGTCTTGACCCGTTGGTAGACAGTACTCTTGGTCTTTAAGCAAGACCACCTAATGCCAATGGGAAATAATCCTAGAGGGTCACACATTAAGTGGTTCTTGTGATAATGATTAAATCCTATTTAAATTTAATTAATGGAATAAATATTATTCTCAAGACTATGGAATAATTTTATTCAAGTTAAAATGATCACATAAATTAAATTAAATATATTTATTTATTTTACTGAACATTTAATAAATATTTATTTACTAGTTTTTAAATAAAATATTTATTTAAGAGATTTACTTATTTATTTATTTATTTAGGTGTTCAATAAATGGAAGTAGAGTATGAGTGGAGCAAGGATGGTCTGGTAGTAAAATAATTATTTGTAAGATGATAAATAATTATTTAACTAGTTGGCACAAGGCAAAATATTAATAACGTTGTTATCATTATGTGGCATGAGATTTCATTTATGATTCCGTTTTATGCAAGTTGGCGGACCACGAATAATGGTGCTGTTATTTTTATTATGTATCATTCGTTTTCTCTAAGATTATGAATGTATTTAATTGATGTTACACAATTAAATATTGTAATCGAAACCCCATGTCGTTAAATAGATAGGTACGTTTATTGTGCCATTACGCATAGTGAACCAAATTGTCAGTGGTGAGAGAATTGTTGAGCCAAATTTTTTCTCTCTTGAATCCTCTCCTCTCCCCTCTCAAGAACAAGCGATATTCTTAAATACCGAAGAACCAGCGATCAAGAACGACCGACACAAGTCACTCGCTTCACCACACTAGTATTCAGAGAACGAATGGTGTCAATCAGAGTCTGTTGGAACATGTGTGGATCACCGCTAGAGATATTCTGGTTTGGATCCTCACAAGCATAACAAGATAATCCAGAATGGTCATTCCGGATGATCAACATCATCAAAGAAGAAAGTACTTAAGATCCAGGTATTTAATTTCTGCAAAAACTATTTAAATTAATTATAAACATGATGTGCAAGATACTCTCTCTAGGATCTGACACCCTTTTCTTCTTTTGTCTAGATATTTGATCTTAATATATGGATACTACTGTTTATCATCATATTGACCCCAGATTGGTCATCAAATACGGTAAAGGCAAAGTTGGGCCCTCCCAACTGCCATGCTTCCACAACGTTCAGATCCTTCAAGTGGTATCAGAGCGGGGTCCATTATCATTTATAATTATTTAAATAATTCATTTATGATTTATGTTTTAATAATTTTTTTTCAATTCAAGGTTAATCGTTCTTGCAATCTGGATTTCATGATTTGTTCTTCCTCTTTCATTTCTTGCAGATCTAACAGAAACGAATAATTATTGGATTAAAATTAAAGTGAGGAATACATCCAGAGGCACTGACAATTCTATCTAGGTGACACAAAAGTACATACCATGTTTTCGGACTTGCATGTCATGTTCTCTACCATACACTCTATGTAATCTGGGATACACACCATGTATTCATGTTCAGCGCATCGGGAGTAATTTGGAAATTACTCAATCCATGTGCATTTATTATATGTGGTGTAATTAATTTTACACCGCGTGTTGACTGGGATAGATAGGAACACAGTTACCAGATTACACACCGTGTGGCCCATTGGACATGACATGTAGTCCCTTCAGGTAAGGCTTCAATCCGTGTATCCCATACATGTATTGAGCCGATCGGTAACCATGTAACACAGAGACAACACGATGTGTAGCCCACTGTACACGCCGCGTACTCCGAAATATCTAATGTACACCTCACATGCCGAGTCCATATACATGTACTTTGGGAAAGACAGTGAAGGTAGTACACGCCATGTAATCAGAACTACACACCATGTACTTTACCATATTACACAAAGTTAAAACTTTATTGTTTTTGTAATGTTTAGAACTACTTATCATGTATAAATCGTACTACAGGTTGTTACTCTGTGCATTGAAGCATCCTGTATAGCATATGTCATAAGAGTAAAAGAATATATGAATATAATATATGTTGGGTAGATTCGAATAGGTATTCACCAGGTTACCTCCAAGGTATATTTATGTACAAGGATGAGAATCTCAAGGAAATTTAAAAAACAAATTTAGATAAAAGGATTGATTAATTAAAGAAAATAATTAATCGATTCAAGCACGATTTATCTTGATGATAAATATTAAAGAATTTAATTCTAGTATTATTAATTATGTAATTCATTTCATGTTTGTGGATGGTCATGAGCTAGACCAGACCTTTGTATGTGATTGGTTTCTTTTAATTAAATTGCTGGCCTGTGAGCCATCTCTCATCATTAATATGTAGGGCATGAATGCCCATGGTTTTTTTATGTAAACTCACTTTTTACTCCTCACCTACATGTGAGTTAAAATGAATATGTAATGGATGGATCTCCCAAGCTAGTGGAGGCAATTCAAGCTAGATCCGGGACAAAATCAATCCCAGGAGATACAAAGGTGGACATGTGGAAAGCTGTAAACACGAACCCAAAAGGTTCATGGTATTTATCCCCTAGGTCTGGGTTAGTTTATCAACTTCTAGATAAAATAACCATTAGAAAATATCACGATCATTACCTTTACTTTATCTTATTTCTGTCAGTTGCATGGTTTATCATTATGGATGTGTTGTCATGATCACATAATTAAGGAATTAAACAAGCATGAAAGATGGAACTAAAATAAACCAGGCTTAGGTGTAAATATTATCAATACATGGTTAATTGCTTAAGTAATTTCCACTTAATGTTAACAAGAATGTGATAATGATAATAAACAATTTACGCATAAGAGATAAAAATCCCTCAATAAAATTTTAAGTCAGACTAAGCCTTTCGTTACTTGATTAAGGGAAAGACTCAATAAAACTATGTGTTTGACCAACCCTTGTTGGGACAGTTACTTTTATAAAGGAAGACCTTATGAAATTTTCAGGTTGAATTAACTATATTAAATCAAGAGGAGTAGCCCTTTCTAGACTTGGTGTAATATTAGAAGCAAGGGTAGTGGAAATCCAAGTCAAGATTTCATGATTGGGGAGTCCACTCAACGGATCAAGGAGATTAAAGCCACAGTTGGAAAAGACCTTCCTACCTAAATACCTTCAAATAGCTTGAAAAACCCTTATTGGGGTTATGTGAAGGGGAATATAGATCCTTTTCACTAGAATGTACAAGAAACTAGACATTCAAAGTTCAATGGCGAGGGCCATTGGGACTTGATAAAACAGTAGGAGACTTAATAAAATTAATTTATTATTTCTCATAAAATGTAATCAAGAAAATACTAATAATATTCTTTTTTAATTTTAGAATAAAATGATAAGATCGACCACACTATCCCTGTGATGAATTATGGACAAAGAAAACATCCTCACCGACAGTAACTTCCAAGAATGGTTTAGACGCCTTCGGGTTGTTCTACGCCATGAACAAAAGTCTTACATGATGGAGTCAGAATTACCTGATCCTCCTTCCAAAGAGTTGAGTGATGAGGATTTCTTAGTCTACGTAAAAAATATGAATGATGTAGTTGATGTTCAATGTTTGATGCTTTCATTAATGTCTAGTGAACTCATGAAGTCTTGTGAAAACATGGATGTGTATAACATGATCGATCACCTCTATGGTCTTTACCAGGAGAGAGAAATACATGAAAGGTTTGAGATATCCAAGGCACTCTTTTAGGGTAATCTTGGAGAGGGTTCCCCAGCTAAGCCTCATGTAGTCAAGATCATTGGATACATTGAGTTCCTGAAGGTTCTAGGGTTTAAACTCCCTGAATAACTGAGTACCGATCTCATTCTTGCATCACTCCCTCAGAGATTCTCCAGTTTTGTTGTTAATTTCAATATGAACAACATTGAGAAGTCTCTATCTGATCTTTTTTATCCTCATTTTCCAAGTGGAGAAATATATGAAGCACGATAAGTCTTCTATCCTTATGGTGAATATGAGGAAAGATAAGGAAAAGAGATTTAAGCCCAAATATTATTCACGCCCTTCCAAGAAAAGAAAGTTCAAGGGGGAGACAAGGGAACATGAAGCTATTTGTTTTTCATGTGGCAAGAAGGGCCACTGAAAGAAAAACTGCACCCAGCCAAAGAATCAATGGGTAGCTTCAGGTACGTTTGTTATCGAGTGCAATTTATCTGTTTCTACAAATTAGGCATTGGATGCAACTTGTGGTGATCACATATGTATTCAAATATAGGATCCATGTAGATTAAGGAAAATTGAACAAGGGGAGGTATATCTATGAGCAACCAACAAAGATATAATTGCTGTTTTAGCTGTCAGGGACTACCACCTCATGTTGCCGACTGGGATGATCTTGGGGTTAAAGGGTTGTTATTATGTGCCTTACATGACAAAAAAATTATTTCCATATCTAGACTAGATACAGATGGATTTTTTTCCAAGTTCGAAAATGAATGTTGCTTCATTTACAAATATAACATTTTTAGGGAAAATTTATACAACTATCTTTATGTGTTGGATTACACAAACTAAGTAATGGAAATTTATAACAAAGATACTTCATATGACTCATACCACACCCAAATTTGGAATCACTGACTAGGTCATGTAAATGAGAAACACTAGAAAAAGTTATATCAAGATGGATATTTAGATTCTTTCAAATCAAAACCAATTAGTGTATGACACGTGTGTTTATAAGGCAAAATAACAAAATCCCCATTTAGTGGGAAAGGTGAAAGGGACAAAGAGCTTCTTAAATTGGTTCATATCGATGTGTGGACCATTTCTAGTTGAAGCAAGGGGTGGATACTCATAATTCATAAATTTTACTTAGTAGATATGGATATATTTACTTAATGAGGTATAAGTTAGATTCCTTTGATAAGTTCAAGGAATATAAGAATGAAGTTGAGAACCATATTGGTAATAAGATTAAGAAACTCTGCTCAGAATGAGATGGATAGTATCTTAATTAAGACTTCATTGATTACTTATGGGAGTTTGGGATCCTATCCCAACTCACTCCTCCTTACTCACCTAAGTGGAATGGTGAAAGTGAATGTAGAAACCACACTTTGTTGGACATAGTGAGATCAATGATGAGTCATGCAAGTCTTACATTATCCTTTTGGGGATATTCATCACAAAAAGAGGCTCACATACTAAACCAAGTACCCACTAAATCGATAAATGGTATTCCATATGAGCTTTGGTATAACAACCCTAATCTTTATTACACACTAAAACATGATTTATTACATAAACTTCACTTGATACAACATAGAATATCGAGAGTTCTAGTGTCTTTGGGTCTTAGGATCATTACATAACAAGTTAAAACCTGAAATACAACATCTTTATTGAAAAATTCCTTTACATGACCACAAAATTCCCTCATACTTAGCATTGCATGGGATAACTTGAGGACATGCATAAGAAAAGGGTGAGATATAAAGCCCAGTAAGGAAATAAACATGGAATAACATGAGGAATACAATACATGTTAGAAAATTGGAATATCAATGGAGCACAATAAAAACATGAACAGAAAGTCATGATAAATCCTGATAATCATAACATGGAAATGTGGCAACAACACTTAACATGGAATTAGCATGAGCTAAGGCTCATTGCACATAGAGCATGAGTAAACCCTCATTGCACATGAAGCATGAGTAAACCATCATTTCAATTGAATTAGCATGAGTCAAAACTCATTACACATGACGTATCATGATACTATACTTTACCCAATGCATTGGATTTCTATTAGGGCACACCCTTCTTAAACATTTCATTTCATGCATAAGTGTGCCACATGGATCATAAAATACAGATTCATTAAAAATAATCATTTATTCCATGATAAAAGAATGTGGAATTAATACATGAAACTCGATAATAAATAAGTAAATGTTCATAAAGGTGAATAAACTTGATAGATAAATGGGCATGGTATTCACTATACAATGACTTTGGCTTAGAAAAACGTGGTGAAATTTTGGCAGCATAACGACATGACATATGTAACACCCGAGACTTTTATGAGAACTATTTTTTTTATATAAATCATCAAAGGAATCTTTCACTACACACAACACTATCTTGGATTTCTTTACACTCAATCGCGACCTTCCTCGATAGCTTGCGTCGTACACAATACCGAGTTTCACTAAACAACGATATGCTATTGTTAAAACTAGACGTTATGAATAGTAATACCCACTTTTTGAAATTTTGTAAATTTTATTTTTCAAAATGGAATTCATTTTTGGATTCGGAATATCGAAATTAGCCTATGGTGAAATTTTGCTATTTTTCTGAAAACCTTCAATTTTTGATGAATAGTGAAAACACTCGGTTACTATTTAAAAACCGACTTTTTATTTAAATTTATTTTAGGTCAAAATTGATACATAATACCTATATAAGTTCAATGCAATTCATTGGAGTCATTTTATAATAATTTTAGATATATAAAAATTTTATTGAATTTTTCACCGTCTTTTACCCACCTCCTAGGAGAATTTTCAAATTCACATAAAACTTAATTTTACCGTATTTTACCCACCATTGATCAGCATCACCACTTGGGGGTCTCTTGGATGTATATGGTATGTTTATTAACTATATAATATAAAAATAAAAAGTGACATGGTAAATGTCAATCTAATTAACTAAGAGTTAAAACTAAAAGACAAGGTTAATATAATGACCTAAACTTGTCTAAATTCTATTGGATGAGAGGATTCCGACCCATCCCCACCTTAGATTAGAAATAAATCAGTTTGGAGCTATTAAAAACCGAATATGACTTTATAATAAAATAATATTTTTAGTTTTTCCAAAGGTGCCCCTCTCCTCCCTTATAAAAGGGCACCTCCTCCCTCTCTTCCTCACACCACTTTGAGCCTTCAATCTCAGCCAAACCCTGACAAATTCTCTTCTCCACTTCCCTAGAAACATCCTAGAGGTCCTGGTCTTCTTCAAAGACCAATTTTAGTGGCCTAAGAGGAGGTCTCAAAGAGGCACCTCAAAGAAGAGGTAATGTCCGTTACCGATTCTTTCAACTTTATTTCTTCTTCCACTTCTTCTTATTTAGTTGTTTCATTATGAAGTAATAACATCAGTATCACTCATATAATGATATGTTATTATAAGTATGAAACAACCCTATTTAACCATCTATCCATCCTACGGAAAACGAAATCACCGCGCATGCGTACGTACGGAATACCGTCTCCACGCCGTGGTGTAATCTATTTTCCACCACCACCTTACTTGGATGGGTATAATGGTGTAAATAATAACTATATATGATTATTGTAAAGTGATATTGATTCTGAAATAGTATACATACACTCCAATACAATTCCACGATCATGGGAACGATATCATCGCTCGTGCGTACGTACGGAATACCGTCTCCACGATGTGATGTGACTCGTTCTACATGAGCTTCATTGAATAATGATTATATAAATGAATTGAATGAATGAATATGATATATATTACACTAATAAAATTCTAGAAATGAGGTATCATTAACCTAAAGATAAGAATAAGAATTTATTCGACAAAACACGCATAAGAACAAAAAGTAATAAACACCCGAATAACAAGTAACAATGAAATATTACTAATAAAAAGCTAATAATATGGCCATATATGATATCATAACAATGAGTATGATTCTTGAATAAGTCAATGACATTATTTAAATCATTATACAGGAGGTTCAGATACTTACGAAGCAAATCAGACCTAAGGTAAGGGAAAATCTCATAATCTCATTTTTATCCGAGATTGTTTATACTTCAGAATTTACTGGGGAATATTTATCATCCACATCCATGTTTCCTCAATATTTAATATTTATATCCTTATACAATAGTTTATATCCAATTTTACCCTTCGGTGAGTTTTTAGTAAAATATATGAAAGGAATATTTTGTCGTTTTTCGTACAAGGTAGTTTTTGACTTTTCCAACAAAAGTACGAGAAGAATGCTTTTTAACTTATAAGGCATGAATGGATTTTTAGAACATTATTTCCATGAATATTCCTTTACAAGTTTTAAAGTTTATTTTTAATCAACTTCTTTTAGTTCAAAATTATATGACATGTTAAGAAAGGAAAATGTTTTTGAAGTAGAAAGGATATTTTCCTCAAGAATGGAATTCAAGTGTTTTATCAAAATTATTTTCCATATAAGATAATATAAGGTTCTATTTATATCTATATTATTAAATTGATTTGATTATTTTGTGATGGAATTATTTTTATGAATTCCTTTATCTTATATGAATTGTTTTATGATGTCACGATGTTTAAGAATCCCATTTTTATTACATGGGTTATGCAATGATGTATGATTTATGATTTTTGTGGCACACATTAGAATGGTTTCATTATGAGATGGGTGGGACCTATATCTCCCTCCAATGAATTGGGTAAAGATTTATATCTCATGAGATATACATGGCTGGAATGGCAGGTTAAACCGGTTCAGTGAAACAGGACTGAAACGAGGAGTGAACTCGGTTCAGAAATAGACTTTGTCCGCTAAGATAGCTTTGGCTATGAGTCTTGACTACTAACAAATGATTCTCTATGATTATGTGTGTATGAAACAAATTTTCTTGTTTTAAGTTATGATTATTGGGATTACATTTCACTACTATGATTTATCCCATATTATGAAATTATGATCTCTTTTGCTGGTTAAGATTTCAAAAATGTTATGTTCTTATGAATATGATGTGATTGATATTTCTTTTGTTTACCCTTACTGAGCATTTGAGCTCACCCTTTTGTATGTTTTCTTTCCCCAGGTCAAGAATAAGGTTATTAATTAAGATATGCCAAAAAGGGACTCTAGATATGATGAAATAAATGGGAGACAATATAGATGCTTTATGAACCAGTTGTTTATGTTTCCTAGTTTCTAAAGACACTATACCTATATGGTCCTTTCATGGTTTTGTTATATATTGTAATAAGTATGCTTCAATTTTGAAGTATTAACAATGTATGTAAAGTATGGGTCATTATAGTTGGTATCAGAGGAAAGGTATTGTCAACCTTTGGAAACTAGGATGTGAAAGCCTTAGTAAGAAACCTAAGGATATGTCTAAGCATAGAACACAATATTAGTATTTTAGAAATGTCCATGAACAACCTATGATAAGACCTTAAGTGTAAAATTTTATTCTTGATTATGTGGTATTCCTATTATAATTAAGTGTTTCTCACACTATTCTTCTTGGTTTTAGTCAATGGCTGGAACCCGAAGGAACCGTGTCAATGCGGAATGCGACGGGCAATGCAATGATTGTCCCCCTGAGCAACCAAATGTTTTGGGAGCTGGAATGCAAAATCTTTTAGCCATGCTCACACAACTTTCTCAATCTATGAATCATGCAAGACTTGCAAATGAGCAAAGGAAGGTGCAACATTCTGTTGAATCCTTTATGAGGCAGCGCCCACCTTCATTCAGCGGGTCTTATGATCCATTAGTGGATGAACAATGGATCAGTACCACTGAAAAGATATTTTCAGTTCTTCAATGTTCTAAACATGATAAAGTCAACTTATCAGTATATCGTTTGGAAGGTGATGTTGATCAATGGTGGAATCTTATTAAGAATACAAGGCAAAGGGATGAAATTGAGTCCATGGAATGGGACGAGTTCAAGAACTTATTTTTCAATAAGTACTTCCCTCGTATTCATCAAACAAAGATGGAGAAGGAGTTTCTTGAACTGAAGAAAAAGGATGATGAATCTGTTGGTACCTATGAAGCAAATTTTACAAGACTTGCAAGGTACGCTTCTGGTATTATTATCCAACCTGAGAGTAAGATCGATCGATTCATTAGTGTCTTAAAACCAAGTCTTCGAAGGGCGTTAGCTATAAGGGACTTCAATAGCTACGAGGAAATTGTTCGATGTTCTCTCAAGGTTGAGATGGAGATTGGTGTAACCCATCATTCATATGGGTTTGATAAGAAGAGGAAAATGGAATTCAAAGGAAAATCTAAAGAGCACACTGAAAAGAAGATGAGTTTTCCCTTATGCTCAAAGTGTGGAAAGAAACATGGAGGAAATTGTCTTAAGGGGACAAGCAAATGTTATAAGTGTGGAAAAGAAGGTCATCGGGCAATTTAATGTCGAAATAATGGGAAGAAGATGTCTAATGATGCAAACAAAGGAAGGGATACGCAGAATGAACCTACTACCCTTCAATGTTACAAGTGAAAGGAAATGGGGCATTATGCCAATCAATGCCCTAATCCAAGGGTTGTTGATAATGATCGACGTCAACAAACTCTTCAGGCCAAAGACAAAGGAAAGTCACATGCAATTTCTATCAGCGATGTGGAGTACGATAACGAAGTGGTGAAAGATACACTTACCATCCACTCTAAAGTAGAAAATGTTTTATTTGATTCTGGATCCACCCACTCTTTTATTTATGAATAATTTTCTAAGGGTATCACCATATTACCTCAACAATTAGATGTTGAGTTAGCTGTGACAACCCCTAATGGCACAACAGTCGCATCAAAAGTTTATAATTCTTCTTCGATTGAAGTTTGTGGGAAAGTGATTTCTGCAAATCTTTTGATCATTCCTATAGTGGAGTTTGATGTGATTCTTGGCATGGATTGGCTTTCTTTATATGGAGCTCATATAAATTTCCAAATAAGGTAAGTCACATTTCATATTCCAGATCAATCTATGATCGTCTATCGATGCAAGGATGAACATAACCTTCCAGTGGAAATTTCTTCCATCTTATGGGTCTTGATTCCACTAAATTAAGGTTATTTATCTCAAATGTTTGGTGAGAAACTCACGATTAAGAATATTCCCATTGTATGGGAGTTTTACGATGTCTTTTCGGAGGAATTGCCGGGTCTTCCACCAAATCGTGAAGTTGAGTTTTCAGTAGAACTCATACCGGGTGATTTGCCTATTTCAAAGACACCTTATAGAATGGCCCCAATTGAGTTGCAGGAATTGAAGAAGAAACTCCAAGAGAATCTTGATAAGGGATTCATACGCCCTAGTGCATCACCTTGGGGAGCACCTGTTCTGTTTGTTAAGAAGAAAGATGGATCAATGAGACTCTGCATTGATTATCGAGAACTTAACAAGATCACTATCAAGAACAAATATCCTCTACCGTGCATTGATGACTTATTTGACCAACTACACAGAGCTCAATACTTTTCCAAGATTGATCTTCATTCAGAGTATCATCAATTAAGGGTCAAAAGGGAGGATATACCAAATACAGCTTTCCGTACAAGGTATGGACACTATGAATTTATAGTGATGCCAATTGGTCTTACTAATGCCCCTGCTATCTTCATGGATCTGATGAATAGAGTCTTTAGAGATTATCTTGATCAGTTTGTGGTAGTCTTTATAGACGATATTCTTGTCTATTCAAAGAGAAAGGAAGAACATGAAGATCATTTGAGAATTATATTGAAGACCCTGAGAAAGGAGAAGCTTTATGCCAAATTTACCAAGTGTGAATTTTGGCTTCAAAAAGTTTCATTTTTGGGTCACATAATCTCAAAATAGGGGATATCTGTGGATCCAACAAAAATAGAGGTTATCGAAAGATGGCCGAGACCAACAACAGTAACCAAGATCCGAAGTTTTCTTGGCTTTGCTGGATATTACCGACGTTTTGTGAAAGATTTTTCACGATTATCTAATCCACTCACCAGGTTGACTCGAAAAGGAGTTAAGTTCATGTGGACGGAGGAATGTGAATAGAATTTCAAGGAGTTGAAAAGAAGGTTATCCAGTGCACCTGTACTCACACTTCCTTGTAGTGGAGAAAGGTTTGTGATCTAAAGTGATGCATCCAAGAAGGGGCTGGGGTGTGTTCTTATGCAAAATGATATGGTGATAGCTTATGCCTCACGACAATTGAAAATCCATGAGCAAAATTACCCAAATCATGATTTGGAGTTAGCTATGGTAATCGTTGCATTAAATATTTAGAGGCATTATCTTTATGAAGAAAGGTGTGATATTTATACTGATCATAAAAGTTTAAAATATATTTTCACACAAAAGGAGCTGAATATGCGCCAAAGAAGATGGTTGGAGCTGATTAAGGATTACGACTGCTCAATTCATTACCACCCTGGGAAAGCAAACAAGGTGGCAGATGCATTAAGTCGATAAGACCATGCCAGTTTATCCATGATGAGGATCACAAAAGATCCAATATTTATGGATTTACAAAGGATGGATCTTCGAATTATAATGGAAGGGGAAAAATCGTATCTTTCTCAAATGAATGTTCAACCATCAATACATGTGAAGATTAAAGAGGCACAAAAAGAAGATGTTGAGTTACAAAAGAAGGTGAGAAATGTTCCTGAAGTCAACCTTGATTGTGATGGGATAATAAAGTTCAGGAATCGGGTTTGTGTTCCTCCCATCCCCAAATTAAAGAAGGAGCTTCTGGATGAGGCTCATAGTTCTTCATTATCTATTCATCCTGGAAGCACGTGTTAAGTCAAAAGTCTTCTTTTGGATTTTACATCATGTTTTGGAAATCACAAATATATTCTATGTCATGTTTTGGAAATCTCAAATGTATTCTATCATATGTTTGTAAATAACAAATTGTCTTTTATCATGTTTATCGTATCGTACGATGTTGATCGTACCGACCAAAACGTATCATACTGACTCTGTCAAACGTATCGTACTGACTCTGTCAAACTTATCGTACTGACTCTGTCAATCGTATCGTACTGACTCTGTCAATCGTATCGTACTGACTCTGTCAATCGTATCGTACTGACTTTGCTATTCAGATGATCATTATTTGTTTTGGTACTTTGTCAAAAACTCTCTCTGCATATGAATCGTACTCATGTTTTACATTTCTATATATCTCTTATCCTAACAAAACGATGTCGTTGAGTTAGTTATATACTAATCAAAACGATGTCGTGCTTTCTGTTTCAATATGACCGTTGGAGGCAATATGACCGTTGGAACCCGAGGCCTATAAATAGGAGGTCATTTGAAGCTGAGAATACACTGATGAACGAAGAGAACGAAAGAGACTCTGTGAACTACGAAGATTCTAGAGAGAGAGACTGTGACTTCTCTCATCAGCCTTGTGCGTCCGATAATCGTATCGAGGGCTTTCAAGTAATTGAAAGACAGAGGTGCCGATTACCTGCAAAATCGAGGGCTGCCGGGGATAGGCAGACAGACGTGCCGATCATCGTATCGAGGGCTGCCGGGGATAGGCAGATAGACGTGCCGATCGTCGTATCGAGGGCTCACCAAGGTGTTGGTGAGACAGACCTTTTATCTTAGGTGAAAGGATAACCCTTCTCTTTGGGTTAAAAGAATTGTATTACTTTTACATTTCCGCTGCTGTATTAGAAAGGGATTTGTATTGTTTCCTTTCTTCTTTACTTATTCAATTGTAATTGTTTCAATTACAATCATTCCATTACATATTGTATTGATTGGTTCTATACGCTTTAAGGTAGAATCATTCATATCTGTATTACTCTGATTATTGTGTTCATCTTGAATACAATTGTTTTACATAACATTAGTATTACAATATATCATACCTTTTACATTCAATACAATTGTGGGTGTTTGTATTTGTATTAGTTTAAGATCATTTAAACTAATCTCTTTTTTACTAAAACTCCAAGTTTTTAAACCTACAATTCACCCCCCCTCTTGTATTGTTCCATCTAATAGACTTTTATATCTACTATTCGATCCAACAATTGGTATCAGAGGAGGTTTTCCACTGACTTGTATTACTAGCTTTATTTCTTATTACTTTCTTAAATACTTACTACACTAACGTGTGGAGTGGAAAAGTTGTTTTTGTTATATTAGATGGCAGGAATGAATATCGGATCAATAGATAATCTGAATCCTTCTAGACCACCAATCTTTGATGGGAATGATTATGAGTATTGGAGAGATCGTATGAAGACTTTCGTCATCAATACTGGTGTAGACAATTTTATTATGCTTACTGGGGGTTACAAAATTCCTGACAAAGAAGTTAGTACTTTCACCAATCAAGAGAAGCAAGAATATCAACTGAATTACAAGGTACGCAATACTTTATTATGTTCTATGACCAGGAATATATATAGTCAGATATCTTCATGTGAAGCAGCTAACTGTATTTGGAAGAAATTAGAAGTCACTCATTTTGGTACATCCAAAGTTATAGAAACAAGGAGAGCAATGCTTCGAGCAGAGTATCATGGATTTGTTTTTCCTTATGGAGAGCCAGTATGTAAACAAAGGTTTATGACAATTGTCAACAGCTTACAATCTATGGGAGAAAAAGGTCTTGATGATGAATCTCTTGTTGATAAGATTATAGATATTATGCCAAATGAATGGGAGTCAAAAAGAACAGCTATTGATGAAAATAGAAAAGTTTCCCAGATTACTCTTGATGAACTCTTTGGAACTCTTCTACAGCACGAGACAAGAATGAAAAGAGATGCTGATTTCAATAAGAAGAAGAATGGGAATGGAAGTGTAGCTTTTGCATCTAAAGCCAAAACACCTGAAAGGGTTACAAGGTCTAAATCCAAGAAAGTTGTTGTATCTGATTCAAGTGATTGTAATCTTTCAGATAATGAGTTAGCTAATCTTGCTCGGAGGATGAGCAAGATTGTGGGAAAGAAAGATTTTCAATATAGATTCAAAAAGAAAGACAGGAAAGATAGGAAAGATTCAGAGGTAACTTGTTATGAATGCAAGAAAGCAGGACATATAAGGCCTGATTGTCCTTTACTGAAGAGGAAAGATAGAAAAGAGAAACACTCTGAAAGAAACAAGAAAAGGTTTTATAAGACAAAGAAAGTCTTGAAAGCAAATGATACGTGGAGTGCAAGTGGTAGTGATTCCTCAGACGATTCTTCAGAATATGAGACGTCAGGACAAAGGAATATTGGACTTCTAGCCAGACTACCAATTGAAGATCATTGTCTCATGGCTAAGGTACATAATGATGAAGATGTTACAAATGTCTCTTTAAATGCAAATTATGTTGATAATAGATATTATGAATCTTCAAATGATGAACCCTCATCATCAGAAGATGATACTTTACCTTCTTTTGAAGAAGTCTCTAGATTTGCTAAGTTACTTGAAAATGAAAATTCTAAACTCAAAAAGAGATTTGAAAAAGCAAATTCTAGAATTTCTATTTTGACTAAAGAAGTATCAGATCTTTCTAAAGATCTTGATGGGAAAACTTCTGATTTTGAAGGTATTTTGAAAACCCTTGAGAAAGTCAAATCTGAAAAAGATAAACTTTCTAAGGATCTTGAAACTGCTATTTCAAAGAAAAATATTTTAGAGTCTAACTCTAGTTCTAATTCAAATGTTTTAGAAAACAAGAATTTGGTTTTAAAACTAAAGTCAGAGATTTTATCCTTGAAAAAGTGCTTGTCAAACTTTACTCATGGAAAAGAAAACTTTGATAGGATGTATTCTCAAATTAGACCGTTGAGAAATCGTTCTGGTCTTGGTTATACTTATTCCAAACCTGTTTTTAGTAATAACTATTTTGTTCCTCAAAAAACCATTTTCTGTTCCAAGTGTCAATGTGGTGGACATTGGAGAAGAGATTGTTCTCTTAACAAAACTCAATCCTTAGGATTTCATAAAGCTCATTTTTCAAAACAAATGTGGATTCCTAAAATTCTTTTATCTAATCCTTCTGGATCCAAACAAGTTTGGATTCCAAAAATATAATTGTTTCTTTTTCAGGAAAACGAGAAGTGTATCAATAAGAACATTTGGTACATGGATAGTGGTTGCTCTCGACATATGACTGGAAACAAAGATTTCTTTGAAAAGGTTATCAAAACAAAAGGTGGAAAAGTTACCTTCGGAGATAATGCTCAAGAACTCCTCGTAAAAAGGGGGAGGACATTTCTTTCTGTCTTTATGCTTATTTTATCTTATTTTCTTCAACTATTTACTCTTTGGATTGTTTTGTTTTCTGTTTATCGTATTGACCATTTCAGTTTTTCTGTTTATCGTATTGAAATTCTTTTCCATCGTATCGTTCAAAACTCTTTGAATCGACCGATGATGGTATTGAAATTCTTTTCCATCGTACCATTCAATAGTTTTTGAATCGACCGATGATGGTATTGAAATTCTTTTCCATCGTACCATTCAATAATCTTTGAATCGACCGATGATGGTATTGAAATTCTTT
The DNA here is from genome assembly GCA_963277665.1 of Viscum album. Classification (NCBI taxonomy): domain Eukaryota; kingdom Viridiplantae; phylum Streptophyta; class Magnoliopsida; order Santalales; family Viscaceae; genus Viscum; species Viscum album. The sequence continues at coordinate 714,470,384 of OY728162.1, forward strand.
TCCATCGTACCATTCAATAGTTTTTGAATCGACCGATGATAGTATTCAAATTCTTTTCCATCGTACCATTCAATAATCTTTGAATCGACCGATGATGGTATTGAAATTCTTTTCCATCGTATCATTCGATTTTTTTTGTATCGACCGATGATAGTATTGAGATTGTTTTCCATCGTACTGTCGGTTAATGGTAACAACTATTTTCCATCGTACGGTCCGATCATAGTAATGACTTTGTTTTCCATCGGCATCATGATTTTTTTTTCTTACGATTGTGTTTACTTTTGATTCATACCAAAACCAGCAATCACCTTATGTTCTCCGACAGGTTTCTTTTCATTTTTTTTTATTTTATTTTCTTTGTTTTAATCCTAACCATTGATCTGGTATTATCTAATCTTGACCGTAGAATATCAACGGTCATCTCTTTATCGCCTATAAATACCCCCTCCCCTCCCCAAACCCACATTGAAGTTTCAGGATTTGAGGCAAAGCTCTTCTCCACCAGCTATAAACCATCGTACGATCTTCTCATCGGCAGAACCTTTATGTCTCAATCTTCTGCTAATACTCCTGCCGAAATGTCTTCAAAGACTTTTACAGAGAAAGACTTTCACAGAGAAAGGTTAGTATCCCGAGAATTTTTCGATATGTACGATTCTACAATCAAGAGGATTATTTTGTTTCAAGGATGGGAACATCTCTGTGTGGAAAAGCCTGATATTCAAGATCTAGTTCTTTTTGATGAAGTTTGTCAGTTTTACAAAACTGTTTCTTTCGACAAAGATATGACTATAAACTTCGCTGTGTACGATAGAAAGTTATCTATGTCTGTGAAACAAGCGGCACATTTTCTGAATGTTTCTATAGAAGGCGACGCATTCTGTCCATCTCACAAACTACCAGAGGAAGTTGGTACGTTTAATAGAGAAAGTGCTGAAAAAACTTTGTTTGTTGTTAATGAGGGAAAGAGGAAAGTTTATCATCTTTCACCGGACAATCGGTTTGTCACTTTATGGATGAAAGGTTTTCTTGTCCCAAGAAAAGGGGATAGAGAAACCCTTAAAGTTTCTGATGTCTTTATGCTCGACTATCTTGTGAATATGAGGAAAGTAAATCTCATGGGATATATTTTTGAAACCATCAAGAATGTCAAGAAAGGAGGGATTAAATCCCAAATAATAATGTATCCAGCCATCCTTACGAAATTCATTCTTGAGAGTATGAAGTTTTGTAACATTCCTTTGAAAGGAGAACCTATGGATTTGTGGCCGTCTTTGATTAATAAGAGTACGATGAAAAAGCTGAATGTTTGTTTTGATTCAAATTCAAAACTTTTTGTCAGAGATGTAGAAGCTGAATTGGCTCAAAATCAATCGGCACCTATGCCAGCCAAGGACAATCAATCAACCGGGGTTACTCGAAAGTCTGATCCTCAAACTAGTTCAAAACCAAAGAAGAAGCCAAGGTACAGTAAGGAAGTTGTAGCCAAATGGAGAAAGGACAAGGAACAGAGAAAGGAAGGCGATCCGAAGTTTGGTCTTGATCCTGCTGAGGCCTTTGCAGAAAGAATAAGGGTAGAAGAAACCCTTCAAGCTGAAAAGAAAAAGAAGACTCTTTTGAAAAGAAAGGCTCAGGACTTTGATATCTCTAAAGTCTTGAAAGCAGTTGAAGATGCTAGTGCTCAACTAATTGTGGAAGTGCATCAAGAGCCCATCGTACAGAGTCTGCCTGAGAAAGAAAAAGGAAAACAAGTGATAGAATAAGTGGAAGTAGAAGAAGGAGATTTTCTGTTAGAATTTCTTCAAAGTTCAAAGAAAAGTAGAGAGGAATCGCTTCAAAAGCTGAGCGAATGTGTTCAACAAACTCCTCATGCCGATCAGGAAAGATCTCCGGACAGGATGTCATCTCAAGAAAAGCAAGATGCTCAATCTTCTCAGTCTGATAAAGTAGTTGTCATTAGTGACAGAGTGGAAGATGAAAGAAAACAGAAAGAAAAAGCGAAAGGGAAACAACCAGTTATTGATTCAAGCAGATCGTATGAACTAGCATCGTACGATGAAGATACTGATTCAGAGCATACAATCTCTCTCAAGAAGAGTGATTACATTGTTCATGTTTTGAGAAGGGTGGAGAAAACAATTCCTTATTTCCCGAGGCTGGAAGGGAAGATTGATTTTATTACTGAAAATCAAAGGAAAAAGTTTGGCTCTGTAAAAGAATTGAGAAAGAAAGTTTTGTCAGTAGAAGCCGATCTGAAAGTTCTTTCGGAAAGCTCAGTTGCTCATAAGAAAGCTTGTAATAAGATGACCAAGTGGTCATACAAAACTGAAAGCTCAATCAATGATCATGAATTAGCTATTGAAGATATAAGGAGGTTATCAAATGAGCTAGCAATTGCTTTCAACAAGCTTGATAAAGAAACGGTTGAAAGGCTGAACCTTTTGTCTTCTCAAAGAACCGATGTTCCTTCAGTGAAAGACTTGCAAGATAAGATGAATGCTTTCCAATCTGAATTCTCGAAGGTTTCATCTTTCAAAGATGAAATGGTTTTACTGAAGAATCAATATTCTGAGTTGTCCAAGGATAACAAGACTCTGCAAAACAGAATTGATACTCTTGAAGAAGTAATCAGAGTCCAGGAGGAAACCATCAGAAATCAAGATCAGATTTTTGCGGATCAACAAGAGCTTCTCAAAACTCAGGGTGAATCAATTTCTGAAGACAAGAAGGAGATCAAAAAGATGAAAGCTGTGCTTCACGAGCTTATAAAGAAAGAGAAGGAAAGAGAAAACAAATAATTGTTGTATTTGTTTCTTTTGGAACTTGTTTGTTTTGTAATAACTCTTATAATCCTTTCTCTTTTATCCATTGTCTTGTATTACTTCACTAACTCTTCCAGACAATTCGAGATTCCTCCTTTCTTTTTGTAAATCACAAAGGGGGAGAATATTTACAAAGCAAAGATTGTTTTACAAAGGGGGAGAATGCATTACAATGCTCTTAAGGAAAAACTATGAATACAATCCTTAGAAAAGTCAATACCTAAGGGGGAGTTAGTTGTATTCATTTTCTTATTCAGAAGAGTTTTCAATAACTCAGGGGGAGATAAGTATTTCTTGTTTCATTTACTTTGTGTGTTTGTGCTTTCCAAAAAGGGGAAGATTGTTAAGTCAAAAGTCTTCTTTTGGCTTTTACATCATGTTTTGGAAATCACAAATATATTCTATGTCATGTTTTGGAAATCTCAAATGTATTCTATCATATGTTTGTAAATAACAAATTGTCTTTTATCATGTTTATCGTATCGTACGATGTTGATCGTACCGACCAAAACGTATCGTACTGACTCTGTCAAACGTATCGTACTGACTCTGTCAAACGTATCGTACTGACTCTGTCAATCGTATCGTACTGACTCTGTCAATCGTATCGTACTGACTCTGTCAATCGTATCGTACTGACTTTGCTATTCAGATGATCATTATTTGTTTTGGTACTTTGTCAAAAACTCTCTCTGCATATGAATCGTACTCATGTTTTACATTTCTATATATCTCTTATCCTAACAAAATGATGTCGTTGAGTTAGTTATATACTAATCAAAACGATGTCGTGCTTTCTGTTTCAATATGACCGTTGGAGGCAATATGACCGTTGGAACCCGAGGCCTATAAATAGGAGGTCATTTGAAGCTGAGAATACACTGATGAACGAAGAGAACGAAAGAGACTCTGTGAACTACGAAGATTCTAGAGAGAGAGACTGTGACTTCTCTCATCAGCCTTGTGCGTCCGATCATTGTATCGAGGGCTTTCAAGTAATTGAAAGACAGAGGTGCCGATTACCTGCAAAATCGAGGGCTGTCGGGGATAGGCAGACAGACGTGCCGATCATCGTATCGAGGGCTGCCGGGGATAGGCAGACAGACGTGCCGATCATCGTATCGAGGGCTGCCGGGGATAGGCAGACAGACGTGCCGATCGTCGTATCGAGGGCTCACCAAGGTGTTGGTGAGACAGACCTTTTATCCTAGGTGAAAGGATAACCCTTCTCTTTGGGTTAAAAGAATTGTATTACTTTTACATTTCCGCTGCTGTATTAGAAAGGGATTTGTATTGTTTCCTTTCTTATTTACTTATTCAATTGTAATTGTTTCAATTACAATCATTCCATTACATATTGTATTGATTGGTTCTATACGCTTTAAGGTAGAATCATTCATATCTGTATTACTCTGATTATTGTGTTCATCTTGAATACAATTGTTTTACATAACATTAGTATTACAATATATCATACCTTTTACATTCAATACAATTGTGGGTGTTTGTATTTGTATTAGTTTAAGATCATTTAAACTAATCTCTTTGTTACTAAAACTCAAAGTTTTTAAACCTACAATTCACCCCCCTCTTGTATTGTTCCATCTAATAGACTTTTATATCTACTATTCGATCCAACAGCACGAAGATGTATAGGGACCTGAAAGAGTACTTCTGGTGGGATGACATGAAAAGAGATGTTGCTGGATATGTCTCTCGATGCTTGGTTTGTCAGCAAGTTAAAGCTGAGAGACAGAAGTCTAAGGGGATGTTACAACCATTACCCATACCTGAATGGAAATGGGAAAACATCACTATGGACTTTGTCACTGGACTTCCTAAAACATCCAAAGGAAATAATTCTATCTGGGTCATAGTTGATCATCTTAAAAAGTCTACACACTTCATTGCTATTAGGGAGGATTTCTCTCTGGATCAACTTGCCAGGATATATGTGAAGGAAGTGGTAAGATTACATGGAGTACCACTTTCCATTATATCTGATCGGGATCCGAGGATTACCTCAAAGTTTTGGTGAAGTCTTCAGCATACTCTGGATACAGAGTTGAGTTTCAGCACTGCTTATCATCCTTAGATAGACGGTCAGTCTGAGAGGACAATTCAAACTCTAGAAGATATGTTGAGAGCTTGATCTATGGATTTCAAAGGTTGTTGGGATCAACACCTACCTTTGGTAGAGTTTTCTTAAAATAATAGCTTTCACTCCAGTATTAAGATGGCTCCTTATGAAGCTCTCTATGGAAGGAAATGCAGGACTCCAACTTGCTGGGATGATGTTGGGGAAAGAAATCTATTAGGACCTGATCTTGTTGATGAGATGGCAGAAAAGGTCCGATCTATTCAACAACACATAAGATCAGCTCAGAGTTGACAAAAAAGTTATGCCGATAATCGAAGAAAAGACCTAGAGTTTGAAGTGGGTGATAAAGTGTTCTTACGAATATCTCCTTGGAAGAGAGTAATGATATTTAGAAAGAAGGGAAAGCTGAGCCCTAGGTATATCGGTCCTTTCAAAATACTGGATCGTGTTGGGAAGGTTGCTTACCGATTGGTGCTTACACCGAATCTCTCTCAGGTTCACGATGTGTTCCATGTATCTATCCTGAGAAAGTACATACCTGATCCTTCACATGTACTCATCTCAGAAGTTGTACCGTTGGAGCAAGATCTTTCTTATGAAGAACAACCGATAGAGATTCTCGATCATAGTGAAAAAGTCCTATGGAACAAGACCACTCACTTGGTGAATGTTTTATGGAGGAACCACCAATTAGAAGAAGCTATATGGGAGCTTGAGGATATTATGAGGGAGAGGTATCCTCATCTGTTTGTTACAAAGTGACGAATTTCGAGGGCGAAATTCATTTTAAGGGGGGTCGAATGTAACACCCGAGACTTTTATGAGAAATATTTTGTTTTTATATAAACCATCAAAGGAATATTTCACTACACACAACACTATCTTGGATTTCTTTACACAAAATCATGACCTTCCTCGATAGCTTGCGTCGTACGCAATACCGAGTTTCACTAAACAACGATATGCTATTATTAAAACTAGCTGTTATGAATAGTAATACACACTTTTTGAAATTTTTTAAATTTTATTTTTCAAAATGGACTTCATTTTTGGATTAAAAATATCTAAATTAGCCTAGGGTGAAATTTTGGTATTTTTCTGAAAACTTCCAATTTTTGATGAATAGTGAAAACACTAGGTTACTATTTAAAAACCGACTTTTTATTTAAATAATTATTTATTTTATTTAAATTTATTTTAGGTCAAAATTGATATATAATACCTATAAAAGTTCAATGCAATTCATTGGAGTCATTTTATAATAATTTTCGATATATAAAAATTTATTGAACTTTTCACCGTCTTTTACCCACCTCCTTGGAGAATTTTCAAATTCACATAAAACTTAATTTTACCGCTTCTGTGAGTGGAATTTCAAAAATCCGAGAGACACGGTTAATATCAAGGACTAAAATGTGGTTCAATGAGATGAAAATATTTTTTGGTGAATAGAAACTTTTTACTTTTTTTTACCACGATTAAAAGTAAATAGGGTAATTAAGGGTAAAAGTGTTATTATTATTACCCTAACACATGTCCTAATTCTATTGGATAAGTTTAATTCGACCAAAAACAACCTTAGGAATAAAATATTACCATTTAGGCCCACTTGGATTAGATTAGGACATTTATTATTAATTTATTTAAAGAAGGGTTAAAATAGTTAAAATCAAAGTTTAATAACTAAATCATTTTTAATATATGGTTATACATAAGATAAATTCGACCATAAATATTAATTAGAAATATAAAATTATTTCCTACATAATGGTATTTTATTTGTAATTTTTAGACTTAAAATAATTTAATTTATTTATGACACAATGATGATGCAGTAATTATCTTATTAGCGAAATATTGACATAATTGATGTTATAAATACCCAAATAAATGTAATTTGAGACTTTTTATGAATTACAATAATTTTATATGTTAATATGACATGTTAGTATTGATTTAATTAACTTTTTTAGAACTAATCAGTATGTTATGACTTTCACAAAAATCAATTACCAAATAGTGTCAAAATTGACATAAAATAGTTTTTAAAACAAATATTATATTATTAATTGTTATTATATTCCTAAAAATATAAGGTTCGGCCAAGATACTTATATCATGATAGTTTTATCATTAATTAACCACTTGGGGGTCTCTTGGATGTATATGGTATGTTTATTAACTATATAATATAAAAATAAAAAGTGACATGATAAATGTCAATCTAATTAACTAAGAGTTAAAACTAAAAGATAAGGTTAATATAATGACCTAAACTTGTATAAATTCTATTGTATGAGAGGATTACAACCCATACCCACCTTAGCTTAGAAATAAATCAATTTGGAGCTATTAAAAACCGAATATGACTTTATAATAAAATAATATTTTTAGTTTTTCCAAAGGTGCCCCTCTCCTCCCTTATAAAAGGGCACCTCCTCCCTCTCTTCCTCACACCACTTTGAGCCTTCAATATCGGCCAACCCATGAAAAATTCTCTTATCCACTTCCCTAGAAACATCCTAGAGGTACTGGTCTTCTTCAAAGACCAATTTTAGTGGCCTAAGAGGAGGTCTCAAAGAGGCACTTCAAAGAAGAGGTAATGTCCGTTACCGATTCTTTCAACTTTATTTCTTCTTCCACTTCTTCTTATTTAGTTGTTTCATTATGAAGTAATAAAATCAGTATAACTTATATACTGATATGTTATTATAAGTATGAAACAACCCTATTTAACCATCTATCCATCCTACGGAAAACGAAATCACCGCGCGTGCGTACGTACGGAATACCGTCTCCACGCCGTGGTGTAATCTATTTTCCACCACCACCTTACTTGGATGGGTATAATGGTGTAAATAATAACTATATATGATTATTGTAAAGTGATATTGATTCTGAAATAGTATACATACACTCCAATACAATTCCACGATCATGGGAAGAATATCATCGCTCGTGCGTACGTACGGAATACCGTCTCCATGATGTGATGTGACTCGTTCTACATGAGCTTCATTGCATAATGATTATATAAAATAATTGAATGAATGAATATGATATATATTACATTAATAAAATTCTGGAAATGAGGTATCTATAACCTAAAGAGAAGAATAAGAATTTATTCGACAAAACACGCATAAGAACAAAAAGTAATAAACACCCGAATAACAAGTAACAATGAAATATTACTAATAAGAAGCTAAGAATATGGCCATATATTTTATCATAACAATGAGTATGATTCTTGAATAAGTCAATGACATTATTTAAATCATTATACAGGAGGTTTGGACACTTACGAAGCAAATCGGACCTAAGGTAAGGGAAAATCTCGCAATCTCATTTTTATCCGAGATTGTTTATACTTCATAATTTACTGGGGAATATTTATCATCCACATCCATGTTTCCTCAATATGTAATATTTATATCCTTATAAAATAGTTTATATCCAATTTTAACCTTCGGTGAGTTTTTAGTAAAATATATGAAAGGAATCTTTTGTCATTTTTCGTACGAGGTAGTTTTTGACTTTTCTGACAAAAGTACGAGAAGAATGTTTTTTAAATTATAAGGAATGAATGGATTTTTAGAACATTATTTACATGAATATTCCTTTAAAAGTTTTCAAGTTTATTTTTAATCAACTTCTTTTAGTTCAAAATTATATGACATGTTAAGAAGGGAAAATGTTTTTGAAGTAGAAAGGATATTTTCCTCAAGAATGGAATTCAAGTGTTTTATCAAAATTATTTTCCATCTAAGATAATATAGGGTTCTATTTATATCCCTATTATTACATTGATTTGATTATTTTGTGATGGAATTATTTTTATGAATTCCTTTATCTTATATGAATTGTTTTATGATGTCACGATGTTTAAGAATCCCATTTTTATTACATGGGTTATGCAATGATGTATGATTTATGATTTTTGTGCCACACATTAGAATGGTTTCATTATGAGATGGGTGGGACCTATATCTCCCTCCAATGCATTGGGTAAAGATTTATATCTCATGAGATATACATGGTTGGAATGGCAGGTTAAACTGGTTTAGTGAAACAGGACTGAAACGAGGAGTGAACTCGGTTCAGAAATGGACTTTGTCCACTAAGATAGTCTTGGCTATGAGTCTTGACTACTAAGAAATGATTCTATATGATTATGTGTGTATGAAACAAAGTTTCTTGTTTTAATTTATGATTATTGGGATTACATTTCACTACTATGATTTATCCCATGTTATGAAATTATGATCTCTTTTGCAGGTTAAGATTTCTAAAATGTTATGTTCTTATGAATATGATGTGATTGATATTTCTTTTTTTTACCCTTACTGAGCATTTGAGCTCACCCTTTTTTATGTTTTCTTTCCCCAGGTCAAGAAGAAGGTTATTAATTAAGATATGCCAAAAAGGGACTCTAGATATGATAAAATAAATGGGAGACAATATAGATGCTTTATGAACCAGTTGTTTATGTTTCCCAGTTTCTAAAGACACTATACCTATACAATCTTTTCATGGTTTTGTTATATGTTGTAATAATTATGCTTCAATTTTGAAGTATTAACAATGTATGTAAAGTATGGGTTGTTATAACATAAGAATTCATAAATAATGGTTGATGAGAGAGAAAGGGGTGTCTCATCATATTTAAATGAAATAGAGAGTAAGGGGTTCATATAGATACATGTCCCAAAAATTGTAATGGAATTTAGATTCATGATACAAAATAATTTCTTGAATATAAATGAAGAGAGAGAAATTCCTTTCGGAATTTCGGCATAGTAAGAGGTGTACATGAGAGGCATTTAATGAGAGAGAAAGGGGTCTCTCACCATTCAAACATAAATATGAAAGTATGGGGGGTTCAAAATCATACCTAAAAATTTATAATTGAAAACAAAAGGGAATAACAATATTAAAAAACTTGGATAAAAAGGGAAAGGTAGGAATCCCTTACTTGGAAGTGTGATCCCAAAAGCTTGGGAGAGGCTTGAGAGCGGATTCTTGGGAGCTTGAGGCACCTTGGGAGGATTATAGATAGAGGAGGGAAGGAGTTGGTTGAACTATAAAGGCTTTTAGTGAAGAGGAAGTGTGATCTTGGGTGGGTTTATATAGGAAAGGAGAGGGAAATCTTTATTATTTAGGTTTGGGACACCACACATTAAACTAAACAAAACCACAAACCAACCATTGGTTTTTGCCCATGGTTTTTTCCAAAGGGGAGTGTAAAAAAATATTTTATAAGGCCAATTTCCTCACTTCTTAAAATAATAGGGTTGCTTATGTGGAGGTGATTTATACTCTCAAGGAAAATAATTTAAAAAGACAAAATGTTTTATAAGCCTTAAAGGTTCCACTAAAGCTTTGTAAAATAAATCAAACAAACCCAAAATCAGATTATTTTAATGGTAAAACATATATTGGCCGAAAATAATGTTTATAGTATTTTATTACATCATTATTGGGTCATTATGATGTCATAAAACACATTATATATTTAAACGATATTTAATTTTTACCGAAAAATTTGACTATCTCAAAAAATTATGAAAAATTCACCATTAGATAATTTCAACATCCTGATTACAAAAATAATAATCATTTTATCTATATAATTTTCTAAATATTTTAATATTTACTTTTAAAATAAAAACCAACATTTTTTGAAAATTCATGGGCTTTGAAAAAAACAACTTTCAAACCTTAATAAAAATTACAATTGCATACATAAAATTATACAATAATTTATATTTAATAAAAAGTAATTTATTAATAATATTTTATTAAAATATTATTTAATTCAAAAATCTATTAATTCATCAAAATATATTTCTTAGTTAAATATTAACTAAAAAATACTATTTGTGCTTTAAAAACTATTTACAAAGTAACAATAATAAAATGAATTCACATTATTTATACAAAAATAATGTACATAGTCATAGTGCTGGGGTCTTGTTACATAACCCCTTATAACACCCGCATAAGAACAAAGGGTAAGGTCTATGATGGTGACATACTCTTGGGGTGGCTCGAATAACATCGCTCGGGTGATAATGTCTATTAACTTCCACTTCTCCCGTAGTTGGTTCCGCTCATGCTTAATGTGTTCAAGCTTGGCTTGGGCTTGGTCAAGCGCGAAGAACAATGATGCCACCTTCTTTCTGAGCTCCGACAAATGGGATTTGTATGGGGAAAGTATACTGTATGAGGCCATCACTTCCTTTGTCTGAGTAAATTAGATTTGTTAAAGCCCTATATTTATACTAATCATGTGATCAATGTTCAACGACTATATTAGAAATAATCATAATTTTTAACACTATTATAAAATCCAAAACATAAAACCAAATAAGTGCATATGTTTTACATAACCATAAGAAGACATTTAAATAGACCAAGAGGAATTTTTATTAATGATTTTTTTTGGGTCGTTACAATCTCCCGCCCTTAAAAAAATTGCATCCTCACAATTTGATTACATACAAAAAGAACTCTAAAATTTAAACATGACTTCATGGTTGCTTACCCACCACCATTAAGCATTCCCCAACCCTCATTATCATGTCAATCACGAAGAGAGAAGGTCCACTTAGTGCAAAAATACCTTAATGCAGATTCAAACTCTTCCACTTCCTTTGTCCAGATGCAATCCATGCAACTTGGATCGTACCGATGGAAAATATGATGCACTTTTTTTAAAAAAAATTGTTTCCAACGTATAGTTTCAAAACATCACCATGTACCAGGTTTTTGTAAAATAGTCTGACAGAGTCAGATTTGAAATTTTTGAAATGTGGTTCTTCTAATATATAGTCTATGTTTCCAAAAAGACTATAAGACAAAACTATATATATATATAGGCTTCTCGAAGGTCTCCCTCTTCGACAATTATTATAAAATAAAATAGTGTGTCATACTCTCTAGATAGGGTGAAATATTTGAAAATTTCGTGATGGTACCTCCCTCGTCTTGAGAGGTGGTAGAGTTGGGAGCTTAATATTTGATCATAGGTGTGTCATGATCCCTGAAAATATCTTGGTATAGAGGAGATGTTTGATATGTCGTAGAGAATCTTGCAATAAAGTTGGACATTGGAAAATGTTTCGATGCTATGCGAGCTTGAATTTGCAATAATTATAGCCATTAAGTCATCAGGAAGGGACAAGAGTGTTGTATGAGGTTCTTCCCCTTCTATCTCAAAACAATCCTTTATCCTTTTTACAAAACATATCAAATTTTGAGTTACCCTCTAGACATGAAAAAATTATGATATTAAACAACTTAAAGCCTAACGATTTATTATTCGTTGATGAATGGAATATTTAGGGTAACACATAAAGGGTAATACAAGGACAAAACAAATGACTTATAAATTACTTTTATTTCATTAACTTATAAATATATAGTCTTAAATCTATGTTATCCATGATTTACTTTCTAACATATATTCTTAGGGGAATTTTTTTATTCCCTTAATAATAGTTCATACTAAGCTTGTGAATTTACTAAACCATATCCCCCAAGAGTTTCATAACCAAGAGTGCAGCAAGGCCCATTGTTGTGTACTAGGATACCCTAGGTCAATCCTGAAACTCCTTGTTGGAGTTTTCACCCCTAGGTAAATTTGTGCCAGAGCTGCCTCTACCTGCTCGTATCCAGATAGGGGTGTATTTTCTTGATAAAACACTTAATCAATACCCACCAAAACTTAGGTATGTTTTTATTATAATTATCCTTGTCTCTAAGGCTTCAATAGGGTTTTCTAATCCTAATCCCAAAAATAACTAAACCTATCCTTTGATACCAACTATAACAACCCTTCTATTTATTACACACTAAAACATGATTTATTACATAAACTTCACTTGATACAACATAGAATATCGATAGGTCTAGTGTCTTTGGGGCTTAAGATCATTACATAAAAACATAAAACATTAAATACAACATCTTTATTGAAAACATCCTTTACATGACCACTACATTCCCTCGTACTAAGAATTTCATGGGATAACCTGAGGATATGCATAAGAAAAGGGTGAGCTGTAAATCCCAATAAGGGAATAAACATGGAATAACATGAGGAATACAATACATGTTAGACAATATGAATATCAATGGAGCACAAGAGAAACATGAACATAAAGGCACAATAAATCATGATAATCATAACATGGAAATGTGGCAAAAACACTTAACATGGAATTAGCATGATCCAAGGCTCATTGCACATGGAGCATGAGTAAACCCTCACTGCACATGAAGCATGAGTAAACCCTCATTTCACTTGAATTAGAATGATTCAACACTCAGTGAAAATGACGTATCATGATACTATACTTTACCCAATGCATTGGAGTGCTATTAGGGCGCACCCTTCTCAAACAATTCATTTCAAGCATAAGTGTGCCACATGGATCATAAAACATGGATTTATTAAAAATCATCATTTATTACACCATAATGGAATGTGGAATTCATACATGAAAATATATAATCAATAAATAAATGTTTATAAAGGTGAATACCCTTGATAGATAAATGGGCATGGTATTCACTACACAATGACTTTGGCTTGGAAAAATGTGGTGCAATTTCGACAGCATAACAGCGTGACATAAGAATTCATAAAAATGGTTGATGAGAGATAAAGGGAAATATCATCATATGTATATGAAATGGATAGTAATAGGGTCATATAGATACATTTCCCAACAATTATAATGGAATTTAGATTCATGATACAAAAGAATTGCTTGAATGTAAATGAGGAGAGAGAAATTCCTTTCGTAAATTTGGCATAGAAATGGGTGTACCCGAGAGGAATTTAATGAGAGAGAAAGAGGTATCTAATCATCAAAACATAAATAGGTTAGTAATGGGGAGGTTAGAAATCATACCCCAACATTTATAATTGAAAATAAAATGGCATAACAATATTAAGAAACTTGGATAAAAAGAGAAAGGTAGGAATCCCTTGGAAGTGTGATCCCAAAAGCTTGACAGAGGCTTGAGAGAGGCTTCTTGGGAGCATGAGGCACCTTGGGAGGATTCTAGAGAGTGGAGGGATGGGGTTGGTCAAACTCAAAAGTCTTCGAGTGAAGATAAAGTTTGAGCTTGGGTGGGTTTATATAGGAAAGGAGAGAGAATTCTTTATTATTTAGGTTTGGGACACCACACATTAAACTAATCAAAACCACAAACCAAACCATGGTTTTTCCCATGGTTTTTTACAAAGTGGACTGGAAAAAATTATTTTATAAGGAAAATATCCTAACTTCTTAAAATAATAGGGTTTCTTATGTAGATGTGAGTCACACTCTCAAGGAAAACAATTTAAAAAGACATAATGTTTTATAAGCCTTGAAGGGTCCTCTAATGATTTGTAAAATAAATAAAACAAACCAAAAATCAAATTATTTTAATGTAAAAACATATATTTTCAGAACATAATGTTTATAGTTTTTTATTACATCACTATTGGGTCATTAGGATGTCATAAAACAAATTATATATTTAAACTGTATTTAATTTTTACCCCAAAATTCAACTATCTCAAAAAATTATGAAAAATTCACCATTGGATAATTTCAGAATCCTAATTCCAAAAATAATATTCATTTTATCTAAATAAATTTCTAAATATGATAATTTCTTACTTTTAAAATAAAAACTGACATTTATTGAAAATTCATGGGTTTTGACAAAAACAACTTTCAAACCTTAATAAAAATTACAATTGCATTCATAAAATTCTACGATCATTAATATTTAATGAAAAATAATTTATTAATAATAATTAATTAAAATATTATTTAACTCAAAAATCTATTAATTCATCAAAATAGATTTTTTAGTTGAATATTAACTACAAATATACTATATGTGCTTTAAAAACTATTTACAAAGTAACAATAATAAAATTAATGAACATTCTTTATACCAAAATAATGTATATAGTCATAGTGCTAGAGTCTTGTTACATAAACCCTTATAACACCTGCATAAGACCAAAGGGTATGGTGTGCGATGGTGATGGAATTTTGGGGTGGCTCAGATAATATCGCTCGGGTGGTAATCTCTATTAACTCCCACTTCTCCCGTAGTCGGTTCCACTCATGCTTAATGTGTTTAAGGTCAGATTGGGCTTGGTCAAGAGCGAAGCCCATTGGCGCCACCTCCTTTCCGATCTTTGACAAATGGGATTCGTATGGGGAATGTCTACTGGATGAGGCCATGACTTCCTTTTTCTAAGTAAATTGGATTTTTAAAGCCCTATATTTATACTAATAATGTGATCACTATTCAACGACTATATTAGCAACATTCACAATTTTTAACGGTATTTTAAAATCCAAAACATAAAACCAAATAAGTTCATACATTTTATATAACCATAAGAAGACATTTAAATAGACCAAGAGGAATTTTCATTAATTATTTTTTTGTCTCGTTGCATTTGGAGTGGAAGAAAACCCATGTTATTGAATTTACATGTATGGGGTAGCGAAGCGTTTGTTAAGGCCTCTTCAGGTAAAAAAATTTCACCCTAAGGCACAAGGTGTACCTTTATATGATACCCTAAGGAAACAAGGGGATTTTACCTATATGAACCCTCAGACAAAAAGGTTATAGTAGTAAGACACGCCATATTCCTTGAGAGGGTGTACATCTACAAAAGCGATAGTGGGAAAGAGATAGACTTTTATGAAGCCAAGGCTGAAGGTACACAAGAGTTGGTACAAGAGTGGATTCCACAAATCCCCATGGAAGAAAGATCTATTCTAGAGATACAATTACTGCGTAGAATTACAAGAGATGTTAGAGAACTAGAATGGTATGGTTTTCTAGTAACCAAGTATGCTAACTCATAATTAGTTGATAATAATGACCCTCTAACCTACAAGGAAGTAGTAAGTGGAACAGATGTTTCCAATTGGTAAGAAGCCATGAATTTTGAAATAGATTCCATGTACCAAAACCAAGTATAGATTTTAGTAGATCCTCTAGTTGATGTAAATCCCGTTGGTTGCAAATGGGTATTCAATTAGAAACTAGACATGGAAGGAAAAGTCAAAACCCATAAGGCATGAATGGTTGCAAAAGGGTTCAAATAGTGTCAAGGCATTGACTATGACAAAAACTTTTCACTAGTTGCGATGATAAAATCCATAAGAATACTATTAGACATTACTACTTACCATGACTATGAGATTTAGAAAATAGATGTCAAAACATCCTTCCTTAATGAGAACCTTTAGGTAGATGTCTATGTGACACAACCTAAAGGGTTTGTGACTACAAAGGATTCCAATAAGATATGCAAGTTGCAGAAATCCTTTTATGGATTAATGTAAGCATCCAAGTCATAGATCATTCATTTTGATGAATCCATAACATAATTTAGTTTTATAAAGAACAAATGTGAACCTTGTGTCTACAAACGGTTTAGTGGGAGTGAATTCATTTTCCTAATAGTATATGTTGATGACATATTACTTATTGAAAATGAGATACCAGACTTACAGTCAGTTAAGGCATGGTTGAATCAATTCTTCTCCATGAAGGACTTAGGCAAGGCGTCATATATTCTTGGGATCAATATCCATCATGATTGATCTAAGAGATTACTGGGCCTAAGTCAAAGTATATACATTGACAAGATACTGAAGAGATTCAGTATGGAAGAATCCAAAGGGGATTATTGCCAGCATCACATGTAATTAATCTTTCTAAGAAAATGTGTCCTCAGATACATGAGGAAAGAGTGAGAATAGAGATGACTCCATACACATCAACGATTGGGTCAGTCATGTATGTCATGCAATGTACTAGGATAGATGTAGCCTACACATTAAGTGTGGTAGACAGATATCAAGATGACCCAGGTGACCACCATTGGATGGTAGTCAAGACTATCCTTAAGTATATGAGGCATACTAAGGACATGTTCTTTGTTTATGGAGGAGATGAGGAACTATTCATTATAGGATATGCATATAATGGTTTATAGAATTATTAGGATGGCATGAAGTCATAGATGAGATACATATTCACTTTGAATGGAGGTGCTGTGAGCTAAAAGAGCTCAGAGAAGAGTGCAGTTGCAGATTCTACAGCAGAGTCCAAGTATATCACAGCTTCTGAGACAAATAAAGAAGTAGTTTAGATATGAAGCTTTATCCAAGATATGGATGTGGTATCTAGCAATAAAGATCCCATCACACTCTATTGTGATAATATTGCAGTGGTGGATCTCGCAAAAGATCCAAGGTCACATTAGCAGACAAAGAATATACTTCAAAAGTATCATCTCTTGAGGAATTTTTCTTAGATAGGTGAAGTTGTAGTGAGCAACATTTACACAAAAGACAACATGGTAGACCCATTGATTAAAGGCTTAACTCAGTAGAAACATGATCATCATGTGAGGTCTAGCGGACTGAAAGTTGTAGGCAGTTAGCTCTAGTCCAAGTGGGATTTTGTTAGAGTTGGTATCCTAGAACCAACAATTTATACTTTTATTACATGAATATTTAATGTATTTAAATATTAAACATCTTATTACATATTTTTCATTGTTCTGCATGAATATGATGTTATAATTTTTTAGATTATTTGTCATATTGATAAGGTCATAGCAGTTCCCCGATATGATGAAAAACTTGATGTTCTATGACAATATTATTAAATATAGTTATGTGGTTGGATGAAAAGAAATGACGGGACACATAGTATACATACCATTAGGTGAGAGTACTTGTACAAATATGAGACTTCTTCTCATGAAATTCACACTTGGTAATCTCTAAGACGGGAGGTTATGAGAATAGACCCACCTGTAGGAATTCTGCATGTTTTAGTGTCATCAGATATTCCTATCTTTGAGAATGTGTAATGGTCCTTAGAATTTAATATTATCATTAATTCATGTAACGACTAGTGTAATTTTATTTACTGATGAAAATCATCACACCATATGTTGGTGGGAAGTAGGGTATGTTGGGTGCGTCATGAGTGACATGTTATTAATTCATAAGTCAGGGAAGGATTTGTCCCTTCCATTTATGGAAGTTTATATCTTGACTCTTTAATTGAAATAGAATCGTCTCCCTAAATTCCATCGCCATGGTGCAATGATGAGTTTATTTTAGGTAGTCAAAGAAAGATGTATCTAGAAAATAGGTTGATACCACTATTATGAAACCTGCTTGATAAGATATTGAGACAAAGGGATTATATTACATAATGAGTGTTCGTATGTGGATGTCATCATTGTGACTTTAATTTATTTCTCTTGGGGTCCTTGACCCATTTCTAGGTAGTACTATTGGACTTTAGGAAAACCCACCTAATGCCAATGAGAAAGAATCCTATAGGGTCACACACTAAATGTATCTTGTGATCTCAATTAAATTCTATTTGAATATAATTAATGGAATAAAAATTATTCTCAAGATTGTGGAATAATCTTATTCAAGTTAAAATGATTCCATAAATTAAATAACATTTATTTATTTATTTTATTGAACATTTAATTTTTTTTATTTACTAGTTGGTAAATAAAATATTTTTTAAAGAAAATAAATTATTTATTTATTAATTTGGGTGTTCAATAAATGGAAGTGGAGTTCGAGAAGACCAAGGCTGGTTTGGTAGTAAAATAATTATTTGAAAGATGGTAAATAATTATTTAACTAGTTGGCACTAGACAAAATAATAATAATGATGTTATCATTATGTGGCATGAGATTTCATTTATGATTTTGTTTGCGCAAGTTGGCACACCACGAATAATGGTGCTATTATTGTTATTATGTAGCATGGGTTTTCTATAATATTATGAATGTATTTAATTGTTTTTACACAATTAAATATTATAAATGAAACACTATGTTGTTAAATAGATAGGTACGTCTATTGTTCCATTACACCTAGTGAACCGAATTGCTGGTGGCGTGAGAATTGTTGATCCAAAACAATCTCTCTCTCAAATCCTCTCTCCTCCACTATCAAGAATGGGAGACGTTCTTCAAGACTGAAGAACATGAGATCCAGAATAACTGACACAAGACACTTTCTTCTCTGCACTAGCACCCGAAGAACGAATGATGTTGATCAGATGCCATCAGAACACGTGTGGATCACTGCTATAAGGATTTTGGGTTGAATACTCACAAGTGAAACAAGACAATCTGGAAGGGTCATTCCTAATGATCAATATCATCAATGAAGAAAGTAATTAAGATCTAGGTATTTAATTTCAGTAGAAATTATTTAAGTTAATTATAAACATGATGCGCACGATCCTCTCTCTATGATCCGACACCCTTTTATTCTTTTGTCTAGATCATTGATCTTAATATGTAGATATGTACATTTATCTTCATATTGATCCTATATTGGTCATCTATTATGAAAAAGGAAAAGATGGGCCCTCCAAAACACTATACTTCTACTGCGTTCATATCCTTCAACGTCACCATCCCGATTCTCTCCACAACTTCAAATGGTCCCCCAAAACTAGGCGCCAACTTTCCCTGCCTCCATAACCAGTAGTGACCCAACCCAGGGGACACCCAAAAAAAACATGACCACCATCTGTAAAATATAGGGGTATTCTAATTCTATCAGCATACAACTTCTGCCTACTCTAATCCATATCCATACGTTTCTGAATCAACTACACCTGCTCCAATATCTCCTACATGAGACTTAGTCCCAACAACTCTAACTCACCCACCTCCATCAAGCATAGCGATGATCTACATGGCCTTACATAAAGTTCCTCATATGGTTCCATCTGTATAGTTTTCTTGATAACTGTTATTATAGTAAAACACTACTAAATTCAAGCGCTTCTCCTAAGAACCACCAAAACTAAGCGCACATTCCCGCATCATATCCTCTAGCACCTGTATGGTACGCTCCAACTGCCCATCTATCTGTGGGTGGAAAACCGTACTCAACAAAACCTGTGTTCCAAGTGCATTATGCAAGCCTTTACAAAATAATGAAGTAAAGTGTGAATCATGATCTAAATTTATAGACTGTGGAACCCCATGCAAATGAACTATCTCTCGAACGTACAGTTCCCCTAATTGCTCCACTATGAAGGTTTCCCTGATGGGAAAGAAATGTGATACCTTTGTCAATATATCCACAATGAACCAAATATTATCATTCTTCCTAAGCATCTTTGGATGAACTACCATAAAATCCATGGTCATGTCATCCCACTTCCATTACGGAATAGGCAATGGCTATAGTAAACCTCCAGGTCGTTGGTGATTCGCCTTCACTTGCTAACATGTGAAATATCTTATCACAAAACCTGATATCTCCTTTTCCATGCCTATCCACCAAAACTATCGTCATAGGCCACAATACATTTTTTCACCCAAAGATGTACCTCCCACTTCAAGGTGTGAAATTCTCACATGAATTTCTCTTGCTTAATCGTAGGCACAATAACCTAGTTTTTCAAATAGATGACCTCATCCTCATCTATCAATCAATCTAAAGGTGTCTCCCCAACTTCCATGATTTTACTCAAGTATAAGCACTCCATATCTTCATACTACCATTTCTTGATCCATATCAAGAGTGTAAACTCCACTGTTACTAAAACTAGAGTCATTTTCTCCAGACTCTCCTGAACCACCAAATGCATTTCAGCCAACAAAGCCATCATCTTCCACTCCGCACTTGAATCATGTACCAACTGAGACTGAGTTTTCCTACTCAAGGCATCATCCACACTATTCCCCTTTCTAGGTGTATATTCTAGTTCAAAATTAAAGGACTGCATATACTCTACTCATCTTTTCTTCTGAAGATTCAAGTCACACTGTGAAAATATATACTTTAAACTTTTGTGATTTTTAAAAACTGTAAACTTCTCAACCAAGAGATAGTTCCTCCAATACTTAATATAATACACCACTACTTCCAACTTGAGGTCGTACGTGGGTAATTCCATTCATGTGGCCTCAACTTCCGAGACCCATATGCAATGACTTGATCCCCCTGCATTAACACAACTCTGAGTCCAATCCCAGAAGCATCACAATACACCATGTCCTCCTCACCCAACTTAGGTAGGGTCAAGATTGGTGTCAATGTCAAGCGCTTCTTCAACTCCTAGAAAGAATTCTTGTATTCTTCCATCCATTCAAACTTTATACCTTTCTTTTTCAAACCCAAATGAAATGATTCCAATTGGGAAAAGTCCTGGATGAACATATTGTAATATCTAGCTAATCCCAAAAATAATCATATATCAAAAACATTCTTGGGATGTTCCCAAGAAACAACTTCTTGAACTTTCTCTGCGTCTACTGCCACACCTTATTTCGACACAATTTCCCCAAAAAAAGTGTACCTAACCAACCCAAAACTGACACATAGATAACTTGGTGTATATCTGATGCTCTCTCAGTATACTCAGGATGATGTCAAGATATTGGGCATGATCTTAATGAGTCTTAGAGTACACCAAGATGTCATCCATAAACACTACCTCAACTAGTCTAGGTATGGATGAATGATCCAATTAATTAAGGCTATAAACACTACTAGAGCGTTTATCAACCCAAACAGAATTACGAAAAACTCATAAATACCATACCAACTTCTGAAAGTAGTACTTGGTATATCATAAGTTTGAAATCTCACATGATGATACCTTGATCTCAAATGGATCTTTGAGAACAAATAATCTCCCTTTAGCTATTCAAACAGATCATCGATACGCAAAATAGGATATCAGTTCTTCACAGTTATCTTATTCAACTTCTGGTAATCGACACACAAGCATAAACCCCCATTGACCTTCTTTGAAAACAAAATGGGTGATCCCCAAGGACATATACTTCGACAGATAAAACCATTATCCTCCATCTCCTCCAACTATATCTTGAGCTCTTGAATCTCAGTCAGTGCCAATCTATAAGGTTGAATAGATACCAGTTCAACCCCTGGAATGAGATCAATAGTAAATTCCACATCTCTCTCAGGTGGAAACTATGAGAAGTCATCAGGAAATACATCTTTGAACTATTCTACAAATGACATGGGATCTGTATGTGAATAACCAGTCCATATACATAATCAGGTCGAAGCTCGTTATATCAAGGACATAGATATCCCAAAGAAAACGATACCCTCTGATCTCTAGTGAACATCTCATATATAGAAAAATATCTCTAGATCATGTTCCCAATGGTGTATTGATATTCATTACTCTGTTCACAGATTTCACCTCCAAAATAAAACCATAAACAAGATTTTAAGATATAAAGGAATGAGTGACACCTGTATAAAATAATGAACTAGCTAAAGTAGAAGATACTAGAATAGTACCTCTCACTGTCAATGGCCTAGCCTTGCTCTCCACAAGTGTAGATTTCACTGTATGTAACTGTCCTTACATTCGTCCCTATGATGTTTGTCTGACTCCCCTGAGTAACACCAATCTGCTGATACGAGCCCTCTTTCCCCAAAGAACCACTTCCACTACCTCTACCGCTTATACTAGAAGAAGTCCAACTTCCAGACCTATATGGTGTAAAATACCCCCTTCCCACATTTTGACTATGTGTAGATGCTCCCTCAGCACCAGTCTATCACTTCAACCTATAGAACCTCTATAGGTGACCCATTTTCCAAAAAATCAATGCTCCACCAGTGGTCGAGGACAATGTTTGTGATAATGTCCCAGCCTACCACACTAGTGAAAAAACACATGATTAAGATCTTGTGAAAGTGTTCCTCCTGATTGCCCACCTTACTTTCCACTGTCCTGACTGGGGTTCTCGTAACAACACTTCCTACTCTCAGAAGGCACACTCCCTGGTCATCTAGCGACTACTACCTATCTAGTACTAGAAGCCTTCTTCAGGTTACCCTCCAAAATGAGATCCCGATTCAACACTTCTGAGAACTTATTCAGTCTAAAGATATTCACCTAGGACTTAATTTCACATCTAAGTATGTCCTGAAATTATTTTGCTGAAGTATCCTCATCTGCTATCAACGCAGGAGAAAAATGATATAAATTGTAAAAAATTTGGCATAATCCATTATGGACATGCTTCCCTAGGTCAGATGCATAAACTCTAAAGCCTTCTCTTATCTCATTGCCTCTGGATATAAGTGCTCTAATAACTTCTTTAGAAATTCCTTTCATAACATATCATCAGTATGTCTAGATCATACCTGAATGTCCCACCAGCACTTCGCTGACCCCCATAGCATATAAGAAGCCAACTCTCCGGAGTCTCTAAATGGTCAAGTATCATCTCTATGGATTCAATCCAGAATTTAGCTCCCTCAAGTCCACATCTCTAGTAAAAGTTAGAGGGTGATGCAACTGAAACACCCTTTTCAACTCAAACATGCTTTTCAGAACCCTCCCTGGGTCTGTCTCCATGAAGTTCATGAAATGAGAAAAGTTCTCTAGGAGATTCTCCCCTACCTCATTAGCTGGCATGAACGGTGCCTCAAGTTCCCTATTTTGAAGTTCGTTCTGAACCTTAACCCTTGGTCCTCCCCTCATCAAGTGTCATGAAGGCATAATATCCAAAATTCCAAACACACGTCTTAGGTCTCATAACACAACCTTATACCATTACGTAGGAGGAAAAAGAAACACAAAAAGTCTCAACATGTCCTTCCCTCATTTCTCACCACATGGTCAACACTGAGGTTCTATCACTACCCTTAAACATTCTACCCCTAGGTCTTGGATAGAAAGGATAAACACATTTTCATTAACAAGTTTCTCATTTATATAACCAATTATTCTCAATTTGAATCATTTTTTTCAATATTTCTCAATTCATGTTAGGCACTATTTTCATTTCAACCACATAAGAAGGAATCCTGTTCAAGTTCACAAACTTACCCATAACATGTTTTCCCATGAGTGCCTAATGATACACATCACAACAACCTTGAGTGCCTAGAATGATGTATGAAGAATCAACTCTCATGCCTCTTTAGTCCACGAATCAATACTCAACAATTCTCAAAAACAATTATCACATCACACCACAAGTGCGTCACCCAAGGTGAAATAATATCCAACTGTAAAAATAAACAGAAATCAGAATAATCCTACCCTGAGTACCCGAATTTTTCCCCATACATTAGTTTGCAACTCCCATGCACAATCTCATTACTAAGCCCCAGATATACCTAGTCTCATGTCTAAATTTCCCAAAATAGTAAGACAAAATAAGAAGAAAGAAAGAAAACTCTTCTGATACCACTTTGTAACATCCCGACCTTGGTGCCATTCAACGGGGCCCCAAGCCGGTCAGCCACATGCCCTAAAGTACACCTCCCCATATACTAGAGGATGCTGACTAGCAGTGAGGGTCTGGTAAGTCATTCATGGGGGAGATTATACCCTCTTTTATCAGAGTAAATTACCAACAGAAGAAAACAGAAATAAACAAGCATAGAAGCATATAAATCACCAGAACAATACCAATGTCACAAGATAGTCAAAATAGAAAATTTCATACTCAACTGAAAGGGAAAACATGCTGTAACAATGCAAGTGCCAAGTGTCTACAATGCAACTAAAAGTAAAGACATAGAAACTCCATAGCGGGTCCCAAACCACATCCGGTTACCTCACCCATTCTCCATTACCAAACATAAACCTATCCCAAGGCCTTTCCCTTATCCTGTCTTGTAACAAAAAAGTATGCTCAAGTTCCAATTAGGCGAACCGAGTAGGGTGTGAGTATGACTCAGTAGGCCACCACCAACGGTGTCGAAAACTAGTCCAGTCAAAAGACAGTGTATGAAATTCTATAAAGCAATAAGTACAATTCACAATTAAATAGTTATCACATTTTCATTTATTCTTTGTTTAAACACATTAAAATTAGGTTTGATTCATGTCTCTCATTCATTTCATAACTCATTATTGTCATTTATATGGTGTTGATCACCAATTCAAACACCCAAAATCTCATTCGGTGTAGGTCACCATGCCTAACTCCCTAAATCTCATCTGGTGTAGATCACCATGCCTACCACCCCAAATCCCATCTGGTGTAGATCGCCATGTCTACAACCTCACATCACAAGTTCTTGGATAACTATTGGGGTATAACGCCATGTCTAAGACCCAACTTATCTATTAGTCTAGAACGCCATGTCTAACACCCACATTCTCAATCATTTACATCATTTATTAATTCATAATGAATTATTCACATCAATACCTTACTAATCTAACTATTAGTTAAATACATCAAAGCTAATTTGTTAACCCATGTTTAACTAAGGGCATAACCAATTAATTAATTCATCAATTAATTAATCAATCAACATTAATATCATTCAATAATTAATTCTTCATAATTAATTATCCAAATCAAATACAAACTTATTATAATTAATTCTACAATTAATTATCTTAATGAAACAATAAGGCACATAATTAATCCACTATTAATTATCTCACATAGCCAATCTTTATCTCATAATTAATTCCCCCTGATTAATTATCCCAAACCAACCAAATTCAATATCTCAATTACAATATATCAACCCATAAACAATTTCCAAAAATCAAACATCTATTTGGACAACCCCTTAGCCTTGTGGTTCAATCATCTATTTAATCCCTAAGGCATCAACAAGTTAATTTCACATTCCTAATTACTCCAATTTAGGAAATAAATTATTAAGGGAAGATAGAAAATCACTAATATCACATACACATATCAAATCCAAAACTATGGGAGTTCAATTTAGACCACCTACCTCGGTTTGTTGATGGATGTTTTTTCACCAGAAATCCTCAAAATCCGAGCGGCACAACGATGTTGATTGAAATCCAGATCTAAATCTCTAAACCCAAAATTAAGATCAAAGGCATCAAGATCTTGGAAATATAGATATAGATCCAAAATCCTAGATCTAGATCTCAACACATAGGTTTAAACCTTGTAACTAGTGGAGATCTTCCATGAAAAGATCAAAGAAAGACAGAGGAAAGAATGAAAGAAGCATCAGAATGAAATCCACTTACCGGGAAGAGAGTGAATCTTCAATCCAGGCTTTCGATCTCGAAGAACGGTGTTCAAATGGCTATGGAATCCTTCTAGAAATCTCTGGGATCACCTAGAATTCAACAAGCCTGAGCCTAGGGTGAAATAGAGGGGTTTTGGGGGTTCAAGTGATTTAAAAACTAATTTTATCAGAAACTGTTCCGCGCGCATGTTTTCACCTCGTAGGGGCGCACAGTTAAGAAAATCGTACGCAAACCGTGCAGATCTCATTGTCCTGGTTCGCACAGTCACTTAGGTTTGGGTGCATAGTTTTTCAAACCATGCACAAACAATGCACAGCCCTCTGTACATAGATTTTTCTTAAAACTTCACCCAAATGCACCTCAGACCATAATTCCAAAGCAATGGTACTTCAAAACAACAAAAATTATATGAAAAATGCGCTCGAGATGACTTCAGAAAAGGTCAGGATCTTACATTAAATAATAAATATATTTATTATATTTATATATTTATAATTATATATAAATACTTTTTAAATATATATATATAAATACCTTTTAAATATGTATATTTACAATTAAATTAAATATGTATAATTATAATTATAATTATAAGTATATATATATATTTACATAAATATATGTTTTCTAATGAATTTGGTCAATTGATGTGTCAATACAATTGACCTTCATATGTTATGTATTCATTCTGAATGTTCATTTATACATTACACCCCCATTACAATTCATGTTGGCCATATATATGATGACCCATTTTTTATGATCTATACTTTACTCGGTGTATATGATTCATTCATATTCCCATGAAGCTATTATGTTCTCATAAATACTTAAAATCATGATAAATATGTTTAAATAATTAACATATTTATTATATTTATAATTATAAATATTTAGTTATATATAAATACTTTAAAAAAATATAATTATAATTATATATAACTAAATATACATATATTTAAATGATTATAAAATTACAGTAAATTTTTCAAATGGTAAATATATTTATTATATTTATAATTATATATAAATACATTTTAAATATTCTTATTTATAATTATAATTATAAATAAATATATGTCTTTAGTGTGTATATATATATATATTAATTAAAGAAACATATTTATTGTAATTTTTTTAAATGATAAATATATTTATTATATTTATAATTATATATAAATACCTTTTAAATATATTTATTTATAATTATAATTATAAATAAATATTCATATATTTAAATAAATATATGTCTTTAATGAATATATATATATATATATACATATTCATTAAAGACATATATTTATTTTAAATTTTTAAATGATAAATATATTTATTATATTTATAAATATATATAAACACTTTTTATAAAATTACAATAAATACATATATTATAATTATATAATTATATATATTTATATATTAATATACATATATATATATACATATAAATATATTTATAATTATATTCAAATATTTATAAATATATTTACTTATAATTATAATTATTAATAAATAAATAAAAATATATATATAATTAGAAAATTATAATAAATATATGCATAATAATAATAATTTTATAAATATATATAATTATAGAAATATATTTATAAATATATACAAATATTTACACATATAAGAAAAAATATATATATCTATAAGTATAAATCATTTAAATATGTAAATAATTATAAAATTATAATAAAAATATTTATTATATTTATAATTATAATTATAAATAAATAAATTAATTATATATAGTCATAAATAAATAAATAAATAAATAAATAAATAAATAAATAAATAAATAAATAAATAAATAAATAAATAAATAAATACTTATGAAATTTAAATAAATATATTAATTATAATTATAATTTACAATTTCTTAATTATTTAAATAAATATATATTTATATTTAAATAATTATAAAATTAAAATAAATATATTATAAATATATTTATTATAATTTTATAATTATATATATATATATATTATTTATACTTATAAATATAAATATTTTTATATATTTATAAATAAATTTCTATATTTATATATATTTATAAAATTATAATTATTATAAATATATTTATTATAATTTTCTAATTATTTAAATATAAATATATATAAATTTATTTATATTTATGATTATAATTAAAATATATATGTAATAAATATATATTTAAAATAAATATATATTTATTTTATAAGTATTTAATAATTATTTATATAAATATATATTGATATTTAAATAATTATAAAATTTTAATAAATATATTTATTAAATAAATATACATAATTAAATAAATATATTTATAAATAAATAAAAATATTTATATTTAGAGTTCAAAATAATACACAAACATTTAAATAATTATTAAATTATAATAAATATATTAATTATATATTTTTATAAAATTATACAAGTAATAAATATATTTGTTATAATTATATAATTATGCAAATAAATAAATAAATAAATAAATAAATAAATAAATAAATAAATAAATAAATAAATAAATACATAAATAAATAAATAAGTATATTTTTTATTATAACTATAAATAACTATATATAAATTTATAGTTATTAAATAATTAAAAAATGATAATAAATATATACAAATATTTACAATTATAATTCTAAATAAATTTAGATATATTTAAATAATTATAAAATTATAATAAAGTTATTAATTATATAGAATTACAAATATAATAAATATAATAAATATAATAAATATCTTTATTATAAAATTATAATTATAAATTCATATATATTTATTATATAAATAAATATAAATAAATAAATATTTATTTAAAGTTATTATTATAAATAAATAAATATATATCTATTATACATATAATTTTATAAATATATATAAATATATAAATAATTTATTATCATTATAGTTTTTTCAGTGATTTTTTAGCGCTAATAAATGCCTATCTTTATCTGCGCTAGAAAAGCACTGATGAAGACATCTTTTATCAACACTTTCTGTTTTAGCGCTGAAAAAACGTACATTTATCAATGCCTTATAGCTAGCACTGATAAAAGGTTTATCTATTTTTATAAATAAACCATAACAGTCTCCTCCCCACACACACCTCAAGCTCTCACAGAAACCAAACCCTGCCTCCTCCTCCTCCTCCACTGCAAACTACTCCTCCACCGCCGCTGCCACCGACTCCTCCTCCTCCTCCTCCTATGCTGCTGACTCCTCATCCTCTACTGCCGACTCCTCATCCCCCAACTCTCATACATAAGTTTCACGCTCCACATCAACTTCAGGTCTAGTGTTCATGATTTTTACTTATATATAATGCATTTTCAATACCATATAAGATTTCACATTGGTGTTGTGGTAGCTTATACCCCGAGTAATTGTTTCTATGATTAGTGGATTCTTTTGAGGTTTGAGAATCTAGACTCAAATGTTTGGTATTTCTAAAGAGATTAACTATTTTTCATCAGTTTTACTATCCAATTTATATATATAAATAGGAGATAACCATTTTGGAATCATTATATTATGGATTATTTTGATTCTATAATTCAATAATTGTTCCCCATAAGAACTCTTTTAATGGTGGGATCATTCCTTATTTCTTTTAAAAATTATTTAAGGTATTGTAAAGGCTCATCAAGGGTAGTGAAGTTTGTTTTAGAATTCATGTTCCCAATTTTTTTGAGATAGTGGTAATAGTGGAAAATTTTTGTCTTATGTGTGGATATTTTAACTACATGATGAAGGATTTCATTCGAAGTGTTGTACCTATAGTCAATCGAGTTTTTTAGGTATTATTTAGAGGTCTATAACATATAGTGTAGGGTTATCTAAATTATCATGATTTTCTTCTTGAAATTATGGAGGATTGGGTAACCAATAAGCTTCAGGTATATTTTATAATGGTTTGATGATTTTGACATTGTTTCATGAAACGATCATATGTTTATTTCATATGAAGAAATCATATCACAACCAGGATAATTTTAATAATTTATTTGAGCATTTGGTTTTTTCATTTCTCAATAAAGGTGTGTTCCATAATGCTCTCTTTGATGGTACCCTTCATTATAAGACAATATAAAAATGATTTTTATGGCTATTGGGTTTCTTCCTAATATGTGGATTGATGATCAATTTTTATAAAGATAATTGGTATCGAATTAGGGTATAATCTACATGACATAAGCTTACACCATTTTCTATGTCCCTACCAGAATAGGAATGAGTATAGAGATTACTATGAGGAGTTTAAAATATCTATCCCTAGTAGTAAGAGATAATTTATCCCTATTAGTATTGAGATTACATGGATTAATGATTGGCAAGATGTAGTGGATTATATTTTTCAAAAGTAAGAGATAATGTATTTTTTATTTTTGTAGGTCTTATTCCATTATGTTGGTAGAATTGTAAATTTACTCTCATGGATGACCTTATAAGATGCAGTGGCTTATATTTTTCGATTCCCATTATGAGAAGAGTCCCAATCTTCAGTATTGACACCAACCCTGGTATATAGACCCATAATTACATATATATAACATCTTAATAGATATCCTAGATGTATTTCCCAAAGACTTCTCTAGGTTACCACACAAGGGATATGTTTATTTTATGATTGTGTTCTTACTAAGTGCGGAGAATATATCTATTCCACCATATAAGATGGATCCTATAGAGATATGAGAGAATAAGGCTCAATTGAATGACTTCGAGGTGAAGGGGTTTATATGAATGATTATTTCATCTCGAGGTGCCTTAGTTTTTTCCATAAAAATTCAAATGGATTATTGAGAATTTATGTGGACTATTATAGGTTAATGATAAGTGATAGGAATGAACTTATATCCACTTATACATATTGATGGACTATTTGATCATCTTATAGGTTCTAAAGTGTTCTCTAAAATCGATTTGATATCAGAGGGTCAACCAAGAATCTTCTTGATTGGAAGCGCTAAGAAGGCCTTAACCAAGAATGTGGTATGGTTACTTTTCTTAGATGTTCATGAGATATCCTTCTAAGATCATAATGTAATATTGATGAAAACACCAATCAAAACCATTAATGAGATGGGTAATGAGTATATATTATATTTTGATGTATCAGGAGTGAGGAATTGAATAGTTCCATTCCACGATGGTTATGTGGTTTCTTATGGGTCCAAATAGTTAAGGACACATAAGAGAAAATTCCCAAATCCTTTCCTAGATTTTTAAATAGTGGCGATTTCCATGAGGTGTTATTGGTATTATCTTTAGGGTGGTATACTTTTGAAATACACTATTTTTTTTTGTAATATATTTAATCACAAAGTAAAATAAACCATTGATAGGGGATAAGGTTTGAGTACTTATAGTACTTTAAATTTGACCTAATGTTTATCCTCAAGAAGGGATTTTTTTCATGATGTATCATAATGGAAGGATCATGCTTAGGTAGTACATGATCAAGCATAATGTGGAAGATTGTTGCCCAATTTGAAGAGATGTGACTTTATGTTCAAAAGTATCATGGCCAAGTGACAATTATTTCTTTATTTATCACTTATTAACTCATCATTAGTATTACCGGAGTAAACTATAGGATTCATACTATTTATTCATGAGAGACATAATAAACATTTTATAGCTTTATATTTTATAAAATGTTGGTAATTTTTGATTCATGTATCATTTACAAAGTGCCTCTCTTGGGAGTTATGTATTTTGAAAATTCCTAAGTGGCTCTTTTAAAATGATTCAAGTGTTTTGAAAAGATTATTAAAAAATTATATGTGTTAAACATACCCTTTTTTGGGTTTAAATAGATTTAAAATGATTTTTTAAAAAAGGAATTGGGGTTTTGAGAAAGAGTGTTTGGAACCGATAAGTTTATTTTAAAAAGGGCATGTTAGTTTAAAGAGGAATTTTTGTAAATGGTTGTTTTTTTTATTGTGATTTCAACCATGATTTTATAAATAGTTTTCAAAGGATATTTAAATTCTATAAATTTTTTTAGCCTTGGTTAATTTTTATATTAACATTTTGCATATTTATTTTGTTAAATATTAATATTTCTGAATCAAATATGATGGATATAAAAAAATAATGGATGAATGCCAATCTTTTGGTAAAAGAGTATAAATATGGAGTGAAAGATTTCATCAAGTTTATAAAATATCATGTATATTACCCTTAACAAATCCTTTTTGCATGTTTACAGTATTTTTATTTAAAAAAAATTAGTCCAGAGGAGTTGGAAGAACACTTGATCTGTCACAGAATAGATCAAAGTTATAAATGTGGGAATAAATACGAGGAAAAAGAGAATGTAGCTAGTGGATGAGATAGAACTACGTTTTATGGATCATCTGATATGATTAAAAGTGTGTACAATGAAAAATATTGTATCTAGGATGTCATTACAAATGTGAATGATGATGAATATCGTATTGAGGAAATGAAAAGAACAAGTGAAGATGAACTTCATGATTTCTCAAAATTGTTTGAGAAGTTAAAGAGTTATGAAAAGACACCATTTTATGGTGGTTGCACTAAATATACAACATTTTCAGCTATACCTAAGTTGTATAATTTGAAAGTAGGCAATAGATGGAATGGCGCCATTTTTACAGAATTACTTTCTCTCTTGAATGATCTGCTCCCAGAAGATAATGAGATCCCAAGCCGAACATACAATACCAAATGAATGTTTCACTTGATGGGTATGATCTCTGAAAGAATACATGCCTACCCGAATGACTGTATACTATTTCACAATGACCACAAATCACTTAGACAATGCCCAAAGTGTGGTACTTCTCGATACAAGAAAGATGAAAATGTTCCTAGGAAAGTTGTATGGTACTTTCCATTCATTCTAAGGTTTAGGAACCTATATGGATGTTAAGAGAGTGTAGGGAATTTGACATGGAACATAGTTACAATAAATACATATGGGAAACTACATCACATGATAAACTCTCCTCATTGGAAGAGAATTGATCATGAGTATCTTGAATTTGGAAACGATTCAAGGAACCTTCATCTTGCGTTATCTATAGATATAGTGAATCCTTTTGGGTTTTAAAGTATCACTCATAGTACATAGATGATTATGTTATTAAATTATAACTTTACACCATTGTTATGCATGAAATGAAAATACATCATGTTATCTATGCTTATATCAGGACCAAAACAACTGGGTAATGATATTTATGTTTATTTGGATCCATTGATCAAATATTTGAAATTATTGTGGGATTAAGGTGTTATATTGTATAATGCTTATAGAAATGAAGATTTCACATTGAGATCCATGTTTTATGGTATGATAAATGACTTTTTTTATTATGGAAATATTTCATGATATAGCATCAAATGAACTCAAGGGTGTCCCGTCTGTGATCAAGGTACACAATCAATTAGGTTGAAACATTCATTGAAAACTGTGTTTTTAAGACATCATATATTTCTACCCTGATGAAATAAGTAATGATCTTGGATGACATCATTCGATGGAAGTTTATAAGAATGTACAACACCATCTCCACTAATAGGTGATCAACTATTTGAGAAATTAAAAGATTTAGACACTGATTTTGGTAAACCGTTTTAAAAAAACCTTACGACAATCGGTTGGAAAAAGAGATTAGTTTTTTTTTGAATTACCATACTGGAATTATATGTATATCAAACATTTTCTTGATGTTATGCATGTTGAAAAAAATGTACGCGATAGTGTCATCGACATGTTACTAAATGAACCTAGTAAAAAAAAGGATGGAATTAAGGCTAGGTTGGACATGTTTGACATGGAAATACAAGAAGAGTTGGCACTAGTGAATGGTGAAAAATGAAATTTTCTTCCTCCAACTGCTTACACTCTTTAGAGGTGGGATAGATATCAATTTTTGAAACTTATTTAATGATGTAAAGTTTCTAGAGGGGTATTAATCAAATATCAAGAACATCATGTCAATGACTGATTTAATGTTAAAGGGACTGAAATCATATGACCTCCATGTTTTGATGAAAGATATAATACCTACAGCTTTACGTTTCATTTTACCCAAGAATGTATGTCATAAATTAACCAAGATCTATTTATTCTTCAATGATATATGCAGAAAAGTTATAGACCTGATGAAATTGACAATATTGAAATAGAAATTTCCGTTATATTATGTGAATTAGCAATGTTCTTCCCGCCAACATTATTTGATATGATGGTTCATTTAGTGAGAGATATTCGACTAAATGGCCATGTACACTATAGATTGATGTACCCCATTGAACAGTATATGAAGATTTTGAAAGGGTATGTCAAAAATTAAAGCTGACCATAGGGTTGTATTGCAGAGCGACATATTATTGAAGAAGCCGTTGAATTTTGTACCAAATACCTATCCGATTGAAAATAATTGGTCTACTAAAATCTTGTCACACTGGGTGGCTTGCAGGTAAAGGAATTTATGGAAGAGATGTTGTCACAATCAATATTATAGATTGGGAGCAGACCCACCTTTATGTTTTTAATAACAGTTTAGAGGTTTCTTTATATGGTGAAACCCACAAAGAAATTCTTAAACATTTGAATCCATCAAGGACTGAAAATGGATATCAAATAAAAATAATAAATAATTTATAAGATGGTTTTGGGACCATATTTTAAAGAAGTCAGATGAAAATCCATATTCAATTTTAGAATAACTTTGATGGATAGCAGGAGGACCAAGTGTGTATGTATTATATTACAATGGTTACATAATTAATGGTTATACGATTTATACAAATGACCATAATAAAGACAGTACCATGAAAAATAGTTTAGTTACACTTTTGGATGAAGCGATGCATGTTTTTGGTACTAAGGACAGAAATCTAATTTACGTGAATATGTCAGACTATGACATCATCAAAAAAATATGGGAGTTGGATTATATAACATTCCAAGTGATGAATTTTCAATGCAAGTGGTTTGATAACAGGAGTACTATTAAAATAGATGAATTGGGATTCATGAAAGTTGATTTCAGTAAGTAAGAATAAAAATATGAACCATTTATAATGGAATCATAAGTAGTACAAGTATTTTATATTCTAGATCCCGCAAACCGAAAGTAGTCAATTGTTATGTTATAAACCAAAACCACTGAAGGGATGAATGAAAATTCAACTAAGGATGGTCCTTTCATTGGAACATCACAATCATTTCATAATGGTACCAATGTAGAAAATGTTTTTATGTCATATGAGACCACAATATAGGGATTTGGATCATCGATTAAGGGGTCAAATCCCTTCAACCTTTAAAAAAGAAAAAGAGAGTTCCATAATCAGGTTACATTTTTTTGTATTATACATCATGTTATTATCCATCTTCTACTGCATTTATATAGTCTAAATTAAATGTTAAACCACTTATGAAGATAATGACTTCAAC
This sequence comes from Viscum album, assembly GCA_963277665.1. Taxonomy (NCBI): domain Eukaryota; kingdom Viridiplantae; phylum Streptophyta; class Magnoliopsida; order Santalales; family Viscaceae; genus Viscum; species Viscum album. Next base: position 714,505,829 of record OY728162.1, read on the forward strand.
ACGTACTGGTACTCCCAATCCCGAGGAACAATAAGTCTCTCAACCTACTGCTGCTCACATTGTAGAGGGATGACCTTTTGCATGTGATGGTGCTCCCATTCCTGAGGAATAGTAGATTTATTAACCCATTTATACTCCCAGTGTAGAGGTATAATGACCATATTTATATTCCTAGAATACCGCTCTAGAGAAACATATTGATGAAGGTGATTCTGGGGAAATGTTAGGCGGCGAAGGAATAATGTCGCAGAAAAAATAAGAGCACCGTAGTTTGATGGTGTGAGAAAAAATCATTACAGAAAAAGTCAAAGGCATCAAATTCAAGGTCGGATGGAATAGGAAGGGACAACATGTTAACCCCAACAATGCCATGTTCAAAAGTTATATTGGAATCGTCACTCGGTAATGCATTCTCATTGATGTGGATTCATGGAACCATGTTGTGCCTGATATTAAGACACTGATGTGGGAAGAGATTACGGTAATATTATGATATCATTTATTTATTTTTATAAGAAATAAAATAATGAAACATTGACTTATGCTTCATCATCCATTGCAGAGTGCATTTATATTAGATTACTCCCACCAGAAATATGTATTAATGCTTGCTGGAAGGATTTATAGAGGATTTTTCATAATCCTAACAAGACATCATCTTAATGGTGCTAAAGGGAAAATAAACCTGCACCCACCACTTATCTATTCACAACTAATAACCCAAGAAGCGTAGGATGTGTTTACTAGCCATTGTGTAGATGTGTCTTTTTAGGTATATATGTTGTTTGAATATATGTGTATTCATCACTTTGATTGACAATTTTTTATTTATGTAACCACAACTGAGTGTTAGAAATAAGGAACAAGCAACAAAACAAGTTTACCCCTACCGTAAAGTAATAATGGGGTATTCTTAACTTAAAAAAAATTGGTACATATTTTAAATCTACCATAATACTTTAATGTGACATGAAACAACACCATAATTATGTTCCTTTGTTTATATGCAGATTGATGAATCCAAATCCAAAGCCACTTCCATCCCATTCCATGTGCTATGGAAGGAGGCACGAGTAAATAAAGATGGGATACTAATAGATGAAAACACGAAAAAAGAGTGGGAAACTTGTTTAAGTATTACATAATAATTTTTTTTCCTGTAAATCACTATTATAAAATAATGACCACTTACCAACACAGTCACATGAATTAGTAACACCTATACCAGATGAACACATACTTTTGGTGGCCTTACGGCCCAAACAGTATGGTCACGTCAGAGGTGCAGGTTTTGGGGTGACACCTTAGACATATTTTGAGGAAAAAACAATAGGTGGATTAAAGTGAATGAATAAAACAGATGGGACAAAGAATAACTAACATTGAAGAACAATTCCAATGGTAGAGAGAGATGATGGAAACTTTTATGGGGGGGGGGGGAGGAGAGGATAAGAAGAATCTCAAGAAAAGCCACTATGTGGAGATCCCGCTCCACCCCCACCAACTATGTGGCTAGCCATTCCCCTCAAAGAGATTTCTTAGACGAGGTAATAAATGTAATAATAAACGTTTCTATAAAATTTTAATCAGGAAAACACTGATACCTTTCCTATACCAAAATTCTATAGGGTAATAATGAATGTGATTTATATCTATCAATACCCACCCATCTCCTTGTACCGAGGGCTACAATGTTCAATATTCAAAACGATATGCTACACAACAGATGAATTCTAATAGCTCATGTGTGAGTGTCAATCAACATAGACCATGATCTGAGTTCCAAGATACCTGTTCCAATTCATGAGGAATATATTCATACGGTCAAAAAAGATGTTGGAACATTCATCGCATAGCCGTCACATCTTGTAAAAAAACATGTTGACATGGATATATTAATTTCCAATTTAATTTTAATTCCAAACCTCTAACAATTAATAAAAAAGGTCAAAACCTATGAATGTTATTACTTATGGACAAAGATAAGGGGATGAAATGAAAGACCTCCTCAAAACCATATAAAGGATCAAAAAACCAATAAAAGAAATCTATCGAAAGCAAAATTACCCCGCCCATTTTATATCTGCATTTACTATCATTGATGGTTCATGTGTATACAAAGTTAAAAGTTGATCGTAATCACATAGTTGATTTTGAATAAAATATGTACAGAGAGAAAGATCAAGACTTCATTGGTGTTGAGAGTGTAAGTGAAATCCTTCACTATGATTGTCTAGGTGGCTCTATTGTAAATGTATACATGAGGTATGCTTTCATGATTTGATTTTCCAAAAGTTGATATACTATGTTAATTATGACTAAATAAATTTCATATTTTTGGCATAAGAATATATGAAAAACAATTGAATGTATTTTTCCTTTAAAGAAAACTTGGACTCATTAGTCCTCATATATTCTCTACAGAACAAATGAAAATACATACCAATAATAAGGATGAAATAGTGACAGGTTCGATCAAATGTTTTGAAAGAAAAATTTCAGATGATAGATTCTATTTAATACCAACGATTCAGGGGTAAAACTATACAATTTAATCATATAAAATATATTTTCATTTATTTCATTACTTATTATTTTTTTTGTTTTTAGGCAGTATTGGATGATCATTGTGGTAAATTTGGATACTCCATAGATTTATTTCTTGGATTGAATGTATGGATATCCAACAAACCATCCACAAAAGATGGAATTTTTTAATTTGTAATACATTACATCCCACATTTTGGAACTAAACATAAAGTTATATAATTTATACAATCTTTTAAGGAGGATTCTGTTATGATAGGGTGGTGCATCACTATCGCAAAAAACAAGGAATGCAACTAGAGGCTAAGCACAAGGAGGAAGAAAAGTTCTATGACTGGAGAAGTATTAGGGTATATATAATAAGATTTCACTATCCAAACAAATATCAAAAAAAATTAATTATTCTACTCAATGATTATGTTGTGTACGAAACAAACTAATGAAAATGATTGCGGTTATTATGTTTGTAAATATTTGGGAGAGATTATGTTCCATGAACAAACTAGCATCCATGAAGAGGTATTTTAGAAGATAATTACTATTTCATTTAAAATATTTATTCATCCTTTTTGTATTTATATTTTTCCAATACTACTATGACTGTAAAAAAGACTCATATTCAGAAGATGATATAAATGTTCTCAGAAATAAATGGGTAGCGTACCTGATGTAAGAATGTACACAAATAACATGAAGATGTAACTTCTATAAAAGTAGTGGAGTATTTAATATTTATGTTTAATTTAATTCTTTTTAGTATTAATCACATAAGAATTATTTTCTTATATAGGTGAATTTAATTATTTGAGTCAGGGTGGTTTGTTCGAAATTGATCATTCCTGAGAGAGATTGGACTTCAAGGATGAAACTCTAAAATCTATGAGAAGGTAAATTTTGTTTAATATACTATGTTTTCCTTATAATATTATCTATTCTCTACTGCATTAACAAAATCTAAATTAAATCTTTGACTACTCGTGCAGATAATGTCTTCCACAGAATTATTCTCTCTCAAAACCTTCTCATCCCTACATTATCGACAAAGAAATTAAATGGAATGCATAGTAATTCACAATGTGCTCGATATAACTCAAAGTGTTTCATTTTATATAATTAATTATTTTTTCATCATTTTATCAATTTTTTTAAAGTTAATTTTCTTATAATTTTTATTTAATAATTATTTAGTTTTTTATGCTCATGTTATCCTTATATGATCATTGATATCTCCCTTATTTACACTTGTTGAGCATTTATGATCACCCTTTCTTATGTTTCATATCCTTAGATTATTTAGAATTGTTTTAGAAATGATATGGCTAAGAAGGATTCTAGTAAATAATAACTTAATAAGAGACTCTTATGAACTATTTATTTATGTTTCCATGTTTCCAAAAGCACTAGACCTAAACTATTCAGGCATAGTGTGACCGGTATGACTAAAAGGGTCTATTATCACTTTAAAATAGTCATTTTAGTTCAAAACGTATCACTCACTAAAAACCAATAAAGAATGACATAAGTGTATTAATAATTTAGGATAGAGATTCATAAGTCATTTGTGATGTGTATAAAGTAGTCTCACATCAAATTGATACATGATGCGATCGGTATGGCTCAAAATGTGTGTTTCTAGTTTGAAATGACATTAGTAAAAAAACACAACTGACATCCTGAGAACCAAGAAATCACATTAGTAATGTTTTTATAATTTATGAAAACAATCTATAAGTCATTTATGACATGTAAGAATCAACCTAACCTCAATATAATGCATAATGTGACCTATATAACTCAAAGTATCTCTTTCCATTTAAAATTGAAATTAATTTCAGTAAATACAACAAGTGACATACTCAAAACTGAGAAAATGAATTCATATAGTTTTTATATTTTAGGAAAATGATCCATGAGTAATTTTTGATGTGTAGGAGTCACCCAATCCTTGATACGATGCACTGTGTGGCCGATATGACTCTAAGTGTGTCTTTTTATATAAATTTGATATTAATTTAAGTAAAAAGAATAAGTGACATAATGAAAATTGAGAAAATGAAATCATATTGTTTTGATATTTTAGGAAAATGATATATGAGTCATTTTTAACATGTAGGAGTCAAACTCACCTCAATACAACACACTATGTGGCCATTATGACTCCAAGTGTATCTTTTTATTTACAATTGAAAATAATTTAAGTAAAAAAACAAGTGACATATTGAAAACCAAGAAAATACATATTTATTGTTGTTCTATATTTAGGATAATGATCCACAAGTCATTTTTGATGTGTAATAGTCAACTAAACCTCAATACGAAGCACAGTGTGACTGATATGACCCCAAGTGTGTCTTTTTATTTAAAATTGACAATAATTTAAGTAAAAAGAACAAGTGACATAATGAAAACTGAAAAAATTAATTTATATTGTTTTTATAATTTAGGAAAATGATCCATGATTCATTTTTTATGTGTAGGAGTCAGCCACACCTCAATACGATGCATGGTGTTTGACCGGTATAACTCAAAGTGTCTATTTTTAATTAAACTTGACATCAATTTAAATAAAAACAACAAGTGAAATAATGAAAACCAATAAAATGCATTTATATTGTTTTGATACTTTAGGAGAATTATCCATGAGTCATTTTTTATGTATAAGAGTCAACCACACCTCAATCCGATGCATGGTGTGACTGGTATGACTAAAAGTCCCCATTATCTGTTTAAAATTGACATTCTAGTTTAAAACATGTCACTCACTAAAAACAAAGAAAACACACTCCAATTGTCTTGATAATTTAGGAAAGAAATTCATAATTAATTTGTGATGTGTATGAAGCAGTCTCATGTCAAACCGGTGCATGATGCGACCAGTATGACTCAAAATGCGTGTTTCTAGTTTGAAATGTCATTTTAATAAAAAAACACAACTGCCATACTGAAAATCGCAGAAATAAATTCGGATTGTTTTTTATATTTTAAGAAAATGGTCTATTAGTCATTTGTGATGTGTAGGATTTAGCTGCACCATGATACGATGCACAATGTGGCCGATATAACTCAAAGTGTCTCTTTTTATTTAAAATATACATTAATTGAAGTAAAAACAAAAAGTGGCATACTAAAAACTGAAAAATGCTTTTATACTATTTTGATATTTTATAAAAAAGATCTATTAGTCATTTTTGATGTGTAGGAATCAACCGAACCTCAATATAATTCATGGTGTGGCCAGTATGACTCAAAGTGTCTCTTTTTTATTTAAAATTTACATTAATTTAAGTAAAACAACAAGTGACATACTGGAAAATAAGAAAACGCATTTGGATTGTTTTGATAATTTAGGTAAAAGATATATGAGTTAATTTTGATGTGTATGAGTCAACCACACCTCAATCCGACACACGGTGTGATTGGTATGACCAAAAGTGTCTATTATCAGTTTAAAATTGACATTTTAGTTCAAAATGTGTCTCTCACTGAAAACCATGAAAACATGGTCCAATTGTATTGATAACTTAGGAATAGATTCATAAGTCATTATTTATGTTTATAAAGCATTATCATGTCAAACGTATGCACGATGTGACCATAATGACTCAAAATTCATGTTTTGAGTTTGAAAAGACATTTTAATAAAAAAACATGACTTCTATACTGAAAACTGAGTAAAAACATTCATATTGTTCTTATATTTTAGGAAAATTTTATATTAGTCCTTTATTATGTGTAGGAATCATTCTCACCTTGATATTATACACATTGTGGCCAGTATAACTCAAAGTGTATCTTTTTATTTAAAATTGACATTAATTTAAGTAAAAACAACAAGTGACATATTGAAAACCAAACAAATGCATTTGGATTGTTATGATATTTTAGGATAACAATCTATTAGTCATTTGTGATATATATTAATTAACCACACCTAAATATGATGCACATTGTGGCTGGTATAACTCCAAGTGTTTCTTTTTTATTTAAAATTTACATTAATTTAAGTAAAAACAAAAAGTGACATACTGAAAACCCAGAAAACACATTCGGATTGTTTTGATACTTTAAGATAATGATCTATGAGTCATTTTTGACTTCTAGGAGTCAACCACACCTCAATATGACACATAATGTGACTGGTATGACTAAAAGTGTCTGTTATCATTTTAAAATTGACATTTTAGTTCAAAACATGTCACTCACTAAAAACCAAGAAAACATGCTCTGATTATCTTGATAATTTAGGACACTAACTCATAAGTCATTTGTGATGTGTATGAAGTAGTCTCACATCAAACCGACACACGATATGAATGGTATGACTCATAATGTGTGTTTCCAGGTTGGAAGACATTTTAGTACAAAAACACAACTAACAAACTGAAAACCAAGAAAACACATTCAGATTATTTTGATACTTTAGGAAAATTATCTATTAATAATTTATAACAGTTATGAATAATCCACACCTAAATCCTACACATGGTGTGACCTATATAACTCCAAATGTGTCATTATTTAAAATTGAAAATAATTTTAGTAAAAGAACAAGTGACATACTCAAAACCGAGAAAACACTTTCTGATTTTTTTGATATTTTAAGACAATGATCCATCACCCATTTTTGACATTTAGGAATCAACCCAACCTCAATAGGACGCATGGTGTGACTGATATAACTCCAAATGTGTCATTTTTATTAAATATTTACATTTTATTAATGTATTATTTCATATTAATATTTAATTTACTTATTTATAGTATTAATAACATAATATTTGTTTTCTTATATAAGTGGAATCTTTTTCTTGGGTTGAGATGATTTGTTCGGAAATAAATTCCATGGGTGAAAATTTTTGAGAGGGGATCACGAGCGTCAAAAGATAAAATATTAATTTTATAGAATGTTTGTTGGATAATTGTAAATGTAATTATATAAAACATTTTGTTTGAAATATAAATAGCAGTGTTTTTTGTATATACCACGAGTTAAAATTTTTGTATCCATGATGTCAATTAAAAGTATATATAATTTTTTAAAATTATAGGTTGGTTATATATTTCATTTAAATTGGTTTTGTCATATGAAATTTCTGGTTGGTTGGTTTTTTAAGGTTAGTTGTATTTGTAGGTTTTCATGGGTTGTTGCTAAGTGATCATTATCAAATTGCATAGAGGATGCATTTTTAATCAATAAATTAAAGATAAGAATAAGTATTTTATGTTCATTATTTATCCTTTTAAAACTCTAATAAAATATCTCAGTGTTTGAGTTTTATTTTTTAACTATATCAATATTTTTTTATATGTTCCCAAAACCCTTTTATGGTATCAAATCAAGATACAATGACTCTTAAAGGAAAAAAAATTTAAAGAAAAAAAATTATTTTTTATTATTAAAGGATGAAATATGGAAATATCACTTCTTATGATATGGAAATCATTGACATTGTAATGTTTTAACAACTGGATCAGCATATCACTAGCTATAATATGCGATATTTTCATTTTTAATATGACTATGTCTATGTTTATAAAACAAAAATCATATTTCCAAATGAGATATGCAATATCACATGATATAAAAAAAATTATTCCTTTTGATTTTGGTATATCACTTGGCATGATATGAAAAATCCTTCTACATGTTATCCAAACTTCACATGAGATATACATGAATATGATTTTGTAATAGTGATTTATACATATCACATGATGAAATACACTCTATCATTGTCTATTATATATAGAAAATGATATAGGATACTCCTATTATTGTCACCTAATGGTATAATTTTTTTCTATACCACAAATAATAATATAAGGTATAGTATTGGGTATAACATATAAGAGTTTTTAAAAATAATTTTTTTGTTTGAAAGAACATCATCAACGTGGGCCTCAAGAGCTTTTAAAATGAACAAATTTTATTTTAGAAGATGTGGTTTTTACTAAAATAGTTTTATTACATTGACTATGAGAATATATAATTATTTAAATAAAATTAATTATTGATTTTATAAAATATGAAACGTTTATATGGAATGAAATATAAATATTTCACATTTCTAAATGAACATTTTCTTTTAATAAATATTAAGAAGTCAATATATGTCACGTAATTAATAAATACAAAAGGTTAATATTTATGTTATAAATGTGAAAGGTTCATATTAATATTTTTTAAAATTATATATTTTTAGTTTTGAATTATAAAATGTTTATAATGTTATGAAATATTCATATATTGTTTACTTAAATTATTTAATATTCATAAAAATCAGTTTTAATTTTCTTTTTATTTTTCATTCACCGATTCATCCCCTATAATTAAATATTTATATTTTGTGAAAAAAAATTCATATATGGAAAATTTTTGTTCTTAATTTAAATTGTTTAAGTTACTTATATTAATAAAATACCATGAATTTAAAGACTCTTGTATAAGGTATATTATCATATTTAATTTACTTCAACCAAAATTATTGATTTTTAATTATAATTCTAATGAAGAGATTTGTTTTGTTATTTCTTATATATTTGGAATTTAATTATTATGGGATATGTAAATAACTCTTTAGTAATGATCAATGGATAATGAGACACTAGGTCAGACTGTTCATGGGGTTAGGGACTTGGGATTTTCCAAGAAAAATGGGAAATAACTACCCATCACACCATATGTGATCTTGAATAGGTTTTAAGTTTCTTATGATTTTAATTCATTACATGAAAACAATTTCATATACTATTTTCATATAATACTTATGGGTGTTCGTAAAATATTTTAATTAATTTTTTACTCTTTAATGGCAGTACAATCAATAATTATATATTATTTAAACAATAACATGATTGATACATGTTAATTTGGATGAAGACATTGGATGCACATGTTAAATCATCAGAAGCATGCATACATAAAAGAACCATATGTGATGTAATATATATACAATTCACATATACATTGAACTGTGATATCTTTAATAATCCTTTCAAAATACTTTGGTGTAAGATTACTTGTAAAGTAAAAACTCTTCAGGCAATTTATCATCCAAATGGGATGATTATTCTTAGTCTATGCTGGTGGATTATCCTGTGTAAGAAATGAAGGTTAATAATTATAGTTTAAGAGAAGAGTTTAGCTAAGTTAATCTATGATCCTGTCATTTAGATACAATATTTGGGTTACACTTAGTTGGGCAACCCAAACCATTAAGTTCCATGGGGAATGGAGTTGAGATAATTCATTAGATGACTTTAGACAAGATGTTGTACACTTAGTTCTTCAAGAGTTATATATGATATAATTGATATGACAGTATATATAAATATTTAATAAATAAGATTAGAGCTTATATAAGTTATTTCATGATGAAATATGGATACTAGAGTACTAATAGATACAATGTAGTGGGTCATCATTTTACTTAGAGTATATTCAATAAAATATCATATTGAGTACTTGTAAAACATGATATTCACCTAAAAAATCTCTTTAGGCTATATATTATTAACATTTTTTTTAAAATGAGATATATCCTTAATAAGTATAGTTTTTATGGAAATAATTTTCTAGACTAGCATTGTATCCTTAGAAATTTTTGTATGGAAAAATTAAGAGAAAAAAGAAGTGGTTGTTATAATTTTTTTCCTTCATTTGACTCAAAGGTATGAGATTCTAGTTTTCCATCACTCTAATGAGTGGGATTATATGGTATAAAATATAAAATATAACCGACTAAGTAAAATTTAGATATCCCTACTTATAATGAAGCAAAGAGTAATTACTTTTCAGATGGATAAATTCAATCTATATTTCCCTTGAGGATTGATTATTGAATTAAATAATTATTACGTTTTATTCCATGAAATATAAATTTATATTTAATTTATTGTATAATAAGAAGGGTTTTACTTATTAATTAATAAAAAAATATATTCTTTATGCATGAATGGAACATTATATTGCATTATTAAGTCAAATGTTTTTACTTTCTACTATTCCTTTCCTTAGTATTGAAAACCAATAACACTTTATGAAAACCATATTTTATTAAATTTGAATGTCCCAAGAATTTTAGAATGTTTCAATAATTTTTTTTATACTAAACATATAAATATTTCTTAACTATAAGAGTCCAATATTTATATTCTTATAGTCCGATACATCAAAATTACTAAGAGTCTGGTCCCTTAGATTGACTAGTTTATTTTCCATCAGACTGACCAAAGTCATATCCATCAGACTGACCATATTTCAGTTCATTAGACATATAATAGTTCTATCTATCATAGTAACAATAGTATAGTACATCAAACTCACAACTGTTTATAATTAGAGTGTTGGAATTATTTCTATTGGATAGAATTTTTTATAGAATTATAATGGTGCTATCAAAATGACATTGGATATCAACATTTTTTTGATCTGTCCAGTGAAGATGATATGAGGCCAATGAAACTAACACCTAGATTCAAAGAAATATAACCAGTTGAGAGGTGATTATAAATAAGAGTTCATTCGAGGAGCTTGGAGCGGATGGAATTTGTAACTCAACATGAATGAAATCGGGTCTTCCTGAACATCTCGTTATTATGTTTTGTAATCTTTCATAGATTTTTTTCTAAGGATTATGAGTGATGAATTTTAAAATACTTAGGATAGTTTTTTCTTTTTTATTTACTTTTTTCGATAAAAGTTTAGATCAAGGGATTTCAAGGATAGGAAGACAGGTGATATCAATCATACTGATCGAGGGCTTCCAGGGGACTGGAAGACAGAGTTTTTACCAATCCTAGGATCGATGGATTTCTTGTTTAAGAAAGATAGAGCTATTCTGATCTTTGAATCAAGGGTTTTTCTAGTAAGGAAATATAGTCCTTTACAACTAGGTTGAAATCTATGGATATCTTATGTAAGGATTTCTGAAATCCATAACACTTAAAGTTAAAGGGAAGAATAACATTTATAAAGATTGTAATCCATTTTTAATTTACTATAAGATTTCATATTACTATTTAAAACTATTTTTTTATTCTAATATAAAATTTATATTATACTGTTTATTTTACTAAATCTTTTTAATATCCATTTAATTATATTTATTGTATGTATGTTTATTAAATTTGATTTATCAGATGACTTCTAAGTATGATGAATATACTATGATCCTCATATGTTTGTTGATTCCAATCCTTATAAAAAATAGGTTTTTAGTTTTATGTTAGTTTAAATTTTATAAACTAAAATTCACCCTCCTTTGGTAGACATTGTATATTATTATGATCCAACAGTTTATATCAGAGCAGGTTCTACTTCTATAATTTCTATGTTTTATCTTTTCCTATATACCGCTTGATACTAAAGTTTCTAAAATTTTGTTATAAACTATTTGTTTACAAAATTTCATTAAAGTAACATGTATTGTAGAAAGTGTTTTTATTAAATAAGATGGATGGTTTAAATATTATTACTCTCCTGATTTTGAATCCTAACATACCATTAATTTTTGATGGTGCTTATTATGAATTTTGTAGATCCATGATGAAAACCGTTTTTATTATTACTTGTTTTGATAATTTTTGTGATTTTGATTGGTAATTATAAGATTCTAGATAAAGATTCTAATGATTTTAATAATTCATAGAAGTTGTAATATCAGTTTAATTATAGATTAAGAAACACTCTATTTTGTTATGTGGCTAGTAACATTTATAGTTAGATATCATCTTGTGAAGCTACATATAGTATTTTGAAAAAGTTTTAGGTAACTCATTTTAAAACTTCTAAGTTCATTGAAACTAGAAAAGCTATGATTCAATCAGATTATCAAGAATTTGATTTTCTAAATGGAGAAAAATTTACAAAAATGAATAAAATATTTATGACTCTTTTAAATAGTTTTCAATATCTTATAGATAAAGATATTACTAATGAAATATTAGTTGAAAATATTATTAAGATCATGCATGGAGAATGAGAGTCTAAGAGGACTACTCTAGATGATACTAAAAGAATTATAAATTTTACCTTGGATGATCTTATTTTCACTCTTATGAAATATGAGGGAAGATTGAAAGGAGATACAAAAAAATGGAAAATACAAATATATGAGTTTCTTTTGCAACAAACACTAATGTTCCTACTAAAGTTCAATCTGAATAGAATGTTTTGATGTCTTCTAAAAAGAATAATGTTTTAGTTGAGTCAGACAATAGTTCATCAAAACAGACTAGAAATGAATTGGATAATATTTAAATAAGCTGAATAAGAAAGTTGGATAGAAGTATTTCTAATACCTATATAATAAGAATCACAAAGGGAAAGGTGATAAAAGGGTTATTCAGAATTATCTGTTATGAATGTAAAAAATCTAGACATATCAGGCTGGATTGTCCAAAGTTAAAGAGAAAGCATAAAAATGAAATAATTTCATATAGGACTTACAAGACATACTATAAGAAAAAATATAAAATAGTGTGAAATAAAAATATACTTGGAGTGATTGTGGTAGAGATAGTTCATCTAATAATTCATTGGATAATGAATGTTCAGGTCATAAGGATATCAAATTCTCTATATAAATTCCAATGGTTAATAAATGATTCCTGGATAAGGTAATTTCTGAATCTCTTACAAATATTACTTTAAATGAGAATTATCCTATTAGTAAAGATGATAATTATTATAAAAATTCTTATGAGTAATCTTTTTTATCAGATTATAATAACACTTTACTACGACATTTTGAATAAGTTTCTATATTTTTTAAATTATAATAAAATAAACACTGTAAGATTTATAAAAAACATGATATTATAAAAACAAAACATTTGAAAGAAAATTAAATAATATAAACTTTAAAAATTAAGATATCATATATTTAAAAATAATTAGAAAAGTTTAATTTTTAGAAATATGATCTTTCAAAATAACTTGAAAAGTATAATTTTGAGGAAACTAATTTACAAAATTACTTAGAAAAACTTAATTTGAATAAAGATTCTAATGAGGATAAAAATTTAGTTATGTAACTAAATTATTAAATTTCTAGTATGAAAAATCTTTTTTCGAATTTTATCAATAGAAAGGAAAACTTTGATAAGATGTATAATAAAATTATACCTTATAGAGATGTTTCCATAATGGGTTTTACTAATAGAAACCCCAATTTTAATAATAATTACTTTGTTATGAAAAGTGCTCAATTTTCACTAAGTTTTGAAGTGGTGCTCACTAAAATAACAAATTCTCTTTAAAAAAAATCAATCTTTTGGATTTCATAAAGATTATTTTTCAAAATAATTATCATTTTATCAACACATTAAGGTTAGAAAAATGTAGATTCCAAAAAATTTTACATTCTAATAACACTGGACACAAGAAGGTTTGGGTTCTGAAATGATATTGTTTTTTTAAAGAAAATATAGAATGTACCAAAAATTATAATATTTGGTACATGGATAGTGGTTTCTATAGACACAGGACTAGAAATAAATACTTCTTTAAGAATATTATAAAGATGAAAGGTTGGAAATTCACTTTTGGTGATAATTCTCAAGGAGAAATCATGAGAACAGGTAACATTGTTCTTCTTAGAAAATATTTAATTTAATTTAATTTTTTTATTTTAGGTATTAAGAAAAACCTTATTAGTATAAGTCAATTATACAATGTGGGATATCTTTTTATCTTTAGGGATGAAAAATATACTATTCATAGTACTAAAGATGAATTTATTTTTTCTCCCAATCGACATTAGAATGTCTACTCACTAAACTTAGAAGAACTTAGGAGAAAAAGAAGAATCATTCCTAAAGTTCACAAAAAGGAAATATCATTTTATAATCTTTTATAATGAAATAACAACTTACAAATATTTTTACAAAATCCCTTAGTTCCGATAGATTTTAATATATTAAATAGAATCTCAGAATTATCAATATAAAATGACCATTCATATGTACTTCATGTTTACCAATCTCTTTAAATTAATAAAATCCTTTTCAAAGGGGGAGAATATATGCTTTGATTTTATAAATACTTACGTTTTTTAAAAATTCTGTAGTTTAAAAGAAAATTAGTTTTAGTTCTTCCTAAAAAAATTTGTTTACATATTTTTTTAATATTTTTTGGATTCAAAATTTTTACTAAAGGTTTTCATAATAAAAATTTTTGCTAAAAGTTTTCAGACACAAAAACTCTTTTTAGAAAATCTTCAGATACTCATTTTGTTAAAAATATTATCATATTTCAATTTATTTTAGAAAAACAAGGAGAAAAAGTTACTAGATAAAAATTTCACACCAAATGTTAATTATTACTTTGAGAGGTACTCCTCTAATATTTTAATATTTGTAATTATCCATTACTTTTATTTATCTATATTGTTTTACATATTTTTTTTTACCTTTTTACACACTTTCAATTGTTTACAAATATTAAAGTTTGTTTAATCAAACAATACATTAGTGTAATTAAATGTTTTCATAAAAAAACTTTAAGATTTTAGAATATATTAATTAATCATTCGAAGGTTAATCTCAACTATCAAATTAGAATTTATTTTTATTCCAATTCATTAGATATCTAGAATTCGAAATGTCACCCACCAAGCCAATATATAAACCATGGGTCATTATGTCCCACATCAGTTCTCAATATTTTCTCTAGAATATCAAATCACCTTATATTGTCTAGTATGGGAAGTTTAGAATTAGTCTGATTCATTTCTTTACTCTGATTAGTACACCTCAATATTAGTCTCAATATGAAGTCATCTACTGAATATTTCAAAAAGTGAGAAGTTTTAAAGGAAACATTGATTTAAAAATCATGTTATGATTAGTATGACTATATTTTTAAAAGAGTTATTAAGTTTCAAGGTTTGGAAAAGATTTGTGTGTAAAAAATGATTTTGATATAAATTATCTATAAATAGGTAAATAATTTTATTCGTCAGTGGAATTTAGTATGGAAGATGGTCTGTAAGTTATTGTATTCAATATTTTTGGAAAAATCTACAAGTTAACTATTCATTAAGTGGCTGATTTAGTTGAAGTCCCATGGGAAGGAGAAACTTACATTCCATATCAAAATATTCTAGACTTGGTTCTTTCAAAAAATTCAAAGAAGAATCATCTTTGTTTGATTCTTATGATATGTTTAGAAAGGGTTTTCATGTCACTCCAGATGCGAGAGTAATAACATTTTGGATTCAAGTGTATCTAATTCTGAGAAAAGGAGACACGGGTACACTTAAAGTTCTTAGCATATTCCTCTTTAATTTCATTAACAACATGAGGAAGATATACATAGTAAAATTTTAGTTTCAATTGATTGAGGCAATTAAGAAAACATCCATGAAATTGAGAATATGTATGTTCTCATGTTTCATTAATGAAACATTAGTTAATTGTATAAAAGTTTTTCAAATTAATAATTAGTATTATATAGTTTGAGAAAAGGTTTCATTAATTAAAGAAGATACAATGGAAATAATGAAATTAGTTTTCAATTTGAAACTAATTTTTTTAGACAAATCGGACAAGGGTGCATTCGATGTTGAAGTAGTTAAATAGAAAGAATCAGTAAAAGATCAAAGGAAAGAAGACTCATCTCCTCCAAAGCAACAAAAGAAACAAAAATATTCATCCGATGAGGACTTAAATTTTTTTTTGGAACATAAGTCTTATTAAAATCATGGAGATCCAGAATTTGGCCTTAAAAAATCTAATGGATTATATTTAAATATGAAAACAACTAATGCTATGAAAGATCCAGAGAATAAGAAAAAGAAGAAGATAAGACTTGAAAAAGTAATGATGATGGATAAAATGATTAAAGGTGTATAAAAAGCATAATCCATTCAAACTTTATCAATTTAACCATTATTAATCATTCAACCAATTTCCAGTTCTAGAACACATTCTGCTGCTGACCAAAATTTTCCAGATCCATCAACACCAATAGATTTAGAATTTGTTGAAACTTCAGTTTTTCCATATTTTGTTAAGAAGAAGAAGGGTAAAGAAGTGGAAGTCAGAACCCAAGTTCAAAATTCATTTAAGAAGTCTATAAAGGGTGTTTTAAGAACTATGAGGTAGTTATTAAAAGAGTTAAAAGAAAAATAATAAGAATAAAAAGAATAAGAAGAATAAGGGGAGGAAGAAAAAGAAGAACAACATTCTTCAGATTCATCATCATCGACCTCCTCTTTTTCAACCCAATCTAATAATTTTTTTATTTTATAAGTATTTATAGATAACCAAACTTATGTAGAGTAGAAAGAATAAGCAAAAAACTCTCATACCAAAATATTTAAAAATATAGAGATCGATATAGATGTTGATTTAATGAAGATTTAAAATAATGTAAATTTTAATGAGAAAGAAATTATAGATGTTGAACCATCTCACTGAAATTTTTTAGAAGATTCATCAGATTCATCTGATACATCAGAAATTTATGATCATAAGATAATTGATTATATATTTCAAACACTGAAACAAATCATAGATTCAATTCTTTATCTTCCAAACATTGAATCATGGTGAAAGTAGATCAAGAATAGTTTGAATGAGAAATCAAAATCTTTGAAGTTGTTGACTAAAAATGTAGTTCAAAATGAAAATGAGATGAAATGTTTCAAATATAAATCAAAGGAAAATAAAATAAGATTAAATAAAATGGTAAAATGTTTGAGACAAGTAGATGAGGATTTGAAACATCATGATGAAAAGTTTTAGGAAGTTAATAAAGTATATTTTGATATTGTTGAATCTTCTAAAAGTTTTTCATCAGATGTTTATGATAGATTAATGTTTTTAGAACAGTTCAAATAATTTTTGGACTCCTAGAATCAAGAAATAACTAACCTCAAAGAATAGATTCAAAATCTAAAAGATCATAATACTAGAATAATATCTTTTAAAGAATAGTTTTAGAGGATGGATGAAAAAAACACAAAAATCATAATTCTTGAAGAAGAGGTCTTTAGTTTGAAAGCATATAATTAGAAATTCTTAGTCATGGAGGAAAAAATAAAAAAGGTTGAACAAAAAAATGTTGATACTGATAAGAATAAAGAATATTTTTAGAACATGAAAGCTATTTTCAATAATATTAAAAAAAAGAACAAATATTTTCTTACTGAAATCTTTATGTAATTATAAATAAATAACTTTTAATGAATTATAGTTTGAATGAATTATTCTCCGAATAGATTTTTTTGAATGTATTCCAAATTTACTTGGAGAAATGTTATTTCCTTTTATATTGGATGAATTTTTATTCAAACACAATTGTTTTATATTATAATTTATAAAATTATAGGTAAATATTTTACTTCCCCATTCCATTTTGAAAATCACAAAGGGGGATAAATTATCAAAGGGTTAGAAATTATTAAAGGGGGAAAATCTATTGAGGGGGAGAATATGATAAGGGATATCTTTTACTTATTCTTCCAAATCAATAACTATTACTATCACATTAAGAATGTTGAAAAAAATAATGTTAAATAGACACGGGGAGTTAAGATAAGAAAATGGAAGATATTTTTATGAATAATTTCTTTGAAGTTATTAAAAATATATTGGATTTTATGTTTTTAAAGGTTAATAGTTTTTTATTTAAAGTGTTACTTTTTTTTCAAAAAGGTGGAGATTGTTGAGTTGAAATTTTATACTTTCTAATTTTTCTTTACTTAGTTTTGAAAATCACAAACACTTTATGAACACCGTTATAACGACCCATACTTTATATATATTGATATTACTTCAAAGTTGAAGAATATTCATTAAAAAACATAAGAAAGCCATGTCAGGACTATATAGGTTTAGTGTCTTTAGAAACTGGGAAACATAAACAAAAGGTTCATAAGATATCTTCATTATCTGCCACATATTTCACCATAACTAGACCCATTTTCGACATATCTTACTTAATAACCTTCTTTATGACCTGGGGAAAATAAACATATGAAAGGGTGAGATCAAATGCTTTATAATGGTAAAAAAGGGAGATATAAAACATATCATAGTCATAAGACACAATAACATAACATTTGATAATCTTATCCATCATATGAAAGATTGTGATTTCATGCCATGGGATAAACCATGAAAGTTCATAAGAATAAATGAATGCAATACCAAAAGCCATAACCCAAGACATGAGACTTTTTTGCATACACATAAGCATATAAAATCATTTTATATTATCCAAGACTCATTTCTAATACCATCATAGTAGAAATGTCTATTACTGAATCGGGTTTACTTCCCATTCTAGCCCTATATTAGTAAACCATATTTACTTTAAATTCCAGTCATGGCTATCTCATGAGATATAAATCTTTAAAAAATACATTGGAGTGAGATATATGTCCCACCCATCTCATAATGAAATCATTCTTATGTGTTCCACAAATCATAAATCATTCATCATAGTATAACACAAGGAATAAAATGGGTTTCTTAAACATCATTCCATCGTAATCCATATAAAACAAATGGATTTCATAAATATAATTACATGATAAAAACAATCAAACCATAGTAATAATGGGGATAAAAATGAAACCCTATTTAATTAATGTCATCTTAGATGGAAAGTAACTTCGATAAAATAATTAATATTAATTCTTGTGGAAAAAATCCTTTATTCTTAAAAAACATTTTCTTTTCTCAAAATGCCATAAAATTTTAATATAAATTAATTTATTTTAAGATAAACTTGAAATATTGTAGAGGAATATTCATTGAAATAAGGAGTTATGATGACATAAAAATCCATTCATTCCATATAAGTTAAAAAAAACATTCATCTCGTACTTTTCCCGAAAAAGTAAAAAGTATCTTGTATCAAATAAGGAAAAAATATTCCTTTCATACCATTTAATAAAAATTAACCAAATGGTAAAATTTAATTTAAAAAATTGTAGAAGAATATAAATAATACTACATATTTAGGGAACATGGATGTGGATGAAAAATATACCCGAGTAAATATTTATGAATAAACAATCTCGGATAATAATGAGATTGAAAAATTATCCCTTACCTTAGGTTCGATATACTTTATATGTATCTAAATCTCTTGTATAATGATTTAAATAATGTTATTGACTTATTCCAGAATCATATTCATTTTTATGCTATCATATATGATGATATTATCATCTGTTTGTTAGAAACATTTCATTGTTACTCGTTATTCAGATATTAACTGCTTTATGTTCTTACGCATATTTTGTCAAATAAGTTATGGTTATTCTTATTAGGTCATATTTATATAATTAAAAAAATTATATAAACATAATATATACCATATTTATTCATTCTTAACATTTATATTATCATTATTTAATGAAGATCATGTAGAATGAATCACATCACCTTGTAGAGACGGTAGGCCGTATGTACGTATGAGCGACGATATCATTCCCATATTTATTGAATGGTATTGAATTGTATGGTGTATAATATTTAATAATTAATATCATGTTATAATAATCATGTATAGTTATTATTTCTAACAATATACCAATCTAAGTAAGGTGGTGGTGAAAAACATATTACACCACAGTGTGGAGATGGTAAGCCATAGGAATGCACGTGTGGTGATTTGGTTATTCGTAGGATGGATAGAAGGTGGAATATAGTTGTTTAATAATTATAATAACATATCAGTATATTATTGATATTTATGTTATTACTTTATAATGAAACAACTAATGAAGAGGAAGTATAAGAAGAAAGAAGTTTGAAAGAATCAGTAGAATAGATTACCTCTTCCTCGACGCGCTTCCTCCAAATCTCTCCTTAGAGAACTAGAGTTGGCCTTTGAAGAAGACCAAAACCTATATAATGTAACTATGGAAGTTGAGAAGGAAAACTTTTAGGGGATGGACGAGCTTGAAATCTGAAATTGAAGTTAAGAGGTGAGGGATAAGGTTCCCTTTTATAATTGAGGTGAGGGGTACCATTGGAAATTCTTAAAATATTAAATTAATATAAATTAATTTTTTAATCTAAATGCTTCCAAATTGAAATATTTCAAAGATAATATTATTATAGTTATAAATAATCTCATAAAATAAATTTTAGATATGTATTGGGTTTATTTTAAATCTCATCTTTTTGGTTTACCCTTAATTATTCCCTTTTAATTTTAATTATGGTAACAACATTTTATGTATTAAGAGGCTATAAATTTTACTTATATGGGGTTGATTTCTAATAATTGAAAAATTAATTAAAATTTAGATCTTTTCATGCTCAATTTGGGATTTTAAAATATTTTTAGGATTTTTAAATAGTTTAACAATTTAATATTTTTATAAAACATCAATTATGTCAATTTTTACACCATTCATTATATTTAATTTAAATAAAATCCAAACAGAGAGATAACTTTGAAAAAAACCATTTAATAGTCATATAACATGTCATATTCACCTATAAAAATCATGGATGACATAAATAATGTCAAATAATATTTATTTTAATATTTATAATATCATTTATTTGATTATTTCATTAATAAAGTAATCACTACATCACCATTGTCTCATACTTAAATTTAATTATTTAATGTATAAGAATTATAAATAATGTACCATGATGTAGGAAATATCTTTTATATTTCTAATGACTATTTATAGTCGAAGATATCACTTATATAGCTGCATATTGAAACTGTTTTAGTAAGAAGATATATGTTTATAACATATTTTTCTTTAATTTATAAGTGCCATAATCATACCCAAGTGGCTTTTAAAGGCCAAATTTTCATCACAAGGGTTATCTTGGTTAGAAATATCTTATCCAAGAAGATTAGGACCATTTTTAGGGTAGTTTTGTAATAATAATCGTACCCTTAATTACCCGTTTTACCCTTTTACTGTATTAATAAAAATTACAGAAGTTACTATTCATAATGCCTAAAAATAAAATAAATTTATTTACAAAATTTAGACCTACTGATTCCAAATATGGATTACATTATTCAAAATTAAAAACACATTGGTTGTAGTAATTAATTTAATATCAATCCCATTGTCGGAATGAGAGAACGAGTTTTAAAAGTTAAAACATTGCCAAAGATTGAAATGTTTTTACATCTAAATTCAATGTTAAATTAATGATAATTACATAAATTATATTTAATGATAAAAATATATTATTTTTATACTTTAAAACCATTCAATATTATAATTTAACCATATAAATTATTTTGATGGAAAAAGTTGTTTTCAATTAAATTTTAGTGTATATTTACTATTCATCAAAATTTGGAAGTTATCAGAAAAATATTAAAATTTCATCCAATGTAAATTTTTATATTTATATTCCAAATAACAGGATTATGTTTCATATAAAAATTATTAATGTGTTAAAATATTAATTTAAAAGGGGTTCACCATTAAAAGGTGAAAAATTACCCTTTAGAAAAATATAGGTTTTTATACATCAAATAGGGTTTATTCATACTATATGACAAAAATATAAATTGGATGAATATAAAAAATATTTTATTAGGTATATAACATATATATTTCATTTCTTTCATTTACTAATAGTAATTCACATAAATATACAAATATATAATTGATTTTTATTTTTTTTATACTTTTCCATAAGTTAGTTTTATTTATTCCTGCTAACCTAATGATTAGGTTATAATGGTCAATTTATATTAAGGGATTCTTATAGTTCGTTTAAAATGACTTTTTCATGTAATGAAAGCTATTTAATAAAAATTATTTAGAGAAAATACTTCATTATGATATTCAGGTGTTACATTCTACTCCCTTAAGCTGAATTTCTCCCTCAAAATTCATCACTTGGATACAAATAGATGAGAAAATCTCTGCCTCATCACACCCTCAAGTTCCTATGTAGCTTTATCAAATTGGTGGTTCCACCATAAAACTTTAACCCTGAAAGTGGAATTGTTTTGTAGAAATTTTTCACTACGATCCAGAATCTATATAGGTTGTTCTTCATAAGAAAGATCTTGCTCTAGTGGTACAACTTCTGAGTTTAGTACATGTGAAGGATTAGGTTAGCAATTTCTCAGGAGAGATATATGGAACACATCATGAACTTGAGAGAGATTCTGTGGAAGCACCACTAAGTAATATACCTTCCTAACACGATCCAAATTTTCAAAAGGACTGATATACCTAAGGACCAACTTTCCCATATTTCCCAATCTCATTACTCTATTCTAGGGAGATATTCATAGAAACAATTTGTCACCCACTTCAAACTCTAGGTATTTTCTATGATTTTCATCATAACTTTTTTATCGACTCTAAGCTGCTCTTATGTGTTTTTGAATAAATATGACCTTATATGCCATTTCATCAACAAGGTTTGGGCCTAATATCTTTCTTTCCCTAACTTAATCCTAACAAGTTGGAGTTTTGCACTTCTTTCTATATAAGGATTTATAAGGAGCCATCTGAATATTGGAGTTAAAGATATTGTTGTAAGAAAATTACACAAAAGTTAGGTGTTGATCCCAACAACCATTGAAATCTATAGAGAAATCTGTCAACATGTCTTTGAGATTTTGAATTGTCCTCTTAGACTAACTGTATGTCTGAGGATGATAAACAGTGTTGAAACTTAACTTTGTATCCAGAGCCTACTAAAAATTTCACCAAAACATTGAGGTAAACCTCATATCCCAATCAGATTTAATGGAATCTTACCACTTCCTTTACATATATCTTGGAAATCTAATCAAGAGATAAATCCTCTCTTATAGTAATGAAGTGTTCCGACTTCGTTAGGAGATCAACTATAAACCATATAAATTATGGCCTTTAGATGTTTTGGTAAGTCTGATGACAAAGTATATTGTGATGTTTTCCCATTTCCATTCTAGTATGGGTAATGATTATAACATCCCCTTAGACTTATATATCTCAGCCTTAACTTGCTAACAAACCAAGCACCGAGAGACATATTCGGTAACATCTCTTTTTATGCCATCCCACCAGAAATACTATTTCAGGTCCTTGTACATATTTGTGCTTCCAGGTTGAATAGAGAATGAAAAAATATGAGCCTCATCCAATATATCCTTCTTTAATTCTAGTATGGGAAGAATTTAAACCCGATTCCTGAACCTTATTATTCAATCACAATCAATGTTGAAGCTAAGAACATTTCTCACCTTATTTTATAAATCTACATCTTCCTTCTGTGCCTCCTTAATTTTCACTTGTATAGATGGTTTAAAATTCATTTGATAAAGATAAGAGTTATCGTATTCCTTTAAAATTTCAAGATCCACCCTTTGCAAATCCATAAATATTGGATCTTTTATCATCCACATCATGAATAGGATATCATGTTCTTGTTGACTCAAAGCATTTGACTTGTTGTTTTATATATTTGGGTAGTAAAGTATTGAGCAGTAAAAATCTTTAATCAAATCCCACCATCTTATTTGATGCATATTAAGATCATTTTGTGTGAAAATATACATTAAACTCATAGGATCATTATAAATATCACACATTGCACCATAAAGATAATGCCTCCATATATTTAATGTAAATATTACTACAACTAACTCTAAATCATGAGTTGGAAAATTTTTCTCATGTATTTTCAACTACCCTGAGGCATAAGTTATCACCATATAATTTTCATGAGAACACATTCCATCCCTTTCTTGGATACATCACTATAGATCACAAACCTTTCTACACTATAATGAAGTGTGAGAATAGGTGCACTGAATAAACTTCTTTTTAGCTATTTGAAATTCTCTTTATAGTCCTTCATCCACATGAACTTAACTCCATTCCAAGTCAACTTGGTGATTGGATTATATAACTATGAAAAATATTTCACAAAACATTGATAATATCCAACTAAACCAAGAAAACATCAGATCTCAGTTACTGTTATTGGTCACATACAACTTTCAAAAACTTCCATTATTGATAGATCCACACATATCCCCTCTCTTGAGATTATGTGACCTAAAAACAAAACATTATGAAGACAAAATTCACACTTGTTAGTTTTTTCATAAAGCTTATCCTTTATCAGGTTCTTCAGTACAATTCTCAAGTGATATTCATGTTCTTCCTATCTCTTTGAATAGACAAGAATATCATCTATAAAGACAAACAAAAACTGATCAAGATAGCCTCTAAATACTCTATTCATTAGATCCATGAATATAGTGGGGGAATTAGTAAGACCAAAAGCTATCACTATAAATTCATAGTGTCCATACCTTGTACAAAATGTTTTCTTTGGTATATCCTCTTTCTTGACCCTTAATTGATGAGATCCCAAATGAAGATAAATCATAGAAAAGTATTGAACTATACATATTTTTTCAAATAAGTCATCAATGTTGGGGAGAGGATATTTTTTCTTTATAATGATCTTTTTACGTTCTTGATAATCAATGCACATTATCATTGATCTATCTTTCTTCTTAACAAACAGAATAGGTGCTCCCCATGGTGATGCACTAGGGTGTATAAATTCCTTTTCAAGATTCTATTGGAGTTGCTTATTCAATTCCTACAAATAAATTGGGTCCATTCTATAAGGTTTCTTTGAAATAGGCATAGCACCCGGTATGAGTTCTATTGAAAACTCAACATCACAATTTGGAGGAAGACCTGAATATTTTTTTGGAAAGACATCATCAAACTTTTGTATAATGGGTGTATTATTAATTGTGAGTTTATCCCCAAACATTTTAGATATACTTCATTTATTTATTGGAATGAAGACCCATAAGATGGATAAAATTTTCACCCGAAGGTCATACTCATCCTTGCATCGATAGATGATCATAGATTGATCTGGAATATGAAATGTGACTTCCGTTCCTTTGTAATTGATATGAGCCCCATATAGAGAAATATAATCCATGCCATGAATCACATGAAATTGCACTATTGGGTGGATTAAAAGATTTTTAGGAAGCACTTTCCCAAAAACTTTAATTAGAGAAGAAATATAAACTTTTTATGTGACTATTGTGCCATTAGGATTTTTCACAACTAAATCAACATCTATTTTTTTGAGGTAATATGGAGATACCCATATAAAATTCTTCAAAAATAATATAGTGGGTGGATCCAAAATCAAATAAAACATTTTCTACATTAGAGTGGATGGTAAGTGTACCTTTCACCACTTTATTATCATACTCTACATCTCCAATAGTGATTGCATGTGAATTTCCTTTATCTTTGGCCTTAAGAGTTTACTAACGTCGATCATCATAAATAACCCTTGGATTAGGGAATTTATTGGAAAAATTCTCCATTTCCTTTCACTTGTAGCATTGAAGTGTAGGAGGTGCATTCTGTTTAGTCTTTTCACTATTTTCATCATTAGAAATCCTTTTCCCATTACTTTGGCATTGAACTGTCTGATGACCTTATTTTCCACTCTTAAAACATTTTCTAGTCCTTTTACGACAATTTCCTCCATGTTTCTTTCCTCACTTTGATCATAAGGGAAAATCATCATATTTTTAGCGTGGTCTTAAGATTTTCTCTTGAATTCCATTTTTATCTTCTTATCAAACCCATAGGACTGATGGGTTACTCCGATCTCCATCTCAACCTTGAGAGCACATCGAATAATTTCTTCATAGCTATTGAAAAACCTTATCGCCAATTCCCTTTAGAGACATGGTTTTAAGTGACTAAAGAATAAATCAAGTTTAATATCATGTTAGATATTAATTCTATAAGTATACCTTGATTTATTGTAAAATTTTCTTCATAGCTACCGACTGATTCATCATACTTTTTCTTAAGTTCAAAGACCTCCTTCTCCATCTTTGTTGAAGAATATGAGGAAATTACTAATTAAAAAATAAGTTCTTGAACTCATCCTATTTCATGGATTCAATTTCACCTCTTTGACTCATATTCTTGATAAGGTTCCACCATTTATCAGATTCTCCTTCCAAATGATAGAATGCTAAGATGAATTTATCATGTTATGAACATTGGAGAACTGAAAATATTTTTTCAGCGGCACTGATCCATTATTCAGCCACTAATGGATCATAATACTCGCTGAAAGAAGGTGGCCACTACCTCATTAAGGACTTAATATAATGTTATTCCATGATTTTCTCATTTATAAGTCCTCAATAATTTATATCTTGAGAAAATTGTGTGAGAATAGTTACAAGATTTTGCATTCCAGCTCCCATAACAATTGGTTTCTCAAGAGGAAAATAATTGTATTTCCCATCACATTTAACATTAATGAGGTTCCTTTGTGTTCCAACCATTGACTAAAACCAAGAAGAATAGTGTGAGAAACACTAATAATAATAGGAAAACCACATAATAAAGAATAAAATTTCAATCTATTACACTTTAGGTTTTATCCTAGTTTATTAATGATCATTTCTAAAAGACTAGGATTGTAACCTATACTTTGACATATCCTTAGGGTTCTTCCTTAGGTTTTCTCATCCTAGTTTCCAAAGGTTACCTATACCATTACTCTGATACCAACTATAACATCCCATACTTTACATATATTGTTATTTATTCAAAGTTTAAGAATATTCAATACAAAATATAACAAATCCACATTAGGACCGTATAGGTTTAGTGTCCTTAGAAACTAGGAAGTATAAAAAACTAGTTCATAATATATCTTTATTGTCTCCCACTTATTTCACTATACCTAGACCCCTTTTTGACATATCTTACTTAATACCCTTCTTCATGACATGGGGAAAGGAAACATATGAAATGGTGAGGTCAGATTCTCAAGGAGGGTAAACAAGGGAGATACCAACCATATCATAATAATAAGACAAAAGAATATAACATTTGAAAATATTATCCTGCATATGAAATATCATGATATCATGCCATGGGATAAATCAGTAAAGTTCATAAGAATCAATGAATGTAATCCCAAAATTCATAACCTAAGACATGAGATTTTATTTCATACACATAATCATAGAAAATAATTTCATATTAGTCAAGGCTCATTTCCAATATCATCATAGGAGAAAAATTTAATTAATGAACCACGTTTACTTTCAATTCCAGCAATGTATTACTGAACTGCATTTACTTTCCATTCTAGTCATGTATACCTCATGGGATATAAAACTTTACCCAATGCATTAGAGGGAGATATAGGTCCCACCCATCTCATAATTAAACCATTCTTACATGTTCTACAAAAACATAAATCATTCATCATAGCATAACTTAAGGAATAAAATGGGTTTCTTAAACATCATTCCATCATAATCCATATAAAACAAATGGATTTCATAAATAACATTCCATCATAAATAAATAAAACCATAGTAGTAATAGGTATCAAAATGTAACACTATTTAAATATTGTCATCTTAGATGGAAAATAACTTTGATAAAACACTTGATATTAATTCTCGAGGAAAATATCATATCTTCTTCAAAAAAAAATTATTTTCTAAAATTCCATGAAATTTTAAAAGAAAATAATTTATTTTAAGATAAACTTGAAATTGTTTATAGGAAGATTCATGTAAATAAGGCATTATGAAGCCATAAAAATCCATTCATTATTTATAAGTTAAAAAAACTATCTCCTCGTATTTTTACCAGAAAAGTCAAAAGTACCTCGTATCAAATAATGAAAAAAGATTCATTTTATAGCATTTAATATAAATTAATGAAAGGGTAAAATTGACTTTAAAAAATTGTAGAATAATATAAATAATATTACATATTTAGGGGACATGGATTTTGATGATAAATATACCTGAGTAAATATTTTCGAATAAACAATCTCAGATAATAATGCGATTGCAAAATTATCCCTTAACTTAGGTATGATATACTTAAAATGTATCCAAACCTCCTATATAATGATTTAATAATGTTATTGACTTATTCCAGAATCATATTAATTTTTATGGAACCATATATGATCACATTATCATCTATTTTTTAGAAACATTTCATTGTTACTCATTATTCGTATATTAACTAATTTATGTTTTTATGCATGTTTTCTCGAATAAGTTCTGGTTCTCCTTATTAGGTCATATTTATATCATTAAAAAATGAAATTAACATAATATATACCATATTTATTCATTCTTAAAATTTATATAATCACGATTTAATGAAGATTAGGTAGAATTAATCACATCACCTCGTGGAGACAGTAGACCGTATGTACGCATGAGCGACAATATCATTCCCATATTTATTAAATGGTATTTAATTGGATGGTTTATATTATTTAAGAATTAATATAATGTTATAATAATCATATATATTTATTATTTCCATCATTATACCCATCCAAGTAAGGGGCTGGTGAAAAATAGATTACACCACAGCATGGAGACGGTAAGCCATACGTATACACGCATGGTGATTTCATTTTTTTTAGGATGGATAGAAGGTGGAATATGGTTGTTTCATAATTATAATAACATATTAGTATATTAGTGATACTAATTTTATTAATTTATAATGAAACAAATAATGAAGTGTAATTATAATAAGAAATAAGTTTATAAGAATCGGTAGAAGAGATTACCTCTTCCTCGACGTGCTTCCTCTAAATCTCCTCTTAGAGCACTAGAGTTGGTATTTAAAGAAAACGAAAACCTCTATAATGTAACTAGAGAAGTTAATAAGGGAAAAGGGTAGGTTATAAATATTCTTTAAGGCTTAAATTTACATTAATAGGTAAGGGAGGAGGTGCCCTTTTATAATTGAGGTGAGGGGCACCATTGGAAATTCTTAAAATATTAAATTAATATATTTTTTTTAATAAAAATGTTTCCAAATTGAAATATTTAGAATATAAGATTATTATAGTTATAAATAATCTCATCCCTTAATTTTTAGATATGTATTGAATTTATTTTAGACCTTATCTTTTCGATTAACCCTTAATTACTCTATTTTAATTTTAATTGTGGTAACAACATTTTACGTATTAAGAATCTATAAATTTTACTTATATGGGGTAGATTTACCATAATTGGAAAATTAATAACCTTTTTGACCTTATAATGATAAATTTTTGATTTTAAAATATTTTTAGTGTTTTTAAATAATTTAATAATTTAGTATTTTTATAAAACATCAATTATGTCAATTTTTAAACTATTCATTATATTTAATTTAAATAAATTATAAAAAGAGATATAACTTATAAAAAAACCATTTAACAGTGTTATAACATGTCATATTCACCTATAAAAATCGTGGATGACATAAATTATGTAAAATAATATTTATTTTAAAATTTATAATCTCATTTATTTGATTCTTTCATTAATAAAGCAATCACTGAATCACCATTGTGTCATAATTAAATTAAATTATTCAACGTATAAAAATTATAAATAAAGTACCATGATATATGAAATATTTTTATCTTTCTAATTACTATTTATAGTTGAAGATATCATTTATATAACCCCATATTAAAATTGATTTAGTAATAAGATATATATTTATAACATATTTTCCTTTAATATATAAGTGCCATAATCACACCCAAGTGGATTCTAAAGGCCAAATTTTCATCCCAAGGGTTTTATTGGTCATCCATATCTCATTAAATAAGATTAGGACCATTTTTAGTATATTTGTATAATATTATTATTACCCTTAATTACAAATTTTACCCTTTTACTGTATGAATAAATATTACAGAAGTTACTATTCATAATGCCTAAAAATAAAATAAATATATTTACATAATTTGACCCTACTAATTCAAAATATGGATTCTATTTTTTGAAATTAAAAACACATAATTTTAAATAATTAATTTAAAATCAATCCCGTTGTCGGAATGAGAGAACGAGTTTTAAAAGTTAAAACATTTCAAAAGATTGAAAATCTTTTACATCTGAATTCAATGTAAAATTAATTCTAATGAATAAATATAGTTCCATTCATTAGACAAACAATAGTATAGACTATCTAACTGAAAAAGTTTATAATCTGAGTGTTAGAGTTATTTCTATCAGACAAAATTTATTAAAAAAGTACAATGGTTCTATGAAAATGACATCAGATGGATATGATTTGCTGAGATGTCTATTATGGATCATCCAAGGACATTGCAACAAACTCTAATATTCATGGAAATATGACCATTGGAGAGATTACTATAAAAAGGAGTGTATTTGAGATGGGAACTGATTCTATTTGAAACTCAACACATATAAAGATCAATCTACCTGAACATCTTGTTCTTACACTTTTAATCTTTCAAAGAGTTTATGTTCTAATGACTATGAGTAAGAAATTTTAAAATCCATAGAATAGTTTTTTCTTTTGTATTATCTTATTCCAATAGAGGTTTAGATTAAGGGATTATGGGGATGAGAAGATTGGTGATACTGATCAATCTGATCAAGGGATTCCAGGGGATTGGAAGATAGAGTTGTTACCAATTTTCAGATCGATGGATTTTATTT
Organism: Viscum album; assembly: GCA_963277665.1. Lineage (NCBI taxonomy): Eukaryota > Viridiplantae > Streptophyta > Magnoliopsida > Santalales > Viscaceae > Viscum > Viscum album. The sequence goes on from OY728162.1 coordinate 714,536,865, forward strand.
TCATGAAAGACAAAGTTATTATGATAATTGTATTGAGGTATTTACTATTATGAGAAGTCAGAACTTTATGGTGCGGTTGAAAGCATCAGATATCTTAAGTCAGGATTTCTAAATTCCTTAACTATTAAGTTTAAAGTGTATAATAACATTTATAAATCATATAAATAATTCTTACTTTACTATAAGTTTTCATATTACTTGTTTTAAAAACTTTTTTATTTCTATATGAAATTTATTTTGGAAAGTTTGTTTTAATAAATATTTTTAATATCTATTTAATCTGGTTGTCTATAAGTCCATTTAGTAACTCTGATTTTTTGTATAACTTCTGAGTTCAATACATATACTCTAATCATCAGATGTTTTCTGAGTCCAATATTTATAACAAATGAGGTTTTGAGTTTTATGTTAGTTTAAAAGTTTAAAGCAATAATTCAACCCCCTCTTGTAGCCCTTGTATACTCTTATGATACAATAGGTATACATTTATATACATTTATATATTCTTAACTTAGAGAGTTTAGTCTATAACAAAAGAAATGAGTAGATTAAGGTTCTTGATTCTAAAACCTCTTAATCATGTATTTAGTCATATAAATGGGAAATTATTATTTTTCCATAATATGGATTACTTGGATGAGTTTATCTTGAATTGTTTGTTATTTTTAGATTATTTATCTAATAAAACTGACTTTATTTTATTTTAGTGAAAATGAGGAAGGGATTTTGAATTATTAAACCTATTACATATTGACACATATAGACCAATGAAAATACATTCCATTGGTGGTACCAAGTTTTAAAACATTTAAATGTTTATGTTTTTTTAAAAAAAATTATAGAATTAAATTTAGTATGAGTATTGATATTTATTGATAATATTGTGGTAAGAATGAGTAATTTGATAACAAAAAACAATGAAATTGTATCATATTTTGGTATTTTATATCACCATATTTTTAGGGTTATCTTACATTTAAAATAAACCAAATTACAACTAAATCAATGTAAAATAAAACTTATAAAATATTAATTAAGAAAGTCTTGTGTTCTATTTATATATTCATTTTTGATGTAAAAAATATGATGTTTGGGTTCTAACTGAAGTCTAAAAAGTATTTATTTTTTTATTACCCTAAGAATTTGATGTTTTTTATTTTTATAATATACCAAGAACAAAAAATAAGTTTTTGATTTAGCATAATACATTCCATGGAAAAAATTATAATTCAATATTCATGTGGGAGGAAAATATGAACTTGGTTAATCTTTTAACCAATTGAGAGAAAATATTTCTAATATAGATGATGAATGAACTTTAAAAAATTGATATGAAAATTTAAATTAATACTTGTTATTGAAAAAATTATTTAAATAAGAATATTAGTGGGTGTGATATTTTTTTCCTAGCAATGGATGTGATACTTCTCATAGAAATGAAAAAAATGTGAATTCTTTTAAAAAAATGAAAGAAAGACTATGAGGATATGTAATAAAAAATCTACGTGGTATGAGTTTTATGAAGTCTCATATGTTCCATCCTATACCTAATTTATTTTATATTATTATTTCATTAATATACCTATTAGACTCCTATTAATGTCACTAAATTGAAAATAAGATCATCTTTAATTTGATTAATAAGAATATAAGATTTATTATTAATCATTAGTAGTAAGAAAATGATCACTATAATAGTTATATTGTTTCATGTTACTAAAAAGAAGGATTAAAATTATGTTTTGTGCTTTAACTAATGTTTTATTGGATAATAGTGAAAAAAATTCTAAGCGGTTAATTTTTTTCATTCAATATTATAAAAGAGAATAATAACATAAAATGTTTTGATTAACGTTATTTGGATAAATAATTCAAATCCTGAAAATATGGGCTACTCCATTGTAAAGGTTAAGAAATATTATATCACCCCTATTCAACAACATTATTTAAAATATACTTTCTTAATAAAGAGTTTAATTTTACAGAATATTTCATGATTGTTCAAGAGGCTACCTGGTAATGTAACAAGTGTTACATGTCTATATAGTATGTTATTTGAAAAAAAAATAAATTCATTAAAATATTGGTTCATTTAAGGTCCTAACATATTGAGTCTTGATAATATTGAATCTTATGTATATGTTTTTTGTATATGTTTCATGAATCTATTCATATGATGAAATTTTGGGGAAATATAAAATTTATCATGGTTTATAAGGAATGAAAATTTCTATGATCATTCATTATTACTTGGTTCATATGACATGAGAATAAAATGACAAATAAAACCTTATATAAAATATATAATATTTATATAATAAATGATCATAATATAATGAAATGTTTTGTGGTGATATGTTAATATTAGCATGTATAATGGATCATATAGAGATACACACTTGAACCATGGGATAAAAGTATGAATTATAGTCAATAATGACATTCTTCATCATACCTCCTGAAATGTCATAAATATTATAAATATTATAATTGAGGTGAATTTTTAGTAGTAATCCATACCACCTGAGGTTAAAATAGTTTCCTACATGTAAACCTTTATACATAGTACCTTTAAGACACAAACTTTAAGATAGAGCTAATCATGGGGGGGATGAGTTTGTTTATGATCATGAAATGGATTTTGATTAACCAAGATGGGATTTTTCATCCTATATAAAGAGTATGAAAGATGTACTCTCAACTGATTAAGAGTGAGAAAGTGTATATATATACATAGTTGGGTTACATGTGATGTTTTGATCTATTCATATGAATGAAATGTTATGTATTCATATATCTTAATCAACATGAAAATGAATAATCAAGAACATGTAAATTGGACTACATAATATTGAATTGTTCCATGTATCATGGATATACTCAATGTCATGTATAAGTGGATTTCATGATTATATATGATGTATAGAGACATATTTAGTGGATATTTTTATGGTGATGATTGTGTTTACTATGGACCATAATAGATCCATTTATAGATTAGGTAAAATTCATGTTTTTTAAATGATACTATTTTCCAATTTTTATGGATTATGAAAGTATAATCATTTTCAATGATATACATTATTACAAGGTAAAAAATAAGCTTATTTTAATGTGAATTTGTTTTCATACAATGTTCTTTCCCAAAACTAAGTGAGTTTACAACATAATGTAGATGAAAGTGTTTAGAGTCTATCCAAATAATATTTTTTAAATAAATCCCAAACTTGTTACATACGATGTAGTATAATGTGATGTATATATAAATTATATGATGTTTTAGTTCAGTTGATATACGAAGGAAAAAATTCAATAAATTCTATATCGTATGGTGTGATATGAGAAATATATCTCAATGTGATATACAAGTGTTTTTTAGACATATTGTATCAATTTTTATGATATGAATTGGATACAAGATATTGTATAGGTACAATATAAATACTACTTATACAAGATACAATATCACTTTGGTTTCCAAATTGTTTGATGATGTTTTATAAGGAGTTTAAATGAGTTGTATAAATTGTTAAAATGATTAACAATTAATATAAACTTACTAAGGGACATATTATAGAATTCAAAATATAAACTTAATTAAACTAGGAGTTCACTAATATTTTTTTAAAAAATATTAATTGGGAGAGTAATCTATTCAATTAAGGATTGTTTTCTTAAATAATCATATGCATCATCTAAACATGGTTCAGGTAATTATAAAACACAATTGGTAAAAAGCAATCATCTTCTTCTTTTTATTTTATTATATAAGAAGTAGAATTTCATGTAAATCATGGAAGGTCCTATGGATATGATTTATCCAATAAAATATTTTATTAGGAAATTTTCTATTGTTTTTTCCATGTGATCAACATAAAATTTATAGAAGATATGATGTTTATCAATACAGTAAATGTATGAAGATATATTTTATGTGTTTAATTTATTTTTCCAAACTTCTTCTAGATGACTGTGGTTCATGGGTTTTATTTTTTCAAATACATGTAAAATTATTATAATTCCCCCAAACACTTTAGTTTCTTGTGAAATTATAGTCATAATATTGTTCATTAACTGTTTTAAATTCTCCTTATTTCTTATAAATTCAAGAAAATGATAGTTGATAATAGGAATTTTAGGATAAACGGGTTAACGAATGAGTTATATGATGAACGTTTGTCTTTAATATGGTTATTAATGATATGGTTATGTAGTTGGATTGGTTTTTATCATTTCATAAGTTCTCCTTTTGTGTAATTAATTACCAACTATGGTTATTTTATGAATATGTATTCATGTATGATTTTTGAATGGATGGTTCTATTAAATTTTGAGCTTCCTTCAATAATTTTATACCAGATATTACCTTAATTATAGTGGTTACTTATATCTCATTTTAATGTAAAATAAGTATATCTTCCTCATAGTGAGTATAGTGGATGAGTATTCGATCATGGATATTATATTAGAAGTGTTCTGTCATTAGTGTTAGAAATACTAGTTATCATTTCATCTTTAGTGGAGTTACATTAGTCATTAATTTATTTAGTGATGATACTAGATTTGATATAGGTATAGTCATATACATATAATAAAAATTCCTATGAAGATAAATTCTAATATTTATGCTTTTAATTGTTTTAGGCAACAAGTTTTCATAATGTTATTTCCATTTATGGGTTTTCCTGTGAATGTGAAGGTTTTACAAAGATATGATATTTCAATATATGATACCAATTTATATTGTCCGTAGGATTTATCACGGTGATATTAATTCAAATGTGATTAGGTTCTATGATTTCCATTGTTTTTATATAAATGTTTTAATATCCATATTAGGATTGTTTGGATATTAGAATACCTTTGGACTTTATCCAATGAAGGTGTTGTTATTTCCATCATCCTATTTTTTTTTGTTAGGGATTGGGCTAACATTTATATGAGTTTACCCTTGTCTATATTAATTATTTGAATGGTATGAGTTTAAATTTTTTTTTTCATATCTAAGATGTTGTAAGTTGGATTTTTTGATAATGAAAAAGTATTAATGATTATAGATGGTTTAAAGGATGTGTGTTTCCAAGAAGGTGTGAGAAGGATTTGCTGAAAATAACTTGGTATGGGTTTGTTAAAGACCCAAATATAAAAAATTATTACATCTTGAAATCACTACATATCAAGGAAATGTAATGTGAAACATTTATTTTGTATTTATAAGAAGTGTGAGTAGGTTAGATGATGTTTGGAAAAGGATAAGATGGTTTGAATATGGTTGGAGAAGGTTGATATGAATTCTAGTAGGAATGTTTAGGTCCTGTATATTTCAAAATAATGGTAATGTTCTATATTAAATGTCATCAATAACCTAATAGAAAAGGTTAACCGATGATGAGAAGTCTATGTTCTAGAAAAATGGTGAATATTTTAACACCATGGGAAAATACAAGGGATGATCCCAAGCATGCGTAAGAGTAACATGGCTAGAAAAGCTGATATGTATGGGTTACTTGATAAATAAGGGTATTTTACCTTATCAGACATAAAATAAAATCGAATTTGTGACTAAAAATAGTTTACAATATATATTATATTATAAAATATGATTGATAATGTGGAAAACTGTGGATGTTGTCATTCTGTGGGAAGAATGTCTAGGTTGTGAAGTGGTTTAGGTGGATTTCAATGGTTTTTCCTATTTGAAGATGCCCATATCATGGAAGAAGTTTATACTACAATAGGGTTGGATATCAATAAGATATAGAATATGATTAAACCAAAATAAAAATACCATTCCATGATTAAAGAGACAACATCATTATATTTAGGTTGTGAGCAAAGAAGTCGGGTCATGAAAGATAAGATTCAAGGTGTTTAGTTACATAAATCAAGATTTCACCATGAAGTAATATATCAAACCAAGATGGAACAAGTAGTTGATAAAGTAACTAACCTATCATGCTATAATGTAATATTAAACACTATGATTATTTATATCTGAATAATTGTAATGGTTTTTATGACTTGGAATTCTCAAGAAGGCTTAATGGTTTTTTGGATGACAATTAACTGCCTAATTGAATATCAATGGAAGATATTATCTTGGAATGAATTGAATGAATGAATTTTATATTGGGGAAGTTGGAAGTCATCATATTATTGAATTTTGAATTTTAATTTCAAAATTCACACAATATATTGAAACTTGTTGTACAGATGAATGTGAGATAGAGAATGAAGAAAAATAAATAGAGTGTTGAAATATGGTAGAAAGAAGAAGAAAGAAGGTGGACAATAATGTGAGATTCATTGAATATGAAAATTAAAAGGGATTGCGTTGTTGTTGATTAATTTCACCTTTAAGATCATATTTATAAAGTGGAATTTATATATATCATAATAAGATATAAAATTCTAAGAAGTATAAAGATGAAGAATCATGGGAAAATTATCACTGTTATATTATGTTCAAAAAGAGGATATATGACGATGAGTTATTAGATATAGATCTGGACGATTAGTTAAAGAAGACATAGTAAAACAAGAGATTTACCAATATGTAATTATATTTATAGAGAGTATTTATATTGTGTGATGATTTTTTATAGGTCATTTCTTCTACTCTTCTAACATGAAGTTGTACATATCTAGTTGTGGAATTTGAAGAATTAAATTGAATACATTAGATAATAAAATTTGGAATTATGATTCATATTACAACATGTATAATGGATATTCATAGAGTAACCTTCATGCTAATAAAATAATAAGAGAATTACCCATGGGAGGTGACATGATATTCCCTAACTAATTTTATAGGCATAAATCCTTAGTGAGGAGAAAATTCACCTAATTTTTTTTATAATCTATGAGCCTTAATGAGGAGTGTAATGAAGTGGTCCTAATTAACCTGACTGATCACCCAAAGCAGCTCACCCCAAGGACCAATTTTCATTCCCAATCACCACAGGTAGGTGAAAATCACATGGTTATCAATATAAAAACATTTGGAATGGTTTCAACCTCATAATCCAATAATAAAAACAAAGGAAGTACACTAACAATAAAGCATGAAATATCTATAAGTGGGATTCCCATTCCATCAAATAAACAAAAACAACACATAAAGATAGATAAATAGAGTATTAACAACATCAATAATGAAATTTAAATCATAAACATCACATCATCAACATAAAAAAATGATAAAAAATATCCATGTACACTAAAAAAGTGACTTCAACCAATAGAAAATTATAGAATGATAATATGTTTGTTGGTAAAAATGATTAATTAGAATAGATATTAAATTCTGCTAATATTTACTATAGACAAGAATAACATTTTTTACCAACAAATACATTTTTTATATTAGTAGTTCAACACCAAAAAATCCTTTACTAACTTTTAAATCTATTTCATTATCATAATAATACCAACAATTGATTTATTGATAAATGAATTAGCTTTCATTAATTATTATTACAATCTATCAAAAACTGAATATATAGATATATATATTACCCATTAAAAACATATCATTTTGGTAATAAAAATAAATGATTAACTAAAATATCAATAATTTAGTAATATTTATTGATAATATATATATATATAAACATAATTGTCATATAATAGATTTTTTATATAAATTATATATAAATTTACAACTTTTTTAATATATATATATATATACAAAAAATACCCTAATGCACGTAACCCCCTCCCACCCCACACAAACTGATATCCACCATGACTATCGAAGGACACCCCTAGACTTTTTGAGTGAAATCCCCATGACCTACCAACCCTAACTCTCCATTCCCCATTGAAATTACTCACATAAATACTCACACTAACCCCAATACTGTTCTCTATTGGCGTTACTCATTGAAATATTTACAAGAATCCCCTCCCTGTTCTTAGCTGGCATCCCTCGTATAAATCATTGCACAAACACCCTCCCAGTTCCTAGTTGACATTATCACATGAAACACCTCATTGGACCTTTCCATCCTAGGTGTTCCATGCAGTTGTACCTACTTGACCACCACTATAAACAGTGTTTGAGGATGACATCCCCACATGACCCCTCTATCCCCAATTCCCTAGATCACAACTGAACCCATAATCCCTACCCATTACCCACAGTTATCCATTCTCTCACACTACGACACCCACTACTTCCCCTAGTTTTAAGGCTGTCCACTACTCACTTATTTATATGGGTTTCACAGAAATAACTCTCTCCTAGCATTAGCTCTACTACAACATGCTTGTTACTAATTGGAGATGGGTATGTGGGATAAGCTTCCCATGTGATTGATATATCTTTTCCTGTGTTGGTTTCTATTTTTGTTTGTAGTTAAAAGTTCTTATTTAGTATGTATATGTTTTTTAATAGGATATATGATCATTATTTTCACTATAACACTCATAATTTTTAAATCATTTGAACTTATAGTCATATAATTTTTTTATGTCTCCCTATATTTTTAACTAGTAGGTAATTTATAATTCCCAAAGAAATATAATAAAAATTTATTTTTATAGAAACAAATTTTCATCCATTTTGTTCATTAACTATCATTTTCTTTAATTTCCATAGTATTAAATTACTAAATCATCCAAAGGTAGTGTGGAAAGGGGACATACATGTTATTGACTGAATAAACATCATTATTTTTTAGGTCCTCTCTTACTACCCCTTTTCAATCCATGTTTTATTCCTAGTTACTATCTTGAATAAAATAATTGTTTTCATTGGTCATTCATTTTATAATTCTTCTTCAACATTGAATTTTTCGTTTTCTTCCATTTATTTCACTTGATAAAAGTTTGTATTTAATGATGGATAGTTAATTGCTTATTATTTATCCCCTTTTTTAATTCCAGAAAGATTTTTTATTCTAAATACATATGATGGCTATCATTTTTTTGTTTTCATATTATCATTCATTTTTTGTACAAATAAACTATCATTATTTTATAACATTAATCACAAGTTAACTTTCTTAATTCCAAATTTCACTAGCATGAGCCTTAATAATTTGGGTTTCAAGATGGATTTTTTTTACCAGTGACATATATATACTAAAAAAAGTGGTAATACAACATTAAATATGAAAGTGGATACACAATTTAATGTAAGAAGAAATTATTCTTGGTAAAACCATATTTTCTTCGGTTAAAATTTGTTTACATTTTTAGGCATCCTCCCAAGTGTTTGTAAATAATATCTTCGCCCAAAAAAAAAGTATAGTTTGCTTCAGAATTCCAGATCTCAGGTCTGGCAAGGTTGGTCTTTGTGAAATAAATTTTAACACAACTGGTATAAAACATTTATTTAGAAATTTTAATAATTTAATTATTATATAACAACTTAATGATTATTACATAAAAAAATTTATAGTAAAAAAGGATCTTAAATTATATTTATTTATTAATGTGTATTTATGATTTACATTAGTCAATAAAAATATTTTTTTTGAATCACATTATCCTAAATAACCATTGAATGGTAAAAATATAGGATCACCCAATAAATTGATTTTCATTTTTTCAGTTTACTTATTTAAAGAACCTCACATGATTTATTCAAAGAAAATATAGAATCCTAGAAATCACCTTCAAATCTCTAGAGATGAGCTTAAAGTCTATTATTAAAGTCTTCTAAGAGATGAGAATTTTCAATAAAAGATGAATTCAATTATAAAAAAAGTAAATTTTGTATTTTAATCTCAATTGTTATGAGATTCCACTTGTTTGGTTTTTTTTGTTTCATAGAGCAACATGCATTAGATATATCTAATTCATTATTTGAGTACAAATTTTTAGAAGTTGTATCATTTTCTCAAAGCATTGGTACAATTATTTTCCAAAATATTTTCTTTATCTCATATTTTCAGCATCATTTTTAAATAATATGTGGGAATGATATAACAATAGTCTTCCCTTGAAGCATACTTTATCTCCATGGATAAAAAAAATCCACTACAATCTAAGAAATCGGTAATTTTGGTACATCATTGTAACATCCCAAGTAAGTAATGAATAATAGATATTTTTATCCATGTCTATTAATGATTAATATAGTGTTTTAGAGGCTTAAAATGAAAATAAATACAATCTTATGCATGGAATAAACTAATATTCTTAAAAGATTGTTTTAATGCCTTTTGATGGCAAACCATTTTTGAATCTATCTTTTGACAATTTTATAAACTATTTTTGTCAAAATAAACTTATTCTTTATGATTGGGACATCAAAATTTACCTTGTGTGAATTTTTGGTATTTTTCTGACAATGTTCATTTTTTAATGAATAGTGAAAAATACTGCATTTTACATCAAAACTGCTTTTTAATCTAATTTATTTATATGATTAGATTATGTTTTGAATTGGTTTTGAATTGAAATTAGAATATATTTTTACCATTTTATCCAATGTTGGTCATTGGAATCAATTTCACTTTGAAATTAGACTTAAACTGGTGTCAATCTTTTGATACTTATTGTTTTGTAAAAACACGCTATTTGCTCTGGCAGCGGGAATTAATTATTAAATTAATTAATGTGACTTATATCATTTTAATTTTGTAAAATGGACTTCATTTCTGAATTCGGAATATCAAATATATCTTAGGGTGAATTTTTGGTAATTTTCTGAAAAACTTCAATTTTTGATGAATAGTGAAACCACTAAGTGGTAATCAAGCAAACTGATTTTTCAGTTAAATGAAAGTTTACCACTAATGTGTATTGAATTTTGAAAATCCGACATACATGGTTGTCATTAAGAAGTAAAATGTGGTTCAATGAGATTAAAATAATTTTTTGGTGAATAGTAACTTATTAAATTCTTAATCACGATTAGTGGTAATTAGGGTAGTTTAAGGTATAAATAATACTTTAATAAAATGAAATGACCTAGACACATGTCCCAACATCATTGGTTGTGTCATGGCCGACCATGACATGCCATGGGTCAACTTGGGGACCCCATGGATCCACTTTTGTTGGGAAATGACATAAATTACTTTTTATTTAATGTTAAAGTGAAAATGACACAAACATAATATGTTTTACGAAAACAATTTTTAAGTGGGGTTATACAAGTCCAAATTTTGATTATAAATAGTCATTGGAAAGATAAAAATATTTCCTATATCATAGTATTTTTTTATAATTTTTAGACATTAAATAAATTTAATTATTTATGACATAATAATGATGCAGCGATGACATCATTATTTGACGATTTGAATAAAATGGAAAGACAATGTAATATCTATGAACTACACATGGCCAAAACAAATTGGATGAGTGGATTTCGAACCCTTATCACCTTATCCACGAATTATATCAATGTGGGACCTCTTAAAACCGAAACACATTTTCAAATAAAGTAATATTTCTTTACTTTCCAAAAGTGCCCCTCCTCTCCTCTTATAAAAGGCCCCCACCTCTACCTCATTTCACACACTCTTCAAGCCTTTGGCTCGGCCAACCCCTGCCCATTTGCTCTCTCCACATCCATCTCCTCATCCTAGAGGATTACCTTTGGGAAGAATCCTTTCAAAGGAAGCCTTTAAGCTCTACTCAAAAGGAGTTACACTTTTAAAGGTAATTCATTCTCTCATGTTCATTTGTTTTATTTTGCTTCTCCAACCCCCTAAAATCTTTTTATTTACTTCCTTTGTAACAACACCAGTATATCAAATATACTAGGATGTTGTTATAAGATTTATTTGATCTACACTCTCACACAACTACATCAAATGGTTAAAGAACATACGGTTTCCGTGGATGGCGAAATTCTGCCTCCCGAAACGATGATTGTTCAACACTCATTTAACACTTTCAAAGGTGGCCATTATGATGTCACTATTTTTATATATGATATATAATATTTTTATGTTTTCCTTAAGCTTCTGTTTTTTTCATTTTGTGCATACCTTTATGGTTTCCATTATGGGTAAACACGATATCTTCATTTTAGGAAGTGCGGACTACCGCCCCCTAAAAGTGATTTGATTCGTTAATACCATATGTGGGATGTGTAAAGGATAAAGTTAATGATATTATATATGTTATTATACTGGAATTATAATATACTATTATATCATTATGATTCCATTCCAAAAAATATGAAATAGAAATGGAAGTAGCGTTCATGCGTACGTACGGCTTACCGTCTCCATGAACGGTGCATTTCATTTCTTACCTCTAAATGTGATGTAATATTATAAATGCATATATGTACTGTATATATATTACATATATGATATCTACATCATGAATACCATTCTGGATATAATGAACCTTTGACCAAATTAACAACATGTAAGTGTAAGAAGTCTATTTTTGACTTAAGAACCAAATACCGACAAAATGAACATTATTAACTTAACTGATTACATTATGTTCATAACATGTTATAAAAAGAATAATTAACTTGAAAAAGGTTCATAAGCAAGTAGAGATTAACTCAAGTTTATTATTTAGGATATTAAAGAACGGTCGGGTCAAGTCGGATACGAGGTATGGGACTTCGTATCAATCTCCCTTCATTGAGGCATATTTTATTTTATACACAACTTTCTTTTATACGGTGTATAAACCCCTTTGACTTTTTACATTTATTCAAAAGGAATCTTTTTTATACGAAGCGTTTACTAAACGACAAAAGGGAATGTTTTTGTCGTACGTATGCGGCGACAACGACTTCTCCGCCGTCGTGACCGTTATTTGAGTTTCGGCTTCCTCTACAAGCCATACCTTCTTTTTAAAAGAAAAATAAATACCATGTTTTACTTTTCTTTTATTTTAGTATGGAAAATGGTTTTCATAATGTTTTTATATCAATGTGTTGTTTTGATATCTCGTGATTGAAATGTGGAAATTTTATGTTTCCTTTATGCATGTTTTATGTGATATGATTATGTTATGGTTCATGGGCATTATTATGAAGACGGGTGGTTCCGTGATAAACTAAGGGCGGGTGAGCCCGTTATAGCTCTCCAATGCATTGGGTAATGCGAAGGAGTGAAACGTTAAGGTTTCTCCGAAGAGATTTTAGGGAATATACTGTGATGAGTATTCCAAACGTAACCAAGAGGGTTACTCCCTACGTAAGAATGTTATGAATGCCTCAAGTTACCTTTATGTCTTATGATTTCTATGATTTATTCATGATTTTATGAGGTATGTTAAAGTGCATATGTTTTATGGGTAATGTATGATTACATTCTTATGTATTTATGAACTCATGTTTTCCTTTCCATGTTTTTATAACCCATACTGAGTTTTTATGCGCATCCCAAGTTTTTGAAATGTTTTTCACAGGTCAAGGGAAAGGTACATGATAAGATGATAGAGTCAAGGATGTGTCAAGAAATAATCCATGTTTTATTTTAAATGTGTTTCCATTGATGGGAATGAATAATACTTTCTTTATGTAACCACTTTGTTTATATGTGGAATTTAATGCAAGTTTTATGATCTAATTCTCTAAAACTCTAAACCCGAAAAGATCCTCAATGTGTAATCTTGTAATAACTCAAGTTTAAGTAAGGTTTAAGGCTGGGGCCTTATAGTTGGTATCAGAGGTCAGTTTAGATAACTTTAGGAGTTAGAATTCTATTAAATGATTATCCAAAAATATATTTTTTTCGAAATAATATAGAATTTAAAGATTACCATGTTGCTTCATCTAAGACATGTTTGTTCAGAATGGTTTTCCACAGAGGAAACAGGGAAGCAGTGCTAGGAAGGCATACAGAAGGAAATAACCTTCCGAATCAGCATCCAGAAATGGTCGGAATTGGAACTGAACAGTTTGTTGCAGTGATGGCGCAGTTGACTCAAGAGATAAATGGTGGTGGTATCCATGCACGAGATCAGCCAGATCAACCGCAGAGGAACATGTCAGTGGTGGAACATTTCATGAGGCAACATCCACCATCATTCAGAGGATCATCTGACCCTGTGCTAGCTGAAGGGTGGATTAAAGCACTGGAGAAGATTTTTGATGTCATGGGGTGTTCAGACAATCAAAAGGTTAGTCTTGCTATTTACCGTTTGGAGGGTGAAGCAGATCAGTGGTGGTCTATGGTTAAAAATATCAGGGACGCCGATGAGATTGATGCTCTTGACTGGGATGAATTCAAAAGTATGTTTCTTGAGAAGTATTTTCCTAAGGCTGTTCAACTTAGGATGGAAAAGAAATTCTTGGAATTGAGGCAAGAGGAAGACTCAGTGGCTGCCTATGAAGAAAGGTTCACTCGATTGGCAAGGTATGCTCCAAATTTTATCCGGGACCTTGATAGTAAAATCAATCATTTTTACTCAGGATTAAATCCAAAGTATCGAAGGGAATTAGCTTCTCATGAGTTTAAAATTTATGAAAAGCTTGTTCGATGTGTTGAGAAGGTGGAAATGGAGTTTTCCGATGACCAAGTTTTCTATAACAACCAGCAGAAGAAGAGATCGAGGTGGTAGGAGAAAGGTAATAATTATTCAAAAAAGTATGATGGTAAGAGAACTAAGTTTCCAGTTTGTGATAAATGTGGCAAAAGGCATGCTGGGGAATGTCTTCTGAATTCTGGGAAGTGCTACCGATGTGGTAAGATGGGACATAAGGCTCGTGATTGCACTGAAAAGGATCAAAGTGAAGGTAAGAACAAATTTGATTTACAGTTAGTGAAATGTTATAATTGCAATGATATGGGTCACTATGCAAACGAGTGTCCGACAAGGAGCTTGAGTGATGGGAAGTAGTTAGACTACAAGCAGAAAGGGGTGGTGAAATCCTTCGCAACTACTTCAGCAGATGTCGGGCCATCAAATGAAGTTGTATCAGGTACTTTGTTTGTTTTTTCAGATTATGTCAGTGTGTTGTTTGATTCGGGGTCTACACATTCTTTCATCTCTGAAACCTTTTCTAGTAAAATTGGAATACCATCTCAAGAAATGACTCCTGAACTTTTGGTAAAAACACCTGGGGGAAGTGTCGAGGCAAAAAGAATTTATAAGAATCTTCATATTCTTATCTGTGGAAAGAACCTACTTGCAAACCTTATTGTTCTACCTCTAGTTGAGTTTGATGTTATCCTGGGTATGGATTGGATCTCTATTTACCATGCTAAGATTGACTGTAGAGCTAAAGAAGTTTCTTTTCAGAAAGACTTTCAGTTTGTTTACAAGAATGAACCCTTACTTTTGATAACATATCAAGAGGCCGAGAAACTTGTAAAAGATGGAAATGAATGTTACCTTGCACACATCGTTGAAAATAAAGGAACTGTTCAGATTAATGATGTGCCAGTGGTAAATGAGTATCCTGATGTTTTTCCTGATGAGTTGCCTGGAATAATACCAGATCGGGAAGTTGAGTTTACTATTGACTTAGTTCCTGATGCTAATCCAATTTCAAAACCCCCTTATCGAATGGCACAAATTGAACTTTTAGAGTTGAAGGAGCAATTGCAAGATTTATTAGAGAAAGGTTTCATTAGACCTAGCACATCACCATGGGGTGCTCCTGTTTTATTTGTTAAAAAGAAAGATGGTTCCATGAGACTTTGCATTGATTATAGAGCCTTGAATAATATCACTGTTAAGAACAAATATCCTTTGCCTCATATCGATGATTTGTTTGATCAGCTCCAGGGAGCTCAGTTTTTTTCAAAGATTGACTTGAGATCGGGGTACCATCAGCTAAAGGTAAAGGAGGCAGATATTCCGAAGACCACGTTCTGTACGAGATATGGCCATTATGAATTTGTAGTAATGCCTTTTGGGCTAACCAATGAACCTTCTGTATTCATGGACTTAATGAATAGAATTTTCCATGAGTTCTTGGATAAGTTTGTGGTGGTTTTCATTGATGATATTTTGGTGTTTTCTAAAAGTAAAGAGGAGCATGAAAAACATTTAAGGGTTATCTTGCAAACCTTAAAAGAAAAGAAACTGTATGGGAAATTCAGCAAGTGTGAGTTTTGGTTGCAACAAATTTCTTTCCTTGGTCACATTGTTTCTAAAGATGGAATAACTGTTGATCCTGCAAAAACAAAAGTTGTGGAAGAATGGCCAAGACCCACAAATGTAACCGAGATTCGTAGCTTCCTTGGTTTGGCGGGCTATTACCGAAGGTTTGTTAGAAATTTTTCACGGTTATCTAGTCCAATGACTAAGCTAACTCGGAAGGGTGTTAAGTTTATCTGGACAAAAGAATGTGATGATTGTTTTCAGGAATTGAAAAGAAGATTGGTGAATGCTCCAGTTTTGGCACTACCTTCCAGGAATGGTGAGTTTGTTATATACAATGATGCTTCATTGAAAGGAATTGGTTGCGTCCTAATGCAGAATGATCAGGTAATTTCTTACGCTTCACGACATTTGAAAACTCATGAGGTAAATTACCCTACACATGATTTGGAATTAGCTGCTGTTGTTTTTGCTTTAAAAATTTGGAGGCATCATTTGTATGGAGTAAAGTGTGAAATATATACCGATCACAAAAGTTTAAAGTATATATTCACTCAGAAAGAGTTAAACATGAGACAGAGGAGATGACTAGAATTAATCAAGGATTATGATTGTACAATTCATTACCATCCGGGAAAAGAAAATAAAGTGGCTGATGCTTTGAGTCGAAAAAGTAATGCTTCATTAACAATGTTGCGTTTGGAACGTGATCCTTTGGTTAACGATTTGATGAACTTTGGCATAGAAGTTGTTGGTGCAGGAAGTCCTTCTGTTTTGTTTCAGGTATCAGTGAGATCTTCTCTATCAGATAGAATCAAGCAAGCACAGAAGCAAGACAGTGAGTTGCAGAAAAAGGTAGAGCTGGTTCAGAAAGGTAAGTTGCCTGAATTCAACATTGATAATGATTGTGTTTTGAGATTTGGGAAGAGATTGTGTGTGCCTTGTGATTAAAATTTGAAGAGAGAGTTGTTATGTGAAGCTCATAGTTCTCCGTTTTCAGTTCATCCGGGCAGTACTAAGATGTATAGAGATCTGCGGGAGTATTACTGGTGGGATGGAATGAAAAGAGATATTGCTGATTTTACTGTGAAGTGTTTGACTTGTCAGCAGGTTAAAGCAGAGCGGCAGTTACCGAAAGGGATGCTTCATCCTTTACCAATGCCAGAGTGGAAATGGGAGAATATATCCATGGACTTTGTTGTTGGATTACCGAAGATATCTTGAGGTAATAATGCAATCTGGGTTATTGTTGATCGCTTGACCAAATCTGCTCATTTCCTTGCTATACGAGATACTTTCTCTCTTGATCAACTTTCCCATTTGTATCTTAAAGAGATAGTCAGGTTACATGGAGTTACTCTCTCCATTGTATCGGATCGTGATCCCAGGTTTACTTCTAACTTTTGGAAAGGCCTTCAGAAGTCGTTGGGTACTGAATTAAATTTTAGTACAACTTTTCATCCTCAATCAGATGGGCAGTCAGAACGAAAAATTCAGACATTGGAGGATATGCTACGAGCTTGTTCTATGGATTATCAGGGAAGTTGGGACCAACATCTTTCTTTGGTTGAGTTTTCATATAATAACAGTTTTCATTCCAGTATACAGATGGCACCATTTCAGGCATTATATGGGAAGCTGTGTCGAACTCCAGCTTTCTGGGATGAAGTGGGTGAAAGGAAGTTGATGGGACCAGAATTGGTAGAAGAGATGGCAGAAAATGTTCGGTTGATTCAGAAACACATGAGAACAGCTCAGAGCAGGTAGAAGAGTTATGCGGATAACCGGAGGAAGGATCTATCTTTCGAGGTAGGTGATCATGTTTTTCTCAAGGTTTCTCCTTGGAAAAGTGTGATGAGATTTGGTAAGAAAGGAAAGTTGAGTCCAAGGTTCATTGGACCATACGAAATTCTGGAAAGAGTTGGATCAGTTGCATACCGAGTGGCTTTACCTCCGAGTTTATCTCAGGTACACAATGTTTTTCACGTTTCAATGTTGAGAAAGTATATTCCAGATCCATCTCATGTTTTGAGTCCAGAGGTAGTTCAGCTGGAAGAGAACCTATCTTATGAGGAACAACCGGTCCAGATTCTTGACCACAGGGAGCAAGTGTTATGGAATAAGGTGATTCACCAGGTAAAGGTTTTGTGGAAAAACCACATGATTGAAGAGGCAACATGGGAATCTGAAAATGCAATGAGGGATAAGTACCCCCATTTATTCGATAAGTAAATAAATTGCGGGGACGAAATTTTCTAAAGGGGGGAAGGATGTAACATCCCAAGTAAGTAATGAATAATAGATATTTTTATCCATGTCTATTAATGATTAATATAGTGTTTTAGAGGCTTAAAATGAAAATAAATACAATCTTATGCATGGAATAAACTAATATTTTTAAAAGATTGTTTTACTACCTTTTGATGGAAAACCATTTTTGAATCTATCTTTGGACAATTTTATAAACTATGTTTGTCAAAATAAACTTATTCTTTATGATTGGGACATCAAAATTTACCTTGTGTGAATTTTTGGTATTTTTCTGACAATGTTCATTTTTTAATGAATAGTGAAAAATACTGCATTTTACATCAAAACTGCTTTTTAATCTAATTTATTTATATGATTGGATTATGTTTTGAATTGGTTTTTAAGTGAAATTAGAATATATTTTTACCATTTTATCCAATGTTGGTCATTGGAATCAATTTCACTTTTAAATTAGACTTAAACTGGTGTTAATCTTTTGAAACTTATTGTTTCGTAAAAACACGCTATTTGCTCTGGCAGCGGGAATTAATTATTAAATTAATTAATGTGACTTATATGATTTGAATTTTGTAAAATGGACTTCATTTTTGAATTCGGAATATCAAATATAGCTTAGGGTGAATTTTTGGTAATTTTCTGAAAAACTTCAATTTTTGATGAATAGTGAAACCACTAAGTGGTAATCAAGCAAACTGATTTTTCAGTTAAATGAAAGTTTACCACTAATGTGTATTGAATTTTGAAAATCCGACATACATGGTTGTCATTATGAAGTAAAATGTGGTTCAATGAGATTAAAATAATTTTTTGGTGAATAGTAACTTATTAAGTTCTTAATCACGATTAGTGGTAATTAGGGTAGTTTAAGGTATAAATAATACTTTAATAAAATGAAATGACCTAGAAACACGTCCCAACCTCATTGGTTGTGTCATGGCCGACAATGAAATTCCATGGGTCAACTTGGGGACCCCATGGATCCACTTTTGTTGGGAAATGACATAAATTACTTTTTATTTAATGTTAAAGTGAAAATGACACAAACATAATATGTTTTACGAAAACAATTTTTAAGTGGGGTTATAAAAGTCCAAATTTTTATTATAAATAGTCATTGGAAAGATAAAAAGATTTCCTATATCATAGTATTTGTTTTATAATTTTTAGACATTAAATAAATTTAATTATTTATGACATAATAATGATGCAGCGATGACATCATTATTTGACGATTTAAATAAAATGGAAAGACAATGTAAAATCTATGAACTACACATGGACAAAACCAATTGGATGAGTGGATTTCGAACCCTTATCACCTTATCCACGAATTATATCAATGTGGGACCTTTTAAAACCGAAAAACATTTTCAAATAAAGTAATATTTCTTTACTTTCCAAAAGTGCCCCTCCTCTCCTCTTATAAAAGGCCCCCACCTCTACCTCATTTCACACACTCTTCAAGCCTTTGGCTCGGCCAACCCCTGCCCATTTGCTCTCTCCACACCCCTCTCCTCATCCTAGAGGATTCCCTTTGTGAATAATCCTTTCAAAGGAATCCTTTAAGCTCTACTCAAAAGGAGTTACACTTTTAAAGGTAATTCATTCTCTCATGTTCATTTGTTTTATTTTGCTTCTCCAACCCCCTAAACTCTTTTTATTTACTTCCTTTGTAACAACACCAGTATATTCAATATACTAGGATGTTGTTATAAGATTTATTTGAGCTACACTCTCACACAACTACATCAAATGGTTAAAGAACATACGGTTTCCGTGGATGGCGAAATTCTGCCTCCCGAAACGATGATTGTTCAACACTCATTTAACACCTTAAAAGGTGGCCATTATGATGTCACTATTTTTATATATGATATATAATATGTTTATGTTTTCCTTAAGCTTCTGTTTTTTTCATTTTGTGCATACCTTTATGGTTTCCATTATGGGTAAACACGATATCTTCATTTTAGGAAGTGCGGACTACCGCCCCCTAAAAGTGATTTGATTCGTTAATACCATATGTGGGATGTGTAAAGGATAAATTTAATGATATTATATATGTTATTATACTGGAATTATAATATACTCTTATATAATTATGATTCCATTCCAGAAAATATGAAATAGAAATGGAAGTAGCGTTCATGCGTACGTACGGCTTACCGTCTCCATGAACGGTGCATTTCATTTCTTACCTCTAAATGTGATGTAATATTATAAATGCATGTATGTACTGGATATATATGACATATATGATATCTACATCATGAATACCATTCTGGATATAATGAACCTTTGACCAAATTAACCACATGTAAGTGTAAGAAGTCTATTTTTGACTTAAGAACCAAATACCGACAAAATGAACATTATTAAGTTAACTGATTACATGATGTTCATAACATGGTATAAAAGGAATAATGAACTTGAAAAAGGTTCATAAGCAAGTAGAGATTAACTCAAGTTTATTATTCAGGATATTAAAGAACGGTCGGGTCAAGTCGGATACGAGGTATGGGACTTCGTCTCAATCTCCTTTCATTGAGGCATATTTTATTTTATACACAACTTTCTTTTATACGGTGTATAAACCCCTTTGACTTTTTACGTTTATTCCAAAGGAATATTTTTTATATGAAGCGTTTACTAAACGACAAAAGGGAATGTTTTTGTCGTACGTATGCAGCGACAACGACTTCTCCGCCGTCGTGACCGTTATTTGAGTTTCGGCTTCCTCTACAAGCCATACCTTCTTTTTAAAAGAAAAATAAATACCATGTTTTACTTTTCTTTTATTTTAGTATGGAAAATGGTTTTCATAATGTTTTTATATCAATGTGTTGTATTGATATCTCGTGATTGAAATGTGTAAATTTTATGTTTCCTTTATGCATGTTTTATGTGGTATGATTATGTTATGGTTCTTGGGCATTATTATGAAGACGGGTGGTTCCGTGATAAAATAAGGGCGGGTGAGCCCGTTATAGCTCTCCAATGCATTGGGTAACGTGAAGGAGTGAAACGTTAAGGTTTCTCCGAAGAGATTTTAGGGAATATACTGTGATGGGTATTCCAAACGTAACCAAGAGGGTTACTCCCTACGTAAGAATGTTATGAATGCCTCAAGTTACCTTTATGTCTTATGATTTCTATGATTTATTCATGATTTTATGAGGTATGTTAAAGTGCCTATGTTTTATGGGTAATGTATGATTTCATTCTTATGTATTTATGAACTCATGTTTTCCTTTCCATGTTTTTGTAACCCATACTGAGTTTTTATGCTCATCCCAAGTTTTTGAAATGTTTTTCATAGGTCAAGGGAAAGGTACATGATAAGATGATAGAGTCAAGGATGTGTCAAGAAATAATCCATGTTTTATTTTAAATGTGTTTCCATTGATGGGAATAAATAATACTATCTTTATGTAACCACTTTGTTTATATGTGGAATGTAATGCAAGTTTTATGATCTAATTCTCTAAAACTCTAAACCCGAAAAGATCCTCAATGTGTAATCTTGTAATAACTCAAGTTTAAGTAAGGTTTAAGGCTGGGGCCTTATAATCATGGGAATTTTATAGGGATGATATATATTCTTGTATCCCTTGGGGTTTCCTTATGGTTTGGAATTACACTATTTCATGTTCTATTATATTTTTATCTTCCTCCAATAGGAGAGGGAATCGTCCGGTTTTCATCATTATTTGATTGTTCCCCTTTGGATTCATCCAGAAATCAATTAAGATAAGTTTCTTAATGGTTGCATTAATGACCCTTATTGGTAATATATCAAGAGTGTCCCATTAATTTGGGACATCCAATCATAACTGTGAGAGTTATTCATGTAATGACAAAGCATATGACCTCCCCTTATTTTATTTAGAATACCATATTTGTATTATATCTATTCACATTGGTATTCCATAATGCTTTCAAATTAGACTAATACCTTTATGAAATAGTACTATTATGGTAGAAATTTAGATATGGTATGGTTTATTAATACCTCATACATATATTAATCGATAAAATTAGATTGAGGTGTCATAGTGGGAATCATTATTTTCTTGTTACACATGTTCTCTACATCATTATACCTGATATATTTATTATGGGGCCCAATCATGTGATTTTTATTTTTTATTGTCTCTATAAACTTCTATAATAGAGAATTTTATTTTTGAGATGGTATGGTTGTTCTAATCCCCATACACATCTGAATGGTATAGATGAGCCTATATTTTATTATTCTTTATGTTTTATAAACTATAAATATTGTATTAATGATAAAATGCAAACTTTTTTAATTAATTCTATCACTACTCAAATAATGTGTAAAGGTATTTCAAGACAATATAGTTTTTGGGATCCAATTGGAATCTTTTTGGAGAAACGTTTCCTAGATTTGAGTCATTTGGACTACCAATCCTTGGGATTTCAATAGATATAATGAAAAACAATCATTCAATACCGATCATATTTTATACTTTCATTTATTTATATTTTGGTATTAATTTATATAGATATTTTTCACTTATTTATGTATATTATCTTTGGTTGTGCTGTGTAGATATTAGATTTGAAGGGTGTGACATAACAAAAAATTGAGGTTCCTCACTGGTACTAAAGCTAACATGAGTTTTTTTCTTCTAGTGTCCTACTTAGGGGGCGATGAATGATCCTTGACATCAGGCCATCAATAGAAACTATTCTTCTACCATGGTGGATAATGTCTACTTACTTGAGGATTATAGTCAATAGACACATCAAATGATTGTGGAATACCCTTTTTTATGTGGGTTTGGGGGGATGGAGGGATTCTAGGTTTTTGTGTTTTTGAATATTTTTTTGGTATCAAGAAACCTCAACTATGAATTGATTCATTTTTTATTAAATTCAATTATTAATATAATTATTCTTTTTCTATATTTGAACACATGTGAAATGAATACTTGGTTTAATAAATAAAATATTTTTATTATATATGATAAATTAATAAATATAATATGAAATTCTACTAGCATTAAAAATTTATAATTTTTATTTAAATGTATTTTATAAACAGATATTATATATTTCTAATGTTATTACCAAAAAAATAATTTTCTTATGAATCTATTTTTAAACACTTTGAACAATATATATTATCTATTATAATTATTATAATTTTAATATAACTATTTTAACTATCACAATAACATTTAGTGAGAGAGCTTTTTTGATAGTTTAGTGGCACAATCATATCTATTGGTAAAACGTTTTACCAATAGAAAATGTACCTTTACCAATAGATATGTCCCTATTGGAAAAAGTTAAATTTTTTTATGTTGATATAATAACATGAAATAGAGGTCAAGGATAAAGAATCCTACATAACATAAACCAAAATCATTTAGGATCTGCAACCACTCTACATGAGCCCAACTACTCACGACCCATGGTCAACACCACAAAAAAATGTGCACATAAAGGAGGAAAAACATCAGGAGGAGCCACTATATTTTATAACACTCTTCTCATTAACTATTTCCTAAAAAACAATTTTTCATATACCCAATTTAATATTTATGTTGTGAGAAAAATAAAATTATTATACCACTATGAATCCAAATATCACTATTCATAATATAAACTTTTGATTATAGTATGAAAACCATATTGAAATAAATTTCAAGTTTGAAAACATTTCCATAATCCTTTTGGTTTTATAAACAAAATATCTTCCAAAATTATAGTCACGTGACTATCATATAGGATAAACATGAGAAAAAAATGTAAGGATCCAAATCCATCTTGTTTGACCCTTTGTGAGTTTCTAAAGACCATGGTGCTTAGAGGAGGCATAGATCAGGTATGCATGTGTTTATATGATAAATTTTGGTTGAAGGGAGAATTCAAAATTTGCATGGGTTAAATGATATGAATGTTTAATACATGGATTTGTTGATTGCCCGATTCATGGATTGAAATCCATTCATAGATTGAGTGAGGATAGTTCAAAGGTTGCCTCATGATGTGAAATAAATCATGGCCAAATTGTTTGTGGCAATGTGTTTTTTGGTGGAAATTAAAACCCATACATACATGAAATGAATGGGTTTTATGCCATGAAAATTCATTTTTTAGTGTGACTATATATGTTTAAGTGCCTTAGATTATCTCAAACCCTACAACCTCTCTCTGGATTTCCAAGCAATCTGTAAAACTCCCTTCAGGCATTTTGGAATCCCTTTGATAGGGACTAATTCTCGAAAACTGAGCTCAATCTAAATTTATCCAAGGTATGTTCTACCTATTATATCTAGATGTTTCTCTCCATTTAGTATCATTTCCTCCCATCTATTCTTTCCATTCATTGGTTTTTGAACTCTGCTTTTGTCATGAATTTGTTTTTCAGTTTCTGGTATGTCTATGGAAAGAAGTTCATATAGATAGCAGTTCTAAGCAGGATAGGTGATCAGGATGGATGGCATTGGTCTATCCTCTTATGAAAAATGTTTACACCTTTGAGGTAGGGGATTAATTTCTTATTTAATTTATTTACATGAAATCATAAATTAATCAATTTTTATCCATTTGGATGGAAATGTAATTAACCTAATAATTATTGAACTAGATTAATAAAGAATTGGCTATAGTGATCTCAAGTTGTTTCTTTCAACTGTGATAACAATTTGCCTCTTGATTTTCTAGATAATGTTATATCTATTTTATGCTTATTAGAATTTATTATTATGATGTGTATTACCATGTTTTTCTTAATTGAAAATATTAATGAACGTAAAGTCAAAATAAATTTATTAATTAGATTAATAATTAAATAAGAGGCATGTTTTAATGAATATGGCATTTCTTATAATTTTATGATAATAAAATTGATGTAATGTTCATGTTTAATTAAATATATTATTCCATGATATTTAGATTGATAAATAATTTGAAGCATGATAATTCTTGTTGATAATGTTAAAATGAAAAGGCATGTTGATAAGAATAGTACCTCTCTATGTTTTTTGAAACTAGTTTTAATGATAATAAAATGTTTGGATTTTGTTAGATTTTTATAGATTGATGCCTTATGTTTCCCATAGTTAGAACATATTACAAATTAATTGGATAATTCAATATAGAATCAGAACCAGTTTTGTGATAAAGATAATTTCTAGGGCCTATGTTTCCCATCTTCTTGAGAAGGCCAAGTGCCTTGAGTTTAGATCTATGAGTGCTCATTTTTGTGTAAATGTTGAATTCATTATTTTAGAGCCTATATTTCCCTATTTACTATGTTTGTTTCTTTCTACCTTGTGATGTGTTCTATATATGAGATTCACTATGAAATATTATATAGGGCGGGGAGGCCTAGATAATGTTATGAGCCTGGGATGGATGATGTGATGTGGGGTGGGGGTGCTCGGAAGATGTGGTAGTAGTTGACACCTGTGATAGAGAGATACATCGAGATATGAATGTGCGTGTTGAGGATGGAACCAAATATAATAGAACATGTTGAATATAGGCTTAACCATTGATTTCATAAAGTTGGATATTTTCTGGAAATGAATCTTTTTAGTGGCTAATGGTTAGGTTTCTTGTTTTATCTATATTTCCCCCCCTGATTAAGGAAGATGGGTGTGCTTGGTTTCATGTTTCCTCTTGGTGGTAGCTTTGGATGATTTTATTAGAGTACATGGATTATAGAATTATTATAATAAGGAATAAATAATTCTTAACTCATGGGGTTGGTATTGTTGGAATGAAAATGCTGAAAAGATGTTAATCTTGAGAAACCGTAGACTCGGTTTGGATTATACATGGAGGTTATGGACTTTACCTCGATGGTGAATGAATGCATCATGAAATAATATTAATAGTTAATTTAATGTCTAATTAATTAATTAATTAAATTAAATGATTAAAATAATATAATTAGTTAATATATCTATTTAAATGATTGTGTGTTTATAGGATATCTAGTCCCTAATAGTGGCAGCTGGGTGTTTGGGCAACGATAGATGAATTTGGGCATAGGAAAAGGTTATTCCCATAGTGTTATTATGATCTATATTATATCTTGTATATTCTGTGATTTCATAAACTCCCCACCCATGTCAATTAGTGTGACTAACACCCATTGGACTCAAAGTGTATGGTTTCCACAACATCATAGTAGGGGATGGATGGATGACTACCCCTCTGGCCCCACTCTCATATAATGGTAGTTACTTGTACATGTATGTATAATGCCTAGTTTCCCCATATATGTTTGTAGAGTATTGTGATGATTGTGGTTATTTCTAACATATTTATTACCAGATATAGTATCCAAAGGATTATCATAGTTATAATGTGTATAGGTTGTGATGTCCTATGGTACCTTACTCGGTGTATGAGCTATAATGGATTGAGGTATAATACCTAGTGTATGATACATGTCATATAGTATGTGGTGGAGAATGAAAATAATTGATTACTATATACAAATATGTGGATTGGATGATGTGATGATGTGATGCATGAGGTGCATGATGTGATTCCTTTCCCAGGTGTCTTTGGGCTAGAATATTTTGGAGAGAGATGGCTTAGGACGTTCGACATTGGGGTAGAGTGAAAAAATATAGGGTAAGAGGGAGAGGGGTAACTTTGATGTTTCATTATTATATTATATTATCTATTGTATGCGTTACATAGAGAGAGTTATCCATGGTGAAAATGGGAACTTAGTATACATGTTTAGGTGACAAGTTAGTTTCACTATTGTTCACTATTCTTTAACATGATTTCTTTTTCTTTTTCACGAGGGGATATGGGGAGGATCCTACTGAGTATACTATTTTTCTCAACCTACATATTTAAATAATATTTTTAGGTCATCCAGAGTTGATTGGAGAATGATCTGGATATTACTAGATCATGGTTTTACAGGAGCAGTTTGGGCTTCATGGTCACTACAGTATTTACCTTTTTGGTACTTGTAGTATTCCATTTAGTTGTTATAATACCGTATGAAATTTTTTCACTTGGGGTTTATTTATACATATGAATCAGTAGGTTTTTATTGATGTATCATTCTTATATCTCTTTCCCTCATGTTTTCTTAGATGGTAATTCCTCCTATATGTATGTTTTTTATACCCTCAATGCTACTCACCAACCCGAGGCCCATAGGTGGTGGGGCTCAAACAATCACCATCTCCCTTCTCTCATTAACGGATTTGGTGGGGTTCCCTTGGGGGGGGGGCGGGGGTCATGAAAAAGTGGTATTAGTGGATTAAGTTTGAGGTATAGAGTAGATTGTGTGGTTAGGAACAAGTGAGGTTGCATGGATTGGTAGAGAAACAATGTCAGATAGGTTTAGTGAGTGATGTAAACAAAGAAGACCGAATGAGATATGGGTATTTAAGACCCCTATGATATAATGCATGGAACATCAATTATACTGATCCTACTAAATAATGTGATACTGGTTGCAGGGTAGATACCTTAAAAATGATCAGGAATTATCCTTCTTTGAGCTTGTGTTTAAAATTGGTAGACATTAGGATGTATAAAAACCTCAAAAAGATTATAAATAATTAGTTAGTTAATGTTAAATATCCCATATTATATTTTTAAAAACTATAAAAATTTATTATTTTTGTAGGTATTGATCCAATTCAATATCTTGATTAGGTTCACACTGAAGATATTCAGTAGGATTTGCGATAAGATCGCTGTATAGTGGCGGTTGATGATGCTGAATCTTATAAGAGGAAAATTTGATAGTTTTAGCACCAGAGTCTACATAAGTGTGAGGTATCTATTTTAGATTCAGTCAAAGAATACTTTTTGGAGGATTTTGAGATATATTTGAGTTTGATCCATTCTTATAGGGAGAACTAGATTCCATTTCGTATGATGATGCTTCATGGAACAGTGAGGTAATGGTGGTTTTTGTTCCTCATGGATCACGAGGATTGAATAGTTTTGTGGGAGAAGTTCTGAGACTAGTTCCAAGGAGTGTTTATTTCTTTGACTATGATGGTGTTTTGTATCCATGATCTTCTTAAACATCGATAGGGTATCTATAACATTTTAGAGTTTGAGATCCATTATAGGACCCTTATTCGGTATGATTTAGACTTGTTTCTAGATTTTGAGGCCATATAGAGGCATTTCAAGGAGGCCTTACTTCTAGAGATCAAGTTCCAGGTCCCCCCATTTATGTTGAAGACATATCTTGAGGTGATGGTTTGAGTAGAGGTTATTGATAGGATGATATCCAGAAACTGTTCTTCACGAGAGGGGAGTTGTCAGGATTCCTCGAGAAGTAGAGATGTGGTCTAAGGTTCCCAGTTTCTATGACAGAAGATATTTTGGTTAGTTGAGGTTAGGTCCCAGCCCACATCATATTGTTTCTCCAAGGGTGGAATCTCTAAGACCTATCCCATGGGATCATAAACTGGTTTTTATTGTAGAGTCTATGTTCATTAGTAGTGATATTTTCCAACTTTTTGTGAAGTCAGCATACGATCAATATTCTACTTCAGGTTCCTCCATTGAGGATGTTTTAGATAAGGCAACAGTAGCAGGGTGTTCCAGTTTGGGATCAAAAGAGAGAATATAGTGTAGGTATAGTATAGACCTGAGACATTCCTCATCCTTAGATATTAGAGTGTGGCTAGTGAGGTGGTTTCAGTAGGTTCAGAGTGGCCATAGAGTAAGTCTTTATCAGCTTCATGCTTTAGCATTGTTAGCACCAGGAAATCCAAAAAACTTTCTTTCTACCCATTGCTTATTTTATAGATGGGTTCATGCTTTTTTTTTGTTTTAGGAGTTAAACCCTCATTTATATCACCTAACCTCATCCACGATTTGGGTCTTGAGGTAGAGATACTTCCAGTGCGCTTGGCATTGAATATGATAGTTCATAGTCGAGCTGACTTGTATGAAGTATGTATAGACAATGAGATAGTGATGGGGCAATAATTCTCTTAGATAGATTTACTATGTTTATGAATACAAACATACAACATCATCCATATCATGGATTTGATGTATTTGTTTTAGGATATTGTGAAATTATTCAGGAAGAAGTTTATGTACTATGATGATGATGGAGGGCTAACAGTGTTCGGTGGTGTGATATACCCTTGGATGGGCCCGATGCATGTTCCCCCCTTATCATCATTGATGAATGAGTTGATGCTGATTTTGTCAGAGGTACAAATTATGGTGTTTCTTAGGTATGTGGAAGAGCACTCTACTATCTTTCCTAAAGAGGTTATATCATTATTCCCTCGATGATATATCAAGTTTTAGACCAAGTTACAATCGAGCGTGTATCCTATGTTGATATTTCTATATAAGATGATTTCTTTTGAGTAGAGAGAGATATGAGTATAGCTTGGTGATATGTTATAGTGATGTTTTTTCTAACACCACAAGCTTCTACGATAGGTTTCTCTTTGAATAATACAATAGATTGCGTTGTACACAACTTCGTGTTCTAGCAAACAATGACAAATCAATCTAGTCGTTTAAAAAGCAGTTATGAATAGTAATAATTTCTTTTTAAAATTTCTAAAATTTTATTTTTCAAAATGGACTTCATTTTTTATTCGGAATATCAAAATTAGCTTAGGGTGAATTTTTGGTATTTTTCTGAAAACTTTCAATTTTTGATGAATAGTGAAAAACACTGCATTATTGTTTAAAACTGACTTTTTATAATTATTATTTTTAATTAAATTTATTTTAAGGTCAAAATAGATACATAATACCTATATTAGTTCAATTAAATTCATTGGAGTAATTTGTTGATAATATTAGATATATAAAACTTTATTAAACTTTTTAACGTCTTTTACCCACCTTCTAGGCATATTAATAAATTTACATAAAATGTAATTTTACCACTTCTGTGAATTGAATTTCAAAAATCCAAGAGACATGGTTGACATTAGTAAGTAAAATATGTTTTAATAAAATGAAAATAATTTTTGGAGAATAGTAACTTTTGAATTTTATTTACAACGGTTAAAAGTAAATAGGGTAATTAAAGGTAAAAATGATATTATAATTACCCCAACACATGTCCTAATTCTATTGGATAAGTTTTTTTTTCGACAAGAAACAACCTAAGTACAAAAATATGGTCCTTTTTTATCCACTTGGATTAGATTAGGACATTTATTATATTTTATTTAAAGAAGAGTTAAAAGTGTTAAATTCAAATTTTAATAACTAAACCATTTTTAATATAGGGTTATACATAAGATAAATTCGACTGTAAATATAAATTATTAATATAAAAATAGTTCCTACATCATGGTATTTTATTTATAATATTTATACATTAAATAATTAAATTTATTTATGACGAAATAATGATGCAATAATTACCTTATTAATGAACGATTAAAATAATTGATATTATATATATTAAAATAAATTTAAATTGAAACTTTTGATGCATTCCACTAATTTTATAGGAAAATATGATATGTTAGGGTTGATTCAATGATTTTTTTAAGTAATAAAGTTTTTATGACTTTCACAAAAACCAAATACTAAATAGTGTCAAAATTGAACTAAATGAGTTTTTAAAACCAATACATTATTATAAAATGATATAATATTCCTAAAAATCTAATATTCAGAAAAATAACATAGATAAGGTTAGATATGTCATTAGTGAACCACTTTAGGTTCCCTTGGAATTTTATCGTATGTTTATTAACCATGTAATATAAAAATACAAAAAGACATAGTAAAAGTTAAATTATTTAACTAAGAGTTAAATATAAAATATTAGGTTAATATGGTGACCTAAACTTGTCTAAAACCTATTAGTTGAGAGTATTTCGAACACTATTCACCTTATCCTCAAAATAAATCTATTTCAAGCCATTATAAATCTAAAATGATTTTATACTAAAATAATATTTCAAGATTTTCCTAATGTGACCCTCACCTCTCTTATAAAAGGGTACTTCTCCTTCTCCTAATTTCACAACTCCCAAGCCTTTTGTATTGGACAAAACCTGATCCAATATCCTCCCAACGACTCTAAATTTAACTTAGATTCCTTAATTTGATAAAAAAACCAACCTAAGGGGCCCTTTTGTTCAAATAAAAAGGAAGAACCCGAAGAAGAGGTAATTATTTCATCACTTGTTTCAAATTTATTTTCTTCTTCCACTTCCTATTTCTTTATTGTTTACATACTAAAATAATAAATCTAGTACCTTCTAAATACTGAGATATTATTATAAATATGGTAAAAACATATTCATTATTCTCTCCATCCTATGAATGACAAAGTCACCATACGTGCGTACGTACGGCTTACCATCTCCACATCGTGGTGTATTTTATTATTCAACACTTAATTATTTGGATGGTATAATAATAAGTATAATTGATGT
Organism: Viscum album; assembly: GCA_963277665.1. NCBI lineage: Eukaryota > Viridiplantae > Streptophyta > Magnoliopsida > Santalales > Viscaceae > Viscum > Viscum album. The sequence continues at coordinate 714,568,535 of OY728162.1, forward strand.
AAATAATAAATATAACATGTTAATGATTATGTATATATAATATATCATCCAATTACATATGATTTCACCATCAAAATAATGATATTGTCGTTCGTGCGTACATACGGATTATCGTCTCCCCGACGTGATGAGATGTCATTACCCATCATAACCATTCAATAATAATTTTTATTTGATGATTAAAAATAATTTTTAAGAACTTAATATCATTCTAGATATGAATCAAATACATTCTATCCATAACAAACCTAACTTACAAAACAAAACATATAAAGGAAAATGAATCAGTTAACACCCGAAACAATGATACTACTGAAATATTGTTGACAAAGCAATATTAGAGGATCATATATGATATCATATTTTTTTATGTGGTTTTTGTATAATTTAATAATAATTATTTAACCATTATACAGGAGGATAAAATACCCTCTACTAAGGAAAGGTAAAAGGTAAGGGTTAATTTTAGAATCTCTTCATTTTCTAAGGTAGTTTATACATACGTATCTACTGAGACTTCCTTATTATCCACATCCGTGTTTCTTAAAAATGCATTTCAAAACATTTTTACTATTTCCTAGACTATGGGATAAATTCATTTATACCCTTGTTTTACTTTTTTTTAATTTTTTTTGAATGGAATCTTTTCATCGTTTTTCAAACAAGGTACTTTATGATCTTTTTGACAAATTAATAAAAGAATGTTTTTTTACTTATATAGAGGGTGTGGCTATTTTCTGCCGTTATAACACCTTCGAAGCTTCCCTTACAAGATTATAATAATATTTTAAAATTAAATGGTTTCTTTTATAATTACATGACTTTTAAATGATTTAAAAATATAAAGAGATATTTCTCTCAAATATTTTTGATTTTATCTATGTCAATATCTTTTGTTTGATTTTATGCTTGCTTGAAGTTGATTTATTATGATAAAATCTTCCATATTGTATTGAAGGTTTTGTGATATGTTTGACTATGAAAGTGATATTTGTATACCATTCATGGTTTATGGTAAAAGTATTTGTATTTCGTATACTAGTTTTAATATGATTGTTTATGTTATGTTTCAAACTTTTTATATGAGGAATGCATTGGAATTAGTAAGTGGTGGGTGAGGCCCACTATAGCCCCTTGATGCATCAGTAGGTCTAATGAGACAAATTAGTGTTTTGGAACAAGGCCTTCACAAAACTTTATTTGTAGTTTTAGCACGAGGCCTTGACTATGTGGTTATGATATCTGACATTATGCATTACATCATTAAGAAATTATCTATTGATATAAAATGTGATTATTAAACTAGTAGAATATACATTTGAATAATTAAATTGAACTATTTTTTTTATCTTTTCCATATTATTATGAAGTTTAATTTTAAAAGGCTCGTGTTTTGATCTTATACATTTCCTTAAATGGTTATGCTTATTTATGATAGTTTCCGATATATTGTTATCCTTACTGAGCATCTGAGATCACCCCTTCCTTATATATTATTTTAACCAAGATAAAAATAAGTATTTTATGATTAACTTGATGGAATAGGCTAAGGGATATGAGTGTGTTCAAAGGGGTCACAATGTTGTTGTTTTTCCATTTTGTAATGTAATGTAAAACTTATGTATGTATCTAGTACTTCCAAGGATACTAAACTGATCGGTATTTTGGGACATGATTCCTTGTATCATGGTAATGTTATGTAATAATGCATTGACTCTGGATAATTAGGGGTGGGGAATTATAGTTGGTATCATAGGAATTTTAGTAAAAACCTTGAAAATTAGATTTAGAAAAATGTTTATTAGAGAACACTACCCTAAGTTAGACTTTGAGGATTAGTATTGAAGAACATCCAAATTTTTTGGTAATGTTGATATTATGTGGGTTTTCCAAGAAATACATCCCTGTCTGGATACGAGCAGGTAAATGATGCTCTGACACATATTCACCTAGGGGTAAAACCCAAAAACACCACTTTGAGCTAGACTCGAACAAGAACTGGTTCACGACAGTAGGCCTTGCTGCACTCTTGGTTATGACACTCCCGAGGGATTTGCTTAGGATAATACGTATTTTCTTTACAAACCATTATGAAGGATTTATGAGAAAACGCTTCCCCAAAGAAAACATTTTTATGATTAAGGATAATATGCATAAACTGTTCAATTTATGTTAAGTATTTTACATGTTTGGAATTATGAATTGCGATTCATAAACTAATCTAGTGCATTCCATTGTTTAGAAATAGAGCCTAGTAAAAGGAATAGAAACCATATCAATGCACATAATCCATGTATGGATTTCCATCATACTCAAGATAGTTATAATGGAGATGATGATGTAACTGGTGCTGAACAACTTATAACCATACTGGTAAAAATCACCCAGTTTATGAATAATAACCTTACCCGTATGGAGCACCATAATCCAAAAAATGGAGGATCAATGTTAGACCACTCCAGGAGGAAAAAAACACCAATATTCAATGGGACTACAAATCCATTTGTAGCTGAGAAATGGATAAGTTCCTTAGAGAAAATATTTCATGTCTTGGGGAGTAGTGAAAGGGAAAAAGTTATCATGGTAGTTTACCGCCTCATGGGAGATATAGATCAGTGGTGGTTATTAATTCAAAACAAAAAGGATGATGAATACATACCAAATATATAATAGAGGGAGTTTAAAGAGATTTTATTATAAAAATACTTTCCTCGTGAACATCGAGCGGATATAGAAAGACAATTTTTGAGTCTGAGGAAGAAGGAGGATGAGAATGTCGCAAAGTATGAGGCTAACTTTACAAGGTTACAAGGCATGATGTAGATTATGTACTTAACCCAATAATTAAGATTGATCGATTATTTGATGGATTAAAACCATTTCTCCATCGAGCATTACTCTCAAAATCCATATCATCGTATGAAGATATAGTCTCATGTGCTATTAAGACAAAAAATGAATTCTCTAAGTCATATGACTTAAAAGCGAAGAAAGAGAAGAAGAGATCTTATGAACACTATGAAAAAGGAAATAAGTGGAATAAGGGAAAAATTGACTTTCCACCCTATAGTAAATATGGGAAGAAACAACCTGGTACTTTCCTGAAGGGGATGGGAGTTTGTTACAAGTGTGTTGAAAAAGGCCACCATGCTCATGATTGCAAGGGAAAGAAAGAAGCTGTCAACGTTGAATACTAAAATTGTAGAGAAATGGGGAATTATGAAAATGAATGTCCTAACTGTCAAGTAAACATACCTCAGAAAAGGTCAAGGGAGTAAGGCCAAGCTTATGAGAACACTACTGATGAGGTTGAGGCTCTGAATGATGTGGTGGCAAGTAATTTAATCATTTCCTCAAAATTAAGCAATGCTTTATTTTATTTTATATCATCACATTTTTCATATCTTTCTAGTTTTCCATGAAAATTAGATATTTCCAATTAGACTTAATAAGGGAGTTGTTAGTAAAAATTCCTCAGGAAAGTATTATTTCAATAAATTTTTGCCAATTAGTTACCATTATGGCATACAAACGTGTTTTATCTTCTGATCTTATTGTCATACCCATGATTAAATTTTATATAATCCTTGTTATGGATTGGCTTTCGGACAATGATGTGAAAATTTATTATAATAATATGGAGGTTACAATTTTTGGTGATGATAAGGAATACCTTATCTTTAGAGAAGAAACGTCAGCATCTGATTCTCATCTAGATCCACCCCAGTAGCTCTACTAAATTCAATTATTTGGGAGGAATGAAGTGAAATAACTATGAGTGAGGAAAATAACGTTCAAATAGAGTATGTACCTATTGTGCAAGAATATGTTGATGTGTTTCCATAGGATTTACCTTAACATCCTCTAGAATGGGAAATTGAATTTTCCATTGACTTAATTCTTGGTTCAAAGACCATATTGAGGACCCCTTATAGAATGGCCTCTGTGGAATTAGTGGAACTAAAGAAAAAACTAGAGGAATTGATTAATAAAGGATTTATTCACCCTAGTGTTTCTCCATAGGGATCCCCTGTACTTTTTGTTAAGAAGAAAGATGGATCTATGATGTTTTTCATTGATTACAGAGAGATCAATGCTATAAAAATATAGAACAAGTATCCCCTACCTCACATTGATGATTTATTTGATCAACTTCATGGAGATCAATATTTTTCAAAGATTGAACATCGATCTGGATATCATCAGTTGTGCATGAAAAAGGAAGACATTCCAAATACAACATTTCAAACTAGGTATGAGAATTATGAGTTTACAGTAATGCCTTTTGGACTGACTAATGCACCATATGTTTTCATGGATCTAATGAATAGAGTTTTCGAGGAACATCTTGGTGAATTTGTAGTGGAATTAATTGATGATATCTTGGTATACTCCAAAATCTACAAAGATCATGGAAATCACTTAAGAACTATTCTAAAGACTCTTATAAGAAATGAATTATATGGAAAGTTTAGAGAGTGTGAATTCTTGCTTCAGGAGATTTCTTTTCTTGGCTATATTGTCTCTAAGGATGTAATCTCTATAGATACTTCTAAGACAAGATAAATCCAATAATGGCCAGCACTAATGAGTATAACTGAGGTATGCAGTTTTAATTATTTAGCAGGTTATTATCAGAGTTTCGTCCAGAATTTTTCCCAATTGGATAACCCATTAACCAAGCTCACATGCAAAGGGGTTAAATTTGTTTAGACAAAAGATTGTGAATAATGTTTTGAAAAAATAAAGATAAGATTAGTCAGTGTTCCTATCTTGACTCTACCACCAGGGAAAGATGGGTTTGTTATTTATAGTGATGCTTCAAAGAAAGGACTTGGTTATGACCTTATACAGAATGATAAAGTTATTTCCCATGCATCATGACAACTAAAAATTCATGAACAAACTATTATAATCATGATCTGGAGTTAGAAACTGTAATATTTGCTATGAAGATATGGAAATACTATCTCTATGATAAAAAATGTGAGATATATACTAATCATAAGAGTTTGAAGTATATATTATCATAGAAAGAACTCACCCTGAGGCAAAGGCGATGGCTTTAACTACTCAAGGATTATGATTTCACAATACACTACCACCTGGGGAAGGAAAATAAGGTGGAAGATGCTTTGAGAAGAAAGTATCATGGAGTTCTGAACAAGATAAGAGTTGAAAGGGATCCTATATTCATGGATCTAGTAAAAATGGATATGGGAATAATCATGAAATGGCGTTATACAATTCAGTAATAAGGGTAAATTAAGTCCTAGGTACATCGGAACTTCTGAAATTCTAGAATGAATTAGAGTTGTAGCTTACTGTTTTGCAATGCCGCCAAGTCTCTCCAAAGTTCATGATGTATTCCACATATCACTGTTGAGAAAATACATTCCTGAATCAACACATGTACTCACCTATGAAAAAATAGAACTGTAACCTGATTTGTCTTATTGGGAAGATCCTATCATAATTATTTATACCAGAGAATGAGTATTGAGAAATTAGATGACTTGTATTGTAAAATTTCTTTGGGGAAACCATAAAATAGAAGAGGTAACATGGGAACCTGAGGAACTTATGATGAATAACCACCCAAATATTTTATGTAGTAGTATTCTATAAATTTTGAGGATGAAATTATTTAAATTAGGGAATAATGTAACACCCCAAGCTTCCACAGTACGTCTCCCTTTGTATAATACAATAGCTTGCGCGGTACGCAACTTCGAGTTTTAGCACACCACGAAAAATCAAACTAGCCATTTAAAAAAAAGTTATAAAAAGTAATACCCAATTTTTGATGTTTTATAAATTTTATTTTTAAAAATACTATTTATTTTAGGATTAAGAATATCAAAATTAGATTAGGGTGAATTTTTGGTATTTTTCTGAAAACTTTCAATTTTGGATGAACAGTGAAAAACATTACGTTATTGTTGAAAACCGACTTTTATAATTATTATTTTTACTTAAATTTATTTTAAAGCCAAAATAGATATATAATACCTATATTAGTTCAATTTAATTCATTGGAGTCATTTTATAATAATATTAGATATATAAAATTTTATTAAACATGTCTTTTACCCACATTCTAGGAACATTAGAAAATTTACATAAAACATAATTTTACCACTTCTGGGAATTGAATTTCAAAAATCTAAGAGACACGATTGACATCATTAAGTATAATGTGGTTCAATAGAATGAAATTAATTTTTGGTGAATAGTAACTTTTGAAATTTATTTACCACTGTTAAATGTAAATAGACAATTAAAGGTAAAAATGATATTATAATTACCCCAACACATGCCCTAATTATATTGGATAAGTGTTTTTCTACCAAAATCAAACTTAGTAAATTTTTTTTCCTTTTTTATCCACTTAAATTAGATTAGGACATTTATAATATTTTATTTAATGAAGAGTTAAAAGTTTTAAATTGAAATTTTAATAACTAAACCATTTTTAATATAAGGTTATACATAAGATAAATTCAACTAAAAATATTCATTAGAAAGATAACAAGAGTTACTACATCATGGTATTTTATTTATAAATTTTAGATATTAAATAATTAAATTTAATTATGAAACAATTATGATGTAGTAATTACCTTATCAATGAATGATTAAAATAATTGATATTATAAATATTAAAATAAATTTAAATTGAGACTTTTAATGCATTCCAAGAATTTTCTAGGTTATTATGACAAGTTAGGGTTGATTCAATGAATTATTTTGATAATAATAAATTTTTTATGACTTAAAAAAAGCCAAGTACTAAATAGTGTCAAAATTTGACATAAATGAGTTTTTAAAACAATTACTATATTATTAAATGATATAATATTTTTAAAATATAATATTCAGCCAACAGACATAGATAAGTTTATATATTACATTAAATAACCACTTTATGTTCTCTTTTAATTTTAGAGTATTTTTATTAACAATGTAATGTGAAAATACAAAAAGACATTTTAAAAGTTAAACTATTTAACTTAAAGTTAAATCTAAAAGACAAGGTTAATATGGTGACCTAAACTTGTCTAAAACCTATTTTTTGAGATTATTTAGACCCATACCCTCATTATACTTGAAATAAATCCATTTTTATCCATTATAAACCAAAAAGTAGTTTATAAGATAATAATATTTCAAGATTTTCCTAAAGTGACCCTCACCTCTCTTATAAAAGGCTACTTCACCTTCTCTTAATTTTACACCTCCAAAGAATTTTTTCTCAGCCATAACCTACTCAAATATCCTCCCTAATACCGTAAATGAAACCTATAGGAATTACTTTAATCATAAATCCAACTTAACAATCCCTTTTTTTCAAATCAAAAGGAAGAACCCAAAGAAGAGGTAATTATTTCATCACCTTTTTCAAAGTTAATTTCTTCTTTCACTTACTCTTTCTTTGTTGTTTTCATACGAAAATAATAAATCTAGTACCTTCTAAATAATGAAATGTTTTTATAAATATGGTATAACTATATTCATTATTCTATCCATCCTATGAATGACAATGTCACCATATTTGCGTACGTACGGCTTACCATCTCCACGTCATGGTGTAGTTTGTTATTCAACACTTAATTACTTGGATGGTATTATAATGAGTATAATTGATTTAAATAATAAATATAACATATTAATTATTCTGTATATATAATATAACATCCAATTACATACTATTTCACCATCAAAAGAATGATATTGTTGCACGTACGTACGTACGACTTACTGTCTCCACAACGCGATGATATGTCATTACCAATCATAAAAAATAAAGAATATTTTTCATTTGATGATTAAAAATAATGTTTAAGAAGTTAATATAATTATAGATATGAATCAAATACATTATATTCATAACAAACATGACTTATGTAACAAAACATATAAAGGAAAATGAATTAGTTAACACCCAAAATAATGATACTACTACAATATTATTAACAAATAAATATTAGAGGATCATATTGATATAATATTTATGTATGTGGTTCTTGTATAATTTAATAACAATTATTTAACCATTATAAATGAGTATAACGTACCCTAGACTAAGGAAAAGTTCAAGGTAAGGCTTAATTTTACAATCTCTTCATTTTCTGAGGTTGTTTATACATAAGTCTCTACTGGGACTTCCTTATCATCCACATTCATTTTTCTTAAAAATGTATTTCAAAACAATTTTACTATTTCCTAGACTATGGGTTAAATTCATTTATACCCTTGTTTGAATTTTTATAAAATTTTTTGAAAGAAATATTTCTGTCCTTTTCCAAACAAGGTACTGTATGTCCTTTTTGACAAATTAATGAAAGAATGTTTTTTTAATTATACGGTGGGTGTAGCTATTTTCTACTGTTATAACGCCTTAAAAGATTCAATTGAATGCTTATAAGAATATTTTCAAAATAAATGTTTTCTTTTATAATTACATTACTTTTAAATGATTTCAAAATAGAAATATATCTTTCTCTCAAATTGTTTTGATTTCATCTATGTCAACATCATTTGTTGGATTTTATGCTTTTTTGAATTTGATTTATTATGATACAATCTTCTATATTGTATTGAAGGTTTTGTGATATTTTTTACTGTGGATGTGCTATTTTTATACCATTCATGGTTTATGGTAAAAGTATTCACATTTCATATACTAGTTTTAATACGATTGTTTATGTTAGGTTTCAACATTTTCATATGAGGAATGCATTAGACTTAGTAAGTGACGAGTGGGACTTGCTATAGTTTCTTGATGCATCGGTAGGTCTCATGAGACTAATTAGTGTCTTGGATGAAGGCCATGAAAAAACATTATTTGTAGTCTTGGAACGAGGCCTTGACTATGTGGTTATGATGTCCGACATTATGCATTCCGTCATTATGAAATTAGCTATTGATATTACATGTGATTATTCGACTAGTAGAATTTCCATGTGAATAAGTAAATTTCATTATTTGATTTATCTTTTCCATATTATGATGATTTTTAATTTTAAAAGGCTTGTGTTTTAATCTTATAAGTTTCCTTAAATGTTTATGCTTATTTATGATAGTTCCTGCTATATTGTTATCCTTACTGAGCATCTGAGCTCACCCCTTTCTTATGTTTTATTTTTCCCAGGATGCAAAGAAGTATATTACAATTAACCCATAGGATTAGGCTAAGGGATATGAGTGTGTTTAAAGGGGACACAATGTTGTTGTTTTTCCATTTCATAATGTAATGTAAAACTTATGTGTGTATCTAGTACTTCCATGACTACTAAACTAATCGGTCTTCTGGGACATGATTCCTTGTATAATTCCAATGTTATGTAATAATGCACCAACTCCAGGTAACTGGGGTCGGGGTGTTACATTTTGGTTGGCTGAGTGTGTCACCTTATGGTGGGACAATCTTGTTTATAAATAAGTTTGATGGCAGTTTTCGGCTTTACATAAATTATTATCATTTAAATAAAGTTAAAATAAATAAGTTATAGCTTATTATATTAATTGATGATTTATTAAATTAGATTAAGGGAGAAAGTTTGTTTTCAGAAATAGATTTGAAGAAAGGTATCATCAGATGCATGTGAAGGATGAGGATATCCTGAATATTGGTTTCCATTATGATCATGGGCATTAAGAGTTCATTGTATTTTCAATAGGTGTGATGAATGATCTAGATGTGTTCACAAGGTTGATGAATACAATGTTTAGAGAGTTATTTTATAAGTTCATGGTGGGTTTCATTTAATAAATCCTTATGTACTCTATATTAGAGAAGGATCAGGTAGAGTATCTACGTGTCATTTTGGGAGTTCATCATCATCATGATAAGATATTAGGGATGTTATTAAAGAATTAATACATGTTTTGTGATGTCTGTTTCTTAGGTAATGTCACGTACTAATAGATAGCAGCTATAGATCATTGGAAGATAGAGGCCATTGTTTCTTAAAAATCCCCCATTATAGGGAAGAGATATGAAGTTTTCTTGGTCTTTTAGGACATTACATGTGTTTTTAACTGGTTTCTCTTAGTATGTGACTCCTCTAAAATATATCACCTAGAAGGATCAAGAATTATTTTATCTTTAACAGTTCCAGGAAGCTTTTGATTACTTGAAGGATAAGTTAATTAGCACTCGATTCCTTTTTATTCCTTGCAGAAGGAGTTTAGTTTGAGGTTATATGTGATGCTTAACATCTTGGGTTGGGATACATTCTAATTTAGTAGTTATCAGTTGTTTCATACAGGTCACAAGAGTTACGTCCCCATGGGATTAACTATTCCACCCATGATCTTGACTTTTTGGCAGTTATATTTTCTTTGAAGTTGTGGAAAAATTTCCTCATTGGTGAGCGTTTGGTTATTTTTATCAACCATAAGAGCCTGATGTATGTATTTTCCCAGTGGGACTCCAACTTGCACTTATGTTGGTGTATGGAATTATTATAGGGTTATGAATTTGAGATTTCATATATTATAGGAAAGGGAAAGGTTTTAGTTGAAACACTGAGTAGGAAGTCATCTAGTGATTCCATGCATGAAACTGGATATTCGAAGAGAGTGATGGAAGGATTATCTATGATGCATCTAGATACGAGAGAGGTTATAGAACTAGGTTGACTATTTCATATGACTATTAATTAATCTTTAGTGAAGCAGGTAGAGGAGTTCCAACTAGAGGATTCTGAGGTGAATGTATGAAGATACAAAGTTGTTTTTGACCAAGACCTTGATGGTTAGTTTGGAGATGTAAAACATCAGTTATTGTTTTAGAAAAGGATTTTCATCCCTTTTATGATTCATGGGATGGTTATGTATGAGTTCCATAGCTCACCCTTAAAGTTATATCCTAGAATGATGAAGATGTACCGAGCTATGAGAGGTCTGTTTTAATGTCCAAGGTTGAATCATGCAGTTGTAGAGATTGTTCCTTCATGATTGGTCTTCTAGAAAGTGAAGTATTAGAAATGTGTCCCCAATTGTTTTCTCTAGCCATTATATGATACCTAGTGGAAGTGGGAAGAAATATTGATGGAATTTGTTACTAGTTTACCAGAAACTTAGGGAGGCTGTGATGCTATATGGGTGATAGTGGATTGTTTGACAAAATCATTCCACTTTATAGAGATCATAGAGTCAAGATCAGTAGAGGTTTTGTTGAGATAATATCTAGAGGAGGTGATGAGAATCCACAAATCCCCAAGGATGATCATCTCTGACAAGGATCCTCATTTTACCTCTAGAGTGTAGAGTGGTATCCAACATGCTTTTGGTTCTTAGTTATGCATTATTACTGCTTTTCATCTATACATGGTTGATCAAATAGAGTGGATCATCCAAAATCTTGAAGACATGTTTCGCTATTGTGTCTTAGATTTTAGATGTTTTTGGAAGAGGAACCCAACCTTGTATGATTTTTCTTAAAATAATAGCTTCCACTCAACCATTAGTATAAAACCATTTGATGATTTTGTATGACCAACCTTTCCGTTATCCGTTGTGCTAGACCAGATTTGGAGAGGTAATAATTATCAGGAATAAACTAGTATATAATACAAATGAGATGATCGAGGTAATTTGTGATGGATTAAGGCTGCACATGACTGTTAGAAATATAATACCGATCATATGAGAAAATCTATAGAGTTCAACATTGGAGATTATGCATTCTTGAATGTGAACCCTCATTATGGTAAGTGAATGTTTGGTTGTAGGAGTAAATTTTCTCTATATTTTTTTGGAACATTCGATGTGTTGGCTCATATTGGAGCTGTGGTGTATCAGATAACACTTCCCCCCTAGATGAGATGGATAAATGATGTTTTTCACATGTTGTTACTCAATCATTATCATTATACTGAATATCATGTCATTTATTGGGAAGAGATCGATGTTGATGATTATATGACCATCAAGGAGTGGCCAATGAAGTTCTAGGATGACCAGGAGAAGGTGTTTTATGGGTAGGATACTCCCTTTGTTCATGTATTATGGTATCACAGTGGCATGGATGAGAGTACTTAAGAATGTGAGTTGCAGATGCACACTTAGTACCTAGATATGTTTTATGTTTATATATTATCTTTTTATTATATTTGTTTTTTTGATGTTGAAATTTTTAGTTTATGAGGTGGTTGAGCTCCTATGATAGCAATATCCTTGAGAGGTATCTCATGGAGTGTCGGTTCAGATGAGCCCTTTTTATTTTCTCTCTAGGTTTGGTTTTGGATTCTCAATGATGAGAATTTCTTGAGAGGTATCAAATATAAAGTCTGAAATCCATATATTATGAAAACTTTTGTGTTTCTAAATACCATGGTGTTTGGAGGAGGCCTAGAGTTGTTCTAGTGGTATTTGGATGCTAAAATATGAAAGCAATGATAATTCACAATGTGTAAGGGTTTCACATCATGAATTCTCAGTTCATAGCTTGGGTGAGTTCCAGATTCACAGCCCAAAATCCATTCATGGCTTGTGTGAGAATAATTCATGGGGTTTCTCATGGTGTGAAATAAATTAGGGCAAAATGGTTTGTGGTGATGCATTTTTCAAAGAAACTTAAAAACATATAATTTCATGACATGGAAGGGTTTTATGCCGTAAAATTTCTCTATAGAGCGCACCATTATAAGTTATAGCACCTCAATTTTTCTCAAACCCTATGGCCTCTTTCTCAATTTCTATGAAATCCACAGTGCTATATTCTGATGTTTTATAATCCCTTAAATGGTTAATGATCCCCGATAATAAAGATCGATCCAATGTGATCCAAGGCGAGTTCTACATCTTCTCTCTAGTGGTTCCTCTCTGTTTGATATCATTTCATCCTGTTTCTTCTATCCAAATTTTGATGTTTGATATCCTATGTTCTAATATATTTTTATCATTTTCAAGTGTGTAAATGACACAAAATTCCTTATTGATTATAGCTCCTTATAGGAGAGGTTATTGGGATCTAAGACTTTGGTCCATTCTCATGTGATGAAAATTGACACCTCTGTTATATGGGATTATTTTCTTCTTCTATTTATTTATGTGTAATTGTAAATTTTTCACAATTTATACATTTTTATGGAAATGGAAATCTTAATAATTACCGAACAACATTAATTAATAACGTTTTGTAGCAATCAAATTTTGTTTCTTTTTATCTTGATAAAGGTTTGACTCTTGATTTTATAGATTGTGTTCTATCTATGTTATGATTGTTATCATGTATTGTTATGATGTGGATTATCATCCCTTTATTTATGGAAAATGGTAGTCAAAATAAATCCATAATTAATTAATTAATTGGATGAATAATTAAATAACGTGCATGTTGTACTGAATATGGTGTTTCTTATAATTTGATGATAATAAAATTGATGTAATATCAATGCTTAATTAAATTTGTTCTTCCATGATAATGTAATTTATAAAGAATGTGAAGCATGATAATTCTTGTTGAGAATTTTGAAATGAAAAGGCATGTTAATGAGAATGATACTTCTATAAGTGTATTGAAACTGGTTTTATTGCCAAGAGCATGTTTAACTTTTGATATCTTGTTATAGATCGTTGAATTAGGATGGTCATAGTCAGAACCTATGAATAATTAATCAGTTAATTAAATATGGAATAAGAAAATGTGGTGTGATAAATATAATTTTTAGGGCATGAGTTGGATATCTTCAGGATAAGGTAGTGTTCCTTGAGTTTATAGCCACCTTAGATCATTTTTGTGTGAAGAATAGATACCTTGATTTATATCCTAGATTTCCCTATTGACTATGTTTGTTTCTTAATGTCTTATAATATTCTATAGATGTGTTATTTTCTATGAGATGTGATATGGGGTGTGGAGGCCTATATGATTTTATGAACCTAAGATATATGATCCTGGGATGGATGATGTGATGTGGGGTGGGGAGGCCCAAATGATGTTGAAGAAGTTGATTCCTGTGATGGAGAGATGCATTGGGATATGCATGTGGATATTGAATATGGAACCAGTGATGATATAATGGGTTGAATATGGGCTTACCCATTGATGTGATAAAACTGTATTGTTTCTTGAAATGATTCTTTTAAATGTCCAATGGATGGGTTTCTTGTTTTATTTTCATTTCTTTCCCTACTGCTTGAGGCTATTGGGTATTCTTGTTTGCATGTTTTCTATTATTGGTAGCTTCACATGGTTTTCCTAGAGTACCTGTATTATGGAATGATTCTAACAATTAATAAATGATTCTTCACCCATGGGGTTCGTGTTTTTGGAATGAAAATTTTGAAAAGATTCCAATATTTAGAAACTGTGGAATTTGTTTAGATTTTTCCTGGAGGCCATGGACGTCACGCTGATGGTTAATGAATGTATATTGAAATAATTTTAATGGTTAATTTAATGTCTAAAAAATATATTATTGAAAGTAAATAATTCAAAGGAAATAAGTAATTAATTCATCTCCTTAAATGTTTGTGTGCATATAGGATATCCAGTACCTAGCAATGGCAGCTAGGTATCTGAGATACAATAGATGATATTGATCTTAGGAAAAGGTTATTACAACTGTTATATTGTGATCTATATTATATATTTTATATTCTATGATTTCATATGCTATGTAACCCATGTCGGTTAGGTAAACTGACACCCAATGGACACTAAGAGGGTGTTTTCCTCAATATCCCAATAAGAGTATGGATGGCCGACTGCCCCCTCTGCCACCATTCTCTTCTATTGGTAGTTATTTTTGCTAGTATAAACAATGGGTAGTTTCCCTATATATTTTTTAGAGGGATATGATGTCTTGTGGTTATTTTTAACACATGTATTACTTGATATAATATCAAAAATATTATCATTGGTATGAAGTGTATATGTTGTGATGGATTGTGGTACCTTACTCGGTCTATGGGATGTAATGGCTTGAGGTATAATACCCAGTGTATGATAAATTTAATACAGGATATAGTGGCTCCCAGAAATATTCATTTACTATGTATATATATTTTGATGGGATGATGTGATGATGTGATGCATGAGGTGCATGTTGTGATGGCTTAACCAGGTGTTTTTGGGCTAGCTTTTATTGGAGAGAGATGGAACGAGACATACAACTTTGGAGAAGTGTGAAATAACAATGGGAAAGTGGGAGAGGGGTACCATTTATGTTTCACTATTATATTATATACTGTATCATATGCGATACTTGGTGAGAGTTAACCATGGAGAGGCTAGGAACATAGTGTACCTATTTAGGTGATGAGTTAGTTTCCTTATTGTTCAATGTGCATTAGTATACTTTATTTATAATTTATATGAGAGGATCTGGGGAGGATCATAATGAATATATTTTTATGATCACCCTATGTATATATAAAATAGTTTTAGGTCAATTAAAGTAGGATAGAGATTGGGATAGATATTACTACCCTTTTGTTTTGTAGGAGCTATTTGGGCTTCTTAGTCGCTACCCTCTGTACCTTGTTGGTAATTGTAGTTCACCTTTTAGTTGTTATAGTACTGTATCACATTGCATGTTTTCACTTGGAATATATATATATATATATATATATATATATGTCTAAGAAGGTGTTTATTGGTGTATCCTTTTTCTCTCTCTCTTCCCCATGTTCTATTAGAGGGTAATACCTCCAATATATATGTTTATTATACCCTCAATTCTAGTTCCCAACCTGAGGACTACTGAAGGTGGGACTCCGGTAGTCACCATCTCCCTTGTCTCATTTCCGACCTAGGATGAGTTCTCTTTGTGGGGAGTGGGTCATTAAAAAACCCATAATCACATCTTCATAAAAAAATGTGGGCATAAGAATCATGCATCATATTAAAAATAACATAAGAAACATGGGAAGAGATCTGACCAATAGGATAATAATGTATCTAGGACTCTGTCATGGAAAATTGACTGAATTATATGATCCTAAAAAAGTAATACAGACCTTTTAGTCATGAGGAATCATTGAGAAAAACACCTCACTAGTTTAAACCTAAATCTAGGGTAGCACCCATCCATTCACTTCCCTACCTGAGATATATAATGTGGAAACACTATTATCTCATCAAAAATAAATATCCAAGATAAATAATAACAACATGAAATCAAGAATATAACATGAAATCACATTTTACTTCAAAAATAAACTTTATAACTTTTTTAAGGTAATAATTCCTATTATAAGTCTAAAAAAACCTTGAATAAAACAAAATGGTTCTCAATGGAACATATAATAGAAACCACCATTCATGAAAAAACACTCCAATATAACAAGGAACCCAGATGTATCAATGCTCAATAATAAGATTCAAAAACATTTTATCAATAAAAACAAATTAAATTTCAATAAAATTCAGTATTCCAAAGGAAAATTCAAGTTATATAGAGACACTTACCTTTGATTCAATGTAAACTTTTCTCCTTTTCAAAATAACTCAAAAAATGAATGAAAGGGATTTTCACCAAAGTAGAAACAAATTAATTTCATTAAAATCTAAATCTAAACCCTAGGTTCACCCCCATGAACATTAATGTTATAGGAATGAAAATAAGTGATTTGAAGATAGAACTAGTGGAAGAATAGAGGAAAAATCAAGGGGAAATAGGGGTTAATTCTTGAGAAATCACCAATATTAAGGAGGAAATAAACAATGATGAATGGAGAAAGAATATAAAATAGTTAAGGGGGATAATATACATGAAATTTAGGTAGAGGAAGAGGATGAAAAAGAGTTAAAATTGAAAAGATAGCTTTTTCAAATTAATGATTTTAAGTAACATTGGTAGACAACATTGTTTTTCCTTATGGTTTTCTAAAACAAGAACCAACTGTGTATGTAACATCCCCTTTAGAAAATAGAGTACATGATTTCATTGGATATTATTCATGGTTAGAAAAACTTTGTGGTGAACATGAATTTTTTAAAGGAAATACTCAACCCCCTCTTGTACGGATTGGAAGACGTTTACTACTAACCGTGTACACTGGCTTGATTTCCCCAAATTTAAAGTTTTCAACCCCATATCCTAAAAAACCAAATTAAATGAAATGGAAATAAAAACTCAAATAAAAATACATAAAAGTGACTCAAAGTGTAATATAATTCTCTCTATCATGCCACTTTCTACCCCCATAAATTCATTAAGGTTCCAAATATCTAAAAAGGATAGTCTATTTCCCCCTAACAATTTATTCACATTCCCAAGCCTTGTGGCTATCTGAACATCACTTCCATGAAACATGGACAAAAGGAATCAATTTACTACACACAATTTTTTATGGTAATCTAAGATATGAATAGGTTTCTTAATAATAGAGTTATCGGGATCCACCTCTAGGTATTCGTATTTTATTATGTGATATGAGTATAGATAATATTTCTTTAGATACAAGACATGAAACACATAATTAATGGACATAACTAAAGGTGGTAAAGATAAATAGTATTAAACCTTCCCAATAAACTCAATAATCTCAAATATCCTTCCATTATCCAGTGATATATTTCCCTTTATCCCTATCTGAAAGTGTCCCAAGATGAGAGAAACCATCAGAAACATATAATCACTGAACACAAACTCCAATGGATGATTAAAAAAACTATAATAAAATTTATGATGATTTTAAGCTATCACTAACCTCTTTTGAATCAACTACACTTCCTTTTTCATCTCCTGAATGAGGCTCATTCCCAAAAAGGAGTTCTCACCCAATTCTATGCAACAAAGATGATATATACATGGTTGTTCATAAAAAAAAAGGATCCATCTTAATTGAATATTTATACCTATTTTAAGAGGAAAACATAACCAATGATAAATGTTCCTCATAAGATCCATCAAAATAAAGTACGCATGCTCAGAGCATGTTATTGAGAATCTATATGGTGCAGTTAGTCTAACTATCTATTTAAGGGTGATATGCTGTGCTCAGTATCATATGTGATCCCATGAACTATTGAATACCATTAAAAAATTTTAATGTGAAGTGCGAGTCTTAATCAAATATAATAGTTGAATGCATTCCATGTAGTCTCATGATCTCTCAAACATAGAGGTGCCTAAGCTCCTTCATCTTTATCAGCTCCATAATGGGTTAAAATGGGAATATTTAGTCAACTAATCAATGAAAACCTAGACAACATCCTTACCACTTGAATTCTATGGTAATATGATAAAAAAACAATCAAGATCTCGTACCAATTATATATTAGAGAAGGAAGTAGTTTTAATAAACCATCTATACTATGATGATCAACATTGATCATCTAATTTGTGAGACACCAGGACATGAAATAAGTAATCCACCATCACATCCTAGGCCACCCATATTGAGATCTCAAATCATAGAACCTAATTGAATCCCTGGGAGAACGACCCTACTAGACTAATTTTCACCGTCTATCAACTCATTCCTTATTGTTAAAGGAAAAAATCAATATATTTCAATATATAATGGCACCATAGAGAGAACAAGACCAATCAATTGAAATATTCACACCATTTAGAATACTGCTGATATACTAGCAATCAGAATCCTCTTACTCATGAATTTGAATCTAAAAATATAATAAAGTAATGGTCTGTACACTTTCAAAAAGAAACTGATCACCCTCAACTTCTATAAGTAATTTAATCTCAGCAAACAATCCCACCAAGTTCCATTCCTCAATGGATTCCTTCACTACCTAGGTTGATAGTTTTCTATTTAATACATAAGAAACCACATTAATATTTCTTGATGTATATGCTATATTGAAATCAATAGTCTAGAGATGATTCACCCAACACCTCTACCAAATATTAAAATATCTCCAATTGAATATATAGTTCAAATTATTATATCCTAAATACACTATAAACTACACTATGAAAAGATAGTGACACCACATTTTAAGGAAAACATCACTGCTGATATCTTGAGGTCATGAGTGGAATAATTCAACTCATGTGGGTGTAACTAACAAGAGATATACACCACCACATGATTAATCTACATCAGTACACACCCCAATCCCAAACTAGATGCATCACAATACATGACATTTCCTAGGCCCAACTAAAGAAGAATAAAAACCGAATCTAAATTTATCATCACCTTTAAAAACTCAAAATACCTATGAAACTTATTATCCCACTCAAATTTAATCCCCTTTTAGGAAAAATATTTTAAGGATAAATCAAACATAGAGAAGTATATTATGAAACATATATAATATCTAACTAGACATAGGAATCTCTTAATCCCAAACACATTCCAGGTATACTCCAACTAGATTATTACATGGATTTTCACAGGATCCACTAATAAAACATTCTCACATATCATATGGATCAATAGTCTCACATCATGATTATATAATTGGGAGTTATATATCTTAGAATATAGGTGATTCTATCACAATATATCTAACAGAAAAACTATATGATACCCATGTCCCCCTTGACACACTAGGATGTCATGAAAAAACATCACCATGAATGAATAAAGATAGTAATCGAATATCAAGTTCATCAAAACCAATAAAACAAAAAGAGTATTAGTATGGTTGATTATCATAATCAAATACTCCGAATGACCATGCCCACACCCAAATGATATATTGGGAACATCCTTTTCCTATACCCTTAACTAATGGTATATTAATCTCAAATCAATCTTTGAAAACAATAGGCTCCCCTAAGTTTGATGAAGAGATCATAAATTAAGGGAAATAAGTAATTATTCTTAATCTTCACATGGTTGATCATATGATAATTGATGAAAATTTATAGCCTTTCATCTTTCATCTTTTCAAATAGAAATGGGAATTCTGATAGTGGAATGCTTGGTTGAATAAATCCTTTGCCTTTAATATCCCATAATTAAACATTCAACTTCTTTAGCTTGAAAGGATCCATCTGGTAATATGGAAAAGATATGGAGATCATCCAAGAATATATGTGAATATAGAACTCTACCAAATTTTGTCTTGATAACCCTGAATAATCATCTATAAAGTCTTCAATATTCATTTCTATAACCACTAGAATCTGAAAAAATAAACCATGCTCGACCACATTGAAGAGTGGCCTCAAAAATTGGCATGAGATCAAGGCAACATCAAGTAGAAATAGTGTTTTACCTCCCCAAAAAAGGTTCCCACTCACCCTAGAAGACATGAGTGTTCCCAAAAAGAGATAATAATTGAAACATATGATGATAGAAATCAATATGTGACTTGAAAATGATCATACATTCTATGATAATAATGAGAAAAACATCCAAGTCGATGAACTTGAAATAAAACACAATCAAAAAAATTAGAAATCATGACCCAAAACTCTATGAATTTATATCCTTACACATAAATATTTCCCAAAAGAGTATAAAGATCCATTACACACAATATCAGCTCTGGTCATATCCCAAAAGAATAAATTTTTTTAATGAAATTAATGAATGAAGAGAACTTGTGTTATAAAAATATAGGGATACAAAAGATGCAACAAGAACCATACCTTGAATGGTTTCTATAATGACCTATGAATCTGATGGTAAATGATTTTTTGTGAAAAAAATCTAGATTTGTTCCCACACTGAGCCTTATAAGTCAAATGAAAGTCTATTTTCACCCGTGGATGAGACAACACTCCCTTTGATGCATCTAAATACACCTTGATACCCCTATAATGATAATAACCCACCATACTAGACTTATAAATAAACCAAAAAGAATGTTAGAGATTATCTAGACATACATACTAATAAAAAGTCTTTAGAGCCTCCTGGAATACTTTATTGGTATCTTCGAGCCTCCTGTATTGATAAAATACCACTTTTCAATCCTAATTATGCTCGACAGCAAAGTCATGATGTTTCATAATTCCCATTAAACCATTCCTATTCTCCTCACATTCCCCCTTTGACCTAGGTAAGTGATTTGACTTTTCCCTGTAGTAATAGGGGTACCACTCATACTATTAAAACCATCAATGTCTACCTAGACTATCGTCACCTTGTCCATTACTTCTGCATAGGTTAGAATATAAAGAAGGATAATCCTCAATATTATATATAGTTTTAAAAAAATTTAAAAATTATGAGCCTTTAGATGATCATGTGAAATATGAAATAACTCAACAAACCAAGTGTCATATTCCATAATAGAACCATATTTCTAGTAGAGCACTATGAATTACCTTGATTTAGACACTCTTAAAGTATTAGTATAAAACTATTGGTTGAAAATTTTCTTTAAATTATTCTAAAAATGATCTTCTTAGAACATATCCAGCATGATCAAGTTCCACCACCTCCTATTAGGAAATTCTAGAACATAGGTAGAAAAACCAACTTTGGATGTCTCAAGATTTTGGAGGAATTGGAAGATGTGTTCAATATTTTTAACCATTATTCTAGGTTTTAAGGATATTATCCACCAAATAAATACAGTGTATTATTATTCATAAACTTATAGACATAATTTACTATCCTTTCTTTTCCAATATTACAACTTTTCCCAATATACTAAATGGTTTCGATAACTGAATCGACTGGATGAGAGTCCATGTGTGGATTGGCCTATGGTGTATTCTCTGTGGCTTCTTCAATTTAACTCTTATAATTATTTATGAGAGTAATTTTATATAAAACACAATACAAAAACAGAATCAATAATAAATTTAAATTCCAAATCATCAATCTCATCATAAAACCCATTTAATTAATCTAAAATATATAACTAAAAAAATCTCAGTAAATAAAAATAACAAAGGGGTGAAAAAAATAAAAAATAAACAATTTTACCACCAATAAAGGTTTGGACACATGGTTTAATAAACCATGCACCAAACATGTGAAATTGAATTGGAAGGATTTCATACCCCGTCACAAGGGTTTTTCACAGTTTCTACCAATTGTGTGCCTAAACCACATGCCTATATCTTCCTCCCACATTTCACCATAAAACTCAAAATTTCCCAAAAAGACAAAAACCTTCTCCTCAAAACTAATAAAAAAAA
This sequence comes from Viscum album, assembly GCA_963277665.1. NCBI lineage: Eukaryota > Viridiplantae > Streptophyta > Magnoliopsida > Santalales > Viscaceae > Viscum > Viscum album. The sequence goes on from OY728162.1 coordinate 714,590,569, forward strand.
TAAAAAAATATCAAATATAATTAAAAAACTATGAATTATCTCAAATTCAATTCACAACCCATGACCACCCCTGGTAACTTTAGGTTCTACATGAAGAAGAGGTGGCAAGACACTCCCCTAGACCTACTCTCAAGCTCTGATGGTCCTATATCTATACTAAAATTACTCCCCAAATATGAATAGGGATTTACTATAATTTTATAATGAAATTTCCTATTCCAACCTAATACTTAACTCAAACTAACTCTCCATATGGTTTTATGGGATTTCCTAATTGCCACATGATAGAAAAAAGAACCAGAGTACCAATATAAAACTTTTTGGAATAATTTCAACCTAAGAAAACAATAATCACAATACAAATATTCAAAAAATAATCCAACATGAACTATCTATAAATTGGACACCCACACCATAAAATAATCATTTAAAAAATAAATATTGATAAAATGTTACCTACAGTTGAAAAACTTTACTATTAGTCACAGACATCATATCATTAACAACAATTTGTGATAATAAAAATCCATTTATAAAAATAAAAAAATTAGGGTCCATGTTTTTGTTACCAAAACTGATAATCCAAAATAAATATGGTTCCCCGAAATTCTCAAAAATATCCTAAATCATTGTGATCCTGATCACCACCATAAAAAACAAGCATGGGAATAATGAAGAACATTATGAGGAGACACTATATTTCATGAAACTCTTCTCTTTACTGGTTTCCTAGAAAACCAAGTCTACATAGGACCAATGGAATATTTATAGTTCAAGGAAAACATCATTATGATACCACCATGAATCTATAAAACTCTTTTTACAATTCAAACATTTGATTATGGTTTGGTTTTTTTGAAATATATTTCTATTTTGGAAAAATTTATATAATTAATTTCAATTATTAAACAAAATAACATACAAAATTATAATAATGAGAACAATATTTAGGATTAATGATGGTAATAAACCATAATAACATTATCATAAATAGTATCAAAGTGATAGTAATCAATAATCATTATCTCAATTATAACATAAAAACATGGGAAGAGCTCTGAACTACAGTTTCCAAAGGTAACTAGGATTCACTCATGTAACACTAGCCAACATATGTAGTCCAAAATAAGAAAGATATACCAATTCCTCATCAGGCCTCATATAAAATGATCCATAGATAGTTTAAACCTAAACATAAGGAAACACTAGTCTGATCAGCTTTCTATATAAGGTCTCCCACAAGCCAACACAATCAACCCATGTCAACTCAATATCCATGATAAACAATAATACCTCATAATAAATAATGTAACTTAAAATAATAGTTTATTTAAAAATTACTTTTGAAAACTTACTTTGAAAGAATTAAATCCTATTATACATGTTTACAAACACTTTGAGGGTATAAAACACATTTTTAATTTAAAAGCTAATAGAAACCACTATTCAAGACAACACATACCTATATAAGAACAAACCCACACACATAAAACATAAATAATTAATTTCAAAAACATTTAATTACTAAAACCAAACGAAATATCAATAATATTATGTATTCCACTAAAACATTCATGTTATGTTGAGATTCAAACTTTGATTCGATGTAAACTCATTACCTTTTAAAAATAACTCCACAATGGAAGGAGATGGATCCTTAGAACATTGAAACTAGATAATATCATCAAAATCATAACCAATACCCTAGTATTATCCCTCAATATCTATTATTATTATAGGAATGGATGTATATGGTAAGAATAAGGAACTAGAGGAAGAATAGAGGAAGGAATCAAGGGAAAATATGGTTACCTCAAGATAAATCACCAACTTGAAGGTGGAAATAACAAAGGATGGAAGGGGTTTGAACCTTCCATGGAATGTGAGGCTAGTACGCAAGAAATTGATGATGAATAAAAAGTGTTAAAATTGATAAGTTCAGTTTTATAAATTCACAATTTCAATTATCCTAGACAGACCACATGGTTTGGATGAATGTTTTTCAAATCATGCACCTACCATGAGGGTCATATCCCCTTTACAAAATGGGATGCATGATTTTATGAGAGATACTAAATGATTTTGATAACCATTATAAAACTATGAAAAATAGCACTGGAATACCTCACCCCCTCTTTCATGGATTAACACACAATTACTACTAAATGTGCACAAACCATGTGTAGTTGCCTGATTTACCCAAAATTATTATTTAAACCATTGAATCACAATTTCTCCAAATTAATTTTAATGGAAATAAAAATTCAAAATAAATGCATACTAGTGACCCAAATGGCTTCAAAATGAGTGAGTTCACCAAAATATTTCATCCAAAAAAACAGTGAGTTTATATAGTGTATTTTTGGTACACTAGCACAATTCAAAGTGTATAATCCATGGATGTATCCCAGTGCATTTGAACCAAGTAATTTTTTTGTGAGCTTGATGTTTTAAATTTCAATATATTTTATTGAGTTTAGATGTGGTTATATGAAAAAAGTATTCAAAGGTTGAAGAAGTTCCATCCAATGAGGGAATAATATCTAAATGGATGTATGAGAAAGAAAGAGTCTGAACTTGGAAATACCATAATTATCCCCCTGTTAGGGTTTATTGGATTGGAAAAAGTCATATAATATTTAATAGGTTCTGATATGGAATCTACCTAACATATTCACCTTGTGATGATTTTAAGATCATGTATGATATGGATTCTATAATGAAATTCTTTCTATTTGATAGTTTTTTTTAATTTTAAGGAGTTCACGTATTATTTTGAGAATTTTTTTGAATCACTCATGTTATTTTGTTAATTTATTTTTTTGATAATTTTTTAGAGAATTATATTTTATATGTATTAATAAATTTTAGAGAATTATTCTAGTGTTAATAATTCATTAAAGGATGCTTTTTGAGATGGTGTATTCATGAAGATAACTCATTGAAAGTCTTATAAGGATATGTAGATCAATTTGGACGAGATTTATGGTAAATAATCTATGTCAGAAGAAGAGAACCAAGTTTCTTTAACTACATTAGAATAATAATCAGTTGAATATATTGGTATGAATTTATTTGAAGAGTAATGTTATGTGTGTAATGACCCGAAATTTTGAATAAATATTGTTTCCTAATTTTGTGTGTTATTTTATACTCAACAAAATTGTTTCATTTGATAACATGAGTATAATTAAAATGAGACTGTTGGGTGTTTACTATTATATGACCGTTAGTCAGTATGACCGTTGGAATCTGAATGTTGTGACTATTGTCTCTAAATACATGTGATCTTGGTTAATTAATATAGAAAGAAGATTCGATGACCTCATCCAGTAGTCTTGGACCGATCGAAGCCCATCTAACAGAACTTGGGAAGGAGGTAGCACCACTGGGCTTTGCTCTGGACCAAACCCAAGCCAAAATTCATCGTGTGAAGCAAGAATGGAATCGCCTTCGCGAGAAGGTCAAACTGATAGAAATTACTACTCGTGCGATGTTGGCTGAGCCGCCCTCAGATTCCCTCACCTTAGCACAACTTACACTTAGGTCCTATGCTGGGGTTATAAGGGGCTATGTAAGGAGACCATAGCTACATTGTGTAATACTTTGTTATAAATAAAATTGTGCCCTCTTCTTATGGTGAAGTTTGTGAATTTTCAAATGTCTGGATAAATATAGTATGCATATTTTTGATGAATTTTAGAAAAATGATATTTTAAAAACGTTTATGTAAACCTTAAATAATTAAAAATGTGTATTGATTTTCAAAAAATGGTCTTCTACAATTATGTTCAGTATGAAATTTAGAATCTAATAAGATCAACTTATTTTTTGATGAATAGTAAATTATGAATAGTGATTTTATTCTTAGGATTAGTAATGTGACCAAATGGATTAGTAATCTCACTTAAAGAAAGTTTTAATATAATTTAGACACCTTGATTAAGTAATGTGATTCAATAAAATGGGTAAATAATGGTTTCATAAATTATTAGTCAAGTATTAGTTTTTTCATGTGAATAGTGTTTTTTAATTAAAAATTCAATTAAAAATATTTTGGAAATTATTTTTATAAAATGGAATTTATTTTTGAACTCAGAGCATTGATATTATGTTACGGTAATTTTTGGGTATTTTTCTGAAAAAATGAATTTTCGGTGAAAAGTGCATTTATTTAAAAATTAAATTAAAAATATTTAGAAAAATATTTTTATAAAATGGAGTTCATATTTTCAATCAGATCATCAATATTTGGTTAAGGTGTAATTTTGGGATTTTTCTGAGAAAGATGAATTTTCAGTGAATAGTAAAAATGCAGTTTTAGGGTTTTGGTATGTTTAATGACATCATAACTGTGTCATGATGATATCATGAGATATTTTAATGGTTGGCCGACCAAAAGTGATGAATTATTGTATTAGGGGCCCAATGTGGCCTAACTCCATGGGAAATACCATGGGAGAGCCCATGGTTTTGAGAAAACCACTTGTGAGGTGTCCCTTGAAATTATTAAAGTATCACCTCACCTTCCCTTTAAAATACCCACCCTTTCCTCCTTTATTTTTCACTCCCAACTCTTCCCCAACGAAGCTCTAGTCTCATTACCTCCCAAGGAGTCCTCCTAAGGTTCCTCCAATCCCTCAAGGTCCAAACCTTTGAGTTTTAAGAGTTACGTTTTAAGGTAAGGGATCCCACCTCTCTCTTTCTTTTCAAGTAATCTCTTTTATGTCATTTATTTTATGATCCATGCTCTTATGTTGGAGGATGTTCTTTTATATTAATCTTACTTCCATTTTCATTTTCATATTATGAGAGACCCCCTCTTTCTCTCATCAATTCATTTTAAGAATGTTTAAGTGGCGCCGTTAGGCTGCCGAATTTTTAAGGGATTCTTTCACCTTTCTCATTTTTCAAAGTTCTACTTTCATGTCAAGTCTCTCAAGTTTATTTTTATTATGTTGGGGAATGATCTATAATATCATACTGATATTTTATTTTTATATGATTCAAGACCCTATTTTATCTCTTCAATTCATTTTTGTTGAAGTTTAAGTGACGTCGTTAGGCTGCCGAATTTTTAAGGGATTCTTTCACCTTTCTCATTTTTCAAAGTTCTAATTTCATGTCAAGTCTTTAAAGTTACTTTTTATTATGTTGGGGTTTGATATCTATATATATAATACTTATCTTTTATGTTCATATGATGATAGACCCTATTTGATCTCGTCAATTCATTTTTTTTGATGTTTAAGTGATGCCGTTAGGCAGCCAAATTTTTAAGGGATTTCTTTCACCTTTCTCATTTTTCAAAGTTCTACTTTCATGTAAATTCTTTCAAGTTCCTTTTCATTATGTTGGGGTATGATCTCTATATCTATCATACTGATCTTTTATGTTCATATTATGATAGACCCTATTGGATCTCGTCAATTCATTTTTGTTGAAGTTTATGTGACGCTGTTAGGATGCCGAATTTTTAAGGGATTCATTCACCTTTCTCATTTTCAAAGTTATACTTTCATGTCAAGTATTTCAAGTTCCTTTTTATTATTTTGGGGTATGATCTCTATATCTATCATACTGATCTTTTATTTTCATATTATTAGAGACCCTATTTGATCTTGTCAATTCTTTTTTTTTGAAGTTTAAGTGACGCCGTTAGGCTGCCAAATTTTCATAAGGGAAATCTTATTTTTGTCTACCTTTCATGTTCTTTATTTCATATGTTATATCTTTCAAATTTCATTTCCATTTTCTTAAATCCTTTATATTTTGTTCCCCTACTGTTTTATGAATCATTTATGAGTGGGTGACCCATGCCCCCTCTCTTTTCAATGTTTTCAAAAACCTCGTAACATAGCCGTTATGCTGCAGAATTTCCGTCTCAAAATGTCTCTCTCTTATTCTAAAATTAATTTATTTTATTAAGTGAATACTCAAATATATTTCTTCTAAATTGGTATTCACATATATACAAAAATGTTCTATTTTGAATTATGGGATTTAAATACATAATACCCGCTTTCCTTTCCGTGGTTTTAAAGTGACATAGAGATCATTTATTTAAAGTAGTTTTTAAAACATTATGATTATGAAATGAAACCCATTTATTTTATGCTATATGGGTTGTTTATGAAATGATTGATGATGATATATGTGGATCACATGATAATAAATAAAAATGATGGGTGCACCCTGATAGCTCTCTAATTCATTGGGTAAAGACTTAATCTCTAGAGATGACCATTTTTAACGACGCCTTGGTGAATAACCTTGGTAATTTTTAATGACACCTTGGGGATGGACCTTGGTGAAACGGAAATAATTGTCAATATTAAATGTTTTAGCCACATATTCAAGTTATGAAAAACTTTATTTTTATTATGATATGCCTTATGATTCTTTCTCATGCCTTAAAGTTCTTTTCATGACCTTATTGAAGTATCTCAACTTCACATGTAAAATGTTTCTCTTGTTTCCCTTACTGGGCCTTCTGATCACCCTTTCTTTTGATGTATCTCCCCATGTTATGAGATGCAGTAATGAACCTAGGATGAACTTAAGGAGAAGACTTTAAAGTGTTTAAGAATAATGTTTTATGTTTTTTTCTTGTATTATGTTCCTAGTTTCAAGACACTAAACCTTAATGATCCTTAGTTTTGTGTAATGTAATGAAAGTTTATGTTATAAAAAGGCGGGATGTCATAGTTGGTATTAAAGGATGGTTTAGTTATTTGTGGAAATTAGGATATGAAAACTCTAGGAATAACCCTATAAAAAATTTTAAATATAGGAAATATTCATAGTATTTTGGTGAGTATTGAGTAAGGGATTGCCAAACAAATACATCCCTGTCTGGATACGAGCAGGTAGAGGTGGCTCTGGCACAGATGTACATAGGGGTAAAACCCGAAAATAGCGCTTTGAGCGAGACTCGAATGAGAACTGGTACACGACAATGGGCCTTTCTTCACTCTTAGTTACGACACTCCCGGGGGATATGCTTTGGTAAATTCATAAGCTTAGTATGAACCATTATTAAAGGAACAAAGACAAAATAAAATAAAGATTCACATAAGAATATATGATCATGGATAACCTAGATTGGAACCTAGGGGATCACAAGTTAGGGTATACTTTCCTTCTGCAATTTTATCCTTCTATGCTTAAAGTTTCCTTTTAATGATTATTGGCTAAGTATTTAAGCCCCCTAATTTTACGTTCTTTTCTTAGTTAATGGTGGGAAATGGAAGAGAATCTCCCAACAACCAATGTGATAGGAAATGTGATGATTTCCCTATTAATGTGACAAAGATGATGAAAGATCAATTTGAACATATTATGATTATGCCAAACCAGCTATCAAAAATCACAATTAATAATTGGTACCTAGTTGAATTCCCAAATTCATCAAGGAAGAAGAAGACAAAGTCTCAAGGATGTTCATATGATAAAGTTGATAAGGGAAAGAAGACCCAATTTCTTTTTGCAAAAAGTGTGGGAAGAGGCACCAAGGAGAATGTCACAAAGGAGCCGGGAGATGTTTTAAGTGTGGAAAGATAGGGCATAAGGTAGCCAATTGCTTTAAAAAAATGGATAATGTGATGAATGGAGATAGGGTTCGATCTAATGTACCTTATACATTTTGATGTCGTAAATGTGGAGAAGATAGAAATTATCCAAGGCAATGCTCTCTTGGTATGGGTGAGAAGCATGATGAGCATCAACAATCCTCGAGGATAAGGGAACAATGAAAGTCCTATGCTGAGATGGATCATGATGACTGAAGTACATGTAACTTCTTCATAATAATTGTCTATGTCATGTTGTATTTTAGTTTGTGCTCTATGATCATATCTTTTATGTTTTCTAAGATCATCGAGTCACTACCTAAGATGATTTTATATCATTAAGGAAAACATCTATTGTTATGTACCAGATGTGGATGTAGTGAAGCTGTTCTTATTTAAAAAAAGGGTGATTAGGGGATTAAAATATGATTATTATTTTGGAAGACGTTCAGTATTTTGGGAACATTTTTGATCGAGGTAAATAGATTACTATGGTATCTTCTTTGAGGAGTAAAGGTTGACTTATATTTTGAAGAATCGATGAATTTAAGGCGAACTTATAGTAATTATGGTTACATATGGAAATGATTAACCTATCTTGGAGAAAATGTGATTAGGTAAGTTACTTTTGTTATAAGAGGATAAGAGTGGTTGATGTTGTTGGGAGATGAATGATAAAGTCTATCTTGGAAGACTATCTTATCAAATCCTTCTTGTATTTGGGTTTCAATCATAGTTTGGTTTATTTTGAGGAATTTTAAGGACAGTTATTCGTGGAATGGCCTATGATGAACATTGGGTAGTACCGAGGAATTTTTAAGATTTAAAGAAGTTTCCCTTCCTATGGGATTATTTCTTTTTGAAGAGTTGTTTTATCTTACCCTTTTTGTTTTTGGGATAATGTTTAAAGATAAAAGAAATAGATAGTTAATCTTTTGTGGATTATGTGATTCTATAGAATATGATTCTTGTGCTTTGATGATACCAAGTAGTTTTGAATGCTCATCGTTTGGAGAAAAGATTAGTCTTGGTAGAAACTTATTAAAGGATGAAACTCTACTTGAAGGTAGGTATATTTCCCTGTGTTTTATTCTATGTAGTAAATGAATTCCTCAGAACTATGAAAAGTAACGTAAAACAAAAGCTTTGTCTTTTAACGTTTCCTACTGGGAAATCAAATACCATTTAACCCATCATAATTTTGTGATTTTCTTATTATTAACTTTCTCCTAATCATGTTTTCTATCACTCTCCCTCAGAACATGAGCCTTTGTTTTCTCCTCCATGTCCATGTTTTCCTACATGGAATCCTAGAATGGGTTACCTCGGGTGACATTTTTTACTTCCCTTTATTTCTTTTAAAGTAATAGTGTTTCTGACTCTTTTTCTGATGTGGGACATTCAATGAAATTTCCAATCCCGATTTTAAAAATTGCGAGGACGCAATTTCTTAAAGGGGAAGATTGTAACGACATGAAATTTTGAATAAATATTGTTTACTAATTTTGTGTGTTATTTTATACTCAACAAAACTGTTTCATTTGATAACATGAGTATAATTAAAATGAGACTGTTGGGTTTTGACTATTATATGACCGTTACTCAGTATGACCATTGGAATCTGAATGTTGTGACTATTGTCTCTAAATACAAGCGATCTTGGTTAATTAATATAGAAAGAAGATTTGATGGCCTCATCCAGTAGTCTTGGACCGATCGAAGCCCATATAACAGAACTTGGGAAGGAGGTAGCACCACTAGGCTTTGCTCTAGACTAAACCCAAGCCGAACTTCATCGTGTGAAGCTAGAACGGAATCGCCTTCGCGTGAAGTTCAAACTGATAGAAATTACTACTCGTGCGATGTTGGCCGATCCACCCTCAGATTCCCTCACCTTAGCACACCTTACACTTATGTCCTATGCTGGGGTTATAAGGGGCTATGTAAGGAGACCATAGCTACGTTGTGTAATCCTTTGTTATAAATAAAATTGTGTCATCTTCTTATGGTGAAGTTTGTGAATTTTCAAATGTCCGGATAAATATAGTATGCATATTTTTGATTAATTTTATAAAAAGGATATTTTAAAAATGTATATGTAAACCTTAAATAATTAAAAATGTGTAATGATTTTCAAAAAATGGTCTACTAAAATTATGTTCAGTACGAAATTTAGAATCTAATAAGATCAACTTAATTTTTGATGAATAATAAATTATGAATAATGATTTTATGCTTAGGATTAGTAATGTGACCAAATGTATTAGTAATCTCACTTAAAGAAAGTTTTAATATAATTTAGACACCTTGATTAAGTAATGAGATTCAATAAAAGGGTAAATAATGGTTTCATAAATTATTAGTCAAGTATTAGTTTTTTTGGGTGAATAGTGTTTTTTAATTAAAAATTAAATTAAAAATTTTTAGAAAATTATTTTTATAAAATGGAATTTATTTTTCAACTCAGAGCATCGATATTATGTTACGGTAAGTTTTGCGGATTTTTCTGAAAAAATGAATTTTCGGTGAATAGTGAATTTATTTAAAAATTAAATTAAAAATATTTAGAAAATTATTTTTATAAAATGGTGTTCATATTTGTAATCAGAGCATCTATATTTGGTTAAGGTGTAATTTTGGGATTTCTCTAAGAAAGATGAATTTTCAGTGAATAGTAAAAATGCAGTTTTAGGGTTTTAGTATGTTTAATGACATCATAACTGTGTCATAATGATGTCATGAGATATTTTAATGGTTGGACGACCAAAGGTGAGGAATTATTGTATTGGGGGCCCCATGTGGCCTAACTTCATGGGAAATACCATGGGAGAGCCCATGGTTTTGAGAAAACCACTTGTGAGGTGTCCCTTGAAATTATTAAAGTATCACCTCACCTTACCTATAAATACCCACCCTTTACTCCTTTATTTTTCACTCCCTACTCTTCCCCAACAAAGCTCTAGTCTCATTAAATCCCAAGGAGTCCTCCCAAGGTGGCTCCAAGCCCACAAGGTCCAAACCTCTGAGTTTTAAGAGTTACGTTTTAAAGTAAGGGATCCTACCTCTCTCTTTCTTTTCAAGTAATCTCTTTTATGTCATTTATTTTATGATCCATGCTCTTATGTTGGAGGATGTTATTTTATATTCCTCTTAATTCCCTTTTCATGTTCATATTTTGAGAGACCCCCTCTTTCTCTCATCAATTCGTTTTAAGAATGTTTAAGTGGCGCCGTTAGGCTGCCGGATTTTTAAGGGATTCTTTCACCTTTCTCGTTTTTCAAAGTTCTACTTTCATGTCAAGTATTTCAAGTTCCTTTTTATTATGTTGGGGTATGATCTCTATATATATCATACAGATATTTTATTTTCATATGATGAGAGACCCTATTTGATCTCATCAATTCATTTTTGTTGAAGTTTAAGTGACGCCGTTAGGCTGCCGAATTTTTAAGGGATTCTTTCACATTTCTCATTTTTCAAAGTTCTACTTTCATGTCAAGTCATTAAAGTTCCTTGTTATTATGTTGGGTTATGATCTCTATATATATCATACTTATCTTTTATGTTCATATGATGAGAGACCCTATTTGATCTCTTCAATTCATTTTTGTTGAAGTTTAAGTGACACCGTTAGGCTATCAAATTTTTAAGGGATTCTTTCACCTTTCTCATTTTCAATGTTCTACTTTCATGTCAAGTCTTTCAAGTTCCTTTTTATTATGTTGGGGTATGATCTCTATATCTATCATAATGATCTTTTATTTTCATATGATGAGAGACCCTATTTGATCTCGTCAATTCATTTTTGTTGAAGTTTATGTGACGCCGTTAGGCTGCCGAATGTTTAAGGGATTCGTTCACCTTTCTCATTTTCAAAGTTCTACTTTCATGTAAAGTATTTAAAGTTCCTTTTTATTACGTAGGGGTATGATCTCTATATCTATCATACTGATCTTTTATGTTCATATTATGAGACACCCTATTCGATCTTGTCAATTCTTTTTTTTGAAGTTTAAGTGACGCCGTTAGGCTGTCGAATTTTCATAAGAGAAATCTTATTTTTCTCTTCCTTTCATGTTTTTTATTTCATATGGTATATCTTTCAAATTTTATTACCGTGTTCTTGAATCCTTTATATTTTGTACCCCTACTGTTTTATGGATCATTTATGAATGGGTGACCCATGCCCCCTCTCTTTTCAATGTTTTCTAAAACCTCGTAACATAGCCGTTATGCTGCAGAATTTCCATCTCAAAATGTCTCTCTCTTATTCTCAAATTCATTTATTTTATTAAGTGAATACTCAAATCTATTTATTCTAAAGGTGTATTCACATATATACCAAAATGTTCTATTTTGAATTCTGGGATTTGCATACATGAGACCCACTTTCCTTTCCGTGGGTTTAAAGTGACATAAAGATCATGTCTTTAAAGAAGTTTTTAAAACGTTATGATTATGAAATGAAACCCATTTATTTTATACTATATGGGTTGTTTATGAAATGATTGATGATGATATATGTGGATCACATGATAAAAAATACAAATTAAGGGTGCACCCTGATAGCGCTCCAATGCATTGGGTAAAGACTTAATCTCTAGAGATGACCATTTTTAACGACGCCTTGGAGAATAACCTTGGTAATTTTTAATGACACCTTGGGGATGGACCTTGGTGAAACGGAAATGATTGTCAATATTAAATGTTGTAGCCACATCTTCAAGTTATGAAAAACATTATTTTTATTATGATATGCCTCATGATTTCTTTCTCATGCCTTAAAGTTCTTTTCATGACCTTATTGAAGTATCTCAAGTTCACATGTAAAATGTTTATCTTGTTTCCCTTACTAGGACTTCTGCTCACCCTTTCTTTTGATGTATGTCCCCAGGTTATGAGATGCAGTAATGAACCTAGGATGAACTTAAGGATAAGCCTTTCAAGTATTTAAGAAGAATGTTTTATGTTGTTTTCATGTATTACGTTCCTGGTTTCCAAGACACTAAACCTTAATGATCCTCAGTTTTTTGTAATGTAATGAAAGATTATGTTATAAAAAGGCGGGATGTCATAATGTGTCTATATAAAAGGAGAAGAATAGAAACAAGTAAGAAACTCAGAAATTTGGTATTCCCATTAAGGTGAATAAAATAGATTTCTTTTATATATCTGAATCTAATATAATAGTAGATAGTACTTCTAAATCTAAGGATATATACAATACATGATTTTAATACTTAGAGGATAATGGTAGAAAATATCCAACCATGTCATGTGGTAAATCTAGATATTTTTTGTGCAACAAAAAAAGAGAGAAGATTCAATCATTAAGTGATAAATTAAAATTATTTAATGATAAAGGTGAAAGGAAATTTTCTTATATAATAGATTTAGAGAAAAAAATAGAAAATTAATGAAGGAATAGATGGATTTAAAGGATTCAATTCTATGAATAAACAATAAAATGAAGGAAAAAATTTATATACTTGAATAATGTGTTCATGATTTGAATTCAAGTATGAAAAAATAGAAACTCTATAAATCATCAATGTCTTCCCTAAGAGAGAAGTGTAAAGGGAAAGCGATTATTTTATATAATTAAAAGAGTTATTATTTTGAGAATTAGAAGGATAATTTAAGGAGAAGTAATTGAGTATTAAGAACATCGAGGGAGGGATTCATGCTATGATTAAGAATTAAAATATGGAAGAGTATCACATGGAGACATCATTCAGTTTCAAGAAGAAAAAATGGAATAATTAAAAAATAATAATTTGAATGGGAAATTTAGAAAGAATAAATATTAAAGGATAATGTTAAGTATTAAATATTTTTATGGAATCATTCAATACACAATGTAGTTTTTCAAAGAGAAAATGGAAATGTGTAAACAAATAAGACTCATTGATAAATATCATATATAAAATTACATTTAAAGGTATGAAATTTTTATGTAATGTTTTTTATGCACTAAACATGGTAATACAGAAGGATACTATAATAAAAAATAATTGTGGTTCCAATATGAGATATCCTACTTCTAGGACATTGAGATATGAATAAAAGAATGAAAAATCAATTCCAATAAAAAAATAAACATGGATTTACATTATTTTGAATTAGTACAATAGGGGAGGATGACTCTATTATCATTGATGGAATATTCATAGCATTCATTATGGAGAGAAAGAAGATATTATTGAATATGAAGAATAATCACCCCAATAAAATGAATATTAATGGATTTTGAAAGAAAATATCATGAAGGATAAAAAAATATTATGTTTCTTTTATGTCCATTAAAGAAGAAAAAATTGAGTCATGATTAAGTGGTTTCATCTATACTACTACAAAGAAAGAGTGGAAAGATAGTGGTGTTTTACTTGAATATATAAATAATCATGGAATTTAATCGAGAGGTTGTGCATTGAAGGTGGGAAATTTCACCACCGAGATTATTCTCATATTAATGATAAATAAAAATCCATGCAAGAAGAAGAATTTTGGTCCCAACATTTTAAGAGAGGTTTACACTAATAGTGTCATCCATAGAAGGTCTTGGAATAAGATCAGAAGTACAATCATGGTTCATAACGAGAAACCAATTTCATATACTTTTTGATATCATAGGTTACCCCTCTCCTCAAACAATTACTTTTTATATTTGATGATTGGAATGATGCATGATTATGGGTAATATATGGTCCATTTCATGTATTCATTAAAATTAGATGAATTGATAATAATATAGTGAATTCATTAAGATAGAATGATTAATTTGAGTGTATATAGCATGAAACAAGTGGGGTTAGAAGTAGCCTCTATGGATTTAAAATAAAAATTTGAGAAAACATATGGGTTGGTAAAGATTGAAAAACCTTTATAAATCCATAGATTTATGTAGTGTACTATAAATTCAAGTGGCCTTATGAAAAAAAGATCAATAAGTGATATAAAGTATCCACAATGTAATATAATATCTAAAAATTATTATACATGATTAGATAATTTTTTATATGTGGTATCCATCACAATTTAGAGTAAAATAGAAGTCAAAACCATAATTTAGTTTTCAAAATGGTATCAAGCCAATTTTGTAATTCAAAATTGTGTATTATATATTTATAATGTGGTGGTAAACCCTAAAGAAGATTTTAGATAGGTTAATGTTGTAGTAACTACATCCATGGATGAATACTTGTTATATTAATTTATAATACAATAATATGGCATCATATGGTTTCTTTAAAGGATACTAAAATAAACTAAGAAAAAAATATTATGACCAAAAGGTGATTTCCATATAATGAATATTATCATAATATTTGGTGTCCTAAAATGAAGAAATTAAGGGTAGTTGGTAATGAAAATTAAAAAGTTGATATGACAAAAATAGGACTGGAGAATCCATAAAAATAAAGGAATATCATAGATATCAAGTGGTATCACTAAATTATCACAAACTAGTGGTGTTAATTGGTTTAATATATATTATGAATCACATACTTCATGATTTATTTCCTATATTCTAATATTCATGTGTAATCATGATTAAAATCAAAAGGATAAATGATAGAGTAAATTTAAATCTATTGCTAAATAATTTTATGGAAATAAGTGAGTGATATAAGAATAATTTAAGTTATTGACTTAGATTCCTTTTTCTTACATTGATTTATGACTCAATAGGTTTAGATGTTTTATTAATTACTCATAACTAAGTGGTGAATTCACTCATTGGAATATCTTGAGGGGAATATATTTTTAAATGAAGTTGTGTTGAAATTGAAGTTATAATGAAGGAAAATTGAAATAAGAAAATGGTTATAATGATATTCATCATGTTGTTCAAATATCCTAATGTTATAAATGAAAATGTGAGGGGATGTATGTTGAGAAGGAAATGGTTACCAATGGAGAGAGTTATAACGATTTAAATCTAGATTTTCTTTTCAATATGTATAAGGAGATTGCGTTCTATTGATGTGAAATCATATAAAAGTTTGATATTAATTAAAAGAGTGATCAAAATCTTTCTAAATATGAAGGTTCTTGGAATAATGAAAATATGAATATCCATATCATATCTATTTATTGAAAAAAAATCATATTGTGAAAGTGGAAGTGAGGATGAATAAAATTACTTAGTACATTTTTATGGATAAAGGGGAAGAATGAATGAAGTATTGATAAAAGTTGAACCATTACCATTTTATTGACATAGGTGGAGTAAATAAGCCCATAAAATACATATTTCTTATAGATAGATAAAAAGGAAGAGACTATCCCCATGGTTCATGAATTTTATGGAAGAATTCTCAATAAAATACAATGGGGGAGATTATTGAAATAAGGAGTTTATGTGTTGGATTTGTTGACAATCAATAAAGGTTAATTATGATGGATGGCTATCAAGAATATGTGTTTCTAAGATGTTGTGGGAAGGATTTCATGATAATTAATTGGGTTATATTTATTGAAGACATTACTATAAATAATATATATAAATTGATAACACTATATTTCAAGGAAATGAAATGTGAAGCATTCTGTTAGACCCTTGGATACCCTAAGAGGGGTGGGGTGAATTAAGGTGTCAAATTTTTCTTGTGAATTATATAATATTATTTCCAATTTGGTAGGAACTCATTAAAATTTTCACATTAAATCACACATACCCCATTCATAGAAGTTCATAAGTGGAAAATAGTATACAACAATTTTTTTACTTTGTTTAACACTAAGGGATATTCTAAGGAGTATACACCAATGATGTTTTAGGCATACAAAAATATACTATGCTTTAATATATTTAGTGGATTAAAGTTATTTATCCATAGTCACTCTATTCTCATTTCACTACCTTTACAATGTGTTCAGGGATATTGCACCAATTCCCTCAGTTCACTACTATCAAATACCCCTTCTCACTACCCCAGTAGAAGTATTTCTTAGTTTAATGATTTGAAGGTTGATCCATGATCAATAGAAAATTAATGAAAACACTATATCATGAATGCCAGAAAATGATGCTCCAATACACTCCTCGGTCTTCAGAAAAAACCATCGGATATAATTATATAAAATATTGGATCTAGAATCTATCATGAAATATGTGCCACATAATTTACTGTTTAATGTGTACTGTAATTTTTAGATCATCCTCTATGCTATGAAATTTTCTTAGTGATTCATGGAACCTAGCTTCCTAAAATACTTCTCATGACCTCCTTTTGGAGAAAAAATTACTATGTTCTCAAGAGTTTCTATATTGTATTAAAAAATTCTATTTATTTCACATTAATACATGATTTATTACATAAAGTTACACATAATACAACCTAGAGGATAAATAAGTAATGTTTCTTTGAAAATTATGTATATTACATAACAAATTAAAACATGAAAAAAATCATCTTTATTGAAAACTTATTTAATATGATCACACTTAAAACTACATAGGATAACCTGGGGATATACATAAGAAAGGGGTGAGCTATAAATCCCAGTAAGGGAATAAAAATGTAATAACCTGAAAAAGATAATACATTTTAGTAAATAGGAATATCAATAGTGCATAAAAGGTGTGATAATCATAAACATGAATAATAAGGCATGATATAGAATTATAATCACAACATAAGAAATGTGGAAACAAATTAAAACACCGCATCATAAACATAGGCCAATGATAACTGCCAAGACATCATGATATAAAAATTACCATAAAGGAATCATGGTCACTCCATTTTCCAACATGAAGTCTCTTGAGAATAATCGTTACCCAATGCATTGGAGTGCTACATAATTCCTGGTGCACCCATCAACTTCATTTCATTCTCAGGATTAAGTATTCCATATAGATCATACAACATGGAATCATTTTTTATCAGATTTTAATAAATAATCATGGAGTGTGGAATAAATTAATGTAATTACCAAAAAAAATAAGTATTGGTGAATAAATTTGAGCACCCTTGATAAGAATTGGGTATGGGTATTCAATGTAGGTTTTTTTGGTATGGAATCCCACAGTGTAATTTCAGAAGCATAACAGGGGCACATAAATATTAACGAGAGGGATTAATGAGAGTGAAAGGGGTTTCTCATAATTTATGCATCATATGGTCAGTATGAGGCATGTGAAAAAACACACCTTGACATTAGGAATTGAAAATAAAATGGCATAAAATGAAGAAAAGTATTGGATAAAGGGGAGAAAGAGAGGATCCATTACTTGAGTGTGTGACTCAAAATGATTGGGAGGAGCTTCTTGATAGCTTAGCGGTGACTTTGGATGACTACTGAGATATGAGGGAAGATTAATAATGCGCTCCAAGTATGTTTAGTGAATAGAAATGGGAGTTTGGGTGGGTTTATATAGGAAAAGAGTGGGTGTAACGACCCGAAATTTTGAATAAATCTTGTTTACTAATTTTATGTGTTATTTTATTTTGTTTTTTTTATACTCAACAAAAATGTTTCATTTGATAACATGAGTATAATTAAAATGAGACGATTGGGTTTTGACTGTTATATGACCATTGGTCAATATGACCGCTGGAAACTAAACATTTTGACTATTGTCTCTAAATACAAGCAATCTTGGTTAATTAATATAGAAAGAAGATTAGATGGCCTCACACAGTAGTCTTGGACCGATCGAAACCCATCTAACAGAACATGGGAAGGAGGTAGCACCGCTGGGCTTTGCTCTGGACCAAACCCAAGCTGAACTTCATCGTGTGAAGCTAGAACGGGATCGCCTTCGCGAGAAGTTCAAACTGATAGAAATTACTACTCGTGCGATGTTGGCCGAGCCTCCCTCGGATTCTCTCACCTTAGCACACCTTACACTTAGGTCCTATGCTGGTGTGATAAGGGGCTATGTAAGGAGACCGTAACTGCCTTGTGTAATCCTTTGTTTTAAATAAAAATTGGGATTTCTTCTTATGATGAAGTTTATGAATTTTCAAATGTCCAGATAAATATAGTATGCATATTTTTCATGAATTTTAGAAAAAGGATATTTTAAAAATATTTATGTAAACCTTAAATAAATAAAAATGTGTAATGATTTTCAAAAAATGGTCTTCTACAATTATGTTCAATACGAAATTTAGAGTCTAATAAGACCAACTTTATTTTTGATGAATAGTAAATTATGAATAGTGATTTTACGCTTAGGATTAGTAATGTGACCAAATGGATTAGTAATTTCACTCAAAAAAAGTTTTAATATAATTTAGACACCTAGATTAAGTAATGAGATTCAATAAAATGGGTAAATAACTGTTTCATAAATTATTATTCAAGTATTAGTTTTTTTCGGGTGAATAGTGTTTTTTAATTAAAAATTAAATTAAAAATATTTAGAAAATTATTTTTATAAAACGGATTTCATTTTTGAACTCAGAGCTTCGATATTATGTTATGGTAATTTTTGGGGATTTTTCTGAAAAAAATGAATTTTCGGTGAATAGTGTATTTATTTAAAAATTAAATTAAAAATATTTAGAAAATTATTTTTATAAAATAGAGTTCATTTTTGAAATCAGAGCATTGATATTTGGTTAATGTGAAATTTTGGTATTTTTCTGAGAAAGTTGAATTTTCAGTGAATAGTAAAAATGCAGTTTTAGGGTTTAGGTATGTTTAATGACATCATAACTGTGTCATGATGATTTCATCAGATATTTTAAGGGATGGCCGGCCAAAGGTGATGCATTATTGTTTTGGGGGCCCCATGTGTCCAAACGCCATGGTAAATTCCAAGGGAGAGGACATGCTTTTGGGAAAAACCACTTTTGAGGTGTCCCTTGGCCATCAATGCCTTGTCCCCTCACTTTCCCTATAAATAACAAGCCCTCCTCTCATCTTTTTGACTCCAAAACCAACCTCAACGAAGTTCTGGTCTCCTTACCTCCCAAGGTGCCCACAAGTCCTCAAGGTCCCAACCTTTGAGTTTTAAGAGTTACGTTTTAAGGTAAGTGATCCGACCTCTCTCTTTCTTTTCAAGTGATCTCTTTTATGTCTTCATTTATGCTCCATGTTCTTATGTTGGAGGATGTTCTTTTATATTAATTATACTGTAATTTTTATGTTCATATGATGAGAGACCCCCTCTTACTCTCATCATTTCGTTTTATGAAAGTTTAAGTGACGCCGTTAGGCTGCCGAATTTTTAAGGGATTCTTTCACCCTTTTCATTTTCAAGTTCTATTTTCATGTCAAGTCTTTCAAGTTACTTTTTATTATGTTGGGGTATGATATATAAATTTATCATACTGATCTTTTATGATCATATTATGAGAGACCCCATTTGATCTCTTCAATTCAGTATTTTGAAGTTTTAAGTGGCGCCGTTAGGCTGCCGAATTTTTAAGTGGTTCTTCACCCTTCTCTTTTTGAAGTTATACTTTCATGTCAATTCTTTTAAGTTACTTTTTGTTATGTTGGGGTATGATCTCAATATCAATAATACTTACATTTTATGACCATATGATGAGATACCCCATTTGGTCTCTTCAATTCAGAATTTTGAAGTTTTAAGTAGCGCCGTTAGGCTGCCGAATTTTTAAGTGGTTCTTCACCCTTCTTGTTTTGAAGTTCTACTTTCATGTCAATTCCATAAAGTTCCTTGTTGTTATGTTTGGGTATGATATCTATATCTATCATACTGATATTTTATGACCATATTATGAGAGACCCCATTTGATCTCTTCAATTCAGTATTTTGATGTTTTAAGTGGCGCCGTTAGGCTGCCGAATTTTTAAGTGGTTCTTCACCCTTCTCGTTTTGAAGTTCTACTTTCATGTCAATTCTTTCAAGTTAATTTTTGTTATGTTGGGGTATGATATCAATATCAATCATACTGATCTTTTATGAACATATGATGAGAGACCCCATTTGGTCTCTTCAATTCAGTATTTTGAAGTTTTAAGTGGCGCAATTAGGCTGCCGAATTTTCATAAGAGAAATCTTATTTTTGTCTTACTTTCATGTTCTTCATTTCATATGGTATATTTTCAAATTTCATTACCATGTTCTTAAATCCCTTATATTCTGTCCCTCTACTGTTTTATGGGTTATTTATGAATGTTTGACTCATGTCCCCTCTCTTTTCAATGTTTTCTAAAACCCCGAAACGTAGCCGTTATGCTGCAGAATTTTCGTCTCAAAATGCCTCTCTCTTTTCTCAAAATTATTTTATGTCATTAAGTGAATACTCAAAGCTATTATTTCTATAGGGGTATTCACATATATATCAAAATGTTCTATTTTAAATTTTGGGATTTACATACATGAAACCCGCTTTCCCTTTCCGTGGGTTTAAAGTGACGTAAAGATCATGTCCTTAAAGCAGTTTTTAAAACGTTGTGATTATGAAATGAAACCCATTTATTTTATACTATATGGGTTATTTATGAAATGTTTGATGATGATATATGTGGCTTTCATGATAATAAATGCAAATTTAAGGGTGCGCCCTGATAGCGCTCCAATTCCTTGGGTAATGATGTAACCACTAGAGATTACAATTTTCACGATACCTTGGTGAATAACCTTGGTAATTTTCAAATGACACCTTGGGGATGGACCTTGGTGATATGTTCATGATTGTCTATATTAAATGTTGCAGCCACATCTTCAAGTTATGAAAAATGTTATTTTTATTATGATATGCCTCATGATTTATTTCCCATGCCTTAATGTTCTTTTCATGACCTTATTGAAGTATCACAAGTTCACATGTAAAATGTTTCTCTTGTTTCCCTTACTGGGCCTTCTGCTCACCCTCTCTTTTGATGTATGTCCCCAGGTTATGAGATGCAGTAATGAACCTAGGATGAACATGAAGAGAAGCCTTTAAAGTGTTTAAGAAGAATCTTTTATGTTTTCATGTTTAAAGTTCCTGGTTTCCAAGACACTAAACCTTAAAGATCCTCGGTTTTGTAAAATGTAATGAAAGTTTATGTGGTAAAAAGTCGGGATGCTATAGTTGGTATCAAAGGATGGTTTAGTTATTTGTGGAAAGTAGGATATAAAAACTTTATGAATAATCCTATAGAAATGTTTATATATAGGAAATCTTCCTGGTATTTTGGTGAGTATTGAGTAAGGGGTTGCCAAGCAAATACATCCCTGTCTGGATACGAGCAGGTAGAGGTGGCTCTGGCACAGATGTACATAGGGGTAAAACCCGAAAACACCGCTTTGAGCTAGACTCGAACAGGAACTGGTACATGACAACGGGCCTTGCTGCGCTCTTGGTTACGACACTCCCGGTGGATATGCTTTGGTAAATTCATAAGCTTAGTATAGACCACTGTTAAAGGAACAAAGATAAAATAAAATAAAGATTCACATAAGAATATATGATCATGGATAAACTATATGGGAACCTAGGGGATCACAAGTTAGGGTATACTTTTCTTCTACAAGTTATGCTTATATGCTTTCAGTTCCTTTTCATGATTATTGGCTAAGTACTTAAGCCCCTAATTATGCTTTCTCTTCTTAGTTAATGGTGGGAAATGGAAGAACATGTCCCAACAACCAATGTGATAGGAAATGTGATGATTGTCGTATTAATATGACAGGGATGATTAGGGGACTAAAATATGATTATTATTTTGGAAGACGTTCACTATTTTGGGGACCCTATATGATCGAGGTAAAGAGATTACTACGGTATTTTCATTAAGGAGTAAGGTTGACTTATATTTTGAAGAATCGATGAATTTAAGGTGGGCTTATAATAATTTAGATTACTTATGGGAATGATTAACCTATCTTGGGTAAAATATGTTTAGGTTAGATACTTTCGTTATAAGAAGTTAGGAGTGGTTGATGTTGTTTGGAGATGAACAATGAAGTTTATTTTGGAAGACTATGTTATCAAATCCTTCTTGTATTTGGGTTTCAATCTTAGTTTGGTTTATTTTGAGGAATTTTAAGGACCGTTATTTATGGAATGGACTATGATGAACTTTGGGTAGTACCATGGAACTTTGAAGATTTAAAAGTAGTTTCCATTCCTATGGGACTATTTTTTTTGAAGAGTTGTTTTACCTTACCCTTTCTATTTTTGGGATAATGTTTAAAGATAGAAGAAATATGTAGTCAATCTTTTGTGGATTATGCGACTCTCTAGAAGATGATTATTGTGTTTTGATGAGACCAAGTAGTTTAGAATGCTAATAGTTTGGAGAAAAGATTAGTTTTGGGTAGAAACTTATTAAAGGATGAATCTCTACATGAAGATAGGTATATTTTCTTATGTTTTTGTTTTATGTTGTAAATGAATTCCTCAAAATTATGAAAAGGAACGTAAAACAAAAACGTTGTTGGTTTAAGTTTCCTACTAGGTAATCAAAGACCGTTTACGCACATCATAAGTTTGGGATTTTCTTATGGTTAACTTTCTCATAATCATGTTCTCTATCACTCTCCCTCAGAACTTGAACCTTTGTTTTCTCCTCCATGTCCATGTTTTCCTACATGGAATCCTAGTGTGGGTTAACTCGGGTGACCATTGTACCTCCCTTTCTTTCTTTTAAAGTAATAGTTTTACTGACTCCTTTTCCGATGTGGTACTTTCAATGAAATTTCAAAACCCAATTTTAAAAATTGCGAGGACGCAATTTCTTAAGGGGGGAAGATTGTAACGACCCGAAATTTTGAATAAATCTTGTTTCCTAATTTTATGTGTTATTTTATTTTGTTTTTTTTATACTCAACAAAAATGTTTCATTTGATAACATGAGTATAATTAAAATGAGACCATTGGGTTTTGACTGTTATATGACCATTGGTCAATATGACCGCTGGAAACTAAACATTTTTACTATTTTCTCTAAATACAAGCAATCTTGGTTAATTAATATAGAAAGAAGATTAGATGGCCTCACCCAGTAGTTTTGGACCGATCGAAGCCCATCTAACAGAACTTGAGAAGGAGGTAGCACCGCTGGGCTTTGCTCTGGACCAAACCCAAGCTGAACTTCATCGTGTGAAGCTAGAATGGGATCGCCTTCGCGAGAAGTTCAAACTGATAGAAATTACTACTCGTGCGATGTTGGCCGAGCCTCCCTCGAATTCTCTCACCTTAGCACACCTTACACTTAGGTCCTATGCTGGTGTGATAAGGGGCTATGTAAGGAGACCGTAACTGCCTTGTGGAATCCTTTGTTTTAAATAAAAATTGGG
Source organism: Viscum album (assembly GCA_963277665.1). NCBI lineage: Eukaryota > Viridiplantae > Streptophyta > Magnoliopsida > Santalales > Viscaceae > Viscum > Viscum album. The sequence continues at coordinate 714,614,356 of OY728162.1, forward strand.
ATTTCTTCTTATGATGAAGTTTATGAATTTTCAAATGTCCGGATAAATATAGTATGCATATTTTTGATGAATTTTAGAAAAAGGATATCTTAAAAATGTTTATGTAAACCTTAAATAAATAAAAATGTGTAATGATTTTCAAAAAATGGTCTTCTACAATTATGTTCAGTATGAAATTTAGAGTCTAATAAGACCAACTTTATTTTTGATGAATAATAAATTATGAATAGTGATTTTACGCTTAGGATTAGTAATGTGACCAAATGGATTAGTAATTTCACTCAAAAAAAGTTTTAATATAATTTAGACACCTAGATTAAGTAATGAGATTCAATAAAATGGGTAAATAACTGTTTCATAAATTATTATTCAAGTATTAGTTTTTTTCGGGTGAATAGTGTTTTTTGATTAAAAATGAAATTAAAAATATTTAGAAAATTATTTTTATAAAACGGATTTCATTTTTGAACTCAGAGGTTCGATATTATGTTATGGTAATTTTTGGGGATTTTTCTGAAAAAAATGAATTTCGGTGAATAGTGTATTTATTTAAAAATTAAATTAAAAATATTTAGAAAAATATTTTTATAAAATGGAGTTCATTTTTGAAATCAGAGCATTGATATTTGGTTAATGTGAAATTTTGGGATTTTTCTGAGAAAGTTGAATTTTCAGTGAATAGTAAAAATGCAGTTTTAGGGTTTCGGTATGTTTAATGACATCATAGCTGTGTCATGATGATTTCATGAGATATTTTAAGGGATGGACGGGCAAAGGTGATTCATTATTGTTTTGGGGGCCCCATGTGTCCTAACTCCATGGTAAATGCCAAGGGAGAGGACATGCTTTTGGGAAAACCACTTTTGAGGTGTCCCTTGGCCATCAATGCCTTGTCCCCTCACTTTCCCTATAAATAACAAGCCCTCCTCTCATCTTTTTGACTCCAAAACCAACCTCAACTAAGTTCTGGTCTCCTTACCTCCCAAGGTGCCCACAAGCCCTCAAGGTCTCAACCTTTGAGTTTTAAGAGTTACGTTTTAAGGTAAGGGATCCGACCTCTCTCTTTCTTTTCAAGTGATCTCTTTTATGTCTTCATTTATGCTCCATGTTCTTATGTTGGAGGATGTTCTTTTATATTCATTATACTGTCATTTTTATGTTCATATGATGAGAGACCCCCTCTTACTCTCATCATTTCGTTTTATGAAAGTTTAAGTGACGCCGTTAGGCTGCCGAATTTTTAAGGGATTCTTTCACCCTTCTCATTTTCAAGTTCTATTTTCATGTCAAGTCTTCCAAGTTACTTTTTATTATGTTGGGGTATGATCTCTAAATTTATCATACTGATATTTTATTATCATATGATGAGAGACCCCATTTGATCTCTTCAATTCAGTATTTTGAAGTTTTAAGTGGCGCCGTTAGGCTGCCGAATTTTTAAGTGGTTCTTCACCCTTCTCGTTTTGAAGTTCTACTTTCATGTCAATTCTTTCAAGTTACTTTTTGTTATGTTAGGGTATGATATCAATATCAATCATACTTATCTTTTATGACCATATGATGAGAGAACCCATTTGGTCTCTTCAATTCAGTATTTTAAAGTTTTAAGTGGCGCCGTTAGGCTGCCGAATTTTTAAGTGGTTCTTCACCCTTCTCGTTTTGAAGTTCTACTTTCATGTCAATTACATAAAGTTCCTTGTTGTTATGTTGGGGTATGATATCTATATCTATCATACTGATATTTTATGACCATATTATGAGAGACCCCATTTGATCTCTTCAATTCAGTATTTTGAAGTTTTAAGTGGCTCCGTTAGGCTGCCGAATTTTTAAGTGGTTCTTCACCCTTCTCGTTTTGAAGTTCTACTTTCATGTCAATTCTTTAAAGTTCCTTTTTGTTATGTTGGGGTATGATCTCAATATCAATCATACTGATCTTTTATGACCATATGATGAGAGACCCCATTTTGTCTCTTCAATTCAGTATTTTGATGTTTTAAGTGGCGCAGTTAGGCTGCCGAATTTTCATAAGAGAAATCTTATTTTTGTCTTACTTTCATGTTCTTCATTTCATATGGTATATTTTCAAATTTCATTACCATGTTCTTAAATCCCTTATATTCTGTCCCTCTACTGTTTTATGGGTTATTTATGAATGTTTGACTCATGTCCCCTCTCTTTTCAATGTTTTCTAAAACCCCGAAACGTAGCCGTTATGCTGCAGAATTTTCGTCTCAAAATGCCTCTCTCTTTTCTCAAAATTATTTTATGTTATTAAATGAATACTCAAAGATCTTATTTCTATATGGGTATTCACATATATATCAAAATGTTCTATTTTAAATTTTGGGATTTACATACATGAAACCCGCTTTCCCTTTCCGTGGGTTTAAAGTGACGTAAAGATCATGTCCTTAAAGTAGTTTTTAAAACATTATGATTATGAAATGAAACCCATTTATTTTATACTATATGGGTTATTTATGAAATGTTTGATGATGATATATGTGGATCGCATGATAATAAAGGCAAATTTAAGGGTGCGCCCTGATATCGCTCCAATGCATTGGGTAATGATGTAACCACTAGAGATTACAATTTTCACGATACCTTGGTGAATAACCTTGGTAATTTTCAAATGACACCTTGGGGATGGACCTTGGTGATATGTTCATCATTGTATATATTAAATGTTGCACCCACATCTTCAAGTTATGAAAAATGTTATTTTTATTATGATATGCCTCATGATTTCTTTCCCATGCCTTAATGTTCTTTTCATGACCTCATTGAAGTATCACAAGTTCACATGTAAAATGTTTCTCTTGTTTCCCTTACTGGGCCTTCTGCTCACCCTCTCTTTTGATGTATGTCCCCAGGTTATGAGATGCAGTAATGAACCTAGGATGAACATGAGGAGAATCCTTTAAAGTGTTCAAGAAGAATCTTTTATGATTTCATGTTTAAAGTTCCTGGTTTCCAAGACACTAAACCTTAAAGATCCTCGGTTTTGTAAAATGTAATGAAAGTTTATGTGATAAAAAGTAGGGATGCTATAGTTGGTATCAAAGGATGGTTTAGTTATTTGTGGAAAGTAGGATATAAAAACTTTAGGAATAATCCTATAGAAATGTTTATATATAGGAAATCTTCCTGGTATTTTGGTGAGTATTGAGTAAGGGGTTGCCAAGCAAATACATCCCTGTCTGGATACGAGCAGGTAGAGGTGGCTCTGGCACAGATGTACATAGGGGTAAAACCCGAAAACACCGCTTTGAGCTAGACTCGAATGGGAACTGGTACACGACAACGGGCCTTGCTGCACTCTTGGTTACGACACTCCCGGGGGATATGCTTTGGTAAATTCATAAGCTTAGTATGAACCACTGTTAAAGGAACAAAGATAAAATAAAATAAAGATTCACATAAGAATATATGATCATGGATAACCTATATGGGAACCTAGAGGATCACAAGTTAGGGTATACTTTTCTTCTACAAGTTATGCTTATATGCTTTCAGTTCATTTTCATGATTATTGGCTAAGTACTTAAGCCCCTAATTATGCTTTCTCTTCTTAGTTAATGGTGGGAAATGGAAGAACATGTCCCAACAACCAATGTGATAGGAAATGTGATGATTGTCGTATTAATATGACAGGAATGATTAGGGGACTAAAATATGATTATTATTTTGGAAGACGTTCACTATTTTGGGGACCCTATATGATCGAGGTAAAGAGATTACTATGGTATTTTCATGAAGGAGTAAGGTTGACTTATATTTTGAAGAATCGATGAATTTAAGGTGGGATTATAGTAATTTAGATTACTTATGGGAATGATTAACCTATCTTGGGTAAAATATGTTTAGGTTAGATACTTTCGTTATAAGAAGTTAGGAGTGGTTGATGTTGTTTGGAGATGAACAATGAAGTTTATTTTGGAAGACTATGTTATCAAATCCTTCTTGTATTTGGGTTTCAATCTTAGTTTGGTTTATTTTGAGGAATTTTAAGGACTGTTATTTATGGAATGGACTATGATGAACTTTGGGTAGTACCATGGAACTTTGAAGATTTAAAAGTAGTTTCCATTCCTATGGGACGATTTTTTTTGAAGAGTTGTTTTACCTTACCCTTTCTATTTTTGGGATAATGTTTAAAGATAGAAGAAATAGATAGTTAATCTTTTGTGGATTATGCGACTCTCTAGAAGATGATTATTGTGTTTTGATGAGACCAAGTAGTTTAGAATGCTCATAGTTTGGAGAAAAGATTAGTTTTGGGTAGAAACTTATTAAAGGATGAATCTCTACATGAAGATAGGTATATTTTCTTATGTTTTTGTTTTATGTTGTAAATGAATTCCTCAAAATTATGAAAAGGAACATAAAACAAAAACGTTGTTGGTTTACGTTTCCTACTAGGTAATCAAAGACCGTTTACGCACATCATAAGTTTGGGATTTTCTTGTGGTTAACTTTCTCCTAATCATGTTCTCTATCACTCTCCCTCAGAATTTGAACCTTTGTTTTCTCCTCCATGTCCATGTTTTCCTACATGGAATCTTAGTGTGGGTTAACTCGGGTGACCTTTGTACCTCCCTTTCTTTCTTTTAAAGTAATAGTTTTACTGACTCCTTTTCCGATGTGGGACTTTCAATGAAATTTCAAAACCCAATTTTAAAAATTGCGAGGACGCAATTTCTTAAGGGGGGAAGATTGTAACGACCCGAAATTTTGAATAAATCTTGTTTCCTGATTTTATGTGTTATTTTATTTCATTTTTTTTATACTCAACAAAAATGTTCCATTTGATAACATGAGTATAATTAAAATGAGACCATTGGGTTTTGACTGTTATATGACCATTGGTCAATATGACCGCTGGAAACTAAACATTTTGACTATTGTCTCTAAATACAAGCAATCTTGGTTAATTAATATAGAAAGAAGATTAGATGGCCTCACCCAGTAATTTTGGACCGATCGAAGCCCATCTAACAGAACTTGGGAAGGAGGTAGCACCGCTGGGCTTTGCTCTGGACCAAACCCAAGCTGAACTTCATCGTGTGAAGCTAGAACGGGATCGCCTTCGCGAGAAGTTCAAACTGATAGAAATTACTACTCGTGCGATGTTGGCCGAGCCTCCCTCGAATTCTCTCACCTTAGCACACCTTACACTTAGGTCCTATGCTGGTGTGATAAGGGGCTATGTAAGGAGACCGTAACTGCCTTGTGTAATCCTTTGTTTTAAATAAAAATTGGGATTTCTTCTTATGATGAAGTTTATGAATTTTCAAATGTCCGGATAAATATAGTATGCATATTTTTGATGAATTTTAGAAAAAGGATATTTTAAAAATGTTTATGTAAACCTTAAATAAATAAAAATGTGTAATGATTTTCAAAAAATGGTCTTCTACAATTATGCTCAGTACGAAATTTAGAGTCTAATAAGACCCACTTTATTTTTGATGAATAGTAAATTATGAATAGTGATTTTACGCTTAGGATTAGTAATGTGACCAAATGGATTAGTAATTTCACTCAAAAAAATATTTAATATAATTTAGACACCTAGATTAAGTAATGAGATTCAATAAAATGGGTAAATAACTGTTTCATAAATTATTATTCAAGTATTAGTTTTTTTCGAGTGAATAGTGTTTTTTAATTAAAAATTAAATTAAAAATATTTAGAAAATTATTTTTATAAAACGGATTTCATTTTTGAACTCAGAGGTTCGATATTATGTTATGGTAATTTTTGGGGATTTTTCTGAAAAAAATGAATTTTTGGTGAATAGTGTATTTATTTAAAAATTAAATTAAAAATATTTAGAAAAATATTTTTATAAAATGGAGTTCATTTTTGAAATCAGAGCATTGATATTTGGTTAATGTGAAATTTTGGGATTTTTCTGAGAAAGTTGAATTTTCAGTGAATAGTAAAAATGCAGTTTTAGGGTTTCGGTATGTTTAATGACATCATAACTGTGTCATGATGATTTCATGAGATATTTTAAGGGATGGCCGGCCAAAGGTGATGCATTATTGTTTTGGGGGCCCCATGTGTCCTAACTCCATGGTAAATGTCAAGGGAGAGGACATGCTTTTGGGAAAACCACTTTTGAGGTGTCCCTTGGCCATCAATGCCTTGTCCCCTCACTTTCCCTATAAATAACAATCCCTCCTCTCATCTTTTTGACTCTAAAACCAACCTCAACGAAGTTCTGGTCTCCTTACCTCCCAAGGTGCCCACAAGCCCTCAAGGTCCCAACCTTTGAGTTTTAAGAGTTACGTTTTAAGGTAAGGGATCCGACCTCTCTCTTTCTTTTCAAGTGATCTCTTTTATGTCTTCATTTATGCTCCATGTTCTTATGTTGGAGGATGTTCTTTTATATTCATTATACTGTCATTTTTATTTTCATATGATGAGAGACCCCCTCTTACTCTCATCATTTCGTTTTATGAAAGTTTAAGTGACGCCGTTAGGCTGCCGAATTTTTAAGGGATTCTTTCACCCTTCTCATTTTCAAGTTCTATTTTCATGTCAAGCCTTTCAAGTTCCTTTTTATTATGTTGGGGTATGATCTCTAAATTTATCATAATGATATTTTATGATAATATGATGAGACAACCCATTTGATCTCTTCAATTCAGTATTTTGAAATTTTAAGTGGCGCCGTTAGGCTGCCGAATTTTTAAGTGGTTCTTCACCCTTCTCGTTTTGAAGTTCTACTTTCATGTCAATTCTTTCAAGTTACTTTTTGTTATGTTGGGGTATGATATCAATATCAATCATACTTATATTTTATGACCATATGATGAGAGACCCCATTTGGTCTCTTCAATTCAGTATTTTGATGTTTTAAGTGGCGCCGTTAGGCTGCCGAATTTTTAAGTGGTTCTTCACCCTTCTCGTTTTAAAGTTCTACTTTCATGTCAATTCCATAACGTTCCTTGTTGTTATGTTGGGGTATGATATCTATATCTATCATACTGATATTTTATGACCATATGATGAGATACCCCATTTGATCTCTTCAATTCAGTATTTTGAAGTTTTAAGTGGCGTCGTTAGGCTGCCGAATTTTTAAGTGGTTCTTCACCCTTCTCGTTTTGAAGTTCTACTTTCATGTCAATTATTTCAAGTTCCTTTTTGTTATGTTGGGGTATGATCTCAATATCATTCATACTTATCTTTTATGACCATATGATGAGAGACCCCATTTGGTCTCTTCAATTCAGTATTTTTAAGTTTTAAGTGGCGCAGTTAGGCTGCCGAATTTTCATAAGAGAAATCTTATTTTTGTCTTACTTTCATGTTCTTCATTTCATATGGTATATTTTCAAATTTCATTACCATGTTCTTAAATCCCTTATATTATGTACCTCTACTATTTTATGGGTTATTTTTGAATGTTTTACTCATGTCCCCTCTCTTTTCAATGTTTTCTAAAACCCCGAAACGTAGCCGTTATGCTGTAGAATTTTCGTCTCAAAATGCCTCTCTTTTCTCAAAATTATTTTATGTTATTAAGTGAATACTCAAAGCTCTTATTTCTATAGGGGTATTCACATATATATCAAAATGTTCTATTTTAAATTTTGGGATTTACATACATGAAACCCGCTTTCCCTTTCCGTGGGTTTAAAGTGATGTAAAGATCATGTCCTTAAAGCAGTTTTTAAAACGTTATGATTATGAAATGAAACCCATTTATTTTATACTATATGAGTTATTTATGAAATGTTTGATGATGATATATGTGGATCGCATGATAATAAAGGCAAATTTAAGGGTGCGCCCTGATAGCACTCCAATGCATTGGGTAATGATGTAACCACTAGAGATTACAATTTTCACGATACCTTGGTGAATAACCTTGGTAATTTTCAAATGACACCTTGGGGATGGACCTTGGTGATATTTTCATGATTCTCTATATTAAATGTTGCAGCCACACCTTCAAGTTATGAAAAATGTTATTTTTATTATGATATGCCTCATGATTTCTTTCCCATGCCTAAATATTTTTTTCATGACCTTATTGAAGTATCACAAGTTCACATGTAAAATGTTTCTCTTGTTTCCCTTACTGGGCCTTCTGATCACCCTCTCTTTTGATGTATGTCCCCAGGTTATGAGATGCAGTAATGAACCTAGTATGAACATGAGGAGAAGCCTTTAAAGTGTTTAAGAAGAATCTTTTATGTTTTCATGTTTAAAGTTCCTGGTTTCCAAGACACTAAACCTTAAAGATCCTCAGTTTTGTAAAATGTAATGAAAGTTTATGTGATAAAAAGTCGGGATGCTATAGTTGGTATCAAAGGATGGTTTAGTTATTTGTGGAAAGTAGGATATAAAAACTTTAGGAAGAATCCTATAGAAATGTTTATATATAGGAAATCTTCCTGGTATTTTGGTGAGTATTGAGTAAGGGGTTGCCAAGAAAATACATCCCTGTCTGGATACGAGCAGGTAGAGGTGGCTCTGGCACAGATGTACATAGGGGTAAAACCCGAAAACACCGCTTTGAGCTAGACTCGAACGAGAACTGGTACACGACAACGGGCCTTGCTGCACTCTTGGTTACGACACTCCTGGGGGATATGCTTTGGTAAATTCATAAGCTTAGTATGAACCACTGTTAAAGGAACAAAGATAAAATAAAATAAAGATTCACATAAGAATATATGATCATGGATAACCTATATGGGAACCTAGGGGATCACAAGTTAGGGTATACTTTTCTTCTACAAGTTATGCTTATATGCTTTCAGTTCCTTTTCATGATTATTGGCTAAGTACTTAAGCCCCTAATTATGCTTTCTCTTCTTAGTTAATGGTGGGAAATGGAAGAACATGTCCCAACAACCAATGTGATAGGAAATGTGATGATTGTCGTATTAATATGACAGGGATGATTAGGGGACTAAAATATGATTATTATTTTGGAAGACGTTAACTATTTTGGGGACCCTATATGATTGAGGTAAATAGATTACTACGGTATTTTCATTAAGGAATAAGGTTGACTTATATTTTGAAGAATCGATGAATTTAAGGTGGTCTTATAGTAATTTATATTACTTATGGGAATGATTAACCTATCTTGGGTAAAATATGTTTAGGTTAGATACTTTCGTTATAAGAAGTTAGGAGTGGTTGATGTTGTTTGGAGATGAACAATGAAGTTTATTTTGGAAGACTATGTTATCAAATCCTTCTTGTATTTGGGTTTCAATCTTAGTTTGGTTTATTTTGAGGAATTTTAAGGACCGTTATTTATGGAATGGACTATGATGAACTTTGGGTAGTACCATGGAACATTGAAGATTTAAAAGTAGTTTCCATTCCTATGGGACTATTTTTTTGAAGAGTTGTTTTACCTTACCCTTTCTATTTTTGGGATAATGTTTAAAGATAGAAGAAATAGATAGTTAATCTTTTGTGGATTATGCGACTCTCTAGAAGATGATTATTGTGTTTTGATGAGACCAAGTAGTTTAGAATTCTCATATTTTGGAGAAAAGATTAGTTTTTGGTAGAAACTTATTAAAGGATGAATCTCTACATGAAGATAGGTATATTTTCTTATGTTTTTGTTTTATGTTGTAAATGAATTCCTCAAAATTATGAAAAGGAACGTAAAACAAAAACGTTGTTGGTTTACGTTTCCTACTAGGTAATCAAAGACCGTTTATGCACATCATAAGTTTGGGATTTTCTTATGGTTAACTTTATCCTAATCATGTTCTCTATCACTCTCCCTCAGAACTTGAACCTTTGTTTTCTCCTCCATGTCCATGTTTTCCTACATGGAATCCTAGTGTGGGTTAACTCGGGTGACCTTTGTACCTCCCTTTCTTTCTTTTAAAGTAATAGTTTTACTGACTCCTTTTCCGATGTGGGACTTTCAATGAAATTTCAAAACCCAATTTTAAAAATTGCGAGGACGCAATTTCTTAAGGGGGGAAGATTGTAACGACCCGAAATTTTGAATAAATCTTGTTTCCTAATTTTATGTGTTATTTTATTTTGTTTTTTTGATACTCAACAAAAATGTTTCATTTGATAAAATGAGTATAATTAAAATGAGACCATTGGGTTTTGACTCTTTTATATGACCATTGGTCAATATGACCGCTGGAAACTAAAGATTTTGACTATTGTCTCTAAATACAAGCAATCTTGGTTAATTAATATAGAAAGAAGATTAGATGGCTTCACCCAGTAGTCTTGGACTGATCGAAGCCCATCTAACAGAACTTGGGAAGGAGGTAGCACCGCTGGGCTTTGCTCTAGACCAAACCCAAGCTGAACTTCATCGTGTGAAGCTAGAACGGGATCGCCTTCGTGAGAAGTTCAAACTGATAGAAATTACTACTCGTGCGATGTTGGCCAAGCCTCCCTCGAATTCTCTCACCTTAGCACACCTTACACTTAAGTCCTATGCTGGTGTGATAAGGGGCTATGTAAGGAGACCGTAACTGCCTTGTGTAATCCTTTGTTTTAAATAAAAATTGGGATTTCTTCTTATGATGAAGTTTATGAATTTTCAAATGTCCGGATAAATATAGTATGCATATTTTTGATGAATTTTAGAAAAAGGTTATTTTAAAAATATTTATGTAAACCTTAAATAAATAAAAATGTGTAATGATTTTCAAAAAATGGTCTTCTACAATTATGTTCAGTACGAAATTTAGAGTCTAATAAGACCAACTTTATTTTTGACGAATAGTAAATTATGAATAGTGATTTTACGCTTAGGATTAGTAATGTGACCAAATGGATTAGTAATTTCACTCAAAAAAAGTTTTAATATAATTTAGACACCTAGATTAAGTAATGAGATTCAATAAAATGGGTAAATAACTGTTTCATAAATTATTATTCAAGTATTAGTTTTTTTCGGGTGAATAGTGTTTTTTAATTAAAAATTAAATTAAAAATATTTAGAAAATTATTTTTATAAAACGGATTTCATTTTTGAACTCAGAGCTTCGATATTATGTTATGGTAATTTTTGGGGATTTTTCTAAAAAAATGAATTTTCGGTGAATAGTGTATTTATTTAAAAATTAAATTAAAAATATTTAGAAAAATATTTTTATAAAATGGAGTTCATTTTTGAAATCAGAGCATTGATATTTGGTTAATGTGAAATTTTGGGATTTTTATGAGAAAGTTGAATTTTCAGTGAATAGTAAAAATGCAGTTTTAGGGTTTCGGTATGTTTAATGACATCATAACTGTGTCATGATGATTTCATTAGATATTTTAAGGGATGGCCGGCCCAAGGTGATGCATTATTGTTTTGGGGGCCCCATGTGTCCTAACTCCATGGTAAATGCCAAGGGAGAGTACATGCTTTTGGGAAAACCACTTTTGAGGTGTCCCTTGGCCATCAATGCCTTGTCCCCTCACTTTCCCTATAAATAACAAGCCCTCCTCTCATCTTTTTGACTCAAAAACCAACCTCAATGAAGTTCTGGTCTCCTTACCTCCCAAGGTGCCCACAAGCCCTCAAGGTCCCAACCTTTGAGTTTTAAGAGTTACGTTTTAAGGTAAGGGATCCGACCTCTCTCTTTCTTTTCAAGTGATCTCTTTTATGCCTTCATTTATGCTCCATGTTCTTATGTTGGAGGATGTTATTTTATATTCATTATACTGTAATTTTTATGTTCATATGATGAGAGACCCCCTCTTACTCTCATCATTTCGTTTTATGAAAGTTTAAGTGACGCCGTTAGGCTGCCGAATTTTTAAGGGATTCTTTCCCCCTTCTCATTTTCAAGTTCTATTTTCATGTCAAGTCTTTCAAGTTCCTTTTTATTATGTTGGGGTATGATCTCTAAATTTATCATCCGGATCTTTTATGATCATATGATGAGAGACCCAATTTGATCTCTTCAATTCAGTATTTTGAAGTTTTAAGTGGCGCCGTTAGGCTGCCGAATTTTTAAGTGGTTCTTCACCCTTCTCGTTTTGAAGTTCTACTTTCATGTCAATTATTTCAAGTTACTTTTTGTTATGTTGGGGTATGATATCAATATCAATCATACTTATATTTTATGACCATATGATGAGAGACCCCATTTTTTCTCTTCAATTCAGTATTTTGAAGTTTTAAGTGGCGCCGTTAGGCTGCCGAATTTTTAAGTGGTTCTTCACCCTTCTCGTTTTGAAGTTCTACTTTCATGTCAATTACATAAAGTTCCTTGTTGTTATGTTGGGGTATGATCTCTATATCTATCATACTTATCTTTTATTACCATATGATTATAGACCCCATTTTATCTCTTCAATTCAGTATTTTGAAGTTTTAAGTGGCGCCGTTAGGCTGCCGAATTTTTAAGTGGTTCTTCACCCTTCTCATTTTGAAGTTCTACTTTCATGTCAATTCTTTCAAGTTCCTTTTTGTTATGTTGGGGTATGATCTCAATATCAATCATACTGATCTTTTATGACCATATGATGAGAGACCCCATTTGGTCTCTTCAATTAAGTATTTTGATGTTTTAAGTGGCGCAGTTAGGCTGCCGAATTTTCATAAGAGAAATATTATTTTTGTCTTACTTTCATGTTCTTCATTTCATATGGTATATTTTCAAATTTCATTACCATGTTCTTAAATCCCTTATATTCTGTCCCTATACTGTTTTATGGGTTATTTATGAATGTTTGACTCATGTCCCCTCTCTTTTCAATGTTTTCTAAAACCCCGAAACGTAGCCGTTATGCTGCAGAATTTTCGTCTCAAAATGCCTCTCTCTTTTCTCAAAATTATTTTATGTTATTAAGTGAATACTCAAAGCTCTTATTTCTATATGGGTATTCACATATATATCAAAATGTTCTATTTTAAATTTTTGGATTTACATACCTGAAACCCGCTTTCCCTTTCCGTGGGTTTAAAGTGACGTAAAGATCATGTCCTTAAAGCAGTTTTTAAAACATTATGATTATGAAATGAAAACCATTTATTTTATACTATATGGGTTATTTATGAAATGTTTGATGATGATATATGTGGATCTCATGATAATAAAGGCACATTTAAGGGTGCGCCCTGATAGTGCTCCAATGCATTGGGTAATGATGTAACCACTAAAGATTACAATTTTCACGATACCTTGGTGAATAACCTTGGTAATTTTCAAATGACACCTTGGGGATGGACCTTGGTGATATGTTCATGACTGTATATATTAAATGTTGCAGCCACATCTTCAAGTAATGAAAAATGTTATTTTTATTATGGTATGCCTCATGATTTCTTTCCCATGCCTTAATGTTTTTTTCATGACCTTATTGAAGTATCACAAGTTCACATGTAAAATGTTTCTCTTGTTTCCCTTACTGGGCCTTCTGCTCACCCTCTCTTTTGATGTATGTCCCCAGGTTATGAGATGCAGTAATGAACCTAGGATGAACATGAGTAGAAGCCTTTCAAGTGTTTAAGAAGAATCTTTTATGTTTTCACGTTTAAAGTTCCTGGTTTCCAAGACACTAAACCTTAAAGATCCTCGGTTTTGTAAAATGTAATGAAAGTTTATGTGATAAAAAGTCGGGATGCTATAGTGGGGAATTATTTATCTTTTCTAAAAATCAGGTTTTGGACTTTATATAATAAAATAACCAAAACCAAGAACCTACCCATGGTTGTTACCCATGGTTTTTCCAAATGGGATTTTTTTTCATTATTTTACAAGTCTAAGGTCCGAACATAATAAAATAATATCTATTCTTATTTGGAGGTGATTTATGCTCTTAAAGAAATGATTTTAAAACCTTAAAATATATTATATGTTTTGGAGGATTCATAATGACTTTATAAAATAAATAAAATAATCTTAAAATAAAATTATTTTAAAGGGAAACCATATATTTGATCATGTATACATTTTATAGCATTTATTATATCACTTTTGGGTCATTATGATTTCATAATACACACCATATATTTATATAGGTATTTAATTTCTACTTGAAAATTTGGTTATCTCAAACAATTATGAAAAATTCACCATAGAATAATTTTAAATGTTATGATTCCAAAAATCATATCCATTTTTATCAAAATAATTTTTTAAATTTTTTAATTTTCTCTTTTAAAATAATAATCATCATTTATTGATAAATTCAAGGAATTTTTTGATAATAATTATTTTTGAGCCCTTATAAAAATTATATTTTATTGAATAAAAATTTTATGATCTTTTATATTTAGTAAAAATTATTTAATATTAATATTTTATTAAAATATTATTTTTTTCAAAAATATATTAATTCAAAAATAATTCCTTAATTGAATTTGAATATTAACCAAAAATACTTTTTTCGTTTTATTGTATAAAAAATTTATAAATTAAAAGTAATAGGATGAAAATATTTTCATTATTATATGAAAAATAATGTACATACTCATATTGATAGGGTCTTGATACATAACCCTTCAATACGCAAACAAATTCCCTAAGAGTAAGGTGCGTGACAATGAGACTTTCATGGGGTGGTTCTACGTACATTTTTTGGGTTGTGAACTCGATAAGCTTGAAATTACCTCGTAAATGTTTTCTCTCATGCTTAAGTTGTTGGATCTTATCTTGGTATTAGTCAAGGAAAATCTTGGAGATGTTATCTACCTCAAAATATTTGATAAATGGTATTCAAAGGGTACAATCCAATTGGTTGTGTCCATCACTTCCTATATCAGTGTCAATTGAATTTGTTAAACCCTATATTTATTCTAATCATGTGATTACTGTTCAATGGCTATATTATCAATGGTTTTAAATCTTAATGGTCTTTTAAATATTATAGTATATAATAAAAACAAGAAAGTTCATGTGTTTTTTATAACCATAATACGTAATAATACTTTTATTAAATCAAAATGGGAATTTTATTTATAACAGCTCAGGTCATTAAAATCTTCCCCCTATAATAAATTTCACCCTCAAAATTTTATCTTCCACACTAAAATAGATTAGGGTAACTCTGTTTCATGATCTTCTCTAGTTCCAACATTTCTTCCTCAAACTTTTGGTTTCTCCACATGACTTTAACAAGGTGCATTGTCTTATTTTGTAGTGATTTTCCTCTATGATATAAGATCTTCACAGACTGCTGCTCATACTAAAGGTCATTATCCAATGGTACCACATCCAGATTGAGTACATGTGAGGGGTCTAGTATGTAATTTCTCAAGATGTATACATCTAATACATCATGTAATTGATATAGGTTAGGTGGGAGTGAAAGTCGGTCGACCACCACTCTAATGCAATCAAGGATATTAGAGGGTCCAATGTATATTGGACTAAGCTTTACTAACTCTAAAATCTTGTCACTTTTTTCTATAGAGATATGAGGAGGAATATCATGTCTCCAACATCAAACACTAAGTATCATATCTGATTGTAAAAATAACTCTTTTGTTGACCAGGAGTAGTCTTGATGTGCATATGAATGGTCTTAACCTTTTCCACTATTTCCTCATCCATTTTGGAACCTAACAGTTTTTCCCCAACTTCATCCCAGCATGCAGGTTTTCTGCACCTCTTCCCATAAAGGGATTCACATGGATCCATTTAGATGCTAGATTAGAAAATGTGATTGTATGGGAACTCAAACAGTGGTAGATATTTTTCCCATCCTCCTTTGAAGTACATAGAATATGCTCTCAACATGTTGTATAGTTTCTGAATAGTCCGCTTAGACTGGCCTTCATTTTGAGGATGATACAAAACTTTAGCTCAGTGTTTAGAGCATTTTGGAGACTTTTCCATAACTTAGAGGTAAATATTGTATTGCAATCAAATATAATTGATAGTGTTACTCTATGAAGACTCACCACTTATTTGATGTATATCTATTCCATTTGTTAGAGTGATAATTCCTCCTTAATTGAGATAAAGTGATATGTCTTTGAAAGATTTTTTTTAAAAGGTTGGGACTGAAGCCTCAATTTATTATTAAAGAAAATACCTCTTTTGACTGGGTGGTGTAACATCCCAGGTAAATAAAGAATATGAAAATTTCATATTTATTAATATTTGTGAATAAAATATTAATATTACTTTAAAGGGAATGCTATGTTCAATGGTGTACCCAATACACAATAACGAGTTTCTTTGAAATCTTATGTTGCACTCTAATAATAAAATAATATTATTTTAAATGGTAGTTAACGCCTAGCCGTTGTAATGGTGGGAATGAAAACAACTAACTAAAAAAATATCATATATGTTTTTCAAATATTTTTACTTTTATCCAATAAATGTTAGAGGCTTAAAATGCAAATGAATCTAATTTTAAGCATAAATATTTGAATATTCTTTAAAAGGTCGATTAACCGCCTTTTGATGGCGAACCCTTTTTAAATACACTTTTTGAAAATTTTATATGTTATATTGGACCAAATAAAATCCTTATTTAGAATCTGGACATCAAAATTTTCTTTGTGTAAATTTTTGTTAATTTTCCTATAAAGATCATTGTTAGTGAAAATGATGTATTTTAATTTAAAACCTCCTTTTAATATGATTTGTTTATATGGATAGATTATCTTTTGAATTGGTTTTAAAGTGAAATTATAATATATTTTTAATATTTAATCCAATTGTGGTCAATATAATTAATTTCACTTTGAAATTGGACTTAAACTAGTGTCAATATTTTAATTGATATTGTTTCTTAAAAACACGCTATTTTTTTTGAAAGCGAGAATTAATTATAAAAATAATTAATGAAACTTTTATGTTTTGAATTTGGTAAAATGGAAATCATTTTTTATTTTGGAATATTAAATATAGATTAGGGTGAATTTTTGGTATTTTTCTGAAAAACATCAATTTTTGATGAATAGTGAAACCACTAAGTGGTAGTTAAGAAACTGATTTTTCGTTTAATGGGAACTTTACCACTTCTGTGATTTTAATTTCAAAAATCCAACATACATGGTTTTCATTAATATGTAAAATATTGTTTAATGGGATAAAAATAAATTTTTGGTGAATAATAACTTTTAAGTTTTATTAATCACGATTAAAGGTAATTAGTGTAATTTAAGGTAAAGATAATGTTATAATAATGTGAAATGACCTTGAAACATGTACTACATTTATTGGATGAGTCATGGACGACCAATAAAATCCATGGGTCAACTTGGGGACCCCATGGAGCCACTTTGGTAGGAAAATGACATTAATAACTTTTTATTTAAGGTTAAAATAAAACTGTCACAAACATGTATTGTTTTACTAAAACAATTTTTAAATGGGGTTGTACAAGTCATATTTTTAACTATAAATGTTAATTAGAAATGTAAAAATCTTTCCTACATCATCATATTTTTTTTATAATTTTTAGACATTAAATAAATAAATTTATTTATGACACCATGATGATGCATCGATTACCTCATTAATGAATGATTTAAATAAAATGAAAAGATAAGGTAAAATATAAGACTCACACTTGTCCAAAACCTATTTTATTGGTGTATTTAGAACCCTTATCACCTTTTCCTTGAAATATATAATTTTGGTACCTTTAATATCCGAAAATAATTTTATAATAAATTATCTTTTCAAGACATTCCAAGAGTGCCCCTCCTCCCTTTTATAAATGGCCCCCACCTCTACCCACTTACCCACACCTCTCAAGCCTTTGGCTCGACCAAACTCTGCTCATTTAATCTCTCCACATCTCTCTCTTCATCCTAGAAGCCTTACCTTAGGCAGAAAACTCTTCAAGAAACCCTTTTGGTTCAAACCAAAGGGAGTTACCCGATTTAAAGGTAATGTCCTCTCTTATATTCTTTTGTTTTATTTTACTTCCCCAACCCCATAAACTCTTTTTATTCCTTTATTTTGTAACAAAAACAGTATCTTAAATATACTAGGATGTTGTTATGAGAATTATTCGAGATACACTTTCACACACCTCTGTCTAATGGTTAAAGAACATACTGTTTCTGTGGATGGAGAATTACTGCCTCACGAAACGATGATTGTTCTATCTTCTCCTACCACCTCTCATGGTGGCCATTATGATGGAACTATATTTACTTAAGATATTTATTATATTTATTTCCTCTCTATGCTTCTTTATGTTACATTTAAAACATACCTTTATTCTTTGCATGTTGTGCAAATGCGATAATTTCATTTGAGGAAGTGTGGACTACCTCCCCCTCAAGTGATGTGACTCGTTCATGGAATACATTGAATGTATAAAGAATGAAATTAATGAACTTATGTGACCTATATAAAATATATATTATACTATAATTATAATAAATATATCTCATTTAGTTTTAATTCCAATAAATATAAAATAGAAATGAAATTAGCGTTCATGCATACGTACGGCTTACCGTCTCCATGAACGGTGAATTTCATTTCTTACATCTAAATGTCATGTAATATTATAAATTCAAGTATTTAATGGATATATATTATATATATGATATCTAAATCATGAATATAATTCTGGATATAATGGATATTTTACCACATGAACAACTTGTAATTATAAGAAGTTTATTTTTGACTCAAGTACCAATGATCGACAAAATGACGATTATTAACTTAAATAATTACATAATGTTAATAAAATGGTAATAAATGATATAAAAGGAATAATGAACTTGAAAAAGGTTCTTAATAAAGTAGAAATTAACTCTAGTTTATTATTCAGGAATATAAAGAAATGAACAAGACAAGTCGGACTTGAGGTAAGCGATCCAACCTCTCTATTTCTTTTAAAGTACTCTCTTTTATGTCATTTCTTTTAAGCACATATTTCTTATGTTTGGGGATGTTCTTTTATATTCCTAATTATGTAATTTTTATGTTCATATTATGAGATACCCTATTTTATCTCATAAATCCATTTTGGGAAGTTTTAATTGGCACCGTTAGGCTGCTGAGTTTTCATAAGGGATTTTTTATCTCACTTTTTATTCCTGTGAGATTCATGCTATATTTGTCACTATCGCCTTTGAGTGGTGTATGTGATGCCCATGATTCTACTATTTGTGTAATATACTCTCATTTATGGGTATTTACATCAACATTTTATGGTCCTTCTTTCTTATGATGTATGTTTCGTAAGTTACCAAATCGGTAAGGGAACCATTCACCCTCTTCTTTTTAAAAGACTTCTTTTTGTTATGTCTTTCAATTTACATCTTATTACATTGGGATATGTTCTTATACATCCTTATTGATGTAAATTTTATTTCCAAGTGATGATATACCATTTTCTCTCTCATCAACTCATTTTCTAAATTTTAAAGTGACGCCGTTAGGCTGTCAAATTTTTGTAAGGGAACTTCTTAACCCAATTTCAATTCTTTGGGTTAAACATATACTTCTTGATAATGTCATGATATGAATATGTGTTAATTACCTATGATTGTTTTACACTTAATATCCACTTATATTGGGTGTATTTATATTTGTCACACTTGATTATGCCATAGATTTATCCTTAATCTAAGGATACTGTCTTTGTAAGGGACTTCGTCTCAATCTCCTTTCATTGATGAATATTTTGTTTTACACACACCTTTCTTTTATACGGTGTATAAATCCCTTTGAATTTTACTTTTATTCAAAAGGGATCTTTTTTATACAAAGCATTTTACTAAATGAAAAAAGGAATGTTTTTTCTTACGTATGTAGTGACGACGACTTCTCCGCCGCCGTGACCATTATTTGAGTCTCGGCTTCCTCTACAAGCCATAAATTTTTTTAAAATGAATAATAAATACCATGTTTTAAATTTATTTTATTTTGGTGTTGAAAATGGTTTTGATAATGTTTTGATAATATCAATTTTTTTATTGATATCTTGTGATTGAAATGTGGAAATGTTTTGTTTCCTTTATGCATGTTTTATGTGATGCAATTATGTTATGGTTATTTGGAATTGTTTATGAAGATGGGTGGTTCCATGATAAACTAAAGGCGGGTGAGCTCGAGATAGATCTCCAATGAATTGGGTAACTCGGAGGAGTTAAACGCTAAGGTTTCTCTGAAGATATTTATGGAATATACCGTGATGGGTATTCCAAACTTAACCATGAGGGTTACTCCCTACGTAAGAATGTTATGAATGCCTCAAGTTACCTTTATGTCTTATGATTTCCATGATTTATTCATAAATCGTATGATTTAATGAGGTATGTTAAAGTGCTTATGTTTTATGAGTAAAGTATGATTTCATTGATTCTTATGTATACATGGAATAATGTTTTCTCTTCTTATTTTTATAACCATTACTGAGATTTTTATGCTCATCCCAAGTTTCTTTGAAATGTTTTTCACAAGACATAAATTGGAATAGGGTCAAGTATGGGATCAAGGAAATGTTATGCTGTCTAAAACAAGGAACTAGACATGACCCTTTTGTTCAAGAGTTTTAATTATTTGAAAAAAATGGAAAGTGAGTAGATGTGCCTTCTTTGTAATCTTTGAGATGTAATAGTTATGTCCTAATTCTCTAATACTATAAACTTGAAAAGATCCTCAATGTGAATTAATCATTTAATTCATTATTATGTAATGTTTTAAGGCCAGGTCCTTATAGTTGGTATCAAAGGTCGGTTTAGATAACTTTAGAGGTTAGAGTGTTGTTTAAGCATAAGTGACAAGTTGTGTATAACCACAATGGTTATTATATTGGATATATTCATTGTTATTTATGAAAGTTGGAATGAGTTTGCGATAACTTGGATTATTATATCTTAGTTTTTATCTTTCTCTTTAGTACATGATGATTTTGTTGATATACTCACACTGAACTTTTTGGTTTTAGTAAATGGATGGATCTAGCAGGCACCAAAGTGACAATGGGTTTGAAGGAAACTATGGTGGTTCTTTGATTAAGAGACTGGATGAAATGGGAGATTCAATGAGAAATCTCGTGGTTATTCTAAACCAACTATCAGGAGTCATGATCAACCACTTGAACCTTGGTGAGTTCCATAATGCATCATGTACGAGAGAACCAACTCGATGTGGAAGTTCATGTAATAATTATAAAGGTAACCATTAGGATTTATATGATCCTTACTTTTGTGGTAATTATGGGTTACTATATGTTATGATGGAATATGAAAGACATGAGATAAACTAGAGGTTAAATTATGTTATGGTTATTTTTGATGATTTTATCTCTTTTTGGTGAATGTTTTTATAATTATATAGTGTTGGAAAAAGGACAACACGTAGACCATGTGACAACCAGTCGCGTCGGACAAAGCTACGGGAATCGAACCCACAACCAAAGTGCGACTGGTATTTATCGCCTACCACTGGACTACGTGAAGTCCCTGGTTAGTTTGACTAATTATTTTAGTTATATGATCTTATGAATCTAGAATAAGTTGATTTTGGGTTATCTATGGAAATTAATAACCTATCACGGAGGATATGTGATTAGGTTAACTACTTTTCAGTATGAGACTTTAAGAGTAACTGATGATTGGAGATAAATGTTAAGGTTTATCTTGGAAGACTATGTGATTAAATCCTTCAGAGAGTTGGGTTTAAATCTTAGTTTTTATTACTTTGAAGAATTTTATGGATAGATGTTTATTGATGGTCTTTGTTGAACTTTGGGTATTGTTTGACAAATTTTAGAGATTAAGAATAGAATTTTTTTTATAAAGGATTATCCTTTTTGGGTATTATCTGATCTTATACTAACCTTTTTGGTTTTGGTTTTGGTTAAGGTCAAAAGACATGGGAAATATATAGTTATCTTTTTTGGATTAGGTGATTCTCATTAAGTTGATTATAATACTCTTAATGTGAACAAGTCTTCCTAAATACTCATCTTTTAGAGAAAATATGAGTTTGTGTAAGAAATCTAGTGAAAGTTGAAAGTCAACATGACAAGGAACTATGTTTACTTATGATTTAGTTAAGCTCATAAATAAATTCATCAATGAAAAGTAACTTAAAACTAAAATGTTGTATGTTAACTTTTCCTATTGGGGAATCGAATACCGTTTAACCAATCACATGTTTGTGATTTTCTGGTGGTTAACTTTCTCCTAAACATGTTTTCTATCACTCTCCATGAGAACATGAACCTTTGTTTTCTCCTATATATCCATGTTTTCATGGAATCCAAGTAAGGGTTAACTCGGGTGACCTTTGTACTTCTCTTTCTTTATTTTAAAGTGATAGTTTTACTGACTCTTGTTTCAATGTGGGACTTTCAATGAAGTTTCCGAGCCCAATTTTAAAATTGCGAGGACGTAATTCCCAAAAGGGGGGAAGGATGTAAAATCCCAGGTAAATAAAGAATATGACATTTTCATATTTATTAATATTTGTGAATAAAATATTAATATTACTTTAAAGGGAATGCTATGTTCAATGGCATACCCAATACGCAACAACAAGTTTCTTTGAAATCTTACGTTGCACTCTAATAATAAAATAATATTATTTTAAATGGTAGTTAACGCCTAGACGTTGTAATGGAGGGAATGAATAGAACTAACTACAAAATGATTATATACATTTGTCAAATATTTTTACTTTTATCCAATAAATGTTAGAGGCTTAAAATGTGAATGAATCCAATTTTAAGCGTAAATATTCGAATATTCTTTAAAAGGTCGATTAACTGCCTTTTGATTGCGAACCCTTTTTAAATACACTTTTTGAAAATTTTATATGTTATATTGGACCAAATAAAATCCTTTTTTATAATCTGGACATCAAAATTTACTTTGTGTAAATTTTTGTTATTTTTCCGATAAAGATCATTTTTAGTGAAAATGTTGTATTTTAATTCAAAACCTCCTTTTAATATGATTTGTTTATATGGATAGATTATATTTTTAATTGGTTTTAAAGTGAAATTATAATATATTTTTACTATTTAATCCAATGATGGTCATTGTAATTAATTTCACTTTGAAATTGGACTTAAACTAGTGTCAATCTTTTAATAGATATTGTTTCTTAAAAACACGTTATTTGTTTTGACAGCGGGAATTAATTATAAAAAAAATTAACGAAACTTTTATGATTTGAATTTGATAAAATGGACATCATTTGTGATTTTGGAATATCAAATATAGCTTAGGGTGAATTTTTGGTATTTTTCTGAAAAACATCAATTTTTGATGAATAGTGAAACCACTAAGTGGTAGTTAAGAAACTGATTTTTCGTTTAAATGAAACTTTACCACTTCTGTGATTTGAATTTCAAAAATCAGACCTACATGGTTGTCATTAGGATGTAAAATGTGGTTCAATGGTAATAATTTTTTTTTTGTGAATAATAACTTTTAAGTTTTATTAATCGCAATTAAAGGTAATTAGTGTAATTTAAGGTAAAGATAATGTTATAATATTATGAAATGACCTTGAAACATGTCATACCCTTATTGGATGAGTCATGGCTGACCAAGACAATCCATGGGTCAACTTGGGGACCCCATGGAGCCACTTTGGTAGGAAAATGACATTAATAACTTTTTATTTAAAGTTAAAATAAAAATGTCACAAACATGTATTATTTTACTAAAACAATTTTTACATGGGGTTATACAAGTCATATTTTTAACTATAAATATTAATTATAAATATAAAACGACTTACTACATCATCATATTTTTTATAAGTTTTAGACGTTAAATAAATAAATTTATTTATGACACCATGATGATGCAGCGATTATCTCATTAATGCATGATTTAAATAAAATGAAAATATAAGGTAAAATATAAGACTCACACTTGTACAAAACCTATTGGATGGGTGGATTTAAAACCCTTATCACCTTATACTAGAAATATATAATTGTGGGACCTTTAATATCTGAAAATCATTTTATAATAAAGTAACTTTTCAAGACATTCAAAGAGTGCCCCTCCTCCCTCTTATAAAAGGCCCCCACCTCTACCCCCTTACCCACACCTCTCAATCCTTTGGATTGACCAAACTCTGCTCATTTTATCTTTCAACATCCCTATCTTCATCCTAGAAGCCTTACCTTAGGTAGAAAGCTCTTCAAGGAACCCTTTTGGTTCAAACGAAAGCGAGTTACCCGATTTAAAGGTAATGTCCTCCCTTATGTTCTTTTGTTTTATTTTGCTTCCCCAACCCCCTAAACTCTTTTTATTACTTTATTTTGTAACAACACCAGTATATTAAATATACTAGGATGTTTTTATGAGAATTATTTGGGATACACTTACACACACCTCCGTCTAATGGTTAAAGAACATACTATTTCTGTGGATGGCGAATTACTGCCTCACGAAACGATGATTGTTCTATCTTCTCCTACCACCTCTCATGGTGGCCATTATGATGGAACTATATTTATTTATGATATTTATTATATTTATTTACTCTCTATGCTTCTGTATTTTACATTTAAAACATACCTTTATGTTTTTCATGTTGTGCAAATGCGATAATTTCATTTGAGGAAGTGTGGACTACCACCCCCTCAAGTGATGTGACTCGTTCATGCAATACATAGAATGTATAAATAATGAAATTAATGAACTTATATGACCTATATAACATATATATTATTCTGTAATTATAATATATATATATATATCATTTAGTTTTAATTCCATTAAATAAAAAATAGAAATGAAAGTAACGTTCATGCGTACGTATGACTTACCGTCTCCATGAACGGTGCATTTAATTTATTACATCTAAATGTTATGTAATATTATAAATTCAAGTATTTACTAGATATATATTATATATATGATATCTACATCATGAATATAATTCTAGATATAATGGATATTTTACCACATGAACAACATGTAATTATAAGAAGTTTATTTTTGACTCAAGTACCAATGATCGACAAAATGACCGTTATTAACTTAAATAATTACATAATGTTCATAAAATGGTAATAAATGATATAAAAGGAATAATTAACTTAAAAAAGGTTATTAATCAATTATAAATTAACTCTATTTTATTATTCAGGAATATAAAGAAACAAAAAAGACAAGTCGCACTTGAGGTAAGGGATCCAACCTCTTTCTTTTTAAGTACTCTCTTCTATGTCATTTCTTTCAAGCTCATCTTTATTATGTTTGGGGATGTTATTTTATATTTCTCATTATTTAATTTTTAAGTTCATATTATGAGATACCCTATTTGATCTCATAAATCCATTTTTGGAAGTTTTAATTGGCGCCGTTAGGCTGCCGAGTTTTCATAAGGGATTTTTTATCTCACTTTTTATTCCCGTGAGATTAATGCTATATTTGTCACTATCGCCTTTGATTGGTGTATTTACTACCCAGGATTCTACTATTTGTGTAATATAATTTCATTTATGGGTATTTACATCAACATTTTATGGTCCTTCTTTCTTATGATGTATGTTTCGTAAGTTACCAAATCGGTAAGGGAACCTTTCAACCTCTTCTTTTTAAAAGACTTATTTTTATTATGTCTTTTAATTTACTTATTATTATGTTGGGATATGTTCTTCTATATCCTTATTGATGTAAATTTTATTTCCAAGTGATGATATAACATTTTATCTCTCATCAACTCATTTTATGAATTTTAATGTGACACAGTTAGGCTGTCAAATTTTTGTAAGGGAACTTCTTAACCCAATTTCAATTATTTGGGTTAAACCTATACTTCTTGATAATGTCATGATATGAATATGTGTTAATTACCTATTATTGTTTTACACTTAATATCCACTTATATTGGGTGTGTTTATATTTGTCACGCATGATTATGCCATTGATTTATCCTTAATCTAAGGATACTGTCTCTGTAAGGGACTTCATCTCAATCTCCTTTCATTGAGGAATATTTTGTTTTATACACAACATTCTTTTATATGGTGTATAAACCCCTTTGACTTTTAATTTTATTCAAAAGGGATCTTTTTATATGAAGTGTTTTACTAAACGACAAAAGGAATGTTTTTTCTTACGTATGTGGCAACAACAAATTCTCCGGCACCGTGACCATTATATGAGTCTCGACTTACTCTACAAGCCATAACATTTTTTAAAATGAAAAATAAATACCATGTTTTAAGTTTCTTTTATTTTGGTATTGAAAATGGTTTTGATTATATCAATTTGTTTTATTGACATCTTGTGATTGAAATGTGGAAATGTTATGTTTCCTTTATGCATGTTTTATGTGATGCGATTATGTTATGGTTCTTGGGCATTGTTTATGAAGACATGTGGTTCTGTGATAAACTAAGGGTAGGTGAGCCCAAGATATCTCTCCAATGCATTGGCTAATGTGAAGGAGTGGAACGCTAAGGTTTCTCAAAAGATATTTAGGGAATATACCGTGATGGGTATTCCAAACATAACCATGAGGGTTACTCCCTACATAAGAATGTTATGAATGCCTCAAGTTACCTTTATGTCTTCTGATTTCTATGAGTTATTCATAAATATTATGATTTCATGAGGTATGTTAAAGTGCTTATGTTTTATGAGTAAAGTATGATTTCATTGATTCTTATGTATACATGGACTAATGTTTTCTCTCCATATTGTTATAACCCTTACTAAGCGTTTTTATGCTCATCCAAAGTTTTTTTGAAATGTTTTTCACAGGACATAAATTGGAATAGGGTTAAGGATGGGATCACGGAAATGTTATGATATCTAAAACAAGAAACTAGACATGGATCTTCTTTTCAAGAGTTTTTATTTTGTGAAAAAAATGGAAACTGAGTAGATGTGCCTACATTGTAATCTTTGAGATGTAATAGTTATGCCCTAATTCTCTAAAACTCTAAACCTAAAAAGATCCTCAATGTGTATTATTCATTTAATTCAAGAATATGTATTGTACATAAGTTCGGGTCTTTATGGGTAGAGGGTGACCCATTATATATCCCGAAGGCCCAAGGCCAAGTGGCCTGAATACAAGGCTAGAAAGCCCATTATTTTGGCTCAAAGGACCCCTCGGTGAATAGTACTACTACAGTACCAACGCTACTACAGTACCTACTACAGTACCGCCGCAGCTACAGTGCCTGCAACAGTCCCTCCGCCGCTACAGTGCTGCCGCTACTATAGTCCGCCGCTACTATAGTACCACTATTGTGAACTGTTACAGTGCCCTGCTACAGTACCCCCTGGGAATTCTCCCATACCCAGATTTGATCCTGGGTCTTTTGGATTCCAAGAAGGAGCCTGAACCACTAGGGTATAGGCTCATTGGAAATTTGTGTAAAATGATCCACAACTACCCATATATAATTCTTTCCTATCGATGTATTCAGAAGTCTGGTGATAAAGTCCATGGTGATGTTTTCCCATTTCCATGTTGGTATGAGTAATGGTTGCATCATCTCCTTAGACTTTTTTACTTTTATCCTTCACATGCTGACATACCAAGAACTTTGTTGAATATTATTTCTTCTTTAAGTGATACACATGGTGTGTAGATGTTATGATTTATTTTAGATTTATGGCACTTGGATCATTTGTAAGATTCCATAGATAGGTTTTGACTCCTGGTTGGCAAAGCTAAGATGCGCCTCATGCATCATATTTTTCATGTATGATTCCTATCATATAGTATTTCTAGTGCGTGATTGTTCTGATAATAGAGTCAAATTTTTTGAAGTGTAAAAAACCCTTAATGGTGATTTCTGGTATATTTTTTTTGTGTAATTATACTCAATTGATCCTGCTTTCACAAACACACACACACACACACACATATTTCCTTATAATGGTAGGTAATGTGGTTCTATATTGAGGTGTTTTGTGGTGAGGATGATGAGTCAATACTTGTGAAAATGAGTTGTAGTTGCCCTAGTAGATTGATAGCAGACATGATGTCCATGTGTAATGCCCCTTGTAGGGTGTTCTTTCTCAGGTTCAATTATTCGAAGTGTCAGTAACAATATCTGCAATTTTTTCCTATATATATTGGAATGAAATTCTACTTAACTGACCCTTATTTGTCGTTATCTTGTTGTATCATCGAGTATGATTACAATATTTACAAGAAAATTTATATTGAAATGGACCTCTAGAGGGTATTACCGTATAAATATGTTTGGTGAGTGTTAGTTCGATTTTTTTATTCATTGCTATAGTGACCTCTATGGAGTAGTTCCTTATGAGGATAATCGATGAGGATTGGGCCCTTATTGGACTTTTGGGTGGTTTTGAACCTTTTAGGTTGTTGTGGTATTTACTTTACTTAGAGAAGTTTGATATTTTCAGATAGGTGGTAAGAACTTGTGACCTAGTTGTGAGATTTACTCAGTATGTCTAGGTTGGAATCCTAGAGACCCTAAGATTTTACTCAGGCCCTTATAGGCCGATGCTCATTTTGATCACAAGAAACACATTAGCAAGGGTGGAATGAGTTTAAAAGTATCTTTTTATGCAGTGATCATGGTTATACTATCATTTTGGTATTGATGCATAGTTAGTTCTCAGGTTTTGAGGTATAGAAATGTTTATGCATTCAAGTTTTCATGAAGGACCCAAGGTGATTTGGTATCAAGACTGAATTTGATGGGCAGTACTATTTGGGTTCCTTGACTAGTTTATTAATTCTTCCACTATTCATAATGTATATAGAGCATGGTTAGATACTCATGACTTGAATGATGTTGGGTTATGGGTGGTTATGCAATAAATCATGGAATAGGTGAGGTTCCCTATTTTGAATAGGAGTTCAAATAAATATTTTTGGATTAATGAGGATTTCCTACCATTTAGCATGGTACGATTATCCTAGAGTTTTAAGACTCACTAGGGAATGAGTCTGATGTTAAAGGTACATTCCAATTGTGCGTAGTGTTGTTAAATCATAAATCAGTGAGTGGATGGGTGAGAGTCAAGGATTGATGTTTTCAAATACTTGTTGTGAGAATAGATTCCCAAATGTTGTGGTTAAAAGGATTAATGTTTCTCCTCGGTAGAAGAAACATAGAGAATAATTCAGGAACTATAAGGAGGTTGACTCATGGATGTACCTAGAAACACATTGTTGGGAGACGCAATGTTAGGTGTTGGCTAAACGAAGGTATATCCTATTTTATTTTAGTGTGGCTCGGTGAAATGTTTACACACATTTCTTTAGAATCTTAGTGTAATACTAGTAAGATACGATCATGATCTATATTGACATCAACTTGAGTACAATAAGAGTGTATCATTTCTATGTCAAGATTCTTTTATTTTAAATATATTTCCTAGCATGATGAAGGAAACTATTGAGGTTGTGATCGAGCAACGGAATAAGGTAAGGCTTATGGAGGGGAGTATGTTATCGGCCATTTAAGCGTGGTGAACCTCATTTTCAATTGAAATTTGGATTTTTACATGGTCCTTTGGAATTGATTCCTTTTTTAGCTGATGATAAGGGAATTTTATAGTGGGGAGTATGAGATCCGTCACTGTTAAGAATCTCCCATATAGGAGACAATTGTTGATGCTATGAGACTGGCCATTATATAGTCTAGATAGTTTTTTTGTGTAGATACACCGATTGAAATCATGGATACTAGTCTTACCACTAGTATTCTTTATGATGAGAAGGTTTATAGTGGGGATATTGTAAGGTCCCATGTTTTTCCGAACTGGAATATTGAGCATAAATTTGGATTTTTTCTTTTAAATGCTTATAAGGGGTCAAATGGTCATTTTCCAATAGTATATGATCTTAGATAATTTACCACTCTGTTGGTCATAGAATATGGTTTTTACCCTTGGATAAGAGTTTGGTAGAATTTTGAGGCCTTTTAATTTTAGTAGAATTTTAAATATTTAAAATTTGATTAATTAGATATTAATTTATTCACATAGGTTCGTTCTGATGTACATTTTCAATGGAGGATCATATTGAGTTTCTGTCTCCATTATAGAGCATGTAATGGGGAGTTTTTTCTAGGTATTATATAAACTCATGTTCGGCACTAGGGTCGGGCTGGGTCGAACACCCCTTTTTTTCTTTTCTTTTCTTTTCATTTCATCTTTTTATTTTGTAACTTTTTTATTATTCCTTTATCCCATGGAATATTGTGCACACCTCTATGGGATCTCCTTCCCCATGACCTAGAGATAAGAGGGATAAGGTAAAATATAAAGGGAGAGAGGAAGAGAGGTACCATCATAGAGCTTAGAACGCACCAAATCATCATGTGATAGTTATGGATCATGAAAATTGGAGAATCTTCAATGAAATATTCCCAAAGGTAGGATATATTTATGAATCACCATAAATCCCCATAGTTTAGTCTTTTTAATGTTTTAAAGACCTATTATTATTTCTTGGGACCCTAGTGGGACGATCTATAGCTTTTGCTAAAAAATGATGGGTTTAGGGAAATTTGAGGATTTTCCAATCCAGAAAACCTGTTTACATGACATGTGGTTCAAGATCAACATGCCATGTGTTATTCATGTTAGGGTAAGATGCCTTTTTTTAATGTAAACACCGTTTATGGGGTATAAACGCTGTGTACGGGTACTCGACCTTATAGTCGATTACCCAACCCGAAATCCTATGTATAGTCACATGGCCATGTAGAGTACATGACCAAACTCAATGTGGGTTGCGTACAATATATATATACACAACTAGGGAAAATACATGGATATTCCATGTGAGGTACACATTAAGGAACCCCATGTAAGGTACATGTTGTGTACTTGTTTAACATGACCTGTACTTCGGTGTTTACATGCCATGTCTGACAAGAGTGCATGCCCAGGTGGGGCCTTGAGGGTACACACCCTATAAATGGGTACACATGCAGTGTAATCCTCCTTTTCTACCCTTTGAGGGTATTTTATTATTTCATGCCCCGAATTCAAAATTGGACATAAGAGGAGTCCATTATGAGTACGTCTTCTCATAAATCTCATTGTTAAAAACCTTAGAGTGATTTGAGAACTCATAATGGGTGTTTTTGGGATTATACCCTAATGGAGAGGTCCTTCCTTTAGTAATTGAATTCAATTGTCTCAAAAGAGTGAGACATTGTTCTGAGATGGGCCATGAGATATCTTCTTTGGATGATTCTTTTATAGATTTCACCATGAGGACTCATCCCTTGCGAGATGTTCCCTTCTATCCTAGGAGGCCATGAGAATATTCATTTTCCAAGGATCCCAAGTAGGATGCCATTTTTTATGTTTTGACATAGACAGTGCAGATTTATATGAATATATTTAAACTTTGACCTATGAGATCCAATTTAGGGTGCCAATATGTTTTTCCTATTTCCAAGGATCCCCTATGAGATGCCTTTGCTTACATTTTGACCTTTGAAATACATTGAAGGATCACTTAACTATATAACATTACAAGGATCCCATGTATGAGGACCCTAATTCTTATGTTTCTTAATAGGGTCCCATGTAGGATTCCTTGTCCTAATTACTGTTATGAGGATCCTGAGTAGGATGCCTCTTTTTTACTTACCATATAGGATCCCTTGTAGGATTCTACCTTTTTTCATCACTACCAATATTTCAATAAAGGATTCCTCTCAGTCTATGACATGAGGGACCTAGTAGGTGCTAGGATGTTTGACCGAGTATAAGCTAGTACGTCAGGTTTGGTTAGAGATGGTAGTGGATGTCACCTTAAAAGCTGTACCAAAATTTTAAGCCCATGGGGCTGTAGTAGTAGTGTTGGGTTTAGGTGTTCAACCTACCTCACTCTTTTGTTTATACATTTACATTTTTATTGTTAATGTGGTGATGATTACCATAGGTTCTTCTTGGTTGGTGGCTGTTAAGCTTATATATTTGATTATTAGATTATTCTAATTTCCAGAGGTGTTTCCTAGGATCTGTATATTGATCCTATGATAATGATATATTGGAATGACATCCCTAGTAATAAAACTCATGGATGATTATGATATCCTAAGTGATGAGGATGATTTATATGTCATCTGATTGAAATGCGATGAGGATGATTGCACTCTCCTTAATCTAATTAAACTCATGGATGATTATTCTTTCTCAATCCACTATTATGATTATGATTTTCCTGATTGGTTACTTAACTGAAGTGTTGGACATCAAGTTTTACATCATTGGATACTCATGGATGATTATTCTCTCTCATGTTTTAGGGATGATTAAAATATACCTAATAAAAGGCATCCATGGGTGGGAATGATGTCTCACCAATGATCTCTCTTTATAGATCACCTAAGGGTCAAACCCTTAGGGTTTAATAGAGTTTAAATGTTGTGACTACGTATGGATCGAGGCCTATAGATTAGACATTAGATTGGATTTAAATAGAATGAGTATCAAGTGGTCTAGATTAGTGAGCATTCATAGGGTGTCTAGATGTAATTCCCTAGAATCCTTCTTTAAAATTATTGGAGGTGAGTACGAGTGATCCTAGGGTTTGGACGAGTACCCCCTGTAGTGATGTAACATGAACAAAGACATTTTCGGCATTGGTCAAATGAGGTATATGGATATTTGGATTACAAAACTAGATATCGACTTAATGATACATGAATTGAGTGGACCAATGTACAACTCAATTCACTTACAAAAGATATCCACGCGATTGGGATTATGGACCCACAGATCAACTACTGCTGGTTTTATGTTTTTTCATTAACTTTACTCATGTATATACATATTTATTTATATATGTATAGGTATGGTACTATACATATATACACATCCAAATATAGATATCCCTGACAGTAATTCGCCCAGTTGACCGAGATTACGGACATGAGGTTTGACTATGGCCTCACGTTAATTGGTTTACTAATATTTTTAGTTGTGTCTCAGCTAGGTTGAGAATATTTCTTGAGCATGCAATTATGGGTGAATATTTTGTATGTTCATAATTGAGGTGTCCTATTGTGATTATTTCTCACCCTTGTACGTGCACCTCAGTTTATGTGTAGACCTTATGTCTACTTTTCAGGTTGAGAAAAATTGTATGGTGGATATGGATGATGCCCATAGTTGCATGATCGAGTGGAGCTACTTTCATGGTTTCTTCTGATTGGGCTGGTGCAGTTCGATAACATCTAGAGATTGGGTATGTGGTCTAGATCAAAGTCAGTAGTAGAGCCCTATAGTTTTATTTTAATTTATTTTTTACTCCTGTACTAGTATGGTTGACCCTGTGGGTGACCATTGTTGTATGTATGACTTGGTTGTTCGAGCTTTTATAGCATTTCATTTATTATCACAACATTTTCTATTTCACATTTTTTATTTCTTTCACACTCTCTTTATTAACTTTTGTGTATGATACCTAGATATTTAAACTATTTTCTTACTCTAATATGAGGGAATAGTCCCCCAACTATCACACCCTAGTCCCTCACTGCTAGTTGATGACCTTTTGCATACAGGGATACATGCTTGATGCCTCGTGGAAACTGGCACAGAGCAACATATTATTGGCATCTGGGTTAGAAAACTGCATCTTATCCTGAGGCAAGTGTTTGGAATTTTCAGAGATTTTAAACCATGACATTATTGATTCATGTTCTAAGAGGGTGGTGAAAATAATTCTCCATAGGTAGTGGGCCGTGAGCCACCAGTGTTAACTCCAATAGTTCCACTTACGACACCACCTAGTGTTCTTGAACTGGGGAACTAACACTCATTTTCCTTAGGATTTCTTAGGCTTTATGAATCATATGAAGGGTTATCTACTAATTTCACTTGTGATCTTAGATCTTACTCATGGGTTCCAGTAGTATCATCCTTCCATTTTTTTGGGGATATAGGTCCTCAGTGTAATGTATTGAGATTTTAAGAAATATCATCTTTCAAATTAATTTAAATTATTTTATATCACATGATACATGCAATAAAAAATTTATATATTGTTATATGAAACCCCAATTTTATCTAATGTTCCACGTAACATTGAGTTTCTTTGATATCTTATGTTACACGCAATGATGAGTCTTATCATACAACAATATACAATTAATATTATTATTTAACTTGATAGTTATCACTAAGATGTTGGAATAGAGAGGATGAATAATATTAACTAAATAATTAATATATGGTTTACACATGTTTACATAATTATTTATTTTTTGAAAAATTAATTATAAATAAAAATAAAAATCCAAATGAATATAAATGATTTTTTAATGAAAAAACAATTTTTATGTCCTCAAAGGAATTTTATTTTATTAAATTAAATTAACAAAAATTAGTAAAATATATTAATAAAATTTATATTTTAAATATTGAATAAAATATTTTTCAATTCAACCTATAAGTTTTATAGGCATAAAATTAGAAAAAATCCACTTTTAAGCATAAAAAATAATATTTTTTAAAAAGGAAATTTTAATGCCTTTTAATATAGATATTATTTTAAAAATAAATTTTAACACTTTTAAAAATATATTTTTATAAAACAAACTTAATTTATGAATATAAAATATCAAAATTCACTTTGTGTGATTTTTTGGTATTTTTTCAGAATTTTTATTTTTGATGAATAGTGAATAATACTAAATTTTAATTTAAAATTAGATTTTAGTATAAATAATTTATTATGATAAATGTTATTTTACATTTATTTTAAAGTTTAATTAGATAAATTTTATATTAATTTATTAAATTAAGGTAATTGGAATCATTTTCATTTTGATTTTAGATATATAAACATAGTAAACCTTTAGACCATTTCACTTTAAAAACCCGCTTTCCCATCACATCTATAGGATTAATTTAAAATCAAAATCTGTCACTTATGCTATTTTAATTTGAAATAATGGATTATATGTTTTTAATTTGTATAATTAATAATTCATATTAAGGTGAAATTATTTTTTGAAAGAAATATTAGTGATTGAAGTCAAAATTAATTAAGTAATTAAGGTAAAAACGAGCATACTTAATGTTTAAACTTATAATATAATGTGTAAAAATGAACCTAAACTAGTATAAAAATTATTTTATGGAAATATTTATAACATTAAACCTATAAGGTTCTCTAATAGAGAACTTTTTAAATTTTTTACACATGTAAAACATGGGGAGCACATAATTATTTTCATGAATACCAAATGTGTACTCTTCACCACTTATAAAAGTCCACCACATAGCCCCTATCTGAACACCTGTAAATCCATTTGGTATAATCCAAAACCAGATATTATCAACTCAAAACATCCACCATATCACACCAGAATTATCAATTTGGGTATAAAAAAACCAAGGAAGTCTTTTTGTAAAAACCAAAAGGAGTTACCCGAAGAAGAGGCAACATTTTTCAATGTTTTATTTATTTCACCACACCATTAATTATTTTTATTGAATTATTATATAATAACCTAATAACCCTAAATATAATGATATTTTGTTATGTTAAGTGTATGAACTACACCAACACACACTTCCATTAAACAGGATACACAATAATCTATTTGGTGTACGACATACTACCACCCCACGAACCAATGTCACACATTCTTCCATTACCACCTTTAAAGGTCAGGAATAATGATATGTTTATAGTTTTTTATTTTTTATATATAATATCTATATTTTCCTTATTATTATTTAATTATTATATAACACATAACTTTATTCTTTCCATTTTTGTGAGAATACGATAACATCGATTGTGGACGTGTGGACTGTTGCCTCATCAAAGATATGTGATTTTCTCACACATTACATGGAATGTATTAAGTATGAATTTATTAAACATATTTGATATAAATTAAATCTATATTATATTCATGAAATAATTATATTTCTTAAAATATAATATATCACTTTCTTTCTTACCTTTTCAACACTAAAAAAGTGATAATGCCATTTGTGGATATGTGGACTACTGCATCCTCAAAGTGACACGGTTCTTATTTTTTCATAACCACAAAAAAATAATGATATATATAAGTTTTTATAATTAAATAAAATCATATTTTTTATATTATTTTCATTCTTGAAAGATCAATTTTACTTACCTTCTTTCCATAATGATCATGGAAAAATGGGTACATTACTGATGCATAAGTATGGCCTACTATCTCCATGATTGTATCGTTTGTTTATTTTTCATAACAATATTTCATGATTAGTTTTGAAAGTATAATTTATCTATAAATATGATAATTATTTAATTATTATTATCTTATATATTATTAAATAATGGCCACATTTTCCTTACTCAACCAACCAAAGTTAGTTTTGACACATATGTTGAATATGGTCAAAACATAAAATTTAAACCCAATTGATTAAGTAATTATATATAACATGGTTATAAGTGAAATAAAAGTACTAAAAAACTTTTAAAAGTCCATAAATAATGTAAATAATTAACATAATTATCTTATTCAGGAACAAAAAGAACAAACGTGATGAAGTAGACTCAAGGTAAGGGGTTTCGTCTCAATTTACATTCTATTGAGACTTATTCATTATTATGAAACTAATTAATTTTATATGGTGTATATACTATCCTATGAAATTTTATTTCATTAATTTAATTTATTTAAGGATATTAAAATTTTCAATTGATTTCATTTTTTATGTATCTTGTGTTTTAGAAGTTATTCAAGTTGTAATGGGATTTCTAGTCTCACTTTTATTACTGCGAGACTTATGAAATATTCAAAACTTATTTTTATTGTGTGGTGTATATAATTCCCATAAATGTATTTTAAAATTATTATACTTGAATTTATGGTTATTTACAAATCCATTTTGTGATCTATCATTCATGGGGTTTACAGTTTCAAATTTACAAAAGTGGTAATAGATTTTTGTTACAATTTTACTTCTTTGAGATATTTGTTATGAGATACACATATCTTATTTTATGTGATCTCTATACCTCCCATTTGACATGTTATATCATTAATATATTTATTCTCATGATAAATAAGCTTAATTCAATGTTATTCCTTCATGAGACTTACGATTCAAATATTTCAAAGTGGTATGGGACACTTAGGAATGTTTATAGATTATTTTCATCAAGAATATTTTAATTATATTTTAAAGGTATTTCAATTAAATATTATTAACAACCCTTATTTAAATTATCATTCAATGAATATATTATTATTGATACCATCCTCATTATTTTTTGGTTGGATTAATATTATTTTAAAGTGTTTTTCATGAATCACATTTCTTTTCCTAGGGTAATCATGTTATGAAAGGGTTATTGGTTGATACAAAGAGTTTATAATTGAATTAAAGATTTTATGTGTTATGATTTTGGAATGGTACTTGTAAAATTTTATGGGTAGTCATATTATAAACCAATTATGCATGGTTCCATGAAAAATGAATGATGGGTGATTCTGTGATAAACCAATGATGGGTGGTTATGTGATAAACCAAAAATTGGTGGGTCTATTATATCTATTAAATGAATTGGGTGTGGAATTTCACTATATGGTTATTCTATTTGTATGAGTGATTTTAAGATTGAAATGAAGATGATGTCCCAAGTGCACACATGTTTTATTCATACTTTCTATTTCTTTATAATGTTTTTAATGATCATGATTGATATTATAAGGCTCATGATTATTGATTCTGATCACTCTTTCCCTTCCCATTTTTTCATATTTGATGGTTTAGGTTTTTATGGGTATGAGTTCCTTTATGATTCAATCATTCTATTTAAACATATCATCTTACCCTTATGTACTAATATGCTCATTAATTAAATTAAATTGTGAAGGATTATGTTTACTCTTATTGAGAATATGAGCTCACTCTTATTATGTTTCATTTCCCAAAGGTTTTAAAGAATAAAATTGAAAGAGTTATGTATATAAGTGACTTTATATGGATGATGATCAGGATGCATTAATGCGGAAAATAAAATCTGGGTAAAGTGGGTGAAATGATCATGTAAAGTCATTTTTTATGTAGGATTTTTTCCTAAATATCTTAAAATCTAAACCTAAAAGGTCCTTTATGTTATAAGTGATCAATGCATTACTTTTGATATTGAAATATTTACACAAAAAATTTGGGTCACAATTATCAGCATCAAATCTGAGAATTGAAAGTTATGGATTTCATCATAAGATATTGGAGTATAGGTTCTAAGATTTTATAGTTTCTATTAATAATTGGTTTAGATAACTTTGGAGATTAGGATGTTTTCATGTGAGGTTATCTTACGAGTTATGGATACAATCATATTTCTATAATATTATGGTTGATCATAAGTTTAATGTCTTGGATAGATCATTTAGTAGTTTTAAGTAGTAAAAAAATATTAGGATACTGATGACATTTTAGTGGGTTGAGGCATTTTCAACCCCTAGGATCAATATGAATTGTTTTTATAGAGGATTTATTTTTTAATGAATAACTAAAAAAGGTCTAGGACTCGTATAATGGGTGAAAACACATCACATCTTGCTAGGAGGCGGGGATTGAACCCATGACCTAAGGATGAAAAAATTTTCATGCCTAGAACTAGCCTACATGGTGTTCAGGTTAGTATGAAATTTTTTCAGGTAAAGATTATGTTTATTTGAAAAAAATATGGTATTTTATTTGAGGATTATTGTTTTATTTATCTTGGCATAATATATGACCAAATCCATATAATATTTGGATTTCAAACTACGTCAGGAAATGTTTGAAGAATTTTAAGGATAACTATTTAATGAATGGATTGGATTGATCATTGGGTATTAATTTTTAATATTAATGTATCATATTAAGGTTCAATCAATTTAGTAATTATTTCACTATTTTCTACATATTTTGTTTTTGGTTAATGTGTAAATATTGGTGGAATATCTTTACTAACCCTTTTATGGTTATGTAGTTTTTAAAATTTTATTTTAATGATTTAGGAATTGAAAAATATATCTTAAATTTTTATCATTTGGTAAAAAAGATGATATTTTGAAGTAAATTTATTAAATTATGAAATTATACTAATCAAGTATGTTTCCATTTTCTGTCTCTCTTGGTCTAGATGGTAAGAAAATTATTTAACTATAGGAAAAGGATCACGAAACAAAAGTATTATCCTAGTACCTTAAATTTTCATTAACCAATGATATTTTATATCTTAAAAAAATTATGTTTCTGTGGCCCTTAACCTTCCATTTATAATTCAACTACTTTTGATCAATGATATTAATCACTCTTTATAATTATTTATTATTTCCCTATATTACCACCTATGTTCTCCTTTGTGGAAACATAGTTACGCATAACTTCTGGTAACTTTTATGTTTCCCACACTCCCTTTTTATAGTATTTTTTATTTCATTTCTATAATATGGGTTTCAATGAGGGAATTCTAAAAATGTTAATCATTTCATGATCACAATGAATCTTGAGGGACAAATTCATTTTAAGGGGGGTAGGATGTAAAATCCTGAGATTTTAAAAAATATATATTTTTTTAAATTAATTTGCATTATCTAATAGCTTTTGATACATGAAATTCAAATTTTATCTTGTGTTATATGCAACCCCAAATTTGTAACAACTGGGCCCTAGTGACAGCACAGACACCCACCATAACATGGCCGTCGGGTCCTGGCCCGCCAGGTACCGCCAGTTGCCCTGCAGACACGTGGTCCCCACCCAGGGGCCCACCACATGCCTGAACAGGCCATCTGACTAATGATTATCTGCAAAGGATAACACATGTCCTTTCCAGTGTGCTTTGTCCTCACTCACACACACCCTGGGTAACTTCCCAGAAGTTCACCCATCCTAGCAACTACTCCAGGACAAAACATGCTTAACTGTGGAGTTATAATCAGGTAGTCTCCAGAAAATAAAGGTTCTCCTTGTTAACATGAGTCATATCATTTAAGATGTAAAATACTGATATTTTAAGAAATATCTTTTTTTAAATTAATTTATATTATCTTATAGCTTTTGTTACATGAAATTCAAATTTTATCTTGTGTTATATGCAACACAAAATTTGTAACAACTGGGACCTGGTGACAGTACAAACACCCCACCATATCATGGCCATCGGGTTCTGGCCCTCTAGGTACCACCAGTTGCCCCACAGACACATGGTCCCCAACCAGGGGCCCAACACATGCCTGAACGGGTCATCTGACTAATGATTTTCCCCACATGCCAACACATGTCCTTTCCTGTGTGCTTTTTCCTCACTCACACGCACCCTGAGTAACTTCCCAGAAGGTCACCCATCCTGACAAATACTCCAAGCCAAGCATGCTTAACTATGGAGTTCTAATCAGGTAGGCTCTCGAAAAAAGGTGCACCTTGTTGACATCGATTCATATCATTTAGGATGTAAAATCATGATATTTTAAGAAATATATTTTTTCAAATTAATTTACATTTTTTGATAGATTTTGTTACATGAAATTCAAATTTTTTCTTGTGTTATATGCAACACCAATTTGTGACAACTGGGCCCTGGTGACAGCACAGACACCCTGCCTTAACATGGCCGTTGGGTCCCGGATCACCAGGTACCACCAGTTGTCCCATAGACACGTGGTCCCCACCCATGGACCCCCACATGCCTGAACGGGTCATCTGACTAATGATTTTCCCCACAGGCCAACACATGTCCTTTCCAGGGTGCTTTGTCCTCACTCACACACACCCTGAGTAAGTTCCCAGAAGGTCACCCATCTTGACAACTACTCCAGGCCAAGCATGGTTAACTGTGGAGTTCTAATCAAGTAGGCGCCCAGATAGAAAGGCGCACCTTGTTGACAAGATTCATTTAACCCTTTATCATTTTGGGGTGTTATAATCACCCCCATTTAGAGCACAACGTCCTTGTTGTGGGCTCGACATCTCAACCCATGCAGTGCACCACACTTAAGGCTGAGTTCCTCCTCTAAGACCAAATGTTACAACTAGGCCCCGGTGACAGCACAGACACCCCACCTTAACATGGCCGTCAGGTCCCGGCCAGCGAGGTACCACCAGTTCTTCCCCCAAACACGTGGTCCCCTCATAGGGGCCCACCATATGCCTAAACGCGTCATTTGACTAATGATTTTCCCCACAGGACAACACATGTCCTTTCTAGTGTGTTTTGTCCTCACTCACACACACCCTGGGTAACTTCCCAGAAGGTCACCCATCCTGAAAACTACTCCAGGAAAAAAATGATTAACTGTGGAGTTCTAATTAGGTTGGATCCCCAAAAGAAAGATGCACCTTGTTGACATGAGTCATATCATTTAGTCATTTATCCCTTTATCATTTTGGGGTGTTACAATCACCCCCCTTTAGAGCACAATGTCCTCATTTTGGGCCCTATATCTCAACCCAGGCAGTGCACCACACTTAAGGCTGAGTTCCTCCTCTGATTCCAAATGTAACAACATGGCCCCGGTGAAAGCACAGACACCTCGCCTTATTGACATGAGTCATATCATTTATTAATTTAACCCTTTATCATTTTGGGGTGTAACAATCACCCCCCCTTTAGAAAACAAAGTCCCCATTGGGGGCCCTACATCTCAACCCAGGCAGTGCACCACACTTAAGGCTGAGTTCCTCCTCTGATACAAAATGAAACAATTAGGCCCAGGTGATAGAACAGACACCCCGCCTTAACATGGCCGTCAGGTCCCGGCCCGCCAGGTACCAGCAGTTGCTCCGCAAACACGTGGTCCACACCCAGGGGCCCACCACATGCCTGAATGGGTCATCTGACTAATGATTTTCCCCACAGGCCAACACATTTCCTTTCCAGTGTGTTTTGTCCCCACTCACACACACCCTGGGTATCTTCCCAGATGGTCACCCATCCTGAAAACTACTCTAGGACACCCCCCTTTAGAGCACAACGTCCTCGTTTTGGGACCTACATCTCAACCCAGGTAGTGCACCACACTTAAGGCTGAGTTCTTCCTCTGATACCAAATGTAACAACTGGGCCTTGGTGAGAGCACATACACCCCGCCTTAACATGGCTGTCATGTCCCCACAGGCTAACACATGTCCTTTCTATTGTGCATTGTCCTCACTCACACACACCCTGGGTAACTTCCCAGAAGGTCACCCATCTTGACAACTACTCCAGGACACCCCCTTTAGAGCACAACATCCTCGTTGTGCGCCCTATATCTCAAACCAGGCAGTGAACCACACTTAAGGCTGAGTTCCTCCTCTGATACGAAATATAACAACTGGGCCCCAGTGATAGCATAGACACTCTGCCTTAACATGGTCGTTAGGTCCCGACCCACCAGGTACCACCAGTTTCCTCGCAAACACATGGTCCCCACCCAGGGGCCCACCACATGCCTGAACGGGTCATCTGACTAATGATTTTCTCCACAGGACAACACATGTCCTTTCCAGTGCGCTTTGTCCTCACTTACACACACCCTGGGTAACTTCCTAGAAGGTCTCCCATCTTGACAACAACTCCGAGACACCCCCTTTAGAGAATAACGTCCTCGTTGTGGGCCCTACATCTCAAACCAGGCAGTGCACCACACTTAAGGTTGAGTTCTTCCTCTGATACCAAATGCAACAACTGGGCCCCAGTGATAGCACAAACACCCAGCCTTAACATGGCCATCAGGTCTCGGCCCTCCAGGTACCACCAATTGCCTCGAAAAAACTTGGTCCCTACCTAGGGGCCCACCACATGCCTTATCGGGTCATCTGACTAATGATTTTCCCCACAGGCTAACACATGTCCTTTCCAGTGTGTTTTGTCCTCACTAACACACACCCTGAGAAACTTCCCAGAAGGTCACCCATCCTGACAACTACTCCAGGCCATCCCCCCTTTAGAGCACAACGCCCTCATTGTGGGCCCTATATCTCAAACCAGGCAGTTCACTGCACTTAAGGCTGAGTTCCTCCTCTGATACCAAATGTAACAACTGGGCCCCGGTGAGAGCACAAACACCCTGCCTTAA
Source organism: Viscum album (assembly GCA_963277665.1). Classification (NCBI taxonomy): domain Eukaryota; kingdom Viridiplantae; phylum Streptophyta; class Magnoliopsida; order Santalales; family Viscaceae; genus Viscum; species Viscum album. Next base: position 714,657,266 of record OY728162.1, read on the forward strand.
CATGGCCGCCAGGTCCTGACCATCCAGGTAACACCAATTACCCCACAAACACGTGGTCCCCACACAGGGGCCCACCACATGACTGAACGGGTCATCTGACTAATGATTTTTCCCACAGGCCAACACATGTCCTTTCCAGTGTGCTTTGTCCTCACTCACACACACCCTGAGTAACTTCCCAAAAGGACACCCATCCTAAAAACTACTCCAGGGAAAGCATGAGTTCTAATCTTATAGGCTCCCAGTGACAGCACATACTTCCTGCCTTAACATGGACGTTAGTTCCCGACCAGCCGGGTACCACTATTTGCCCTGCAAACACGTGGTCCCCACCCAGGGTCCCACCACTTGCCCGAATGTGTCATCTGACTAATGATTTTCCCCACATGCCAACACAAATCGTTTCTAGTGTGCTTTGTCCTCACTCACACAAACCCTGGGTAACTTCCCAGAAGGTCACCCATCCTGACAACTACTCCAGGCCAAGCATGAGTTCTAATCTGGTAGGCTCCCTATAAGAAAGGTGGATCTTGTTGACACGAGTCATATCATTTAGTTATTTAACCTTTTATCACTTTGGGGTGTTGCAATCACCCCCCCTTTCTAGTGTTCTTTGTCCTCACCCACACACACCATGGGTAACTTCCTAGAAGGTCACCCATCCTGACAAATACTCCAGCCATCCCCCCTTTAGAGCACAACATCCTCGTTATGAGCCCTACATCTCAAACTAGGCAGTGCACCACACATAAGGCTGAGTTCCTCCTATGATACCAAATGTAACAACTGGGACCTAGTGACAGCACATACACCCCGCCTTAACATGGGTGTGAGGTCCCGACCCTCCAAGTACGACTAGTTTCCCCACAAACATGTGGTCCCCACCCATGGTCCCACCACATGCCTGAACGTTTCATCTGACTAATGATTTTCCCCACAGGCCAACACATGTCATTTTGAGTGTGCTTTGTCCTCACTCACACACACCCAGGGTAACTTCCCAGAAGGTCACCCATCTTGAAAACTACTCCAGGCCAAGCATGATTTCTAATCTGGTAGGCTCCCTAAAAGAAAGTTTCACCTTGTTGACATGAGTCATATCATTTAGTCATTTAAACTTTTATCATTTTGGGGTGTTACAATCACCCACCCTTTCTAGTCTGCTTTGTCCCCACTCACACACACCCTGGGTAACTTCCCAGAATTTCACCCATCCTGACAGCTACTCTAGGCCATCCCCCCCTTTAGAGCACAACTTCCTCGTTGTGGGCCCTACATCTCAAACCAAGCAGTGCACCACACTTAAGGATGAGTTCCTCCTCTGATATCAAATGTAACAACTGGGCCCCAGTGACAGCACAAACACCCCACCTTAATATGGCCATCTGGTCCCGACCCTCCAGGTACCACCAGTTGCCCCGTAAACACATGGTCCCCACACATGGGCCCGCTACATGCCTGAATGGGTCATCTGACTAATGATTTTTCCCACAGGCCAACACATGTCCTTTATAGTGTGCTATTTTCTCACTCACACCCACCCTGGGTAACTTCCCAGAAGGTCATCCATCATGGAAACTACTCCAGGCCAAGCATGAGTTCTAATCTGGTAGGCTCCCGGTGAAAGCACATACACCCCGCCTTAACATGGCCGTCAGGTCCCGACCTTCCAGGTACCACCAGTTGCCCCGCAAACACATGGTCCCCACCTAGGGGACCACCACATGCCTGAACAGGTCATCTGACTAATGATTTTTCCCACATGCCAATACTTGTCCTTTCCATTGTGCTTTTTTCTTTACTCATACACACCCTGGGTAACTTCCTAGAAGGTAACCCATCCTAACAACTACTCCCGGCCAAGCATGAGTTCTAATCTAGTAGGCTCCCAAAAAGAAAGGTGTACCTTGTTAACATGAGTCATATCATTTAGTCATTTAACCTTTTATCATTTTGGGGTGTTACAATCACCACCCTTTAGAGCACAACATCCTCTTTGGTGGAACTACATCTCAACCCAGGAAGTACACCACACTTAAGGCTGAGTTCCTCCACTGCCCCGATGACATCACAAACACCCCTCCTTAACATGGCCATTAGGTCCCGGCCAGCTAGGTACCACCAGTTTCCCCACCAACACATGGTCCCCTCTTAGGGGACCACCACTTGCCTGAATAGGTCATCTGACTAATGATTTTTTCCTCACTCACACACACCTGGATAACTTCCCAGAAGGTCACCCATCCTGACAACTACTCCAGGCCAAGCATGCTTAACTTTGAAGTTCTAATCTGGTAGGCTCCTGAATTGAAAGGTGAACCTTGTTAACATGAGTCTTATCATTTATTCATTTAACCTTTTATCATTTTAGGGTGTTATAATCACCCCCTTTAGAGCACAATGTCCTCTTTGTAGGCCGTACATCTCAACCCAAGCAGTGCACCGCCCTTAAGGCTGAGTTCCTCCTATGATACCAAATGTAACAACTGAGCCCCGGTGACAGCACAAACACCCCACCTTAACATGGCCATCAGGTCCCGGCCCGCCAGGTACCACCAGTTGCCCTGCAAACACGTGGTCTCCACCCAGGGGCCCGCCACATGCCTGAACGAGCCCTCTAACTAATGATTTCCCCCACAGGCCAACACATGTCATTTCAAGTGTGCTTTGTCCTCACTCACACACACCCTAGGTAACTTCCTAGAAGGTCACCCATCATGACAACTACTCCAGGCCAAGCATGCTTTACTATAGAGTTCTAATCTGGTAGGCTCCCAAAAAAAAGTTGCACCTTGTTGAGGTGAGTCATATCATTTATTTATTTAAACCTTTATCATTTTGGGGTGTTACAATCTCCCCTACTTTAGAGAACAATGTCCTTGTTGTGAGACCTACATCTCAACCCAGGGAGTGCAAAACACTTACGGTTGAGTTCTTCCTCTGATAACAAATGTAACAACTAGGCCTCGATGACAACACAAACACCCCGCCTTAACATGGCCGTTAGGTCCCGGCCCGCCAGGTACCACCGGTTTCCCCACAGACACATGGTGCCCACCCAGGGGCCCGCCACATTCCTGAATGGGTCATCTGACTAATGATTTTCCCCCTAGGCCAACACATTTCATTTCTAGTGTGCTTTGTACTCACGCACACACACCCTAGGTAAGTTCCCAAAAGGTCACCCATCTTGACAACTACTCCAGGCCAAACATGCTTTACTGTGGAGTTCTAATCTAGTAGGACCCCGACAAGAATGTTACACCTTGTTGAGGTGAGTCATATCATTTAGTCATTTAACCCTTTATCATTTTGGGGTGTTACAATCTCACCCCCTTTAGAGCACAACGTCCTCGTTGTGGGCTCTACATATCAACCTAGGGAGTGAACCACACTTAAGGCTAAGTTCCTCCTCGTATAACAAATGTAACAACTGGGCCCTGGTGATAGCACAATCACCCCACCTTAACATGGCCGTCAGGTCCCGGCCCACGAGGTACCACCAGTTTCCCAACAAACACATGGTCCCCAACCAGGGGCCCACCAATGCCTGAACGTGTCATTTGACTAATGATTTTTCCCCTAGGCCAACACATGTCCTTTCTAGTGTGTTTTGTCCTCACTCAAACACACCCTGGGTAACTTCCCAGAAGGTCACCCATCATGACAACTACTCCAGGCCAAGCATGCTTAATTATGGAGTTCTAATTAGGTAGGCTCCCGAAAAGAAAGGTGCACCTTGTTGACATGATTTATATCATTTAGTCATTTAACCCTTTTATCATTTTGGGCTGTTAAAAAATTTAACTTTCACTTCATGTAACATCGAGTTTCTTCGATATATCGTGTAACACTCAATGTCGAGTCTTACTGGATAACAATATACTATTTATATTATTATTTAACATGATAATTATCACCTAGATTTTGGAATGATGGGAATGATTAAGATTAAATATATAATAATTATATAATTTAAAAATGTTTATATTATTATTTCATTGGTGACCAATTAATTGAAAATAAAAATAAAAATCAATTATATATGAAGGATGCGTTTTTATGAAAAAATTATTTTTATGCCCTCAAAGGTGTTTTATTTTAATAAATTATATTAATCAAAATTAGTGAAATATATTAATGAAATTTTTATGTTATATATTAAATAAAATATTTTTTTTCATCCAATAAATTTCTTTAGCACAAAATAAGAACAAATCCACATTTATGCAGAAAAAGATATATTTTTCTAAATGAAAATTTTTCCACCTTTTAATGGAGAACATTTTTTAAAACTAAATTATGAAACTTTTATAAATTTTATTTGAAAAAATAAAATAAATTTTTTTAAATATGAATATAAAAATATACTTAGGGTGATTTTTTGGTATTTTCCTGAAAAATTTCATTTTTTGATGAATTGTGAATAATATTGAATTTTAATAGAAAAATGAATTTTCATTTAAATAATTTATAATGATAAATTATATTTTAAATTTGTTTTAAAATTTAATTAGATTAATTATACATATTCTAATCCAATTTAGTTCATTTTAATCATTTTCATATTTATTTTATATATATAAACTTAGTGAACTTTGGGACTTTTCACTTTAAAACCCCTCTTTCCCACCACGTCTGTGAGATTAATTATAAATAAAATTAGACCAATTATGTAATTGGAATTTGGAAAAATTTATTCCATATTTAGAATAAAAATAATTTATAATTTCTATTAAGTTCAAATTTTTCTCCATAAAATATTAGTGAATTCGGTTAAAATTAATTACAGTAATTAAGGTAAAAACGAGATTACTTAATGTTTAAAGTTAGAATATAAGGTGTAACAATGATCCCACACATATCAAAAAATTATTTTATGGCCATATTTATACCTTTATACCTTTAAGGTTCTTAAATAGTCTACTTTAGACCCTTTGGACACAATTAAAATGTGGGGATAAAACTGTTCTTTTCAAGAATACCAAATGTGTCTTCTTCCCCATATATAAAAGGCCACCAAATATCCCCCTATATTCACACCTATAATGAAAATTTTAATTTGAAAAGACCTTAAAAAATTAACTCTCAACATACCTTATCTCATCCTATAAGAATCCATTTGGTCCAAAATCAAACCAAGGATGTCTTTTGGTGCAAACCAAAAGGAGTTAGCTGAAGAAGAGATAACATTATTCACCGAGTACTTTTGTTTTATATCATTTTCCACCCCATAAATTATTTTTATATAATTATCATATAAGAACCTAATAATACTAATTATACTTATATTTTGTTATGTTAAGGGTATTACATAAACCTACACACACTTCCATCAGATGGTATACACAATCATCGTTCGTGTGTATGGAAGACTACCATCTTGTGAACCGACATTGTTTGTTCTTCCATTATCACATTTCAAGGTTGGGAATAATGATGAATGTATAGTTTTTATTATATATATATATATATGATATTTATAATGTAATTATTCTTATTTGATTATTATATAACACATACCTTCATGCTTTAGATTTTGTGGGAATATGATAACATCGTTTGTGGACAACCGCATTCTCAAAGCAATGTGATTCCTTCACGTTTTACATGGAATGTATTAATTATGGGTTTAATAAAAATATGTGATATAAATTAAATATATATGATATTAATGAAATAATTATCTTTATGAAAATATAATATATCACATTATTTCTAACCTTTTAAGACACTGAAAAAGTGATAACATCTTTTGTGGATGTGTGGACTACCATCTCCTCAAAGTAATGTGATTATTATATTTTCATCACAAAATATCAATAATTATATATATAATTATCTACAATTAAATAACATGGTATTTAAAAAATTATTTCTATTCTGAAAAAATTAATGTCAGCTACCTTCTTTCTAAAATGAATATTGAAAAATGGGAACGTTACTCATGCGCACTTATGACCTACTGTGTTGGATCATTTTTATAAACATATTTCATGATTGGTTTTAAGAGTATAATTTATTTATTAATATGATAACAATTTCATAATTATTATTCTATATATTTTTAAATAATGACCTCACTGACCTTAGTCAACTAACCAATTTAAGTTTTGACACATATGTCGAATATGGTCAAAACATCCAATTTAAACCTCATTGATTAAGTAATAATATATAACATGGTTATAAGTGAAATAAAAGTATTAATAAACTTGGATATGGTTCTAAAATATGTAAATAATCAACATAGGTTTTTTATTTAGGAATATAAAGAACATGTGGGACAAATTCAACTCTTGGTAAGGGGTTTCATCTCAATTTACATTCCATTCTGACTTATTTTTTAATATGACCATAATTTCTTTTAAATGGTGTATATAATGACATATGAAATTTTATATCACTAATTTTATTTATTTCATTATATTACATGTTTTAATTTATTTTATTATTTCACCGATATCAGGATTCAAATGTTACTCAAGAAGTAATGGGAATTTCTAGTAAAACTTTTATTTCCATGAGACTTATTCCATATTCACCACTTATATTTGTTATGTTGTGTATATAATTCCAATTAATGTATTATATGATTATTATAATTTAATTTATTGATTTTTATATATCCATATGATGACCACTCTTTCAATGGGTTCACCATTTCAATGTTACCAAAGTGAAAATAGATTTTTGTCACAATTTTCCTTCTTTGAAGAGTTGGTTTTGTTATACAGCTATCTTATTTTACAAGTTTATATAATAATCCATTGAAATTTTATATCATGAATCTCATTATACTAATGATATTCTAATTTTAATTTAATTTTATTCCTCCATGGGGCTTATGATTCAAATGCTTCTGAGTGGTACGAGACACTTTGGAATGATTAAATATTATTTTCTCAAGAATGTTTTTAATGATATTTCAATGGTGTTTCCATTCATCCACATAAAAAACTATTTTTATAATTATCCTTCACTAGGTATTTTTTTGATACCATCCTCATTATTTTTTGTATGTATTAAGATTATTTCCATGTTTTTTTATGTAATAAATTTCTTTTCCATGGTTTAGTCACATTTTGAAACGGTTATTGGTTGTCACATTGAGTTTATAATGAAATGAATTGTTTTATATGTTATGATTTTGTAATTGTAATTGGAAGTTTGGTGATTGGTTACCTTATAAACCAATGATGGGTGGGTCCATGATAGTCCTCCAATGCACTGTGGATATAATTTTACTATATGGTTATTCCATTTGTAAGAGTGATTGTAAGAGTGAAATAAAAACAATGCCCCAAGTAAATACATGTTTTCTTCATACTTTCCATGAGTTTATAGAGATTCTAATGATCAACATTGATATCACATGGCTCATTATTATTTATTCTAATGAATATTTCTTTTGGCATGTCTTCATATTTTATGGTCTAGGTTTTTATGGGTATAAGTTCCTTTATGATTTTCTCATGAACTTTGATTATGTCATCATACCCTTATACACACTTAAGGTCATCGATGTCATTCGATTGATAATTATTATGTTTTTTCTTACTTATAATCTGATCTCATATTTTTTATGTTTCATTTTACCCAGGTTTCAAAGACTGATATTGATTTAGTTTTTTAGAAGGGATTTAATTGGGATGATGATGATGTATTGATGTGAAAAATAAAAGCTGGGTTAAGTGGGAGAAATTCCCAGTTAAAGTCATTATTTATGTAGGATTTTGTGATAAATCTCTAGAACTCTAGACCTAAAAGGTACTCAATATTTTAAGTGATCCATATTTTCCTTTTTATGTTGTGAGGTTTGGATGAAAATTTTTGGTTACAATTATCGACATCAAAGATGAGAATGTAAAGTTATAGTTTTTAGTATAGACTTGGGGAGTATGTGTTCAAGGATGTTATAATCAGACTGCTGAGTCATGGATGGAATCCATTCTATCTGTCCTCAAACATATGGAGACACCCCAAGAGAGGAGGGCTGGGATCTCCATTACATGCTTCGTGATTCTTCCAGGAATTGGTGGGACGAGATTACATAGGCTGATCATCATGAGGGAATGATCTAGGTGGAGTTCCAGACTAACTTCTATGATGAAAGTTTCCCACAGATGATTAGAGAATTTTTATCCACGAAGTTCATGCTCCTAGGAAGTGTTCCATGTCCTTCATGGACTATTTTGAATGTTTCATCAAGCTTCAATGTTTTTCATCATTTCATTTTGGTGATGATCTAACATGAGTGTGAAACTTCAAGGATGGGAACAAGTATTCCATACATACCCAAGTGATTGTCTTTCACTTATCTACCATTTCTGAAATCATGAACCAAGCTATTATCATCGAGTTTAACCTGAGGGAAGCTGATAGTACTTAAATAAAGGATTATTTCTGAGACAAGGTAGTAGTTCTTCTAGTAGAAGGAAGCTTATCCTCATGGTTTCTCATCAGAGAAGTTGAGGCCAGAGTATCCAAATTTGTAGCTCTATTGTAATCCACTAGTGTGGTTGATAGGGGAATGTGAAGCCTCAGTGAAATTGAGACCCACTATATAGTCTCTCTTTCAGCTAGATGGGTCATCTTAAAAGGTTTTGACAGAACACTAAATTAGTTTTTAGTAGAAGAGAACCCTCACCCGCTCCACCTTCAAATGCAGGATCAACAAATCTATGTCAGATAGGAAGCTGAGGCAGTACTGGATGAGTAGGATGAAGTGTTGGTCATGGATGAGGTATCCAGACTTTTAATTTTTAGCGCCAGTAGAGAAAAACTACTCATGGTAGTCTTTATATAGCTTAATTTTGTGGATCAGTCTAGTTGCACCCATTATTTCCAATACCTAAGGAGGAGAATACATGGATATAGACAATATGAGGTAATTATTTGGTATCCTATACTATTCTATATCCTTATTCTATATAAATTACTCACACTCCTTTATTTATATACTAATCGTAGAATGATTTGGGATTGAAATTTTGTACTTTTGTGGGGTGACGACCCAAGATACACTGCTGGGTGTATGGTTAGTGGGCATACACCATTTCAAGAATCATCTTATTGATATTAATAGTTATCTCTTCTTGTGCAATTCCTTTATCATTGAGATGAAAGGGTTTGATTTCATACTTGGGATGGATTAGAGGATTCCTTATCATGCCCACATTGACTGTTATTGTCTAAGGGTTGCTATGACATCGCTAAGGGAAAGTATATATGTACATAAAGGTAAATGGGATGTTTAGGATGGTTGAGATGGGACAGATCATCACAGAATGGGAGGAGTGACAACCCAGATTCCCACCTTTTCATGGATTATTAGATGACGCGCCTGATAGAAGTTACTCTAGTGGTGGATATTCTTAGGGAATTTTTTTCAGAATACTTCTATGGACTAATTCCAAAGAGAGAAGTAGATTTTAAAATTGATCTCATTAAAGGAGAAGCTACTGTCTAAATTTATATGTATAGGATGGAACCTACTAAGCTCATGGATCTCAATAGATAGTTCTAGGATTTATAATATAATGGTTTTATCCAACCTAGTAATTCTCCTTGGGGTTATTCTATACTTTTCAATAAGAAGGAGGATGCAACCCTTTTTCTTTGTATGGATTACCGATGTTTTAAAAAGATTATAATTAAGAATCATCATCCTTTTCTTCAATTATATGATCTCTTCAAATGACTCTAAGGTGTTATAGTGTTATAAAAGTTCAAACTGATATCAGGATATAATCAGGTGCGAGTCAAGCCTTCAGGTATACCACATATGAAATTCCATATCTGATATTGTTTATATAACTACCTTATTTTTCCATTCTGTGTTACAAATGTGCTCAATTTTTTCATTTACTTGATGAATAGGGTTTCTACCCCTACTTGGATTCCTTCATCCTTGTTTTTGTGGATCAATGTTTTGTGTATTCTCATACTCGAAGTGACCATGCCAAAAATCTTGAGATCATTTTGAATACAATGAGAGAGAATAAATTATATAGTATTCTCATAAATTTCCAAATTTTTATCAACAAGGTTTACTTCTTGGGTCATATAATCATGAAATTAGGAGTATTAGTTGACCTAGAGAATGTGAGAACAATTTTTTCTAGGAAAAATTCCAAGAATATGTTTGATATATGGAGTTTCTTAGGGTTAGATGGTTATTAAATTAATTTTATACATGAATTACCAAGACTTATATCACCCCTTACCCATATGACTAAGAATGGTGTGTAATTATTTTCATATGAAGCATGCGAGAAGTCCTTTCAAGAGATGAAAGAAAGACTTACATAGGCACCAATTATGATTCTTCTGGAGATTTGTAGAAGCTATTCAATGTTCTATGATGCATCCGTTATCGATATGGGTGAAATAATAATTCATAAGGATATAGTTGTTCGGTATGTGTCTCTCCCGTTGAGACCTCATGATTGTAATTTCTCTTTGCATGACCTTGATTTTGCAACAATCGTTCATGCATAGCATTTCTAGAGGCATTATCTAATGGGAGAGTGATTTGTGTTGTATACAGACCAAATGATCCTAAAATATATATTTACATAGTTTGAATTGAATATCCTTAAGAAAATATGGTTTGAATAACTTCAACCTTTCGACTTTGATATTGCCTATATGTCTGGGAAGGGAAATGTGATAGCTGATGCATTGTGAAAAAAAAAATCAGTGAAAATCCATCCAGGAATCCCGTGATGAATGGATGTTAATGGGTCTCTTTTTTGAGATACATCTAAATATTTTAGAGATTAATGAATGTTATTTACTCATAGCCTTAGTAGTTACCTATTCACTCTTGGATTGGGGGAAGAGAATATACATTTCAGACCTTGAAAGGTTAGTTATACTAGAAATTATTTCTAGAGAGGACCCAACTTTAGATTGTTCTATTGATGGAGAAGACATCTGACACATACAAGGGATTATTTGGATTCTTACTGACATGCGAGATGATCTGATGTGAGAATCCCATTCTTCTTAGTGGGAAGTTCTCCAGGTATCTCCAAGATGTATTGTGATATGTGCCTCTAGTATTGGTGTCCTGGGAAGAAATGTTATATCATGCATTTTATAATTAGGTGTCTCACAAGTGGCCCAATTTCTTATTATTTTTATTTGTGGTCCCATAATTGAAATGGGATAACATTATGATGGATTTTGTGATTGGTGTACCAAGGTCTCTAGAGGTAGTGATGCAATTTGGGTAGTCATGGATAAATTGATGAAGGTAACCCACTTTATTATTATCTAGGAGACATTCTCTATTGACGATCTGGGAGGACTGTATTTATATCAGATTATACAATAACATGGGGTCCCTTGTTCTATCATTTCATATAGGGGCATTCATTTCATGTCATAGTTATAGAAAGAGTTATAGAATGATTTGGGTACATGGGTGCCTTAGAGAATAACTTTTCACCCTTAGACTGATGTCCGGTCAGAATAGACTATACATATGTTGGATGACTTGATCCTATCCCGTATCCTTGATTTTGGGGGTTGTTGGGAGAAACATATACCCCTATTTTAGTTATCCTATAATAAATTATTTTAGGAAACAATTTAGATGACCCTATTAGGACTTATATGGTAGGCCAATCATTCACTTGTTTGTTGGATAGAGGTAGGAGAGGTAGTGCTACTGGGTCCTCATCTCATGTAAGAGACTTTAGATTAGGTGTAATCAATCAGAAAGTGGATGGATACTACTCAGTCTAGATATAAATTTTATGCTAATCACAATCGATGACCCCTAAAATTCGAGTATGGGGATCATGTTTTCTTATGGGTATCACCCAGGCTTGGGTATAGATGGACACAAAGGAAAGGGAATATGTCACCTTTTTTTTGAGATCTTGGATATTGTTGGGATGGCATCCCATTGGTTGATTTTACTTCAAAGGTACCACTCCATGCATGACATCTTCCATGATTCATATCTTCACCATTACCATGCCAATCCGTCTCACACTTTTTATCCTAAGGATGTTGAATTGGATGCTGAGGCATATTTTGAGAAGTATCCTACATGGATTATTGGAAATAACATGAATTATCTTCTAGCCCAGTGATTCACTTTAGTATGGGTGCTATAGAAGCGTGACTATGTAGATGATGATACTTAAAAGTGAGATTATCTTGTACATGCTTAGTGGATTATGTTATTCTCATAAGAAGTTATACAACCCTTAGAAGGGAAACACAGTGATGAGTTCCTTTAAGGGGGAAGAATGTAAGAACCTAGTTTTTATTTAGGGCATGATACATTTTTATTCCATTGTAATTTCTTACTTTTATCCTTATATGAATGATTAGTAGATATATATTAGAAATGAGGGTTTATAGAGATTGTTCAGAGCATGGAGCCCAGAATTTTCTTAGAAACAGGTGGAACACATAGTTAGTTGAAACCGTGCATCCTTGACCGCATGGTTTGATTAAATTATACTGGGTGTTTTAGAACACAGTTGAGGGATCCACATTTTTCACTAACCATGTGACTTAGGAATCATGGTCCTGTGACTTGTCTCATACATGAGACAGAGGGGTTTCACACATTCTACACATGGTTAGTCAAATCATACACCTAACCCATGTGAGGGGTGCCTTTATGTAGAATTGGGAGCATGTTTTTTCACATGGTTCAGACAACCGTGTAGATAAACTATGAAACTCTTTAAAAATTGTGAGAAATGAACATTTTTATACTATATATTTATTACTCACCTTTCTATGATTTTCTTATTTTCTAATAGACAAAATCTCCTCCTCCTCTCCTTGAAGATCTCATCTCACACATAAGCTAGGTTATTAAATATATCCTCTATACTGATTGGGATTAAGCGACTATCTAACACATTGGATCACTCTTTTCAAGTGATCCAGTCTGCTGGCATCTCTTCTTTATTTTTATTACCATATGTTTTTAAATCCTCATATAAGATCATATGCTCTATTTTCAAGGTGTTTATCCATTACTCTATTTTTTTTCTGATCTAGGCCAAAATAAGCAATGATAAGGGATGAGGAATCTACTCTAGGCATAAGGTAGGTTGTATATTAGTTTTTCCTCAATATCTCTCCATTTTATGATATGTTTCCATAGTATGCACGTCAATTTCACTAGGCATTACTATTTAAAATTAATATCCTTCATTTTAATTTATCCAGGTTTTATTATAGTTCCTAATGACAGATACTGTCATCATTGGAGGTTGATACCTCAGTGTTACCCACCCAAAGTCAGGTGCATTCTTTTTATGGCTTTAGTTACCAATTTTGTAATTACCCGAGATGTTTTTATAGTGAAAATGACTTGAAATATGATAAGATAAGTGTTTTATCATAATAAATTAATATTTAATGAATTAAAATGAAAGTATTTATAGAGATATAACTTGGAATTCATAAATTATTATTGAATTGGAAATTGGTTTCATGTCTTCATTTTAACATTTCACATATGATAAAGGCTAATGGAATGAAACTAATTTATTAAAATTGGCATGATAATTACATAGAATTTGATGAAATACATTTATAAATGAAATTTGTATAAGGTTACTACTTCTTTGGAACATATACATATTTATAGGAATGATCAAACTGGATCTTTCCATGTATTCCTGAGAGAATTCCTTGACCAATTAGAGGAATTCATTCCAATTCATTAAGTCTATTGTTATGGGAGATACCCATTAGGAAATTTGGTCCATTTATTATTATGTGAATTCCTCAGAGTTTTACTAATGATTCAATTGATTCTTTCAGAAATATTAGAATGCATTTGATACACTCCTTAGATCTATCTTCATGTGTTTGGACATAAGGTACCATGGATTCACCACATTGGCCCAAATCATAATTAGCGAGGGAGTACTGTGGGTGAGATTCATGGACTTAGTTAGAATCTTATGGACATGCAACATGAGTTACCACCATGAGTTGGATTAACCCCTAATGTCAAGGATGCCTTGGTTTCACCTTGGATCCTCTGTTATTATTACAACGTATTAAAATACTATTGAAACCTTTTTATATGATAAACTTATTATAAATTGAATTTTAATTAAGTGAATAAATGAATTTAAGGACACAAGTTGAGGTTGAATAAGGTATGATTTATTTGTATTAGAATTATATTACTTTTATATTCATGTACAATGCTACAATTTATATTCACAGATTGGATTTTTATATACCCCAATATTGGTGGCCTAATAGATTTATCTCACACCTTATTCGGGCAGCCATTGGAACCTATAAATACAATATGATCGCTTGGGAAGATAAAGTGGAGGGTCCCATGTTGGGAACCCGACTTATTTATTTTGGATGGGAACCTGGTAGCAGATGACTGAGCCAGTGCTCAAGATTCTTGGATAGATATTTCTCTTGTTTGATTCTTTTGTAGATCATGTATTGTATTGTCTACCTGATTTCATGTATGTATGTTTCGCTTTTTGTAGAGACATGGCATCATATTTTGTTTATGAAACATTTTATAGCTCTTGATTTGATTATTTATTTCATAAATGTTTGTAAATTTTTCCACTACATTATCCATTTTTGATACAATTGTGTAATTTATCTACCATTATTTCAACTGTTATGCACTTTTACCTGAGGGAAGATTCTCCCCATAGAAACACCATAGGCCCCCACTTATAGTTAGAAGCCTTTGAAATATGAGGATGCAAGATTGAGGCCATGTGGCCTTCTAGGTTTGGTTACTTAAGAGTGAACTTGGCATAGGATGTCACAATGAATTTTAAATTAACATCTAAAAATTATAATATAAATGATAAAAACTTCTTATTTTGGTAACAAAATTTATGAATAGTTCTCAAAAACGATGTGAAATAATACATGTTGTGGAAACCGATTCCTAATGAAACACCTTCAGATGAATCAAGTAAAGAGGTAAATAGTAATTATTATAAACATAACTAGGATTATATTGATGTTTATAAATTGATAATTGTATTTATAGAGCCAAAACCTTAAAATAAACTCAAATCAATGGATTCTTATTGGATGATTGGAAACATGAAACAGTTATATCTGGAGAATTCTATACATGAAAGGTAAAATGTTTCCAAAGAACTTTTGTGTGTGTAAGATAATAGAAAGTACTTAATTATTATCTTATATACTCAATATTATTGGTTATGTTAATTTATTTGAGATATTGGGTTCACCTCTTGATCATGAAATGGATACATATTTAATTCTTAAATATTTCTTGGAAATGTTTTGGAAGTTCATTGAGAATTATAATATGAATGAAATATGAAAAAATTTACTTCATTTAATAAATATATTTAACATAACTATGAATGATATGGTTTGTACAGACTTGAGTATTGTACTAATAGTGAAAGCAGGTAAAAGTTTAAAATAGAAGAAGAAAATATCTGTTGTAATGTATAAGAGTGAATATTTTGATAGCTGATAAAAGTATTTGAAACTGAATACTGGAGGTATAAATAAAGGTTAATGATTCCATTATGGAAAACTTAACCACTAGAGAGGGAATTATACAATGTTTCCAATGGATATTAATAAACCAATTAGGGAGTCTATGATAGCTATTTTGTTATAAAAAAATTCATATATTTTGAATGTGATAAATGATATCAACTATATTTTTTATGTGAGTTGTAAATATGCTAGAGTTTAATAATGATAGATATTTTAAGGTAGAAGCATGAAGTTTTCTTCTAAGTAACGAATCAAGGAGTTTCCACATTAAGTAATTCGATAGAGGAATCAATTTGATACTGAGATGAATTTTAATAAAGTATTTGTATTTTGGATTTTACTGTTTTTCTCTTATATACCAAGAGATAAATGTAGTTTTTTCTAAATAAATGAGATGATTCATTAATACACATGGTTTATGATACATCATATTCAATAAGTTTTTTTGAAAAATATATAAGGATAAAAAGAGTTATATATGGGATAAATTATCTATCAATATTGTTTAGTAAAATACATGGAATATAATTTCATCAACCTTAGTGGAATATTTCAAATAATCAACTATTAATTCTAAAAAATACTCCCACACCATAGAATAACATATATGTTACGGTGGAAAATTTTTCATTTATTAAATATTATAACTCTCATGTATTTAGTATTATTTACTAAACAAAAATGGGTTTGTTCATTTAAATATGAAATTATAAAGGAATTTAGTTTTTTGGGAAGTGTAAGTATTTTTTCAACATAGAAAAGTTTAACGATAAAAAATAAAACATTTTTTCAATTAGTATTCAATGTGAATATTACTCAATATACTAAACTTTTGTAGGGTATACTGGTAAATTGAAATATAAAGATTTATATTTATTTACCATATATATGATAATATCAATTTATATTTTAAATGAGTTTAAGATGTGTTGGTAATAAAATAATGGAAGTAGTTATATTAGTTACCAAAATGATCTCAAAGAAAAGTTTTACAGAATAGTGCTAATAATGATGGTAATGAAATTAGAAAGGGTTATATGTACAAAACAAATATTCTAAAATCATGTCATTTGATGTTGTGAAGTATTGTTAATATCTACTAAAAGAAATTAATATTAATTATTTGATTCCTAATTCCCACCATTATTCACACTGAATTACTTCATTGGTGTTGCTCACTAATAGAGTTTTTTGGATGGATTTTATAAGATGGTCATATTACGATATGGAGTGAATTATATAGAGATGTAATTTATTTAGAAAAACATAATAGGGAAACAAACATAAGACTGGTCTGGTGGTCTATCATATGATATATGATGAGATAGGAACTTATATATGGCTTTGTTAATGTTATTAAAAGATAATAAAGACATAAAATACATCATGTTATAAAACCAATTCTACATTTTTCACACTGGATGCATATATTACATGAACTGAACATTTAATGTATGACTATGAGTTATCCCTAAATACTAAAAACAAAAGTTTTTTCAGTTGGATTCATTATAAATATAAAATTTGTTTGTATATACTTTTAAATTCAAGTTAATTAGATTTTAATAGGACTTACATGAAGTTACTATGTATATGTTTTAAATAAAATCCGTCAGGCTGCCACTATATGTGTCATAGAAAAATTGGATTTTATGTTTAGAAAATTGTAAAGTATTTTTTCATAAGATTAATAGGAGAACTTATTATTGTTTCTACATGTTTTTACATAAAATTTGATTATGTGAATATTTTTTAGAAGATTAATTGGGAAAATTTATAAGTTTTATAAATTTTGTGACTTCATGAGTCACAAAGAGAAGGATATTTAATCAAACTTCAATGGTTTAAGAAATGTGATTCTCTTTAAATGGGAGTAATTAACTAATGAAAAGGAGAATTGAGCATATTTTAGTGTCTATGGAGTTACATTTTATATAACACGAGGAGGAAGTCTACACGAGGAGGGATGATATTTCAAAATGGAATTCATAGTTCACCTCAGTTGACACTAATTTAAGAATTTAATAATACATGAAACTAAAAATCACTAAATCTAAAATTATACAGTATAATATATTTGAAGTACCAAGGTTGATCCCATGAAAAAAATTTATTAAGATCTATAACTATGAATTATTGAAGTAAATTAAAATCATTTTTCTTACAAATATTAGAGATATTAGGAGAAAAAAAAATAATGTTCCAAATATATAATTTCTAAGTTCCGGTAATAGTTGTATTAAGGAAAATTATTTATTTTTATTTTAATTATAATTAGGTCTGTGAAATCCCCTTGGTCCTGGTAAGAATACTCCCTCTATCTAACTTCTATTTTTTAATGGTCATATACTTTGGTTAGTTTGTAAGAGAGGTAAACCAAAACCATTATAAAAAATTTGGATAATTTATTCCCAGTGTTCATGGTGAAAGTTTAATTGTACTATCATATTATTAGTTATTTTTAATTACACACAATGATTTGGGTGAAAAAATAAAGGATAGAATGGAATAAAATAATTTAAATTTGAAAACCCAACATGACATAATCATAAAATCAAAACACAACACTAGAACAATTCCCATTCAATTACATTTTTGAAAAAAATAAATTGCTCACTAATGCTAACCATGAGAGGGTGAGAGAATAATAAAATAAAAAAATCTTATAGGATTGGTTGAGATGGCCTAGGGAAGGAAACTATAGTAGGAACACCTCAACTTTGGTCCTGGTCTCTGTCCACTTTTACAACATCGACCTTGCCCCTTTATTTATAGGTAAGGATTCTAAAGGGTCAGCTTCAATCTCCCTAAAATTATGCGTTTAGTTTTTCCATGTTAATATCGAAATTTCCTTATTAATACATCATAAGATGCACCTATGATTTTTTAAAACCACATTTCAAATTTGTTGTTTACTCAGATTCATGACAGAAAAAGATGTACGATACCATGAATTTTTGGACTTCTCATTGGATTTCAATTTTATTTAATCATCTAATGGTGTGAGATCATAATGATATTAAAACCATAAAGTTTAGATCTATGATGTGAATTTTTCTTTTTCTAATTTCTTTGTTTCAATTCATCTTTATTCTTCCAATGTCACACCATGACACTTTGTGTCATGACACGAAACTTCTTCAACTCCTTGCATTAAAATATTCTTATTTTTCTTCCAAATTCAACTCCAATACATACCTTCCATAAAATGAAAAAAATGAATAAATTTAATATAATAATTAATATATGTAGAAAAAAGTTATTCTATATTAAAAAATATGTACAATGAAAGTAACTATCAAATTATCACACACTTGAAGTCATGCCTTTCCTAAAGTATGATATCTCAATATTTATTATAAATGGAGCTCATATTACCATTATTTAATCATCAAAGTCCATAATGATAAATTATTTTCAATGGGGAATTAATTGTTCAGGAATCACATTAGACAAGTTCGTCAAATACTTTCTTTCTTAAGAAGTAGGTCAATAATGTATTTCAATTTTTCTCTTTTGAAGTGACACAAATTCTTATGTCTTCAATTCATATTTCTCAATTCATTATCAATGTTAATACCAATTATAACTTACCTCACTTTGAATTCTTTTTGTTCATCACTCAAAGTAAAAATTTAAATGAATTTATGATCATACCTAAGATTATGCTTCTTACCATTTTCTTGAAAACCATATCGAATCTACACCTTTTAGAGACAAAAAATAACAATTAATCATGGGGGATTTACATTAAGGTTAACATTTATATGAGGATTTGGGTACATTGTTAATTGATGTAAATGAAATTCAATCTAAAAAAGGAGTTCATTATGAAAATAATTATTCATGATAATCTATATCAACTCATTGATTATACTCCCTCTAGAAATGGAATATCCAATTTCTTCCTAAATACAAAGAAAGGTCATGAAGAAATGATGTATAATGAAAGATATGCACCCTCCTGATTGATTTGTTTTATTTTTTAAGATATTTTTTGGAATTCAAAATTTGGAAAAGTCTCATATCCACTACACAAACCCAAATGATAAATATTATTAGTCAATAAATGGATATTTATGACTCTCAAAAGGCCCAACCCATTTTTTTATTTTATTTTTAGTAGGGGTACAAAATATAAAAAAATGAATGATAAAATCATGAAATTTTCCCAAAACATCCCATGAATTCACCAAAAAATATTCTCAATAGTTCAAATAACCCTTCCACTATATACAACCCCTCCCCCTAAATAGTGTTAATGAATATCATGATAAACACTAATAGTAGGGTAGGAAATGGAAATATTGTCTTATAATGAAGATATTACCTATTAAAGGCTGTAATTAGATTATAAATTCTAAAACAAGGTAACATTTCACAGAAAATACTAGGATAAAGGGATTAAAAAATATACCTTAATCATTTTTAAAGTAAATTTATTCAATCATATATTCAAAGAGATGAAAAGAAAGTTCTAGAATAAATCATTTCCAAGTCTTTAAAGAAATATTCTCAAGAAAGGAGTGAAAATATTAGTCTTATAGTTATATCTATATTGGGAACATATGATTGAGATTATAAATCACAGAAATTCATAACAATAATAAAACAATCAGAAAAATATGATTAATTCAAAGAATTTCAATCCTAATAAGAATTATGTTTACATAAATTTACCATTTTCTCTAAATCAAGAATTTATAAATACATTTCCCATGTTTATCTATAATAATTATTTCCCCATATTACTCATTTAATTTTATTGAAAAAGCAATCAAAAATAAGGAATGCCTGTAATCCTAAGTTTCCTTTTTCTCCTAGATTAGTGAATTCAAAAACCTCCAATTGAGGGGGATGCCTTTTCAATTAAAAATTCAATTTTTTTAAATATAGAGTAGTTAAAAAAAGTATAAAATGAAAACCCTTAATAAACTTTTTTATATGGAATCTTGGATTCTTGTCCATGAAATCTGATGATTCCATATACAGTTTAGATTATATAACCGTTCATAGTGTGTACTCACCTTTCACATCATGAATCACCTACAACATCTTTTGTTTCCTTTTTTGTTTCTTTTTTTTTGTGAAATTAATATTATACTAAAAAAACAACACATCAAAGCACAAGTTACAATCAATGAAGTATACTAATACAAGGGAATTAAAAGGAAAACATAATATTAAACTAAACTTCTTAATTGGAAAATTATAAAAATTAATATCCATAAAAGAAAATAAAAATTAATATTTCTTCCTAGAAGCTACTATTTTTATGGTTGTTTAAATCAAACTTACCTCATTAGCTGATTAGAGTGTGATAAAAATCTAACAATACCAAATTAACCAAATTAAAACATTGATGTTAATTCATTGTATGTAACACACATATATTTTTTGAAATAATGTTTTCCAAATTAATTTAGTCTTTTCGATATTTTTCACTTCACACAACACTAAATATAGATTATTCTATATGAAAGCACAAAGTTATTATTATGTTATATGATACACCGAGTAAAACTTTTTCTAAACGGAACATTTGGTTTAGATTTCGGTACATGAAATACTATGTTTGACATGCGTTATACATAATGTTGAGTTCTTTTGATATATCATGTTACATGCAAGACTGTGTTTTATCGAACAATAATATGTTAGTAAAATATTATTATTTAATATAATAAGATATAAACCAACCGTTAAATTAGTGATTATAAATAATATTAAATAAATGTATAAAAAATATTGTTTATAAGATAAATTCATTGATTACCAATATATTATAATGAAAATATATACAAATTGAATATAAAGGAAATACTTTTATTTTTATGTTCCCAAAGTCATTTTGTGTTAAAAAATTAATTTAATTACAATTAGAGAATGATATTAAAGAAATATATATTCTATATATTGAGTAAAATATTTTTTATATTTATAAAATATATTTTATTTTTATATGATAATAAAAAACAAAATCTTATGTTTGAAAGCTGATATTTTTCTAAAAGGTAATTTTACCACCTTTTAATGGATAACCAATTTTAAATCTATTTTTTTGAAGCTTTTATATATATATTAGAATTTAAAAAAATAAACTTATTCTTTATATTGGAATATAAATAATACTTTTACTAAATTTTTGATATTTTTTATACGTTTCATGTTTTGATAAATAATAAAATGATACTAATTTTTAATTGAAAACAACTTTTTTCATCAAAATAATTTATAGTGTGAAATTATATTTTTTATTGGTTTTAGAGTATAATTAGATCAATTAAAAATCCATTTATCCAATATAGGTCATTATAATATTTTTATATTGAATTTAGATTTAAAATCTTAAGGAAGTTTTGAACATTGTCATTTTAAAAAAACAAGATTTCATGGATTGTCTATGAGAAAAGCATTAGACATAATTTTTCTAATTCTATGAATTAAATTTTAAAAAATGGAAATAAAATATTGTAATAAATATTATATTTATAGTCTAATAGTATCAACGTAATTTTTGGACATTATGAACAGTAAATTTAGTAATTTTTAATTACCACGGTTAATGGTAAATCAGGTAATTAATTGTAAGAAATATATTATAAATATTATAAAATTATACTAAAAATTGCCCAAATTTCATTGTATGAGAAGGTTCTATGAAAATAAACCTTAGGCTGAGAGTATAACCTTTTTAATCCAAATAGATGCGAGTAATACATTTATTATATTTTACTTGAAGAAAAGTTAATAATGTCATACTCCTATTTTTAATAACTATATCATTTTTAATATAGTGTTATATTATAGATAAATATAACTATAAGTGGTCATTTGAAATATACAATTATTATATTTATCATGTTAATTTATATTTAATTTTTAGGAAATAAATAATTAATTTATGGACTATACAATGATGATGTAGTAATTCTTTAATTAATGGAAATATAAAATAAATGTTAATAAAAATGTTAAAATAAATATAATTCTATATAATTAATGTCATCCAAAAATTTTCTAAATGACTTTGACTTGTTAGTGATTAGTTAAATTAATTTTTCAGAATATATCATTTTTTATGATATTTTTAAAAATCCAAAAAAAATGAATAATGTGAAAATTTACATTAATGATATTTTAAAATAATTTATATTTTATTAAATCATATAAAATTTATAAAAATCTAAAACATGTCAAAATTTTGGGGTTAATTGATAGCCCCATAGGGCGTCGTTAGTTCCCTATCGTGCGATGCAAAAATAAAATTTATAAAACTCAAACAATCCTAACTCAAAGAATAGTATTTAGTAAATCTGAGTGTCGAACCCATAGGGACAGAGCAAATGTATTAAATTAATTTGAAAATTGAAATTACAATTGATTGGTTGTTTGAGATAAAAGAGAAAAAATAACAGTATTGTTTGGGGTTTGAACCAAGATGGGATACATGCTAGGTTCAATGTTGTTTAGGGTATTATGCTAGGGATTTCATTGAAAGTGTATTTATTCAGCTTTAGTGTCGAAATTGGGTCATCATAGATCCTTGGTCTTGGTATCCTTCCCTATTCCAATGATTGCGCATTTGGAATGGTCATCTACTAACCACAATTTTAGAAATAATTGACCCAAAACCATTTTTAAACATAACCGGCCTTGGTTTCATAATGGTCATACACAACTAAGTCGATTAATTGACGTATCAAAAAGATAACATTTAATACGTAGCAGTGATCATGCAAAATAAAAAGAAAGAGACTTGAAATTGAATAAATGATGTGCAACAATCCGAAACACGAATAATCAAAATAATAATTCCTAAGAACACATCCCCCTACAAATCACATCACCCGGCCCTATAGAGATTACTCGCTCATGGAGGATGCGAGCATCTTGGATACCCAAGGAAGAATGGTGGGGAAGAGGGACATCGGGTCATTACTCCATCATCTAGAGGCCTTCCCTTGGTGCTTCTTGGTATCCTCTACCCCTGAATGTCTTGAAAGTTCTATCAAGGATGGTATTTATAGGATTTTCCCTATGGAACCCACGACCCATGCTGCCTATTTTTTTCTATGTGTCGACGTCATCATGACGTGTACATGGGGTACATGACATGTACATCAGATCCATATTTTCCTCTACTATGTTGATCCCGAAGATGTTGCTTTGACTGGTTGACTTCTATCATGACATGTACTACAAGTACACAATGTGTACATGGCTTTTACACTGTGTATGATCATCATAACTTGTCCAGCATATATTTGTTTCACTTAAAATGGTCATGATGTGTACATGTGGTACATGTCCTTTACTTGTGGTACACGACGTGTAATGCATTTTTCTTCAGTTTCTAGCTTTATTTTTCTCTCTAAACAAATATGGCGGCGCGCCATGAGGGAAGATAAGTGGCGCAAAGGGTCATTCAGATCATATTTCCATCCCTTTTCATTCCTTTTTCAAAAATTCATTATTTCCTGCCACAAATAATAAAACAACTCAATTCATTTCAAACATGGAAATTTTATTCAATAAATTAAAAAATCAAAACATTAAAACTCATTAAAATATATAAATGAAATAGATGTATTAATAATATTGAAAATTTCATAAATGATCCCTTTATAGTTTTTTTTCATTTTACAGTGACTATATTAACTGTTAAATAGTAAAAACACATGTTATCATTGTAATAGTTACAAAAGTTAAATAAGGGTTAAAGTTAAAAGACAAGGATTTAAAAATTATAAAATTATTTCTAATATACATTAGTAGAGAGGATCAATAACTATCCTCATATTTTATTTTAAATAACTAAATTTGGATCATTTTTTAATTAGAAATTGATTTATATTAATTTAATATTTTAAGAGATTTCTAAAGTGCCCCACTCTTCAACTATAAAATGGAACCTCCTACATCACTTAATCACACCACATTGAAATTTATATTTCATCCAAAATATATCTAAATAATATCCAAAATCCCCCATATTACTCATGGAATCACCTTTTGAAGAAGAAATACATTGAAGGAAGTATATTGGTTCAATCAAAAATGAGTTTTCCAAAGAAGAGAAAACATCCTTCCTCAAGCTCCTTTCACTTATTTTATTTCTCAACCACATCAATTATTTTTATTAAATGAAAAAAATAAAATACTCAGTATCCTAAATATACTGATATATTTTTTTTGTTAATGGTTCTTCCTTCACTTAGAAAAACATCCATCTAATGGGTAATGAACGTACTATTACGATGTACGACAAACTACTGCCTCACAAAACGATGTTGTTCATTTTACCTTTACCACCTCTTAAGGTTGGGAATTATTATAAAAACTCTATTTTGAAATAATATATATTCTATTTATGATGTATTTATACTTTTTATGCATTATATAAATCCTACATTCATGCTTTCCATTTTTTGTAAATATGATAACTTCATTTATGGAAGTGTGGACTACCACCTACTCAAAGCAACATGATTCGTTCAAACATTACATGTAATGCATTAATGGTGAGTTTAGTTAAATTATAAGTTATATCTGACATAATAATTATAGTTCAGTTATATTATATACATATATACATATAATTAATTTACTTTATTTCTTTCAATACACCATGAAAATGGAAACAACGTTCATGCATATGTACGACCTACCATATCCATGGAATGTGTTTTCCATTTCATATATCTATCTTTTATAGATTATAATAAATATTTATATAATTAATATATATTATATATTAGTCATTTTTTATATTATGGAAATAATTAAATCATGATTTAAGTATGAGTATCAATAATTAAAATTCAAAACACGTATGATAAACAAAGCGGTTATTACCCGAAACGTTACATTAACATGGAATTATTAATAAATATATAATAGAAAATAAGAATAAATAAATTATATGGTACTATATAAATGAATATTATTATATTATAAATGCATAATAAACTTATACTTGTTGTATAGGATCCTTTTATGTTTACTACAAAATTCAATACACAAGGTAAGAGAATTTCATCTCACTTTTTATTTCTGTGAGATATATGATTTTTTCAAAACTCATTTTTGGTTTGTGGTGGTATAATTCCCATGAATTTATTTTATGATTATTATAAATAAATATATGGGTATTTTCATACTCATTTAATGACATTTTTTTCTGGGTTTTTATGGTTCAAGAGTTACCAAATCGGTAAAGTAATTTTGTCTCAATTTTCCCTCTTTGAGACAAATGTTTTGTTATGCACCCATGTTCATTTACAAGGTTTATATTCTTCCAATTGACCTATTACATGATAAATCTCCTTATTTTTAATTACTTTTATAGATCCAGTTAATTTAATTTTCTTACATGGGGATAATGATTGAAAGTTACTAAGTGGTAAGAGTTTATTGAAACAATCTCATCTTTTATTGAGATTGTTTATGATTATGCTTCTATTAATGAAATATTATTATCTATATATCAAGGATACTCATAAAATTTCTACTCCTTTTTCATTAATTATGTATTCATGTATTAGTACCATTTTTTCCACTCTTTAATACTTAAGGTAATTAAAATATTTTTTTATGAAAATTCGATCTCATTTCTATTTTCGGCTGAAAACCATTTTTATTCAAATGACCATGTTTTAAATTTATTTTAAAATGTTCAATTAATATAAATTTAAAAGAATTTTTTTTATATTTTTATTTTTTATTTTTTAATGATTCATTTATTTGTTTTCAATGTTATTTTCAAAAAAAATGTTTTCAAAAATATTTTATGTTTTAAAAATAAATTTTCAAATAAAGAAGTATATATTCCTCAAAAAATATTTTTAAAAGATGTTTTAAAATAATTTACCATCTAATGTGACATCTCTTGGTGTTACTCATGACTAATTGGAAATACTATCCAAGATTCAATTAAATTTATTTCTCTGAATGGTCTATATTTTGGTGGAAAAAAGATTCATGAAACCCATTTCTATTTCACGAGTTATATTTTTAAGAAATCCATTTATATTTTATGGGTTATATTTTTATAAAACCCTCTTATTTTCAAGGGTTATGATTTTATGAAATAATTATTAAACCTTGGTCTTTTCCAATGTTTTGGATAATATTACATGTTTATTACACCCATTTCACTTTGTGTGTTATGTAATGAATAATGTTTATGATCTCTTGGAAAATGTATGTATGATTTAATTATGATATGGGTGTGATCTATATCTCCCTAAAATTAATTGGGTAAAGATTTATATCTCATGAGAAAGACATAAAGTACATTTTCCACTAATATGGTCTTGGGAGTGAATCTTGACTACTAAGATGGTAATGGGAGTGAACCATGACTACCAAGATTATTATATGAGTGAACCATGACTACCAAGATGATATAGGGAGTAAACCCATACTACTAATATAGCCTTGTAAGTGATTCCTTGACTACTATGAAACTAATTTTTATATGATTATGTGTATACCAGAATTTCATGTCTTATGTTATGCGCTCATAGAGTTTGTTCTTTGATTATTAATAAAATTCTATGAGTTATTCCATGACACAATATCGGGAACATTGATATACAAAACATGATTTTCAAATGTTTTGTTTATGTACATTTTTTCTATGACTATTCTATTATTTATCCCTCCCTTTTTTACCTTTATTAAACATTTTAACTCACATTTTTTATGTTTCTTTTCCCCATGTTACAAAAAAGGTATTAGGTTTGATATGTCAAAGATGGTTCTAGTTAAGTAGAAATCGGCGGGAGAAGAAGTAGATGTGTTATAAACTAGTTGTTTTTGTTTACATGATTCTAAAGTCACTAAACTAATATGGTATTTGGTATTGTTTTTGTGTAATGTATGAAATATTCTACCGAAATGAAGTAATTTCAATGTATGTTAAGATTGGGTCGTTATAGTTGGTATCAGAGCCAAGGTTTAGTCAACCTTTGGAAATTTGGATGAGAAAACATTAGAGAGATCCCTAGAGATATTTATAAGGATATGTTTAGATATGTATCCAAGGATAGTCTAAGGATTAATAGATTTAAAATTATATTTCATAATGTAGGAATACTATTAGAAAATTTCCATGATTTTATGTTTTTCTATAATGATAAGTATTTCTCACACTATGATTTTAAGTCTTAGTCAACAATGGGAACTAGAAGGAACATGGTTAACATTTAATGTTTCATATGTGGAATGAATAGAAATTATAGAAATCTATTTCCTAAGTGGAAATGTTATGAGTATTACAAGGAAGGCAGTATATGTATCTGTTACCCTACTAGGGATAAAGAGACTATAAAAGAACATGTGATAGGTATGGGATGTTCTAATAGTATTTTTTAAATTTAATGTAAGAAGAATGATGAGATTAATTTGGAGGAACCTTAATACATGATTCATATTTCATATTATACAAAAGAATAAGATGATGAATCCTAAGTAATGGTTTAGGAATAAATTTGGATGATTTAAGTGTATAGGTTTTGGAATTCAAAAATTTATGTTATGTGAATCATGAAATATATAAGTATTTTTAGTATACGTTTTTCATTAAGTATTTAAAAGGTTATGTTTAATTATGCTAAAAACATAGAAAATTGATTTAATCAAAAGGTGATATTCATGGGAAACATAATATTTAGGGTAATATAACCCTTAATATGTTCTTGATGTTGAGATAATGATTTTTTGATAAGGATATAATATACATGAATAATTAAATTGGATGGTACTGATTACATTGGAACTGATAAAGGATTTGTTGACCAAGGGGTTTATTATATCATGAGTGGAGTTTAAGACATTTTTGTACATAAGGAATATATCCAAAAATCTTTGGATTAAGAAAGAATCCATGTTTAAAATATGGATTTATTATAATTGACATGTTTTAACAGAATACATGATTAAGGTGTTCACATGTTTGGTATGTGACAAACAAGAGATATATTATGATATAAAATGGATCAATGCTAATCTATTTTTGAGAATTTAGTGCACTTATTTCTAAAGTTATGGATTTTTAGATTTCAAAATTATTTCAGGGTTATCCATTTTAGTAAAGTTTAAGTTAAACATCGGATGATGTTTGTGAGATTAAAGTACAATATCAACATAGGTGGATTTATGCATATTTGATAAATTGTGATAACCATTTTTTATGATAAAGACAGATGGGATTAACTATAATTATATTTCTGGATCTCATGATCAATTAATGCTTCAGGAATAAAAAATTCAACGTCATTTCTTGGAATAATAGATGAAGTGGAAATTGATCAAGGAACAAAAAGGGTGAAGGTTTACTGGAATCAAGTAAGTATACCCCTTGTGAAAATTATTCAACTTTAGGAAAATGATATTGAAATAATATACTGTCCTATTCTCATTATTATTGATGACATCAATGAACCCTTTCATGTTTCATTATTTTATGGTTATGGGATTGTTAACTTTTTTTGGATCACCCACTTTTTGTGATCAGTGGTATTTATCAATCTATCTGATTATTTATTCTTTTCCTCCATGACCTAATCTTTACCTATGTTTTCCAACATTGAAACCTAGTTATGATTTACTTTGGGTAACCATTATTTTCCAAAATTTACTTTTTAAAAAGATTTTTTAGGTTATATTTTTATGATGTGGGTTTCTAGGAATGGAAATTTCAAGTATTAAACATTTGATAAACAAGATGGACTTCAAGGGTGAAAATCATTTTATGGGGGTAAAATGTAACACCCTAATATTTTGTGAAATATTTTTTTAAATTAATTCTGTCTTTTAAATATTTTTCTATTGGCACAACACTGAATATAGCTTTTGTATATGAAAGCACTAAATTGTTTTTGTTTTATATGCTAAACCAAGTTAGTCTTCTGCTACACACAACAATTGGTTTAGTTTGCGGTATACAAAACACCATGTTTGGATTGTGTTACACAAAATGATGAGTTTTTTTGATAGCTTATGTTACACGCAATATTGAGTTTTACTAAAAAAACATATACTGTTAAAATATTATTATTTAATATAATAATATATAACCTAGCCATTAAATTTTCAGTTATGAATAGTATTAAATAAATTTATGAAAATATATGATTTATTAGAAGAATTTATTGGTTAATAATTAATTATAAATGAAAATATATTCCAATTTAATATGAAGGAAATTTTTTTATTTTTATGTTCCTAAAGTCATTTTATATTAATAAATTAATTTTGTTACAATTATAGAATGATATTAATGAAATATATTTTTTATATATTAAATAAAATATTTTTGATATTCATCCAATATATTTTATTAGAATAAGATAAAAACCCAATTTTATGCATAAAAACCTATATTTATCTAAAAGGAAATTTTACCACCTTTTAATGGAGAAGCCAACATAAATTCAGTTTATAAGACTTATATATTCTATTTTTAAAAATAAAATCCATATTTTAAAGTGGAATATAAAATTTTATTTTGGATTATTTTTTGATATTTTTATAATAAGTTTCATGTTATGATGAATAGTAAAAAAATACTAAATTTTAATTGATAACAATTATTTTCCTCGAAATAGATTATAGTGTTAAATTATATTTCCATTAGATTAAATGTATAAACATATCAATTATACTTCTATTAATCCAATATAGATCATTAGAATATTTTTATATTTAATTTTTCTATAAAATATTAATGAAATTTTGAACATTCACACTTAAAAAACCCCACATTCTCACCATGTCTATGGGATTAGAATTATACTAAAATTTTCCACATTTGTGAACTGAATTTTGAACAATAGACATACACAGTTAATATAATTACACAATTAGAAATTGATGTTATAGCCACGGATCTATAGCCACTATTTTATAAATCTGTGACTAGAGTATGTTTATAACCCCAGTTTAATTATCTAACTGTGGTAATTATTTTTTTCCACATAAGTGTCAGGATCCTCCTCCCCCAATATGTGGCCCCTCCTCCCTCGAACTCTCTGCGCCCTCCTCCTCCCTTGAGCTCCTCCCCATAGAACGCCACCACGACCTCCTCCCTCGAGATCCTCCCTGTCGAATGCCACTGTGACTTCCTCCCTTTAGCTCTCCATAACCTCCTCCCTGACAAATGCCGCCACTCCTCCCCCGATCTGTGACCCTGTTCCTCCCTCAACATCTCTGCGCCCTCTACCTCCCTAAAACTCTTCGCACCCTCCTCCCCATCGAACGATGCCTCTATTGGTGGCACCTGATTGTTCACTTTGGGATTGAATTTCATTTTTTATTCCTATAAGTTTGGATTCTTTAGTTTTATCTTCCTTTCAAAAATACTTCAGTTCTTAAACCTTGCAGTGAAATTATTAGATTTTTTTTGTGCATCAATTAGAAAATTATTGAAGGGAAAAATATTATTTAGGCTCATTTGAATATAGAGTTCAAATTATCTAGGAAGTATTCAGAGTTTATTTAGTTATCTTTCCATGTTGAGTTCGATGTTTAGAAACCTATTATCTGAGAAACTCAAGTGGATTATTGTTCTTCATGTTTTATTCAAGGCTATTCTTTACTAAATTATTAGAGGGAGTCCCAATCTATGGGTAATCTCAAGTCTTTGGTTATCACTCAAATTGAGGAGGGATGAATGTTTTCTTGTTCTTTTGCATGTTATACACTAGATATCAAGACACCTATGTCATATAAAAGGGATGTTATCTATAGTTGGTGAGGATCATCCAATCACAAAAACCATGTATCATGGTAAGGTAGAATTCCATGATTTTATTAGCGCAATTAATTTGAAATATGATCAAGAATAATATTCTTAGGCTTAATCTAACACTTATCTAGAGAAGGGATGAGTGAATTCTTCTTATTTTACTAGTGAGACATTAGTGGTCAGAGTGAGAATGGCACATGCGGGGGTGGTTATCCAAAATTAAGAATTATCATAGGTGAAACCTAGAGTTTGTGAAGATAATTCGGCCACATTGGGCATGGTTTTCTTAAAGGAATCATCCTATGATAGTTTTGGATCAGGTATACTATAATATGATTATATGGAGTCCCAATTATCAGATGTTTCTCTTTATCATATGTAAACCTCATCTCAAAGGAGTTCACTTAATTTTTTTTCTTTAAACTGATTTGGTAATTAATAATATGAATGAAAAGTATTTAAAAACTTGTGGATCTAGTAAAAATAAAAAGGGTAAACTCAAGGATATGAAATGAATATCCAGAGAGATTAATAAGAATCCCTTAATGATATTGGGGGGGGGGGACTGGGGGATGGGGGGGGGGGGGTGGCTGAGGGCTGGGTGGAGGGGTTGGGGGGAGTGGTGCAGGGGTGGTGGTGGTTGTTTAGGGGGGAAGTGGGAGGGGTGTGGGGGGTGGGGGAGGGGGGTGGGGTGCTGGGGGGATAGTGCAGGAAGGGGGGGGGGGGGTGCTGGGGGCTGGTGCAGGAGTGAGAAATCTATTTTAAAACTTACACCATTGATTCCTAAACAATTAGAGTCTTAAAAATCATAGGACAAAACTGAATAACCAACATTAGAAACTAAAAAACTAGAGTTGGATAATGAGTGAATTGGTTAGGGAATGTTGAAATTCAACCAGAGGAACATGGAAAAATTATTGATGGCTGTTAAAATCTTGAGAAAAGTGATTTTATATATTTAAAAGAGAGAAATTTGACATCTTGGAAAGATTTTACTAAATATTATTGTATTATTTATGCAAGAGTTTCATGAAAATATAGGAGATTCAAGAGTTTAGATAAATACATAACAACCCTCAAAGATAGACACATGTAACCCATCCAATGAATAATGAGATTGATATTTCTTATCGACACTGAAATAATAGGCAAAAGACAGCCTTGATGTGGCCATTAGATAAATAACCTCATTCTCACTTATATAATAGATTGATCTCAAACAAAATTATAATATATCATAATGGTTTTTGATTAGTTAATTGTTTTATATAGAGATGGTTTTTAGACTACTATAGTGTGGTTGAGGAGACATTCCCCCATAAAAATCCATGGATTTAAATGAATTAGTATTTTCATTTCTCTAGTGTGATTTTCAGGAAATCAGACTGTTTCCATATGATTAGTAGATTATTATCCATGCACCTTTAAATTTTATTATGGTTTTATCTATTAATTTGGTTTACACATAATACTAACACAATTTTCAATCATTTCTAATATGATGTAGGGGAGTGTGGGGTGATAAAGAGTGATTAATCATTCTCAATTACCATGGTTAGGTGAAATTAGCTGTCACGACCCGCCCTCGGGGTCCGTGCCGTAACTACCCCAAGCCCGCCTTCCATAGCCCAGGGGCTGGCGACTAGCACCAAGGCGTAAATCCCGGTAAAAAGGGAAGGCATTGCCTTTGTAAAGTAACAAACACCACAGAGTAAGCAAGCGGAAAGTAAAGACTAAGCAAAAGCAGAGTACAACTGAAAGTGTGGAAAAGTAAATGGGCCAGTATACAAACCCAAACTGAAAGTAAGGTACAACTCGAAAGGGAAAACAACAACTGTAAAGTAAAAGCCGCTACACCGAGCTGTCCACTGGAAATCCCACCTGAAGGGTGGGTACAGATAGCTCCACTGCTCCACGGGTCCCGCCGTCCGCTCCGAGCACGTTCCGCCCAGTGGTCCACCTCCAGGTACCGTCCTGCTCTGCAAGCCTCTGCTAAGATCAACGCTGTCCGTCGTCTGCAACCAACACAACGTAGTGCGGGCAAAGCCCGTGCAGGGGTGAGTATAAGCTACTCAGTAGGGACCCCGAGACCCCTGAAGGTCTCTCAAAATACACAAAGGATAAATCACAAATAAAGGTACAATCACGAAGTAACAACCCACACTGCTTAGGTATATGCCCATACATATACCTAAGTCATCAATTTCAAATACGCTCCAACCTCCGAGCCCAAGTACAACTCAGTCCACACAGGAAAGTAAACGTATTCCACACAGGAAAGAAAAACGAAATCCACACAGGAAAGTAAACGTATTCCACACAGGAAAGCAGAACGAAATCCACACAGGAAAGTAAACGTATTCCACACAGGAAAGCAAAACGTAATCCACACAGGATAGCACAACACAATCCACACAGGAAAGCAAAAGGATTCAGCTCACACATGTATACTTCTTCAAAGGACGATAAAGATGATCTCTGATCCATCTAAGTCGTCGGACCCACGAAGGATCGATAGGTAACTAACCCCCACAAAAGACCCACACAGGATCGGGCCCACACATGACCTGTAGGCGCTGGTTCACACAGGACCACTGAGCGCAAAGACCCACACATGATCGGACCCACACAGGATCGGGCCCACACAGGACCTGTAGCACTGATCCACGTAGGATCGCTGAGTGCTGTAGTCGTCGTCGTCGAATCCACACAGGATCTCTGTATTGTCGTCGTCACAGTCACAGTAGCAGTAGCAGTAGTAGTAGTCACAGTCGCAGCCAGCACTAGGGTTCCCGCACACAGCAAACTCGTTTGGAGGGTCCGCTCCACGAGCCGAGAGGCTGATACATCAACTGTCACAAAGTCTAGAGTTGATGTATCCAAAAGTTCCGTATCGTCAACAGGAACTCAACGCAATAGACGGAGCGTCGATCGGACGCCCGGTCTGAGAGTTATTGGCATTTTCGTCTCCAGGGCCCGGTTGGTTTTTAAGGCAAAACCAACCCGACCATACTCCACCTGCGTCCAAACCTCGGGAGGTGTATGTCAAAAGATCCGTCTCACTAAGAGGAACTCAACAAAGCTGACAGCACGTCAAACGGATGTCCGTAGCTCAAGATATGAGTGTTTCCGCTCCGAATGCCCGGTTGGTTTCGTGTACGAACCAACCCGGCCGAACTCAAAGTATTCTGAAACCCTAAGTGTAATATATCGAAACGGCCGTCTTGATCCAAGGATCGCGTTGCCACAGACGGTTCGTCATTCGGAGGTCCGTGGATCAAGTTATGGACAAAAGACCGAAACCGTCTCGAAAACGGGGGGGTCCGGGTCCGGGCCGACCCGGCCCGACCGCCCCTGGGTCAGCCCGAACCGGGTCGACCCGACCCGGGTCCGAACCGGCCCGGCCGGCGGCGGTCCGGCGCGGCGTCACGGACCGGCGCGGCGGCGCGGATCGGCGCGGCGAGGCGGACCGGCGCGGCGGCGCGGACCGGCGCGGCGGCGCGGACCGGAGCGGCGGCGCGGCCCGGCCGGCGGCGGTGTGGCCTACCGCCGTTTGTCGCCATGCGCGGGGGGCAAGCCCCCGCTTCATTTTTGGCGGTGCGGCTTTTAGCCGCGCCTTTTGCCAATCAACGGCCCCCCTCCTGGGGGCCTGCTTTGAGGAGAAACCGGGGGGCCGCCTGCCCCCCTCAAAGAAACCGCCCCCCCCCCCCCTTCGTGGGGGGTCTGCTTGTGGGAAACGGGGGGGGCCGCCTGCCCCCCTTAACAAAACCGCCCCCCTCTCATAAATGGGGGGGGGGGGGTTTAGTGATGGCCGGGGGAATTAAATTCTCCCGGCCTTTGACCTTCTGGCCGGCCACCTGGCCGGCCGGTTTTTCTCCAAGGGGACCGGCAAACCGGTCCCCTTTCCGGCTTCCGACGCCGGCGGCCCGGCCGCCGGTCTTCTCGTCCCGCCGCGGCCCGGAACCGGCTGCGGTGTTCGTCGTCCGGCGCGGTGCGACGACACCGCGCCCCTCCGCCGCGCCTTTGATTCCCTTCGACGCGGAGCGACGGCGTTGCGTTCTTGATGATCCTTCCACGGCGCGGTGCGACAGCGCCGCGCAATATAATCGTGCGAATATCCGCGTGGTGCGACGACACCACGCCATCTTGTTTCAACCGCAAGATAAATCATCAAGAACAAAGGAGGGGATTCGGCCGTGTTCATGCGGTCCGGCCCCCTCACGTTAAACGATAACACATATTTAAATATCCTCACGTTTGTCATGCTAGAACCACCAACGAGAATAAATAAATAAACAAATAATCAACAACAACCCCTACCTTGAAAATTGACGTCGCACGTCGGGTATCACGAAGAAAGGCGTCGCAGCGTCGGACGTAGATTCCGTGGACGTCGGGGTGCGTTCGAGGAGGAAACAACGTCTCTTCACTTGTCGCTATGACGAAGAAGGAAGGTACATTGTCGTTGGCGATGATCACCACGGTCGGCGACTTCTCCCTTGTCGAGGAGGAAGATGAAGACGGAAGAATCCGGGACGCCGAGTCTTGAAGGTCGTGGGGTCGATGTTCTTCGTCAGAGAAGAACCGTTCTTCACGTTCTTCGTCGAAGACGAAGAAGATCTTCAAGTCTCTCAACGATTCTCCCAAACCTCTCAAGCAACAAAGAAACTAACCAAATATAATTTAAGCTCACACTTAATTTATTAACACAACACCAACCTTTGAAATTCAAGAGTTTGAATTTCAAAACTCAAATTAAACTCACTTATTAATGTCATAAGTTATAACTCAAGTTCACATCATTAATTGTGAGTTGGGGGGGTTAGAGGATATGAAGGGGTGGGGTTCGTGTGGGCCCCACCACCCTCTTAACCTCCCAAGGGAAGTTGGGTAGTTACCCAACTTCCATCCAATGGATAAAAACACTTAAGGAAAGAAAAATAAAATAAAAATTGAAGTCAAATTTTTATTTTAACATTTACAATTTTTTTACAACTTCCCTCGTGTAAACGCAACTCCAGAATAGGCGTTCTTAAGCAAATACCAGCGCTGCGGTTTCATCGGTGCCCTCGGAATTCAATTCAGAGCACCGGATCAAAAGTTAGGAATTCCTGCTCGTTCGTTCACTGAACCTACCCGAGCCAAACTTCGGAAATTGATTCCGGGCACACCGGGCCTCAGAATCAGGTGCCGTCAGAAACCACGCTCTTGTAAAATTACAAAGAAAATTAAGAAAAAATTTCCCTTGAATTTTACGAGTCTTTACATTAGCATATCAAAAATCATTTTTTTCACTACCTAACCTAACACACTAAAGAGAGAGTGAATGGATTGAGATCTTGGGTCATTCCAAGGTATTATTTAGGGGGGGGGTGAATTTATTTTATAAGATATTATTATATAATTAATGAGAGAATTATATAAGGGAACCATTCATTATATTCATCATTTTTCACTTTTATTTTATTTCTTCCATGCACTTGTGGTTCCATTCCTTCATTATTTCATTATTTTAAAATTAGTAGTGTTATATTAGTGTAGGTGTGAGGTGAATGAATGGTTATATCCTTCCATGAAATTGTGGTTCACTATCTCTTTTCACCCTAAAATTTAGTATTTTTAATTTTCTATTGTATTAAATTTCCAGATTGGAGTTGAAAATTAGGGGCAATCATGTTTTGAGGTCTTAATCAAATCTACAAATTGAATTAGAAATCAATGGTGTTTTTCATGATACACTTTGATAATACTTTTGGAATCATGATTTTGTTTAAGGACATACTTATTGAAGACTATCTGTTAATGCCTATCTGATAGAATGATTTAAATTTTTGTTTCATATAATTATGATCAGTTGAATCTGCATTTGATTAACTTGGACAGAGGGTTGGACAGTGCTTATTTACTTGATTGTCAGGTTGGTCCAAGATAAATATGATGATTTTTTGTTGATGAAGCGAAACACTTCTAAATATGGAAGAGCAAAAAAGTTTATGTTGCAATAATATTTTTTGTATGGAGTTTTTCTGTGCTTTCTTGCTCATATGGTGAGTCCTTTTCCTCATTATATGAATTTTTATTGTAAGTCATGTTTGTATCATCTTTCAATTACTTGATGATTCATGCTCATTGCACCTCATTTTTTCACTGTATCTTGAACCTTCAATTTTTTTCTTGGGGTATGGGTTTGAAAAAAAACTCATTCATTTTTTTACTATTTTAGTTCATTCATTTTGAATTGAATATTTACCTATTTGAAATAGTGAGATTATTATGGGTGTTGTGCAGCCTGTGGTCTAGGGCTTTCATTACTGGCTTCAAAAGGGGAATTTTGACTTCTGATTGTCTTACTAGACAAGTTCAAATTTTTAATTGATATAATTATTATATATTCATCTTTTTAATTATTATTGTATCTGTTTGAATATTTTCAAGCTCACGATTTATTGCAAGAACAATTTTTCCAGGAGGGGGGGGGGGTGTCCCGGGGGGTGTCTAGGGGGGTGTTCAGGGGGTGTCTAGGATGGAGGGGAGGGGGGGTCCAGGAGGAAGGGGGTGTTCAGGGGAGTGTCTAGGAGGGGGGGGGGGTGTCCAATGGGGTTTCTAGGGGGGGGGGTCCAGGGGAGTGTCCAGGAGGGAGGGGTGTGCAGGGTGAGGGGGGAGGGGTGAAAGGGTTGGGGGGAGGGGTGCAAGGTGGGGAGAGGGTGTTTTAGCAGTAGGTGGGGGTGAAGGGGGGGGGGTTCAGAGGTAGGGTGGGTGAAAGAGCTTCTTGATAAAAAATAAAAAACATCATGAGTTTTTAATAATAACATAGGTAAAGTTGATTCGATGCTTGGGTTATTCATTATTGCTAAAATCATTGTGATTTGAGCTGAATGAGTGATTTTTTAAAATAAAGAGCTTTATTAATGATCATGTAATTTAGTATTGGGATGTGCATATCAATATAAATATTATTTGTTCATTTTTGGTTATAGATTCATGTATCATTTATCATGTATAGTTGGCACACTAATCACATATATATATGAAGTCATTATATCTCATTTCTTTTCCAACTATTTTCTTATAGGTGGATTCTTATAGTGAGGCCGGTTCTATCCACCACCATTGAAGACAGTGAGTTCAACATCAGATTTGGTAAGGTTTATTCATTTTTTACTCTTTAGCCCAATTTTAAATAGGGCTTTTTTGATTTTTGGGTTCCTTATATTTTTATAGTGCATTTTGGATTTCGTTGAGGTGGATTTGAGTCTCCGTTGACAAAGGCTTACATGTGTATGCATAGGTAGGAATATACATATATAAGTTCCCTATTTATATATATTCACTCATGGTAGTTTGAATATATATATTAGGGCTAGGTGTGCTTATATATAGATATGAAAAACACATACATGTGTAAGTGTATAGGGGTATATGAAAATATAAACAAATATCTAAGGTCCCCTTTGTGCATATTTGGCCATGAAAATATGTACATAGTGGCTAGGTTTCCTTATATATATATGTGAATTTTCATATGCGTGCAAGAGGAAAAAAAGGAAGATTCAAGTTTTCATCAAAAGAAAAGACACCTTTATGTTGCAGTAGGTTCCCTCTGCCTAAATCTTTAATTTGAATTCTATAATTACCTGATTGATTTGAAAACTTGTTTCCATATTTTCTTTATTGTTTTATAAAATGGTTTTCTAATAACCACTAGATTTGTCAAGGAATAACATGAATACATCCCTTTAACTTATTTATAGACCTTGTTTTTTCGATGAATTAAGAGTTTACTTCAACTAACAAAAATGATGGTATCATCCATGAACATCATTTGCAATTTTCCTGGTACAAGATTCTGGAACCGAAATGAAGCTACCGTTCCTTCATGAATGTTCTTATTAATATTTATATAATGGTTATCTTGAGATAGGATGAATAAGTTTAGGGATAGGGAATCTCTTTTCCTAGTCCCCAAACATATTTGAAGAATCTGAAGTTCTTCCCCAAGAAATAAACAGACATCTATGGTAAACTAAATCAGCTAAAAAGAGTTTCAATAAATCCACTAGAAAAACCCATCTATGATAACACCTTGATGATGAAATAAAATTCTAACCAACCATAGGCTTTTTTTATGTCCAACATAATGGAAATATTGGATATAGTCTCCCTTTGTTTCAAATCACAAATCATATCTTGTGCAAACCGATAGCACCCTGGATTGTCCTGCCATTCACAAACCCATGTTTTTCATCTAAAATCCATTGAGTTAGAAGCTGGGACATATGCGTGTTAACCAAACTAGCCAAAACATTATAGGAAAATTTACAAAGGGTGATATGTATCTATTGAATCAAAGAACAAGGATCTATAAGTTTAGGGATATGAACAAGGTAGGTGGATCTGGCCATGTAAAGGATGCTTCCACCTCAGAAGATGTCATGCACTACTACCAATAGATATTTCTTAACTAGTTACCATGAGTAAACATAGAATAAACCATGATAACCTTCAGGACAAGGTGCACTAGAATGGTAATTATAAAGCACTAACTCATGTATCTCAGGCTCCTCCAAAACAAAAACCAGGATGAAATTATCACTAATAGTCACTACTCTGGGTAAGGCTTCAAAGATATCTTCCTGACAACTCAGATAGCCACTAAGCAGGACTGGTCCCTATTAGAAGAGACTAAAATTTTCATTTGACATACCTATGAATTCTTAATAACCAATATAGAATGTACCATCCTCCCATAGAATATTGGGTGTGGTAATTCTCTTCTTCTCTTTGAGGAAATCATGAAAAAATGTGGTGTTTTTGTCACCTTTTTCAAGCTAGGTGAACCAGGATTGCTTACGAGTTGAGAATTCCTGATCCAGGAGCCTTTCTACAAATATATTCTTATTGTGAACTAGGTCTTTAAAAATAACATCATTCCATCCTTTCTTGGAAGGGGGCTCACCGGGGGGAGGGAAGGGGGTGGTCTGCAGGGGGGGTGGTCTGAAGGGAACGTGGGAGGGGGAGGGGGGAGGGTGGAGGGGGAAGGGGCAAGGGGAGTGGGGAGGTCTGCAGGGCATGGGGGATGGGGGATGGGGGCAGGGTATGGGGGCTGGTGGCAGGGGGAATGGGGGGTCTGTAGTGGTGGTGGGGGGGGGGGGTGGTCTTCAGGGCAAGGGGAGGGTGCGAGGGGGGGGGGGGGTCCATGGTAGTGGGGAGGGTGCAGGTGCAGTGCAGGGGAGATGGGGTGGGGTAGGGGGTGCAAGGGGGTGGGGTAGGGGGTGCAAGGGGGTCTGTAGGGAAGTGGGGAAGGTGCAGGTGCGGGGCAAGGGGGGGGGGTGCAAGGGGGGTGGGGCAGGGGGTGTAGTTAATCTTTATAGGTGTCTTTAATCATAGATAAGTTTGAATAACCCTTAAAATCCATCTCTAACTCCCCCATTTCTTCATGATTAGGTTTATTCAAATAAGCCCTCCTATTTACAATAGATTTATTTCACTAAATCATGGCTTGATATCACTTGCAACAGATTACTGTGCAGGGGGGATCTATCCAAGGGGGTGTCCAGGAGGGATATGGGGTGTCTGGGGGGGAGGAGTGTCTAGGTAAATAATCCACTAGATCATTGGGGGAAGTTTAATTTATTCTAAATGGGGATTAAGAGATCATTAGAAAAATAAATGACCAAGGGAAAATATGTAAATCACTACTATTAGTTATTCATATTGGGGGGAAATATTAGGACATTTGGTAAGGCAGAGGGTGAACCAACAGTTTATGGAAACTTCCCTATTGAAATATATGTCTCACAATTACTTGGGGTGAAATTCTAGGACATTTGTTAAGGTAGAGGGTGAGCCAACTGTTTATGGAAACTACCCTATTGAAAAACATGTCTCATAATTACCTAGTATGGGCCACATGATATTGGAAAACCACACTCAAACCATGTGACACATATGGACAACTACCAATACAATCACACAGTCTCATTGGTGAGAAACATGGTTTGAAAAATCATGATAAAACCATGAAAACAACCTTGGAGCCTCATAGTGCAATACAGGACAAT
This sequence comes from Viscum album, assembly GCA_963277665.1. Lineage (NCBI taxonomy): Eukaryota > Viridiplantae > Streptophyta > Magnoliopsida > Santalales > Viscaceae > Viscum > Viscum album. The sequence goes on from OY728162.1 coordinate 714,698,603, forward strand.
TACTACATAGTTATTACAAATCTTCCAAACTTTCTATTTTCCTTAACTCATTCTCCCAAAAATTCGAGATTTTGTTCCACATTTCTATAAAATCGATATAATTATCCTATGGATAAACCAAGATCAAATTAATATATAACTTTGTATTAGAGGGAATCAAAATTCTCCCAACTAAAAATATTTATATCCCTCAAAAGTGCTCAGTATTATAGAGTTAGAATTAGAGAAGACCACTACATCATCATCAATGATTCACGCTCCCACATCCCATGGATATCCCATTTTCACTTCAACATTAAAAAAACGATGGGAATTGTTTTACCATACTGTACCATTTCATGGAGATCTATAATCTAAATTGGTCCAGAAATATTGATGTGGGGGGGGGGGGGGGGTCCAGGGGGTGTCCAGTGGGGGTGTCTAGGAGGGAGGGGGTGTCTAGGGGGGGGGGGGGGTCCAAGGGGGTGTATCAGGTATGGTGTTTATGTAAAAATTTGTAATCATTATTCTATTACCCTTCGATACATTAATTATTTGTTGTTGAATTCTAAATAAATGTTTCTGGAATCTATATGCACTTATGTGTTTTCATATTCTATATACACTTATTCTTTATACAACTTTGAATTTATATTGAATGGTGATATTGAATCCTGACATATCAAGATTCAATCTTTCTTCATCTATTTTTTGATTAAATTTCATGTTGTCAGGTCTTCTGAAGTAGTTGAAGGCTCTTCTCACCCTTGATTGGTCTCTATTCATGTGATCTTTAAAACCCACAAACCAACACTCTTGACATTGACTTAGAAAGGTAGAAATTTAGATGATGGGGAAACGTTGTTGCATCCTAATTCTACGGAGTAGGCATAGGCTGCTGTAGCTTTGAAGCAAGTTCCACTCCTTCATTAATGTAACTCTAGTTTCCATTATAAATTTATTGACATTTTTTTTCAGTTGTAAACTCTAAATCTCTTTTTTAACTGCATTCATGAGTCTATGTTGATGTTATTGGAAAAAAATAGAATATATATGGTTTGAATGAATAGATAATAGTGGAATATTTAAATGATTTCAAATAAATTTAATAGTCCCATGCATTTTCATGGAAAAAGTACTAGTTTGATTTATTTTCAGAAATTTTAAGACTATTTGACATCTAGGGTCACCCAATCCCTTAATGTTTGTTTTACAGATATTGATCATTGGGAGATTTCTATCCAACCGTATATCTAGAATTGTGTACTCTCATGTAGAAAATAGGAATTTATCGATAGCTCGTCCTAGAATTTCATTCTATTGATATAACAGTGTTCATTTAAAGAGGGGGGTGGTCAGTAGGGGGGCTGCTGTCTAGTGGGGGGGGGGGGGGGGCTGCTATCTAGGAGGGTCCAGCTGGGGGGGGGCTGCTATCCAGGGGGTCCACCAGGGGGGCTACTGTTTAGGGGGTCCAGTAGTGGGGATGCTGTCTAGGGGGTCCAGAAGGGGGGAGGGGTTGTCGTTTAGGGGGGTCCAGTGGGGGGGGGGGCGTCCAGGGGGGTCCAGCAGGGGGGGGGGGGGTGCTATCCAGGGGGTCCAGCAGGGGGGAGGGGTGTGCAAGTGGATATGGGAGTGTAAGGGATGTGTTTGTGTTGGTGGGTGGGGGGGGGGGGGGGTTGTCCAGGGGGGTCTAGTAGGGGGGATGCTGTCCAGGGGGTTTAGCAGGGGGGCTGCTGTCCAGGGGTGTCCAGAAGGGGGGGGGGGATTCTCTCCAGGGGGTCCAGTAGGGGGGGGGGGTGTCTAGTAGGGGTGGTGCAAGGGGGTCAAGTAGGGGGGAAAGGGGACCTGTGGGTGTAAGGGATGTTTGTTTGTGTGTGTGGGGGGGGGGGGGGTGCTGTCCAGGGGGTGACAGGGGGGGTGTCCAATAAAGAGAAGGGGTGTTTCAAGGGGGGGGGGGTACAGTAGGGGGGATGATGTCCAGGGGGTGGGGGTGGGGGGGGGGGGGTTGTCTAGCAGGGGTGGTGCGGGGGGTCTAGCAGGGGGGCAAGGGGTGTCTAATGGATTTGCAAGGGGGTCTGTCCAGGGGTGCATAAGGGGTCTGTGCTGGGGTGCAGGGGGGTCTGTCTGGGGGGGGGGATGTCTAGGGGTGCAAGGGGGGTCTGTCCAGGGGTTCAAGGGGGTTCTTCAGGGGTGTAATGGGGTCTGTCTAGGGGCACAAGGGGGTTCTGCAGGTGTGTGTGTGGGGGGGGGGGGTCTATAGCCACGATTTTTGAGCTTATAGCCATGGTTCCAAACAGTGGCTATAGCCTAAATTTCTATTAGTGTAATGATATTTATAGTCTCATAGGATCAACTTATTTTTTGGAGATTATGAGTAGTAACTTTTTTAATTTTTAATTACCATGGATAAGGGTAAATCAAGTTATAAAAGTTAAAACTAATATTAAAAATATTATTAAAATACCATAAAACTGGTCCAAATTTCAATTTATTAGTGGTTTTATACCAGAAGAATCCATGTACCAAGAGGATAACCCTTTTAAGAAACTTGGATGAGAGTAAGACATTTATTATATTTTATGTAAAGAAAAGTTAAAAATGTCATACTCATATTTTTAATAACTATATCATTTTTAATATTATATTATATAGAATATAAATTCGACTATAAATATCCATTTTAAAGATGAAATTATAATATTAAACATGTTAATTTATTTTTAATTTTTAGGAAATAAATAATTACAATTATGGAATACATAATGATGATACAATAATTGTTTAATTAATAGAAATATAATGTAAATGTTTTTAAAAATGTTAAAATAAATATAATATGATATAATTAATATCAAACAAGAGTTTTTTAGATGACTTTGACAAGTTAGTGATGATTTAAATAATTTGTTTTGAATATATCATGTTTTAATGATATTTTTAAAATGTCAAATAATGAAGAGTGTTAAAATTGACATTAATGATATTTTAAAATAATTAATATTTTATTGAATCGTATAAAATTCATAAAAATATAAAATTTCCCAAATTATTATGATATTGTTGAAAATTTCTCAAATATCCATTTATGGTTCATTTTTAATTTTATAGTATCTATATTAACCCTTAAAGATTAAAAACACATGTTATCATGGTAAGGATTAAAGAGGTTAAATAAGGATTAAAGCTAAAAGATAAGGATTAAAAAAATAATCAAAACATATCTAATTTTCATTTTATGAGTTGATATAAACCCATAATCATATTATATTTCAAATATCTAACTTTTTTATCTTTTTTTAATTTAAAATTAATTTATATTAATTTAATATTTTATGAGTTTCCTAAGGTGCCCCTCACCTCAATTATAAAAGGGAACCTCCTCCCTCACTTCCTCATACCACATTGAGTCTTCTAGAACATCAAAACCCTGTAAAAATAATCTCACAAATTACCTAAAGTACTCCTTGAATCCTCTCATTGGACATAAATCCCTCCAAGCAATCCCTTTGAGGCAAACCAAAAGGAGTTACCCAAAGAAGATGTATCATCCTTCCTCAAGCTCGTTTCTTTTATTTTCTTTCTCCACCAAATCAATTCTTCTTATTACATAAAATATAATACAGTAAATATCCTCAATATACTTATATGTTTTAATGTTAAATTTTAGACCTTCACTTGCACGCACATCCATTTAATGGGGAACTAACTTACCATACTTGTGTACGAAGAACTACCGCATCATGAAATGATGTTGTTCATTTTAGATTTATAACCTCTTATGGTTGGGAATTATGGGGAAAAATATATTTATATATCATATATAATAAATTAATTATGTTCTTTATACTTATATATGTATTATATAAAGCATACCCTCTTTATTTCCATTTTATGTAAATATGATAACTTTGTTTGTGGAAGTGTGGGCTACCACCTCCATAAAGTGACGTGATTCGTTCAAACTTTACATGGAATGTATTAATAATAAGTTTAGTTAAAATATATGTTATATATGAAATAATAATTCTACTGAAATGATATTATATACAATTATACATATATTTCATTTACATACTTTCTTTCAATAATCCATGAAAATGGAAACAACGTTCATGAGTACGTACGACCCACCGTCTCCATGAACGGTGTATTCCATTTCATATATCAATATTTTATAGATTATTATAAACGTTTATATACTGAATATATATGATATATACATCATTTTTTACATTCTAGAAATAATTAAATCAATATTTATATAAAAGGATCAAGAATTTCAAGTCAAAACACATACTACATACCAAGCAGTTATTGACTAAAACATTACTTTAACTTGGAATTGTTAATAAATAGGTAATAAAAGGTGATAATAAAACCTTAAATGGTAATATATATATATATATATGAATTTTATTATATGATAAATTTATAATAAAATTATACTTACTCCACAGAAGTCTTGTACGTGTACGACAAAAGTCAAGACACAGGTATGTGAAATTTATCTCACTTTTTATTTCCTTGAGATACATACCTTATTCACCACTCTTTTTTTTGTGTGGTGTATATATTGACCATGAATTTATTTTATGATTATTATAATTAAATATATTGGTATTTACATATCCATTTTATGATCATTATTTTGTGGGTTTAATTGTTCAAAAGTTACCAAATCAAAAAGTAATTTTGTCTAAATTTTCCTTCTTTGAGACACATGTTTTGTTACGAGACTATATTCTTTTAGGAGGAGTATATGATTTAAATTGACATGTTATATCACAAATCTCATTTTTTCAGGATATTCTTGGATCCATGTAATTCCATTTTCTTATATGGGGAGTATGATTCAAATTTATTTAGTTGTAAGAGTTTATTGAAACAATCTCAACATTTATTGAGATTGTTTAGGATTATTCTTTAATTGATGAAATATTATAATACATATCTCAATAATACTCTGAATTTTATTATTCTCTAGTAATTAATGATTTTTAATGTATTGGTACAATTTAGTCTAGTCTTTTATACTCGAGGTAATTAAGAAAACATTTTTAAGAAAATTTGATATCATTTATCTTTTATGTTGTAAATAACATTTTATTCAAAAAACCATGTTTTCAAAAATTATTTTTCAAATGTTATTTCAATCTCAAATTCTAGGAAATAAGATTTTTTTAATGTTTTATGTTTTTTAAAAGATTCAACTTTATTTTTTCAAATCTATGTTTGAAAGAAATGGTTTTCAATTTTATTTATGTTATAAAATGCATTTTTCAAAGAAGAAATGATATTTTTCTTCATAAAATGTTTTTAAAAGATCTTTTAAAATTATTTCCCATTAAATATGTTAACCTTTATTATTACTCATTATTTATTGGGAAAATTATCCAAGGTTCTATTCTATTTCTTTCTCTAAATGGTTTATGTTTTTATGGAATAACATTTATGAAACCCATTTCTCTTTCATAGGTTATACATCTATGAAATCTGTTTCTCTTTCTCGGGTTATATTTCTATGAAACCAGCTTCTTTTTATGGGTTACGATTAGATTAAATGATTATGAAGCCTATCTCTTTTACATAGGTTAGGATATGATTATATTATTATGATATACATTTCATTTCTTAGGTTATGTTATGAATAATGATTACGATCATCTGGAACACTTATGTATAATTTCATTATGAGATGGGTGGGACCAATATCTCCCTCTAATGCATTGGTTAAGGATTTATATCTCATTAGATATATGTAAAAGAACTTTTCCACTAAGATGATCTTGGGAGTGAACCTTGACTACTGAGATGGTAATGGAAGTGAACCATGACTAACAAAATGGAAATGGGAGTGCACCATGACTACCAAGATAGTATAGGGAGTGAACCCATACTATTAAGATAGCGTTGGCATCGATACCTTGAATACTCTGGAAATAATTATTATATGATTATGTGTATTCCAAAATTCAATTTCATATGTTATGGTCTCATAAAATATGTTCTTTTATTCTTTGTGAAATTATATAATTTATTCCATGAAATGATATCAGGATCTTTGATATACATAATATGATTTTAAAATTTTTTGTTTATGTACATATTCCTTATGATTATGTTATGATTGTTATCTCCCTTGTTTTCCCTTAATCAGTATCTTATATCACCATTTCTTATGTTTTTGTCCCTAGGATACAAAATAAGATATTAAGTTTGATATGTCAAAAAGGGTTCTAGTTATGGATAAATACGGGAGAGAAGAAGTAGATGTGTTATGAACCAAATGTTTTTTATTACAAGATTACAATGGCACTGAAGTAATATGGTATTTTAGCATGTGATTGTGTAATGTGTGAAATGTTTTGAAAAAATGATGTAATTTTAATGTATATTAATCTTGGGTATTTTTTGTGTATTTATTTTCCACTTGATTTATATTTTATTTATATTATGTGGAGGAGAGTACCTAGTTATGGAAAAACCTAAGGATTAATAAAAAAGTTCATGGGATTTCTATATTTGGTAAAAATAATCATTCTATTAAACTAATTTCCATATTTATTCATAATTTTACATGATATATTTAACTTCACCAATCAATATTTTCTACTATTACCCCCCTTTACTTCATCTTTTTATGGTTTTTGATGTTATTTTTCAGGTTCTTCATTTTTTTGAGTAACTCATTCTTCAGTTTACTTTCCTTCTAGATCCCTAAGAATGTTCATAAATAATTTTTAAGATATTATCTCTTTATAATCATCCTAGTATTATTCTAGTGTGTATTCTTCCTATTTTTACCTGTTAGAAATTGTGATGGTTCCATACATGGAAATTTCATATTTTAATTTATATTTAGAATCAGAAATAAAAAATAACATAGATTTGGATTTAGGATTGTCAATTATCTTGAATGGTTCTTCAATTTATTCATTGATTTGATATACCTCATTGGTTTCATCATTTATCTCCTTATATTATTTGGATATTTATTGCAATATTATAAATCCATTCTTGAATCCTTTCCCCCTTATTTGGAGGAAATTCTCATCAGGAATCAGGTGTAGTTGAGCTACTTGTGATTGAATTTTTTGGTCACATATGTGGTCTGAAATTTTCATTTTCATCACCATAATTATTTTATTTGTTTGAAAATTTTATCACTATTATTGTATGGTGATTTATAGTTTACTTTTTAAATAATACACTTAAAAAACACCTCCAATGGCCCAAGGCCTTCATTTTTATATTGATTTTTGATAATCCACCTTTAAAGGGGTGAGATGGAACCCTTAAAAGGCTCGTAGGCATAAGTATTACATGGCTCGTAGGCCTTAGAGGAATTCATTTCCCATAGGCTTCAAACATTACATAAAACCCAGACTAACTATAACTAATTACTATAGAATATTTAAACTCCCTAGGTTGATCCTATATGGATGAGGTTAATGAAGATAATAATTTAATAAGAAATAAATATAACTATAAATGAATGAAGGAATGATAAAATAGTTTTCAAGCTAATATTTTTGAGAGTAGGAGAAAAGAAAAAAACATACCAAACATATAATTTATAGGTCCATGTACTAGTAGTATTAAGGCTAATGATTTATTCTTTTTTTCAAAATTAGTTATAAGAAGTCCACATGGTCTTGGTGGTCACTCTACCTATAACTAACACCCCTTTTTAATGGTTATATACTTCATCTAGTTAGTGAGATAGGTAACCCAAACCATATTAAAAACATTTTACCAATTCTTTTCCAATGGTTATGGTGATGGATGAATTCTAGTATAAAATTATAGAATACTCCCCTAATTAACATATAATGGACATGTATAAAAATATAATATATAAGGGGAGAATAAAATTAAAATCAGAAAACCCAACATTAAATAATCAAAAAACCATAAATAAAAATTTCTTAACTACCTTTTTTTATATATTTAGAAAAAAATATATCACCCACTTATTCTATCCATGATAGAGTGATAAAACAATAAAATAGAAAACCTAAAAAATTAGTATACGTGACCTGGTGAAGGGCTCTATAGTATAAGCATATCATCCTTGGTCATATAATCCATCATATTTTCAAAACCAACCAGAAACCTTTATTTATAGAAAATGATTTCATAAGGGCTAGATTTAATCTCCACAAAATTGGTCTTAGAATTCATCCAAGCCAATTCAAAAGTTCCCTAATCAAACCCCTTGATATTTTCCTATGATTCAGAAAATTTGGCTTTAAAATTTCTTTTTTACTTGAGTTCATATCTTGAAAATAAGTGTCACACAATGAATTTAGGGTTTGATCTATATATTTAATTTTTTACCTATAACAACCCATTCTTAAATTTCATAAACATTACTTTATTTTTTAGGATACATAAAACATTACAAAAATAGACACCCAATGTCTGTACTAGTTTAGTGCCTTTGGAATCATGGAAACGTAAATGATGATACATGAGTGAGATAAATTATCTCAAACTAGGTTATTGATTTCTAGAAATATTCTTAAACACACCATACTTAATAATTTTTTTCGTATCTTGGGGAAAGAAACATAAAACAAGTGAGATCCGATGCTCAGTAAGGGTAAAAAAGGGAGACATGTAAGCATAAACATGGGTACAAGGGTATGAGAACATGATTGTGACATAGAAGATAATAACCTACATATAAAATATCATAAAAATAAATCATGGAATAAATTTTGGTAGTTCATAAGACATAAATCATAAGGGAAACAATATATTAATCATATAATATGAATAAGACATGAAATTTGTGGCATACACATAAACATAGAAAATCATATTTCAAGGATACCTACAATGATCTTCACAAAAAGTTAGTCTTTGGATAGTAACATGATTACCTACTTCAATCATGGGACACTCTTTCATTTTACCTCTTGTTTTTGGCTTGGGATTTACACTTGTGTACGCTCTTATTTCAGGCTTACAATTCTATCTTGTTTTGGGATTGGGATACCCTCCCATGTACCCTCTTGTTTCGGTCTTGAGATTCCTTTCTGTGTACCCTCTTAAGATCCTAAAATATTTATCGTTACCAAATGAATTGGAAGGAGATATAGGTCCCACCCATTACATGATAAATCATTCATACATGTTCTATAAGATAATTAAACTTACATCATACCATGACCTATAAAAAGAGATGGGTTTCATAAACATCATATCATAACCCATGAAATTAAATCGGTATTATAAACATTTAATCATATCATATCATATGGAATATATATAGGTTTCATAATCATTTAATCCTTGAATTACATATGAAAGGAAGTGGGTTTCAAAAGCATTCATCATGGTATAACCCATTGAAGAGAAATGGGTCTCATAAGTATATAAATTGTGAAAGAGGAATGAGTTTCATTAATATATAACCCATGAAAGAGATATGGGTTTTCATAAACATCACTCCATTAGAACATAAACCATTCAGAGAAAGAATATAAATGGATCCTTTGTATCATTTACTATAAATGCATGATTAACACCAACATATGTAATCTTAGATGAGAAATATTTTTGAAATATCATTTAAAAAAATTTCTTGAATAATAATATCCTTTCATTTTAAAAAATATTCTTTTAAAAGATAAATCCCATTGAAAACAATTTTAAAATAAAATAATTTGAAAATTTAGAAATAAATATTGAAATAATTTTGAAACTAATTTTCCTTGAAACCTTATAAAATATTCTTTTAAAAATTTTAAAAACTATTTTCCTTGAAAAATTATAAAATAATCTTGAAAATTTTGGAAATCATTTTCCCTTGAAAACATATAAAATAATCATGATTTTTTTGAAAAATTTTTCTTTTGAAAATACTTTAGACACTTATAAATAAATCCTAAAAACATTTTAAAAACCATTTCTTTGGAAAATAAAACTAAAAGCATATAAATTATGATTTAAAATATTTTGAAAATATTTTTCTTCAAAAAAACTTTAAAACAACGAATTTAAAGAATATTGGGAAAAACAATTTCTTTAGAAAATTACATTTTAATGTTTTAAATGAATATTCAAGGGAATTTCCATCATGATGGAATGTAAATCCGTACATTTTGAACATTCCTTTGGCACCGTAAAAAGGTTAGAAAAGTGACTCGATCAGAAAATGATGAGAATATTAATTTTTTAATAACCATTTTGTTTAAAAGGAATAAAATGGGTAGAAATTTCTTTTAAATAGCATATGATAATAGTATATTTTTTTGAAACCATTTATAAAACATGGTGTTGAAGGAACATAGGTTTCTGACAGAAGAGTTTGGTAAAACTTGACTTCATTAAAACACATTTTTGAACATATTATGTACCAAAGAGTGGAAAATAGAACTATTTCTTGCATATAACATGAAAAAACAATCTATAATAAAAACAATGAGATTTATTGAGATGTGTATCATAATATTTCATCAATGAAATCATAATCATAAACAATCTTGATAAAGGATGAGATTGTTTAAGTAAACTCTTATCACATGGTAACTTTGAATCAAACTCCCCATGTAAGAAAATTAAATTGAGTAAAGCCTAAAATATCATTAAAAATAAGTTTATTCATGATTTTTATTTTCAATTGGAAGCATATACACCTCACAAAATAACATAGGTTAATGATAAAACATGTGTCTCTATGAAGGAAAATTGAGAGAAAATTACTTTATCGATTTGGTAAATTTTGAACCATAAAAACCATAAAATAAAGATCATAAAATCAATATTAAAATACCCATAAATTTATGTATATTAATAATATAATATATTCAAGGTAATTATATACACTACAAAAAATAAATGAGTGGGGAACATGGCATGTATCTCATAGATATAAAAAGTGAGATGAAATTATCTTACCTTGTCTCTTGACTCTCATCAAACTCTTAAAAACATGATGTATAATAAATATATGTTTATCATAAATCTATAAAAAAACCATATTATTATATCTAATAACACATATGGTTTCATTAAAACTTTATATTACCCGGTTGTTAACAATTCTTTGTCAAGGTTTCACTTTGGGTAATATTCACTTTTTTTATCGCATGTTTCTTAATTTTTTATAACTGTGGTCCTTATACATATATCATGATTTACATAATTTAAAACATTATTTAAATATCATGTATATTAAATATATATTTATTATAATAATATACAAAATAGATAAATATGAAATGTAATAAACCATTTTTCGGAGATGGTAGGCCGTACATATGTATGAACGCTGTTTCCGTTTTTTTTTGTAATATTGAATGTAAAAAAAGTAAATGAAATATATGTATATATAATATCATTATAGTACCATTATAATGTTATATTTATATAATATAAGTTCACTAAAATCATCTATAATACAATCCACATAGTGTGTGAGGGAACCACATCGCTTTGAGGGGGCGGTAGTCCACACTTCCTCAAACGAAATTATCGTATTTACACAAAATAGAAAGTAAAATGATATGTGTTATAAAAAAATTATATAATATTACAAAAATAATAATTAAAAAATATATCATATATAAACATAATTCCCATCATAATTCCCACCATGGTAGGCCGTAAAGGAAAGACGAACGACCATCATTTCATGAGATGGTAGTTCACCGCATCCATAAATGATATATTTGTTACCCATTAGACACATGTTTGAGTAAGTGTAGGTAAAACAAAAGAATAAAAACATATCAGTATATTAGGGATAATGTTTTGATTATATAATTGTGTAATAAGGACATTGGAGGGGGTGGAGGATCAAATTAATATAAAGGAGATTCAGGGAGGATGTTACATCTTCTTAGGGTGACTTTTTTTGGTTTTCAAAAAATGGATTCCCTGGATTTATTTATGCCCAAAGGGGTGGTTAAATTATTAATGTAGAGATGTTGTTAAGTTTATTGGGAAGACAATGTATGAACATAATTGGTTTGAAAGTTGTGAGTAAGGGAGGGAGTCGGTTACCTTTTATAGGGGAGTGACATCAATCACTTGGTATTTTTTAAAACAAGTTTGGTGTTACCACGTTTTTACCTAAAAAAAGTCATAAAAATAAAAAAAAATCAATAATGGTAGATTAATGGATGAATAATATCCAAAAAATTTGTATTATACAAGTGGATGTGTCATTTATTCCCTTAAGTTTATGGTTTAGCATTAGTTAATCTTATTTTCTCCTAAATCGTTGTATTTAATTTTAATTAATTTCACAAAATATTTTGGTGAAAAACTAAGTTCAAATTATTAGACATTATAAATTATTAGGGTTCAAAATATAGAATCCATTTATCCAAATTCCAATCACATAAGAGGAAAAAATTAATTGAAATTAATCATACATATGGGAGGACAATGCGGGGTTTTAAAGTAAAAATGTTGAAAAGTTTTCTGTGTTGTTATATCCAATTTAAATGTGAAGTTATTTACAATGAACTAAATTTAATTAATTTATATATATTTTATCTTATTATAATTTAAAACCAAATTAAAATATAACATATTTATATATTGAAAGAAAATAGAGTAAAATGTAGTTTTGAATTAAAATTCAGATTTTTTCACTATTAGTCCAAGAATGAAGTTTCCCAGAAAAAATCCAAAACATTCAGCCTAAGATAATTTAGAAATTATAAATTAAAAAATAATATTTATTTTTCTAAATTAAATTTCTAAATGATTATAAAATTAATTTTTTTCATAGAGGGACATGAAAAGTAGTTCATTTGAGAAAATAATTTTTTTAAACATATAAAGCCTTTACCAAAAATTATATGTTTCATTATCATTATGTTTTTATTTTTATAAAAACATTATAAATAATATTTGAAAATAATTTATTCCACCACAAAAGTTTTTTTATTTTTATTTATAGAGAAAATAGGGTAGAAAATAGAAGATTAAAGCTTACAAGCATACATTTAGGGGGACTAAAGTAGTAAAGGCTGAGAGAATTAGCTCAAACAAAGTGACCCCCCTCTAGGGGAAAGGATTCAGGGTTAGTAAAAATTATAGACTGATCATGTTGAGATTCTATAGAAGTAAGGAAATCCGCCACAACATTCCCCTCCCTCCAGGTTTGAAGGATAGACATATGATCATGTATCAGCCTCTTGTAGTGTCTGATAGCGTAGAAGATGGACCAAAGGACCGAAGCCTTGCCTGAGAGTGCATTAAAGAGAGTATGTGAGTTGGTGTCAATCTACCTAATAAGAATGTTCTGCTAATTGTATCTTAAGAGCCAAGAATTCATTGTAAGGGTCTCTTCTTGGAGAGAATCACCAAGACCTAAGAAGTCTAAAATTTCCACCATCATTGATCCATTACTGTCTCTGATGACGCCACCCCATGCATAGTGCCATTGAAACATGATCTATCAGTATTTATATTTATCCTTGAGGAGGGAGTATCCAATCTAATCTATGCACCCTGGGTAGGAGTACTCGAAATGGGTATGGAATGATGAGGGAGGATCAAGGAAATGGAAGGGACAACCACAATGTCTTTATAAAACTTGCAGATGTCTAGAATGAGGTTAAAAAATTAAAGAGAATACTCATATGAGTAGGAGATGAACTACTATATTGCACATCATTCTTTGAGGACCAATGGAGCCAATAACCAGCTATGAAAATGGAAACTCTTTCATTTTATTTAGCGTTAGGCCTATCCATCACCTGGAACCATTTTTGAATGAAGAAGTCAGTAGTGTAATCCCGATCAGACCAGCCTATAAAATGACTGAATGAACTCTAGATACATTTTTCCCAATCGCTATTAAAGAAAATGTGATCTGTTGATTTAGGTTATACCTCTCAATAGAAAAGGCACTTTGAATCCAGGCTAACACCTCTCCACTGAATATTTTCATATGTGGGTAGTGCGCCATGTATAACTCACCAGAAAAGGAATAAAAAATTGGAATGGAGACCCTTACACCATAAAATGACACCCCATAGGTCCTAAAGAAAAGCCTAAAATTGAATTTTAAGGAATTACTCATAGAGAATATACCTGAGGCTGAGCCTATGAACACAAGCATTTTCGGGTCATTTGATAGAAAGATTCTATAAAAAATGTTTCTATGAGAAATAATCAGTGTGGTTCTAATTAGGAGATTTTATTCACCAGCTTCCATGAAATATACTTCCAAAGTGGGGAATAATGGGAATCCAATGATAGACCCTAACCAGTTATGATTCTTGTAGCTTATGTACCCTTTTCCAATAATCTATTTTTGTGTATCTGAAGGAGAGGGAGATATGTCACGATAAGCTTACAGATTTTGGAAGGTTTACATCTTGTAGAACTCCCCCAAGACCTTAAGTAGTTTGTATATTCTTTCCCCATAAATATATTCCCTCAAGAACCTCCCTGTCCAACATGGAATGAGAACCATACATGTATCCAGAAACACTCCTCAGGTGGAGAGCCCCTTCAACCATAGACTTAGCCAACTTATTCCAAGAATCCCAATGAAATTTATTTTTTTGGTTCCCACCCCAAAAAAAATATAGAATAGTAGATTCAATACTGGATGTAACTTTATTTGGGACCTTGAGTGTAGATAGTATATGCATGAGAATGGAATATAGAAATGAGTTGATTAGAGTGATTCTCCCACCAAAGGATAAGATACTTTTCTTCCAGTTGAGGATGTGCCTAGTGATTTTATCCATGACCATGTCAAAGTGTCTAATAAGGAGGGAATTAGGGGACACTAGAGCACCCAGGTAAGTTGTAGGGAAGGATCCATGGTGTATGGAAAGACTAGACTCTAGAAACCTTGACCGACCTTTCAAGAATTTTGTGGGAGAAAAGAAAAGACTCTTCTCCCGATTTACCACTTGACCACTATACCCAAAATAGAGATCAAGAGCCTCATTGACCCCCTGAATTGACCTCCTTCTACCATTGACAAAAAGGATTGTGTTGTCTACAAAAATTAGGATAGAAATAACCCCACATGAGTGATTGTTTCTATAAGGGGTCACTTTCCCAAGAGAGATACTGTGATTAAGATAAAGGCTAAGATCATCTTGAGAAATGATGCAAAGAGAGGGGGAAAGAGGATCCCCCTGCCAAAAACCTCTGATAGCTTTGAGGAAACCAAATTGGTTTCCCATAAAATAGGTGGCCATCTATGGTGATCTTAAGTAATGGAAAATAAGGTTAATAACCCAAGGAATGACACCCATGATCGAAAGTAACCTTATAATAAAACTCCATCCCACTCTATTATAATATTTTATCATAAGAAGTTGAATAGACACATTACAACCTAGGGATTTTAAATTGATGTCACTCATAATTTCTTGGGCCAAGGAAATAGCCCCTTTGATGGACATCCCTTTAAAAAAACCATGTTGTTCTAGGGATACCCATCTTGTAAGAGATGTGGAAAATATTGAGTTCAAAATGTTACCTAGAACATTATAAGGAATGATATATAGAATAATAGGCTGATACTGATTCAGAGAAGAAGGAGACTTGACTTTGGGAACAAGCACCAGTTTAGTTGTACACACCACTTGGGGGAGGTTACCTCTTGGAAAAAAGTCTTGTACAACCCTAATGAGGCTTGTTTTCACTGTATCCCATGATGCTCTATAGAAATAGCTTGGAAAATAATCCATACCAGAGGCACTAATAAGATTAATGAACCGTACAACCTCCCATATTTCTTCTTCATCTGGTTAGTATGGGGAAAAATAATTATCCTCCTCTTAAAATGAGTAGGGAATAATGTCAAACAGGGACGAGGAGCCCCTCGGGTAGCCACCTTCCATAATGGGTTCAGATCAGCCAGCAATGAACTAATGTCAGTGTCATCCAGGATCTATATAATATCTTTTTTTTGAATAGGATCCATCCTCCATTAGCACATTAGGATTGATGATTATGAATTTTCCCTTGATACATGCATGAAAGTAGGATGTATTGTGGTTTCCTTCACAAATCCACTTGTTTTTGGTTTGGGAATCCTATCTAGAATCACGTTCCTTCTTAAAAAGAATACTAGAGAGAAGTTTTTTTATATTTTAACTCAAAAAAAAGATATATCATCCTAGGAATTTTACATATTCAATTCAAGTTGATGGATCTCTCTGTTAATATAATCCAGAACTGCATCAGTGGAGGGAATATTTTTGACCTAGTAAATAAGGTGAGACTTCAACCATCTTAGGTTGTTGTTTAGAGAATCCTAGGGGTTGAAACTATCATATGAATCCCACAATCTCCCAATAATTTCATAGAATGCAGGGTCATCCACATAGGAAGAAGAAAAACGAAGGGGGGTGGGGGTGAAGTATACCTCAAGATGATAGTGAATCTCTGAGGGCCAAGTGGTCTCAGAGCCCTCACACCAAGTGGAAGACATTGAAATCTAGAAATAATGAGAGGCACACTCCATTAATTAAGTAGGGATCTAGCTGACTCCATGATCTATGGTTTCCTCAATGGTTGTTACACAAGGTAAAATGATCACCTAAGAATATAGCATCGGTAAGTCCATTGTTTGTGGTTAAAGTGGTGAACTACTGACTAGATCTTATAAGAAAAGGTCCCAATCTTTTTATCTCCTTTAGACTAGATAGAACAATGAAATCACCACCCAAAATCTAAGGGGTGTCTCCCCGGATTTATCGAAATTAGATCAGCCCAAAAAGATTCATAGTCATAAAGATCACACTTAGTATAAACAATTGAAAAAAGGGTTTCTATACTTCCCACAAGAATCTTGATGTTGATGCATTACTCAACAATGAAAACTAGATATATAGAGAAACATGATTTCCAAAACATCTAGATATGAAATTTGGAAGGAGAAAAATATAGAAAACCATTCA
The DNA here is from genome assembly GCA_963277665.1 of Viscum album. Classification (NCBI taxonomy): domain Eukaryota; kingdom Viridiplantae; phylum Streptophyta; class Magnoliopsida; order Santalales; family Viscaceae; genus Viscum; species Viscum album. Next base: position 714,715,480 of record OY728162.1, read on the forward strand.
CTCTCTTGTGAGAAGAAGTGAACTATATTTTATATGACACCTGTTTTGGTTCAAGTACTATAACAAAAAAACACGTGAGAACAAAATTAATTGGGGATAAAGTCCAATTTTACCCATGAACCCAAGCCTTGAGAATTCCAATGTAGAATATTAATCATTTAAGGAAAGATGTCTAACACTGGACCTAGACTCATAACCCTTGTATTTCATAGAGGGTCTGACATTGGATTCTAATTTTGACTGAGACCTGGTCTTCATTCTACTTGAATAAGGGAAAGACGAAGATGAAGGATGTGTTTTGATCATATAAACCTTCAGAGTAGAAGGTAGTTTAGTAAATGGGGATGGGAATTGAAGAATCACATCCAAGAATTGAGGAGGAGAACTAATAATAGGAGAGGGGTTCTGCATGAGGTGCTGATTATACTCCCCTAGATCAATATCCTTAATGGAAGGACCAATAGGGGAGATTGGGAGAATATATCTTGGGAACACTGAGAATGACTCTACAGCACTAAGAAAACCATAATACATAAACAAGGGGGCATGTTGATGCATATGAACCATGTCCTAGAAAGGGAGAACCATATCCATCATAATGATGAGCTCAAACGAGTTGGAAGCTTCCATGCATGGAGGAGAGGGAGGTGGCAACACTTTATCCCCCAAACATCAGAACCTAGTCTATGACTAGTAGGCTGATCAACAAGAACAACCTTAAGATTCATAGGAGGGTAGGGAATAATTACCTTATATAAATAATTATATCAATAAAATGACATTTCATAGAAAATTAGTATTGTGTGTAACACACACCAAGTTGATGTTGTATGTAGTTCAAACCAAGAAGGTTCCATGTGAAAGGAATGTTTTACTTAAATAATTCACATAATATAAGATATATATGGTTTTGATTGAAATTTAAAATATAAAAAAGATTTAATTAATTCAAAAAAATCACCAAATCTTGTGGTGTTACATTCTTCCCCTCTTAAAATGAATTTCTCCCTCAAGGTTCATATGTGTTATCAAAGGATTATTACTTTAATGTTCTTTTAATATAAACAAACATAAAAAATAAAACACTAAAACTTTATTTAAAAAATAAATTCATAAACATAATGGTTACCCAAAGTAACACACGACTAGGTTTCCACATAGGAGAACATAGGTGGGATGTGAAAACATGGACATGGAAAAGAAATATAACCATTATGTTCTGATGGATGATGATCAAGAAAATGGTAAGTAGAATGTTAAAAATCAAAGTCATAAAACAAATAGATTCCAAAAGGTCATTAATATAATCATAAATTGTGATAACAAGAATAAATTTTATTTCACAATCCTTTCCAAAAGTTTATGAATTTTCACAAGGAGATATACGTACTTGATTTTAGCACAATCCCATCCTTTGTTGTTCCTTGATAAACTACCACTTCATATCTTATTCCAATAAATGATGTCTAATTTTTCATTCCTAAAGCATTAAAAAATCTTGAGATCCATAAATAGAAGGATATGTAATTCTATTTGTCTTTATCAAATCAAAAGGTTAGGAAAAGTTATCTAATATGCATAAATCCACATATGAAGAGATAATAATGTAATCTTGAAAACATCATCTGAAGTTTAATCTAAACATTCTAAAAATGGTTAATCTTGTAACCCTTCCAATATATAATTCAACCTTTATTCCTTAAATATTCTCTTATCTTAAACTAAAAACATTTTCATTTAAAACATGGGTCCTACCATGTACTAATAAAATATAAAATGTGATTTTATTATTCCATAATCTATGAAAGGGAAGATAGTCACATGAAATCCTACCAAATGATAAATAATAAGTTTTTTCAAAGGTATTATTTTTACAAAATTAAACATAAAAAATTCCAAACTAAGAAGGGGAGGATATTATTTTAATTATATTTTTTTAATTGATCAATTATGTTAGCATAAACTTTACCTTTTTTATTTTCTTTTATAAGTTTTTTGTGGCTTATCATTCACATTTATCCTTGGGTTTGGGTACTTGTTAGCATAATGGCCAAACACCATGAAATTGAATCACTAAAGTGTGGGAGGTTAATTCTGTGGAGATTTCTCATTATTCACATCATTATCTAAGTTACTCCCATCAATTTGACGTTAAACTAATCAATGACCTTTCCTTCCATAGTTAAAACATTTAATAGTCCCCTTAAGACAATTCCCCCATGGTTTCTTTCCAAAATTTCTCCATAAAAGAAGGCTCATTTTATTTTATCCATTTTTTTGGATTTTCCTTTCAACCATATCTTCCTTTTCTTTTCAAAACCATGAAACTGACAAAACAATACAACCACCATTTCCATATTTATAGTACATCTAGAAACTTATTCATAACTGATAATGTCTATTATAACCAAGTCCATTCGAAAACTAGGTTTTAGACCACCAAAGAATCAATCAATTTTTATTTTTAGTTTGAATGATAATCCAAAAAGAGCACCTAACAAGCCCTATAAAATTTACTTCATAATAATGAAAAGATTCATAATCCTTTAGCTTAATCTCCAGGAATTTCTTTTATAACTTTGTATGAAGAGTATAAGGAAAGTACTTATTAAAAATAAGTTCTTGAAATCTTCCCAATCCAGGGAGTCAATTTCATCTTGCTACCTAATATTCGTGATGAGAGTCTAGTAATGTTCTGCTTCACCTTCTAACCGATAAACAACCAAAATGACTTTCTAATCTTTTGAAAATTGGAGAATGGAAGGTTTTGTTTCAGTGGAACTGATACATTGTTTAGAAACAAGTGGATCAAAAGACCTATAGAAAGAAGGCAGACAGTGCCTCATGAAGGCATTAAAAGAAAGTTGTTACCTTATTTTCTCATTTGGGAGTCCATCATGGTTCATATCTTGATAAATTTGGGTGAGTATAAAAAAAAACTTTCATTCATACTCCTATAGAATTAAGTTTATTAGGAGGACAATCATTACATTTTCTGTTTCAATCACAGTTTATGTGGTTCCTTTGAGTTCTTTACATTGACTAAAACCAAAACTATAGAGTTAGAAACACTTATAAAAGTGGTAAACCACATAATTATGAAAAATAAACACTTATATGATGTAAAAATCATGACACATTCCTTAATCTATGACACACTTAGTTTATCAAAGGATATTCATAGGAAACATATTTTTAAATACTCCATGATGATTTTTGAAGAGTTTATGAATTCCCAAAGCATATTCCCTAAGTCTGTCAAATGAGGTATGTAGTAAGGCCAGTTATTATGTATCAGGTTACATCTAGTCAGGTTCGATACACCTTGTCAGAGTTGTTACTCATAGGTACATCTATTCCAAAACCGCACCCCCAAGTAGTATACATACTGGGATGTATTTCTTGTAAACCACTGATTGCATCCTTTACCAAAACTCTAAGAGTTTTTCCTAAACATTAACTCACCATTATACTTATACTTAGATACATCACTATACATATCCTTAGAAATATACCTAGGGATATCACTAAAGTTTTACCATAATTTTTTCCAAAGCATGACTAAACCTTCGCTATGATACCAACTATAACAACCCTTTCTTAACATACATATACATTACAACATTTTTTCAGAATACAAAAAACATTACAAAAACAGACGCCCAAAGAAAGTATTAGTTTATTGCCTTTAGAAACATAGAAATGTTAATGATGATACACGATAGAGCTAAATTATCTCCCAATAAGTTCTTAATCACTAACACCCTTCTTGGACACAACATAATTAATACATAACTTCATATCCAAGGGAAGGATACATAAAAATGGGTGAGCTCAGATGCTTAGTGAGCGTAAACAAGGGAGATATATAAGCGTAAAAATGAGAATAAGTGTATGAGAATGTGATCATGACATTAGAAGTTTAAAACCTGCATTTCAAAGATCCTAAACATGAATCATGGAATAAATATTAGTAGTTCATAAGAAAAGAATCATAAGTTAAAAAAGATAATAATCATATTATAGGAATAAGAAAGGAAATTCGTGGCATTTATATAAAAGTATAAAATCATATGTCAAGGCTACCTACCAAGACCTTCATAATATGTTAGGATTGGGATAATAACCTATGTACCTACTTTGGTCTTGGAATTCCTCCTGTTTACCATCTTGTTTGGGGTGTGGGATATCCACTAGTGTACCCTCTTATTTTGGACTTAAGATGCCCTCCTGTTTCAGGCTTGGGATGCCCCTCAGTTGCACTCTTGAGCACCTAAAAAATTTATCATTACCCAATGAATTGTAGGGGGATATAGGTCCCAACTATAACATGATAAAATCATACATACATGTGTCACAAGATAATAAAACATTCATCAAACCGTGAACCATGAAAAGATATAGGTTTCATAAGCATCATATCATACCCCATGAAATTAATGGGTATCATAAACATTTAATCATATCATATTATATGGAAAATATAATGGTTTCATAATCATTTCATTCTAGAATAACCCATGAAAGGAAGAAGGTTTCATTAGAAATCATAATGGTATATCCCATTGAAGAAAAATGAGTTTTATAAGCATATAACTCAGGGAATATGAATAATTATCGTAAACATAAAACCTGTGAAAGAGATATGGGTTTTTGTAAACATCATTATATAAAAGAATAAACAGTTAAAATAAATAATATGAATGGATCATTTGGATCATTTCCCATAAAGGCATGAGTAACAACAACATATTTCATCTTATAGGTAATTATGAAAGATAATTTAAAAATATTTCTTGAGGAAAAAATGCTCTCTTTTTTAAAAACATGACTTTAAAAATAAAGACTTTTGAAAAAACATTTCATAGAAAAAAATTTCAATATTTATAAAGTAATCATGAAATAATTTTGAAAATTTGTTTCCTTGAAAACTTATAAAATAATCTTGAAATCATTTCAAAAACCTTTTTTCATGAAAACATAATAAAAAAGTTTCAAAAATTTTTGAAAACCATTATCCTTGAAAACTTATAAAAGAATATTGAAAACATTTTCAATAACCTTTTTCCTTGATAAATCATAAAACATGCTTGAAGAAATTTATAAAATAATTTCTTTTGAAAATAATTTGAAAACATATAATTAAATATTGAAAATGTTTTGAATACCATTTCTTTTGAAAATAAACTATAAATAATACAAAGTATTCTTGAAAACATTTTGAAAACCTTTTTGTTTGAAAACCACTTTAAAACCAATAATTTCCACTATATTAAGAAACAATTTTCTTTAAATTTTTTTAATAAATTAAAGGTAGCTTCAACAAAATATCAGTCATGATGGTATGTAAGTCTATATATTCCGAACATTCCTTTTGCGCTGTAAAAAGGTTAGAAAAGTGCCTCAACTCGAAAAAAACAAAAAGATTAATTTTTAATACCCCTCTTATTTAAAATTAAATAATATGGGTAAACATTTATTATAAATATAATTGGATAATAGTAGAATATTTTTTGGAAACCTTTTAGAAAACATGTTTTTGAAGGAACAAAAATTTCCATCTGTATAGAGAGGTAATGTCAGACATTCTTAAAACACTTTCTTGATCATATTATGTATAAAAGAGTGATTTTATTAATATTACATTGATATATATTTAATAACAATAGGGTTAGAAAACTCATAATAGTTATTGAGATTTGGATCATAATATTTCATCAATTAAAGGATAATCATAAATAATCTCGATAAATAATGAAATTATCTCAATTATCTCTTACCAATTGGTAACATTGAATAATACTACCCCTGTAAGTAAATGAAATTAAATTGATCCAAAAATATCTATAAAATTAAGGTGATTTATGATATAACATGTAAATTGGAAGAATACACACCTTTTAAATCAATATGGGTCATAACAAAACTTGTGTCTTAAAGAAGGCAAATTGAGACAAAATTACTTTGCCGATTTGGTAACTTTTGATCCATAAAACCCATAAAGGAAATATAAAAAAATGGGTATGAAAATAACTATAAATTTATTTATATTAATCATAGAATACATTCATGGAAAGTATATACACCATGAAAAATAAAAGAGTGGTAAACATGGCATGTATCTCATAGATATAAAAAGTGAGATGATATTCCCATACCTTGTGTCTTGAATATCGTCGTACTCATAAAACATTTATGTATAATAAATATAAGTTTATTAAAAATATGTCAAAGAAACATTTTCTTATATATAATACCATATATGGTTTTATGATGACTTTTATTATGTGCTTTTTTACAATTCTATGTAAAGGTTTCGCTTCGGGTAATATTCACTTTGTTTTTTGCATGTGTCTTAATTTTTTATATCTTTTTTCATTATAAATATATCATTATTTGAAGAATTAAAACAATGATATAAATATAATTTATATTCAGTATATTTGTACTATAATTATATATAAAATATAGAATTATTAAATGGAATACATAGTTCATAGTGACGGTAGACCGTACGTACGGATGATTGCTATTTCCATTTTTATTTGTAATATTGAAACTAACAAAAGTAAATGAAAAATATTTATATATTATATAATTAAAGTATAATTATTATTTCATATATATCATATAATTTCACTAAAACTAGCCTTAATATATTCCATGTATTGTTTCAGCGAATCACATTTCTTTGAGGGGGCGGTAGTCCACATTTCATCAAACGAAATTATCATATTTAAAAAACGGAAAGTATAAAGATATGCATTGTAAAATTATAAAATAAGATTAAATACAAAATATTAATAATATATATCATATATAAATATAATTTAACTCATAATAACCACCGTGGTAGGAAGTAAAGTAAGGAAGAACAATCATCATTTCGTGAGACGATAGTTCACTGTACACATAAAAATTCTGTTTGTTACCAATTAGATGGAAGTGTGTGCAAGTGTCGGTATAAAACATAGCCTAAAAAAATATCCATATATTTATAATTATTAGGACCCAACCTTAAACATTACACAATATTGAATTATTTCAAAAATTAACATTGAGGATCTTTTCATTTTTAGTGATTTAGAGAATTAGGCCATAACTATTACATATAAACTTGGATATTAAAAAGTAGAAACTTCTACTATAATTTATTTTTCACAAAAATAAAACATCTTAAATAAAACAAGATTTATTTTCTTGATATAAATCTTCTTGAATACTTCCTTTATCTTACCCTTCCTTATAAACTGTGAAAAACATTTCAAAAATTTGGGATGAGCATAAAAAGCTCAGTAAGTGTTATAAAACAAGGAAAGGAAACATTAACCCATCAATAAATAAAAATCAATGAAAACATAATTTTCAATCATAACATACCTTCTGAAATTAGAATATTAATGAATAACAAATCGTAATCATAAATCCTAAAGGTAACTTGAGGCATATATATCATACTTACATTATAGCTATCACAGCTACAGAGGGAGTCACATTTGGAATACCCATCACAGTATAATACATAAATCTCTTAGGAGAAACATCCACATTTACCTCTATCACATTACCCAATTCATTGGAGAGCTATCTCAGGCTCACCCGCCTAGGTTTATAATGGAACCACCCGTATATATAAACAATGCCCAATAAACACAAAATATTCATAAAACATAACACAAGCATAAAATAAATATAACATTTCCACATTCCAATAACAATATATCATTTCAAGATATTGAAAAAATCAATGCTTTGTCAAAACCATTTTCAAAACCATTTAAAACATTTAAAGAGATTTTTGAATCAAGGTATCCCATATCAATTTTAAACTTGTAAATAAATTATCATTTGAAAACATTAATTTCCATGTAAATAAATCCTTAAAACCATTTTCAAAACATGGAAATTAATGAGAAATATTTAGAAGAATAAATCTTTAAAACATATAAAACGATATTTTATTTTAAGATTTTTTAACAAAATGAGAGATGCTTGAATACAAATAATTAAATAATAACATTTAATGATAACCTTATAATATGATGAGAATAATGGTATTAATGATATAATATTCCAAAGGACAATATATACACCATGTAAGAGTTAATTGGTGCTTAACAACAATGAAGTCTCAATGGAATTTAATTTGAGATGAAATAATTTATAAAAACTATATTTTTTGATTAAGGATAAATCGATTACATAATAATGAGTGAAAAATATAAATACATTCAATATGATTGGATATTAAGTGTAAATCAGTCATAGGACATTCACACATGTTATTTTTAATACAAAACCAATGACTTGGATGTTTAACCCAATGAATGGAAATTGAGTAAAAATTACTCTTATCAAGTTCACATCGATGACTTGAGAATTTATCAATGCAGTGATTATGTGAATAAAAAGTATATAAACACAAAGGGGAGTGTAAATTAAAACATAAATAAATAAATAGTGATTCCACACATAATCATATCATGAAAAAATTAAGAATTAGAAGATTAACCCAAGGAATGGAAATTGTGTTAAAAGGTTCTCTTACCAATTTGGTAACTTACGAAACATAAAACCCATGAAAAAATGTCATAAAATGAATATGTAAATACCCATAAATTTAAGTATATTACAAAATGAATACAATCATGGGCATTAAATACACCAAACAAAAAGAAATAGTGACAAATATAGCATAAATCTCATGAGAATAAAAAGTGAGACGAAAATCCCTTACCACGTTGTAATCAATTGATCCGTATGACAAAAAGTTAATAACCACCAAATGAATCACAGAATACCATGAATATAAAGATAATAATTATAATATATATCAAATTTTAGTATAAAATATACCACATGCAATAAATAAGTGAAAAACAATGGAAATCTCATGGAATTGAAAGTGAGAAAAGAAATCCCTTACCTCATGTACGACATGACTCGTTTGTTCCTTGTTCTTCTTGAATAATAAACTTATTTTAATTTATAATTAATTAAGAAACTTTTTCAAGTTTATTATTACTTTTATATCACTTATTACCTTGAAATAATAATGAATTAATTATTTGAGTTTATATTGTACATTTTGTTGATGTTTACCACAAATCTTTTTTTTTCATTTTCTGAATAAACCACTTTAAGGGTAAGTGGGAACCTCACAGTACAAGAGTCAAATTTCAAACATCAAAAGACCAAATTTCAAAAATCCCAAACAGCCTCCAAAAGACACCCCAAAATATCAAAACAAAAAATTCAGATTTCAAATCCCCCTCCACCAGGCATGCTCCTGGATTCGCAGTCCACCCCACGTCTCCATTGGATCCCGTAAATCCGATGCCCTCGGGAAGGATCCATTTCCATTGTAAAAAACAAATAGAAAAACATCACAAAATTCGTCAAACCACCGCCATCATCCTCCATCCATCCTAACTCAGAGAAACCAACAATTCCAAATCAAGCAGGAACCAAAAAATCATCAGATCCAAACACACAACAACCAAACTTCGCTGCTTCTCCATCGCACGATCACCGTAATGCTCACAACCGAATGCCATTCACAAAAACCCAAAATATAACATCAATCTGTAAAAGGATGAACTGAATCCTAATCCACAACACGAACCCAAATCCAAGAACCGGTCACCCAATCCACCAAAAAACCTCATCCAGAACACGAACCAACAAATCGCACCAACACACAAACATAGATGTACCCCAAGCCAACAATGACAAACAAAAAAAAGAAAAAGAGAAAAGCATCACCAGCACTACGAAAGGGATTCACCGCAAGACAAATCCTGACACCACCATCCTGTTCTCATGTAGGTACCCCAACATACCAACCATCTCACATGCCAAAGATGAGGCTGTAGCCTCATGTCGCGGAAGCTGGACACAACCACAAACGACACCGTGCTGCATTGCAACCCTATCCAGCTGAGTTGGATGGGGAAGATAGCCACGGTGTAAAAGAAAGAGGCATAGAAATATTATAATTCCAGTATAATATAATATATAATTTCAATAAATCCATCCTTTATACGTCCCATGTATGGTATGGATGAGTCATATCACTTTGAGGGGGTGGTAGTCTGCACTTCCTCAAATGAAATTATCACGTTGACACATAATGGAAACCATAATGGTATGCTATAAACGAAAAAATAAAAAATAAAAAATAAACATAATATATGTATATATATATATCATATATAAATATTGTTCCATCATAATGGCCACCCTGAGAGGTGCTATGAGATATTTCAACAATCATCATTTCGTGAGGCAGTAGTTCGCCGTCCACAGAAACAATATGTTCTTTACCCATTATATGGAGGTGTGTGTAAGTGTAGTTATAATCCATCTCATTAAAACATCGTAATATATTTCATAAACTGGTGTTGTTATAAAATAAAGGAATAAAAAGAGTTCAGGGGTTGGAGAAGTAAAATAAAAAAACGAATTTTAGAGAAACTGTTACCTTTAATTCGGGTAACTCTCTTTGGTTTGATCCAAAAGGGCTTCTTGATGTGCCTTCTGCCTAAGGTAAGGATTCTAAGAGGAAGAGAGGGATTTTGAGAGCTTATTTAGATAGTTTTTTGATGATACAAGGGGCTTGAGTGGGGTGAGGAATGGGTTATAAGTGAGGGATTTTTATAAGGGGGGAGGGGTTCTTTAGGAAGGTGTGAAAATATTATTTTATTATATATTGATTTTCAGTTTCTAAAGGTCCAAAAATAATTAACATAGAATATAAGATGACTCATGGTCGAAATAAATTCACCCAATAAGAATTGGATAGGTTTTCGTTATGATTGTAATATTTATAATTTTATTATTATAAATCAATTATTAATGTGATAAATACTGCATCATTTTTATGTCATAATTAATTTTATTTATTTGTTGTATAAAAATTATAAAAAATACAATTATTTAGGAAATATTTTTATCTTTCCAATTAATATTTATAGTCTTAAGGATAACTTATATAACCCCATGTAAAATTTACTTTACTAAAATATATTTGTTTGTGTCATTTTTGTCTTTAATTTAAAGTAATTAATCTAAAGTGTCATTTTCACTACCAAGTGGCTCCATGGGGTCCCAAAATCGACCCAAGTATTACCATGGTGGGAAATGACTCATAAAATAAGGTTAGGACAAGTGTTAAGGTTATTTTTTATTATTATAATATTTTTTTACCTTGAATTACCCTATTTATCTTTAACCGTGGTAACTAAAAGTCAGAAATTACTATTTACCAATTTTTTTTCTTCTTATTGAACCAAATTTTACTTATTAATAACAGGCATGTATGTTTTATTTTCAAAATTTAATTCACAGAAGCGGTAAAATATCATTTAAATGAAAAAGTTGGTTTTTTAACTACTACTTATTTGTTTCACTATTCATCAAAAAATTGATGTTTTTCAGAAAAATACCAAAAATTAAGCCTATGCTGTATTTCATATTCAGAATTCAAAAATGATGTCTATTTTACTAAATTAAAAACATAGAAGTTTCATTAATTAATTTAAAATTAATTCTTGTTGTCAAAACAAATAGCGTGTTTTTAAGAAACAATATCTATCAATAGATTGACACTGGTTTATGTCCAATTTCATAGTGAAATTAAATCCAATGGCCACCATATGATTATATAGTAAAAATATAATTTAATTAAACTTTAAAACCTATTAAAAAGATAATCTATCGACATAATTAAATTAGATTAAAAAGCATATTTGAATTAAAATATAATATTTTCACTATTCATTAAAAAAATGAATTTTAACAAAAAAGTACCAAAAAATTACCCAAATTAAATTTTGCTGTCCCGATTCTAAAGAAGAATTTTATTTGGTCAAATAGAACGTATAATAGTGACCAAAACTAGATTTAAAGAGGGTTTAATATCAAAAGGAGGTAAATTGACCTTTTAGTGAATATTAGAGTATTTATGCTTAAAATCAAATTCCTTTCTTATTTTAAGCATCTAACATTTATTGGATAAATGTAAAAACATTTAAAAAACATGTATAATCATTTTTTATTTATTTTTATTAATTCCATCCATTACAATGTCTAGGTGTTAATAACCATTTAAAATAATATTATATTATTAGTTTTCAGTATGACCCAACATTGTGTACAACGTAAGATTTAAAAAAACACATTTTTGTGTATGGGTATGCCATAGAACATAGCATCCCATTTAAAGTAAAATTAATATTTAATTCACAAATATTAATAAATATGAAAAATGTCATGTTCTTTATTTACGTGGGATGTAACAACAATATTTTTTTTATAATAATGGAATAAGGAGAGTCTATTAGGTGGAGGATGAAAATAAGATAAAGGAGTTTGAGGGAGGATGTTACGTCTTCTTTGGGTAACTCTTTTTGGTTTTCACAAAAGAGATTCTTTGGATTTCTTTCTTCCCAAGGGGATTATTCAAGGATGGGGGGGGGGGGATTTTGGGAAGGGTATTGGGTAGATATTGGCTGAAACTAAGGGTTTTATAGGTTTGATGACGTGGGACATGTGGTGGCCTTTTATAGGGTAGGGACAGGACTCACTTGGTATTTTTGAAAACAAGTTAGGTGTAACCATATTTTACCTAAACAAGTCATATAAAACCAACAAAACTTAATAATGGAAGGTTAATAGGTGAATAATGTATTTAAAATGGGTGTTTTACCAGTGGATAGGTCATTTGGTCCCTTATGTTTAAGGTTTAGTCGTTTTTAGCGTTATTTTCCTTAATCATTGTAATTAATTTTAATTACATTCAATAATATTTTTGGTAAAAAACTAAGTTGATATTATTATACATTATCAATTATTCTGATTCAAAATATTTAAACAATTTTTACAAATTCAAATCACAGAAGTGGCAGAAATTAGTTTACATTTTATCCCATATACAGGATGACAATGCAGGTTTTTAATGTAAAAACGTTCAAAAATTTGTTATCTTTTTATATTTAATTTCAACGTGAAATTGGTAAAAATGAACTAAATTGGATTAATTAATGTAAATTTAATCTCATTATAATTTAAAACTAAAATAAAATATATCTTAACTATATAATTAAATTAGATGAAAAAATAGTTTTGAATTAAAATTCAGTACTTTTCACTATTCATCAAAAAATGAAGTTTTCAGATTAATCCCACAAATTCACCCATAGATAATTTTGATATTATAAATTCAAAAATGAAGTTTATTTTATCAAATTAAATTTCTAAATTTGTATAAAATTAATTTTATTATGTTTCAAAGAATGACATGAGAAGTAGTTCATTTGAGAAAATAATATTTTTAAACATATAAAGTCTTTAACAAAAATTATATTTTTCGTTATCTTTATGTATTTTTTATATAAAAAATTTATAAATAATATTTTAAAATGAGTTATTACTATTCATATTACTATGTTTAATGGATAGGTCATAACTATCGCGTTTAAATAATTATTTCAATAAAATGATGTTTCGAAGAAACTCACTGTTGCAAGCAACACATTCCAAGTCGGTGTTGCATGTAGTGAAAACCAAGTCAGTTACATGTGAAAAGAATGTTTGAATTAGTGAATTAAAATAATATAATCTATATCTAGTGTTTATTTAAATGAAAAATATCAAAAATCTTAAATTAATAAAAAAATTCATAAAATCTCGGTGTGTTACACTACTAAACATACCACAACATGAGATCATAATTATCATTATGTTTTCAAGTTTAGATTTATATTATGAATTATTATTTTCTTTTTTGTTCATTTAGGTTCATATTTTTTCATCCAATGTTGCACCATGACATGTCGTATTACGACATGAAGTGTATCTAGATCCTTCCATTAAAATTTTATTTTTTCTCCTCCCAAATTCAATTCCCCTACTTTACTATCATAAAATGAATAAATTGGAAAGTATTATTAATTTAATTAAATAATAAATATAAATTTTGTTAATATATATATATATATATATGAAATGTAATTTTCAAATAATATTTAGATAATATCAGTGATTTTTTTAATGGATTTCTGCATTATAATATCAATACCGCTTTAGGAAGTGTATGAGATAACACCATGAGAGACAAATTTATAAATACTATAAAGAAATAAAATCTAAAAGTAAAAGTATCCTGCTACTAAAAATATAGTATTCCCCATGAAGTCTTAGTCCACATTGTGATATATCTAGTAATTGAAAAAAATTTCTAGAGAAAATGATCTATCACACTATAAAGGTTTTTGTCATACCATTATTTAATAAATCTTGAGATTTTAAGTATAAATGTTTATTTATATTTCTCATGATGGTTGGGTAGTTATTTGAGAACCTAATAACCAGTTTTTGAATTAAATAGTTGATATTTTCTGGAATATGATCCAAATAAATAAATTTTATTAACGAAATTTAGATACAATTTCTTGTCTGAATTTAAATTTTGGAAATAAAACATCCATTAGATATTAGAAATTTCTCTATATAGTAGAGAATTTTCACATAGAAAATAAATGAGAGAGTGGATGCCTGAAGATATGGAATTAGAGTATCAGTAGTGAAATATTTTGAATATTTGGAATTTTAAATGAGGTTTGATTAGGATTATATAAATTGATGATCACTTTTATATGTATAATATTCTAAGTATATAATTGATCTATGTAGATGTTAATACTGGAGAAACATGGAAAGAATACATTATATATGGTGTTGATTATTTTGATTGTTATCTATTGAGAATATAATTTTTTGTCCCATCTCACTCTAAATAGTAATTGGGCCAGACTGACATGTGAGTTCAGGCATGACACCTAGAACACTAGAGGCCTCAAACTATAAGAAGTGTCTATGGTAGTACCATGTGGAGACTATACCCCTTGTATCAGAGTACATAATAATATCCAAATATCCCAAAATTATCCACAATAGTAATTAAATAAAGTGAGAAGAATAATGAAAAATCCAAAAAATAATAAATGAAATGAATAACATGATGGTATACAAGGATAATCTCCCTAGGGCTGATCACATATAAAAAATAAACAATAGAAAAATGGTATCTTGGTTCTACCACAACTCTAAGCCATACCTCATTAATCTCTAGGCTCTAATCCATCATACTCCACCATGTCAGACATGATCCTAGCCCCTAGATCATCCTATAACTAGACCAAGTGTGCGTTTCTCTTATACCCTTATGAAATAGAAGCCTGAGTAGGGTGTTAGTAAATAAATCATTAGGTAACAACCAATGAAGTGCCTCAAACAACAAACAATGAAGTGAAATTTTCACATGTCACTATTAGTAATAAATTAATAAACTATTAAATAATTAGTTGAATATAGTAATAACACATACTTTGGATTGATGCCAGAATGTCATTAAGAACATTGCATGGACAATTACAACCCATATACAGAGTGCCATACAATTCTCAATATGCATTTTTATTGATCTAATTGAAAATAAATTCTTTAGTGATTACCATGGTATCTTTGAGAACATTTTTATGACCATCCCTCCCAATATAACAAATCTACATCTCTACAATATACTTATTTGATATCATAGACCACATATATGGGAGATTTCTTTTCCAAGGGAATGTTCAATATGTATCATAGACCTGGGAAATATTCTAAGAAATCTACATCCCAGTATACAAAATAAAAAATTACTCAAAATCTATCATAGCTCCACCTATAGTATCATAGATCTCCCCTATGGTAGTTTTCATGATTATTAGCAACATAAAACTAAACTATAGGTGTTTTATTAGCTGGTAGTAACTCATGTAAAATATATCCCTTAGGGAATTTTTAATTTCAAAATTGAAGCCACCCAGAGTGAATATACTAATCACATCATAACCATAATAATTAATAATGGATAGCCCAACACCCAAACTCACTATCACTGTTAAAAGCCTAAGAATAACCTCACTAGGGAAAACATATCTCTAGGGTACCCATTTGGGTCTCTAAAGTCACCATAAAATAGGGACACCCCACTTGGGGTCCCTAGTTTAGGTCAAGTATTGAGTCATCACCTACCTCTTAGAGGGAATCCCACCCCTTGGAAATGTTGCAAAAATGGAATAGCCTCACTGGACACATGATTTATGTTGTATCAATAAAGGTCAATAAAGGAGTCTTAGGACCCCTCCTGAAATCCAAAGGAATTTCTAGTTCAGACTTCTTTCCCAACCCCGCTCTATCCAATATATCTACTCCATGGTGTTATAAGGATCATGATATAGCCCCCTAAGGACTATCAATGTAAAGGGAACCTAAAAAGGGAACACTAAGTCTCATATATCCTAGTTTATTTGATTAACATCCATCAATGGGTTCATGTGTCAAGGTATACCTTTAGTACATGCCTCAACCATCAGTGGAAGGGGTATCCCTCTAGTACACTTATTTTGGGGTGTCCCATACACTTTAATTTTTTTATGATAATATGTGTTTCACATGGGTCTAATAAATTAAATTAAATTAACTAGTTTTACTATGTTAAATAATTAAATTAAATATAAGGGCCAACTATTAAAGTGGCGAGACTACAATTCCACATGATTATAACAAATCATTAATCCAAAAAAAAATTACCATGTCAAACCTAACTCCTTAAATTTTCTCTATTTTTAATTATTAGTCTAGAATCTCCTGCCGAGACATATGCAAATCCATCCTTGCTCATTCACCATTTTATAAACCACCAGTGACCGTAAATTACATCAAAAAACCGATTTGATTAATTATACCCAAATTACAATTAATTAAACAAATTACAATTAAAAACCCACTCTTATTCAAAACTTATTATATGTTAAAAAGCTCTCGGGGTAACCTCATCACGTTGTAGAGACAAAAAAAAATCATCTGGAAGGTCCCTCCCTTCCTCTAAAACCTATCTTGAGAAAAAACCCTAACAAATTTTTCCTAAAAAATATTCAATTTAATTTAATTTAAGGGAGGAACATTAATAAATTCTTTAAGGTGATATACCTTACTTAAATCGTGCTCTTAAATAAGAGAATATTTTCTTTTGACATCCTCTTGGTGGTCTATATGAAATACACATTGTATTTGGATGATTCCTCCTTGATCTAGTGGAATCAAAATCTAAACTCTTACAAAATAAGTAGAGAATAGAATTAAGGGATGTAAATATGAATATAGGAAGGTATAGGTTGATATATACCTCAAATTGACATCAAAAACAAATCATGTGATTTTTGAAGTAAACAATAAATGGAGAAGATACCCTATTCCATTCGAGCTAAAATAATGGGAAGAGATGGTTTTCATCTCCTAGTATTAAAGGGGGAAAATAGTGATTTTTCTTGTTAAAATCCCTACTGGATAGTCGGTGGATTACTATAGCTATTGCTACCGTAGCCTCCCCATCCATTCCTGAGTCTCCAAAATCCCTTATGACACCTCTCGAGCCTCATACCAAGTCTAAAATAATTCATTTAATATATTCAAGATTTTATAATTCAATTCTAAATATTGGTTCTCAAAATAGACCATCCACTAAATTAAAATACAAATTTCTATAGGAAATTTTCAACACTTAAAAATTTGGAAACTTAACAACTCCCCACCATAACACTTTTAATCCTCAAGAAGTCTATGTGGTCATCTTATTATACACCCCTACCTATGTAGGACAAGAATTCATTATAAACTAGCTGAGTCACACCTCGAATCACCCAATGTGTTTCTAAAGCACCACCTAAAAATTAAGTTTCTTAAGCCATTGAACCATGAGACAATGCTTTCAATAATTAATGATTTTCTTGGATGATGCTTCATTGAGCCTTCTCATCTCAAGACACCAAGGTTTCATTGTCCAATTGAACCCCAGGCCCATGGTTCTTCCAACCATAAGAATTATATAACAACAAATAATTTAGATCCTAAATATATTTTTACATTGAAATATCCAATTAGAAAAACAAAATCACATTACAATGATGAACTTAGAATGTTTCCCAACCCACTGTAAAAAAATATACATTAGAAAATGGTTAAACACCGGTAGTACCCCGTACTTTCAATTTTGAACCAAAACAAATGAGCCTAAAATCCCTTTCATGAGGGTACTGAACAAAATGGATTCCCTTATAATGAACCATCCAAATCATAAAAGACCCATCAAACCCAAAATGATGTTACTAACATGGTTTCTAACCAACCATATTCAATTAAATATAATACCACTAGATAGAAAACCCCTGGATGATGTTACCAAAAAAATACATGGCTATTCCCACCAATGTGTTTCCAAAATCCCCCAATCACGAGGCCCCAAAAACCTAGAGTAAACCCCTGATAATTCAATCATTTGCATAGAATATCCACATTTGGTGAAATTCAATAGTTGAATCCTCAACAATCAAAAATAGTTGTCATGATACAAAATAATAGGATCACCAATTCTCCTCCAACCTGATCGACCTTGGATAATCTCAATTCATCCTATTCCATATTCTTACACTCAAACCTCATTGAATATTACATCGAAGTCTACACTTGTAATTAACTAAGGAGAAAAGTTGAATTAGACCTCATTTACCCAACAATATCTGATTTCCATAATTTTAATCCAACCAATTTTTTAATGAATTCCTGACCCTCTTAGATGGGGAAATATTACTTTGATTAGTATCCCAATCCCAATCATAGTACTATCCTAGTCACCACACAATAGAACCAAATTATGGATCTCCAATGTCTCTATTGTTTCTGTCACCTATCATGATGGTTGGATGTATCCAAACTTGCTTGTACCGAAGTGAAAAGTTGATTTTTCTATTAATTGACATTCTCATCTCACTAAAACACTACCCACACTAACCAATGGTGAAATCCCTACAATAAAACTTCCTTTATATTACTGTACGAGTTACAAATTATATAGTTCCATCACCTAATGTGTGGAGCTCCCTATGAGCCTATATTATTGTACACATTATCCCTTGACTCTTCCATCATGGTATATCTATGATCGTCCATTCCATAACACCCGATCTGTTTTCATCATCCCCTCAAAATTGGACGAACATTTCTAAATATTTTCAACATTAGTAACCCATTCATAGAATACTCTCATCGAACATATCCCTCAACTAATACCTTTCCCTCTTCAATTTTATTTCCTATAGGCCCCTCACAAAACAACATGTTTTACTTAGTTTTCATTGAAACCTAGGGGTCATTCTCCCTACATAGACCACTTAATATGAACCACAATCCCACCCCAGTGAGTTTCACTCCACCAACCTGAGCTCATGAGCCCAAAACATTAACTATTCCCTATGAAACACTAGTATTAACAAACTAGAAGTTCCCTAGGAACCTCTCCTCAAAACGTCCACTAACATGAAATAACTGTAACACAGTTTCACTACCTATGATTTGATCTAAAATGAAATAACCTACCCATTATTCTATTATTTAAGGGAAGCAAAACATGGGATGAACCCTCACATGTGTTATCCCCTTACATATAAATCACTCTTGAAGATAACCAGAACCACTAGTTTCTTGCTTCATATCCACACAAAATCTAAGACACAACCCATCTAACATGGAGGCCATATCTTAAAAGTCACTAGGTCACCCCTTAAATCCAACAAATCAAATCTCTATAGTGTTCACTATTCACACCATATCCTACATGATCATGTCTCAAAACCAAATGTCCTCACACGTTCCAAAACACACACTCATGGGTCTCAATAAAGTCATAAGTCAAATGAAACATCCTTTTTCCTATTATAAAGGCCCATGGAAACTCATGTAAAAACTATCCACTATGGGATCCCATATACATACATATCAGGAATCCTATGAAAAGATCACCACCTAGAACATGGACACCTATCCTCTCGGAGCATCTTCACATCATAATACTCCCTAGAGGATCATGCATCATCAATCCGGATAAAATACATATATAGAATTATCGTAGATGATCTATTATGTGTAACCAATTCCACATGGTTTAGTTAATGAGAATCATATTATAGGTTATATGGTGAAACTCTATGTTGGATGTTACTAACTAATTAAATAACCAAACTTCAATATCAAGGACCCACAAGGGGGTTTCTCATGAGGGAATCTAATGCTTTCATCGACCTACAAGGTCCACAACACCTCCCATGCACATGGAAGTACATAATTATCCCCATTATCAGGTATCTCCCCAAAGATCCAAATGTACATCCATTATAAGAAACATATATTCATGTTTTTATAGATTATTATAATTACACCAATAACTAATATAGGAACACGTTGTTAGAGCTATTTTTGACACTTTTAAAAACAGAATATACCATCAGTAACATAATCACACTAGCCATCCTATATGTCATGTGAATCCTATATGCCTTACATGATGAATGATATTCCCCTTCCCCATATAGGCTATGAGGAAAAAATAATTGGTCTCTTTAAAATGAGAAGAAATTTAGGAAAAATTAGCTCAAAATACTAAATCTCAATCCTCAAATGCATCACAAAAACTGAAAATCACAAATAAATATCACAGTTCAATCCTAGAACGTCAATCTAATACTAATGGTAACATGGAATTTAACTAAAAAATTTCTTTAGGACATACTATTCATGTTTACATTAAAAGCTCTGAAATATTCATATATCTCCTGGCTACCATGTACCAAAATAGTTAAATAAAATAAAATCAACTCTAATACCACTTAGTAACATCCTTTCCCTGGTCACTCTAAACAAAAAATATATTGGATAACCATGTGAACTCAAGAATGCCTCCCTGAATGCTAGAGGTTTCCAACTAGATGTATTGTTATAAGGTAGAATTATGGGGATACTATACCCCCTATATTAGAGTACACAATAATATCTAAGAAATGAAATATAATCTACATAAAAATAAATCAATAGCACAAAAGAATAAAAAATTCAAAAAATAATAAATGAAATGCATAACATCATGGAATACAAGTCTAATAGTTTATTAGGATGATCATCTATATAGAATAAATAATAAAATAACAAGGATTGTAGGCTCTACCATAATTCTGATCCATACCTCTTTATCATCCACACTCTAATCCATCTTGATCGACCATATGAAACCTAATTCCAATCCTCATCCACACTTGTGTATGCAAAAGGTTAAAGCTACTCAGGTACCCATGTGTAATAGAGTCTCAAGAAGGGTGTGAGTACATAACTTTGTAGAGAACCACCAACATTGTTCTATACATAACAAGAAATGTAGTGAAATATGTA
The DNA here is from genome assembly GCA_963277665.1 of Viscum album. Classification (NCBI taxonomy): domain Eukaryota; kingdom Viridiplantae; phylum Streptophyta; class Magnoliopsida; order Santalales; family Viscaceae; genus Viscum; species Viscum album. Next base: position 714,736,804 of record OY728162.1, read on the forward strand.
TGTGGCATACTCAACATAAATAAATAATTATGATTTTTAAAAATTAATAAAATACACCAACAATACCCGCTTCATCTTGATTCCATAATCTATCTAATCATGTCATGTAGACCATGCCAACCCATATAAAAAGTACCATATAATTGATGATCCATAGGTCCATGACCCCAATCAACCATATCTTTGTTTTCTAGTGTCATGGTTTCTTTGAGAATGTTAGGATTACTAAACCTCCCAATATAACAATCTTGGGTCTCCATGATATACATATAATGTATCACATAACTACCCTATGGGAGTTCTCTTAGCCAAGGAAATAGACCATAACTATCATAGACTAGTGGAATGATCATATAAATATTTATCCTAGTATACCTGATCAATATTGAATCCAAATCAATGTAAACCACACCAATAGTATCACAAACCTCTACTATGGGAGTTTTCTAAAATATTATTAACACAAACGTCTAATACTAGAGTTTTCCTAGCCAATAATATCACAAATAATAGACCAACCGTAGGGAGTTTTCTATTTCATAATCAAATATAAACAATGGTCATATTCCATACCATATAATAATAAAAATAAAGAAAAATGGCTGACTAAATGACTAAAACCTCCATCAGAATCAACAAGCCAAGAACCCACTCACTTGGGAAATTGTGACACTAGGGCACCTTTTGGGGTCCCTAATGTTACTAAAATACTGGGGGACCCCACTTGGGTTCATTAGTATCGATCAAGTCTTGGTTCATCACCCACCTAATATAGGTCATTCCACCCCTAAAAAATATATTAATCAGGGAACAAAATCACATGAAACTCAGTTTATTCCACATCGGAAAATGTTAAGAGAGGAGGCTCACAACCCCTCCAAAATGGAAAAGGTCATTCTAAGTGGGTCCGATCACCCAAACCCCATCCATTATTCCTATTAGTTCCAATGTGTTATGAGGCTTATAATTCAGTATACTTGGTTGAATAAATATCAAGGGAACCTAGGAAAGGGACTTTATAACATATATATTCCAGTTTAATTGGTTAACACACAGTGATGGGTATAAGTGTTATGGAATATCATTAATACATGCCCCAACCATTAGTGAGAAAGGAATAAAACTAGCATATTAATTTTAGGGAGACCTAGGAACTTTACTCATTATTATCCACATAATTTCTAATGATTCAAAAAAAAAATAAAATTAAGTTAACCCGTTTAATTATCATAAACAATTCAATTGAACATATGGTCTAATTGACTTAGTTGAGAGACTACAATTCCATATGCATATCCAAAAAGAATTAAGACACAAAGAATATACCTAGGACCACCTACCTAATTGAAATATTTTAACCTATTAAATTTTCTTTCTGGAAGGTCTCATTGAGACTCTTCCGAACCCATTCAAGCTCAATGACCATCTTATAAACCACCAGTAGACCTAAATCACATTCGAAAACCAATTCAATTTATTATAATAAAATAATAATTAATTAAACAAATTAAAATACAAAACCTAATCTTATTAAAATTGTAATATGTAAAGAACCATCTCAAAATTCCATCCTACGTGACACCCGACCCGATTCGCCACAACGCCTGCAGGGTGTTCCTGATCCCCATGGGCAGAAAACAAGTGCCTGGGTATAATCTGAAATATTTTGGGAATGATTTATCCCAAAAAAATAATCTAAAATAGCACCAAATATAAATGAAATAGCCAAAATAAATAAATTAGTAGGCATCGATCTAGGAGGAAATAAACTAACTAAAGGAAATAACTTCCAGAAAATAATAAGAAAAACCAGCACACCCAAGCCGAGAACCAAAACATCTTCACCTAACTCTCTTCCACACTATCCACGTAGAGAAAAATCAATCCAACTAAGATCTTGGAAGATATAGGCATGAGATAAAATCCAATAAGGTCACTATAACCTACCAAAACTATGGAATATGTTTCTTAAGTATAATCATCAGTGAAAGTTTGAAAATATATGTAGAAAATAGGATTTACATACATAATAATCTCTAGGAAAACTGAATCATACTCAAAGAAAACTTCCAACACATTTTCCTTTACTTCCCAAAAAAACCAATACATATGTTTGAAAATAAATCCACAAGACTAAGACATATCATAAACCACACAAAACGTTTTCATTTTTAAAAAACAACCCACTTAGTTTATTTAATGAAAATAATCACATGAAATTGTTTTTCCAAAAAGACTCAAATAAACACCCAAGACCACTTAGGCACAACATACTCAAATATCCAACAAGTCATGGAAATAGGACATAATCATAAACATATACTCAATGAAAAAAATGGGAATAATATTTCTTAATACACCTTGTAAAACATAGAACTATCAAAATAAATTAAGCAAACAAGAAAAGAAATCCAATCAGGGAACATATCAAGAGATCTGGAATTCTATGTCAGGTCATCCCAACCTCTAAGTGACAAGCTGGGAAACATGGAGCATGAGTTATATAAAGCTAAAGGTAAATAAGAATAAATAATGTCCCATTAACTAATAATAGTCACTTTAATCATTTTCTTCATTATTTTCATTTAATAACTTTTACCATCTTCACCACTTAATTCATTTTCATGAAATTTTTCATGGGTTAGAGATTACATCATTTACACTATGGCCTAAGCTGGTTAATTACCATGTATAATAAAATAAACAAAGTCCTTATATCACCAGGGATAAAAAATCATAACAAACACATTATCCATACCTTGAAGCCTTAGGCTAGGTGGAATGAAACCATTAGGGTAATAAAGCTTCATCACCTTCCCTAACCCGTGTATTATGGGGTGGAGTTTAGAGCCTTAGTCTAACTTGAACCTTGTGCGTAGAACCTAAGTCGATACCTGACACTACCAAGCCATGTGCACATGATTATATATCCATTCACTGCACATATCAGGGTGGGGTTAGAGCATCAGTACAAACATGACTTATGATATGAGCCTTTGTCCTTAATACCAACACACATATATCATATCTTTAACATCCCTAGTTTTAAGAAAGAAACACAATGTTCGATATCATACAAGATAAGCTACATCGAGCATTAATGAACAACTAAATATTTTTATTTAAATGTTACCGTTTTAACCCAAAAGTTGGAATAGAGGGAATGAATAACATTAAATGAACCATGAAAAACTGTTTAAACATGTTTATAATTAATTATTTGGTGAGATATTAATTATTAATGAATTTAAAACCCTTTTCAAATAAAAAGAAATTTTCGTTTCTAAAAAAACTATTTAAAAGAAATTTAGTGAGTTTATAAAGTAATAAAATAACTCCTATTTGGTTTTATTAAAGATAAATACATGTAAAATATTAAATTTAATTTTTAAGATTCATCTTATATGGTTTTTAGACCTGACATAAGAATAAATTCAATTTTTCGGATGAGTGATGAATTTCTCAAAAAATAAGTTTTTATCACCTTTGGATGTTGAACCCATTTTAAATATCATTTTGAATATTTTATAACTAATATTTGAAAAGAATTAACTTATTATTTGGAATTGGAAAATAAAATTTTACTTTGGATAATTTTTTGGTATTTTTCTGATAATATTCATTTGTAATGAATATTGAAAATACCGTATTTTAACTCAAAACTTCTTTTTAATCTAATTTATTTATATATTTATAGTGTAATTTTATTTTTATTTAAAGTATAATTAGATTAAATTTTTATAATTTAATATAATTTAGTCTATTGTAATCAATTTCATGTTGAAAATAGTATTAAAAACATTTCAAACCTTTGAATGTTTCACTTTAAAAACCCGCTTTTTAGTATTGTTTGCGGAATTAGTTTAAATATAAATTTCCAAATTATTTGAATTGATATAGGTAAAATTGATTACATATTTGGAATCAAAAGGTCTAATTATGTTTTAAGGTCAATTTCATTTTTATTCATTTAAAATTTACAATCGTAAAAAAATTATTTGCCGTAATAAAAGTAAAATTTTGAAAAGGGTTAAAATTCAAAGTTAAAAGCTAAACCTACCTATAAAATACCACATATAATGATATTTGTGGTGTTTATAGAACCTAAATAGACTATAAATCATTAATTAAAATCCAAAGTCATTGAATTTAATTCCAAATCTTCATTTTTGGTTTTAATATAAGATAATCAGTAAACTAATTACTTGAACCCACCTCTACTAAAGTATAAATTCCACCTCTCCACCTCCCATTTTCGAACCAAAATTCCTTGTAGCTCGTCTAATATCTGAATAAACCTATACTAATATATCTAACCACTTGAATTTTCTTTTTGTCTCACCAAAATACCGAATCCAATGTCCTCAAGGGTCTTTTACATATCAGATATTCGAGAGGTAATTTTCTCAAAGTAATTCTCTTAATTTCTTTTATTTTTCTAAATTCTTCTCATCTCCTTCATGAATCAATGAATTATAACTCCAGAATCATGTATATATTTAATTTTTATTTTTATAATGAAATATATCACACCCATTTAATTTCTCACATCCTCTTTTTAAAAGAAATGAAATTATTATCCAAGTTATTTCGGTTATTTGCTTCTGTGAATAGTGTTCTTCTTTTTTTCTCTATAACCACCATTATGGATGATCTTAAAAATATTTTTCAGGTTAAATAATTTTAAAATATCTATATAATAAATTATTTAATATTCGTGACATTTTATATTAATCATACCTTCATGATTTTCATATTGTGGTTATACGATAACTTCATTTAGGGACGTATGGATTATCACCTCCTCAAAATGACGTGATTCGTTCACGCATCACATGGAATGTATTAAGGACTGTTTTAGAAAATATATATTATATAAATAAAATATAAATATAAATTTAATAATTTTTTATATATATATAAATATTTTCATACATTTTATTTAACTTTGTTCCTTCAATACGTCAAGAAAAACAAAAATAGTGTTCATTGGTTGGTACGACCAACCATCACCATGAACAATGTTTTTAGTTTTTCATCAAAATATAATTTTAAATAATTATATAATGAATATATAATATTTCTATATCATGTTTTATATTCTGGATATGATGGACTTATGACCCCAAGGACTGTTAACATTATATCATATTCATTTTCGACTCAAGTACCAAATATCGACAAAACATCCAACATAAACTTTAATAATTATGTAATTGTCATAAAATGGTAAGAAGTGATATAAAATGAATAATAAACGTTTAAATGTTCTCAATAAATTATAAATTAACATATGTTTATTAATGAATAAGAAGAAGGAACATACGAGATGAGTGGGACTGGAGGTAAGGGAATTTCTGAACTCAATTTCCACTCATTGGGTTTTACAAATACTTCATTGATTTTACAATTCCAAGAATATGTGTGGAATAAATATTTATTTATTAATGTTTTATTTACACTTATCTTTGTGTGCACATACTGTTGCTACACATAATCACCCCATTTATAAATTCTTATTTTATTTATATGAAAATTGTGAGGAATTTTCTAACTCAATTTCTCTTTATTGGGTTATATGTCTACTTTGTCGATTTTATTATACAATAATTATATGTGAAATTAATTTTTGTTGGTTTATGTTGTATTTAAACTTATATGTTTGTGTATATACTATTTATAAACATAATCACCCCATTGATAAATTTTTATGTCATTGATATGAACTTTGTAAGGATTTACTCACCTCACTTTTTACCTCTACGAGATATATAAATTATTCACCAATAATTTATTTTTTGGGGAGTTATATATAATGGAATTTGATATTAAATATAATTAATCTCTTTATATTCATGGTATTAAATATTTAATTCTATTATTACTACATTTATTGGTCATACGATTCGATAGATTTCAAGTGGTTAGGGAACTTCTTACCCTAGTTTCCATTATTTGTGTTAAACATATACTTCTTGATCATGTCATGATATGATTAGGTATGAAATGAATTTTAGAAATTTTATATTGTATTTATAGTTGTTTTATATGGATTTATTGTGAATACAAAAAATAAATCTATTTTATTAAAAAAATGAACTTTGTAATGGAGTCTTTAACTAAATCACCATTTTAAATGTTTTAATGATTTATCCTCCTTAATATCTCTCATTAATGTACATGTTTTAAAAATCAATTTAAAGATATATTTATATGGAAATTAATATTTTAATGTGTTAACCCCTTTAAAAAATTTCAATGTGGTATGGGACACTTTGATTTAAAAGCTTCTTTTTAATTATTTTAATATTTTTTAGAAAATGGATTGACTGTTTCAATAAAATGGAATGTTTTATTTAACATATTCATCATGAACCAAATTTATCAAATTTATGTCTCTTTGATGATTTTTGGTTTACTTTAAAATTTTACAATTTTATTTTCAAATACAATGTTTTTATTTTTAAGTGTGCAACGTTGTAAAAATGAAATGTTTTTTCAATGTGGACATATTATTTTTCCTTTATTCTTGTTTTATGTGTTATGATTATGTTATGGTTCTTACAAATTATTTATGTATACGGGTGGTTCTATGATAAATCAAGGGAGAGTGATCCCATAATAGTTCTCCATTTCATTGGGTAATGAGATGGAGTTAAATGATAAGGTTTCTCCTAAGAGATTTAGGGAATCTATTGTGATGGGTATTCCATACATAACCCTAATGGTTACTCCCTATGTAGTTTTAAAATATAAAATTTAAGTGTGATATGTATTCCATATGTTACCTTTATGATTTATTATTACTAATAAGTATTTTTAAGAATCTTATGATTTCATGCCTTATGTTTTTATGGGTGAAAAGTATGATTTTGTGAAAATGTTTTCATGAGTTTAAAATATTCATGAACTAATAGTTTCATTCCATATTTTATATTTTTTAATGAGATTTTTTCCACATCCAATTTTTTTAAAAGGTTGTCCACAAGGTTTAAGTATGGGTAAGAGTAAATAAGAAGTCATGAAAATTTTTATCAGGAAGAGAAATAATGTTTTATTTTTAAATGTTTTATATTATGAAAAATGTGCAGTGAGTAGAAGTGGAAACTTGTAATATTTGATTTGTTATGTAATAGTAATGGAAAAATTCTTTAAACCTGTAAACCTGAAAATATACTCAATATTAATTCTTGAATTAACTCTAGAAAAAATAAATATTTAAGGACGCGGTCTTATAATTTGTATCAGAGGAAAGTTTTAGACAACTTTAAGGATTAGGAGTTTTGGGTAAACATATGGTAAGATTCTATATCTATTATTTTTGTTTAGATGTTGTTCAATACCTTTTTCAGATCTAGGGAGGTCGAATACAAATGGAAGGAGGAGGATCTCAAAAATCATTCCTATCTATTCCTGATGAATTTCTTGCAGTAATTTTTGCAAAGTCATGTTTGGATGATTCTGAAACTTTTTTCTAACATACAACTCTCTAGAAAATATTTTTCTATGATATAAATCACCTATTCTATACCTCTATACAACCGTGGATCATGGATTGTTTTTAATCAAGTAATATTTTGTTAATATTCATATATTGTCTAAAAAGGTAAATATTATCAAATATTTTTTAGATATTTTATCTCATCACAAGATTTTGAAGAATATTATGATTTTGAAAAAGTTACTGAAGAAGGAGAACCATGTATAGCCTATTTATACATAATTTTAAAATATATTATTTTACTACATACTTATGGTTTTTTAAAAGGACCATTTATTGAATGTTTTAAGTCAAAATTAAATGTTTTAAAAAAATAAAGTATTATATAATTTTTTGAAATTAAATTTCATACGAGATGATTTTACAAAAGTATTTCATTGTGAACACCTACGACCCAAATTGTACAAGGTGTATTTGGATAAAGGAAGTGAGTGATTTTGAAGAATCTGTAAATCATTATTGCAATGAATGAATATTCTATCTACATGAAAAAAATGATGATAAAACTAGGTGGAAAAAATGATCAAGGAACAACATTATTTATTTTTTGAATAGTTTTATTAAATCATTTGGAGATAAAATGAAAAATTTAACTATATAAAATAATTCATCAATTAAGATATTTATTTAATTATAAGTTTAGATTCACATGAAAGTTATGAAATAAACATTGAGTTTAAAAAATGTTATATTTTTTAGGTATTTTTTATAATTTTGGGAAAGTTATATGAAATATATAGTTTTTTAAAAAAGACAACATACAGACCATGTGACAACCTATCACACCAGAAACGACTATGGGAATCGAACCCACGACTGATGTGAGACATGGATTTTTTTCCTACCACTAGCCTATGTGAAGTCCCTAGATAGTATGAATTTTTATTTTTAATTAAATGAGTTGATGTAATATGAATAAGTTGATTTTGGGAACTTATGTTTTATCAAATGGATACCCTTGGTATTGGAAAATGATTTTTTAATTAAGTGATAAATGTAATTTTGGATGACGTTTGTTATTTGGGGAACCTCATATGACTAAGGTAAATAGAATACTATGAGATTTTATTTGAGTAGAAATGTTTGAATTTAACTTTTCAGGATTCTATCTTTTTATAATGGACTTATGGTGATTTGGGTTTTTTTATGGAAATGATTATCCTATCTTGGAGAATATGTGATTTTGGAAATTAATATTTTGGTATGAGACATTAAGAGTGATTGATATTATTTGGAGATAAATTTTAAAATATATCTTGGAAGACTATGTTATCAAATCCTTCTAGTTTTTGGGTATCAATCTTAGTTTGGATTTTTTAAGGAATTTTAAGGACAATTATTTATTAAATAGTCTATATTGATATTTGGGTTGTACTTTTGAATTTTTGGAGATTAAATGTTGTTTTCATCATACACTAGTTCATTCTTTTTAGGGAATTGTTTTATGTTAACCTAACAATATTGGTTTTGGTTAATGTATCAAGTCATGAGAAATAGATGGCTAATCTTTTCTGGGTTATGTGATTCTATTTAAGTTGATTCATCATGAATACTCCTCATTTAGAGACAAAGATGAGTGTGTGGTAGAAATTGATTAAAGAAGGAAACTATACTTATCATGAACGTATATTTCCTTATGAACTTAGTATAGGTATAAATATAATTATTCAATTATATGATAAGGATTCTAAAACAAAAATGTTATCATATTTCTTTACATAATAGGAAATCAACGAACTTTTAACCAATCACAAATTTAGGGATTTTTTATTGTTAAAATTATATTAAAAATGTTTTTATCACTATCCATCAAAAATTGATTGTTAATTTTCCCTTCCATATTCTTGTTTTCTTATATGTAACCTTATTATTTCTTATCTCAAGTGATCTTCAAAATTATCTTTCCTTCTTTTAAAGTGGTAGTTTTATTAATTCGTTTTCCGATGTGGGATAGTAGTAAAGGTATTTTGAAAAGTCATAACTTTGTTCCAAACCCCAAATTCAAATTTAGAGGATGAAATTTATTATAGGAGGTAGGATGTAATAGCCTGAGTTTTATGAAAGAAACACAATGTTCGATAGTGTGCATGATACACTTCATCGAGCTTAAATGAACAAATAAATATTATAATTTAAATGTTACCATTTTAACCCAGTTATTGGAATGGAGGGAATTAATATAATTCACTGAATTATAAAAAATGTGTTAGACATGTTTATATTTAATTATTTGGTGCACAATTAATTATAAATTAATATAAAACCCTTTTTAAATAAAAAAATTAATTTTCTAAAAAAACTATTTAAATGAAAATAAGTGAGTTTATAAAGTAATTAATTCACTCTTGTTTGGTTTAATTAATGAAATATATATGTAAAATATACAATTTAATGTTTAATATTCATATTATATGTTTTCTAGACCATACATAATAATAAATTCAATTTTGGGATGAAAGAAGTATTTCTCAAAAAATGAGGTTTTTTCACCTTTTGGTGGAGAACCCATTTTAAATATAGTTTTGAAACTATTATAATATATATTTGAGAAAATAAACTTATTCTTTTGAATCAATAAATAAAATTTTACTTTTGATAATTTTTTGGTATTTTTCTAATAATATTCAATTTTTAATGAAGAGTGAAAAATACTGAATTTTAACTCAAAACTGCTTTTTTTTATAATTTATTTATATTGGAACATTGTCATTTTAATTGGTTTTAAAGTATAATTATATAAATATTTTATCATTTAATAAAATTTAAGTCATTGGAATCAATTTCATGTTGATAATAGATATAAAAACATTTTAAACTTTTGAACATTTCACATTAAAAACCCTCTTTTTAGTCTTGTCTACTGAATTAGTTTTAAAAAGAATTTTCCCAATTATGTGAATTGAATCAGGTAAAATGGATTCCATATTTGGAATTATATGTTCTAAATTAGTATATAATTTCAATTTCATTTTTAGGTATTTAAAATTTACCATGGTAAAAAAATTATTTACATTAATAAAAGTGAAAATTTGATGAGGGTTAAAATTAAAAGTTAAAAGCTTATCCTACCTAAAAAAACAAACTTTAACGAGTTTTTATGTTTGGATAGGCCCTAACCAGAATATAAAACAATAATTAAAAGAAAAAATCATTTAATTTTAGTCCACAACCTTATGGTTGGCTTGTAATATAAGATAATTAATAAACTAATCACTTGAACCCACCTCTCCCCAAGTATGCATACCACCTATCCACCTACCATTTTCAAACAAAAAATACTTGTATATCATAAAATATTTTTTCAAAACTCTCCTAATAACTTTACCAATTCCCATGTTCTTATTTTTGCACAAAAATACTAATGATAAGGTCCTAAAGGATCTTTCAAGGAGGGGATATTCAAGAGGTAATTTTCTCAAAGTACCTCTCTTAATTTATTTTGTTTTTCTACTTTCTTCTCAACACCTTTATCCATTAATGCCTAATAACACACAAATCATGTATAAACTGTAGTTTTATGTTTATAATGTAATGTATCATACCCATTTAATTTATCATCTCCTCTTATTCAATGAAACAAAACTATTATTCAAGTTATGTCGGTTATTCCCCTTCAGGAATAATGTTTTTCTTCTTTTTCAATTACCGCCTTCATGATTGGTCTTAAAACAATTTTCTAGAGTTAAATAATATTTAAATATTTATATTTTAATCTATTTAATATTATTTAAATGTTACATTAAACATGACTTCATTCTTTCCATATTGTTGTTATACGATAACTTCGTTTGGGGACGTGTTGACTACCGCCTTCTCAAAATGATATGATTCGTTCATACATCACATGGAATGTATTACAGTTTTTTACAAAAATACATGATATAAATAAATTATTAATTTTATTTTAATTATATTATATATTTATAAATATTTACATATATTTTATTTAATTTCATTCCTTAAATTTGATCGGAAAAACGAAAATAGAGTTCGTGCGTACGTACGACCTACTGTCTCCATGAAGGATCCTTTTAGTTTTTCTTTGAAATATTATTAAAAATAATTATATAATTAATATATAAGATATTTTTATCATGTTTTATATTCTATATATTATTGAATTATGATCACATGGACTATTGTCATCATACCATGTTTATTTTCAACTTAGGTACTGAATATAGACAAAACATCCGACATAATCCTAAATAATTATGTAATTGTTATACCATGGTAATAAGTGATATAAAATGAATAATAAAAATAAAAATTCTCCCAATAAAATATAAATTAACCAAATTTTATTATTCAGTAATAACAAGTAACATATGAGAGGAGTGGTACTGGAGGTACGTGAATTTTTGAACTCAATTTCCACTCTTTGGGTTTTACGCATACTTCATTGATTTTATTATTCCATAATTACATGTTGAATCACTATTTATTTATTTATTTATTATTTAAACTTTATTTGTGTCTATATAATATTTCTACACATAATCACCCCATTGATAAATTCTTATGTCATTTATATGAACATTTGAAAGAATTTTCTAACTAAATTTCAATTCTTTAGGTTATACATCTACTTCATTGATTTTATTATGCCAAGATTATGTTTGGAATCAATTTTTTTTATGTTTTATTTAAACTTATTTTTTTGATATAAAATTTATAAACATATTCATCCCACTGATAAAATCTTATGTCATTGATATGAACTTTGTATGGATTTACTCATATTACTTTTTACCTCTATGAATTGCATTATTCACCACTATTTTTTTTGTGGTGTATATATAATGAAAATTGATAAAAAATATCATGAATCTATTAATATTAATTTTATTAAATGTTTCATTTGATTACTATTACTTTTATTGGTCATATGATTAGGTATATTACAAGTGGTAACGGAACTTCCTAACCCAATTTCCATTCTTTGGGTTACACATTTACTTCTTGATTATGTCATGCTATGATTATCTGAGAAATTAATTTTTGATATATTATATTGTATTTTAGTTTCTTTATGTGGATTTATAGTGAATAAACATAATCTATCTATTTGGTTAATAAAATGATCCTTGTAAGGTGATCTTTAAGTAAAACATCATTTTAAATGTTTTATTGATTTATTACTCTAAATCTCTCTCATTAATTTCCATTTTTTAAAAATAGTGTAAAAGATATATTTATACAGAATTGAGTGTTTTAAAATTTTAACTCCTTTAAAAATCTTCAATAAGGTATGAACACTTTGATTCAAAATATTCTTTTTAAGTGTTGTAATATTGTTTTAAAAATTGATTGATTATTTCAATAAATTGGAATGTTTTTTAACATATACCTCATGAACTAAATTTTTATCTTTTATGTATATTTCATTATTTTATTTTTACTTTAAAATTTCACACTTTTATTTTTAAAAATAGTGTTTTTATTTTCAAGTGTGCGACTTTGTAAAAATGAAATGCGATTTCAAAGTTGAAATGCTATTTGTCCTTTATGTGTGTTTTATGTGTTTTGATTATGTTAAGATTCTTGGGAATTATTTATGCATACAGGTGGTTCTGTGATAAAATAAGGGTGGGTGAGACCGTGATAGCTCTCCAATGCATTGTGTAAGGAGAAAGAGTTAAACAATAGGGTTTCTCCTAAGTGATTTAGGGAATACACTGCGATGGGTATTCCATACATAACCATAAAGGTTACTCCCTATGTACCTGTGAAATCTACAATGCAACTATGATATAGATTCCACAAGTTACCTCAATGATTTATGATTACTAAGAAGTATTTTTTGGAATTTTATGATTTCATGAGGTATGTTTTTATGGGTGAAAATTATGATTTTGTGAAAATGTTTTCTTGAGTTTAAAATACTCAATGACTAATTGTTCATTCCTTAATTTATATACCTTACTGAGGTTTTTGTACTCATCCCACATTTTGAAATGTTTTCCACAGGGTATATGGAGGGTTAAGAGAAAATAACAAGTCCAGAAGATTTTTATAAATGAGAGAAATCATGTTTTATTTTAAAATGTTTTAAATTATGAAAAAATAGACAGTGAGTAGAAGTGGCAACCTGCAATATTGGAGATGTTATGTAATAGTTATGGCCTAAATCTATAAAACTCTAAATATGAAAATATCCTTAATGTTAATTATTGAATTAACTGATGATAAAGTAATATTTAAGAATGTGGTCTTATAATATCACAATCCAAACATAATCCAAACACATAACTATCACATTTCACATTTCATTTAGTAGATACATCACCCATATGCCTTAACCCATTAATATAATTACCATTTTCAAATCATTTATCATTAGACCATTTAAATTATATCTAATACTCCCTCCATAAATTCTATTAATTGAACATAATTTACAATAATATCACTTACAACTCATATTAACTAATTAAACGCAATTCTCACAATTTCATTTGATAAGCCCATGTAAACCTATTAAACACAACTGTAACACTGAGATGTTTTTATGAAATAGTTTCCTTAAATATTTTTTTTCTTCAGTATCTTTATTTGATCATAATATTGAGTTTAAAAGAACTGTGATATGGCCTTATTATAAAATTATCGTTATAGACTAGCCATTAGGTTTGTGGGAATAATTATAACAAACTTATGAAAATGCATTGTGAATTCATTAGCTATCAATTATATATTTAATATATAAATCAGTTAGATATTTTTATTTCTGAGTGATTTAATTTTTAATGAAATTAATGGGATATATATGTGTCATATACTTAATAAGATATTTTTGGATATTTTAGTCTTAGGGTATTAATAAAACCCTTTTGATATATAAAATCCAATTTTAAAAAAGGTTAATTTTATACCTTTGAATGGTGAACCCCTTTTAAATTAAGATTTTGACACATTACTAATTTTTATATGAAAACATAAATATTTTATTTTTAAGAGAAATATAATAATTTAATTTGGATTAATTTATGATATTTTTATGACAACTTTCATATTTTGATGAATAGTAAATATATGCTAAATTTTAATTGAAAATAAATTTTTTATTTGAAATAGTTTATATGGTTATATTATATTATTGAATAGTTTAAAAGTATAAATAGAATATATTTTTACCATTTAATATAATTTAGGTCATTGGAATATATTTTACAATAATTTAGATGTAAAAACATTTCAATCTTTTGCAATATTTTAACTTTTAAAACCCGTTTTCTCACTTCAACTATAGGATTAATTTTAAATTAATTACTGCAAATGTTTTGTCTTGAATTTTAAAAAATGGATTCCATATTTTTAGTTAGAATTTACAAGTTATTTAAATAGCTATATTTTATTTTTGGGCAATATGAATAGTAATTTCGGTAAATTTTATTAACATAGTAAAAGGGTAAATCAGGTAATTAAGGGTAATAATAATATTATAACATTACCCAAATACTTAAATTAATATAATTGGATGATTATAATTTTTCCTAAAACATAATTGGATCGAAATGGTATCCATTATAACCCACGTGTGTGATATTAAAACATTTAATTTATTTTATTTAAAGAAAAGTGAAATATGTGTCACTCAAACTTTAATAATGAAATTTTTTTTAACATATGGTTATACAGAAGATTAATTCCATTATAAATACTAATTTTAAAGATAAACTGCTTATATTTATCATGAAATTTTATTTTTAATTTTTTGGAAATAAATAATTATCTTAAAGACTTATACTTAGATGATGAAAAAATTAATTAATTGATGAGAAATTAATAAAACAATTTTTATTTAAATATTAATAACCATAAAAATTCCTAAAAACCTTCCAAAATCTTATTGTTCAAGTATATATTGACCATAATAATCTAAGGGACAACTTATCGATCATTTGGAGGCTTATAGAAGAGATTATGACACTTATATTATTTTATTTAAAGTGAAGATAAATGTGTCACATTCACATTTTAAAAGAGTATAACATTTTTAATGTTTGTATTTTCAAGAGATAAATTATACTAAAAGTATTATTATAAAATATAATGGATTTCTATTAATCATATTATTTTATTTTTAATTTTTATTTAGAAAATAAGTATATTAAATAATTAGAAAAAATTGAAGTAGTAATTATTTTAATAATGAAGAGATGAAATAATTGTTATTAAAAATATTTTAATTAACATAATCTGGGAAAATTATTATGTAAAATTAATTTTATATATTAACATGAACCATTATGGATATAATTAAATATTTTGATCTTGGTTTAATACTTATTTTTATATTTTAAAAAACCCATGAAATAAATACTGTCAAAATTGACACTAATCATATTTTGTCAAAATAAGGTTTTCATAAATTATTTAAAAATCATAAAACATATTTAAAAATATAGAATAATTATTATATGGTCTAAAATGTTATAAAGTATTCATTTATGGTCTAAGTGACTTTAAATAAGTAAATATTTGGCCCTTTAAATATGGAAATATTTGTTACCCTAGTTAAAAATTTAATAGAATAACTAAGTGTTAATTAAAATGATAATGCTTAAATTGACATACACAATTGCCTAAAATTTATTGGTTTATGAGATTAAAAACCTATCCCATATTATCTTTTAAATTGGGAAATTTTTGAGGTTTTTTTGTGATGTTTTATTTAATTATAAATTAATATTTTTATGATTCCAAAAGTTCCCCTCATCGCAATTATAAAAGGGATCTTCCTCCTTCAACTCTTAACTTCATATTGAGACTTAAATCTTGACCATAACCTTCCCATTTCCCTTCTCAACTTCCCTAGAAACATTATATAGGTATTTTTATTATTCAAATACCATATCTAGTTCTCTAAGAGTTGATTTTGAGGAGGCACGTTGAAGAAGAAGTAATATCATTTACCGATTCTTTCAAAATTATTTCTTCTTAAAATTCCACCTCATGAGTTGTTTAATTATAAAGTAATAAACCCATTAGTACTTATATACTAATCGGTTATTATGATAATGAAATAACCATATTCAACCTTCTACCCATCCTATGAAAAATGAAATCACCACGTGTGCGTACGTACGGCTTACCGTCTCCACGCCGTGGTGTAATCTGTTTTTCCCACCACATTATATAAATGGGTATAATGATGGAATGAATAAATATATATATGATTAATATAAAATTATATTTATTATTATATAACATACACCATCCACTTCAACACCATTCCACATTTATGGGAATGATATCTTCGCTCGTGCGTACGTACAACTTACCGTCTCCATTGTGTGATATGATTCATTCTACATAATATTCTTTAAAGAATGATTATATAAATGAATTTAGTGAATAAATATGATATATTTTATAATAATATCATGCTATAAATGATATAACTATTACATAAATAATGTAATAATAACTTATCCAACAAAACATGCATATGAACATAAAGTAGTTAATACCCGAATAACGAGTAACAATGAAATGTTACTAAGATGATGATAAAAATATAATCATAAATGTTATCATAAAAATTATTATGATTATGGGATAAATCATTAACATTATTTAAATCATTGTACAATATTTATTAGATACATGTGAAGCATATCAGACCTAAAGTAAGGAATAATTTTACAATCTCATTTTCATCCGAGATTATTTATACGTAAGTATATACTAGGGTTTATTTGTCATCCACATCCTTGTTTCCTAATATGTAATATTATTAATATAATTCTAATTTTTTTTAAATTTAATTTTACCCTTCGGTGAATTTTTATTAAACAGTATGAAAGGAATCATTTATCATTATTTGAGTTGAGGTACTTTTTGACTATTTTCGGCAAAAGTACAAGGAGAATGTTTTTTAAACTTATATGGAATATATATATTATTATTGTTTCATGACACCTTATTTCTATGAAGCTTCCTATACATGATTTTAAGATTATTCTCAACTAAATTCTCTTCCTTTAAAATTGAATGTCATTTTGATAAAAGAAAATGTTTTTGAAAAAGAAAGGATATTTTTCTCAGGAATTAAGCTCAAGTATTTTATCAAAATTATTTTCCATCTAAGATGACATAGGGTTATGTGTATATACCTATTGTTAATTTTATTTTATTGTGTTTATGATGGAATTATTTTTATGAAATCCATTTATTTTATATGGATTATGATGGAATGATGTTTATGAAACTCATTTTATTTCATGGGTTATGCTACGATAAATGATTTATTTTTTTGTGGCACATGTAATAATGGTTTTATTATGAGATGGGGGAGACCTATATCTCCCTCCAATTCATTGGAAAAAGACTTATATCTCATGCGATAGACATGACTGTAATGATAAGTAAATCTGGTTTAGTAATATTGGGCTAGAACGAGGAGTAAACTCTTCTCAGTAATGGAATTTTTCCGCAACGATGGTTTTGTAAAGAGCCTTGACTAATATGAAATGATTTTCTAGGAATGTGTGTGTATGGAAAAATTTTCATGTCTTATGTTATGACTATTTGGATTACATTGCACTTTTATGATTTATCCCATGACATGATATTATGATCTTTTATATCCAAGATAAGATTTTAAAATGTTATGTTCTTATGATTATTATATGATTGATATTTTCCATGTTTACCCTTATTGATAATTTAATATCACCTTTTCATATGTTTCTTTTACCCATGTCATGATGAAGGGTAATAAGTTAGATATTTTAAAAATGATTCTAGTTATGAATACATAAGATAGTAACAATGTAGATGTTTTATGAACCAGTTATTTATGTTTCCCAGTTTCAAAAGACACTATACCTATACGGTCCTCACGTGGTTTTTGTTATGTTATGTAATAAATATTCTTAAATATTGAATTAAAGTATATATTTAATGTATGGGCTGTTATAGTTAGTATTAGAGAAAATGTATTGTCAACAATTGGAAACTAGGATGAAACAACCTTAGAAAAAAACCTAAGGATTTGTCTATGTTTAGGTTATAGTACTGTCCTAGTGTTTTAGATATGTTCATGAATAACATAGGATAAAACCTAAAGTGTCCAAAATTGAAATTTTATTCTTGAATTATGTGGTTTCCCAATATGAGTAGTGTCTCTCACATTATGATTATTAGTTTTTGTAAATGGATGGAACCTGAAGGAACCATATTAATACTAAATGCGATGGGCAATGAAAAGATTATCCCACTAAGAAACCAAATGTTATAGGAGTGGGAATGAATAATATTGTAGTCATGCTCACACAAATATTTCAAGCTATGAATCATTATGGACTTCCAAATGAGGAAATAAGGGAGAAACATTCTTTTGAATCCTTTATGAGGTAGCGTCCACCTTCATTCAGCAGGTCTTCTAATCCATTAGTGGATGAACAATGGATCGGTACCACTGAAAAGGTATTTTTAGTTCTACATTGTTCTGAACATGATAAAGTAGTATTAGAAATATATCATTTGGAAGGAGAAACAGATTAATGGTGGAATCTTATAAAGAATATTTTTCCAAGAGATGAAATTGATTCCATGGAAAGGGATGTGTTCATGAACTTATTTTTCAATAAGTACTTTACTTGTATTCTACAAACAAATTTGAATATGGAGTTCCTTGAACTTAAGAAAAATGATGATGGATCCTTTGGTACCTACGAAGAAAATTTTACAAGACATTCAAGGTAAGAGTCAGGAATTATTATTCAACCTGAGAGTAAAATTTATTGATTCTTTAGTGGCTTAAAACCAAGTCTCTGAAGGGAATTAGCCATAAGGGACTTCATGTAACACCCCGAGATTTTATGAAAAATATTCTTTTTAATTTCATTAATGTCTTGTGTTGTACTCTACACCAAAAGAAGCTTGCACAACACGCATCCCAGACTTCCCTTTCATTACATGCAATCGCGACCTTCCTCGATAGCGTGTGTAGTACGCAATACCGAGTTTCACTAAACGAGATATTATTATAATATTATTATGAACTAGCAGTTATAAATAGTAATACCCACTTTTTGAAATTTTATAAATTTTATCTTTCAAAATGGACTTCATTTTTGGATTTGGAATATAGAAATTAGCTTAGGGTGAAATTTTGGTACTTTCCGGATAACTTTCATATTCTGATGAATAGTGAAAATTACTAAATTTTAATTAAAAACAAATTTTTTAATCAAAATAATTAATTGTGATAATTTATTAATTTGAGTGGGTTTAAAGTATATTTAGAATATATTTTTACCATTTAATACAATGTTGGTCATTGGATGTAATTTCACATTTAAACCAGACATAAACAAGTGTCAATCTTTTGATATTTATTATCTCTTAAAAACATGATATTTATTTTGACGACGAGAATTAATTTTTAAATTAATTAATGCAACTGATATGTTTTGAATTTGGTAAAATAGACATCATTTTTGAATTCATAATATCAAATATAGCTTAGGCCTAATTTTTGGTATTTTTCTGGAAACTTTCATTTTTTTGATGAATAGTGAAACCACTAAGTGGTAGTTAAAAAACAGATTTTTTCATAAAACATAATTTTACCGCTTCTGTGAGTGGAATTTCGAAATTCCGGGAGACACGGTTAATATCAAGGACTGAAATGTGGTTCAATGAGATGAAAATAATTTTTGGTAAATAGTAACTTTTTACTTTTTTTTACCACGGTTAAAAGTAAATAGGGTAATTAAGGGTAAAAATGATATTATTATTACCCAAACACATGTCCTAATTCTATTGGATAAGTTTAATTCGGCCAAAAACAACATTAGGAATAAATTATGACCATTTAGGCCCACTTCGATTAGATTAGGACATTTATTATTAATTTATTTAAAGAAGGGTTAAAATAGTTAAAATCAAAGTTTAATAACTAAATCATTTTTAATATAGGGTTATACATAAGATAAATTCTACTATAAATATTAATTAGAAAGATAAAACGATTTCCTACATAATGGTATTTTATTTGTAATTTTTAGACTTAATATAATTTATGTTATTTATGACACAATGATGATGCAGTAATTATCTTATTAATAAAATATTGACATAATAGATGTTATAAATACCCAAATAAATGTAATTTGAGAATTTTTATGAATTCCAATAATTTTTATGTTAATATGACATGTCAGTATTGATTTAATTAACTTTTTTCGAACTAATCATTCTGTTATGATTTTCACAAAAAATAAATTACCAAATAGTGTCAAAATTGACATAAAATAGTTTTTAAAACAAATATTATATTATTAATTGTTATTATATTCTTAAAAATATAAGTTTCGGCCAAGATACTTATATCATGATAGGTTTATCATTAATGGACCACTTGGGGGTCTCTTGGATGTATATGGTATGTTTATTAACTATATAATATAAAAATACAAAGTGACATGGTAAATGTCAATCTAATTGACTAAGAGTTGAAACTAAAAGTTAAGGTTAATATAATGACCTAAACTTGTCTAAATTATATTGGATGAGAGGATTTAGACCCTTACCCACCTTAGCTTCTAAATAAATCAATTTGGAGCTATTAAAAACCAAATATGACTTTATAATAAAATAATATATTTTGTTATTCCAAAGGTGCCCCTCTCCTCCCTTATAAAAGGGAACCTCCTCCCTCTATTCCTCACACCACTTTGAGCGTTAAATCTCAACCAACCCCTTCCCATTTCACTTTCCCACTTCCCTAGAAACATTCTAGAGGTCTTTGTTTTCTTCAAAGACCAATTTTACTACCCTAAGAGGAGGTCTCAAAGAGGCGCTTCAAAGAAGAGGTAATGTCCGTTACTGATTCTTTCAACTCTATTTCTTCTTCCACTTCTTATTCTTTAGTTGTTTCATTATGATGTAATAACATATGTATAAATCATATACTGATATGTTATTATAAGTATGAAACAACCCTATTTGACCATCTATCAATCCTACGGAAAACGAAATCACCATGCGTGCGTACGTACGAAATACCGTCTCCATGCCATGGTGAAATCTATTTTTCCACCAACACCTTACATGGATGGGTATAATGGTGTAAAGAATAACTATATATGGTTATTATAACATCATACTGATTCTGATATATTCCACTCCAATTCTATTCAATAATTATGGGAACGATATCATCGCTCGTACGTATGTACGGACTACCGTCTCCACGACGCGATGAGATTCATTCTCCATGTTAACCATACATGAATGATCACAAAGTTTATATAATGAATAATAATGAAATATATTAAATAATAATTCTACTGGATTTATTTATATATATATATGTATGTCATCTATTTAGTTTCATTCAATTCAATAAGGAAACGAAAACAGCGTTCATGCGTACGCACGACCTACCATCTCCATGAACGGTGTATTTCATTACTTTTATCGATCTATAATATATATATGTATATGATGAATATATATTATATATAAATCATGTTTTACATTCTAGAATTATGTAAATCAGGATATAAGTAATAATATCAATAACGACAAGTCGAAACACATACGATAAATGAAATGATTTTACCCAAAACGCTGCTTTAACATGGAATTTAAAAAAGAATGGGTAATATAAAGTCATAAGTGAAACATATATGATATCATAACAATGAATATGATTCTGTAATAAGTCAATGAAATTATTTAAATCATTATACAGGAGGTTCAGATACGTACGAAGCATATCAGACCTAAGGTAAGGGATAATTTTTCAAATCTCATTTTTATCCGAGATTGCTTATTCGTAAGTATTTACTAGGGTTATTGCTATAGTCCATGTCCATGTTTTATAAAAGTGTGTTCATGTATGTTTAAAGTATTTTTTACCCATTTTTACTTTTACCCCATGGTATGGAAGGAGTGTTTATTTTATTTACCCTACAAGGTACTTTTTGACTTTTCCGACAAAAGTATGAGAAGAATGTTTTTTTAACGTATACGACATGAAAGAATTTTTACGGTTTTATAAAGAATTATTTTCATGAAGCTTCCTCCAAAATATTTCATGACTATTTTCAAAAAAATCCCTTTCTTTCAAAATTTCAGGACATTTTGTGAAAAGAAAATTATTTTGATGAATAAAGGATATTTTCCTCATGAATTTATTTCAAGTGTTTTATCAAAACCATTTTAATCTAAGATGACATTATTTCACATGTGTATGTTTCAAGTATCATGTCTCTATGATTTACATGGATTCAATTTTCTAATGATGAAATGATATCCAATTTTCTTTTGTATGGAGTACGTTATGATGGAATGATGTTTATGAAACCCATTTCATTCTTGGGTTATGATGAATGATTTATGTTTATATTGTGGCACACGAAAGAATGATTTCAATATGAGATGGGTGGGACCTATATCTCCATCCAATGCATTGGGTAAAGATTTATATCTCATGAGATAGACATGGCTGGAATGGAAAGTTAAACCAGTTCAATAATACTGGACTGGAACGAGGAGTGAACTCGATTCAGAAAGGGACTTTGTCCACTAAGATGGTCTTGTCAGCAATGCCTTGGATACTATGGAAATAATATCCTGTGATTAATGGTTTCCATAATTACATGTTTTATTCCCATTCTATATTATCATGATTGATGTTCCTTTATGATATATGCCTTATGTACTTCCACGATTTATGTCTTTGCTCAAGATTTTGATGTTTAAATTTCATGTTAAAGTTTTTTGCTTCCAAATGTTTATGGATTGTTTTATGTTATCTATGTTTGCCCTTACTGAGCATTTGAGCTCACCCTTTTTTTGTTTTATTTTCCCCAGGAAATAAAGAAAGGTTTTAGGTAAGGAAACGTGAAGGGGAAGATCTTTATGGGAGTTGTTGAAGATTTTTCAACATGATTAGAAGTTTATATTCTGAGTTTCCAAAGACACTAAACTATTACGGTTCTTATGTGTCTCTTTTTGTTGTTTATTAAGTATTCCGAAAAAGTAATGTAATGTCCATATACATCAAGCTTCGGGTCTCTAGAGTTGGTATCAGAGGAAAGGTTTAGTTAAGCTTTCGAAACTAGGATGCGAAAACGTTAGTGAGATCCCTAGAGATATTTATAAGGTATGTCTAGGGATGTCCCTAAGGATAAGTATACATATAGGATATAGTCCTAGAACTATGGTAAAGATCTTAGAATTTAACCTATGATGTTAGATATTGAAGTTACTCCCCCTTTATTATGATTTTTTTCCTCTCACACTATCCTTTTTGGGTTTTAGAAAATGGCTGGAAACAATATGATTCACGATAATTGAGGATATGATGGACAATGGAATGATATTGTTCATGAGAAACCAAATGAAATGGGATTTGGAAGTCCAAACATCATTATTATGCTGAATCAGCAATCTCATAATATGATCAATAAACTCAAATTTGGTAAGTTTCCTGACTCGTCTAATAAGAGAAAGATGGAGTTTCAAGATGATCATAGAGGAAAGAAAGTTCAATTTCCCCTATGTAAATAATGTGGGAAGAGGAATCAAGGAGAATGTTTCAAAGGAACTGGAAGATGCTTTGGGTGTGGAAAAGAAGGACACAAATCTAGTAATTGCAAAGGAAAAGGTTCAGTTAACACCATGGATGAGGATAATGGTATTGCTACGACATCAACAATGGTTAAATGTTTTAAATGTGGAATGTATGGGAATTATGCAAACCAATTCCCTAAGGGAAAGTATCATGAAGAGAATCAGTATGGTCGTATGGGTAGTATTTATGTTGATGATGATGAAGATACTACAAATGATATGTGAGATGAAAGAATTGTTGAAGCTCGGTCAATGGTTTAAGAAGGTAGTGGAATGATTACATGTTTATCAAGTGTAATGTTGTATAAGTAATCTCATGGTAATATGGAATAAAGAGACATTTAAGGGTCATTACACTGTTGTCTTTCCTTAAGTTTTGAAAGTGTATGATGAATGGTACCAGTAACCATGAAAAGTTATTCAGATATTTTTGGAAAGTAGATGATATGCGCATAATGAAGGGATAAGGAGAAAATTAAATGTTTGATTGTATTAATGAGCTCATGACTAATATAAGGAGAAGGTTATATCATGGTTTGAGTATATAGAATTGTTAGATTTTGGTATGTGGAAAGAGTTAACTTTTGACAGCATTCATGTTTTCACTAAGGTTTAATGGGTATTCATTTTTCAAGAGAATACATGATTAAGGTATTCACATGATTGGAATGTGACCAGCAAGATATATGGGGGATAAATGATGGTATTCACATGTTTGGTTGATGACATTTCAATTAATCGTTTTCTTTATACTATGAGATTGGACATATGTATTTTGGATACACCTAAAGATTGGAATGAATTATGTTGGACATAAGTTAGTATTGTTTAAGGCTATAATTTTTTTTATAATGTAGTTTTAGAAAAAGGACAACCTGCAGGACGGGCGACAACCAATCGCGTCGGACAGGGCTGTGGGAATCGAACCCACAACTGAAGTGCAACTGGCCTTTATCGCCTACCACTGGCCTACATGAAGTCCCTATTTAGTTGAAACTAGTTTCATTATATTAAGCAGTATGATATATGAAGTATAAGTCCATTTTAGGAACCATATATGATTAATCTCACTATAGATAGACTTATGTATTTTTTGATAACTTTTCTAACCTTTTGTTTGAGACAGATGGAATGACCCATCATTCTATCACATGATATGCTAACACATCACGAATGACAAATTCAACTTCATTTCTTTAAGAGATGAATTGGAAATTGTCCAAATAACGAACAACAGTGAGATTGTACCAAAATCAAGCAAATATTTATTCTAATAAAAAAATTTTAACTTTAGGGAAATGATATTGAAAACCAAAAATGTTGTCCTAGTGCTCTTATATTTGATGAATCAGATGGTACTTTAGATCATAAAAAATTTATGGCTTTGTGATTGTTGGATTTTTCATAGCCATGTCCTCTACCACTCTCCATCATAACTTGATGGTTAGATTTTTCTTCCATATCCATATTTTCCCCTATGTTCTCCTACGTGGAAACCCAGTGATGAGTTAATTTGGGTAACCATTACGTTTCATACTTTAGTTTTTAAAGCCAAGTTTTGGTATTCCTTTTTACGATGTGGGTTTATATTAAAGAAACTTTCGAGTAGTAAACCATTTATAAACCCGACGAATTTCGAGGGCGAAATTCATTTTAAGGGGGGTAGAATGTAACACCCTGAGATTTTATGAAAAATATTCTTTTTAATTTCATTAATGTCTTGTGTTGTATGCTACACCAAAAGGAGCATGCACAACACACATCCTTGACTTGCCTTGCATTACACACAATCGCGACCTTCCTCGATAGCGTGTATAGTACGCAATACCGAGTTTCACTAAACGAGATATTATTATAATATTATTATGAACTATCTGTTATGAATAGTAATACCCAGTTTTTAAAATTTTATAAATTTTATCTTTCAAAATGGACTTCATTTTTGGATTCGGAATATCGAAATTAGCTTAGGGTGAAATTTTTGTACTTTTCGGATAACTTTTATATTCTGATGAATAGTGGAAATTACTAAATTTTTATTAAAAACAACTTTTTTAATCGGAATAATTAATAGTGATAAATTATTAATTTTATTGGTTTTAAAGTATATTTAGAATATATTTTTACCATTTAATCCAATTTTGGTCATTGGATGTAATTTCACATTTAAACCAGACATAAACAAGTGTCAATCATTTGATAGTTATTATCTCTTAAAAACACGCTATTTGTTTTGACGATGAGAATTAATTTTTAAATTAATTAATGCAACTGATATGTTTTGAATTTGGTAAAATAGACATCATTTTTGAATTCAGAATATCAAATATTGCTTAGGACTAATTTTTGGTATTTTTCTGGAAACTTTCATTTTTTTTGATGAATAGTGAAACCACTAAGTGGTAGTTAAAAAACTGATTTTTTCATAAAACATAATTTTACCGCTTCTGTGATTGGAATTTAGAAAATCCGAGAGACATGGTTAATATCAAGTACTAAAATGTGGTTCAATGAGATGAAAATAATTTTTTGTGAATAATAACTTTTTACTTTTTTTTACCACGGTTAAAAGTAAATAGGGTAATTAACGGTAAAATGATATTATTATTAACCTAACACATGTCCTAATTCCATTGGATAAGTTTAATTCGGCCAAAAACAACCTTAGAAATAAAATATGACCATTTAGGCCCACTTGGATTAGATTAGGACATTTATTATTAATTTATTTAAAGAAGGTTTAAAATAGTTAAAATCAATGTTTAATAACTAAATAATTTTTAATATAGGGTTATACATAAGATAAATTCGACTATAAATATTAATTATAAAGATAAAATGATTTCCCATATAATGGTATTTTATTTGTAATTTTTAGACTTAAAATAGTGTAATTTATTTATGACACAATGATGATGCAGTAATTATCTTATTAATGAAATATTGACATAATTGATGTTATAAATACCCAAATAAATGTAATTTGAGACTTTTTATGAATTACATTAATTTTCTATGTTAATATGACATGTAAGTATTAATTTAAATAACTTTTTTTGAAATAATCATTCTGTTATGATTTTTACAAAAATCAATTACCAAATAGTGTCAAAATTGACATAAAATAGTTTTTAAAAAACATATTATATTATTAATTGTTATTATATTCCTAAAAATCTAAGGTTCGGCCAAGATACTTATATCATGATAGGTGTATCATTAATGGACCACTTGTGGGTCTCTTGGATGTATATGGTAATTGTTTTAACTATATAATATAAAAATACAAAGTGACATGGTAAATGTCAATCTAATTAACTAAGAGTTAAAACTAAAGGTTAAGGTTAATATAATGACCTAAAATTGTCTAAATTATATTGTATGAGAGGATTTACACCCATCCCCACCTTATCTTAGAAATAAATCAATTTGGAGCTATTAAAAACTGAATACGACTTTATAAGAAAATAATATTTTTAGTTATTCCAAAGGTGCCCCTCTCCTCCCTTATAAAAGGGAACCTCCTCCCTCTCTTACTCACACCACATTGAGCCTTCAAGCTCGGCCAAACCCTTCCCATTTCACTTCCCCACTTCTCTAGAAACATTATAGAGATCCTGGACTTCTTCAAAGACCAATTTTAGTATCCTAAGAGGAGGTCTCAAAGAGGCGCTTCAAAGAAGAGGTAATGTCCGTTACCGATTCTTTCAACTCTATTTCTTCTTCCACTTATTCTTATTTAGTTGTTTCATTATGAAGTAATAACATCAGTATAACTCATTTACTAATATGTTATTATAAGTATGAAACAACCCTATTTCACTATCTATCCATCCTACGAAAAACGAAATCACCACGCGTGCGTACGTACGGAATACCATCTCCACGCCGTGGTGAAATCTGTTTTTCCACCAAAACCTTACATGGATGGGTATAATGGTGTAAAGAATAACTATATATGGTTATTATAACATCATACTGATTCCTATATATTATACCATCCACTCCAATTCTATTCAATAATTATGGGAACGATATCATCGCTCGTGTGTATGTACGGACTACCGTCTCCACGACACGATGAGATTCATTCTCCATGTTAACCATACATGAATGATCATAAAGTTTATATAATGAATAATAATGAAATATATGAAATAATAATTCAACTATATTTATGTATATATATATGTATGTCATCTATTTAGTTTCATTCAATTCAATAAGGAAATGAAAACAGCGTTTATGCGTACGTACGACCTACCGTCTCCATGAACGGTGTATTTCATTCCTTTTATCGATCTATAATATATATATGTATACGATGAATATATATTATATATAAACCATGTTTTACATTCTGTAATTATGTAAATTAGGATATAAGTAATAATATCAAGAACGATAAGTCAAAACACATACGATAAATGAAATGATTTTACCCAAAACACTGCTTTAAAATGGAATTTACAAAAGAACGGGTAATATAAAGTAATAAGTGAAACATATATGATATCATAACAATGAATATGATTCTGTAATAAGTCAATGACCTTATTTAAATCATTATACAGGAGGTTCAGATATGTACGAAGCATATCGGACGTAAGGTAAAGGGTAATTTTCCAAATCTCATTTTTATCCAAGATTTCTTATTCGTGAGTATTTACTGGGATTATTGCTATCGTCCATGTCCATGTTGTATAAAAGTGTTTTCATGTATGTTTAAAGTCCTTTTTACCCATTTTGACTTTAACCCCATGGTATGGAAGGAATTTTTCTTTTATTTACCCTACAAGGTACTTTTTGACTTTTCAGACAAATGTATGAGAAGAATGTTTTTTTAACATATACGGCATGAAAGTATTTTTACGGTTTTATAAAGACTTATTTTCCTGAAGCTTCATACAAAGGATTTTATGATTATTTTCAACAAAATCCTTTTCTTTTAAAATTGCATGAAATTTTGTGAAAATAAAATGATTTTGAAGAAGAAAGGATATATTCGTCAAGAATTCATTTCAAGTGTTTTATCAAAACCATTTTCATCTAAGATGAAATTATTTCACATGAGTATGTTTCAAGTATCATGTCTCTATGATTTACATGGTTTCACTTTTCTAATGATGAAATGATATCCAATTTTTTTGTATGGAATACGTTATGATGGAATGATGTTTATGAAACCCATTTTATTCTTGGGTTATGATGATTGATTTATGTTTATATTGTGGCACATGAAAGAATGATTTCAATATGAGATGGGTGAGACCTATATCTCCCTCCAATGTATTGGGTAAATATTTATATCTCATGATATAGACATGGCTGGAACGGGAAGTTAAACCGGTTCAGTAATACAGGATTGGAACGAAGAGTGAACTCGATTCAGAAAGGGACTTTGTCCACTAAGATGGTCTTGGCAGCAATGCCTTGGCTACTATGGAAATCATATCATGTGCTTAATGGTTTCCACAATTAAATGTTTTATTACCATGATATTTTATCATGGTTGATGTTCCTTTATGATATATTCCTTACGTACATCCACGATTTATGTCTTTGATCAAGATTTTGATGTTTAAATTTCATGTTAAAGTTTTTTGCTTCCAAATGTTTATGGACTATTTTATGTTCTCTATGTTTCCCCTTAATGAGAATTTGAGCTCACCCTTTTTATGTTTTATTTTCCCCTTGAAATAAAGAAAGGTTTTAGGTAAGGAAACAAAAAGGGGAAGATCGTTATGGGAGTTTTTGAATATTTTTCAACATGATTATAAGTTTATATTCCGAGTTTCCAAAGACACTAAACTATTACAGTCCTTTGTGTCTGTTTTTGTTATGTATTAAGTATTCCGCAAAAGTAATTTAATTTCCATGTACGTCAAGCTTCAGGTCTATACACTTCAATAACTACAAGGAAATTGTTCGATGTGCTCTCAATATTGAGATGGAGATTAGAGTAACCCAATAGTCATATGGTTTTGAGAATAAGAGAAAAATTGAATTCAAAGGAGAATCTAAAGACCATACTTAAAATAATATGAGTTTTCCATTATGCTCAATGTTTGGAATGAAACATGGATGGAATTGCATTAAAGGTACTATTAAATGTTTTATGTGGGGAAAATAAGGTCATCGGGTGGATGAATGCCGAATTAATGGGAAAAAGATGTCTAATGACGTGAACAAAGAAAAGGCTATGCCGAATTCCCCTCATACACTTCAATCTTACAAGTGCAAAGAAATAGGGAATTATGTCAATAAATGCCCTAATCCAAGGGTTATTGATGATGATTAATTCCAACATACTATTAAGGACAAATACAAAGGAAAGTCACATGCAATCACTCTCAACGACATGGAATACAACAATGAAGTGGTGAAAGGTACAATAACCATCCACTCTAAAGTAGAAAATGTTTTCTTTGATTATAGATCCACCCACTCTTATATTTGTGAATAATTTTCGAAGGGTATCATCAAATTACCTCAATAACATGATGTTAAGTTAGCTGTGACAACTCTTAATAGCACTATGATCACATCAAAAATTTATAATTATTCTTCAGTTGATGTTTGTGGTGAAGTGATTCTACATATTTTGTGATCCTTCATATATGGGAAGTTGATGTGATTCCTAGCATGTATTGGATTTATCTATACGGATCCCATATCAATTACCAAGGAAGGGAAGTCACATTTCCTCTTCCAGATCAATCTATGATCATCTATTGATGTAAGGATGAATATAACCTTCTAGTAGAATTTTCTTCCATCATACGGGTCTTGATTTATATAAATAAAGGTTATTTATATCAAATGGTTGGGGGGAAACTCATGATTACAAAAAAACCCACTATATGGGAGTTTTATGATTTCATTATAGAATAATTTCTTGGACTTTCACCAAAACATGTTGTTTAGTTTTTAATAGAACTTATACCAGGTGCTATGCCTATTTCAAAGACACCTCATAGAATGGACGCAATTGAGTTGTAGGAATTGAAGAAGCAACTCAAAGGGAATCTTGATAAGGTATTCATACACCCTAGTGTGTCTCTTTGGGGAGATCCTATTCTATTTTTTAAGAAGAAATATGGATCATTGAGACTCATCATTAATTATCAAGATCTTATCATGATCACTATCAAGAAAAAATATCCTCTTCCCCGCATTGATATCTTATTTGACCAACTACGTGGAGCTCAATACTTTTCCTGGATTTTTCTTCATTTAAGATATCATAAATTAATGGTTAAAAAGGAGGATATACCAAAGACAACATTCCATACAAGGTATGGACACTATGAATTTATTGTGATGCTTTTTGGTCTTACTAATTCCCATTTATCTTTATGTATCTAATGAATAGAGTTTTTATAGATTATCTTGATCAATTTGTGGTAGTATTTATAGATGATATTCTAGTCTATTTGAAGATAAAAGATTAACATAAATACCAATTTGTAATTGTACTGAAGACCCTGAGAAAGGAGAACCTTTATGAGAAATTTACCAAGTGTGAATTTTGGCTTTAGAAAGTTTCATTTTTGGGTTATGTAATTTTAATAGAATGAATATCTGTGGATCCATAAAAAATATAAGTTGTTGAAAGTAGACCAAGACAAAAAATGGTAACTTAGATATGATGTTTTATTGGTTTGGATGGATATTATCGATTTTTTTGTGAATTATTTTTCACGATTCCTTATCCACTCACTAAGTTGACTCGGAATGAAGCTAAGTTTTTTTGGACAGAGGTGTATGAAGAGAATTCCAAAGAGCTAAAAATAAGGTTAGCTAGTGCACCGGTGCTCACACTACCTTGTAGTGGAGAAAGGTTTATGATCTATAGTGATTCATTCAATGAGGGGCTAGTATGTGCTCTCATGAAAAATGTTATGGTGATAACTTATGCCATATGGCAGTTGAAAATCCCTGGGAAAAATTACCCAACTCATGATTTGGTGTTAGTTGTGGTAATATTTTCATTAATGAAATGGAGGAATTATCATTATGGTGAAAGGTGTAATATTTATACTGATCATAAATGTTTAAGGTATATTTTCACCCAAAAAGAGCTGAATATTGTCCAAAAAATATGGTTAGAGTTCATTAAATATTACTACTATTCAATAAATTAACACCATGGGAAAACGAACAAGGTGAAAAATGCTTTGAGTTGAAAAGACCATGACATCCTATCCATGATGAGGATCACAAAAGATCAAATATTTATTGATTTTCAAAGGATGGTTATTGAAATTTTAAAGGTATGGGAGAAATATTATGTTTCTCAAATGAATTCTCAACAATCTATACAAGTGTAGATTAAGGAGGCACAAAATAAAGATATAAAGCTACGAAAGAAAGTGAGAAATGTTCCGGAATTCAACCTTGATTGTGATGAAATGATAAGGTTCAGAAACATGGTTTGTATTCCTCCCATACCAGAATTAAAGATAGATCTATCGGATGTGAATTAGAGTTCTTTATTGTCTATTTACCCTAGAAGCACAAAAATGTACAGGGACCTGAAAGAGTATTTCTAGAGGGATGGAATAAAATGAAATGTTGCTGAATATTTCTCTCAATGCTTGGTTGGTCAGTAAGTTAAGGCTTAGAGACATATGTATAAGGGGATTTTAGAACCATTACCCATACTAGAATGGAAATGGGAAAACATCACCATGGTCTTTATTATTAGGCTTCTGAAAACATCTAAAGTCCATAATTCTATTTGGGTTATAATTGATCGCCTTACGATGTCGAAAAACTTCATTTCTATTAGATAGGATTTCTCTCTTGATCAGCTTTCTATAATATAGGTAAATGAAGTGGTAAGATTGCATGGAGTACTACTTTCCATTATATCTGATCGGGATCCTATATTTACCTCAAAGTTCCGGTGAAGTCTTCAGCATGCTCTAGATACATAGTTATGTTTCAACACTACTTATCATCCTTAGAGAGATAGTAAGCCTGAGAGGAAAATTCAAACTCTAGAAGGAATTTTGAGAGCTTTCTATTTGGATTTAAAAGGTAGTTGGTATCAACACCTAACTTTGGTGGACATTTCTTATAAAAATATCTTCCACTCTAGTATTCAGATGGCTCCTTATGAATCCCTCTATGGAAATAAGTATAGAATTCCAACTTGCTGGGATGAATTTGGGGAAAGAAATCTATTAGAACCTGATCTTGTTGTTGAAATGGCAGAAAATGTCAGATATATTCAACAACAAAAAAGAGAAGCTCAGATTCGATAAAAAAGTTATGTTGACAACCAAAGAAAATACCCAGAGTTTGATGTTTGTGATATGGTTTTTCTACAAATATCTCCCTGGAAGTGAGTGACGAGATTTGGAAGGATGGGAAAGTTGAGCGCTAGGTGTATCAGTCATTTTGAAATTTTTGATCATGTTGGGATGGTTGCTTACCGATTGGAACTTCCACCGAACCTCTCTCAAGTACATGATATGTTCCATGTATCTCTCTTGAAAAACTACATACCCAATCAATCACATGTATGAAGCCCAGAATTCACACCGTTGTATCAAGATCTTTATTATGGAGAACAACCGATTGATATTTTGGATCGTAGCGAAAACTTTCTATGAAACAAGACCACTCGCTTGGTTAAAGTTTTTTATGAAAGAACCAAAAATTTGAATAAGATACATGGAAAATTGAGGATATGACGAGGGAGATGTATTCTCATCTATTTGTTTCTAAGTGAAGAATTTTGTGGGTGGAATTTAGTTTAAAAGGGTAGAACGTAACACCTGAATGTTTTTATGAAATATTTTTTTAATTACTTTTTTTATTTAGTAGATTTTTTTTCAAACAATTGAGAGTTTAAATGAACCCTGAGATGCGTTTATTATTAAATTACCATTATAGCCTAGCTATTAGGTTAGCGGGAATAATTATAACTTACTTATGAAAATGCATTATGAATTCTATGGCTATAAATTATTTATGAAAAATATGAATGAATTAGATATTTTTATTTTTGAGTGAATTAATTTTGGTAATAAAATTAATGGGATATATATGTGTTATATACATCATAAAATATTTTTTGATATTTTAGTCCTAGGGTATTAATAAAACTCTTTTGATGTATAAAAACCAAATTTTTTTTATAAAAAGGTTAATTTTACAATGTTGGATGTTGAATCCCTTTAAAATTAAAAATTTGAAACATTAATAATTTTTATATGAAAACATAAATATTTTATTTTAACCAGGTTATAAAAATTTACTTTGGATGAAATTTTGATATTTTTTGATAACTTTCATGTTTTGATAAATAGTAAAAATCTGCTAAATTTTAATTGAAAATAACTTTTTTCATTGAAATAATTTATATTGTTAAATTATATTATTAAATGGTTTCATGGTATAAATATAATATATTTTTACCATTTAATATAATTTAGGTCATTGGAAATAATTTTACATTAAATTCATATGTAAAAACATTTCAATCTTTTGCAATATTTTAACATATAAAACCTAGTTTCTCAATTAAACCAAGTGATTCATTTTAAATTAATTACTGAAACTTATATGTTTTTAAATTTTAAAAAATTGGATTCCATATTTTTATTAATTAGGTCCATGTTTTTTAAATATATTTATTTTATTTTTGGATGATATGAATAGTAAATTTGGTAAAATTTACTAACACGATAAAATGGTGAATCAAGTAATTAAGGGTAAACACAATATTATAAAATTACTAAAAGACTTTTATTAATATAATTGGATGATTATTATTTTACAAAAAACATACTTGGTTTGAAATGGTATCCATTGGAACCCCCTTGGACGAGATTAGGACATATAATTTCTTTTATTTAAAGAAAAGTGAAATATGTGTCACTTAAACTTTAATAATAAAATTATTTTTAATATAAAGTTATATAAAAGATAAATTCGATTATAAATTCTCATTTGAAATATAAAATTTATTTATTTATCATGAAAATTTATTTTTAATTTTTAGGAAATATATAATTACCTTAAAAAATAAAACTTGGATGATGAAAAAATTAATTAATTGATGAGAAATCAATAAAACAATTTTTACTAAAATATTAGTAACTATCAAAAATCCCAAAAGCTCCACCAATAATTATTGGTCATGTATATCTCGACCATAAGAATCCGAGGTTTGAATTAATGACCAATTTAAAGCTTATAAAAGAGACTATGACACTTATATTATTTTATTTAAAGTGAAGATAAATTTTCCACATTGATGTTTTAAAAGAGTATAACATTTTTAATGTTTGGTGATTCAAAAGTTTAATTAGACTAATATTATTCTTCTAAAACCTAATGGATTTATATTAATCATATCATTTTATTTTTAATTTTATTCAACAAATAATTATATTAAATAATATCAAAAAATTGATGTAGTAAATATTTTATTAATGAAGAGATCAAATAAAAGTTATTAAAAATATTTTAATAAATATAATTTTGGTATAATTATTATATAAATGAATATTTTAGATTAAATTTAACCCTTATAAATATAATAATTTTTTTTTATCGAGATTCACTTCTTAATTTGTTTTTAAAAATCCATGAAATAAATAGTGTCACAATTGACAATAATGATATTTTGTCAAAATAAGGCTTCCATAAATTATTTAAAAATAAAAAAACATTTCTAAAAATATATAATAATTATTATGTGGTATAAAATGTTCTAATTTATTCATTTATTGTATAATTTACTTCATATAAGTAATTATTTCACCCTTTTAATATTGCAATATTTGTTATCCTAGATAAAAATTAAATAGAATAACTAAGTGTTAATGAAGATGATAATGCTTAAATTGACATAAAAACTTAACTAAAATTTATTTGTTGATGATATTAAAACCCTATATCATCTCATCTTCTAAATTGGGGCATTTTGAAGGTTTTTAATTGTGGTTTGATTTTATTATAAACTATTATTTTTGAGGTTTCAAAAAGTGTCCCTCACCTCAATTATAAAAGGGAACTTACTCCATAAACTATTCACTTCATTTTGAGAATTCCAGCTTGACCATACCCTACCAATTTACCTTATCAAATTCCATAGAAACATTATAGAGGTCCTGGTATTCTTAAAAGTCCAACTCTATTGCTCCAAGAGGAAATTTAGAGGAGGCACGTTGAAGAAGAGGTAATATCATTTACCAAATCTTTCAATCTTCTTTATTCTTCTACTTCCACCTCAAGATTTGTTACATTATAATGTAATAACTCCAGTAGTACTTATATACTGATATTTTATTATGATTATGAAATAACCATAGTCCACCTTCTACCTATCATATGAAAAAAGAAATCACCACACGTGCGTACGGACGACTTACCGTCTCCACACTGTGGTGTAATATGTTTTTCACTACCACCATACATAATGGGTATAATGATGGAATTAATAAATATATATATGAATAATATAAAATTATATTGATTCTAATATACTATACACCATCCACTTAAATTCCATTCAACAATTATTTGGATGATATCGTCGCTTGTGAGTACGTATGACTTACCGTCTCCACGATGCAATATGATTCATTCTACATAATATTCATTAAAGCATGATTATATAAATTAATTTAATGAATAAATATGATATATATTATACTAATTCTATGCTTTAAATCATACAGTTACATCCTAAAAATAGGAATATGAACTTATTCGTCAAAACATGCATAAGAACATAAAGCAGTTAATACCCAAATAAAGAGTAACAATGAAATTTTACTAACAAACTGACGAAAATATGATCATAAATGTTACCCTAAAAATGACAATGATTAGGGAATAAAACATTATAATTATTTAAATCATTATACTAGAGGTTCATATACATACTAAGTATATCATACCTAAGGTAAGGTATAATTTTACAATCTCATTTTTATGTAAGATTGCTTATACGTAAGTATTTACTAGGGTATATTTATCATCCAAATCCATGTTTTCTAATTATGTAATATTATTTCTACTCTTATAAAATTTTGAAAATTTAATTTTACAATTTGGTGAATTTTTATTAAATAGTATAAAAGGAATGATTTTTCGTTATTCGATTTTAGGTACTTTTTAACTTTTCCAGAAAATGTACGAGGCGAATGTTTTTTAACTTATAAGGAATGAGTTGATTTTTACGGTTTCATGGCGCCTTATTTCCATGAAGCTTCCTCTACACGATTTCATGATTATTTTCAACTAAATTCATTTTGGTTAGAATTCCATGTCATTTTGAGAAAAGAATATGTTTTTGAAAAAGAAAGGATTTTTTTCCTCACAAATTATGTTCAAGTGTTTTATCAAAATTATATTCCATATAAGATAACATAGGGTTATGTTTAAATACCAACTATTACTTTGATTTTATTTTGTTTTTGATGTAATTATTTTTTTGAAATCAATTTATTTTATATGGATTATGATGGAATTTTGTTTAAGAAACCCATTTTATTTCATGGGTTATGATATGATAAATAATTTATATTTTTGTGGAAAACGTAAGAATAGTTTAATTATGTGATGGGTGGGACTTATATATCCCTCCAATACATTGGGTAAATATTTATATCTCATGATATAGACATAACTGGAAGGAAAAGTAAATCTGGTTCACTAATTTAGGGATAGAATGAAGAGTGAACTCAGTTATGTAATGGACTTTGTCTGCTATGATGGTCTTGGAAAATATCCTTGAATAATATTAAATGATTTTCTATGCTTATGTGTGTAGGTCATGAAATTTAGTGTGTTATGTTATGACTATTGGGATTACATTTTAGTTTTATGATTTATCCCATGACATGATATTACGATCTTTTATATAGAGGATAATATTTTCCAATGTTATGTTCTTATGCTTATGATATGATTGATATTTCCCTTGTTTACCCTTAATGAGTATTTGAGATCACCCTTTCGTGTGTTTATTTTCCCCAGGCCATAATGAAGGGTATTAAGTATGATATGTAAAAAAGGATTCTAGTTATTAAGAAATAATTAGGAGACAATGTAGATGTTTTATGAACCAGTTGTTTATGTTTCTCAGTTTCTAATGAAACTAGACCTATACAGTGTTGGCATGGTTTTTTGTTATGTTTTGTAATAAATATTATTCAATGTTGAAGTAAAAAATATATATAAAGTATGGGCCGTTATAATAAAAAACCTAGGTTAACCTATTAAGTGCCACAATTTTCATATTTAACAACCCAAACCCAAGTTCATGAACTTGGCACACCCCATGGGTATCCTCAATCCCAAACCCATCATCCTCTATGCATCCCATATGGATCAAAAATGTTTTAATTAAATAATTAATAAGTAAATATATTATTTCTCACCAAGGGCTCTGAAAATCACAATAAGAAGAGACCTTTAACACATGAATTAATCACATGAGCAACATAAACGTCACCTACAACAGGAGGGTTCAATAAGGGGAAATCAACATCACATCAAAAGTGCCAACCGGGCCTTCACTTAGATCAATTAATTTTGGAAATTAATTTTAAAAAAAACTTGATATTTAGATATAATTCTGAAGTAATGTATTCACACTATCAATTATATCCAAATAAGTCAAGGGAACATCATTTTCACATTATAAAACTAAAACAACCTTTAAGACAAGGAAACCCTTTAAACAAAAAAGAATCCCACTCTAAAACCCATTTGGACTAAAGCCCAATGATCAAGTGCATTTCACCATGAAAAACTTTGTTGAAAATTTTATCAAACATGAGGTATGCGTAAAACCCCTTTTCAAAACCAAGTTCCATTGCACCATGAAATCCACTCATTCCATCCAAGAAAAAACCAACCCAAACATTCAAATCATTAAAAAACCACCCACTACGGATGGGTATCATTCTTTGAAAACCAAAACAAGGACCATGGCCACCAATTTCCATAAAAATCAATTTAAAAAAATCCAATCAGGCATTTCCACAATGAGATAAATTACTCACACATATCAAATCACCACTTGAGATAGAATTGAAAACCACTTTTTAAGTCCTTTTAGGTCAAAAACTCAATTTAAACCTGAATTACCTTTCAAAAATAACATTTTCACTCAATTAAGACTTGTAGGGTCAAAATACCTTACTCAACTTTAAAACTATTCAAAAGTCCCATATGCATTCCATAAAAATCTTATCATTATTAAATATTATAATTTAAATCATAAAATGAGGAATACATAAAGCCAACCCTTTATGACAAGGACAAGGAAGAATAAAATGGGTTCAAATAATCACTTGTCTGTCACATACAGTCATACTTGCATAAAAAAGGAATTAAAACGGGAGAAGGAATATTTTAACTCAAAAGGAAACAAATTGCATAGTGACACATACGTCAAAGAGAAGGGGACCAAGATGAAACACCTCAACAATTGAATCATTTGACAAATATCACCCCAAACTTTCATGAATATACATTCATATATATATATATACACACACACACACACCCTTAATCCAATGTACATATTCCCTATTCCATGAGGGAATACATGCAAGGAGGACACACACACACATGTACATATATATGTGAGTGAAACCCTATGCAGAGTAACCAATGCTCTAATTAATTAACCTAGTCGGACTAATAATCACTAAAGTCCCCAAAAGAAAGGTGATATAGAAAAAAATGGAAGAAAACCGTTAATCCAACCAGTTATGACATGCCGAAGTGAACCAATTTGATTCACCATCTGTGGTAGATGTAAGAACATAAACAAGGTCAATCCGAGAGACCTTTCACATACCCTAAAAATGGAAGAAAACATCAAAATTTTTTATAAGATCCAAATAAAGAGATGAGGAGAGGTAAAATTTCCCAAATTGAGGGAGAAGAGTGGAGAGAAAGACTTACCTCTAGAAGTCGACCAATAAACTAGAAGAAATCCAGTGGATTCTCTAGAGAAGGAGGAGACGTGAAGTTGGGTAAACGTGTTCCCATGGGAGGGGGAATAGGTAAACCATGTGAAATGAATAGGTATGAGTGGGGAAAAGAAAAATATTGAAAAAAATGAAAAAAGAAAAGAGAATTTTTTTTTTAATTTTTTAAATTTTTGGGTAACTCGCACGGTTTGTGCAAGGTTTACCAGACCACGCGTTAACCATGCATTGGACACTTCATAGGACTAGAACCCATGAATTTTTACCTACATGATGATGAATGGTTGAGAAATCCATTCCACTCGGTACTACCAACATATAGATCCCAACCACATGCTCAGCCATGGTTTAATAAACCATGTGCAAACCGTGCTCCACACCACTGACTCACTTGGGAACCCACACAGGCACTACATGATTAATAATAACCATGAAGGATAATCATGAAACAAATAAAGAGCCTAAAAAAATATATTTTTGGCTCTTTAACCACTAAAACTCAATCCCACTCAATAATAAAATAAAATAATCCAAAAATAAATACACGATGAGACCCATGGTATTAGAATCTCCCCACCATGAAAAGTTTTGTCCCTAGAATGTCTCTATCAAAGGAAGAGAAATTGAAAATGAATAGTCCAATAGAAACTAATCAAAATAAATACTCAACATAGCTTAAACTCAAAGGAACGACTGAAATATTCAAAATGATAGATCCAGTTAACTATAAAGCATCCACATCTCCATGTTATACTAGAAGAGGAACCTCATACAAGAAGACTTATTTAGCACATGAACCTCAAACATGGTCTCCCCAACATTTAGAGTTACTATAAAATGGTGAGACTAATAAGGAATACCAAAAGACATATCCTTAAAAAAATGAACATCCAGTAAAGTGATTCATTCTTAAACAAAATCACTTCCACACTCTAGGAAGAAAGAACCACTACAAAGAGCCTCAAAATATGACAAGAGGTCTCAAATCAGGTCACAAAACACGCAGATAACCAAGGGTTCACAGCATGGATCGCCCCCACATAGTGCATCCAAAATTTCCATAGTTAAATGCCAAATATACTAGTAAACTTAGCTGGTAGATAAAACACCCTAGATACCCAATTGTGCACCCTAGGTGTCTCTCCTCTAAAAATAAATTAGCACCTAAAAGGATCAATGAGAAAATTGGTGGAACATCCATAAGATCTAGAAAATCACAACTGAAGCTCAAAAACCAAGGCCAAAAACACTAAAAGAAAGGCTTCCCAAAGCAACTCAAATCATTAAACTCAACCAAAACCGAAAATCCAAAATTGAACCTCTCTCACAAGGATGGGTTTTCTTCTACTAATCCACTCAGAGTCCGGGTAGGAACTAGATCAAACTAAAATATTTTGAGCATTCTCAAGGATATAAATAATGGCACTAGACCTAGACCTTAGAAATCATACTTTTTAACACAAACCAAAAGATCACTTCTAAATCAGGGAATCAAAACAAGACTTCAAACCATAACAAGGCACACACAAACCCTCAAAAGAGGCACACCCAGTTACACTAAAATAACTTTTCCTTTGAAAAAACCATTTTTACCAACAAAAGTTTAAAAATCACCCTCCACTAAGGTATTTTTCAAACCCCTAGGAATTCCACTTTGAAACCAATGAACTTTTTAGTACCTACACATTGACCAAAAAAAGGTAAACCACACAAAAGCCTACTCAAAATTAAATTTTATTTTGAAAACCAAGCACCCAAGGATTCCAATTCAAGACTCACATTCCTTTTAAAAATGAAATTTCAAAAATAGGAAACCATATTTATAAATAATTATATAAAACCAATGAAATTTTCCCTTACCTGTTTTCCTCAAAACAAAATTTGAATATAAATGTGTTGTTCATGACCCCTATTTATTTCCCAATCAATGTTTTCAAAACCAAGAACACAAAAGTACTATATAAGAACCCATATAAGAATCATAAAAAACACATTCCAAAACACTCTTCAATCTTCCATTAACAAGTGGAACCCACCTTTCGAGAATTAAAAAATGAAGAGGATTCCAAAATAGTCCAACCATATAGGGAATAATGTTATGCATGAATTGGACACAATGTTGGGAGACCATGAGACAAACCTTCCCTAAACTTTATATAAGAGGCAGACTTGAACGCATGGTTTCCCATGCCATGTGTGACAACCCCACATCTCAAGTTCTCCTTCATTTTTTGGCCTAAGATAAGGGGTGACCCCCAATATCATGGGCATTCTCAAAGGGGGTGAAAAAATCAATCATGTCAAAAACATAAAAACAACCCAAAATAATCTCAAATCCATGATTCAAAATCCAACTTCCCCTGGAATCTTGAGGCTCAGGACAAGAAAGAGATTACTAGACTCTCTGTACCCTTAATTTTCAAGATTAGATAACCTTAGCCTCCCTTCTACACGAACATCCCAAAAAACATGCTCTATACCAAATATGGCTCCTATAGAGAACATAGGCTCTGATACCACTTTGTAACGAACCAGCCCAAGATTTCACCCTACCAAATACTCGAATCTATTTTCCACAAGTCTTAATGGGCATTATAGATCCCCAAGGGCTGGCTACTAGTGTCTGGGCATCATTAGAAATATTTTGGTAATGGTTTCACCCAAAATAGAAAAAAAGTAATAAATATAAGTGCAATAAACAAAAAAATAAATAGGTTTCAAGCTAGGAGAAAACAAACTTACTAAAGGAAACAACCACAAGACAGAAAGAAGGAAAACTAATTTAATCAAGTTGATAACCAAAACATCTTTACCTAAATCTCTGACATGCCATCTATGAAGAGAAAAATGAATTTAACTGAGAACCTGGATGATATATGCGTGAGATAAAATCCCAGTAGGTCACCAAAACTCGCCAAAACTAAGAAATAAGTTTCCTAAGGATAATCATCATTGAATTTTTTAAAATAATGGTATAAATGAGTCTTTACATACATAATAATCTCCTGAAAAAAAATAAAATCAATAGAAAACTTCCAAAATATTTTACTTTCCCAAAACCCAATGAACGTGTTTGAAAAGAGAGCCAAGGTACACAGACATATCATAAACCAAAAAGACCATTATAATTTCTAAAAAACAACCCAATATATTTATTTAATGAAAAAAATCACTTTAAAATATTTTTTCCAACAAGACTAAAATATACAACCAAGACCACTTAGGCATGACATGCTCAAATATCCAACCAGGAATGAAATAAGGACATAATCATCAAAATATACTCAATTAATAAAATGGGCATAATATATATCAATACATCATTACAAACAAGGAAGTAAAAGAACACATCAATAAAAAAAGAAACACTTCCAAGTAAAAAATATCTCAAGGGATCCAGAATGCCATGTATGGTCATCCCAACCAATAGGTCACAAGACGACATACATGGATCATGTGTTAGAGGAATGAAAAGGTAAATAATAATAAACAAGGTTCAATTGACTAATAATAAACACTTCAATTACATTATTTATTATTTCCATTTCATCACTTTTATCATCTTTGCAAGTTAATTCATTTTCATGGAATTTTACATGGGTTATGCATTATATCATTAACACTACAACCTAAGCCAGTTAATTACCATGAAATAAGAAATAAACCAAGTCCCTATATCACTAGGGATAAACACATCATAAAAAAACATTATCCTCACATCAAAGACTTAGTTCGGGTGGAATGAAACAATCTGGGGAATAGAGCTCTATCCTCTTCCATAAACCATGCATTATGGGGTGGAGTTTAGAGCTGTAGTCTAACTCGACCCATGGGTGGAGAACCTATGTCAATATCCCACACTACCAAGCCATGTGAACATGATTGTGTATATATTCAACACAAATGGAATGATTGAGTAAGATAATTATTCCAAACCTGACCCATGGGAGGAGCCTCAGTCCTTAATCCCACCACACATATACCATATCACAATCCAAACATAATCCAAAAACATAACTATCAGATTTCACATTTCCTTTAACACATGAATCACCATTATTCCTTATCCCAATAATAAAATTTCCATTTTTAAATCATTCATCCTTAACCCATTATTTTGATACCAAAAAATCCCTTATACCGTGCTACCAAATGAACACAATTAACATTAATCTCACTTATAACCCATATTAACTAGTTTAACCCGATTCTCACAATTTACTTTTAGAATCCCATGTAAACCCTTTAAACATAGAAAACATATGTTAACCTCTTAAGTGCCACTATTTCCATATTTAACAACTTGAACCCAAGTTCATGAACACGGTACACCCTGTGGGTTTCCTCAATCCCAACGCTGACATCCTCTGTGAATCCCATGGGGATCTTGAGGGTTTGAATTTATTAATTAACAATTATTTCTATCATTTCTCACCAAGGTCACTTAAAATCACAATAATAAGAGTCCACTAGTAATATAATCAATCACATTAACAACATTAACATCATCTACAACAATAGGTTTCAATAAGGTGAAATCAACATCACATCACAAGTTCCAACCGGGCCTTCCCATAGATCAAGTACATTTAGAAATTACATTTAAAACAGTTTTAAATTCAAATACAATTCCAATGGAAATCATACACATTATCAAGAATAAACAAATAAGTAAAGGGAGAACCGTTTTCACTTTATAAAACAAAAACACCCTTTTAAGAAAAGGAAACCCTTAAAAAAAAGAATCCCACTTTAAAACCCATTTGGTCTA
Organism: Viscum album; assembly: GCA_963277665.1. Taxonomy (NCBI): domain Eukaryota; kingdom Viridiplantae; phylum Streptophyta; class Magnoliopsida; order Santalales; family Viscaceae; genus Viscum; species Viscum album. Next base: position 714,781,646 of record OY728162.1, read on the forward strand.
AAGCCCAAAGATCAAGTGAATTTCAAAATGAAAACATTCATTATAACTTTAATCAAACATAAAGTGAGCATGAAACCCAATTTCACAACCAAGCTCTATTAAGAAAATATATCCAATTATTCCTTTAAAGAAAAAACCCACCCAAACTTTTAAAACATTGAAAAACCACCCTCCACAGATGGGTATCATTATATTAAAACTAAAACAAGGCCCCAGGAAACCAATTTCCATCGAAACACTTTTAAAAAATCTAAGTGAGCATTTACACAATGCGGAAAACCACAAACACATTTCAAATATATACTTTAGATAGAACAAAAAACCCCTTTTAAAGTCATTTGAGGCCAACACATAAATTTCAAACCAAATTCTCTTTTTAAAATACCATTTTCACTCAATAAAGACCAACTAAGTCAAAAACCATTACCTAAATTTAAAACCATTCAGAATACCCAAATTATTTTCATAAAAAGCTTAACATAAATAAATATTCAAATTTGAATCATAAAATGAGGATTACAAGAATCCAAACATTTATGAAATGGTAAATGAATACTAAAATGGGTTAAAATATTCAAAAGGATACCACAAATAATTATACTTGCATAAAAGGGAATAAAAAGTGGTTCAAGCATATTAGAAATCCAAAGGAAAAAAATTTCTTAGTGAAACCTACCTAAAAGATAAGAGGGCCATGCCGGAACACCTTGACACTTAAAGAGTTTGAAAAATATCTCCACATTATTTCACACACATATATTTCTATATATATACCACTTAATCCAATGTACATATTAACCCTGCAATGAGGAAAAATGTGCAAGGAAGATATATATATATATATATATATACATACCTATGTATGTGAGTGGAACCCTTAAAGGAGCCACCAATTCTCTAATTAATTAAACTAGAGAGACTAATAATCAACCAAGACCCCAAAAGAAATTTCATAAACAAAAACTTGGAAGAAAACCCTTACCTTAAGTGGTGACTATAACTAGAAGTGACCCAATCTGCTCCGCCTTTGGAAGAAGATGTCAAAACACAAATAAAGTCAACTTTAGAGACCTTTCACATACCATAATTGTGGAAGATAATGATAAAAATTAGTTAAACCTGTGCATAGGTTTTTTCAAATCTAAATATGGTGATGGGGAGGGGAAAAGAATCCAAATTGAGGGAAAAGAGCAGAGATAAAGGCTTACCTCGAGGAACCGACCGAGAAATCTGATGAAATCCAGTGGTTTCACCATAGAAGTAGGATCCATGAAGGAGGGGAATCATAAGACCATGGGAGGGGGAAGAGGAGCACCACACATGATACACAAGAAGGAGAGAGGAAAATAAAATGAGAGAAATATAAATTAAAGGAAAAATAAAATAATAATAAAATAAAAACTCAAATTTTAAATTTTTATGCAACTTTCATGGTTTGTGAATGGTTTACTAGACCATGCGCTAACAAAGATCTATCCATTGCCTTAGTCAGGCACCCTCACATGGTTACTTTCAGGCTGACACATGGTTGCGAAAACCACTCTCAAATTGTACCACTCTACCCTACCAACATACATATACTAATTGTATGATCACTGCATTGTTTAATAGATTGTGCACAAGCCATGCTCTACACCACTGACTCACCTGGACACCCACATGGTCACCTCATGGTTACTACTATACAGGTAGGATAACCGTGAAATAACTATAGATCCTCCAAAAAAGTAAATTTTCATCCGTCCAACCTCTAAAACTCAATCCCTCTCCATAATAAAATAGAATAATCCAAAATAAATACATAGTGACACCCAAGGTATTACATAATATATGAAAAAATATCATCATGCAACATCATCACATTAAATACACCCTCGAAGACACCAAGGATGTCTGTCCTATCCTCCTAGACCTGACCTCAGAAAAATACCCACACACACTATCCAAAAAATAAAAAATTTCATTTCATTTTATGAAAAAATCATAATAAACTCACTATGAAACTCATCAAAATAATTTTTTATGACAAGAAGAAGTTGTTTGGGGACATTCTCTAGATAGGTTGTCTGAAATACCCAACATATCCATCCGATTCCACCATGATTCAGTGGAATTAGATTCAAAACCCTAATAGAATATTTGGATAATTAGAATTGAGAGAATCAAATATCAATAGATGATTATAGTGGTTGATATGTTCCTCAAATCTATGGACAACACCCCCAAGGAAACCTCCATGGTGAGGCTATAAGGGATGGACAATGTTAGAGGAGTCCCCACACTATGCGATCTCAAATAACGAAAAGAGAGGGATCCCCTCCTAACATTTGTGGGCGTAAAATAACCATTTCATTCCTTAAAAGACCCACTGGACAAAGTTGAAGGTTTGTTGTTATTTTTCTATATTAATGACTTTGAACCTTCCTAAGGTTCCCTAGATCCATCAAGATACCTCTCGAGCCTCATTACAATTCTAAAAAAAATCCTTTGATAAGAGAAGTCTTGGGGAATTAAATTCCAAATCATAGTTCTAAAAGAGACCCATCCACCAAATTGAAAAATTAAATTTCTTTCAGGATTTTTTTAACCTATAAAGACAAGGGAAATTATAGAGATTGACATGTGTGTTAATAAACTAACATTTATCTCTCTTGATTGTAGTGCATGGAATATTTGAAGTGGATTTGGACCATGGATGTGTAAAGAGATATTCGTAAATTTTGTAGTCACATTAATTTAAATTAGTAGTTAATTTTATACCAACACCCCATGGATATTTTCTCCTTGAATGAACCTTGTTATGGGTAAACTAATTAAAATCATGTGTCCAAGATCCTTATTGTTTTTTAAATTTTTTTTCACAAAAAAAACTCATGGAGACTTTTCCTATGTGAAGTAATGACCAAATATAATCTACATAAAGGAATAATTTTAAAGGAAAACTAATTCACCTTGAAATTAAGGTTTATAATGGTACCACATGGTACAAAAAGTTGTATCATATCCAGGGGTTACTTCATGAATCTCTTGAGTAAAATAATTTTATAACAGAAAATTGGTTGAGTGCAAAGGATGTAACATTATTTAATGGATGCACCTATTATATTTGGATGAATATAATGAGATCACATTTGAGATCTCTTGTAAACAATTTATACTCTATATTAATTTTTGGGATAAAATAAAGTGATACCATAAGAAGATCCATGACAAAGGGTGATAAGAAGATGTTGAACGATGATTATAAGGCTCAAAATGCCTTATCAAGAGCACTACCAAAATTAATATATATAAATTTGATGGATTTTACATCAAGAACATTTGTTTGGGACAAAATTTCTAACATATATGAATCTGATAAAAAAGTAAAAGAAGAAAATATGATGGTTTAAAAAAAATAGAATTAATGATTTGAAGATGAATTGAAGTGAAAATGTGTATAGTTTCTTTATCCATATTACGTAAGCATTGGGTGCTATATAAGGAATTTTCCATAAGATAAAATATTAAAATAACATGAAAGAAGATTATATGGATATTAAAAACTATCTATAATCGAAATTTTCCATAATTTAATAAATTAAATTTAGAGAGTTATCTATCGATGACATACAAATAATATGGTTGTGTATAAGAAGTGGTTAAATACTATGAGATCTTCAGAACATTCATACAAAGGGATATAATTCAAATTAGTTGAGAAATATAAGGTTTGAGGTGATGATACTAAAGAGTAACTCAGTGATGATTTCTTATCTCTTATTAAACCAATGTTTATAAGAGGTAAAATAATATTTCAGTTAATTCTACATCCTTCATATTTAAATTATGTAATGATTTAACACATATATTATATGTGTCCATTGATATATGAAAAATAGAATGGTGAGTTTTAATTTTCCTAAAAAATAGATAAAGAATATTATTCCAAGAAGTAATTTCAATTCTCTAAATTCAAGTGGTAATAAATTTTAGTGGAAACTGTTAGTTATAAAGATAAAGTGGATATTGAGGAATATCATTTATAAGGAATTGAAACTAATTTTATATTAGATATAGATGTTTCTATGATTTCATATTTAGATAAATAAAAAACTAAATACAAAAATGATGATGAATCATATGATGTTGTAGAATTAAAATTTTAATTGAAGTGAATTCTTAAAGATACCAATTTATAGATAAAGAAAAATATGGAAAATAGAGGTTTTATAAAGGGACCTATTTGTTATATAGAGGTATATGAATATTTAGTTGATCATATTTAAAATTTTATGAAAGAGTACGAATAAAAATTTGTAAAATATAAAGAAATACTGAATTAAATATTGAATATTGAAGAGAATTCTAAGATCATCGATAATATTATGTTAACATACAAATTAAATGTTAATAAGATTAAAAAATTTAAATAATAATTAATTAATTTATGAATTAATATTGGACTATAAATACTAATATATACATTAAAGAAGAAGATTAATTTTTTTAAAATGCATCAATAAATATTTGAAAGAGGGTAGAATATGGAATGCTAACTTTTAAATAAATTCATTATTCCAAACACCAAGTGGAATGGATAAAACAGGTGTTGATATTGACAGTGAAGCATCAATGTGAAGGATTGTAAAAATAAAGATCCCATGGAATTAGTTTAAAATATAATGTTCTTGGCTAATGAGAACATAACAAAAACCAATGAAGTATTCAAAAGAAGATTATTTTTGGAGAAATGAAAACAGTAAGATATTTTTATTGATGAAGTGTCAGTTTTGTGGTTTTAATTTCCATACTATATCCTATTGCGATGAAGGTAAATGTTATTTAATGGGAGAATATATTGGATATAAAAAAAGTAGAGTTGAAACATATCATATATATTAGGATATAAATAACTTTTATAGGTATTACTTTATTTTATCACATTTTGATAATAAATATTTAGATTATAAGAATAAAATAGAATGATACAATTGTAGATATAAAAGGAAAATGGATGAAAGGTAATCTAACATAAATTATTTCAAATTTTTTTGATCTTATATATAAAGAATAATTGGATCTAATTTCTTGTGATGAAGATAATGATAAGAGACAAAAAACCCTCAAATTTTTTTGGAATATCTTGGAGGGAAAAGAAGAATCTTAGGAAGAAAAATTTGACTGATATTTCCTTGAATGAATTAAAAAATAGTAGAACCTATATTTTAGATAACCATTGTTTATATAATATGATATGTAATATGATTCTATTTATTATTGTAAAGGGTCTAGTTTATGGAATAGTGTTTCTCTCAAATGATGGATCATTAAATATTAAATGATGTGGAAAGACTCGACTCGCTGGTAACAAATTTAAGAATACCGATGTAATTTAATGTTAAAAGAATTTTTCATAATTTTTTAGAACAATTCAACATGGGGATTCATTTTTGGAAGAAACATATATCCTAAAGGGATATAAAATCAAATATAGGGATTATAATTATATAATGAAATGTTTGAGGATAAATGGAAACATATATGAGGTAGATACCATATAAAATACTTGTCTTTAACTAGTGTAAGAATAAAATTTTTTTGTGGCATCATAGGCTAGGGTATATTACTGAATTAAGTATAGAAAAGTTGAAAATTAATTAATTTATTATAAATTACTAACTTTATGAGAGTTTAGGAAAATATATATAGTTCTTTTATATATGTAAAGTTTATTGTAAATATTTATCCCCCAAAGAATAAGAAATCATTGGAATTGATGACTTTATTCAAACTAATGTTTGTAGTACAAAAGGTTAGGATATATCATGTTGTGAGAGGTATTTAATCTTATTTTATAATTATTATAGAATTATGGGATTATCCAAGTTCATAAAATCAAACAAAGAAGTGTGAGTTTGAATAAAAATGTATTGAATAAGTTCCAAAAAATAAATTTGATAAAAAATGAAAATCCTGAGATCAGATAATGGAGAAAAGTACACATAATACGAGGTTAAACATTACTTTGAGAACCAAAGTAATAAATATTAAGTACCTTACATGGTAATTCAAAAATATAATTGGATTTTTGAATGATGAAACTACATTGTCAACAATATGGTAAATGCATACTTGATAGATAAAAACATCTCATGTCACTACTAGAAAGAAGGGGACCAAGTGTCTATTCATACAAAAGATATATTACCACTTAGTTTGGGATTAGATAATATTCTATAAGAATTTTTTCATGCAAGGAAACCCTCTTTGAATCATCTCATGTGTTTTCTAAGAAAATGATTTATTTATAATAAACAATAATGCAAAGGAAAATACACTGATATAACAGATAATTGATTCTTTCTACTCCAATCATCAATGAGTAATTAATACAGTGTTTTAATAATTGGATCTAAAATATTTGTTAGTGTAGTGGCGTAATGGTTCTTGATAATGAATCCAATTTAACTTTCTAAATTTTTGTATCTATAATGTTTTTTAAAAAAGACGAAGAAACAAATATATATTTCTGAGAATCAAAAAATATAAAGAATGGTGAGGATTATAAAATTTAATTATGTTAAGAAAAAAATGAATAATTGAATAAAAATATGACTCAATAACTAATTAAAATATTTAAATTTGATCCATACAATATCATTTAATCCAAATATGCTTTAATAAATACTCATAGGATGAAACAAATAAAACAAATTACTCAATTTTTAAAGATAAACCCCAATTTGTTGAATATTCTACAAAGGAGAAACCATGTGTGACACATAATAATGATTAATTAGATTAAATTACTAAAAATTAGTCATTGGATATAATTGATAGATAAAAAAATAATTATATCCTTGGTATTAAGGATGTCTTCAATAAAAAGCAATAGAAACGGGGAAAAGTGATTTAGAATAAATAAAGACTAGTATATATGAGATAATCTTAGTTTAAATATATTGATATTGAAGAGAAAATTTCATCAGTTTTAATGATGGAATCTATCGAAAAATTGATAATAGTGGCTATCTAAATAATGTTTAAGGCATTTCAAATAGATGTGAATATAACATTTTAAAATATATTTATAAATGAATATGTTTATTTTGTTAGCATGATTGGAAAAATAATTGGGGATGATGATTCAAAGTTATGTATGTTCAAGGAGAATTTCTATATTCTAATGTAAACGATTCTTGGAATACACTTTTTTATTCTTTTCATAGAAAACAAATGTCTAATAAGATAGTGGTTGATGACAACCTCCATGTAAAAATTAAATAAAAGAAGAATTTTATAGTAATAGTGTACGTAGAAAAAATTAATTTTGGGGGAGAAAAGAAAAATTAAGATGAAACGTTTTCTTACTTAATGATTTTATAATTTGAGATGTAATTTATTTGAGATTTAATCTTGTTTTTGGTTCTTCCAATACATTAAAATTATGGTATTTTATACTTCTTATAGGTTAAGTATGAAAAGGAAGTGGTGAATAAATTTTGAAAGGAATATATAAAGTTAGTTTTAAATATAATTGTTGTTGGAAACAATATGGTAAAAATGTGGATAGTTAAGGGATACAACTAGCTTTATATAGAAAAATTATTGGGAGTTTACTCTATCTTACTAAAATTAGTCCACACACATTTTATGTTACATTTTTGGATGAATGATTCCAATTTGTTTTGAAGGAGGAGAACCTCAATGTTGTTATGAGAATTATGAGTTATATTCTGTGAACTCTAAATTAGGGTATGATATTCAAAAAAAGAGAAAAAAGTGATTCTATATCTTATATGAATGCTGATTGGGATGGTGACACTGTTAATAAAAAATAAAAAATTTATAGGGTATATTATACTGTATAGAATTATTTAGATGGTTGAGTGAAAAAGTATTGTGTCTAGTTTAGAATAGTATATGATGAGTATATCCCAGTCAATAAATCCTGTACACATATTTTATAGACAATGAAAAATTTTCAAGACTTAAGTGAATTGGTGAAATAGACAATTATCATTTAGTGTGATAAAAATATGGCATCTAGCTAACTAAAAATGTAGTCCGTCACTACCATAGGAAAAATACTGATATCCAATATCATTTAATAAAATTAAAGGTAGATTAAAACATTGTGGAACTAGATTTTTTTGGAAATCAAATTTTAGTGGAATATATCTTCAACAATCCATTGAAAACACATTTGTTCGAGAGTCATATGTTGTACCTCATTGTTAAATCTGTCTCCTCATTCTAAGGAGGTTCAAATTACCCAATTAAACATAATGTAATATATGATTATTTTATGTTCTTGTGGGATATTTTTTAATGAAATATTATAGAGGGAGATACTTTCTCTAAGGGATTGGAAGAAGTAAAGGATTGAATAGTTTTGTGGGAAATTATTATTACATTCGATTACTTATCTTATTTCTTACACCACAATTTGACATATCTATTTTTACTGATCATTTTAATTATCTTCACTAGAATTTGTATTATTGGAATAATTTTGGTTTTTATGATCATGGTTTGAGTTTAGATTAAATAACCCTTGGATTTTTTTCAAAGGGGGAGAATGATTTGCGAATAATTTATAAGAATAATTGTAGATGGTTGAAGGGATGTGTTGGTTAAATAAAATGGGGAGAACATATCCTGGAAATCAAGGTGACAATAACTTCAAGGGGACACTATATTTTAGAGAATATCAAATTTAGGAGAAATATGTGATACATTATGTTTATAATTGATAAAATAATCCAAATGGGGATATTATCACAACCAAAAATTTTATTGATTAATTTTTTTCACTATAATGTTTTTTTATTTTATATTAATGTGAATTCATTAGAAGTCATTGAAATCTACATGAAACGTGTAAAATTATATTGAATTTCACTAGAAAGTTACATTGTATATCCTTTAAATGACAGAGGTTAGGTTGTGATTATATGTGTCACATTATAATTGGAGCCGAGGTTTAGAAAATTAGAAAATTAATTATTTATAAGATTGTTGGGATTACTTACTAAGGTTTCTATATGTGCCACAAAAAGACCATGTTTTGAATAATTTTTTTAAGACTTATTGAGAGGCTTCATAAGTTTTCAACACTATGTGGCTACAAGAGTCATGTCACAAAGGATATTTAAGTAGATTTCAAAGGATTTAGGAATGTAATACTCATTCCATGTAATAAATTCCTTGATGTGAAGGATAATTGAGATGATTTTAATTTTTCAAGAGTAATATATTACAAAATACAATAATGAAGGTTGCATATTGAAGAAGATTGAGTAGAGTTTATTTATTCTTTATAATTAATTTTTAAGACATTAAATCAATACCACCCTATTAATAAGGTGATACCGAATTAAAATAATTACCATGAAAATACAAAAAGGTCATAAATGAATAAATTTGAAGTGTCCGACTACTCAAAGCTAAGTAAAAACGGTAAAGTCTTAGGCTAAATCATGACCTATCTAGGTATTGAAAAAATTTATAGGAGAAAAATATATATCTCACCGTGGAGGAACATGTATTTCCATGATTGTATAAATCTATGTAATTAAAATACAAATAGTGATGTATATTTATCATTAATTTTTCTTTATTAATTTGATAAACTAATAAAAAATATTCAAATTAAATGGTGGATCTTTGATGAAATAAGATCCAAGGAAATGATTTGAAGGAATATATTAGTTATTTTTTTGAATTTCATATTATAAATTCAAATATCCTCTAGATTTAGAGGATTATACTATGTAGTAGTGAATTACCACCCGGAATTAAGCAGAGAATAGAAGAAAAATGATATTTAATTAGAGTATCAGTATTAATGTGCTTTGAAAATCTATAATTTTAAACTAATTGTGACTAGGTTTAGTTACAATAAATATTATTCTTGTATGTATAAGCTACTGTTAATATCATTAACATATTTAGAAGTGAAGACTAGATAAATATAGAGAACACCCTTGATTTTGATGTTGAATCTATAAATTTTTATATATTGAGATCAACCTATGTGTTGAAGATATACCATGTATCCCTATTTAAAGAAGTGTGTGGAAGATAGGAGGAATCTATAATTCTTAGGTGAATAGTAATATCTTCCTAAAGACTTTAATCACATACTATTCAAGTATTGGTTAATTTGAATATCCACACATCATTGATATGTTCTCTTTAGATATATCCCATTACTGGTGAACCATTCCCATGTACTTATTGTTTTATAGAGTTTATTATACATAAAAAATAGATTCAAGGTGTTGTTTCCAACTTGAAGATAATTTAAAAATTAATCTAATGAAAATAAAAATGTTTAATTAAACCTAATTCACCCCCTCTTAGGGTGTACATTAGGGCCACATTGTACAAAACATACTGATGTTAATAATGAAGTATTAGAAGATATGTTTATATTTTTTAGTGTGATTAATATTATTTTATTTTGATATGGAATATTCTTATGAGGAAAAAAACATACATTCTATGATTTATGAACCCTTATGTTTATACTTCATGGAGTTTTATACACAATTTATTTTGAATTCTAGGGGTATATATTTCATATTCGTATTTCTTTACCCCTAATTTTAGCGAGATACCTTTCATATATCGCATGGGAACCTACATACTTTGATACATTTCTTACACATGCCTTGAGACTTAGCAGATTAGGGGGTGGTTGAGTATGTTTCTGATCAGTTCATCAATTGGATCCTAAACAATATGGTATTTTTACTCTCATATGAGGTGTATTAAAACTCGACCCTTGATTAAGATTGTTTGAAGAAGTGTATCAACATACATAGATAAGAAATGTGATGTGATTATATTTCAAATAAAGGTCACGTGATATTCCTATCTATAAGGTTGAATGACATGTATTGTATTCATCATATTGGATAGTCTATTAATATATAATTTATAATGTATTACACAATTTATTGGATAAAGGGATCATATGAAAATTCATACATACATTTGATATAGCTGGTGGAAACTTGTATAGGGAAACTTGTGTTCGATATAGATCATATGAAATCCCTTTGTAGATTGAGTACCATAGATTATTTGTTATATTAAACTAATTTCATATATTTACATATTCTTGAATTAATAATTGTTTTCCATAGTATAAATTTATATGGGGTTACATTTTATGGTTATTCAAATGAGGACCATGTTTATGAAATATTGAGAGCTTCCCCAGAATTGTGTTGTAGGGTATCCGAAAGAAGTTCAATATGAATATTAACAAGGCATTAAATGTGGAGAAATACTTGATGGATTGATGTTATCTTTTCTGAAAATAGTTTTATAGATATCTAAAAATCGTTTTTGGATATGGATTCGTGAGTCATTTCATATTATGTGACATGAGGCGACATTTCATTAAGGCTATGGGGATTTTAGAAAAAGTTGGTAATTATTGGATATGTTCACTAAAATTATTACCATAGTGTGGTGGTTAGATCATGCCATGGTCCAACTATATGTTCTCCCTAAAATAATGTTAGACACATTGTCATGGAGGTAGTTCAAGGGGATAACTAGGATAAATGATAATCTATGGTTCAACCACTATCTTCTAACCCAACTATCATTATTAGTTACAACCATAATTTTATTATGATTATATGAGTTTGATTCTATAAAATGATTTTTTAAATGTTAAATAATTATCATGAGGATTCAATCTTAATATTATTTTATCAAATGTTCAAGAATTTTTTCGAAACAATCATTAACATTATTCAACCATTTGGATTTACTATATGGTAAAATAATATGGTTGAATTTTAATAAGTGGGGTTTAAATCTATTATATCTAAATAATGTGCATAACTCTACAAAATTGAGATCATTCTTAGATATTTAATCTCTCTCTAGTTTAAAAACATTCATTTTGAAAACTATGGATTGATAGAGGCAATACATAATAATCACATGATTATATTGATCATTATATACTTCCATATGAAGGAGTCATTCCAATAATTCTTAGTTATATCGAACAAACACTTATAGAATAATTTGTTAGGTAAAATCAAATGGTGTTAGTTATTTTTCTTTAAGAGTCATATAAATAGATTTCAGAATCTATGATGTTTTGGAGTTGCAATAATCCTATATTTAGAATGTTCAAAATCACCATGAAACCGTTTAATTATACTTGTATTTATATTATATTATGAAATTATAAATTATTTAAGATGTCTTATTTTTCTAGTGATTGATATAAAAAGGTTACTTATGGGGTTTTTGTTCTTACGCTCTAAAACATACTTTCATGCACTACAAGTGTTCATAAAATAAATTTCAATTATATGGAATGAAATATGAGTTTAAAATTTGTTTAAACTTAAATTTCATTTATAAATGGGTTATATATTGGTTTTTAGTTTTTTAGATCACAATGGTGTGTTTGGAAAGTGCAACAATGTTATGGGATATTATTAATCTCTTTCCTATTCATGTATTCTATTTATGTGATGATTGAGTTATATATTAATTCAAATAATTATTTTATTGATATAAAGACCCATAAATTACCTATAGATATTAATTCATAATTAAATAACAGTTCTTACATAACATAAAAAACCACACCATGACTATACAGGTTTAGTGTCTTTTGAAACTGGGAAACATAAACAACTTGTCCATAAAACATCTACATTTTCTGCTTCTTCTTTCTTCAAAACTAGACTCCTTTTTGACATATCTTACTTAATACCCTTATTTATGACCTAAGTAAAAAAAATTAAAGGTTGATATCTAATGCTTATAAATGGTAAACAATGGAAATATCAATCATATCATAATTATAATAACATAAAATTCAAAAATCTTATCCTGTATATATAAAAATCAGAATATCATGTCATGGGATAAATCATAAAAGTGAAATGTAATTCCAATAGTCATAACATAATACCTTAAGTTTCGTGGAATAAACAAATAAGAATATAAAATCACTTTATATTAGTCATGGCTCATTTCCAAGACCATCATAGTTGACAAAGTCCATTACTGAACCGAGTTCACTCCTCATTCCAGCCCTTTATTACTGAACCAGATTTACATGTTGTTCTAGTCATGTATATGTCATGAGATATAAATATTAAACCAGTGTATTTGAGGGAGATATATGTCCCACCCCTATCATAATGAAACCATTATTAGGTGTTCCACAAAAAACATAAATCATTTATCAGATCAGAAACAATGAAATCAAATGGGTTTCCTAAACACTATTCCATCATAATACATTTAAAATAAATGAATTTCATAAAAAATAATTCCATCAGAAACACAATAAAATCAAATAATAATAGGGATACAAACATAACCAAATTTCATCTTAGATGGAAAATAATTTTGATAAAACACTGGAACTTAATTCAAATGGAAAATATAAATTATTTTTCAAAAATGTTTTCTTTTCTCAAAATTCCACGAAATTTTAATGGAAAAGAATTTAGTTGAAAATAATCTTAGAATAATGTATAGGAAGATTCATGGAAATAAGGTTTCATAAAATTGTAAAAATATATTCATGCCATATATGTTAAAAAAACACTCTCCCCATACTTTTTCCAGAAAAGTCCAAAAGTACCTCATATGGAAAATGAAAGAAAGATTCCGTGCATACCATGTAGTAAAAGTAAAAATGGGTAAACAAGAATTTAAACATACATATAATAATAGTAAGAATTTTATTAATTTTTTTTATAAAACATGGAAATGGCTGTTAAATATACACCCTGAAAATACTTATGTATAAACAATATCAGATAAAAAATGTGTTTGAAAAATTATCACTAACATTAGGTCTGATATCCTTCATATGTATCTGAACCTCATGTATAATGATTTAAATAATTATATTTATTTATTTTATAATAATATTAATTTTCATGATATCATATATGATTATATTATCCTCAATTTTTTATTAACATTTCATTGTCACTTGTTATTTGGATATTACTGCTTTATGTTCTTATAGAAGATTTGTTATATAAGTTCACGTTCTAGTTTTTAGGTTATTGTTATATAATTTAAAGAATGAAATTATTATAATATATATCATATTTATTAATTCAATTCATTTATAGAATCATGTTTTAATGAATATCATGTAGAATTAATCGCATCACATCGTGGAGACGGTAGGCCGTGCGTACGCACAACCGATGATATCATTCCCAAAATTGTGGAATGGTATTGGAGTGGATAGTGTATAATATTTCATAATTAGTAAAATGTTATAATAATTATATATAAATATTATTTACATCATTATATCCACCCAAATAATGTGGTGGTGAAAAACAGATTACACTATGACGTGGAGATTGTAGGCATTACGTACGCATGCGTGGTGATTTCATTTTTCATAAGATGGATAAAAGATGAAATATAGTGGTTTCATATTTATAGTAATATATATTTATATTAATGATTCTTATTTTATTGATTTATAATGAAACAACTAATGAATAGGAAGTATAAGAAGAAAGAAGGTTGAAAGAATGGGTATAAGATATTACCTCTTCCTCGACGTGCTTCCTCTAAATCTCTTCTTAGAGCACTAGAGTAGGCCTTTGAAAATGACCAAAACCAGTATAACAATAATAGGGAAGTTGATAATGAAACATGGAAGGGGATGGCCGATCTTTAAGCCTAAAATTGAATTGAATAGGTGAGGGATGATGTTACCTTTTATAATTGAGATGAAGGGTATTTTTGGAAACTCCATAAATAATAAATTATAATAAAATAAAACCCTACCCAAAAACCACCAAAATATTCCAATTTATAATATTATATGATATAGGGTTGTAATATCATCAACCAATAAATTTTGGACAAGTTAGTTTGTCAATTTAAACCATATATTTTTAATTGACAGTTATTTATTGTATTTAAATTTAATTGTTGTAATAACATTTTTAATATTTAACAGTTAAAATATTTACTTATATGGTGTTAATTGAACATAAATGGATATTTAATAAAATATAGACCATATAATCATCACCTTTTAATTTTTAAATGTTTTTATGATTTTAAAAAATTTAATAAAATGTAATTATTATTTAATATCAATAGTGCTAATTTTGAAACTATTTATTTATTTGACTTTAAATAAAATCCACACAGAATATAAATTCAAAAAAAAATTATTTAATACACTCCTAAAATTTCATAGTCTCCAATAAAATTCATGTGTCACATTAATTAGTTTATATGGTATTTTCTTTAATATTTGTATAACTATTTTTTGATATTTCTATTAATAAAATAATTTCTACATCACTATTATGTCATCATTAATGGTAATTATTTAATCTCTAAAAATTATAAATAAATTTATATGATATAGTTAATTATCTTATATTTCTATAGACTATTCATAGTAGGTATTATCTCATAGTTATCCATATATTAATATTAACTTGCTTATATAAAATGAGATTGCGACATTTTGTCACATTCATTAGTTTTTATTATATTCATGTCATATTCATAGGTAAGTGGTCATTAAGTGATTCAATTTATAAAAATAGATGATAAAAGTATAATTTTATATTCCTTTATGAATTTTTTTACAGGTTTTAAGGTAATTTTATAATATTATTTATACCTTTAATTACCCAATTTACCTTTAACCATGGCAATAAAAATAATTACCAAATTTACTATTCATAATGCCCAAAAAATAAAATAGTCTATTAACATAATTTAGACCTACTGATTCCAAATAGGGAATCATTTTTTAAAATTTAAAACACATAAGTTGCAGTAATTAATTTAAAATTATTCCCACTAGAATGAGAAAACGGGTTTTAAAAGTTAAAATATTGGAAAACATTAAAATTTTATTACATCTGATTTTACTATAAAATTAAATAAAATAACCTAAATTATATTAAATGGTAAAATATATATTCTAAATATACTTTTGAATCATTGAATAATATAATTAACCATTTAAATTATTTCAATGAAAATAGTTATTTTCAATTAAAATTTAGCAAAGTTTTACTAGTCATCAAAACATGAATGTTATCAGAAAAATGTCCTAAATTCATACAAAGTAAATTTTTCTATCCTGTATTGAAGTAACATGTGTATTTTTTCATATAAAACTTATTAATGTGTCAAAATATTAATTTAAAATGGGTTCACAATTCAAATGTGTAAAATTAAACTTAAAAAAATAGGTCTTTATACGTCAAATTGGGTTTTATTCATACCCTACGACTAAAATATCCATTTTATGAATATTGAAAATATTTTATTAAGTATATATCAGATATATATCACATTAATTTCATTACCAAAATTATTTCACTCAAAAATAAAAATATCTAATTGATTTATAGTTTTCATAAATAATTGATAGCAAATGAATTCACAATGCATTTCCATAAGTTAGTTATAATTTTTCCCACTAACCTAATGGTCTAGGTATAATAGTAATTTTATAATAAGGGTTCATCATAGTTTGTTTAAAAACATTATTTCATGCAAAGAATGCTACTGAAGAATAAAAATTATTGAGAGAAAATATTTCACAAATAACATCTGGGTGTTAAATTCTACCCCCCTTAAACTGAATTTCGCCCCCAAAATTCATCACTTGGAAACAAATAGATGAGGATACATATCCCTCATAATATCCTGAATTTCCAATTTATCTTATTCAAATTGGTTTTTCCTCTATAAAACATTAACCAAGTGAGTGGTCTTGTTTCATAGAACTCTTTCACTACGATCCAGAATCTCTATCGGTTGTTCTTTATAAGAAAGATATTTCTCTCATGGTATGACTTATAATCCTAGTACATGTGAAGAATCAAGTATGTACTTTCTTAAGAGAGATACAAGTAACACATAATGAACTTGAGATAGATTCGTTGGATGATCCAATTGGAAAGATACCTTCCCAACACAATCCAGATTTTCAAAAGGACTGATATACCAAGGGCTTAACTTTCCCTTCTTTCCAAATCTCATTACTCTTTTACAAGGAGATATTTGTAAGAGCACCTTATAACCCACTTCAAACTCTAGGTCTTTTCTTAGGTTATCATCATAACTTTTTTTCTGTATTGATCCACTCTTTGGTGTTATTGAATAGATCTGACATTTTCTGCCATTTCATCCAGAAGATAAACTCCAAATAGCTTTATTTCCCCAACTTCATCCCTTGAAGTTAGAGTTCTCCAATTTTTTCCATAGAGGGATTCATAAGGATCCATCTTAATATTGAATTGAATTATATTATTTTATAAAAATTACAAAAATGGTAGGTGTTGATCCCAATAACATTTTAAATCCATAGAGAAAGCTCCCAACATGTATTCTAGAGTCTAAATGTTTCTCTCAGACTGATCATTTTTCTGAGGATGATAAGCAGTGCTAAAAATTAACTATGTATCCAAAGCATGCTGAATAATTCTCCAGATCTTTGAGGTAAACCTTGGATCCCAATCAAATATAATGGAAATTGGTACTCCATGTAATATTAAAACTTTCTTTACATATATTCTGGAAAGCTGATCAAGATAGAAATCCTCTCTAATAGCAATGAAGTGTGCCGACTTCATAAGGCGATCAAATATTACCTAGATTGTATTATTTCCTTTGAATGTTTTTGGAAGTACGATGAAAAAGTCTTCAATGATGTTTTCCATTTCCATTCTAGTATGGTTAATGGTTGAAACACCCCCTTAGACTTCTTTCTCTTAGCCTTAACTTGCTGAGAACCAAACATTGAGAGAAATATTCAGCGACATCTCTTTTCATGCCATCCCACCAGAAGTACTCTTTCAGGCCCCTATAAATAGTTTTTCCAAGATGAATAGAGAATAAATACCTATGAGCATTATCCAATATATAATTCATTAATACTGGTATGAGAAGAATACAAACCAGATTCATGGATCTTATTATTTCATCAAAATCAATATTGAATTCAGGAACATTTCTCATCTTCTTTTGTAGATCTATATATTTCTTCTGCACCTCCTTAATCATCACTTGTATTGACGGTTGCACATTTATTTATGAAATATAAGATTTCTCACCTTATATTAAAATTTAAAGATTCATCCTTTGAAAATCCATAAATATTGGAACTTTTTTGATCCTCATCATGGATAGGCTAGCATGGTCTTGTCGACTTAATGCATCCTCCACCTTGTTTGCTTTCCCAGGGTGTTAATGTATTGAGTAGTTTAAATCTTTAATCAACTAGAACCATCTTCTTTGGTGAATATTAAGTTTCTTTTGTGTAAAAATATACTTTAAAACTTTATGATCAGTATAAATATCACACCCTTCACCATAAAGATAATGCCTCCATATATTTAATGCAAATATTACCGCAAAAAAATATAAATCATGAGTTGGGTAATTTTAATCCTGGATTTTAAATTTCTGTGAGGAATAACTATCACCATATCATTTTTCTTGAGAAAACATCTCATCCCATTCTTGGATGCATCACTATATATCACAAACCTTTATCCACTACAAGGCAATGTGATCATAGGTACAATGAATATATTTATTTTTAGTTCTTTGACATTCTCTTCACATTCCTCTGTACAAATGAACTTAACTCTTTTCCAAGTAAACTTGGTGATTGAAGTATATAATTGTGAAAAATATTTCACAAAACATCAATAATATCCATCCAAACCAAGAAAAATTCAAATCTTAATAACCGTTGTTGGTCTTGAACATCCTTCAATAACCACTATTTTTTTGGATCCACAAATATCCCCTCTCTTGAGATTATGTAACCCAAAAATGAAACTTTCTAAAACCAAAATTGACACATGGTAAATTTGGTATAAATCTTCTCATTTTTTAGGGCATTCAATTCAATTATCATCTAATATTCATGTTCTTCTTTTCCCTTTGAATAGACAAGAATATAATCTATAAACACTACCACAAACTGATCAAGATAGTCTCTCAAGATTTTATTCATTAGATCCATAGAGGTAGCAAGGACATTAGTAAGACCAAAAGGCATCATTATAAATTCATAGTGTCCATACATTGTATGGAATTCCATCTTTGATATATCCTTCCTTTGACCCTTAATTGATGATATCCTGAACAAAGATCAGTCTTGGAAATGTATTGAGCTCCACGTAGTTGGTCATATAAGTCATCAATATGGGGAAGATGATATTTGTTCTTGATAGTGATATTTTTATGTTCTCGATAATTAATGCAGAGTCTCATTGATCCATATTTATTCTTAACAAATAGAACACGTGCTCCCATTGGTGACACACTGGGGCATATGTATCCCTTATCAAGATTCTCTTGGAGCATCTTCTTCAATTCCTGCAACTCAATTGGGGCTATCATTTAAGGTGCCTTTGAAATAGGCATATCACTCAGTATGAGTTCTATTGAAACTCAGCTACACAATTTGGTAGAAGGCCTAGAAATTCCTCTTGAAATAAATCATAAAACTACCATACAATGGCTGATTTCTTAATCATGAGTTTCTCCCCAACCATTTT
This sequence comes from Viscum album, assembly GCA_963277665.1. Taxonomy (NCBI): domain Eukaryota; kingdom Viridiplantae; phylum Streptophyta; class Magnoliopsida; order Santalales; family Viscaceae; genus Viscum; species Viscum album. Next base: position 714,801,211 of record OY728162.1, read on the forward strand.
ATACAAATAACCTTCATTTATTGGAAACAAGACCCATATGTTGGTAGAAATTTATACTGGATGGTTATATTCATCATTACATTGATAGATGGTCATATATTGATCTGGAATATGAAATTTGACTTCCCTTCCTTGGAAATTGATTTGAGATCCATATACGGAAAGCCAATCCATGATAATAATCACATAAAATTCAACTATAGGAAGAATCAAAAGATTTTCTAGATATAATTTACCACAAAATTCAACTAGAGAAGAATTATAAACTTTTGATGCTACTCTTGTGCCATTATAAGTTGTCATATCAATATCAACATCTAATTTTCAAGCTAATACAATGATACCCTTAGAAATCTTTTCAGGAATAAAAGAGTGGGTGGTTCCAGAATCAAATAAAACATTTGATACTTTAGAGTGGATGGTAAGTGTACCTTACACCACTTCATTATCATACTACACATCATTGATAGTGATTTCATGTGACTTTCCATTGCCTTTGGAACTATGAGTCTATTGGCATTGATCATCATTAATAACCCTTGGATTTGGGAATTTATTGTAATAATATCCCATTTCGTTGCACTTGTAGCATTGAATTTTAGGAGGTGAATTATGTGTAAACTTTTATATATTTGCATCATTAGAAATCTTTTTCCCATCACTTCAGCATTCAACTTCCCAATAAAATTATTTTCTAAACTTAAAACACTTACTAGTCCATTTTAGCCAATTCCCTCCATGTTTCTTTCCACACTTTGAGTATAAGGGAAAACACATCTTCTTTTCAGTTTGGTCTTTAGATTTTGATTTGAATTTCACTTTTCTCTTCTTATCTAACCCATATGACTGATGGGTTACTCCAATCTCCATACCAACCTTGAGAACACATCGAACGATTTCATATTAGCTATTGATGTCCGTTATGGCTAATTCCCTTTGGAGATTTGGTTTCAATCCACTAAAGAATCAATCGATTTAACTCTTAGGTTGGATAATAATTCTAGAAGTGTACCTTGCAAGACTTGTAAAATTTTATTTGTAGGTACCAACAGATTCATCAACCTTTTACTTAAGTTCAAGGAAGTCCTTCTATATCTTTGTTTAAATAATACGAGGAAAGTAATTATTGAAAAATAAGTTCTTTAACTCATCCCATTCCATGGATTCAATCTCATCTCTTTGCCTCATATTTTTGGTAAGATTCTACCATTAATCAGATTAACCTTCCAAAAGATATACTATTATGATGAATTTATCATGTTTAGAAAATTGTAGAACTAAAAATATCTTCTCAATGGCACCGATTCAGTGTTCTACCACAAATGGATAAGAGGAACCACTGAATGAATATAAACACTGCCACATGAAGGATTCAATATAATTTTTCTCCCTCCTTTGGTCAAATACAAGTCCAACATTATTCATATCTTGATCTTGTTGTGTGAGCATGGATTCATGATTTTGCATTCCAGATCCCATAACATTTGGTTGCTCAGGGGGAAAATCATTTTATTTCCCATCGGATTCAGTATTAACGTAGTTCCTTTGACTTCTAGCCATTGAAAAATACCAAGAATCATAGCGCGAGAAACACTAAACAAATTTGGGAAATCACATAATTCTAGAATAAAATTTCAATTTAGGAAACATTAGGTTTTATCCCAAGTTATTATTGAAAATCTCTAGAACACTAGGATAAGATTATAACCTATACTTAGACATATCCCCAGGGTTCTTACTAATGTTCACTCATACTATTTTCCTAAGGTTAACTAAACCTTTTTTATGATACCAACTATAACAGCCCAAACTTTACATGTATATATTACATAAACATTTAATAATTTTTATTACATAACATAAAAAAACCATGCCATGTCAGTATAATTTTTTTGTCATTAGAATCTAGGAAACATAAATAACTGGTTCATAAAACAACTACATTTTCTTTTTCATATTTAATCAAAACTGGACTTCATTTTGACATATCTTAATTAATACCCTTCTTCATGACCTGGAGAAAAAACATATAAAAGGGTGTGTCAAATGCTCATTAAGGGTAAAAATGGAAATATCAATCATTTTATAATCATAAGAACAAAACATTTCAAAATATTATCCTGGATATAAAAGATCATAATATCATTCATGAGATAAATTATAAAAGTGCAATGTAATCCAAATAGTAACAACATAAGACCTAAAATTTTGTTTCATACCCACATATGCATAGAAAATCATTTCATATTAGTCAAGGCTCATTTCCAAGATCATCATAGTAGAAAAAAATCCATTAGTGAACCAGGTTCACCCCTCGTTCTGACCCTATATTATTGAACCATATTTACAAGACTTTACAGTGATGCCAATCTCATGAGATATATATCTTTACCCAATGCATTGGAGTGAGATATAGGTCTCACCCAACTCACAATTAAATAATTTTTACGTGAGCCACAAATATCATAGTATAACCCATGAAATAAAATGGGTTTCATAAACTTCATTCCATCATAATACAATTAATATAAATGGATTTCATAAAAAATAATTCCATCAAAAACACAAAAAAACATTTAATAATAGGGATAGAAAAATTACCCTATTTTATCTTAAATGGAAAATAATTTTTATAAAACACTTCAACTTAATTCGAGAGGAAAATATCCTTTCTTTTTCAAAAACATTTTCTTTTCTCAAAATGCCACACAATTTTAAAAGAATAGAATTTGGTTGAAAATTATCTTGAAATCGTTTAGATGAAAATTCATGGAAATAAGGTGTCATAAAACCATAAAAATCCATTCATACCATATAAGTTAAAGAAAAAGTATCATCATACTTTTTCTGGAAAAATCAAAAAGTACCTCGTATAGAAAATGAAACAATGATTCCTTCCATACCATGTAATAAAAGTAAAAAATGGGTAAAAATGACTTTAAAAATACAAAGAAGAATAGTAAAAATTTAATGAAAATATTTTTAGAAGACATGGACATGAATGATAAATATACCCCCAGTAAATACCTACATATAAATAATCTCAAATAAAAAATAAGATTGAAAAATTATCCCTTACCTCAGGTTCGTATCCTTCATATGTATTCGTACCTCCTATATAATGGTTTAAATAATTTAATAGACTTATTTTATAATCATAATCATTTTTATGCTATCATATATGATTATATTATCATCTATTTGTTAGTAACATTGAATTGTCACTAGTTATTTGGATATTACTGCTTTATGTTCTTATGCAAGATTTGTCAGATAAGTTCATGTTACACTTATTAGGTTATCATTAAATCATTTAAATAATGAAATTATTATAATATATGTCATATTTATTCATTAAATTCATGTATATAATCATGGTTTAATAAAGATAATGTAGAATGAATCACATCACATTGTGGAGACGGTAGACTGTATGTACACACAACTGATGATATAATTCCCAAAATTGTTGAATGGTATTGAAGTGGATGGTGTATAATATTTCATAGTTAGTAACATGTTATAATAATCATATATAGTTATTATTTCCATCATTATATCCATCCATGTAAGGTGGTGGTGAAAAACAGATTAGACCATGTCGTAGAGATGGTAAGCCGTACGTACGAACATATAGGGATTTCATTTTTCATAGGATGGATAAAAGATGAAATATGGTTGTTTCATATTTATATTAACATATAATTATATGATTTATGCTGATGATATTATATTATAATGAAAAGAATAATGAAGAGGAAGTAGAAGAAGAAATACTTTGAATGAATCAGTAGAAGAGATTACCTCTTGCTCGACATGCTTCCTCTAAATCTATTCATAGATCACTAGAGATGGCCTTTGAAGATAACTGGAACCTATAGAATGAAAATAGGAATGTTGGAAAGGAAACAGGGTAGGGGATGTATGATCTTGGAGGCTCAAAATGATGTAAAGAGGTGAAGGAGGAGGTGCCTCTTTATAATTGACATGAGGGGCACATCAGGAGACTCCATAAATAATAATTTATAATAAAATTGAACCCTACCCCATAACCTCCAAAATGTTCAAATTTTGAATATTATATGATATAGGTGTTGGAGTTGGTGGCCAATAACTTACTAATTTTTACTTTATTCATTAATAAATACCTTATCACATCTTGATTGTTCTTCTATGTGACAATTCATGTGATAATGTCCTAAGGATAGCTATCGCATTAATGGGTCATAGTGAATCCCTGCTATGATGAGAACCCGGAAGTTCCATAACATTGTTCTTGAATCTATGTTCTATGGCCAAATTTTGTTATTTGAGGGACACACATAATACTGGCTGTTAGGGGTGAGGACTCAGAAAACTATAGGGCACCTTCTCATGGTGTGTACCCTTAGTAATATCTAAGAGGATATTATGAGAATGAGACCTGATAGTAGGAAATCCACATTTCATAGTGTCATTGGATATTCCTATTTTTGGATGTGTGTATTGGTCCTTAGACATTAAGATTATTATTAATAGGCATTACAACTAGGGCACTTAGATGTATTGATGAAAATTTTGATGACACATAATTCGCAAAGAGGTAGGATATGTTCGGTGTGTGACGACAATGAAACAAACTCACGGATGACATGTTTTTCACTACGTGTCATCCTTCACCATGAGAGGAAATTGTATGTGCTAAAAGATCCCATTGAAATTGCACCCGGAAAAGAGGCCAATGATGAGGAATAATCACTTTATATGAAACATATGGATGATGCCAGATATGTCCAATGTTTCATGCTATCGGCCATGTCTAATGAGCTCTTGAAGCAACATGAAAACATGGATGCGTATAGTGTGATGTCTCACCTTATGTATATCTACCAAGATTAGGTGAGACAAGAGAGATATGAGGTCTCCAATGCTTTGTTTACAACGAAGCTTGGAGAGTTTGCACCAGCTGTGCCTCAGGTAGTCATGCTTATTGGCAACATTGAACGCCTGGACTTCTTATGGATTAAGTTCCCAGATGAATTACATAATTACCTCATCCTATCATCACTGCCCAAGACCTTATCTAGAATTATTGTCAACTATAACATGAACAACAATGAGAAGAGTCTATCAGAACTTTTGAACTTAATTTTCTAGGTAGATAAGGAAATGGGGCATGACAAACCCACAGTCCTTATAGTGAATAAGAAAAGCAAGGACAAGGTAAAGGGGCTAAGGACTTATAAATGATCCGAAGCCCCCGAGAACCTTCCATCAAAGAAGGGGAATATTTAGTGGTAGGATAAGGAATGGGAGGCTGTATGTTTTTCATTTGGAAAGAAAGGCCACTGGAAGAGGAACTGCACCAAGAAGAGTGGGGACACTAAAGGTGTATTCATTAGCAAGTGTAATCATTCCATTTCTACACATTGGGTATTAGATATAGCTTGTGGGTATCACATCTATATTCAAATGCAGGAACAATGTAGATTTAGAAATATTTCTTGAGGAGAGGTGGATCTTCGAGCTGCCAATGGCGTGAGGCTGGCTGCGTTATCCATTAGCGATTACCACCTCTCATTGCCAACTAGGATGTTTTTAGTTTTACATAATTGTTATTATGTGACTAGTGCTACCAAATAAATAATTTCTGTATCATGATTGGATATAGATGGATTTATTTTTTTGTTTGGAAATAAGGTTTTATTTTTTTATAATAACAACATATGTTATGGTACAACACATTTAAATAATGGTTTTTATTTATTAAATTATAAATACCAAGTGTTGGAAATCGATAATGAAATAAACTCACATGACTCATACACCGCCCAGTCATGGAATCACCATCTTGGTCATGTAAACAAAAATCGCTTGATAAAGCTCTTCCAAGATTACTATTTAGAATCTACTGAGCTAAAACCACTTGATAGATGTCACACTTGTTTTCAAGGTAAAATGACCAATCCGCCTTTCAGTGGATAGGGTGAAAGGGCCACAGAGATTCTAGGATTAGCACACATGGATATCTATGGACCATTTATAGTAGAAGATAGAGGTGGATATTCTTAGTTCATTTCTTTTACTGATGATTTGAGTAGATATGGATATATATACTTGATGAGGTATATGTCATAAGCCTTAGAGAAATTTAAGGAATTTAAGAATGAAGAAGAGAATCATCTTGGTTAGAAGACAAAGAAACTTCGATCGGATCGAGGTGGAGAATATCTGAACCAAGATTTCATCAATCTTCTATAGGAGTATGTGATTCTATCTCATCTCACTCCTCCTTATACACCATAGTGGAATGGTGTTAGTGAAAGAAGGAACCGCGCCATGCTGAACATGGTGAGGTCGATGTTGAGTCATGCATATCTTCCATTATCCTTTTGGAGATTTGCATTATAAACTAAAACATACACATTAAACTGAGTAACAACTAAGGCGGTAAATGAAATTCCCTCAGAGTTATTGAATTGAAAGAAACCCATTTTTTCACATACACATGTATGGGGATGTGAGGCATTTGTTAAGGCCTTCTTAGGAAACAAACTAGCACCCCGGGTCTCGAGGTGCATCTTTATAGGATATCCCAAGGAAATGAAAGGATATTACCTATATAACCCTTCATACAAGAAAAATGATATTACCTATATAACCCTTAATACAAGAAAGTGAATGTTTCCAGAAAATCCGTCTTTCTTGAGAGGGATCACATACTCAAAAAGGATAGTGGGAGAAATATTAACATCGAAGAAGTTGATGCTCAAGATAAACAAGAGGTGGTACAGGAACAAGTTCTACAGGTCCCCGTGGAAGGGGTTCCAGAAACAAAAGTACTATGTAGGATCTCAATAGAGGTAAGGGAACCCGAGAGATTTGGTTTCCTAGTCACCAAGGATGGTGAATCATTATTGATTGACAATGATGAACCTCCCTCATACAAGGAATTGGTATAATGCTCAAAAGCTGCAAGATGGCTAGAAGCTATGAATTCTGAGATGGATTCCATGTATCAGAACAATGTTTGGGTTTTGGTTGACGATCCAGTTGATGTAAAGACTATTGGATGAAAATGGCTATTCAATAGAAAACTGGACATGGAAGGTCAAGTTAGCACCTATAAAGAAAGGAAAGTGGCTAAAGGATTCAGACATAATTATGAAATTGACTATAATGAAACCTTCTCACCATTTTCCATGTTTAAATCCACAAGAATCATACTTTCCATAGTAGCTTACCATGACTATGAGATTTGGAAAATGGATGTCAAAACAACATTCCTTAACAGGAACCTTCATGAAGATGTCTATATGACACAACCAGAAGGTTTTGTGACACCAGGTGAAGCCAAATGAGTTTTCAAGTTGTAGAAATCCATTTATGGATTAAAGAAAGCATCTAGGTCATGGAACATTAGATTTGATGAAGCCATAAAGTAATTTTGTTTCATTAAGAACAAATGTGATCCATCTGTTTATAAGTGGTTTAATGGGAATTCGATCATTATCCTGGTATTATATGTTGATGAAATGTTGCTTATTGAAAATGATGTACCAGTCTTACACTCAGTTAAATACTAGTTGAACAAGTGTTTCTACATGAAGGACTTGGACGAAGCAGCCTATATTTTAGGGATCAAGATCATTTGTGATAGATCGAAAAGGCTTCTTGGACTAAGTTTGGGTATATAAATTGACCAGATACTAAATATATTTAATATGGAACCATCCAAGAGGGGATTGGTTCTAGTATCCCATGGCCTATATATTTATAAGAAAATGTGTCCTCACTAGAAATTAATGAAGGATAGAATGCGTAAGATACCATAGGTTTCAGCTATAGGATCCATCATGAATACCACGTTATGTACCAGGCTTGATGTTTCCTATGCACTAAACATGGTAGGAATATATCAAGCAGATCCAGGAGAACAACATTCGACTACTATGTAAGACTACCCTTAATTATCTGAGAAGAACAAAGGATATGTTCCTAGTGTATGGAGGAGATGATGATCTTATCATATGAGGGTATGCTGATGCTAATTTCAGACAGATCAGAATGATTTGAAATCATAATCATGATATGTGTTCTGTCTCAATGGAGGATTTGTGAGCTGGAAGAGTTCAAAGAATCTGGTTTTTGCCGATTCTATAGTGGAGTCCAAATATATAGCGGCTTCTGATGCAGCCAAGGAAGCCATCTAGATTCAGAACATTGTCGAGGAGCTTGATGTGGTGCCTAGCAGTAATGATCCTATCACATTGTATTGCAATAATAATACAGTAGTGGATCTTGAAAAATAATCAAGGTCACATCAATAGACAAAGCACATACTTCAAAATTTTCACTTCTTGAGGGATTTCTATCAAATGGGTGAAGTTGAAGTGAGGAGAGTGTCCACAGAAGAGAACGTGGCTGACCCCATGACTAAAGGCCTATCTTAGCAGAAGCATAAATATCATGTGATAGTTAGCGGGTTAAAAGTCCTTTGATATTGGCTCTAGTCTAAGTGGGAGTCTGTTGGAGTTGGTGGCCATGAACCAACTACTTTGTACTTTATTAATTAATATATACCTTATCACATATTGATTGTTCTTATGCATGAAAATGCATGTGATAATGTCTTAAGGATAGTTGTTTCATTAAAGGGTTAGAGCAGATCCCTGCTACGATGAGAACCCGTAAGTTCTATAACACTGTTCTTGAATATATGTTATATGGACGAATGATTTTATATGAGGGACATAAATAATATAGTCCATTAGGGGTGAGGACTCATAAAACATTTAGGAACCTATTCATGGTGTGCGCCTTAGGTAATATCCAGGAGGATATATTGAGAACGAGACCCGCCAGTAGGAAATCCACATTTCATAGTGTCATTGGATGTCCCTATCTGCGGACGTGTGTATTGGTCCATAGAAATTAAGATTATTATTAATTGGTATTAAAACTTGTTCACTTAAATGTCTTGATGAAAACTATAATGACACACTATTCATAGTGAGGTAGGATATGTTGGGTGCATCAAGAGTGATACTACATTAATATATAATGCGAGAAAGGATTTGTACCTAATATTCCATAATGGAAGTTGATATCTCAGGTCTTTTGATGGAATTGATATAGCCTAAATAAATCCATGTCCATGGTGATGAATGGGAATGTTCAATTCCATAAAGCCAAAGAATGAATAATTGAGCACATGGGTTGATGACACTGGAATGCAACCCACTTGATTTGAGATATAGATACAAAGGGATTACATTACACGGTAAGCGTTCGTAGGAGGTGACATGTCATTGCGGTGTTAACTTCTTTCTCTATGGGTGCCTTGTCCTATTGCTAGACACTAACCTTGGACTGTAGGCAGGCTCCACCAAAGTCCACTAAAAAAGAGGCCTAGAGGGTCAATCACTAAGTGTGTCCAAGTATCTTAGTTAAACATTAATTTAACAAGTTTAACAAAGATTATTATCAATTTTGGTTTAATAATTATTCAAGGATTTCTGATCACATTTATTTCTACACTAGTTATTTGAGTGAATTTCTTGTGGGTGAAATAATAAATTTATTTGCGAGTAATGCAGTAAAATTTATTTGAGAAATAAATAGCCATTATTCATGGTCTAATAAATCTGGTGGAAAAAATAAAGAAAACTGGATAAAAAAAGTACATGCTGTGTGTATTAGATATACACGCAGTGTATTTTTTTCTGGGAATTTATGAGAAATAATATTATTTATTTAATTAAATAATATTATGTGTAATTTTCTGGGTGCATGTCAAGTAATAATAATATTCAACTGTTATTATTAGACACGTGGTATTACTAAGAATTAAATGAAATGAATTAATGCTTTCAGGTAATTAATTAATTTTATTATTCTATATAATTAAAATACCAATTATATAATTCTCATTAGCCTATCCATTTTTTTGGTTGTGCACCACAGATTTGGAAATGCTCTCAATCCAAGAGAGAATTATTTTTCCACCAAGAACGCTCTCTAGATCCAAGAGAGAGATCCTCCTCCATCAGATCAAGGTGATCGAAGGTATACATTGCAAGCAAAGTATATTCGGTGCTAGTAACGAAAGATCCATTAGGCGATGTCCAGAGATACATGGAGCACATGTGGATCACTGCTAGAAGAATCCTACACATGGATTCTACGATGCAATGACAGATCACATCAAATTGTGACTGGAAACATCAACGAAGAATGAATTCCAATAATGTAATTATTTTCAATTAGTTAAATTAATTATAACCAACATATGATGATCCAATCTATGGTTCTGGGACTCCCCTCTTTCTTTTTCGTTCATTGTTCCATTTCGAAGATCCGGTGTTTTATTATCATGACAGATCTCAGATTGATCATTTATAACTACAAAATTAAAGTTTAGTACACCCACTATCACACTTATACTATGACCGGAACCTAAAATAACGTTTTTCAATTTAAACCATATCTTTTTAATTGACACTTACTTATTCCATTTAATTTTAATTGTAGTAATAAAATTATAAATATATAATTGTTGTAAATATTCACTTATATGTTATTAATTGACAATAAATGGATATTTTATGACATTTTAAACATGATAATAATCACTTGGTTATTTTTAAAATTTATTATGATTTTTAAATAATTTAATAACATTTTATATTTATAAAATAACAATAGTGTCAATTTTGACACTATTCAATTATTGGACTTTAAATAAAATCCACAGAGAAGATAAAATCAAACCAAAATATTTAATACACTCATAAAATATCATAGTTACCTATAAAATTATTGTATCACATTAATTAGTTCATATTATATTTCTTTTAATATTTTTAAAACCATTTTTTTGATATTTCTATTAATAAAATAATTTATACATCACTATTGTGTCATCATTAATGGTAACTGTTTAATATCTAAAAATTATAAATAAATTTCTATGATGTATGAAATTGTTTTATATTTTTAGAGACTATCCATAGTCTATATTATCTCATAGTTATCCATAAATTAAAATTAATATACTTATAGAAAATGAGATTGTGACATTTTGTCACATTCATTAGTTTTTATTATATTCATGTCATATTCATAGGTAATTGGTCGTTAAGTGATTTCATTTCGAACAATAGATGATAAAATTATAACTTGTTCATCCAATAGGATTTTTTATAGGTATTATGGTAATTTTATAATATTATTTTTACATTTTATTACCCGATTTACCATTAACCATGGTAATAAAAATAATTAGCAAATTTACTATTCATAATACCCAAAAATAAAAGTTTCCCATTATCATAATGTGTACCTACTGATTAAAAATATGGATTAAATTTCTCAAAATTGAAAACATAGAATTTTCAATAATTAATTTGAAATTAATCCTGTTGCTGAAATTAGAAAACAAGTTTTAAAAGTCAAAATATTGGAAAATATTGAAATATTTTTACATCTGATATTAATGTAAAATTAATTACAATTACCTACATTAGATTATATGGTTAAAATATATTCTATATATACCTTGAAACGATTCATTAATATAATTTAACCATATAAATTATTTCAATGGAAAAAGTTATTTTCAATTCAAATTTAGCGTATTTTTACTATTCATTAAAACATGAAAGTTATCATAAAAATATCATAAATTCATCAAATGTATATTTTTATATCCTCCTTCAAAATAAAATTTTTATGTTGTCATATGAAACTTATTAATGCGTCAATATATTAATTTAAAATGGTTTCTCCATTCAATGGTGTAAAATCAAATTTAAAAAAAAATAAGTTTTTATATAACAAATAGGGTTTTATTCATACCCTATGACTCAAATATCCATTGTATGAATATAAAAAATATTTTATTAAGTATATAACAGTTGTATATCACCTTAATTTCATTACCGAAAAGTAATTCACTTAAAAATAAAAATATCAAATTGATTTATATTTTTCATAAATAATTGATAGCTAATAAATTCACAATAAATTTTCATAAGTTAGTTATAATTATTCCCAATAACCTAACAAAAAGTCTATAATGGTAATTTTATAATAAGGGCATCTCATGGTTCATTTAAAATCCTGATACATGAAAAGAAATATACTGAAGAATAACAATTACTTATAGAAAATATTTCATAAAAACATCAGGGTGTTACAGTTGATGACTTGACTCTTGGATGAATTTAAAATAATTGTTTTTATTTATTTTATCATTATGGTAAAACTGAGGTACCTTTTATGAAATAAATAAATTCTTTTCACTCTAAATTAAACACCATTGATGTTATTTCCTCATTATGTGGGGTTGAAGTTCCCGAATTTGTATTTGGTTAAATTTTATGATTATAGTTTTATATTCTCATTTCATGATTTTTTTTGATAATATGGGTCATAGAATGAGTAACCATAGATTGAGGATAAGACGAACGAATTACCCATGAATAAGGGTAAAGCTGACTATAGTTGGTTTATGTGGAATGATAAAGGAGAGCTGGAATTCATGTTAAGGAGATGTTCTTGTTTAGAAATGATTGATAAATATATTATATAAAAAAATTGGATATTGTTATTAAAGAAGAGATAACACTTTCTAAATTAGGATATTGAAGATATACAAAAATTTAGAATCCATCCCTTTGTAATTTGACATGAATGTTTCTAAAAGTTGTGAGAAACTACACTTGGAGGATGATTTTTTATAGTTGAAGTTAATATAGATGTATATGGGTAGTGATCTATATGACAATAATCTATCATGAGTATTATATAATTTTGAAAGGATTTTATAAAGTTAAAAAGTTTATTTAGAATTATTTTAATAGTATTTTTAATTATTTTCAGTTATTTTGAAGTGATTTGATATGATTGAAAATCCCCAAAGATTGAGAAGGCCCCGAGATGATTTGAAGACTCTCAAAGTCAATTTAATGAAAATCTAAAATTATTTCACCCAATTAGGATTTTATAAATCGTTCCAAGGAATTATTCAAAAACATAAGAAATTCTATCCAGCGTGTAAGATATTCTATACTTTGTAAGATAATTAGGATACCACATAAGATAATTATCCTACAAAAAATATAATTATGTTGTGAATATGATATTTTATCTACATGCCTAATAATTTTATGCTCTTATGAAATTTTAGGCCTCATAAGAGGATTAAACTATGTATAATATATTTTTGAGTAGTGCATAACATTTTTGAGATGTATAAAATGATTGATCTCTGTATAAATTATTTTTACCACGTGTATAATGTTTTCCACATATGATATTTTATATTTATGAATAATAAATTATAGATGTCTTTTTTATGGAATAACGGAAAATATCATACGAATTTCTTCAGATGTTTTACTTAGTGAATAAATAAATATACCAGAATTATAACCATCTTAAAAATGTAATATAGGATTTTGAGTTCTTTAATTTTCAATGATCTAAAAATTATAAAATATTTTGATCAAAACTAGTTTGAAGAGAGTTAATGATTTGGTTAACTTTTGATAAATTAAATGATTCTAAAACGAGATACTTCTAGATTATAAAATCTTAAATTAATGAAATTAACATCATTGGATAATTGATTTGAGATGAATCTTTTAAATTTGATAGGTGAACATAATTCATGTTAAATGATATGATTATAAGTTAATTTTTCATTTTTATTGGTCACTATAGATTCCATTTGAATCTATAAAAAATTAAAATAACACTCTCAAGATGAAAATGATGGAGTTGAGAAGTAAGGGTGCAGTTGTATGATTTATCATATAGCAATGGAGAATGTTTGAGATACAAGTTTTAGTGATGTATTTTGTGAATAATATGTGGAGTAATTCAAGAATATTGTAAGAAGAATCTAGTTGACATGTTAGTTGATAAGAATGACGAAAAACTGAAAAATAAAGGGTATTACTATAAAAATATAGAAGATAGTGGTTTAGGGGGAAAATGGAATATTGAGATCAGGGGGATACCCATATATAAAAAAATTAAAGAAAAAGTAAATGGGAAAATGAAGACACATTCGTAATGAAAAATGTATGGGAATGAAAAGGGGGATCGAGTGAGACAATACCATGTGTAGTCCATTGAGGTAAATGAGAACATGGAACCCAAATAAGAACCAATTTTTTTATATTTATAAAAATAAGGAAAATATATTATATGTAAAATATATAGATAAAGGAAAATATGGATGAGAGATATTATACTAATTGTTTGAGAACCAAGAGTTGTGAGTCAATAAGTTGAACCAAAGAACTCTTGAAGAAGAAGATAAGAATACCAATATTGTGATATCGAAGAATATCATCAAGTTATGGAAATATAATTATGAATAGGTATTTGAACATCATACTATGAACAAATCAATAGATATAATGTATTGAGAAGTGAATAAATAAGATGTGGAAAAGATACTGATCTGTAGTGCATGTTTGGATTATTGGTTCAATAATTTAAAATTTTGAAAAGATTAAATATTTGATAAAATAAGTGGTGGTTTAGTGAGTTGAGAAATCAAGGTGACCAATATCTGTTGAAGATATGTGAAACCAAGTTCTGTGTTAGATGGAGTTTTTCAGTATTCTTTATGAATTACTAGAATTTTAAGACTATTATATTGAGGGGAGGGAGCTCTATATTATGAATTTATTGACATAATTCTTCTAATATGTGACATAATATATGGAGGTATAAAGAGATACATGAATATACATAGTGTGAATCCATAAAACCTGTGAAACGCAGGGTATAAATGGTGATCATAGTAAAACACTATGTATATAGTGAGATTATGCCAAATAAAGTTTAGTAGGAATATGATAAGTGAAGTATTGTGTGGATTAGAAATGTGTATACATAGTTAGTATCTATATAGGCATTGGTTGGACTAAATAATTGTAGTTAATGATTGTTTGGAATGGAGAATCATTAATTTAGGTGAATAACCAATCCATGATATGATTTGTTTTCTATGTGAACAATGTAAATATCAGTTACACACTTTATTTGATTTTTTTAATTTATGAGGTATCATTGTTATTTAAAAATAAATTAGATATAACTATTTTATCTAGAAACAAAGGTTGATAACTATAATGAACTGACACAGGTCAACTAAACACGCCATTCAAACCAACCTGTCACGTAATATAAGTAAAACCAGAGAAACAAAAACCAATCCTGAATATATGCAAAATAAGAAAAAAACCAGAGTACAAAGAGAAAATAAATGAGATACCAAAAAATAAATACAATCCAAGCCAAAATAGGATAAACCGGAAAGTACTCCAGGTACCCCCATGACCAACATTCACATACAGTTCATCTTGAATTGGAAGAAGCATACTACCACATGATTTTTCTTTTTCCATAATCCCACAATACAACATCTACAAACACCCAAAGTCACAAGTAGGGTGTGATCCGAAGCCCAGAAGGATACCACCACATACTATATACAAGGTCTAATATTAAGAATGAAACAACTCTTACTTTTAAAATAAAATAGTTTTACAAATCATATTTTTCTAAATCTAAACCATTTATAAATAATTTCCCCCATTTTCCCATTTCATTTTCATAAAAACCTTTCATAATATCAAACATGAAATATTTGAATTAGTAGTGATAAAATAGGAAAGTATATCCATGAATCAAGAGGTAAACAAGTGAACTCACATCCATTAAACATATCAACAAAAACTATGTGATACAAAATCATATAAGAATCAATGAGAAACAGTCCATGATTAAAAATCATTAGATAAATAATAATAAATGATAAAAAGTTCCTACTAACCTCACATATGGGATTTAAACTCTAGGAAACTATATACTAGTCCCAAAAATTCAAAAGATGCTTAACATTATATCCAACCAATATCGAGTCATTCTATTTGGTATCATAAAGGTTACCTCCTATTGGTGAAACACACACTAAGGATACATTTGTATCTTTCCCGATACACCAAAGCTTCCTAATGTGTAGTTTTACAACAAATTTTTAAAACCATGCTCAAAATTTCATAAAAAAATTTCAACACCAATTTGATCTACTTTTTAGTTTTAAAACCCATTTCCAGATCAAGAAAACCCATTTTCAAAGAAAAACATCATTTTGGAAACATTTTTTATTTCCAAGAATTCATTTGAATACATTTATCCCTTTATATAAATGAAAAAACAAAGTAATTTATCAAGAACAACTTTTAATTCATCAAATTAACCCAATTCATAGAAACACCTTCCTCAAAATGGTAAAATCCTAGTTGATTTTGAAAAGAGTGACCAGAAACCATGACAATGGAATCTAAAAGAACATGAATCCAAGAAACTAAAATGAATTGATAGAAAACACTATCCAATTAAAAATATATATCCAAACCACATCTAAAACCAAAACCAATGACTAACCAAAAGGATTACACAACCAAATAAAAGAAATCCAACCAGAACATTGATCAATTACTGAACAAATTGATCTAGATGAGAAAGATTTACCCAAAATATCTTTGGAAGAGCCTATAGGTGAAGAGCGAGGAATCCCATATTAGTGGAATAATATTTTAATCCAAAATTATTTCTCAAAACAAACCCTTAGGATTTCACACACTGTGTAATCCCATTACATATTGTGTAAACCTTGAGTCCCACATACACAAAAGAAACCCATTGTTTTTTTGTTAAAACCTAGATATTTTTTCATTATAAATGTGTAACCATTACAAGACATGAAAAATTATCATGATGTGTATCCATTTCAAGGGATATTCCTAGAAACCATTAGAGTTCATGTATTGTAATTACACATCGTGTAATTGCCTAGTGAACAATAAAAACTACAGGTCTTATGCTATAAATTCCTAAAAGTCTCTAACATAACCATTATAGGTATCCTCATAATTAATTATAATTATTACTCAAAATATGAAAGAGGAAAACCAAAATTATGGTTGAAACATAACTTATAGAAAGGTAATAGGGCATTACAATCTCCTCACCATAAACTCTTTCTTCCCCAGAAATCCCTCAAGATCCTAGATCCTCTAGAAGAAAAAGCCACTACTATCTCATTAATGAATCCTACTACCACAACTCATGGATATCCAATTTCCATTTACATAGTACCAGAACCAGGTGGATAATTATACCACACATTAACTTATCCTGGAGATCGATAATCTAAACTAGTTGTTTAACCACAGTGGCATCTGGATCAAGATCGATATCCTCCCATATAATCATATTGGATGGATCTAGTATATACCTAATAAATTAGGAAATGGGAAATACATCATGGATATCTATCAAATAGGTAGTTAGTGTAATTGATAGACCACTCTCCCCATTCATCAAATGATATCAAAGGGGACCACAAACTTCAATGACGACTTTCACTTCTCATCTAACCCACAATGTACCAAGTGAGGTGAAACTCTGAGAAAGGCCTGGACACTAACCTCAAATTGCAATGGCTAACATTGATGGCCTGCATTAGGTTTATGTTGACATTATTTTGTGGTTAAACATATACAAATTGACTACATCATCTCCATCATCTCACGAAAAACACTTGGGCCAACCAAGGACCACTCTCCCCCTTCTGCCCAGCACAAGAGAGATCTACCTTGCTTCCCATACAAATCTATATAGGGCACTATATTTATCGAATCCTGATAACAATTTTTATACGAAAACTGAAAAAAACTAAAATAATTTTCCAAAAATCATCCATAATATGAAACACAAGCCCATAGCACATCATCTAGAACATGGATAGCTTTCTCTATCTCTCTATCCATCTACAGATGATAAGATATGATTAATCTAATATTGGAACCCATCGAGTTTTAAAAAACATTCTAAAACTGGATTAGATACTTGTATTCCTATAAAAAACTACTACACAGGTAATCAAATGATTTCCCAAAATATCATAGACATAAAATTCGTTCATCACCTCTCAGATTGGTCAGAAATTAATAAATTTCATGAGTTGATCAATGATCACCCAAATCACATCCTTCCCACTAGGAGTACAGGGAAAACCATTGATTAAATAAATAGAAATACCATCCCAATTCCATACCAAAATGTAAAAAGGCTGAAAAAACATCATAGGTATCTGGTTTTCCACCTTAATTCTCTGATAACTAAGTCCCCATGAAACAAAATCCACTATCGACTGCCTTATCCCTCACCACCAATACTGAAACTAGAAGTTGTGATACATCTTGATAGCCCAAGTGTGCATGAACAAATAATAATAGTTTCCACTTTCCAAAAACTCCCCTAATAAATAAAATAGAATAACCAACCTGCTACAGAAGAATAAATCCCCACTGGGATACTGAGACCTGTCACCTAAGGTCTCCCTACTATAAAGGTTTTCACTAATCATTGGCATTCAATGTCTGCCACTTGCTATAGTTGAACTTTATCTTCTAAAGATGTTCCAAATTTCATCAAATCCATGAACACCTATCCCCCAACATCTTTCACTTACAATATCATCTCATCAAACAAACTCATCAGATACCATTGTTCAACTGATTCCTTCATGGCTTATGTCAAAAAGTTTCTTTACAACATATCTACAACCACAATTCCTTTCCCATGGGTATAAGAAATGTAAAAATAAAAGGTCATAAGATACTCCACCCAATGACTCTATAAAAAAATAATATCCCTATGAGTAAAAATATATTTCCGGATCTTTTGCTTATAATATATAGTAAACCCCTCTGCAAATTGATAGACAAAACACATTTTGAGTTCATGCATAATAGGTACCAACTGAAGATCATGGGTAGGGTATTTCTTCCCATGAGGGTGTAACTAGATAAGCCATAATACACATCTCATTTCCCCTACATCAAGAAACATCCCAAATCCATACTAGAAGAATTTTAGAAAACATCATAACCCTATCCTGATTCTAGAGTAATCAAAACTTGTATTGAATATAACATCAACTTCCGCCCCTTAAAAGATCTTTGGCACATGTCATTCTATTCCAAAATCACACCGTTATGGGTTAAAGTTTTCACCGAATAAGAAAGCTTAGACAAGACCTAAATAAAATATCAATAGTAACCAGATAAACCTAAGAAAATCTAGATATAAAACACATTTTTGGGATGCTACTAGGACATAACTTCGTATATCATTTAAGGATCTACTAAGAAGTGCCTCTTAGATTTCACATTCCCTATAAATTTCTCCTATCTAATCCAAAACTCACACTTATAAAACATACCATAATTATATTTTAATTCAAGGTTTGAATAATGATATCCAAATGGTCCATATGATCCTAATCTAACATGGAGTATACAAAAATATAATCAACAAACATTACAAAAAAAGTGTCTAATAACTGATGAAAGATATGGTTCATCAAATCCATAAACACTGTAAGAGTATTAGTGATACCAAATGGGACAACCAAAAAAATAATTTGGAATGAACTTAGTGTACTCACACAAAACATCAAGAATTCAACTACAAAAGAAAATTTTATATTCATAAAGAAACATCCCTGACAACCAACATGAGATTACCAAGACATATGAAACAACAAGACCTTACCTTCCTGATATAGAGTCCCACTAACCCTAGAAAACATGAGTGACCACATTGACATATAAGAACTGAACAGAATGATGATAACCTTCTATTTGTGCCTTAACACTTATCATCTAATACTAGATGATAATGAAGTCAAATATGTCAAGATAAAGCACGAATAGAATCTCAGCTATCATCACCTAACATGCAGGACATCAGAAACCATGTTTTGACCTCTTTCCCAAAGTTTTGGAAATATAACATAAGAATGAAAGGATTTTTTAATTAAAATATGATATTTCAACTAATGTTGATGATATAGAAGAATGAGTAACACCTGTATCAAGCAAATATAACACAATAAAAGATAAGATAAACACTATACCTCTTATAGTAGCTGGCCCTGCTTCAGATTCCTCTGGTGCATATTCTACTACATAATTGTTTTTAGTATTATCCATATGAACATCTTCTATGGAATGAGGATTAGACCCACAATACTTGGAATAATCTCTATGAACCTTCAAACCCTTGGTGAGAGTTGATCTTTCCCTACCACCCTGAGATATATTTTCACAAAAATGTTCTAGCTTGAAAGATCATCTATAAAGATAAATGGTATTATGATCTTATTGATAGTTAGTCTTGGTAAGGTATTTCCTTCCATACTGGTAGCAAATAAAATACTTCTTCCATATCATATCCCTTGAGACTAGTCCTGAGGAAAACTGACCACTCTTAGTCTTCCTTTTCTTGACATAAGATACATCTGGATAACCATTGAACCAACTAAAGTTCTATCCAAACCTCTATTCCCATATATATTAGCCTCACCAAAAGATTCCTTTTCCACTACCTTCATAATGTTTGGAAGGAAAATGAGTATCAACATTTACCAAATATCATTCCTCAGCCCTAACTCAAACCTTCAATATTTCAGGTAATCATTAGGGATAAGCTCCTGTTCCCGATGAACTAAGTCAGTAAAATGGATAGAATACTCTAGAATGGAATGATCCCCCCACTCTACAGTGGGAAACTCTTAGGTCTTCACTGAAATAAATTTACTAGGATAAAAATGATGGTTAAATATTTTCTTGAATTAATACCTAGTAAGTTTCTCATACAACTTAACTTGCACCATAGAGTCCCACCGTATTCTTCCCTATCCCTCGAGAATATTCATTAAAAACCCACCTTAGAGTCATCAGTTGTCTTCAATAAGCTGAATATTTTCTCTATCCTTCCATTCAACTCCTAGGATTCCTTGGGTCCCTTTTCATCACAAAATATAGGAGGATACTATGTAGTAAATTCGGTGCCATGATCCACTACACATTCTGGGTTTTTGAAACCCACTTGACCCAATGTATGAACAGTGTGAATAATAGCTTATACCAAATTAGGGTCCACTAGAGGGTTTACCTATGTATCTTTTCTTGTAGATTTATCTCTTGGATTGGGAATATATTTTCTTAGAGTAATTATTCATCAAAATAAAAAATTCATTAAGTCATGATAAAATTATAAAATCATAGGAACAATTTCATATATTGATAACAAAGCTTTAAAACATTAATAAATAAAAAAACAATGAAAAATCATACTTAAGAACCATCAGATCTAGATATATAATCATCCCAAACATTTCCATCAAATGAACACAAAATCCAAGTCTGAATCCTTGGAAAAAATCCCTTACCATCCATAGTAGTTCGATTTCTATCATGGAAGTGATATGGTTAGGTCCCTTTGCCAAACCTACTATCCGAATTCTGATAGTCCTAACTCTATTATATCCAACACATAGAACCAAACTCAGGAAGTGAATATAGACATCAGGCTGAGAAACCCTATAATACCATATTATAAATGAACCAACTCGAACCAACTAAACATGCCACATGAACCAGCCAATCATGTAATATAGGTATAATAGGAGAAATAAAAACTGGTCTTGAATATTATAAAAACAAGAAAACAACCGTAGTATGAAGTGTAAATAGATGAGTCACCATAAAATATATAAATTCAAAGACAAAATAGGGTAAACTGGAATGTAAGAAAATTCCCCACATGTCTTATAGGCACCTTCAGACCAACCCTAACTAAAATCCACATTCTACAAAATGATATTCACATTACCCAAATTCAGCAATACAACATAAAAAATGCCGAAAACCACATGTAGGGTGTGATCCAAATCATTGTAGGATACTACAAAAGTTTTTATATAAGGTATAATTTCAAGAATACAAAAATTATATCATGAAAATCAGTTTTACAAATAATTTTTATAAATCTATACCATTTATAAACTATTTCCCCTTTTTCTCATTTTGTTTTAATAAAAACCTTTTATATTATGAAAACATTAATATGAAAATTATATGTGATAAAAAAGGAAATCATATCAATGAATTTGGAGGTAAACATGTAATCATATATCAATGAAACAACATATCATGAGAAGCTATTTGACACAACCTCCTATAAAAAACATTGATCAATAATCCAGGAAAAAATGCATTAGTTAAATAAACAGAAATGATGAAAAATGGAAAAGAACCTCACATATTGAATCTATCCTTTCATAAAATACATACTAGACACTAAAAAGATGAAATGCTAACAATGTGGAATCCAACTGATATCGAGCCATGTTAATTAATATAAAAAAGTATACCTCCTAGTGGTGAAACACACACTCAGGCTACCGATGTCTCTTTCTAAATGAATCTAAGGTTTCCAATGTGAAAGTTTATAATAAAATTTTAAAACTAGGATCAAAATTTCCTAAAACATTTTCAAAGACAAGATGATCATCTTTTATGTTTGAAACCCCATTTCAAAATCATTTAAATCAATTTTCAAATAAAAACACCTTTTTAAAACATTTTACTTTCAAATAAATCATTTGAAACCATTTATAACTTCAAATTAATGTAGTAACCAAGATAATTTATCAAGAACGACATTCAATTTATCAAATTAACCCAAGGTATAGAAAAACTTACATAAACATGGTAGAAACCAAGTTGCTTTTAACAAATGTTACTGAAAACTAAGAGAACGAACTTCGAAATATAAGGAATGAAAAGAAACTATAAATTAATGATAAAAACACTATCTAATCACAAATCAGCAGCCAAACAACAACGAAAACCAAAATACAAGAAAAAACTAGAATGATTACATACCCGAATAGATGAAATGCAACCAAAAAGGTTATCAATCACTAAAAAAAGAGATCCAAATCGGAAAGAGTCACCCAAAATCACCAAGGAAGAGCCTTGACGCACGCCTGTCATAGGGCGTGGCAAAAGCAATTTAATTTTCCTAGTGTAGCATAGAAGCTGACCAGGGTCGTCTCACTTAAGGAGCTTTCTCAATCGTTTACTTACTTAATCTAATTTAACTAAACTAATTCTTTTTGGTTGTTTTTATTTATGAATGTAATGCAATTTAATAAAAGATAAAACTAACATGCAATGACAAAATGCAATTAATTGAGAAAGAACTTGGCCTTTATGGGTAGGTATGTGGGTTTCATCATTCTCCTTGTTGATATTTAAATTAAGTTTGATAATTCAATTATGAGATCTCATTCATGAATTACTATTCTTTTATTTATTGGTGTGAAATCTTGAATGCATTTTGCAATCTTAACTTCACCTCCTCCTATAATCAAGGTTGATGGCACACCTCGATCGAGAGTGTGTCATCTTCCAAGACCTGGCTCCATCGTATGCCATTTCAACCACTGAATAGCTCAACTCCATCGTATGAAGAGCTTGTATCCAGTAGAAGGGAGGGAAAATATTTAATAAAAGAATAGAAATGAGTTTGAGATCAGTGTCGTGGTGGACGATCGCCACACCCGTGCACATCACTCTTACTCATCACAAACTTAATAAAACATAGGAATTTAAGCACCGAATTAATGAAATTTCCACATACCTCTCCCAGGCCAAGTCTCGGGTTAACCCCTCATATTTGAGGGTAAGAGGTCACGGTGGATAATATGAGAATAATAAAAGAAAAAAAGAAGGAGAAAAGATGAAGAAGAAAATAGGGAGGAAGGGTGGACACAAAAATAAAAACAATGCATGAATTTTATTAAAAATATGAATTACAAACTAAAACTAAAATAAAGAAAATAAATTAAATGGAGAAGATTTCTGGTCGGCCTCCCTCGGTGGAGATCTCCTCCTTGGTGCCTTGAAGGAATGGATGGAGAATGGATGCTTTGGGAAGGAGGTGAGGGCCTCCTTTTATAGGCAGAATTTGTCCTTCAAATGTCAACGCGTTGTAGACCCCTTTAATGACATATTCACGCGTTCCATCCTTCATAAATGTTGTGGATAAATGTCTTGGCCTCCGTCTCTACAAAGTTCAGGTAATTTGGAAACCGTATTTAGGAGTTATGAATTTTTCATCCTCGGTTTCTGTTTCTGGACGAAGCATCCAAGAAGTTTTCTCCAAACTAATGTCATTCAATAGCCTCCTTAATAACCTCCAACATCCTCCAAATTTATTTTAGAGACGTCTATATCTGTCCTAGAGGTATCCCAGGTGGAAACACATCATTTGGATATGTGTAGGCCGCTTTTGATGTCCGTTACTTTTGGTGGGTCCATGCTGTCCGCCCGGAAAAATTCCAATCTTCAATGATTTTTTATCCCCTCTACATGACCGATTCAGCTCCTAGTCCAGAAGCCAAAAATAAAGGAAATAAAATAAGGATTCTAACAAAATTTTAATTAGAAAATTTGGAATTTTATTTTTCCTGAAATGACCAAAATACCCCTGACGTAGAATTCTGTCAAAAATCCAGAATTAGTCGTTTTTCACATTTGGGTTCAAAATAGCACTAAAACCTAAAAACATGATAATTACCCATTCAATAACACTTTTGTGGGATTATAAACAATGTTTTACAGTATAAAATATATGAAAATGTGAGCTTCATCACTCCCCCACACTTAAACATTGCACTCCTGGGCAATAAACTTACATCCAAATCAAAATCCACACAACAATCAAAAATGAGAAAATATCAATGATTTTATCCAAAATAGAATTCCATCATGTCTCATTTATGAATAAGAATTCTCTCATTTTCATTTAAATCATTAAAATTTGTTGAACCTCATAAATCAATCCATGGCCCAATCACAACCTACCTCACATTGATTTTTATGTCACTCTTCACTCAAGAGAAATTGATTCTGGAGTTATGCTCATACTTGAAAATCACATGTATCACCATAGGTTTGTGAAAATTATCATTTCTCCACAGCGTGAAACATGAAAATGAATTTAATCATGAGGTCTTTAATTAAAGGTTCAAATGATTCTGTGGCTTAGGGTCGGTGGTAGAATGATTGAAAAATGTTCCAAGCTAGAAAGAGGAGGTTGAACTTTTAAGTACAATGCATGATTAAATCAAGTGAAAACACAAGCAATTCCTCACTCAATACTGCTTGTAAATGTGAAAAACAACCCCACCCATCTTTATGACATGGTACATGAGCCAATAAGTGATTATAATGAATGATATCATCTAATTTCTCCTCTTTTTTTTAAAGCTCCAGAAAGGCACAGCTTTATTTTCTTTTTTTTCTCTTTTTTTTCATTGAGGATGAGCTGAAAAATTGAATACAATGAATGAATAACAATTCATGACCTTGATTTTTGGGAGGGACAGGAGTCATAAAAGAATGTACAATGAATATTCAAGCTCATCTCCATTTTCTTCTTCTTTTTTTAGGAGAAATGGATGAACCAAATAAAGCACAATGAAATGATGACCCATGCCCAATTCTCTTGTTATCCACTGCCCAAAATATTGACACACACTTAAAACTACCGATAAATGATACACATCCCAATGAACGCACAGGAAAGGCCCTTCCCCCACACTCAAACTTGAAATATCCATGCAAAAATACTAAAAGTGCGGGTAGGTATGGAAAAATTGGCTTGTAATGTGGTTTAAACCTATAAGACAATTCATGGCATCTAAGGGATTACGAAGGATAAATGTAAAGGTGGGTCTTAGGATAAAATGTGGCTAGCCAAAGAGATGCCTCAATCATTTCAAATACATTCCATGAAATCCAAAGCTTCGAAAGAGAATATTCACAAATTCTGGTTCTCACACAAAATTCAAGTTTCCCTCAAGAAAGTGTGGGTATTAGGAAGAATATGTAAAAGTGGTTTAGAATACCTCATAGGATTGGACAAAAAATATTTTGAGTCAGTTGTTTCATGGTCATGGATTTCAAAAATCAGTTAAACTCATACAAATGATTGATAATCCAATTCAAGAAAATGTTTTCACATCAACAATCATTTAAAATCCATTATTTCAAAAATCATTTCAACTCTTCCAAAATAGATTTTTGTGTGAAAAGTGATAAGAATATTCATTAAATCTCAAAATATGTTTTGGACCAAAAAAATAAAGGAGTTTAAAGGATAATCGTAAAACGTTAACTCCCTTTTGAAATAATGATTCGGTCCTCTTCCACTAATTCTCAGGGCTTCCTTCTGCCTTCATGATCCTACAAAAGAAAAATTACTAAATTAATCACAAGGATCATTTTATTTAAGCTCAAAATGAAAAGAGGGAGGGGGCCACATGGTAGACTATTTCCTAATGCTAAATTTGAAATCTAAATTCCTAATATTGAAAATTAAATTACTATAAAGAAAGTAAAGGATAAATCTTGGTATGATCCCCCAAGTGGGCCCTGGAATCTTTTACTGCCTCCAGAGGGCAGTACTAGCTTTTATCCATAATCTGTTGGTGGATTAAGTTTCTTTTATTTGAACCACCACATGTGGTTCTTCCCAGCTTGAAGATCTTTGTTCTTGTTGAGGAGGACTCCATAGACAGAGTATACAAGATCCTCCCCCTTCGCAATTTGGTATAGCTTGCATGGAGGTGGTTGGAAGAAGTAGGGAACCTCCTCTTCATTTGTTGCTACTTGTGCAACATTCCCTTTCCCTTCTTGTGCTCCGCCTAGTAAATATTCAGTGTGTTCAGGGAGCTTTAAATGTTCCCCAACAGGTGAAATTTCTTTTCCTTCATCATCCTCCATGGCATAATGTGAGATGGCCGAATCTAAAAATTCAAAACTATTAGGGGTGATACTCAAATCATTTTCAATAAAATTAAAAGAGTTTGAGTTTAAGATTGTATCATCTCCCTGAGTCGGTTCGACTTTAATATCATCTTCAATTGAATGTGCGTCTTGGAGTCGATCTTCACTAGATGGAGGTAGGTAGTCGGGCTCCTCCACCTCAGGTTTGGATTCAACTTCATGGATGTCTTCAGTGAAATCAGGAAAGACTAGTGGCACTTCCTTCTTGGCCTTGAATCTTTTTAAGTCAGCTTGGAGTTCATTGACCATGGCCATCAAATCTTCCAATGAGATCCATGTTGCTATGCCTCTTTCCACTTGCCTGACCGTTATCATCAGTGCATCGGCTCTTCGTTGGAGGGCCTCCTCGGTATAGTCTATTTCTTCCTCCTGCACCTGTGAGTAATTGTTCCATGCAAGAAAATTTTAATTTGAATCGATCATGGAAAAAAGTTTTTTTTCAATTTTTTTTTAAAATGGAAAAAAAAAATCTAAAATTTGAAATTAGAAAATGTAAAGTAAACAACCGATTAGCTCCCCGGCAACGGCGCCAGTTTTGACGCACGCCTGTCGTAGGGCGTGGCAAAAGCAATTTAATTTTCCTAGTGTAGCATAGAAGCTGACCAGGGTCGTCTCACTTAAGGAGCTTTCTCAATCGTTTAGTTACTTAATCTAATTTAACTAAACTAATTATTTTTGGTTGTTTTTATTTATTAATGTAATGCAATTTAATAAAAGATAAAACTAACATGCAATGACAAAATGCAATTAATTGAGAAAGAACTTGGCCTTTATGGGTTGGTATGTGGGTTTCATCATTCTCCTTGTTGATATTTAAATTAAGTTTGATAATTCAATTATGAGATCTCATTCATGAATTACTATTCTTTTATTTATTGGTGTGAAATCTTGAATTCATTTTGCAATCTTAACTTCACCTCCTCCTATAATCAAGGTTGATGGCACACCTCGATCGAGAGTGTGTCATCTTCCAAGACCCGGCTCCATCGTATGCCATTTCAACCACTGAATGGCTCAACTCCATCATATGAAGAGCTTGTATCCAGTAGAAGGGAGGGAAAATATTTAATAAAAGAATAGAAATGAGTTTGAGATCAGTGTCGTGGTGGACGATCGCCACACCCGTGCACATCACTCTTACTCATCACAAACTTAATAAAACATAGGAATTTAAGCACCGAATTAATGAAATTTCCACATACCTCCCCCAGGCCAAGTCTCGGGTTAACCCCTCATATTTGAGGGTAAGAGGTCACGGTGGATAATATGAGAATAATAAAAGAAAAAAAGAAGGATAAAAGATGAAGAAGAAAATAGGGAGGACGGGTGGACACAAAAATAAAAACAATGCATGAATTTTATTAAAAATATGAATTACAAACTAAAACTAAAATAAAGAAAATAAATGAAATGGGGAAGATTTCTGGTCGGCCTCCCTCGGTGGAGATCTCCTCCTTGGTGCCTTGAAGGAATGGATGGAGAATGGATGCTTTGGGAAGGAGGTGAGGGCCTCCTTTTATAGGCAGAATTTGTCCCTCAAATGTCAACGCGTTGTAGACCCCTTTAATGACATATTCACGCGTTCCATCCGTCATAAATGTTGTTGATAAATTTCTTGGCCGCCTCCTCTACAAATTTCAGGTAATTTGGAAACCGTATTTAGGAGTTATGAATTTTTCATTCTCGGTTTCTGTTTCTGGACGAAGCATCCAAGAAGGTTCCTCCAAAATAATGTCATTCAATAGCCTCATTAATGACCTCCAACATCCTCCAAATTTATTTTAGAGACGTCTATATCTGTCCTAGAGGTATCCCATGTGGAAACACATCATTTGGATATGTGTAGGCCGCTTTTGATGTCCGTTACTTTTGGTGGGTCCATGTTGTCCGCCCGGAAAAATTCCAATCTTCAATGATTTTTTAGGCCCTCTAGATGACCGATTCAGCTCCTAGTCCAGAAGCCAAAAATAAAGGAAATAAAATAAGGATTCTAACAAAATTTTAATTAGAAAATTTGGAATTTTATTTTTCCTGAAATGACCAAAATACCCCTGACGTAGAATTCTGTCAAAAATCCAGAATTAGTCGTTTTTCACATTAGGGTTCAAAATAGCACTAAAACCTAAAAACATGATAATTACCCATTCAATAACACTTTTGTGGGATTATAAACAATGTTTTATAGTATAAAATAAATGAAAATGTGAGCTTCATCACTCCCCCACACTTAAACATTGCACTCCTGGGCAATAAACTTACATCCAAATCAAAATCCACACAACAATCAAAAATGAGAAAATATCAATGATTTTATCCAAAATAGAATTCCATCATGTCTCATTTATGAATAAGAATTATATCATTTTCATTTAAATCATTAAAATTTGTTCAACCTCATAAATCAATCCATGGCCCAATCACAACCTACCTCACATTGATTTTTATGTCACTCTTCACTCAAGAGAAATTGATTCTGGAGTTATGCTCATACTTGAAAATCACATGTATCACCATAGGTTTGTGAAAATTATCATTTCTCCACAACGTGAAACATGAAAATGAATTTAATCATGAGGGATTTAATTAAAGGTTCAAATGATTCTGTGGCTTAGGGTCGGTGGTAGAATGATTGAAAAATGTTCCAAGCTAGAAAGAGGAGGTTGAACTTTTAAGTACAATGCATGATTAAATCAAGTGAAAACACAAGAAATTCCTCACTCAATACTGCTTGTAAATGTGAAAAAAAACCCCACCCATCTTTATGACATGGTACATGAGCCAATAAGTGATTATAATGAATGATATCATCTAATTTCTCCTCTTTTTTTTAAAGCTCCAGAAAGGCACAACTTTATTTTCTTTATTTTCTCTTTTTTTTTTCATTGAGGATGAGCTGAAAAATTGAATACAATGAATGAATAACAATTCATGACCTTGATTTTTGGGAGGGACATGAGTCATAAAAGAATGTACAATGAATATTCAATCTCATCTCCATTTTTTTCTTCTTTTTTTAGGAGAAATGGATGAACCAAATAAAGCACAATGAAATGATGACCCATGCCCAATTCTCTTGTTATCCACTGCCCAAAATATTGACACACACTTCACACTACCGATAAATGATACACATCCCAATGAACGCACACAAGAAAGGCCCTTCCCCCACACTCAAACTTGAAATATCCATGCAAAAATACTAAACGTGCGGGTAGGTATGGAAAAATTGGCTTGTAATGTGGTTTAAACCTATAAGGCAATTCATGGCATCTAAGGGATTACGAAGGATAAATGTAAAGGTGGGTCTTAGGATAAAATGTGGCTAGCCAAAGAGATGCCTCAATCATTTCAAATACATTCCATGAAATCCAAAGCTTCGAAAGAGAATATTCACAAATTCTGGTTCTCACACAAAATTCAAGTTTCCCTCAAGAAAGTGTGGGTATTAGGAAGAATATGTAAAAGTGGTTTAGAATACCTCATAGGATTGGACAAAAAATATTTTGAGTCAGTTGTTTCATGGTCATGGATTTCAAAAATCAGTTAAACTCATACAAATGATTGATAATCCAATTCAAGAAAATGTTTTCACATCAACAATCATTTAAAATCCATTATTTCAAAAATCATTTCAACTCTTTCAAAATAAATTGTTGTGTGAAAAGTGATAAGAATATTCATTAAATCTCAAAATATGTTTTGGACCAAAAAAATAAAGGAGTTTAAAGGATAATCGTAAAAAGTTAACTCCCTTTTGAAATAATGATTCGGTCCTCTTCCTCTAATTCTCAGGGCTTCCTTCTGCCTTCATGATCCTACAAAAGAAAAATTACTAAATTAATCACAAGGATCATTTTATTTAAGCTCAAAATGAAAAGAGGGAGGGGGCCACATGGTAGACTATTTCCTAATGCTAAATTTGAAATCTAAATTCCTAATATTGAAAATTAAATTACTATAAAGAAAGTAAAGGATAAATCTTGGTATGATCCCCCCAAGTGGGCCCTGGAATCTTTTACTGCCTCCAGAGGGCAGTACCAGCTTTTATCCATAATATGTTGGTGGATTAAGTTTCTTTGATTTGAACCACCACATGTGGTTCTTCCCAGCTTGAAGATCTTTGTTCTTGTTGAGGAGGACTCCATAGACAGAGTATACAAGATCCTCCCCCTTCGCAATTTGGTACAGCTTGCATGGAGGTGGTTGGAAGAAGTAGGGAACCTCCTCTTCATTTGTTGCTACTTGTGCAACATTCCCTTTCCCTTCTTGTGCTCCGCCTAGTAAATATTCAGTGTGTTCAGGGAGCTTTAAATGTTCCCCAACAGGTGAAATTTCTTTTCCTTCATCATCCTCCATGGCATAATGTGAGATGGCCGAATCTAAAAATTCAAAACTATTAGGGGTGATACTCAAATCATTTTCAATAAAATTAAAAGAGTTTGAGTTTAAGATTGTATCATCTCCCTGAGTCGGTTCGACATTAATATCATCTTCAATTGAATGTGCGTCTTGGAGTCGATCTTCACTAGATGGAGGTAGGTAGTCGGGCTCCTCCACCTCAGGTTTGGATTCAACTTCATGGATGTCTTCAGTGAAATCAGGAAAGACTAGTGGCACTTCCTTCTTGGCCTTGAATCTTTTTAAGTCAGCTTGGAGTTCATTGACCATGGCCATCAAATCTTCCAATGAGATCCATGTTGCTATGCCTCTTTCCACTTGCCTGACCGTTATCATCAGTGCATCGGCTCTTCGTTGGAGGGCCTCCTCGGTATAGTCTATTTCTTCCTCCTGCACCTGTGAGTAATTGTTCCATGCAGAATAATTTGAATTTGAATCGATCATGGAAAAAAGTTTTTTTTTCAATTTTTTTTTAAAATGGAAAAAAAATCTAAAATTTTAAATTAGAAAATGTAAAGTAAACAACCGATTAGCTCCCCGGCAACGGCGCCAGTTTTGACGCACGCCTGTCGTAGGGCGTGGCAAAAGCAATTTAATTTTCCTAGTGTAGCATAGAAGCTGACCAGGGTCGTCTCACTTAAGGAGCTTTCTCAATCGTTTAGTTACTTAATCTAATTTAAATAAACTAATTCTTTTTGGTTGTTTTTATTTATGAATGTAATGCAATTTAATAAAAGATAAAACTAACATGCAATGACAAAATGCAATTAATTGAGAAAGAACTTGGCCTTTATGGGTTGGTATGTGGGTTTCATCATTCTCCTTGTTGATATTTAAATTAAGTTTGATAATTCAATTATGATATCTCATTCATGAATTACTATTCTTTTATTTATTGGTGTGAAATCTTGAATTCATTTTGCAATCTTAACTTCACCTCCTCCTATAATCAAGGTTGATGGCACACCTCGATCGAGAGTGTGTCATCTTCCAAGACCTGGCTCCATCGTATGCCATTTCAACCACTGAATGGCTCAACTCCATCGTATGAAGAGCTTGTATCCAGTAGAAGGGAGGGAAAATATTTAATAAAAGAATAGAAATGAGTTTGAGATCAGTGTCGTGGTGGACGATCGCCACACCCGTGCACATCACTCTTACTCATCACAAACTTAATAAAACATAGGAATTTAAGCACCAAATTAATGAAATTTCCACATACCTCCCCCAGGCCAAGTCTCGGGTTAACCCCTCATATTTGAGGGTAAGAGGTCACGGTGGATAATATGAGAATAATAAAAGAAAAAAAGAAGGAGAAAAGATGAAGAAGAAAATAGGGAGGACGGGTGGACACAAAAATAAAAACAATGCATGAATTTTATTAAAAATATGAATTACAAACTAAAACTAAAATAAAGAAAATAAATGAAATGGGGAAGATTTCTGGTCGGCCTCCCCCGGTGGAGATCTCCTCCTTGGTGCCTTGAAGGAATGGATGGAGAATGGATGCTTTGGGAAGGAGGTGATGGCCTCCTTTTATAGGCAGAATTTGTCCCTACAATGTAGACGCGTTTTAGACCCCTTTAATGACATATTCACGCGTTCCATCCTTCATATATGTTGTTGATAACTGTCTTGGACGTCTCCTCTCCAAATTTCAGGTAATTTGGAAACCGTATGTAGGAGTTATGAATTTTTCATTCTCGGTTTCTGTTTCTGGATGAAGCATCCAAGAAGGTTCCTCCAAACTAATATCATTCAATAGCCTCCTTAATGACCTCCAACATCCTCCAAATTTATTTTAGAGACGGATATATCTGTCCTAGAGGTATCCCAGGTGGAAACACATCATTTGGATATGTGTAGGCCGCGTTTGATGTCCATTACTTTTGGTGGGTCCATGCTGTCCTCCCGGAAAAATGCCAATCTTCAATGATTTTTTAGACCCTCTAGATGACCGATTCAGCTCCTGGTCCATAAGACAAAAATAAAGGAAATAAAATAAGGATTCTAACAAAATTTTAATTAGAAAATTGGGAATTTTAGTTTTCCTGAAATGACCAAAATACCCCTGATGTAAAATTCTGTCAAAAATCCAGAATTAGCCGTTTTTCACATTTGGGTTCAAAATAACACTAAAACCTAAAAACATGATAATTACCCATTCAATAACACTTTTGTGGGATTATAAACAATGTTTTACAGTATAAAATATATGAAAATGTGAGCTTCATCAAGCCTCAAGATCAATAACAAGGAAGCCTATATGAATGGAATAATAATTTCATCTGAACTTATTACTTTAAACCAGTTAGTTTGGTTTTACATGCTGTGTATCCCCATTACACCTCGTGTAAAACCCCAAGTAAAACATATTCCAAAAGTTAGTTTTTTACTAAACTACACGTTTTATGAAAAACCTAACAAAAAAAATATGACTTAATGATTACATATATCCTCCCAATTCCTTATCTACATTACTCAACCAAAAAAATGGAACAAAAAAATGGTTAAAACATACTTGATATAAAGGTAATGGAGAATTATAATAACCATTATGTTTTAAATATTAAACTAAGACCAATTAATTGGTAAAAATAGGAAACACATTATTTACTAATGTGACCCATTCTTTTCATACATAAATATCACATGCTATAAGATGGATATTTGTTATATAACATTATGTTCCACCCTAGAACTATAAAAGGTTTTGTGTACTGGATTGGTTTCTCAGTTTTCCTAAAAAGTGGTTTTCATAATCCAAAACAAATATTTGGAGGGAAAGAAAACATAATAAAGGCTGAGCTCATACGATCATGGGGGATAAAAATGGGAGATATAAATAGATGATCATATGAAAGAATATGATAACCATAAGGTTATAAGGTCATGATCATAAATTATAATGTTCATTCCCAATCTATCATAGATTAAAAACTCGAGTCATGAAATAAATCAATATCATTTCAAATGAGATGAATATTTAGAGTGATTAATCAATATAAATCAATCATGAACTACAATTTTAAATTGTAATAAAAATCAATTCATAAGAGCGTGGTACATTCATAGTCATACAAACCATATCATATATTATTTTTAACTATCAAGGCCATCATATCAAAGAAGGTTAGGCATCACCTCATATTTTCAATATCATAGAGGATCAAGCATCCAAAACTATTTACCCTATAATAATGGATTATGTATCCATACCTATTTCCCATCGTGCATAAATAACATACACTCATTTCCCATTATTATCACACAAGTTATAAGGATTTACCCAATTTATTGTAGGGATTTAATAGACCCACTTGTCACATTATGAAAATCATATATATGCACGCCATAAGATCATAATCCATTACCCATTTAACCATATCATAACCCATGGAAAGTAAATGAGTTTCATAAAAATTCCATCATTTTAGCATAGTATAAACCTTGGAAAAGAAATAAGTTTCATAACGGTTTAACCACAATATAATTAACCCATGGTAAAGAAATGGGTTTCATTGAATAATCCTTAAATGATTTTCATCATAATACTTCCAAAGAAAGAATGTGGATAGTATTATAAGATCTCATACTCAATGATACATAAAAATCCTTAAATTATGTTTACATAGATTAAACTACATTTAAAATATCATTTGACCCTTTATTTTAAATCAAGAGAATCTATCATTTTATTTTGAATATTTTTTAACTAGAAATTCCTATAATATTGGTAAAGCCTTTTTCTTTGAAAATAAATAACGTATATTTCAATTGAATATTAAAATAAAAGTATGGTCATGATGGAATGAAAATATACACATTCTATATATTTTAAAAGAAATTATTTCTTTCACACTTTTGTAAAAAGTAAAAAATTATTTTTTTTGAAACCTTTAAGAACGATTAAATTTTAAAACCTTATAAATAAAATTTAATTTACTAAAAATTATATTTTTATAACATTCCAAGTATAATTATTAACTTCTAAAAATTAATTTTAATGATCTTGGATAGTGAATAAAATGTTTATATACCAAAGAGGAAATAAGGTTAGATTTTATTTAATAACATTTCTGGATAATTTTAAGTAAAAAAAGAGTAAAATTGAAAAAATAGACAAAAAATTTATAAATAAATATAAGAGAAAAAATTATATGGGGGATAAAGGATAATATCCTTATAATTTCCCTTATGGAACATTTAGTATATATAATCCCATAATGAAATGAGATTGTAACATAAACCATTTAAAGCATTGGAGACTTTTGATTCATAAACCCCATGATTGAAATAAATTAAAATGAAAATTAATGTACCATTGACTTAAGGGTATTAATTATACAACATTACAAAGGGGTAATATATACACCTTTTAAACATAAATAGGTGCATATAATCAAAGAGGGCACAATGAAATAATATTGAGATGGAGAACCCTTATTTATTTGGTAATCTATGAATCAGTACCTCATGAAAGAGTGTAAAATATATGGATTATAAAATAACAATAATTTTAAGAGATTTACCATAAAATAAATGAATCTGTAGTATATAAACCACACAAAGGAAAAAAGTGTTAGATAAGGCATATGTATCATTGAAATGAATGTGAGATGAGAAACCCATACCTTAAGTATTGTATTATACCATTCACACTTTAACCTCACGTATAATAAATATATATTTATAATAAATCATTTTAAAAAAAATATTCATATATATTATACCATATATGATTTATTTATAACAAATATTCACCAATTTATAAACAATTGTTTAGTAAAATCACTGTTCCAAGTGATAACTTCTTCATTTCTCATGCAGGATTCGGTTTGGAATTACCATTCAATTTACTTTGATCATGGTTAAATCATATATAAAATTTTAAACATGCCATGAGATTCATACATAATCATAAAATAGATTTTTATAAATATTAATATAATTTGGTGTTGAAAAATTAATGACATCACTACATGGATATGGCAGTCCATATGTAAGTAGATGTGATGTTTCCACATTTAGATGGTCAAAAATAAATAATGGTAAATAATAGTTCATATTTTATGAATAATTATTAAATGATATATATCATATATATTCATTAAATATATCATTATTACCATCTATATAAAGTGAAAATGAAAAAAATAATCACATTGCTTCATCGAGGTGATAGTCCACATGTATGGGCAAGTGGTGTTATTGTTTTTAAAAGAATGTAAAGGAATGAATTTATATAAGATATTATAGTTAAAAAATTATAATTATGTAATAAATTTAATATATAAAAATGAAATACATTATAATAACCAATCCTGAAATATGGTGATAGAGAATGAATCAAATCACTACGTGGAGGTGGTAGTTTAAACATATGCATGAGTGATACTTTTCATTAACCATTTTATGGAAAGGAAGTGGAAAAATGATTTATATTTAATAATAATAAAAATTATGTACATGAATGATATTTAATTCGTAATTTTATATTATATATCATATATTTATATAATGTAGATGGAGAAATAAATTGAAATAGTCCGAGTAAGAAGATTTCCTCTTCTTTAGTAGACCTCATTTAGATCCCTTCCCGGGGACAATTTTAATGCTATTTTAAAAATACCATCACCTCTAATTTCTGTATATATACGATTAGAAAATAAATTTATAGTGTTTCTTGAAATATGTTTTTAAGAAGGTATAAATAAAAGAGAGAATATGTTTCCATTTATAAGTGAGGCAGGGGGATCATTTTATAATTTTTCATAACTTTAAAATATTTTAATGTCACATTCATGGAAAAGTAATTAAAAATTGGATTAATTTTGAATTTAGGATGATATAGGATCTAAATAAACTCATATTATAGGATACATGATTATGTTTAGGCTATTTTATCCTTTTTATATTTAGTTTAACTCCTCATGAATCCTTTTTATCCTGAACCATGATAACACATTTTTCAATAATTATGTGTTACAAATTTAATCATAATGTAAACATTTAGTCCAAAATTTTAAATTGATGAAATTTTAGACCATATCTAACCCAAATAATATTTCAAAATATTTAGGAATTTTAAATCATAAAACATAATATTATTAACAAAAAATATCATTAATGTCAAAGTTTTATCCCTGTTTTATCCATTTACCTTTACCATTGTGGAAAATATTTACCACAATTACAATTCACAACTTACAGAAAATAAATGGGAATTAGTTAGGAAATTTGAACCAAGTGATACTAATAACGGTTTACTTTTTTCAATATATCTGATCTATTACTAGAAAAAATCAATTTTAATATAAATCCATAAAACACAATGAAAACCGTATTTAGAGAACTGTAGTTTTACGCATACAAATTACTTATATAAAAATCATGTATATTATTTATTTTAAGGGAATTAATTATATTAGTTTTAAAAAATAAATCATATTCTTTTTCAAATAATAAATATATAATTTTACGTTAAAATTCTGTTATTTAATGAATGGAAATGACAATTTTTGAAAATTTGATATCTTCACTATTCATTAAAAAATCAATCATTTCTGTAAAGTCTCAAAATTTTAGTCTATGTTAATTTTTATATTTTTATTTATAAAATTAAATTAATTTTTTAAAATAAAATTTATAAAAGTGGTATAAATTAATTATAATTTCCATGCACAAAATTCAATAAAAATCATTTATAATGAAAATGTATTTTTGAATCATACAAGGACTATAATAAAAATTGTGTCCTTATTTTTAGAAAATTAATTAATAAAAGTTTAATTATTAAGACCATTATACATATATTTAATAATTATTTTACTCATATTCAAACTATCCAAATCAATGGCTATGTTATAATAGTTACGTATAAACAAAAATATTTTTATAATATATCCCAATTATATTTAAGATCATTGTAGTGTTTAAGATATCTGTTGATCTTATTATTCTTTTAAGGTATTTTTTTGGGGTGTTACATTTACCACCCATTAAATAAATTTATCAATCACGATGTTATATTAGTCATCATAGGTAAAATATTTGAAAATTCATTTGTTGAAAATATATATTATATAAATGGATAACAAAATTTATTTGAAAAGGGAAAGTGGATAACATTATAGTTACCTAAAATAACACATAATTAGTAACCAAATAATTGGAAAATTATTTGGAAATGAAAATATGGAAACTGTGTAGATAAATAATTTCCAATTAATAATATAGAGTGATAGAGAACATGATCATGAGAATGTTATTGACCACAATACAATTAATCAGTAAGGTTTGAAAAACCATAATTTTTTTTTAAATAAAATAAAAATAAAAATTTATTTATTTTCAGATACTTATATGAAAATTTATGTATTTTCTATTGTTAAGGTAGAAAAAATGATAAAATTTACAAACATTATTTGTCTCCATTTGATAAGAATGACTTCATCCTTTGGTTGTACTTCGATCAATTTCTAATTCCTCTATTATTCCAAGAAATGAAAATTCAAGATGAATTTCTCATGCTTAATGCACTAAAATAAAATTTTATGGATTATAGGAACCATAAAATAATGAGAATTTATTCCACCCATCTATACTTATTTAACAAAACCAAAAAGGTTATAAGAGGTTATAAAATATGTATAAATATTCACATGATATAACAATAAATTAATATCTAAAAACGCCAATAAAAAACCTAAATTTTAGATTAATCAATTATATAAATAGTTAACCTTTATAATGTTAAAAATATAAATTTAGTAATTCAAAACCAAAGAACACAAAATATTTGATCACTTTTTTCCAAGATCAACTTTATCATTTTTCCCTAAACAACATGAAGTAGCTTATCATGTCAGATACCAAACATGCAATTATATTGATAATATATTATCCTAAAACATGTTAAAAAATAAATTATTGTAAGACCAAAATGAAAAACTATATGATTCCAAAAATTTACACTATACTTATTTCTTAAATAAAATAATATACTATTAAATATATTTTATAAATAAAAATGTTCAATAAACTTGACCAAAGATGACAAAAATGACTTTCTCATCAGATAATTAACCAATTTGTACATCACAAACACTATACCATTTAATTTATCAATTTCAATCATCTTTTTATCTCATGTAAATGTTATTATCTGAAATGTTGTCATATATTAAGGGTTATCCTTCCATCAAATAGTTTCTTTCAATAAAATATCACCATGCCACAAAATCAGATTTATTATTTATTAGTACCATTCACTATACAGTTGGAAATACTTAATGAACAATTTATACAAAAAAAACATCACATGTTTCAAGATTATTATAACAAAAATATCAATGAAAAAACACTTTTACACCATAATTCTCTAATATCAATACATAAAAACATTAATAATACCAGTAAAATGATTGATATAAAATATTACCATCCTTGGTCTAGGAGATATCCTTTAGAATAAGGGATTGACTAATTCCCAAGTATCCCACATATAATAAATAGAAACACATGGAAATTATTTTTCATATAGCGTTTATTTCTATGTAGAAAACAACTCCATTTTTCTTTGAGACATTCCCTAGAGTGATTCTTCCCAAATTCTCAAAATGAAGAAAATTGAAATTAAAATTTTCTATTTTCATTACCACATGAACTTATATAAAATTAAAATTCCCTATTATTTTATATAGTCAGAAAAATACTAAATTATATATTATTAATCATATATGTAACACCCTAAGAAAATTTAAATAGTAATTTAGTATTTATTTAATAATTTGTTTATAAATGAAATCTGATTATGAAAAGATTTAATAAAAGAAACCTTATTTTAGTTTTGATATGTATTATTTTCAATTTATGAAAATTAAAACATTAATGTAATTGAAATTTAGTTTTTACAATAATAAATTAAAATATTTAATATTTAATAATAATATGATATGGTAATAAGGTAATATTTTATAAAAGATACTTTTATAAGTTTTATTTAAAAATAATTTGTAATTATTAGAAGTTATGATTTTATATGAACGAATTATAAATACTTATATTATATAAAAAAATAGAAATAATAAATGACTTTTGAAATAATTAATAATGTTATGTATAATTTTTTATGTGAAAACTATAAAATATATGTTTTTGAGATTCGGTTAAAAAAAAGAAATTATAATGATTATTATTTATTAACAACATTTAATTTAAAAAGTAAAATTTAAAATTTTATAGGAATGAAATATGAAACTAATTTTATTAATTAAATTATATAATAATCAGAACAGATTAAACTTATTCATGAAATAAATAAATAAGAATGTAAATTTAAATAAAAAAACGAAATATAAAGAAGAGTTAAGATGGGAATCCTTTTTTTTTCTGAAGAGATGAATCAAGATTTTTGAGATTCACAGGTGTTCATGACGCAAGGTAAATGATGGAGGTGTTGTAGGGTTTCAAGCAGAGGAAATGTGAGGGCATGGGGGAGGCTTCGATTGGGGAGAACACGGAAGAAGCCGATGATGAGAGGGAAGAGTTCCTCCGTGAATACCTGAAGTGTCGATCTGAGCCAAGCCGAGTTTTGAGTTTCCTTTGCAGGCCGTGTGAAATCAAAGAGTCCGAACTTGATTTAGGGTTTTCAATTTTAGATTCGAGGTCAAGTCCAGATCTGGATCTGAGTTCTGAGTCCGATGGCCATCTTGCACATGAACTATTTTGCGTTTAGGGTTCTGGTTCCATTTTGAGAAGTGAAGCTTGAGGAGCGAATGCAATTAGGGCTTTAATCTTCGGATTGGTATGTTTATCCTACCTCTTCTATCCGGATAACATCTTTAAGTATTTTATTTGAGAATCAGAATCTTCTGAATAAAATCCAGTTATTATTTTTCGGCATCATCTTATCATCGACCGGTAATGGTTATCTTAATTTTTTTTTCAACAAACATTTGTTTTCCAGTGATTCGAATATGTGGTTTTGTGAATTCAATGTATGAATCCATATCTGTTAGTTCGTTTAAGTTCTATATATCCGAATCTTG
This sequence comes from Viscum album, assembly GCA_963277665.1. NCBI lineage: Eukaryota > Viridiplantae > Streptophyta > Magnoliopsida > Santalales > Viscaceae > Viscum > Viscum album. The sequence continues at coordinate 714,842,438 of OY728162.1, forward strand.
ATGAAATCTGTTTAACAGGGACATTTTTGGTCGATTTCATTACCTTTCTACCCGAATCATTATCCCCTATCCATTTCTATGGATTTTTATTCACTCCGTGGTCAATTTTCCTCACTGCATGATTCTTTAAAATAATTTAAAATGATTGTTTTCTTATCTCTCAACAATTTTTTTGTCCGATTCTTCTGGTTTCAATGAAATATCATTAAATTTACATCTCATATTTTTTTTATTATACTCTCATTTTTGACATTAAAATTGAAGACAATGAATTGCGGATAAGATTTTTATTATAGACTAACAACAACTGGGTATATTTTTCAAATTATTATATTTATCACCTTTGTCTTCTTCGATTTGTCTATAGATATCAACACTATATCATCTTAAATAATATATATGTCCTATTGTTGTAGTTTCAAGAAAATATCATAAATCATTCAAATTTTTTCACATGCAGTATAATATATTATATTACCAATGAACTATGAGTTTTTTGGGAAATCATTTCCTTAGTACCAATAATTTTGAGATTTGATATGTGTAAATCCATTTCTCCATTGGCCACGTATTCCAAACGATAACCATGTAAAATATTTGTTATATTTTTTAATAGAGGTTGAAACTGCTATTTATATTGATCCTTAGAACTCATTTAAAAAAAAATCAGTCTAATGGGTATTTGTTGAGCAGAATTGAGCGATGAATACCTTGCATTTTCAACTTTTAAAAAATATGAGAAATAGAGGAAATGAGAGGTCGAGTCTTCTATTAGTAGCAAAATGGTGGTCTTCTACTATGAAATTTGTAAGGAATTTCTTAAAGTTTTTTTGGCAACTCATTCTTCTTTCCTAAAATTATAATTTTGTAAGGAACTTCTTATCTTCAAATACCTCTCTTCTTTAATCTTTAATTATAATTGATTTATTCAATTAAATCATTCATGTTTATGTATATCAAAATTATGTTCAAATTTGGTTTAGTATTATGGGTTAAAGGACTATTTGTTTATCATGATTTTAATTTTATGGGTTTGTGTGTATGGGGGATTTTCTACACATTTAAATCCTCATAAAAATAGATTATTATTCTTCTTTTTATTTTATTTCAAGGTATATTTACTTATGTTAAATAATATGGTTTATATTTTTTGGTTTTGGGTATTGAAAAATTATTTCTACAAAGGTTTCTTTAATGATTCTCTTAAACCAATATCAATATGTTTAAAGTTTTGGACATATTTTGATGTGCTCTAATAAACCGTTCTAAAATTTTTAGAACAATTTAATTATTCTAAATTTATGATTCTATTTGTATAGTTAAAATTTATTTTTGATGGAACATCGCATATAAAATCAAGTGAATAATATATATATGTATATATACCTTCATGATGTGAAAATATATGATTGTTTTAAATAAATTAATATTCATGTAATAATTCACATATGAATTAATAAATTAAGAATATCATAATTTTATTATGTCACATACAAGTCATATAAAAATCAAGGTTATGGCCATATATCGATAATAGTTTATGAAACTTCATACACGCATAAGCTTATATAGGTATATACACATACTTATGAACATTGGATAAACTCTACAAAGAAATGAAATTTTAATGGAATTGGATGAACTGTTTATAGACATGTAATAATTTTTTTGTCTTGTACATGTTTATATTTATAATTTTACTCATGAATGAAATGTTGCATTTAAAAAAATATATCATTTATAATCTTCGGTGCATGCTCATTATAATTTTATGATTTTGAATTAAAATAATGGTTTTAGTCATTTAGTTATGAAAACAAATCATTGATATTTATTTTAAGATCGGGTATGTTGGTGTTCATGTACATGCCATGTGACGTGAGTTTTTGGGAATCCATACTCACAAGTGTTTTTCAATAAAAATTCACACACAGATATATATATACTTACATATGGATATTAGTGGAAATGATTATTTAAATGCATTGACATGTTTAAAGGTAAAAACTTTAGTGAGCAATACTAGTGTATATATATATATATATGTAAAGAAAACTATAAACGTTTTCGAAAGATACAGGCACTTTTTCGTTGTAAAAATAGAAGGTCATTAGGGAGTGAACCCATCCTTCGCTAAGTGGGTAGGCCCAAGACAGCCTTCGACGAATTAATTTGCCTCAAAATGATGTTTTATTTTCATAAATTTTGCTTATTATTTTCCAAAGAAAAACAATAGAATAGTTTAAAAGTGTTTTCAAAGTATAATTATTTTTCAAAAGGATTATATTATTTTATAAAGGTTGTTTCAAAAATGAATTTTTAGTTGAATGTTTTTTCAAATGTATTTTTGAAAGGAAAATTTTCTGAAAGTGATTTATCAATGGTTTTCAAAACCCCTTACTCGGCATCTTTTGTGCTCACCCTACGTTTTCAAAAAATGTTTTTCTACAAGTTGCCTTGAAATATATAATTGGTCGTCGCTTATGGTGTGAGTGTGCAGCGGAAGCATAGTGTAAATTTTTTTTATTGTTTAAAAACATTGATAAATGTAAGGTTATGTCTAATTTTCCAGAACCTAGACCGGTAAAAGGTCCTCATTTCTTTAAAGTGTTGTGTAACTTTTATATCACTTTTTATAAAAAAAATAAATTATACCTCATTTTTTAAGCACCAAGTCCGGAAGAGCGGGCTCGGGGTGTTATAATTGGTATCAGAGGAATGTTCTAGACAATTTTGGAGATTAGACGTTTTCTATTAAAAGAAAAACTACTCTATGCTTTAGAATTTCCATTAATTAGTTATGTCCACTTAGTGATTCTTTATTTCTAAAGATGGAAATTCAGTGTTTTCGTATGTCCGACGAAAGAAATTGTGAGGGCACAATTCTTTTAGGGGGGTGGGGGGAGAATGTAACACCCTCTGAAAATTTAAATAGTAATTTAGTATTTATTTAATAATTTGTTTATAAATGAAAACTGATTATGAAAATATTCAATAAAAGAAACCTTATTTTAGTTTTGAGATGTATAATTTTCAATTTAAGAAAATTAAAACATTAATGTAATTGAAATTTAGTTTTTACAATAAGAAATTAAAATATTTAGTATTTAATAATAATATGATATGGTAATAAGGTAATATTTTATAAAATATACTTTTATAAGTTTTATTTAAAAAGAATTTATAATTATTAGAAGTTATGATTTTATATGAAGGAATTATAAATACTTATATTACATTAAAAACAATAGAAATAATAAATCACATTTGAAATAATTAATAATGTTATGTATATTTTTTATGTGAAAACTATAAAATATATGTTTTTGAGATTTTGTTAAAAAAAGAAATTATTATGATTATTATTTATTAACAACATATAATATAAAAAGTAAAATTTAAAATTTTATAGGAATGAAATATGGAACTAATTTTATTAATTCAATTATATAATAATCAGAACACATTAAACTTATTCATGAAATAAATAAATAAGAATGCAAATTAAAAAAAAATGAAATATGAAGAAGAGTTAAGATGGGAATCCTTTTTTTTCATAGGAGATGAATTGGGATTTGTGGGATTCACTGGTGTTCACTACCCAAGGTAAAGGATGGAGGTGTTTTAGGGTTTCGAGTAGAGGAAATTTGAGGGCATGGGGGAGGCTTTGACTGGGGGGAACATGGAAGAAGCTGATGATGAGGGGGAAGGGTTCGTCGGTGAATACCTGGAGTGTCGATCCGAGCCAAGCCGAGTTTTGAGTTTCCTTTGCAGACAGTGTGACATAAAAGAGTCCGAACATGATTTAGTGTTTTCAATTTCATATTCGAGGTCAAGTCCAGACCTAGATCTGTGTTCCGAGTCCGATGACCATCTTTCACACGAAATATTTCTCGTTTAGGGTTCTGGTTCCATTTTGAGAAGTCAAGCTTGAGGAGAGAATGCAATTAGGGCCATAATCTTCTAATTGGTATGTTTATCCTACCTATTCTATCCGGATAACATCTTTATGTATTAAATTTCAGAATCAGAATATTCGAAAAAAAAAATCCAGTTGTTATTTATCGGCATCATCTTATCATCGACTTGTAATGGTTATCTTAAATTTTTATTTTATCGAACAGTTTTTTTCCAGTGATTCGAATATGTGGTTTTGTGAATTCAATGTATCAATCCATATCTGTTAGTTCGTTTAATTTATATATATCCGAATCTTGATGAAATCTGTTTAACAGGGACATTTTGGGTCGATTTCATCACCTTTCTACCCGAATCATCATCCCCTATCCATTTCTATTGATTTTTATTCACTCTGTGGTCAATTTTCATCACTGCATGATTCTTTAAAATAATTTAAAATAATTTTTCTCTTATTTCTTAACAATTTTTTTGTCCGATTCGTCTGGTTTCAATGAAATATCATTAAATTGACATCACATATTTTTTATTATACTCTCATTTTAGACTTTAAAATTGAAGAAAATGATTTTCGGATAAGATTTTTATTATAGACTAACAACAACTGGGTATATTTTACAAATGATTATATTTATCACATTTGTCTTCTTCGATTTGTCTATCGATATCAGCACTATATCATCTTAAATAATATATATGTCCTATTGTAGTAGTTTCATGAAAAGCTCATAAATCATTCAAATTTTTCCACATTCAGTATAATATATTATATTACCAATCAACTATGTGTTTTTTTGGGAAATCATTTCCTTAGAACCAATAATTTTGAGATTTGATCTGTGTATATCCATTTGTCCATTGGCCACGTATACCAAACGATAACCATGTAAAATATTTGTTATCTTTTTTAATAGATGTTGAAACTTCTATTTATATTGAGTCTTAGTACACATTTTAAGAGAAATTGAGTCTAACGAGTATTTGTTGAGCAGAATTGAGCGATGAATACCATGCATTTTCAACTTTTAAAAAATATGAGAAATAGAGGAAATGAGAGGTCGAGTCTTTTATTAGTAGAAATATGGTGGTCTTCTACTGTGAAATTGGTAAGGTATTTCTTATAGTTTTTTTGGAAACTCATTCTTCTTTCCTAAAATTATAATTTTGTAAGGAACTTCTTATCTTCAAATACCTCTCTTATTTAATCTTTAATTGTAATTGATTTATTCAATTAAATCATTCATGTTTATGTATATCAAAATTATGTTCAAATTTGGTTTAGTATTATGGGTTAAAGGACTATTTGTTTATCATGATTTTAATTTTATGGGTTTGTGTGTATGGGGGATTTTCTACACATTTAAATCCTCATAAACATAGATTACTATTCTTTTTTGTTATTTTATTTCAAGGCAGATTTACTTATGTTAAATAATATGGTTTATATTTTGTGGTTTTTGGTATTGAAAAATTATTTAAAAAATGGTTTCATTAATGATTCTCTTAAACCAATATCAATATGTTTGAAGTTTTGGAAATATTTTGATGTGCTCTAATAAACCGTTCTAGAAATTTTAGAACAATTTAATTATTCTAAATTTATGATTCTATTTGTATAGTAAAAATTTATTTTATAAGGAAAATCACATATAAAATCAAGTTAATAATATATATATGTATATATACCTTCACGATGTGAAAATTTATGATTGTTTTAAATAAATTTATATTCATGTAATAATTCATATATGAATTAATAAATTAAGAAAATCATAATTTTATTATGTCAAATAAAAGTCATATAAAAATCAAGGTTATGGACATATATTGATAATCATTTATGAAACATCATACACGCATAAGCATATATATGTATATAGACATACTTATGAACATTGGAGACATTCTACAAAGAAATGAAATTTTAATGGAATTGGATGAACTGTTTATAGACATGCTATAATTTTATGTTTTCTTGTACATGTTTATATTTATAATTTTACTCATGAATGAAATGTTGATTTTTAAAAAAAATATCATCAATAATCTTCGGTGCATGCTCATTATTGTTTTATGATTTTGAATTAAATTAATGGTTTATGTCATTTAGTTATGAAAACAAATCATTGATATTTCTTTTAAGATCAGGTATGTTGGTGTTCATGTACATGCCAAGTGACGTGGGTTTTTGGGAATCCATAATCACAAGTGTTTTTCAATAAAAATTCACAAATATATATATACTTACATATGGATATTAGTGGAAATGATTATTTAAATGCATTGACATGTTTAAAGGTAAAAACTCCAGTGAGAAATACTAGTATATATATATATAAAGAAAACTTTAAACATTTTCGAAAGATACCGGTGCTTGTTTTTTGTAAAAATAGAAGGTCATTGGGGAGTGAACCCATCCTTCGCTAAGTGGGTAGGTCCAAGACAGCCTTCGTCAAATTAAGTTGCCTCAAAATGATGTTTTGTTTTCATGAAGTTTGCTTATTATTTTCTAAAGAAAAACACTGGAATAATTTAAAAGGGTTTTCAAAGTATAATTATTTTTCAAATGGATTATATTATTTTATAAAGGTTGTTTCAAAAATGAATTTACAATTTAATTTTTTTTCAAATGTATTATTGAAAGGAAAATTTTCTGAAAGTGATATATCAAAGGTTATCAAAAGCCCTTACTGGGCATCTTTTGTGCTCACCCTATGTTTTCAAAAAAAAAAAATTCTACAGCTTTCCTTGAAATCCAGAATTGGTCGTCGCTTATGGTGTTAGTGCGCAGTGGAAGCATAGTGGAAAATTTTATTTTTATTGTTTAAAAACTCTTATAAATCTAAGGTTATGTCTAATTTTCCATAACCTAGACCAGTAAAAGGTCCTTGTTTCTTTAAAGTGTTGTGTAACTTTTATGTCACTTTTTATAAAAAATAAATAAATTACACCTCATTTTTTTAAGCACCAAGTTTGGAAGAGCGGGTTCGGGGTGTTATAATATACCAGGATAGACGATTAGGATTAAAAAAACACTTTTTCTTCATTATTGCATCACATTCAGTTTTTTAATAAGACGATCATTTCGTTTTCCATACCAATTAATGGTGTGCCCCGACCCCTAGAGACTAGAGCCGAGACATTGCATTATTACATTGGAATTATTACAAGGAATCAATTCTAGAAGGACAGATTAGTATATAAATATTGTAAAAATATAATATATACATGATACCTATAATATATTTTCTAATAGAAAATACAAACAAGATACATAATAAAAGGAACTAAATTGTGACATTGAAAGCTTATTCAATGATTTATTCTTTATAAAAACGTGAAAAGTAACATAATAAGGGTGATCAAAAATGATTAGTAAGGGTAAGTAAAGAGGAATAAATAATGAATCAACAATAAAAAATCATTATTTAAAGGTAAATAACTGATAACACATTAAATTCAACTAATAAGATAAATAAATATCAATATAGTAATGTAAGAAACTGGAAACACATGCCATTTAATCAGTGAAACTCAATATAAAATAAGTCCATAGATATGCTAATGAAAAATATCTTGTATAAACAATAATTAAAGCTAAAGTAGTAAAATTATTAATTTTTGGACACCATGTTATCTAGGTTCATGGTACCATTATCATCAAGACCTTTCATACGACAGTTTATAACATACCCAGTACAATCGGATTTGGTTTCTCCAATATTATCTATACTATCAAGATCATTCAAAAGTAAGTTTATAACATAATGGTTATAAACATAAAGGGTTTTCTGATTTAATTTAATTCAATAAGATTATTTATGCATTTAGGGACTTACTTTAAAAGGACTCCAACTCATGTAAAACCAGTCCAAAGCATCCCTTATATATCAAATAATTAATTTAATAAATAAAAAATGCACCTTATCATAAAATTTCTATATTTAGTAAAAGGTATATATTTATCAATAACTACTCCATGGAGGATAAGTTACAATAATGGTTGTTGACATTGATTATTGGGAATACCTATGAATAGTAATTAAAAAATTCTTGATGAAAACAATCTTTAAACATTCCAAAGTGTCCCATACCACAATGACACATTTGAATAATAATACACAAGAAGAAATGACATTAAAAAAACCTATAATAACAATAATGTTAGGATATTCATGATATAACATGTCACAGGATAATATATACCACATTAAATATTGATTCGGTGCATAACAACAAGTAAGTCACATTGGAATGTAAATTGAGAGGAAATATCTTACTTTGAGTCTGACGTGTCACGTGTGTCTTTATAATAGTGAATAATAAAATTATCTTAATTATTTAATTTTTCATAATTTATTTTTCAGGTTTATTATTAATTTTATTTCACTTATTACAATGTTGTAAGCTACTACTTAAAAAATTATTTTTACATCGGGTGTTTTGACCAAATACGGCTCATGAGTTAAAACGACTTTGATAGATCAACTATGGTCAAAGGGTTTGTAACAGCCCAAGATTTTATAAAAAAATATTCTTTTTAATTTTTAAAGTCTTGTGTTGTACGCTACACCAAAAGGAGCTTGCACAACACGCTTCCTTGACTTGCCTTGCATTACACGCAATCGCGACCTTCCTCGATAGCGTGTGTAGTACGCAATAACGAGTTTCACTAAACAATGATATGCTATTAAAATGTTATTAAAACTAGCCGTTATGAATAGTAATAACCACTTTTTAAAATTCTGTAAATCTTATTTTTCAAAATGAACTTCATTTTTGGATTCGGAGCATCGAATTTAGCCTATGGTGAAATTTTGGTACTTTTCGGATAACTTTCATATTCTGATGAATAGTGAAAATTACTAAATTATAATTAAAAACAACTTTTTTAATCGAAATAATTAATAGTGATAAATCATTAATTTGAGTGGTTTTAAAGTATATTTAGAATATATTTTTACAATTTAATACAATGTTGGTCATTGGATGTAATTTCACATTTAAACTAGACATAAACAAGTGTCAATCTTTTGATAGATATTGTTTCTTAAAAAAACGCTATTTGTTTTAACAACGGGATTTAATTAAAAAATTAATTAATGCAACTTTTATGTTATGAATTTGGTAAAATAGACTTCATTTTTGAATTCGGAATATGAAATATAGCTTGGGATGAAATTTGGCACTGTTCTGAAAAACATCAATTTTTGATGAATAGTGAAACTACTAAGTGGTAGTTAAAAAACTGATTTTTTCATAAAACATAATTTTACCGCTTCTGTGAATGGAATTTCAAAAATCCGAGAGACACGGTTGATGTCAGTAAGTAAAATGTGGTTCAATGAGATGAAAATAATTTTTGGTGAATAGTAACTTTTTACTTTTTTTTACCGCGGTTAATAGTAAATAGGGTAACTAAGGGTAAATATGATATTAATATTACCCTAACACATGTCCTAATTCTATTGGAAAAGTGTAATTCGACCAAAAACAAACTTAGGAATAAAATATGACCATTTAGGCCCACTTGGATTAGATTAGGACATTTATTATTAATTTATTTAAAGAAGGGTTAAAATAGTTAAAATCAAAGTTTAATAAGTAAATCATTTTTAATATGGGGTTATACATAAGATAAATTCGATTGTAAATATTCATTAGAAATCTAAAAAGATTTACTACATGATGGTAGTTTATTTGTAATTTTTAGACATCAAATAATTTAATTTATTTATGACACAATGATGATACAGTAATTATCTTATTAATGAAATATTGACATAATTGATGTTATAAACACCAAAATAAATATAATTTGAGACTTTTTATGAATTCCAATAATTTTCTAGGTTACTATGATATATTAGTGGTGATTTAATAAACTTGGTTCGAACATATAATTCTGTTATGACTTTCACAAAAATCATATATCAAATAGTGTCAAAATTGACAGAAAATAGTTTTTAAATCAAATATTATATTATTAATTGTTATTTTATTCCTAAAAATCTAAGGTTAGGCCAAATGACTTAGCTAAGGATATATATATTAATAATAAACAATTTGGGGTTCGTTTGGCATTTTATAGTAAGTGTATTAACCATATAGTGAAAGAAAACAAAAAGACACGGTAAAAGTTAAATTATTTAACTTAGAGTTAAATAAAATTGATAAGGTTACAATAATAACCTAAACTTGTCTAAATCCTATTGGTTGATAGGATTTAGACCCATCCCCACTTTATCTTCGAAATAAGACCCTTTGGAACCATTATAAACCGATTTTGACTTTAAAATAAAATAATATTTTGAGGTATTCCTAAGGTGCCCCTCTCCTCCCTTATAAAAGGACACCTCCTCTCCCTCCTCCTCACACCAATTTGAGCACTCATGCTCGGCCAACCCCTGCCAAAATCTCTTCTCCACTTCCCTAGAAACATCCTAGAGGTTCTGGTCTTCCTCAAAGACCAATTTTAGTGCCCTAAGAGGAGGTCTAAAAGAGGCACTTCAAAGAAGAGGTAATTACCGTTACCAATTCTTTCATCTTTATTTCTTCTTCCACTTCTTCTTCTTAGGTTGTTTCATTATGAAGTAATAACATCAGTATCACTCATATACTGATATTTTATTATAAGTATGAAACAAACCTATTTCACCATATATCCATCCTATGGAAAAAGAAATCACCGCGCGTGCGTACGTACGGAATACCGTCTCCACGCCGTGGTGTAATCTATTTTCCACCACCACCTTACATGGATGGGTATAATGGTGTAAAGAATAACTATATATAGTTATTAAAACATCATATTGATTCTGATATATTTTATAATCCACTCCAATTCAATTCAATATTTATAGAAATGATATCATCGCTCGTGCGTACGTACGGACTACCGTCTCCACGACGCGATGAGATTCATTCTCCATGTTAACCATTTAAGAATGATTATAAAGTATATATAAGAAATAATAATGAAATATATGACATTATAAAGCTACTGGATTTATGTATATATATACATATTTATGTCATCTACTTACTTCCATTTCAAGATAATAAGGAAAGGAAAACAGCGTTCATGCGTACGTATGGACTACCGTCTCCATGAACGGTGTTTTTCATTTTATTTATCTACCTATTATATATATATATACTGAATATATATGATATATAAATCATATTTTATATTCTGGAAGTAAGTAAATCATGATATAAGTAATAATTATGTCAAGAACAACAAGTCAAAACACCTACGATAAATGAAACGATTTTACCCAAAACGCTTCTTTAACATGGAATTTACAAAAGAACGGGTAATATAATGTCATAAGTGAACCATATATGATATCATAACAATGAATATGATTCTGTAATAAGTCAATAACATGATTTAAATCATTATACAGGAGGTTTGGACACTTACAAAGCAAGTCGGACCTAAGGTAAGGGAAATATCACAATCTCATTTTTATCCGAGATTGTTTATTCGTAAGTATTTACTGAGGTGTATTTTATCATCCACATCCATGTTTCATCAATAAGTAATATTATTTCCATCCACCTAAAATTGTTTAAATCCATTTTTACACTTCGGTGAGTTTTTAGTAATATTTATGAAAGGAATCTTTTGTCGTTTTTCGTACGAGGTACTTTTTGACTTTTCCGACAAAAGTATGAAGAATGTTTTTTTTAACTTATACGGCACGAACGGATTTCTACTGTTTTATAAAGCCTTATTTTCATGAAGCTTCCTCTAAAAGATTTCATGACTATTTTCAATAAAATATCTTTCTTTTAAAATTGCATGATGTTTTGTGAAAAGAAATTGATTTTGAAGAAGAAAGGATATTTTCCTCAAGAATTCAATTCAAGTGTTTTATCAAAATTATTTTCCATCTAAGATAATAAAGGGTTCTGTTTCTATCCATATTTTTACATTGATTTGACTATGTTGTGATGGAATTATGTTTATGAATTCCTTTATCTTATATGAATTGATTTATGATGTCATGATGTTTCAAGAATCCCATTTTTGTTACATGTGTTATGCGATGATGTATGTTTTATGATTATGTGGCACACATAAGAAAGGATCCATTATAAGATGGGTGGGACCTATATCTCCCTCCAATGCATTGGGTAATGATTTTATATCTCATGAGATAGACATGGCTGGAATGGTAGGTTATACCGGTTCAGTGAAACAGGACTGAAACGAGGGTTACTCGATTCAGAAAGGGACTTTGTCCACTAAGATAGTCTTGGCAATGAGTCTTGACTTACAAGAAATGATTCTCTATGATTATGTGTGAATGCCACAAAGTTTCATGTTTTATGTTATGATTATTGTGATTACATTTCACTGCCATGATTTATCCCATGTTATGAAATTATGCTCTCTTTTGCAGGTTATGATTTCCAAATTTTTATGTTCTTATGAATATGATGTGATTGATATTTCTTTTGTTTACCCTTACTGAGCATTTGAGCTCACCCTTTTATGTTTTCTTTTCCCCAGGATATAAATAAAGGTTTTAGGTAAAAAAAAGGAAGATCTTTATGGGAGATATTAAAGATCTTTCACCACGATTAGAAGATTACGTTCCGAGTTTCCAAAGACACTAAACTATTACGATCCTTGTGTGTGTGTTTTTGTTATGTACTAAGTATTCCTCAAAAGTAATGTAATGTCCATGTACGATAAGCTTAGGGTCTCTACAGTTGGTATCAGAGGAAAGGTTTAGTCAACCTTTGGAAACTAGGATGCGAAAACGTTAGTGTGATCCCTAGAGATATTTCTAAGGTATGTCTAGGGATGTCCCTAGGGATAAGTATACGTATAGGTTATAGTAATAGAATTACGCTAACGATCATAGAATTAAACCTAAGATGTTGGATATTGAAGGTACTCCCCCTTTATTATGTTGTTTTCCCTAGCATGATTTTTGCCTCTCACACTATTCTTTTTGGGTTTTAGACGATGGTTGGAACCCGAAGGAACCGTGTTGATCAATGCAATGGACAATGCAATGATTTCCCTCCTGAACAAACAAATGTTATGGGAGATGGAGTGCAAAATCTTATTGCTATACTTACACAAGCTATGAATCATTCTGGACTTCCAAATGAGCAGAGAAGGGAACAATATTCTATTGACTCCTTCATGAGGCAACGTCCACCTTCTTTCAGTGGGTCTACTGATCCATTAGTTGCTGAACAATGGATTAGTACTACTGAAAAGATGTAACACCCCAAGCTTCTACGGTACGTTTCCCTTCGAATAATGCGATAGCGTGTGTTGTACGCAACCTCGAGTTCTAACACACACCACAACTAATTAAACTAGCCATTATGAATAGTAATACCTACTTTTTGAAATCATATATATTCTATATTTCAAAATGGACTTCATTTTTGGATTCGGAATATCAAAATTAGCCTAGGGTGAAATTTTGGTACATTTCGGATAACTTTCATATTTTGATGAATAGTGAAAATTTCTAAATTTTAATTAAAGACAACTTTTTTAATCAAAATAATTAATAGTGATAAATTATGAATTTGAGTGGTTTTAAAGTATATTTAGAATATATTTTTACCATTCAATTTAATGTTTATCATTGGACATAATTTTACAATTAAACCGAACATAAACAAGTGTCAATCTTTTGATAGTTATTATCTCTTAAAAACACGCTTTTTGTTTTGACAGCGGGAATTAATTTTAAATTAATTTCTGCCACTTCTGTGTTTTGAATTTAGGAAAATGGATTCCATATTTGGAATCAGGATGTTCAAATTGTGTAAATAGGTAACTTTTATTTTTAGACATTTTGAATAGTTACTGTGGTAAATATTTTATTTACCATGGTTAAAAGGTAAATCCGGTAAATAAGGGTTAAAAAAATAATATTATAATAATAAAAAATTACCCTAAAATGTGTCCTAACCTTATTGGTGGACACATACCCGACCATGGGCATCCTTTGGTCAATTTGGGGACCCCTTGGAGCCACTTGTATGTGGTAGGGACACTTTATATTAATAAAGTTAAAATAAAAATAAAAATGGCATAAGCTTACATCTTTTAGAAGAACAATTTTTACATAGGGTTATACATGTTGGATTTTCGATTATAAATATTCATTAGAAAGCTAAAAAGATTTCCTACATAATTATATTTTATTTATAATTTTTAGACATTATATAATTTATTTTATTTATGACACAATGATGATGCAGTAATTACTAAAATAGTGAAAAATAAAAATAATTGATCTTATAAACACCCAAATAATTATAATATGAACCTTTTAATGAATTAAACTAATTTTCTATGATAACATGATATATTAGTATTGATTTAATTGACTTTGTTCGAAGTAATCAATCTGTTAGGAGTTTCACAAAAATCAACTATTGAATAGTGTCAAAATTGACATAAAAGAGTTCTTAAAACAAATATTATATTATTAATTGATATTAAATTCCTAAAAATCTAAGGTTCGGCCAAGAGACTTATATTATGATAGGTTCCTCATTAATGGACCACTTGGGAGTCGCTTGGATGTATATAGTAAGTTTATTAATCATATTATATAAAAATACAAAGAGACATTGTAAAAGTGAAACTAATTAACTTAGAGTTAATACTTAAAGATAAGGTTAATATAAGTACCCAAACCTGTCTAAATTCTATTGGATGAGTTGTTTTCGACCTATCCACACCTCAGCCTTTGAATAGTAAACTTTGGAGCCTTTGTAAACCGAATAGGAATTTATTATAAATTAATATTTCTAGCTTTTCCAAAGGTGCCCCTCACCCCTCTTATAAAAGGGCACTCCTCCTTCTCATTTCTTCACACCTCTAAAGCCTTTTGGTTCGGCCAAACTCTGCCCAAATACTCTCCCAACATCCCTCAATACAACCTAGAGGCCTTAGTTTGATCAGAAAGCCAACCTAAGGAGCCCTTTTGATCAAATCAAAAGGAAGAACCCGAAGAAGAGGTAATGATCTCACCACCCTTTTCTAAGTTCATTTCTTCTTCCACTTCTTCTTCCTTTGTTCTTACCATTCTGAAATAATAACTCCAGTATCTCACATATACTGTGATGTTATTATAAATATGGTACAATCATATTCAGTATTCTATCCACCCTTTGAATAACATGTCACCAAACGTGCGTACGTACGGCTTACCGTCTCCACGTCGTGGTGTAATTGTTATTCAATATAATATTATTTGGATGGGTATAATAATGATGTGTAACTCATGTAAATAATAAATATAACATGTTAATGATTCTGTATATATGATATACCATCCATTTATATATTATTTTAATATCAAAAGAATGATATTGTCGCTCGTGCGTACGTACGGACTACCGTCTCCACGAACGCGATGAGATTCATTCTCCATCGTAACCATTAAAGCGTAATTATCATTTTATGATTTAAAAATGATGTTTAAGGACTTGATATCATTCTGGATATGAATAATATACAACCTATCCTTTACAAACATGTCTTACGTAACAAAACATATGAAAGAAAACAAGTAAGTTAACACCCGAAACAACGATAATACTAAGATATTATTATCAAATCAATATTAAAAGATCATATATGATACCATATTAATGTATATGATTCTTGTATAATTTAATAACAATTATTTCACCATTATACAGGAGGTTAACCTACCACAACCAAGGAAAAGTACAAGGTAAGGGTTATTTCACAATCTCTTCTTTATCCGAGGTTGTTTATACGTAATAATCTACTGGGATCTCGTTATCATCCACATCCATGTTTCTTCAAAATGTATTTCAAAACATTTTTACTATTTACAAGAATATGGGTTAAAGTCATTTATACCCTTGTTTGACTTTTTATAAGAGGTTTATAAAGGAATCTTTCCGTCGTTTTCAAAACAAGGTCCTTTTTAACCTTTTCGACAGAATTGAGGTAAGAATGTTTTTTTTAACTTATACGGCGGGTGCGGTTATTTTCCGCCGTTATAAAATCGTCGAAGCTTTCCATACAAGCTTATAAGAATATTTTCAAAGAAAATGTTTTATTTTATATGGATCTTAAATGATTTCAAAATAAAAGTAGATACTTCTTTAAAAAGAATTTTGATTTCATCTATGTCAACATCCTTTGATGGATTTTAAGATTATTTGAAGTTGATTTATTATGATACAAAACTTCTATATTGTATTGAAGGTTTTGTGATATGTTTGACTGTGGATGTGCTATTTTTATACCATTCATAGTTTATTGTCAAAGTATTGACATTTCGTATGCTAGTTTTAATACGAATGTTTATGTTATGTTTAAACCTTTTCATATGCGAATGCATTGGACTTAATAAGTGACGGGTGGAGCCCGCTATAGCTCCTCGATGCATCGGTAGGTCTCATGAGACAAACTAGTGTCTTGGCACAAGGCCTTGACAAAATCTTATTTGTAGCCTTGGCACGAGGCCTTGGCTATGTGGTTATGATAGTCTGGCATTATGCATTCCAACATTATGAAAGTGGTTATTGATTTTTGCATGTGATTATTCGATTAGTAGAATATCCATGTGAATAAGTAAATGGCATTATTTCATTTTACTTTTGCCATACCATGTTGAAGTTCAATTTTAAAAGGCTTTTGTTTTAGTAATGCATTGCCTTAAATGTTTATTCTTATTTATGAAAGTTTCCGCTATATTGTTATCCTTACTGGGCATTTGAGCTCACCCCTTTTCTATGTTTTATTTTTCTCCAGGATGTGAAGAAGTAAATTATGAATGACCTGCAGGGATATTATGAGGGGATAGTAGTGTGGATTATGGAGACATTATGTTGTTGTAGTAGTTTTTCATTTTATGATGTAATGTAAAACTTATGAATATATCTAGTGTTTCCAAGGCTACTAAACCAATCGGTCTTTCGAGATTTGATCTTTCTTGTGATCATGCCAATGTTATGAAGTAATGCACCGACTCTGGGTAGCTGGGGTCGGGGCGTTACAGTTGGTATCAGAGGAAGTTTAGTACAAACCTTGGAAGCTAGATTTAGATAAACTCTGATTAGAGCACATAGACCTAAGATGAACTTTGAGGATTAGTATAGAAGAACTTCCTAGAATTTTGGTATTGTAGAGACTTTGTGAGTTTTCCGAGCAATACATCCCTGTCTGGATACGAGCAGGTAGAGGCGGCTCTGGCACAGATGTACCTAGGGGTAAAACCCGAAAACACCGCTTTAAGCTAGACTCGAACGGGAACTGGTGCACGACAACGGGCCTTGCTGCACTCTTGGTTACGACACTCCCGGGGGATATGCTTAGGATAACTCTCACTTTCTTTACAAATCATTATGAAGGGTTTATGAGTATATACTTCCTCAAAGAAAACATATTTATGATTATGGATTATATCCATAGATAGTTCAATTTATGTTAAGTGTTTTATAAGTATGGGATTATGTATTTTGATTCATAAACTGATCTAGTTTATGCCATTGTTTAGAAATGGCGCCTAGTGGAAGAAATGGAAACCGTATCAATGCACGCACTCCATGTAGGGATTTCCCTCCTGCTCAAGATAATTATAGTGGGGCTGGTGATGCAACTGGTGCTGATCAGCTAATCACCGTACTGGGACAACTTACTCAGGTTATGAATAATAACCTTACCCGTATGGAGCACCCTGATCCGCAGCGTGGAGGATCAATGTTAGATCGATTCATGAGACAACAACCACCAACGTTCAATGGGAGTACAAATCCCTTAGTAGCTGAGCAATGGATATTTTCCCTAGAGAAAATATTTCAGGCTTTGGGGAGTAGTGAAAGGGAAAAAGTTACCATGGCAGTTTACCGCCTCACTGGAGATGCTGATCAATGGTGGTCATTGATTCAAAACATGAAGGAAGATGATGAAGTATCAAACATGGAATGGAGGGAGTTCAAAGATCTGTTTTTAGAAAAATACTTTCCTCGCGACCATCGAGCAGATATGGAAAGACAATTTCTGAGTCTGAGACAAAAGGAGGATGATAATGTCACAAAGTATGAGGCTAACTTTACAAGGTTAGCGAGGTATGCTGGAGATTATATTCGCAACCCAAGAAGTAAGATTGATCGTTTCTTTGATGGGTTAAAACCATTTCTCCGTCGAGCATTAGTCTCACAATCCTTTTCATCGTACGAAGACATTGTCTCATGTGCTATCAAGACCGAAAAGGAATTCTCTAAGTCTTATGACTTTAAAGCAAAGCAGGAGAAGAAG
The DNA here is from genome assembly GCA_963277665.1 of Viscum album. Classification (NCBI taxonomy): domain Eukaryota; kingdom Viridiplantae; phylum Streptophyta; class Magnoliopsida; order Santalales; family Viscaceae; genus Viscum; species Viscum album. The sequence continues at coordinate 714,860,649 of OY728162.1, forward strand.
AGACCTGCTGATCAATCTGGGAATGGAAATAAGGGGAAGAAGGGAAAGGTTGAATATCCATCTTGTGGTAAGTGCGGGAAGAAACACCCCGGTGCTTGCCTGAAGGGAATGGGAGTCTGTTACAAGTGTGGTGAAAAAGGCCACCAAGCTCATTATTGCAAGGGGAAGAAGGAAGCTACCAACATTCAGTGCTACAATTGCAGGGAGATGGGGCATTATGCAAATGCATGTCCTAAGCCTCAGGAGAACTTACCTCAGAAAAGGCCAAGGAATCAAGGCCAGGCTTATGCTATCACTACTGCTGAGGTAGAAGCTCCGAAAGACGTGGTGGCAGGTAATTTAATGGTTTCCTCAAGTTTAGCAAATGCATTATTTGATTCTGGATCATCGCATTGTTTCATATCTTCCCAGTTTGATAATAAAATTAGATATTTCCAATTTGATTTAATAAGGGAGTTGTCAGTTAAAACTCCTAAGGGAAGTATCGTTGCAACAATGTTTTGTGAATCAGTCCCCATTAGAGCACATAAATTTTCTTTATCTGCTGATTTCATCGTCATACCTATGATTGAGTTTGATATAATCCTCGGTATGGACTGGCTTTCGGACTATGATGCGAAGATTTATTGTAAGAATAAAGAGGTTACGATTCTTGATGATAATGATAAGGAACACCTTATTTTTAGAGCAGAATCGTTACCACCTAATTCTTATTTAGATCCACCCTCAATAGCTCAACTAAATTCAATTATTGGGGAGGAATAGAATGAAATAACTGCGGGTGAGGAAAGGAATGTTCAAATAGAGGATGTACCTGTTGTGAAAGAATTTATAGATGTATTTCCAGAAGATTTACCTGGACATCCTCCAGAACGAGAAGTAGAGTTTTCCATTGATTTAATTCCTGGATCAAGGCCTATATCGAAGACCCCTTATAGAATGGCCACTGTAGAGTTAGTCGAACTAAAGAAACAACTAGAGGAATTGAGTAATAAGGGATTTATTCGCCCTAGTGTTTCTCCATGGGGAGCCCCTGTTCTTTTTGTTAAAAAGAAAGATGGATCTATGAGGTTATGTATCGACTACAGGGAGATCAATGCTATAATGATAAAGAACAAGTATCCCCTACCTCGTATTGATGATTTATTTGACCAACTGCATGGAGCTCAATACTTTTCAAAGATTGACCTTCGATCTGGATACCATCAGTTGTGTGTGAAGAAGGAAGACATTCCGAAGACAGCATTTCGAACCAGGTACGGGCATTACGAGTTTACTGTAATGCCGTTTGGATTGACTAATGCACCCTCTGTATTCATGGATCTGATGAATAGAGTCTTCAAGGAGTATCTCGATGAATTTGTGGTGGTATTTATTGATGATATCTTGGTATACTCCAAAACCTACGAAGATCATGAAAATCACTTGCGCATTATCTTGAAGACTCTGAGGAGGCATGAATTATATGGGAAGTTTAGCAAGTGTGAATTCTGGCTTCAGGAGATTTCTTTTCTTGGCCATATTGTCTCAAAAGATGGAATCTCTGTTGATCCTTCTAAGACCAAGGCAATCCAAGAATGGCCAGCACCTACGAGTATAACTGAGGTACGTAGTTTTATTGGCTTGACAGGTTATTATCGACGTTTCGTCCAGAATTTTGCCCGATTGGCTAACCCATTAACGAAGCTCACACGTAAAGGGGTTAAATTTGTTTGGACAAAAGAGTGTGAAGAATGTTTCGAAGAACTGAAGAGAAGATTAGTCAATGCTCCTATATTGACTCTACCATCGGGGAATGATGGGTTCGTTATTTATAGTGATGCATCAAAGAAAGGACTTGGCTGTGTCCTTATGCAGAATGATAGAGTTATTGCCTATGCATCACGACAGTTGAAAATTCATGAACAAAACTATCCTACTCATGATCTTGAGTTAGCAGCTGTGATCTTTGCTTTGAAGATATGGAGGCACTACCTCTATGGTGAAAAATGTGATATTTATACTGATCACAAGAGTTTGAAGTATATTTTCTCACAAAAAGAACTCAACATGAGGCAAAGGAGATGGCTTGAATTACTCAAGGATTATGATTGTACGATACACTACCACCCGGGGAAGGCAAACAAGGTGGCAGATGCTTTGAGCAGAAAAGACCATGGAGTTCTGAACATGATGAGAATTGAAAGGGATCCAATTTTCATGGATCTAGTGAAAATGGACATGGGAATAACCAGGGAAGGTGAAACATCAATGCTTTTTCAAATGGTTGACAAACCATCTTTACTAGAAAGGATTAAGAGTTCTCAGACCGATGATGACGAATTCCAAAAGAAGATTAAAGCTGTGAATGATGGGAGATTGAGAGACTTTGTGTATGAAGATGGAATTTTGAAATTCGGGAAGAGACTTTGTGTTCCCAATATACCTGATCTAAAAAGGGAATTGCTGGATGATGCTCATAGTTCCAATTTCTCTATACACCCTGGGAGCACCAAAATGTATAGAGATTTGAAGGAACATTTTTGGTGGGACAATATGAAGAGAGAGATTGCTGATTTTGTGTCAAGATGTATGGTTTGTCAACAAGTGAAAGCTGGAAGGCAACAGCCTGGAGGAGTCATGCAACCTCTTCCCATACCGGAGTGGAAATGGGACAATGTTACGATGGACTTTGTCATGGGGCTACCAAAGACTCCTAGAAGGAACGATGCAATATGGGTTATTGTTGATCGTCTTACCAAGTCAGCACATTTTCTTGCTATAAGAGAAGATCTACCCCTGGAACGTCTAGCAAGACTATACATTAATGAAGTTGTGAGACTTCATGGAGTACCCCTATCGATTGTTTCTGATCGTGATCCCCGTTTTACTTCAAGATTTTGGAAAAGTCTTCAGAAATCCCTGGATACTGAACTTCATTTGAGCACTGCTTACCACCCTCAGATAGACGGACAATCAGAACGGACTATTCAGACCTTAGAAGACATGTTGAGATCTTGCTCACTTGACTTTCAGGGTATGTGGGATCAATATTTACCTCTGGTAGAATTTTCCTATAACAATAGCTTCCATTCGAGTATACAAATGGCACCATATGAAGCGTTATACGGAAAGAGATGTCGTACACCAACCTGTTGGGATGACGTTGGTGAAAGAAAACTTGTAGGCCCAGAACTGGTGGAGGAAACGGTGGAAAAGGTGAAGGTAATCCAAAATCACATCAAAGCAGCTCAAAGTAGGCAGAAGAGCTATGCCGATAATCGAAGGAAGGATTTGGAATTTCAAGTCGGTGATCATGTTTTCCTAAAGGTATCTCTGTGGAAGGGAGTCATACGTTTTGGTAAGAAAGGTAAATTGAGTCCCAGGTACATCGGACCTTTCGAAATTCTAGAACGAATTGGGGCTGTAGCTTACCGATTGGCAATGCCGCCAAGTCTCTCCAAAGTTCACGATGTGTTCCACGTATCTCTGTTGAGAAAATACATGCCTGACCCAACGCATGTACTCACCTATGAGGAATTAGAACTGGAACCCGATCTGTCTTATTGCGAAGAGCCCGTCAGGATTCTTGATACAAGAGAACAAGTACTGAGAAACCGGACGACGCGTCTGGTAAAAGTTTTGTGGAGAAATCATAAAATGGAAGAGGCAACGTGGGAACCCGAGGAACTTATGATGAAGAACCACCCGAGTCTTTTTATGCAGTAATACCCTAGAAATTGCGAGGACGCAATTATTTGAAGGAGGGGAGAATGTAACACCCCAAGCTTCTACGGTACGTTTCCCTTCGAATAATGCGATAGCGTGTGTTGTACGCAACCTCGAGTTCTAACACACACCACAACTAATTAAACTAGCCATTGTGAATAGTAATACCTACTTTTTGAAATCATATATATTCTATATTTCAAAATGGACTTCATTTTTGGATTCGGAATATCAAAATTAGCCTAGGGTGAAATTTTGGTACATTTCGGATAACTTTCATATTTTGATGAATAGTGAAAATTTCAAAATTTTAATTAAAAACAACTTTTTTAATCAAAATAATTAATAGTGATAAATTATGAATTTGAGTGGTTTTAAAGTATATTTAGAATATATTTTTACCATTCAATTTAATTTTTATCATTGGACATAATTTTACAATTAAACCGAACATAAACAAGTGTCAATCTTTTGATAGTTATTATCACTTAAAAACACGCTTTTTGTTTTGACAGCGGGAATTAATTTTAAATTAATTTCTGCCACTTCTGTGTTTTGAATTTAGGAAAATGGATTCCATATTTGGAATCAGGATGTTCAAATTGTGTAAATAGGTAACTTTTATTTTTAGACATTTTGAATAGTTACTGTGGTAAATATTTTATTTACCATGGTTAAAGGGTAAATCCGGTAAATAAGGGTTAAAAAAATAATATTATAATAATAAAAAATTACCCTAAAACGTGTCCTAACCTTATTGGTGGACACATACCCGACCATGGGCATCCTTTGGTCAATTTGGGGACCCCTTGGAGCCACTTGTATGTGGTAGGGACACTTTATATTAATAAAGTTAAAATAAAAATAAAAATGGCATAAGCTTTCATCTTTTAGAAGAACAATTTTTACATAGGGTTATACATGTTGGATTTTCGATTATAAATATTCATTAGAAAGCTAAAAAGATTTCCTACATAATGATATTTTATTTATAATTTTTAGACATTATATAATTTATTTTATTTATGACACAATGATGATGCAGTAATTACTAAAATAGTGAAAAATAAAAATAATTGATCTTATAAACACCCAAATAATTATAATATGAAACTTTTAATGAATTAAACTAATTTTCTATGATAATATGATATATTAGGATTGATTTAATTGACTTTTTTCGAAGTAATCAATCTGTTAGGAGTTTCACAAAAATCAACTATTGAATAGTGTCAAAATTGACATAAAAGAGTTCTTAAAACAAATATTATATTATTAATTGATATTAAATTCCTAAAAATCTAAGGTTCGGCCAAGAGACTTATATTATGATAGGTTCCTCATTAATGGACCACTTGGGAGTCGCTTGGATGTATATAGTAAGTTTATTAATCATATTATATAAAAATACAAAGAGACATTGTAAAAGTGAAACTAATTAACTTAGAGTTAATACTTAAAGATAAGGTTAATATAAGTACCCAAACCTGTCTAAATTCTATTGGATGAGTTGTTTTCGACCTATCCACACCTCATACGTTGAATAGTCAACTTTGGAGCCTTTGTAAACCGAATATGAATTTATTATAAATTAATATTTCTAGCTTTTCCAAAGGTGCCCCTCACCCCTCTTATAAAAGGGCACTCCCCCTTCTCATTTCTTCACACCTCTAAAGCCTTTTGGTTCGGCCAAACTCTGCCCAAATACTCTCCCAACATCCCTCAATACAACCTAGAGGACTTATTTTGATCAGAAATCCAACCTAAGGAGCCCTTTTGATCAAATCAAAAGGAAGAACCCGAAGAAGAGGTAATGATCTCACCACCCTTTTCTAAGTTCATTTCTTCTTCCACTTCTTCTTCCTTTGTTCTTACCATTCTGAAATAATAACTCCAGTATCTCACATATACTGTGATGTTATTATAAATATGGTACAATCATATTCAGTATTCTATCCACCCTTTGAATAACATGTCACCATACGTGCGTACGTACGGCTTACCGTCTCCACGTCGTGGTGTAATTGTTATTCAATATAATATTATTTGGATGGGTATAATAATGATGTGTAACTCATGTAAATAATAAATATAACATGTTAATGATTCTGTATATATGATATACCATCCATTTATATATTATTTTAATATCAAAAGAATGATATTGTCGCTCGTGCGTACGTACGGACTACCGTCTCCACGAACGCGATGAGATTCATTCTCCATCGTAACCATTAAAGCGTAATTATCATTTTATGATTTAAAAATGATGTTTAAGGACTTGATATCATTCTGGATATGAATAATATACAACCTATCCTTTACAAACATGTCTTACGTAACAAAACATATGAAAGAAAACAAGTAAGTTAACACCCGAAACAACGATAATACTAAGATATTATTATCAAATCAATATTAAAAGATCATATATGATATCATATTAATGTATATGATTCTTGTATAATTTAATAACAATTATTTCACCATTATACAGGAGGTTAACCTACCACAACCAAGGAAAAGTACAAGGTAAGGGTTATTTCACAATCTCTTCTTTATCCGAGGTTGTTTATACGTAATAATATACTGGGATCTCGTTATCATCCACATCCATGTTTCTTCAAAATGTATTTCAAAACATTTTTACTATTTACAAGAATATGGGTTAAAGTCATTTATACCCTTGTTTGACTTTTTATAAGAGGTTTATAAAGGAATCTTTCCGTCGTTTTCAAAACAAGGTCCTTTTTAACCTTTTCAACAGAATTGAGGTAAGAATGTTTTTTTTAACTTATACGGCGGGTGCGGTTATTTTCCGCCGTTATAAAATCGTCGAAGCTTTCCATACAAGCTTATAAGAATATTTTCAAAGAAAATGTTTTATTTTATATGGATCTTAAATGATTTCAAAATAAAAGGAGATACTTCTTTAAAAAGAATTTTGATTTCATCTATGTCAACATCCTTTGATGGATTTTAAGATTATTTGAAGTTGATTTATTATGATACAAAACTTCTATATTGTATTGAAGGTTTTGTGATATGTTTGACTGTGGATGTGCTATTTTTATACCATTCATAGTTTATTGTGAAAGTATTGACATTTCGTATGCTAGTTTTAATACGAATGTTTATGTTATGTTTAAACCTTTTCATATGGGAATGCATTGGACTTAATAAGTGACGGGTGGAGCCCGCTATAGCTCCTCGATGCATCGGTAGGTCTCATGAGACAAACTAGTGTCTTGGCACAAGGCCTTGACAAAATCTTATTTGTAGCCTTGGCACGAGGCCTTGGCTATGTGGTTATGATAGTCTGGCATTATGCATTCCAACATTATGAAAGTGGTTATTGATTTTTGCATGTGATTATTCGATTAGTAGAATATCCATGTGAATAAGTAAATGGCATTATTTCATTTTACTTTTGCCATACCATGTTGAAGTTCAATTTTAAAAGGCTTTTGTTTTAGTAATGCATTGCCTTAAATGTTTATTCTTATTTATGAAAGTTTCCGCTATATTGTTATCCTTACTGGGCATTTGAGCTCACCCCTTTTCTATGTTTTATTTTTCCCCAGGATGTGAAGAAGTAAATTATGAATGACCTGCAGGGATATTATGAGGGGATAGTAGTGTGGATTATGGAGACATTATGTTGTTGTAGTAGTTTTTCATTTTATGATGTAATGTAAAACTTATGAATATATCTAGTGTTTCCAAGGCTACTAAACCAATCGGTCTTTCGAGATTTGATCTTTCATGTGATCATGCCAATGTTATGTAATTAATGCACCGACTCTGGGTAGCTGGGGTCGGGGCGTTACAAAAGATATTTTCAGTTCTTCAATGTTCTGAACATGATAAAGTCATCCTAGCAGTGTATCGTTTGGAAGGAGATGCTGATCAATGGTGGAATCTTATTAAGAATACGAGGCAAAGGGATGAAATTGAGTCTATGGAATGGGACGAGTTCAAGAACTTATTTTTCAATAAGTACTTCCCTCGTATTATCTGAACAAAGATGGAGAAAGAGTTTCTTGAACTGAAGCAAAGGGATGATGAATCTGTTGGTACCTATGAAGCGAATTTTACAAGACTTTCAAGGTACGCTTCTGGTATTATCATCCAACCTGAAAGTAAAGTTGATCGATTTTTCAGTGGCTTAAAACCAAGTCTTCGAAGGGCATTATCTATAAGAGACTTCAGTAGCTATGAAGAAATTGTGCGTTGTGATATCAAGGTAGAAATGGAAGTTGGTGTTACATATCCATCTCATGGGTTTGACAAGAAACGAAAGATGGAGTTCATGGAGAAAACTCAGAATAATGGTGAAAAGAAGATGAATGTTTCCTTATGCACAAAGTAGCATGGTGGAGATTGTCTTAAAGGGACTAGAAAATGTTTTATGTGTGGAAAAGAAGGTCATCGAGCAGCTGAGTGTCGAAGTAATGGAAAAAGGGTTTCTAATGATGTGAATAAAGCAAACACTACAGAGAACGCACCACCAACACTTCAATGCTTCAAGTGCAAGGAAATGGGGCATTATGCTAATAATTTCCCTAATCCAAGGGTTAGTGATGATCAACATGAGCAACCACTGAAGGAAAAGGACAAAGGGAAATCACATGCGATCACTATTGGCAATGTTGAATATGACAACGATGTGGTGGAATGATTAAGTGTTTATGTAATGGGATTCCAAAATAATGTTGTATCATTGAGTATTGCAATATTTATTGATGTGGTATTCAAAGTGATTGAGATATTTTTTGGAAATAAGATGATATGCGCATAATGAAGACGAGAAAATGAAATGTTTAATAGTATTCATGAGCTCATGATTGATATAAGGACTAAGTGATATCATGGTTTGAGTATATAGAATTTTGAGGATTTTGGTATGTGGAAAGTGTTAACTTTTAACTGCATTCAAGTTTTCACTAAGGTTCAATGGGTATTCAAGAGAGTACAAGATTAAGGCCTTTGAATGTTTGGAATGTGTCCAACAAGATATATCTTATGATATATGGGGATCAACGATGGTATTAAATCTCTGGTAATCATTTTCACTATGTTATGAGAATGGACTGCAGTATTATGGATAGGACTAAAGATTGGAATGGATTATGTTAGACATAAGTTAGTATTGTTTAAGGATAAAAGATTTTCGATATTATTGATGGGATGTTATAGTAACGTAGTTTTAGAAAAAGGACAATCTGCAGGACGGGCGACAGCCCATCGCTTCGGACAAGGCTGTAGGAATCGAACCCACAACCGAAGTGCGACTGGCCTTTATCGCCTACCACTGGCCTACAGGAAGTCCCTGTTTAGTAGAAACTAGTTTTATTATATTAAGCAGTATGATATATGAAGTATAAGTCCATTTTAGGAACCATATATGCTTTATCTCACTATAGATCGACTTATGTATATAATTTTTGCTAACCTTTTGTTTGAGACAGATGGAATAACCCGTCATTCTATCACATGATCTGCTAACACTTCACGAATAACAAATTCAACTTCATTTATTTAAGAGATGAAGTGGAAATTGTTCAAGGCATGAACAACAGTAAGATTGTACCAAAATAAAGAAAGTATTTATTCTAATTCAAATTTTCAACTTTAGGGAAATGATCTTGAAAACCAAAAATGTTGTCCTAGTGATCTTATTCCTGATGAATCAGATGGTACCTTAGATCGTCACAAATTTATGGATTTGTGATTATTGGCTTTTCCATAGCCATGTTCTCTACCACTCTCCATCAGAACATGATGGTTAGATTTCTCTTCCATATCCATATTTTCACCTATGTGGAAACCCAATGATTAGTTTATTTGGGTAACCGTTACATTTCATACTTTTGTTTTTAAATATTTGTTTTGATATTCCTTTTTACGATGTGGGTTTCTATTAAAGAAACTTTCAAATAGTAAACCATTTATAACCCCGACGAATTTCGAGGGCGAAATTCATTTTAAGGGGGGTAGAATGTAACAGCCCAAGATTTTATAAAAAAATATTCTTTTTAATTTTTAAAGTCTTGTGTTGTACGCTACACCAAAAGGAGCTTGCACAACACGCATCCTTGACTTGCCTTGCATTACACGCAATCGCGACCTTCCTCGATAGCGTGTGTAGTACGCAATAACGAGTTTCACTAAACAGTGATATGCTATTAAAATGTTATTAAAACTAGCTGTTATGAATAGTAATAACCACTTTTTAAAATTCTGTAAATCTTATTTTTCAAAATGAACTTCATTTTTGGATTCGGAGCATCGAATTTAGCCTAGGGTGAAATTTTGGTACTTTTCGGATAACTTTCATATTCTGATGAATAGTGAAAATTACTAAATTATAATTAAAAACAACTTTTTTAATCGAAATAATTAATAGTGATAAATCATTAATTTGAGTGGTTTTAAAGTATATTTAGAATATATTTTTACAATTTAATACAATGTTGGTCATTGGATGTAATTTCACATTTAAACTAGACATAAACAAGTGTCAATCTTTTGATAGATATTGTTTTAAAAAAAAACGCTATTTGTTTTAACAACGGGATTTAATTAAAAAATTAATTAATGCAACTTTTATGTTATGAATTTGGTAAAATATACTTCATTTTTGAATTCGGAATATGAAATATAGCTTGGGATGAAATTTTGGCACTGTTCTGAAAAACATCAATTTTTGATGAATAGTGAAACTACTAAGTGGTAGTTAAAAAACTGAATTTTTCATAAAACATAATTTTACCGCTTCTGTGAATGGAATTTCAAAAATACGAGAGACACGGTTGATGTCAGTAAGTAAAATGTGGTTCAATGAGATGAAAATAATTTTTGGTGAATAGTAACTTTTTACTTTTTTTTACCGCGGTTAATAGTAAATAGGGTAACTAAGGGTAAATATGATATTAATATTACCCTAACACATGTCCTAATTCTATTGGACAAGTTTAATTCGACCAAAAACAAACTTAGGAATAAAATATGACCATTTAGGCCCACTTGGATTAGATTAGGACATTTATTATTAATTTATTTAAAGAAGGGTTAAAATAGTTAAAATCAAAGTTTAATAAGTAAATCATTTTTAATATGGGGTTATACATAAGATAAATTCGATTTTAAATATTCATTAGAAATCTAAAAAGATTTAATACATGATGGTATTTTATTTGTAATTTTTAGACATCAAATAATTTAATTTATTTATGACACAATGATGATGCAGTAATTATCTTATTAATGAAATATTGACATAATTGATGTTATAAACACCAAAATAAATATAATTTGAGACTTTTTATGAATTCCAATAATTTTCTAGGTTACTATGATATATTAGTGTTGATTTAATCAACTTGGTTCGAACATATAATTCTGTTATGACTTTCACAAAAATCATATATCAAATAGTGTCAAAATTGACAGAAAATAGTTTTTAAATCAAATATTATATTATTTATTGTTATTTTATTCCTAAAAATCTAAGGTTCAGCCAAATGACTTATCTAAGGATATATATATTAATAATAAACAATTTGGGGTTCTTTTGTCATTTTATAGTAAGTGTATTAACCATATAGTGAAAGAAAACAAAAAGACACGGTAAAAGTTAAATTATTTAACTTAGAGTTAAATCAAATTGATAAGGTTACAATAATAACCTAAACTTGTCTAAATCTTATTGGTTGATAGGATTTAGACCCATCCCCACTTTATCTTCGAAATAAGACCCTTTGGAACCATTATAAACCGATTTTGACTTTAAAATAAAATAATATTTTGAGGTATTCCTAAGGTGCCCCTCTCCTCCCTTATAAAAGGACACCTCCTCTCCCTCCTCCTCACACCAATTTGAGCACTCATGCTCGGACAACCCCTGCCAAAATCTCTTCTCCACTTCCCTAGAAACATCCTAGAGGTTCTGGTCTTCCTCAAAGACCAATTTTAGTGCCCTAAGAGGAGGTCTAAAAGAGGCACTTCAAAGAAGAGGTAATTACCGTTACCAATTCTTTCATCTTTATTTCTTCTTCCACTTCTTCTTCTTAGGTTGTTTCATTATGAAGTAATAACATCAGTATCACTCATATACTGATATTTTATTATAAGTATGAAACAAACCTATTTCACCATATATCCATCCTATGGAAAAAGAAATCACCGCGCGTGCGTACGTACGGAATACCGTCTCCACGCCGTGGTGTAATCTATTTTCCACCACCAACTTACATGGATGGGTATAATGGTGTAAAGAATAACTATATATAGTTATTAAAACATCATATTTATTCTGATATATTTTATAATCCACTCCAATTCAATTCAATATTTATAGAAATGATATCATCGCTCGTGCGTACGTACGGACTACCGTCTCCACGACGCGATGAGATTCATTCTCCATGTTAACCATTTAAGAATGATTATAAAGTATATATAAGAAATAATAATGAAATATATGACATTATAAAGCTACTGGATTTATGTATATATATACATATTTATGTCATCTACTTACTTCCATTTCAAGACAATAAGGAAAGAAAAACAGCGTTCATGCGTACGTATGGACTACCGTCTCCATGAACGGTGTTTTTCATTTTATTTATCTACCTATTATATATATATATATACTGAATATATATGATATATAAATCATATTTTATATTCTGTAAGTAAGTAAATCATGATATAAGTAATAATGATGTCAAGAACAACAAGTCAAAACACCTATGATAAATGAAACGATTTTACCCAAAACGCTTCTTTAACATGGAATTTACAAAAGAACGGGTAATATAATGTCATAAGTGAACCATATATGATATCATAACAATGAATATGATTCTGTAATAAGTCAATAACATGATTTAAATCATTATACAGGAGGTTTGGACACTTACAAAGCAAGCCGGACCTAAGGTAAGGGAAATATCACAATCTCATTTTTATCCGAGATTGTTTATTCGTAAGTATTTACTGGGGTGTATTTTATCATCCACATCCATGTTTCATCAATATGTAATATTATTTCCATCCACCTAAAATTGTTTAAATCCATTTTTACCCTTCGGTGAGTTTTTAGTAATATTTATGAAAGGAATCTTTTGTCGTTTTTCGTACGAGGTACTTTTTGACTTTTCCGACAAAAGAACGAAGAATGTTTTTTTTAACTTATACGGCACGAACGGATTTCTACTGTTTTATAAAGCCTTATTTTCATGAAGCTTCCTCTAAAAGATTTCATGACTATTTTCAATAAAATATCTTTCTTTTAAAATTGCATGATGTTTTGTGAAAAGAAATTGATTTTGAAGAAGAAAGGATATTTTCCTCAAGAATTCAATTCAAGTGTTTTATCAAAATTATTTTCCATCTAAGATAATAAAGGGTTCTGTTTCTATCCATATTTTTACATTGATTTGACTATGTTGTGATGGAATTATGTTTATGAATTCTTTTATCTTATATGAATTGATTTATGATGTCATGATGTTTCAAGAATCCCATTTTTGTTACAGGTGTTATGCGATGATGTATGTTTTATGATTATGTGGCACACATAAGAAAGGATTAATTATAAGATGGGTGGGACCTATATCTCCCTCCAATGCATTGGGTAATGATTTTATATCTCATGAGATAGACATGGCCGGAATGGTAGGTTATACCGGTTCAGTGAAACAGGACTGAAACGAGGGTTACTCGATTCAGAAAGGGACTTTGTCCACTAAGATAGTCTTGGCAATGAGTCTTGACTTACAAGAAATGATTCTCTATGGTTATGTGTGAATGCCACAAAGTTTCATGTTTTAAGTTATGATTATTGTGATTACATTTCACTGCCATGATTTATCCCATGTTATGAAATTATGCTCTCTTTTGCAGGTTATGATTTCCAAATTTTTATGTTCTTATGAATATGATGTGATTGATATTTCTTTTGTTTACCCTTACTGAGCATTTGAGCTCACCCTTTTATGTTTTCTTTTCCCCAGGATATAAATAAAGGTTTTAGGTAAAAAAAAAGGGAAGATCTTTATGGGAGATATTGAAGATCTTTCACCACGATTAGAAGATTACGTTCCGAGTTTCCAAAGACACTAAACTATTACGATCCTTGTGTGTGTGTTTTTGTTATGTACTAAGTATTCCACAAAAGTAATGTAATGTCCATGTACGATAAGCTTAGGGTCTCTACAGGGTTAATTATATAAAAATATCCCAAATAATAATCATAAAATAATTATAATAATTATACAAAAATTATACTTTTAAAACAATCATGATGTGTGGTAATGAAAAATGAACCAACATTACAATCAAGTTGACGATATGTCGTACGTATGCATGAGTATTGTTCCCATTCTTCAGTGATCACTATAGAATAAAGGTAAGTAACAATTTAAATTTCAATAATTATCTTTATATCATAAATACCATGTTATTTAATCATATATACTTATAAATATAATTTCTTTATGTAAAAGTATTCACACGATGTTGGGGAGGTGTTAGTCCACATGTCTATAACTAATATTATCACTTTTTAGTATGTGAAAAGGGTAATAAAGAAAATGATATATTTTGTTCCCAAAAATGAAATAATGTAATTAATATCATATATATATTTCATATATGTTACATATTTTTAATTAAAACCATCCTTTATATCTTCCTTGTATAGTATGAATGAGTCACAGCACTTGGAGGGGGTGATAGTCCAAACTTCCACAAACGATGTTATTGTAGTTACACAAAATTAAATACATAAATGTATGATTAATGAATGAATTACATAATCATAAATAAATATAAAATTTTAAATTTAAAATCTATTAATAGTTTGTTCATCATAATTCCTAACCATAAGAGGTGGTAAAGGAAAATGGAATGATATCATTTTGTGAGGAGGTAGTTGTCCGTACATATAAACTATAAGTTCATTACGCATTAGATGGATGTGTGTGTAAGTGTTGGTCAAAACCATAACATAGAAAAATATAATTATATTTAGGATAATGTTGTTGCTATATAGACATGAAATAAAGAGATTTTAGGGGGTTTATAAACAAAATTAATCTAAATAGTTTGAGGAAATATGATACCTATTCAGTTGGTAACTCATTTTATTTTGCACCAAAGGGATTATCTGTATTTAATTATACAAAAATAGAATATTAGATGAGGTTGGGATGGATTTTTGAAGACTATTTTGTCATATTTTGGATGATACAATGTGGATTTATAGGTGTGAGGATGTTTGATGGGTGAGTGCCTTTTTTATAGTGGAGGGAAAGGAAACACTTGGTATTTTTGAAAAGAATTTTGTGTTCCTCAAGTATTACTTTTCCCTAAGTTTCCAAATGGACCATTCAAAATTTTTAGAGGTCTACGGGCCAAATTATGTCCATAAAATTGGGGTTTTACAAGTTTATATTTTACTTTTCCCCTTAAGATTATGGGTTAGTCCCTTGTTAAACTTAAGTTTACCTTAATTGATGTAATTTATTTTAATTACTTTCATTAATATTTTTGGTCAAAAACTAAGTTGAAATTTTTGAAAATAATAAATTAAAAATATAAAAAATATTTAATCCAAATTTCCAAATTCCAATTAGAGAAGTGGTATAAATTAATTAAAATTTAATCCCATAGATGGGTCTATAAGATGGGTTTTTAATGTAACAACGTTGAAAATATTGTAAAGTTTTTATATTCAATTTCAAAGTTGAATTGATTAAAATGACCCAAATTTTAAAATTTATATAAAAATTAATATAATTAAAGATTAAAATAATTTTAAAATATAATTTAACCTTATAAATAAATTAGACAAAAAATCAGTTTTGAATTAAAATTTATTATTATTCACTATTCATTAAAAAAAATGAAAATTCCCATTAAAATACCAAAATATTCACCATAACCTATTTTTGAATGTTTATATTTAAAAAATGATGTTTATTTGGACACATAAGATTTATAAAAGATCAATAATTGGATTTAAAATAGGTTCTCTGTAAAAAGGAGGTATGATTACCTTAATAAGAATATGGGTTTTTTTGTGTAATATTGGGTTTGTTCTTATATCATTACTATCTAATCTTTTGTATGAATAATAATATTTTATTTAGTATAATAT
The DNA here is from genome assembly GCA_963277665.1 of Viscum album. Lineage (NCBI taxonomy): Eukaryota > Viridiplantae > Streptophyta > Magnoliopsida > Santalales > Viscaceae > Viscum > Viscum album. Next base: position 714,876,529 of record OY728162.1, read on the forward strand.
TTATATTACATTAATATCACTTATTAATTTAATTAATTTAATTTATTTGTTTAAAACAGCTTTGTGAGCATAAAAATAATTATCTACAAAATATTTCTTATATATTCATTTTGATCTTGTATTCATTTATAATTAATAGTAACAAATGAATTCAAATATATATTTTTATAAATTAGTTATTCCAGTGATCATAAATTTAATAGAAAGGTTATATCTTATTATATAAAATAATAATATTTTTAATAATATATTATTATTTTGTAAAAATTGGTCTTGCGTGTAACATAAGAAATCCCTAGTGTTACATATAGAGAATGCTAAAATTTATAAGCTAAACTTGGTGTTTCATATACAAAAATCTAGGGGAAAAATTAAATTTATTTTAGATGGAATATTTTTTAAAGTCTCGTGGTGTTACATTCTCCCATGTTAAATAAATTACTTCTTCACAATTTAAACTCTATCTCAGTAATTAAGGGATTGATATATGAAAATAAACTTGTGTTGAAAAACCCTATAGTGTGAATAGGGTTAATAACACATCTTCATAATAATACATAATGGAAAGTACAATGGTCCCAAAAATAGGTTCCCTAGTTGGAGAACATAGGTGGGAAATAAAACATGGATACAAAATAAAAATATAACAATCAAGATATAATGGGGACTTATAGAGAATATGTTCAGTTGAATGTTGTAGGCCATAAAACCATAAATAAGAGGTGTGAATAATGGCCATCGATATCCTAAAAAATGATTAAAAATGAATTTTTTTATTTGAAGACCCATTTACGAGATTTTATTGATTTGTTCAGCCTCCAAGGGTATAAGTAAATATACAGTTCTATAAACACTAACTTATCATTTGATTACTACTTAAACTTTTATACTTTATCTATTAGTACATGTTTTATCATATGGTGATGTAATATATTAACCTCTAAAACCACATCTAAATTTTAAGTTAACCCATTTCATAAATGGTTTACCTTTCTAAAAGATCATGATCAGAAAATTTAGGATCATTTCCATTGAATTTAGTAGTATCAAATTTACTTTATCCATATCAATAATCTCTTTATCCAAATACCATTTCCTTAACATTAGGGATATATTAAAGTTTATCTTTCCCTCAATTATCTATTTTCTAAAATGATTTACTTTCTACTAAATCAATTTTCTTGGTAACATTAAAAATATGATAATAAATATTTAATTAAAAAATACTCTTTTACGATCCATAAATAATTCATAATTCATATCATGGGAACATCATCAATAAAATACTTTTGCAATATATTTCATACATCTTAATATAAAAGAAAATTAATCATTACACTTTGATTTTATCAATATCATAATCTTGACCATGATCCCTTATCATCTTCCTTAGTAGATTCTCTTGATGCTTTGGGAATTTATTTTAATAATTCCCTATATCCATGTAGTTGTAACACAGAATATCAATTCCTTCCTACTCCCCTTTAAATTATTTTTCACGATGACATATCCTTACACCCTTATAACATACTCCGAATATTTTTAGGCATTTCCTAGTGTGATTCTTTGCATAGTTATCACATGTGGGAAACTCCTCCTTTCTCTTATTCCCTTTATATATTATTTTTTATTCTTTTATCTTCTTCTCCTTCTTCCCTTTTAATCTATAAGACTTGGATAATTCCTTATCTATGATGATAGTAATTAAAAAAAATTCATCATATGATGAAAAGGATTTAGACATCAGAACCCTTCAGAGACATGGATTAAGACTTTCAAAGAAATGATCAATCTTATATTACTTGTTGAATAATAAATCCATATCATACCTTTAATACATGATAAAGGTAGCTTCATAATATGATCCAATTTCTTCCTTCTTTTTCCTTAATCTAAGGAACTTTCTCTTCATCTCTTTTTATTGATTGTAAAGAAGTTATTAATCAATGAATGCATCCTTAAATGTTCTCTGTTACATTATTTCTATTTCTTCTTCCTCTCTAGTATTCTAGATCAACAACCACCATTGATCAACATCACCATGGAAAAAATAAACCGCAAGTGTAACCTTTTCCTCTTCACCACATCCCAATGCCACAAATATATTATCCAAAGATGTAATGCATTGTTCAATTTCCATTAGGTCAGTAGTTCCACTAATTGGTAGGGGAATCTATTACATAATGAAACAAAATATAATAGAATCCTTCTATAGAACGGGATTCTCCATATACTTAATCCATTGTTCAAAAAAATTTATACAATAATTCTCTAATATCAATAAATAAAAACTTTAATAATACCACTAAAATGACTGGTATAAAATATTCACTTCCTTGGTCAAGGAGGTATCCATTAGAATAAGGTATTGACTAATTCCCATGTTTCCCACATATAAGAAATAAACTTACAAGGAAATTATTTTTCTTATGTTCTTTATTTCTATGTAGAAAACTACTCCATTTTTTTAGAGACATTCCTTGGAGTGATTCTTTCCAAATTATCAAAATAAATAAAATTGAAATTAAATTATTCTATTTTGATTACGACATGAACTTACATAAAATTAAAATTCCCTATTATTTTATATATTCAGAAACATACAAAAGTTTATATTATTAGTCAAATATCAGTATAGCTGATTAGGAATAAATAAATTTTTTCCTTCATTATCGCATCACATTCAGTAAGTTAGGAAGACAATCATTTCATTTCCCATCCCAATTAATGTATCACCCCGACCCTAGAAGATAGAAGCCAATACATTACATTATTACATTGTAATTATTATAAGGAATCAATTCTGGAAGGACCGATTAGTTTATAAATATTGGAAAACTATAATATATACATGATACCCATAATACATTGGGAAATATAAAATACACACATGATAAATAATAAAATGAAATAAACTATGACATTGAAAGATTATTCAATGATTTATTCATTATAACATAGGGAAAATAAACACAATAAGGGTGATATAAAATGATTATTAAGGGTAAGTAAAGAGGAATAAATAATGAATCAATGATAAAAAATAAACATGTAAACATAAATAACTAATAACACATTCCATTCAAAAAACTATATAAGTAAATATCAATATAGCAATGTAAGAAACTGAAAACACATGCCATTTAATCAATGAAACTGAATATAAAAGGCATCCATATATATGTTAATGAAAAATCTCTTCGATAAACTATAATTAATGCTAAAATAGTGAAATGATTATTTTTTGGACTCCTTGTTTCCTAGGTTCCTGGTACCTTTACCATTAAGACCATCCACAAGAAGGTTTATAATATACTCAGTACAATCTGGTTTGGTTTCACCAACATTATCTATACTATCAAGAGATTTCACAAGATAGTTTATAACATAATGGTTAATAACATAAAGGGTTTTCTAATTTAATATAATAAGATGAGATTACTGATGCAATGAGGGACTTACTTTAAAAGGTCTCCCACTCATGTCAAACTATTCTATAACATCCCTTATATATTGAATAATCAATTTAATAAATAAATAATCTGCCTTATCAATAAATTTCCATATTTAATAAAAGGTATATATTTATAAATAATTCCTCAATGGATGATAAGTTACAACAAGGGTTGTTGTTGTTGATTATTGGGAATACCATTGAATGGTAATTAAAACATTCTTGAGGAAAATAATCTTTAAACATTCCAAAGTGTCCCATTCCAGCCCGAATGGCCTGAAGGCCTTCATTTTTATTGATTTTTGATAACCCCCTTTTCAAGGGATGAGGGCGAACCCTTACAAGTCCTGTAGTTGTAGAGATTACTTGGCCCATAGGCATAGGATATTACATGACCTGAAGGTATTATGGAATTCACCCAGACTATCTACAAGGAACTTCCTCTTATAAGGCTCGTAGGCTCAGAGATTACATGGCCCGTAGGCTTAGGAACTATCCCATACAACAATGACACATTTGAATCATAATACCCATGAAAAAATAACATTTAAAAACCTATAATAACATTAATGTAAGGATATTCATGATATAACATGTCAAAGGATAGTGTATACACCATATAATATTGATTCAGTGCATAAAACAAGTAAGTCTCAATGATATATAAATTGAGAGGAAATATCTTACTCTTAGTCTGACTTATCACATGTGGATTTATAATAGTGAATTATAAAATTATGTTAATTATTTAATTTTTTCATAAATTTATTCATGTTTATCATTAATTTTATTTCAGTTATTACAATGTTGTAAACTACTACCTAAACAATTATTTTTACATCGGGTGTTTTGACCAAAATCAGTTCCTGTGTTAAAAGGATTTTGGTAAATCGACTATAGTAAAATTGGTCATTATATAAAAATATCCAGAATAATAATCATGAATTAATTATAATAATTATACATAAATTATACCTTTAAAAAAATCTTGATGTATGGTTATGAAAAATGAACCAACGTTAAAATCATGGTGACAATATGTCATACGTATGCATGAGTATTGTTCCCATTCTTCAGTGATCACTATTGAAAGAAGGTAAGTAACAATAAAAATCTCAATAATTATCATTATATCATAAATACCATGTTATTTAATCATATATACTTATACATATAAATTTTTTATGTAAAAGTAATCCCATCATGTCGGGGAGGTGGTAGTCCACACGTCTACAACTGGCATTATCACTTTTTAGTGTGTGAAAAGGGTAATAAAGAAAATGTTATATTTTATTCCAAAAAATGAAATTATGCAATTAATATCATATATATATTTCATTTATGTTACATATTTTTAATTAAAACCTTCTTTATATGTTCCATGTATAGTGTTAATGAGTCACATCACTTGGAGGGGGTATAAGTCCACACTTCTACAAATGATGTTATTGTATTTACGTAAAATGGAATGCATAAAGGTATGTTTAATAAAATAATTACATAATAATAAATAAATCATAAATTTTATATATTATATCCATTAATATTTTGTTCATTTTAATTCCTATCCATGAGAGGTGGTAAAGGAAAAAAGGAATGATATCATTTTTTGAGGAGGTAGTTCTCTGTACATATAAACTGTAAGTTCATTACCCATTAGATAGATGTGTGTGTAAGTGTAGGTCAAAACCATAACATAAAAAATATAATTATATTTAGGATAATTTTGTTGCTATATAGACATTGAATAAAGAGATTTTAGGGGGTGTATAATGGAAATTAATCTAAAGAGTTTGAGGAAAGATGTTACCTGTTCTTTGGGTAACTCTTTTTTTTTCACCAAAGGGCTTCCTTAGAATTAATTATTGAAAAAAAATGGATTCAATGAGGTTAGGGTGGATTTTATGAAAATATTTTGTCATATTTTGGATGATCCAAGGTGGGTTCATATGTGTGAAGATGTTTGATGGGTGAGTGACTTTTTATAGTGGAGGGAAAGGATACAGTTGGTATTTTTGAAAAGAATTGTGTGTTCCTCAAGTATGACATATTCCCCAAGTGTCCAAATGGACCATTAAGGAACCTTAGTGGTATTGGGGATGAAATATGTCCATAAAATATTGTTTTTTCAAGTCAATATGTCGTTTTCCCATTAAGATTATGGTTTAGTCCCTAATTAAACTTAAGTATACCTTAACCGATATAATTAATTTTAATTACTTTCATTAATATTTTTGGTCCAAAACTAAGTTGAAATTTTTATAAATCATAAATTATAATTATTACAAATATTTAATCCAATTTTACAAATTCCAATTAGATAAGTGGTAGAAATTAATTTAAATTTAATCCCATAAATGGGGCAATAATACAGGTTTTTAAAGTAAAAAACGTTCAAAAGCTTACAAAGTTTTTATATTCAATTTCATAGTGAAATTGACTAAAATTACCTAAATTATAATATTTGATATAAAAATTTATATAATTAAACTTTAAAATAATTTTAAAATATAATTTAACCTTATAAATAAATTAGAAAAAAAGTAGGTTTGAATTAAAATTTATTATTATTCACTATTCATTAAAAAAATGAATCTTTGCATTAAAAGACCAAAATATTCACCATAACATATTTTTTATGTTAATATTTAAAAATTGATGTTTATTTCGACATATAATATTTAAAAAATTTAAAATATTGTTTTTAAAATAGGATCTCTATAAAAAGGAGGTAAGATTACCTTAATAAGAATATGGGTTTTTTGTGTAGTATGGGGTTTGTTATTAAATAATTCTTATCAAATCTTTTGCATGAATAATAATAATATATTATATAATATAATATTTATATTACATTAATATCACTTATTAATTGCAATAATTTTAATTTATTAGGTTAAAACAACTTTGTGAGCGTAAAAATAGTTATTTACAAAATATTCCTTATATATTCATTTTTGTTTCTATATTAATTTATAATTAATAGTAAACAATGAATTCGAATATATATATTTTCATAATTTAGTTAATCCTATGATCATAAATTTAATGGAAAGGTAATATCTTATTTTATAAAATAATGAAATTTTTATTAATATATTATTATTTGGTAAAAATTGATATTGCGTGTAACATAGGAAATTCACAGTGTTACATATAGATAAATCTAATATTTACAATCCAAACTTGTTGTTTTCTATAAAAAATTCTAGGAACAAAAATTAAATTTATTTTAAATAGAAAATTTTTTAAAGTCTCCTGGTGTTGCATCACCCCACCTTAAATAAATTACTTCTTCACAATTTAATCTTGATCTCGGTAATCAAGGGATCGATATCTAAAAATAAACTAGTGTTGAAAAATCCGACATTGTGAATAGGGTTAATAACACATCTTCTTAATAAGACAAAATGGAAAGTACAATGGTCACACAAATAGGTTCCCTAGTTGGAGAACATAGGTGGGAAATAAAACATGGATACAAAATAAAAACATAACAATCAAGATATAATGGAGAGTGATATAGAATATGTTCAGTTGAATGTTTTACACCATAAAACCATAAACCGGTGGTGTGAATAAAGGTCATTGATATCATAAAAAATGATTAAAATGATTTTTTTATTTGAAGACACTTTTACTAGATTTTATAGATTCTGTCATTCTCTAAAGATATAAGTAAATATAGAGTTCTATAAACACTAACTTATCATTGGATTGATACTTTAACTATTTATACTTCATCTATAAGATCATTTTTTATCATATGGTGAAGTAATATATTAACCACTAAAACCACATCCAAATTTTATATTAAACCATTTCATAAATTGTTAAACTTTCTAAAATATCCTGATTAAAAACTTTTGGATCATTTCCATTGTATTTATTAGTATCATATTTACTTAATCCATATCAATAATGTCTATATACAAATATCATTTCCTCAACATTAGAAATATATTTATTTTTTTATTTCACATAACAATGTGATTTCCAAAATGATTTACTTTCTACTAAATCACTTTTCTTGGTACCATTAATAATATGATCACAAATCATTAATGAAAAATTACTATTATACAATCCATATATATTTCATAATTCATATGATGAGAACATCATTAATAAAATACTTTTACAATATATTTCATATATCCAAATATAATAGAAAATTAATCATTACACTTTAGTTGTATCAATATCATAATCTTGACCCCAATACCTTATCATCTTCTTTGGTAGATTCCCTTGATGATTGGGGAATTCATTTTCATAATTCCATATATCCTTGTATTTTTAACACTAAATATCAGTGCTTTCCTTCTCCCCTTTAAATTATTTTTCATGATGAAATATCTCTACACACTTATAACATACTCCCAATATTTTTAGGCATTTCCCATTTTGATTATTTGGATAGTTATCACATGTGGGAAACTCCTCCTTCCCCTTATTACCTTTATCCATTATTTTTTTTACTAATTTCTCTTGTTCTCTTTCTTATCTTGGAATCCACAATACTTGTATAATTCCTTCTATATCTTGATAGTAATTAACAATTTTCATCATATGATGGAGAGGATTGAGACACCAGAACCCTTCAGAGACATGGATTAAGAACTTCAATGAAATGATCAATTTTATATTACATGTTTCATAATAAATACATAGAATACCTTTAATACATGTTAAAGGTAGCTTCATAATATGCAACAATTTTTTCTTTCTTTTTCTTTAATATAAGAAACTTTCTCTTCATCTCTGTTCATCGATCGCAGGGAAGGTATTAATCAAATAATGTCTACTTAAATGTTCTCTATTAAATTAGTTCTATTTATTCTTCCTCTATAGTATTCTAGATCAAAAACCACTATTGAACAACATCTCCTTGGATAAAACACACCACAAGTGTAACCTCTTCCACTTCACCACATCCCAATTCCACAAATATATTCTCCAAATAAATAATCCATTGTTCAATCGCCATTGGGTCAGTAGTCCCACTAAATGATAGGGGCCTCTATTTCCTAAATCAATAAAATACTAGAAAATCTTGTTATGAAACAAGGTTTCTCCATCTGGTCAATGTTATGTGTCATAACCTGATTAAGCTACCCTAACATTTCCATAACATTCATAGTTTGAAAACCAGCTATATTGGTTTCAAGAATAAGAAAATATGTACATTTTTCAAGAGTACTGATACCATTATTCCATCCATCCACCATTTCTATATAACGACATACAATAGATTAGATCATAACATTATGTAAAGTAATTTATAGTAACGAAACTAGTGAATCCCTAATCATAAATAGAATATGTTTTCCATAACTATTCTCATAATAAAAAATATGGTTTGTTTGGGGATATATATACATTAAAATCATTCATAATGGTTTGTAAAGAATATATGGTTTATCCTAAGTGTATCCCCAGATAGTTTCAAGCTAGGTGTCCATTAAGGTTCATTATAGTTTACTTGGTTACATTGAGTCTCATTTGAAACACCTTGTCAGAGTTGTTACTCCTAGGTACATCTATTCCAGAACCACATCCACTTGTAATATCCATACATGGATGTATTTATAGGAATACCCACATAATCAATACCTTACAAAAATTATTGTATGTTCCTATATACTTATCTTCAAAGTCAATATTAGGGTTATGTTCTCTAATATATGTTTTATATAGCTAGTTTTGAAGGTTGCTGCTAAACTTTCTCTGATTCCAACTATAGCACCCCGACCCCAGAGGATTGGATATTGAACATTACTTTATTAAATTTTTATGATTAAAAGGAATTAAATACTAAAGGACCTATTAGTTTAATAGTCTTGGTGAACAATAATACATACATGATATGATTAATACATTGGGAAATAGATAATACAAACATTATAAATAATAAAATTAAATAAACTGAGTCCATGAACTCTTATTCAAATATTTTTTCATCATAAGCATGGGAAAGGAATGATAATAAGCGTGAGTTAAAATTCTCAATAATGGAAAGTAAATTGGAAGAAATAATGTATCAATGATAATTAATCAATATGAAAAGGTAAATAATAATTAACACATTACATTCCTATAAAAAGATAAGACAATACAACATGTCAAGGTAAGAAACTAAAAACACATGACACTTAATAAATGAAACAGAATATGAAATACATCCATAAATATTTCATTGAAAAATATAATAAATAAATAATAACTATAGATAAATTATTGAAATTCATAATTATTGGAAACCATGATTCCTAGGAACATCGTACCTTTACCGTCAACAACTTTCACAAGATGGTTTAAAACATACTCGGTACAAACCGATTTGGTTTGGGCAACCTTATCTCTAATATCATGACCTTTAACAGGATAGTTTATAAAATAATAGTTAAAAAAATGAAAGTTTTTATAACCTATTTTCATCCCATAATACTACCGATGTAATGAGAGTATTACCTTAAATGGTCCCCAACCCGTGTCATACCAGTGAAAATCATTCCTCATGTATCAAATAATTAATTTATTAAATAAATAACGTGACTTATCATAAAATTTTCATATTGGATAAAATTTATAGATTTATCAATAATTCCTTAGTGAAGTATAATTAACAACAATGGTGGTTTACATTGATGAATGGAAAAACCATTGAAAGATCATTAAAACATTCGTGAAGAAAATAATGTTCCAAAGTGTCCCTTACCACTTTGAAAAAATTGAATCATAATCCACATTAGGTAATAATGTTAAATAAATATATAATAACATGAGAGAAATTAAATTCATCATATTACATGTCAAAGTACAGTATATACACCATATAAAAGTGAATTGGTTCATAACAACAAATTGTCCTCAATGGAATGTAAATTAAAATGAAATCTCATACCTTGAGTCTGATTTGTCACATGTGTATTTTTATTCCAAAAAAATAAACTTATTTTAATTATATAATTTCATCATAAACTTTTTCATGTTTATAATTAATTTTACTTCACTTATTATAATTTTGTAAACCACTATTTAAATAATTAGGTTTACGTTGGTTGTTTTGAAAAAATTTAGTTCACATGTTAAAACGACATTGGTAGGTTGACTATGGTCAAAGGGGTAATTATATAAAAAATAAGAAAAATATTCATGATATAACTATCATCTTTGTAAATAAATTATACTTTTAAATCCAATCATGAAGGATGGTTATGAAAAATTAACCAACATTACAATCATAGAGACAGTAGGTCGTACATATGCATTAGTAACATTCCCATTCAGTAGTGATCATTATGAAAAGAAAGTAAGTAACACTATAAGTTTCCAAAAATGATATTCATATCACAAATAAAATTTTATTTAATCATATATACTTATACATATAATCCTTGGGATGTAAAAGGAATTACATTGTGTCGGGGAGGCAATAGCCCACACGTCCACAACAAACGTTATCACTTTTTAGTGTTGTTGACACCACTTAAGAAAACAAAAAGACTATGAAGAGAAACCTAGATATTTAAAATCCCCAAACAAGATTCAAAGAGTTCAAAGGAAGTTCAAAATACTCCATAATAGCTTCCCGATAGACTAGCTTCACAAGCCCACGTGGTGGAGCTATGCGACAGACCTACGCAGGAGAGCTCCACACCAGAATTATTTTGTGTGCCCCTACGTGGAGTACCTGCGTGGCCCAGCTACAAGAAAGAACTGAAAAATCAACATTTCTTTTAAAATATGCCATATGTGCCTATAAATAGAGCACTTGGGTTCCCCATTTCAGAACTGAAAAAGTGTAAAAACTCTCTAAAGCTCCCATTGCGTAGCTCTTTTGCCTAGATCCCTTGAATTGTCTCAGGTAGCTCTTTAAACCATGAGAGAAGATATAATTAAATGGGATAAGCATGTTTTCAAAGTATTTTTACAAATTTTATATAGGTTTGCTCCTCCTATGTAAAACAAATTCTCCAGTCATCATACATACCCGTGTGGCATACCTGCGCGCCATACCTATGTGGTATACCTACGCGGTAATCAACGAGGGGTACCTACGCAGAATACTTGCTCAAGGGACCTACATGACCAACTCAAGTACCATTTTTAAAAGCCATTCATGTTAGGGTATCTCATTTCTTTCTTCCCTTATATGAAAGGGACTAAGTTGGAGCCTCCATCAAAACTTTCTAACTGTCAAAACTTTGGGAAAGGCACATTAGCGTGTCTCCTATTTAGGTTTTTATTTCCATAGTCAGAGGTTTCCCAAATTTGTTTCACAATGGGGTTAGGATTCATGGAATGTTTGTGGGTTTGTATATCCATAGTCAAAGGACCATTCTCCCAGAAATAGTGTTGGGAAGTTACTGATTTAGAGAAAGGTTGGGTCCTGGTCTCTCCCTTCTCGAAGGGATGACCCGGAACCTCAGGTCTCTGGTAGGGAAGGTACAGTTCACACTTACTTTTCTGTGCAAGAAAAGGAGAAGTCTCCCTACCCTACCAAGATAAAATTTAGGGAAACCATCATAGTGTAATCCCCTAGCTTTTCATGAAGGAAGTGTCATAATTGCTCCTCCTCATTTCTCTGGTGTCAAAGACTAATGGGGAGATGGGCATAGGGACTCTTGTTACCCTTTCCCTCTCCTATTGCACTTTGTCCCCATGGGAAGCCATCCTAGTGTAAGACCCTAACCTTCATCCCTTCCTCCTTACATTGGACCCTTGTCCAATGTAAATAGAATAGAGGTAAGGCTCATCTCCTCACCCTCTTCCACGGTCACCTCAACCTCGTTAACCTTGTACACCAATGGTGCACCGTCTTCCACCAGCAGAGGAGGAAAAATGTTAAAGTGTGAATGACTTTGTTGAATCTTTGAAATACTCTTGTTTATCACACCAAAAATGACTCATGTGGGCTTATAGATTTTTCACTGTAACAACATTTGAAAAATCGAATAGACTATGAGAGTTATGATTCCTGTTCAAACTAGGATACGTAAGAAGCCTTTTTAGGGCCCGAGATCACTGGGTATGGTATACTCCTTAGGAAGAAGCCCCAAATTAAACCTAAAATCATCATGGAATCCTTTTTAGGAATTAATCCTAAACTCATCTATCTCAAAGGACCATACTCTCCTATGAGACTTATCAAACTTTGTGGGATTTTATTAGCATCCATATGGGATACGGAGGAAACCTCCTGGAGGTTCAAACCCAACACTTCAAATAAACACTGTTCTCCTTGGGTTATATTCCCTATAGGGTATGATCTTACCTGGAAACCCATATACTATCTAATTTCCTTGGATGCTTCAGTATAAGTCCAACACTAAGTTTTGACCAAGCATCTTTTGCTTAGAGGTCCTAATCACATGACCCAAAAAGGTATGATGCGTCCTATTAAGCGGTACAAAACTACAAGGGTTATGATTCCTTTCACAAGGATACATAGGTAGCGTATTTTATGGGCACAATCCAAAGATCAAAACAAACCTTTGTCTCCCTTGATGAAAATAAATTCTTGAGTGCCCCACTAAGTGGCCTAAAAACTAGAATCATCTAATGATGACTAAAATAATCCCTAATCAGTATATTATAGGATACAATTGATGGAAAACCTCGAATACATACAAATATTTCCATTAATGAAGAAACTTGAATGCTTACTGATGATTATAAATTTTACACATGTTAATAAGTGAATTTAAAATCTAAGAGATACTTATGATATACTTGATAATTAATAAGGTATCATGAAAATATATTAAATTTACAAAGAGAGTCCCGTAGTACACAATAATTCCCCCCAAAAGGGTGTGAGGAGTCAGACCTGCTATCCTCTCAACCAATGCACGTTCTTAAGTATAAAAAATTTAAAACATAAAGAATTCCTACCATTGGAATGTAGGTCCCCTTTGGATAAATAATTGTTGGAAGTTTTTGTTTCCATAGATAAATACAATGGAAACCACCTGGAAACAGTGATTCTTAATACGCGAAAACATGTTTAGAGGAACTAAAAAACAAAAATGGTGAACCCAACGTGAATCCTTAACCATTTTAATATTGTTACCCACCTTTTAGGCCCCAATGAATTGATATTGGAAGGCCAAACAACGGAATCAATCAGGGATGTATCCATCTAAAAGACGTTTCTTTAATGAAGATTGTTGTTCTTATTTTTTCTTCTCATAATTCCCTTCTTTCCAAAAATGACTTTCACTAAGACCACATCTCTGAACTTCCCGACTACTACTCAGGCTAGATCCTTATCCATGGTAAGGATGTCATCACCAACCCATAATCTTCAATGCTGGGTCTCTAATGTGATGGTAAAGGAATATCACAAGCGTGGTACAATCCTGACATTGGAGGATGCTCGACAGGCCCTCCAGGTCAATAACAATCCTCGATCATCTGGCCAAAGATGATAGATGATCAAGATGAAAATGGTTCCAACCTCTATTCCAAACCATTTGGTTCCTTTTCCAAAGAACGCAATAATAAATCCTTCTTGTACTATAGGTAGGTGGATCAAGAGGTTAGTCAAAGCCTTAATTCAAGAATGCAAGAGTCCTTCCTGAGGACCCCCACCTGTAGTCACTGATGAAATCGTGTGTTAGTTTACGCCCAACATTATGGGGGTGTTGCCTCTGAACATTTGGCCTAGGTCTCTCAGACCCAAGCATGCAATACGTACTCCCAGGGATAACGTCCAATCAATAGGGAGTAGGTTATCACCTTTACCTCCTTCTGAGGAGTCCATCAATTTAACTTGATGGAAAACAACTAGTGGTCACATACACCAGTTCGTCCTAATTTTTCTACTCAACAGTCTCATCTGACAACAACACACTAATCCCACCTGATAAACCCGGTGGAGTACCATGAACAGAAACATACACCTTCTTACAAGTCCTCAGCCAGTCAGCATGCTTGTCTGACTGCATTTAAAGACTCCCACCAATCTAATGTAGTTGCAACTGGTAAATTGAAACATACACCTGTTTACAATCACCAATTCTGTCAGCAATCATTTCTTCCAGTATTGAAGGAAGTATGTCAACCGTACTTGATAGCAAACAACCAGCATGCACATACACTTGCCAATGTTCATCAAGCCTTCCAACAGTCTCGTTTGGCAGTACCTGGAGAAGTCAGTCAGAAAGCTCTGATGACAAATTTGGGGCAGACCTAACTCTCTACCACCACGCATGTGTACTATCAATATATATTTACAAGAAAATGAGGTTAGGAGCAGTCACATACACCTACTCTAGATACAGAATGGATGTATATTCTTGTTCTGACCAATGAAGTCACCAAATACATCTTATCAATGGTGAAAGGGCAGACGCCTATCCCTGCCCATATTCTGGAACCATTCCAGGATATTTTAACAACTACTTTAGCATAATTAGGGGAACATATACATAAATATGTCCCCACGCATGGGATGACACATTGACATTCCATCTCTGAGAAACAACACACCTCTGTTACAATTCAAGAGGGTCATGGGGCATACGACCCCATATCATACAGACACCAATATCGGGAACATACATCCTTTCCAATTGGAGGTAATCGGTTCATTCTAGTGACCACTCCAAGGCAGGCACATACACTTTCCCATGATAACCAATTTTCACAAAAGTGGGCCCAAATAAGTATAAGGGAGCATCCATAAAGAAGTCTCACCAAGTACTGTTAAAAAATAATAAGTAAATCTGCGATTTGGAACCTCTTAATACTGGAGTTATTGAAGCGCTCAAACATTTATCTATTACAGATAAAGATCCAACCCTCTCATTACCAAATTATGGGAGTGGTAGTTATAATTCTAATTTTCCTCGTCCTAAAATTCATTTTGAAGGCTTGATTCATGAAAATTCAGTCAATACAGAGTGCCTATCTCCGGATGAGATCCACGACAACCCTCTGTGTGTCCGAAAAACCAAGGAGCTAGAGGATTTATCTCTTACTATAATCCATCATGCTGATCCTCCACATGATGGAATTCTCTACGATAGTCCTCTCCACAATAATATTTCTCATTGTCAAGAAAATTCCATAATTAACAACATAGAGATGAGAATGACCTCCTAACTCAAGGAATGTGAAAACACAAGGCCAGTCATGTTAAATGCCTTGTCATTTATGGATGGAACAATTTCTCAACCAGAAGACATCTTAAGGAAATGATCATTCTCCGAACCTCGCTTGGGACATTTGTCTTCTAATACAGAGCATCCATTTTGGTCATACCAAGTACAGAAAACTCTAGTGAAAGATGATGAAGATGTGTTAAACATGAGGAAACAGTTATCAAAAGGAGAAATAACTCTCATGTTCTGGCCTTTGGAAAATTCTCAGTATAAAATTAGAAAATTGATGATAGAAGATTTCATTCATGATGTAAACCTCAACTTATGGAAAACTATTCATCATTTGAAAACCATAGTATAACCATATGATTAATATCAAAATCAGGTAAATGTAATAGAAGGGTTGCAATGCCAAATTGACTTGGAATCTCTCTTAGTTTCCCAACATCCAAAGACTGAAAAATAGCAGAGAACACTTCAACGTGCATGTCTCAATGCTCTTAAGAGACTACACCAGTTATTTCTGATTCCCCATCTAGTGTGCATATGAGAGGATGGGGTTTATATGAAGTATTGCATTTCACTGCACTCCAAAATCCGCAAAGTCCGCCAAAAGTCATCTCATGAAATGTTATTTCCCATGGTTGGCCACAATCAATAGACTTTGTATATAATCAAATGTACGCTCAAGAATAGGCCTTAAACCAATTCTCATTAGAATCATGCCCAAAGATAAGAAGTTGTTGAGTTTCTTTTACATGAAGCATATGAGAATCATGAGAAAGCGTTACGCTTAGAGTATGTCAGGTGCCAGAGAATGAAAATATCTGAAATAGCATAACGATCTTCCAAAATAGGTGATTTAAATGGTTGTCTAATGATGCACCCACCTAATGTATGAAACAAAATCTGAAAAATCAAAAGAACAGTTGCCAAAATTTCATCCATAACAGTTCAAGAATTACCCCATCTTGTAAAGGTGGGGGCTCATTTAATTCAACCTTCAAGTTCATTAAAAAAAGTTCAAAGGTTTGAAGATGAAGAACATGAATATCTCCAGCTTGTAGGGATGGGGGATTTTTCACATCTGTATTCCCCTCCTCAACGCAAGTCAGTTTCTCTCGATTAGGGAGGAAACCACAAAGAAAGCATACAAATGAACTATCCAAGGATTCCCTTCAGGTTATTTTCCACCAAACAATTTTAGGGAATTCAATATATAGGATGACGAAGTCTGACGAGGGACACAAAGGAATATGATCTCACTAAAATATTAACAGAATGCAATCGATGAATTATGCATAAGTAAATGTCCTTAACACCATTGCAGAAGATCCTCCATAAAATAAGTCCAGTTTAGGGGAATCCAAATACAAAGTTCTTATCCATAATATAGTAAACATCGAAGAAAAAGAAGAAGGTGTGTGCACCTGAAATCATAGGCTTACCCAGAATCTAGGTATGCCTTCAAATAACTAACCCCCTCTCCGAAAGGCATATAAAAATGGGAAAGGCAAAAGTTATATTGCATCTCACTTTTCCACTGAAGAAGGTCAATCTATTACTCTTGAAGAAAGATTTTCACAGCAAGAAGAGGAAATGAAAGAGTTAAAAAGACTCAATATAGAGTTACTTCAAAATAGCATTTCTGCAAGATATACTCCCTAGAATGGTCCTCAACTTGAAAATCCTATGGGAGATCCTTAGAAAAGAGTATTTCTAGTAAATACAGATGCAGATAATGAATTACCTCTATTGGGAACACAATCAAGGCAGGACTATATTCACCCTGATAGGCCTATTCTGGCGGGTTATCCAAGGAAGATGTCAGCACCACCATCAGTGGTTTTGTCGGTCATTGCACCAGCTCAAGCTACTATTTCTATACATGAACAAGTTCCTGCTCATCAGGATGTTACCCAAATTCTTATGAACATAATTGAGGCATTAATGACTTGATTGGAAGCTATGGAAGAATGACATGCACCAGTTCAGCTGGAAAAAAGATCTTACCCGTAATGGGTGGATGCAATTCCTCCCCCACCAAATTTTGTGGATACCACATTCCCAATATTTTATGGTTCGGGAGATACAAAACAACACTTAACACATTTTATTTCTCATTTTGGTCCCATGATGGGAACTTCACAACATCATGAAGAAATTAAGCTTAGGTGTTTTGTGCTGTCATTACAAGGACCCGCTTTTGTCTGGTATACAAGTTTAAAATCGTGATCAATTACTGGATGGGAAGAACTCCGTCATAGAGTCCTTCTTCAATTTAGATCAACGCTACCAAAGACGATAGTTTCTGTTCTTAAAAATTTTAAACAATGAGATAATGAAAGAGTTTTAGATTTCATTGCACAATCGAAGGGATAAACATATTCTTTAATTCTAGCACTCCCTCATGAAGAGTTGTTACCAATTTGTGTGGAAAATCTGCATGATGATCTACACACACCATTGATCCATGTGAAATACACATGAGGGTTTCGAGACATTAATTTGATCACTCAATATATTGAAACTCTATTATAAAAACTAAGGCCAAAACTTGTGTAATTTCATTAGCTCTGCGGAGGAGGATAGGGAAGGAAAAGGCTATTACAGTCACACTGAAGCAGGCACCTGTACCTACTTCTACTTCAAGACCTTCATCATACCAAAGGGATATGCTTCCTTAGAATCAGTATCAATGACCACCTCGTCAAGATGACCAATGAGATAAAAGGTGGAAAAAGTTTTAGGAAATAATTAATAAAGTTTATTCTTTTTGTATTGAACAAGTTCTTGGATACTTCATCTCAGCCTTAGAAAACAATTTGGTTAGGTTTCTAAGGCCGAAGAAGCTATATAAATACGGAGATACAGATATTCTGAATTATTTTCCATTTCACCAGATGTTGGGAAACCCCATTCTAGAATGTTTTGTTTTCCAGGACCTTCTGAAAAAGATAGTAGACTCTTGACAATTGAAACTGAAAAGTTCATCAGCTCAAGTTGCATGTGTTACTGCTACTGATCTAGAAAAAGTAGGTGAATGGAAAGAGGTCAAAAGTAAAAATGTACAGAAATATGATGATTTGATGTTCGAAAAAATGATCAACCAGAATCAGGTCATTTTATGAACACAATTGAAACAACTGATTGTGTATTCTAACACTCCATCCACAATAAAACCACCTTCATCAAAAGGTAATTACTCAATAAAGAGAAGTGATTATAAGGAAAAAGAGTAGTCGGAAGAAGATGAGCTTGTGTCAAATCCAAAGTTGTCTTTGACCGTGGATGATTTTATGACATCTGTTTCAGAAGTATGGGAATAGCCCTACCAAAAGGCACAACCAGAATTAACCTATAAATAAGAATCTTCATCCGATGAAGAATTGATCTTTGGTTCTATTAATGTTATCCATTTAATAGATCCTTATGCCAATGGTGATTCTAATTATAATAATCTAG
This sequence comes from Viscum album, assembly GCA_963277665.1. Lineage (NCBI taxonomy): Eukaryota > Viridiplantae > Streptophyta > Magnoliopsida > Santalales > Viscaceae > Viscum > Viscum album. Next base: position 714,895,561 of record OY728162.1, read on the forward strand.
AATTCCATGTACCCAATTGGGGAACTTGAAGAAGAGGCCAAGGTCGAGGATACAAGGGAATATTTAGGAATTCTAGAAACCACCATTTTAACTCTACCCCATCTCGAACCCTATATGCGACAAAAACTCGTGGAAGATCCCTTCAGCGGGCTCAACAAGAACAAGGAGTTTCATCCATGAAAGATAGCTTCGGTTCTGACACAATTAGTTTGGAAGACCTATTAGAAGTAACATCATCTTATTCTAAACAAATGAATAGACCTAGTCAGTATAATTTACCAAAGCTGAAAATATTTCCATCTTCTTCTCCGACACAGAGTATATCCACATCAGAAGCATCAACTTCCAAAGCACCTGAAAAACCACATCTCTATACTAGGAAACAGAGACCTTGGGACCAAAATTATGATGTCTTGAATCAATTGACCCAAGTACTCGCCAAGTTATCAATTCTGGATGCTTTGAATCTGGCAAACGATCTTCGAGAAGCACTCATTGGGGCTTTTCAATTTCTCATGAGTTTGAAACTGAATTTGCTATTACTGAGGTTTACCGTATAGAGAATGATTCTACATAATTTCATGCAGTCATATCTTTTACAGATGAAGAAGAAAATGATGTGGTTCCTGGGAATATTAGACCCTTGTATTTTTCTGGTAAGGTCAATGACGTAGACATTTGAAAAGTCTTCATTGATAATGGATCTGGGGTCAACCTCATTTCTATTCGTAAACATCGTCGATTGGGTCTGACCGAATCTGACTTATCTCCTTCGACATTAATGTTGCTCACTTATTATAAGAATTAACAAGAACCTCTGGGCGAGGTTACACTCAGAACTCAATTTGGAGATCTTGTGTCTAATTCAGATTTCATGGTTGTTCATCATGACACAACCTTCAATATTCTACTCGGAAGGAATTGGTTGTATGAACATGAAACCATACATTCTTCATACCACATATATCTTAATTATTGTTTGAATGGTCAAATTAGAGAATTGTATGTTGACAAGGCTCCATTCAAAACATGTTAATCTCAATACATTGAGGAAGAGTTTTATCACAAAAAAAGAATGAAGTCAATGAAAAAGGAAATAACCAGAGTTAATGATCCAAGTGGACTGGAAAATATCCCAGCAAATCCATTTTTTCATTTGAGTGCATATTATGTATTACCCATCAATCAAATTGAAAAGGTAAACACAAATCTAGGAAAATTTACAGTAACTTCCATAATGTCAATTACGGCAATTAATCATGACAACATGGAAGAAACTAATGATACTCCAAGAAACGATGAAAGCCTAATTAGAGATGTTTTCATTTCATCCAATGAACTACTAAAACCCTTTACTTCATCAACCAGAGTAGAAGAGATTTTAGAAATTCTAGATAAAGAAATATCTATTGATTCTGAATCCATCAATCTCTCTTTATTACCACCGAAAGACCCTTCGTCATCAGTAAGGTTAGATGTGGTGGCATCTTCTTCGGGATATTCAAATACAAATTTCCTCTCTAACTCTAAGAGTTTTTCCCCATCATATACTATGAAAATGGAAATAGGAGAGGTAAAATGTAATGAAAAAGGAGAGGAAACTCTTAGGGATGCTCCTCCAGCATTTGAGGAAGCTGTCTCTTCCACAGTGGATGAGCTCAGAGAAATAAATCTGGGTACAGAAGAAGATCCACACCCCACTCTAACTAGTGAATCCTTGAACTCTAAAATGAAAGAGGTTTATAATTCATTTCTAAAGCAACATTGGGATATATTTTCTTATAATTATACATAAATTCTAGGTTGTAATCCAGATGTGTCCACCCATCATTAGGGTTTGTCAGAAGAACATCATGGATTCAAGGAGGCACTAAGAAGAACACACCCAACTCATGCCTCTAAAATTGATGCTGATTTTGATAAGCTTATAAAGGTCAACATTGTCAGGGAAGTTCAGTATCCCAAATGGTTGGACAATATTGTCCCAGTGATATAGAAGAATGGGAAACTTAGACTCTCCATTGATTTTTTCCTAAAGATGATTCTCTAGTTCTGATTATAGAGCTTCTAATTGATGCAATGGATGGCTATGAAGCTCTTTCCTTTATGGATGGCCACTCTGTGTATAATCAAATTTTTATGGTCCTAGGGGATGAAGAATCTACTTCCCTCAGAGCCCCCAAGATGTGTTTTTCTGTCGAGTAATTCCCCTTGGCTTAAAAAATGTAGGTGCAACCTATCAATGTGCCATGCACTATATCTTCAAACCCTTCTTAGGAAAATTTGATGAATGTTATGTGGATGATTTAGTAGTCAAACCCAGACAACATTCCTATCACTTGGCAGACTTGGAAACCATATTCCATAAACTTTGACAACCATGTTTGAAGATGAACCCCTTGAAATGTGCTTTCGTGGTAACCTCAAAAAAGTTCATTGGCTTCGATGTACGCCATCGTGGTATAGAAGTTGATCCTAAGAAAACAAAATCAATCCTTGGTATGTCACCTCCTAAAAATTTGAATGAATTAAGAGGAATCCCAGGACACTTGGCCTATATTTGGTGGTTTATCGCCAATTTTGCAGCTAAGTGTTTTCCCTTTACTAGATTAATGTAGAAGGGATTCACCTACCAATGGACCAAAGTCTTCCAAGAAGTATTTGATACCATAAAGAAATATCTCTTGAGTCCACCAGTATTAACGAAACCTATTGAAGGAAGACCCCTTATTATCTATGTGATAGGTTTAGAGCGATCATTAGGTGCCTTCCTCGCCCAAAAGAAGGATTCTAGGAACGAAAACACCCTTTACTATCTCTGTCGAACTATGTTTGATTCCGAAACTTGATATTCAAATATTGAAAATTGCTGCCTGGAAGTAATATTTGCAGTTAAGAAACTAAGGCACTTCCTGCTACATCCTGATGTCTAATTGGTTTCTTGCAACAACCCGATCATGTTTATCCTCAGTCATCCTATTCTTATAGGGTGTTAGGCACGATGGATAGTTATTTTGCAATAGTTTGATATCTATATTGTGCCCCAAAAGGAAATAAAAGGCCAATCTCTGGCTGACTTCATTGCTGAGCATTGATCTACTGAAGATACATCGTTTAATACTGAAATTTCTGATGAAGAGGTCTTCTCTATACAAGATAATTCCCAAACATGAGAAATATATTTTGATGGTGCTTCCAGAAGTACAATAGGTAAAAGAATGGAAAACCATTAATTCAATAAAGTTGTGTTATGAATTGTACTTATTTCCCTAGAAAAGGCAATATTGCCTTATTCCATCTTGATATCAGAAGGTGGTACCAAGAATGTGGAAAAATATCAAGCTCTCATCACAGGTTTGGAATTGGCCCTTTAGGTGCAAATGGATCATTTAAAGGTAAATAGTGATTCATAATTAGTAATCAAACAAATCAATGGGGAAAATTCTATCAGAAAAGAAGAGTTAATCCCTTTGCGTGATTACATCAGAGGGTTAGTGGCTGAATTTCCCTCAGAGAGGATGTTGTCTTATGTCCCACGATCACAATATTCTCAAGTAGATGCATTAGCTAATGCAGCTACAACCTTGGAAGATTCAAATCGGGATGAGACAGTCATTAGCATAGCCCATCGTCATGTGTATTCACCTTTTGTTCAAACCATAATAGAGGAAATTAATGAAACTTGGCCTATTCCTGAACCATATAGCCATAACATAGAATAGAGAACATCCATCATGGAATATCTTGAAAATGGGATACTTCCACTAGATAGGGATGAAAAAGAACAGATCCGATGACAAGGAGCTAATTTTACTCTTTATGATAGTCCAGACCACCAAAAGATATTCTACAAGCGAGGCATTGATGGAATTATCCTCAGATTTATTGATGGAGAAGAGACTGCAGCTGTCATGGAAGATGTACATTTAGGAGTTTGTCGTGCCCACCAGTTTGGGAATAGACTCTCTGATCAGATCTGAAGTCTTGGATACTTTTGGCCTTCAATGACGCAGGATGTCATGAATTTTACTAAAAAAATTCATCATTGCCAAGTGCATGCCAACTTCATTCATCAATTCCTAGAGTTTCTACATATAGATAAATACTCCAGGCCATTTTCCACATGGGGAATGGATGTAATAGGGACTTATCCTCTAGCCACGGCTAAGCAGTTCATGTATATTCTCACTAAAACTGATTTATTCTCTAAATGTGTTGAGGAAATACCTCTCAAGGAAGTCGGAGCCAAAAGAATTGTTATTTTGGTCAAAACTAATATCATCACAATATTATGGGGTCCCTCATACTATTTTGATGGACAATGGCACCAATTTTTGTTCTTCTTAGGTAAAAAAGTTATATCAGGAACATAATATCAAATCTCACCATTCATCTCCCAATAATGCGGCGGCCAATGGGCAGATAGAGGCCTTTAACAAGACCCTATAAAATATACTCTAGAAAATGGTGAATAAAGATAGGAAATCATGGCCTGATAAACTTTTGAATGCCTTTTGGGATTATCAAACAACTACCCGTACTGCTACCCAACAACTCTTTATTTATTGGTATATGGAACTGAAGTAGTTTTTCCAATTGAAATGAAATTTCCTTCACTCAGAGTTGAAATATGTGACCAGTTGTCTATAGATGAGAGGTCTCAAAAATGGTTAAATGAGTTGGAAGGATTAGACGAGAAAAGATTTCATAATTTGCATCATCTAGAAGTCTATCAGAATAAAATAGCATGATATTTAACAAGAAAGTTCACCTCCATTCATTTATTCAAGGAGAATTGGTATTGGTCCTTAGGACTCCAATGTGAAAAGGAAAGAAACCTCCAAAACTTGATCCAAATTGGGAAGGACCATATTCTATAAATAAGGTATATTAAAATAGAGCTTATTCCATAATCTCAATGGATGGAGATCTTATTACAATTCCAACCAATGTGAGATTCTTGAAGAAATACTTTGTGTAGTTGTGAACATTCATCCTCAATACACGAATTTAAACTGCATAGTACCATGTCCTCACTACAAGACGTTAAGCTGCACAATACCATGTCCTTTCTGAAACACTTAAAACTGCACAACCCCAATATCCTAGTTTCAAGACATTAAATTGCATAACAACCATAAGCACCCATGCTGCACAACGATAAAATGCATAGTATCTTCGTCCTTGTCACATGACATTAAACTGCATGAAATCATTTTTACAACCAACGTTTTCTCTATTTTGACATTAGAAGCTTCCATAATCAAAAATCATTGAAATCATCACTAGTCTTTAGTAGTATATGAGTCCTTCTCTTTCCAATGTATGAGTCAAATCTGCATAGAGACCTATGTTCAAGAACTATGTATGGATTGATTCTCATTATTCAATAAGATACGCAGAGATGCCTAAATATCCAATTTTGGGACAAGCCACAATCAAAAAATATTCTTATTTTATTTCCCATGCCTGTATATTAATTCGATTTATACAGAGTGTTTCCTTAAGATATATGATTTGGTCCTTATACCATATTAAATCCTGAGATTTACCATTCTCTCATAATGTTTCAAAAGCCCATGTTCTTCATGTCAAACTCAATTAAAATGAGAAATGATTATTTAATGAACTACATTTGGCTTGATTCTAATTTTCTACTGGGATACGTAGAGATGACTAGATCTCTATTTTTGGGCCTAGCCGCAAAAAACACTTTATTTTTTGTATAAGAATTAAATCTGCATAGAGAATGTTTTATGAACTATGTATGGCATGATTATTTCCAAAGAAAGACATATTGTGACACTTGGGTTTTATACCTCAATCCAGTTATAATATTTCTTTCCTTTCACATCCGTTCATCTTCTTCCTTACCTAATAACGTTAAATTAAATGGAAATATAGAATCCCTATTCCCCACTTGCGTCACCTTTGTGCTGTAAAAGAAACCCTTACATCTTTTTGTTTCCCACACTGAGTATAGATCACGTGGTCTTAGAAATTGGGTAAATGGATTTTTTTATATAAATAAGTTGTCTCAATTTATTATGGTATTATTAATGTCTTCACTGCATGAATTAAAACGGTACAGTATGATGTCCTCATTCCATGAATTTAAATTGGAAGTCATTATATTAATTCAGAGGAAACAAAGAAAGTCTCCATTTTCCATATGAGTCAGATCTATGTAAAGGATGTCAAACTTATAGCCAATATTGGTTCAAATATTTACCATATGCATTGGACATAAACCACTTCCATATTTCAGACTCTTAATCTTTCATATTTTCATATCCTTGTAATCTTTCTTACGGTTTCCGGTGGTAGAGTTTCTAATACCTGAGATCTCTTTTTCCTGATTATACAGCACGTTCCCTTAGGCGGCCTTGCACAAGTTGCCTACATAATAGGTCTATCAGTCAAAAGATGCCACTATTTGGCTATGCATCATATGCCCCAGTTGGCCCTGCATAATACAAAACCCATAACGATTTTTTCAAATAATGGTAACTTTCTTCTTGGTTATGGTATCATTTTCCTCTTTAATACTTGATGACAATATACAAGAATCTGTATTTTTAAATAGTAATTCAAGTGTACTTATCCCATTATCTTTCTCATAATTTGAAAGTCTTCAAGACCATGGTTTACAAATTTCCCTCACCATGTGTTCTATACAATAGGAAATAACTTTGAAATCACTTGGCCACATATTATATATTGTTTCCATTTCAGGTCCTAGTTGTATGACCTAAAACTATAGACACCATACCTCTTACGTTTGGATCAGACCTTTGTAAAAGTCATATTCTTCTAATTATTTGGACATCTTGGGTGGAAATACCCTTTCTATATTCAAGTACCTTTTTCCATAAACCAAAATCAGTGCTTTGGAAAATCTGAATCTTTATAAAATTTCTTCAACTTTTAACAATATAATTTTAATCTTCTGAGAGCTATTTTTCCTGACTATGCAGCACGTGACCATAGGAGGCCTTGAATAAGTTTTCTACATAATAGGACTGTCAGTCAAAAGATGCCACTATTTGGATATGCAACGTATTCCCCAGTTGTCCCTACATAAAACGGCCCCCATAACGAGTTTATCAAATTGTGGTAACTTCATTCTTGGAAAAGACTTCCTCTAATGCTTTTAACCCCTTTTCCCATATCATTCATCAGTTCCAAAAATTTACAAATAATTTTTTACAATTTTCCCTTCCATACCTGAATATGATAGTATATTTCCAAACAAATTACCAAGAATTTGGGAGAGTTTCATACCTTTGGTCAGAGGTAAAGACCTTAAATTAAAGCCACACAATGTCGTCCCTGCATGACCTAAAACTACACAGTACAATGTCCTCATTGCATGACTTAAATATGTACAATATGATGACAGAAATTCTCCCTTTCTGATAAAATTTAACCATTCCTCATACACCAAATTTTCTATAGAAATGGTTTTCCTATTCAAGACATATATCGCTCTAAAATAGCCATTTCATTTTTAAATTCCTTTCCTTGGAAATAAACCATCCACTATGGTCTTGAGTCACCCAAATATTATTTTTCCCCTATCTTTCAACAGTAAAATGTTAAGCTTCAAAGAGCTCTTCTGTTTGACTATGTAGCATGTTACCTTAGTTGGCCTTGCATAAGTTGCCTATATGATAGGCCTTTCAGTCAAAAGATGACACTATTTGGATATGTAGCATATGCCCCAGTTGGAACTATATAACTCAGCACCCATAACGAGTTTGTCAAATAATGGTAATTTTGTTCTTGGAAACAACACCCCTTATTTTTACACGAGTTTTAAATTTGGTGACCATAAAAATCATGGCTCAAGATTTCCAATGGAAATATTTAAAAAATATTAAAGCAATTCTTAGACATAGAGTTTTTTTTGGGATATAATTTCAAAATTTATGGTCAAAGCTATTCGACCATAAAAACGAGCCCTTTATAGTCCAACATGCATGACTCTAAACTTCCAATAACAAAATACTTGGTGCTTATTATATTGAGAACACGTGAAGGGCACTCTAAAAAAAAGTCAAGTCCCATCTCGCTAAAAATACATTTATTGTATGATTTAGGTAATATTGAGGAATAAAAAAGGGCTCAAAAGATATGAAATTTATGGGGTTATCCATATAACCATAGGAACAGTAAAATTAAGCTCATTAGGGCCATCTGCTTAATAAGAAAATTTGGAACACTCTATTCTTTCCATTATAATAATTATTGTCTAACATAAAGGAGTAATTATCATCATTTACCTTTAATATTGAAATAATGGAAAATAGGAATGAAGACATAAATGATTGAAGAAAAAATCACTCTCATTTATATAAAATCAGAGGTCCATCCACAAAATGGAGCCTATCTATCATGTTTTAGAATAAACATTCAACATGCCATTTCTTTTTTTGGATAGCTTCATGAGACCTATCCACTTTTTGTTGAAGTTGAGACAGCTGATCAAATCCAACAACCTCTTCCTGAGGAAACACTTCCTTAGCAGTTGAAATGGCAGTTATCCCCTCTAATTGGGTTTCTCCCAATGTTTGATTCAATTACTCAAGTTTTTTATGAACAACATCTAGTTGGTGTTGAACATATAACAACTCCTTCATGGATTTTTTAATTTTTTGGCTAATTTAAATCGATTTTTTCGTTTTATGATTTTCCTCCACCACAACAACTTCATCTTGGAAGCCCTCAATATTGAAAAGTTGTTTAACATCTTCAAAAAATTTTTGCAGCTTATTATCCAGCTCACACTAGAAAATAATCTCTTTCATAGCATCCTGAACTGAACGATAATTAAATCCACCAAATCCCAATATACAAAATAATGCTGGGAGTTTGAAAAAATGGGACAACAAGTCATCTAAAGGATTATTTTCAATTATGCTCTAGATATGCTGCCATGTATTCTTACATGCCATGCCAAGATCATATTGCATCTCTAAGTCTAAATTTTAGCCACTTCCTTGAATTAAAATGTACTATAGAAATAGGTCACTTAAAGAGTTGCCTTGTTCTTCTTCACTTGGAATTGTAGAAGTTTCACCTTCTAATATGGGAGATGATAACCCTAAATGAAAAATCAAGGTCATTTTACATTTCAAATAGAAGAAACAGATATGCTTCAGACAACTGATTATATTAACCAAATAATAAGTCAACCACTCGATTGGATTCATCCCCTACATTCTCAGCTTCAGTGATTTGAGCAGATATTTCTTCAGAAGGGTTATTCCCTTTAGTTTGCATATTTATTATATTTGATGTCACTGGAGAATCTCTTGATGGAGGACCCTATAGAAGTATTTCTCCTTCTCCAACATAAGGATAGAGTGGAATACCCTATTCCTGAAGATCCTTTGCAACATTTTCTACAGATAAATATGCATAAGGTGAACTTTGGTGTAAATAATCAAGAATGAAGAATAATTATGTATGGAAAATGCAAGAATAAGGACTTACGTCCTTGAAATTCCTCTTATAAATCTCCAAACTCCTTGATGGAACCTGGAATATCAATATTTTTATTAAGGTATTTCACCATTTTACTGTATGAAGCTTGGAATATTATAGAATCCTCACCATTTAAGGTATCCAACAAATGTTGGTTGATGCCTAAATTGGATCTGATGACATTTTGTTCCATAAAATCTTCAATTGTTATAGCATCATAAGATCGTGCCAGGTTTGGACCAACATCAGTATTCATCTCAGACTTCCCTGGGTCTTTATTCCATTCTTTTGGAGCCATATAAATATCAGTATTGATTATTTCAGGATCCTATAACGAAAGAAACTGAGGAATTTATTTAATCTTACCATGTCTTTACTCTCTCTTAGAAGATCCAGGAGTAGGTATAGATGAATATTTTGGCGATTTATCAAATAAAATTGTAGATTCATCAACATGAACCTGAGTTTCCCTTGGGTTTTCTTTTTCTGGTCTTGAAGAATCAACTCTTAATCCCTTGAGAGAGGAGACATGCATAGATCCTGCCGGAGGATTAAATGTGGTTACCATGGTGTATTGAGGAAATTATATGCCCTAAGGATTGTATAAATACTTAATCCTTTGGTGTAAACTTCAGATCAATCTCATTTCTCTCTCTTGAGTTTTTTTTAAAATCTTGGGGAGAAATTGAAACACTCCACTTAGCAAGAGAAACTTGAGGAAATGGTTGGGGATTATCCATCACCATTACCCCAGTCAAGATTCTTTCTCCTGGAGAATGTTCTGGAATCCTGGGAGGATCATTCATTACGTCAATAGGAGAGCCTACATGACCATACTTAGGTGATTTGAAAATTGGTCCGAAGCTTCCTTCTCTACATTCAAGCTGTAAAAATACATTTTCATCAAGATTAATGATGATAAATGATAAAGAAAATTTGAAACAAAAGAAAAATGAAAATACATTCCCAGTATTAACATAAATATCCCACTCCTCCTTAGAGTCGATAATTACCACTTCATGAAATCCTAAGTCCATTATATGAGATACTCGTTTAGAGGTTGGGATTTGTTCATCAGTTGAACATATAAAAGCCTCAAGCTCCATAATATACTTCTATACTTCAGCAGTGTTATTATCTGGATTGCAATCAGAAGGTTCCTCGATGTTACCAATATCTGGTATTCGAATTCCATGCTTGAGGAATACCCATGCATCCCTAAGATCACGAGTTACAACCTCCCAATGATGAATGGATGATGGTCGCACAAAATTCAATCTTGGTATGGTTGATTGTGGAGGATATTCAATACCTTTTGAATGGTGATCTTCTTAAGACCTCTTTTCTTCTTAAGAAAGTGCAATAGATGGAATATGAACCTCTTTTTCATGGAGGTGACTGGATCACCTTGGCATTGGAGGTATTTATTCTCTATCCTTGGTCTTCTAGGTATATATCCTGTGAAGACGTTTTAAGGGATCTGAAACCTCTGAAACTTCTATATCATTTCTAGACTTGGACATCTTACCATGATTTCCATGTGCAACAATCATTATAGCCGCTACTCGATATATTCCTTTTGTCAAAGCCCCTTGAATATATAAAGAGGACCAAGGTTTGGCATACCCAACTTCCAATCCAATCAATTCATCTGGTGGAGGTAATGTAATTGATAGTTTGGATACCTCTAAAGCTGTTAGAATCCAAAATTTTTGCACTACCATTGGGAGTTTCTCCTGTCTGACATACGTGGGTGGAAAAGTGTTTGATTGTTGAAGACATCTGAACTGACAAGCTAACCTATAGGGGGAGTAAGCCTCGCTGATAATTTCACCATCAATCCTGGTTGATAATATACCATCCCTAAATGACATCACATAAGATCTCACCTCATAATTCTTTTCATTACCATCATCAACAAATGTTCCATCTAGTGGGTTACCAAAAGGAAAGAAGATGAATTATCTTGGGACATTCAATACCTTTAGCACCACATTAGGTCTCAATTTTATGGGCTAAATACATGAATATTTCTGTAGAAAGGGGGTGAAACGACCATTGGGTACTCTAAATGAATTCAACACCGAGTTTGAAGAAAAATGTGCTGCAATCCAGCCCCACAACACTTAGAATGGCCCTATAATTCTAAATAGAGCCTTCCCATTGAATAAATTCAGCAGGAGATAGTAAATTATTTCCAATACATGGGTTTCTAATACAATATACTTCCCTTATATAGGTTATGAATCAATGACAAAAGTCTCTGATCTTACACCACCTCCAGATTCACAGAATGGAAGCAAGTAAACGCTTAGCCACATAGAAAGGAAGGCAGCTGAGCATACCTTTACATCTATATCAGGTTTTACATTATATACCCAGTGTTTATACTCACCTCTCTCAAGTATTGGAAAATATGTGCCTGAACTATGCCAGTTATCTGCAGAAGTAAAAATAGTAGAACATCCACAGGTTGGACCTTTCTCTGTTGTTGGTTCTAAGAAGGGTTCCATCCACACTCTCGCATGGATATCATTCTTGTCTTTAGATAAATTCTTTGTTATCTTAAATAAATCATGGGCTCGCAGTGGTGTTCTAGTAGCATCAACCCATGTTGTAGAAGGTGGAATGTATTCACCATACATTTCCCCAATAATTGGAATTCCAGCTATTTGGTAAATATCACAGAGACTAATACCAACTTCACTATGCGTCAAATGAAAGGAATTTGTTTTTGGAATCCATCAGCTTACTAATTCAGGAACAAAATCATTTTTATAAACCTATGTTTTCTCTATCCATATAGATTCACAAATATGAATGTCTGATAACTCTATCCTGAATTCTGCATAAGTCTGACGTACCCAGAATGCCCACATCCATTCGGGCTTAACACCTCCTCCAGAATGAAGATCCCAATCATCTTTCCAACCATTAGACTGAGTTGTTTGAGAATCCTAAATAGTGGAATCATAAAAATGTTGTATTTTTTTATATAACATGATCCTTTATATCGGGAGTGCAACCACTATGATGAAGGATTCAACTATTAGGGATTATTCCTTCTTTCACTAGAACCCCCTTGCACTAATATTCATACAGTAAAAGTTGGAGTATTAAACAAATCAGTTCTTTGGAAAGTACTTATTGATATAGAGAACATGGGATTCTTTCAAAAGCCCATGCCTTTACAGGGGTATGTAAGGACATTGTGGATAATCACATTGGTACGAAATTAAACCTTTCTTTAACCTAGGAAGATTACTCTCAACAACATCCTAGTAGTCTAGTTTGACGATCTTTATCATTTAATTTTGATGTGCCTTAGATTCTTCAGTATGGGTCATAAAATGAATCATTATTTCCTACAAAATAATTACAAAAACATCCACTATTTGGTTGGAATCTTAAAAAAGATAAATCAATGAATTTGGCAAAGGAAATTGTTAACGTAGGTCCTTCGATGAGGTCCATCGGATAGGTCATTTGATAAAGTCTGTTGTGTAGGTCCCTCAACAAGGATTATAGTGTAACTATTTCAATGAACTCATTTATTTTAGCTCCATCACTTAAATAATTTTACCTTTAAGAAATTTCAATGTAATTATGCAAGTGCACAAGATGATGGAGCTGGGTGAATGAGCTACACAACGAGAGCTGTAAAATTCTGAAAAGCATAGGAGAAGAAAATAGAAAAGGACGAGACCTATTTATAGACAACTGAAGACATACACACCAGTACTAAACGTAACATATGATTAGGGAATCCGCATGGGGTACCTACGCGGCAGACCTACACTGTTCAATAATTGATCCATAGTCTTTATCCCCACAAAATCACCTTAGGAATCGACCCCCTTTCTATTTTCAATTCCAATCCTGAGGGGGGGATTTTGTTAACACCACTTAAGAAAAAAAATACTATTAAGAGAAACCAGAATATTTTAAATACCAAAAAAAGATTTTAAGAGTTCAAAAGAAGTTCAAAATACTCAAAAAAGATTCACGACAGACTAGCTTCATAGGCCTATGCGGCGGAACTATGCGACAGACCTATGCGGCAGAGCTCTACGCCCTTTTTTGTGTGTGTGCCCATACACAGAGTACCTTTGAGGCGCAGCTGCGCGAAGGACCTATTCCAGCAACATTTATTCAACTAGGCCAAATCTATTACAATAAATAGAGCCCTTGGGTTCCCCATTTCAGAACTGAAATAAGTGAAAAAAATCTCTGATCCTCCCATTGCATAGCACTTTCACCTAGATCCCTTGAATTGTCTCAGGTAGCTCTCTAAACCACAAGAGAAGAGATAATTAAAGGGTATGATCATGATTTGAAAGTATTTTGACAAAATTTAAATAGGTTTCGTCCTCCTATGTAAAAGACATTCTTCAACCATAATTCATACTTGTGCGGATTACCTACACGCCATACTTGCACGGTATACCAACATAATAAATCAATGCGGGGTACCTACGTGGCATACTTGCGTGAGGTACCTATGCGGCCAACTCAAGTACCCTTTTTAAAATCCATTCATGGAAGGGTATATCCATTCTTGGTTCCCTTATCTGAAAGGGACTAAGTTGAAGCCTCCACCAGAACCTCCGTACATGTCAAACCTTTTGGAAAGGCACATTAGCATGTCTTCTATTTGGGATTGTATTTCCACAATCAGAGGATTCCCACATTTTTTTCATAATGGGGTTATGATTCATGGAGTGTTTATAGGTTTGTATATCCATAGTCACATGGAACATTAACCTAGAAATAGTGTTGGGATGTTTCCAGTTTGGAGGAAGGTTGGGTCCTAGCCTCTCCCTTCTCGAAGAGATGACCCGGAACCTTAGGTCATTGGTAGGGAAGGTACATTTCACACTTAATTTTCCATGAAAGCATATGAGTAGTCTCTCTCCCCTTCCATGATCAATTTTAGGGAAACCATCCTAGTATAATCCCCTTTATTTTCTTTTAGGAGGTGGCATCATTGATCCTCTTACCTTCTCCGGTGCCAAAGACCAAAGGGGAGATGGTTATAGGGACTCTTGTTACCCTTTCCCTCTCCTGTTGTGCTTTGTCCCCATGGGTAGCCATCCTAGTGTAAAACCCTAACCATCATCCCTTCCTCCTTACAATGTACCCTTGTGCAATGTAAATATAATAGAGGGAAGGCTCATCGTCTCACCCTCTTCCACTTTCACGTCAACCTCGTTCACCTAGGACACCATAGGTGCACCATCCTCCACCAGCGGAGGAGGAAAAAAATTAATGTGTGAAAGACTTTGTTGAATCTTTGACATCCTATTGTTTATCACACTAATAATGACTCATGTGGGCTTAGAGATTTGTCATGGTCACAACATTTTCACATTCTAATGAACTATGAGAACTCTGATTCTTGTTCAAACCAGGATACATAGGAAGGCTTTTCAGGGCCCGAGCTCACTGGGAATCCTCCATTAGAATAAGACTCAATTTAAACCCCAACTCACAAGGAATCCTTTTCAGGATGTAAGACTAAAATCATCTTTCTCAAATAACCATACTCTCCTATGATACTTATCAAACTACGTGGGCTTTGATTCCAATGTATATGGGATACGTAGGAAGCCTCCTTGAGGTTCAAACCCAACAATTCAAATCAAACCTATTCTAATTGGGCTATATTCCCAACATGGTCAGATCTTACTCGGAAACCCATATCCTTTCAATGTTCTTTGGTCTACTTCAGCATAAGTCCTACACTATGTTTTGACCATGAACGTTTCTCTTCTATGTCCTTATCACATGACCTTAAAAGTTATGATGTGTCCTATTAAGAAGAACCAAACTACGAGGGTTCAGATTCCTTTCACAGTGATACGTAGGTAGCCCATTTTATGGGCATGATCCCAAAATCAAAACAAAACTTCGTCTCCCTGGATGAAAATAAATTCCAGAGTGCCCCACTGAGTGGCTTAAAAACCAGTATCATCCCAATGATGATTAAAATAAACTCCATTCAATATATTAGAGGTTAAAATTGATGGAAAACCTAAAATACATATGGATATTTCCATTAATATAGAACCTTGAATTCATACTGATGATTATAAATTTTACAAATGTTAATATGTGATTGTAAATTCTAAGGGATACTTATGATATACTTGGTGAATTAATAAGGATTCATGAAAATATCTTAAATTTACAAAGAGAGTCCCTAAGTAGACAATAATTCCCCCCAAAGGGTGTAATGAGTCCGACCTCCCATCCTCTCGACCAATGCATGTTCTTATGTATTTTAAAGTTCAGACATAACGAATACCTGAGTTTGGAAAGTAGCTCACCTTTTGATAAAGAACTGTTGGATGTTTCTAGTTCCATAAATAAATCCAATGGAAACCTCTTGGAAACCATGATTCCTAAAACCAGAACACACATTTTGAGGAACTATGAAACAAGTGTGTGAAGAGGGTAACAATGAAAATGGTATATTATGTTTCCAAAAAAGTAATTATTTCATGTATATCACATATAACTCATTTATTTTACATATTCTTAATTTAAACCATCCTTTTTATGTTTTATGTATAGTTTGAATGAGTCACATCTATTTGAAAGCCCGATATTCCACACTTCCAAAAACGATGTTATCATATTTACTCAAAATGTAATGTATAATGGAATGTGAAATAAAAAAAATTATAGAAGGATAAAAAAATAATAACTATCATATATATCACATATTTACAATGTTTCCATCATGATTCCCATCCATGATAGGTGGTAAATGAAAAATGAATGACAACATTTGGTGAGGCGGTAGTTCACTGTACACATAAACGGTTTACTCATTACCCATTAGATTGATGTGTGTGGAGGTGTAGGTAGAAAAAGTAACTTAAAAAAATTTAAATATATTGAGGATAATATTTTTGTTATATAAATATTTAATAATTATATTTTAGGGGGTGATAAATGGAAATTAAACTAAATAGCTTGAGGAAAGATATTATATCTTTTTTGGGTAAATCCTTTTGGATTCCAAAAAGGGATTCCATGGATGGATTTATGCCAAAAGTGAGGCTTCAAGGATGAGAGGAGTGATTTTGAGATACGATTTGGGTAGATTTTTGATGACCTAAAGTGTCCTGAGAGGTGTGAAGAAGTGGGAGGGGTGAGTTCTTTTTTATAGTACCGGGAAATGATACACTTGATATTTTTGAAAAGAATTGCATGTTCCCCAAGTATTAATTGTTCCCCAAATGTATAAATGGAAAATTATATAACATTGTTGGTGGAGTTAGCAAAATATGTCCATAAAATATGTTTTTGAAAATATTATAGGTCATTTTCCTCTTTAAGATTAAAGTTTAGTCCCTTGTTATGATTAATTTTACCACAATCGATGTAATTAATTTAATTATTTTCAATAATTTTTTTAGTCAAAAACTAATTTTTAAATATTATAAATTATAAATTATAAATTATTCTTATTTAAAATATGGAATCCATTTTTCCAAATAAAAATTATTGGATTACAAATATTTAATTTAAATTTAATCATGCATAAGGGATGATAATAAAGATTTTTAATGTAAAAATGTTCAGAAGATTGCTAAGTTTTTATATTCAATTTCAAATTTAAATTGATTCAAATGAACTAAATTGGATTAATTTTAAAAAAATTAAACTAATTAAAAATTAAAACAATTTAAAAATATAATTTTACATAATAAATATATTATAAAAAATACCGAGTTTGGATTAAAATTCATTATTTTTCTTTAATCATTAAGAAATGAAACATGAAAAAAATACAAAAAATTAAACATAAAATATTTTTTATGTTTGTATTTCAAAAATATTGTTTATTGTTTACATACAATATTTATAACAGTTCCCAAAATTGAATTTAAAAGAGTTTTTTCATTAAAATGTGGTAAAAGTGCTTTAATAAAAATATTGGGTTTTATGTGTAATATTGGGTTTATTATTATCTCATGATTATAAAATATAATGGATGAATATCAAGAACATTTTATTTAAAATATAATATATATTACATTAATATAACTTAATAATTATAGTTAATTTAATTTATTAGGATAAAATCATTCTCTCAGCAAAATGGTAGTTTATTATAATACATTCACTTTATATCAATTAAATATTTTATTCATTTATAATTAATTTGTAAACAATGAATTGAAATATATATTTTTATATGTTAGTTAAAACTATAATAATAAATTTAATGGCTAGTTTATATATTATTTATTAAAAAATATTTTTTAATAATCTGTTATTGTTTGGTAAAACTCTTTCTTGTGTGTAATGCATGTTGACCCCGATGTTCCGTGTAGAGCAAGATATTCTTTATAAGCATTGATTGATGTTTTGTATAAAGAAATTTAGTTAAAAAATTATATTTATTATAAAGTATTTTTTAAGGTCTTAGGGTATTACATTCTATATTAAAATGATACATCCATGTTTCATCCATTGACTAAAATGAAATAATAATCATTTTGTGGCCAACAATGATAATAATTCATAGTTATAAAAAATCACTCTAAATAAGGAAATATTTACATCAGTCTATGACACCTTAGATTATAAAAATGTCATCCATGATTATAATATATTCAAACTCTTCATAATGGTTTGTAAATAAAATGTTAATCGACCAAACTATATACCCTGGGAGTGTTGAAATAGGATAATAGTTATGGAAAATTCACCGTGATGTAGAAATATGGTCATGATATACTCGAACAACTATTTTGGGGGTTATTACCTAGTGATTCTTCTGTGCCAAAACCGTGCCCACTTTTTGTATATAAATAGGTATAAATTTTTTGGAAAACCATAAAATCACTATATTACCATAAATTTAAGATGTTATCATATACAAAGTATTATCCGTAGGATTTTCACAAAAATTTATCTAATCTTAATCTATAGAGGTCAACTAGAACCTTATCTGATACAAAGCTTAGAGATCCATATTTTTTGAATATAAATATTATATATTATAAAATTAATTTTCATTACATAAACTTACAATACTCCTCAAAACCATAATTTTTTAGTGTCTTTGATAATTTTGATACATTGAAAATGATTTCATGATATATCTTGAATAAACCTAATAATGTTATTGTGATATTATAACCATTTTGACATACCCTGTTTAAAATATTTCTTCATATCCTAGGAAAGGGTATCATAAAAAAGTGATCTCTAATTATCAATAAGTGAAAATGTGAGAGATATAAATCAATAAAAATATACAAGTATAAGATATATATAAGGGTATGATATCATGAAGAAAACATACAGAGTTCATACCTGATATTTCATCAATAAAAAACAAGAGTCATGGTATAAAAAATTATCATTTCAAAATTCCTTAATCGTAATAGTAATGAATCATCATAATTCAATAATGAACCACAAGTTTAAATCATAAACCAAAAAAACTGTCATAATAGTATGCCACCATAATGGACATAGAAATGATATCATATGTTAAGGTTTACTAGTAAGAACATCATATAATAGAAGACTGAGTATCACCTCAAATTTACCATATGATATTGGTTCAATAATCCCAAACATTTCCCATATCATAGTGTATTAGGCATCCCTACCAATTTTATTAAGTTTAATGATCACATCAACTCATTTCCCATAATTATCTCATGAGATACAAAGCTTTACCGAATGTGTTAGATGGAAATAAGGGACCAACCCATCGTATAATATAGACCATAGATATGTATTTCACAAGATCATAAACCATTCATAATTTCATCATTTCATAACCCATATAAATAAAATAGGTTTTATAATCAGCCAATCATTCCATCATAGTATAACCCTTGGTAAAGAAACAAGTTTCATAAAGATTTTGTCATAACATAATCAACCTAAGGTAAATAAATGTGTTTAAAAGAATAAACCTTAAATAATTATGATCATAAGACATACATAGAAATATAGTGGATTTTAACCGAAAATAATATCCCTATTTAAGCTTAGTAATCCATAATGTATTTTAAAATTTATGAAAAATATAATTAAATGATCATTTGGTCCATTCTTTAGGAGTATGAGAATATATATATATATTCCTTTGGATAAATTTTAAATATAAATTACAATAATAATGAAAAAATAAATTTAATTAAAAATATATTAGGAATATTTTAAACTAATCCTTAGAAAAAATTATGGTGATGATGTTGGGAAAATCCATTCATACCATATTTGTTAAAATAAATAATTCCTTTTGAGAAATTTGTAAAAAGTAAAAAACATAATTTAAAAAAACATTTGAAATAATTGTTTTAAAAAAAATTTAAAAAAATTCAATTGTATTGAAAATAAATTTTTAATAAAATTAAAATTAAAATTAGTAACAATCAAAAAACAATTTTGAAGAGTTTAGGAATGGAAGAAAAAGTTCACCGACCAAAGGGGATTTAAGGTGAGCATTTCTTTTAAAAATATTTCATGATCATTTAAGTACCAAAATGAGGAATATGGTACTAACACATAAAAATCAAAAAAAAAAGAGATAGAGTACAATAAAATTTTGTTTTTAAAGAATAATATATATATATATATATTTTACCACAATATAAATTTATTATAACAAATCAAAAAACGAAATGAAATTGTAACATAAACCCCTCACTGCTTTGGTACAATTTGATTAATAACCCCAAGAAATAGATAAATTCAAATAAAAAATTAAAATATGATTAAAATAAGTATATTCATGATAAAAATTATAAAATGTGTTGTATATACACCTCATAAACAGAAATGAGCCCACAACATCAGAAACATCAAAATGAATCAATCTTTGGACTAAGAACACTCATCGTATTGATAATATATGAATCAAAAACTAATAAAAGATAAAAAAACATATTTTGATATGTAAATAACTATAATATTAATTATAATAATCATAAAACATAGTCATGGGAATTATATAATCCTCAAAAATTAAACTAGTGGTTAATATGAAATTTGTTTCACCAAAATAAATGTGAGACATGAAAGCCTAACCTCAAGTCTCATATTGCAACATTTACATTCAAAACTAATATATAATAAATAATGATTTGTTATGAATTTATTTTAGATATATATATATATATATATATCATACCATATAGGATTTAAGTTTCATATACTATCACCCATTTTTTATTAATTCTTTATTAAAACCAATGTTCTGGGTGATAAATCCATTTTCAGTCATATTTCAGTTCGACAGTACTGATCATTGTACTTTGATATTGGTTATACCATATAAATAATGTTAAACATAAAATTATTATAATATGAAATCGTTATATAAACTATAAAAACTATTCATATAAATTTGTGATGAAAAATTAATTACATCTCCTTGTGGAGAAGATAGTCTATAGGTACATATGAGTTATGTTTCCACTTTTTGACGGTTGGAATGAAAGAAAGGTAAATAATAATTCAACATTACATAATAATTATTATATCATACATGTGATATATATTCATTAAATAAATACTTATTACCTTCTAATTAAATCTGAAATAAATAAATTAATCACATCACTTCATAGATGTGGTAGTCTACACATACACCAAGTGATGTTATCATTTTTCAATAGATGGAATGTTAAGAAGGTATAAAAGATAATCTAATTAATTAAGTATAATTATGTCATAAATATAATACATAAACCTTAAATTCATAATAATATCCTGTCGAGAATTTTCGTGATGGATAATTAATCTTATCACTACAAGGAGGCAGTAGTCCACATGTACACACAAGCGATTCTTTTAATTTACTATTTGATGTAAAGAATATATAAAATGATTGATCCATAAACATAACAAAAATTATGTATATTTAAGATAATTATTTATTTATTTTATAGATGATATCATATATATATAACAGAGGTAGACGATGAAATAATTTTATAGAGGCCGGGTAAGATGATTACCTCTTCTTCAGTAGGCCTCCTTTAGATCCCTTCACAAGGAATGTTGAAATTTTATTTTAAGAGTACCAATGAAAATATTTCATTTTTAGGTAATTTTAGAAGATAATTTTTTAGTTTTTGGTTGATATGGGTTACTCATAAAGTTATAAACACAATAGAGAATGGGTGTCCTTTTATAAGAAAGGGAAAAGACACTTTTGTAATTATTCATAAAATTAAAATATTATAATGCCATATTCATGGAAAATGAGAAATCCTAGGCCATGCTCATAAATAAGTAACCAGTCCAATTTTCCACATGAGATCAACCGATCCTCCTTATATTCTAGAGGCTACCAACTACCAGTGAGGGTCTGTGATTGTACCATCGAGAGACTATAACAACATGATCATATTGGAGAACAACAGTTTAATAAAAGAATAAAAAGAATTAAAATTTATAATAATGTACATGAGAAATAGAACAAATAATCTAGATAAATAAAATTGTTTGAATCAATAGTAAGAATATTCATATATAAAATGATGTCCTATTTATATTCTATACAAAAATGCTAATACTAGGGAATAAGGATGAAAGAACATACAACATTCTATAAAAAATGAACAAAAAACTAAAATATATCTTTAATATCATCACAATAATAATCTCAGTCCTCTACTCTCATACTCTATCTGAGTACTGTAAATCTAATGTGTATAGTTGTGCATTTCCCTTTATCCCCACCTGCATCCATGAGGACTATTCAGACACCAATTAGCCACCCAAATAGGATGTGCATAAAACTGAGTAGGTCACCACCAATGGTGTATAGAATAACCCATCTAGTGAATATAGAATGAGTAGTATGAAGGTATAATAAATATAATGTGGTTATTTATGCTGTAACTAATCGATCTTAGGTTTTTAAAGGACACCTGTCTGACTCTACATACATGGTCTAATCCAGGATGTCTCTAAATAAATTTTACTATGTATACACATATATACATATATATATATATGAGTATATATATAGATATATAATATATATAAATTATCACACACACACATGGAATACTAGCTAAGACTCTAAGAATAAAAAAATACATCCATATATAATATTAAGTGTATCATGCTCTAAATAAGGTAAATCACCCATAATTCATCTATGGATTTGAAACGTCATGTATGTGAGACCAAATCAATAATCTATGTCATGATTCCCAACATCCCAAACAAGGAGCATGAAGCATCACATCCAACGTCTCAATAAAAGATGTGAAATGCCATGTTCAAAATCTAACATGAAGGGATCACGAAGCATCAGGTCCAAAAAAACACCTTAACCATTACACAATGAAAAAAATCCATGGTCAAATAATACTAAGTAATCATTTCATTTAATATATTAAAAAAATAAAAAAATAAGGGCACATGTTAAATTCACATTTTGGGAAAATCCCATTTAATATGTGGAATCACTCTTACTTCAACAAGGGAAAAGGTACATGGTCTTACAATTTAATTTTGCTTAATTCAATTTACCCATAGTGATTAGGAATCAATAAAAGAACTCATATAATGTGGTTTGGTCTCCTAATCACTTATAAAATCATGAAAATGTAATAAACCCAACCAAGGGAATCAATTTTAAAGGAGGAAAAACCTCTTATAATAACAAGGGTTTATTAGATCATATATAGAAACATATAATTAATTTAAATAATAATTTACCATTTTTTAGGAAACATATGAAAATGATGGAAAGAAAAACAGTGACACATGATATAAAAAAACTAGAGCATTATGAAAATATTACTAGACAAACATCCTTATATTGGTAGTTGAATCATCTTCTAGTATTGTCCTTTCATCTAGGAAAGAATATAAGAAATCTAATAAATAATAGAATACACTGAAAGTATGTCAAATTGGCTCACATGGATTTAACATGACATATAGTGAACCAAAATGAGAAATGAAGGAAAAGGATTTAAGATCTTACCAAGTAGGATCTAAGGATATGAATGAAATTCATATAATACATTTTTAATGGATTTATCTTAATGTATAATGGAGAGGAGGAGGTTTCCAATGGGCTGGAGGAGAAATTGTACATTTGGGAAAAGTAAAGGGAGGATAAGAGTTAAATAAAATGAGGTAATTTTTTTTAAAATTCATCACTTTTTAAGGGGTTATGGTTTGGCTGCATGTTTGGGGAAATCAATTTCGAACCATGTACCACTACAATCTATCTGGAAACCCTCTTTCATAATTAGGAGAATAGTTAATGAAATGTTGCACCAAATATGAATTTTATCTCTAAAACATACCTTCAGCATTTCACTTAGATGTGTCTCCTCCCTTACATGGTTTTTCTAACCATGATCCTATTATATATGGGTTTCATGTATGATCTGCACAGTTTATACCAACCATTCACCAATCATGCACCTCATACCATTTCTCCATAAACTGTAGTTTCAGGTGATGAAGAAGACCCAAATGACCATGAACCCCTCCATAAGATCTTAAAAATATTCATATTGATTAATAGATAGGTTTAATCTGAAATTTAAGGGACTCATATATCATAAGAATATAATGGATGTTATAACTTCCCCTCTATAAAATAATTCATACACGGTTTTACCTTCTGAAGATGGAAAAGAATAATTAGAGAATATTTCCATCTATTAATCATGTGTGTCGGCCTCTAACACCCTTGTTTCATCATACACACAACTATGATATCATAGTACCCATACTATAGGAACTAAGCTTCTTTGGAAATAATTCATGATCTATTCAACAATATGAATAATATGCTCCTCAAAATAAGCATCAACATCCCACATAGACACATTAGGACGATCAATATGGGACAGGTTTAAATAATATTGAAATAATAGAGAAATGAGGAAGATGTTGTGCATACACCTATATATCTATGGGATTTCTATCTGATAGACAACAAGTCTTCCCTCTCTAATACTTTAAATGGTGCAATGAATATTTGAACTAGCTTACCCTTCATCCTAATCTGTTGATTCCCTAATATAGGTAAGACGTGAAATAATTCCAGAAACCCACCTCAAACTCCAAAGGTCGATAGTGATGATCAATATAAAAAATTTTCCTAGACAAAGCTATATCCATAAACATTTTGATAAGTTGTTATGTCTCTAAGGTATCCTAAATGAGAAGAGGTCCCATTAGCTCTACATCTCCCAGCTCTAACCAGTGTAGGGGTGAACTGAACAACCTCTCATATTGGTCCTGAAAAGGATAAATCTGAATATTCTTTTGAAATCTATTATTATAACAAAATTTAGTTATTGGTAGGTATTTCTCATAAGAACCCCTAAAATCAATGACTCAAGATTTAGGAATTTCCATAAAAACCTATATCATATGCTCAGACTGAATGTTTTTATTAGGGGATAGGATGTACCCAAAAGTATCTATGAACCCAAAGACATCAAAAAATATTTACAGAACCTTGATGTGAGAAGTGTCTCCCCATTCGATGCAGTGGTATGTCGAACTCTGTGAAGGAATATGATCCCCCTGATATATATTCTTCCTATATTATCCCTTGAAAATGTCTCTCTAATAGATAATAAGTGAGAGACCATTTTCAACCATTTTATAATCACCAATAGAACATCAAAACCTCTAAGAAACCATGGTAAACCCATCATTAAATACATATTTAATTTTTACCATTTCCACTCTGAAAAAGAAAATGGCATCAATAACACCATTGGCTACTGGTGTTCTACCTTTACCTTCAATTAGGTGGAACACCACGAAACAAAACCACCTATCTACTATTATTCTCAGGACACCAATAATTATGGTTAAATTCATAGTACTTATTTGTAAGAACATGATTTATAGACCAAAAAGTGTCATGATAATTTCAAATAAAATAATCTAAAATGTCTATTGAAACACAGATAAGTCATTTAATGTGAAAGATGTTATCCCCATAAATTACCTAACAAGGTAGTGGATCTTCACCTATAATTATATCCCATAGGTCCAAGTCCATATAATCAGAAAGATTCCTCATTTTTACTATTTCTAAAGGTCATTGATATAGTTGAATGGATAGAATACCCATGACTCTCCTAAATCGGAAAATATATATTAGAGAAAAGGATTCCAACATCTACTCATCACTATCCTCCTAAACTTCTTGTGCCAATATATTCTCACTAAGAGAGTTAACCACAACATTTCCTTTTGTTTGGGTATATGTAAGCTCGAAATTGATGGAATCAATGTATTCAAACCGTGTTCAATGTCTGCAATTTATGTTATACAATGTAATTATTTTTTTGAGGTATGTATTTTCCATATAAACCATGAACCTATCTCTAAGAATGTAATGCCTCCAAAAATTTAAGATATTAACCACAACTACGATTTTGAGATTAGTCATCTTGTAGTTAAACACACGAGGTATCAACTGGAAAGAACCATATACTATGACCTAGTCTCCTTGCTTCAGAATGGATCCCAACTCGACAGATAATGAATTAAAGTAAATTGTATCACTTCTTCCCAGTTCAAGTAGAATTAATATCAACAATTAAGTCATTCACCCTTTTATCTCCTAAAAGGATTCCCCATATGCTTTAGAAAATGTAAACGTGAAACCATTTTTGGTTAATCATGTGAGTGGTTCTTCAAGATGTGAAAAATACTTTATAAATAACCAATAATAACAATATAACCTCGTTAAAATCTCTATGTTAATGATGTTATTGGGTGAGTCCTAGAAAATTATTGCTCTCACCTTCCTAGGGTCCATAGATACTCCTTTTTCTAAGATAATGTGACTCAATAAATGAAATGTAACAATCTAAAAGTTGAATTTTGTGTGCATAACATATATATGGTTATCTCTTAGAACACTCAAAATGATATCAAGGTGGTTGGTATATATTTGTTGAGTATGTGAGTATACCAAGATGTATTTCAGGAATAATACCACAAATAAATCTAGGTATGAGTAGAAAAACTGATTCATCAGACCCTTGAAAACATTTCTCACATTTGTGAGACTGAATGAAATGACCAAATATTGATAAATCCATATCTATAATTTCATGCATGGTATATTAGATGGTACAACATTTACCTGATGGTTTCTCAACCTGAAATAAATCTTGTAGAAAACCATAAATCCTCAGAGATAGTTGAAGAGGTCATCTATAATTGGTAAAGAATATCTATTCTTCATGGAAATCTGTTTCAATTTCGTGTAACCAACTCACAACCTAAGTGTCTCATCCACCTTCTTGGAGAAATGTAATGGAGAACCCAAAGGTAATGTATTGGGCCATATAAAAACCACATCTTCAAATTCCTATGACTATATTTTGAGATCCTGGAGCTTGGTAGTCACTATCATGTTAGGAGGAATGGATACTGGTGTTTCTCATGGATCTTGGTCAATATTAAAATCCACCGAACCCTCTGGCAGTAACCCAAAAAATTCATCAAGGAAGACATCAATGAAATTATCCATGGTAGGAGGAAAATATGTATTTCCATGTCTCTAATCGTCGAAACAAAGGCTACTAATATGGGTTGTCACTCTTTCTAACCCATGATTCTCAGGTCAAACTCGACATGCTTGGGCTTCCCATTCTCCCATGTGAATGTTGTGATTAACCACCATATGATAAGAAAGTCACCAAAATTAAGTAATAGGAAATATGTGCTTGATAAGGGACTAACTAGTCTTTTATAAGAATATTATCAAAACCTATCATATCAAGGAATATTAGATACCATATAAAACAATAACCACTAACCTTAAGGGGGGGGATTCGTTAAACCATTGTACTATCTAAGATCATATCCCTAATGGATCATCGATGGTCATTACACACAAAATCACTCTATCATGAGGCCATGATAAACTAATCTCATATTAAGGAGTTAAACTACAACTTCCGACTCCCTCATATTCCCTCATGTTTTCTCACTAATGAGGGCCTGGATAACTATCATGGAAGTGGTATTGAACCTAAAGATGTTAAGCTTTGATTAGCTGACATATATGCTCCCATAATCAAACCTCCTCAATATAGTAACCTTTTCAACATCAAGAGTCTGGGAAAAATGATGGAGTTTAGTGAAATAATATTAATAATACCTTATAGATATTTCTCCTTACTAGAGATGCACAAAATATCTAACTTGTTCATCCCTTAGCATATGAAGATATAATTAATCAAAGAATACCATATGGATGTCCCTCAAAACCATATCAAAATTGGGATCTTACTAGTGTAATACCATCTCAGAAATTCTTTTTAGAATGATGTAGCATGTATGGGGAAATATTGAATCTCTTTTTCTGAGTTTCCTCTAAATGCTTAAATATAAATAAAATGGAATTAATCAATGATTGAGTAGTATATGGGACACTGTACCCTAAGAAAGTAGATGGATGTTGTTGCTAAAACTATCATGTAAATTCATACATTGTAAGGAAGGTGATGTGCCCCATTTCATGGGATTAATCAGTCACAGGGAACCCTCTTATAACTGGGAAACGATGTCTAGATCAAGATTAACAAGAGGTGATGCAAGTTGAAATATGAGAGGTAAAATCAGTGGATTAGGTCCCACCAACTATGGAGCACAATCATTTCCACCATAGTAGCATAAAATCAAAGTTGTCATAGTGGAATAATTATACAATTATGAACACAAGTCTCAAAATAGGATTTAATATCAGAAATTCTAATAGATAAATAAACTCGATAGGTACAAGCCTTCATATGTAAGTGTCAACACCCATTTTCCTGCTCCAAAATATAGAACTAGGTGATATAGAAGATCATACAGGGTCATAAGTGACACAACCAATAACCCACAACTAAGGTCCATCTTGGGTCAAGTTCTCAATTTTCAACCACATAAGTTCTGTTACATGGAGTGTCAATTGAAAGTTATAGAGGAAAATACTCATTAAGTTCAATTTAAATCCCGATTTAATGAAAACCAATCCCTTGGGATTTACTATTTAGTTGTTTATACATATTTTGGTTTTTTAAATGAGTTACCATTCCTAAGTCATAAGGTCATATGATTTATAAGTGGCAACTGACATTCCATGTAATTGAAATCAATCGTTTACAATGGATAAATTCTATGGATCATCATTTCAAATTTATATAATTACTAGATTTATAAATTATAATTAATATTCATGAAACCTAAATAAACAAACATTTCATTCCATTTAATAGTAACTATACAATGGAATCAAGTGATAATTTTTTATGTAATTTGACACTATATATCTATATAAGAAAGTACCATTTAGGTTGATGAAGAGACTTTATGTAATCAATTATTTATCCATTTACTGCATGAAATGTTAGAGAATTTTTTAATACCAATATCAATTCACTATAACATGTTTTAAGAAATGAATGTAGTAACATAAACATGGATTCTTAGAATATTCAAGACCTATACATCTTCACGTTCATATAATGATGCAGGGGACAATACTTCTTTGCCTTGCTGGGCCAAGGGTAAAAGAGAATCCATAATGAAAATAAATGTCACAACTCAGTTGTGTCACCCAATGCTGAAACAAATACAAATATAACAAGAACAATCTAGATCAATAAGTCCCATCCAAAGAAATTTAGATTTCTCTATATGTACGTTAGCTACTCTATGGCATAGTCACATTACAAAATTCTAACACACTCTAATCTTCAATCAACCAACCCAATATAGTAATATGAAAGGAAAATAAAAGTTGGGATATTACTTTGTGACGTCATAGACCTAGTTCAATTATAAGTTATCAACCCAATTGGTCATATTACCTCAAGCATTCCTCCCTATATACTAGAGGCTATCGATTAGTAGTGAGTGTCTATGATTTTATGGTGGGGGGACTGGACCCTCATGATTAGAGCGAAGCATAATGGTATAAAAAAATGATAAAGAGCATGAAAATATAATAATAAACTAGAGAATAAGAACTAATTATCCAAATAAATAAAATAGGTATAATCAATAATAACCACAGTCATATACAATTTGATTTCATGTCTGTACACTATAAAAAATTGGGATACTATGGAATAGTGAAACATGCATATACAACATGCTATACAAAAATGAAAAAACTCCCAAAATCTGTCTACAATAATATCAAATCCTTATGTTAAATCCAATTATCCCATACTCCATCCTTGTATAGTAAATCAAGAATCCATTTTTAGATGCTTCCATTTGACCCTACAGGGATACAAGAGATATGTTCGAGTACCAATTAGGACACCACCAATAATGTAAAGTATAATAAAACTAGTGAATGTTGAATGTGAAATATGCAGAAATAATAAATATAATGTAGTGATTTATGTTGTAAATAAGTCTGATGGAGTTCTCAAAGGACACCTGTCTGACTCTACCTGCTTCGGCCTAAGTTGAAATTTATTTGAAAACATGTCACCATGTGTATATGTATATTAATATATATATGAGTATATATTTATCTATACATACTATTTATGTATAAACATATATATATATATATATATATATATATTTAGTACAATCCATGACTAGAGGCATGTAACCAAGTTGTCCATGCATAATCATAAGAGTCACATACTCTAAATGAAGTTATTCACTCAAAATTCATTTAGGGATACAAATATTTATGCACGTACACCTAAATTAATGATGCGGGTCGCCATTACCAACATATAAAACCATCATCTCAATATAATATGTGAAATTCCATGTCCAACATTCAACTTCAATGGATCATGAAGCATCATGTCCAAAAATTCCCTGAAACATTTCTCAACGACCAATATCTATGGCCTAATAATAAGAACAAATCATTTAATTTAATACATTAATGAAATTGAAACTATTTATACATGTTAAATTAACTTTATGGGTTAATCCCATTAAATAATGAGCCACACTATTAATTAAGAAATGGAAACTTTACATGGAATTTTATTTCCTTTTAATTAATTCCATTTACCCATTTTGATTTAGAGTTAAGCTATGACCACATATAAGTTGTTTCGTCACATAAACACTTATAATGTCATTGAAATTTAATAAAACTACCCAAGGGGTAGCACTGGTCAATGAGGGATGAAATACAAAAATAAAAAGTATCTATGGTATTATCTCTAACAAGGTATCATTAATTTAAACAATAAATTCATATTTTTATGGAAACACATGGGAAGCCTAGAATTTGGGGAAACATTGTATGATATAAACCAACTAGAAATTTCAGGAATAATATATTGAACAAATAACTTATACTAGTAGTAAACTACTTGTCTTTTATTGGCCTCTAATATTTATTGAATGGATGAAATCATGGAAATAGGTGAATAACATGAAAATAGGGAGTATTGGGTCTCATGGATTTAGAATTCCATATGGAGATTAAATGAGAAAGGAATGAGAAATATTGATGTACATACTAAGAAATGTACAATGATATAAAGAATAGCCGAATAGAAATATTTTCTTACGAGTTATCTCTGTGACTAGAGGACACACCGAAGTTTCCATTGGTAGAGAGGAGTGACCATGCTTTTGAAAAAAAACAGGGATGATAAGAGTTAAAAATAAAGAGGGGCGATTTAGTAACTTCACAATCTTTATGGGGTGCTAAATTTGGCCACAATGTTGGTCAAACCATGTGCTAAAAGTGTTACACCACTGTGTAAGTTCTATCTCCCCTCACATGGATAGGTGTACAGTTAGACAAACCATGGAACAACCATGTTTTTCAGCTATACAATATACCCACAAAACTTTTCAGAGTTGTATGGACTCCCTTGCATGGTTGGTCAAACAGTACACATCATATATATGGGTAGAATGGTTGAGCCAAATAGTTTCCACTAATCATGCACCAACCATGCACCTCATGTTGTTTCAAAAAAAATCTACAATTATAGAATTTTAAAATGATCCATATGCTCATGAACCCTTACTTAAGATCTTAAGAACATTCATATAGATAAAAGGAAATGGTAAGATGAAATTTAAAGGATCCATACCTATTGATAAAAATAAGGACCTTATAGACATGTGTTTCCAAAATAGATTAATATTGAAGGAAATATGAAATATGATCCTAATAAAATCATATAATATAATTTACACATGTTTTTAGGTTATTTAACCCCTATATATTTAGTTTAACACTTGAGATCTATTTTTATCTTTAACAGTGGTAACACATTCTTCATTGATCAATGGTTATAACATTAATTATATGGTAATAATTAGTTCCAAAATAGTAAATGGTTAAAATTTTATACTATATCTTATCCCATTGTTCAATTTCAATATTTTAATGTTTTTTCAACCATTTACTAAAATATTAATAATATAAAATATCATTAAGGTTATTTTGAGACAGTTCATTTAATTTGAATTTAAGTTTTATATTAAGAAAATTTATTTTCAATAAATACAATTTAAATATATCCTAAACATTTTAATTACTAATAAAAATCATGGAATACCGAAATTCATCGAAAATAGTTTACTTGTGTTGTTTTTAAAATCATTTAATTTAATTTTTCTATTTCTTGTATAATTACCATGTTGGTGTTGGGTAAGAATTTAAAATAATTATACATCAATAAAAGGTAAAAATAATTTAAAATACTAAAAATAAATTATCCATGTTAGAAATAAACTTTTGTATTTATTCAAAAAATCTTTTTAACCCTATGTGAACATATAAGAAAAATTAAAAGCAAATGAATGACATTTTGGAATTTTTTTACATAAGAAAATGTTAATATCGTTATCAAAGGAAAATGGATTGAAAATGAAATATATAAAAATTTAGGATGGATATGGTAGAATTTATATCATTAAATGAAATTAATTTTTTAGTCTTGGGTTTATTTTGATACCTTATCTCAAATTTTTAATCCCATTATCCAATTTTACCATTATTGAGGTGACACATTTTCACAATAATTACTATTCATAATGAATAAAAATAAAAGGGATAAATTTACCAAACTTTAATATATTGGAAATAAATTTGGAATCCATATTACATGATTCAATATATATAATTGGAATAAATCAATATTTATATAAATTCATAACGCGTAATGAAAAATATGTTATATAAAAATACGTTTTTTACTCATAAAATGAAATTATATTAAAATCATGAATATTGCTAAAGAAAATGAATTAAATAGAGTATTATATATAATATATATCATATGTCAATTAAATAGCAAATAAATAATTGAATTTTACTTTTAAATTACTTGATTTAAGGAAAAGAAATGACAGTATTTAAAAAATCATCATTTTTAACTATTTACTGAAAATAAATCAAATTAGATAAATCAAAAAAAATTATCCTCAGTTAATATTGATATGATGATTTAAAAAAATAATTTTATTAAAAATAATTTATTAAATTGTTAGAAATTAATTTTAATTCCCACTCACAAAATGAAATAAAAATAATTTTTGATGAAAATGCATTTTTGAAATATAAAATGACTTAGATAAAAATAAGTGATAATTTCTAAATAATTAATAAATATATTTGTATTTATTAGGATAAATATATATATATATTAAATAATTTTGTCACTCATATTCATACCCATGAATTAAATGACTATTTTATAACAATCATATTTAAATAATAATTTTTTTATATTACATCTCAATTCACTTTATGCTGAGTGTTTCAAGTTAAGAAAGATGTAAAAATATTATTCCATTAAAATAAATTTTCAGAGAGTTATACTCTAAATGGATCGAAGGCCTTCTTTTTTATTTTATTATAGATAATACCCCTTTTAAGGGTTGGTGGGGAACTCGTACATGACCTGTAGGCCCAAGGCACAATGCCCAACATGACCCGTAATACATGAACCGAAGGCCGAGAGGCATACCATGCCCATAACATGACATGTAGGCCTAGCCCACTAAAACCGCCCCTCCCCAGCTTCTGAATCATTGATCTCCTTTAGCACCCAACCTGCATTGCTGATCGGCTAGCATTGCTCCGTACAAAGCTGCACGGTGCCTGGTCCTGATTGTGGTTGCCAGAGCCTCTCATTCTTCCAATCCGGTTATCTCTGCTTCTGGTGACTACTACTGGTGCTCTAATCCTTTTCTGTGGCTTACTCTGTGTGAACTGGGCACTTCATAGTGTTCAATGGCCCAAAGTCCCTATGGCATGAAGACCTTTGATGGCCCGAAATCACTTGAGACCCGTAGGCCCAAACCGGTGGCCCGAAAGCCCAAATCGGGTGAATAGTTCTGGCTTCTATAGTACCAAACATTATAGAGGGAAAACCACCAGTTTCTAGAGTCCAATTAAAGGAAAGTTGCATTGGATAAATAACAATGTAAATGAAACACTCTATAAACCCTGTTTAATGATAAATTTCAAAAAAATTCACACTTTAATTATGCATTTTTCATGTTCATTGACTAATTTAAGAGTGGTTATTGTGAAAAGGTTATAAATCAAACGATCCTTGTATTTTAAAAGTTTCATAAAATTTATATGAATGTCAAATAATCTATTCTCGATGAAAAAAATATGAACGAAAGAGATTGAAAATTATTTATTAAAAACAATTAAAATGCATGATGCATAATATCTAAATTTTAATGGAAACTAGGTAGTTAGGTTTATATTATTTGAGATAGGGAAATATTCCCTTAATATAATGTACTTAGCGCTGGATAAAAAATTAAATGATCTAAAAACAATAAATATTGGACCTTCCCAAAATTGTAAAGAGGTGTACTGCCAATCAAGTCTTGTAAGTGTGGTTTTCATAATAAAGTATACATACTAGTAATAAATAGAGTTTTAAGGCATTTATAGAATTATCCACCTCATTCCCATTGATAAATGTATCCCACTACCATTAAAAAATTGTTAGTTCTTATTTTGTTTCATATGTATGTGTTTTATAAAGGAACAATTTTGTTCAAATATGTATAAGGAAAAATTATAATAAACCCACCACAACATCAATAGTGTATGTGAGAATGTATATGAAAAGAATACCATAAAATGGATCCTAAAAGCTTGGGATTTCATCCTAAATATAGAATTGCCCAGAATCTCAAAAAAATGTATATTATGAACCTAAAATTGAAAGACTGATATTTTATTGTAAATGTTGGCGTTTTAAGAGGTTTTAACATCTGGTGATTTATTTTTCATATAATATTTCTACTCATTCAAGTGGTATAATTCAATAATAAATGTGGATAAAAGGTAAGGCAGAGAATAAACCTACTGAATATAATTAATATTCACATATTAAGAAAAATATATTTATCAAAAATAAATTTCAAAAACCTTGATAGATTTTTAAATATTGTAATTTTCATGGAAATTGTTATGAATAATTTTGGTATGTACCTACCCAACATGACAAAAATTCTAATGAGAATAGGATTCCATAAATTAAGAATAATGAAATAATGAATGTAAAAAATATTCCTTATAGATTGAACAGAATAAGAATTGAGAAAGATAAACCCATCAGGTCATTGAAGAGAGTTGATATGAAGTATGCCACAATAGAGAATAAAATATTATTTTATTATGGTAGGAAAGGATATATCATGGGATATTGAAAAATATATATTAATATCATGGTTTAATCAAGATGTATTGAACATAAATGGAACTGAATCAATTAAAGTAAAATAAATATTTACACATGGGGGAACTAAAAAATTATGATTTTCATAGGTTTACTAGAAAATTCAACTCAATTATTGATGTATACATTTGTGAGAGGTTTACCAAGATAATACACATACAAAACAATTACAAAAAAAATGGATTTGTGTTCACAAATTTAATAAAAATTAAAAACAAAATGAACAAATGATTTCATGTTTTAGAGATGATGATACTGAGAAATATTACACACTGAATATGATGGGTTCACATGTGAATAAATAATTTTTAATCATTCAGCATGATTAGTTGGGGTTTGAAAAAAAATGGAATAATTTAAAAAATGTAAAATTGTTTTTATATCTCTTGTGATAAGGCCATTTCTAGTTAATAAGAAACATTAAAAATGAGATCAATCCATCATTACGTAATAGAAAATAGTTATAAATACAATAATGGTGAAAAAAGAGTTCTCTAATATGTGGAATAATAATAAAGAATATGTCTAGGATCATAAATAAATTTCAAGAGATATATTACAAATAATGTCCTATATAAGAGCCACATTATTCTCATATTGATGACTGTAAATTCATAAAAAGGTAATTAATGGTATTGTAATAGAAGGATGAAATGATAAAGGTTATGATGTTCATATAGTTAGGAATAAAAATTAACATAGAGATTATTTCAACTCCAATTAATTTTTCATTTAGTATTAGACATTAACTGGAATCAAGGCTATTTGGAGGATACTTGTAATCTAAAATTCATATGGTGATGAAGTATAGAAACAATCCATTGAGGAGGAACACAAAAATATAACAATATACTAGAGATTTTCCATTTTATTATAAAATAACAATTCTTTTCAGCCCCACTAAATACTGATGATTAATGTGTGACACTCACTATTACATCCCTTTTATTATTTATGAATTTTCTAATCCTCAAGGGGGAGTTATTATATAAAATTTTTGGGAAGTAAAATAAAATTCACTTGACCATTTTGATTTGTTTAGTGAGGTTGAATACGAGTTATTGAATGTTATTCAATGTCAATCTGAAAAACTCTTAGTGATGTGAATTATAAGTTAGAAGCCCATTGAGAAATGTGAATGGAAAACATTGATTCTTTTGGTAAACTCACCAAATATTTTTACTATAGGTTGGTTAACATTGACCTAGGGAAGGCTTGCATATGGATTATGTCTAACAAATTATTTGGTTACTTACTTTGATTAATTAAATACAATAATAATAACGGGGGTGATATTAGAAGTCAAAAGAATTAGATATCTTTCCCCACCATTATGGAGATTAATTATTGGGGAGAAGATATAGATCTAGGAAAAGATGAATCCTTAAATTGCATTAATGATATCATTATGGGGTATAAAAACCATTCTATCATTTGTATTTATTATTATCAAGGGGAAAAGAAAAGTGATTTGCTACTGACATGCATTGAGATTGAATTCATTTAATGGTATTGAAAAAATACAAAGGGGTAGATCGAAGTGACCAAAGATGTGTTTAGTTGTATTTGTTTGAAATTGTTTTCTAAGAGAACGTCAATATGAAAGTGTACATGATTGGTGATGGAATACATATCACTTCACTAAAGATATATTGAGATGTTACCCATGTATATGGGTAAAGATATATGGAAATGGATTCCATAGAAAACAGAGGAAGACCTGGTCTGCATGTTAGTGACTTGTTCTAGTTTGGAAACCCTCGAAAATCCAAGTGTGGTGAATAACTTGGAATATGTTATTAAACAATAAGTAAATCTATACAAATTTTGAGATTAAAGATATAAATAAATTAAACATCCATCCCTATTTTACATAGTATGAATGCTGTTGAAAAAGTGAGGAACTACACTTGGATGCATGTTTGTTATGGTTGAAAGTTATTATGGGATTATAAGGGTTGTGATCAATGTGAATATAATCTCTCTAATTTATTGTATGTGTTTTATAGAGTTTAAACTAGCTGAAAATTTCTTGGAATTATTCTTATAATTTCTATAATTATCTATATTTCTTTAAGTTATTTTGGATGATTGAAAAATCCCATAGATGACATGAAGATTCTCATAGTTTATTTTTAAAAAAATATTGAATTATTATTCATGATATGGATTTTATATAATCATAAAAGACATTTTTCATTAGCATAAGAGATTATGGCCAATGTGTAAGATATTTCAGACTCATTATTTTAATTATGTAATCATGTAATATAATCATACTACCTATAAGAAAATTTTACATTGGACAATATATATTATCTATGAATAATACAATTTACTATAGATATGAATTTATTTATTGGTTTGGAATATTAAGGTACATATAAGATAGTTTGGATCCTCCTGAATGGCTCGAAGGCCTTCATTTTTATTGATTTTTGATAACCCCCCTTTCAAGGGATGAGGGGGAACCCTTACAAGGCCCGTAGGCTCAGAGATTACATGGCCCGTAGGCTTAGAAGATTACATGACTCAGAGGTCTTAGGGAATTCAACTAGACTATCTACAAGGAACTGCATCTCCCCAGCATCTTCATCCTGATAGTAGCTCTCCACCTTTGCATCACTGTCTGGATATGATTCTCGTGCAAGCACAGGCTGGTACCAATGTCATAGCCATACCCTCTCATTCTGTCAATCCATTTGGCTATGCTCTGGTGAGTGAACCTGCTCTGAATCATTTTCTGGGGCAGCTCCTTTTTTATAGTGTGTCAGGGGCATGCATTCATGTGGACCGAAGGCCTTGGGGTGGCCCTGAGGTCTTAAGGTGGCCTTAAGGCCTTGAGAAACAACTGGGCCGAAGGCCTTGGGTGGCCCGAAAGCCTTGCAGGACCTGAGGACCAAACCGGTGGCCTAATGGCCCAGATGGATGAATAGTTATGGCTGCTACAGTACTGAACAGTGCCTGCTACAGTGCATGATACAGTACTTATACAGTGCCTACTACAGTACAGCTATAGTACTGCTACGGTACTACTACAGTACCCTCGGAAATATGCCTCCACTGGGATTTGATCTCGGGTCTCTTGGATGCACCTAGAGAGTCCTCACCAACTGGGCTGAGGCTCTTGTGCGTTTGGATCCATTTGCATGTTAATTGATATAAATAATATGATTATTCTACACACAATGCTTTTTCATGTGTATATATTTTCCATGCATGATATTTTAGATCAGTGTATAATACATTTTAGAGGTCTAGTTCTACATTGTAAAGAAGTAAAAGATTTTATGGATCCCATAAAAAATCTTACATAGTGAAAAAATGTGTTTTTTATAAGAATAGAATTATAAATATTTTCTTTTTTGTCGACAGAGAATATTTTTAAGGATCTAAATATCAGAGAACATTGTGGTATATACTTTTTTGAAGGTATTTAATGATAATGTGATTTTTATGAAATTAAATGAAGATAAAATTATGCTCTTCCCAAAGATAAAATATGGTAATGATGAAATTAAAATCCGTTTATTTTTGAACAAAGTTGATTGTTTTCAATATCACAAACGATTATGATTCAAGTATAATGGGATAAAAAATGTTGGAGTTAAGATCCTGATTGGTGTTTATAGATTCGTTATTTTTTTTAAAATTTATAATTAATATTTCAAGATGAAAATGAAGGATCCAATATATATGTATGATATTGTATTCTTTATCAAAAAACTATGGAGAATTTTTATGTCCAGGATTTATGTGAATAATTTTTAGAATGATATATAGTGTAAGTCAATCATGCTTCAAGATTAATTTGGAAAATTTTCTGGACAATATGGATGATGAGGAAGATAGAATGCTAGGGAATCCATGTAATCTTATAGGATAAAATGGTTGAGGAGAAAAATAGAATATTGAAATCATGAGGAAACCAACATATAAAAAGGTAAGATCAAGTAAATCATAATATAAAGACACATCCATAAGGAAAAGAATGAGAATGGAAAGGGAGATCATAAGAGAAAATCCCACATGTAAGTCATTTAGTGAAATGTTTTCATAAAAATAAAAAATATATAAAATAATATTTTCTATATAATGAATAATATTTAAAATCAATATTTAGTGATATATATATACAATGAAAAATATGGATGGAGTTATTTTTCCAAGTGTTTAAAAATTGAGAGTTACATGTTGGGAAGAAGAAAAAGAGAACTATCAAAGAACAAGATGTGAGTAATTATCCATTGTTTCTGAAGAAGATCACTTGGAAATGAAATTTGATGGAATAAGAGTTATTTCACCATATTTACATGAAAATATCATGAGATATATAACAAAAATAAAAAATAAGATGTTGAACAGATACAATAATTCTATGCATTTACTAATCATTGGGGTTGATCCATTCAATGTTTTTGGATCTTCTAGATTTCAGAATATCATAGTTTCTGGATTGAGTTTTGAAAGACAAGTAATTTTTTAATTTGGAATTTGTGTGAAACTAATTTATGTATATAGAACGCGTTGTAGAGTGTTATTGAGGACCTGTTGGAATTCTAAGACATTGGTGTTGAATGTAAGGATATAATAACATACTTTTACTAAACTATGTTCGAATTCAAGAAGGACGGTGAAAAAAACATTCATGTAGAAGTTGGAATCTATAAAACCTATGTGAATCAAGGTACATAGGGAGATCATGCCATGAATTCATGATATAGTGAGAAGCTACTAAAGAATGTCCTGTGGGAAATTGACAAGAGATGTCCAATTAATATTATCAGTGTGTATACACCATGAGACTCTGTGTATTTGTGGGAAACCCTAAACCATTGTTTTCAATGACTTAATCTAGTAGAAAATATTTTATTTGGGTGAATAATGAATCAAGGTAATAAGTATGCCTTTTTGGATGAACCTTATAAATACCATGTGTTGTATTTACATTCATTACTCGCATATCATGTGGTATCATTTATGGGCTAACATTAAAAATATATCCAAATTTCGTAACTTGATACTCAGATTGATAACCATTGGGAGAAATATTTTATATAAATAATTGGTAATTCGTAAAAATAGGGAACAACCAATTAATGCCCTCTTAGGTGTCTATATTGATCCATAGGGGCATGTTAGATGGTTTATGTGAGTATAGATATTATGTGATGAGATTTTTATCAACGAAAAAAATTTAAATAGGGATATTTCATTGAATAGTGTTAGTAGGTGATATTTATGATTACTTTATATGGTTAGATTATTGTTGTACATGGAAAATTTGATATATTCCTCACATCTATTAGAATACTTAATGGGATCCTTATGTAGCTGAGTGGTAAATCCAGATATATGTAATATATTAGTAAAAGTTGTGCAATGGGGAATATACCATAGTTTAGTCTATTTCTTTTTAAGTGTGTTTATACCTTGATAGGCTAGTTGTGTGTATATCAAGTGTTATATTTGAAGGAACAAAACATAAAAAAATAGATGGTCCCACCCAAGAGTGTTTTGGGTTATTACATTAGGACCTATGGTTTTACCCATGATACATATTATGTTATATTGATTCTTTATTGAGGATGCTTAATGAATCTTATTAATTTATTATTTAATAATTATATGTTGATTATATAATTTCACATATTATTCATTTTTGATGTAGTTTACTCTATTATATATTTCAATTATGTTTTTAGATGATCAATATGAATGACTGATTTATATATTTATTTACATTAATAATGTTCTATTTATTACTCGATCAGTTATATTTATTTATTTAGTTCTTATTTTTTTGTTTTCTTATTCTCTTATTTTAATCAGATCTAAACATGTTTTAAAATATATTTTAGATGTAATATAAAAATGAGAATATTTTTTTTCATTATTCATAAAATAATGTATTTTCAATAACCCTTATTTAATTAGTTCAATGATTTATTCTTGAATGATTTCCATATTTATTGATTTCATTGGAATATGTTATTTTTGTTTTAAAAAGGAATGAAATTCCATTTCATTTGTTTTCATCAGTTAAAATTATAAATCAAGTGGTGGTTTTATAAATTATTTTCATAGTAGTATATTTTTTTGTCTTGTAGAAGAAGTTATCTTGATTCATAGTGGTATTCTACTAGGAAGAATTACACACCCAACATACATAGTTTGGTGTGTATATTTATTTATTTCCATGATACAATAAAATATCTTCCCATACTTTGATTAGTGTCCCCTGGATCTTAGTTTGGTACTATAGTGATAAAGATATTATATAGTGACCTTGTTTCATGTGGATATAGTTTATGTTGTATTGTTGGGAATTTTAGATTATTTGGGATATATCATGTATCAAATTAAATTATTTTCTACTTAATTGTTCAAATTTTTTTCATTATGGTACAATATGTATCATATTATACATTTTGTTTATAACACCTTTTCTAGAGGTTTGTGTCATATTTCTTGTTTGGGCCTCATCTATTTTGTTATATATATGAAAAATAATTATAAATTTCACATAGTTGATGAATTTATGGATACATCTTGTTGAATTCTATGTAGTAGTCGAATGTATCATTTATAGGACATAAAAATTGAATTAATTTCCATAGTGTATATTTTATACGTTTAAAAATACTTTCTAGAAAATGGTGATAGGGAATGAAATTTGGTCATTATGATGAGTTAGAAAAAATGATAGGTAAATTAACTCAAGTTGGTTCATTACAAAATGGTATCAACTTCCACATTTTAAGGAGTAATGTTAGTATACAGATAGTATTATTGAAACCCAAGGGGTAGGTATAGAAAAAGTGTATGACCAATAATTATTTCATAAGAAACTTTGAGTTACAATGTATAGTTGGTCTTATTCCTTTGTGTTTATGATTACTTCATCATTTATTTTTGTAATATTTTTATTTATATCAGTGATATTATGTTCTATATGAAAACTCGATACATTCTTTTAAAAATATAAAATGTTTTGGGAGAACTTATGGAAGGAATTTAGGGTGCATGGTGCATGGTCTATAGATCATATAAAAACAAGCCATCA
Organism: Viscum album; assembly: GCA_963277665.1. Taxonomy (NCBI): domain Eukaryota; kingdom Viridiplantae; phylum Streptophyta; class Magnoliopsida; order Santalales; family Viscaceae; genus Viscum; species Viscum album. The sequence continues at coordinate 714,937,816 of OY728162.1, forward strand.
TATTTTATAAGATTCTAATAAAGTCATAATTATTATCACATAATTTGAGAAACCATGCAAAAAACCTATACACTAATAAAAATAATTTTTACATGTCTTGTTTTTATTTTTAATGATTTTAACTTGGATCTATTTTGTCATTTATTTGAGTCAAATTGGAGAGATTATTTTATGTATTGTTATTGTTTTATTAGTAAAAGTTAGTTCATTATATTGAGTCATTAGAGGTTACTTTTCAAAAAATGACTATTGTGTATAGACTTTTTTCGGTAAAATTTATGTGATTTTATTATGAGATAATTGAAACCCAAAGTGGGTCATTGATTTATGATTCTTTTAGAATTTTAATTTTCACAATTTTATAATTATTATAATTTCAATTCAAATTATTCATAAGAATTACCAAAAATGAATTCATTGGTCATTTATTAAAATATTCTATGTAAAATGGGTTTTCCCTACATTATGTATGATTTCTAATTTAGTGCATACTATTTCACATTTACTATTTTATACTAAGATACAATATATTATCATTTTTATATAAATATGTTTTTTATGATATAATGGTTCTTTTTTGTTGATATATACTTTTTGTTCATGTGATTTAGATCTTTTGTTATATTTTAATTATTTTTTATATGCTATTTTTTATATTATTTCTGTTACAATGGTGTTGGTTAATTATTTTGAGGATGGGATGTTTCATGTGATAGTTTTTCTAATAAACTAGGGTTGTCCTTTCTAGTTATAAAATATTAATAGAATCTGAACAGAGTGCTAGATAAGGACCTGACTTGTGTTTAGGAGATTTTTGTAAAGAAATATTCCAGATTCTTTTTTTGATAAATATCAACACACTAATTATATTTCACCCACTTACATTCATTTCATTTTGATATAATTATTGAAAAATTAGTACTCCCAAATCACATGTTCCAATGAGGTGATTCCAACACATGCATGTTTTAGAACATTGTAAATTCATACTAAAATACTTTGAATGGAAGATATTGATACATTTTGTTTTTTCATAACTATAATGTATTATCTCAGAGGATTTTTTCATATAAAAATATTTATATTTAGACTGAGATTCAAGGAATCCAATATAAAGGGATACTGACTGCATTTTAATTATACCAAAATGAGTTGATTACATGGAAGAGCTAAACTACCACAGTTACATTGAGAGAATTTATTGTAATTTATTGTCTAGATTGTTTCTCTAAGAGATTACCCATTGAAGAAATTATTGTAAAATATTTAAGTGTTTTTACTTTTAATAGTTTATTTGATACCTATGATATCCAACTGATTTTGGGTATTGGATTCTTGTTTAATTTTGAACTAGTTGTATGAAAAAGACCAAGAATTGAACTTTCTGTTGAATATGTTAACTAAATATGAGCTAAGAAAAAGAACTATATAGTATAGATAGGTTTTTAGATGAAGATATATGTATAAAAAATTCATCTTCTCGCTAGGTAGATCAATAAGTTCTAGGATCATAACTTGTATCCCATAGGTCATGGTACTGACCATCATACCTCATTGGGATAAAAGTGAAGAGTTCCCTTGATGATGAATAGTATATCCATTATGTTAATTTTAATAGAGTTTTATGATTTTTATCCTAAACACCATCTATTTTTTTGGATATTTATAATTCTAATTGTGATTGGATATTTATATCAATTATTTATATAAACCTTGAATGTTTAATTTTATATTCTATTTGTACATTGATTATTTTTATACTCTAATCTATCAAGAGTTTATGACTTCCAAATAGTTTACATCATTATGTTGGAAAATAAAATTATTTCTTTGTGAACTTAATTCATCCACCCATGTAAAGATATGATATTTGGGGATAACATTGTGTATCAAATCCAATCTCTATAATTTTCTATGATACAAATATTATTACAGATTTATACTACACATTTTATTAGAAATTATATTTTTATTTTAAATTTCTGAGATTTTTGATATCAACATTCCTTACAAAAAATTTTTTAAGAGGAATTCTTTTTTTTCTTATGGAATTACTTATAATCAAAAAAATTATTGATCCAAAATTTGAGTTAACCATCCATTATTAATGGTGAAAAATATGAATACCTGAGAGATAGATTAATGATTTTTGTGATAAATACTAGAGTTTATCATTATTGAATTATGACTATACAATATAGAGTTATTGAGAAGGAAATTATAAGTTTTACACATGATAAAATTTTGTAATATCAGTTGAGTTATATTGTCTGAAACACTATACGTTGTTCAATGACATGGATAATATATTGTAAACTATCATTGGGTGATATTCTGAATGTAATTTAGAGTAAACAAAATGTTACTTAACTTTTGACTAATAAGGTGTTAGAAAATAGAAGAGTGATAGTAAGTGTCGAATACAAAACTTTTGATTTCATTTCAGGAGAATATGTAGGTTGAATGTACTAATGATTTATGACAGTTGTAGATGTCTTGATTGAACGAACCAAACCTAGTTGAACCCACCAATATCCAAAAATAGTACTACACTAGGATGGAAGGGAATTCCCAATTGCTATCAGTTGGAAAATAGTTTCAAGATGCAATGTCTCAAATTTTCCATGTATTTTTTTATATTATATGAATTATTCTCGAGACAAAGCACTGAGACGACATGCGATTCTGAGGCCCGATGGGCCATGTAATAAATATTTCAAATATATTAAATATATTAATTATAAAATAAACATATTTTTCCTGAAAAAGTGTAATAACTACTAAAATGGTTTTGGGATCAGAAATCCAAGGTCACTATTGTGTTCGAAATGTACATTTTATCCCAGGTGTTACTTAACATTAATCAGTGTGAGTCATTTTTGGAAAAATCATCCTCAGTGTGGAAATGAATAAAATAATTAAAATAATTATTTTATTTCATTTGTGTTTACTTAGAGATTAACTGTCTTTAAATAGATTGTAATTTCCTAATTACAAGGTTATCCACATAACCCTGGAGATATTGGAGATCCCTTGGAGATACTTATGGAGAATTCTCTTAGGTGAACAGTGATGAGATCATGGATAAATGATAAAAAAAATAAAATTCGAAGGATCTCTCCAATGAATGTGATGTTTCTTTGTTCTTCATCAGTGATCAATCCAAAATGAGGTAGGGATTTTTTTATTCTTCCCCATTATTTATTTCTATGATGATCATGAGTCTATCAATGAATAGATTGACCTGTGGATCGATCGTTACACGATAGGGGTTTATTTTTTTTGGAGTTTTGAAGGGATATTTTTTATTTTTGATTTGATATATTTTTATTATAGTTCTAATAGAAATGAACCGATATGAATTTGAACATCGATCAACATCTATTCATTCTAATTATTATTGTGGGTTTCTCCCCTAATTCGATGTTTGTCATGGGCATTATTCTTTTCACCAGAAACTCAACAAATACCAATCAATTGATTGTTGAGATCCCATTTCATGGTGACACAATATGATATTGTAGATAAGGGATCATCATGGAACAATGGAGGTACAATAATGGACATAGTGTGATTTGGATGACGGTGGATACCCGATTTCACATTATTCGATGCACAATGACGAAGCAAAATTTGATCCATTTTCTGAGGAGATCTGATAGAAGAACCAGTTGTTTATTTACCCTAAAACTAAAAAGAATGGAGAATATTAATATTAGAGTGAAAAGAACACCAGATTGGAGGTCAGTAGTTCTTGAATGAACAAGAAGCACATTTGGGTTTCTAGAAAATCCCATGCTATACGGTATGTAAGTCATATCTACACACTGTGTGGGTCCCCCTGAGTGGAAACATGGGTTTTAGGAGGCTTTTAGGTATCAAATGGTGGGTCACCCCTATTACAAGACATTTGGTCTCTCCAGGAAGACTTGGCATGTACTTTGGGGAGTACATAGACATAGGGTGGACTACACGGGAAACCCGCACAATGTATACTACCCCACATGGACATGACCTAAACCATGCACACAGAATAATCCAAGTACTGTTATATGGGAAAATGTACACAGGCTGTGATGTTTACTAGAACATGGGTATACTATATGTGAAGCCTACATGGCATGTACTACTACACAGAAATGTCTTGATGATATGGGCCATTTACATGGGTAGGACCTTGGGTCAAGGGACCCGATGTGTGACCCCTAATACAAACTGTGTACTCTATTATACATGGATTTGATCTTATTTCCTATATATGATATACAAGATTCATTAGGGTATGTTCCCCTTATCCATTCACTTGAGGCTAGTATTGAATCGTCTCCTACTCCTAGGACTATGATCCCTTCAGTATGAATTCCTTGATTGAGTCAATGGAATCCCTCAAAGAGGCCCAGAGTGAGATCCTCTATTCATCATCAATCCCTATGTGGAGTTCTTGGAATAATAGTGAACAAAACTGAGGGGGAATAGATCCTATACTTATCAGGTTACTCTATATTGAGTTGTTGGTATCACCCAGGGAGTTGGCACTGATCCTCATCTATGTATCATATTCTCTTCAAACTATCTGACTGTTCTTTCTCATGATGAGGCCCAACGAGTAGTACCTATAAGAAGGAATCAATCAGTGCTATTAGAATCAAGATTGTGTTCTCCCAGATGAGTGCTTTATTGATCCTTTGAGATAGAATCCTAGGCTGGTGTACTATGGCTGTGATTTACCTCTAGACTGTGTGTATTTTTTGAGCATATCTGGATATTAATTTTATTTCTGTTGTAAAAATATACATATGTAGAGATGAATTTATTTCATTTGTTGTTGGATTTATGTTTTTGGGGTATCATAATGAGTTTTTTTATACTCACACCTATGTGGGATTTTCCCTCATGTTTTGTGTCTTGTACAGGAAACCATCCTTTTGACAGAGTCCTAGGAGAACCAAGACTAGAAAGTGATTAGTGATACTGGACTAACCGAAGTGTGCTTTTAAGGATTTCTGAAATTATAACCGGTTTAGAATTTCATGTTGGAATTATGTTACAAACTCTTTGTGGTGGGGTCGTATTTGGCCCCGTTTACTTTATTTCACTTCTTGTTGTACTCTGGTTACATGATTAGATGTATATATTCATGATTTTTTAGTTTTTTACATTTCATAATTATGTAGGATTAGATAAGTGTGTGTGTGTGTGTGTGTGTGTGTGTGTGTGTGTGTGTATAGGTACTTATGCTATATCCTCCTGTGTCTGTGATATGTCTCCCCAACGCTAGTCTCCAGCTCTTGGCCTTTTGAAGGTTGGCTGGGGGAATCAAAGTGCGGGACCCCTTGGGATGGGTCGTGATAGAGTGTTATCAAAGGGGTTCAGTTGTAATTGAGGACTAAGAGTCTGGGAGACTAGTTTGGGGAAATAGTGTTAAGTGTTTTGAGTTCGAATTTTTGGCAAGGGACTCAACTGTTGGTGCAGAACCTTACATATCCACACCCCAAGACTCTGATGACATGCTTTTTGACATAGTACATGAGGACAATGGTTGTAGGGAAAAAATTTCATCAATCATATAGGAATGGGTTGTGGATTCCATGCCATTCATGGGTCAACTATCCAGATATACTCATTCACCTCGGTACATCTTGTTTTTTTCATGATACCTCCACAACATATTCTATCCATGATTCTACATCAGCATAATGAAGATGATTCCCTCAGTGATGTGGCACCAGTACATGGAACATTTTCAAAGATTCTACCTCAGGGTGGTACGACATCCATTCCCCCACCTGTTGAGAATCATGTGGTACCCACAATACCATATAATGAGTTGCATAGGCTATTCTCACTTCATGAGTTTCAAAGATAGTGTCTCATCAGGTTCCAAGGCATGCCCGACCCATAGGCATCTGAGGAATGGCTTGAGTTCGTGGCCAAAGTTTTTCTTCTATTCAGAACTCCAACAGATTAGATGATGGTCCTAAAAGTGAGGCTTATTTATGGGTCAGTAGGGAAATGGAAGGATTTAGTGACATAGTCTTACAATGAGGTGAATATTTCATGGACAGAGTTCGAGTGCCATTTTATATTGGATTTCTCACCATAAATGCAGAGGGATGTACGTATATGGGAGATACTTAAGCTCCAAAAAGGTATAATGATAGTAGATGAGAATTCATCAAATTTTACTAACCTCTCTATCTATATTATGGATATGGTTTCATATAAATTGTTCATGGAACAAAAATTTGAGTGAGTTTTTTATAGAGACATCCAAGCCAATGTATACATCTATGCATTACTCCCTATGTTGGGGTGATAGAGAGAGCTTTTGTTGTTGAAAGTTTCTTGTATAAGAATATACAGATGGTGGTCTTCATTAGTGGGAAGGTAGGAGAAGATACCTTGATAAAATAGGGATGGACTGAGTATGAGGGACCTGGATGTGTGATAAATTTTAGGAGGAGATCCCAAAAACATAGGATCTACAGTTCAGGGCTCACAGGGTGGATCCTATCAGACCAGACAGAGGTAGTTCTACTCATGCGATGACAGGGGCCATCTTTCCTAAGATTATTTGACCCACCATACAACTGATAGAGACACCATTGATGAACCACTTAGTTAGAAAAAATGTTATTGAGCATGGAATTTTGAATGATAGAAGATGTGGATGAGGAGATAGTAGAGAAGTAGGAGGTGGTTGACATTTTGACATGTTACAACTACCACCCCTAGTTAGTTCATGATAGGATTATGGATCTAGAGGACAAGGGCGGGGATAACTATAGTTCATTAAATTATACCAAGTAGAGGCTTTGGGAATGATACAAGGTACAATTTGTGTATTTTCAACCTTATCATTAGTAATTATGGACAGAAGTGCAATTTATTCCTTTATTTCCACATACCTTTTATATGAAATAGAGATTCCAATTGAACCTTTGACTTGACCGTTACACATGGAGACTCATACTGGAGAAGAATCAATGATCACACACTTGTGCTGACAGTGGTACTAGAATCTTGGAGGTGAGATATTTTATTGAAATCTCTTGGTAGTATAATTTAAGCCTTACAACATCATTTATGGTATGGATTGGTTATCTTCAGTTCATTCCCAGATTGAATTTTTTAGGTGAAGGGTTTGGTGTATCCATAGTGATGAAAACAGGTTCTCATTTATCAGTGAGAAGGAAACCCAATAATTACAATATTGGCTCATGCATTGGTGGGTAAAACCGATTACTCATCATTTTCATAGCTCAACCCTTGGTGCAGTGGATGTTGTGAGATCCTTGTTTCCTGTAGTGGTGGTGGAGTATGAGTTCGTCTTCCCTAAATATGTTCCTGGTTTACCTCCCCACTAAGGGATAGACTTATGCATTTATCTACACCCCAGGATAACACTGATATCTCACCCACATATTGGATGGATCTCACAGATTTCTGTGAGATAAGGGCATAGTTGGAAGAATTACAGAGGAGGGGTTTTGTTTGACAAATTGTTTCACCTGGGGTTGTCCCAGTTTTGTTTTAGAATAAATTCATGATCTTAAGGTTGTGTCTGATCTACCAGTGCTTGAACGAGGTGATCATGAAGAAGAAGTATCCAATACTAAGGATTTATGAAATATTCGATCATTTGAGAGGTTCTTGATGGTCCTCGAAGGATGACCTCAGGTCGAGAAATCACCAGTTGTGAGTACATGAAGAGGATATAAAAAATATGGAATTCAAATGTCTCTAATGTCATTATTAATACTCAGAGATTCCATTTGGCATGATGAACACCCAACAGTGTTCATATAACTCATGAACTATATTTTTCAGCCGTACATAAACTGGTTCCTGGTAGCCTTCATCGGTGATTTCCTTATGTTATTAGAATTCGGTGAGGGGAATGAACGACACTTGAGGATAATTGTGGAGTTACTCTGGGATCACTGGTTTTATGGAAAGATCTCAAAGATCTAGTTATGGATTCATGCAGTCCACTTTATGGGACCCATTATCTCAGCAGATGGAGTGGTAGTGGACCCATAAAAGTTTGAGACAATTTTAGCTTTGGACTGTCCCTAGAGAAAGATGAAGGTGAGAGATTCCTTAGGTTGGTAGGATATTGATAGAGATTCTGACCTAATTTATGTAGAATATTAGCTCCCATGAAATCTGTGAATTATAATGGGAATCCATTCATACGGAAACAGATATTCTAGTAGTATTTTTAGTATATGAGCATGAGTTTGATGAGATATCCCATATTGAGATTATGGTAGGAGGGTCTCGAGTACGTAGTGTTCTAAGATGCATCATGAATTATTCTATGATGTGATATAATGTAGATGTAATAAATTATTAACTATGGTCCACACCATTTGGGGCCACATGAGCAGAACTACACAACTTGCGATACCGAACTAGCAGTGGTATTATTCACTTTGATGTTTCAGTGACACTACCTGATGGGTGAACGGTTTATCGTCAAATATAATAAAAGGAGTCTCAAATATTTATTATCCTTAATGTATCTCAACATTAGATAGAGGCCATGGATATAATTTTTACATGATTATGGATTTTTAATTTTCAATACTCATAGGAAGGTAAATGTGGTAATGTGGCATCATAGTAGTTGGCCACATTGTAGTTATTCTTTATGGATGGAGATGAAGTAACTTAATTCTAGATGATGGTAGTTACCCTTTAAATCTTGTAGTGAGTTAGTGACACACAACTTGGGGATACCGACTGTGAGACCGTACGTAATTAGATATCCATAAGGCTTTCTCCTGATGGATTTTCTAAAGGTGGATAGCAATTCATTATTTTTAGAGGACACACAATGGTACCAATTATGTTACTATAGGAGGCTTTAAGAGAGTTTCATACACCTCTGTGGGTAGTAAATATAGCTATGGAAATGATTATCTAGGACCACCGACATTAGTTTTTTGGATAGGGATGAATAAAGGAGTTGCATAGTATGTGTCTCGATGCCACAATTGTTAGAAAGTGAAGGCTGAGCATCATGTTCTAGTGGGTTTAGATCAACCCCTTAGGGTGACAGAGTGGAAGTGGGATGTGATATCTATAGAACTCATGATGGGATTACCATGTATATATAGGGGACATGATTCCATCTACATGATCATAGACCGACTCACCACGTTAGGATACTTTCTAGCTATACAAGAGAAGAGTTCAGAAGAGTGATTAAAAAGCATTTACATTTAGGAGATAGTCTAACTCCATGTATTTCCATAAACAACTATCTCTGATCATGATGTTGGATTTATATCATGGATGAGTAAGGGATTACATGAGGTTTTTGGGATTTAGTTATGCTTGAGAAAAGAGTTTCATCCAAAAAATGATGGTCAGACTGAGTAGACCATTCAGGTTCTTGAGGACATGCTGTAAGATTTAATTGTAGGATTTGGCCATAGTGGGGTTGATTTTTTGATCAACAATATCTACCATTCCACCATCTGTATCGCACCATTCATGGCATTGTATGGGTGACCCTATAGGTCACCACTTTACCGGACTGACCCAGGAGAGTTAGCATTCTTGGGCCCGAAGTTAGTGTGAGTTATAATAGAGAGGGTGTAGATTATCTAGGAGTGGATGAAGACTATATCGATTAATCATAAGCCTTATATTTATAGGAAATATATGAATTTTGTGTTTTAGGAAGGAGGCTATCTGTTCCAATGGGTTTCACCTCATTGTAGATTATGGAGGTTTGACTAGGACACCAAGATATCTCTGATGTTCATTATTTCCTTCCAAAGACTACGTAGAGTCGATGATGTGGTGTACTACTTAGCTCTACCCCTGTAATTAGACCAGATTCATGATGTATTCCACATGTCACAACTAAGGAGGTACGTGCACGACCCATCACATGTTATCGACTATGGAGAGATGGAACTAGAGGATGGAGTGACCTTTTCTGAGCACCTGGTAGAAATTGAGGATCAACAGGAGAGGATCATTCATGGGAGGTTGATTCCTTTATTGCATGTCTGGTGGTAGAATGGGAATCTCCAAGAGAGCACATGGGAGAAAGAGGCTCAAAATCATAGTCAGTACCCACATATTTTGGAATAGACCTTATTTTTGATTTTGGTGGATGTTAAACCACAAAGAGGGGAGAATTTAATGTCTTATATTTTATATGTATTTTTTTTAGATATTATGTGGGTTAATTTTTATACCACATGCTCTAATTGTGTGTTATTTTGAGGCTTGAAGTTCTCAAAATAAAATTTTAAAATCTATTAAATATTTTAAACATTACACATGCATAATTTTACAAAAAAGTGCAATAAAACTGAAAGGTTTCCCGAAAAATAAATATGAGGGAACTGTTGAGTTCAGAATATAGTTTTTAACCTAGGTGCTACATACAATTAGTCGGTGTGGCCATTTGTGGAAAAGTCCTCATGGGTGCGAAGATGATTAAAATAATTAAATAAATTATTTCATTTAATTTATGTTTATGGAGTAATTAGAAAACATTAAATATAATGTTATGTTAGAATTCTATTGTTATCTGCTAAATCCTAGAGACGTTGGAGAGCCCTTGGAGGGACCTTTGGGGAATTGTCTTTGGCGAACAATGATGAGATCATGGATTAACGATCAATGAGAATCAGAATCGACGGATCTCACCAACGAACATGATGCAACTTCGTTCTTCATTAATAATTTATCCAAACAAAGGTAGGGAATGCATTTTGATTTTATTCATCCCCTTTCATTATTTCTATGACGAACACAAATCAATCAATAAACAGATTGATCAACGGTCCCTCGTTACATGAGATGGGTATCTTTTATGGGGTTTTGAAGGGACAATTTTTCTTTTTCATTTAAACAATTTCTATTTTCATTCTAATGAAAATGAACTGATATTGATATGAACATATATCGAGGAATATTCCTCTAAAAATTACTTGTACTTTTCTCCTCTGATTATTGGTTCGTCATAAACATTCTTTGTTTGGCCCGTGGCACAAAAAATTACAATCCATAAATTGTGGAGAAAAATTAATAAAGATCATAAAGAATAGTAATTATCGATTCATGTAGATAGTATCTGGTCCCGAATTATCAGAATGAACATGTTCTTACTTCCGATTCATTGGATTTCAAATATCTAATTTGAAGGAGACTCTTATGAATTTCCCTATTATATAAATCTTAAATCTTATAAGTTCTGTGTGGTCATAGTTATATATTACCTTAACTAGAATAATTTTTAGAATCATTTCACAGGTGTAAAGTATCCTATAGTTCCACATTTCTACATTGTTCAATAAAGTCATTAAGATCACCACAACTTCAACCTTGTATCTAGTAAAATATAAGGTCTCATTATTTACTCGATGAATAATAATCATGGATACATTTTTGTTATTATAAACTCTATTAAAAATCATTATAAAACCCACATAATCATGTCATACCTATGAAATGAGTTCCTTCTAAAGATGTGAAATATTTCTAACATGTTACAGCTTGAAGAAACTTCTATATTTCATTTTCATGATAACATCACCCCTGGAAACTATATATAAAACTTCATAATCCACTAGACGTACTCTACCCAGGATTTCGGCTATATAATCAACCATTCAAATATGCTAACCAGTTGTATTAAAATATGCACCTGAGTTAATATCCCATGAATCTTATAGAATAATCATACTAATTATAAAACTAGAACCTCCATATTTTATATGGATTGAGTTTTTTCAGATAGTGGAAGAATTTATATGATTCCTTCAATCATTACTGAAATTCACCTTATTCTAAAAAATATAAGATGTTGGAAAAATATTGTTTGATTTACCATGAATTATATTCTAGGACTTATACTATGAATATTCATTCAATTAATGGTCCTTCTATTGAGGTGACAGTCCCAGTTTTCTCATATTAAGATCATTTCTAGATATAGTCTGAAATTCATTCTACATCAAATACTTATTCAAGATAATATTTTCAATTCCATAAAACCTAAGATTTTACATTGCACTAAACTTTTAGCCAACTATCTCTTTGTAATCATGTATTTATGGATGTGTATAAAGAAGAAGAAAAGAGAAAACATTTTCTATAAAATTTACTCTCACTCATTCCAGCATCCCTTGGATCATTTTGATTTCATTCATGTGATCGACTCTAAGCCTTCTTTTTAATGACCCCATATTGAATAATATTCAAATCATGAAAACATAGTTAATATTTGTTGGCTTATCATATATGTTAGTTAATTATTTCATAACCTATTTAGTAGTTTTGATCTCTATAATTTTGAATTCAAAATTCCAAGCAAGTGACATTCTGATGAAGGGTAAATCCTAATTGTCTAACTGATCCCATTCTATTTTTTCTACTATGTCAATATATTTTTTGGACAAAGGAGGATCCACATTTATTGTATCAAAAGATCATCCTATTTCATTCTCCAAAATGTATATTTATTCTACTGACCATATTGATAAAAACCTTTCATTATTTTGATTTCACTCTTATTATAATAGTATAAAAAACTAAAATAAAATAAATTCCAAGATGATGGGAGAAGAAACTAGAATAATGCGAGTTATATAAAACCAATTATTTTAATAAAATTTGTTGGGGGATCAGAGGAATCACTACATCTGTTACACAAAAATTGACCTAAAAAACCACATACACCATATAGACATTTGTCTGATAGCCTCATCCTCTATAGTAGAAGGATCCAAAATGTTATGAGATTCAGGTTCATCTAATAACAGCCTAATAAAATATTGTGTATAAGAACTACAATTAGAGACCAAATAATGACATAAAAATTTCCCTGAACACATATCAAACAAAAAGAAAAAATAAATGAAAAAAAAGTTTATATTATTTAGAAAAATGGCATATATCAATGGGATAACACTGTAAACATTTTCATTTTTTTGATATAATCCAATATAAGAAACTCTTACCCACTTCCTCTTAACTTTTGAAGTCCCAACCACTTAAGTTATAAACATACAATATTCAACAAAATAATCATACAACATTAGATCTAGGACACCACCTCTATTTATAGGGGAATTTATCTAATGAACAGGTTATAATGACCATTTATATTCATAATCATCTTCCAGTTTACCTAGGAAACCTTTAATAAATTCTTTTATATTTTGATGAAACCAGAAACAACCAGTAAAATTCCACAAAACCTATGCAAAGAGTCCCCTCCATTGGTTCACACCATTTATCATATCTATATAATGAAATCAAAACCCTATCACAAGATTACAATATGAATTCATCTCTATATGATTATCTCCATCCAATGGTAGTTTATCTAGTGATTCCTTTCCACCAGACTTCTCTAAACCTGAGCTATAGGAAAAATCAATGTTGTGGTATTTTATGGATTATATTGACCAGAAAAATGCCACCTAGAAAAATATATCAAGTGAAACATAATATTTTTCCCAAACACAACAATCCATATTCATGGGCTCTCATAGTTTTCTAAATTGTTCAGGATAATTGCGAAACTTTGAGTTTTGCTTTATTTTCATACCCAAATCTCATGGAGAACCCCCAAAACCATCAATTTAAAAATTGGGATCAAAATACCACAATATACCGTAGGCTAGATGGACCAATATGAATGGGATGGGGAATCAATGGTCTATTTTGACAAATTCTCTTATTCTGATTCAATATATTGAAATTATTAAGGGTATTGATCCACTAAATATTATTTATCATCCTCCTATCATGTTCAGTGGTAATATAATATAACATAGAACATAGTATTTAAATGTGTCAACATAAAAAACCTATACATTTATATATATATATTAATCACTTGAACATATATTCCTCACTATTAAACAAGTGATTAAAACCACAAACAATCAATGTCTGATCAATATAGAATCCTACTGTGTTCCTCCACTTCCAGAACCCACTAGAAGATAAAATTGTATTTTTAAATAGTATCCTAAAAAAATAATACCTCATAAATATCATTGGTTTATTTTACACTCTAGGAAATATGATATCCCTCCATGATCATATAGATCTATAGGTCTCCTTGTGCACCTCTTCAGGATCTTCTAAAACTGCTTAAAACATGTTTTCTGGTCTTAAAACTCCTTCTAGATTAGTTATGATCTGTATTCTCTATATTTTCATATAATTCTCAAGTACAAATCCTTTTGGGACTTCTAAATTTGAACAATAATTTTTATTCTCCGTAATATTGAATGTATCGGTCTCCTAGATGGTCATGTTATGAGTGCAAGAGTTCTAATTTCTCAGCATGGGAGTTCAATCAACTCTCTCTCTGAAATTTCTTTGATACCTACACAATTTATTTGTATTAAAAATCATCAAAAGTATGATTCTAAAAATATTTCATCTAATATCTCTATACTTAAATTATGGAAATTCCATGATCTTTAGCAGCAATATCTTCTTATTTAATTATTCAACATATTTCTTGATTTATTTTATCTTTTAAACTCATTTGAATTCCCATTCAAATATTTATTTATATCATATAATGAACCAATATTCATGTTTTCCCTGTGATATGTAAATATTCCTAATCTCATAAATTTCCTCAAATCTATCGTCTTTAATAAAATTTTATATTTCAATATCATTATGCAATTGAATAAACCATAGAAATAATCTATGTTGTAATTAGTTACATCAAAGTCAGAAATGTCATCTAATTTATCTATGTAGAAATATACTACATCACAATAGAACATGTAGTTAAATTTAACTCTATATAAATTTAATGCAACATAAAATTCAGATACACAATTCTATCCAAAATTCATACATAATATATTATCCAAATGATTCGACTACGTATATCTATACTCAACTATGTCAAAAATTTGGAAACATGGGAAGTTTGTCTACATAAAATTTTTGGCAATGTGATTGGAATATATTATGTAGATCTAAGAAATATCATAATTCACTTAACTAAATGAAAAAATTCTTCATCCACCTTCCAGGACTTATCAGACACATCACCGATTCTCAAATATATTGTTGACTACTCTCCAATACCCACCAAAACATCTCTTAGATTCTTTTTAAGATAATCTCATCAACCCCAACACTTAAATTTTCCACATTTACATGATGTTAAACACTCAATTTCATCATGATGTAGCCTCAATATTCATTTATGATATATCACTGAATTTTCTCAATCATATTGTGGTCCTTCATGGATTATTTATCAATCATGAAATCCAAATACATTTCCCCACAAATACATAATAATTTTAGAAGAATAATAATATAATTATCTGAAAACATATTTAACTATTGAAAAAATGAAATAATAAAATGTCAATAATAGATTAAAACATAAAAATTTTGTAAGAGGGGTTATCATATTTTTTTAGTAAAAATTTAATTACATTGGTAAAAAAACATGGTAAGAAGTTAAAATCTAAAAATACAAAAATAAAAAACTAATGGTAAAATACTAAACATTTTATTAAAACATGTAACTAAATTAATGGGAAATGTATTATCAACCCTGAATCAACCCCCAATAATTTATTATCCAATTTTCTACCATTTAAACATGAATAATTTTGTTTTATCTTTTAAAAAAGTAATGAGTGATTTCAAAATTCCCATATTATTTAGTAATAAAAGGATATCACTTATACCATATTTATACACCCATTTAAAAAAATAATTTGTACGAAAATTTTTCCAATGACTCTATTCAATCCTCTCCCAATGTACTAGAATCTTTTTCCTTTCTAGAATTATTTTCTATGAATACTTAAGGTGTTACCCAAGAGATAACATCCAAATGGAGAAGGTAATTCTCTCAATGAAGTTCTCTTAGTTCGTTTCTATCATTATTCTATAAAATATTTAATATTCATCAATGTATGATAAAATTAATATTATTTCTATTCCTAATGTTATTATTCTAGTGGAACATCAATTTCCAATATCCTGCTAAAAAATATTTGATCAATGAAGACATCATATTGTGTTTTTCTGGACAACCACCACTAAAAATAACGTGTTAAATTTTTCAAAACCACCATACATGTCTATTATAAACATGTAACTTAATTAGAAAATATAATAAATATAATATTTCTGTGATTTTTAAATAAAAATGATTTTATTTTTCTACCCCTCTTTTTTATGGAAAAGTAAAGTGTCATTTATCTGGACGAGGAATACCAACTCCATAGAACAATATGGTAACACCCCAAGATTCCCCAGTACGCTACTCTTTGAATAATACAGTAGCTTGTGTTGTACGCAACTTCGAGGTTCTAACACACACCACAACCAATCAAAGCAGCCATTATGAAAATTAATACCCACATTTTGAAATTTTATACATTTTATTACTAAAATTGGACTTAATTTTTCGATTCGGAATATCAAAATTATCTTAGGGTGAATTTTTGGTATTTTTCTGAGAAATTCCAATTTTTGATGAATAGTGAAAAATACTGAACTTTAATTAAAAACAACTTATTTAATCCAAAATTTTTATAATGATAAATTATACTATTGAGTGATTTTAAAGTATAATTAGAATATATTTCTACCATTTAATCCAATATTACTCATTGGATGTTTTTTAACATTTAAACTAGACATAAACAAGTGTCAATCTTTAGATAGTTATTATTTCTTAAAAAAACTCTTTTTGGTTTTGACAACGAGAAATAATTTTAAATTAATTTTTTCCACTTATGTGTTTTGAATTTAGAAAAATGGATTCCATATTTAGAATTAGGAGGTCCAAATACTGTAAATAGGTAACTTATATTTTTAATCATTTTGAATAATTATTTCGATAAATATTTTATTTACTATGGTTAAAGGCTAAATTCGATAAATAAGGGTAAAAAAATAATATAATAATAATATTAAATTACCCAAACATGTGTCCTAACCCAATTATATGTTACATGTCGAACCATGGGAATCTTTGGGTTGATTTTGGGACCCCTGGAGCCACTTTTATGTGATAATGACTCTTTATATTAATTAAGTTAAAGTAAATACAAAAATGACATAAGCATATGTCTTTTAGTAAAACAATTTTAATATAGGGTTACAAATAAAATAAATTCGACTATAAATATTCATTATAAAGAAAACAAATATTTCCTACATAATGGTATTTTATTTATAATTTTTATAATTAAATAATTTAATTTATTTATGACACAATAATGATGCAGTAATTACCTTATTAATGAAATATTAAAATAATTGATATTTGAAATACCCAAATAAATGTAATCTGAGACTTTTTAAGAATTCCTCTAATTTTCTAAGTTAATATGACATATTAGGGTTGGTTAGATGAATTATTTTCGATGTAATAATGCTGTTATGAATTTAGAAAAAACAAAATACCAAATAATGTCAAAATTGACATAAAAGTGTGTTTAAAACAAATATTATATTATTAATTGATATTCTGTTCATCAAAATCTAAGGTTCAGCCAAAGGACTTATATAATTATAGGTGTTTCATTAATGAACCACTTGGGGTTTTCATGGAAGTATATAGTAATTTTATTACCCATATAATATAAAAATACAAAGTGACATGGTAAATGTCAAACTAATTAACTAAGAGTTAATTCTAAAAGATAAGGTTAATATAGTGAACCAAACCTATCTAAAACATATTGGTTAAGTGGTGTTCGACCCATATCCACATTATCTTTAAATAATTTATTTTGGAAGCATTATAAATATAAAATTATTTTATTATAAAATAATATTTCTAGCTTTTCCTAAGGTTCCCCTCACCCCTCTTATAAAAGGGCACCCCCCCTCTAACTAATTCTGTAACACCCGAGGTAAATTATGAATATGAAATTTTCATATTTATCCATATTTGTGAATAAAATATTAATACGACTTTAAAGGGGACGCTATGCTCGATGGCGTACCCAACAGGCAACAACGAGTTTCTTGGGAATCTTACGTTGCACTCTAATAATAAAATAATATTATTTTAAATGGCAGTTAACATGTAGCCGTTTTATTGGTGGGAATGTATAGAAATAACTAAAATATGATTATATATGTTTTTAAATTTATCCAATAAAAGATAAAGGCTTAAAATACGGAAAGAATTCAATTTTAGGCGTATATGCCCTAGTTTTTCACTAAAGGTTCACTTATCACCTTTTGATGGAGAACTGTCATTAAATATTGTTTTGTTAACTCTTATACATTCTATTGGACCAAATAAAACTCTTCTTTAGAATCGGGACATCAAAATTTACTTTGTGTAAATTTTTGGTATCTTTCCTATAAAGTTCATTTTTTTATTGAATAGTGTAAAATGTTGTATTTTAATTCAAAACCCCTTTTTAATCTAATTTATTTATATGATTAGATTATCTTTTTAATTGGTTTTAAAGTGAAATTAGAATATATTTTTACCATTAAATCCAATAGTGGTCATTGGAATTAATTTCACTTTGAAATCGGACTAAAACTAGTGTCAATCTTTTGATACTTGTTGTTTCATAAAAACACGCTATTTGCTCTGACAGCGGGAATTAATTAATAAATTAATTAATGTGACTTATATGTTTTTAATTTTGTAAAATGGACTTCATTTTTGAATTCAGAATATCAAATATATCTTAGGGTGAATTTTTGGGAATTTTCTAAAAAACTTCGATTTTTGATGAATAGTGAAACCACTAAGTGGTACTTATAAAAACTGATTTTTCCGTTTAAATGAAATTTTTCCATCTTTGTGTTTTGAATTTAAAAAATCCAACATACATGGTTTTCATTAAGAAGTAAAATGTGGTTCAATGGGATAAAAATATTTTTTTGGTGAATAGTAACTTATTAAGTTTTTAATCGCGATTAGAGGTAATTAGTGTAGTTTAAGGTAAAAATGATGTTTTAATAATATGAGATGAGTTTTACACATGTCCTACCCTTATTTGTTGTGTCATGGCCGACCAAGACAAGCCATGGGTCAACTTGGGACCCAATGGAGCCACTTTTGTTGGGAAATGACATAAATAACTTTTTATTTAATGTTAAAGTAAAAATGACACACACATGAAATGTTTTACTAAAACAATTTTTACATGGGGTTATACAAATCATATTTTTGACTATAAATATTAATTATAAAACTAAAAAGATTTCCTACATCATAGTATTTTTTTATAATTTTTAGACATTAAATAAATTAAATTATTTATGACATCATGATGATGCAGCGATGACCTCATTATTAAATGATTTAAATAAAATGGAAAGATAATGTAATATCTAAGACCTACACATGTCCAAAACCTATTGTATGAGTGTATTGCGAACCCTTATCACCTTATCCTCGAAACACATCAATGTGAGACCTCTTAAATCCGAATACCATTTTAAAATAAAGTGACTTTTCTTTACCTTCCAAGAGTGCCCCTCCTCTCCTCTTATAAAAGGCCCCCACCTCTACCCCCTTACCCACACTCCCAAAGCCTTTGGCTCGGCCAACCCCTGACCATTTTGTCTCTCCACATCCCTATATTACTCCTTGAAGCCTCACTTTGGGCATAAGTCTTCCCAAGGAAGTCTTTGAGCTCAAACCAAGGGGAGTTACCCGATTTTAAGGTAATGTCTTCTTTTGAGTCCTTTTGTTTTATTTTTCTTCTCCAACCCCCTAAACTCTTTTTATTATTTTCTTTTGTAACAAATCTAGTATCCTAAATATACTAGGATTTTGTTATATTAAGTATTCGAGCTACACTTACACACACCTACATCTAATGGTTAACGAACATACTGTTTCCGTGGATGGTGAATTTATGCCTCCCGAAACGATGATTGTTCAACATTCTTTTAACACCTTCAAAGGTGGCCATTAAGATGTCACTATATTTATATATGATATATAATATGTTTTTGTTTTACTTATGCTTCTGTATTTTTCATTTGTGGCTTACCTTTATGGCTTCCATTATGGGTATACGCGATATCTTCATTTTAGGAAGTGCGGACTACCGCCCCCTCAAAGTGATGTGATTCGTTAATGCCATACGTGGGACGTATAAAGGATGGATTTAATGTTATTATATATGATGTTATACTTGAATTATAATATACCTCTATATCATTATTATTTCTTTCCATTAAAGTATGAGATAGAAATGAAAGTAGCGTTCATGCGTACGTACGGCTTACCGTCTCCATGAACGGTGCATTTCATTTCTTATCCCCAAATGTAATGTACTATTAAAAGTACATGTATATAATGGACATATATAATGAATGATATATATAAATGATGAATATAATTATGGAATGAAAATATACATACCTATCATTTAGTTTTAATTCCATTAATATGACAAAGAAATGAAAGTAGCGTTCATGCGTACGTACGGCTTACCGTCTCCATGAACGGTGCATTTCATTTATTACCTCTGAATGATTATGTGATATTATAAATACTTGTATATGCTGGATATATATGATATATATGATATAAAAATCAGGAATGTCATTCTGGATATAAAGAACCTTTGACCACACGAACAACATGTAATTGTAAGAAGTCCACTTTTGACTTAAGAACCAAATATCAACAAAACAAACATTATTAACTTAAATGATTACATAATGTTTATAACATGGCAATAAGTGATATAAAAGGAATAATGACCTTGAAAAAGGTTATTAAGGAAGTAGAAATTAACTCAAATTTATTATTCAGGAGATTAAAGAACGATCGAGTCAAGTCGGACCCGAGGTAAGGGATCCTACTCCTCTCTTTCTTTTTAAGTACACTCTTTTATGTCATTCCTTTAAAGCTCATATTTTTTGTTATTGGGATGTTCTTTTATATTACTCTTACTGTAATTTTTATGTTCATATGATGAGAGAACCTATTTTCTCTCATCAATACATTTTGGAAGTTTTGAGTGGCGCCGTTAGGCTGCCGAATTTTCGTAAGAGATCTAACATCTCTCTTTCTTTTTAAGTACTCTCCTTTATGTCACTTCTTTTAAGCTCCTCTTTTTTATGTTGGGGGATGTTCTTTTTTATTCCTCTTTCTGTAAACTTTATGTTGATGTGATGAGAGACCCTATTTCCTCTCATCAATCCATTTTGGATGTTTTAAGTGGCGCCGTTAGGCTGCCGAGTTTTCGTAAGAGATGTTTCATCTCACTTTTATTCCCGTGAGATTTATGCTACATTTTCCACAATTTCCTTTGAGTGGTTTATGTACTACCCATTATTACACTCCTTTTGTAATATAATTCCATTTATGGGTATTTACATATTCACTGTATGAAACTTCTTCAATGGGGTGTACTTTTCGAAAGTTACCCAAGTCGGCAAGGGAACCTTTCACCCTCCTCTTTTTAAAAGACTTCGTTTGTTATGTCTTTTAATTATCATACTATTATGTTGGGATATGTTCTTATATATCCTGATTGATTTAAATTTTATGTCCAAGTGATGAGATTCCCTTTTTATCTCTCATCAACTCGTTTTCTGAATTTTTGAAGTGACGCCGTTAGGTTGTCAAATTTTACCAAGGGAACTTTTTAACCCAATTTCGATTTCTTTGGGTTCAACATGTAGTTATTGCATATGTCATCATTTGAATATCTGTGAATGACATTTTATTGTTTTTCACTTAATATCCAATTATATTGGGTGTACTTATATTTGTCACACATAATTTTGAGATTGATTTATCCTTAATTTGAGGATACCTTCTTTATAAGGGATTTCATCACATTTTACATATCTATTGAGACTTCATTATTGTTATGCACCAATTCACTCTTATATGGTTTATATACTGTCCTTTAGAATATTATATCATGAATCCATTTATTCTCATGATATTATAATGTTCTGATTAAATGTTATTCCTCTATTATTGTATTCAAGTGTCTCTAATTTTGGTAAAAACCCTTTAACCAAAATATCGCTTTAAATGTTTTAATGATTTGTTCTTATTAATATCCATGTTTTCAAAATGGTTTTAAGGATTTATTTATATGGATATTAATGGTTAAAAATGTTAAAAGCTTCAAGGTGGTATGGGATACTTTGATTCAGAAATCTCTTTATTAAATGTTTTAAATGGTTTTGAAAATGGTTTTTTAATGGATTCATTATTTCAATATCCTAAAATGTTATATTGTGATTGAAATGTGGAAATGTTATATTTCCTTTATGTATGTTTTATGTGATAAATTTATGTTATGGTTCTTGGGAATTGTTATGAAAACGGGTGGTTCCGTGATAAACTAAGGGCGGGTGAGCCCGATATAGCTCTCCAATGCATTGGGTAACGCGAAGGAGTGAAACATTAAAGATTCTCCGAAGATATTTAGGGAATATACTATGATGGGTATTCCAAACGTAACCAAGAGGGTTACTCCCTACGTAAGAATGTTATAAATGCCTCAAGTTACCTTTATGTCTTATGATTTCTACGATTTATTCATGATTTTATGAGGTATGTTAAAGTGCCTATGTTTTATGGGTAAAGTATGATTTCATTCTTATGTATATATGAACTCATGTTTCCTTTCCATATTTTTGTATCCCTTACTGAGTTTTTTATGCTATCCCAAGTTTTTTAAATGTTTTTCACAGGACTTATCATGGAATAGGGTCAAGGATGGGATCAAGGGAAAGTCATGCTACCTAAAACATGGAACTATACATGTTTCTTTTTAAGAGTTTTTATTTTATGGAAATTTAGTAGAAGCGACTACGTTGTAATCTTTTGAGATGTAATAGTTATGTCTTAATTCTATAAAACTCTAAACCTGAAAAGATCCTCAATTTGAATTACTCATTTAATTCAATATTAAGTAAGGTTTAAGGCTAGGGCCTTATAGTTGGTATCAAAGGTCGGTTTAGAAAACTTTAGAGGTTAGGGTTTTCTCTAAGCATAAGTGACATTACCATAATGGTTAGGATTTCAGAAAGAGTCCTAGTTTTAGATAAAGTGAATGTGTAAGTATATCTTATAGTTTACCTTCCTCATTAGTACATGATGGTTTTGTTGATATACTCACACTAAAATTTCTATTTTTAGTGAATGGATGGATCTAGCAGGCACCAAAGAGACAACAGGTTTGAAGGAAACTGTGGTGGATCTCTGATTAAGATACTAGATAAAATGGGGGATTCAATGAGGAAACTCATAGTTGTTCTAAACCAACTATTGAGGAGTCATGATCAACCACTTGAACCTTGGTATGTTCTGTAATGCATCATGTATGAGATGACCAATCGATGTGGAAGTTCAGGTAATAATTATAAAGGTAACCATTAGAGTTTATATGATCCTTACTTTTGAGGTAATTATGGGTTATTATATGATATGATGGAAAATGAAAGGCATGAGATAAACTTGAGGTTAAAATATGTTATGATTATTTTTGAATATTTTATCTCGTTTTGAGAAATGTTTTGAGAATTTTTTAGTTTTGGAAAAAGGACAACACGCGGACCGTGGGACAACCCGTCGCGTCGGACAAAGCTGAGGGAATCGAACCCACAACCAAAGTGCGACTAGTATTTATCGCCTACCACTGGACTACGTAAAGTCCCTAGTTATTTTGACTGATTCTTTTTAGTTATATGATTTTATGAATTAAGAGTAAGTTGATTTTGGGTTATTTATGAAAATGATTAACCTATCATGGAGGATATGTGATTAGGTTAATTACTTTTCAATATGAGACTTTAGGAGCAATTGATGTTGTTTGAAGATAAATGTTACGATTTAACTTGGAAGACTATGTGACTAAATCCTTCAAATATTTGGGTTTCAATATTAGATTGGTTTACTTTGAATAATTTTATGGACAAATTGTTTATCGGATGGTCCTCGTTGAACTTTGGGTTTTGTTGGACAAATTTTGGAGATTAAGCATATATTTTCTTTTTAAAGGGTTATCCTTTTCTGGATTATCTGACCTTGTACTAACCTTTTTGGTTTTGGTTTTGGTAAAAGCCTAATGACATGGGAAGTATATAGTTCTCTTTGGTGGATTAGGTGATTCTCTATAAGTTGATTATAGTACGATTAATGCGAACAAGTCTCCCTAAATACTCGTCTTTTGGAAAAAATATGAGTTTGATTAAGGAATCTAGTAAAAGTTGAAAGTCAACATGATAAGTGATTATGTTTCCTTATGAATAAATTCCTCAATAAAAAGTAACATAAAAAAATGTTTTCTATTAACTTTTCCTATTGGGGAATCGAATACCGTTTAACCCTTTACAAGTTTGTGATTTTCTTGTGGTTAACTTTCTCCTAAAATTGTTTTCTATCACTCTCCATCAGAACATGACCCTATGTTTTCTACTCCATGTCCATATTTTTCTAAATGTAATCCTAGTATGGGTTAACTCAGGTGACCTTTGTACTTATCTTTCTTTATTTTAATATGATTGTTTTACCGACTCTTGTTCTGACGTGGGACTTCCAAGGATGTTTCCAAGCTCAATTTTAAAAATTGCGAGGACGCAATTCCCAAAAGGGGGGAAGGATGTAACACCCTAGGTAATTAAAGAATATGAAATTTTCATATTTATCCATATTTGTGAATAAAATATTAATATTACTTTAAAGGGTATGCTATGTTCGATGGCGTACCCAACACACAACAACGATTTTCTTGGGAATCTTACGTTGCACTCTAATAATAAAATAATATTATTTTAAATGGCAGTTAACATGTAGCCGCTGTATTGGCGGGAATGGATAGAAATAACTAAAATATGATTATATATGTTTTTAAATGTTTTTACATTTATCCAATAAAAGATAAAGGCTTAAAATACGGAAAGAATTCAATTTTAGGCGTATATGCCCTAGTTTTCACTAAAGGTTCACTTATTGCCTTTTGACGGAGAACTATCATTAAATATAGTTTTTTTCACTCTTATACATTATATTGGACCAAATAAAACTCTTCTTTAGAATCGGGACATCAAAATTTACTTTGTGTAAATTTTTGGTATCTTTCCTATAATGTTCATTTTTTTAATGAATAGTGTAAAATGTTGTATTTTAATTCAAAACCCCTTTTTAATCTAATTTATTTATATGATTAGATTATCTTTTTAATTTGTTTTAAAGTGAAATTATAATATATTTTTACCATTAAATCCAATAGTGGTCGTTGGAATTAATTTCACTTTGAAATCGGACTTAAACCAGTGTCAATCTTTTGATACTTATTGTTTTATAAAAACACGCTATTTTCTCTGACAGCGGGAATTAATTATTAAATTAATTAATGTGACTTATATGTTTTGAATTTTTTAAAATGGACTTAATTTTTTAATTCATAATATCAAATATATCTTAGGGTGAATTTTTGGGATTTTTCTGAAAACATCAATTTTTGATGAATAGTGAAACCACTAAGTGGTACTTATAAAAACTGATTTTTCCGTTTAAATGAAATTTTGCCATCTTTGTGTTTTGAATTTCAAAAATCCGACATACATGGTTGTCATTAAAAAGTAAAATGTGGTTCAATGGGAGAAAAATAATTTTTTGGGGAATAGTAACTTATTAAGTTTTTAATCGCGATTAGAGGTAATTAGTGTAGTTTAAGTTAAAAATGATGTTTTAATAACATGAGATGAGCTTGACACATGTCCTACCCTTATTGGATGTGTCATGGCCGACCAAGACAAGCCATGGGTAAACTTGGGACCCCATGGAGCCACTTTGGTTGGGAAATGACATAAATAACTTTTTATTTAATGTTAAAGTAAAAATGACACACACATGAAATGTTTTACTAAAACAATATTTACATGGGGTCATACAAATCATATTTTTGAATATAAATATTCCTTGGAAAGCTAAAAATGTTTCCTACATCATAGTATTTTTTTATAATTTTTAGACATTAAATAAATTAAATTATTTATGACATCATGATGATGCAGCGATGACCTCATTATTTAACGATTTAAATAAAATGGAATGATAATGTAATATCTAAGACCTACACATGTCCAAAACCTATTGGATGAGTGGATTTCGAACCCTTATCACCTTATACTTGAAACACATTAATTTGGGACCTCTTAAATCTGAATACCATTTTAAAATAAAGTGACTTTTCTTTACCTTCCAAGAGTGCCCCTCCTCTCCTCTTATAAAAGGCCCCCACCTCTACCTCCTTACCCACATTCCCAAAGCCTTTGGCTCGTCAAAACCCTGACCATTTTGTCTCTCCACATACCTCTCTTACTCCTTGAAACCTCACTTTGGGAAGAAGTCTTCCCAAGGAAGCCTTTGAGCTCAAACCAAGGGGAGTTACCCGATTTTAAGGTAATGTCTTCTTTTGAGTCCTTTTGTTTTATTTTGCTTCTCCAACCCCCTAAACTCTTTTTATTATTTTCTTTTGTAACAAATCCAGTATTCTAAATATACTAGGATGTTGTTATAAAAAGTATTCGAGCTACACTTACAGACACCTACATCTAATGGTTAACGAACATACTGTTTCCGTGGATGACGAATTTATGCCTCCCGAAACGATGATTGTTCAACACTCTTTTAACACCTTCAATGGTGGACATTAAGATGTCACTATATTTATATATGATATATAATATGTTTATGTTTTACTTAAGCTTATGTATTTTTCATTTGTGGCTTACCTTTATGGATTCCATTTTGGGTATACGCGATATCTTCATTTTAGGAAGTGCGGACTACCGCGCCCTCAAAGTGATGTGATTCGTTAATGCCATACGTGGGACGTATAAAGGATGGATTTAATGTTATTATATATGATTTTATACTAGAATTATAATATACCTCTATATCATTATTATTTCTTTCCATTAAAGTATGAGATAGAAATGAAAGTAGCGTTCATGCGTACGTACGGCTTACCATCTCCATGAACGGTGCATTTCATTTCTTATCCCCAAATGTAATGTACTATTAAAAGTACATGTATATAATGGAAATAAATAATTAATGATATATCTAAATGATGAATATAATTCTGGAATTAAAATATACATACCTCTCATTTAGTTTTAATTCCATTAATATGACAAAGAAATGAAAGTAGCGTTCATGCGTACGTTCGGCTTACCGTCTCCATGAACGGTGCATTTCATTTCTTACCTCTGAATGATTATGTGATATTATAAATACATGTATATGCTGGATATATATGATATATATGATATCCAAAACAGGAATGTCATTTTGGATATAAAGAACCTTTGACCACACGAACAACATGTAATTGTAAGAAGTCCACTTTTGACTTAAGAACCAAATATCGACAAAACAAACATTATTAACTTAAATGATTACATAATGTTTATAACATCTCAATAAGTGATATAAAAGGAATAATGATCTTGAAAAAGGTTCTTAAGGAAGTATAAATTAACTCAAGTTTATTATTCAGGATATTAAAGAACGATCGAGTCAAGTCGGACCCGAGGTAAGGGATCCTACTCCTCTCTTTCTTTTTAAGTACACTCTTTTATGTCATTCCTTTAAAGCTCATATTTCTTGTTAATGGGATGTTATTTTATATTAATCTTACTATAATTTTTATGTTCATATGATGAGAGAACCTATTCTCTCTCATCAATCCATTTTGGAAGTTTTGAGTGGCACCATTAGGCTGCCGAATTCTCGTAAGAGATCTAACCTCTCTCTTTCTTTTTAAGTACTCTCCTTTATGTCACTTCTTTTAAGCTCCTCTTTGTTTTGTTGGGGGGTGTTATTTTTTATTCCTATTTCTTTAAACTTTATTTTGATGTGATAAGAGACCCTATTTCCTCTCATCAATCCATTTTGGATGTTTTAAGTGGCGTCGTTAGGCTGCCAAGTTTTCGTAAGAGATGTTTCATCTCACTTTTATTCCCGTGAGATTTATGCTACATTTGCCACAATTTCCTTTGAGTGGTTTATGTACTACCCATTATTACACACCTTTTGTAATATAATTCCATTTATGGGTATTTACATATTCATTGTATGACACTTCTTCAATGGGGTGTACTTTTCGAAAGTTATCCAAGTCGGTAAGGGAACCTTTCACCCTCCTCTTTTTAAAAGACTTCGTTTGTTATGTCTTTTAATTCACATAATATTATGTTGGGATATGTTCTTCTATATCCTGATTGATGTAAATTTTATGTCCAAGTGATGAGAATCACTTTTATCTCTCATCAACTCGTTTTCTGAATTTTTGAAGTGACGTCGTTAGGCTGTCGAATTTTACCAAGGGAACTTTTTAACCCAATTTCGATTTCTTTGGGTTCAACATGTAGTTATTGAATATGTCATCATTTGAATATGTGTGAATTACCTTTTATTGTTTTTCACTTAATATCCAATTATATTGGGTGTATTTACATTTTTCACACATAATTTTGAGATTGATTTATCCTTAATTTGTGGATACCTTCTTTATAAGGGATTTCATCACATTTTACATCTCTATTGAGACTTCATTATTGTTATGTGACGCACGCCTGTCGTAGGGTGTGACAAAACAATTATTTCCTAAGTTAAAATTTAGTAATGTGGTTGACCTAGGATGTCTCCCGAAGAGGAGTGCACACAAAACGGGTTGTCACTTTAAACGGGGGTAAAAATGTTGTGAAAGAAAATTTGAAATTCAAATGATTGAAAAACTTTGAAATTTAAAAGGGTGATTAGGTCGGGGTCGGTTTCCTAATTATAATGCTATCCTTATTCAATTTAATTCAAACCACTTCTTCTTAGTTGATTAAAGTGAGTTTCCACAATCGTTTCCTCTCACTTCCTTGGTGAAATTATTATTGTGAGAGAAAACCTTACCAAGATCTTTGTTTGGTCAACTCTCCTTCCATGTGTAAAATAGTTGTATTAAATATCCTTAATTTAAATGGGAAATACCCGATCGGGTTTTGTTTATCCCATACAATCAAGAACATTCACTACACCTTTTACACGTACTGACGATCGTCGAGTACTTCACCACTAATTCCTGGTTTATTCCATCGTATATAAACCAGAAATTAGTGGAGGGAGATATTGATTATTTTACCAAGGAAAAAATAAATAACGGAATTAATATTCAAGAATGATCGAACTTGATAATAAAATCCTCTATAAGAATTTGAAAACAACTTTGAAGAAGAAAGAAATTTATTCAATTGCGTCCAAGAACTCAAGCATTACAATGTAGAAAACCAACCCTTCCCCAATCACTCCAAATGTTTACCCCACCATGATAAGGGTAATCGAGTTGAATGGGGAAGAAGAAGGAATTAAAAAAACTATCAAAAAGAAAATAAATAAAAGAGAATGCTGAAAAGTTCTCCTTCTTGGTGTCCCAGAAGGAATGGGGTGGAGAATGGATGCTTTGAGAGGGTGGAGCTCTTCTCCTTTTATAGCCAGAATGTTTCACCCGAATGTAGACGCGTTTTGGCCCCATTAAATGTCATCCTCACGCGTTGAGCCCTTCTTTAATGTGGTTCATAATTCCCTTGTCCGTGTCCCCTCAAAAGTCCAGCGGATTTGGACATGTATTCCGAGAGTTATGGCTGTTTTACTATGAGAATTTATTCTGTCCAGTCAGACTCTCCAAAACGAAATCCTTCGGATTAGGATGCTTTAATGACACCATAAACGGCCAATTCACTCGGTTCTTCCTTCATAAAAGATTCTAAAAAACTCCTTTCGCGTCCACCCACCGAATTTCAAAACCTGTGGGCCCACAGTGGATGAGTTATGGATCCCACATAAAAACTAGGCAGAACTGAAAACAATTTTCTTGAGCCAACTTGTGAGCTTCTCTTTAGCTCTTATATAGCCGATTCAGATTTTAGTCCAAATATATTAAATGAAGCCCTGGATGTTTAGAATCTGGAGAAGAAAGAATTTTGCAATTTGGATCAGTGTCGATAATGTTATGTCCAAACTACCGAAATAATTTAAAACTGTTAAAAAATCCATAATGGCCAATTTTTACTATTCAGCTCAAAATAACACCATTATCAAAAAAATGAAACAATTCATCTTAGAGGAACAATTTTCTGGGTTTAAAACAATGATATTCAATATAAATTAATTGAAAATATTTTCTCTATCAATTCCCCCACACTTAGCACTTGGACTCATGGACAAGTAAAAATCAAATCGAATCAAATCCAAAACACATATCAATGAGATCAATCAAATCAATTTCAAGAAACAAAAAAGATATCATGCCTCATCAAAAACTATTATTTCAAGTTCTCCATTTAAGATTTTAATATATTTCCACTTTATTTCTTATCCCATGCACACAAAACACCTACCTCACATGAATTTTCTCTCATCTCACAAATGTAAAGGCTGAACAAGGCTTTTCTCATCCAAACTCACACAAGAGTCACCATAGGTTTGATAAATTCCTACTTCTCCACCCGATGTGAGTCAAGGACATGTGTTTCTCATGAGGACTTTTCAGGGTTGTTTTGTGGCTTCCGGTTGGTAGGATTTAGATGTTAAAAGTTCTGAGGCCGAAAAAGGAAGGCTTGGCTCTTATTGAAGCAAAATTGCAAGATTCTAGTTTTCACTCAAATATGGTCTCCTTCACTTCCCCTTTGTTGAAAATAGG
Organism: Viscum album; assembly: GCA_963277665.1. Taxonomy (NCBI): domain Eukaryota; kingdom Viridiplantae; phylum Streptophyta; class Magnoliopsida; order Santalales; family Viscaceae; genus Viscum; species Viscum album. The sequence continues at coordinate 714,968,514 of OY728162.1, forward strand.
CTCCATAATCATTCAATCAGCTCAGCAGCAAGCATTTCAATCTTTTCAAACATATATTTTTTTTAAATCTCCAGATAGGCACGGCTTTCTTTTTACATTGGAAGCTCCAGAAAGGCACAACTTCTCTTGTCATAAAAGCTCCAGAAAAGGCACAGCTTTCAACAGAATAATTTTTCAGCATCACACACATCTCTTCCACAATTTATTTTCCACCCAATGTATAACCAAATGAGGTTTTACACCACAAGACATCTTCCCCCACACTTAAGTTCAACTAGATCATGTAATTTTACTTCGAGAGCAGGTATGATAGGCAAAATTGGCTTGTAATGTGGCTAACCTAACAGGAAAGTCATGGATACTAGGGGCTACAATGAAGGATAAATGTAAAGGTGGGCCATAATGAAAAGGATTATTTTGAAAAGGGGTCTTCAAAAAAAATAAATGCCTCAATCATTTAAAACACACGTACCCCAACCCTCAAGTTTTGAAAGGAATAAATCAAATTATGGTTAAAGCAAGCATGGTCTGGTTCTCTCAAGAAATGAGGTGAATGAAAAGAATATGACAAAAATGGTTCATAAGCCTCACAGGAAAGTTATTTCAAAGATATAGACAGTGAAATATGGCATGAGATTTAAAAATCAGTGTACTTTTCATGAATTTCCAAAATATTTGAACTTGAAACAAAGTTATTTCATCATTCATTTAAGATCAGTTTCATGAAATAGACTGGTTCACTCATTGACATGGGTTTCAAAAATGGTATTGATAATCATTTCAGCTCAAAAGTATCAGAAACACACCAAAAATTGAAAAATAAACACACAAAAATTTGAAAACACACATTTTTTTATTTTTTTTTTATTTTTGAAAACAAACATCAAATAAAAATCCTATACTACAAAGGTTCCCTCCCCCACACTTAAATGATGCAGTGTCCTCGATGAATTTAAGTGGATTTAACATGTAAGAAGATTTCTGATTGAATCACAACAGCAAGAAAATGTGAAGGAGAGGTACAACCTGATGGATCTTATTGATAAATAGGTTGGAGGAGCGTGATCTCCTCCAATGGCTCTGATGGTAGGGTCCCAAGGAATTTCTTCAACCTATGTCCATTCACAGTGAATGGATCCTGCTCTCCATCCTTCATAATCTGCACAACACCAAAAGGATATACATGAGTAACAATAAATGGACCTTCCCATCTGGAACGAAGTTTACCTGGTATCAACTTGAGTCTTGAGTTGAATAATAACACTTTGTCTCCAGAAGAGAAGTCTTTTGGTTGGATTAGCCTGTCATGGGCCACTCTTGTTCTTTCTTTGTAAATCCATGAATTTTCAAATGCTTCCCTTCTTATTTCGTCCAGTTCTTGCAAATTCAATCTGCTCTCTTTCCCAGCACTTTCAAGGTCCAAATTCATTTTCCTCACAGCCCAATATGCCTTATGCTCCAATTCCATAGGTAGGTGGCAGCTTTTCCCATAAATCAGCCTATATGGACTCATTCCAATCGAGGTTTTGTAGGCTGTCCTGTAAGCCCATAAGGTATCATCCAACCTTTAGCTCCAATCCTTCCTGTTTGGATTAACAGTCTTTTCCAAAATTCCCTTGATTTCCCTATTTGAAACTTCAGCATGCCCGTTAGTCTGTGGATGATAGGGAGTTAATGTTTTATGATGCACCCCATACTTCTTCAGCAATGTCTCCATTCTCAAATTGCAGAAGTGAGTCCCTTGATCACTGATGATTGCTCTGGGCACTCCAAACCTACAAAATATGTTAGACCTGAAAAAATCACAAACAACTTTAGCATCGTCAGTTCTGGTTGCTTTTGCTTCCACCCATTTGGAAACATAATCAACTGCAAGCAAGATATAAGAATTTCCAAATGACATCAGGAAAGGTCCCATAAAATCTATCCCCCAAACTTCAAAAATGTCACAAAAATTCAATGGAATTTGGGGCATTTCTTGTCTCTTTGAAATATTTCCTGAAAACTGACATTTTTCACATATTTTGCAAAATTCATGAGCATATTTAAAAATGGTGGGCCAATAAATTCCAGATTCTAAAACCTTCCTTGCTGTCCTCTGAGGTCCAAAGTGGCCTCCACAAGCTAAAGTGTGACAAAAATCAAAGACAGATTTAACTTCACCTTCTGGTAAACATCTTCTTATTAGTTGATCATTGCAAATCCTCCAAAGGAATGGATCATCCCAATTGTAATATCTAGATTCAGATTTTAGTTTTTGAATTTGGTGATAATTGAAATGAGATGGGACTTGATATGTTAACAAAAAATTGACTATGTCAGCACACCAAGGCACTTCTCCTTCAATCAAGTACAACTGCTCTCCTGGAATTTGATCATTCAGTGGGTCTCTTTCTGGAACTTCAATTTCAGCAGTGTTTGGCAGTCTACTTAAGTGATCAGCCACTTGGTTCTCATATCCCTTCTTATCCTTGATTTCTATATTGAATTCCTACAGTAGTATCATCCATCTCACTAACCTTGGTTTAGCATCAGCTTTCTTCATCAAGTACCTCAAAGCTGCATGATCAGAAAACACAGTGATTTTAGTTCCAAGAAGATATGATCTAAATCTTTCTAAAGAAAAAACAACTGCAAAGAACTCTTTTTCCGTGGTTGTATAATTGAATTGGGCCGCATCTAAAGTTCTCGAGGCATATGAAATGACTTGTGGTCTGCCCTCAATTCGTTGAGAAAGGACTGCTCCAACTGCTTGGTTAGAGGCATCACAAAGTAATTCAAATGGTTCTTCCCAATTTGGAGGCTGCATCACAGGTGGTGAAATCAATCTCTTTTTCAACTCATCAAAAGATTCCCTACATGCATCATTAAAATCAAAATCAGCATCTTTCAAAAGTAATCTAGAGAGAGGGAGATAAATCTTACTGAAATCTTTGATAAACCTCCTGTAGAATCCTGCATGTCCTAAAAATGATCTAACATGTTTCACACAAGTAGGGTAAGGTAATGAATTTATCACTTAAATTTTTGATTTATCCACTTCAATTCCATTTTGGGAAATGACATGACCGAGCACAATTCCTCTTTGAACCATGAAATGACATTTTTCAAAATTTAAAACAAGATTTTTTTCAATGCAGGTTTTCAAAACTTTTTCCAGATTTTTCAAACAATGATCAAAAGAATCTCCAAAAACTGTGAAATCATCTAAGAAAACTTTCAAGAAATTTCCAATGTGATCAGAAAATATACTCACCATTCACCTCTGAAATGTACCTGGAGCATTACATAATCCAAATGGCATTCTTTTATATGCAAAAGTACCAAAAGGTCATGTAAATGTTGTCTTATCTTGATCCTCGGGAGCAATGGGTACCTGGAAGTAACCTGAAAATCCATCCAAAAAGAAATAATGAGTTCTCCCTGCCAATCTTTCTAACATCTGGTCAATGAAAGGGATGGGGAAATGATCTTTTTGAGTGACCTGGTTCAATTTCCTAAAATCAATGCACACTCTCCAGCTGTTTTGAATTCTCATTGGGATTAACTCATTCTTTTCATTCCTCACAGTGGTCAGGCCAGTTTTTTTTGAAACGACATGAATAGGGCTGACCCAGTATGAATCTGAAATGGGATAGATGATCCCAGCTTCCAAGAGCTTCTCGATCTCCTTCTTCACAACCTCCATCAAGGTGGGATTCAGTCTCCTCTAGGGCTGTCTAACAGGTTTTGAATCTCCCTCAACAAAAATTCTATGTGAGCATAATTTTGGGTTAATTCCTGGGATATCACCTAAGCTCCATCCTATTGCCTTGACATTCTCTCTCAAAAGCTCAATCAATGATTTTTCTTAGGTTTTAGAAAGATTATTAGCAATTATCACTTGTAGTTTATCTCCCTCCCTAAGGTATACATATTTCAAATTAGTGGGTAGTGGTTTGAGTTCCAGGTTAGGGGGATTCTCAAGGGATGAGACTAAATTGACGTTTTCTTCTTCCAAATTTTGAACCTCCTGCACACAAGAAACCATATCATCTTCCTCATTATTTAACAAATCATCAAAGAAATCAGATTTTACCTCTTCCTCCCACATGAAGTCAGAATCTCCAACATCTTCAGCATCCACATGTTCAATGATATTTTCAAGGGAAGAAGTCTCTCTTAAGTCTAAGAATTCATAGAGCATACCTGATTCTTCAATTGGTTCTGCACCAACTTCATGGGAAAGAGAAAAGAGGGAGTGATCATCTGATGGATGCCTCATGGATTCAAAAATATTGAAGTGGACCGTGCTCTCTCCAAACTCCATGGTGAGTGTCCCCTCATGGACATTGATGATGATTTTTGCTGTCTTCAAGAAAGGTCTCCCCAAAATGATGGGTGAATGTGATGCGCTCCTATCTTCTTCCATATTGAGCACGTAGAAGTCAACTAGGAATAAGAGATCTTTGACTTTCACAAGGACATCCTCCAAAACTCCTGTAGGAAAAACTGTGGATCTGTTTGCAAGCTGGACCACCACTCTTGTGGGCTTCAATTCTCCCATCTGTAAAGAAGTGTATACCGAGTGAGGCAATACATTAATTGAAGCACCTAAATCACACAAAGCATTAGTGAAATTTAATGAACCAATGGTGCATGGAATGGAAAACGTCCCTGGATCTTGACATTTGGTTGGAATCTGTGGCGTGATAAGGGCTGAGACACTTCTTCCCAAGTTGATTCTTTCATTCCCATGAAGCCTTCTCTTTTTGGTGCAAAGATCTTTCAAAAGTTTTTCATATCTTGGAATTTGTTTAACAGCTTCAAGTAGGGGGATATTGATTTCCACTTTCTGGAAGGTGTCCCAAATTTCTTTTTGAAGTGCTTCTTCATGCAATTTCTTTGATTCGATCATCCTTGTTGGAAATGGTGGGGTTAATTCTTTCTTCTCCCTTTGTTTTCTTTGCATTGGTGTTTCTTGTTTCTTATTCTGTGGCCTATCCTTCTCCTCCTTCTCTTCCTTTTCATCTTCTTGGTGGATTCTCACAAGACGTTTTGAATCATTATCCCTCAGAATAGGTGGTATTATTTCAGGATCAGGGTTGGATGGAGGTGGGATTTCTTTTCCACTTCTTGTTGTGATTGCACTGACATTCTCTTTAGGATTTGGCACTGTTTGGGATGGAAGCTTCCCTGGATTCTTGGACATTATTTCAACAAGACTTCCCACTGTGTCTGCTAGCTTGTCAACCTTATCTTCTAGGCCCTCATACTTGGATTGTAGCTGTTCCACAAAAGGTTGTGTGCTGGTGGATGGTTGTTCATATGTCTTTCTTTGGAATGGTGGAGGCTGAAAAGATTGTTGGTGTTGGAAGGGCTGTTTATAAGATTGTTGGAAGAGAGGGGGGTTCTGGTATTGCTGCTGGTGGTAAGGAGGTTGACTGGGGTGCTGGTTAAATGGTCTCATCTGGTTTTGTTGGTTCCCATATCCTTGTTGGGATTGCAGTTGATTTTGTTGGAGTTGTCTTGGTTGAAAGGTCGCAGCACAGTATTCTGTCCCCTGTATCTCAGGGCACTGGTCAGTATAATGAGTGGAAGAATAACATAAACCACATACCTGAGATGAAGCTTGTTGTCCATTTGCTTGTGTTACAGCCATTTGACGGACTAATATTGCAAGGTCATCAACTTTGGTTTCAATCAATGTAGATGAATCAGATGTTTTTACCTCAGGTATCCCCCTGGTTCCCATTCCTCTTAGTCTAAATTGTTGGGAGTTTTGAGCAATCTTCTCAATTAGTATTCTGATATCTGGAGGAGACTTGTTAATCAGGGACCCCCCCTGATGAGGCATCTAGAATATTTCGATCATTATCCATTAGTCCTTGGTAGAAGAAAACAAGGAATTGATGTTCCACCATTTCTTGATGTGGGCAGCTGGAACATAGCTTCTTGAAGCGCTCCCAGTACTCGTAGAGGGTTTCTCCAGTTGATTGTCGTATGATGTAAATCTCCTTCTTGATGGCAGTGCTCCTCGATGTGGGAAAGAATCTTTGCATGAAACCTCATTTTAGGTCTTCCCAATCACTGATCTCCCCTGGTTGTAGGTTGTACAACCATTCTTTAGCTATTCTTTCAAGTGAGAAGGGGAATGCCCTCCACTGAAATTGGTCTTCGGGTGCTCCTCTTGACCTGAAGCTTGAGAAAGTGTATCTGAATTCTTGCATGTGCCGATTTGGATCTTCTCCTGCAAGACCATGAAACTTTGGAAGAACAGGAATCATATTGACACGTAATTCAAAATCATTTGGTTCAATGGGTGCAATTAGTTGGTTATTTTGGATGGAAAATTGTGGTGCACATAGATCACGCAGGGTTTGGTTGGGATTTCTAGCCATGATTTCAGGTTTAGAGTGAACACTAAGAGTTTCACTTGAATTTGAGAGATCTATTTCTTCAAATATTTCTGGTATATTTCTTTTTCTTAGTTGGGTTAATGTTCTTTCAATTTATGGATCAAATTCAATTATTGGTTCTTTTGAGGTGCGGGTCATTCAATTTTGTTTTTTTTGTTCCACTGCCTCCCCGGCAACGGCGCCAAGTTTGACGCACGCCTGTCATAGGGTGTGGAAAAACAATTACTTCCTAAGTTAAAATGTAGTAATGTGGTTGACCTAGGATGTCTCCCGAAGAGGAGTGCACACAAAACGGGTTGTCACTTTAAACGTGGGTAAAAATGTTGTGAAAGAAAATTTGAAATTCAAATGATTGAAAAACTTTGAAATTTAAAAGGGTGATTAGGTCGGGGTCGGTTTCCTAATTATAATGCTATCCTTATTCAATTTAATTCAAACCTCTTCTTCTTAGTTGATTAAAGTGAGTTTCCACAATCGTTTCCTCTCACTTCCTTGGTGAAATTATTATTGTGAGAGAAAACCTTACCAAGATCTTGATTTGGTCAACTCTCCTTCCATGTGTAAAATAGTTGTATTGAATATCCTTAATTTAAATGGGCAATACCCAATCGGGTTTTGTTTATCCCAAACAATCAAGAACATTCACTACACCTTTTACACGTACTGACGATCGTCGAGTACTTCACCACTAACCCCTAGTTTATTCCATCGTATATAAACCAGAAATTAGTGGAGGGAGATATTGATTATTTTACCGAGGCAAAAATAAATAACGGAATTAATATTCAAGAACGATCGAACTTGATAATAAAATCCTCTATAAGAATTTGAAAACAACTTTGAAGAAGAAAGAAATTTATTCAATTGCGTCCAAGAACTCAAGAATTACAAAGTAGAAAACCAACCCTTCCCCAATCACTCCAAATGTTAACCCCACCATGGTAAGGGTAATCGAGTTGAATGGGGAAGAAGAAGGAATTAAAAAAAATATGAAAAAGAAAATAAATAAAAGAGAATGGTGAAAAGTTCTCCTTCTTGGTGTCCCAGAAGGAATGGGGTGGAGAATGGATGCTTTGAGTGGGTGGAGCTCTCCTCCTTTTATAGCCAGAATGTTTCCCCCGAATGTCGACGCATTGTAGCCCCATTAAATGTCATCTTCACATGTTGAGCCCTTCTTAAATGGTGTTTATAATTCACTTGTCCGTGTCCCCTCAAAATTCCAGCGGATTTGGACATGTATTCCGAGAGTTATGGCCGTTTTACTAGGAGAATTTATTCTGTCCCGTCAGACTCTCCAAAACGAAATCCTCCGGATTAGGGTGCTTTAATGACACCATAAACGGCCACTTCACTCGGTGCTTCCTTCATAAAAGATGCTCCAAAACTCCTTGCGCGTCCACCCACCGAATTTCACAAGCTTTGGGCCCACAGTGGATGAGGTATGGATCCCACATCAAAACTAGGCAGAACTGAAAACAGTTTTCTTGAGCCAACTTGTGAGCTTCTTTTGAGCTTCTATATAGCCGATTCAGATTTTAGTCCAAATATATTAAATGAATCCCTGGATGTTTAGAATCTGTAAAAGAAATAATTTTGCAATTTGGATCAGTGTAGATAATGGTATGGACAAACTACCGAAATAATTTAAAACTGTTAAAAAATCCAAAATGGCCAATTTTTACTATTCAGCTCAAAATAACACCATTATCTAAAAAATGAAACAATTCATCTTAGAGAAACAATTTTATGGGTTTAAAAAAATGATATTCAATATAAATTAATTGAAAATATTTTCTCTATCATTATGCACCAATTTACTCTTATATGGTGTATATAATGTCCTTTAGAATATTATATCATGAATCCATTTATTCTCATGATATTATAAAGTTCTGATTAAATGTTATTCCTCTATTATTGTATTCAAGTGTCTCTAATTTTGGTAAAAACCCTTTAACCAAAATATCTCTTTAAATGTTTTAATGATTTGTTCTTATTAATATCCATGTTTTCAAAATGGTTTTAAGGATTTATTTATATGGATATTAATGGTTAAAAATGTTAAAAGCTTCAAGGTGGTATGTGACACTTTGATTCAGAAATCTATTTATTAAATGTTTTAAATGGTTTTGAAAATGGTTTTTTTAATGGATTCATTATTTCAATATCCTAAAATGTTATATTGTGATTGAAATGTTGAAATGTTATATTTCCTTTATGCATGTTTTATGTGATACATTTATGTTATGGTTCTTGGGCATTTTTATGAAAATGGGTGGTTCCGTGATAAACTAAGGGCGGGTGAGCCCGATATAGCTCTCCAATGCATTGGGTAACGCGAATGAGTGAAACGTTAAGGTTTCTCCAAAGAGATTTAGGGAATATACTGTGATGGGTATTCCAAACGTAACCAAGAGGGTTACTCCCTACGTAAGAATGTTATGAATGCCTCAAGTTACCTTTATGTCTTATGATTTCTATGATTTATTAATGATTTGATGAGGTATGTTAATGTGCCTATGTTTTATGGGTAAAGTATGATTTCATTCTTATGTATATATGAACTCATGTTTCATTTCCATATTTTTGTATCCCTTACTGAGCTTTTTATGCTCATCCCATGTTTTTGAAATGTTTTTCACAGGACTTAGCATGGAATAGGGTCAAGGATGGGATCAAGGGAAAGTCATGGTACCTAAAACATGGAACTATACATGTTTCTTTTTAAGAGTTTTTATTTTATGGAAATTTAGTAGAAGCGATTACTTTGTAATCTTTTGAGATGTAATAGTTATGTCCTAATTCTCTAAAACTCTAAACCTAAAAAGATCCCCAATGTGAATTACTCATTTAATTCAATATTAAGTAAGGTTTAAGGCTGGGGCCTTATAGTTGGTATCAAAGGTCAGTTTAGATAACTTTAGAGGTTAGGGTATTCTCTAAGCATAAGTGACATTACCATAATGGTTAGGATTTCAGAAAGAGTCCTAGTTTTAGATAAAGTGAATGAGTAAGTATATCTTAGTGTTTACCTTCCTCATTAGTACATGATGGTTTTGTTGATATACTCACATTGAAATTTCTGTTTTTAGTGAATGGATGGATCTAGCAGGCACCAAAGAGACAACATGTTTGAAAGAAACTATAGTGGTTCTCTGATTATGATACTAGATAAAATGGGGGATTCAATGAGGAAACTCATGGTTTTTCTAAACCAACTATCAAGGAGTCATGGTCAACCACTTTAACCTTGGTATGTTCTATAATGCATCATGTATGAGATGACCAATCGATGTGGAAGTTTAGGTAATAATTATAAAGGTAACCGTTAGAGTTTATATGATCCTTACTTTTGAGGTAATTATGGGTTATTATATGATATGATGGAAAATGAAAGGCATGAGATAAACTTGAGGTTAAAATATGTTATGATTATTTTTGAAGATTTTATCTCATTTTGGGAAATGTTTTGAGAATTATGTAGTTTTGGAAAAAGGACAACACACAGACCGTGTGACAACCCGTCACGTCGGACAAAGCTGCGGGAATCGAACCCACAACCAAAGTGCGACTGGTATTTATCGCCTACCACTGGACTACGTGAAGTCCCTGGTTAGTTGGACTGATTCTTTTTAGTTATATAATTTTATGAATTAAGAGTAAGTTGATTTTGGGTTATTTATGAAAATGATTAACCTATCATGGAGGATATGTGATTAGGTTAATTACTTTTCAATATGAGACTTTAGGAGAAACTGATGTTCTTTGGAGATAAATGTTAAGATTTAACTAGGAAGACTATGTGAATAAATCCTTCAAATATTTGGGTTTCAATCTTATATTGGTTTACTTTGAAGAATTTTATGGACAAATTGTTTATCGGATGGTCCTCGTTGAACTTTGGGTTTTGTTGGACAAATTTTGGAGATTAAGCATAGATTTTCTTTTTAAAGGGTTATCCTTTTCTGGATTATCTGAACTTGTACTAACCTTTTTGGTTTTGGTTTTGGTAAAAGCCTAAATACATGGGAAGTATATAGTTCTTTTTGGTGGATTAGGTGATTCTCTAGAAGTTGATTATAGTACTCTTAATGCGAACAAGTCTCCCTAAATACTCGTCTTTTGGAAAAAATATGAGTTTGATTAAGGAATCTAGTAAAAGTTGAATGTCAACATGATAAGTGATTATGTTTCCTTATGAATAAATTCCTCAATAAAAAGTAACATAAAACAAAAATGTTGTCTATTAACTTTTCCTACTGGGGAATCGAATAGCGTTTAACCCATCACAAGTTTGTGATTTTCTTGTGGTTAACTTTCTCCTAAACATGTTTTCTATCACTCTCCATCAGAACATGACCCTATGTTTTCTCCTCCATGTCCATATTTTTCTACATGGAATCCTATTATGGGTTAACTCGGGATACCTTTGTACTTATCTTTCTCTATTTTAAAGTGATTGTTTTACCGACTCTTGTTCCGATGTGGGACTTTCAAGGATGTTTCCAAGCTCAATTTTAAAAATTGCGAGGACGCAATTCCCAAAAGGGGGGAAGGATGTAACACCCCAGGTAAATAAAGAATATGAAATTTTCATATTTATCCATATTTGTGAATAAAATATTAATATGACTTTAAAGGGGACGCTATGCTCGATGGCGTACCCAACACTCAACAACGAGTTTCTTGGGAATCTTACGTTGCACTCTAGTAATAAAATAATATTATTTTAAATGGAAGTTAACATGTAACCATTTTATTGGAGGGAATGGATATAAAAAACTAAAATATGATTATATATGTTTTTAAATGTTTTTACATTTATCCAATAAAAGATAAAGGCTTAAAATACGGAAAGAATTCAATTTTAGGCGTTTAAGCCCTAGTTTTCACTAAAGGTTCACTTATCGTCTTTTGATGGTGAATCGTCATTAAATATAGTTTTGTTCACTCTTATACATTCTATTGGACCAAATAAAACTATTCTTTAGAATCAGGACATCAAAATTTACTTTGTGTAAATTTTTGGTATCTTTCCTATAAAGTTCATTTTTTTAATGAATAGTGTAAAATGTTGTATTTTAATTCAAAACCACTTTTTAATCTAATTTATTTGTATGATTAGATTACCTTTTTAATTGGGTTTAAATTGAAATTAGAATATATTTTTACCATTAAATCCAATAGTGGTCGTTGGAATTAATTTTACTTTGAAATCGGACTTAAACTAGTGTCAATCTTTTGATACTTATTGTTTCATAAAAACACGCTATTTGCTCTGACAGCGGGAATTAATTATTAAATTAATTAATGTGACTTATATGTTTTGAATTTTGTAAAATGGACTTCATTTTTGAATTCATAATATCAAATATAGCTTGGGGTGAATTTTTAGGATTTTTCTGAAAAACTTCAATTTTTGATGAATAGTGAAACCACTGAGTGGTACTTATAAAAACTGATTTTTCTGTTTAAAAGAAATTTTGCCATCTTTGTGTTTTGAATTTCAAAAATCCGACATAAATGGTTGTCATTAAGAAGTAAAATGTGGTTCAATGGGATAAAAATAATTTTTTGGTGAATAGTAACTTATTAAGTTTTTAATCGCGATTAGAGGTAATTAGTGTAGTTTAAGGTAAAAATGATATTTTAATAATATGAGATGAGATTGAAACATGTCCTACCATTATTGGATGTGTCATGGACGACCAAGACAAGCCATGGGTCAACTTGGGACCCCATGAAGCCACTTTGGTTGGGAAATGACATAAATAACTTTTTATTTAATGTTAATGTAAAAATGACACACACATGAAATGTTTTACTAAAACAATTTTTACATGGGGTTATACAAATAATATTTTTGACTATAAATATAAATTGGAAAGCTAAATATATTTCCAACATCATAGTATTTGTTTTATAATTTTTAGACATTAAATAAATTAAATTATTTATGACATCATGATGATGCAGCGATGACCTCATTATTTAACGATTTAAATAAAATGGAAAGATAATGTAATATCTAAGACCTACACATGTCCAAAACCTATTGGATGAGTGGATTGAAAACCCTTATCACCTTATCCTCGAAACACATCACTGTGGGACCTCTTAAATCCGAATACCATTTTAAAATAAAGTGACTTTTCTTTACCTTCCAAGAGTGCCCCTCCTCTCCTCTTATAAAAGGCCCCCACCTCTACCTCCTTACCCACACTCCCAAAGCATTTGGCTCGGCCAACCCCTGACCATTTTGTCTCTACACATCCCTCTATTACTCCTTGAAGCCTCACATTGGGAAGAAGTTTTCCCAAGGAAGCCTTTGAGCTCAAACCAATGGGAGTTAGCCGATTTTAAGGTAATGTCTTCTTTTGAGTCCTTTTGTTTTATTTTGCTTCTCCAACCCCCTAAAATCTTTTTATTATTTTCATTTGTAACAAATCCAGTATCCTCAGTATACTAGTATGTTGTTATAATATGTATTCAAGCTACACTTACACACACCTACATCTAATGGTTAACGAACATACTGTTTCCATGGATGGCGAATTTATGCCTCCCGAAACGATGATTGTTCAACATTCTTTTAACACCTTCAAAGGTGTCCATTAAGACGTCACTATATTTATATATGATATATAATATGTTTATGTTTTACTTAAGCTTCTGTATTTTTCATTTGTGTCTTACATTTATGGCTTCCATTATGGGTATACGCGATATCTTCATTTTAGGAAGTGCGGACTACCGCCCCCTCAAAGTGATGTGATTCGTTAATGCCATACGTTGGACGTATAAAGGATGGATTTAATGTTATTATATATGATGTTAAACTGGAATTATAATATACCTCTATATCATTATTATTTCCTTCCATTAAAGTATGAGATAGAAATGAAAGTAGCATTCATGCGTACGTACGGCTTACCGTCTCCATGAACGGTGCATTTTATTTCATATCCCAAAATGTAATGTACTATTAAAAGTACATGTATATAATGGAAATATATAATGAATGATATATCTAAATGATGAATATAATTCTGGAATTAAAATATACATACCTCTCATTTAGTTTTAATTCCATTAATATGACAAAGAAATGAAAGTAGCGTTCATGCGTACGTACGGCTTACAGTCGCCATGAACGGTGAATTTCATTTCTTACCTCTGAATGATTATGTGATATTATAAATACATGTATATTCTGGATATATATGATATATATGATATCCAAATCAGGAATGTCATTCTGGATAAAAAGAACCTTTGACCACACGAACAACATGTAATTGTAAGAATTCCACTTTTGACTTAAGAACCAAATATCGACAAAACAAACATTATTAACTTAAATGATCACATAATGTTTATAACATGGCAATAAGTGATATAAAAAGAATAATGATCTTGAAAAAGGTTCTTAAGGAAGTAGAAATTAACTCATGTTTATTATTCAGGAGATTAAAGAACGATCGAGTCAAGTCGGACCCGAGGTAAGGGATCCTACTCCTCTCTTTCTTTTTAAGTACACTCTTTTATGTCGTTCCATTAAAGCTCATCTTTATTGTTATTGGGATGTTATTTTATATTACTCTTACTGTAATTTTTATGTTCATATGATGAGAGAACCTATTATCTCTCATCAATCCATTTTGGAAGTTTTGAGTGGCGCCGTTAGGCTGCCGGATTTTCGTAAGAGATCTAACCTCTCTCTTTCTTTTTAAGTACTCTCCTTTATGTCACTTATTTTAAGCTCCTCTTTGTTATGTTGGGGGATGTTCTTTTTCATTCATCTTTCTGTAAACATTATGTTGATGTGATGAGAGACCCTATTTCCTCTCATCAATCCATTTTGGAAGTTTTAAGTGGCGCCATTAGGCTGCCGAGTTTTCGTAAGAGATGTTCCATCTCACTTTTATTCCCGTGAGATTTATGCTACATTTGCCACAATTTCCTTTGATTGGTTTATGTACTACAAATTATTACACTCATTTTGTAATATAATTCCATTTATGGGTATTTACATATTCATTGTATGACACTTCTTCAATGGGGTGTACTTTTCGAAAGTTACCCAAGTCGGTAAGGGAACCTTTCACCCTCCTCTTTTTAAAAGACTTCGTTTGTTATGTCTTTTAATTCACATACTATTATGTCGGGATATGTTCTTATATATCCTGATTGATGTAAATTTTATGTACAAGTGATGAGATTCCCTTTTTATCTCTCATCAACTCGTATTCTGAATTTTTGAAGTGACGCCGTTAGGCTGTCGAATTTTACCAAGGGAACTTTTTAACCCAATTTCGATTTCTTTGGGTTCAACATGTAGTTATTGAATATGTCATCATTTGAATATGTGTGAATGAACTTTTATTGTTTTTCACTTAATATCCAATTTTATTTGGTGTATTTATATTTTTCACACATAATTTTGAGATTGATTTATCCTTAATTTGAGGATACCTTCTTTATAAGGGATATCATCCCATTTTACATCTCTATTGAGACTTCATTATTGTTATGCACAAATTCACTCTTATATGGTGTATATACTGTCCTCTAGAATATTATATCATGAATCCATTTATTCTCATGATATTATAATGTTATGATTAAATTTTATTCCTCTATTATTGTATTCAAGTGTCTCTAATTTTGGTAAAAACCCTTTAACCAAAATATCGCTATAAATGTTTTAATGATTTGTTCTTATTAATATCCATGTTTTAAAAATGGTTTTAAGGATTTATTTATATGGATATTAATGGTTAAAAATGTTAAAAGCTTCAAGGTTGTATGGGACACTTTGATTCAGAAATCTCTTCATTAAATGTTTTAAATGGTTTTGAAAATGGCTTTTTTAATGGATTCATTATTTCAATATCCTAAAATGTTATATTGTGATTGAAATGTGGAAATGTTATATTTCCTTTATGCATGTTTTATGTGATACATTTATGTTATGGTTCTTGGGAATTATTATGAAAATGGGTGGTTCCGTGATAAACTAAGGGCGGGTGAGCCCGATAGAGCTCTCCAATGCATTGGGTAACCCGAAGGAGTGAAACGTTAAGGTTTCTCCGAAGAGATTTAGGGAATATACTGTGATGGGTATTCCAAACGTAACCAAGAGGGTTACTCCCTATGTAATAATGTTATGAATGCCTCAAGTTACCTTTATGTCTTATGATTTCTATGATTTATTCATGATTTGATGAGGTATGTTAAAGTGCCTATGTTTTATGGGTAAAGTATGATTTCATTCTTATGTATATATGAACTCATGTTTCCTTTCCATATTTTAGTATCCCTTACTGAGCTTTTTATGCTCATCCCAAGTTTTTGAAATGTTTTTCACAGGACTTAGCGTGGAATAGGGTCAAGGATGGGATCAAGGGAATGTCATGCTACCTAAAACATGGAACTATACATGTTTCTTTTTAAGTTTTTTTATTTTATGGAAATTTAGTAGAAGCGAATACTTTGTAATCTTTTGAGATGTAATAGTTATGTCCTAATTCTCTAAAACTATAAACCTGAAAAGATCCTCGATGTGAATTACTCATTTAATTCAATATTAAGTAAGGTTTAAGTCTGGGGCCTTATAGTTGGTATCAAAGGTCGGTTTAGATAACATTAGAGGTTTGGGTATTCTCTAAGCATAAGTGACATTACCATAATTGTTAGGATTTCAGAAAGAGTCCTAGTTTTAGATAAAGTGAATGAGTAACTATATCTTAGTGTTTACCTTCCTCATTAGTACATGATGGTTTTGTTGATATACTCACACTGACATTTCTGTTTTTAGTGAATGGATGGATCTAGCAGGCACCAAAGAGACAACAGGTTTGAAGGAAACTGTGGTGGTTCTCTGATTAAGATATTAGATAAAATGGGGGATTCAATGAGGAAACTCATGGTTGTTCTAAACCAACTATCAAGGAGTCATGATCAACCAATTGAACCTTGGTATGTTCTGTCATGCATCATGTATGAGATGACCAATCGATGTGGAAGTTCAGGTAATAATTATAAAGGTAACCATTAGAGTTTATATAATCCTTACTTTTGAGGTAATTATGGGTTATTATATGATATGATGGAAAATGAAAGGCATGAGATAAACTTTAGGTTAAAATATGTTATGGTTATTTTTGACGATTTTGTCTCGTTTTGGGAAATGTTTTGAGAATTATGTAGTTTTGGAAAAAGGACAACACGCAGACCATGTGACAACCCGTCGCGTCAGACAAAGCGGCGGGAATCGAACCCACAACCAAAGTGAGACTGGTATTTATCACCTACCACTGGACTACGTGAAGTCCCTGGTTAGTTTGACTGATTCTTTTTAGTAATATGATTTTATGAATTAAGAGTAAGTTGATTTTGGGTTATTTATGAAAATGATTAACCTATCATGGAGGATATGTGATTAGGTTAATTACTTTTCAATATGAGACTTTAGGAGCAATTGATGTTGTTTAGAGATAAATGTTACGATTTAACTTGGAAGACTATGTGACTAAATCCTTCAAATATTTGGGTTTCAATATTAGATTGGTTTAGTTTGAAGAATTTTATAGACAAATTGTTTATCGGATGGTCCTCGTTGAACTTTGGGTTTTGTTGGAAAAATTTTGGAGATTAAGCATAGATTTTCTTTTTAAAGGGTTATCCTTTTCTGGATTATCTGACCTTGTACTAACCTTTTTGGTTTTGGTTTTGGTAAAAGCCTAAAGACATGGGAAGTATATAGTTCTCTTTGGTGGATTAGGTGATTCTCTAGAAGTTTATTATAGTACTCTTAATGCGAACAAGTCTCCCTAAATACTCGTCTTTTGGAAAAAGTATGAGTTTGATTAAGGAATCTAGTAAAAGTTGAAAGTCAACATGATAACTGATTATGTTTCCTTATGAATAAATTCCTCAATAAAAAGTAACATAAAACAAAAATGTTGTCTATTAACTTTTCCTACTGGGGAATCGAATACCGTTTAACCCATCACAAGTTTGTGATTTTCTTGTGGTTAACTTTCTCCTAAACATGTTTTCTATCACTCTCCATCAGAACATGACCCTATGTTTTCTCCTCCATGTCCATATTTTTCTACATGGAATCCTAGTATGGGTTAACTTGGGTGACCTTTGTACTTATCTTTCTTTATTTTAAAGTGATTGTTTTACCGACTCTTGTTCCGATGTGGGACTTTCAAGGATGTTTCCATGTTCAATTTTAAAAACTGCGAGGACGCAATTCCCAAAAGGGAGGAAGGATGTAACACCCCAGGTAAATAAATAATATGAAATTTTCATATTTATCCATATTTGTGAATAAAATATTAATATGACTTTAAAGGGGACACTATGCTCGATGGCGTACCCAACACGCAACAACGAGTTTCTTGGGAATCTTACGTTGCACTCTAATAATAAAATAATATTATTTTAAATGGCAGTTAACATGTTGCCATTGTATTGGCGGGAATGGATAGAAATAACTAAAATATGATTATATATTTTTTTAAATGTTTTTACATTTATCAAATAAAAGATAAAGGCTTAAAATACGGAAAGAATTCAATTTTAGGCGTATATGCTCTAGTTTTCACTAAAGGTTTACTTATCGCCTTTTGATGGCGAACCGTCATTAAATATAGTTTTGTTCACTCTTATACATTCTATTGGACCAAATAAAACTCTTCTTTAGAATCGGGACATCAAAATTTACTTTGTATAATTTTTTGGTATCTTTCCTATAAAGTTCATTTTTTTAATGAATAGTGTAAAATGTTGTATTTTAATTCAAAACCCCTTTTTAATATAATTTATTTATATGATTAGATTATATTTTTAATTGGTTTTAAAGTTAAATTAGAATATATTTTTACCATTAAATCCAATTGTGGTCGTTGGAATTAATTTCACTTTGAAATCAGACTTAAACTAGTGTCAATCTTTTGATACTTATTGTTTCATAAAAACACGCTATTTGCTCTGACAGCGGGAATTAATTATTAAATTAATTAATGTGACTTATATTTTTTGAATTTTGTAAAATGTACTTCATTTTTGAATTCATAATATCAAATATACCTTAGGGTGAATTTTAGGGATTTTTCTGAAAAACTTCAATTTTTGATGAATAGTGAAACCACTAAGTGGTACTTATAAAAAATGGTTTTTCCGTTTAAATGAAATTTTGCCATCTTTGTGTTTTAAATTTTAAAAATATGACATACATGGTTGTCATTAAGAAGTAAATTGTGGTTCAATGGGATAAAAATAATTTTTTGGTGAATAGTAACTGATTAAGTTTTTAATCGCGATTAGAGATAATTAGTGTAGTTTAAGGTAAAAATGATGTTTTAATAATATGAGATGAGCCTGAAACATGTCCTACCCTTATTGGATGTGTCATGGCCGACCAATACAAGCCATGAGTCAACTTGGGACCCCATGGAGCCACTTTGGTTGGGAAATGACATAAATAACTTTTTATTTAATGTTAAAGTAAAAATGACACACACATGAAATGTTTTATAAAAGAATTTTTACATGAGGTTATACAATTCATATTTTTGACTATAAATATTCATTGTAAAGAAAAAAATATTTCCTACATCATAGTATTTTTTTATAATTTTTAGACATTATATAAATTAAATTATTTATGACATCATGATGATGCAGCGATGACCTCATTATTTAACAATTTAAATAAAATGGAATGATAATGTAATATCTAAGACATAAACATGTACAAAACCTATTGGATGAGTGGATTTAGAACCCTTATCACCTTATCCTCGAAACACATCAATGTGGGACCTCTTAAATCTGTATACCATATTAAAATAAAGTGACTTTTCTTTACCTTCCAAGAGTGCCCCTCCTCTCCTCTTATAAAAGGCCCCCACCTCTACCTCCTTACCCACACTCCCAAAGACTTTGGCTCGGCCAACCCCTGACCATGTTGTCTCTCCACATCCATCTATTACTCCTTTAAGCCTCACTTTGGGCAGAAGTCTTCCCGAGGAAGCCTTTGAGCTCAAACCAAGGGGAGTTACCCGATTTTAAGGTAATGTCTTCTTTGGAGTCCTTTTGTTTTATTTTGCTTCTCCAACCCCCTAAACTCTTTTTATTATTTTCTTTTGTAAAAAATACAGTATCCTCAATATACTAGGATGTGGTTATAATAAGTATTAGAGCTACACTTACACACACCTACATCTAATGGTTAACGAACATACTGTTTCCGTGGATGGCGAATTTATTCCTCCCGAAACGATGATTGTTCAACATTCTTTTAACACCTTCAAAGGTGGCCATTAAGATGTCACTATATTTATATATGACATATAATATGTTTATGTTTTACTTAAGCTTCTGTATTTATCATTTGTGGCTTAACTTTATGGCTTCCATTATAGGTATACGTGATATCTTCATTTTAGGAAGTGCGGACTACCGCCCCCTCAATGCGATGTGATTCGTTAATGCCATACATGGGACGTATAAAGGATGGATTTAATGTTATTATATATGATTTTATACTGGAATTATAATATACCTCTATATAATTATTATTTCATTCCATTAAAGTGTGAGATAGAAATGAAAGTAGCGTTAATGCGTACGTATGGCTTACCGTCTCCATGAACTGTGCATTTCATTTCTTATCCCCAAATGTAATGTACTATTAAAAGTACATGTATATAATGGACATATATAATGAATGATATATCTAAATGATGAATATAATTCTGGAATTAAAATATACATACCTCTCATTTAGTTTTAATTCCATTAATATGACAATGAAATGAAAGTAGCGTTCATGCGTACGTACGGCTTACCGTCTCCATGAACGGTGCATTTCATTTCATACCTCTGAATGATTATGTGATATTATAAATACATGTATATGATCGATATATATGATATATATGATATCCAAATGAGGAATTTCATTCTGGATATAAAGAACCTTTGACCACACGAACAACATGTAATTGTAAGAAGTCCACTTTTGACTTAAGAACCAAATATCGACAAAACAAACATTATTAACTTAAATGATTTCATAATGTTTATAACATGGCGATAAGTGATATAAAAGGAATAATGATCTTGAAAAAGGTTCTTAAGGAAGTAGAAATTAACTCAAGTTTATTATTCAGGAGATTAAAGAATGATCGAGTCAAGTCGGACCCGAGATAAGGGATCCTACTCCTCCCTTTCTTTTTAAGTACACTCTTTTATGTCATTCCTTTAAAGCTCATATTTCTTGTTATTGGGATGTTATTTTATATTACTCTTACTGTAATTTTTATGTTCATATGACGAGAGAACCTATTCTCTCCCATCAATCAATTTTGGAAGTTTTGAGTGGCGCTGTTATGCTGCCGAATTTTCGTAAGAGATCTAACCTCTCTCTTTCTTTTTAAGTACTCTCCTTTATGTCACTTCTTTTAAGCTCCTATTTGTTATGTTGGGGGATGTTCTTTTTTATTCCTATTTCAGTAAACATTATGTTGATGTGATGAGAGACTCTATTTCCTCTCATCAATCCATTTTGGAAGTTTTAAGTGGCGCCGTTAGGCTGCTGAGTTTTCGTAAGAGATGTTTCATCTCACTTTTTTTCCCGTGAGATTTATGCTACATTTGCCACAATTTCATTTGAGTGGTTTATGTACTACCCATTATTACACTACTTTTTTAATATAATTCCATTTATGGGTATTTACATATTCATTGTATGACACTTCTTCAATGGGGTGTACTTTTCAAAAGTTACCCAAGTCGGTAAGGGAACCTTTCACCCTCCTCTTTTTAAAAGACTTCGTTTGTTATGTCTTTTAATTCACATACTATTATGTTGGGATATGTTCTTATATATAATGATTGATGTAAATTTTATGTCAAAGTTATGGGAATCCCTTTTTATCTCTCCTCAACTCGTTTTCTGAATTTTTGATGTGACGCCGTTAGGCTGTCGAATTTTACCAAGGGAACTTTTTAACCCAATTTAGATTTCTTTGGGTTCAACATGTAGTTATTGAATATGTCATCATTTGAATATGTGTTAATGACCTATTATTGTTTTTCACTTAATATCCAATTATATTGGGTGTATTTATATTTTTCACACATAATTTTGAGATTGATTTATCCTTAATTTGAGGATACCTTCTTTATAAGGGATTTCATCACATTTTACATCTCTATTGAGACTTCATTATTGTTATGCACCAATTCAATCTTATATGGTGTATATACGGTCCTTTAGAATATTATATCATGAATCCATTTATTCTCATGATATTATAAAGTTCTGATTAAATGTTATTCCTCTATTATTGTATTCAAGTGTCTCTAATTTTGGTAAAAACCCTTTAACCAAAATATCGCTTTAAATGTTTTAATGATTTGTTCTTATTAATATCCATATTTTCAAAATGGTTTTAATGATTTATTTATATGGATATTAATGGTTAAAAATGTTAAAAGCTTCATGGTGGTCTGGGAAACATTGATTCAGAAATCTCTTTATTAAATGTTTTAAATGGTTTTGAAAATGGTTTTTTTAATGGATTCATTATTTCAATATCCTAAAACGTTGTATTGTGATTGAAATGTGGAAATGTTTTATTTCCTTTATGCATGTTTTATGTGATACATTTATGTTATGGTTTTTGGGCATTGTTATGAAAACCGGTGGTTCCGTGATAAACTAAGGGCAGGTGAGCCCGATATAGCTCTCCAATGCATTGGGTAACGCGAAGGAGTGAAACGTTAAGGTTTCTCCGAAGAGATTTAGGGAATATACTGTGATGGGTATTCCAAACGTAACCAAGAGGGTTACTCCCTATGTAAGAATGTTATGAATTCCTCAAGTTACCTTTATGTCTTATGATTTCTATGATTTATTCATGATTTGATGAAGTATGTTAAAGTGCCTATGTTTTATGGGTAAAGTATGATTTCATTCTTATGTATATATGAAATCATGTTTCCTTTCCATATTTTTGTATCCATTGCTGAGATTTTTATTCTCATCCCAAGTTTTTGAAATGTTTTTCACAGGACATAGCATGGAATAGGGTCAAGGATGGGATCAAGGGAAAGTCATGCTACCTAAAACATGGAACTATACATGTTTCTTTTTAAGAGTTTTTATTTTATGGAAATTTAGTAGAAGAGACTACTTTATAATCTTTTGAGATGTAATATTTATGTCCTAATTCTCTAAAACTCTAAACCTGAAAAGATCCTCAATGTGAATTACTCATTTAAATCAATATTAAGTAAGGTTTAAGGCTGGGGCCTTATAAATTCACACCTTCAAATCCTTTTGGATCGGCCAAACCATGACCAAATACCCTCTCAACTATTCTACATTCATCGTAGAGGCCCTTATTTAGTTAGAAAGCCATCTTAATTATCCATTTTAATCAAATCAAAAGGAAGAACCCGAAGAAGAGGTAAATATTTCATCACCTCTTCCAAGTTTCATTCTTCTTCCACTTCCTCTTTCTTTCTTGTTTTTATTCTAAAATAACAAATCCAGTATATTATATATACTATGATGTTATTATAAATATGGTAGAACCAAATTCATTATTCTATCCATCATTTGAATGACATGTCACCAAACGTGCGTACGTACGTCTTAACGTCTCCACGTCGTGGTGTAATTGTTATTCAATATATTATTATTTGGATGGGTATAATAATGATGTGTAATTTAGGTAAATAATAAATATAACATGATAATGATTATTTATATATAATATAACATCCAGTTATATGTTATTTTAATATAAAAATAATGATATTGTCGCTCATGCGTACGTACTGATTACCATCTCCACGAACGCGATGAGATTCATTCCCCATCGTATCCATTCGAGACTAATTTTCATTTGATGATTAAATGTTATATTTAAATACTTGATATCATTCTGGATATGAATAATATACATCCCATCCATAACAAATATGACTCACAAAACAAAGAATATAAAGGAAAACGAATATGTTAACACCTGAAACAATGATAATAGTAAGATATTATTAATGAAGAAATGTTAAAAGATCATATATGATATCATATTAATGTATATGATCATTTTATAATTTAATAACAATTATTTTACCATTATAAAGGAGTTTAACCTACCATCTACCAAGAAAAAGTACATGTTAAGGGTTTATTTCACAATCTCTTCATTGTCCGAGGTTGTTTATATGTAATTATCTACTGGGACCTCTTTATCATCCATATCCATGTTTCTTAAAAATGTATTACTAAAATTTCATACTATTTTATAGACTATGAGTTAAAGTCATTTATACCCTTTTTTTAATTTTTATAAGATTTTTATAATGGAATATATCTGTCGTTTTCCAAACAAGGTCCTTTTAAACCTTTTTGACAGAATTAGTATAAGAATGTTATTTTTAACTTATATGGAAGGTGCAGATATTTTCCTCAATTATAAAATCATCAAAGATTACCTTACAATATTATAATAAAATTTTCAAAGTAAATGTTTTATTTTATAATTATGTGACTTTTAAATTCTTTCAAAAAGAGATAATTCTCTCAAATAGTTTTGATTTCACCTATGTGAACATCCTTTTAAGGATTTTAAGCTTATTTGAAGTTGATTTATTATGATACAAAACTTCTATATTATATTGAAGGTTTTTTGATTTTTTTACTGTGGATGTCTTATTTTTATACCATCCATGGTTTCTGGTTAAAGTATTTACATTTTGTATGCTAGTTTTAATACGAATGTTTATGTTAAGTTTAAACCTGTTCATATGAGGAATGCATTGGACAAAGTAAGTGACAGGTGGAGCCCTCTATAGCTACTCGATGCATCAGTAGGTCTCATTAGACAAACTAGTGTCTTGGCACAAGGCCTTGAAAAAAATCTTATTTTTAGTCTTGGCACAAGGCCTTGACTATGTGGTTATGATAGTCTGGAATTATGCATTCCATCATTATGAAAGTGGTTATTGATATTTCATGTGATTATTCGACCATTAGAATATCCTTGTGAATACATAAATGGAATTATTTCTTTTTATTCTTTCCATATTATACTGAAGTTCAATTTTAAAAGGATTTTGTTTTAGGTATACATTGCCTTAAATGTTTATGATTATTTATGAAAGTTTCAGCTATATTGTTATCCCTACTGAGCATCTGAGATCACCCCTTTCTATGTTTTATTTTTCCCAGGATGTGAAGAAGTATTTTATGACTGACCTGTAGGGATAGTCTGAGGGGATATGAGTGTGGACTATGGAGACTATGTTGGTGTATTTTTTTACTTTATGATGTAATTTAAGACTTATGAATGTATTTAGTGTTTCCAAGGCTTCTAAACTAATCGGTCTTCCGAGACATGATCTTTTGTGATCATGGCAATGTTATGTAATAATGCAATGACTCTAGGTAACTTGGGTCAGGGCGTTATAGTTGGTATCAGAGAATGTTTAGTACAAACCGTGGAAGCTAGATTTGGATAAACTCTGATTAGAGTACATAGACCTAAGATGGACTTTTAGGATTGGTATTGAAGAACTTCCTCGAATTTTGGTATTGTAGGTATTTTGTGAGTTTTCAAAGCAATACATCCCTGTTTGGATACTTGTAGGTAGAGGCGGCTCTAGCACATATGTACTTAGGGGTAAAACCCGAAAACACCGCTTTGAGCTAGACTCGAACGAGAACTGGTGCATGACAACGAGCCTTGCTGCACTCTTGGTTACAACACTCTCAGGGGATATGCTTCGGATAATTCTAATTTTCCTTAAAAACCATTATGAAGGGTTTATGAGTATATACTTCATCAAAGAAAACATTTTTATGGTTATGGATTATATCCATAAACTGTTCAATTTATGTTTAGTGTTTTACAAGTTTGGATTTATGAATTGTGATTCATAAACTAATCTAGTTTATGCCATTGTTTAGAAATGGAACCTAGTGGAAGGAATGAAAACCGTATCAATCCACACAATCCGTGTAGGGATTGACATCCTTCTCAAGATAATTATAGTGGAGCTGGTGATGCAACTGGTGCTGATCAGCTAATAACCATACTGGGACAACTCACTCAGGTTGTGACTAATAACCTTACCCGTATTGAGCACCCTGATCCGCAGAGTGGAGGATAAATGTTAGATCACTTCATGAGGCAATAAACACAAACATTAAATGGGGGTACAATTCCACTAGTAGCTAAGAAATTGATAAATTCCTTAGAGAAAATATTCCATGCCTTGGGGAGTAGCGAAAGGGGAAAAGTTATCATGGAAGTTTACCACCTTACTAGAGATGCTGATCAATGATGGTCATTGATTCAAAACACAAAGGATAATGATGAAGTATCAAATATGGAATGGAGGGAGATTAAAGAGATTTTTGTAGAAAAATACTTTCCTCGTGACCATCGAGAAGATATGGAAAGACAATTTCTGAGTCTGAGGCAGAAGGAGGATGAGAATGTCGCAAAGTATGAAGGAAACTTTATAAGGTTATCGAGGAATGATTTAGATTATATACATAACCTAGGAATTGAGATTGATCATTTATTTTATGGGTTTAAACCATTTCTCCATCGAGCATTAGTCTCACAATACTTCTCGTCATACAAGGATATTGTCTCATGTGCTATAAAGACAGAAAAAGAATTCACTATGTCTTATGACTTTAAAGAAAAGAAACAAAAGAAGTGATCTGAAAAACACTCTTGAACTGGAAATAAGGGGAATAAGGAAAAATTTGAATATCCATCCTGTAGTAAATGTGGGAAGAAACACCCTGGTACTTTCTGGAAGAGAATGAGAGTATGTTACAAGTGTCGTGAAAAAGTCCACCAAGCTTGTGATTGTAAGGGGATGAAAAAGGCTACCAATGTTCAATGTTACAATTACAGGGAGATAGAAAATTATGAAAATGAATGTCCTAAGTGTCAGGGAAACTTACCTCAGAAAAGGAAAAGGGATCACGACCAAGCTTATGCGATCACTACTTCTGAGGTTGAAGCTCCGAAAAATGTGGTGGCAGGTAATCTAATCGTTTCCTCAAGTTTATCCAATGCTTTATTTGATTCTATATTGTCGAATTGTTTCATATCTTCCCAATTTTCTAATAAAATTAGAAATTTCTAATTTTATTTAACAAGGGAGTTGTTAGTTAAAACTCCTAAGGGAAGTATCATTGCTACATAGTTCTTTGAATCAGTTCCCATTAGAGCAGATAAATGTTATTTATCTATTGATCTCATCGTCATACATATGACTGAGTTTGATATAATCCTTGGTATGGATTGGATTTCAAACCATGATGTGACGATTTATTGTAATAAGATAGAGGCTACAATTTTTTACAACGATGATAAAGAAGACCTTATCTTTAGAGAAGAAGTGTCACCACCTAATTCTTATCGAGATCCACCCCAGTAGCTCAACTAAATTCAATTATTGGGGAGAAAGAGAATGAAATAACCGTGGGTGAGGAAAGGAATGTTAAAATAGGGGATGTACCTATTATTAAAGAATATGTTGATGTTTTTCCAGAGTATTTACCTTGACATCCTCCAGAATGAGAAATTGAGTTTTCCATTGACCCGATTCCTGGTTCAAGGCCCATATCGAAGAACCCTTATAGAATGGAAACTGTGGAATTAGAGGAACTAAAGAAACAACTAGAAGAATTTAGTAATATAGGATTTATTTTCCCTAGTGTTTCTCCATGGAGATCCCCTATTCTTTTTGTTAGGAAGAAATATGGATCTATGAGGTTGTGCATTGACTACAAGGAGATCAATGTAATAACAATAATGAACATGTATCCCCTACCTTGCATTTATGATTTATTTGACCAACTTCATGGAGATCAATACTTTTAAAATATATTCCTTCGATATGGATATCATTAGTTTTGTGCAAATAAGGAAGAAATTTTTAAAACAGCATTTCGAACCAAGTACATGCATTATGAGTTTATAGTAATGCATTTTGGGATGACCAATGCACCCTCTATTTTCATGGATCTAATAAACAGAGATTTCAATGAATATCTTGATGTCTTTTTAGTGGTATTTATTGATGATATCTTGGTATAATCCAAAAGCTACGAAGATCATGAAAATCACTTGCGCATTATCCTAAATACTCTTTAATGATATGAATTATATGGGAAGTTTAGTAAGTGTGAAATCTAGATTCAAGAGATTTCTTTTCTTGGCCATATTGTCTCTAAGGATTGAATCTCTCTTGATCCTTCTAAGACAAGAGAAATCCAAGAATGGCCAGCACTAACGAGTATAACCGAGGTATGCAATTTTATTTGTTTAGCAGGTTATTATCGACGTTCAGTCCATAATTTTGCATGATTGGCTAACCCATTAACGAAACTCACACGTAAAGGGGTTAAATTTGTTTTGACAAAAGAGTGTGAAGAATGTTTCTAAGAATTTAAGAGAAGATTAGTCAATGCTCCTATCTTGACTCTACCATCGGGGAATTATGGATTTATTATTTATATTTATGCTTCAATGAAAGGACTTGGTTGTGTCCTTATGAAGAATGATATTGTATTTTCCCATGCATCAAGAGCGCTAAAAATTCAGGAGAAAAACTATCCTACTAATGATATTTAGTTAGCAGTTGTAATATTTGCTTCAAAGATTTGGAGGCACTATCTCTATGGTAAAAATGTGAGATATATACCGATCACAAGAGTTTGAAGTATATTTTCTCACAGAAAGAACTCAACATGAGGCAAAAGAGATGGCTTGAACTACTCAAGGATTATAATTTCACGATACACTACCACCCGTGGAAGGAAAATAAGGTGGAAGATTCTTTGAGAAGAAAGGATTATGGAGTTTCGAACAAAATGAGAGTTGAAAGGGATCCTATTTTCATGGATCTAGTAAAGATGGACATTGGAATTACCATGGAAGGTGAAACATCATTGATTTTTCAAATGGTTGCCAAACCATATTTACTAGAAAGGATTAAGAGTTTTCCGACCGATGATATAGAGTTTCAAAAGAAGATTAAAGCTATGAATGATGGGAGATAGAGTGACTTTTTGTATGAAGATGAAATTTTAAAATACGGGAAGACACTTTGTGTTCTCTATATACCAAATTTAAAAGGGGAATTGTTGGATGCTTCTCATAGTTCCAATTTCTCTATACACCATGGTAGCACTAACATGTATATAGTTTTTAAGGAAAATTTTTGCTGGGACAACATGAAGATGGAGATTGCAGATTTTGTGTCAAGATGTATGGTTTATGAAAAAGTGAATGTTGGAAGGCAATAACCTGGAGGAGTCATGCAAGCTTTTCCCATACCTGAGTGGAAATGGGATAACATCACGATGGAATTTTTTATGGGACTACCAAATACTCCAAGAAGGAATGATGCAATATGGTTCCTTGTTGATCGTCTTACCAATTCAGCAAATTTTCTTGATATAAGAGAAGATCTACCACTTGAACGTGTAGGAAGGCTATATATTAATGATGTTGTGAGACTTCATGGAGTACCCCTATCAATTGTTTCTAATCGTGATCCACGTTTTACATCAAGATTCTGGGAGAGTATTTAAAAGGCCTTGGATACTGAACTTCATTTGAGCACTGCCTACAACCCCCAAACTAATGGAAAATCAGAACAGACTATTAAAACCTTAGACGACATGTCAAGATCATGCTCAATTGACTTTCAGGGTATGTGGGATCAATATTTACCTTTGGTAGAATTTTCATATAACAATATCTTCCATTCATGTATTCAGATGGCACCATATAAAGCATTATACAGAAAGAGATGTTGCAAACCAACTTGGTGGGATGATGTTGGTGAAAGAAAACTCGTAGGCCCAGAACTTGTGGAGGAAACAATGGAAAAGTTGAAGGTTATCCAAACCCACATCAAAGCAGCTCAAAGTAGGCATAAGAGCTATGCTGATAATCAAAGAAAGGATTTGTAATGTCAGGTAGGAGATCATGTTTTATTGAAGGTATCTCCATGGAAGGGAGTCATATGTTTTTGTATGAAAGGTAAATTGTGTCCCAGGTACATCAGAACTTTCAAAATTATAGAACTAATTGGGGATTTAGCTTACCGTTTGGCAATTCCGCCAAGTCGCTGCAAAGTTCACAATGTGTTCCACGTATCACTATTGAGAAAATACATGCCTAAACCAACGCATGTACTAACCTATGAGGATTAGAACTGGAACCCAATCTGTCTAATTGTGAAGAGCCTATTATGATTCTTGATACAAGAGAACAAGTGCTTAGAAACTGGATGACTCAGCTGGTAAAAGTATTATGGAGAAACCATAAGATGGAAGAGACAACATGGGATCCTGAGGAACTTATGATGAAGAACCACCCGAATCTTTTTATGCAGTAATATTCTAGAAATTTTGAGGATGAAATTATTTGAAGGAGGGGAGAATATAACACCCCAACCTTCCACGGTATGCTTTTCTTTGAATAATACAGTAGTGTGTGTCTTACACAACTTCAAGGTTCTAACAGATACCACAACCAATCAAAGTAGCCTTTATGAATAGTAATACCCACTTTTTGAAATTTTATAAATTTTATTATTCAAATTGGACTAAATTTTTGTATTCAGAATACCAAAATTATCTTAGAATTATTTTTTGGTATTTTTCTTAGAACATCCAATTTTTGATGAATAGTAAAAAATACTCAACTTTAATTAAAAACAACTTTTTTTAATACAAATAATTTATAGTGATAAATTATACTATTTAGTGATTTTAAAGTATAATTAGAATATATTTTTACCCTTTAATCCAATGTTTTTCATTAGATGTAATCTCACATTTAAACTAGACGTAAACAAGTGTCAATCTTTAGATAGTTATTATTTCTTAAAAAACGCGCTTTTTTGTTTTGACAACAAGAATTAATTTTAAATTAATTTCTACCACTTATGTATTTTGAATTTAGAAAAATGGATTCGATATTTATAATAAGGAGGTCCAATTTTTCTAAATATGAAAATTTTATTTTTAAACATTTTGAATAATTACTTTGGTAAATATTTTATTTACAATGGTTAAAGGGTAAATATGGTAAATAAGGGTAAAAAATATTATAATAATATTAAATTACTTTAACACATGTCCTAACCATATTGGATGATACATTTCCGACCAAGGGAATCTTTGGGTCGAATTTGGGACCCCATGGAGCCACTTTTATGTGATAATGACTCCTTGTATTAATTAAGTTATAGTAAATAAAAAAATGACATAAGCATATATATTTTAGTCAAACAGTTTTAATATAGGGTTACACATAAGAAAAATTAAACTATAAATATTCATTATAAACATAAAAGTATTTCCTACATTATGCTATTTTATTTATAAATTTTATACATTAAATAATGTAATTTTTTTATGACACAATGATGATGCAGTAATTACCTTATTAATAAAATATTAAAATAATTGATATTCGAAATACACAAATAAATTTAATTATAGACTTTTTTTAATTACACTAATTTTCAATGTTAATATGACATATTAGGGGTGGTTACATGAATTGTTTTTGAAGTAATAATGCTGTTATGAATTAAGAAAAAACAAAATACCAAATAGTGTCAAAATTGACATGAAAGAGTTTTTAAAAAAAATATTATATTATTAAATGATATTCTGTTCTTAAAAATCGATGGTTTGACCAAATGACTTAT
The DNA here is from genome assembly GCA_963277665.1 of Viscum album. Taxonomy (NCBI): domain Eukaryota; kingdom Viridiplantae; phylum Streptophyta; class Magnoliopsida; order Santalales; family Viscaceae; genus Viscum; species Viscum album. The sequence continues at coordinate 714,999,707 of OY728162.1, forward strand.
GTAATGATAGTTGTATCATTAATGAACCACTTGGGGTTCACATGAATGTATATAGTATGTTTATTAACAGTATAATATAAAAATACAATGTGACATGGTAAATGTCAAACTATTTAACTAAGAGTAAATTCTAAAAGTTAAGGATAATATAGTAACACAAACCTGTATAAAACCTATTAGTTGAGTGGTTTTTGATCCATAAACTCCTTATATTTTAAATAATTCATTTTGGAGCCATTATAAACTGAAAATGATTTTATTATAAAATAATATTTCTAGCTTTTCCTATAGTGCCCCTCACCCCTCTTATAAAAGGGAAATCCCCCTCTCTCTAATTCACTCCTTCAAAGCCATTTGGATCTTCCAAAACCTACCCAAATACCCTATCAACTTTCCTCCCTTCATCTTAGAGGCCCTCTTTTAGTCATAAATCCAACTTAAGGTTCCCTGTTGATCAAATCAAAAGGAAGAACCCGAAGAAGATGTAAATATTTCATCACCTCTTTCAAGTTTCTTTCTTCTTCCACTTCCTCTTTATTTGTTGTTTCCATTCTGAAATAATAAATCCAGCATCTTCTATATACTGGGATGTTATTATACATATGGTACAACCAAATTCAATATTCTTTCCATCCTTTGAATGACATGTCACCATACGTGCGTACGTACGACTTATCGTCTCCACGTCGTGGTGTAACTGTTATTCAATACAATATTATTTGGATGGGTATCATAATGATGTGTAATTGATTTAAATAATAAATATAACATGATAATGATTCTTTATATATGATATACCATCCAATTATATATTATTTAATATCAAAATAATGATATTGTCGCTCGTGCGTACGTACGGATTACCGTCTCCACGAACGCGATGAGATTCATTCCCCATCGTACCCATTCAAGACCAATTTGCATTTGAAGATTATATTTTATTTTTAAAGACTTGATATAATTCTGGATATGAATAATATAAATCCCATCCATAACAAATATGACTGACAGAACAAATAATATAAAGGAAAATGAATCCGTTAACACCCGAAACAACGATAATAGTAAGATATTATTAACGAAGCAATGTTAAAAGACCATATATGATATCATATTAAGGTATATGATTATTTTATAATTAAATAACATTTATTTAACCATTATACAGGAGGTTAACCTACCCTCGACCAAGGAAAAGTACAAGGTAAGGGTTAATTTCACAATCTCTTCATTATCCATGGTTGTTTATATGTAATTATCTACTGGGACCTCTTTATCATCCACATACATATTTCTTAAAAATGTAGTACCAAACATTCTTAATATTTTATAGACTATGGGTTAAAGTCATTTATAACTTTTTTTGAATTTTTATAATAAGTTTATAAAGGAATATTTTCGTCATTTTCCAAACAAAGTCCATTTTAACCTTTTCGACAGAATTAAGGTAAGAATGTTTTTTAACTTATACGGCGGGTGCGGCTATTTTCTGCCATTATAAAATCGTCGAAGCTTCCCTTAACATAGACTAGATATCATTTTTCCCATTTAAAATAGCCGGTTAAAGGGTTCCCGGTACCCATACAAACAGTCCCCCAAAATCAAGATTTCAAATTTCAAAATCAAAACAAACCATTGTCCATCAACTGCCACATGCCACACCTCGAGCCTTGAACCCATCAACACACATCATGATCACTGCCTCTACATCAATGTTCATCATGCACATCCAACACTACAGGTCACCGGTGAGACCATCAGAAGCATCTTCGCTAGAGCCTCCTCTGCAGAACACCACCATACATCATCACCGCCACAAAACCAACAATGCCAGTGAGAATCAACCACCAACATCGACTCCACAAGATTAAACACCATTACCAGAACGATGAACGAAATGGGAATTGTCTCCGCGGTTCCGCAGACGGGAACCACTGTGAAAACAATCTAGTAGAAAGAAAACCACAAACATATCATCATCATCACCGCACAACAAAAATTACAACCGCAAATCATCTAGAAGAATCGAATCCACCCAAAGAGGACCCAGTCCATCTCCATACAAACCGACGCAGAAAGAAACACAAAAATAGAGCCTCAAACCTGAATGAAATCACCACATCAGAGAAAAAAACCACCAGGAGCCAAGCAGGCCCCGTCGCCACCTGACTGGCATCATCACCAAAGCCCGCACAAACAACAAAATGGTGAAGAAAAACCCATCGCCACCTTCAGAATCACACCCAATGGCTAGATCTACCCAAAGCACAAGCACCCGACACCGAACACAACAGAACCCCCAAAACGCAGCACAGATCTAGCACCCTGGGGAATCATCACGCCTCCAAAACCAAATAGGTCGAGCGAAAATGCAAACAACCAAGGATGATGACGAGTCCGCGCAAGCTATGGGAATCCACACCGTGAGCGCACCGAGTTGAGAGCCAAGGATTTTAAGATTATTTGAAGTTGATTTTTTACGATACAAAACTTCTATATTGTATTGATGGTTTTCTGATATGTTTGACTGCGGATGTGTTATTTCTATAAAATAAATTGTTTATGGATAAAGTATTGACATTTCATATACTATTTTTAATACGAATGTATATGTTATGTTTAAACCTGTTCATATGAGGAATACATTGGACTTAGTAAGTGATGGGTGGATCCCACTATAGCTCCTCGATGCATCGGTAGGTCTCATGAGACAAAATAGTGTCTTGGAAAAAGGCCTTGATAAAATCATATTTGTAGTCTTGGAACAAGGACTTTACTATGTGGTTATGATAGTCTGGCATTATGCATTCCATCATTATGAATGTGGTTATTGATATTTCATGTGATTATTCGACTAGTAGAATATCCATGTGAATAAGTAAATGGTTATTTCATTTTATTTTTGTCATATTATGCCGAAGTTCAAGTTTAAAAGGCTTTTGTTTTAGTTATACATTGCCTGAAATGTTTATGATTATTTATGAAAGTTTCTGCTATATTGTTATCCTTACTGAGCATCTGAGCTCACCCCTTTCTAGGTTTTATTTTTTCCTTGGATTTGAATAAGTATTTTATGACTGGCCTGCAGGGATAGTCTGAGGGGATATGAGTGTGGACTATGGATACTTTGTTGTTGTAGTTTTTCACTTTATGATGTCATGTAAGACTTATGAATGTATTTAGTGTTTCCAAGGATACTAAACTAATCGGTCTTTCGAGAATTGATCTTCTGTGATCGTGCCAATGTTATGTAATAATGCACCGACTCTTGGTAATTGGGGACGGGGCATTACAAATATACATCTGTTTCCCAATACCACATAAAATTGATGACTAAAAAATGTATTTAACTCATAAAAAATATATTTATGAATCTATTTGTATTATTTAATGAAAAAATGGACATTCTCTATGTTACATTAACAATAAATGATCATTAAAACCTAACCAGCTTAAATAACCTTATTGAAGAACCTTTCTTAATTTGAACCCATTTTTCTAAACAAATATGGAACTATATAATTATTGTTATAATATTATAACAAATGACATAAAAATATATAACTATGGACATTATGATGATATTTGACAAAAATATTTTAATATTCAATACTATGAATAAGTTCAAAAGAAAATGACCAATCCACCTCATATATTTGAAAAAAGTGAGAACTGTCTAAATAATAAATAACATATGATAATAAATTAAGATTATAAAATGAAATATAAATTCAAAGGGTTCTTAAAATAGTTTTTAATTAACCTAATATTTTTATTTAGGTAACTAGGTGCATGGGTTGAACTAATTAGGACCCATGGTAAGGGTTTATTCATAACTCAGTTTCCTTTTCCTGAGTTATAATTAGTATTCCTGAACCATATTATTCTACATTGATTTATCATATACTATTATTGTGTAAAACTATAATTAAAATTTCTTTTTTATGGATATATAATTATATATCATGTACTCCCTTATAAAAGATGATTACTTCAACGATTTTGACATTTGTAAGTGTGTTTCTTTACTCAATATCCTTTCATTGAGTAATAATGATTATTCTTGAACATAATTATTTATATTGGATAAATTATAACCCAAATTATTATATTGTATTAAATTTACACTATTTTTTCATGTTATATAAATTTCACTCTCATAAAATCCCTTTAAAATGATTCTTACTTCAAAAACATGATGTATTTAAGTGGTTATGCATCTCAAATTTTCTTAAATTATATATTATATGAATTCAAAGAATATTTCTTTTTTCTTGATATAAATATATCCCTGTGATGTATTTTAATCATGGGGTTTTTAAATAAAATGGTTTTATAAATGCATCTCAATTTCGCTTTACAAGAATTTCGATTTAGGTGATTTTAAAGTTGTAATAGATTTTTCTAACTAAAACATCATTTTTTGGCTTACAATGTTTAACATTGAAATTATTACTTATATTCATAGTTTCTTCCATGATAAGATATTATATTTTGGTTTATTATTATCTGTGGGGAAAATGATACTTTTGGTTTCAATATTTTTCTTTAAAGAGTTTTTTCCCTATAAAAGTATAACATTACTAAGAATAATTCCCATCCTTCCCAAGTAATATATTTTTCATCCATATCCATATTTTTTATATTTTTTCAAAGTATTAATTTTTAGATGAAAAATTAAGTGTTTTCTCCAGTTAAATTTATATTTAATTTCTCATGTGTTCTAAACACTATTTTATTATAACTTTTTAAAATGCGGTATTTCAAAAAATTCATTTTGAAACAAAAAAAGGAACTTCCAAACTACCCTCATAACATTTGGGTTATGTGTTCTATTTATTTTTATAACTTTTGATATTTATTCTTATGATGTAATTAATTCATAATTTTTATATATGTTCCTCATATATTTAACTACATTACATTTTAATTCTTTTTTGGGGATAATACATGTATTAATATCCCTTCACAGTCCTCCATTTTATGTAAACCTGATTTAAGAGATCTTCCCAATTTATTATTTCATATAATGTACCACCACTATCATTTTTTAACTATAAATAGATATTTAAAAACCTCATTATATTAAGGAAAATATAGACGGTTCAATTCTATTCTAATAGAAAATAATACACCTCTTACTTTTTAAAAACATTCTTTACTCATTTCATAAATCATCACCCAAGAGAAATGTTTTTATTATTACTCCTCAAATATTTCTGATGAATTTTTCCACTTTTTTTCACAATGTTCACGAACATTGTTTATTTATTATATTTTAATATAGAAAATAATTTAATTCCTTAATATATTGGGAATCCATATGATATACTCTTCTATTATTCAATAAGTCAATATTATGAAACCCACATCCTTCTCAAGGATTTTATCATATTTATGATTTATGTATGGTTTCTTTTACTATTTTTGAACACATATATATGTACCTGTTATGAATATCATGGGTACACCTTGATATAACTCTAATTTATTAGGTAATTTTTTCATCACATGAGATACCATGAATGTTGTGTGGGTGGTTGCCTTAAGAACACTATGTTATATTCTCTTGCCAGTGGGGTTTGACCTATTCTCTCGGTGCATGGGTAGTTAGCCTAAAAACATAATGTTTTTTTCTTGGTGGTTATCCTTGAGTTATGTTTATGGTTTATAGGTAAGCACTACATGTTGAGTTGTCTAAGTGGAAATCATTGACTTATGATTATAGTGTATGACCAGTTATCCTATGCACACTGTTATGATGTATTTGCAGTGAGCCTTGAATGATGATTTTGGTGCTAAAACAGACATCCTATTCTCACTATGTTATATTGTCTTGTTAGTGGGCCTTGAATTATTCTTATTTTCAAGACCCGTCGTAATGGGTCATTTTCCCCAAATCCCCAAGCCTACTTCCAATAGGCTAGGGCATTGAGACTAGCGTCGAGTAGTCATATAAGTAACACGGGTGTGCTTAGCCTAACGTACCTATACTCATGCACACATATCCAATCCCATACAATGATGAAATTAAAAAAAAGATAAACCATGCTTTTATACATATAAATCGCACAACTAGTGTATGAAATAATCATTAGAAACAAAAGAGTTCCAAATACATTCACACCATAGAGTATGATAACAAGTCCAAAATGAAAGTATATATGGGGACTACTATCAAGATAACCATAGGAAACACCTCTGTCTATCTGAATAAGTAATAAATACTTATTCCTAGTCTCTATATGACCTAGTTAAAAGTTTGATCATCTGTATAATACATGACACATGTGGGAAAAACTCATGTAGGGTGAGTTTCAAAAGTCACCTTAGCACATCTTGATATCACTAAGCATATAAAATCTGTAATAACAGTCATCTCTACATAGGTATATCTCTACAACAGATATATCAATAATATCCAGATATACTCAACAAAGACACACAATCTTAAATTCATAACTATAATGCCAGTCTAGGGATCCTACTCGAATATTCCACATAGAACACATATATATGAAAACACTCCCTGAGAAATATTACAACAATTATGACCTTGTAAGATTTTATTCTTATCAGGTATTATTTTAGAATGTATATTCATGAATTATGAAGAGAATGATACCCATATTTGGATCACACCAAAGGCCATGTGGTAATCCAAAGAAATCAATTAAAAATAACCCACTATGCAGAGGATATATGACCACATACCATTGGTCAAAAAAATACCATGAACTCCACCAAGGGCATGATTATGATAGAAGATCTAACTTTATGCTTCATTGAAAGATTCTAATAACTCTATCTAAGAAGTCTCATTGAAGGTATCACTGTCCTTAGCATAATATATGATTCTAAAACAACCCTTTGGAAAAGGATATAGGTAATGATCCCTAAAAAAATTTGTCCAAGATATATTGGAAAATTTCACTAAGTCTTCTTTGAAGGATTACATGGCATGTACTAGCAGTACATGATGTGTCCCTTCAGCACCAGGTCCTTCCCATGTATCATGTGTCATGCCCGTGTCTGTGTAAAATTTCATGGAATGCCCATTCCTGTGTAGTTAAAACCATGTCCAAGTACATGGCTCCACCTATATATACCTGACCTGGACATGTCCGTGTTGGAGTATACAACATTTCCATGCTTGTGTACTCGTAGCCATGTCTGTGTACCCTCTGAGGTACATACTGAGACACAATTTATTTCACAAGACATCTGATAGGGTCATACAAAGTTTGATAAAAAATCCACATGGAAGTCTTCTCCACCGCACCAGGGTAAAACATAAAAAGTTTTCTAGAAATAGACATCATGTATATTGGCATTTTCCAAAACCCTTGGGTGCTTCTTCTGTTGAATTGTCTGCTCCACCATCCTCAAATATAGCCATGAATCGCATAAGTAATCTTAAGTATACATTAATGTAATGACAAGACTTGTTATAAATAATAGTCCCTCTAATTTAATTAAATATCTTATTATGTAATATGGTTATAGAAAATTTTTTTACTCCTTTATATCTTATTGGATTTAAAAGAGTATTAAGAATCCATATTCTTGATAATATAGCCATTGATCATTGTAATAACATGAAAAAGGATGTAATAACCTGAATGAGTCGGATCATACCCAAAAAATACAATTTAATAGAGATTCCTTAGGATATTGAATCTATGAGATTTTCCCTCGACCAAGCCTAAGCTGATATCCAACAACTTAAGCATGAAAGATACCATTTATGGGAGATGTTCAAGCTCGTCAAGATCATAACACAAACCATATATGCTGAACCATCCCAAGAAAATATCATAGTCACACACTATCATCTTAGGGAGTTTTCTAGTGTATTAAAGGGATATGTATCAAGACCCTAGGAAATTGGTTATTTACATTATTTTATATATATTATGATTATAATTTCATCATATTAATGTTACTTTATAAATTATTTTTATTTTAACACAATAAAACACGAATAATATTATTGGGTAATAATAAAATTCAATTCAATATTTCTTTTTATAAATTAATGATTTTTTTGAAAAAATATTTTTTTTTTCATTGTATTATTATGAAATAATTTTATTAAATATATATGTTCATATACTTTTTATAAAGTCAAACATAAATTTTCTATGGGTTTAAATACTTTTATTCTTAAAAACCCCATTATTTTTCAATAAATGTAAAATATTTTTTTAAAATTTAAAATTCTCATATTTAGAAAATTATTTAGATAAAATGAATATTATTTTTGGAATGAATATTACAAAATTATTCAATGGTGATTTTTTCATAATTTTCTAAGACAATCGAATTTTCAGATAGAAATTAAATACTGTATAAATATACAATGTGTATTATGACATCAAAATGAACAAATAAGGATATAATAAATACTATAAAGGGTATCCATGATCAAATAAATGTTTACATTTAAAATAATGTTATTTTATTTTATTTTATTTATTTTATAATACTTTATGAATCCTCCAAAACATATAATTGAGTTTAAGATTTTAAATTAATTTCTTTAAGAGTGTGAATCACCTCCACATAAGAAAGGGTATTAATTTAACTTTTTCACAAATTTTGGAAAACAAATAACGAAAAATACACCTTTGAAATAAACCATGGTAAAAAATGGGAATTTTTGTGGTTTTGATTAATTTATTATATAGATTTGAAAACCTAAGTTTGAGAAATATTAAATAATTCCCTACTCTTTTCCAATATAAACCCACCCAAAATCCCATTTATATTCACTAAAAATCATTGTATCATGTCCTTACACTGACATCCCATATCTATAATCATCCCAAGGCATCCCCAAGATCTCAAAAAACCTCATTCAAGATTTTAGTGTCTTACTGTCACGGTAAGGGATATTTTACATTCTCTTCTTCATTAAAGTACCTTTTTTCCTTATGTATTTTATATTGATTTGAATATGATGAGATATGTTATTACACATCCTCCTTACTAACTATTTTATTTTCAAATGATTAGAGACCCCTTTATCTCTCAACAACCCATTGTATGAATTTTTATGTGATGTCGTTATACTGAAGAAACCCTGCAAGGGATCCTCTCTTTCTATCATTTATTCAAGATTATTCTACATTTTATGCATTTTTATTTTTGATTCATAATATTGGTGGTGTGTTTTCCACCTCCCCATACTACCCACATGATCACTAAATTATGAGAGACCCCTTTAACTCCCATTTATCACTCCCATGAACATTTATGTGCTCCAGTTATGTAGCCACAATTTCACTATAGGAATCCATGCCATAAAGAATGTGTAGTGAATACCCATACCGAATTCCTACAAAGTGTGTTCACCTTTATGCACTTATACTCATTTTTGGGGAATTTCAGGTATATATTACACATTCCTTGATCTTCGAAAGAAATATGATGAAAAATGAATCCATGTTGTATGATCTATGTGGAAAACTTATTCATTAGAATGACATGTATGTTACGGGTGCACCAAAAATTATATAGCGCTTCAATGAATTTTTTAATATTTATAACACGATATGTCATGTTGGGATATAGAGTGGAAATGACTCTTTTATTGGAAATTTTCCATCATTATGTCTTGATAGTTATCCGGGAAATATATTTATGATGCACTATTTTAAGTTGTTTGCACATTTACCATTCTATACATATCATGCTATATCATGCCTTTGTATTCATGTTCCTTTTAAGACCCATTGATATTCAAGTTGTCTAAAATGTATTATCCTTTTGAATATATGTTTTCCCCATAATGGGATTTATAAGTCACCCCTTTATGATGTATAGCCCCAGGTTATGACATAAAGTTTTATGTTCGAAGGAGTATTTTCATCATGTTAAATATGTTTTTAATAAAGATGTTGTGTTCATTGTTTTAGGTTGTTTGGTAATGTACCTAATTACCAAAGCAATTAGCCTTCTTGATCATATGGTTTGTATTATGTGTCATATTATGCAATAAATCAAGTATTAATGTAAAATAATGAGTAGGCGTGTCATAGTTTTCATCAGAAGAAAAGTTCAGTTATTTTTGGAATCAGGATTAGAAAACTCTAGCAAAAGATTTTGGGATAAGACTAAGTATAAGAAAACATCCATAAAATTTTATTGTTATGGAGTAAGTGGTTTATCATGAAAATGTATCTCTATATGGATACTATTAGTGGACTTGGTTCTGGTAATGATGTAACTAGGTGTAACAACTCAGACAAGGTGTCTCAAGCATAACACGGGGTATCCTGATACAGGATAATGGGCCTTACTAGGCACCTAGATTGGCACTCCTAAGGAATATGTTTTGGTAAATTCATATTCTCATTAGGAACCATTATTTATGGAACAAAAAAATCCAATAAGATTATATGTTAGACAATAGATCATGGATAACATAGATTGAAGCATAAAAATACCTAATAAAAGGAAATAAATGTATGTTATAAGTTATCACTTTAATGTAATTAAATTTACATCTATGTCTTTATAAGAATCAATATACTCATCAATAAATGTTACCTTTTTATATCCAATGGTCAAAATTAAGATGAATAAGGTAAATAATCAATGCAAAGAGTAATGTGATGACTCTCCAAATGAGATGCCCAACCTGATGGGAGTAGGAATAAAGAACTTCATGATGACACACTCTCAGATAACTCATGTTCCAAATAGAAACCTCAATAAAGAGGAGGATCCAAATCCCTATATTATAGAGGAAGTTGTTATTGAGTCTATTATGTTACAATGTCCTTCGAATTTCAATGGATTATCTGATACCTTAATCCTAGAATAGTGAATCAACTCCATTGATATGATCTTCTCCATCCATGAATGTTTCTAAAAATAAAAGGTTATATTGGATGTTTATTGTATGGAGGGTGAAGATACTAACTGGTGGAAAATGATAAAAAATACTAAACTTGAGGAAGATATTGAAGTGAGGGGCTAGATGGATTTAGAGAATTTTTTTGATGAATATATTCCTTGCACTCTCTAACCTAAAATTGAAAGTGATTTTCTTTCGCTCAAGATAAAGGATGAGGAATCTATCAAATCTTATGAGGAAACATTCACAAGACTTACAAGTTATGCCTCTAGCTTTTTCGTATCCCCTGAATGCAAGGTTGACTACTTCTTTGGTGGGTAAAACCCAGTTCAATAAAATCCCTAGTGAATCAAGACTTTGATAGCTATTAGTAAATTCTACAACATGCCCTCAATGTTGAAATAGAGATTATATAATCTCAAGGGTATCATGGGGATAAGAACTAGAAATTGGATTTTAATTCTGTTTATCCAATGTAGAAATCTTATGATGCCCAGAAATTTCAACATCCCACTTTCTAACGGTGCATGAAGAAGCACCATGTAAATTTCTTTAAGGGGATGATGAAATTATTTAGGTGAAGGAAGGATACCTATATAACAATTGCAGACAGTATAAAACCACAACTACGAGAGAGGATATGAATTCTCTAGTCAACCCGCATCACATTTTTTATTACTAAAACTACATGGAACCAAGAAACAATGAAAACCAATGCACTACGCCAAGGGTTCTTGGAGACAACAAGAAACCTCCAAGGTAGAAAGGTAGCGACTTTTCCATCACTACACTTGAGGTGGATCCTAAAAAAATTGTTTTCATGTATTCTAGTTATTCATTCAAGAATAGTAAATATACTTTTTTGATTCTTGTTCTACACATTCCATTATTTCATTAAAGTTTAGTAGAAATATTAAAACACCACAACAAAGAAATAATGGTGAGATGTCAACAGAAATGAAAAATGGGGCAATTATTTCATCCCATGTATATAACTCCTCCTTTGTCAATGACTATGGGATAAACTTCCCAGCCAACATTTTAATACTCCCTTTGGTGGAATTTTTTGTAATTCTAGGAATGGATTGACTTTCCATATATAAATCTAACATAAATATCCATGATAATAAAATCATTATCTGTATTGAAAATCGACCCCGGATTATATACAAGTTCAAGGAGGAGAAATAATCATCTTTAGAACCATTATATCAATCATGGATATTATTCCCCTATAATAATGTTTATCTAGACCAAATGATTAATTCTAAGGAAATAACCATCCTCCAAAACATGCCAATTGTGAGGTAATATGTTGATGTGTTTCCTGAGGAATTCCTTGGTCTTCCTTTTAACCAAGAGGTTGAATATTCTACTAAGCTTATACTTGTGGAGTTTCTATTATGCATGACTCTGTATATAATGGATATAGTATAAATTTTGGTAATAAAGAGACAACTAAATTAAAATAAAGATAAAGGGTACATATATCCAAGTGAGCTACCATGGGATACACAAGTCCTCATCATAATTAATATGGATGGGTCAATACACCTTTGTATTGATTATCCTGAGCTCAACAAGATCACACTAAAGAAAAAGTATCATCTACCATTGATTGATGATTTTTTCGATCATCCACTTGGAGAACAATAATTCTACAAGGTGAATATTTGGTCAAGATATTACCAAGTAAGGTTGAATACGGAATATATCCCCAAGACCATTTTTTGTACAATTAATGGGCACTATGAATTAATATTAATTCCATTCAGACTCACAGATTCTCCATCAATCATTAGGGACTTGATGAATAGAGTATTTAGAGATTACCTTGAAAAATTTGTGGTAGTCCATATAAATGTTATTATAATACAATCAAAAATCAAGTAGGATCATGAGGAATATCTAATTAATATTATAACTACCTTTCAAAAGGATATATTTATATAAATTATAGAAAATATGAGTTCTGGTGGAAGGAAGTTGCTTTCTTGGGTCATATCATGAAAAACAATGGGATATCATTGGTCCCATCAATGATAGAAGCAATCAAAATATGGTTGAATGATGCATATAGTTTGACGTTCTCTATCCATCCTTGAAGCACAAAGATGTATCGAGATATCCGAGAAAACTATTGGTTGGAAAATATGAAGAAGGAGATTGTGGAATATACATCATGATATATTGTATGTTAGTAAGTCAAGGATTAAAGACAAAATTCGATGGGATGATGAAACCATTACCCATACCTACATGGAATTCGGAAAACATCACTATGGAATTTGTCCCTGGACATTTGAAGAAATCCATGGGAAACAATTCTATATTGGTTGTGGTGGATCATCATATAAGGAATACACAATTTATTTCAATTTAAGATGATTTCACATTGGATCAACTTGCACAGATATATATTGGATAAGTGGTAAGGATTCATGGAGTACCACTATCGATTTTATCCAATCGAGATTTGAGATTCACCTTAATGTTCTAGAAAATTCTCGAACATGATCTTAACATTGAGCTAAACTTTAGTATGACCTATCATCCCCATACTGATGGACAATCTGAGTATAATATCTAGACACTTGAGGATATACTGAGAGAATGCTCTATTGATATCAATGGAGGATAGGATCAATATCTTCCTTTGGTTGATTTAAATTACAATAAAAATTTCCACTTCTTCATACAAATGGATCCATATGAAGCCATTCATCAGAAGAGGTGATGGAATCCTACATGCTAGGATGAAATTGGGGACTGAAAACTACTAGGTCCTGAATTGGTTGAGGAAATAGTGGAGAAGGTTAAGACCAATCAGTAGCACATTATAGATGTTCATAGTCAATAGTGGAGCTATGATGACAATCATTGATGAGACATAGTGTTTGATAATGGAGACACGATATTCCTTTACATATATCCATGGAAGAATGTGATGAGATTTTAGAAGAAGGTTAATATTATTCCAAGATAGATCGATCCCTTTGAGATCCTTGATGGCATCAGAGTGAAGACATATCGAATTGAACATCCACCTAACCTATCTGAAGTACATGATGTATTCCAGGTATCATTGTTGGGAAAGTACATACCTGAAACCTCACATGTACTAAATCCATAGGTGGTATCATTGGAGAATAAAGTCTCATATGAGGAGCATCCAGTGAAGATCTTAGATTATAAAGATAAGGTTCTACGAAATAAGGTGATAAACCTTTTTAAAGTGTTTTAGAGAAACCAAATGTCTGAAAAAGCGATATGAGAACTTGAGGTGGTGATAAAATAGAGTTACCCACATCTATTTTAATGTTGAAAATAAAAATTTCAAGGGAAAAATTTATTAAGGGGGGATATTGTAATGAACTGACCCGTTATAAGTAAAATTTCCCATTTAATTTAATTAAATGTATTATTATGGAATATGGATATAGAAAACACATGACCTCCTTCATATCATATTGGATTTTAAATAATCTTTAGAATAATTACCATTGACAATATAGCCACTGAATAGTGATCCTATGATTTGTTTCTATTTAGGGTGTTAACAAATCCAATTAATATAGAGAAAGAATGTAATGACCCCAACAAGTAGGATCATACCATACGAAGCCCATTTATCAAAGCTTCTTAATGATATAGAATCTATTTGTTTTCCCTTGACCAATCCCAATCAGAGATCCGACAACATAAGCATAACTAAAACCCTTTATGGAAGATATTCAATCTCATTAAGACCATGACCCAAACCATGTATGCCGAACCACACCAAGAAAATATCACAATCACCACCTTACAATTTGGGTTATTTCGGGTGTTTTAAAGGGATATGTATCAATACCATAGAAAACTGATTATATAAATTATTTTTTATAGAATAATGAATATATTTTCATCATATTATTGTTACTTCATAAATTATTGTTATTTTAATACTATAAAACATGAATAATGTTTTTGGGTAATATTAAAATTTGAATAAGGAATTTCTTTTGATGAATTAATGGATTTTTAAAATAAATAATATTTTTAAAAAATATTATTATTAAATATTTTTTTATTAAATATAAATTGTCATATAATTTTTAGGAACTGAAGCGTACTTTTTATAAGGGTCCAGAAAATGTTATTTTGAAAAAACCCAACATTTCTCAATAAATGTAAACTCTTATTTTAAAAGTGAAAATTCACATATTTAGAAAATTATTTTGATAAAATGAATATTTTATTTTTAGTATCCGAATGTCGATATTATCCAATGGTGAATTTTTTATAATTTTTTGAGATAGCCAAATTTTCAAGTAAAAATTAAATACAGTTTAAATATATGGTGTGTATTATGATATCATAATGCTCAAATAGTGATATAATAAATACCTAAAGAGAATACATTACAAAATAATTATTTCTCTTTAAAATAATATAATTTTATGATTATTTGACTAATTTTATAAATCCATTTTGAATCCTCCAAAATAAATAATATATTTCCGGATTTCAAATCCATTTCATTAAGTGTGTGACTCACCTCCACATAAGATAGATAATTATTTTAAAATGATTAGACCTTTTTGCTAATTAAATAATTAAAAACAATCCCCTTTGATAGAAACCATGGGAAAAAACCATGGGAAGGTTTTTGGTTTTTTTTATTTTATTATAGAGAGTCGAAAACCTATGTTTGTGAAATATTAAATAATTCCACACCCTTTTTCGATATAAACTCACCCAAGAACCCCTTTCACTTCACTCAAAATCCTTTTACCACATCCTTAGTCTACCCTCAACTCTCCATAATCCTCCCAAGTTTCCCATAATCTCTCATGAATCCCCTTTCAAGATTTTGGTGTCATACTCTCATGGAAAGGGATCTTTTCCTTCCTCCTCTTCAATAAAATATCTTCTTTACCTTATGTATTTTATATTCATTTAACTAGTATTAGATATGTTATTCCATATCCTTATTAATATCTATTTTATCTCTAAATTTTTATATACCACTTTGACTCTCATCAACCAATTTTATGGATTTTTATGTGATGTTGTTATGCTGCCAAAATTCCGTAAGAGATCCTATCTTTGTCCCCTTTATTCAAGAACATTAATCATTTTATGCCATTTTATATTAGATTTCTAATATTGGGGTGTATTTTTACTCATTACCCATACATCTTATATGATTTATAATTGATGAAAAACCACATTCACTCTAATTTGTCCCTCCTATGAACATTTACATACACCCGTTTTGCTACCCCAATTTCACCCTAGGAATCAATGAAAAAAATAATATGTAGTGATTACCAATATATAATTTCTACAAAGGGTGTTGACCTTTATGAGATGATACTAATTTTTTGGGGACATACATGTTTTTATACCACACTATTTCATCATGGAATAAAATATGATTAAAAGTTAATCAATGTTGTGTAATCTATGTTGCACACTTGATCTTGAGAATAAAATGTACCTGATGGGTGAAACCATGAATTATATAGCACTCCAATGCATTGGGTAATGTTTAGTATCATGATATTTCATGTTGGGATAGGAAGTGAACCTGATTACTTTATGATATTTTTTCATCAACATGTCCTGATAGTTATCCATGTCTTATGTTTATGATATAGTGTTTTATGTTGCTTCCACATTTCAAATGTTATTATTATTATCCTATATCATGCCTTGTTATTCATGTTACTTTAAGACCCATTTATATGACTAATATCTAACATATATTATCTTCTTCATTTTATGTTTATTCCCTTACTGGGCTTTATATCTCACCACTTTCTTATGTATGTCCCTAGGCCATCCCATACAGTTTTATGTTCGAAGGAGTATTTTGAGAATGTTGAAGATGTTTTGAAAAAAAAAGTTTCATTACCTATTTTATGTTTATAGTTAATGTACCCTTTTCAGAAATAAACTAGAATCTTTGATGATACGTGTATTATTACGTTTATTATTACATAATAAATCATGTATTAATGTGAAATAAAAAAGCAGGGTTGTCATATTTAATCCAGCCTTACAATAACTGCTCACCAGATTCTGATCATCTAATTCGTATATGAATCGATTATCCTCTATTACCATTTCAATAGAATTCACTACTCAAACCTAGATATCTCAAATCTGTTATGTTTCACTCTTCTCTTAGATCATCACATGATTCACACAACATATCGATCCTAGATCTACAATATGAAATCGTTATTCTATGAAACTGGTGCACAACATTCGATTTCATGTGAATTTGTTGAACCACCGGCCAAACAAAACCTCGATGATGAACACACATAAAATAATTTGATAAAAATAAGAAAACATGTAAAAGAGAAAATAACCTCAGTTTTGATCGATTTCCATCCATCCAATTTTGTTATAATGATGAATGAATGGCCATAATAACATAAACAAATCACCGAATAAACCACACAGATTAAATCCACCCCGAATCACTACTGATCCATGAATCAATCCATTGATCCATTGATTCACATTTATCATATACATAGAAAATTAGGAAATAAATCTGAACAAATCAAATTCCGTACATTTATTTTGATTAATTATTTATGAAGAATGAAACCACATTATTTTAATTGGTGAGATCCTTATATTTTGTTGCACAACGGTCACTGATCTTCCTTCTAGTTGCCATTTTCAAAGGATCCTCCTACAACGGCTCACCAATACTCTCAAAAGAATTTATAGATAAGTGTCTAACCATTTAATTTTGATATTAATGTGTTTTTAAATGAGAATCTAGTTCATTGTGTCAATAAAAAAACAAAATAATTTTTTATATTTATTTTATTCATTTCACACCCATGATGACTATTTAAAAAATTCCCCACTTCGACAATGGTTATGTCACTCCTAAGCTAAAACACATATTATAAACACAATAGTACCCTCATATTTCTAATATGAGACCCACATTTGGTTTTTATTCCAGTTTATCTAGAATAGTTCATGTGCATGATAATCATATATTTATTATATTTCGTACATTTATTCTGGGAAAATTGGGCCTCAGAATCACATTCCATATTAGTTTCTGGTAACAAAAAAATCGATACAACATCAAAAAATAATACATGGAAAATTTCGTCACCAAATTCTCCCCACATTGGGTCTTTACATAAAAAAATCCAAAACAAAAGGATATGAAAAGTGATGTGGGTACCGAACATGCATCTAGGACTCCCGTTCCCAAGTTATCTTCTAAAGATTCTCATGATTCCATCTAAAACACACAAAGAGAATTTATTTCCCAAAAATGATCATCTCATATTTGACCTCAATATCTATCAGATATTCATAAAGGGATCACCATCCTCGATTTCTAACTCACCATAGTCGATAACATGCGATGGATCGTGCATATACCTCATCAGATGTTACATGTCGAAGACATCATTTACTCGGTCTAACTACGACAATATTGATATGAAGTATTTCCCCTCTCAAACTATACACATTTTCTAGAAGTATCAAATGAATCTTGAATATTTCTTTCCTCCCTATCAATTTCTTTGTAATACACATTTATATGAGACACAAAGGAACACATAGAATCCAAACTTGAACTCCAAACGCCTAAATTTTTGGTTAGTATAAGACATTCAATGAATCCGTAGAGTCCACATCTGCTTCTAGATTATCCAAACCTCATCTGTAGTGACACACACCAACTATGGGGCCATAAGTTATAACGCCCCGACCCCAAAATCCTAGATTCAGTGCATTAGTATGTATCATTGGAATGATAAAAAAATATGAAGTCTGGAAAGGCCAATTAGTTAAGTAGCCTTGGAAGTACAAGATACATTCATAAGGTTTACATTAAAACATAAAATGGAAAACTACAACAACATTGTTTAAATAGACAACAATGAGATCCCATAGACTATCCCTACAGGTCATTCATAATATACTTCTTCGATTCCTGGGAAAAATAAAACATAGAAAGGGGTGATCTCAGATGCTCAAAAGGATAATAATATAGCGGAATCGTTCATAAATAAGCATAAACATTTAAGGCAATGTACAAAACTATAAAAATTCCTTTACAACATAAACTTAATCATTATATGGAAAATATAAATCAAAATAATTCCATTTACTTACTCACATGGATATTCTACTAGTCGAATAATCTCATGAAATATCAATATCCACTTTCATAATGATGGAATGCATAATGCAATACTTTCATAACCACATAGTCAACGCCTTATGCCAATAATACCAATAAGATTTTGTCAAGGCATTGTGCTAAGACACTAGTTTGTCTCATGACACCAACCGATGCATTGAGGAGCTATAGAAGGCTCTACCCATCACTTACTAAGTCCAATGCATTCCTAATATGAAAAGTTTGAAACATAACATAAACATTTGTATTAAAACTAGCATATGAAATGTCAATACTTTATCCCCAAACCATGAATGGTATTAAAATAGCACATCCACAGTCAAACATAACTCATTCAATAAAATTTGGAAGACTTTACTTTAACAGATTAACCTCAATCGATAATAATGAAGTTTATTGACATAGATGAAAATAATCATCAAAACTATTTGAGTGAAACATCCCCCTTTTTCTTGAAAACATTTAAAAGTCAAACAATTTGTCAAGAAGTCATTTACAAATAGATTTTTGAATCAAAGTGTCCCATACCTCTTTGAAACGTTTAAAAGGAATTTTAATTTTAAAAAAATAATTTCCATATAAATAAAACAATAAAACCATTTTTAAAACATGGACATTAATGAGAAAAATTTAGAAGAATAAATTTTTAAAACACTTAAAAAGATATTTTCGTTAGAGTTACTATCCAAATGAGAGATTCTTGAATAAAAATATTTGAGGTAATAAAAACATTTTAATACAAAGTGAATAAATTATTTCATTATATACTATGTTAAAGGATAGTATATATACCATATAAAAGTGAATTGGTGCATAACAACTAAGAAGTCTCAAAGGAATGTAAATTGTGATGAAATCCCTAATTAAGATGGTATCATTAGGAAATGGATAAATCAATGACATAATTATGTGTGAAAAATATAAATACACTCAATATGATTGGATATTCAGTGTGAATCAATCTAAGGATATTCAAACATATTCTTGTAAAAGCAACACCAATGACTTGGATGTTTAACTCAATGAATGGAAATTTAGTTAAGATCATGTTTAAATCAATGAATTTAGAAATTATCAATGGAGTGATTATGTGTATGAAAAGTATATACACACAAAATGGAATTTAAATTACAACATAAATAATAAATAGTGATACCACACATAATCTTGGAGTAAAATAATCAATGAAGTATGTGTAAATCCCACTAAATGGAAATTGAAATTTGAAATTCCCTTACCGATTTGGTTACTTATGAAACTTACAACCCATGAAAGAAGGATCATACAATGAAGATGTAAATAAACATATATTAAATTATGTTACACCAAGAATACAATCACAGATAGTAGATATTCCACACAAAAGGAAATATTGGCCAATATAGCTTTAATCTCACGGGAATAAAGAGTGAGATGAAAAACCCTTACTTTCATTGTAATTAATCGAGTCGTATGACCAAAAGTTAATAACCACAAAATTAATCACAGAATAAAATGAATATAAATAGAATAATAATAATATATATAAAATGGAAGTACTCAATAGACTATATCCAATAAATAAGTGGCGAACAATGGAAATATCACCGAATTAAATGTGAGATAAGAAACCCCTTAACTCAAGTCTGACTTGTCTTGTATGTTACTTGTTCTTCCCAAATAATAAACATAAGTTAATTTCTACTTTATTAAGAAAATATTTAATGTTTATTATTTATTTTATATCAATTATTACCTTTCTATAAAAAATAGTTAATTATTTGAGTTCATATTGGATATTTTATCGATGTTCAGAACTTGAGTAAAAAATGAAGTTGTTATAATTACAATTTTTCCATGCGGTCAAAAGTCCATTATCTCAAGATTGATATACATGATTTAGATATTATATATATATATATATTATATTCAGTATATATATGTATTTATAACAGCACATATCATTTGGTGATAAGAAATGAAATGTATCGTTCCTGGAGACGGCAAGCCGTACATACGCATGAAAGCTACTTCCATTTCTATTTTGTATTTTAATGGAATTAAAACATAATTATACAAAGGTATATTATAATTTAAGTATAATATAATATATAATATCATAAAATATATCCTTATATGTCCCTCATAAAGAATTAATGAACCATATCATTTTGAGGGGGCGGTAGTCCGCACTTCGTCATATGAAATTATCGCGTTTCACCCATAATGGAAATAATAAATTAATGATATAAATGGAAAATACAGATGCATAAAGAAAACATAAAAATAATATATATCATATACAAATATAGTGTCATCTTAATAGACACCATGAGAGGCGGTAGGAGATAATCGAACAATCATTGTTTCGTGAGGCGTTTGTTTTCCGTCCACAGAAACAGTATGTTCATCAACCATTAGATGGAGGTGTGTGTAAGTGTAGTTTGAATTATTCTCATAAACACATCATAGTATATTAAAGATTCTGGTGTTGTTATAAAATAATGGAATAAAAAAAGTTTAGGGGGTTGGAGAAGTAAAATAAAACAAAATAAAACAAAAGAATTTAAGAGAAAGCGTGACCTTTAATTTGGCTAACTTCATGTGGTTTGAACAAAAAGGACTTCTTGAACTGCCTTCTATGTAACACCCCAAGCTTCTACGGTACATTTCCCTTTGAATAATGCGATAGCGTGTGTTGTACGCAACCTCGAGTTCTAACACACACCATAACTAATCAAACTAGCCGTTATGAATAGTAATACCTACTTTTTGAAATTATATATATTTTATATTTGAAAATGGACTTCATTTTTGGATTCGGAATATCGAATTTAGCCTAAGGTGAAATTTTGGTACATTTCGGATAACTTTCATATTTTGATGAATAGTGAAAATTTCTAAATTTTAATTAAAAACAACTTTTTTAATCAAAATAATTAATAGTGATAAATTATGAATTTGAGTGGTTTTAAAGTATATTTAGAATATATTTTTACCATTCAATTTAATGTTTATCATTGGACATAATTTTACAATTAAACCGAACATAAACAAGTGTCAATCTTTTGATAGTTATTATCTCTTAAAAACACGCTTTTTGTTTTAACAGCGGGAATTAATTTTAAATTAATTTCTTCCACTTCTGTGTTTTGAATTTAGGAAAATGGATTCCATATTTGGAATCAGGATGTCCAAATTATGTAAATATGTAACTTTTATTTTTAGACATTTTGAATAATTACTGCGGTAAATATTTTATTTACCATGGTTAAAGGGTAAATCCGGTAAATAAGGGTTAAAAAAATAATATTATAATAATACAAAATTACCCTAAAACGTGTCTTAACCCTATTGGTTGATACATGGTCGACCATGGGCATCTTTGTGTCAATTTTGGGACCCCATGGATCCACTTGTAAGTGATAATGACACTTTATTTTAATTAAGTTAAAATGAATACAAAAATGACACAAGCATATATCGTTTAGAAGAACAATTTTTACATAGGGTTATACATGTTGGATTTTCGATTATAAATATTCATTAGAAAGATAAAAAGATTTCCTACATAATGATATTTTATTTATAATTTTTAGACAATAAATAAGTTATTTTATTTATGACACAATGATGATGCAGTAATTACTATAATAGTGAAAAATTAAAATAATTGATATTATAAATACCCAAATAAATATAATATGAAACTTTTAATGAATTAAACTAATTTTCTAGGCTAATATGATATATTAGTATTGATTTAATGGACTTTGTTCGAAGTAATCAATCTGTTATGAGTTTCACAAAAATCAACTATTGAATAGTGTCAAAATTGACATAAAAGAGTTCTTAAAACAAATATTATATTATTAATTGATATTAAATTCCTAAAAATATAAGGTTCGGCCAAGAGACTTATATTATGATAGGTTAATCATTAATGGACCACTTGGGGGTCGCTTGGATGTATATAGTAAGTTTATTAACCATATTATATAAAAATACAAAGAGACATTGTAAAAGTGAAACTAATTAACTTAGAGTTAATACTTAAAGATAAGGTTAATATAAGTACCCAAACCTGTCTAAATTCTATTGGATGAGTTGTTTTCGACCTATCCCCACCTCATCCTTTGAATAGTCAACTTTGGAGCCTTTAGAAACCGAATATGAATTTATTATAAATTAATATTTCTAGCTTTTCCAAAGGTGCCCCTCACCCCTCTTATAAAAGGGCACTCCTCCTTCTCATTTCTTCACACCTCTAAAGCCTTTTGGTTCGGCCAAACTCTGCCCAAATACTCTCCCAACATCCCTCAATACAACCTAGAGGCCTTAGTTTGATCAGAAAGCCAACCTAAGGAGCCCTTTTGATCAAATCAAAAGGAAGAACCCGAAGAAGAGGTAATGATCTCACCACCCTTTTCTAAGTTCATTTCTTCTTCCACTTCTTCTTCCTTTGTTCTTACCATTCTGAAATAATAACTCCAGTATCTCACATATACTGTGATGTTATTATAAATATGGTACAATCATATTCAGTATTCTATCCACCCTTTGAATAACATGTCACCATACGTGCGTACGTACGGCTTACCGTCTCCACGTCGTGGTGTAATTGTTATTCAATATAATATTATTTGGATGGGTATAATAATGATGTGTAACTCATGTAAATAATAAATATAACATGTTAATGATTCTGTATATATGATATACCATCCATTTATATATTATTTTAATATCAAAAGAATGATATTGTCGCTCGTGCGTACGTACGGACTACCGTCTCCACGAACGCGATGAGATTCATTCTCCATCATAACCATTAAAGCGTAATTATCATTTTATGATTTAAAAATGATGTTTAAGGACTTGATATCATTCTGGATATGAATAATATACAACCTATCCTTTACAAACATGTCTTACGTAACAAAACATATGAAAGAAAACAAGTAAGTTAACACCCGAAACAACGATAATACTAAGATATTATTATCAAATCAATATTAAAAGATCATATATGATATCATATTAATGTATATGATTCTTGTATAATTTAATAACAATTATTTCACCATTATACAGGAGGTTAACCTACCCCAAACAAGGAAAAGTACAAGGTAAGGGTTATTTCACAATCTCTTCTTTATCCGAGGTTGTTTATACGTAATAATCTACTGGGATCTCGTTATCATCCACATCCATGTTTCTTCAAAATGTATTTCAAAACATTTTTACTATTTACAAGAATATGGGTTAAAGTCATTTATACCCTTGTTTGACTTTTTATAAGAGGTTTATAAAGGAATCTTTCCGTCGTTTTCAAAACAAGGTCCTTTTTAACCTTTTCGACAGAATTGAGGTAAGAATGTTTTTTTAACTTATACGGCGGGTGCGGTTATTTTCCGCCGTTATAAAATCGTCGAAGCTTTCCATACAAGCTTATAAGAATATTTTCAAAGAAAATGTTTTATTTTATATGGATCTTAAATGATTTCAAAATAAAAGGAGATACTTCTTTAAAAAGAATTTTGATTTCATCTATGTCAACATCCTTTGATGGATTTTAAGATTATTTGAAGTTGATTTATTATGATACAAAACTTCTATATTGTATTGAAGGTTTTGTGATATGTTTGACTGTGGATGTGCTATTTTTATACCATTCATAGTTTATTGTGAAAGTATTGACATTTCGTATGCTAGTTTTAATACGAATGTTTATGTTATGTTTAAACCTTTTCATATGGGAATGCATTGGACTTAATAAGTGACGGGTGGAGCCCGCTATAGCTCCTCGATGCATCGGTAGGTCTCATGAGACAAACTAGTGTCTTGGCACAAGGCCTTGACAAAATCTTATTTGTAGCCTTGGCACGAGGCCTTGGCTATGTGGTTATGATAGTCTGGCATTATGCATTCCAACATTATGAAAGTGGTTATTGATTTTTGCATGTGATTATTCGATTAGTAGAATATCCATGTGAATAAGTAAATGGAATTATTTCATTTTACTTTTGCCATACCATGTAGAAGTTCAATTTTAAAAGGCTTTTGTTTTAGTAATGCATTGCCTTAAATGTTTATTCTTATTTATGAAAGTTTCCGCTATATTGTTATCCTTACTGGGCATTTGAGCTCACCCCTTTTCTATGTTTTATTTTTCCCCAGGATGTGAAGAAGTAAATTATGAATGACCTGCAGGGATATTATGAGGGGATAGTAGTGTGGATTATGGAGACATTATGTTGTTGTAGTAGTTTTTCATTTTATGATGTAATGTAAAACTTATGAATATATCTAGTGTTTCCAAGGCTACTAAACCAATCGGTCTTTCGAGATTTGATCTTTCTTGTGATCATGCCAATGTTACGAAGTAATGCACCGACTCTAGGCAGCTGGGGTCGGGGCGTTACAGTTGGTATCAGAGGCAGTTTAGTACAAACCTTGGAAGCTAGATTTAGATAAACTCTGATTAGAGCACGTAGACCTAAGATGAACTTTGAGGATTAGTATAGAAGAACTTCCTAGAATTTTGGTATTGTAGAGATTTTGTGAGTTTTTCGAGCAATACATCCCTGTCTGGATACGAGCAGGTAGAGGCGGCTCTGGCACAGATGTACCTAGGGGTAAAACCCGAAAACACCGCTTTGAGCTAGACTCGAACGGGAACTGGTGCACGACAACGGGCCTTGCTGCACTCTTGGTTACGACACTCCCGGGGGATATGCTTAGGATAACTCTCACTATCTTTACAAATCATTATGAAGGGTTTATGAGTATATACTTCCTCAAAGAAAACATTTTTATGATTATGGATTATATCCATAAATAGTTCAATTTATGTTAAGTGTTTTATAAGTATGGGATTATGTATTTTGATGCATAAACTGATCTAGTTTATGCCATTTTTTTTAGAAATGGCGCCTAGTGGAAGAAATGGAAACCGTATCAATGCACGCACTCCATGTAGGGATTGCCCTCCTGCTCAAGATAATTATAGTGGGGCTGGTGATGCAACTGGTGCTGATCAGCTAATCACCGTACTGGGACAACTTACTCAGGTTATGAATAATAACCTTACCCATATGGAGCACCCTGATCCGCAGTGTGGAGGATCAATGTTAGATCGATTCATGAGACAACAACCACCAACGTTCAATGGGAGTACAAATCCCTTAGTAGCTGAGCAATGGATATTTTCCCTAGAGAAAATATTTCAGGCTTTGGGGAGTAGTGAAAGGGAAAAAGTTACCATGGCAGTTTACCGCCTCACTGGAGATGCTGATCAATGGTGGTCATTGATTCAAAACATGAAGGAAGATGATGAAGTATCAAACATGGAATGGAGGGAGTTCAAAGATCTGTTTTTAGAAAAATACTTTCCTCGCGACCATCGAGCAGATATGGAAAGACAATTTCTGAGTCTGAGACAAAAGGAGGATGATAATGTCACAAAGTATGAGGCTAACTTTACAAGGTTAGCGAGGTATGCTGGAGATTATATTCGCAACCCAAGAAGTAAGATTGATCGTTTCTTTGATGGGTTAAAACCATTTCTCCGTCGAGCATTAGTCTCACAATCCTTTTCATCGTACGAAGACATTGTCTCATGTGCTATCAAGACCGAAAAGGAATTCTCTAAGTCTTATGACTTTAAAGCAAAGCAAGAGAAGAAGAGACCTGCTGATCAATCTGGGAATGGAAATAAGGGGAAGAAGGGAAAGGTTGAATATCCATCTTGTGGTAAGTGCGGGAAGAAACACCCCGGTGCTTGCCTGAAGGGAATGGGAGTCTGTTACAAGTGTGGTGAAAAAGGCCACCAAGCTCATGATTGCAAGGGGAGGAAGGAAGCTACCAACGTTCAGTGCTACAATTGCAGGGAGATGGGGCATTATGCAAATGCATGTCCTAAGCGTCAGGAGAACTTACCTCAGAAAAGGCCAAGGGATCAAGGCCAGGCTTATGCTATAACTACTGCTGAGGTAGAAACTCCGAAAGACGTGGTGGCAGGTAATTTAATGGTTTCCTCAAGTTTAGCAAATGCATTATTTGATTCTGGATCATCGCATTGTTTCATATCTTCCCAGTTTGATAATAAAATTAGATATTTCCAATTTGATTTAATAAGGGAGTTGTCAGTTAAAACTCCTAAGGGAAGTATCGTTGCAACAAAGTTTTGTGAATCAGTCCCCATTAGAGCACATAAATTTTCTTTATCTGCTGATTTCATCGTCATACCTATGATTGAGTTTGATATAATCCTCGGTATGGACTGGATTTCGGACTATGATGCGAAGATTTATTGTAAGAAGAAAGAGGTTACAATTCTTGATGATAATGATAAGGAACACCTTATTTTTAGAGCAGAATCGTTACCACCTAATTCTTATTTAGATCCACCCTCAATAGCTCAACTAAATTCAATTATTGGGGAGGAAGAGAATGAAATAACTGCGGGTGAGGAAAGGAATGTTCAAATAGAGGATGTACCTGTTGTGAAAGAATTTATAGATGTATTTCCAGAAGATTTACCTGGACATCCTCCAGAACGAGAAGTAGAGTTTTCCATTGATTTAATTCCTGGATCAAGGCCTATATCGAAGACCCCTTATAGAATGGCCACTGTAGAGTTAGTCGAACTAAAGAAACAACTAGAGGAATTGAGTAATAAGGGATTTATTCGCCCTAGTGTTTCTCCATGGGGAGCCCCTGTTCTTTTTGTTAAAAAGAAAGATGGATCTATGAGGTTATGTATCGACTACAGGGAGATCAATGCTATAACGATAAAGAACAAGTATCCCCTACCTCGTATTGATGATTTATTTGACCAACTGCATGGAGCTCAATACTTTTCAAAGATTGACCTTCGATCTGGATACCATCAGTTGTGTGTGAAGAAGGAAGACATTCCGAAGATAGCATTTCGAACCAGGTACGGGCATTACGAGTTTACTGTAATGCCGTTTGGATTGACTAATGCACCCTCTGTATTCATGGATCTGATGAATAGAGTCTTCAAGGAGTATCTCGATGAATTTGTGGTGGTATTTATTGATGATATCTTGGTATACTCCAAAACCTACGAAGATCATGAAAATCACTTGCGCATTATCTTGAAGACTCTGAGGAGGCATGAATTATATGGGAAGTTTAGCAAGTGTGAATTCTGGCTTCAGGAGATTTCTTTTCTTGGCCATATTGTCTCAAAAGATGGAATCTCTGTTGATCCTTCTAAGACCAAGGCAATCCAAGAATGGCCAGCACCTACGAGTATAACTGAGGTACGTAGTTTTATTGGCTTGGCAGGTTATTATCGACGTTTCGTCCAGAATTTTGCCCGATTGGCTAACCCATTAACGAAGCTCACACGTAAAGGGGTTAAATTTGTTTGGACAAAAGAGTGTGAAGAATGTTTCGAAGAACTGAAGAGAAGATTAGTCAATGCTCCTATATTGACTCTACCATTGGGGAATGATGGGTTCGTTATTTATAGTGATGCATCAAAGAAAGGACTTGGCTGTGTCCTTATGCAGAATGATAGAGTTATTGCCTATGCATCACGACAGTTGAAAATTCATGAACAAAACTATCCTACTCATGATCTTGAGTTAGCAGCTGTGATCTTTGCTTTGAAGATATGGAGGCACTACCTCTATGGTGAAAAATGTGAGATTTATACTGATCACAAGAGTTTGAAGTATATTTTCTCACAAAAAGAACTCAACATGAGGCAAAGGAGATGGCTTGAATTACTCAAGGATTATGATTGTACGATACACTACCACCCGGGGAAGGCAAACAAGGTGGCAGATGCTTTGAGCAGAAAAGACCATGGAGTTCTGAACATGATGAGAATTGAAAGGGATCCAATTTTCATGGATCTAGTGAAAATGGACATGGGAATAACCAGGGAAGGTGAAACATCAATGCTTTTTCAAATGGTTGCCAAACCATCTTTACTAAAAAGGATTAAGAGTTCTCAGACCGATAATGACGAATTCCAAAAGAAGATTAAAGCTGTGAATGATGGGAGATTGAGAGACTTTGTGTATGAAGATGGAATTTTGAAATTCGGGAAGAGACTTTGTGTTCCCAATATACCTGATCTAAAAAGGGAATTGCTGGATGATGCTCATAGTTCCAATTTCTCTATACACCCTGGGAGCACCAAAATGTATAGAGATTTGAAGGAACATTTTTGGTGGGACAATATGAAGAGGGAGATTGCTGATTTTGTGTCAAGATGTATGGTTTGTCAACAAGTGAAAGCTGGAAGGCAACAGCCTGGAGGAGTCATGCAACCTCTTCCCATACCGGAGTGGAAATGGGACAATGTTACGATGGACTTTGTCATGGGGCTACCAAAGACTCCTAGAAGGAACGATGCAATATGGGTTATTGTTGATCGTCTTACCAAGTCAGCACATTTTCTTGCTATAAGAGAAGATCTACCCCTGGAACGTCTAGCAAGACTATACATTAATGAAGTTGTGAGACTTCATGGAGTACCCCTATCGATTGTTTCTGATCGTGATCCCCGTTTTACTTCAAGATTTTGGAAAAGTCTTCAGAAATCCCTGGATACTGAACTTCATTTGAGCACTGCTTACCACCCTCAGACAGACGGACAATCAGAACGGACTATTCAAACCTTAGAAGACATGTTGAGATCTTGCTCACTTGACTTTCAGGGTATGTGGGATCAATATTTACCTCTGGTAGAATTTTCCTATAACAATAGCTTCCATTCGAGTATTCAGATGGCACCATATGAAGCGTTATACGGAAAGAGATGTCGTACACCAACCTGTTGGGATGACGTCGGTGAAAGAAAACTTGTAGGCCCAGAGCTGGTGGAGGAAACGGTGGAAAAGGCGAAAGTAATCCAAAATCACATTAAAGCAGCTCAAAGTAGGCAGAAGAGCTATGCCGATAATCGAAGGAAGGATTTGGAATTTCAAGTTGGTGATCATGTTTTCCTGAAGGTATCTCCATGGAAGGGAGTCATACGTTTTGGTAAGATAGGTAAATTGAGTCCCAGGTACATCGGACCTTTCGAAATTCTAGAACGAATTGGGGCTGTAGCTTACCGATTGGCAATGCCGCCAAGTCTCTCCAAAGTTCACGATGTGTTCCACGTATCTCTGTTGAGAAAATACATGCCTGACCCAACGCATGTACTCACCTATGAGGAATTAGAACTGGAACCCGATCTGTCTTATTGCGAAGAGCCCGTCAAGATTCTTGATACAAGAGAACAAGTACTGAGAAACCGGACGACGCGTCTGGTAAAAGTTTTGTGGAGAAATCATAAGATGGAAGAGGCAACGTGGGAACCCGAGGAACTTATGATGAAGAACCACCCGAGTCTTTTTATGCAGTAATACCCTAGAAATTGCGAGGACGCAATTATTTGAAGGAGGGGAGAATGTAACACCCCAAGCTTCTACGGTACGTTTCCCTTTGAATAATGCGATAGCGTGTGTTGTACGCAACCTCGAGTTCTAACACACACCATAACTAATCAAACTAGCCGTTATGAATAGTAATACCTACTTTTTGAAATTATATATATTTTATATTTGAAAATGGACTTCATTTTTGGATTCGGAATATCGAATTTAGCCTAAGGTGAAATTTTGGTACATTTCGGATAACTTTCATATTTTGATGAATAGTGAAAATTTCTAAATTTTAATTAAAAACAACTTTTTTAATCAAAATAATTAATAGTGATAAATTATGAATTTGAGTGGTTTTAAAGTATATTTAGAATATATTTTTACCATTCAATTTAATGTTTATCATTGGACATAATTTTACAATTAAACCGAACATAAACAAGTGTCAATCTTTTGATAGTTATTATCTCTTAAAAACACGCTTTTTGTTTTAACAGCGGGAATTAATTTTAAATTAATTTCTGCCACTTCTGTGTTTTGAATTTAGGAAAATGGATTCCATATTTGGAATCAGGATGTCCAAATTATGTAAATAGGTAATTTTTATTTTTAGACATTTTGAATAATTACTGCGGTAAATATTTTATTTACCATGGTTAAAGGGTAAATCCGGTAAATAAGGGTTAAAAAAAAATAATATTATAATAATACAAAATTACCCTAAAACGTATCTTAACCCTATTGGTTGATACATGGTCGACCATGGGCATCTTTGTGTCAATTTTGGGACCCCATGGATCCACTTGTAAGTGATAATGACACTTTATTTTAATTAAGTTAAAATGAATACAAAAATGACACAAGCATATATCTTTTAGAAGAACAATTTTTACATAGGGTTATACATGTTGGATTTTCGATTATAAATATTCATTAGAAAGATAAACAGATTTCCTACATAATGATATTTTATTTATAATTTTTAGACAATAAATAAGTTATTTTATTTATGACACAATGATGATGCAGTAATTACTATAATAGTGAAAAATTAAAATAATTGATATTATAAATACCCAAATAAATATAATATGAAACTTTTAATGAATTAAACTAATTTTCTAGGCTAATATGATATATTAGTATTGATTTAATGGACTTTGTTCGAAGTAATCAATCTGTTATGAGTTTCACAAAAATCAACTATTGAATAGTGTCAAAATTGACATAAAAGAGTTCTTAAAACAAATATTATATTATTAATTGATATTAAATTCCTAAAAATCTAAGGTTCGGCCAAGAGACTTATATTATGATAGGTTAATCATTAATGGACCACTTGGGGGTCGCGTGGATGTATATAGTAAGTTTATTAACCATATTATATAAAAATACAAAGAGACATTGTAAAAGTGAAACTAATTAACTTAGAGTTAATACTTAAAGATAAGGTTAATATAAGTACCCAAACCTGTCTAAATTCTATTGGATGAGTTGTTTTCGACCTATCCCCACCTCATCCTTTGAATAGTCAACTTTGGAGCCTTTAGAAACCGAATATGAATTTATTATAAATTAATATTTCTAGCTTTTCCAAAGGTGCCCCTCACCCCTCTTATAAAAGGGCACTCCTCCTTCTCATTTCTTCACACCTCTAAAGCCTTTTGGTTCGGCCAAACTCTGCCCAAATACTCTCCCAACATCCCTCAATACAACCTAGAGGCCTTAGTTTGATCAGAAAGCCAACCTAAGGAGCCCTTTTGATCAAATCAAAAGGAAGAACCCGAAGAAGAGGTAATGATCTCACCACCCTTTTCTAAGTTCATTTCTTCTTCCACTTCTTCTTCCTTTGTTCTTACCATTCTGAAATAATAACTCCAGTATCTCACATATACTGTGATGTTATTATAAATATGGTACAATAATATTCAGTATTCTATCCACCCTTTGAATAACATGTCACCATACGTGCGTACGTACGGCTTACCGTCTCCACGTCATGGTGTAATTGTTATTCAATATAATATTATTTGGATGGGTATAATAATGATGTGTAACTCATGTAAATAATAAATATAACATGTTAATGATTCTGTATATATGATATACCATCCATTTATATATTATTTTAATATCAAAAGAATGATATTGTCGCTCGTGCGTACGTACGGACTACCGTCTCCACGAACGCGATGAGATTCATTCTCCATCGTAACCATTAAAGCGTAATTATCATTTTATGATTTAAAAATGATGTTTAAGGACTTGATATCATTCTGGATATGAATAATATACAACCTATCCTTTACAAACATGTCTTACGTAACAAAACATATGAAAGAAAACAAGTAAGTTAACACCCGAAACAACGATAATACTAAGATATTATTATCAAATCAATATTAAAAGATCATATATGATATCATATTAATGTATATGATTCTTGTATAATTTAATAACAATTATTTCACCATTATACAGGAGGTTAACCTACCCCAACCAAGGAAAAGTACAAGGTAAGGGTTATTTCACAATCTCTTCTTTATCCGAGGTTGTTTATACGTAATAATCTACTGGGATCTCGTTATCATCCACATCCATGTTTCTTCAAAATGTATTTCAAAACATTTTTACTATTTACAAGAATATGGGTTAAAGTCATTTATACCCTTGTTTGACTTTTTATAAGAGGTTTATAAAGGAATCTTTCCGTCGTTTTCAAAACAAGGTCCTTTTTAACCTTTTCGACAGAATTGAGATAAGAATGTTTTTTTAACTTATACGGCGGGTGCGGTTATTTTCCGCCGTTATAAAATCGTCGAAGCTTTCCATACAAGCTTATAAGAATATTTTCAAAGAAAATGTTTTATTTTATATGGATCTTAAATGATTTCAAAATAAAAGGAGATACTTCTTTAAAAAGAATTTTGATTTCATCTATGTCAACATCCTTTGATGGATTTTAAGATTATTTGAAGTTGATTTATTATGATACAAAACTTCTATATTGTATTGAAGGTTTTGTGATATGTTTGACTGTGGATGTGCTATTTTTATACCATTCATAGTTTATTGTGAAAGTATTGACATTTCGTATGCTAGTTTTAATACGAATGTTTATGTTATGTTTAAACCTTTTCATATGGGAATGCATTGGACTTAATAAGTGACGGGTGGAGCCCGCTATAGCTCCTCGATGCATCGGTAGGTCTCATGAGACAAACTAGTGTCTTGGCACAAGGCCTTGACAAAATCTTATTTGTAGCCTTGGCACGAGGCCTTGGCTATGTGGTTATGATAGTCTGGCATTATGCATTCCAACATTATGAAAGTGGTTATTGATTTTTGCATGTGATTATTCGATTAGTAGAATATCCATGTGAATAAGTAAATGGCATTATTTCATTTTACTTTTGCCATACCATGTTGAAGTTCAATTTTAAAAGGCTTTTGTTTTAGTAATGCATTGCCTTAAATGTTTATTCTTATTTATGAAAGTTTCCGCTATATTGTTATCCTTACTGGGCATTTGAGCTCACCCCTTTTCTATGTTTTATTTTTCCCCAGGATGTGAAGAAGTAAATTATGAATGACCTGCAGGGATATTATGAGGGGATAGTAGTGTGGATTATGGAGACATTATGTTGTTGTAGTAGTTTTTCATTTTATGATGTAATGTAAAACTTATGAATATATCTAGTGTTTCCAAGGCTACTAAACCAATCGGTCTTTCAAGATTTGATCTTTCTTGTGATCATGCCAATGTTACGAAGTAATGCACCGACTCTAGGCAGCTGGGGTCGGGGCGTTACATTCTACCTATGGTAAGGCTTCTAAGAGGATGAGGGGTATGTTGAGAGATTATTTGGGCATGGGTTGGATGGGACATGAGGCTTCAGAGGTGTGCGGAAGGTGTTAGAATTGGTGTCCTTTTATAGGGGGAGGAGGGCCTCTTTAGGAAAGTGTGAATATATTATTTTATTATATAGTGTTATTCGGTTTATAACGGACCAAAACTAATTAAATTCGAATACAAGATGACTCATGATCAAAATAAAATCATCCAATTAGAATTTTACAGGTAATGGATATTATTTTAATATTAATAATCATATTTATTTGAATCATTTATTAATGAGTAAAATACTACATCATTATTGTGTCACAAATAATTTAATTTATAAGATGTCTAAAAATTATAAATTGTTTTACCATAATTTAGTAAATCTTTTTATCTTTACAATAATTATTTATAGTAAAAAATATGACATATATAACCCCATGTAAAAATTGATATACTAAAAGATATTTGTTAATGTCATTTTGTCTTTACTTTAAGTTAATTAAAATAAAGTGTCATTATCATTCTTAAGTGGATCCATGGAGTCCCAAAATAGACCCAAGGATGCCCATGGTCGGCCATGACTCATTCAATTGGGTTAATACAATTGTTAAAGTACTTTTTTATTATTATAATATTATTTTTACCTTGAATTACCCTATTGACCTTTAATAGCGGTAAATAAAAGTCAAATGTTACTATTCACCAAAAAATATTTCCATCTTATTGAACCATATTTTACTTCTTAATAACAACCATATATGTCAGATTTTTGAAATTCAATTCACAGAAGTGGTAAAATTCCATTTTAATGAAAAATCCAGTTTTTAAACTACTACTAAGTGGTTTTACTATTCAATAAAAATTTATGTTTTTTAGAAAAAACACCAAAACTTCAGCCTAAGCTATATTTGATATTCCAAATTCCAAAATGATGTCTATTTTAACAAATTAAATACATATAAGTTGTTTTAATTAATTTAAAATTAATTCCTGTTGTCAAAACAAATAGCATGTTTTTAAGAAACAATAACTATCAAAAGATTGACAGTTGTTTATGTATAATTTCAACGAGAAATTAATTCCAATTAAAAACATTGGATTAAATGGTAAAAATATAATCTAATTATACTTCCAAACCATTCAAATGTATAATTCAACACTATAAATTATTTTGATTAAAAAAGATGATTTCAATTAAAATTTAGTATTTTTTCACTATTCACCCAAAAATGAATGTTATGAGAAAAAAGCCAAAAAAATTTCAAGACTAAATATTTATGTTATTATTCTATATAAGAAGTTTATTTTGTCAAATTGAATATATAAAAGTGTCAAATATGGGATTTAAAAGGGGTTTAACATTAATAGGTGAAAAAATTGCATTTTTTTGAAAAACAATTCCTTTATCTGACAAAATGAATTTGTTCTTATATTATTGTTTTGAAACAAATAATATGGTTGTTAAAATTATATGGAATACATATAATTGAAAATTTAGTTTATACTATTCTTAACTACTTTTTAACGCATAGTTTGGTAAGTCATCGTGGGCTCGAACTTGGTGTTGAGTGAGGTGGAAGCTATTGAATTTAAAGAAAATAACATACTATGAAATCTTGGGGTGTTACATCCTTCCCCCTTTTGGAAATTACATCCTAAAAATTTTAAAATTGAGATTGGGAACACCATTGAATGTCCCATATCGGAAAGAGAGTCTAAATAACTTTCTCTTTAAAAGAAAGATAGAGAAGTACAAGGGTCACCCGAGATAACCCATACTATGATTCTATGTAAGAAAACATGGATATAAAAGATAAACTAGGTGTCAATTTATGGTGGAGAGTGATAGAAAACATGATCAAGAGAATGTTAACAACTAGAAAACCACAAACTTGTGATGGGATAAATGATCATTAGTTTCCTAGTAAGAAAAGTAAATGGATAACGTTTTTTCAAGTTCCATTTAATGAAGATGAGAAATTGATTTATGAGATTGACTAAGAACATAAAGGGATATATTTACTTTTTAAATAGATTTTTCACTCTTTAATAAATGTCTTCCACTCACTCATTTTTTTAAATGATGAGGTTTCATGATAAGTTGGTCACACCTGAAGCTCTAGAATCACATAATCTATAAAGGATAAACTATATATATTTACCTTGTCTTTAGAGATTAACCAAAACCAAAATTTTCAATAAAATATCAAATGATCCCCAAAAAAGGATAATACTTTAGATAAAGAAATACAAATCTTAATTTATAAAATTAATCCAACTATACCCAATATTCAATAAATACCATTCATTAAACAATTTTCTGTAAAATCTTTTAATATAATGCAAACTAATATTGAAACCCAAAACTCAGAAAAACTTTCTTAAGTAGTTTTCCACGTTAAATTGTATCTCCAAATAATATCGGCTACTCTTAAAGTCACATACTTAAATGTAATTAACATAATCTCATATTCTCTATGATAGGTTAATCATTTCCATAAATAACCCAAATTTCTATAAATCCATAATAAAAACATAGGTAATAACCCACCATTACTCCTCAAATGAAATCCTATAGTATTCTATTTTCCTTAGGCAAATAGTATTCCCAATAGAGCGAACGTATTGAAAAATAACATTTATCACTTAATCACCAAATAATTTTCTTATACTAAGGATATACATTTTATAAGACATAAGATCCCAAATCAACTTATTATTGATCAATAAATTCATTTAATTAAAAAATAATTAGTCACAATAACCAGGGACTTCACGTAGTCCAGTGGTAGGCGATAAATCCCAATCACACTATGGTTGTGGGTTCGATTCCGGTAGCTTTGTCTGACGTGATGGGTTGTCACACAGTCTGCGTTTTGTCCATTTTGAAAAAATATATTTTATAATGATCCCCAAATGAGAGAAATTCATAAAAATAATTATAATATAATTTCACCACAAATGTAATCTCATACCTCACATTTTCATCCCAAAATTTAATAACATGCAATTGCCTCAAATTCAAGGATAATATAAACCCAAATGGTTATTTATAACTATATAAACAATATAAAACCCAATTCTTCCTAAAATAACATTTTCACATAATAAAATACAGGGTTACACATAAGAGAAAAGTCTTCCAAATTAATCCCAACAACAAAGAGCACTAATACTTTTAAACATTTCACCTTCCATTTATTTCCACATAGGTTCTTCCTTGACTAAGGGGATATCCTATAAAATATGGCATTCACTTGGGTAATTCCTAGGTCCCCAACATTTACGACAAATGAATGTAAATGGATTCTTGGGATCATTTTTATTTTATTCCATAGTAATCTTCATTTTTCCACGGAAATTATTTAATTTATGTCCTTATTTCCCACACATAAAGAATTTCTTTATTCCATTGAGACACTTCCCTAGATGTCTCCTTCCACATTTCCACCATGATTGAAATTGAGCTTTCTTTTCTCTATGGTCTCCACTACTAGAGCTCTTATCATTCACCACCTTTCCCTTCTTTATTGAGTTCAGAAGTTGGTTAAAATATATGTTGGTGATCATATTTTTTGGAAAACTGATTCAACATGAACACGATATCTTTTAAACCTATCAACAGTCCATTCCGTTGCTCATTTCCTCCACTGTGACCACCTTGTACATCATGTTCAATGTTACTATGACTTCCTTGGAATCCAACCATTGAATAACACAAGAAAGTATAGTGTGAGTCATAAATTATTTAGAGAATATCATAACACCTTATTTTCAATCTAAAACACCTTAGGATTAATGATGGTTATTTATTATCATCTTATATTAAAATCCTTCAAATCGCTTTGTAATGAAAATGTGAATTATCCTAAGAATATCCCTTGGTAGTGTCGTAACCAAGAGTGCAGTAAGGCCTATTGTCGTGCACCAGTTCCAGTGTGAGTCTAGATAAAAGCAGTTTTTTTAGGGTTTACCTTTATATACATTTGTGCCATAGCTGCCTCTGCCTGCTCGTATCTAGAAACAGATTTATTTCTTGGAAAACTCACAAAATCTCTACAACACCAAAATTATAGGAAGTTCTTATATACTAATCCTTAAATACATTCTTAGGGATATGTGCTCTAATCAGAGTTTATCTAAATCCAGTTTCAAAGGTTTGTACTAAACTTCCTCTGATACCAACTGTAATGCCCCGAACACCGAATCCCAGAGTCGGTGCATTAGTACGTATCATTGTCATGATCACAAAAGATCAAGTCTCGAAAGACCGATTAGTTTAATAGCCTTGGAAGTACTAGATACATTCATAAGCTATAAATTACAACATAAAATGGAAAACTACAACAAAATTGTTCCCATAGACAACACTGAGATCCCACAGACTATCCCTACAGGTCAGTCATAATATACATCTTCGCATCCTAGGAAAAATAAAACATATAAAGGGGGTGAGCTCAGATGCTCTGTAATGATGATAATATAGCGGAAACTTCTATAAATAAGCATAAACATTTAAGGCAATTTATAAAACTTAAAAAAAGCCTTTAAAACATAAAATTAATCATAATATGGAAAATAAAAATCAAAATAATGCCACTTACTTACTCACATGGATATTCTTCTAGTTGAATAATCTCATTCAATATCAATATCCACTTTCATAATAATAGAATACATAATGTCAGACTTTCATAAACACATAGTCAAGGCCTTGTGCCAAGAATACAAATAAGATTTTGAAAAGGCCTTGTGCCGAGAAACTTGTTTTTATCATGAGACCAACCAATGCATCGAGGAGCTATAGCGGGCTCCACTCGTCACTTACTATGTCCAATGCATTCATCATATGAAATTTTTGAAACATAACATAAACATTCGTATTAAAACTAGCATATGAAATGTCAATACTTTATCCAGAAACCATGAATGGTATAAAAATAGCACATCCACAGTCAAACATAACACATTTAATAAATTATAGAAGAATGTATGGTAACAGAATAACATCAATCGAGAATAATGAAGGATATTGACATAGATGAAAATAATCATTAAAACTATTTGAGATAAATATCCCACTTTTTCTTGAAAACATTTAAAATTCACACTATTTGTGAAGAATCCATTTAAAAATATATTTTTGAATCAAAGTGTCCCATACCACTTTGAAACTTTTAAAAGGAATTTTAATTTTAAAACATTAATGTCCATATAAATAAAACCTTATAACCATTTTTAAAACATGGACATTAATGATAAAGATTTAGAAGAATAAATTTTTAACACACTTAAAATGATTTTTTAGTTAGAGTTTCTATCCAAATGAGAGATGCTTGAATACAAATAATTGAGGTAATGAAAACTATATAATACCAAGAGATTAATGTATTTAATTATATAATATGTCAACAGATAGTATATACACCATATAAAATTGAATTGGTTCATAATAACAAAAAAGTCTCAAAGGAATGTTAATTGAGATGAAATCCCTTAAAAAGACAGTATCCATTGTTAAAGGATAAATCAATCACATAATTATGTGTGAAAAATATAAACACACTCAATATGAATGGATATTCAGTGTTACTCAATCTGAGGAAATTCACACATATTCTTGTGAAAACAACACCAATGACTTGGATGTTTAACTCAATGAATGGAAATTGAGTTAAGATCAAGTTTATATCAATGAATTGAGAAATTATCAATGGAGTGATTATGTGTATCAAAATTATATGCAGAAAAAGGGGATTTTAAATTTCTATATAAATAATAAATAGTGATTCCACACATAATCTTCGAGTAAAATAATCAATGAAGTGTGCGTAAAGCTCACTGACTTGAAATTGAAATTCGAAATTCCCTTACCGATTTGGTTACTTATTAAATATAAAATGTAACACCCCTGGTAAATAAAGAATATGAAATTTTCATATTTATCCATATTTGTGAATAAAATATTAATATTGGACGCTATGCTCGATGGCGTACCCAATACCCAACAACGAGTTTCTTGGGAATCTTGCGTTGCACTCTAATAACAAAATAATATTATTTTAAAAGGTAGTTAATGCCTAGCCATTGTAATGGCGGGAATGAACAGAACTAACTAAGAAATGATTATATATGATTGTAAAATATTTTTACATTTTACAATAAATGTTAGAGGATTAAAAATGCGAATGGATCCAATTTTAAGCGTAAACATTCTAGTATTCTTTAAAAAGTCGATTAACCGCCTTTTGATGGAGAACCTCTTTTAAATCCACTTTTTGACAATTTTATGTGTTATATTTGACAAAATAAAATTCTTCTTTAGAATCGGGACCTCAAAATTTACTTTGTATAAATTTTTGGTATTTTTCCGATAAAGTTCATTTTTTTAATGAATAGTGAAAAATGTTGTATTTTCATTCAAAACCTCTTTATAATCTAATTTATTTATATGATTAGATTATCTTTTGGATTGTTTTTAAAGTGAAATTAGAATATATTTTTACCATTTAATCCAATATTGGTCATTGGAATTAATTTCACTTTGAAATTGGACTTAAACTAGTGTCAATCTTTTTAAAGATATTGTTTCTTAAAAACACGCTATTTGTTTTGGTAGCAGAAATTAATTATTAAGTTAATTAATGAAACTTATATGTTTTTAATTTTGTAAAATAGACATCATTTTTGAATTAATAATATCAAATATAGCTTACGGTGACGTTTTGGTATTTTTCTGAAAAACTACAATTTTTGATGAATAGTGAAACTACTAAGTAGTAGTTTAAAAACCGATTTTTCGTTTAAATGAAACTTCACCACTTCTGTGATTTGAATTTCAAAAATCCGACATACATAGTTGTCATTAGGATGTAAAATGTGGTTCAATGGGATTAAAATAATTTTTTGGTGAATAGTAACTTTTAAGTTTTTAATCGCGATTAGAGGTAATTAGTGTAATTTAAGGTAAAAATAATGTTTTTATAATATGAAATGACCTAGAAACATGTACTACCCTCATTGGATGTGTCATGGCCGACCAAGACAATCCATGGGTCAACTTGGGGACCCCATGGATCCACTTTGGTAGGAAAATGACATAAATAACTTTTTATTTAAAGTTAAAATAAAAATGTCACAAACATGAGTTGTTTTACTGAATCAATTTTTAAATTGGGTCACAAAATTCATATTTTGGACTATAAATATTCATTATAAATATAAAAATATTTCCTACATCATGATAGTTTTTTTATAATTTTTAGACATTAAATAAATTAAATTATTTATGACATCATGATGATGCAGTGCTTACATCATTAATAAAGGATTTAAATAAAATGAAAATATAATGTTAAAACTATAACTTAAACTTGTAAAAAAACCAATTGGATGAGTATATTTTGAACCCTTACCACATTATCCTCTAAATACATCAATGTGGGACCTTTAAAATCTAAATCTCATTTGAAAATAAAGTAACATTTTGTAACTTTCCAAGAGTGCCCCTCCTCTCCTCTTATAAAGGCCCCCACCTCTACCACCTTACCCACACCTCTCAAGACTTTGGCTCAGCCAACCCCTTATCATTTTGTCTCTCCATATCCCTATATTACTCCTAGAAGCCTCACTTTGGGCAGAAGTCTTCCCAAGGATGCATTTGAGCTCAAAACAAAGAGAGATACCCGATTTTAAGGTAATGTCTTCACTTGTGTTCTTTTGTTTTATTTTGCTTCTCCAACCCCCTAAACTCTTTTTATTCATTTCTTTTGTAACAAATCCAGTATCTTAAATATAATAGTATGTTTTTATAAGAATTATTCGAGATACACTAACACACACCTACATCTAATGGTCAATGAACATACGGTTTTTGTGGATGGTGAATTTCTACCTCACGAAACGATGATTGTTCAATATTATTTTAACACCATCAAACGTGGCCATTAATATGTCACTATATTTATATATGATATATGATATATTTATGTTTTACTTAATATTCTGTATTTTTCATTTATTTCATACCTTTATGGTTTCCATTATGGTTAAATGCGATATCTTCATTTTAGGAAGTGCGAACTACCACCCCCTAAAAGTGATTTGATTCGTTAATACCATATGTGGTATGTATAAAGGATAGATATAATGATATTATATATGATAACATACTGGAATTATAATACTATTATGTGTCATTATGTTTTAATTCCATTAAATAATAAATAGAAATGGAAGTAGCATTCATGCGTACGTACGGCTTACCATCTCTATG
Organism: Viscum album; assembly: GCA_963277665.1. Lineage (NCBI taxonomy): Eukaryota > Viridiplantae > Streptophyta > Magnoliopsida > Santalales > Viscaceae > Viscum > Viscum album. The sequence goes on from OY728162.1 coordinate 715,042,265, forward strand.
AACGGTGCATTTCATTTCTTACCTCTAAATGTTATGTAATATTATAAATTCATGTATATAATGGATATATATGATATATATGATATATACATAGTGAATATAATTCTGTATACAATATATATTTTACCACATGAACAACTTGTAATTATAAGGAGTTTATTTTTGACTCAAGTAGCAATGATATACAAAACGACCATTATTATCTTAAATAATTGCATAGTGTTCATAGAATGGTAGTAGGTGATATAAAAGGAATAATGAACTTGAAAAAGGTTATTAAGCAAGTATAAATTAACTCAAGTTTATTATTCAGGAGGTTAAAGAACAATCGAGTCAAGTCGGACCTGAGGTAAGGGAACCAACCCCTCTCTTTCTTTTTAGGTACACTCTTTTATGTCATTCCATTTAAGCTCATCTTTATTATGATTGGGATGTTATTTTATATTAATCTTTCTTTAAATTTTACTTTAATTTTAATATATACCCTATTTGATCTCATCAATCCATTTTTGGAAGTTTTAAGTGGCGCCGTTCGGCTGCCGAGTTTTTGTAAGGGATTTTTCATCTCACTTTTATTCCTGTGAGATTTATGCTACTTTTACCACCATTTCATTTGAGTGGTATATGTACTTCCCATTATTCTAATATTTGTGTAATATACTTTCTTTTATGAGAATTTAAATTAATTTTTTATTGTCCTTATTTCCTGGTGTGTATGATTCGAAAGGTACCCAAGTCGGTAAGGGAACTTTTCACCCTCCTCTTTTTAAAGGACTTATTTTTTTGGGTCTTTTAATTTACATATTGTATTGTTGGGATATGTTCTTATATATATTTATGATGTAAATTTTATTTCCAAGTGATGAGATACCCTTTTCATCTCTCATCAACTCATTTTATGAATTTTAAAGTGACGTCGTTAGGCTATCGAATTTTACCAAGGGAACTTCGTAACCCAATTTAGATTTCTTTGGGTTCAACATGTATTTATTGAATATGTCCTCTTTTGAATATGTGTGAATGAAATTTGATTGTTTTACACTTAATATCCTCTTATATTGGGTGTATTTATAGTTGTCACACATAATTATGAGATTGATTTATCCTTAATTTAAGTTTACCTTCTTTACATGGGATTTCATCTCATTTTACATTTCAATTCAGACTGAATTGTTGTTTTGCACCAATTCACTCTTATATGGTGTATATAATGTCCTTTGGAATATTATATCATGAATTCCATTATTCTCATGATATTATAAAGTTATGATTAAATGTTATTCCTCAATTATTTTATTCAAGTGTCTCTCATTTTGTTAAAAACCCTTTAACTAAAATATCGTTTTAAATGTTTTAATGATTTATTCTTATAAATATTACTCGTTAATATCCATGTTTTCAAAATGGTTTTATGGATTTATTTATATGGATATTAATGGTTTAAAATGTTAAATTCTTCAAAGTCATATGGGACACCTTGATTCAAAGATCTCTTTATTAAATGTTTTAAATGGTTTTGAAAATGGTTTTTAGAATGGATTCATTATTTCAATATCTTAAAAAGTTATTTGTGGGAATGTTATATTTCCTTTATGATTAAGTAATGTGCTATGATTATGTTATGGTTCTTGGGAATTGTTTATGAAGAAGGGTGGTTCCGTGATAAACTAAGGGCGTGTGAGCCTGATATAGCTCTCCAATGCATTGGGTAACGCGAAGGAGTTAAACGTTAAGGTTTCTCTGAGTAGATTTAGGGAATATACTGTGATGGGTATTCCAAATGTAACCAAGAGGGTTACTCCCTACGTAAGAATGTTATGAATGCCTCAAGTTACCTTTATGCCTTATGATTTCTATGATTTATTCATGATTTGATGAGGTATGTTAAAATGCTTATGTTTTATGAGTAAAGTATGATTTCATACATGGACTAATGTTTTCTTTTCACACTTTTATATCCCTTAATGATATTTTTATGCTCATCCCAAGTTTTTGAAATGTTTTTTACAGGTCAAGGGAAAGGTTCATGTTATGATGATAGTGTCAAGGAAGTGTCAAGAAAGAATCAATGTTTTAATTTAAATATGTTTCCATTGATGGGGAAAAACGAATACTATCTTTAATGGAACCACTATGTTTAAATGTGGAATGTAATTCATGATTTATGATCTAATTATCTAAAACTCTAAACCTGAAAAGATACTCAATGTGAATTATTCATTTAATTAAATATTAAGTAAGTCTTAAGGTTGGGGCCTTATAGTTGGTATCAGAGGTCGGTTTAGATAACTTTAGAGGTTAGAGTGTTGTTTAAGAAAAAGTGACAAGTTGTGTATAACCACAATGGTTAGTATATTAGATGGAGTCATCATTTTTTTAACGTTAGAATGAGTTTGGTATAACTTGGATAAGTATATCTTGGTGTTTATCTTCCTCTTTTTTATTTTACGATTTTACTGATATACTCACACTAGCCTTTTTGGTTTTAGTAAATGGCTGAATCTAGCAGGCACCAAAGTAACAGTGGATTTGAAGAAAACTGTGACGGTTTTATGAAAGAAAAACTGAAGGATATGCGAGATGAATGAGAACTCTTATGGTTATCCTCAACCAACTATCTGGAGTCATGATTGACCACCTGAACCATATTAATTTTTATAAGGCATCGTATATGAGAGAAACAAATCCCTACGGATATTCAGGTAATAATCATTAAGGTAAGTATGTTCAAAAACCTATGTGTCAAATATGTGGAAAGAAACACATAGGAAAATGTTTCAAAGGGACAGAAAGATGCTATAGATGTGGAAATGAAGGTCACAAAGCAAGAACCTGCAATGGAAAAAGGAAGCATCTATTTGACTCTAGGAAAGGGAAAGAAGTTCTTCTTGAAGGATCAATTGAATGTTTTAAATGTGGTGTGCATGGTCATTATGAAAACACATGTCCTATGAAGATGTTTTGGGAATGGGGTCACCAAGATCGTACAAACATTCATTTACCAATACCTAATTCCATTCCGATTGAGGATGAAGAAACTGACAATGAAGAATGAAAGGTATGGATTATTTCTTAACATATGTTTTCCTATTATTGGAATCTTAGGATATGATTCATGATTTTGTTTGTAAGAAAGAAGTATTTCATAATAACTTAAAAAGTAATGGCTAATGGATCATAAAGAATGTTGAATGAGTAAGAAGTCATCATATAAGGGATTCAAGAGTTATGGTAGATTTTAGGATGGTGAAATTCATAGATGTATTAAGTTTCTTTTGATGATGGGGTTACATTAGAAGACTTTTTATAGTAACCCTGATGTTTTATATACGAAAATTTTATTTAAGGAATAATTATCTTTTCTTTTGTGGATATAGTTATAAAGAACCATTTGGGTTTATATGATCCTTGAATTTGAGGCAATTACTGGTTAATACATTTTGGGTTGCAAAATGGATGTTATCAGATAACCTTTGTGGTTAAAATATGTTATGGTTATTTTTGATGAATTTGTCTCTTTTTGAGGAATGTTATAAAATTATATAGTTTTTGAAAAGGGACATCACGTAGACCGTGTGACAACCAGTCGCGTCGGACGAAGCAACGGGAATCGAACCCACAACCAAAGTGAAACTAGTATTTATCGCCTACCACTGGACTACGTGAAGTCCCTGGTTAGTTTGAATGAGTATTTTTAGTTAGATGATTTTATGAATTAAGAGTAAGTTTATTTTTGGTTATCAATGGAAATTATTATCATATAATGGAGGATATTTGATTAGGTTAATTACTTTTCAGTATGAGACTGTAAGAGTAACTGATGTTATTTTGGAGAAAAATGTTAAAATTTATCTTAGGAGACTATGTGATTAAATCATTCATAGAATTGGGATTCAATATTAGTTTGGTTTACTTTGTATGATTTTATGGATAGATGTTTATTGAATGGACTTTGTTGAACTTTGGGTTTTGTTTGACAAATTTTGGAGATTAAGAATAGATTTTTTTTATAAAGGATTATCATTTTTGGGTATTATCTGATCTCATACTATCCTTTTTGGTTTTAGTTTTGGTTAAGGTCTAAAGACATTTGAAGTATATAGTTCTCTTTTGTGGATTAGGTGATTCTCTAGAAGTTGATTATATCTCTCTTAATGTGAACAAGTCATCCCAAATACTCATCTTTTGGAGAAAATATTAGTTCGTGTAAGAAATCTAGTAAAAGTTGAATGTCAACATGACAATTAAGTATACTTCCTTATGTTTTAGTTAAGTTCATAAATAAATTCCTCAATGAAAAGTAACATAAAACAAAAATGATGTCTGTTAATTTTTCCTACTGGGGAATCAAATACCGTTTAACCCATCACAAGTTTGTGATTTTCTTGTTGTTAACTTTCTCCTAGAAATGTTTACTATCACTCTCCATCCGAACATGAACCTTTGTTTTTTCCTCCATATCCATATTTTCATACTTGGAATCCTAGAATGGGTTAACTCGGGTGACATTTTTACTTCTCTCCCATTCTTTTAAAGTGATAGTTTTACTGACTCTTGTTCTGATGTGGGATTTTCAAAGAAGCTTCCAAGACCAATTTTAAAACTGCGAGGACGTAGTTCCCAAAAGGGGGGAATGATGTAACACCCCAGGTAAATAAAGAATATGACATTTTCATATTTATGCATATTTGTGAATAAAATATTAATATTACTTTAAATGTGATGCTATGCTTGATGACGTACCCAATACGCAACAACAAGTTTCTTGGGAATCTTGCATTGCACTCTAATAACAAAATAATATTATTTTAAAAGGTAGTTAATGCCTAGCCGTTGTAATAGAGGGAATGAACAGAACTAACTACAAAATGATTATATATGTTTGTCAAATATTTTTACTTTTTACAATAAATGTTAGAGAATTAAAAATGCGAATGGATCCAATTTTAAGTGTAAACATTCTAGTATTCTTTAAAAGGCCGATTAACCGCCTTTTGATGGAGAACCTCTTTTAAATCCACTTTTTGACAATTTTATGTGTTATATTTGACAAAATAAAATTATTCTTTAGAATCGGGACCTCAAAATTTACTTTGTGTAAATTTTTGGTATTTTTCCGATAAAGTTCATTTTTTTAATGAATAGTGAAAAATGATGTATTTTAAATAACAACCTCTTTTTAATCTAATTTATTTATATGATTATATTATCTTTTGAATTGTTTTTAAAGTTAAATTAGAATATATTTTTACTATTTAATCCAATAGTGGTCATTGGAATTAATTTCACTTTGAAATTGGACATAAACTAATGTCAATCTTTTAATAGATATTGTTTCTTAAAAACACGCTATCTGTTTTGGCAGCGGGAATTAATTTTTAAATTAATTAATTCAACTTATATGTTTTGAATTTTGTAAAATAGACATTATTTTGGAATTCATAATATCAAATATAGCTTAGGGTGAATTTTTGGTATTTTTCTGAAAAACTTCAATTTTTGATGAATAGTGAAACCACTAAGTGGTAGTTTAAAAACTGATTTTTTGTTTAAATGAAACTTCACTACTTCTGTGATTTGAATTTCAAAAATCTGACATACATGGTTGTAATTAAGATGTAAAATGTGGTTCAATGGGATTAAAATAATTTTTTGGTGAATAGTAACTTTTAAGTTTTTAATCGCAATTAGTGGTAATTAGTGTAATTTAAGGTAAAAATAATATTTTAATAATATGAAATGATCTAGACACATGTCCTACCCTCATTGGATGTGTCATGTACGAGCAATAAAATCCATGGGTCAACTTGGGGACCCCATTAAGCCACTTTGTTTGGAAAATGACATAAATAACTTTTTATTTAAAGTTAAAACAAAAATGTCACAAGCATGAGTTATTTTACTAAAACAATTTTTAAATGGGGTAATACAAGTCATAGTTTTGAATATAAATATTCATTAGAAAGCTAAAAAAATTTCCAACATCATGATATTTTTTGTATAATTTTTAGACATTAAATAATGTAAATTATTTATGACATCATGATGATGCAGCAATTACCTCATTAATAAAGGATTTAAATAAAATGAAAGGATAATGTTAAAACAATAACTTAAACTCGTAAAAACCCTATTGGATGAGTATATTTCGAACCCTTACCACCTTATCCTCCAAATACATCAATGTGGGACCATTAAAATCCGAAAATCATTTGAAAATAAAGTAACATTTTGTAACTTTCCAAGAGTGCCCCTCCTCTCCTCTTATAAAAGGCCCCCACCTCTACCACCTTACCCACACCTCTCAAGACTTTGGATCGGCCAACCCCTGCTCATTTTGTGTGTCCACATCCCTCTCTTACTCCTAGAAGCCTCACTTTGGGCAGAAGGCTTCCCAAGGAAGCCTTTCAGCTCAAATCAAAGAGAGATACCCGATTTTAAGGTAATGTCTTCACTTGTGTTCTTTTGTTTTATTTTGCTTCTCCAACCCCCTAAACTCTTTTTATTAATTTATTTTGTAACAAATATAGTATATTAAATATACTAGGATGTTGTTATAAGAAGTATTCGAGCTACAATTACACACACCTACATCTAATGGTTAAATAACATACAGTTTCTATGGATTGTGAATTTCTACCTCACGAAATGATGATTGTTCAATATTCTTTTAACACCATAAAAGGTGGCCATTAAGATGTCACTATATTTATATATGATATATAATATGTTTATGTTTTACTTAATCTTCTGTATTTTTCATTTATGTCATACCTTTACGGTTTCCATTATGGTTAAACGCGATATCTTCATTTTAGGAAGTGCGGACTAACGCTCCCTCAAAGTGATATGATTCGTTAATACCATATGTGGTACGTATAAAGGATAGATTTAATGATATTATATATGATACCATACTGTAATTATAATACTATTATGTATCATTATGTTTTAATCCAATTAAATAAGAAATAGAAATGGAAGTAGCGTTCATGCGTACGTACGGCTTACCGTCTCCATGAACTGTGCATTTCATTTCTTACCTCTAAATGTTGTGTAATATTATAAATGCATGTATATAATGGATATATATGATATATATGATATCTACATAATGAATATAATTCTGTATACAATATATATTTTACCACATGAACAAATTGTAATTATAAAGAGTTTATTTTTTACTCAAGTAGCAATGATCTACAAAACGACCATTATTAACTTAAATAATTACATAGTGTTCATAGAATGGTAGTAAGTGATATAAAAGAAATAATGAACTTAAAAAAGGTTATTACGAAAGTATAAATTAACTCAATTTTATTATTCTGGAGATTAATGAACGATCGAGTCAAGTCGGACCCGAGGTAAGGGAACCTGCCCCTCTCTTTCTTTTTAAGTACACTCTTTTATGTCATTCCTTTTAAGCTCATATTTATTATGATTGGGATGTTATTTTATATTAATTTTGATGTAAATTTTATGTTAATATGATGATAGACCCTATTTGATCTCATAAATCCATTTTTGGAAGTTTTAAGTGGTTCCGTTCGGCTGCCGAGTTTTTGTAAGGGATTTTTCATCTCACTTTTATTCCCGTGAGATTTATGCTACTTTTACCACCATTTCCATTGAGTGGTATATGTAATTCCCATTAATCTACTCTTTGTGTAATATAATTTCGTTTATTATTATTTACATCAATGGTGTATTGTCCTTCTTTCATGGGGTGTATGCTTTGAAAGATACCCAAGTCGATAAGTGAACTTTACACCCTCCTCTTTTTAAAAGACTTATTTTGTTGGGTGTTTTAATTTACATATTGTAATGTTGGGATATGTTCTTATATATCATTATTGATGCAAATTGTATTCCCAAGTGATGAGATACCCTTTTTATCTGTCATTAACTCATTTTCTGAATTTTAAAGTGACGTCGTTAGGCTGTCGAATTTTACCAAGGGAACTTCTTAACCCAATTTCGATTTCTTTGGGTTCAACATGTAGTTATTGAATATGTCCTCCTTTGAATATGTGTGAATGAACTTTGATTGTTTTACACTTAATATCCACTTATATTGGGTGTTTTTATATTTTTCACACATAATTATGAGATTGATTTATCCTTAATTTAAGGGTACCTTCTTCACAGGGGATTTCATCTCATTTTACATTTCAATTGAGACTTCATTGTTGTTATGCACCAATTCACCCTTATATGGTGTATTACTGTCCTTTGGAATATTATAACATGAATTCCTTTATTCTCATGATATTATAAAGTTCTGATTAAATTTTATTCCTCAATTATTGTATTCAAGTGTCTCTCATTTTGGTAAAAACCCTTTAACTAAAATATCATTTTAAATGTTTTAATGATTTATTCTAATAAATATTTCCCGTTAATATCCATGTTTTCAAAATGGTTTTAAGGATTTATTTATATGGATATTCATGGTTTAAAATGTTAAAAGCTTCAAAGTGGTATATGACACCTTGATTCAAAGATCTCTTTGTTATATGTTTTAAATGTTTTTGAAAATGATTTTTAGAATAGAATCATTATTTCAATATTTTAAAAATTTATATGTGGGAATGTTATATTTCCTTTATGATTATGTAATGTGCTATGATTATGTTATAGTTCTTGGGAATTTTTTATGAAGACGGGTGGTTCCATGATAAACTAAGGGCGGGTGAGCCCGATATAGCTCTCCAATGCATTGGGTAACGCGAAGGAGTAAAACGTTAAGGTTTCTCCGAAGAGATTTAGAGAATATACTATGATGGGTATTCCAAACGTAACCAAGAGGGTTACTCCCTACGTAAGAATATTATGAATTCCTCAAGTTACCTTTATGCCTTATGATTTCTATGATTTATTCATGATTTGATGAGGTATGTTAAAATGCTTATGTTTTATGAGTAAAGTATGATTTCATAAATGGACTAGTGTTTTATTTTCGTACTTTTATATCCCTTACTGAGCTTTTTATGCTCATACCAGGTTTTTGAAACGTTTTTCATAGGTCAAAGGAAAGGTGCATGTTATGATGATAGTGTCAAGGAAGTGTCAAGAAAGAATCCATGTTTTAATTTAAATATGTTTCCGTTGATGTTGAAAAATGAATACTATCTTTTATGTAACCACATTGTTTAAATGTGGAATGTAATTCATGATTTATGATCTAATTCTCTAAAACTATAAAACTAAAAAGATCCTCAATGGGAATTATTCATTTAATTCAATATTAAGTAAGGTTTAAGGTTGGGGCCTTATATACAACCCATTAGAGAAGGGTCATAAAATAAATATTTAAATACCCAAAAATAAATGTATATTACACCCAGAATACAATAACATATAGTACATATTCCACACAAAATTAAATAGTGGCCAATATATCATGAATCTCACGGGAATAAAAAGTGAGATGAAAAACCCTTACATTCATTGTAATCAATCGAGTCGTATGACCAAAAGTTAGTAGCCACCAAATTAATCATAGAATACCATGAATATAAATAGAATCATGAAAATATATATCAAATGGAAATAAACAATACACCACATCAAATAAATAAGTGGTGAACAATGGAAATCTCATGGAATTAAAAGTGATATAAGAAACCCCTTACCTCAAGTACGACATGTCTTGTATGTTACTTTTTCTTCCTAAATAATTAGATTATGTTAATTTATACTTGATTAAGAACATTTTTCATGTTTATAATTCCTTTTATATCACTTTTGACCTTTCTATAACAAATAGTTAATTATTTGAGTTCATATTGGTTATTTTATCGATGTTTGGAACATGAGTCAAAAATAATCTTGTTATAATTACAAATTTTCCATGTGGTCAAAATTACATTATCTATAGAATGATATACATGATTTAGATATCATATATATATATATATATATTATATATTCAGTATATATATTTATTTATAACAGTACATTACATTTGGAGAAAAGAAATGAAATGTACTGTTCATGGAGACAGTAAGCCGTACGTACGCATGAACGCTACTTCCATTTCAATTTTGTATTTTAATGGAATTAAAACATAATTATACATAGGAATATTATAATTAAATTATAATATAATATATAATTTCATTAAATACATCCTTTATATGTCCCACATAAGGCATTAACAAGTCATATCATTTTGAGGGGGCGGTAGTCCGCACTTCCACAAATGAAATTATCGCGTTTTACACATAATGGAAACCATAAATGAATGATATAAATGGAAAATACAGAAGAATAAATAAAAAATAAGCATTATATATATATATCATATATAAATATAGTGTCATCTTAATGTCCACCATGAGAGGCGATAGGATATAATCGAACAATCACCGTTTCGTTAGGCGTTAGTTTGCCATCCACAGAAACAATATGTTCTTCACCCATTAGATGAAGGTGTGTGTAAGTGTAGTTCTAATACATCTCATAACGAAATTATATTATATTTATGATACTAGTATTTTTATAAAATAAATGAATAAAAAGAGTTTAGGGGGTTGGAGAAGTAAAATAAAACAAAATAAAACAAAATAATTTAAGAGAATGTGTTACCTTTAATTTGGGTAACTTCATTTGGTTTGAACCAAAAGGATTCTTAAAGTGAATTTTTCCTAATGTAAGTCTTCTAGGTGGAATAAATAGATCTTGAGAGATTATTTGGGTAGGGATTGGATGAGCCAAGGGGCTTGATAGGTGTGTGGAATGGGTTAGAAGTGGTGTCCTTTTAAAAGGGGGAGGAGGGGCTCTTTAGGAATGTGTGAAAATATTATTTTATTATATAGAGTTATTCGGTTTCTAAAGGTCAAAAACAAATTAAAGTCAAAGATAAGATGACTCAGGGTAGAAATAAAATAATTCAATATGAATTGGACTGATTTTGGATATTATTTTAATATTAATAATCATATTTATTTAAATCATTTATTAATGATGTAAATACTACATCATTATTGCGTCATAAATAATTTAACTTATTTGATGTCTAAAAATTATAAAAAAAGTTACGATAATGTAGGAAATCAATTTATAGTTCCAATCATTTTTTGTAGTTTTAAATATGACTTATATAACCCCATGTAAAAAATAATATACTAAAAGATATTTGTTAATGTCATTTTTGTCTTTACTTTAAGTTAATTAAAATAAAGTGTCATTATCATTCTTATGTGGCTCCATAGGGTCCCAAAATAGGCCCTAGGATGCATATGGTCGGCCACGACTCATAAAATAAGGTTTTTACAAGTGTTAAAGTAATTTTTGTATTATTATAATATATTTTTTACCTTGAATTGCCCTATTTTATTTAACCACAGTAAATAAAAGTCAAAACATACTATTCACAAAAAAATTGTTCAATTTAATTGATCCAAATTTTACTTACAAATAACAACCATAGATGTCACATTTTCTAAATTAAATTCACAAAAGTGGTAAAATTCCATTTAAATGAAAAATTCAGTTTTTAAACTACTATTAAGTGGTTTTACTATTCATCAAAAATTTATGTTTTTCAGAAAAACACAAAAACATCAGCCTATGCTATATTTGATATTACTAATTCAAAAATACTTTCTATTTTACCAAATTAAAATCATAGAAGTTGAATTAATTAATTTAAAATTATTTCCTGTTGCCAAAACAAATAGCATGGTTTTAAGAAACAATAACTATCAAAAGATTGACAGTTGTTTATGTATAATTTCAAAGTGAAATTAATTCCAATTAGCAACATTGGATTAAATGTTAAAAATATAATCTTGTTATACTTCCAAACCATGGAAATTAGTAATTTAACACTATAAATTATTTTTATTAAAAATGTTTTTTTCAATTAAAATTAAGTATTTTTTTCTCTATTAACCCAAAAATGAATGTTATCAGAAAAACACCAAAAATTAATTAAGACTAAATTTTTATGTCCTGATTCTAGATAAGAAGTTTATTTTATCAAAGTAAATATATAAAAGTGCCAAATATTGGATTTCAATGGGGTTAACTATTAAAAGGTGGAAAACATAATTTTTTTGAAAAATAATTCCTTTATCCGAAAAAATGAATTTGTTCTTATATTATGTCTAAGAGACACATAATATGGATGCTAAAATCATATGAAATATATATAATTCAGAATTTAGTTAATACTAATCATAACTTCTTTTGAACGGCAAGTTTGGAAAGTCGCCATGCGCTCGAACTCGGTGTTGTGTGAGGTGAAAGCTCTTGAATTTAAATAAAATTTCTTACTATGAAATCTTGGGGTGTTTAATATGTACTAACTATCCTGTGCTTGTCCAGTATAGGGGTGACCTGTAGGGTCGTCTATACAAGGGATCTAATGGGGCCATACTAATGGTGTAATGGTGATAATTATTGAACACAAACTCCATCAAAGGCATTTGATCATACAAACTATAGCCAAAGTCAACCATGAAAGCTCACATAATGTTTCCCATAACCTGAATTGTCTGTTCAGTCTTGCCATCAGTCTGGGGGTGAAAATCCATGATCAAATGTAACCAAGTTGCAAAAGAATCATGCAATCCCTTTCAAAAATGAGATTTGAAGTGAGCATCATGGTTATAAACCGGCATCAATGGAACTCTATAGAGTCGAACTATATTATGTATGTAGGGGAATCCCATGATTTCTATTGAACTATACTCTTAGATATCAAGGAATTTGGATGACTTGGTGAGTTAATCTATGATCACCCATATGTAATTGTGTCCCCTATATGTATATGGTAAGCCCATCATGAGGTAGATGGATATTCCATCCCACATCCACTCTAGTAAATGAAGGGGTTGATATAACCCCACTGGGACTTGGCGATCATCATTCACTTTCAAACAAGGCATCGTGAGACAAAACATTCCACTATATTCTTCATATCCAGGAACCAAAACTATTATTGGAGATCTTGGTATATATTTTCTACACCTAGCTGTGCCTCTAAAGTAGATGTATGAAACTCTATTAGAAACATACCACGCAATTTCACTAGTACTGTCATGATTCCTCTCAAATAACTACATGCTCTCCCTTTATAAAATACATCAGCAGTTATCCAATGTCTTTATGAGTACGTAGGATCTCATAGTCAATATCCCCCAGTTGTACCTCCCTTAATCACTGTAAAAATGGAGGGGTAACAACCATCAATTTAAAGTAATAATATCTATCTCTATCATCAATGGATTACTTCAATGAGGCTAACTAGTATGAGGCATTATTCATCCATTCAAAACAAGATATCATACCAAGGGAATCTATAACTATGTTCTGCTTCCTATGTTTATAGAAAATCTCAATGTCATGATACTGTAGAAACTCTATCCATCGCCTCTATCTAAAATTTATATAATTATGAGAGAATATATACATTAGACTCTTATGTTTATAATAGATGATAAAACTATCACTTATCAAGTTGTGTCATCACATCTTTTATACAAACACCATCACTACTAACTCAAGAACATGCGTCTTGTAGTTCTTCTAAGGTGGTGTCAATTAAAATGAACCATTGGCAATGAATGACTATCTCTATATCAGAACAGAACCAAGACTGGTAGTTGATGTGTCATTTAACTCTATGTACTCAACACCATCCTCTAGAAATCTCAAGATGGGAACACGCTTCAATATTTTTCACAACTCTTGAAAACCTATTGGCACCTTTCCATCCACATGAATGGATTCCCCTTCTAGCTCAACTATTTTAGGGGGTCGATATCCAAGAGAAATTAAGAATTAATATCTGATAGTATACAACCAACCTATGTAATATATGCATGATAGTCATTCTCTTGGGTGGATCCTTAGACAACACTTCCTTGACCTTAGTCGAGTCCATTTCCACAACATCTATAGAGATAACGTGTCCCAAAACATGGAACTCCAGAATCTAGAACTGGAACAGTGAGAGATTCCTATAAATCTTGCTCTCTCAAATTATGTATAGAACCATCCTCAAGTGTCTTTCATGATCCTTTCCAGATGGTGAGTTAACTAGGATATAATCGATAAAGATTACCAAAAACTAGTCTAAGAAGGGATAAAATATCTGGTTCACGAGTTCCATGAACACTACTGGGGTGTTAGTCACACCAAAGGACATCAAAGTCTTCTAATAGTGATCATAAAGACATATACATGTTGTCTTTGATATATATTTGTCCTTTAATCGCAATTGGTGATAACATGATCTAAGGTAGACCTTTGAGAACCATTGTTCCCCTCCCAACTAATAAAAGAGGTCATTGATCCTAAGTAGTGGAGAAATATTCTTCACAACCACCTAGTTTCAGTGTTTGTAAGTCTACACATAAACTCAAGATTCTATTCACCTTCTTAGAAAATAATAATGGGTCCGCCTCGGGTGAAATAATTGTTTAACAAATCTCTACCACTGTAAGTCCTCAAACTACACCTTCAACTCGTGAAAATCTATAGTAGCCATCTGATATGATAAAATTGATATCAATTTCATCCTAAGGTGTATATAAATGTATAATTCTATCTCTAAATGAATAGGTAGGCCTAGAATGTCCCCATGAAATATATCCTCATACTCCTTCGCCACTACATGGAACTAATCACTCATAAATTCCACTGTACCAAGGGATATTCTATCCAAATGATGTGTTATTGGATTAACCCTCTTATGCATGAGTCCATCCTGCACTTACTAGGATTCATTTTAACCCATAAAGTAAAACCTAGTCCCATCAATGCTAACACACCACATCCTCTACAATAAATAGTCTATACATGAAAGAATTTATACAACCAATTGATATGTTTGATGATGTCATAATGAATCTTTAATTCTATAAAGAGATCCCAATAAAAACTCTCAACTCTAACAGTATGGTCACACTATCATCACATGATTGTGATCGCTAAGTCATCACCAATAAGAGTCTCTAAGTGCATGGGATGAGCCAAGGGTTCAACCAGAATCTCTATGCCTCGAACTAGATATGTGTAAATGTAGGAATGTCTGTAAACTATGTTTATTATTACAGTAGATAAGGTATAAATGATAAATATTGAAACTCATATCATCCCTAGAGAGTCTAGGTCATAAGCCTCGACCTTTCCTAGATTCCCCAACCCTTGTCCTCATGCTCTTAAAGCCTGGAGTCGACCACAAGGGGGTGGTGATGGTAAAAATTCAAATCACCTACCACATCTATATGATCTCTGAGCTAGAATAACACATCTTTATCCCACTTAACATATCTTCTCTTGTTATATCCTTTAACTTAGCAGCGCATCCACTATCTCTCTGTTAGCCATACAAGGGGATGAATAATCTCTTATGAGATTTACCTTATTGTCACATGAGTATCACTACATATCCTTGGGATGACTAGACACAGAATGAGAGTCCTAAACTACATACCCTATATCATGGGACCTTCTATTGAAGTTTATTTCATGTTTAGGTCATGAAGACTAATGTTATATCCATACGGCCAATGTCTCTGCTCTTATTATCCCACAATCAGCAATAACTATCTGCATCTTCTCATCTATGAAACTGAAAAACATGAAATATTACTCTAAAACCTAGCATATGTACGAATTAATGGAGGTATAATCTAGATCAAATGTCTCTTTTATATCTTGGATCGATGGTCCAAGCTCAAAATAGTTGATCATGAACCATGACCATTGAGTACATAGAGAGGTTTGTGAACCTTGGTGAATACTGATCCAATGTTTTACTTCCCTTATGAAGCTATATAACCACTTATTTGTGTACAAACCTCTGCATAACTGTAGATAAATCCTCCATAAAAAGGAAATCATTCTATAACCAGGATCAAGTCACATTTCAAAAAGACTGGTTACTAAACCCCATGATCTCCGTGTATATCCAAAAATAATGCTCGCCTCTAATACCACCATATGATCTACCGATGTCCTAAAAAGATGGAAAAATCACGTCACCACCTAAATAAAGTCCTCATAAACCTATGGGTTAGGCTTGCCTCAGAACCGAAGGGGTCACTATCATTGAAACTAATAAAGAACACTTAGCATCTTCACCTAATCTTCTATTACTATGGGTATCATTTGCAGCTCAATAGGTAGTAGTATAACAGGTCCACTACATAGAGGTAACACCTCCATAATTGGCCCATGTATCGATGACTCATCACCGAGGGGATCATCCTCATGAACCTGATTTATATCCTAGTTGGCATACATCACATAGTAATCCTGAAATAAAAAATATGTACCATGGACAATGAGTATATCTAAAGAGCTTTCTCAAGAAGGAAATGGAATCCACAATCCATTCCTATATGATGCATGTACCATTGATTTTTCATTAAACTATATTTCTCATATAAAAATTCATGAAAAGGTAATTATAGTCCTAATTTATTGATACATTATCCCCCTCACCAACACTAAAATATTTTTCACGAGAAATGAACATGAAACAATTGACAATGTTTCCCCAAACCAATCTCAAAGAAAACAGTCCAAAAGTAGAACTAAATCCTTTGATAAAACACTATCATGACCATCCAAATGGGGCCCATTCTAAAACTCCCCAACATCGTCTCTAATAAGATAGGGGTTATAGACTATCACCGAGTAGGAATATATCTAACACAGATGGTTGTATCCTAAAGAACATGTACACACGCACACATCTCTAAGACCATTAAATGTTGAAATATAAAACAATAGATAAACCACTCTTTCATACATCAAAATACCTCAACTAGAGTATGAAAAAAAATCACTAGAATGTAAGAAGGGATAAATAAAGTCTCACCATAAAGAGTCTAAGAACTATTAAAAACTAAATGTATTGATGGGGTATGCTGTCAAGATAATTGCAGGAAAAAAACTTAGCCTCCCCAGCTCACTAAGAACCTCATGATACATGTCTCTCTAGGACTCCATCAAAATGTCAATCATCTTCATAAGAAAAGACACATTCTGGAAAATCTAAAGTAGTAAGAATAAAAATAACTAGTAGAATTCCCGGAAATCATGAATAGTATAACAACATGGATAAAAATTATCTCAAAAAAGCTTTATTTCTATACTAGATATAATAAGAATATCTAGATATACTCAATAAAGACACAAAACCACAATGTTACAACTGTAATTATAGTCTAGGGATCCTACTAAAACCATCCACATATCTCACATCATGGAGAAGAAACTTCAGGACTCAGATAATATAGATAACATCCATTCAAGAGGTCATGCTCATCTGGTCTCATCATAGGAATAATACATTTAAAATTTAATGATAACAATACATAGATGTGGATTGCATCAATGACCATGAGGTATACTAAGAAAAAAAACCTATAATAACCCAATATGTTGAGAATAAATGAACATGTAGTGTTGTTAATGATGATATGAATAACTTCACCTAGTGAAATATGATGACAGAGGATCTCACTCCGGGCCCCATAAAAGGATTCCAACAAATCTATCTAAAATACATACTAAAGGGATCATTATCGTATGTGTAGGACATGATCCAAGATAAACCGTCATAGAATAGATATAGGGGAAACACCCTAATGGAACATGCCCAAGATATAGAGGACAAGAGATCTAATCATTCTTTGAAGGAGTACAAGTATTGTACTAGTAGTACATGGTGTGTAACTTATACATTAAATCCCACTAGTGTATCATGACCCATGCTTGTGTCTTTGGAAAAGTACATAGTGTGTCTATGGCCATTTAATTATGAGTATTTCCATGTACCTGGATCCACCCTTATTTACCTACCCTAGAAATATCCTTGTTGGAGAACATGGTGTGTATGTTCCCATGTACTCTTTTCCATGTCCATGCACCCTCCAAGGTACATGCTTTGATTCTGGATCATTTCACATTCCATGTGATAGTTTCACTCTTTGTGTGCTACATAACACCACGTGGAAGCCCTATATGCCGCACCAAGGTGCTACAAAAAGTATGTTATTGAAATATATTCAGTGTAAATTAAGATTTTTTAAAACCATCATGTTATTCCTCTGTAATGTCGTCTGCTCCACTAGACACCAAATCTCACTATGAATAACGTTGGAAAGATCAAATCTTCTATGGACATGCCTTAACATAAATTCACTCCAGATTGTGGTCATCATATTCGCATAGGAATCTGTTTTCCTCCATTCTCGTCACCATCACACACACCACCTGGACCCAAAGGTCTCTAATTTGGTCTGTTTCACTCTACACCACTATCATCACATGATCTACATGTCATAAAGATCTAGGATCGAAAAATAGAATCATTACACCATGAAACAAGTGAAATATGTTTAATTTATGTTGATATATAGATCTGTTGGTAAAAATAATCCCTTGTGATAAACACACATAGAATAATTGGATTAAACCAAGAAAATATAAAAAATAGGAACATACCTCAGTCATGTTAGGTGGGCCTTGATCTATTTTCATTAGAATGAAAAATAAAGAAACATAATAACATAAAAAAACATCCCAATAAATCCAATAGATTATTAACATCCCTTAATACAACTGATACACAAATAAATCCATTTATTGATTGATTAATCTCTATTAATGCAATAAACAAAAATGAAAAAACAAACATACTACATTGATTATGATCAATCTATGATGAAGAAAAAGTAGTCGTTGTTTATGTTGGAGAGATCCTCATATTCTGTTGCACAACGGTAGCAAATCATGGATCGAGTTGTTATTTTTTAATCGAACCTGCTCCAACGTCTCTCTAAAAATTGTATGGTTATACAATGAACCTTGAAATTTGGACAAAATAACATGCTTCAAAGACAATCTAGGCTGCTAAATCAATGAAAAAAATAATTAATTAATTAATTTTATTAATTTTTATTCTATGATAATCATTTTAAAAACATCCCATGTTGACCAAGGTTATGTCACAAGGTTAAACCTATGTTCTGAACTCAATGGCGCCCCCATATTTCTAACTCAGGCCCCCATTTAATAGTTATTCAAATTTTTCTCTAAAAATGCATGTGTTTGATAATAATATGTTTTATATAATTGAGACATTTATTACAGGAACACATGGTCTTAGAATCACACACCATCTCATCACCAGGTCTCCAAAATAATCTATACAATATCAAAAAATAAAACATAGGAAATTTGAGTAGCTACAGATAGGCCTTGAATTATACATATGAAATAATTATTTATGTTTTTTTCACAAATTTATGATTCAAAAAACTTATGATATCATTCTATTATATCATACTTCAAGGCTTAATATTATTCTCATTTTTATATCATTTTATGACTCCTAACTAATATGTGTTTTCTCACCATCTTGATTTACTCCAATGACTCATTTACACAATTAGTTCATGGTAATTTTTTTAATATTTCATGTTATGTTATCATAACTTTTATAAAACTATTATTATTACATGTTGTTTTTATAGAATATTTCTCCACTGCTCATGCACTCTCATATGATTATGATAAAAACCAGATAATATATGGATAGTTTTTCCAATATTTATAATTTTTTATCTCACCTTTCATATTTTCCATTTCCCAGGCCATGAAGAAGATTACAAACTTTGAGGATTCTATAAGGGAGTACATTGTGGTTAGATTTATAGAAATGATCAAAAAATATTATAAAATTAGTAACATATGTATCTAATACTCATAGACATTAATCCTTAAATTTTTGGGATTCTTAGATTGTTGTTGGATTTAATGTTTATGTTATAAAGATCTTGTGGAATATATGTTTTTTATCCAAGGTCATTTCACATTGTATTTAAACTAGTATTTAAATAATTTTTTAGAACATGAACAAGGAGTGTGTGTATGGGGTGTTATAGTTGGTATCAGAGAAGGGTTTAGTTATTTTTGTGGTTTAGTATAGTTATTTTGGGAATAAATATCAGTGAAATTTAGTTAAAATCCAAACGACACTATTTTTTTTGGAAAAAATGCATGCCCTGCTCGAGGTTCAATTGTAGGGGTTGAATTTTGTGAAATAATTCATTTTGGGTTCACTCTTTATGAACATTTTCTAATTAGTTTCTTCATTGAACTAGAAACACCCAAGGGTTCTATATCCATGAGGAACCTACATTCCAAAGTTAGGTGCTCATTGCTATGTTTGTCCAATGATGCTTGAGAACTCTCATTGGTCAAGAGAATGGAAGGTCAGGCTCATCACACCCTTTTGGCGGGAATTATTTCCTAATCCAACACTCTCTTATAGATTTAAGATATTTTCAAGAATCCTTAATTAATTATCTAGTATTATGAGGTTCTCCCTTGAATTAATAATCCATCATCATCATGTAGGGAATTAAGAATCACCTATAAGTATCCAATGTTTTTCATCAATGGAGACATTTGTATATATCCAATGTTCTCCTCCACTAGTATCCTTTTATGTACTATTCAGAGATTCATTATTCATTTTTATGGTGATGCCAATTTTCATCCACACATTGGGGTTATCAAGAGTGTATCATCATCCGGGGAGACAAGAGTTGTTCTGATATGGGATCAAACCCATTTATAGGCTTCCTATGTGTTGGGAAAAAATCCCTCAAGGCATCATTGAAGCTTTTTTGAGGTGATTGTGTTTGTTGACAAAGTGGACATCTGAGTGGTGCTTGTTGACAAAGAAAAACAATGGCATACAAATTTGTTGACAAATAGGATTTCATGATGGAATGTCGAGTTCAAGAGCTGAAGTCAACGATCCATATTTGATTCAAGAATGTTGACAAAAGGAATGGATGATCTAGAGGTAGTAGAAAAAGAACAGATACAAGGTGGCGCCGTTTTCCAGTGTTTGCCAAATTTTTGGGCCTGAAAACCGACAAATGAAGAAAATTGTTTTTGGAAAAAGTACTTGCACGCCGAGGACTTGGAGTATAGGAAACATGCGTGACATATGTTTTTCGAGATCAGAAGAACAAAATATGGCTAAGGAAATAGGTTCGCGCATGTTTGGGAGTTGGTCGTGCAAGTGTCTAAGAGGACAGAAGACTTGCGTGCCGATACTGGGTCGCGCAGGTGACTTGCACGCCGTTGCGCAGGGTGGTCAATTTGCCTATAAATACTGGACCACCCCTCTTCATCCTTAACCGGAGTTCAACACTTTGAGAAATCAGAGATCTCATCATGTAGGTGTGGTGGTCGCGCAAGTGGTGTGTGTGGTCGTGAAGGTGGGACTTGCACGCCAGGGTGATAGTTGCACGCTAGTGTTTGAAGCTGCGTGCCAGTGTGGAGTTGCACACCAATATTGGATTGGGCGTAAAAGGAAGTGAGTTGCGCAGGTTTGGAGTTGAGGAAGCTTGAGTCGCGCAAGTGTCTGAGGAGGACTTGCGCGCCCATTGTGACTTGCGCGCCGATACTTGTACGCCGATATTGACTTGTGCGCCAAGTAAGGTTTAGTTCCAGCAGTGATTTTCGGGCTGCGTGGAAGCTGTAAGTTTTCCCGATTCCTTCGGTGCAAAGAGATATTCATCTACGGGTGAAAGTTGGGCTTCAACAGAGCATCTACTTACAGAGGAAGATACCTTCCTTCATGAAAATGAAGAGACCTATAGGTCTATAAACTGTTACTGGATTCCTTCCAAGAGAATTGAGCAAAGGAAGAGAAAGAAGGTGATCCTCTCCACCGGAAGTGAGCCAGAGAGAGAGAAATAGGGAGTGACCCTTGGGGAAGCAGTGAGCTGACCCTAAACATTGAAAAGGCAGTGAGCCTGGGCATAAAAGTGATCTAGCTCGAACATTGTAATCCACACCTAGTGAAGTTTAGTGGAATTGGTACGACTGGCAACTTGTCGGTGTATGCTCCTTGGACGTAGCCCTTTGCGGTGAACCAATTAAAATTTCTGTGTCATGTGCATGCTTTACATTCTGTTTACTTTGTGCAACAGGAAAGACAGAGAAGAGTGTTTTTCTAAACAGCGAAACAAGATCAGAACAAGCGTTAATTTTAAATTAGTCATACCCTGATTCACCCCCCCTCTCAGGGTATTTAGGCTTGTGGACCTAACACTACGTATCCTTGTAAAAGGAATCAGAAGTATCATAATAAACCTTGAATGGATATAGATTCATAGGTTCAAATAGACCGTGCCAGAAATGTTTTCTAGATATTACAGGGTTAATTTAGGGTGTTGAATTTTCACCTCAGGGAGACTTCTTACCTATCCCATTTAGAAAATAATCAAAGAACATGTAGTTCAGTTATGAGGACCCATACCAATGAAGGTTATTAGGTTATGTCTCATAGGGTAGTATGGACCTTTTAGAGGAATAATTTGGAGCATATTCATGAAAAGTATTCCCTAGGAATGGGGACATGAGATATGTGTCCAATCATGGTTATCTAGAGGATTTTTCAGGGATACATCTTTGGAGGAGGTCCATTTATGAATATGGTGACATGATTGGTAATTATACCAAGTAGAAGGTCGAGGGGTTGGATTTTAGGGTTTACTCTGGAGGAGGATGGAATATTAATGGAGGTTTGGTTTGGGATTATTCACTAGGAGGATGTCCTAATTTGGTTATGATCAATCATTAAACATGGAATAATGCCTGAAAGGATGAATTTTATAGCTTATTATTGTTGTGTATTCCTTGGTGAATGGAGGTTTTGTTTGGTATTACTCCTGAGTAATATTCCCTACTGGTAAAGATTCCAAAATTTTGGATTTTATGGATTATTCGAGATGATAATTCCCTATTGAATGGATGTTTTTTGGGGGATTATTACTAAGGAGGATTCCCTGGTTTGGCTATGTTCAAGAATTATAAATGGAATTATTCCCTAAATGTTTGGGGTCTATTTGGGTTTAATGATCACTTTCAACTTCTATAACCACATGAGCCATGATTAGTGTGAGAAACTATAGGAAATAGAATATCTTGGAAACCACACAATCTTATTTTCCATATGGTTGGACACATGGACTTGAGGACTCATGAATATGGAGGCCATATAAAGGGAGAGGATGAGAAGATCTGATTAATGATTATATACCAAAACATGCATCTGACTATGAATTTTTCATGATCATAGCTATCTACAAAGACCACATGACTCGTGATTATTTATGATTTAATGTGAGATACAAGAGGAAGAGGAAGATATAGAAATCCCAAAAATCACTCTTTCATTGGTGGAAGAGGTTAGGGTGATGGGAGAAGAAGAATAGACTTGGATGTGCCTTTTCCCTCTCCCATTTCCTATCCATGATTTTCACATCAGACTACCCATCTGGACACAACTCTGGGGGAGAATAGGAGTAAAAGTGAATCCTTATGTAAGAAAGGCTAGGGTCTTACTCTGGGGGGGGGGGTGCACTAAAATTTGTTCCATAGTAGGAGAGGAGGATCTCAATCCACATACAAGGTAAATGGAATCATGATCTGCACCCTCCTTAGATAGAACTAGAGGATATGGTTCTTAGAGAATAATAGGGAAGGACATGGTACTGACCCTAGTTCCCATTACCATGAGTTACCTGACACTACCCCTAGGGGCAATATGCTCTTGACCATAGGAATGCATACTCACATTCACCCTAAGGAACCTAATTTATAGGCTTGACAAGTGAGGGAATTATCTGACCATAATAATGCATACCCAAATGTGAAACACATTGGTGTACTTCATTCCATGGGTTTTCAAGTTCAAAGGCTTTAATAGATGTTTCAACTAGTCTTATCTCTGATAAGGGTTCCAAAGGAAGAGGTTCCCTACCATTTGTTTCTTAGAAGATGTCTCAAATGTAGGATTATGTAGGTCATGGTTTAGAGAGTAAGGGTTCCTCGTGTAGGGCCTAGGAGAAACTAGGGGTGCTTAACATATGGGTGCACAAGCCTACATAAGCTAGACATTCCTTGGTGAATGGACCAGCTAGGAAACAAAACCTGGGTGAGGCTTTATCATAGCCACCATAGGTATCCTTAGGTGTCCTTGTATTGGTCTCACAGAGGTCCCTGATTTTTGAGGGGGCCTCACATAGGTGGTAGTTCACTATGGGAGAAGGGGTCCTCATGTTGGTGAATTGTGTTCAGACACTAATGGGGGTTTTATCTCACGCATCCCCCCTGAATTTTCTATTATATTGGGATTTGGAGAGATACATGATGAATTCTTGGAGACCTGGGCCAAGGGGATGTGTGACTAGATCTTAAAGGCTTCTTCTGATTTTCTAGTTGTGAAAATGAGGATCCCCATGGTAATATTTAAATAAAAATAGGGGAAAATGGTTGAAAGAGATTGTTTATGCTGGTACCAGGTGTATATTCATGGCATAGTAGTCCTGTGAAAGGGTTTCCTACCTTTTACTACCACATAAGGGGGATTCACAAGCCTTCTATGCACCGGGGTTCACACAATCCATTTTGGATAAGTACAACTGATTCATATTAGGTTTCGTAAACATTTAGAAACGATTAAGGTGATCATCACAATAATTTCACCCCCTTGAAAAAACAAGGTTTCCAAAAATCGACCCCTTAGGTTTGGATCTGATCGAAAGAAGAGGGTCTAGTCTTGAGGTAGAATAGGGAAAAGATTATGAATGTGGTGCTAGAAAACCATATAACACATCCTCATTGGTCGACAACATAGGCCTAATGCACATGACTAGGGAAAATGTCAATGGAATGACTCCATGGAATATGTCGGGTGCACATGCAATTGACATTTATAAATACCTCTGACCCCTTTTATATTTTTCTCAAATTTCGGGTTGGTGATTTTTTCTCTTATCACACAGGTCATCCATCTAGACATAGAATACTTCTCCTTTAACAAAGGTTTCTCAAAGAATATCCCATGGTGTATCCCATTGGGTGATGTTGCATCATGAATTCACCATGATGACAAGCCTAGGTGAGGCATATGGTTGAGTGGTTTGCAAGAGAATTTTAGTTAAAGGGGAAACATATAGAAAATGGTTGAAGGTTCAATGCTAGACCTTTATTTTTCCAAAATTTTGAATTCTTCCATGTCAAAAATTTCACATTTCTAATTCAATATATTAACATAAGGGGAAAGTTTTATGGGTTATATTAGGTTTTCAATAGATATCTTTGTATGAGAACAAACTTTTTAGGGATGCCTTTATACCTAAGGTTCACTACTACTTTTCAAATTCTTGGTATGTGAAGAACACCAACTTATATTCCATCAAAATTTCTTCCAAGGGTGCCTATATTAAGCAAGAAACATTTATGAATAGTTGTTTCATGACCCAAAATAGATGATCTCTGGATTTAAAGACACATATCCAAGAATCACAACCTCATTTTTATGAGTCAAGATTCCTTGCTTTAAAGATATAACAGACACAAGTTTAGAAGGGGGGATGTGATTTTCATTCTGGATAGGGAGTGAGATGCAAGTGGATGTCGGTGTACTTGGTGTGTAAAAATTATACATAATTCAAAAAATAGTAGCAAGACATAAAAATATATGCATCCATTTGGGTAGATCAAACATACTTTGAAAAGAACTAATATATCATTCCAGAGATTCTAAGATGATGGAGTTTACAGAAAAATTATTTCCATGTGACGCATGATGAGGTTGGAATTAGCCCGTGGGATGTATAATTTTTTAGTTCTCCCAGTCATAGGGAGATATAAAATGAGTTCATCTCATTAAAGACAACATGGGATGATGATGAAAAGACACCTCCCTTGGAAGATGATGTTTTTAATGTAGTGAAGAAAATTATGAAATAAGATCCTATCCCCAAAGGTGAAACCCATTATAGAACATGGATGGATTCTTTTCTTGAACCAGAAGGAAAAATTCCCACTTGTAAGAAGCCTATATAATTCGACACTTTAAAGAATTGTGGTGTGCCTAGAACTTTATGACCTACATGGATAATGCCGGTATATCCACTGGGGCTATAAGGTTAATCCTAAGGATTATGCGAAGACTCACCTGTATAGCTTCCATGCAGTGTGGATAATCATTTATTTTCATCTTTTCCATGAATCCTACGGTGGTGTGAGGCTAGAGAAATTTTTTATAGAGTCAAAACTAGATCATGGGGTGTTCATAGGGTTGGATTCTCCTCTCATAGAGATAATTTATCAGTGGTTTATATATAAGTAAAAGATATAGCTAAAAATATAATCATAGGTCCATTTCAAGTGTTCTAGGGTTGGATTACTGCACAATTAAGTTCATATGTAGGGATATGCCTTGTTAAAGTCCCTAAAATATGATTCTACCCATTTTTTCAAGCTATTTCTAGAATCCAAACTCTGAACCTGACATATGATGATGTGCTGAGGATGATAAATGTGTTGGGTAAATTAAACTTCATCACATATGGTATCCCACTGATAGAGATGTTTATTGATCATAGAATGGAAAAGAATTTTGAACTGGGGTTTTACATGATATCATTCAAAGATAGTGTTCTAATTGTGCATATTTGTAGTGAGATCATATATGAGGATTATTCTCCATATCAATTTTTTTAGTGTTAAAAATTAATTAATATTTACTCCTATGCATGTTATGATCGAGATGTATCTGATGGTTTCCCGATAGTTCTGGATCATAATGGATATGGATGTATTCTAAATTTCAATCACAGTGACTCTGTTTGATGAAACAATCATGTTTTAGGTTAGGTATGTCAAAGTGTGGATTTGTTCATACCCTCAGGGGGTAATGAGAAATTGTTTTTACTAGGACAAGGCCATGACCACTACTATTCATGGTATGTGTGGTAAAAAAGATCGAAATGAATGTGAAAATACTGATGCTTCCGAGCCCTTCAATTAATCTTGTTCAAAGGACACCGAGCATGCTAGGTTTTTGAAGAATACACCCCCTACACAAAAATTAGTTTTGTCATTACCATTAGGATGAAACTCATGTTCCAACCTCGCATTCTCCCATGAGAGAAAAGAGGCTCGGAGAGGTTTCTATGTTTTTAAAGTGTTGGGTCATCCTCGTAGACATCCACATCTTAGTAAAATCACGTGAGGCCTCTGGTGATTTGAGCTTGGAAGATAGTAACTCAAAATATCATAGAAGCATGGATTTTTCTCTTGTCCTGCATGAGAATCCTTGTGCTCGGCGATATTAAAGAACCCTATAATCTCCACCCTGATAGTGATTTGTACGATGTGGGGAGGTTTATTTAGGATCCAAAGGCCAAGATATATGAAACTGATGATAAGATCATCCTCACAAATAAGGTATATGATATTCTAGACCTAGGAGAGCTTGAAGGGGTATTTTTCCATCCTAAAGAGGAATGGAACAACTACCTTAACCATACATATGTATTTCTCATTTCACCCTTCCTTTTTTATTCTCATTAACCATATTTATTAAACGTGAGAGGATTTATTTTTCATCTTGGAGGAGAAGTATAATAAAAAGTAGAAAATTAGAAGAAATATAGGCTCTTGATTCTCCAAATTATAGGCCCATATACACCCCATTTGGGCAGTGGATGAGAACCTTGGGTCTTAATAACTATCCCTAAGTCAAAGGACCATGGTGGAGTAGATGAATGCAATAATTCCTCTTATGTCACCTCAAGTATCCATTTACAAGAGGACTAACATGGATCCTTCTTCTTCTCGATAGAGTAAGTGATGGAAGGAAATAAAGTTTACCCCACGCATGTACCACAGTATGTCCTTATACTGTCATTTGATATCATGATTTTTAAAAAAACTATTTTTGACAATATTTCTGTTTTGTAGAATCATAATTTCATTCCTCCATCAAGGGGTCTAGATCAAATCCTTTGATGATTGTGGAAGATATCCTAGAGGTGAAATAGATCCATAATGATTAATCCATCATCTTGATGGACGAAGAACCAAGATATGGAACCATGCCTTCCCCCATTCCTAAAGATAGGGGAGAGGGCCTCGATAATGTCAAATGCACTCTCTGAGGTTTCATGTTTTGTTCCTAGATTTCCTCTTCTCATGATATTTCAGATCCATTTTCTACATTATAGGACCATGAAACGGTCAATGAAATTCTCATTCTCACTTGAGAAGGAGATGATAGAGATATCAGATGGTCCGATGAATGTGTTGACGTAGACCCTGACTATGCAGGACATGACTGTGCTATGACAACTGAGAATTCATCACAGGGGATCCCAAACAGAACCAATTCATGTTATAAGAAACACATATCAGATACCCTTACTGGTGAGAATATTGTAACACTTTACATCATGTATCATGAAATGATGGATTTAATTAATATATACATTTATATTATAGGTGGGATGAAGGAGTTCATGGATTTTTTATGGAGTTTTACAAAAGCGAGTTTTATCATTCTTCAATTTTTATAACACAGTTAATTTTCTTTAAACTGATGCTTTACATCAATGATCAATATTTTTAGATTTTTCAATAGATAACTTCACCAATTAATTTAATGAAAAGAGAATCCAAGTACACCCAAATCTTATTGTCAGGTGAGTGATGGTTGATAATCTCTAGGGGTAAGATCCTAGAGAGCCTCTGATCCCAAATACTGAGAAAACATAGAAGTATATTCACTATAAAGAGGTTTTTATTCTTGAATTGTGGTAAGGTATGGTGGAGAGGTATCAATTCAAATGGTTGACCCAACAATGGGTGAGTTTTATAAACTTTTTTGACCACACCATTTCCTTTTGTATTTTGTTGACCTCTTGATGTTGATGAAGAGTGTCACTTTCTATTTAGTTTCATCAACTTGGATAACTGATCTTGAAAGGGGGGATTCCATGCCGGTTCCACCAACATTGGTAGGTGAGACTGATGCTATCTTGAAGTCATGTTTTTATGAATTCAGTTACTTCTGTTCAATATTTCCATGTTGTGATATGGAAGATTTAATTATCGTGATATCCATAACGTAATGAAGTCAATAATTAAGAAGATGGAAGAGGATCTGAGATCCCAGAATGCCGAGGAACATATTGCAGACCAATTCGAGGAATTTAGAGTAATTATAATCCAAGGTATGGTAAGCCACTCCAAGAAGAAGTAGGATTACCATAATTTCCCTGATGATAAGACTCTCCAAATAATGCTCCATGGAGATGTATTAAACGTCATAATTAAAGAGGTATTCTAACTCCACTGATCCATTGTTGGGGCTTTGTCACAAAGAAGAGACAACGTTGGTGCAGAGCATGAGAAGCTCCATAGCAATTAGGATGATAATTCCATGTAAATAGATGAGCATTGATAAGATGAAGAAACTACTTGAGGCACAATTCAACTTATCCAATCAAATGTTGTGTAAGAACTACAAAATTTGGAAGAGAGTCTATAGCATGTGGAAGTTACCATATAGTTTGAAACATAAATGAATTTTTTTTGTTCCAAACCACTTATTCTTGAATTTATATCCTTATTATAAACATAATAAAACACTGAAAAATGAATCATTTGATTTAATTCCATCACATTATACTTACAATGACCTGACTGATAGAGCAATCTAATTTTTTCCTATGCCATTTGGCTTAGAGATCATAGTTTGATTAGTGTTATGGTTATATGAATAACCAGAAAAAATTGGATCTTTTTATGTCATCAACCTAATTTTTGCCTAATTTTAATATGAATATGATGTAGTGGGCGAGACTTAGCTTTTTCTTAGGCCTCCCTTTGGGGGTTTTCATTCTAGAATGTTTTATGTATTTTTCTTTCCATTACTCTATCTTTTCCCTAAACCATACTGAGTGCATATCTAGCGAGAAGAGATTTATCTTTTTTCCTGAGATTCCTTTTAAGGGTTTATATATAGGGTCTGTTGTGTCTATTCTTATGGTAAATTTAATGTCTTGCAAGCTGGACTAATGTGGATGGTGTTTTAGATTGAACATCATTGACCGTATGTTTTTAAATTATAACTTAAATATGGATTGTCGGCCAGGAATGTCATGACATTCTTGAGATTCCTGAAGGGAAATTTTGAGACTTGATTTTGAAATCTATGAATCTAAAACATGAAATTTTGGAGTAAAGGAGGTCTCTACTAAGGAAAAAGTTACCACTAGTTGATAAAACCATTTTTTTGGCTATGTTATGAAAATAAAATGAGGGAATGTTACTGAGTAGTGAAATACTGGCATCCTTAGGATGATAGGGAATTTTGTGAGTGACTAATGAAAATCCAACTAGGGTGTGTTACAAAATAGGTAGGTAAAGAACATCCCAAGAATTCTGACATTCTATTACTAATGGATGATGGATGTCTACAGAGATTCAGATTTTTCAAGACCACAATGGGTGGTTTTTCCATGGGAATGTGTTTGAGAATGATGGTAGGTT
Source organism: Viscum album (assembly GCA_963277665.1). Classification (NCBI taxonomy): domain Eukaryota; kingdom Viridiplantae; phylum Streptophyta; class Magnoliopsida; order Santalales; family Viscaceae; genus Viscum; species Viscum album. The sequence goes on from OY728162.1 coordinate 715,072,667, forward strand.
CTGTATTGGAATTGGACATGAATGGTAAACAACTGCTACATGAATTCGGTTTTTCTGAAAGTGGGTATATTTTGTTAAATGTCTTTTCCCGGGGGAAAATGCCCTTTATTGAGAAGAGTTGAAGAATCATTCAATTTAATGTCATGAAACTAGATAATTGGCTATGTATTTTAATGTATTATGGTGATGAAATATAAATATAAGTTTACATATTGTGACTAGAACATTATGAAATGTTTTTTAAAGTCATAAAAATGAAAATTATGATATGAGGTATAAATTCATGTAGTGGGGACATTGGGGGGGGGATATATAAGTTAAGGTATTTTTATTTGATCTAATGATTAAAAATTATCCTTATTTTATGGAAATTTATCTATGAATGCATCATAAATTTCAAGAATGAGGAGGAACATGTTTTGCACTATAATATGAGGATCTATAGGTTTGAAGGGTGGTATGGGGTAAAAGGATTATTGCGATAGAGGAAGTTTCAACCGAGTAAAATGTTACCAATGATTGAAAATCCTATTATATGGGATACATTATTCAAATCCAAATGAAACTTTTTACCTAATAGTCAGTCCAAAAATTTCTCAAGAATTCTAACATTCTATTTCTAAAATTTTATGGAAGTTTATTGAGATTCAGATTTCCCCAGGCATAAAGTTTGGTTTGTGGAAAGAATGTACATAATTTTAGGAGGATTATTTTAAGTCAACATTACCCAATAATGGAGATAAGGGTCCCCAATGAAGGTTGTACCCACACATTTGAAATATGGTCTATGTAGTTTTAGGTTATACGACTAGGACCATAATATTGTTGAAATGATAGGTGATATATAACCTACCAAATCAAAATCACTCCTGCATACTGTAGAAATGTCGGAGGAAATTTTAAACCATGGACTTGGGGGTTTATAGAAAAAGAGAAAGAATATGGGTCAAATATGTGATGGATGACTGTAGACAAAATTTGAATCACATGTTCCAACAAAACGTTATAAAATCATTCAATAATAGAAGAGGCTTCTCCCGTGGGTGAAGTTACCACTAGATGAGAAATATATTATGTGGGTTAATTTATGAAAATAAATATGTGGCATATTAAAAAACTAGTCAAACAATGGAATCCCATAGATTAAAACCCACTTTGTGGGAAACATAATGAAAATACAATAGGGGTGTGTTTCCATGTAGTTAGAGAAAGGATTATTTAGTTATCAGACATTCTATCACCGGGATCTGTTGAATGATTAGGAAGATCCAAAAGTGTTCATGCATAGAAGTATGATTTTTGGAATGGATATAATCAAGCATAAAATAAGATTCTATAATGATATTGGCCATGAATATTAGAGTCCCTTGAACAAATCCAACTCATATTTAGAATGGGGATATCTCTCTTTCCTTGGAGGAACATCTAATGAGATAACTGAATTAAGATATATAGAATAGGTCTTTGTTTTTAAAGAAGAGAGGGAGTATTTGTATTTCAATCATGGTTAGGAATAGGACATGAGGCCAAGGCGTCACTACATATCTCACTAGGATGAGAATCAAGACAAACATAGTTCTTAAGTTACCATGAAGTTTAAAGTCATGTGGTGAGGATATCAACTTTGCTGTTTAAAGTCATTTGGTATGGATTTTGGCAACTCGATGTGAAAAAGAAATATTGTTCCCAGACAAGGTTTTATGGCCCGAGTTTTAGTACATGTCTTTCTAGAGAAATAATCAATCCACATATATTTCTTAAAAGTATTACCCATTGTTTCCTTCATTTTTATCACCCCATGATAGTTTTATATTTCTGAATGGGTTCCAATAGGTTAATTTGTGGAAGCAGAAACATCCAATCGTTCTATATCCATAGGGACCTACCTTCCCAAGGTAGGCAATTGTTAGGGATTTTGACCCATGATACTAAATAACTCACATTGTTCTAAAGGATGATAGTTCAGGCTCATCACTCAATTTTTTTGGGAGATTATTATTGCCCACTTCAGGACACTCTTATAGATATAAGATATCTTCATTAATCCTTCATTAATCCCAATTATGATTTGGGTTGTCCCAAATATTGAAATAATTTATTATCGTGTGTAGAATTCAGAATCATCTCTATGTATCCAAGGATCATCATCAGTTGAGATATCCGAATGTATATGAGGTTCTCCATCAATGGAATCAACTCATATACTGATAGATTCTTTAGTCCTTGTTATGATGATGCTGGTTTTTAAGACACATAGTGGGGTACATTAGATTTTACAGTCATCTAGGTAGATGAATATCACTATGGAATTTATAGTCATCCAAGGAGACGAAAGTTGTTATGTTGGTGGGATTGAACCCATAGTTGGGATTCCTACATATCCTTTTGGAAGGAATCCAAAACCATGTAGAATGGTGGTACTTAATGGGGCACATTATATCTTTTATGGTCATTTGATAAGGACCCAACCATATAGATTAATGTCATGTGGTAATGACATCTAGGCATAAGGTGCCTCGTCAAAGTTTAGTTTGAGACTTATGTTGAAATAGCCCAAGCGACTAGGAAGGGATATGAGTTTACTTATTGAATTAGACCTTGATAGGTATGTGATCCAAAATAATTGGGTTGGTCTAGGATGTTGGGTTTGAACCTCTAGGAGGCTTCTTACGTATCCCATTTGGATGGGAATCAAATCCCACAATGTTCATTGTTGAGGACCCAAGCCTATAGAGGCCTTTAAGGGTATGTCTAAAAGGGGAGTACAGTCGTTTGAGATGATAGGTTGGGGGTAACTCTTGAGAAGTCGATCCCCAATAAATATACCATGAGTGATGTAATAACTCATGGTGGTTTGGGGGCTTACATGGGTTTTACTCTTGGGAAGGATACCCAGATTAATTGAATTATGACTAGAGATTATTCTTAAAGAGGATGTCCATTGAGCTTGGACCATATGTGGTTTTCTATGTTTCCAAGAAAATAATAGTTAGATTTATCATTGTTCTTTCCTTCAGTTCGACTATATGGATGTTGTGATCATCACCAAAATCTAATACCATGCAATTCATGCTTGATGTGAGAAACAAGAGGAAGTAAAAGATTTTACAAGCTACACAATCTTATCTCTACGATGATGGATGAGTGATGGATATGGTTTTTTGTGTCTTAATACTTAAGAGGATCCCAATTTATAATTAAACCTAGCATATGAGTTAGGTGATGAGGTTTGAGGAGTTTTTAAGGATTGTATCAGCTCAGGTTACTTGAGAAATCCAACAGGAGAATCTGAACTCACAACACAAGAAAGAGACCAAGAAGAGTATGCCGATTCAAGGTATTTCAAGGAGTGTGGAGGAGTATCTCAAATATTGTAATTCAAGAGAATAATGTTATGGTTTTATAATATGCTTTAAAAATTGTCATCAACACATCCCCAAAATTTTGCGGTGTGACTCTCCACTTTTCATTTGGATGAGTGACGGAAGTGAAGGGATCGACTTGGAGGGACGAGACCGTTCAGAATTGATCATGAGTAGGGGTGAAGGGGGGGGGGATCCCCCATGGTATGGTCCATTAAGTTCACACAATTGGGTTGCCCTAGAATGAGTCACCCTTTGCAGGTTTCCCTAGTATGGGGTCGTCAGGGTTGTACCTCACCCAAGTAGTACTAAGGAGGATCAAAATACCACACCAGGTATGGGTTACCCAAGTGTGGGTCACCCAAGTGTAGGTTGACCAATTACTGGGCAAGGGGCCATTACTTAATGAAGGTGGCCCATGGAATGTCTCCCATGTATTGAAAAACTACTTGGGCGAAGGACCTGCATGACCAGATCCCTCTCTAGGATTTACGGTTTAGGAGTTCCTTCATTGTCTATAAAAGTTGAGGTAGAGGGTTCTATTTTTAGACCCATTGGACCATCACAGATGGACATGCATGGATATTCATGGGGATACACATTCCTCTATAATAGTTTTCTAACTTTCAAGATCCATAAATTTTAATCTGTGAGTTCGTTTGGGCTATGGGACTAGTAAAATCACCGATATTGAAGAGATATATAGTTAATGATATGGTATATACACCAAATCTTCTCAGAAGAAACTCAGAAATTTCATTTTAATGTATCAAAACCTTTTTTATTGATCATGTAAATGCATGGCCTACTCATGGATGGTGGGTGGGGTGGAGGGGGTATTTGCTCTAACCCCTCATTATGGTGAAGTCTTCTGTAAAATGGAAAAATGGACATGAATTCTACAATAAGGCAATTGAAATAAATTCAACAATGTCAAAACTCCTACTGATTAAATTTACATATGTAGGAAAAGTGTTTTTTGGAATATGGGTTAATTCATGGGGTTAAACACCATGTCAATAATTCTTACATAGATCTGTCCAATACATATGACAGTGGAGGGAAATTACCATATTATGTTATGGTTGGGCCCATGATTGATGATTTAGATATCACTACATATCTCATTTGAATGAGAATAAAGGAATAAATAGTTCATGATAAAATCATGTAGTTTATTATCATGCATAGAGGATATATAGAGTTCCTTTTAATTAATTGGAACTAAAACCATATAAAACCTGATGAAAATTGATATGAATTGCTCATTAAGGGAATTATTTTTACCAAAAATCATAAGACCTTGAGAGATATGTTGAGTGTGAAAAACAGGGAGTGGAAAAATATTCTTTCATGAAACAAAGGAATCATAGGGGAAGGGAAAGTGAATTTACATATTTTTTGTGCTGAGGATGAAGATGAACAAACATGAAATATGGAAACATTCTTATGTAGGACCATGGATAGAAATATGGGCATCAATACATTCCTCACTTGAATTAGAATGAATCTACACATAGTTCTTGAAGAACCATGAAGTTCAATGTCATTCAGTAAGGATGTAGGCTTCCCGACATGAAAAGAGGTATTTTGGCTGGACTAGGTGATCAGACCTGAGAATCAATATGTATCTTTTTGGAGAAATAATCAAGCGACACATAGTTCTTGAAAAGGTTCCCTATAAAAGTCTGACCCATACACAAAGAGTGTGTTTTTTTTGTAGCTACTCCCAATATTAGAGATCTGTTTTTCACTACATATCTCATTGATATGAGAATAAATACAATCATAGTTATATAAATATCATGTGGTTTATCATTATAAAATGACAATGGTGACCGTGTGGTTTAATGTCTTTCGATAATGACATGGGTCACATGACATGAAATAAATATTACAACTGGACCGGGAAATATGATCTAGGAATCACTACGTAACTTTCTATAGAATGAATCAAGACACACATAGGTATTAAATTTTTATTCCCCACATTAATAAGGATATGACATGGGGAATGGGGGAACTATTGCTTTTCAGAAGGATGTATGTGCCCGATATATGTGGTGTAGGAATAACTACATACCAAATTGTAATGAGAGTGAAGCCATATGTTATGGAAACAAATCCCTTATGAAAATATGGTTTATACATAGGAAAAAGGGGAATTCCCTTTTCCTTTATCAAAAATTTTCCGAGGATGGGAGGTCTAGGAATAAATATGTATCTCATTGGAATGAGTATCAAGCCACATGAAGTTCTTGAAAAGATTTTGCAGTTTTTCATCATCCAATGAAGACATAAAACAAATAGTTTTCTGTCATTTGATAAGGATATGATGATGATGGGGAATATTCCTATAAAGGGAAACCAAGTGCCACTATGGAGTGGAAATGATGTTAGTAGGGCTTGTACATGAGATATTCCAATAATTTCTTCTTCTTTTAGGTCCAAGAGGTAATGTTGGCGCATTGGGGGGGGGGGGGTTATAGGGATGTGATTTGGATTTAGACTTGAGACGGAGGCCTAGATTTACGGAACCATGAGGAGTATCTCATCTCATGGTATTTTGGGGATGTCTTAACATTGAATGATTGGGATGTTAACCATGAAGTTTAATGTTATGTGGTGAGGAAAATGGTAACTTAGAGTTTTCGGTCATATTAATTGGAACACATGTCATGTAGTTTTTCATCATACAACATGGAAAATGAATCCACAAAGATTAACATCATGAAACATAGGAATTACTTGATGCCGTTTAAGGTCATAAGGCCAATACCAATTATATAGTTTAACATATTTTAGCTAAGATGTTCATCATGCGATGACATGAAATGTTTCTTCAAGTACCCTTCATTAGTTGGGGTAATAATGATCTCTCCATCCTTTGAGATTAAGAAATAAGAACCATTAGAGTGGAACTTATGTATAATGTATGGTCCTTCCCACTTTAGATCAAGATTTTATAGCTTATTTCCTATTATCATTGGACTTAATTGACCAATACTAGTTTTCCTTAGAGGAATTAGCCAAGGTGGACTGTCTTTTTAAAGGCTCACACTATCCCCTTTTGATAGAATTAAATGTGATGTATGATGTGATATATTGTTTCATTCAGTCACTTCAATTCATCGAGTCATTTTTGGTATTGATTATCTTGGGATAGATGGTCACATAATGAAATATGGAGTGAGGGAAATTAAACCTCAATGGTTAGAACTACTTTCTTTCTATATTCAAGTGAGTATGGGGTCACATGTATAGTAGTACGAGTTATATTCAGGTAAGCTCATAAGTCATGAAAGAGCATGTCACTCCAAGAATTTTTATATTTATCAACTATATTATAGATTATTTTTGACATGTTCAGGTTGAAGGACTATATCATTCTATTAGACACAACAATATAGTGGGCTAAATGGTTAGATTTGACTATATACTCCTGGTATAACTTTTTTACGATATTAGAATAGAAATTGGTGAGATTTTGTATCATTATTCTATCAGGGAAACCAAATATGGAAATGATGTTAGATGTCATGAATCTAACAATACGTTTTGTCTTGAATTCATTTAAGGGTATTCCCTCTGGCCATTTGGGGAAGCAATAAGTAGCAGTTAAGATTTATTTGAACATATTAGTTATAGATTGAGGGTATAACCCCACAATATTCATTCCACATATGAAAAATGGTTAGGAGGATTTGGTTGTATCTAGAAAATATGTTGGTTTATGGATGAAGATTACATGCACCTAGAAGGGATGATATTTATTGGATAACTCTACATAATCTCGTGTCATCGAAGTCCATAAGTACCAAAGCCTTCAGATTTGATCATAAATCCTATACTATGATTGTTGGGCACCAATGGACCCTTCATATACTTCTTCTAAAACATCCACAATCTCTTATCAATCAATACATATAATAAGAACTCCATCAAAGAATGCTTTATAGAGGAATTTTAGGTGACTTGGGCCATCATAAATATCGATGTTGGATGCACAGGACCGAACTTTCCCGTTCATAGTTCTATCCAATGGGAGTAATTATATTGGAGGTATTTAATGATATTAATCATCCAAACTACGGTAGGACCATATGAATATGAGATAAAGCTGACATCATTGGCCTCTTCTATTTTGATTTGAATGAATGGTGAGACTGTTCGATGATGGGTGATGCTGGTGACTGTTTCATCCAAGTTTGGATCTTCCAAAGCTATTATTGTAGTCATCAATGCATCTGATTTGGAATTTAGTGATTGTAGGACATAATTCAATGTTAGATCTGAGGGTAACTTTTCCATTTTCCTTCATAAATATTCATGAAGGGGGATTATCTCTTATTTTCTGATGGCGTAGTCTTTTTTGATCTCTTTTATCACCAACTATGAGTTTCCTTTATCCTCCTGGTGGTCCACTGGTATTTGGAGGTCCAGTTCAAGGCTTGTAATGAAGGCATGATATTCCACATAATTTTTCGTACAACATTATGATATCATGAAGGGGTAAGGAAAGACTTACTTTGTCGGGGAAATAAGCACAATCCCTAACCCAAATGTTTTGAGTTTAGGGTCTCCAATTCTCTTATCAGTTGGGCTCCTAGATGCACCGTCAAAATACATCTCCCACAATTAGGTTCCTCCCAGAAAAGAAATTATATCTCAATCACCCAACTCATTATTAAATGATGTTGTTTCTATATAGAGGTTTTATATAAGGAATTCTACTAATGCCTTAGATTTCACTTATTTTTGAGCCACATATTTTATATAAAACCACTGTTGGATAACTGCCCACAATTCTAGACATCCAATAAATATAGTATATTTGGGGATATATTGCAGAAGGTTATTCCGAGAGACCAATTGGGCTTCATTGTGCTACAGGTGGTGACTCGGTTTTGGAACTGCAAATATTAAGGATATGAATCTCTTCTTGATATATGAATAATGAGTTTGAACATTGAAAATCGTTTAATTGAGATAAAAAATGATGTTTTCATTCCCCTATTCATTATTTTTTCACAAGTAATGAACATAATGATCACTCTAGGGTTTTCACATATAGAATGAAAATGTTTCCCCCAACTAGTGGATTTTTACTAGTGGTATCAAGAAGTATTTCATGATGTTGTCAAATGATTCTGGTCAGTCACATGTCCATTGATTTTTGACCCCCTTATTCATTAGTTTGGTGAAGAGAAAACACTTTCCTATAATGTTGGATTTGATACACTAGATAGAGGCCAAGTTTCCTTGAAGAACCATCAAAATTTTATGGTTTTCAGGAGATGACATCCTAAGGATAGATTTTTTTTTCTCAAGATCAACATAAATGCCCCAATGGAATACAATGAAGCTGCGAAAATTTTCCAAGGTTACCCCAGAATAACATATTAAGGGGTTAATCGTTAGGATATGTTGTCATAGTTTTTTAAAGACAATATATAGGTTAGTCAGGTGATCATAAAACTATTGATACATAACCACTATATCATCAATGTCACGCTCGATGAACATCCCCCATAAGGGTTTAAATATTTCATATGTGGAATGTTGGAATGTGGATCTAGCATTCTTCAATCCAAAGGGAATTACTTGATGATTGAATACTGCCTAAGGGGCTATGAATGTAGTGGAATTTTCATCTTTGGGGGCCATTTGAATTTGTTTGTAACCTGAAAAGTTGTCTATGAAGGAGAGAGCTAGATAACCACCCATAACATAAATCAAGAGTTTAGTGATTGGAAATGGGAAGTCATGTTTTGGTAAGTGTTTCTTGATATCTCTGAATTTGATAAAAACTATAATTTTTTCATTCTTCTTCTTCACCATGAAAATGTTTTGTACAAATTTATGATTCTATACCTAGTGTATGATGTTGGCCTTGAAGATTTATTCTACATCAGCCTCCATTTTGGAGGTGTGAGTTTTATATGTTTTCATGAAGCTTGTTGGTTTCCACAATGGTCTTTTAGAAGCCCCATGTGATGGGTGGACACCTCAGGATCAAGGATTAAATCTCTCTGTAATTCCAAGAAAAGAAACTCAAATTTTTATTCAAGAAGCAAGTATATACATCATGTTCTTCAGAAGTCATGGATGCACTGATCAATGTGGGTTGTGGATCTTTATCTATACCTAGGTTTACTTCTATGGGTTCACTGGAAGTTATAGATACACCTTCCACAAATACTAGAGGGGCATCCCTGAGGTATTACTTCAATTCCTATTCCTTATGATTACCACTTTTTCCTCTTCCTGAAATGTAGGTGATAAATAAATATTAATAGAGTCAAGAGAGGAGTTGGGATATAGACATTTAGAAGATAAAGAAACCATTTCTGGCCCGAATATTGGTGTGAGGCCACATTGGATCTCCTAAGAAGTACTGAGGGCCTAAAAATGAGTATCTTAGTTTTCTCCCATTTTCATGAAAACATATTCCATCTTAGTTGATGTAATAGGAATCTGTTTAAGCTTATGGGATGAAGCTAAGACATTATTGTCTCGGATTTGATAACTACTTGGAGAGTTAACAAGTTCTCTGGTGTTTTTAGGCTCAATTATCACAACTGCCATCACAGATGTTTCTTGATGTGTGCTTGAGTTTTAACCCACCACTTAAATTTGGCTGATGGAGATAATTTACTATGCACTAATATATTTTAAAGGGTATACTGGAATCATATTCATGCCATTCTATCCATTGATACAAGTGACATCATCATCCATCGATTGTTTCCGTTCCTAATGATAGAATCATGCATCGATGTACTTTGATTCAAAAGATTTAAGTGGGTATTAAACACTATTAAATGTACCACTTTTTCCATGGATACAATATCTATGGATTTTGTGTGATGAAGAAGGGATAGAAACATGAAGATGTAGCCAAGTCTATCCCAGCTAAACATTAAAGTTCGTATCCTACTTAATATCCATGAATTTTGAGTCAGACTCTAGATCCCCAAACTAAGTAATTAGTTTGATTTTCCAAGAGGATGTTGTCATTATTCTTATAACCTTGTAACATTAATGTATATGGGGACAAGAGAGATTATTTGAAAAATAGTTTATGAAATGTTCGAATTATAATGAGGTTGACTCCTGAGCCGTTCTCCGTGAAATATCATCTGATATTAATGTAATTTATTTGGTCTAGTATATACAAGGGTAGGAAATATCCCTATATGATGGGATCTTCATTCGGATCCATGAAATAGATGATAGTGTGGCATTCCACATGATCATTATATGCATGATACACTTCGGCAGTGGCAACCTTGACAGAAAATTTCTATGTCATTGATAAGGACTCTATGAGTGATTCTTAGAGGTCTTTTTATAGACTCAATGCATCCAAGATTGTTAACTTGGACAACACTATGGATAGATGCTTAAAAACATCATGCTTCTAGTCCAAAGGTATGTATTTTCTAGCATGGAGATGTTATTTCATAGATAATTCTAGAGCTAACGTGCTTGATGATAACAGATCAACCCTTAGAATAAGAACTAGATGTACTTTTTCTATTGGTAGATTAGGTTGACTAGATGTATATGCACACTAAGGATGGCCAGGAAATGATGAATCCTCTATCTAATCTTTTAGGATGATCATGTTTGGGAAGATTTTAACATGTATGGGGAAATTTCCTTCTCCAGCTAAGCATACTATAGTGCTCCCCCACAAGTTTTGATAGCATAGAAGGTTTGAGTAGGGATGTGGTTAGGGTAGTGACTCCTGGAAGGACCGTGTCTTCCTAGGTATCAATGAATATCATGACCTCTTCCCCTAGTTCCCCAATAAATTGTAGGGAATTCAGGTTTATAATCTATCTCATCATCTTATATTGGATCCCTTAGTTGAACAATATTATTGCAACCTAAGATCAACACCTCCTCTGATGGAGATTCAATCTGGAAGGTTGACTCTTATTGTGCCATTTTGTGTGGCGGTAGCCATGATTTTGGGATTGTAGGCACAAATCCTAGTAAAGGAAAAGAAAACTTCATATTTCACATAGTCCCATATTCCTTGGATTTCTTCTTACACTTACGACCCTATCTCTTTTTGGAAGACTAGATTTTATAGGATTAAGATCTCAACGAAGCAGGCTTTATTGCAACAGAAGTGGTTGAATTCACACTTGCATATTTGAACTGTGTTCATATAATAGAATGGGTTTGGACGATCATCATTTTTACTATACAATTATAGAAATTTTACATACTATTGTAGTTAACTTCCATCAATTCATTCTCTTCTTCTAGATCATTGATAGTGAAACGTGCTACATGTGCAGGTGCCCTTCCAAACATCAGTTGCTCCGAGTCCACCATTTATTTTAGGATTTCATTGAAAACAAAAAACCATCTTCTGTTGTGCCCCAGTACATTTTGGAATATGAAATAGTTTGGTAGATCTTCATCAATATCATTTATGGGCTTCTTGGGATTTGGGAACATGATCATGTTTTTCTCTAATGAAATGATAATGTATCTAAGGACATGGTCATTTAGGGAAGAATAATCCATTTATTTAATATCCTCAAATATTTTTTACCTTTAGTTTATTTTATTATTTGGATGAGGTGGTCATTGTTGCTGATTCTCTAGAGGTGGATCCACATGATATGATGTAGGCTTTCGAGAAAGAGTGGGTACACGGGCCTGCATAAGTATAACAGTGACATCATCTTATTTCCCTGTTCTTCTCCCTTGAGATTATGGAATTACGCTAGACTTACCTTTGGTATTTATGATGTATTGTTACACTATTTGAATGAATGTTTCCAGGTCTTGAAACCCTCATATATATTTCTATGGGATATGTGTCATGAACAACTCATCATGAAGATTCACTCTAAATCTGGAAAATAAGTCTTCTTGAGGTAGAAGTAGGGTCATGGATTATGAAAATCATTTCCACTATGAAATAATATCTGATACTATTTAATTCTCTTGCTACTTACAATTTTAGTGATCAAGGAATATTGTCTTCTGTAGTGTCGACATAAACTAGAAGAGAAACTTTTAATGGTGGTCTTCCCACCCCATAATTGACCAGGCCAGTAAGATATTGTACAATACAAAGGATGATCCTTGTTGTTAATTTTATGAGAAACCTATGTATAACTGCCTCATTTTGTTTATAGGACCCCATCACGAGAAGAAATCACGAGAAAAAATGCATTAGATGTTGCTCTAGGTCTCCCATTCCATTAAAAATTATAATTATATGATTCCCAGTGTTCGGTGGGGGGGGGGGGTGGAAGTATGATCTACCCATTCACAATAGGGTTTCATTTCCAATTGTATCACTGCGTGCCATTCCTCCATGGCTTCCCATCGAGACGTGGGTGATTCATGAGTGATCATGAGCCCTTGGGGTATATCTATATTATTTTAATCTTGAACAGCTGTATCTACTAATAGAAACATATTTGAAAAAACTATTGGTATCTACCATGGGTAGCCCATTGGCGTAGGCCTACAAATATTTTATTTTCACTATAATATATGTACTCCCAATGGATGTAATTCTTGATTACATGGTGTGGGATCTACAAATATTGTTTATTGGTATCCCACATTTAGCAGGAGTTCCTGGCCCACTTAAATCTCTATAAATACCTCTATTTGTTAAGGTACGCCAATTGGGTGTACATTTTGAGGATATGTTAACATCGTATATCAAATTAGAAGTTATCCTTTGAGTAGTGCTTCATTTAGTATCCTCAATTTATTCATCTCATCATCCTACCCTAAAAATATTTACTCCTATTAAAGGGGTCTAACATCTCTTGGAGGTATCTAAGGAACAATCTTACCCTTATCCTTTTCATTATTGGATGCCTTTCAAGGAGGAAATCTGGGATAATTTGATGGGATGCCCAGATTTAGGGCAATCCTTTAGTTCTAGGTGCACATGTCTCCTTTAATTATTTTGGTGTGGATAACATTTTGAAATGAAATGTCCTCCCCTAAATTGGACTCATGTTATGTAGGGTCACTATGTGACATTATAATGACATTAATGGATGTGTATTGCATTTCATACATTATTTTATTGTCTTTGCAATAATTACTTTTTCTATTCCCTCCATGAGGCATCATCCTGTTCTTTGTTGGTTCTGTAGGAGTTGTTTGATAGATATTAATCTGAAGGGAATCTCCAGATAGTTTAGGCACGCACATTCCCAATGAGGATGTTGGGCCACAAGATGGAATGAACTAGGATGATCCCCTATGAGTTTTTCCATAATTGGGAGAAGACTAATTTCATATTATGAGGGTAATGTTGTGGTGAAAAATCCCCCAACATTGAGGGCTAGGAAAATTTTTGTTCCGCTTTAACAAATCTACGTACCTGGTTATCTGACATCAAAGGATGGGATAAAAAAATAACCCAACCCTCAAGGCTAGGGTTTCTTCTGAGCTACAATGGATACTATTACTAAAGATTCCCTTATGCTTTTGTGGATATTTTTTGGATTATGGGCTGGGTGCATCATCTAGTATTCACCCACTTCTAAAGATCATTATGCTATTTCCCAAATTTGAGCTATCTGATGGATGAATTCTCATAGGAGGGTGGCTTGATCAATATTTTCAGATGCTTGATGAAAACTTCTCACAATATCATGATCCATTTTGGCCTAACCTCTATGAGATTTAATTAGGGCCTATTTTTGTTGAGTGTATCTTTAGTTATGAGTAGGGTTTTCTTTTTGAAGACAACCTAAAGCTATAACATTTCTTGATACCAATTTCTTGGGTATTTTCTACAATGAGATCACATTAAAATATAACGATCCATGATCACCTCGTCCTTTAATATGAACATCATATGGGTCATAAACAATCAACCATTACAATCTTTCTAACATGCTGATTCATGAACATTGAAGGGCTCCTCGTTGTTTGTCAAACTTTTGATTTCATTCAGTATGGAGGCCTGCCAGGTCATTTTTTCATTCCATCCCTTTTATTACATTGAATTGAATTTTATATTCGTCATAGGGTAATAATTTTATCTCAATTTATGAATATTTTTACATATGTTGAGGCATATTTCATGCATGAAATCATCTGATAGTGCCTCTGGAATGCTATTATGACTTGTGGCTAGAAGCCAACACATGAATACTATTCTTCTTTAGCTAGATTTTTTCCCATGTTTAGCATTTCATCATTCTATTTTCATATATGCTTCTCTACATGATCTGACAAGGGTAGAATCTTTCCTACTTCTTTATCATAAGCAAGAAGACTGGTAGAGACTTCCTCTGTTATATTGGATGGAAGGAAATCCAAGGGGGGTTCAGAGAAGGACCTCCACATTGGGCTCTAATTTGATCGAGAAAGGTTTTCACTAGTTAGAGACTTCCTCTGTTATTTGAATCAATGTTGATACCCTATTTAATATTTATTTCCTCCCACATGTTTATATGTCATAGATTTTCCAAATCCCCAATGTACAAGATATAAGGTACTCATGAAATTTGATAATGAAATTTTCTGAAAAAATGGATGACTACATCTACAGTTTATAAGGGTTTTAATCGAACAAAGATGTGACTATTAATTATTATCAATAAGTTGAAACCAAAAATGGAATGACCTTGAACATGATAAAATTTCTATAATCAACCAAACATGATCAAGAAATGACTTGTTATAACCCAAAAAACATTCCTTTGATGAGTGATCATTATTGCAACCACATTCCATAAATAAACTAATCTTATCGTGATCTTCCTACTCATATCCATAAATATTAAACCACATGAGTTGTATTCTACTCGTAGTATTTCATTAAAATAGTAAAAATATTTTTAAAAACTAATTATCTTTATCTTTTCTTCATATAAACTTAATATCTCACATGAATATTATTTTAAAGAATTTGATATAATAATAATTCATTATTATCAATTCACTTTTTTTAGTTATAAAAGAATTAAACTTCCAAAAATTACACATGCACGTAATTCCATGTCTGAATGATAACATGTAGCAGATCGTGAATGACATGATGAAATTACTCATGACCATACTTATTTTCATTTTTGTATGGTTTTGATGATTATTATCCAACTGTGGATTAAAATAATCTATCATCTCATTATAGGAATATTAGTCACCTTTTTGACATAACCCTATAATTTGAATATCTCACATAGAAGTCTCTTAATCACATACCATTGAATGAAATTTTATATGTAGTGTGACTACATCTTATCATATAGAAAAATATTTGTCTTTTTTTTCTATCCATATAGAACTTTTCAATGTGATATTATTCTACATGATGCATAACCAATTCATCTTATTCATTATTAATCATTGAAAGTAGTTATTTCATTCACAATAATGTTTAAAATATTTTCATTTAAATCACCAGTGAATAGATCAATCATCATATAAATGTTTTATCTAAGAGATGGTAACCATTTATGGGAATATCTGTTTGTATTATATATATACATCATACCCTTCAATTCAAATTTTCCTTATTACTAGACCTTACATAGGATCCCTTATGTGTGATGCATTACTTGTTATCCTCTGTATATCATCCATAAGAACCCTAATGTATCATATTATAGATAAAAGATTAAATTTTCATTTTTTACACTCAGAGTACCCATACTTATTACCTGTGATAACCATTACGTATAAACATAAGTTTTTATCCTTATCAAATTTCCCCAAGATTAATACTCCCAAATGTTTTAGAAAATTTTAAATACTTTGGTAATATTATTCAAATAACTACTGATAATAAATAATACATCCACTTAAAATGAAAACCATATTAAATGGATTTGAAAAATTATCAAATGTTCATAAATCTTTTTAGATAAATTTCTAAATATTTTAAAACATGTATAAACTCAAACCTTATTTATACTCAACCATGGAATGAAAAATTGTAATCTCACTACATTTTAATTAATGAAGAAACCAATTTAAGATCATATTAGAGAAATCAAATCCTCATTCACATGTACCAAAGAATTCAATATTATCCTCATATGGGTTCAAGATTATCCCACTTTAGATTTGTGGATAATACCATATATCAGAGTTTCAATTAAAATCTAGAATATGATACCTTAAATTTTTGTAATGTAAATGTGTAATCTCATTACTCCTCCTTATTGATAATAAATAAAAAAAGTAATGTGAAAGGGATGGTGTGGACATCATTAAATTAGTGATCTAGTTACTAATAAACTCTATATATATGTATACTAAGTCAATATAGAAAAAGTGTTATCAATTTATATATAAAATTTTTCTATGAATAGTTTAACAAGATATTCTAACTCTAAATCCTAGATTTATAAATTACTAACTATATTTTATTAACTTTTCTAAAATCAATCAGAAAAATCAAAACATTCTAGAGAAATTAGGCCACTTCCCTAAATTGAAATTATCCCCTTATTTACTTATTAAATCATAATTTTAAGAGGTGATAAAAATAAAAAAAACATACCTCAACATTAGAAAATGGAATGCACATCCATTTTCTAAAATAACTTATAAAATGTATTAGTTGTATGTTGTTTAGTAGGAATATCAGTAACCAAGTAGTTAAATAGAAAAATTAACAACTTCAATATACCTCCTCCGAAAAACACCTTCATGAAATGATACTTAATATCAATGTGATTTGATATATAATGTTTCAATGGATTCATTGATAGATTAATGGTAGTTTGGTTGTCATAACTAATTAATAGTGTAAATTTGGAAACAACCTGCATATCCTCATATTGAATTTTCATCCATATCATTTTTGTAACTACCCATTAAGTAGCTACATCATCATATTCATTACAACTCAATTTAACTAATGATTTTTTCTTATAATTACATTCCACATGTCATCAATTAATTTAAAAATCAATACTATATGTGTACATTCTATAATCATTACCACAAATTCATTCCGTATCTATAAACCCCTTTCAATATATCATACTATTTTTGGTGTATGAAAAACCATAATTAAATTTATTTAAGTAATAATTAAAAATAATCCTTGTTTCTATGGTATGTGAATCCTTAAGGGTTTATTAGATACATAACATGAAGTGTGAAAACATAAAAAATGTATGGCATAGTGGAAACCATGTAAAAAGACTACAACCAACTTTTTGAATTGTTTCTCATTAACATAATTTTATTCATCATTGTTTATAAAAATTTTGTGTATATGAATTGGTTTCAATATTTCTTTGTATTGTTACAATAAAAACCATTTTAATAACATTTTGGAATATTTCTCATGAATGAAGATAATCTAGCCAACAAAATTAGAAAATTAAAAAACCCAAGATGGATTTCATCTAACTAAATATTAACATATAAAATTTCATTTTAATCTATCTAGATAATAATTTATACAATATATCCTCATTACTAAAAAATATAATATTATAAACATACATAATAATAATAAATGGTTTTTTTTTATTTTTATTCATATACACATTAGCGTCCACCCATCATTTTTAGAAATCTATAATTATCGAGTACGTATCTAGATTAAAATTCCATGGTCATAGGGATTTATTTTATCCATAATATAACATCCTTATACATCAAAAAGCCATAATTATGGGTTTAATAACAAGTAACATTTCAATAATCTATTAGGTGTAAATCATTAGATAAATAGGAAAACCATTACATAAAAATGTGGACACTTCTCTATAGTGTACAATGTTTCCATAAAATAGGTATTGATATTTAAACAACTATTTCTCTAAGAATGTTTTTTTTACATTGAAGATGATTCCCCAAAATTGATTTATTAAACAAGATATAGTTCCTTAGTATGTGATATAAAAATAAGTAAAATATTTTAGTCCAATAAAAATCATGAATATCCCTAAGGATGTTTGACCTTTTTATATATAAACATTGTGTTTAATAAATCATTTACTTACTTATGAATTCATATTCATTATAGAGAGGTTTTAATAAATTTTGTATAAAAAAATAATGGAAAAATCATAATCATAAATGTTACTATTAGTAAATCACGAGATCTCTCAAAAACTATTCCATTAAAAAACTTTTCCCCAGTAAAACATACTAAATATTGTTTTAATCAAGAAAATTTAACTCATGAAATCAAAATATTCCTAATAAAAATCCTAGTATGTATATAAAATAAATGTAGGAATATTTTGACATTATTCTCAAATAACCCTAAAAATCTCCTTTGAAGGTATAATTATAAGGGAAAGACCTACTTAGTTAATTCCATCATATTTAATTTATATAACATATCATTTACTAATCCTTTGGAGGGTTATGTTGGACCCAACCATCATCAAATAAAATTCCCAAGAAAATATATAAATAAAAAACATAGATCATAAAAAAACATCATAAATCTCATATTTTTATACATTTTAACCCATAAGAATAAGAACTTATAGTAATTATTTAAAATTAAAAATAAATATCCTTTTTTGAAAATTCTATAAAATGAAAAATTAAGCGAAAAATTGGGGAAAAATATACATTGGAAAACCATGAAAAAATGAATTGAAATATTTATAACTAAAAAAAAAAATTTAATGAGGATGTAAATAAATATAGTAAATTTTATATAACATTATTTTCAGGCATTTATAATGAATGTTAAAAATGACTTATACAAAAAATGTTTTAAATATTCATTATTTAAATTTTTATAATTGAAGTAAAAGATAATAGAAAATGACCATAGAAAATAAGTCATGTATAGATAAAAATATAATTTTATCCACATAATTAAATTTTTTATGGAAGATAAATATTTTAACGGAAAAACTAAAAATAATTAATTTTTTTAAAGAAAGATCCTTTACCGTGAGTCCAAACTCGCCAAAATTTTCTCCTACTATAATGAAAATAAACATATATTAAATATTTATTTTCTTCATAAAATTCTCAATGTTTATTAATTTTTATTATTCATTTTATGTCATTTATTATCATGTTTGGTTTAGTTACTAACTCACTTAAGTTCACATTTGATGTTTGGGGTCTTTCAAAATAGCTTCGGTGTGTTGAATGGGATAACATGGGTTATAAAATTAGCACATCATCATTATATAATCATTATAATGTCATTAAAATCATTTTTATTGATAATATACTATTTTTAAATCATTCACTCATGGAGGCGATGAAAAAAGGAAACTTTTCATTCATTGAGGTAATAATCCACATGTACACACAAGTGACACATTCAATTTCCAATAGATGGAAGGGAAAAAGGTAAATATTGATTAATATTTTAAGAATCATAATTATATTCTAATTATTTATTAAAAAAATATTTATAAATTTATTTTGTAGTTTTTGATGATAAATTAAATAATTTTTCCAATGATGTGGTAAAATCACCCTTAATATAAATATGAAAAACACAAAGAAAATCCATTTCTTATAAAATCCCATATGAAGCCTAAAATTGAATATACACATAAATTATTGTTAGTATTAATTTATATAATATTTATTTTATTATTATTATACAATGTAATGATATGTGACTTTGAAACTAAGCTAAATCAAATGATACGATAAAGATGCCTAATTTATGAAAAGAATAAAAATTAGTATGTTATTAGAATAAAACATCACCTAGATTTTATAATGTCAAACATAGATTTTATAAACAGAACATACTATTTTTGAATTATTTATACAATTTATTTATAATATATTTAGTCAATGAATAAGTTTTAAGAATCATTCAAGTCATTCTTATATCATAATGATGTCATAAAAGTGATAGTATGTCTAGAAACAATATTTTTCACCATATACCAAAAAATAAAATATTTTTAAAGAATATAAATAATTTAATTAGATATAATTTTAAAATAATTAATTAAAAAATTAATTCCATCTAATAAAATTAAAATTATATTATTTATAAATTCATCTTCTAAATAAAACCATATAATTTTTAGAAAATAATTTCATTATAATAAAACAAATTTTTTTTTCGATTGATAAAATTGATAAAATTATTATTTTTAATTCTAGTGCATAAAATATAACTAAAAAATTATTAAGAAATGAAATGGATTTATTTTTATCCTTTCTTGGGATTTAACAATATTTTCCCTTAATGAAATTTCATACTCTTAATTTTATTCACTAATTAATAGGTGATGATATTTCTCTCTAATAACTTTTTTCAATTTTCATATTGATTTACCAATATCATGGTTTATCCACTAAAACATAACCAGGTGGGCCACCTTATTCCATAACACATTCTCTCTATGATCAATAATTTGAAGTGTCTTTTCCTCATAAGAAAAATTATCCTCCAACCAAACTACATTAGAGAAGAAACAAGAGATGGTTCAAGAATATATATCCTTGTAAATAAATATAGAAAACATCATATACCTGAGAGAAATTTCGATCTAAGGATATTGGGTAAGAAATTTAAACTACTTTATTTATAATTTCATATAGACTAGTAACTACATAGTTAATTTTCTCCTTATTCCAAAAAATATCACACCTCCCCATAGAAATTATTTAAGAAAAACTTTATAGACCTTCTCTAAAAAAGCAATTCCTTTGATTTTTTATAATAGTTATACCTAATCTAATTTATCTACACGTAGAACTCAATAATTTTTACCTTTTTAACCATCTATTCTACAAATTACACATATATAAACTTTTTCACTAAAATTATCCCAATATTCAACAGTCAAAGTCCACTTTCTATATTATACCCCAAACGGTTTCATATATATAATGCAATCAAAATTTTTATTAAAAGAAAATTTGACTAATGAATGGTGATGATCCAAGCATCCTTGATAATATTATGAGATATTTCTGAGGATCTTATCTAAAGCTTAAATTATTTTCTCTATATATCCACTTGGTTGAGGGTGAAAAGTTATACTGAAATATAACAAATTAGCCATTTTTTTCTGACTTTATTTTCAACAATTTAATGTAAATAAGGGATATAAATCATAAAAATTGAGAGGTATAGAGACTCCTTGTAACTTGTATATTTATTTATTATAGAGTCTTGGAATATATTACAAATTCATATTATATCTAATGGGAAGAAAATGATTAGATTTAGTTAAACAATAAAAAATGAACCATATTATATTTTTACCTTGAGATTTATTTTTCAATCCCACTATTAAATCCAATGATATATTTTTGTATTTCAATTCAAGTACTAAAAATGGATGAAGATACACCTTTTCTAGTTTTCATTCATTTTTGAATGATAAAAAAGTCAAAAAATGTATTGTAAAATAAAAAATATCCTTCTCTATTCTTTACAACCAATAATCTTGTTGAAGGTATCTACATATCTTAGTACTAAATTTATGACTAGAAAATGGAGAGAAGCAAGATTCACTCAAAAATTCACTTTTCGACTAGAAATCATTGATATAAATCATCTCGTTTCAAATATTATAACACATAGTTTGTCAATGTTATTCTAGGGAAATAGTCCTTCCATAACCAATTATATTATTTCATTCATTCCATGATCCTATTTTTAATCTTAATTAATTTCTTTTACAATGAGGATTGTATTGATACCTGAGTGAAATAGGAAAATATTTATAGCTTGATAATTTGTAATAAAAATATTAATTAAACCATTATCTATTATATTATATTCTAAATATACCATGGTTAAAAATAAATATCCTTTTTAATGAAAGAACTAATACCTTGTTATCCGTACATGGATGCTAGTATAAGCTGAAATAAACCCCTTTATAAGATCCATCCATCTTTTTTTTCATGTTTAAATCTTTTGGAGTTAATATATATTTAAATCATTATTTAATTTTATAAATATCACATTTATTCCCATATAAAATTTACCTTAAATATTTATATAAAAAACCACCACTCTTGGCTTGAGGAATGCATTGGATAATTCTTCTCAGGGTGTTTTAATTAAAATAATGTATATAGAATCACCTGATCATCATGATTCAAAACATGAAAAATTACCTTCAATGAGTAATCATTATTAATAACAAAATCACTTTTTTATGATGACAAGGCTTGTACTAGTGCAATTTTTTTATTTTTTAATCCCTAAAACATTCATCACATTTTTTTGTCTATATGAATTTAACTCCATTTCAAGTTAACTTTTCTAGTGGGATAGTCATTCAAGAAATTTATCAAAAAAATATATGATGTTAATAACTAACTTTTACAAGAAAAGTACTAATCATAGTGACATTAGTAGGTATTGGACACTATTACACCACTTTAGTCTTATAAGGATCAACTATTATGAAAATATATCGATGGAATTAAATATATTGAAAAAAATTTCATGTTTGATAACTTTTATATAAATATTTATTTCTTTTAAGGTATTAAGAACAATACCTATATGTTTCAAATGATAATCATAAAATTTATAATAAACAAATATTAAATAAATACTTCAAATAATTTATCAAAAACTCATTAAAAATATATTAAAAAGATCCATAAATGAGTTGACCCAATAATTATATAGATAAATGTTATATCATTTTTTATAAATATTCTACAGATATCCTATTAATACACTTTCTAGAACTTTAAATGTTTATTGTATTTAAATACTAGAAATAAAATAATTTTTTTTCATGAAACTTATTTAACATATATCTAAAATTTATTCTCAAATAGTACCCTTCATATAGATTCCAAATTGACTACCTATCTTCTTGACATAGGGAAATTAAAACATAAGAAATCATGACATTAAATTCATAGTAAGGGTAAAAATGGGAGATATAAATTTTCTATCATAATTGAGAATAATACAAGTATAAGGGTTTGATAACATGATAATAACTTATAGAAACATAACAAACATGTTATAGACCATAAATAATGACTAAGAGAATAAGCCTTTTATAGAAAAAAGTTCACGAGTCAGGAGAGAATGATGTCATCAATAATATATCATAATCCACGAGCGAACATCATAAGAATAAAGCATAAGTTTGTGCCCTACACATTAGAATAGAAAACCATTTCCTTATTAAAGGATCATTTTGAAGACTCTAATAGTGGAAATAGTCCCATATTATACTGAATTCACTTCCCATTCCATTCACTTATTTTTAAAGGTTTACTATCAAAACTATCATGGAATAGAAATTCCCTTACTTTAAGGGGTTCACTTGCTATTCTAGTTCACATTATCTCATGATAGATAAATATTTATGCAATTAATTGTAGCGATATATAATTTTTGGCCCAATAATCACATAATATAAACCATTCAATTTTTTTTCTATAATATCATCTAAATATTAATCATTCCATCATATATTAATTAAACCACAGAAAAAATTAGGCTTAATTAAACCAAACATAATAAAATATTCATCATAATCCATCTATAGAATGAACATGTATTGAATCAAAATAAAAATACCAAGTTAATAATAGTAGTTCTTAAAGTATATTGGAAAAGATGAAAAGTCTATGTAAAATTTCCATAGACAAGGTATTAAAGTATGCTGACATAGAAAATCCCCAGTGAATAATAATAGTTCTTAAAGTATGTTGACATAGAAATTATTCATTTATTTAGTCGTGGTCTTTAACATATATCTAAAACTTCATCTAAAATAGTATCCTTAAACTAGATACCATACTGAATACCTTTCCTTATAACATTGGGAAATCAAAAAAATATAGAAGAATGATATTAGATTCATAGTAAGGGTCAACATGGGAGATATCAATTGGTGACGATAAGTGAAAATAATATAAGTATAAGGGTATGATAACATGATCATGGCTTATAGAAAAATTAAAATATGTCATAGAATATAAATAATGAGTAATGGAATAAATAATTTCTAGAAACATATACTTGAGTCAGAAGAGTATGAAGTCATCAACAATAAATCATAAGCCATGTGGGCATATCATAAGAATAAAGAATACATTTCTGCCCTAAACATTAGAATATAAAACTATTTCCTTAGTTAATGATCATTTATAAGACTCTTATAGTGGAAATAGTCCCATATTCTATAGAACTCACTTCTCATTCCCTTCATTTCCTTAGTCAAGGTTCACTATCAAGACTTTCATGGTTGAAAAATTCCTTTACTTGACTGGGTTCACTCCCCATTCTAGTTCAAATTATCTCATGATACATAAATAATTATGCAATACATTATAAGGATATATAATTTTTGTCCCACTAATCCCATAATTTAAACCACATATTTTTCCATAATATCATAAAACATTAATCATTCCATCATATATTAATTAACCTATATAAATAAATGGGTTTAATGAAAAAACATAACAAAATATTTATCATAATCCATCTATAAAAATAACATGTATAAAATACAAATGGTAAATAAATAATGAATAATAATAGTTATTAATGTATTTTGACATAGACAAAATGTATCTTTTATAATATAATTTAAAACACACTTATAAAATGAAGAGAAAACAACCCTTTTCTTTTGGTAACATTGAAAAAATAAAATTCTTAGAAAAAATTGAAAATAATTATTTATAAAGAATTATAAAATATTTATTTTAACTATTTTAAATAATTTCATATTTATTGATAATAGGAATATAAAAACAGTAAATTTAAGTTAAAAAAATTATATTAATCAATTTGGAGATTACATTATTATGAAAAAAGGGTTCAGACTAAAAAGATGAAACAAGGTCCAAATTTCCTGAAAACATTATTGTTGATCATATTATATGACTATCAGAGGATAATGAATAGAATATATAAAATCCCCATAAATAACCACAATATATGAAAATAGATTCTATTAAAAAGAAATAGATTATATAAATTAGTTAATTTGATATTTATTATAGATAATCTTTAAAATCAATGATATTGTAACATAAAACATTACCTATAGTGCTACAATTATTCATAATCACTCTTAAAATAAATATAATAAATCCAATTTATTATATATCTACACCATTACAATATTCATACATATCATACAATATATTATTCCCCCTATTTTATAACTACCGATGTCTAAATAATTATTAAATATTATCAACATTTAATAGTGAACTGTAATTATTATCATTTATCTTTCATCATCTGCAAATATTTATCATGCCATTATTTTCATATTTATTAATCTTATATAAAATTATATTACGATTAATATGAATCTATAATGAAAAATGAATTACATCACTTTGTGGACATGATAATCCATTCATACACACATGTGATGATTTAACTTCCCGAAGAATGGAAAAAATAATGGTAAGTAATATTATAACCTTCTAAAAACATAATAACATCATAAATATCATATATATTCATTAAAACCATCTTTATTACAATCCATTTCAAGAATAAATGAAAAAATAATCACATCATTTCATAGAGGTTGTTGTCCACATTAAGACACAAGCAACATTATTGTTTTCGAATGGTTGAGTATGTAAGAACGTATAAAATATTTTTCCTTTAAAGAGTCATACTAATGTCAATATATATATATATATATATATATAAATTAAAACAATATATAAAACCATCAATGAGATAAATTTATGAAAAATAAAATACATAACTTTATAGAGATGGTACTTTAGACACACACACACACACACAAGAGATGTTATTATTTTCTATTCGATAAAATAGAGATAAAGAAATGATTAAAAATTAACATAAATAGATTTACACATATTAAATATAATAATTGAAACATGTAAATATGGTTATAGAAGAGTTCTATGAGGTTATAGAAGAAATAAAATCAAAATAAAATGGTAAAGACAATTACATATTCTTCAGGTATCTTCCTTTAGATTACACCATAATCCTTCTTGAGTTCCACTTTTAGTGTGACCATAACCTCTATGAAATATGTATGTAAGTTTGGAAGGGTATTTGGAATGTATTTTCTAAACAATTTTTTTGAAGTGGAATAGATTAGTGAAAAGTGGAATTTCCCGTTAATAGGTGAGGTAGAATAAAACCATATAAACAATTAAAACTTTATTATACATTATACGTGTTACTAAATTATTATGCCTCCAACTGACATAGATTAAAATATAAAATGTTTACTATAGAAATCCAATTAACAAATCAAATTTTAGAATGTTTTGTAAGTTAATTTAAAACATATCTCCTAGGTTAAGCCATATTTTAACCTTTTCAAACCATACCATTGTAACTATTCACTATGATTAGAATTAAGTATACATTATTACCAAATATTAATTATGGTGATTCCAAATATGGAATAAACCATAAATTATTAAATTAAAATATATGGAAGAAATTAATTCTAATGTTCTGACACAAAATATATAAAAATCATTTCCAAAGAAAATGTTTATTTATGAATAGAGGGAATAAATTTTCAATACCCACCTAGTAAAAACCATCACATGAATGTTAATATATTTGATCTAGTATTTTATATAAGACTTTATTTATGTTAATTTATTAGTTTTTATTAATTAAATTTATTAAGATAAAATACATTGCGCATAATAAATACCATTTTCTGAAAAAAAACCATATTGTCTTTAAATGCATTTATATTTATTTCTATTCAATTAATAATAAATATATTAACAATTATTCCCATGGTTATATAAACTATCATTAAATTTAACCATTTATTAGTAGTTATATATATATATATTATTATTTAGATAAAATTACATTATATGTATTAAGTACAGTTTTCTAAAAATTAGGTCTTATATGATTTTATTATTATCATTGAAATTTGAAATCATATTCACTAAGAACTAATAATTTTTTTTAAAAAAAAATTATACATATTTTTTATAATAAATTCTTTCATATTAATACTCACCAATCCTATGGATACGCGATAACAATCCCATTTAATTGTAATATTTCAATAGCATACTGTGGTTTTGATCTTATCATTGTATGTATAGAATGCTATCAAATACATCTAATTTATTAACTAAAAATATATATTAAAGAATATTTGGGTGTTAAATTCTACCCCATTATGATAATATTTACCTCAAAATTATATTAGTCTGTTAAAAATAAACGGCGATTGTAACACCCCAGGTAAATAAAGAATATGAAATCTTTATATTTATCCATATTTGTGAATTAAATATTAATATTACTTTAAAGGGGATGCTATGCTCGATGGTGTACCCAATACGCAACAACGAGTTTCTTGGGAATCTTACGTTGCACTCTAATAATAAAATAATATTATTTTAAATGGTAGTTAACATGTAGCCGTTGTATTGGCAGGAATGGATAGAAATAACTAAAATATGATTATATATGTTTTTTAAATGTTTTTACATTTATCCAAAGGCTTAAAATACGGAAAGAATTCATTTTTAGGCTTTTATACCCTAATTTTCACTAAAGGTTCACTTATCGTCTTTTGACGGAGAACTATCATTAAATATAGTTTTGATCACTCTTATACATTCTTTTGGACCAAATAAAACACTTCTTTAGAATCAGGACATCAAATTTTACTTTGTGTAAATTTTTGGTATTTTTCCGATAAAGTTCATTTTTTTAATGAATAGTGTAAAATGTTGTATTTTAAATTCAAAACCTCTTTTTAATCTAACTTATTTATATGATTATATTATCATTTGAATTGGTTTTAAAGTGAAATTAGAAAATATTTTTACCATTAAATCGAATATTGGTCATTGGAATTAATTTTACTTTGAAATCGGACATAAAATAGTGTCAATCTTTTGATACTTAATATTTCATAAAAACACGCTATTTGCTCTGACAGCGGGAATTAATTATTAAATTAATTAATGTGACTTATATGTTTTTAAATTTTTAAAATAGACTTAATTTTTGAATTCGGAATATCAAATATAGCTTAGGGTGAATTTTTGGGATTTTTCAGAAAAACTTCAATTTTTGATGAATAGTGAAACCACTAAGTGGTACTTATAAAAACTGATTTTTCCGTTTAAATGAAATTTTGCCATCTTTGTGTTTTTAATTTCAAAAATCTGACATACATGGTTGTCATTAAGAATTAAAATGTGGTTCAATGGGACAAAAATAGTTTTTTTGGTGAATAGTAACTTATTAAGTTTTTAATCGCAATTAGAGGTAATTAGTGTAGTTTAAGGTAAAAATAATGTTTTAATAATATGAAATGAACTTGACACATGTCCTAACCTCATTGGATGTGTCATGACCGACCAAGAAAACCCATGGGTCAACTTGGGGACCCCATGAAGCCACTTCGGTTGGAAAATGACCTTAATATCTTTTTATTTAAAGTTAAAGTAAAAATGAGGCAAACATGAAATGTTTTACTAAAACAATTTTTACATGGGGTTATCCAAATAATATTTTTGACTATAAATATTCATTGGAAATATAAACAGATTTCCTACGTCATAGTAGTTTTTTTATAATTTTTAGACATTAAATAAATTAAATTATTTATGAAATCATGATGATGCAGCGATGACCTCATTATTTAACAATTTAAATAAAATTGAAAGATAATGTAATATCTAAGACCTATACATGTCCAAAACCTATTGGATGATTGTATTTAGAACCCTTATCACCTTATCCATGAAACAAATCAATGTGGTACCTTTAAAATCCGAAACTATTTTGAAAATAAAGTAACATTTTGTAACTTTACAAGAGTGCCCCTCCTCTCCTCTTATAAAAGGCCCCCACCTCTACCTCCTTACCCACACTCCCAAAGCCTTTGGCTCGCCCAACCCCTGCCCATTTTGTCTCTCCACTTCCTTCTCTTACTCCTTTAAGCCTCACTTTTGGCAGAAGTCTTCCCAAGGAAGCCTTTGAGCTCAAACCAAAGGGAGTTACCCGATTTTAAGGTAATGTCTTCTTTTGAGTCCTTTTGTTTTATTTTGCTTCTCCAACCCCCTAAACTCTTTTTATTAATTTCTTTTGTAACAACTCCAGTATCCTCAATATACTTGGATGTTTTTATAAGAAATATTCGAGATAGACCTACACACCTATATCTAATGGTTAAAGAACATACTATTTCCGTGGATGAAAAATTTCTGCCTCCCGAAACGATGATTGTTCAATATTATTTTAACATCTTCAATGGTGGCCATTAAGATGACACTATATATATATATGATATATAATATGTTTATTTTTTCTTTAAAATAATGTATTTTTTTATTTTGGGCATACCTTTATGGTTTCCATTATGGGTAAATGCGATATCTTCATTTAAGGAACTGCAGACTACCGCCCCCTCAAAGTGATGTGATTCGTTAATACCATACATGGGATGTATAAAGGATGGATTTAATGTTATTATATATGATGTTATACTGTAATTATAATATACCTCTATATAATTATTATTTCTTTCCATTAAAGTATGAGATAGAAATGAATGTAGCGTTCATTCATACGCACGGCTTACCGTCTCCATGAACGGTGCATTTCATTTCTTATCCCCAAATGTAATGTACTATTATAAGTACATGTATATAATTGATATATATTATCAATGATACCTTTAAATGATTAATATAATTCTGGAATTAAAATATACATACCTCTCATTTAGTTTTAATTCCATTAATATGACAAAGAAATGAAAGTAGCATTCATGCGTACGTACGGCTTACCGTCTCCCAGAACGGTGCATTTCATTTATTTCCTCTAAATGATTATGTAATATTATAAATACATGTATATTATGGATATATATGATATATATTCTATCCAAATCATGAATACCATTCTGGATATAATGAACCTTTGACCACACGAACAACATGTAATTGTAAGAAGTCCACTTTCAACTTAAGAACCAAATATCGACAAAACAAACATTATTAACTTAAATGGTTAAATAATGTTTATAAGATGGCAATATGTGATATAAAAGGAATAATGAACTTTAAAAATGTTCTTAATCAAGTAGAAATTAACTCAAGTTTATTATTCAGGACGTTAAAGAACGATCGAGTCAAGTCGGACCCGAGGTAAGGGATCCTACTCCACTCTTTTATGTCATTCCTTTTAAAGCTAATATTTATTGTTATTGGGATGTTCTTTTATATTAATCTTACTGTAATTTTTATGTTCATGTGATTAGATACCCTATTCTCTCTCATCAATCCATTTTGGAAGTTTTGAGTGGCGCCGTGAGGCTGCCGAATTTTCATAAGAGATCTAACCCCTCTCTTTCATTTAAAGTACTCTCCTTTATGTCACTTATTTTAAACTCATCTTTGATATGTTGGGGGATGTTATTTTATATTCCTCTTTCTTTAAACTTTATTTTGATGTGATGAGAGACCCTATTTCCTCTCATAAATCCATTTTGGAAGTTTTAAGTGGCGCCGTTAGGCTGCCGAGTTTTCGTAAGAGATTTTTCATCTCACTTTTATTCCCGTGAGATTTATGCTACATTCGCCACAATTTCCTTTGAGTAGTTTATGTACTTCCCAATATTAAACTACTTTTGTAATATAATTCCATTTATGGGTATTTACATATTCATTTTATGACACTTCTTCAATGGGGTGTACTTTTCGAAAGTTACCCAAGTCGGTAAGGGAACCTTTCACCCTCCTCTTTTTAAAAGTCTTCATTTTCTATGTCTTTTAATTCACATACTATTATGTTGGGATGTGTTCTTCTATATCCTGATTGATGCAAATTTTATGTCCAAGTGATGAGACTCCATTTTTATCTCTCATCAACCCATTTTCTGAATTTTTGATGTGACGCCGTTAGGCTGTCGAATTTTACCAAGGGAACTTTTTAACCCAATTTCGATTTCTTTGGGTTCAACATGTAGTTATTGAATATGTCATAATTTGAGTATGTGTGAATGACCTTTTATTGTTTTACACTTAATATCAAATTATATTGGGTGTATTTATATTTGTCACACATAATTTTGAGATTGATTTATCCTTAATTTAAGGATACCTTCTTTATAAGGGATTTCATCACATTTTACATCTCTATTGAGACTTCATTGTTGTTATGCACCAATTCACTCTTATATGGGGTATATACTATACTTTGGAATATTATATCATGAATCTATTTATTCTCATGATATTATAATGTTCTGATTAAATGTTATTCCTCAATTATTGTATTCAAGTGTCTCTAATTTTGGTAAAAACCCTTTAACCAAAATATCGCTTTAAATGTTTTAATGATTTGTTATTATTAATATCCATGTTTTCAAAATGGTTTTAAGGATTTATATATATGGATATTAATGGTTTAAAATGTTAAAAGCTTCAAGGTGGTGTGGGACACTTTGATTCAAAAATCTCTTTATTAAATGTTTTAAATGGTTTTGAAAATGGTTTTTTAATGGATTCATTATTTCAATATCCTAAAATGTTATATTGTGATTGAAATGTGGAAATGTTATATTTCCTTTATGCATGTTTTATGTGATACATTTATGTTATGGTTCTTGGGCATTGTTATGAAAACGGGTGGTTCCGTGATAAACTAAGGGCTGGTGAGCCCGATATAGCTCTCCAATGCATTGGGTAACGCGAAGGAGTGAAACACTAAGGTTTCTCTGAAGAGATTTAGGGAATATACTGTGATGGGTATTCCAAACGTAAACAAGAGGGTTACTCCCTACGTAATGATGTTATGAATTCCTCAAGTTACCTTTATGTCTTATGATTTCTATGATTTATTCATGATTTGATGAGGTATGTTAAAGTGCTTATGTTTTATGGGTAAAGTATGATTTCATTCTTATGTATACATGTACTCATGTTTCCTTTCCATATTTTTATATCCCTTACTGAGCTTTTTATGCTCATCCCAAGTTTTTGAAATGTTTTCACAGGTAAAGGGAAAGGTACGTGATGTGATGATAGTGTCAAGGATGTGTCAAGAAAGAATCCAAGTTTTATTTTAAATATGTTTTCGTTGATGGGAAGAATGAATCATGTCTTTTATGTAACCACTTTGTTTAAATGTGGAGTGTAATGCAAGTTTTATGATCTAATTCTCTAAAACTCTTAACCTGAAAAGATCCTCAATGTGTAATCTTGTATTAACTCAAGATTAAGTAAGGTTTAAGGCTGGGGCCTTATAGTTGGTATCAAAGGTCGGTTTAGATAACTTTAGAGGTTAGGGTATTCTTTAAGCATAAGTGTCATTACCATAATGGTTAGGATTTCAGAAAGAGTCATAGTTTTAGATAAAGTGAATGAGTAAGTGTATCTTAGTGTTTACTTTACTCATTATTACATGATGGTTTTGTTGATATACTCACACTGACATTTCTGTTTTTAGTGAATGGACGGATCTAGTAGGCACCAAAGAGACAACAAGTTTGAAGGAAACTGTGGTGGTTCTATGATTAAGATACTAGATAAAATGGGGGATTCAATGAGGAAACTCGTGGTTATTCTAAACCAACTATCAAGGAGTCACGATCAACCACTTGAACCTTGGTATGATCTTTAATGCATTATGTATGAGATGAACAATCCATGTGGAAGATCAGGTAATAATTATAAAGGTAACCATTAGAGTTTATATGATCCTTACTTTTGAGGTAATTATGGGTTATTATATGATATGCTGGAAAATGAAAGGCATGAGATAAACTTGAGGTTAAAATATGTTATGATCATTTTTGATAATTTTATCTCTTTTTGGGGAATGATTTAAGAATTATATAGTTTTGGAAAAAGGACAAAACACAGATCGTGTGAGAACCCGTCGCGTCGGACAAAGCTGCGGGAATCGAACCCACAACCAAAGTGTGACTGCTGTTTATTGCCTACCACTGGACTACGTGATGTCCCTGGTTAGTCTGACTGATTCTTTTTAGTTATATGATTTTATGAATTAAGAGTAAGTTGATTTTGAGTTATTTATGAAAATTATTAACCTATCATGGAGGATATGTGATTAGGTTAATTACTTTTCAATGCGAGACTTTAGGAGCAACTGATGTTGTTTGGAGATAAATGTTACGATTTAACTTGGAAGACTGTGTGACTAAATCCTTCAAATATTTGGGTTTAAATCTTAGTTTGGTTTAATTTGAAGAATTTTATGGACAAATTGATTATAGAATGGTCCTCGTTGAACTTTGGGTTTTTTTGGACAAATTTTGGAGATTAAGAATAGATTTTCTTTTTATAAAGGGTTATCCTTTTCTGGATTATCTGATCTTGTATAACCTTTTTCGTTTTGGTTTTGGTTAAAGTCTAAAGACATGGGAAGTATATAGTTATCTTTTGTGGATTAGGTGACTCTCTAGAAGTTGATTATAGTACTCTTAATGCGAACAAGTCTCCCTAAATACTCGTCTTTTGGAAAAAAATATGAGTTTGATTAAGGAATCTAGTAAAGGTTGAAAGTCAACATGATAAGTGAATTATGATTCCTTATGAATAAAATCCTCAATAAAAAGTAACTTAAAAAAAATGTTGTCTTTTAAATTTTTCTACTGGGGAATCGAATACCGTTTAACCCATCACAAGTTTGTGATTTTCTCATGGTTAACTTTCTCCTAGACATGTTTACTATCACTCTCCCTCAAGAACATGACCCTATGTTTTATCCTCCATGTCCAGGTTTTCATACTTGGAATCCTAGTATGGGTTAACTCGGGTGACCTTTGTACTAATCATTCTTTATTTTAAAGTGATTGTTTTACCGAATCTTGTTCCGATGTGGGATTTTCAAGGATGTTTCCAAGCCCAATTTTTAAAAAAATTGCGAGGACGCAATTCCCAAAAGGGGGGAAGGATGTAACACCCCAGGTAAATAAAGAATATGAAATCTTTATATTTATCCATATTTGTGAATCAAATATTCATATTACTTTAAAGGGGATGCTATGCTCGATGGCGTACCCAATACGCAACAACGAGTTTCTTGGGAATCTTATGTTGCACTCTAATAATAAAATAATATTATTTTAAATGGTAGTTAACATGTAGCCGTTGTATTGGCGGGAATGGATAGAAATAACTAAAATATGATTATATATGTTTTTTAAATGTTTTTACATTTATCCGATGGCTTAAAATACGGAAAGAATTCATTTTTAGGCTTTTATACCGTAATTTTCACTAAAGGTTCACTTATCATCTTTTGATGTCGAACTTTCATTAAATATAGTTTTGATCACTCTTATAAATTCTTTTGGACCAAATAAAACTCTTCTTTAGAATCGAGACATCAAATTTTACTTTGTGTAAATTTTTGGTATTTTTCCGATAAAGTTCATTTTTTAATGAATAGTGTAAAATGTTGTATTTTAAATTCAAAACCTCTTTTTTATATAATTTATTTATATGATTAGATTATCATTTGAATTGGTTTTAAAGTTAAATTAGAAAATATTTTTACCATTAAATCCAATAGTGGTCGTTGGAATTAATTTCACTTCGAAATCGGACTTAAACTAGTGTCAATCTTTTGATACTTAATGTTTCATAAAAACACGCTATTTGCTCTGACAGCGAGAATTAATTATTAAATTAATTAATTTGACTTATATGTTTTGAATTTTTTAAAATATACTTCATTTTTGAATTCGGAATATCAAATATAGCTTTTGGTGAATTTTTGGGATTTTTCTGAAAAATTTCAATTTTTGATGAATAGTGAAACCACTAAGTGGTACTTATAAAAACTGATTTTTCTGTTTAAATGAAATTTTGCCATATTTGTGTTTTGAATTTCAAAAATCTGACATACATGGTTGTCATTAAGAAGTAAAATGTGGTTCAATGGGATAAAAATAATTTTTTTGGTGAATAGTAACTTATTAAGTTTTTAATCGCGATTAGAGGTAATTAGTGTAGTTTAAGGTAAACATAATGTTTTAATAATATGAAATGAACTTTACACATGTCCTAACCTCATTGGATGTGTCATGGACGACCAATAAAACCCATGAGTCAATTTGGGGACCCCATGAAGCCACTTCGGTTGGAAAATGACATTAATATCTTTTTATTTAAAGTTAAAGTAAAAATGAGACAAACATGAAATGTTTTACTAAAACAATTTTTACATGGGGTTATCCAAATCCAATTTTTAACTATAAATATTAATTGGAAAGATAAAAATATTTCCTACATCATAGTAGTTTTTTTATAATTTTTAGACATTAAATAAATTAAATTATTTATGACATCAAGATGATGCAGCGATGACCTCATTATTTAACGATTTAAATAAAATGGAAAGATAATGTAATATCTAAGACCTACACATGTCCAAAACCTATTGGATGAGTGGATTTATATCCCTTATCACCTTATCCTCGAAACACATCAATGTGGGACGTTTAAAATCTGAAACTATTTTGAGAATAAAGTAACATTTTGTAACTTTACAGGAGTGCCCCTCCTCTCCTCCTATAAAAGGCCCCCACCTCTACCTCCTTACCCACACTCCCAAAGCCTTTTTCTCGCCCAAACCCTGCCCATTTTGTCTCTCCACTTCCTTATCTTACTCCTTGAAGCCTCACTTTGGGCAGAAGTCTTCCCAAGGAAGCCTTTGAGCTCAAACCAAAGTGAGTTACCCGATTTTAAGGTAATGTCTTCTTTTGAGTCCTTTTGTTTTATTTTGCTTATCCAACCCCCTGAACTCTTTTTATTCCTTTCTTTTGTAAAAAATCCAGTATCCTAAATATACTTGGATGTTGTTATAAGAAATATTCGAGATACACTTACACACACCTACATCTAATGGTTAAAGAACATACTGTTTCCGTGGATGGCAAATTTCTGCCTCCCGAAACGATGATTGTTCAAAATTCATTTAACACCTTCAACAGTGGCCATTAAGATGACACTATATTTATATATGATATATAATATGTTTATTTTTTTTTTAAGATTATTTATTTTTTTCATTTTGGGCATACCTTTATGGTTTCCATATGGGTAAACGCGATATCTTCATTTAAGGAAGTGCGGACTACCGCCCCCTCAAAGTGATGTGATTCGTTAATACCATACGTGGGACGTATAAAGGATGGATTTAATGTTATTATATATGATTTTATACTTTAATTATAATATAACTCTATATAATTATTATTTCTTTCCATTAAAGTATGAGATAGAAATGAATGTAGCGTTCATGCGTACGCACGGCTTATCGTCTCCATGAACGGTGCATTTCATTTCTTATCCTCAAATGTAATGTACTATTATAAGTACATGTATATAATTGATATATATTATGAATGATACATCTAAATGATTAATATAATTCTGTAATTAAAATATACATACATCTCATTTAGTTTTAATTCCATTAATATGAGAAAGAAATGAAAGTAGCGTTCATGCGTACGTACGGCTTACCGTCTCCATGAACGGTGCATTTAATTTCTTACCTCTAAATGATTATGTAATATTATAAATACATGTATATTCTGGATATATATGATATATATTATATCCAATTCTTGAATATCATTATGGATATAATGAACCTTTGACCACACGAACAATATGTAATTGTAAGAAGTCCACTTTCGACTTAAGAACCAAATATCGACAAAACAAACATTATTATATTAAATGGTTACATAATGTTTATAACATGGAAAAATGTGATATTAAAGGAATAATGAACTTTAAAAAGGTTCTTAATCAAGTATAAATTAACTCAAGTTTATTATTCAGGACGTTAAAGAACGATCGAGTCAAGTCAGACCCGAGGTAAGGGATCCTACTCCACTCTTTCTTTTTTAGTACACTCTTTTATGTCATTCCTTTTAAAGCTAATATTTATTGTTATTGGGATGTTCATTTATATTAATCTTACTGTAATTTTTATTTTCATGTGATGATAGACCCTATTCTCTCTCATCAATCCATTTTGGAAGTTTTGAGTGGCGCCGTTAGGCTGCCGAATTTTCATAAGAGATCTAACCCCTCTCTTTCTTTTAAAGTACTCTCCTTTATGTCACTTCTTTTAAACTCCTCTTTGTTATGTTGGGGGATGTTATTTTATATTACTCTTTCTTTAAACTTTATGTTTATGTGATGAGAGAACCTATACCCTCTCATCAATCCATTTTGGAAGTTTTAAGTGGCGCCGTTAGGCTGCCGAGTTTTCGTAAGAGATTTTTCATCTCACTTTTATTCCCGTGAGATTTATGCTACATTTTCCACAATTTCCTTTGAGTGGTTTATGTACTTCCCACTATTAAACTCCTTTTGTAATATAAATCCATTTATGGGTATTTACATATTCACTGTATGACACTTCTTCAATGGTGTGTACTTTTCGAAAGTTACCCAAGTCGGTAAGGGAACCTTTCACCCTCCTCTTTTTAAAAGACTTCGTTTGTTATGTCTTTTAATTCACATACTATTATGTTGGGATGTGTTCTTATATATCCTGATTGATTTAAATTTTATGTCCAAGTGATGATATTCCCTTTTTATCTCTCATCAACTCATTTTCTGAATTTTTGAAGTGACACCGTTAGGCTGTCGAATTTTACCAAGGGAACTTTTTAACCCAATTTCGATTTCTTTGGGTTCAACATGTAGTTATTGAATATGTCATCCTTTGAGTATGTGTGAATGAACTTTTATTGTTTTACACTTAATATCCAATTATATTGGGTGTATTTATATTTGTCACACATAATTTTGAGATTGATTTATCCTTAATTTAAGGATACCTTCTTTATAAGGGATTTCATCACATTTTACATCTCTATTGAGACTTCATTGTTGTTATGCACCAATTCACTCTTATATGGTGTATATAATTTAATTTGGAATATTATATCATGAATCTATCTATTCTCATGATATTATAAAGTTCTGATTAAATGTTATTCCTCAGTTATTGTATTCAAGTGTCTCTAATTTTGGTAAAAACCCTTTAACCAAAATATCACTTTAAATGTTTTAATGATTTGTTCTTATTAATATACATGTTTTCAAAATGGTTTTAATGATTTATTTATATGGATATTAATGGTTTAAAATTTTAAAAGCTTCAAGGTGGTATGGGACACTTTGATTCAAAAATCTCTTTATTAAATGTTTTAAATGGTTTTGAAAATGTTTTTTTAATGGATTCATTATTTCAATATCCTAAAATGTTATATTGTGATTGAAATGTGGAAATGTTATATTTCCTTTATGCATGTTTTATGTGATACATTTATGTTATGGTTCATGGGCATTGTTATGAAAACGGGTGGTTCTGTGATAAACTAAGGGCGGGTGAGCCCGATATAGCTCTCCAATGCATTGGGTAACACGAAGGAGTGAAACGTTAAGGTTTCTCCGAAGAGATTTAGGGAATATACTGTGATGGGTATTCCAAACGTAACCAAGAGGGTTAATCCCTACATAAGGATGTTATGAATGCCTCAAGTTACCTTTATGTCTTATGATTTCTATGATTTATTCATGATTTGATGAGGTATGTTAAAGTGCTTATGTTTTATGGGTAAAGTATGATTTCATTCTTATGTATACATGTACTCATGTTTCCTTTCCATATTTTTATATCCCTTACTGAGCTTTTTATGCTCATCCCAAGTTTTTGAAATGTTTTCACAGGTAAAGGGAAAAGTACGTGATGTGATGATAGTGTCAAGGATGTGTCAAGAAAGAATCCAAGTTTTATTTTAAATATGTTTCCGTTGATGGGAAGAATGAATCCTGTCTTTTATGTAACCACTTTGTTTAAATGTGGAGTGTAATGCAAGTTTTATGATCTAATTCTCTAAAACTCTAAACCTGAAAAGATCCATAATGTGTAATCTTGTATTAACTCAAGATTAAGTAAGGTTTAAGGCTGGGGCCTTATAGCGATACTTTTACCTCATCTCATCCTCGGGGACGCACATAGCTTCCTCAAACTTATGTTTTTTCCATAAAACTTTTAATAAAAGTGTGGTCTCATTTAGAATGAATTTACTTCATAGATGAATAATTTCAAAATTATTTTCCTTATATAAAGAATCATGATCTAATGGTATGTTCATTATGATGAATACATGTAAAATATATCAGATAAATTTTTCCTAAAATGAGATACACGGAACACAACATGAACTAGTGAGTGGTATAGATTAAGTACTAAGAGATATGATATACCAATGATATGATAAAGGATATCAAAGGGACCGATATTTATAGGGTTTATATTACCATTTATTCTATAAATATTATATGCATCTTACAAGGAGATATTAATGGGAATACATATACCCAACTTTGAACTCTAGATCTCACTAACAATTGTCAGGAAAACTTTTCTATCAACTCTAAGCTACTTTTATTCTCTTATAAATATATCTAACATTATATTCCATTTCCTCACCAAGCTCAGCTACAAAAATATATAATTCCATATCATTTTCAAACATTATTTATTCGAATACAACATTATTTTGAGGGATTCATTGTAATCCATTTTATTTTTTGAGTTAAATATATTAATGTAATAAAATTTTAATAGTGTAAGGTGTTCCACTAAACATCTTAAATTTATAGAGAAAACTCTCTATATATCTTATAGGGATATAATGTTACCCTTATAATAACCATATATGAATGGATGATATGCAGTGCTACATTTCAACTCTATATTCAATTAATGCACAATACTTGTTTAGAAAATCTAGTTAAACCTCCGATTTCAGTCAGAAATAATAGAATATCATTATCTCAGAAATCATAAAACTTCCATAATGTAAATCACGTGTATATGATCAAGATAGAAATCTTATCTGATATCAAAAAAATATTCTTCCATTGTAAAGGGACTGAGTATAACATGAATGATGTTAGAGCCTTTATAATTATCATGTGTGATATGATGAAATTCATGGTGAGCTTTTTTCATTTCAATTATAGTGTGGGAAAGAGTTATAACATCCACATGAAATTAATACATTCACCCATAAATTACTGACATAACATACATCAGGAATCAAACTTCACAATATCCCTATTCATTTTTTCATATTATAAATACATTTTGATATCTCTATAAATTTTTTCACTTCAAGGATGAATAGATATAAATGAGCTATCTGCATCATCCAACAACTCTTTCTTTAATTATATCGTTTAAGGTTGAAATATCCTATTCATAAATATTATTATCCAAACATTTTAATGTTTTAACTATATAAATATCCTTACCCACTTTTTCATCTCTATAAGTTCCTCATACACATCTTAAATATTTACTTAAATGGATGGTAAAATTTTCATCTGAGAATGATAGAATCATGAACCATTATTTAGGATTATAGGGTCCCTAAAATATAAATCCATTATTATTGTATCTCTTTTAGTCCACATCATGAACAATGTAACATTTCCTTTTTGACTCATAGTATTATCCACATTGTTCTCCTTCCATGTGTGGTAATGAATTAAGTTTTCGTAATAATTAATCAAATATAACCTTACACTCCAATTCATATTCAACTTTTTTGTTTGAATATATACTTCATTATTTTCTAATTAATATATAGTAAACATTTTACTACATAGATAATATATTAGTATTTCCTTGAAAATATTACAACTACCAGCCCCAAATCAAGATTTGGGTAGTTTAGAAAATAAACTTTTAATTATCATTAATAATGTTATATAAAAGTGTCTTTAGACATGAGAACACATCCAAGAACCTTTTTTGATCCATAACTATAAATAAACAAACCTTCTTCAATACAAGTTAGTAAAAAAATAGGTTCACCAACCAACTTTATCTATAATTCAATTAAATTTTCTTCTCACTCATCAGTCTAAAGAAACATATATCCTTTATATATAAACCTTTTTTTGGATTTTATAGGAATGATAATTTTTTCACAAACCATCGATAATATCCATGTAACCTAAGAAAATTATTGATTTCTATCACCATGGATAATATAAGAAAATTTTCAATAACTTTTGTATGAAAAGAAACCATTCATATAAATATTTTGATATCACATGACCTATAATTTGTACTTTTTCACCAAAATTCACTCATTCTAAATTTGGAATACAAATACTATTTAATCATGATATTTAATTAAATCCTCAAATTATCTTTATTACTATTTTAATATATAGGAATAAAATTTATAAATAATACCAACAACTAATATAGGTGATCTATAAGTTCTCTATTCATTACATTAATGAATATGGTTTGGTCATTGTAAGTCCAAATGGTATCACTATAAATTTAAAATGACCATACCTCATACATAAGACATACTTCAAAATTTCCTCCACATTGACCCTCAATAGATGATATATAGAATTGTGTTCAATTGTTGAAGGGTATATTGATGCACAAAGTTTATCAAACAAGTCATAAATATGGGGTAGATAATACTTTTTCTCGACAGTGATTCTATTATATTCCTAACAATCAAATAAAAAATCCATTAACCCGTATTGATTCTAAACTAAAAGAAATGGTTCACCGCATTCTGATACACTTGAGTGTATAAGTCCCATTTTTAGATTCTCCAAGAGTTTATTTTTCCATTATTGGAACTCAATTGGGTCCGTTATACGTGTATAATTTAAAATTGGTACAATTCCAGTTATAAGTTTTATTGAAAACTCAACATCAAGATTTAGTGGAAGTTTAGGAAAATAAATAAGAAAAATTGATATATTAAAAAAGGCATATATTCAATGTTTAATTTCTACCCAACCAGTTGAGATAAATACCCCATCATGAATCGATGGAAAAAAATCATATAATGGAAGTAATTCCCATTAGTTTTTTATCCTA
This sequence comes from Viscum album, assembly GCA_963277665.1. Classification (NCBI taxonomy): domain Eukaryota; kingdom Viridiplantae; phylum Streptophyta; class Magnoliopsida; order Santalales; family Viscaceae; genus Viscum; species Viscum album. The sequence goes on from OY728162.1 coordinate 715,114,880, forward strand.
AAAATAATAAATGATGATATGTTGATTTTGAATATAAAATATTACCTCCCTTACTCACAAATGGATATGAAACACAAAAAAAGAGTCCTAATGCATGCCTAATATCACATTAAATTCAACTACAAGGATAATAAGTAGGGTTTTGTGAATAAATTTCTTTCTTAATTATATTAGAGGGGTTATATAGTTATGATATTTGATCATCATAATGTTGTTATTTTTTACAAACAATTGCAGTTATAATCATTGAGTTGGTGATGTGATAAACTAATAAAAATCTTTAGAAAAATATGTGTGTGTAGAACTAAAACCACATATGGCATTTTCACATCTAGAGTGGATGATTAACATAACTTTCACTACTTAATTTTTTGCGTCTCACTTTTGGGGTTGTGATCACATTAGCCATCCAATTTTCTTTTTTCATAAGAGATTATTCATGATTATTTTCTTCATTAATCCCTATATTCATGCACATATTGAAATAATTTATATATATCTTGCTAATATAGCATTGGAGTGTTGGTTTTGTATTAAGTATAGTTTTCATTCAATTCATTTCCTTGGATATGCCCTTCATATTTCTTTCACATTCATTACATTAATGGGTATATTTTAAAAACATAAAAAATAAACCATCCCCTTAAGATACATTACCCCTTGAATTACCAAAATTTATGTATAATAAATGATTAAATTTCCTTCCTCTATGAGTTTTTTAATATGAATCTCTATAGATATCCTTATTTCTCTTATATTCCCCTAAATTAGGAGAATAAAGGGAGTACCCACTCTCCATTTATACCATTAGAATACATAAAATAATTTATTCATACTTTCTAAAGTCCTTTTTTAAATCCTTTTAGATTCTTGTTTTATGACACTAAATAATCTATTAACATTACTGGCTGGATGATAAAATGAGTTTCATACTGTACAATTCTGGTGAAATTTTCTTCATATGTACTACTAGATTCATCGTCCTTATATGTAATATCAAGGAAATTCCTATCCAAATTTTTATGAGGTGTTCAGGGAAAGAAATTATTTTTAAATACCCTATTAAACATATCCCAAGAAATTATTCCAATCACGTCATATTTCTTCATATTTTTAATTATATTCTACCATTTATTTATTTTGAATTTTAATGATAAATATACACGAAATTTTTTCATTCTGTTATAACTTGAGAATGAATAATATCTATTTAGTTGTACTGATCAATTTCTCAATGATTAGTGTACCATATGATCCACTAAAGTAATATAGATTCTTCCTAATGAAATATTCAATGGTGTATTGTTGTATCCTCATATTTTTTGGAATCTCCACATGATTTGTGACATTAGAGTACTAGGGGATCATTATAATAATATTTTTTAATCCAATTTCCATTCCATTTTATTCTTAGGAGGATATTCATTACATTTTCAATCACATTAATTTTCAACACAATTATTACAGGTCTCGACCATGGAATAAAAAAATACTAGTTTGAGAAGCATGTATTTTTAATTAGATTGTGAAATTATATAATCATAAAATTCATTCTAAATATATCCTAAATTATGATAACTAATTATTAACCTATATCACATTACATTTATCCTATCCCAATTTCAATTTTTAATATATTTTCATAGTTTATTTAATGATTTCCCTTATAAAAAAATATAAAAAAATAACTAATCCCAACTCTGATACCAACTAATGTGACCAAAGCATTAAATATAACTATTACCATATTTTATATGAATTATCTATATATTTAAAAATAATAGTGCCCCCTAAACAACAACGGTTTAGTGTATGAAGACAAGATACATAATCAACTTATTTCATGAAATACATTCAACATATTGTAGAAAATTATTCTCACATAGTACCCTTCTTATACATATCAAACATAATACAATTATTCATAACATGGGGAAAAATAAAAATAACAAATGGTGACATTAGATTCTCATTAAGGGTTAACATCATAGATATTAATCAATGATCCTAAGTGAGTATAATATAAGCAAGAGGTTATGAGACCATGATCATAAATTATGAAATATACCCATTATTTGATGGACCATAAATCATGAGTATTGTTATATAAAATTTTCATAATATAAAGAAATGATTATAAGAGTGAAGAATCGCCAATAATCAATCATAATCCGTGTGAAAATATCATAATAAAAAGACATATGTTTCTAGAATTCAATTTAGTATAGAAAATCATTCTCTTATTCAAGGTTCACTTCTATGTTTATCGTACTTGATAGAGTCTCATAGTGGATTGGTTTTACTCCAAACTCCCATCATCTCCATAGGCAACTGTCCCATTCAAGACTATCAGAGTGGACTTATCCCCTTACTAGACCAGGTTCACTCCCCTTTCTAGTTCATATTATTGGATGCATCATAAATATTTCCCAAAATAATTATAGAGAATTATAATTCCACAAACATCCTCTCAAGAATTAATACCCTAAATAAATTTTCCTCACGATCATAAAAACTTCATCATTCCATAATTTCTTAGTAAACCTATAGAATGAAATGGGCTTTAGGAAAAAAAACTTAAAATAATCAACATCATAAGCCATATAAAGAAAAAAGTGGGTGGTATCAAAAGATCATCTCCCTTATAAATCATAAAAATACATATTTTATATTATAATAGGTGAATAATATATTTTATAATATTAATTTTTAATATATTTTGAAAATAAATATGAAATATCCATTATTTTGTAACTTTTAAAAAATAAAATTATCATAAAAATGGTTGTAATATTTTATTTATAGTTTTTTTGGAAAATATTCCTTTTATTAATTTAAATTGAAATTATTTTTTCCGGAAAAATATATTTTATAAAAATTTATTTATAATTAATAATTTACAAAAAATAATTTAATGAACATGGATATGGAAGATAATAATTCTTGACATAAAAGTGGATATAAGTTCACCCATTTAAGAAACATTTTTTCTATCATTTCATGTAAAAAAATGGATGTGAATGAAATAGAAACATTAAAAACCAAATTACCACCAAAGGAGAGGGACATATATGTGTATTAATAGAAAAATATTGTATAATTTAACTCATTAGTAATTTAATGTATACAACCCCAAAAATAACTGAGATTGTGGAAAAACCCTTACCTCAGGTCCTGAAATTATTTATTTGTTCTATAAAATTCATGTATAATAAATTTAAATTTTATTGTAATGATATTATAAAACTATATTCATAATTATAATTCAATATATAATTCTATCATAACATTCATATACCAATTTATTAATAGTTATTTATTAAAATCAATATTTGGGTGTTAGCTGTTCTGTTTCCCTTGAATGTTTTAGTTTGATGGTTTCGTTCCTTGCACCTTGGTCATGGTATCATCATATATATAATAGTAATCATGTAATAAGTATCATATTTAATCAATGTATAAAATTTTATTACAATTCATATAAATAACTTCTAAAAAATAATTACACCACTCAACGAAGTTGATAGTCTATACGTACGCACGAGTAATGTTTTAACTTACCATAGATAGAAAATAAAGGAAGGTAAATAATATTATATCTTTATAAAAGAATAATAATAATAATATTATATTATATATTTAATAAATACATCTGTGTTACTATCAAGGTTAATTAGAAATTAAAAATAAATCACATAACATTATATATGTTGTAGTCAACATGTGCACATTTGTCTTAGTGGTAAGCACCCCGTAATACTACATGGAAAATGGGGATTCAAAACCCATGGGGCGCATGTACTGTAGCAGTACTGTAGCGGCATTGTAGCGGCGACGGCTACTGTTCATTAGTGGGCACTGTAGCAGCGGCAGGGTACTGTAGCGGCGACGATACTGTGCGGTACTGTAGCAACAGGTTACTATTCACAGAATGTGAATTGGCCATAGAATTTGGGTCTACGGGCTATGTAATGGGCTACAAGCCCACAAGGCCTTTAGGCTATGTAATGGGTTTCCCTCTACTCAGTTAAAAGAGGTCTTTGCTTTGATTTAATAATAAAAATGAGGCTTCGGCCCCAACCTTAAAAAAAAAATTCCAAAGAATGGGAAGATAATAAGTTTGATAATATTTAATCTAAAAAAAATCCTAATATTTTCATAGAAATGACATATACCCCTTAAAAAATCATAAAATTATCCCTGAGAGATGATTATGATAAATAAAATACATCACTTAAAGGAGGTGGTTGTCCATACATACATATGCGTGATGTTTTTATTTTAAATTACATTGAAGAAGATATAAAAGGATAAAAAATTAATATAAAAACAGTTCATCATAGTAAAGATACTTTGTATCCTTCATTTCATTTATTTCAAGTCAATATGATTTCAGGGATGATGTGGTGATTCCTGGATAATTTTTATGGATCCGTCTATTGGAATTAGATATCACACATGGAAAATAATTTTATTAAATATAATGATTGTTGCACTACTTCTATTTTCTATGACATGTGATACGAGGATTGGACATTGTTAAAACATTTAAAGATGATATTTTTAGGGATTTTTATTTGATGATAGAATTTATATGGATTATGTATGGAATAAGTTTTTATATTTTTTATTTACTAAGTATATTTGAGTAGTACTCATATTAAAAAGAATCCCAATCCTCAGGATGCATCAAATACTATCCCTCAACCACATATAGGGGGACCTGAGAGTCAACCCCTTTGGGAGAGCCTTCCATAGGAGGATACAAACTATGGAATGTGGGAAACTCACTGAGCGGGTATTTGTATAAGGCTCTCTAATGTGACTACCCATTGGAGAATCAATGCCTATGTATAATGCCTGTAGTGTGAACACACTATGGGGTGAATAACATGGGCCATTATCCTGCTGGACTGAAGTCTGATGATGTGTCCATGTGTAATGGGTGTTGAATACTGTAGATGGATTGAATGAATGGTGGTCACCAGTTTTCTTATAAAGAAGTGGAAACCCACTATGATAATTTGATGTTGGACATGGTGATAAAAGAGATTTTTTATCCTCTTTGAAAACCAAAATGCATTTCCTCTACTATTTTATCATGGCGATCTCAAACGTTTGTTGAATCCCATGTAGTGCCTTCCAAAATAATCCGCACATAATTTTAATATGCTTTCATAAACTTCCTCTTGATGAGGTAATGTAAACTCATTATTGAGAAAACTTTGCACTGTAGGACATCAAGAAAAACTCAATCATACTTATTGCTTTCATGAATCTAATTTTAGGAAAAAGGATTCAAAAGATGATAATAGATGTGGTAGACTGAAGGAGAAGATGTTACAATATCTTATTTTAAGAACCAATGATGATTATATTATTCATTCAGATGATAATTTAAGAGCACATGACATAATTTGAAAAAATAAATGAGTTATTTCAAGAACATGAAACCTCACATGATAAAATGATGAAATTCATCGAAGTCATCATAAAAAGAATAATGTCCTCCAGAATGTTATGTTTATTGCATGTTTTTTTCTGTATTTTTTGGTTTGTGGAATAATATTTCCACCATTTAGTTACATGTTTTTATGGTCAATGAAGTGATAATGTGAACCATTCAAGTCGTTCATATGATCACCCATACGCTCCATGGAAAAACTGAGGTTTTTGCCTATTTAAACAAATGAGATACCAATATGTTGATGAGAAATTGATTAAATAATTGAACTAGATTAAAACTTGTAGATAAAATGATTTTACTCATTTATAAAAACTATGGATCATCCATTATTTCCTTGGTTGAAAATATTGATCTCTTTTGAAAAAATATTTTCACGTGATTCATTCTCACAGAGGCTAAGAAGACCACAAGATTTCATCACATAAATGAAAATGTAGACCAAAAACATTGTCATGTGATGATATCTTGAAATAAACCATTTTAAATTAATGTATCAATGAATAAGAAGAGTATCAAGTGAATCCATCTCATGGGAAAAACCTCTCAATTATGTGAGGAAATCCATAGACAAACAAGGGTCACACGAAGTACCTATAGTTAATGATATAAGTTCATGAAAGGCACTATATTTATTATGTAAATGTGGATAAGGATACACCCACATGAATCCTCTATAGTATTTAGTGTCAGTTCATATATCACTTGAAATTGTTCCATCCATTCAAAAGAGGTGCAATACATTTTCAAGATCCCGATTTGGACATCCGAAGGCAAGATGCGACGAATTTTGAATAAAACATAAGTAATCCATACACCCTATATAACATTTAAATTAAATTTATAATGAATACAATAAAAAATAAATATTTTGTTAAAAAAGGTTCTTGAGATATTTTTTGATTATTTTATATCATAAAAAATTCATGCGATCACATAAGATAGATCATGTGCTTCGTGTAAGTTAGTGAACTCTTGAATGAAGTAGACATACAGTGAATAAAAATTATGGTTTATGGGAATTATGGTATATAGATACTAAGAAGATATTTTAAAATGTCAAATATATTATTTTGATGGAATATTAATAATGTAATAGATTTCTGAATTAGTTATATCAAAGGCTCAAAATAGATATCTTCATGAACAGTTTTCAGAGCAAGAAATATTCATAAGTAACCTTTCATTTGTTGTTTGTGCTTTTATTTATTTTAGACGTTTTTCTCTTTTTATAGGTACTATATAAATAATAATGTGATTCTATACTGTTGAATAATTTTAATTCATATCTCATTGTGATTATAGTGAATATTTTGTGGTTGGGGTGTCTAATAAATCACAACAAGGAGTAAGATCACTTAGCGACTGAACCTTGTAAAAATTATATGTAACTATTTTATTTTATTTTACTACATTATGTAAAGTTCTTGGAATCATAGGAGTGAATTATATCTTAATAAGTAAATATAGGTTAATTTCAGAAGAAAGAAAAATTGATAAAACAACTACATTTTTAACGCCCATTATCTATGGTTTACCATCTCCCTAAGTACTTCAATTAGTATCATAATGGGGTCCCGTATATCAAGATCCACTATGTATTAAAGATGGAAAATATATGTTCTATAATATGTAGGTGTGTACCTACTTCATACGGAAAGAACTATCATAGTAGGAAGAAAAATATGTTTCCCTATAATCTATTTCTTGTCCTTGAAGTTAATGATACTATTACTATAAGATTATATCCTATTATTGAAGGATCTATATGACTATTAGTTATAAATAGATTATATAAGTTCATGGAATAGATACAAATTCTATTTTGAAGTCACTTTTATAAAAAAAATTAGACACCATTTTTGGGACTCAATAATGAAAAAAAATTGGATTAATTTGAAAGATGTAATGAAGGAAACAGAAATGTCAAGGAGGAAAATTTGAAGATTTGAGGGAGAATATTTGAAGATATCATGATTTGTTAAGAAGAAAATGTCGATTACTACTTCATAAGAGTGAATGAACTTTTTAGACATATTCAAGGTTTTGGAGAAAATCTTGATGATTCAACTACTCTAAATAACTATTGATAAATTTTTATAATAGGATTAATCCAAAATTATCATCATTGGAATATAGAGATGATATTACTCATGATGAATTACATAACATAATAAATTAATATTAAATGATAATTTTACTAGTATTCAAGAAGAATTTCATAGATGAGATGGATTTTAGGTCCTTGAGAAAACTCAAAATTATTTATGATAAAACGTCTATATCAAGAAAATATGATGAAGAAAATGAAGAAGAAGATTATAAGAGAATAAATTATCTTGTATCAAGATGATTAAAGAAAAATCTATTTTAGTGTAATGGTAAATTACCACCATGGTGCTACAACAGTAATGAAATTCAACATTTTTCAATATATTTATCTAAATATAATTCCATAGAACCTATTATAGATGATGAGAAACAACAGAAATAGAAATGAGGGAACACTCAAAAGGCCCTACCAAATTTTATGGATGCCAAAAAAAATTCATTAAATGCAAAGGAATAATTTTTGAGAGTAAATTTTTTTATTCTAAATCCACCTCATAAATCCAATTAGAAGATTGAGATAAATTCATAGCTAATGTGGAAAAACTTTTTGACACCGATAGCAGTGAAGATGATGAAGGTGAACAAATAGAGATCTAGAACATATTGAAGAATGAAATAGAATTTTATCTAGATAAATAAAGAAGGCTCTAGTAGTAATATGGATATAGAAATAAATATAAAGGATAAATGAGGAAAAAAAATGTTCAATGAAAGAGACTCTTAACTGTGACGAAATCAATTGACATAAACAATAATTGGATGAAAATAAAAAGATAATATATGACCTTGAAGAAACACATTATCTAAAAGAAAAAGAATAGTTAATGAATCTGTCTAAATGTCTTGGATCAGATAATAGCATTAAAACAATCTTATATGATTTTAGTAATTATATTGAGGTTGAGGTATAATAATCAAATACTGTTGAAACGAGTGGTTCAAAGAAATAGTATAATTGAGTACTCTTTTTATATCAAAAATAAATCTATTATCTCAAACGAAGGACAACCACAAATTAATTATTGACATTTTTGGATAATGAAGAACTATGATAAATAGCCTTCTAATTCAAAGAAGTAAATTCTCAAAGAAGATCATCTCCCGTCAATGTAGAGATAATATAATTATATAGAAATACAATAACAACAGTCTTCATGACATGGTTATTATCATTTGGGAAGATCAAGGATCAGAGTAGACATCTTGTCTTGAAGAGTGTTTTTATATAAGGAATATTTATGATGGTATAACATGTCCCTACTAGAGATGAGACCTGAAAAAGGGGGAGATATTATATGATAAGGAGAGAAAATTCTAGAAGTAATCAAGTAGTCATCAGGAATTAATCTTATATTATATCATTTTTTAAACTATTTTGATGAAATCTATAGAATATGTGATCATAAAGGTCATAGCGCTAAGAGATTCATGCGAATTATCACTAAACAAAAAATAAAATGATGAGAGTGGGAAGAAATTTCAAGAAAATTAGTGAAATAAAATCACGTTTCAGAGGTGTTTCTTTGAAATATAGTAGAAAGAACATGTCATGAATTATTGATAGTTTATTATTATCATACCTAAATTGTGGAAGGAAAATTATGAACAACATAGAGAATCATGAAGGAGGATTAGAAACCATTGTAAATGATTGTTTCTTGAGAAATAATGGAGTTAGTGAAGAAGATATTGAATTCGAAAAGTTGAAATCTAAAATTTATTATTTTTCAATGGAATGAAGAAAAATTTTCTAAGTCTTATCCATCTTAATGATGAAATGCATAATATTTTGTTAAAAAAGAATCCATGTATCATCAAAATAATGAAATATGAAATAATTATCACTAAAGGGAAAATAACCAATTCTAATCTATTAAAAAATGGAGATTCTTTTATGTCCTATTACTTGAGTTCCAAATATGAAAATTATATATAACATATAAGTCATAGAAAACATGATCTATGTATTATAATAAAAATCCTAGTTAATTATATTTTGATATATTTCTAAAGGTCAATAGATAACATGTTTAAATCTATGAAACCTATCAAAAATTGAAATCATCTCAAAGTCTAAAAAAAATTGGTATATATTCTATTTTCTAGAACCATTGAACTATTTCATAACGATTTTTTGTTGAAATGAGAAAAAATATTACTTGAGGTGATATGTGTTTCAATTCATTTATCTATAATTATACTCAGATAACTAATGTTATGTTTATTAATAAAAATTATTAGGTAATTTAAATGTTCATGATTTTTAGAACGAAACATAAGAAGGGAATTAGTATCTATATCTGGAATATAAGAATAGATGATTGTAAGTAGTTTACATGTTATTTTGTTAAATTCATCTTTCCAAACATGGAATCAAGAATCAATACAGAATGCCAAATAATCTATTAAAATGTGGTTTTTGAATGGATGAATTGAAAAAAAGTAGAGATATGATGTACTATGGTAGCAGGAAACAACATCTCAGTGTATTCTTGGAGGTAATATGTATTCACTTATATAAATATACAAAAAATATATATATTGGGGCCAGAAAACAAAAAATATATCTAATGAAATGTCGTACCAAAAAAATACAACTATTAAATACATCAAAGTTTTTGGAAGATCGTTCATCTAAAAGACCGAGAACATAAATCTAGGAAAAAATGAATAGAAAAAGAGGAAAAAATTTTCATAGGCTATTTATTTAATGGAAGTAGCTATATATGCTAGAACAACTAGCTTCACAAGCTATATGACTATAGTGAATTCAAAATGATTTAAAATTGGAACAAATTAGACAGTTCTATTAATACTTATTCACATTATTTTGTAAGTTTTTTTTACAAAAATGGAATAAAATATTAAAGAAGTTTCTAAGAAAGTGATAAAATATCTACTATTGGTTATGAATATATCAATGATAAAGATGATATTGATGTAAATAAGAGAAAATGGTAAATAAATTGAATACACATAATGAAACTTAAAATATCATTGGTCATCAATAAGATCCTATTTAAACTAGATGATTATTATGAATTGAAAATCCAACCACACTTATTTATAAAATAGAACCCCATATAGTTGAATAGGTATTTGAGAATGAGTAATGGGTATAATCATTGAAAGAGGAACTTGATCAGAATGAGATGAACTACAATTGGTATATTAAACCAATACCTATTAATAAAAATTCAAATTTCACCTAGTGGGTTTTAAAAAAATAATCTAAATGAAAAAGTTGAAGTATTGAGGGAAAAATAGATATTTGTGTGAAAAGGATATTCTCAATTGGAAGGGACTTTATTTGAAGAAACTATTTCCCGAGTAGTATAATTAGATACTATTAGACTATTCATAGCAATATCAAGATGCAAAAATTATAAGGTTTATCAAACTGTTGTAAAATCATCCTTAAAAAATGGAAACAACAAGGATGAAGCCTACATTAAACAACATGACGGGTTGTCATAGAAAATGATAGAAAAATTGTATATAGATTTAAGAAATACTTTAATGGTTTAAAACATTAATATAAATCCTTGTATTGTAAATCATATTGGGTTTTAAGGGATATGTAATTTATAATAGGTAAAGTTTAGAGTAAAATTTATGTGAGAAAAATAAAAAAGGAACTCTAATAGTCATTGTGTATGTGCGTGAAAACATATTTCCAATTGAAAATGGAAGTCTATGTAAATAATTATCACCGTAGATGAAAATAAATTCTGAAATGTCCATGCTTGGTCAAATGAAATACATTATGAGATTTTTATTTGGGAAGAAACAAAATAAAATATTTCTATCATAAGAAAAGTAAGCCTTGGAATTGTTAAAAAACATAGAATGAGAAATGAAAAATAAGTTTCGAATTTAATTTAAATTGGTAAAAAATCAAGAAAAGATGATACTAGAAGAAGTGTTAGCTACAATGTATTTAGAGGAATAATTTTAAATCCTATCAACCTAATAGATTCAAGTATAGATATAACATCGGTAGTGACACTGTGATCTATGATTTTAGAGTGATCATAAAGATTCACACTTTCTAGCCGCCAATAGAGTTTTAAGATATGTGAATGTAACTTTTAACTATACTACCTTATACTTAAAAATAGAATATTTCAAATTTATTGGTTTTACTCATGAAAATTGGGCAGGTGATGGTAAATATTTAAGATAAACATATGGTGGAACATTCTATTTGGGAAATGGTTGTTTCAGCTGGTGTGAAAAAATATAATTTAGTGACCCTAAGAATAGATTATGTAGAATATATAAAATATACACATTCTATTACACAAATTATTTGGATGAGAGTTTAATTTTAAGATTTGAGAATTGAAACTGAGAAACCACTAGAAATAACATGTGATAATCACAATGCTATAGGGTTATAAAAAAATCAGTTCAAAATTCAAGATCCCAAAATATTGATATCATATATCACTTCATCAAAGTCAATGTGGATAGTGGAGATATTAAATAAGATTACATTTCCACAAAATATCAGGTTGCAAATTTTTTTACAAAAGCTATTCCAAAAGAGATGTTTTTGCATCTCATGTTGAAAAATCTTGTTTATCCCTCTCTTATATCTTGAATTATTCTAATATTTTACTAATAATTACCTATTTTTATGTGTCTTGAGATATCATGTAGTGAATTGAAGTATAATTATTTTTCATGAAGTGATTAATTACATTACATGATGATAAAAATGAGCACATATCATAAGGGCATCTTTCATAAACTATGGATGTAATAAAGGGTAAATTAAGTCCGTTTCACTTGATCTGTCTGATGTGTTTATCAATATGTGTGTATAATTTTGTAGTTTATTGATCAATATGATTACTTTTCAAAACCATACATGAAAATTTATATTCTCTTAGCATGATTTTAGATGTAAGGTTTTTCATGGATGGCTTAGACATCATTGGTTATATCTATATTTTTTTTACTACACTAGGTTAGCCAACATAGACAAACAATTTATTAACTAATGGCTCATTATAAAGAGAGCCATGTTTGATCATACTTTACTCAAAAGTGATAAATAAATTATCTTCAAATGTAGGAGAAAATGTATTTTAGAAAATTAATTCGGTTGCCCCCATTTACCATTTTCATATTGATTTCAAATTTGGGGGAGAAATGTTAGAACCATATATTGAAATATGTTACATGAAGATATTAACAAAAATAAATATAAAAGGGGATACTGTTGAGTGTGATTTTTTTTCAAGTCAATGTGTCTTAGTGGTTGATGTTGTGATTCCAAGAGAATTATTATGGATCCATCTGATGACATTGGATTCAATGATTAGAAAACCATCCTAGTCAAATATAACGACCCATGAACTATTCCTACCTCTTAGGACAGGTTCTATTATGATTTAACATTATTACAACATTTGATGAAAAAATTTCTAGGGATAGGTATTAGATGATGTAATCTATATTGCTTAAGGATGGAATTATTTTTTATACTTTGTATGTAATATGTATCTTTGAGTACGAGTCAAATTAAAAAGAATCCCAACCCATGGTAACCCAGAAAGTCTAGCCCTAAAAAATATACGGGGCGGGGGGGGGGGGACCCAAGATTCAACTCCCATGGGAGAGCCTTCCATAGGAGGCGATACACAATGGCATGTGGGAAAATCCCTAAGAGGGCCTATGTATATAAAATGTTGGACTGACTACAAGTAGTTAAAGTAGGGCCCATGTATAAGTCTCATAGAGTGCGCAAGACGTGGGGGATCATATATTGGGAAGTAGAATATGGTGGTGAACCCTGATGGTGTGTGTATTTGTAATAGATGATAAACAATGTACCTATCTCGAATAAATGACTATCACTAGTTTTCTTGTAATTCAAAATTAATATATTGTTAGAATTTGATGTGGGACATGCTAATAGTCGAAACTACTCACCTTATTTATAATGTTATATAAAATTCCTATACTATCTCATCTTAATGACCTCATCCATCCATTGAATCCCACACACCTACTTTAAAAAATATTCACACAATTTGTATATACTATCATATTCTACCAGTCAATGAGGAACTATCCATATATTCTTTAGATAACTGGACAACTAAAAACATTAAGACAATCTCAACTGTACCGAGTACATGCATGCATGTCATGATATGAAGAAGGATTTGTAGAAGATAATCGATGTTCTTGTAAAAAAGAGAAGGCACTGCAAGAACCTATCACAAGTATAAGAAAAAATTACATGATTCCATCACATGATAAATTAATATCATGTGACAAAATAAAAAAAAAATCAATGAGTTGTTACATGTACATGAGACGTCACATGATAACATACATAATATCATCAAATACATCATAAGAAGAAGAATGAACGAAAGAAGCTTATAACTATGACAAGAATTCATTATGTATTTTATGTGTTTTTGTTGAATATGTCCACCACGACATCACAATATGTTAACCAAGGAATTTCATTTTCAATGAAGTAATGACATTATGTATTCACATGGTTTGGATGATCACTCCATCATTATATGGAGAAACTGAGGTTTTCAGCCATTAAAAATGAATGAGATACCATGATCCTTGGGAGAGTTTGAATGATTCCTCAACATAGATTAAAACTCAATGATACATGGTGTTACCTATTTTATTGAAATTGTAGATCCTCTAAGAGTTTTGTTTCATAAAACATTATGTTGTCATGAATATAGAGGTTATCTTGATACATTCTCATGAGAATGGGGAAGCCGATGTAATTTTGTCACATGAATGAACATAAAAACACAAAACCTTATCATGGGATGGAATCATGAAGATAACCACATGGATTAAAGGTTTCACAGATGAATACGTGGTTCATATGATTCCATATCATATACAACACCTCTCATTTAATTGAATAAATATATGAAAAAACCACGGTCAAGAGAAATACCTGCAAACAATGATTTAAGATCTTTCGAGACACTCTGTTTCTTACATGAAAAAGTCTATGGAGACCCTAAAATGAATCATAATTGAAACATGGAGGTAGTGTACATATCGAGTGAATATTTTAGGGCGATGAAAAATAGGTACCCAAAATTTTCATGATCCCCATATGGACACGTGAAGGACGTAGGTGAAAAAACATCCACGAAACTCACACAATCCACACACCCTACATCACTTCATTATTAAAATTCAAAGGCATTGAAGAGAAAAAGAATAAGATATTAAAAAAGGATTATTGAGAAATTTTAATATCATGTGATTGACTATTAAATATCATGTCATTTCATAAGATAGATCATTCCCTTTATATGAGAAGTGAATTTATGCATGTAGTAGATAGGTAGTGCAAGAAAACTTTTTGGTTGTGGGAATTTTATAATATAGTGAGTAGGAAGATAATGTAAAAGATGAAATATGATTTATTGTAAAGAATATTCATAATGTGATCATATCTGAATAGAATTACCTCAAAGGATTAAAATTAATTTCTTCATCAACAATTTCATGAGAAGTAAATATCATGAAGAGGTATTTCTTGTGTTTTTATGTTTCTATTTGTTTAAGATAGTTAGAATATATTATTATTGTGTGACTCCAAAAGAATAGTGTGATTTTAGGATTTTGAGGAATTGTATGTTGTAACTTCTTGTGATTACAGAGTAATTATTTCGTTTGGGGTTACTAATAAATCTCAATAAGGAGTAGTCTCACATTGGGACTGAAACTTGTAAAAATTATTTATTCCTATTATATTTTTATTTTTGCAATTTATAATAGGTAATGCAATCACATGAGTTTTTCAGATCTAACTAGGTCAATAGAGGTTAATTTGAAAAAAAACATTTTTTTAATAATTATCCCAAAACTAACCACACCCTCTTATCAGTGGTGTAATGTCACCCTAATTACATTAGATACTGATTTTAACATGTTAATAAGCTTATTATAATTATGGTGATGGTTAAGGAAGAAATAATCTTGAAATATTTTGGTAAATAGATTTATATCATCTTTGGGTATCTTCATTTATATTACACCTTAAACAAAATTGAGTTTGTCATTTAGTGAGACTAGGAAATCGAGGGAATGGGTATGAAAGGTGTAAATGGATTTGGGTATTCCCTTGATAATCTAGAGTGCTCATGTGGTTTGGAGAAAGAAGATGAGGAGGTTCCATTTTATAAGTGAGTTTGAAGGAAAACATTTAAATACATCAATATTTATTATATAATATACAACTTAATCAATTTATTATAACATAGATGAATTTTAATGAATTTAATTGAGTATATTATATAAAAAGTTCATTAAAATCACATTTCAAAATTTATTAACTTGATTTATTATGATAATAAAAATTAAAAAAAATATTTTTTGGAAAATTATATATTTCATGCTTTAAAATTATTTTATATTCACTTATAAATAAATAATAATATATTTAAGATTTATTATTAATTATTTTATATACATTATCAATATATTTAATCATTTATCAGTAGTGGTCATGATATTTTATTTATATAAAATTACATTATTTGATTAAAATTTAATTCTTGTAAAATAATGTTTTATATGATTTTATTATTATCATAAAATTTGAGTACTTATTTCATAAGAATTAGTCAATAAATTTATATTAATGAAACATTTTATTCATATTTCTCATAATTCAATTTTTCAAATTCAGATCCTCTAATATGAAAACCGTTCGATTAAAATCATATTTAATAATAAAATTTCAATAGTATATCATAGTTCATCTAAGATTGGTGTTTCGTGTAGAGAAAGAAATGGAGCACTTAAAATTTATTAAATATAAATATATATTATAAAATATTGGGGTTTTACAATAATTACATATAGTTAATATTTCAACCCAGTGGGGCTACCCACCAACAAATGAAGTCCATACCTTGTTTGAAACACACTCTTCAGAATATATTATTTCATTAATTTTACCTGATGATATCCAAAACTAATGTTCATCGTTGAAAATAATTGAGTTCCCTAGATCTAATCAAATATGTCATCAATATAGGAAAAAGATACTATTTCTTAAAAGTAATTTTTTTGAGTCCTTTATAATTAATCTAAATCTTCATAGAACTATCCTTCTTTGAAAACTAACAAAACAAAATATCTATATTATGAAGTGCATGGATGAATGAATACCTTATTGAGAAATTCTATTAATTAATTTTACAACTGTAATAGGTCTAATAGAGGCACATGATAAGGTTTTTCCGTAATTATATTTGAAAAAGATAATATTTAAATAGACAATTCTAGCTCCCTATCAAGAATAATTATAGGAAAATCATTATCAAATACATCAATATATACTTTTTCCACTTCCAAATCACTAATTTTAATTACTTTCTTCATTAAAATAAATTTTCATGATATTATTCACCTTTATCAATAATCAATTTCTTATATTTTGATATTTTATCAGGGGTATAAAACCATATTTACAAATATATTGACCATTATTCTCAAAAATTAACTATATCCACCTTTTTTACAGTCCATCTTAGCACGATTAACTGAAGTCCAATACATACCAAAATTGAAATAAAACTCTAGTATGGGTAAGATAATAATATTTGTAGGAAAACTGTTACAATGATAACTATAGGAATATTATTATAAATCCTTAGTAATTTAATATTTTCCCAAAGTGTTTTTTCAAAAATTTATACCTTATTGTTTTGAGATGATATTTCCATTTTATAGGAAAATTTCCCAAAAATAAAATAATGAATAGATCCAAAATATAACAATTTTTTTTTATAATTTTAGTAATCATGTAATTTACATGTAACCACTCTATTTGGTGGTTGAGAAATTCTGAATGTAGTGGTGAATGATTTTTCCACATGATTATTCTTATGTTCTTTGTGATTTCCACCATTCATATTTATCTTCAGACAAAAATATTCATAATGAAACATCTCCCTATAGTTTTTATATTTCACCTTTGGCTTCCCATTATCACATTGAACATTAATATTTACCTTATCTTCTTCATCATGAGCCTAATATCTCCATTTACCACACTAGATCACAATTGAGATATCATAAGACCATTACCAAAAATTATTCTTAACAAACCAATCAAAAGAAGAAAGTTTTATTATAATTAAATTATATTTCATTGATGGATGATTACAAATTTCGTTCTATAGGGTGTAGCTCCCCAACCTAGACCACCAAGTCTGGGTCTGGTCTATATATCCAAATCACTACATGAACACCTTTATTCACAGTAGATGTTGCTGACTAACAATGAGGGTTCAAATATCATTACTGTGGAGACTACTATCAATATCATATCCTTACAACAATGATATAAATAATTATAACAACTCAGAGTTAATAAGGTGGAAGAAAAATAATTTCAAATAGAATACATGTCATATAAATAAATAAATTATAAATAAACTAGGTTCCCACTATTGAAATCCACACCAACGTATATGTTCATGAAGGTAAATAAAAAATTAAACACTACAAAATCCCCTGATTCTATCCCTACCCTGCCACTAGATCCATGATACAGGAATCAACTACTTACCACATCCCCATTTCCATTTCTTAGATCCCTATACAAGATGTATATGTGCGCATTGACATTCTTGTATAATGTGTGAGTAATAAAACATAGTGGGACACTAATAGTGTTTCTTTTTAAAATGTTTACATGTATATAAGAATTAATCCATGATAATAATAAATTTTTAAGAAATAATAATAAATCACATAACAAGACCACGTGTGATAAAAAGTTTACCATGAGACTTATCAATACCTGGTTCAGCTCCATACTAGAATAAATATCCTGACATCATAAATTATCATGATCTAGCCACAAAATTAGTAAACATTTTATTCATCATCATGTGAACCTTATAGTCAATATCAATAGGTATAATGTTTATCATGCTACTCAAAATCTATTAGTAACTGAGTGATTGAGCTTTTCAAGATCTATTTGGTCTCAAGAAAACATGCCACTTGATATCCACTACAACTCGAAAGTATCACTTGGAATCCAAGATGAATCATCATATCCCTACCGTATGATTATGCCCATATATCCATTGTTTCAAGTCACAATAACTTCCCATATAAGATATAACCATGTCATTGTGGTCCACCTATTTTGATAACTAAGAATAATACCTCTAAATTCTTTATAACACATATAATATGGTTGAGAATACAAGAAAATCATATGATATCATCATTTTTTGTCGGGTGAGTATCTCAAGAGGGGGATGAATTGAGTGAAAAAAAAATTTCTATTTAAAATTATATTATTTATTAAACCCCCAATGTTTAAATATGTCATAGTTTATCCAAATAAGTAATATGATATAGATATTGATCTTTCTAATGACTTTTCTAATGATTGATAGGGTATCAGATGAATTATATTCAATATTATTGGATCCTTTGAAATCATTTTACATGATAAAAATAATATATGAACAAAAATTGTGATATACTATCAAGGAATATATTTTGGTGATATGTAAAATAATTATTAGTTTTAAAGAGGAAATAATGTAAAACAAGATTTAATCAAACAATGAGAAGAATGAGTATAAGAGGTCCAGTCTCAAGTTGAGAATTACTCATATCAACTTGTTGATCACACACCACCAAGAAGATTATATAAAATAAAAACGTTGATACACAACCTGGACTTGGTTTATACAACATTTTACAAACTTTCTAGGTCGCACACAACCTCTTCCATAGTTATACATGGGAGTAAAACTGAACATGGCACATAACAACCACTACCACTCTTATCTTTGATAAAAAATATGAAAATTTTTGAGAAGATATATAGTATCTTCCAATTTGACATTGGAGAAAGTGCTCATATAGAAAAAAATTCACTCACACTACTCA
Organism: Viscum album; assembly: GCA_963277665.1. Classification (NCBI taxonomy): domain Eukaryota; kingdom Viridiplantae; phylum Streptophyta; class Magnoliopsida; order Santalales; family Viscaceae; genus Viscum; species Viscum album. The sequence continues at coordinate 715,134,396 of OY728162.1, forward strand.
AAATTTAATAAATATAAATAGAACTGAGAGATCTAGAAGCGTACAATTTAGAAGTGATTAGTATGTTTCAATAGAACTTGTGAATGTAGATTTGTTTAGAATCAATGTTTGAGTTGGGTTCTCTGAAAAACCTATAGAAAATAGAGTGTCACAGACTCATGTACTTGACTAGAGGAAGGCATTTGTTTTCAATGTGTCGTTCGGCTTCCCAGTCAGATGGTTTTATAAGGTGATCTTTTCTAATTTTCAATATGTTTTAGCTCTATATGTCTTTAGTAGTATCAAGTTATTTATAAATGTTTTCTTCATGAGTCTCTTCCATTACTTATGAAAAAAACATTTTTCATGAGGGAGTGTGACACACTTTTATCAGTAGTAGTATTCAATAGAATATATGAATCTAATACTTCATTGAACTGCATGTTCTGGAAATATCGTCAATGATTTCTATCGAGCATTAATATAAAATCATTAAAATAGTAAATTTCATTAAAATAAATAATTATAGAAGTGAAAATAATGTAAATTATTTTAAAAAAAGTAAGAAAATAGTTGAGGTGTATTATACTAGTGGTGTCTCAAGGTATGACGATGACATGCTTTTGTGGAATGCTATTCTGGCGGCATCACTCTGGCGGTATGACACTAGTAGTGTCTTAGACATAGAAAAAATTACACTTTGTTAGAAACCTCTCAACTAACAGTGTCTAGTGTGATAGTTTGAGGTCTGATGATTGCTATTTTGATGATATATGATTTGAGGGTGTCTCAAACTTAACCAAAATTTTATGTGGGTGGTGTGACAATGACTGTGAATCATCTTGCAGTATCTCATACTTAGAGAAATTATGTGTTGGTGGTGTGACATTGACGATGGCTCATCTGGCTATATCTCATGGACAACTGTGTCTCGAATTGGATATGTCTGTCTCAATGGTCTCTCATAATTAGAAAATTTCATTACAAGTATCAGAATACATATTTCATACATAGAAACATTAAATTCATTAATAACAGTAGAATCATGATTTTGTGATCATTAAAACTAAGAGTTCAACAATATCCCCCTTTTTATGATCCGAAGTCATGTCATAAAATAATATTATAAATGTTAAAATATTCCACCAAAAGGTATTAAAAATTTTTAAATGTGATATCTATGGTACGATCAAAATATAAAATAATACTTATCATTCACAGTATGTGTATATGGTATCAAAAATAAATAAACAAATAAACAGTTAGTATCAAAGTCACATATCATGAATAAATGATAGAAATATTAAAAATAGATAGTATCAAAGAAAAAATCCATCCAAAATAAATATAATTTACAAATTCATTCCCTGTTGGGATTATGAAAAAGGAAAGGATTACCGGAATAACAATTGTAAAATAAAAAACAAAATAGAATGAATAATATAATAGAGATAAAAGACATTAAAATTGTTTAGAATAAATTTATTACAAATATACCTATCAAAGTCATACATTTAAAATCAACAAATGAAAAAATTTTAAGGTTTGGTTGAGGGGTCTATAGGTTATTTTCCTTTAGCCTTGGGTTTCCCTTGCTCCTTATCTAAGGCAATAAGATCCACCTAAGGGAGAGTAGATGGAGCATTAGGATAACATCTAGTGAGATCCTGAAGTGGATGATATTCCAAAATAACAACTGGTTTGAGTTGGCACAAAACTTACATAGGATCCATAGGAAAATAATGAAATCTAGCTAGCCGAGGTACATGGGATCCACCAGAAACACCAAGTCTATAAGAGAATAAAGGAGTAATCTAAATGGATGTATGCGCCACTACTGCTTGACCATGAACATGATAAAAATGTTTCATGAGATTTATTAAATCCACTATGATTTGGCCACCACATTCCATCACACTAATGAATTAACCCTTCCCCTCCACAAAACAGTTCAACACTAGAGTCATCTCATTTAGTTGTTTTACTTGTTCTTTGAAAGCCTATGTCACTTGAGGCATATAAATATTCTCAGCAAAAATTGAAATTATAATCCATGTAGTGGTTGGTATAAATCTTCTCGAGATTGAACATGATGGAAATAATAATAGTCTCTATGTAATCATTCATATATTAGGAATAATTGTTGATAATCATATGATCATGCTTAGTTCCTTGCTTAAACATCCTCACAATTTATAAAGGAATCATAGGTTTTCCACTAGAGGGACCACCATAGGTAGTTCCACTTCCTCTATAACGTCTAATAGGATGAAATCAACATCAATCACCAGAGGAGGAGGGGGGGGGGGTAGTAACAGATGTATCTAAAGACTTATCCTCAAGACTTTTACGAATACCTTCCAGGGAAATAGTAAAGGATATATTCAAGTAATATTTCATAACCTTGATAGAATACAACTCACTTCCGATTATAATATTCTCAATATAAACTTCATGTATGCAGTTAATTACTGACTCAAGTAAATAATGACCATAATATTCACCTAATATAGTCAGAAGAATATATTTTTTCTTCAAATACATGTATAATATTGAAAGAAGTTTTCCAGCAAATGATTTCTTGTCAGCTGGAGTGACTAAATCCACTGGAATAACTGGAAGATAAAGAGATGGTTCTCAAAAAGGAGGTATCACTAAGGAAAACATTTCTAACCAACCTTCAATGTACACTTGATTTATCAAGGATCCATTAGGACCACCTTTAATTCGAACAATAGGTCAACCATGGTTTGGTGGACTCCTTACAAAACTATAAAACATTCCCCACTCTTCTTCTCTTCGATCAATACATCTATCTAAAAGTCAATTGTGATAGATGAAGTGGTAAGAGGTAACACACTAACAGGTATAACTGACATTTCAGGATTCTTATGAACATCTAAAATCTATGTATCCAAGGTGTGTTCACCACTATGAGGTTCATCATCTGCCTGTCTGTCAACAAGAGGTGGCACTAACGGATGGGTATCATCTTTCTGGCTATCAACCGTATAATTTAATTCCATATGGATTTCAAATAAAGGAATATCAATTGCTAAAACAGCCAACTGTACATCATTTCGTCACTCAGAAGTATACATATCCATTTTTCATTTCTCAGATACATGTTGTTCTAAACCAACAATCACACCTAATTGTTCCATTATAGTAGAATTTGAAACTGTATGAGCATTGTAAAATGAGATATCTTAAACATCATCAATAAATATATCATCAAGGAATATTTTGATATATGGGTATTTATCCCTCTTAACATGTGTTTCATGACGCCCTAGTTCCATATCCACATCCTTCCACTTGATTCGTCCATGAGCACCATTAGGGTCAGAGTTATCTCTATCATCACCATCAACACTATCATCAGATTCACTACCAACTTTAACTTTATTTAAAATTTCACCATTTTCATTATCATATTTTTATTTATTTTATAGCTTCTCATCATCATCATAATCTCTTTCAGTTCATTTGGAACTTTTTAATGCTCCTCTCCAGAGACCAGAGTCTCTTCTTCAACAATTTTTACTAACACTTCTCTTTTTGTAAACCTCCTAGGTGGAATAGGTGTTCCAAAACTAATTGGAGGTTCTTTACGAGAAAAATCAGGGTCATTACCTATGTCAAAAAATGGTTTCTTATCCTCTTATTCACCAACAACTTTTCTTTATTATCATCAGAATATTAAACTTCATCATCATGTTCCAAGCCTAGATCAACTTCCTCATTTGGTCTGGTTTGATGATCAACCGAATTATACTCACAATATAACTTATTAGAATAACTAACCTACTATTTAATCCCAGGTTTCATGCTAATTTTCATTCTTGACCAAGTTACACTAGTAAGATTAAAAACAACCAATTTAGATACTAGTCTCCTCATCAGCAACTACTATGACATTGGCCTTCTATATGGAAGAAATAAACTTTGGGTTGATCCAAGAATTAGATCGTGAGGATGGTTTGGTCATCTGGCACAAATTCACCATAATATATATAAAAATATTGACCTTGTGACCTTTTTTAATCAGAGATAGAAGATACAAATCTTGTTATCATAGTGTTGTGTAATCACCCGTTATTGGGAAAAGAATGTGTTACACAACATAAAAAATAAGCCTACATTCTCTATCCTTCTCAGTGGAAATAGGCCTTCGTTTTGTGACATTTATTTTTAGCACATAATGATAATCCTCATACATAAAAAAATCACCTAATTATTGAATGATTACTTGGTAATCATTATATACTACAACATGATGTAATATTAAAAATTGATCCAATTTTCCTTGATGAAATAACAAAAACATTTCATTTCACAGAACTTCTGATCCAACCAGTCTCATCTTCCTCAAAAGAAAATTATTCATTCTAATAAAACTCATAGTCCAATATAGGGTAGAAATTTATTTCATTAGAGAAGAATTGATTTAACAATCACTGATTTTGAAGCACTATGAGTCCCAAAAACATGCCAGACAACAAGTACTTGGATTTTAATTCCTTTTCCAATACGACTATTATTTCATCAAGATCTGGATTAACTGGAGAAACCAGACCAGGTGTTGTTGACTCTTTCTACTACTTCATATATGATCTAGTCATTGAAGGTGAAAACTTAAATGAATTATTCCTTATAATCATTCAGATTGTATTGATGAACATAGTCGAGGGTAGGAGAAAATTTGAAATGTAAGAGGCAAAATAGTTTCACTATGGTTGAGAGGGATACAATAGTTTTGAACAGGTATCAAGATATATTGGGAAAAGACAGTATTACATTTTGATATCATTTGGGATATTAGGTGTTCTAAAATCGAAATAGCACTTTAAATTGAAAATGAAATTCAAGGATAGATACACGCCGGGTTACATGGAATAACATAAACCCGTAAAAAAACAAGTGGTTTAGAATATCAAGAAAAAAAAAGAAAAAGAATGAAATTGCAATGGTATGATATATAAACAATTTCACAATCCATTGTTGTGGCACCCAATGACATGGAGAGCCAATATTGTGAGGAGTCAATGACATGAGGGGCCAATGGTGTGTTACCACCATGACATGTCATCATAATGGTGTTTCAATCACAATGGTATGTCAATGTAAATTATGATTAACCGTAATTAATCATTCCTATCTCTTTTTTGATATAATTCACTCTCTTATAATTAAAAGTATTAGTAAATATATCAGTTAACTAATGTTTTTCACCATGAAACAAAAGAGTGATAAACCCCTTTTGAAAATGGTCTCTAAAAAAATCATGTCTTATATCAATATGTTTTGTCCTAGAATGTGAAATAGGATTGTTAGAAATGTTAATATCACTTTTATTATCACATTTTATTAGACAAGTCAAAATTTATATACACAGTCTAGTAAAGTGCATTTTATCAACAAAATTTGTGCAGAACCATAGCCTGCACCATTTTTCTTATCTTTAGTAGCAGACAATGCCACAAAATTTTTAATCTTAATACACCATAAAAATATAGAATTTCCTAAAACGAGACTTTTTCTAGGGGTTATTGTTCTATCTAACTTACATCCTCCAAAATCAGCATCAAATTAACTTACTAAATCAAATTATTGTCCTCTAGGTTAGAACAATACTAATTTGGTTTTGTTGTTGATGTATTTAAAAATTAAATTAATAGAAAAAAAGTGTGAATCTTTTGGGTTTTCTTGAAAAAGGGAACACATACACACTGTAATCATAATATATGGTCAGCAAGTAGTGAATTATATAATACTTCCAATTGTAACTCTATAAATGGTTTGATCAACTGGTTTCCCAACATAATCTTGATCCAATTTACAAGTGGTACTCAAATGAGTATCACTACACCTAGTCATATCCACGTTAGAACGATTTATAAGATCTACTGTTTAATTACTTTGATTAAAAATAATTTTTCTTTGTTTTCAAAAATTTGAAATCCAAGGAGTTTTATTTCACCCTTCAAACTCATTTCTCGTTTATTTTTCATCAATTTAGAGAGATCTATACAAATATAATTTTCATAATATAGAAAAATAATATATTTAACATATATTTGTACATACTAATACATCTTTTGAAATTAAATTTACAAAAATATTAGGATAAACTATTCTTTTTGAAAATACTTTTGAAATTAGAAAATTGATGAGCCAATCATACAAATTTCATGGAGCTTGTTTTAAACCATAGATAACAATAGATATATTAAATTCCAAATATTGAAAAAGTGGATTTTAAAAACTTAGGGGCAGTTCAAAAGAAACATCCTCATATATATAACTATTTAAGATTACACTCTTGACATACATTTGAAAAGTCTTGAAATCTAAATTTTCTTCATAAGTAAGTAGTATTCATATGGATTCATGCCTTAATATAGTTGAAATTATTTTTTCATTTTCTATTCCTCCATCCTGACTATAACCTTCTGCAACAAGTCTATCCTTGTTTCTATATATAGATCCTAAGTCATTAAATTTATTCATAAACAACCATTAAGTGCTAATAGTCAAGGTGACCACAGGTCTATATACTAGTTCTAACACATTTTTATTACAAAATAATTTAATTATTATTACAAATAAATTCCCTCTAATTCATCATTAATTACTTAATTTATGTTCTTAGGTTAATGATGAGACAATAAAGCTTGATGATCAACCTAATTAAAAAAAATATCTAGTTTGAGATCGCCTATCTATATCACACATAACTGATTATAAAGGATGGAACATAATGGTTTTATCATCTCTTGAGATGGAGGGACTGGTCACTTCTGGATTTTTAGGTCCAGGTTCTGGAAGTTCTAGAAATTCTTCAGAATAGGTTTTTTTTTCTATATGTTTTAAAACAGAATCTAAAGGTTTAGAATTTAAATTCAGGTAAGATAAATCATCTTGATTGTTTTCTAAGGAGGCATCGGGATCATTTGTATCATTTTCAATGAATTTTACATGGTCTTATTCTTCCAATATTTTGGTCTTCTTATTAAAAACACATTAGGCATTGATAGAGATTGATTGACCCAGGAAAATTATATCATCACTTTTGGAAACAAATTTGTGAATATTACCCTTAGTGTTAAGAATAAAGAATTTAAAACCAAAAATTATAATGTAATTTACAATAGGATTCATATCTCATAAGTACTCTTTTTAAAGATAGGTTTGATATGAACTATATTGATTTTATAACATTCTGTATTGACATTTTCTTCCCAAAAATAGATAGGCATGTCATACTAATTCAATAAGGTCTCAGACATCTATTATAGAGTTCTATTTTAGGTTTAATCAAATATTTTCTGTTGGGGTGTCATAAGAGTAGAGTAGTTTTGTGTATATCTATTTTTAGAGAAAAATGATTCAAAATAATGATTTTAAAACACATGACTATGGCCACTCTTTAAGGTCTTAATCCTAAGTCCACTATCATTATCTACAGACTTAGAATACTTTCTAAAGTATGAAAAAGATTCAATTTTTTGAGATAGAAAATATACCATTGTATACCTAAGGAAATGATCTACGAGAACCTAAACATTGTGCTTCCCATTTTGACTTGAAATTATAAAAGATCAAAAAAAATCCATGGGAAACAACTCAAGGGTTGGTAATGTGAAACTTTATTCATTAATTTAAATAAAACATTGTGTTATTTAACTTTTTGGTAGGGTTTATAGACTTTATCTATTGAAAATTCAATCTAAGGGAGATCCCTAACTAACCATTTCTTACTTATCTTCCTATGCGAGTGAATTTTACAATGGTCTAGTATCCTATTCCGAAGACATGGTTTCTTTTGAAAGTAACATAAGAATGAAACATTTTGGGAAATCACAGAATTTAAATCTACAACATTAAGATTTCCATTTTGAAAAGCTGTAAAAAATAATGTATTTTTAGAAAAAAAAATTTTGAGACTCATTCTCAAACAACACATAAATAAATCATCACAGAAATGAGAAATGATATGATGATTTTACTTTAATCCATTAACATATAAAACAATATAACTTAAAATGGAGTTTTTGTCACCAATTTGGACAAGGCTGATGATTTTTCATATTACATTTTCATCAACGGTAACATATCCACTATCATGCTTTATGAGGCTAATTAAGCATGGATATTCTCTATTAATATATAATAAAAATCCACTGTCCATGTACCATTTCCTTCTTTTGGAGGTTTTCTATAATTTTTCCTATAAGAGAAGTTTGAAGCAAAGAATTGATTTTGGTTCCCAAATCAATTTAGGTATGAAAATGTTAGAAATTAGAGCCCTGAGGACCCATTATTTCCTCATTGGTTTCCTCTAAACATATTGATAAGTTTAAAAAATATATATTGGGCATTTTTAAAAAGTTATTGGTTATAGAAAATTCAGGTCCAGATTTAGGAACAAAAGTACTCTTAGATATTATCCTATGTCCAGGATCTTATCCTATTTCAGTCATATATTTGGGAGAAACTTTTTACCCAAGATTTTTGTGAGTGTCTCTCTATAATTTATAACGTTTTTATGGTCTTTCTTCAATTTATCATTTGAATGATCATGGTTGCTATTTTCTTTTTTTCATTTGATCATTTTACTCTTTTTCTATAGAGAGTTAATATTTTATATTTATAGTTAGATCATTCTTCTTTTTAAGACTTTTATACTCATCCATTACTTCGTTAAAGGTATCCTCTAACATGTTACAGTATTAGAATAATTCTTTGTTTTACATATTATCATCATCTTGTTGTTCATTGTCAATATAATCAGACTCATTCATAGGAAAAACATTAAAATAGTAGGTATATCATGTACCTCACGGACATTAGTCCTGAAAAACATATTGGTTCTGTCAGACCTCTCTTCAGGTGACCTATCAGAGTCATTGGAGCTATATTTAAAAGTAATCCATGATTTCTTCATATAATTTTTGAATATCATATTCTTACCCTCATACTTATTCTTGTACTTATTCTTTGGTAAGTGAGATGTTTTGTGACCTTTTATTTTCCATTCACATTGGAAAAATTCCTTTGGATCATCATCACTATTCAAATATTGCTTCCATTTTCCTCTAATATCAAACTTACCTTTATAGTTTGACTTTATTAAGAACATATTTTTCCTATATAACTTCTAAAATAATATAGTATGGTGATCCATATACTCACCATTATCAAAAGGTGATTCACTATCATTGGAAGTGGCTGCATGAACCTTTCATTTTATTTTTTTCCTTCTGTTTTCTTAGGGGAGTAGTCTTGAAAGCTACTGAATTTCTTTTAGGATCCTCATATTCTTCATAGTTTACCTATAATTCCTCTTCATACATCAAAATATTTGAAATCAACTCCCTCATAGGTAGTTTAATTTTGTCGCATGATTCTCTGATTGAAATGGATGTGCCTCTATCACTTTTTAGTAAGAATCAAAATAATCTCATAATTTGATTCTTATTGGAAACTAGTTTTCCATGTGAGCTCATTGTGTTGAAAATATCAGTTAACAAGAGATACATGTTATAAATATGATCATAAAACTCTATTTTAAAACAATCATATTAAATTGTATACTTGTTAAGTCTCATCTCTTTCACATTTGAAGTTCCATCATGGAAAACAAATAAAGTGTCCCAAATTCTAAATGTTATTTTACATGTAGAAGTTCTATTAAATTCCTCATATTCAAAGGAAAATTAAAGGGATATAATATATTAATAATTATTTTTATAATATAACATAGAATCATTATCCCAAGTACTTCTAGAAGTATCTGGTATAATATTTTGGTCATCTATTACAGGACAATTGTCAAAACCCATGGTCTCTCTATAAATTTTCATTTTAATTACCAATTGAGCATTGTTTTTATAACTAAGTAAAGGAGACCTATTGGCAGTAGAACCTTCTTGACAATTATCAATTTAAAGATATAAATTTAACAATTATTGAAATTTAAGATCTTTTAAGTACAACTAAAATCACAGGTAAAACTATTTGGGAAACATTAACACCATTAAAGTTAAAATTTTATACCAAATGTTGGTGAGATTGAGTACCTCAAGAGGGGGTGCATTGAGCATCCAATAATGTTTTTTGTTTAAAATTCTATTATTTTTAAATCCTCAAAATGTTTAAATATTTCCTAGTTTATCAAAAATAGTAATTTGATATAGATCTTGAACTTTCTAAATGTTCATCTAAAAATGGATTAGGTCCTAGATGAATAGTATTCAATATTATTGGATCCTTTGAAATCAGTTTACTAGATCAAAATAATATATTAATAAAAATTAATGAAAAATTATTAAATTATATATGTTTTTGTAGTTATAATAATTTTCAGTTTTAATATATAAATAAATTAAAACAAATATGCACATAACAGGAATAATGAATAAAAGAGTTTCAATCTCAAGTTGAGAATTATTCCTCCACAAATAGTGATTACCCATAACTAAACAATTTATATAAAATAAACAAGTTGATCCCTATCATGGATCAGGTTTATACAATAGTTTACAAACTATCGAGGTCACACAGTTCCTCTTCCACTATTATATGTAGAAGTAAAACTAAACATACCATACAAGGACCGATATCAATCTTATCCAAGTGAAAAACAAATATAAAACTAGTTTGAGATGATATTGAATATCTTTTAATTTAGAAAAATTAATTTATGTGTGTACAAAATAGAGTATTCACAGACACTACTCAAAATGTAATAAATATAAACAAAAGTTAGTAATCAAGAAGTGTATAGTTTAGAAGTGCTCGGTCCTTTTCAAGGAATCTCATGACTCTTGATTTGATTCAATAATTAAGCTTGAGTTAGTTTCCTTGAAAAACTTCTAGAAATCAGAGTGTCGTAGACAAATGCTATTGACTAGAGGAAGGCACTAGTTGCAAATGTATAGTTCAGATTCCTAGTCTTATGAATATAGTAGGTGAGCTCTTGTTGTTTTCAATAAGTTCTATATCTATGTATGTCTAGTAGTTATAAGTTCTTACTAATAGTTCACTTCATGAATATCTTTCATTAGTCTTGAAAATCTATTTTTCCATGAGGGATTTGTTTCACTTTTATCTACAGTAGTCGCAAGGAGAATATCCGGATCAGTTACTTTTTACTACTACATGTCATGTCCATCACATTAATGATTTTGGTCAATCATTTTAGAGACAATCACTAAAATAGTAAATGGAATTAAAATCGAAAAATACAGTCGATAGAATAATGTAATTTAAAAATATGAAAGGTATGAAAATGAAGAATGTGTCCAAGACTGGCGGTGTCTCAAGGTCTGATGGTTTCAATCTCTGGTGGTATGTTGTTCTAGCGACCTCACACTAGCAGTATGAAACTAGAAGTTTCATATAAATAGCCAAAATTCTGCTATACTGGCAGTGTCTCAACAAGATGTGTTTGGCCTGATGGTATGAGGTCTGATTATATGTGGTCTGACCGAATGAGATTTAACATTATCTCAGACTCTACGAAAAGTTTGTGTTAGCAGCGTGACATTGATGGTGCCTCATTTGGAGGTATCTTGTACTTATCCAAATTCAATGTTGGTAGCATGGAATTAACGATGCCTCATCTAGTAGTATCTCATAGACCCAAATATCTTGATTTATAGGTGTTTGTCTCAATGACGTCTCACACTTAGACAATTTCATTACTTGTATTAAAAAACACATTTCTTACAGAGAAACATAAAATTCATTAATAATAGAAATATCATGATATTGTGATCATTAAAACTTGGAGTTCAACAATCATGATAAAAAATATTAACATCACACAATACATGTGATCAACATAAAAAGTGGAAAACCAAGATACAATAAAACAGAAGTTATCATGCATCATAAAAGAGTATCACAATTACACCCACACCCATATGCAATCATAGTCAATCCCAGTCAACATGTATGACAGCACATAAATCTTACCATGGAAACATGGTCATATAAGAGACCCCCATGATAAACGAGATACTAACTCATGTTTGTTGATGGAGAAATCTAATGTTTGTTAATGTTTGAATACTGAACACATCGCACACCCATATAAAAATGAGACGAGACATTAAGGATGTTAATTTTGGTTCAGATTCATCATGAAAGACGTTTAAAAGGGACAGTCAAGAAGATTACATGATAGGAATAGTGATTCTAAAATGATATATAGTAATTATTCTTCCAAAAGAACAAATTCTGAAGTATGAAGAAGGAGGTGTATCTAAATCACTTGATCTATTGTCGATTCAATGATGGATTGTGAATTCCACCCCAATTGTAGAAGATAGACCAGAGTCCATACATTGATCATGATCCACTATAAAATATTAAATATGAAATATATTCAAGATTAGAGTAAAAAAGAAGAATATATGATGGTGGTCTATCAAATATTACATACTTAGAATCATTCACTATCCATAAGGAATCAAGCTCTGATCAAAGACTGTTTTAATTGAAACATTGTATCCTCTAAAAATATTCCATGAGATCATAAATGGATTAATGTTCAATAATAAATTCACTATAATGAAGAGGTATAGAAATAAGAATCATAATAAAACAATCAATAAGAATCCATTATCAATGGAAGATCATGATATGATCATGAATCACTATAAAAAATGAATACCTATCATAGATCTATATGGAAATAGAGAAAATATCATTATATCCCCAAAGAAACCATAGATCCATTTTGGACCCTTTATCCCCTATCATTACTTATGAATCATTTAGAGTTATTCTATGAAAAAATCATCAATATTTTTCCACTAGATTGGTAATGATTTGGGGAGGAATAGGAAAAAAATGGGAGAGTCTACATATATTAGAATAGGTATAAAATTTGGATTATATTTAATGGGTTAAGAATTGGATAATAATTCATGTGAATTGTTTTTGGAATTAAAACATGTGAGGTGTAATAAATGCACCCTCGAACTGGGTGCACCATCCAGTTGGTGGAACCAACTGATAACTAGTGAATTTACACTAACTATCTTGTGGAACACCATTGGCTAGTTTATAGGGAATCAGAAAATTCAAGATTTATTAGATCCACACTAATTATTCTATGGGTTCCACCACTAGCTAGGGGTATCATTACAATAACCAAAAAACCTAGAACTTCTTCAACTCTTACACATTCAAAACATGGTCCCAAAACAAATTGAAATGACCTCAACATTGATTATATTTTCAAATAAAAAATGAAAATTAATAAATCTATACAATTGGAATATTTCAGGAATCAAAAAAGTAGGTTTTCTATAGTTATTCCCCTCTAATGACTTCTCCTCCCTGAGAAGTACCATCAAAGGTTCTTTTCAAAAAGCTCAGTATACTATTGTTGAATATCAGTCTCTCACTCGAAAATCTCCTCATGGTTATATCCTTGACACCATAGAATCTAGGCATGTTGTAGCATCTTCCCTCAAAATACATTCATGATACAGCGTACAATATGCACTATGTTCTCCACTTATGATGTTCATGATCTAGCTATTCATCCTCATATTCTATTACATGTGTCAGATTGGGAATGTGCCTATAAATTTGAGACTCAAGAAGAACAACATGAATACATCAATATTAGGTTAGAATATCTATATAGTAAATAATTTTCCCAAACCATTTAGTGAACTTGAATTGTTTAACATAGTGTGATTCTAGCTTCGCTTTCTTCCTTAAACAATGATGTCCTAACTATGGAGTCACTCTTATAAAAACCAAATTTCCTAGTGATAACTCCAAAGTTACCTTCTTATGGTGGTAATATGTCTTTCATTTTCTCTTATATTTGATCAAATTCTTTTGAATCAGTTTCATTATCTTAGATGTATCCTTTACCATACTAGGCCCCATAACCATTGCATCACCTACATCACATAAAAACTAGTGTCTAATATTCCCCTATATATATCCTCATAAAGTTCCATGTGTATTGAAGCTTGTTAACTATTTTGGTATATTATAAACAACCATGGTATGGTGATCATACCATGTGCCACTAAATTCTATAATGCAATCCTAATGAATATCCTCTAATATATGAATCATATACTCAAATAGTCCATACGTGTGGGGATAATATGATAAAATCAATCTTCACTAAGTCCTTATGGCCTTATATAAGCAATACCAAAAAAATGATGCAAAAAATTCATTTTTTCAGATAAAATTATCAAGGAAACATGATGAGTGTCTAGTTTCTCACAGAAATATAATTTTCCTAGCTTATTTACTAAATGAGTATCCCTAATAAGTAAGAAATGATAAATATTTTTCAGCCAATAAAAAAACACCCATACAAAATCAAGACTCTATATGGTATGGGATATCTATGTTAAATTTCCCCTAATTATTTCCTACAATATACACTAGGAATATGAATTGGATTGAAAAAACCACCAGGACACCGGTGATCAGACATAATCTTTTCGATGTTAAGAAATTTGGAAACGAATATACAAATATCCATCTTCATCCATGGCTAATATTTTTACATCATGAATTAATGGTATATCTTTATATATCCAACATGTAAAACCTATTTAAATATTTTTATAATTCCCTCATATTATATTCCATAATTAAAGTAGGTACTACAACTCTTCCATGTTCTAGGATTACATCTTCAATGCCCAACAACAACCCAGGTATCTGGTCACCACTTTCTAGCTGTTTTTAAATCATAAGTGAATATAGTTTAGTATTCTCTATAGACATTACATGGTCAACTAAATAACATGAGATCACTAATACTGTAGAAACCATCAATTATGGATACATAAAGGAATTCATCCCCTAATAAACCAATAAGAGCATCTATTGACATTGTTCTTCTGAAGTCCATTCACTATGATTCTGAGCTACTTGCATCTTATAGATATATGCATCTATAATCAAGTTACCTTTTCGTAGTGTGTAGAATATCTCATAGTATAATGTTTTTATATATTCTAAGAAACACATCATCTTCATATTCATGTCATTATATGTTAATATATAGTGAATTCTCTTATGGTCCAGGTAAACAACAAAACCATTGCTGAAAAAATTGTGTGACCAAAACATTTGAGCATAAACCACCATTTCCAGCTCCATGATTTGTGTAGAATAGTTCGAATCATGAGGTCACAACTAAAATGATCCATAAGCTACCTCTCACTATCCCTATATATATTCTTCAACCAACCCAACACTTGATGTATTGCAATATATAATATATTCAATCATAGGGTTTGGTAGGGTTGACACTGATGTTTCAGTCAAATATCACTTTAGCTCAATAAAATCCTCTTCACACAGGTCCGATCACTAAAACATCATCCCGTTGTTCATAAATGGATTCATTGATGCAGATATGTGGGGCGAATTTTGAAAAAAAAACATTGATAATATCTAGCTAAGCCTAGAGTTCACTTTTTCTCAAATAAATTCTGGTGACATCTCCAAGAAATCATTACCAAGACATTCATTGTGGTCATAGATATAACAATATTAAACAGAAAATGTTCCATGATAATTTCCTCAACAATCCAAAAAGATTAAAATTTATATCTTGTGTTAAAGACAATGTTCATAAAGTATACTCAATACTATCTTCAGATATATAACATGCTTCTCCCGGGTTGATGAGTATATAAGAATGTCATCAATGAACATCATAGGGAATGAGTCATTATATGGGTGTAAGATCTTGTTTATGATATCCACGAACACAACCATCACATTCACCAATACAAACGACATTAAAATGTAATCCAATAGCTCATACCTGCTGTAAATGATTTTATTTGGGATATCTTTAACTCAAAACTACAATTTCTGATATCCTCATCATTTATCAATCTTATAGATGCCCATAAATCTCTATAAGTGATGAAGTATGTAGTAAATTAGGGGAAAATGATATATATTCTTCCCCATTGACTAATTAATATCTCAATAATCTATAAAGTGTCAAAAAATTCCATTAAAATTATTAGTGAAAAATTAGGTTCGCCATATGATGAAGTTATGATCCCAACAAATACTTTTTTCTCCAAGTACCCGATCTGCACAATATTCTCCTTTATCTTCACTGGCACCATTCAATTAGGGGTATCAAAATGGGCTGTGCACTAGGAATGGGAAATTACTCAATTTCAACTCCTTTATCATGGTGAATCTTGAGGAATTCACTAGGGAAGATATATTACTAGAGATACACAAATGGATGAAAAGACAATGGGGATTTCACTAATCCTAATACGAGATCCAATCCTCCAATATACCTCATAATCAAGCAACGATGAATCAATATTAGACCTTCTACACTTTCTCCCCGTTTTTGTTCGTTAGTCATCACATACTTTTCTCCCTTGTATGATATTAACAATAACCATCTCAATATGTTATTGATATGATCTCATAAGATATCCATCCATCCCATGCTAAAAATAAAATCCAAGATCAGCATCTCAATAATCAAAAGGTTACATACATTTTCATAACCATAAATGACTATAGGAACCTCAAGGAATTGCTGAAGATGGTATACTTTCATTCCTGAAAATGAATCAAGGAAATATACCATAGAAGATAACATGACTGATAAGTCAAGGACATAAACTACTTGTGATGATAAAATAGAATGAGAGGCTTCAATATCAAACAAATATGTTATAAATGTATAAGTGATAAAAAATTGTGTCAAACAATTGGTGGTCCCTTATCACTATCTTGAAGTGTTTGATACACAATATATACTCATAAATCCTTAACTTTGTGAACTATTCTCTGAGACACATGACGCACCTGGTTTGTCATTTTCATGTGGGCCAGTTACTAGTGTCCCTAGATGAATCTATAGTTCTTTGACTGTATCTACCTTGATAATACACATAAACATTAAATGACAACCCTGAAGAATAACTTATAGATATTAACTATCATTTCAAATTTTTGACACTAGCTCTGAGGTTCCATGAAGACCATACAATAATGATTAAATTTACTATAGTTGAAGAAATTCGATACTCCTCTTGAAGAAATTTAGGATTACATACTTTAATCCACCGGCTTACCACCACCCTATGGTGGATTCATGATTTTCCTCTTCCAAAGATTAGAATATGTTGTCATAGTTACAGTAGTTGGCCAAATAGCATATGTATTGAATGTTGAAAACAGAAAAACTGCTTGATCCTCTTCCATAACATACTCAATATTCAAGGAATTACAAGGAAAATTCTTGTAAGAATATGGGTATAATGACTTATAATTCCTTTCAATATCAGGATGAAGACCAATACTAAACTTCATAACCTTCTATACAGTATTTTAAGATAATATGTAAGAAAAAAAGTTTCTCAATGAAATGATAAATGTATGTGAATACCATCATGGATGATTTATATATATTCATGATCTTATGTGATCAGTCCAACATTAGTATATAAAGAATGAATTTTATTCAAAATATTATTTTGAAATCCTTCTAGGTGAGGCCCTCATGTCTAAAAACCCATACCGTCAAGCCCCACTATCTATGAGAAGGTCCCCATAGAATGAAACCTACCAACTTTACCATATTTAATTTAGGTGTCTCAATATGGTCACAGAAATTGTTGAACATGTCTATCAATTCCTATAAAACTTAAAAAACTATAGTTCCCTGAAATACAAGTAGATGTTGGAGTTAGACGTCTATACAGTTATTAAATATAGACCTAAGTTCCATTCTTCCATTGGAAGGAATAAGTAGAAGGACTCTAAGATGAGGTTCTCCCACTCCCTACACCCTTGGAGAAGGTAAAGGGGTAGTAACTGGTACACTCTTTTACATAAAAGGTTGTAGAATAGGGATATTCTCTCTAGCAGGAGTTTCCCAGACCACGTCATTAGGTTATGAACTTCACTTCCTTAAGGGATTAATTTTCCTTAACATGAAGGAAACATTTAAAAGTCCCATATTCATCAGGATATATCCTAATTTGTTTACGAGATCACATAAAGGTTCTCATAGGAGTATAACCAATACCCGAAAATAACCCTCTAAGCAATAACTAGGGTCTCTATCCCTCTATGATATTACAATCATATATCATAAAACCATAAATTAATGTTCATGTTCAACTAATTAATGAAAACATAGATATATCACAACAATATGGAAAATATATATTTCCCAAATCAAAGTATACAGGTATATCCCAAGTATATAGAATAATAAAGGATTTAAATTAATTGAGTAGTTTGAATCAGAGTATATATATATAATTATTCTACGTTCCATTAATGATGAATGAACGCAATCCAAATCCCATTAAACATTTCATAAAATCCAATCAATGGAAACTCTGAGGCCTATTACAGATGAGTTGGATAAGAACATGGAAACTATACTACCTGAGACCCACACAACCAATATATTTTCTATAATGTCCCTTGAAAATTAAAATTTAAACTAGAAAACTATGATGGGATACCATTTTGTAACTCCCTTTTATGAATGAATAGCTCTGAGATGGAGAGCTACACAACCCCATGCAAATTAGCCTTTACCCAAGAAGATGCCCACTAGAAGTGAGGGTTTGAAAACTGTTAGTAGAGAGACTATACCCTTAGTACCATATCCTTTAACTAAAACTATAAATAAACACAATATATTATAATAAAAAAGTCATGTGAAAATTAATATCAAAAAGAACACATGTTTTATAAATAAATAATTATATAAAAACCAAACTCCTACTCTTGAAAGAAAGAAAAATTATATGTGAAAGAAGGTAATGAAATAAATAAAACTATATAGAATCTGTAGCATCTATCACTATCCTGCCACCAGATCCATGATCGATGAACCGAACATATTCTACTATCTTCTTTCCCTTACCTAGATCAATATACATGAAGTCCGTACACACATTGAAATTTCTATATAAGTTGTGAGTAATACTACCTAATAGGACCCCCTAACATGTCTTTATCAAATGTGTATATTTATAAAAATTGAATAACCTGATAATGATAAACGTGAAAGGAATCATAATCAATAACATTCTAAGAACCCATGTGTAAAGCCACAACATGCCTCACAAGTACATATTTTATCTTAATGCAATAATTAATATCAATATATAATAAATAATACCGAATTATCCATGAGGAAATTAAACATGCTAGTAGGAAATGTGTGATCTTATAAATCAACATCATTATGAATCAATTATATCATGATACTCATCATCCAATACACATTGAGTGATCGTGATACTCAATATTCATAAGACCTCAAAAAAATATGTCACTTGGAATCCAGTAGGCCTTGAGTGTATCACTTTTAATTAATGATGAATCGTCATATCCATATCCTATGAACAATTATATCATCTATATTTTCTCCAATAATGCACACTTCCCCTTTACAGGGAAAATCACGTCATGACTGTCCGCTTATTTCGAGTGCCAAGAAAAATTTCTCAAAAGGTATGATAACACCTCGAATTAGGCAGATCATACTATAAAATAATAAAATATCATCATGATAATGAAACAGGTTCATCAAATAATACATGTGATCAATATTAAACATGTTCAAACAAGCTATGATCATACTTATGGAATCCTGAATAATAAATGGGTATCACTGCAATACACACACACACACTCACACTACAACCACATGTGACTAAAATCAAGCACAACCAACAGGTATAAAAATATAAGAATATTAAAAAGGAAAAATGTTTATATAGGTTCCCAAAATTATATATAACATCCTACCTCATTGTTTTCTATGAGGAACTCTATTGATTTGAAATGATC
Source organism: Viscum album (assembly GCA_963277665.1). Lineage (NCBI taxonomy): Eukaryota > Viridiplantae > Streptophyta > Magnoliopsida > Santalales > Viscaceae > Viscum > Viscum album. Next base: position 715,154,244 of record OY728162.1, read on the forward strand.
GATGGCATAACATGTCGTACACCCATAGAGAACAAGATACCATATCAACGATGTTTATATTAGTTCAGGTTCATCATGAAGGAAATTTATAAAGGAGAATGAAGAAGATTTATTTCAATAAAGATTTTTCAAATATCACATTCCTTATGAAGTCTTTCATTTAAACCAATTATACGGTACATTGAAGGAGATGTTCGATATTTACTCAATCTATAGTTGATTCAAGAATAGATCATGATTTCCTCAAAAATTCTAGAGGAAAACATACAAACTACACAATGAACATTGATCCACAATAAATTTAAAAATAGAAATGATATCCAAAATGAGAATCATTTAGATAAAGATATGAAGATGATTAATCTAATACGATTTACATGGAAACATCCATCATCCATGAAAAATCAAGATCCAGTCAAAGAGAGTTTTCATTGACATGTTTAATACTCCACTAATCTACCAAGATATTATCAATGGATTAATGTTCCATAATAAATCTTATACCAAGATTAAGTTTCAGAATATTATTAAAAATATTTACCCGTTGAAAATCTATTGTCAAAGGTGGATAATGACCCAATCAAGAAACGTTTTCAACAGACAATATTTTTCATTGATCAATAAATAAAGGGATAAAACATTATTATATATCTTTGGAAATCATAGATCCATAATATATCCATTATCACAAATAACAATAAAGAATAATTTCAAGTATAACTATGTAAAACTCCTTATTATTGAATCATCAAATTAGTAAAATGAATGAGAAGAAGGGTGGGGGGGATGCATGATTCTAAATTCAAGGGTAGTGGTGAAAAATTTATATTAGTTCCATTGGTGTCTGTAATTACAATTAATTTTAGTGAAACAATTTTTGGAATTAGAACCTTTGGGTGAATTAAATTCACTCATAGACTAGGCGTACCAGGTATTCCGTGTTTCTTATATAAACATATATACCTACTAAGGCCCCACGGAATGGCTGGTGGGTTCCACCTGTTTGTCGGTGGCTGTCTTCATACCACCACATAATATATCCCTTCATCTTACTCTTCCACCTTACAAACTGAAATATTTTAAACATAAAATTGACGAGTAAAAATTCCATATCAATGATGAAATCAAAGATAAATGAGAAATTTATAATCCTAAATCATCTTATACACCGAATAATGTGATTTTGTTAAAAATGGAAGTTTTCATATAATTAATATATTAAATTATTAAAAAACATATCTCAATCTTCTCCAAACGTAAAAAAATTTCTTCATAATTTTTAAACTCAAGAGTAACCAAATTCATTAAAAACGGTTTCAATATTGAGTAAAATCTTTAAATTTTACTAGAATTGTATAAAATAAAATTCAACACACACAATCCCAATATGAGAATTTTTATTATCATATTTTCTAACATAATCCTCATAATTTTAAGTCGACCATATTAATTATTTGTAAACTATATGTTGAAAAACATTATAGAAATATTTCTCAAGGGAAATATTCTCTAATGTGCTTTATTCTAATGTATCAATCCCATCATTATGCTTGGAATTACTAATCAGATGGAACAACCCATGACCTTCACCTTCATGATGGCTTATATATAATGTTACCTTATAATTCATTAAAAATCATAAATTGTTAAATATATTCTGTAAATAAGTAATACATCCATCAAGTAATTTTGGATATGAGGTTCCACAAGATGTTGGATGTTTAAGTGTCATGAAATTCTCCACTAATAATTTTTCCCTCTATGGATAATTTAGTTAATCCCTAGCATGGGAACCACCATTAATAACCCACACCAATTGAGTTTGCAATGCCAGAACTCTTGAAATATTACTCCAACTATTCCAGGTTTCTAATTTATAAGATTACTATCCTTTTATTTCCTTATTACATTATTTATCATGCTTCCTAAGTGGAAAACCATTCTATTGATGAAATAGTTTATATGAAGTAATAATAAAACTATAAATACTATATCATTATAATGATACCATATATTAGTATCTTTAATGTATCATTTCATTATAATATAAAAACTTTTAATGTTATATAATACTTATTATGATAACAACTATAAAATCATATTACATAAACAACACATAATTATGAGTTTAATATCACGTGATGAATATTATTACATTCCAATAATATTTTAGAGTTATTGGTTTAGATAATTATAAAAAACATACTTAAAAAAGTGGACACTAATATACGGTGTACATTTATTTCCATAAAAATAGTTTATTATGCATAAACTATTGTTTGATTTATAATACATTTTCATCATCCTAGACAAGTCCATAATAATGAATGATTAATTTTATATAGTTCCCACACATCATTAGACATTTTTAATAACATTCTATAATGGATTATTAAAAATATTTTATATAATGGAAATAAAAATAGAAAAAAACCATTCGTCCATTGAAAAACATGAATATTTATAAATAGGTTTTCTATTTTTTACTTAATAAACTTTAGTATCATATAATAATATACTTATTCAGAAAACAAAATTCATTTCCAAATGTTATTGATAAAAAGTTTATAAGAAATATGACAGAAAAACCATAATCATGAGTGTAACTTGTGAAAAACTTGTGAACATAGCAAAACATTACCTTTGAAAACAAACCTTTCACATTTAAAAGGCCATAAACATTTTTTTCAATCATGCCCTCATTTTCCAACCTCATGGAATGAAATATTTTCCAATAAATATAATAAAAGGAATAGAAAAACCCCAAAGGAATCTGTAGAACTTATGCTAATGTAACTCAATAAATCTCGGTTATGAAAACCATTACAATAGAATGTTAAACCTTATTAATTTCAATATATCTTCATTAGATAACATATCATTACCCAATGTATTGGATAACTATATTGAACCCACCAATCCGGATATATAATTTCAATGAATTATAACTTTAATGAAACAAAAATGACATTAAAATTCAATTATAAAACACACAAAAATCATTTCAAACCATATGCATACAAAAATATATTTATCATATAAAAATAAAATGAAATATCATTTTATATCATAATTTATTAGGATGAAAAATTCATTAAAAATTTTGGAATTAAATAAACATTGGGAAACCATAAAAACATAAATATGATTATTCATAATTAATAACAAATATGATAATGGGAAAACTCTATTATATGGTAAAAATTTCAAAACAATATTCTCACACCTTCATAGAGAAAGTAACCAACAACCTTTATTATTTTTTAAATATTCAAATTTAACCATTTTAAAGATATACATAGATATTAGAAAATGAAATTATTAACTTATTGGTGAATAAATTTAAATATTATTTAACCAATATAATGAATATAGATACGGAAGATAGATATTTGAAAGAAAAACATTAATACATTTAAATGAATGTTTAAAATAAAAATCTCTTCCCTCGAGTCCTTACTCCCCATATTTCTATTTTACTTTAATGAATAATAAAATTATATTAATTATTTACATACATGATAACATTTTTAATTTTTATTATTTATTATTTCATTTTGTATTTAATTTACATTAAAATTTTATTTATTTACCGAATCAGTTATGTTTAAATAAAATGTTTTGGGGATGTTAAGTGCAATATAGAATCTGTGTGTTAACCAATGAAAAATCAGTGATAAAATGGATCCATTAGCTTTCCAAAATATGAAGAATGTAATTAAATTCATATTTTACATGAAATAGTATTTTATAACTATCCATGTAAGGAGGTGTTAAAAAATTAAACTCTTCATTCATAGAGGCGATAGTCCACACATACACTCGATAAGATTTTTTTACTTTCAAACTAATGAATGTAAAAGAAGGGAAAAAATATTATCATTATAAAATCATAATTATGTTATAATTATTATAATTATTAATTTGATCCATTTATTACCATCCATGTGAGGAAGTGACAGAAAATAATATATATCATCCATGGAGGTGGTAAAAGGTACCGTTAATATAGATACACAAAACATAACAAGAAAAAACTAATTGAAAATTTCCATTTAAAGCTAAAATTAAATTTACACTTACAAAATGAATAATATTTTCTCCCACAACATTTATTGGATTAATATTAATTAATAGGGAGATATGTGAAAATAAATTTAATCAAAATCTAAATATCACCTTGACATTACATAATTTAATAAAAGGTTAAAAATAAATGTTTTTATTAAACTAAAACACCACTTAGGTTCAATAATATCAAACATAGATTTTATGTATTGAACACAATATTTTTAAATGGATAATTTTATTTTTAGGAAAATATTTTGTCTGTAAAATTTTTTTAAAAACATTTATTCCTTCCTATATCATAATAATGTCCTAAATATGACAGTATTTGAAAAATAATATTTTTCACAACAAACATAGAGATTAAATATGTTTAAAAAAATCTCAAAATTCGACCTAATATTATTTTGACATGATGAAATAAAAATTTATGTCCAATTAATAAAATTATAATTAATTTTTTTTGAAATTTTAATTTAAAATAAAATAATATATTTCATCAGAAATAATTTAATTAGAATAGAAATATATCTATTTTCCCTAAAATAAGTATATAAAATTATTATATTGATTATGAATTCACAAAATCATGAATTATCCAATGGTGATTGGTTATTTTTTTCCCCTGGAATTTTAATTGAAATAAATGAAAATAGTATTTGGGTGATGGATTGAGTACCCAGAAATCACATAAGAAGAGATAATTTTGGTATATTATGTACAGAGAAAAGTGGGTTTGACTGCCCTTTAACATATGGATGGACATGTTTGAAGAAAAACAAATGAATTAGTTGATTGAAAGAGATATTGTTCATTTTTAAGAGAAGTACCAACATATTTTTTTCTTCTATCTACAATTTTTTAGGATGTTGAGAAATACGAAGACTAATCTATTAGTTGCAGATGTACTAGAGAACATAGAAATATATGCATAAGTAGTTTAAAATAGGTTCAAATTATAGAGTGAAATCTAGATGAATGAATATATAGAAGTGATATAAATTTAGATAATTTCATGACCCATCCCTCTAAAGGTACCCCTCTTAGGCTGGTAATGGGGAATGATATATAATGAAATCGAAAGCGCACGTCCAATAGTCATCAATCTATTCAGAAGAACTGAGGATATATAATCACACAAATGGGTGGAATTACCCTTATAAACATTTGATAAGAATAAATAAGATGAGAAAAAAAACATCAAGAACATATATCTCATAATAAAATAATAAATAATCCCAATACATGAATGTCAGATCATAAAAAAGAAAAAACTAAAAAAACTAAAATTGATCCTCGTCAACTACCAAAGATATTTGATAACATCAATACAACACCTTGAACTAGTACTGTTCAGATCAATCACTAACTATCCAATGACCTTAAAAAACATTTATATATACATAGGGAGATCATAGTGTCAATACTGAGTAGGGTCATCCCTAAAACCCTTCATGAAAAATGTTAAATAAATCTACAAAATCACATTGAGTAAAAAAATGAACCTAAATAATCACCTAAATAAATTTACTATTATTTATCACCCACACCACAGACCACTCACCAAATAAACTAAAACGTTATAACCTTAATATTTAGAACACACAAAAAAATCACCCCCACATATATATAGAAAATGGGTGTCCTGCAACAAGTTCCCAAATAGTTTTCTTCTCTCACTCCCCAATGTAACATGTCATGTGATATCATTATTTCAATAAATTTAGTCATCCTTGATAATATTTGGGCCTTATATGAACATATTGTAGTCCCATGTTGGGCTCAAAATCTCAAGTTAGAAGCAGTATACATATCCATATCATCATCATTATAATCCAATCTGTAACCATGGTGTTGTTCGGAATCCACTACAACTCACGTGTATACATTATACCTCAAACTGTCACATCCCATTCACATTCACCCATTGGATGCTTGAGGCACTAAAAAATTATAAAATTATAAACAATAAAATCAATATATAATATCCTATAGCAGACATGAATGAGAGATCACCCTAATATAAAATAGAACATAATACTACATTCGAAGAGAGAGTGGGTGAAGATGGGGTATTAAGCCATCCATATCCTCAATAACTTGGATGTTGTGGAAAACACCTTCAGAAATACTGTTTATTGATTCCCCATCTGAAATGGATGGGTTTTATATGAAATAACAAAACAAATGATATATTTATCACAATAATATTAAGAAAAATTATATAACATTACAATAATCTTCCGATATCATCGCACAGGTCATCCAACTTCCACTACTAAAGTCAAGATATCAAATATGAATAAAATCATCATGTTTTATATAAATTTATTCATTAAACATTAATTAATATTATTACATTTATTATATTAAAATTTTATAATAATAAGACAAGTCCCAATGAATATATCAATTCCTTTACTAGAAAAATGTAATAATTATAATTAATCATGAAAAAACCACATTCATTCATTAATTTATTATTATATTGTAAACATTAGGGTAATATAGGGATCATCCCAAGCTACTAATTAAAATGATTAACTCATAGTTACTAACATCAAACTTCATCCCTGGTTTGAATCATGTCATATAAATATTAAATGACAATTTGACATCATGTAAATACCAATATTGAAGTGAGCACCGATGAGAAATACCCTCTACAATCTAATAATGAAAACCTCAGTTCCCACCACCATTTCACATAATATTACATTATACATCACTATACAAAATCACCATCATAACTGGAACCTCATTTCATTATCAACATTTTAACTCACACCTTGTTACTTTAGTATTAATATAACTGGCATCCCATTCCACCATCACTTCATCGGGCCACACCACACATTACTCATCCAATATTATAACCTTAAAAAATTTTCAATCAATCTATTAAATTATTTAAATACATCATGTATAATTACATATTAAATTTATTAATCATCACAAAATTATAAATTAACCTTTAGATAACCTAAACTGGAATTCTAGGATTTATCGAACAATGATGTGATCACCTAGACCAAAAAAATGATTTAGGAAATCATTAAAATTTCATTAACATATTTAATGAAATTATTAATAATATATAAATCCTTATAGCACTATAAAAACACATTTCAGAGGATAAAATAATATTTATTTAATTAGGATTCCCTCTTAAGGCATGTGTTTTATTTATAAACACTCTTGATAAAAATTCGTTATGACTCTTTTATTGTCATCATAGAATACCAGGTTTAGGTTGTTATTAAAATTAAATGAATATTAACCATGATTGGGAAAAATAATATTAGATATCACACAGTAAAGTAAATATGAAGATGAAACAATAAACACATATAGTCAAAAAGTACCACTTAATAATTTAGTTCCTAACAAGAAAATATTAATCATCATTAACATGTGATAATACCCATTACAACTATAAAAATGAGATCCAAAATTAAGTAACAACTCTAATAAATATTATTTATGTAGTTTAATAATGTGATATGTTATCATTGTGATTTTATCAATTAAAGGTTAGATAATGAATGGAAATTATCAATTTTACCTCCATGACAATTTAAAAAATAAGCATAATTAGACTATGGAATGAAATTATTATTTTTCACTTATGATAATATTATGAATTATCAAATAATATTAACGATTTCATTTGAAAAATTATTATTTTCATTATTTAACTCATTATAAATATATATATATATATATATTAACATCTAGTTTCAAGATTCCAAGATAATCAAAATTATCCACAACTTATAAAATTATTTTTAAAAAATTATAAAAAAAATTATATTATGAATATTTCACTAAATGTTATAAATTTATATAACATATTAGTTTCATTTTCATGTTTAAATTAGTATAACTAAACAGTATACATGCAATAACAATTTTCTATGATGATTTCCATATTGAGAAAATAATGGCAATCCACATGCAGTAATTCTATTACATGATCTATACATTATTACAATTCATGAAATTGAAAGGAATATATTGTGGATATTTCATAATGTAAAATTATATTTAATATTAAATAGTATGATGAAGCATGGGGGTTGAATTTTTTATTAGAAATAAATAAATCTACTATAAAAATGAAATCTTTCAGTTGAACGCTTTTATTAAAATTTATGGAATAATAATTTAAATCAATTCAGGTTGTAATTTTTTTCAATTCCTTCTTAAATTCTAGAATACAGAATATCATTTTTGTAATATTGGTGATAATTAATACTTTAATTAATATTAAATAATTTTTTAGTGATGAACATTAAACATATAAAACTATAAAATTCCATCATTATATGAAACCGATAATTTTAGTGGGATTAAAACAATATTCTACATAACAAAGTAATTATTCATAGAATATTACTAAATAAATCTTCATGTGTATGCCTTGTGAAGAAGGTTACCATATTTATCATGATAATTTTTCTTCATGACATATCCAAAGTATTATCTTCTAAATGATAACAATATCAATTTAATTAAATAATGTAAATCTTGTTTCGCTCACACTTTCAGTTTAAGATAATGATAAATAATTGATCACCTACTTATAATAGAAGGCTTCACATGCTATAAGAAAACAGTTGGGGGAGGATAGAATTTTCAGCATGGAATATTTTGTCATGTAATTGAAGAAAGAAACCTAGATCAACTGCAGATGGCTCACAAGCTCAAGATATGATGATGGGATCACCTGTACTTGAGAAAATGAAGGACTCAATATGAAAAATCCATATTTATTAAAATATGTAAATAAACATATTGTAATTTTTCCATTATAATTAGAATTAAAGACATGTTCCTAATTTAATTTCCCTGGACAACCCATTCATCATTACTAAAAATAAGAATAGTCAAGTTATTTCATTTTAAAAACATAACTCATAAAAAATCTTCTATTTTAACTCTAACTTCCATTAATTTATATTAAAATGAATTGCAGAAGGTTTTGGGAAGAAAAAACTATGATATTAAATGAAATACAGTACCCATACGTTACTCCATTGTGATGCGTAAGGGAACATAGTTTTACCCATTAATAGCTAATTATAATTAGTTAAGTATATGTGTCTATATATTATCCATATAATGGTATATGAACCTTGTTACTTTTATTATGTGCGACTCATGTTACCCTTACACGAGTTGAGGAAGCTTAAAAAAACCCTTATGCAACTAAGGAACTACCCTTATGAAAGGTACAGATCACCCTTATACAACATGAGAAAATGAATAATAACCCTTGTATAAATACATCCTAAATATGAAACCCTTACAAAAAATTAGGATATTTTTCTTTACCATTACCCATTATTTAGGAAAATAGTGTTAACCTTTCAAAAGTTTATGACTATGCATAAGGTTGAAAATAAATTTGAAAATATTTTTTTCACTAATATAAACTCATAAAGAAACAAGATAAGGGTATATTTTTATTTATGAAATAACAAAAATACTTCAATCGTATTTGGATCACATTAAAAAAATCCAAAAATTTATCAAATAAACTTTTATAATATCTAAATTACTTCACTAAATTGGAAACCAAAATATAAAACCTATATATATATTATAAAAATTAAAAAAAATATTCCAAATTTATAAAACCCCTATTGAATCACCCAAAACAAACAAATGTAAAAGGAAGGGATCTAGAAGATCGAAAACCTTGAATATGACTTATTATAAACGATTCTCATCAATAAGAATTAAAATATATATGAAAAGGAGGGAAAAAAGAAAATGAATAAATCAACCAAACTAAAAGATACATCCCAACCATCTCAATATATTTGGAACATAACCAACACAGTAGAAGAATAAATAATATCGCTATAAAACACATAAAAATTATACCCAAACAATCTCTTGGGGGATATACCTCTCATGAAGGAACACAATCATTAACAAAACAATGCATCAAGGTGAGGTATCACCTAAATATATCATTGTGAGATTTGATAAATCATCCTAATAATATCAAACATTAAACAAATTTAAATATTTAACACACATATGTGACACTTATTCCCAAGTCAGATCACATAATAACATCAAAGGAAACATATATAATAAACAAAACCTGAAGGAAATGGATATAAACAAAATAATTAAACCATATTTATTTTATTATCAAGGTATTATCATGATTTTAATTTTTTTTTCAAATAACCTTAATAACAATTTTAGACATTTTACTTATAAAAAATTTCACACAAGTTAATTATTTTATAACATGTACATTCTTTTCAAAAAAGTCCATACATGCACTTTTTTTAAAAATATATTAGATTGGAAAACCATTAAATAAAAAAAATTTAAATTAGTTTAATGTTTCATGAAAAAACAATCATTTTTTATTTAATAGAACCTATAAATTCAAAAGTCAATTTTCTATGTGGATCTTATTGAATACTACTACACATATTATCAAAAAACAAGGAGGAAATTACCATAGTTAAATTATTAAAGTATTTTTTTTTCTAAAAAAGTTATTATTTTTTTTAAAAGTCAAAACATTCAATTTTCTACCTATTTAACATAACTTACAATGAAAATTTTTATTAACCCATCGAAAATAGTAAATTTTAAACTTTTACATGTTTCATGATAAATGGATTGATAATTGTGAGAAACTAAAACATTACAAGAATGATGCATTACATTCCATTTTTAACATTCTTTTTATAATAACATACCTATATAGAAAAGATAAATCCTTTCTTAAAATTCATTTTATTTATTTTACAAAACTCTACCATGATTTTTACCAAGTTAATATCAATGCACATAACTTTAAAACTAGAGAACCCAATTCACCATATGACATACATCAAAAACAAAACATGAGGTGGGAAGAATCCAATATATAGAATTGTTATTTGTTTCCCATATTTGGTAACAACACATTATCTATAATGAACACACCTGTTTAATAGAATAAAAGATTTCACGTTCCATTTAACATTTATGACACGTGGATATAACTAAATTTAAAAAATTTAAACTAAAACCAAAAAATATTCCTCAAATGAAACATACCCTAATATAAGAAGAGATATTGAAATCATTAAACCTAATGGAACCCATCAACAACATTATTTTTTTATTTTTTTTAGGTGGAGTTGACATATCCCTATATTTTCAAAAGAAATCAAGAAAAAATGAATCATGACGGGTCAAGTGTTTAAAATCTATACATGCTCGTTTCCATAACACACATTACCAATACATGAGAAATATATTCTTTCAATGTAAGTATATAATTACACAATGACACCCACACCAGGTTACATAGATATGCCCTGACATTCAAGAACATAATTAATAACAGGGAGAGAAATCAATCTAACAATGGGTAGAAGTAAATTAAATACCAATATATAATGTTCTCTTTCCCAGTACTAGGGCCCATATCACCTGGAACAAGTAAAGATTATGTTGATTAAAATAAAGGAATACATACTATAATCCCTTCCCCTATACAAAAAACTTTTTAAAATGGACCCTAGATAAGAGTATACAATTCATATGATGATAGAAATCCCTACCACAGAACTATTTCATCAAATTATTGAGCATGAGTAGAGAGTTGTAGAAATATATGAACAAATTCATTGAAACCGTTTCCCTAGACTATATATCTATCTCATAGAATGGCCTGAAAAGTTATTTATACATACCATATATAATGGAAAAAAAGTGTTGGTAAATAAATAAAGGTTTGAGTGGTATAAATTACCATGGATCAAGGATTTAATAGGTTTGTTTCAATCAAATGAATGGATAGGTTTCCTTCTACACATTTTAAAGGTCTTGAAACTAATGAATGATGATAAAACTTGTTATTCAATTCAAGGGGATAACTTTAAATGTTTTTCAGGGAAAAAATAAATTCAAAGATGTAAGGACCTATAATTATCAATGATTATAATTAAAAAATAAATAGAAAATATCACTAATGAAGAATAAAATACCTTAAGATCAAAAAAAGAAACTACTTTGGAAAATTTATATCTATAAATCCCTCATAAATCATACAATTCTTCATAGTGGTTATGAATAAGAACCTCAGTTTTCAAGCTAGCCCACAAAGTATCTTCATAGTCAAAGAAACCTAGTGCTATCTCTATACATGATAAAATTGAATGTTATCACAACCTATAATAACTATCCCTTCGTCCCATTGTTTGAAATGGATCCCTCAGACTATGGAAGTAAAACATTCAATGTTTCCTCTTATAACTATTATTTTCATCATCTTCCACTATTTTTGTTATTTCATGACACACCATGTTGAACAAATTGTCATAAACCTTATGGAGATTTTTAACTTGAGCAATTACTATAAAAAAAATTATAGGCTATTATTTATAAGACAAAATTATTTTAATGATATTTAATTCATTTCACACATATTTCCATTTATCTACCTATTACAAACACATTGAAATATAATCATGAGACATGATATATTCTATGTTTACTACCCCATAAGCAGAATAAATTTTCTTAGCATACCCATTAAACATGATGTTCCATGGTTGGGTCATATGGGTGCCTAAAATCCTCTATTTGTGATGGTATCCCTTTTTTAAAACACATAATAAACCTAAATGATACAGTTTCCATATAAACCTATGAATCCTCACCAGTTCCTAACTCAAAACTCAATAATATACCTTTACCATAATCTTTGATACCAATATACCAAGAACCCCTCCCTCTATACGTAACCATCTTGGGTTGGAAATGGGGAATAAGAGATAATGATTCCCAAAGAAAGCCTCAAATAGGCTAAGGATTGGAAATAATAACTAAGGGTATACACTTAAATAAATAGGAGGAATTATCCATATAATGATTTTATAAGATGTGATAAGATGATAATAACCACAAAAAAATCCTTCCCATTATAAACTAAGAATAAATAATAATACATGAATGTAATTATATACAACTAAAATAGAAGGAAATACTAAAAATGATCCTCTTCAGCAACCATGAAGATCCAACAACTCCTAAAAATATACTCAAAATTTTAATTTACATATTGATAACTTACCTACTCTAACTGACCTAAAAATAGTTCATATATAATTAGGATACACATAACATGGATACTCCGTATGATCCTTCCCAAAACATCTCAAAAAAATGTGAATGAAGAATAATAACGATTATTGATTAAACAAATGAAACTAATTCATCACCTAAAAAAGTTTAATATTCATTTCGGATGCTCACCATGGATCACTCAGTAAATAACACATAGAATTATAACTATAAAATTTGAGAGAATATATATAGAAAATGGGTACCCCTTAAACCACTTCACCACTAGTTTTATACTATCACTCCCCGACACCACACGTCATATCAAACTATCCCATCTATACATCTTATCACCCCTGATGTAAGAAATGAATCAAACCTACCTACTATAGTCCCATAAAGGAATAATTATCTCCTGTTGGAATTAGTAGAAATATCCATATTAGCATCATCCTCATCCTATCCATAACTAAGTATATGTCTGTAATTCACTATGGCCCATATAAATTCATTATACCATATAAATCACAACACTTGAACATACACTCATGGTAAGATGGAGCCACCAAATATATAAATTAATATTCACCATAGCCAAATTTAATCAATACCAAATGAAACATTTAGGGTAAATCACCCCCAAGAATACCTTTACATAATACTTTAGCTAAAGAAACGTGGGTGGGTGGGGAGATTTCATCCATATGTATTTTAAAAAAAAAATAGATGTTAGAAAAAACACCCCAGGAACCATTTATTTTTAGTTTCAATTAAAATGTGTTTAGGGGTTTGTATGGAATTACAAAAAAAATAGAGTCAATATATAGATGAGAAAAAAACTAACGGAAACTACATACCCTTAAAAATATCTTCTTTATCATCCCATATGACTTCTAACTACCAACTATAAGGTCTCGATATCAAATAATCATAAACGAATCAGGTATAATATTAAATATCATATTATCTATTTTTCAATATTATTTCATTTCCATGATTATAATTTTAATATTCTAAGAAAACTGTGGATGAAACGATTAATTCCTTACGTGTATTCTGATTTATGTCATCATTATAAATAATAATCAAGAACCAAACCCATTATATTATTGATTCATTATAATATTATAATTATTTTGGTACACTAGTAATAAGTGCAAGCTACCACTTAAAAAGATGTACTCATTGTGCATAGAATGAAACTCCCTTCTTTCATTGAAAACTACACTAATAAATAACAATAAACATTTGAAAATTAAGTATTAATGGAGTTAGATGTATGCATCGATGAGAAATCTATTCTCTCAAAAAATCTCGACTACCAAAGTAACTAAACTATTGTTCATTCCCTTATCACAAACATCCCATGAAAATACATCATCATAACTAGAACATCATTCAATTATCATCATCATATCCAACAACCTGTTCCATATGTATCAATATAACAGGCACCCCAGGCCTCCATCACAACCTCAAGCGTCACCACCTGTTAGTCATCGAGAATTCCATCATTACATGGTTATAAACTAATAAAATATAGGCTATAAATTCCTAGATCATAAATACATATTAATTATTTTATTAAACAAAAAATTGTAAATTAGACTATTGAAAAATAAATAAAGTATTTCTATCCTTTATTGAAAAAATATCATCTCACTCTTCATAAAGGAAATTATTTAACATATCCATAAATATTTTTTCTATATTAAATTAACTTATTGATTATTCATTAATTCAATTAGTGTTAGCCAAACAAATGTCTATGGAAAAAATATTATTTATTTGATCTTTCAAAATGAGTTATGAATCACGTTCATTTATCAACATACCTGATATTAATTCAACATTAAAATTTTATTAAAATAAAATAATTACAAACTCTATGTTGTTATTTACTTTCTATGAATGTCAATCAAGACAAAAAACTGTAATAAAAGATAAAACACTATCTGGTCAATTTCTATAGTCAACAATAAACACATTCGATCTAATAGTCCCAACCAATAATTTTATTCCTAAAAGATAGTATTAAATAATGTTTAATAATCCACATTTTAATTATCTAAAATAGATATTTAATAATAAAATGATTTCCCCATAAATTATCTATGTATTCTAACACTATAACATGGGATTATTTTCTTATCATATTATTATTAAAAAATGACAAGTGATTTCCAATTTGTTTATCCCGGATAATTTCTAGAATAATAATAATTATTATATAAATTCTACTTATTTATATTAGGTTTATTATAATAATATTATAGATTATAAAAATATAATAAGTACTACATGTGATAAATCAATAAATTCATGGTTTAAATTATGATAAAAAACATTATATATATATATATATATTAATATATAGTTCACAGATTCCATGATAATCATAATTGTCCATAGCATGTAAAACTATGATAAATTTAATTCTAGAAATAATTATATTAAAAATATTTTTCCATTTGTTACAACTTTTTACATTATATTAATTCTATTTCCATGTTTCAATAAAAAAATAAACAACGTACATGCAATAATCATTGTCTAATTCAAATTCAATAATGAGACGATAATAGCCATCAACATGTAATAATTTTTCTACATGAAAAATGCTGATATTTAATTTATTTAGATTCAAAGGTAGTATATAATGAATATTACACAACACGTAAATATTTACATGTAGAACATGGAAACAAATTTATTATTAGCATAAAATTAAAAAATTTATACATTAATTTTTCTTATTGAATTATTTTATTCCAATTTATGGAATAATAATATCAGTGAATACTTTTGAAAAAAAGTTCATCTTCCTTCTTGAATTATAGAATATGGAATATTATTTATGTGCTTCATGTGATCATTTATTTTCTATTTAGAATTCAGTAATTTCTAAATCATGAATATAAAATATATAAAACTATAACACATGATCATTATATGAAACAATCAATTTAAAACACATGAAACTTTAATTTTTCATATCTATTAAATTATTCCATGATTATTAAAAATTCATTTTTTTCTTGTATAGGACATGAGATGGAGTTTCCATGATTTATCTAGATAAGTGTTATTAATGTGATAAACAAATCATTATGTTCTTAATTTCAATTGAATCTTTTTAAAAAACATACACTAATGAATGATTTATTAACACATTCACTTCAAAATATGGGGAAATAATATATCCCATACATAGATAATAAGGATTTAGGCGATGCATAAAAATAGAGGAGAGAGATAAGATATTTCTTTATCTTGGATAATATAGATCTGACACAATAAGGTATATCCCAAATCAATTTTATATAGATTTCAAGACTCAAGGGAAATTATTGAAATTCCCCATACTCAACAAATATATAAGGACTCAATGGGGAAAATCTAGTATTCATAAAATACATAGATATACTGTTGTTAATTTCCAAATTTAATTCAACATTAAATATCACTTCAAAATTCATTTACCCCAAAACCCCATTTATAACTCAAAAAACCAAAGAGAGTCATTATATAAAATTTGAAAATATAAAATGGTTTAAAACCATTGACTTCCAATTTAATTTTAATTAATTTACATTAATAACTTGTTGAAATAGTGTCTACGATAAAAAAACTGTAATTTTAATGGAAATTAGCTAACTATAAATGACACCCAAGTATTATGTAATGCTCAAATTTTTTTACCCTTATGTGGATTATTTCCCTAATGTAGGTATATAAATCTCTATATTTCCCTAACACATGTATAGGAATCTCACTATTAACCATTCGTGAGATTAGGGTGACCCATTTGTGAGCTGAGAAAACTCAACTAAACCCGTACACATCTAAGGAACTACTCATATGTGAGGTATACAACACTCTTAAAAAATAATTGAAAATGAAGGATGACCCTTATGTGACTTGAAATTCATATGAACACCCTTACATATGTAGAAATTTTAAATGATTTCATCATATTCATCTTATTCAACTAAAATAGGTCTATAATTATCCGGAACTGACCCATATGGGCCAGCTTGGATGGTGGTGAGCCGATCCACAACAGCCTCAAGTCTGCCTCTATAGGCCATGGGCTGCATAAAAGTTTAAAAATTCATAATTAATACAGGAGACACTTTTATAAAATACTTGAATACAAACACCAAACCGTATAGTTGAATATGTGTTGATTAATAATAATAAATTACTATCAAATATAGAAAAATAACAAATTCATGTAATGATATTTAGGAAAAAAATATTTACAAAAATGTAGTACAACTTGTAAAGGGGAAAAACACATCCAACCCAATAAAGATGTCCCAAACTGACAATAACTCGAAAATATAACTTCTGTGGGAGATAGGCTCTATATATCCAAACCCCAACAACATAAATAGTTAAATATACCAGGGTAACCCTATACTTCTCTAAAATCACAAAAAACCTATCATTCTTTTGTATAAGACACGATTTTGTTTTGTAAAATATCGTATAGGTGTGATCATATACATACCCTTTAGGAATACCCAAATGCTGGAAGAGGGAAGAAATAAGAGACCTCATGGAAGTAGATAACTCATCCTATGTAATGAGAGAAATGAAAACCATCAACAATGATAGATATATATTCTCACTTGAGATGCCTAAAAAGAGAGAAAAAGGGTATCTCAATCTACCATCGCAACATAAGATGCTGAGTCTAAAAATAGTTTCAAAGGGTCAATCATTGATGCCTAGAATCTCACTTATCGATCTGAAAAAGTATCCGTGGGGCGCCAAAGCTTTCCACTGTCCCGTATTGTCAAGGGGATACGACTTATAGATAGAGGAACCGTGAATTGGCACAATAGGATGTTTTCCTTAAATAGATAGAGGGCCCATACCCAGAATCTGCTGATGAGTTCATTTTAGTAGATAGTGGACCCATGACAGGACTCTACAAGAGTTTTCCACTCATTAAATAGAGGACCCATGCCCTAATTCTACAGGAGGGTTTCACTCAGATACTACATAGAAGACTCACACACTGTGTCAGATGGAGGGAGCCACTCTAAAGGACGAGGACCCATTTCTTGAATCCACAATTGGGTTACACTTAAAAGATAGATTGAGACCCCTTCAATTTTATAGAAGGAGGATCCCTATACAATAAAAGTGGACCGATTCCATGAATCTATAAGAGGGTTCCACTCTGATGGTTTATAGATGATGCATGCCCAATCCCAATATGAGGTTCCCACTCCAACAGTATATGAACCATTCATTAACTCTATATGGGGTTCTAATCTGATGGTAGATAGAGGACCCATACTTCTAAGTAGGATGTACCACTCCAATTTTAGATAGAGTAACCATGCCCTATCCTTATAGGAGGGTACCACTCCAATCCATATGATGATCCTTCTTGATCACTGTCATCTTTGAGCATCTCTTAAAGAAGCTTCATTCCTTGAAAATCCCAGATCATACCTCAAAATTTACTGTGAATTCCACTATTGAATTTGAAATGGAAAAAAATTCAAGGTAGGATATTTATGGGCCAAAATTCGATTTCAAATAATAGATAAAAGAGTGGTATATGTTTCATAAAAAACGAGGTACATGGCATGTTGGGAACACACAATGTGTGTGTTCCCACTCTTCTACATGGCCACACCCTTTCCAACACATGAATCATTGTCCATGTTGAAGTACATGACGTGTAGGGTATTATTTGGAGGGTCACGGACACCAGCGGACAAGATGTGTTCTCCTAGACATTTTGATTTCCTTCAGGCTAATTCTGTGTATACAAGTTATGTTTTTATTCATGGTTTGTTACATTCCCTAGATGAAATATTAGAGTTATGATGGAATTCATTTTGTTCCACATGCCCAATCCCATGTGCTCTCCAATGTACACAACATGTCTCCCACCTTACACGAAGTATGGGGTCATACATGCCCCTGGTCATATAGCCTCTTTATATGATGAACCGGTAATCTAAGGATACTTGGTGTGTGATCCGTCCACATGACATGTCATATTTAAATCTGACATGAAACCCTTGATTCCATAGAAACAAAAATACATTGAATGTTTTCAACACAATATGGACCATGTATATTGGGAAGATCTAGAAAGCTAGTTAGGCTACATAGATCCTAGATCTGCTACTCTAGCCACCAAATCTACCGTTTAACCTCCCAAAAATTGTGTGCATCACCTAAAACCATTGTGTTTGGCCATATGTTGATTATAAAATGGAATCTGGTACTCCCACATGAAGCAACATCTTGTTTCTTTCACTCATGGACACTCCCTTTGCCTCACTAGATTCCCAATCCATAGTGGAATCACCCACATCCCACCCACCATTCCGATACGTCCTATAATTAATGATACATTCATTGCATGTGAATATTACATGAATATAGGCATTCAACTATGATCGATCTCATCTACCAATGTCAAACCGTGGCCCCATAGTCTAACGAGGATGACCATAAAGACTGATGGGGGAAAATAAAATTAAAAATAGAGAAACAATCATTTTCCTAGCATACTTGACCAATGAATATGGATTTAGAATAACTGGGGTGAGAAACATGGAACAATATTGATAAATATAATAAATAATTGAAGCTTGATACATGGAATCATGCAAAGGTTCAATTTTAGCAAATATCAAAGAAAATAATTTTTATTGGGATCAATCTATTAATCATAATGGAAGAATATAGAAATGAAGAGTCCTACCTCATTTTGGATTAATCTTTAGTAAAGAACATGCTCATCAAAGATACAGAAAAATTCAATGTGTTTGTTGCGCCTTGATTTTCCTTGAACCAGATTTTAATCTTTGCCCAATCTCAATTATCTTATTATGAATGGAGGATCCTCCCTTCAAATATCACAGGGTTGTGCTTCTAACACAGGATATTATCCATAATAGAGAATTTATAGAGGATAATTTTTAAGGTCTTTTAATTGGAAATAAATAAATATTATTTTTATTTTAATTAAACACATTGGCCAATGGCCGCTTTATTTGAATAACCAGTATTGAATCGTTTTAGGCCACTCCTAGGGTAAATATCATGCTACAAATTTGATCACAGTATCAAATATTATATTTGAGACTCCCTTTATGATATATATCTTTAATTATTAAAAACTATTCATGTGTGATATAAAATATATTTAATATTTTCCAGAATAAATTAATGGTACATCAGGCCTCGAAATCACGCGTCGCCTCAATGCCTGACTCCAAAAATATTCTTTGGAATATTTGAAATAATTTCAAGTAAAAAAGGTCACTACACTATTCCCTACTTCAATATTATCATCATTTGGAAGTAAAATTAAACAAATAGTCAGCGACACTGAGCTTTAATCTAGATATACTACTCCTAAGAGCTCTCCTACATGTTACCATGCCGCCACAACACATGAACCATTGTAGTGGTCCATCCATACGGGATCCACTCCTGTAAATCCTCAATCACTACCAAGTTTCCTATAAAGGTGGATCCATCCTTGATGTTCAGCTCAGCCTAATCAATAATGTCTTGGGAACATGAACTTATCTCCTCATGTGTGACACAAGAAGGACTTTATGAACCTGTTCAAAATATGGGTGTAGGGAAAAGTTGTAAGAAACCTCTCTAACCATATTGAAGTTCTAAAATGGAACCATGAACCTTGGGGATACCTTTGCACCATGACTGAATTTCTATAATTTTTTTCATGGGGAGACTCTAAATAAAGCATGGTCTCCCTATTGGATATCAAAGGGACTATGAATTTTTATGTATAATATTTATGCATGCTCTATGATATCCCCATCCACTCAAAGATAACATTGACCTTATTCACTATTTCCTACACCATGTTTGACCCATCAAGCGATTCCTTGCCGATCACAATCCAGCATAAGGGTGGCCTACACGGTCCCTCATATAGGGTCCTTAATGTTGACATTCCAAGAGTAGAGTATAATAATTTATTACATGATGAATCAAATTTGGGTAAGTGATCCTACTAGATATTTCTAGTGCCTAACATATAATCCCCCAAAATATCCTATAGCGCATGGATAAGGCACCTGATTTGGTGATCTTTCTTATGGTGAAAGGTTGTACTCATCCTCATTTGGGACCTTAATTCATCCTCTTGACCTCTTCACATCCATGACATGAACATTGAATTAGGTTCTAAGACAATCATTGAGGGAACCCCATGAAGTCATATGATCTCTCATATGTACATATACACTAAAAACTCCACCAAAATTTTAACCCTAGTATAAAGGAAGTGTGATGAAACCATAAGCCCATAAACTAGAATCAAGATGGTTTCATGGAATCTCAGAATCCATGGGAGACCAATCTCTAAGTCCATGGATATATCATGGCATTTCTTCTTTAGGATCCCATGAGCGTAGAAAAAACATGTCAGATCTTGCTGCTCTGCCTTTACCAACTGTCTTGTGATACATCGAGAGACGAACTCAACCACACTTCTTCTCATTCCTACCTACCAAAACCACCAATAATGTTTTATGTCCATATTATCTACACCAATATGTACATAAAAAGAGTATGTGTGAAACTCTCTTGTCACCTCTTTCCACATCATGAACAGGACCATCGTCTTTCAATGGAATAGGATGGAGTTATTCCCTCCTTCTTAAAATCCATCTAGTTTTTCTCCTAATTATATCTTGTCATGTAAGATCACATATTAATTTCCACACAATTATTTCTATCTCACATTCTCGAGAAGTGGACGAGTGAAAACTAATAAATGGATAAAATCTATAACATCCTACTCATCCAGTTTCATTTGTAAGGAATCCAACTACCTAGATGCCCCTAAAACATACGAGATTGAGACTATACACTAAGGGAATATTCTAGAAAATTTTTCCATTTATAAGAGTATAGAATATATAAAGTTTATATACTAGTAGGAAATCCAACAAGAGCCTTTTCCTCAGGTTCAGTTCTCTCCAGGTGAAGTTATACATGGGGCAATGATTGTTTGAGTAAACAAAAAAGAGCTCTACCAGAAGATTGTGTGTCTATAAACTTAGAGTTATTACTACCAAAACCAACTCCAAGCCATGAATCTTTCAGTTATACTTGAGGGGTATCAACTCCCTTGACACATATGCGATCACTTACTACCTATGAATCAACATGTGAATGATCCCAACACCAGAGGCATCATAATACACTATGTAATCTAAACCATCATTTGGTTGTCTCAAAGGAGAACTTCTTAGCATCATCCTCAAATCCTAAAAGGTTCTCCAAAACTGCCTATCCCAAGTAAGTGACTACGCATTCCATGTCAGGGCTGTCAAAGGGGATGAAATAATAGATAATGCTTCCACAAACCACTTATATTAACTTTCCAATACAAGAAAACATTGTACCTCTAACAAGATTTTGGGTGGTTCCCATGTATGAACTGCATCAATCATCAAGTGTTCAATAGCTAATCCTTGATCAAAAATGAAATTTTCTTTGAAGTGAACCTCATGGATCCAAAACTAGAACTTCATGATTTTCAATAAATAATATTCTCTTGATAAGATTTTAGGACCATCCTCAAGTGATCTTCATGATCATCCTATGACACGGATTATGTGGGTATATATTCAATGACGAAATTAAGAAATCATTACCATTATTAAGGGATGATCTGGTTCATCAAATCCATAAACATTGTGATGGGATTCATTAAATAGAAAAGAATAATTACAAACTCATAGTGTTTTTTCCAACATTGGAATGCCATCATTGTAATATTTTCATTACTAACACTAAAAGAGTGGTAGTCATAACTGAGATCATTCATTGAGAACTGTTTCCCATTTTCTAGATGACTAGATAAGTCATAAATACTCCTTAAGGTGTAGTTTTTCTTTTTCATGGCTTGGTTTCGATGATAATAATACACACAAAAAAGAAAGCTCTTATCTACCTTTTTTCAATAACAGCTCTGGATCTTCTCTGGGGGACACACTTAGTCTGATGAAACCCTTATCTCGAAGGTCCACTAACTATTGTTGAAGAAACCAATTCTTTTTATGGGCGATCCAATATAATGAATAAGATATTAGAGCAGTCCTCGAGTGAATGTCAATGAAAAACTATATCTCCCACATCGATTTTAGTTCTGAAACAACCTTGGGGAATCAGTCTATATAACCTATATAAATGAAGGAATGTAGATTCCTAAAAAGGCTACCGCACCAAGGATTAAACATGATAATTGATGGGTGATGGGTTAAAACTTCCTACTCATAGGACCCACACACTTTACAAAAATATCTCTCTCACATATTAAAGAGAATAACTTCCCATTAGTATGAAGGAATGTAAATCATCTGTAGTGATAGTTAATTTGGGCTCAGACCAAGGAAAACCAGTCCACACCCCTGATGACTTCATAAGGGCCCATTGTGATGAACTGATGGTCCCATGAAATACTCTCTCACACTTCTTGGTGAAAAATGATATTGAATAATCATTCCCCATAAGAACCATAAGAAAAATATACTGGGATAAATTCTCAAGTGTGAGTTATAGATATCATACATGGAGTAATAAGATGAAGGAATGACTCAATAATATGTCTACTAGTACTCAATCAATATTATGACAAAAAAAATATTGTACCTCAAATCATCTCATGTTCTACAAGTTGATATGCCTTTTTAGCTAGAAATAGTTCACAAAGTCAACTGATAGCTCCATATGGCTGGCATGGGATGCCTAGTGGTGGTCGTGGGAGTAGCTCATAATGTCAGCCACCACCCACATCTCTTTCTCCAATAGAAAAACCGTCTCCTCTTTTAGCACCTCTTCACTTGGGGATACCCTACCCTCTCCTGGTAGATCCAGGATCACAGTGCTACCTCTACCGTGGCAGTCCATCTACTATATGTTTAACCTACTTAGCATGTTGGGTCAATAAATCATGTTCCATGTGGCCCCAACCAACACATACATAGCACCACCCCTCTCCAGGCTTGCCTGGACCCCTATGTGGTTCCCATTCCTCATAACCATGTGCTCGAGTATAATCATGAGAAGATGTCATGTTATGCGGTCCTAATGACCAACATCTACTATTATTACAAACGAATTTGACATATAGAACCCTATACTAGCTCCGGATTTATGGATCATTTAGATTGGAAACTATCCACAACATCACATTCTATAACACTCTTTAATTAGTGAGAATCTATTTCGGTACCTCACTATCACAGATGCCTATGTAGATACCCTTCTCAAGATTCCACTCTTGGAAGCATCCATATTGAATCATTTCGAGTGAATACCATGTGAGGTTAGTAAATAACATGGAATACACAGAAACCATCATCCCTCCCTTTTATATCACTAGGAAATCCTAAATCTAAATGAAGTGTAAGAATAAGGGTTAATAATCCTCGTACAACATCTAATGGAAGTTGGCCCAAAAGAGTGTCGAATCATCTTCAATCAGTATTAATAGACTCCACCGATGCTGAAAAGATCCATGAAGAAGAATCACTTCTAGATGTATCACCTTATCGTTAATTGTCTATGTATTTTGGAAAACATGGATAACAAAATATAACCAATGCTCCACTACATGGGGTGATATCTCACTGTGAAACCTCAACGTCCCCTAGAACTGGAACTCAAGGAATGTTCTAAGCTTGTTCACATACTCATCATTATCGTCTGGTAATATTTACTACTAGATTGTTGTAGGTGCTAATAAATATCAACTAGGATGAATAATATCATGTGATGATTCATGAACTGAGACCTCATAACTCATCAGATCATCTTCGTTATCCTAAATCAAAAACATGGTCGGGTGTCTTTGTGGAATCATCCTAAAATTTTTATCATGTTTTAGTAATATTTGATGAGTATATATATATTTTGATATGGATAATGAAGGATATTCAACAAATAAATCCAATATGATGCATGGACAAATGTTACCTATAACCAATGTCTTGGTTTTTGATGTTGACAAGTGGGTGGTCAAAGTCTCATTATATGGATATGTCGAACAAAGCACCAACACTAGGTTCCCTTGCATAAAATTTACACTCGAGAAACATTGAAATTTTGTCCCTAACTCCCAACCAAATCCTTGTATGGGGAAAAAAAACCATCCCAAGGAATGATTTACTCTGATACCATTCTCTCATGACCTGACACACCAAGGGCCTCCTAGATGGTGGTGAGCTGATCTGAAACAACCCTAAGACTTCCTCGATAAAGAAAGGTCTAGTGAGAAGCATAAGGTTACATAAATAATATGGGAGGAATTTTTCTAATATACCTAAATTCATACACAAGACCATCTCAAGGTAGAAGATAAAATGAATCGTAATAAATAACAACTACATGTTAAGAGATAACCACATATGTAACAACCTTTAGGAAATACAATGAATGTGATAGTGTAATCTAGAATTTAAAGTGGATAAATTGATACCCAACCATACGTTTTTCCAAACATAGAAATAAATAGAAAAGATAAACGATGAGTTTCCCCAACTATATATCTTCAATCCATGACCACCGACATAGTCAAATGCATTAGGGTATCCTTATGCACCTCTAAAATCACTATTGACCAGAAAATCATTTACTTAAGAAATAACATGTATGGGAAAAGACTATTCAAGGTTGGGTATATACATTTTTAGTAGGACACCCAAAAATATAAAGGGGGTATGAAAAAAAAGACATGATAGAATCCTACATCTCAACCAATAACTAGAGATAAATGAAAACCATCAATAGAGAAAAATATATATTCTCATATCAAAAAACAAAATGAGAGAGAAATGGGATCTCAATCTCACAACCCATCCTTGGAATACGAGGCTTCCGACTATTCCAATGGTTCTATAATAAATTCCTAACATATTTAATATCTATCTAATGAAGTATCCATGTGGTGCAACACGTCTCCACTGTGATACTGATAGGCCTAGATGGTATCGTTAATTCCCAAGGGTCTACAAAGAACAAGAATTTATAAAACAAAAATTATGATACATAATTAGTTAAAATGATTAATAAATCATTTTGAGGTCAATACACAGAGACAGTGAAATTAGATTGATCAGTATTTCAAAAATACTTAATTTTGTAACACCCCAATCTTCCACGATATGCTTCTCTTTGAATAATAGAGTAGCGCGTGTTGTATGAAACTTCGAGTTCTAACACACCACATCCATCCAAACAAGCCATTATGAATAGTAATACCAGCATCTTGAAATTTTATAAATTTTTTATTTCTAAATGGACTTCATTTTTAGATTCGGAATATCGAAATTAGCTTTGGGTGATTTTTTAGTATTTTTCTGAAAACGTGCAATTGTTGATGAATAGTGAAAAAAACGTAGATATAGTTTAAAACCAATTTTTTATTTAAATTTATTTTAGGTCAAAATAGATACATAATACCTATATAATTTCAATGTAATTCATTGGAGGCAATTTATAATAATTTTAGATATATTAAAATTTTAATGAACTTTTTACCGTCTTTTACCCACCTCCTATAAGGATTTGAAAATTTACATAAAACATAATTTTACCAATTCTGTGGGTTGAATTTCAAAAATATGAGAGACATTGTAGATATCAGTATGTAAAATGTGGTTCAATAAGATGAAAATAATTTTTTGTGAATAATAACATTTTTACTTTTATTTACCACGGTTAAAAGTTAACATGATAATTATGGGTAAAAATGATATTATTGTTATCCTAACACATGTACTAATTCTATTGGATACATGTAATTTGACCAAAAAAAACTTAGGAATAAAATGTTATCCTTTAGGTCCAATTGGATTAGATTAGGACATTTATTATTAATTTATTAAAAGAAGAGTTAAAAGAGTTAAAATCAATGTTTAAAAACTAAATCATTTTTAATATAGGGTTATACATAAGAAACATTCAACTATAAATATTCATTAGAAATATGAAAATATTTCCAACATAATGGTATTTTATTTATAATTTTTAGACATTAATTAAATTAATTTATTTATGACAAATTGATGATGAAGTAATTACCTCATTAATGAAATATTAAAATAATTCATATTATAAATATCAAAATAAATGCCATTTTATACTTTTTATGAATTAAACTAATTATATAGGTTAATTTGACATATTAGGGTTGGTTATATGAATTTTTTTCAAAGTAATAATGTTGTTATATATTTCGCAAAAACAAAATACCAAATAGTGTCGAAATTGACATAAAAGAGTTTAAAAAAATTATATTATTAATTGATATTCTATTCCTAAAAATCTAATGTTTGGCCAAAAGACTTATATAATGACAGGTGTATCATTAATTAACCACTCAGGGTTCTCTTTTATTTATATAGTAAGTTTAATAACCATATAATATAAAAAACAAAGAGACATGGTAAATGTCAAACTATTTAACTAAGAGTTAAATCTCCAAGATAAGGTTACTATAGTGACCCAAACCTGTCTAAAACATATTGGATGAGTGTTTTTCAACCCATAAAAACTTTAGACTTTAAATAATCTATTTCAGAGCAATTATGAAATGAAAATGATTTTATTATAAACTAATATTTCTAGCTTTTCCTAAGGTGCCCCTCACCCCTCTTATAAAAGGGAACTCACCCTTCTCTCTAATTCACACCTTCAAATCCATTTGGCTCAGCCAAAACCTGACCCAATACCCTATCAACTATCCCAACTTCATCCTAGGGGCCTTCCTTTAGTCAAAAAGCCAATCTATGGATCCATTTTGATCAAATCAAAAGGAAGAACCCGAAGAAGAGGTAATATTTCATCACCTCTTTCAAGTTCTTTTCTTCTTCCACATACTATTTCTTTGTTGTTTGTATTATAAAATTATAAATCCTATATCTTATATATACTGTGATATTATTATGAATATTTTACACCATATTCATTATTCTATCCATCCATTTAATGACATGTCACCATACGTGCGTACGTACGGATTACCGTCTCCACGTCGTGGTGTAATTGTTATTCAATAAATTATTATTTGGATGGGTATAATAATGATGTGTAATTGAAATAAATAATAAATATAACAGGATAATTATTATTTATATATGATATACCATCCAATTATATATTATTTTAAGAATGATATTGTCGTTCGTGCATACGTACGGATAACAGTCTCTACTGACGCGATGAGTTTAATTCCCCATCGTATCCATTCATGAATAATTTTCATATTATGATTAAATGTAATGTTTAAAGACTTAATATAATTCTGAATCTTAATATGATACATCATATGCACAATAAACATTACTTATAAAAGAAAGAATATAGATTTAAACATATCAGGTAACACCCGAAACTATGATAATACTAAGATATTATTAACAAAGCAATTTTAAAAGATCATATATGATATCATATTAATGTATATGATTATTGTATAATTTAATAACAAATAGTTCACCATTATACATGAGGTTAACCTACCCTCGATCATGGAAAAGTACAAGGTATGGGTTAATTTCACAATGTTTTGATTATCCAAGTATGTTTTTACGTAAGCATCTACTGGGACCTCTTTATCATCCTCATCCATGTTTCGTAAAAATGTATTTTAAAACATTTGTAATAATTTATAGACTATGGGTTAAAGTCATTTATACCATTGTCTTACTTTTATAGGATGTTTATAAAGGAATCTTTCTGTCGTTTTCCAAACAAGGTCCTTTATAACCATTTCAACAAAGATAAGGTAAGGATGTATTTTTTTAAACTTATACGGCAGGTGCGACTATTTTCCACCGTTATGAAATAATCAAAGCATCCCTTATATGTTTATATGAATATTTTCAAAAAATAAATGTTTTATTTTATAATTACATAACTTTTAAAAGATTTTTAATTATAGAGAGATATTTCTCTAAAAAGGTTTTGAATTCATTTATGTCAACATCCTTTGATGTATTTTAAGTTTATTTGATGTTGATTTATTATGATACAAAACTTCCATATTGTATTGAAGGTTTTATGATATGTTTGACTGTGGATGTGTTATTTTTATACCATTCATGATTTTTAGATAATGTATTGGAATTTAGTATTCTAGTTTTAATAAGAATGATTATGTTATGTTTAAACCTTTTCATATGAGGAATGCATTGGACTTAGTAAGTGATTGGTGGAGCCTGTTATAGGTCCTCGAGGCATCAGTAGGTCTCATGAGACAAACTAGAATCTTAGCACAAGGCCTTTACCAAATCTTATTTGTATTTTTGGCACAAGGCCTTGACTATGTGGTTATGAATGTCTGGAATTATGCATTTTATCATTATAAAAGTGGGTATTGATATTGAAAGTGATTATTCTACTAGTAGAATATCCATATGTGTAAGTAAATGGGATTATTTTATTTTAACATTACTATGTTATGCTAAAGTTCAACTGTAAATGGATTTTGTTTTAGTATTATACATTTCCTTAAATGTTTATGGTAATTTATGAATGTTTCCGCTATATTGTTATCCTTACTGAGCTTTTGAGCATCCCCTTTCTCTTTTTTATTTTTCCCAGGATGCGAAGAAGTATATTAGGATTCACCTGTAGGGATATTCTATTAGATATTAGTGTTGTTTATGGAAACAATGTTGTTGTATTTTTCCGTTTTATGAAGTAATGTAAACCTTACGAACGTATCTAGTATTTCCAAGGCTACTAAACTAATCTGTCTTTCGAGACATGATCTTTTGTAATCATGCCAATGATATGTAATAATGCACCAAATCTGGGTAACTAGGGTTAGGGCATTACTGTTGGTATCATAGTGAAGTTTAGTACAAACCATGGAAACTAGATTTAGATAAACTCTGATTAGAGCACATAGCCTTAAGATAGACTTTGAGGATTAGTATAGAAGAAATATCTAGAATATTAGTGTTGTAGAGATTTTGTGAGTATTCCATACAATACATCCTTGTATGTATATGAGCAGGTAGAGGTGGCTCTGGCCCAGATGTACGAAGGGGTAAAACCTGAGAACACCACTTTGATCTGGACTTGAATGGGAACTGATGCATGAAAATGATCCTTTCTGCACACTTGGTAACGACACTCCTTGGGTAATTCTCAAATTCATTACAAACCATTATGAAGGGTTTATGAGTATATACTTCCTCAACGATTTTTTTTCTATGATTATGGATTATATCCATAAACTATTCAATTTATGTTAAATGTTTTACAAGTTTGGATTTCTGTATTACGATTCACACAAAAATCTAGTTTAGGATATTTCTTATAAATGGTGAATAACGGAAGGAATGGAATCTGTATCAAAGAACACACTCCATGTAGGGATTTCCCTCCTACTGAAGATAAATATAGTGGAACTGGTGATGCAACTGGTGATGATTAGCTAATCACCAAACCAGGACAACTCACTTAGGTTATGAGTAAAAACCTTACCCGTATAGAGCACCGTAATCTGTAGCATGGAGGATTATTGTTAGATCGCTTCATGAAGAAACAACAACCAACATTCAACGGGGGTACAAATCCACTATTATCAGAGCAATGGATAAAATCTTTACAGAAAATATTACACGCCTTGGGGAGTAGCGAAAGGGAAAATATTATCATGGTAGTTTACCACCTCACTGGAGATACTGATCAAGGGTGGTCATTGATTCAAAACAAAAAGGAAGATGATGAAGTATCAAATATGGAATGGATGGAGTTTAAAAAAAATTCTTGGAAAAATAATTTCCTCATGACCATTGAGCAGATATGGAAAGACAATTTCTAAGTCTGAGGAAAAAGGAGGATGAGAATGTCGCAATGTATGAAGAAAACCTTACAGGGATAGCAAGGCATGATGCTGATTATATATGTAACCCCATAAGTAAGATTGATCATTTATTTTATCAGTTAAAACCATTTCTTCATTGAGAATTAGTGTCACAATCCTTCTCACCATGTGAAGATATTATCTTATGTGCTATAAAGATAGAAAACTAATTCTCTAAGTCTTAAGACATTAATGAAAAGCAAGAGAATAAGAGATCTGCTGAAAATTATAGAAATATAAATAAGGGGAAGGAGGGAAAAGCTAAATATTCATCCTACAGTAAATATAGGAAGATACACCCTAGAACATGCCTGAAGGGAATGGGAGTCTGTTACAAGTGTTGTGAAAATGCCCACCATTCTCATGATTGTAAGGGGAAGAAAGATGCTATCGATGTTGAATTCGAAAATTGTAGTGAAAGGGGGTATTATGCAAATGAATTCCCTAAGCATCAGGGGAACTTACCTAAAAAAGGCCATGGGATCAAGTCCAAGCTTATGCTATCACTACTGCTGAGGTTTATGCTCTGAAAGACATGGTGGTAGGTAATTTAATGGTTTCCTCAAGTTTAGAAAATGATTTATTTGATTTTGGATCATCACATTGTTTCATATCTTACATGTTTTCTAAGAAAATTAGATATTTTCAATTTGATTTATCAAGGGAGTTGTCAGTCAAAACTCCTAAGGGAAGTATGATTGCAACAGTGTTTTATGAATCAGTCCCCATTAGGGCATATAAATGTTGTTCATCTGCTGATATCATCATCAAACCCATGATTTAATTTGATATAATCATCGGTATGGATTTGATTTTGGACTATGATGCGAAAATTTATTATAAGAAGAAGAAGCTTACAATTTTTAATGATGATAAGGAGTACATTATATTTAGTGCAAAGGCGTCACCACCTAATTCTTATCTAGATCCACCTCCAGTACCTCAACATAATTCAATTATTAGGGAGGAAGAGAATGAAATGACTGTGGGTGAGGAAAATAATGTTCAAATAGAGTATGTACCTATTGTGAAAGAATATGTTGATGTGTTTCCCTAAAGATTTACCAGGACATCCTCCCGAAAGAGAAATTGAGTTTTCTATTGATTTAATTCCTAATTGAAGACCCATATCGAAGACCCCTTATAGAATGGCCACTGTGGAATGTGTGGAACTAAAGGAAAAACTAGAGGAATTGAGTAATAAGGGATTTATTCGCCCAAGTTTTCCTCTATGGGGAGCCCTTGTTCTTTTTTTAGAATAAAGATGGATCTATGAGGTTTTTCATTGACTACAGGGCGATCAATGATATAACAATAAAGAACAAGTATCCCATACCTTGCATTGATGATTTATTCGACCAAATTCTTGTAGCTCAATAACATTCAAATATTGAACTTCGATCTGGATATCATTAGTTGTATGTAATGAAGGAAGACATTCCGAAAACAGCATTTTGAACCAGGTACAGGCATTACGAGTTTACAGTAATGCCTTTTGGATTGACTAATGCACCCTCTATCTTCATGGATCTAATGAATAGTGTTTTCAAGGAATATATTGATGTCTTTGTAGTTGTATTTATTGATGATATCTTGGTATACTCCAAAATCAATGAAGATCATGAAAATCACTTGTGCATTATCATGAAGACTCTTAGAATACAAGATTTATATGGGAAGTTTAGTAAGTGTGAAATCTAGCTTCAAGAGATTTATTTTCTTGGAAATATTGTCTCTATGGATGGAATCTCCATTGATCATTATAAGACAAGAGAAATCCAAGAATGGAAAAAACCGAGGAGTATAACTGAGGTACGTAGTATTATTGGTTTAGCAAGTTATTATCGACGTTTCGTCCAGAATTTTTTCTGGTTCGCTGACCCATTTACAAAGATCACACAAAAGGGGTTAAATTTGGTTTGAAAAAAGAATGTGAAGAATGTTTTGAAGAACTGAAGAGAAGCTCAGTCAATGATCCTATATTGAATCTACCATCATGGAATGATGGGTTTGTTATTTATAGTGATGCTTCAAAGAAACGACTAGGTTGTGTCCTCATGCAGAATGATAGGGTAATTGCTTATGCATCACAACAGCTAAAAAATCATGATGAAAACTATCTACTCATGATCGTGAGTTAGAAGCTGTAATATATTCTTTGAAGATATGGAGACATTATCTCTCTGGCGAAAAATATGAGATATATACCGATCACAAGTGTTTTAAGTATATTTTATCACAGAAAGAACTCATCATGAGGCAAGGGAGATGGCATGAACTACTCAAGGATTAGGATTTTACAATACACTACCACTCAGGGAAGGAAAATAAGGCGGCAGATGCTTTGAGCAGAAAAGATCATGGAGTTTTGAACAAGATGAGAGTTGAAAAAGATCCATATATACATGAATCTAGTAATGATGGATATGGGAATAACCATAGAAGGTGACATATCAATTCTTTTTCAAATGGTTTCCAAACCATCTTTACGAGAAAGGATAAAAATTTCTCAGGCTGCTGATGATGTGTTTCAAAATAAGATTAAAGTTGTGAATAACACATTAACAAGTGTAAATTCATTAAAGTTCAATCCATCATAACACATTCACATAAACCAATGGGATACTAGAGACAATATAACCAAATATTGGTTTAAACCTTAACCACAAGCTATCACAATATGCTAAACACAATTATGTGAATTCACCCACATGAATTCACTCACATAATATTTATACAATAGAAAGGGGGGGTGGGAGGGGGTATTTATCTATTTATATCATTAGTAACCTAGATATTTGGTAAAACAACCCCAATACCTTTGGTTATTAGTTTCCGTGATGACAAGGGTGGAGAGTGTATGAAATAGAAAAACATATTGAGTAGATAAATTTCACAACCATACTAAGGGAAATAAGTTGTCCTTATACTAAACTACTTTTATTATCACTTTAGACCCTAGAATTTCCCCATTAAGGCCTACAAATACAATAATAATATACTAATCAATTTAAAAACAAATTAATTCATTGTCCATAAATTAATATTACTCTATTTTCATCATTAAGATTTTAATTTTCTAAGAAAGAGCCAATGAAACTATTAAATATTTTATTGTATTCTAATAATTTTCATCATCATAATTAGATATAAAAAACTTACCACATTGTTTCATTAATTCATTATCATTCGTAAAAATCTAGGTACTCTTGAGTTAGACCTAGTTACCAATTACAATTATGTACTCATAGTGTGTAGCATCAAAATGACTCCCACAAATGGAAATTGGTCATATAAATAGAAATAATTCATTGAAAATCATGTAAGTATCAATCTAGTGGTAAAAATAGACAAGAAATACATAATATAAACTCATCTTGAAATCCTAGGTATCCTGCCTCACTGAACATAATATCATGAGTGATATCTCATTTCAAAATTATCATGATAACCATGACTACATTCCAACATCTACATCATAACTAGACCACTATACCTTCAGTATCAACATAAACAACACCTCATTCCACCATCACATTGAAATAACCACCCATTACCCATAAATAATTCCAACCAAAAAAGGTTATTGATCAATCAAATCAAGGATCTAAATTCATAGGGAATAAAAATATATTTAATTTATTATTTAACATTAAACTATGAAGGAATCAATTTATAAATAAATAAAGGAATTCTAGCCTTTTTCAATCAATTATGGGCTAACACAGCCCCAAATCAACGATTTAAGAAATCATTAAATTTCATTATAATATTTAAATAATACATTAATAATATTTAAATCTCAACTATAATGGTTGTATAAATTTACAAGTAAAAAAATTTATTATTTTTAATCTAGAATCCCTCCTTAAGATTATGTTTTATTTATTAATAAACATGATGGTAATTCAATATGAATATTTTATAATAATCAAAGCATTACCAACTTTAGGTTATTATTTAATTTCATTGAATATCAACAGTTCTTAACAAATATGATAATAGGTAGAACAATATATATTAAATATGAAAAGGTAATAATTAGCACATTCATTAACAACGAACCAAACAATCATTTAATTATGAATTAAAAAAATTAACCATCATTAATTTGTGATAATTACCATTTAATTTATATAAATGAGAACCAGAATTATAAAATAATTATCATCAATATTATTTAAGTGGTTTGAAAATAAGATATTTTATCATTGTTATTTTATCAAATAATAATTATAGAACATCAATTGATTTTTAATTTTTATCTCTTGATAATTACATAAATAATTATAATTATTCTATTACGTGAAATTATTTATTTTTAATTTATTCCAATAATATTATAGATAATCAAAAACTATTATAAAATTATTGTGAAAAATCATTAATTCCACTATTTAAATTTTTATCAACAATATTAAGTATATATTTATTTTAACATGTAGTTTCCTAATTTCAAGATAATTAAAATTATCCAAAAAATGTAATCTATTTATGAACATTGTTCTATATTGAATTTTAATTATAGTATTTCACTTCATGGGATAACTTTTGACAATGTCTTACATTGGTTTTCATGTTTAAATCATTGTTAATAAAAATATGACATTAAATAATCATTATATATCTCATATTCCATACATAGAATACACTAGAAATACACACACTGATTATAAAAAATAAAATAATCTACCATTTCAAATCTTGAAATTTAAAGGGAATATATTATGAATATTTGATAATATAAAATTATCCTTATTATTAAATTTTAACTTGAAACTTGTGGACTCTAGTTAACTATTAGAAGAAAAGTAACCTTAAACATACAATTATTTTTTGAAGAAAAATAGTTTTTTCCAATTTATGGAATAGTAATATCAATCCCTACATGTTGTAACATTTTCCCCTTCATTATGAAATTATAAAATATATAATATGAATATGTTTATTAATGAATTAGTTTTGAATAATTTTTCAATTTATGATAGTTTTTTAAAACTTCAAAAAAGGAAACAATTGTGAATTAAACACAAAAGATAGGTGAATAGAAAGAATAAAAACTGCTTGAACCAGTTTAATTGAATGTGGGTGGTCTTATTTATAAGAAGAAAATAATTATATAATTATATTTCGACACCTTCATATATTATTTCAAATGAATTAAATGATTCATGTTTATGAAGAACATATCATTGGCCTTAGAAAAATTCAAGAGCTTCAAATAACGATAAGAGAATAGAGAAATATGTACATGAATCTACTAATACCTTATAGTGGTAGTTAATAATAAAATAAATAATTCACTATATATATTATGTAATATATTATCCTACATGAATTTAATACTCATATACTCCTTGGAAAAATAGATTTTCTAAAAGGGTGAATATGAGTCTTATTGAAATGTCATGAAGCATGATGGATGTGTTTGACACCTCATGGTATATATGGTTTCAAGTCGTCACCATTTATATAATAATATATATTATATTCCTTATGAATCCAATATATGATATGACTTTATATGATAAGTCATTTAAAAATAACCAACTGTTATCAATTTCAAAGGGTGTCAAATTCCTTGATTGATCATGAAGAAAGATTGAAGTGGAGGAATGATTGATGAAATGGAAATAAATATAATTTCCATTGGTTATACATGAAATTTATGTTCATATTGGTGTAACAATTGTAAATATAAAATAATTTTGGAATTTTATGATGAATTTGTTCTTGAAAAGTATTAAGGTATAATTAATATTTTTATTATTGGTCATGAGAATGATGTTGTCCATTATAATCATATTGAATAAAATATCGATGATATATAAATTGAAATCGATGATGAAGATTTTATATTCATAAGTGATTAATATGGGTATCAAACACTTAATGGTGTAATTTGAAGGTTAAAAAACTTTTACACTAAGAACACTTCAGAGAATAATTGGGGTGTATAAACATGAAAGAAGAACATGGGAATGATGTATTCTCATCTACTATTAAATGTCGAACCTTAGACAATTTAAGAATTAATTGAACATAAAGATTAGGTTTACACAGTGAATGGGAAACTTGACCAAACCTAGATGAATAAGACATTATAACTTTTTCTTAGACCCAAATAACACATTATGAAAGGAGAAAAATGGGTCCTTCAAAACAATATGGATATGAATGGTGGAGTGTTTATAAAAACAACCTAGATAGTTTAAAAAGGGTGATAACAAATTGAAGAGGCTTATGCTGTTGAATCACATTACCTAGAATATATACATGAATCTATTTAGAAATTTCCTGCTATCATAACTTGTAAAAGATACAAAATATTTCAAGTCGGTGTTAAATATGAATTTATTTATAATAATCTTGATGAAAAAGTGTCCACTTAACAACCAGAAGACCTTATAAAAGATTCAGATGGTAGTAAGATATGTATGCTAAACAAATTCATATATGGGTGGTTGAAGGAAGTAAGGTATTTGAAATTTAAGATTGATGAGTATCTAATTTCAGAATGGGTCGATGGACCTTAATAATTATGTGAAAAATGTACAACACACTACTAACCTTTGTGATTATGAAAATTGATGATATATTATTTTATAAAATTGAATCAATTTAATGTGATGTGTTCTCAAGGAACCTTAATTAAGGCTTTTAAATTTTATTTTGAAGATATATGTGATTTTACATGTGGCTACATATTATTCAAGTGAAATGTTATATATTTTTCTCAATATAGTGATCATCAAATGAGATCTTGAAGAAGATTAATTTACATGTATCTATACGAGTTCACATGCCAATTCAATTGGGAGAATGATTAGGAAAATATGAATAAAGGAAAGATATTAATGAGAAGTTGTTCAGATGTCTGGCCGTATGTATTTTTTACTTGATAGTATAAAGGCCACACATTATATATACTATCACTGTATGTGGCCGAAATCAATTTAATCTAAAGGAAAAATACATTATTTTCTGAAAATTGTATCTTGAGATAAATCTAAGTTTCTTTCATTCAATATATTATGTATCAATAGATAGATTAAGTAAATCATATAGGATTTGTTGACGATGATAGGGAATGAAATGTTTGTGATAGGAAATCCATATTTGGAGGAGTATTTTTCATTGGGAAAAGTTGTGTTTCATGGTATTCAATGGGTATTTTTTTCCCTATAATATCTATAGAGTTAAAATATGTGGTTATATTATAAGATAATGCATAGATGTTAGGGAAAAAAGAATAGTTTAGAGGCATGAAGGTTGGAGTTACCTATTATCTGATTATAGGGTGTTATAATTAGAGTTCCCTAAACTTGTTAATAAATTCAGTACAATAATATATGTCAAAATAAATTAAAATAAGGTACGATTTTATAAAGTATAAGGTATGTGGGGATATTTTATGGATTTAATTTATTCTCTCTAATGAATAGGTAGATTATATACTTACCAAACCTATAAAAAATAATTATATTGAGATACTATGGCTATAAATAGGAGTTCATCCCAATCCCTGTCATTGGCGTGTATAATTATTCCAGTTTCCTCCTCTATCAATTATTATCAATTTTTTGGGGATATAATTATTTTCAATGAATAATGACAGTTACATTGTTTTGTATTTTTTTAACATGTGTGTTGAGTGATTCAAAGAAGAAATATATTTGAAAGATATACTTCATTAATTTGTATGGGTATAAAAAATTAACAGTATTAGATGAGATTTTCATAAGGAAAATGATGATGAAAGATTTAATAAATATTGATTTCTATTAATATCTATCCAACATATTTATAGTGATTATTGAACCATAATTTCATTACATACAGATGTTTGAGTTGATCCATAACAGCTATTCACTTTGGTTTTATTAATAATATAGGGGGTGAGAGGTATGAGGTATTAAAAACAAATATGAATGGGGACATTGTTGAACCATATTGAGGATGTTTTTTTTAATATAGATTATGAGTGATTGTAATTCCCCGACCCCAGTTACCCAGAGTCGGTGCATTATTGCGTAGCATCGGCATGATCACAAAAGATCAAGTCTCGAAATACCGATTAGTTTAGTAGACTTGGAAACACTAGATACATTCATACATGTTACATTACATCATAAAGCGAAAAACTAATAACAAAGTCTTCATAGTCCACACTCATATCCTCTTCTGACTATCCCTACAGGTCATTCATAAAATACTTCTTCACATCCTAGAAAATATTAAAACATTTAAAGGGGTGAGCTCAGATGCTCAGTAAGGATAACAATATTGCGGAAGCTTTCATAAATAAACATTAACATTTAAGGAAATGTATAACTAAAACAAAAGCCTTTTAAACTTGAACTTTAGCATAATATGGAAAAAGTAAATTAAATAATTCCATTTACTTACTCACATGGATATTCTACTAGTCAAATAATCAAATGAAAAATCAATAACCACTTTCATAATGATGGAATGCCTAATCCAAGACTATCATAACCACGTAGCCAAGGCCTCGTGCCAAGACCACAAATAATATTTTTCCAAGGCCTTGTGCCAAGACACTAGTTTGTCTCATGAGACCTACCGATGCATCGAGGAGCTATAGCGGGCTCCACCCGTCACTAATTAAGTCCAATTAATTCCTCATATGAATAGGTTTAAACATATCATAAACCATAACATAATCATCTCACATAAAATATGCATAAAGGAAACATAACATTTCCACATTTCAATCACAAGATATAAATACAACACATTGATATAATAAAAAGACTTTCAAAACCATTTTCAAAACCAAAATAAAAGAAAATTAAAACTTGATATTTATTTTTCATTTAAAAAAAAGTTATGGCTTGTAGAGGAAGCCAAAACCCAAATAATGGCCATGGCGGCGGAGAAGTCATTGTCGCCGCATACGTACAACAAAAAAAACATTCCTTTTTGTCATTTAGTAAAACACTTCATATAAAAAGATTCCTTTTGAATAAACGTAAAAGTCAAAGGGGTTTATACACCATATAAAGGAAAATTGTGTATAAAACTAAATATGCCTCAATGAAAGGAGATTGAGACGAAGTCCCTTAAAAAGATCATTTTCTTAAAATAAAATAAATATATTATGTGCATTAACTATAAGTACACATAAAGAAAGTACAACTACAAGATAGAACATAATAATATCATGACATAATCTGAAAGTAGGATATTGACCCAAAGAATAGAAATTGGGATAAGAAGTTCCCTTACCTTACGTCCTTTCTTGACTTGACCATTCTTTAACCTCCTGAATAATAAACTAGAGTTAATTTATAATTGCTTATGAACCTTTTTAAAGTTTTTTATTCCTTTTTATATCACTTATTACCATGTTATGAACATTATGTAATTATTTAAGTTAATAATGGTCGTTTTGTCGATCGTTGGTACTTGAGTAAAAAATAAACTTCTTATAATTACAAGTTGTTCATGTGGAGAAATATCCATTATATCCAGAATTATATTCATGATATAGATATAATATATCTCATATATATCCAGTATATACATTCATTTATAATATTCCATAACGTTTAGAGGTAAGAAATGAAATGCACCGTTCATGGAGACGGTAAGCCGTACGTACGCATGAACGCTACTTTCATTTCTATTTCCTATTTAATGAAATAATAATGATATAAAGGTATATTATAATTCCAGTATAATATAATATATAATATCATTTACTCCATCCTTTATACATCCCACATATGACATTAACGATTCAAATCACTTTGAGGGGGCGGTAGTCCGCACTTCCTAAAATGAAAATATCACGTTTACCCATAATGGAAACAATAAAGGTATGCCATAAATGAAAAATAAAGAACCTTAAGTAAAACAAAAACATATTATATATTATTTATAAATAGATTGGCATCTTAATGGCTACCTTTGAAGGTGTTATATGAGTGTTGAACAATCATCGTTTCGGGAGGCAGAAATTCGCCATCCACAGAAACAATATGTTATTTAACCATTAGGTGTAGGTGTGTGTAAGTGTAACTTGAATAATTCTTATAAAAACATCCTAGTATAATGAGGAAACTGGTGTTGTTACAAAATAAATTAATAAAAAGAGTTTATGGGGTTGAACAAGAAAAATAAAACAAAATAACATAAGAGAAGACATTACCTTAAAATCAGGTAACTCTTTTGATTTGAGCCAAAGGCTTCCTTGGGTAGAATTCTTCCCAAAGTGAGGCTTCTAGGAGTAAGGGAGGGAAGTTGGGAGAGTATTTTGTCAGAGGTTGGCCGAGCCAAAAGGCATTGATAGTGTGAGAAAGGTGGTAGTGGTGGGGGCCTTTTATAAGTGGAGAGGAGGGGCACTCTTGGAATGTCATGAAATGTTAATTTATTAAGAAATGCTTTTCGGATTCTAAAGGTCCCACAATGATATATTTCGAGGATAAGGTGATAAAGGTTCTAAATCTCCTCATTCAATAGGTTTTTGACAAGTGTAATCCTTATAGTTTACATTATCCTTTCATTTTATTTAAATCGTTAATTAATGAGGTAATCGCGGCATCATCATGGTGTCATAAATAATTTAATTTATTTAATGTCTAAAAATTATAAAAATAATAATCATGATGTAGGAAATATTTTTATCTTTCTAATGAATATTTATAGTCAAAAATATGACTTGTATAACCCCATTTAAAAATTGTTTTAGTAAAACAACTTATGTTTGTGACATTTTTATTTTAACTTTAAATAAAACTTATTTATGTCATTTTACTACCAAAGTGGCTCCATGGGGTCCCCAAGTTGACCCATGTATTGTCTAGGTCGGCCATGACTCATCCAATAGGTTTAGTACAAGTGTCAAGGTCATTTCATATTTTTATAATATCATTTTTACCTTAAATTTCACTAATTACCTTTAATCGCGATTAATTAAACTTAAAAGTTACTATTCACCAAAAAAATATTTTAATCCCATTGAACCACATTCTACTTCATAATGACAACCATGTATGTAAGATTTTTGATATTCAAAGCACATAAGTGGTAATGTTTCATTTAAACGAAAAATAAGTTTTTTAACTACCACTTAGTGGTTTCACTATTCATCAAAAATCGATGTTTTCCATAACAATGCCAAAATTTCATCATATGCTATAATTGATATTCCGAATTCAAAAATGATGTCTATTTTACAAAATTACAAAAAAATAAGTTGCATTAATTAATTTTATAAATAATTCCCATTGTCACAACAAATAGCATGTTTTTAAGAAACAATATATATCAAAAGATTGACAATTGTTTATGTCCAATTTCAAAGTGAAATTAATTCTAATGAACACCATTGGATAAATGGTAAAAATATATTATAATTATACTTTAAAACCACTCAATAGTATAATTTATCACTATAAATTATTTTGATTAAAAAGGTTGTTTTTAAGTATTTTTCACTATTCATAAAAAATTGGAAGTTCTCAGAAAAATACCAAAAATTCAACATAGGCTAATTTCGATATTCCGAATCCATAAATGAAGTCCATTTTGAAATATAAAATATATATAATTTCAAAAATTGGCTATTACTATTCATAATTTCTACTTTGATTGGCCGCGGTGTGTTAGAATCTCGAACTTGCGTACAATGCAAGCTATTGCATTATTGAAAGAGAAGCGTATCGTGGAAGCGCGAGGTGTTACAGTGATGATGGATAAACTAATATTATTGTAAAATATCATCAATAATGATGTTAAATTATGGCCTAGAATAGTTTAAGGTAGTTTTAAGCTATTAGAATATGTGGAAATTTTCCTTGGATATCAAACTTGATATGATAAGTATTAAATAATGTAGAAAAAATATCCATGGTGTTCCATATTTGAATGATACTGTACCTAGTGTTTATAGAACCCTGGATGAATGGTTTTGAATGTAGTATTTTTACGGTAATACCCTTGAATTCATTTCATGATGTTTGGAATTTTATGTTTAATGGATAAAAAATGGAATAGTCCGAGAAACTATATAAGAATGAAATGAGACCTATATAAGGTCAATATCCATAAGCTTCCAATTATGCAAAGGTCATTCAAGAGGATAATGAGATGTATATGCGTAATCCCAATCTTACATAATTGCCACCAATTCTCTATGTAAATGTTATTTCACACAAATATTTTAGTCATTGAGGACCTATGAATGACTCATTGAGAATCAACATATGTGTCATTTTATTTTCACATTTTCTATTTGAATTAATTATATAAGTCACCAAGAGCTACCTACGAGTCATAATATATGTTTATTATTTCTAAGGGATGAACTGAATGAGAGTTTTTTAATACAGTTTCATGTTATCTAGATAAAATAAATATAACTATTACCATTTCATTCTTCACTAATAAAATGTCACAATCATGTAAATGGATTTTGATTTAATCTGGGTTGAGAAGGTCACCAAACTATTTAGTTTGACATGTAATATGAATAAATATAAAGAGTGTTTTAATATATGGAATTATAATAAGAATATTGACACATCCTAATAGAAACCTTGGTGAGAATCATGATTAAAATTTAGACAGATTATGAACATCACACTATAGTGATGACATTTTCAAGAATAATGTT
This sequence comes from Viscum album, assembly GCA_963277665.1. Classification (NCBI taxonomy): domain Eukaryota; kingdom Viridiplantae; phylum Streptophyta; class Magnoliopsida; order Santalales; family Viscaceae; genus Viscum; species Viscum album. Next base: position 715,197,950 of record OY728162.1, read on the forward strand.
CAAATATGAGAATTCAAGAGACCCAACCACTTTATATATAAGGCCATGATGGTGGATCATTTAAATATAAAGTTAAAAAATGAGAATAAGGAGATCATTACATTATAGTGGTGACTGTTTTTGAGATAATATTCATTATGGATAAAAGATGAGGTGGTCCACTATGTGGATCATTTTTATGTGGTTTTTATATTTTATCAATTTGAGAAGGCCTAGAATCTAGAACAGGGATCTCCAGATCATATAACACATCTTAAAATTATATCATTCATATTGAGTAAGAATATGAAATATTTGTGATGATATTTCGGTTCATTTTTCAAATATCCCATAGGGGATAAATGGACAAGTATTTGGGAAATTTAATGGAGGATACTGAAATGAATTTAAATGAGTTTGAATGAATTGATCAGTTCCATCATGATTCAGTGATATTTCAATAAGTATTATTAAAATAATATTCTCCAAATATCCATCGAATATATTTGACTAGAAATAAAGAACGATAATTTGTTGAAAATTTTGAAAGAGGATAACTGGTAAATTTTTGTATCAATGTTGGGAAACTAAGAACAACCATATGAGATTGATCTTTTGGGAAGGGGAAGACGACCAATATATATGGAGTTCGTATAGAGAGTCAGATATTAATTAGTGATTATTCTTTAGATAGAATAGTTTGTTACATTGATGCAAGATTGTGACTATTTAGTGATATTTGTTGTATATGTTATTGGTTTTACCAATGCTTGAGCTTCTATTGATAATACCGTGGGAGTTCAGTGATTGGGATAATTGCTATGAAATTATTGGGAGTTATTCATACATAAATGTGGAATACCTAATTAATAAATGAGATGTGATTCTTTTTTAGGAATCAATTAGTTTCTGGAGAGATGTGTTTAATAATCATGATAATTTAAGGGGAATTTAAATACATATTAAAACTCAATCACCCCACTATTGATTTGTATCATCCTTCGAGTGATATAATATTAGTGTCATTTGAGATATCTAGGTGTAGTTAGGGAACTATGTAAATGATTTATAACTAATGCATAAATATAAGGATCCTAGTAATCAATTATTCATGTTGAGATGAAATAAATTTTGAGAATGATGATGGAATACATACCATTTAGAGCTAGTTTAATAGCCTGAGGAGTGACCGTTCCTATGAAGAGGAGGCCACATCATGGAGACGTTCATGATTTCTTTAAAATAGGAATAATATGATCACTGCATACTTATAATGAGGGATTCAAGTGAGATTATCTATAATTGAGAATAATTAGACTAAACTATGTCATCATGTATTCAAAAAATAGGAATGATAGATTTTTATAGTATTTTGGAAACCGTAGTGAGAATTATTGCTGTAAAGTGGAATGAAAATGAACACCACAATTTTGTAATGATCATTTTAGAAAATATGAGTATTTATGAGAAATAGTGTGCTAAAATAATTCATGGAGGTGGTTTTGGAATTTGAAAAAATGGAAACATAATAATGTCCATGTCATTGTAGTGTATATATCTTGATGAATTTTTCACAGTGACAAATAGAATGACCCAACCATGTCAAGAGTTTTTTAATATAGTGTGTTAGATGAGACCATGCCAAAATGGTGACATGTTGTGTATATGAACACTCTATCAGATACAATGAGAAACAATGACATGATAGTAATGTCAAAGGAGACACTGTACTAAAAATGAGCTCACCACACCATGAGGTTTCCATGTTTCAAGTGTGTGATTTAGAGGGAGATCCCATGAACTTGGAAAATGTGAACATAAACATTCTATAGAGAATATTGGTCAGCCTTCTGCAGCTCTTTCAGAGCTATATTGGCCAGCATTCTGCATTCATATGTTTTCTATTGAATATTTTTTGGCAGTGTGAGCTTGAGAAGATAAGAGGTGTGTATCCTGGAGGTTATACCTTTCCATATTGTCATGGGACTACCACTTCGGCAAGGAATCTCCACAAGAAGCCATTTGGGTTTGTTTATATGGTCTTTCGATTCTTTTCCACAACCTAATGATTCTGAAATCTATAGAAGATTACATGGGATATTTCATGTGATCATATGAGAATACAAAGTGCCTTGAGGCCGCCTCCAACCTGCGTCTTTGTGTGGAAATGATTTTAAAAATGAAACTGTCTCATAATGATTTTTTGAGGGTGAGAGATTATTTTCCTTTGTGGGAGAAGGTGTTTTATCTGTATCCTATAAGGTTTGGCGGCTTCTGTGGCCTGTATGGCCACTCAGACGTGGTCTACTAGAGGAAACATTTGGAAGCGAGCTCGTCCAACTCTAGCTCCCCAGATGGCCATGAGGTAGGCCCTAATGATAACTTGGAAAAAGAGACGACTCCAATGATAATTATCAAGAACTTTTCAAATTGAAATTTTGTTAATAGTCCTCACGTGACTGGCGACACATGCTTGGGTGCTCCCTCTGGTGCGTTTGTTCCCCGGTCAGCCTCATCTTATTGAATAAGTAGACAGTATTGTCTTATGACCAGGGCCCGGTGCTTTTGGTCAGTTCTCCTTTCCAAGCCCCTATTAGTATCTAACACTTCTTTCATCAGAGTTTCATATCTCCTCCCAGATTTCCTCAGAGTTTCTACAATGATCCTTAGTTATTTTCCTCTCATCCATGGTTGAGCAGGTTATCCGTTCAGAGATTCCCAAGGTGGTGGGGAAGAAGAGTTAGGTTGGGTGGTTGTCACGTCAACACTTTCTATTGGTCTCTTTATTACAAGAAGATATGGAGCAGTGTATGCTATGATATACTATGATGTTGTCCCTGGTGGAGGACCTAGAAGTTTCCTTCAAGAATGATATCATTTATCCTCGAAGGGGTCCATCAATGGATTGGATAACGGGTCCTATCACGCATTCCATGTTAAAAGAGACATGATTTGTTTCCTCCCCTGTTCTCGCTCCCACTTCTTGAAAAAAGGGTTGGAAGCACCAATAATAAGGATCTCTCTGATTATCTGGAATGTGTGTGGCTTGGGATCCCTAGCGAAGTGGGATTTCAACTAGTCTAAAAGTAGAAAGCACCACTCTTCTCTCCTTGTAATTATCAAATCCAAAAGGAATCCTAACAAAATTTCTTCTTTGTCTAGGGGAATGGTGTTCCTGAACTCTATGCATGGGTCCCCAGACAATGAGCACATTTGGATATGTTGCAAGGGTCACCTTTCAGTTGAGGTAAAGAGTATCACATAAAATTGCATCAATATTAGCATCATGGAAAATGGTGTGGAGATTTTTTTTTCTTTTGTTTACTCCTGCACTAACCCCTTTAGGATAAGAGATCTTGGGTGAATTTAGAGTCCTTCGATTCAGGACATTATCCATGGTTTATTGGGGGTGACTTTAATGTCATCATGTATCCTTCAGATAAAATAGGCGGCTCGACTAGCTACCATTGTGGATCAAAAGGATTTCAGATATTCGTGGTAGTAGTGAGTTTGCTGGACTTGGGGTTTTTGGGTTCTAAATACAGCTGGTGCAATAACATATGAGGCAACAACTGCATCTAGAGTCGGCTAGATAGGTGTCTTACGAACCTTCAAGGATTGGATGATTTCTCACATGTGTTGGTAATTCATTTTTCCTAATCTCCCGAAGATCATTTTCCACTTCTTGTGAAAATTATGCGGGAAACCTCTAGTAGCCAAGGTTTCTGTTATTCCAGCTCTTGGCAACCAGAGGAGTCATTCATGAAATTTTAGAAGCAATCATGGGTGCAAGAGGAAGCTAGTGGGTCATGGAGGGGACTGTTAGTTATGCCCAAGCATCTTAAGGTGGATATTAATGGTTGGTTGGCCATTATGCCAAATTATGATACTGGGGTGCGCACTATTCAAGCTGTGGTTGATATAATGGAAGAAAAACTCATATATGATTGGGATGAGAACACCTTCATCCTGCTTTGTGATAAAAATGGCACTTGCGGAGAAACTGTTGGAGATTGAAAGCCTGTAAAAATAGATATCCTGAGTGAGATGGCTATGTGAAGGTGATCACAATAAGTTTTTTTACGTATGTTTGAAATAGAGGAGAAGTATAAAGATTAATTTGATCCTGGGCAATGGGGTGTCCACCTCGGACGTGGTCGTGGCGGGGAAATTTTCATTAGGGAATTTTGAGGGTCTTTGTTCTGGGGGAAAGTGATGGGCTATCTCGTAATGTCTTGGAAATCGAGGACTTTTTGAGATGGGTTCCCTGCCTTGTAGGGGTAGCTGAAAACCTATCACTTTTTTCATCTCCTTTGGTGGATGAGATCAAGGAAGCAGTTCAAAGGATTCCTCTAGACAGTGCACCTAGACAAGACAGACTTATAGTTTTCTTATTTACTGCTATAAGGGAAGTGGTTGGTCCGAAGGTGATCAAGGAAGTGCCAGACTTCTTAGGAGGTGGGGGTCTGAACTTGAGATCTTTCACTTCCAGAGTGTTCCGTATTTCAAAAAACGAAGGACCCCTTGTGTATGAGTCAATATCGGGCCATATGTTTATTCCATGTTACCTAAAATATCTTAGCTAATATTCTATCTAGATAGATTAATGCGGTCATTCCAAGGTTGGTTTCAAGAGAGAAACATGGTTTTTTCCTGGGGAGGAGTATTCAAGGGGCAGTCGGTATTTCTTATGAAATGGTGATAGAAATTCACAAGAAAACACTTGGTTCCAACTTGATCTTCCAAGTTGACATGGATAAGGCTTATGATAAAATGTATTGTAGTTTTTTCTTTTGAGTGATGAGGACATTTGGGTTCCAAAACTGGTTTTGCGATCTGTGCTTCTGGTGCTACTCTTCCCTTTGTCCTTCATTGTCTCTCTTGGAAAAAACATTGGGTTCTTCAAATCAGTCCATGGTGTATTTCAAGGTTATCCTTTATCCACCAGTCTTTCTATTTTGGCACAAGATTCTCTTTCTAGATGTTTACATAATGGATTGGATGAAGGTCAGATATCTCCATATACTTGCAGGCATGGTAGGAAAAGAGTATCTCATCTTTTGTTCGCAGATGGAATCTTAATTACTTTTAAATGAAGGTGTTAGTATCTTACCAAACACATAAAAATTCTGAATTAATATGGCCATTTGAGTGGGAAGAGGATCAATTCAATGAAATCAAAACGTTTTTATTTCAAAAAAATGTGCTGGAAGAAGATGTAGAGATATTCAAACCATCCTTTGATGTCCATGGAAAAAATTACCGATTCTCTACCTTGGTGTCCCTATTTTCTATGGGCACATTCATAAGATGTACTTTGAGGATATTACCAACCATTTGATGAGAGGTATCCTTAATTGGAAGAACAAACTCCCTTCATTTGGAGGTCATGTCACCATGATCAAAAATATATTCTCATTGATACCAATGCATGTTTTTTTGATAATGAATCCACTAAAAGGTTTTTTTAGAAGGGTAGACATGCTTCTTAAGGGTTTCTCTTGGGATGAAAATTGTATAGGTCATGCTCACTGGGCCTCCTAGGCATGTCTGGCATAACTGGTGGTTGAGGGTGGAGTTGGGCTAAGGGATTTGTATACTTCCATGCAGAGCATGCATGGTAGACTAGTGTAGGATTTCTTGGTTAGAGATTCCTTGTGGGAAGATTTCTTCAAAGAAAGTTATGATGGTGACTGGGGAATCCATGCTACTAGTAATGGTAAGCCATCTAGCCTAGTTCCCTACATGATTCATCATCTGGAACTCTTAAAGAATGTGAATCGATGGATTATTGGTGATGGTAAAATTTATTTCTGGATCACCAAATGGGTTGTAGAAACATGTTATATCTTGGTTTCCCTTATCTAGAGATCTCCTTTAGTGAGGCTATAGGGAACTACAATCCCATTCATGTGACATTGTCGACTAGTCAAATGAAGGTGTTCCATGATATTTTTATGAGTGATGAACCTGATAGATGTTGTTTTACAGGTTCGAGTTCGGGAAGGTTCTATGCTCAGGATCATAGGAGGCTTCTTCATGCCAACAGTGCTAAGGATGAATGGGAACCCAATCTTTGGTGCAATGATATCCCAATGAAAATGAGTTTCTTGGTATGGCGTATCAGAAATAAGTCCCTCCCAACAGATTATAATCTTAAAGGGAAGGGTATTCCCTTGGCCTCCCAAAGCTTTTGCTGTGTCTACCCCAAGTCAGAGTCCTCTCATCATTTATTTTTTCAAAGTGACTGGGGATGTTTCATTAGTCTTTGTTTACACCTCTTCCTTGCCTGGAAGGAAAGCATTTCTCCATGAATATGTTTTTTGATTCCTAGTTTAGTGGCACTGAGTCTGAGGTTGCAGAATGGAAGGTACAAGCAGCTATTTTGGTTGCCATTTTCTGGATTATATGGGTTACTCGCAATCAAGAGAGGCTAGGAAACAATCATTCTCTTCTATGTTTTCAGATGTGGTTAAGGTTGCTAATTTCCAAACTGATACTATTATTGAATGGTTTCCAAGGATCAGATACTGTATGAATGTTCCTAAGAAAACCATGTAGGAAGAGATGTGTTAATGGTCATTGGGTCTGATGAGAACCTCCTCTTGGTGGCCTGAAACATAATATTGACGGATCTTGCATGAATGAGGTTATGAGGGGGGTGGGATTCTTAGAGACTTTAGGGGTTCAATGATGTTGGGGTTTAGTGCATATTATAATCCAAGAAGCTCCATGGGTGGAGAGGCACATCCTCTCTTTTAAGGCTACTGGTTTGTAGGGGTCGTGGTATTCCGGTGTCGGAGATTGAATCCGATTCAGAGATCCTGGATAGAGTAATCTAGGGGAGTCACACAATTCTATGGGAACATAGCTATATCATTTGCAGATGTGCTAGTGAATCAACGAGATGGAAAATTCTCCATCACTGTTGTAGGGTATTGAATTTTGCAGTGAACTTTCTAGAAAGTAGTGGAAATCAAGAGGAAGCCTTGATTTCTTATGATAATATGGATCCTCATCTGGATGAGTGTATGTCAATCATTCATGGAGACGCCCTAGCTCTCCACTACTTTCTAACCCCTTGAGAGCCCATGTTTGGTTGTATGGTTCCGTTTATATTATTTTATAAAAAAAATAATTATTGACTAATCTATTTCATAAGGACCAACGTAGATACTCTATTTTGTTGAGAAAGATGAACACCAACATTTTTATTTAATTATACCCCATCAGTTCAAGGATAAAATGATAATATTCATTCACATTATAGTTCTTATATTGAAAATAAAAAGGAATCTATGTTCCTGAGACCATACCAATGACACAACAAGGACATAGTCATCCTTTGGGTGGAGAACTGTGTAAATAATTCTAGTTGTTCTCATGTCATACAATCATATTCAATATTTTCCTACATTTTGACTTACGTATAGATAGAGGGAAATATTGATCATATCACAATATAATTTAAGAGGCGATTCACTGAGAAAATAAGAAGTTAGATTAAACGAAAACTAACACTAATTCACCCCTCTATGTTTTGGAAACATTCCTATGTGATCTTAAAAATTTGTATTTGAGCAGTTTAAACTACTATTTGGACTCTATTGTTGGACATAATATTTTTAAATAATTGAGTTTTTTATATAAAGTTATATACGAAAAAAAATTCCAAAATCTTGTAAATTACCTGTTAATGAAATAATGGTTGATTTTTTTCCAGGACAATTAATAATAGGATGAAAACAGGTATAAAATATTCATAAATTCATTATTAAGGAAAGAGCACTATCTACTAGATAAAGGTAATTATGGTTTATGTGTTTATGATTCATTTATTATTAAGTCTCCTCTTTATGTTGATGATAAGACAACACTTAATATAAATATGGGAGAGAAAGGTTTTCCGCATTGAATAATAATAAAATGAATATTTTTGGAATGAAAAGTTTTTATTTGGTGGTTGGGTCCATCACAAAGGAAATAGTAAATAGTTTTCTCTCATGTATTTTATCATGTATACACAAAGAAGGGGTACCAAAAAGAAACTTCCATAACTATGATTTTGAAAGATTCTTGTATCAGGGGGGAGGATTACCACTACAAGAACATACCATATATATCAATTTATTCTTCAAAGGACATCATATATAACTACTTGAAATAAATAATCTCATATATCCAGGAAATTTTTCAAAGTATAAAGTATAATATCACCCACCATGAAGAAGAATTTAAATGTTTGTATTAGGATTTATAATAAGGGAAACAAATCTATATCAATCTCTGAAAATAAGTAGAAGTCCTAAATACAATTATTGAAGAGATTGAAGAATGATTCCACAGTTTTCAAAATGATTTGACACCATACAATCTTTGAGAGAGACTAAGATAAGAAAGGGATTCAATATAATAAAATGATTTAAAATAAGTAACAATTTCCAAGAATTATTATTTAGAGGCTAATGAAATAATGAAAAACTTTCCTCATTATTAATGGTAATCAACCATATGGGTTGAAATTTTGTTAGATAATTTAAAAAAAATTATACAAATAGGATGTTTTTTTAGAAATATGGTATCATATTGGAATTTTAATAGTTATAACTTCTTGATAAGATTTTTTTTAAATATGGTTCAAGGAATATAAGTAGAATTTGATATTCAGGTGAATATTATAGTGATGTTGTGTGAGATTTTATAGAAGATTTTTTATTAGTATACCACCATGTGGAGGACAACAACCCAAAAACCACATTCTAGAGGGAGAATTTCTCTACAGGGAGGGAATAACACCTTAGGTTGGGAGAGAAATATTAGGTGTCAAACCAATCCTAAATAGGTATGAAAAAACATATAGTGGAAATAGTGGTAGTTATAAATGATAAAAGAAACACCACCATACTATGGAGTATAACCTGGTGGGATCTCATGAATTTTGTTTTAGATAGAGCGTGGGGTTGAGATATGTCATGGAATTGGTTCTTAGGGGATTTCGTGGTGCAAATTTATGAAATTGGGAAGGTATATTTACTATATAGTTGAGTTTGGGGTGGTCCAAAAAGTGAATACCTATCATCCTCGATAAGAAAATAGGGTCTTTTGAGTGGATATAGGTATTGTACTATCCTGGGGGGGGGGGGGTTGAGGTTGTCTATGATGTAGGGAATTATATAGTTTATTCCATTTTTCTATCTTGTATGCTTTTATTCATTTATAAAATTCCAAATTTACCAAATTGAATTAATGAAATCTCTCACCACACCTTCTCCTATCACACACATTATGTCCATAAGATATCATCACTTTCCTCCTTAAATCCAATATTATTTGGTATATATATTAGTGTTAATTCTCTTATAAAATTGGTAAAATATTCTCTTTCAATTAGGTTTTAGTTTACCATTTTCACATTAAAATTTTAGAAAAAAAAATTAGGGTTAATTAATGATTTCCACAAGATCATGTGTAAAATTTCACCATGTGACTGGGGGGGGGGGGTTGTTGATATTTCTTGAGGCTATCCTGATAGGGTAATCATATGTTGATATGTGTCATTTGGTTAGTTTTTTTGTCACAATGAGCATTTTTTGATTGTTTTAATTAAAATTTGATTTAATTAATTTAAATAATAGATTTGATTATATAGGAATTGTTTCCTAATATAGTGGTTGGAGTATTCCATGAACCTTTACAGGGTTGTTAGTCTCTACATCAGTGTGAAAAGGCCTACCAATTTTTTTTGAAAATTCTATCTGATTTATTTAAATTTGAAAAAAATTATAATTTTGAATAATTAAGTTCAATAGTGATGATATGTTTTTTATGATTAATTATATTTATAATGTGGGTAGATAATGGAGATGAATAAATGTTGTGATCTATAATGGGATTCAAAAAGGATCACTGCAATAACGTGTTGGATTGCAACATAATTTTTATTGAAGGAGGACGTTGGAAATTCCACAATTGAAGATAAATTTTATTTATACATTCGAGATATGTGGTCTGACCACAGATGGATATTGACCATTAATTTAAAAAAATTATACTGTTTAATGATAGAATGTAGTCTCATGGGACATGGTGGACCCTTTAACACTAGTTGATGCATCAATCACTGATGGATATGGTTTTGATTATTAATACAATATATGTGATATTTTTATCTAGTATGTTTATCAATAAATGAAATAAAATTAATGATATATAAAGGAAATTCGAATATATTCCCTTAGTTATATCATGGTAGAGGTGAATGTGGAATTCAGATATATGTCCTAGTGATCGGCTATAAAGAATCAATTAGATTACTTAAATACATAAGGCTTGTTGGGATGATAATAGAGTAAGTTCTAATCACAAACTGAGATGTGTGCATTAGGGTGGTTAATCTGTAGGTATACTATGGATAGGTTTTCTGAAATGAATGACTTTATATGACATGGAATGTGAAGAAGTCACTTGGCCAATCTATCCAGGCTAATGTAAGTGGGACTTGACTTATGAGTCTAGTGCGATCATTATGTGATCATGTTGATATAATGGGATGTTATGCACTCTGTGTGGTTGGGATTTCTCTAGAGTTCACATTATATATGAGGAACCCCTGAAGGTTGTATTCATATTGTGTTGACCTAGAGGATCCTTTAGGGTAATCCAATGATTATTTGACCCCAGAGAGCGGTTTTTGAGGGAAATGGGTATTGAAGAATTTATGAGTCACACTATAAATAGAATTGGATATTTGAGAATAAAATAGAATTAAGGAAAATGATTGGTCATTACCTAAAGAGGCCCAACTTTGTTATTTGATATACTCTTAGGTAGATGATCGACTATTTTGATATATTCTATATGAGATATTACTAGAGGGATTCAGTGCCCACATGGATTTAATTGGAAATCTAGTTTGGTTATTAGGGAGAATTGCTTTTAAATTTATTTAAAATCCTAGTCACCTAAAATTTGACAATTAATACTTATATTTTTTATAATGCATTGATAAATAACCTATTATTTGACTATGAGTCATATTTATTTAATATATGTTGATAAATACCCATTAGAATAAGCCTTTTTATCAATATGTATTTCCTAGTCCCTAGGGATTATCCCTTAGGGTCAATATTACTTCTATAGACATGCCCCTTAGGATTATCAATATGAATGAAACTAGTACTATGAGGGAATTCTCTTAGGAAATGAAAATAGGCCATATGCAATGCAATTACCTAGGGTCTCCCTTAGGAACAATTTTTATAAATGATGAAATTATATTTCACAGGGACATCCACCTAGGAATTAGTTATCACACCTACTACTTTTTGGTAATGGGCCTAATATTAATATACATGGTAATGTGAGCTAGTTAGAGACAATTAGACAAAAGTTAAACTAGGAATTTTCAATCCTATGGGTCTCATTATAACCAGATTATGAGTTATGGTTATTTATAAATGATTTTGAATTATTGTATATATTAAATTTAAATTGTAAAATGCACATGTACTAAGTTACACTCACATTCATGTTAAAAAACCATGGATCTTGGGTACCAGTGAATACATTCACTAATCAAAGGGTATTTTTTGTAAGAGTCTTAGAGTATCTTAATTGAGTGAATAAATAAGATGGATTTGTATACCAATATAGAGTTATAACTAAAATGTGGCAGTGGAACACCATGTAGATTTAATTATTATTTTATTTATTATATTATGAATGTAATTTTGGGTGAGGAGTCATTACATGATGAGCTAACTTTGATTGTATTTGGCTTCTTTCTTCCATATTCATTGTTATTTATTTTTTATTATTAATCTTTCATAATCTCATTCATTGTTATATAATATGTTTACTAATTTTTTCCTCTATTTATTCTCTAATATGGTGGTATTGTCTTCCCAAGTTACTACCATATACCCCCACCAATAGTCGAAATCCTATGGAATATGAGGAGTTATACATTAGTTCACAGTTTCTCTTTAGCTATGATATCATGTAGTGGTCCAGGACAATGGAATTACATGATCATCAAATCAAAAATGGAAAATTAAAGATGATTATTATACAGATATGTGGAAGAAATTTTAAGAAAAAATGAAGATATTGGATAATAATAATAAATTCATTCTTAATATGATATGATTTTATATTTTATTTGAATTGAAAAACATTGAAACAACTTATGTCACTGATTCATAGCATGTTAATAGGAATGATTCTGCCAGATTAAATTAAAGGAGGATTATTATATTGAATTACCTCTATATTAATGGATTATATTTTGAGATCATCCACTAATAAATAGACCGAAACCTCAAAAGATATGTTACCATCCATATATGTGAATAATATCAGTAATAAATGAATTTCCATGTACCAAACATGCTATATGTCAAAATATTTACAGTTATTGATTAAGAGAATAATAAAGGGATCACCCCTATTCCATGGTGTGTAGAAAAAAATATAATGATGATATTTTTTCTAGTGTAAAGACTAAAAAATGAATAAAATTATATAAAAAATCATTTTTATAAATATGGAAAAACACGTTGTTCCAAGTTCGAAACCAAGAGTTTTTGGTACATTTTTTCTATAATATATATAGGCATATGAGTTAGGATTTTTTGAATAATGTGTAAACCTATGGAAGAAAATATGAAAATACATAACGGGGGATCAATCCTAAACTAAATTAATGTTAACATATGAATGGGGATAATATATATACTGTAAAAATATTTGAAAAAAGGAAAATATATGATGTATAAAAAATAGATGTGGGTATATGAGTGACACTTTCCTGATTAATTCATAAAATATTACGTCATCATATATATAGAAGTAAATATAAAATAGTAGATAAAAATGTAGATGCATGCTTTTGATTTAAGATAGAGTAACATTAAAAAAATTATCTAAGGTATATTATGATGAAAAATGGTGAGTTGTGCTTCCGTAGTTCAAAGAAGAAAAATTCTTATCAATCCAAGTCTACGAATTTGAATAATTATGACACAACAGGGTGAGTCAACTAAATATTTTAGGTAAAATGGGACAAAAAATGGAAAAAGAAAAAAATAAGATATGGATGGATTTGATTAGGTTATATAACCTTTGAAGATTGAATGATTATTAAAAACTAAAAATAAATGGACAGATATGGAATATAACTCTCCATATAAACTATAGGGATGAACAGAAACATATGATCTCATTGTTAAATAATTTTTGGAATTATAATCAAATAATTTATAAAATTATGGAGAAATGGAATCATAAGATAATGAAAGAGACAAAGGGAAAGAGACTATTACTTATGGAAAGGAATATGAATTTCAAGAGAGGTTGTTAGAAATTGATGACTAGGAGGATTTTGAAGTGTTTCTAGGGAGGTCAATGTTGGTTGGACACATTTCACATAATTATCTCACAATCTTACCTAAATATTAATAAATAATAAATAACATGAAATATATACCTTGTTATTCATTTTACTGAATAGATCTTGTTATGAATAAGATCCCACAAAAGGAAATAATATAATTACCCAGGGTTTCAAAAGAAAACTCAGACTTGGAAAAAATTTGTACAAGCACGAAGATTCCATAAATGCATATATCTGAATTGGAAATTGTTTCATGTGTGAAAATAAACATTAAACATTTTTTAAATCTATAAGGAGATAATATTACTTCCACCTTATTTCCTTATCATTTTGGTTCTATTTTTCCCTAACCATATAGAGAATGTAATGTGATTCTTATTATAAAATGGACAAAAAATAAAGAAAATTAATCTAGAATAATCATTATAGATCTGAAAAGTTTCCTTCTCGGTATGATTTATAAAATTATATTCTAAATTATATCTGGATAAATGATTTACCTTGAGGATGTGATGTAAAATATCATCTCGTATAGTGGATTTTCTTGAGATTCTTCCAGAGTTGATAATTGAATGAATTATTAATCTTAGAAGTTTCTTGTGAGAATTTCATTGAAAAGTAATGTCTTAATACTCACTAAACCATAAAATAATTAATGGGGATATTAATGGTGGGAAATTATTTTATTCAATGAGAAATTGTTTTTAAACAAATAGAATATATTAGGGAAAATTTCTAGAACCAACTACATATACATGTATGTTTTTTGACATGTGTATTATGATGAGTTTATGTATTTCACACTAAAATTTCTTTTACATCCCCTGAGAAATAATGTTGAAATATATTATGAATTAGTATCATATTTAATTACTTTATAGTAATGATGTATAAATAAACCCATCTTCTTTTCTACACAAACCATGGATCAAGTGTACTTACTATTAAATAGATGACAATATATCTCATAATAATGAAGTGATACCACAATCCCTCAAATGATTTTTAATTATCATTAGTATGGGGGAGTGAAAATAAAATGATATTTTTTTTGAAAAAATTACAAATGGGGGATTAATGAACAGACTTTTTGTGTGTGTTATTTGTTTTAAAAGATTGATGAAAGACAAATGATGAGGTGATTGGATGTAGTTGGAAGCCTACATTAGTATTAGGGATAAGAATCACTATTTCCAATGATATTTATATTAATTTGGAATATATTAATACATGGAAGTTGGTTCTTCGAGTATATTTTTTTCAAAACAATGAAATAAAGAATTTTCCCAAAGAACATATGATGAAAGATTCATGAATCCATTACACTATGATGATTTTAGTGATGATATTTAATGATTAAAATTTTATGAATTATTGAATCTCTATCTTAATAATGTATTTGGTGATATATGAGTTCTGTAAAAATAATGATATACGTGGATATAGAATTAGGTATATCCTCATGTATATGAATTAGTAAAAGAGTTATGAGAAGTCATCCATAGGATATGCAGTATTTTGTATTATCCCTAGCTAGGTTATCCATTGTTTGATCGGGATGATTCACTCTAGGTAATATAGTACACCTACTCATACTCCATAGGCTAATGATAAAAAAGCAAGAGGCTCAGATAGATATAGTGGGGAGAAAGTTAATTTTGTAAAAAAATAACAATCACAATAGAAACATGATATATAAATCAGCATAAATCACATCTAACATATAATATAGAAAAATAAAAATAAAAAATATATAAAAAAACATTGCATTTCATACTTAATTTCATAAAAACTATCATAATATTAACCAATTATAAAAAAATAATCCAAAATATTGACTCCAAAACTTGTTCAGAATCCCACATTCAGACCCAACCTGATGCATTAGTCCCTATCAGAAAAACAAAATCCTGCACAAGGCCATTTTCCATTGTCTAGAATTGCATCTATAAAGTCTACCTAGGATCCAAACAAACACCCAAATAGGTTATGGGTAAATATACAATGCCCAAAACAAAAAATGTTTAATCAAATCAATTAGGAGTAATGGAGTATGAAATAGTCAGATAAATAAAGACATTAATTAAAAATTAAATGTAGAATATCTTATTATCCAACTGACCCTCAAGTGCGAGGTTTACACCTATAGTCAGCCATACCTCCAATGATATGACACTAGATGCATCTATCCACACTCACCACCTTGTATTGGTGGATTCCCATGGAAATTACTAATTACACACTAGTTTATAATTTACATAATCTTGTTTCACATTCCAATAGAGTATTATAGTTTTGAGGTATTAATAGACCTAGTTCAAATTCTCATGTTTCTGACACATACATTCTTAGTAAACATTACACTGACTATGAATTCACATAATCATGCTGATTTTTAATTCCATATATCTAAATATAGTTTGATCCAATTATAACAAAAATTAAAAAAACATTCGAAAACATGTTAACTATATTCCATCTTGGGGAAACCATGAAAATTTTCATCTGTTAAGGAATTTTTTCCATTAGGAAAAATATCAATTTACAAGTAAATTTTGTTAAAATTCAATTTACTGGTATTATAGTAATACAAAAATTAGATTCAAATTACCAATTTCATTAAAATTAACAATTTCAAATTACAATTATTACAATTATAATTCATATTCCATTTTTTCCAATATAATATTTCAGATATAAAATCAAGTCTATTTTTCAAATTTCAACACCTAGGGTAAAAATTTTAACAAGGATTGATCCAGAGATAAACTCATAATTCTAGAATCTCTTACATGGATACTGGGTTCACATATTCAGATTCAAACTTGGGGTCGATATAGGCACACCTCTTGGTTGGAATAATGTCTGGGTTCTCAATCTCTAATAGACTAGATGAGATCTATGGGGGTCTAAGAATGATTATGAATACCTTAAAGATTAACTCCATTTATAATATGTGGAACAAATGACATGTCGGCTAGATGACACATGTTTTACATAACAGAAAACCATAAAAGGCCTTAGTAATATTTTCTTCAAAAACCTACCATAAAAGTAGAAATGCTGATGTCCAAATATCATGCGTCCAGACCAACATACAACACCATGATACCCTATTTATTGTCATAGACTCATCTAATTATGGATGGCTGAAAAAACCGAAGAATAAAATAAGATTAATTCCCAACATCAAGGGAAGACATATCGAGTCATGATTTTCATATCCAACCATTGATCAAGGAACCATGATAAGGCATTTTAAATGTTAAGTAATCCATAGAGAACCATCGCAAAATGTTAATCCAAAATTTGGATGTAAGGAATAATTTTATTGATTTTAACATGGATTTATGGTGCTTAAAATAAGATTTTACACATTTTTTTCTTAACCCATCTCTGTTCCACTAGCTATCCGATGCTGTATGACCAAAAAGGTAAACCCCTAGAAACCCTATTAATTGGATGATGTGTTCACAATAGAAGGATAATAGGATCCCAATAGGGATATAACTATAATAGGTTTCAATCGGATATTTTATACTTTTATCCTACTGACTGTTGGTCTTCTTGTTGCTTTACTCGGCTGTTGTCCCATGCACCGACTAGCCGATGGGCTGAAAAATCTATCTGATTGCCCTAAAATGTTCTCTTTATATATGCCACCACCATCGTTTGAAAAATATACGAGCCCTGAAACTGCCTCAAAAACCACATTTTAACATGGTTCATAAGTCGTTTATAGAAATGAAAATAGTTTTTAAGAAAACATAAGAAGATATTGACCCAGGTAATGTAACGATTCTTTCAATTTCCCAAACATATAATAACTCATATGAGATCTATACTCTTATGTATCACTGAGTGGTGCCAGTGAACAACTAGGTCCTCTAAACCCGAATATTAGACTCCTCCACCCATGAATACTATAACACACACCCATGTTTCCCCTAAAATAATATATTAGGAACAATATTTCCTCCTTGATTATTCTCACTACAATCTATGAATTGGATCAGATACATTGAAAGGGATGCATCAGAGAAAATATTAACAATATCAACTTACATCATGCGAGAAGGTTCATAGTGTTGCCTATGAATCTTTCACACATGAAATATGTAATGAAAGATATTGATGAATTTACAAAGTGATAATTGCTATGCTACTAGACTGATTCTATGCACTCTCTTTAATGGGCCAAGAATCATGGGCTTTAGTTTCGCTGACATATGAACATAGTTTTTCTCTAATAAAGGTGAATCCTGAAAAAAGACGTGATAGAAAACCTCAAAATATAGTGGTCATATCTGATGCCCTGAATAAGATTTCTACCTACAATTCAAGGTTTCCAAATTATTTACAGTAATATTAACTTATTAAGACATATCATTGATGAGACTAGGTCCCAGGAGCTCTGACATGCCAGATATGACCTACAAAAAAGTTAATGATATAATTATAGTATTTATAATTTAAAGGTTCCATTTGGATTGGAACCTATAACCTATTATTATAGGATAACTTCATGAAAGGTAGATACTAAAACAGGGAACTATCAATGTGTATAAAAAATTCTCCTAAAATTTTCTATAGAATTTTACTAGTCCATTAAGATTGGCCATCCATATAAGGATGATAGGTTTTTTATAGATGAATATGTTATACTAGACTTTCTAAAGACTCTACTATAAGATGAATTTAAATCAAGGATCTCGATTACAAAAACATATCTCTAGAAAAATGTGTTACCAAAATATTCCCCACAAATAGTGGTTATAAATGTTATCTAGAGTGAAATTATCTCTAAAAGGAATGAAATGGGACACCATCATCAGTCTATCCCTGAACAAACACACTTCATCAATTTTCCCAATCATCCTATGTAATCCTACAATAAATTCAATTATTATATCATACCACAAACATTATAGAATGAGAAATTGAAATAATAACCTAAATGTATGTTGATTATTGTCATTCACATGTTAATATGTGAAGAATCACACTGAAAAGACTTCTATATTTGTCCTGATCCTTGATAACGAGTATTTCCATTGACGGTCATGATAGATAACTGTCAACCAAAGATGTACCACCCTTTTTGAATTATGTAATTCCCTCAATAACTCTTCATGTCTTCCAGTAGAAACATTGAAATGGATATGGATATGATAGACCTAAATACTTTCAAGTAATTAGACCAATAGAGGATCTATACCATATATTGTTTTATTTAGTGATAATACCAATGAATTAGATAACTATATTCTATTAGACTAGTTTACAAATAAGGGAAAAACATAGGTCAATGTTAGTGATTCTCTATATTGTTACTCCCGAACATCTAGATTCATATCTTAATAAAACTCTATTATTTTGCACTAATCACATGATTATACATTGCCTATGTCACTGTATTCCTAATCAATGTTTCAATAATGTTGATTCCTTTTCTAGTAGTATATGAACCTCAAAGTCAAAAGACTATAGAACCTCAAACCACCACTTCTTCTAAAGGTTCACATCCTTCAAATAAAAATACGTCATTACGATCTTATGTTTAGTGTAGATGATGAATCTATCACATAGAATGTAATATAACTATTATCTAAATGTGTATACCATTATAGATATATTTGGGGTTTTAATGGGATACTTACAATCATGTGGGTTTATCTTTCTCATGACAAAAGAAACTGCTTGATCCTCCAAAATCAGAACTGCTATGAGCCTAACTCTAGAGACTTCACAATAAATGGTTTAGTTATTAACAAACATAGGCCAGGATAAGATAAATGATATTGTTTTCATATTCTAAAATTATAATGAATCAATATCATAATAATCTGACTATAAAAACCTCGCACCATTATTAGACTAACTATTCATTGGTGCTACCTGATAAGAGAAATCTAGGATTAAAAATCAGTAAGATCATATCAGACCTAGAAAGATAAAAATCTAATTGATTTTTTTGAATTCTCATAGAATACCATGATTTTCCACTGATCTCAGTCCACTGATAGTCTAACATATGAGATAACATTGTCCTTGAATCCCAATTTATCTAACTAGAAACATAATTTAGAATTATTGGTGCATATCCAATGATCTCTCATTGATGGACATGAATGTATCTTGACTAAGAATACAGTTAGATGTCATTGAAAAAAAAACCAAATTTTTTTCTATATTTGGGTAGAAGTTTTTATTCCTAGATTATATGAGGAGTATTTTTCAAACCAAACTAAAATAACAAAAAATAATACAATCTATTTAATACTCCCAATATTTTTCTTGGGTATGTTAGATAGTCTCACCTTCAACTGAAGGTTTAGTGACATCAATAGAACATTATATAATATCTTGGAACCTCTTTGTGACCGAGATGATCATAAACCTGTGTAAGGGGATAATTTTTCAGGAACTTCATTTGGTTCATCCATTAATAATCCATACATAAAGACAACATACAATATTTATTCTTGAATAATAAAATGTGGGTGACCCTGGTGATATACTCGGTCGTATGAATAATCTATCATCAATATCATCTAACTGAACAGTAAACTCTTAAATCTCCTATAGTATTATATGGTATAGAGGGATTAAAAAATGTTCATCTCCTAGAACAAAAAAGATAGTGAACTCAGTCTCTCACTTATGTTGTAAGATGGAGAGCGATTTTGGAAAAATATCCTAAAAGTTTTCCACCATTGGAGAGAAGGTATTCTTTTGCAAATCACCATCATCCAGAATAAGGTTTTCTACTTGTTCCATGAGGGAAGAAATCTATAATAATATTTTATTTCATTACTAGTCTAACGATACCATTCACCAAAAAGGATATAACATCACCCTAGTATTTATAGAAAGGCCACCTACTCCAAAATAGTCTATATGGGCCTAGAATATTACGAACCAATATATAAAATGAATTAAGTTCAATGTTTCCATTTAAAAAAACAGCTCTGAGAGTTAATAGTAGCCAAAAATTTCATGATAACACAATTTACTGAAACTTATAACCCTTTAGCTCACACATAACGATGTTTTAATGGTCATGAATTGATTAAATATTTCCATGGTGAATCCAATTTCATTGAATAATTGATCACATATAATGGGATTTATGCTATTATATTTAAAAATATTAAAAAGGTTAAATTAAATAAGAATCATAACATAGACAGTGGAAGGTCCTACATTTAGACATGTCAAAGTTGACTTGATAGCATGTAACTAACTCTACCATAATTCATTAGTTCTAGAATAAATCCCATTACTATACTGATCCACCTACAATACTAAAGGGACTATTGTAATTCCAAATACCTATCTTCAATGGGGTAGATGAGTCACTCCCATACTATAATGTCTATTATGATCCTCCACCACTGATTAATTGCTGATTTATTATGTAGATCCATTCATGGGGACCCATCTTAATTTTTTTTGATACTCCACATTATTGGATAGACACTGAAAAATTTTGTGGAAGCCCTACCACATTAAAATAATTACCCATGTATACAGTCCTAATTTGATATCCACTCCCCTGGCTCCTCCACCCATGACTACTCTAGAAGAAAATATCATAATAACGTTTCATACCACCTAAAGAGGATATAATGGATCATCCAACTAGGAAAACCTACCAACAAATTTGGTCCTCCAACAGGCTCCCTTTGGTGATGAGATCTTGATTCATCACAATAATGAATTTGTTCAATTGGAAAATATTCACCAATAAATTTATTTTATATTATAGACCATCTTAGAAACCCATTTTGATTGCTATCTCATCCTACTCAATTGATAGATAAAAAATGAAACATCTCTGTAAAAGTTTGACATAGTCCATTACAAAAATTCTACCAAATGTTAGTTTTATCATCTCCTAATACATTTATTTTTTCAATATCATTAGATAGAAGTTCCTAATAAACATCCCCTTGAATTCATTTCAGGGTAGATCATTATGCTCCCAATCCTTTAATACAATGTCCAACTAGTTCCTAGCTAGTCCTCATAGTATATATGCATTAGGAATCACCATCACATATATGGGTGTCTTTATGTGATTAAGATCATTTGGATGGACATTATCTAGAAATACGCTACCCAAGGTCATCCATCCATGGTGAGAGTTGGTGGGTGTTTCTGTTGTAACTACCTTGTGATATTGAACATTAATGGTATGATGTGATTAGTCTCCCTCAAGATAGGTCACATGACCCATAAGAAAAGACTTTAAAATGTATCATCCATAAATTTCCATAGATCAATAGGATGTTATGCCTCCACTGCATGATGTTTCAGCTGAAGGTCAAGAAGAAGACATCACTGATGCCATTATCTTTAAGGGTAATCACACACCTCACAACATAGGGTTCATAACATGATCTAACTCAAAAGGAAAAGGATTTAATAGGTTTCCATTGACAAATGATAACATATTTTCTTGGATTAACAATTGAATTAATCATGTTTAACATTTATATTTTTTAATTACTTTTATCAATCGTCTTAACCAATTTCACGTGAAATATATAAATCCCTACCATCAATAATTCATAATATAATACATTCATAGGATCATATTATGGTTCATGTAGACACACCTGGTAGAATACCATCCCAAGAGTAAAATCACATAAACCAGTGACATCACCCAATAAGTGTATCAACCAATGTGAAATAACAAAGAAAACATAACAAGAAAACTTCTAGAAAAACAATCCTAAAAAGGAAACATGGATTTTACCCTACACATGAGGTTGTTACTCCCATGCATGACCTCATTACACAATCCCAAATCATATCATTATACTATCTTCCCTACGAAAAATAATAAACCAAATTAAAACATCTCCTTTGATAATATATTTTCACATTCCTGAACCGGTTCTCCCTCCAATGACTGATATGAGTCCCCCTGATACCTCAAAAATGCATCCTGATATGATAAATTCCATGAACTGGAACAATGAATGAAAATTAAATTGTAGATAATATATACTTCATGGTACCAAATAATAATCGGAGCAGAAACATTATAAATGAATAAATAAAATTCATCTCTAATTTATAAATTGAATAAATCCTACCCAAAACAATATAATGAAACATTTCCATGTCATATTGAATTACATACTAAATGTCACCAAACCAACCAAAATAAAAAAATAATCAAAAATATTTACTAAAAAACAAGTTATGAATCCCACACTCTGTCCCAATTGCAATCTCTATTCCCTACTTACATATAAAAAAATCAGGCGCTGGTGCCAATGACTTTATATAGACTTGTATCAATTAAATATTCTTATGTACTAAATTTTGGAAAGAAATGGATGTGATTAAAAATCATAAGTCCTACAAAAATGGTGTCTAAATAAATTCATTATATGTAATAGATCATGTAACAATATGAAAAAAATCCATTAGTTAAAATATTAAGTATTGAACAACTTATTAACCTGAAAACACCCAAGATATAATTTGAAACAAAAGGTAATAGATACCTGGTATGACATGATGCCATATGTATTTAAGAATATTTACCAATTTGTCTATGAGGATTACCATGGGAATGACTACTCAAGCATTCCGTCCATAGTCAACCCAATTCTTATTACCATGATATGGGAGAATTACATAATTCTGAATGAATGGAATCACTAAAATTTCACAAGTTAGTGATACTTAAAATCTCATTAGACATCATAAGAATAATTAACTAACATAATAGGGCCAATTTTTCATTCCACATATCATAATAAACCAAGATAAAATGTATACAAAAATGACAATACATGACAAACAAGTTACCACTATTACTTATTTTTTAACACTTACAAATTGAATATTATCATGTCATTTATTCCTTTATTTAAATTCACCAATTTACATTTCAATTATGTGGTAATTCCAAAAATATATTCCATATTCCAATAAAAATATAATTCAAAATTTATGCAAAATTTAATCATTCAAATAAAAATTGTATCAATTTAGAGTCACACTCCATTTATTCCTAAATACACTATCACATGCAAGAAAAATTCTATATTTATAATTTCAACCAATAATCGGATATGGATAACCATGTTTGATCCAGAGAACAACCCATATTTCTATAATGAATTATAAGTAAACTAGGTTCACATATTCAGATTCCATCCTGTAGTTGGGGATTGGGAACCCTTATGGCTCGAATAAAGTCCAAATTCTATTTCAATAATAGAGCCAAACAGGTAAGTTGGAGGACTAATCAATAGGTTTCATTCCAAAAAATCTATTTCTAATTATAAGATCCACACTAACTACATGTTTTTAAAATCATATATGTTGTATATACTCAAAAAACAATGAATAAATTAGGAATATATTTTAGACAACATACCTCAATTATATAGAAGAATAAGACCAAATATTGAGCATCCATATTAATTTGAAACACCAAAATTCCTTATGGAAGGCGATATATTCATCTCATTAGTTACGAAAGAAGAATACCCATGATGAAAATGAGAAGGAATTCATTATTTCCATAAAATACTATCTAATCCAAGTTTTTTGGTTCGAACCATGGATTAGGGAATAATGTTAAAACATTATAGAATTTGAGCAATCCCTAGAGAATGGTTTTGTAATGTTAATACCATAATAGGGCTAATGGAAGGGGTTAATTGTGTTAAGTAGGGGTTTCCAGGGGAAATAAAATTCTTTCTCTTAGATTCTAAAGCTAGAATGGTGCCAATAGAAATAGAATGGGTGCCACCGACTAAGCGGTAGCGTCATCCAAAATAGATTCACCCTTGGAGACCCCATTGGGTTGTCGATGGGATGCCAATAAGGATCCCATTTTTCCTAGGTTCCATCAACCATCCAGTGGGAATCCTATAGAGTCAATGTACTATTTCCCCATCCATCGAATATCCATTAGAATTTAACAGTTATATGGTGTAACTATATTATTCAATTTCTGCATTCCAATAATATAAATTTTAAACCTCAATTCCTTTTATACCATTCACACCAATTAAACATCATTTTAACAAGATAACTGAGTTATTTAAAAAATTAAAATATGTTGAGAAAACAATTTAGGATAGCCATACTTGGGGTTAAAGTACATGACGTAATATATTGATATTGAGACTGATTGAGTGAAGACTAGAATATATATATATTGGGTCTAAAATTCAGGAAGGACCACCATGGGGTGAGCACTTTTTGATCTGTATAATTTTGACTGAAGTACTACATAAGTGACACTTTATAGTGGAATTTGGAAAAGGGAATGTTATAAATGTGGTTGTGCCCAAATTTACCCAAGTTTTATGGTGTAAGCGGTCATTTTAGTACGACTTGGGTTATCGATCCTCAGAGACCAAAGAAGAAACCTAAGAAACATTCATTCTAACAAGGTGATTTGATGGTGTTGATTTGGTTATGCAGTGGACAACATTGGATTGAATTGATTGGATTATTTGATATTTTAAGGACTTAAGTGAATTTATTTTAAAAGCATGAGTTGATCCTTGGGTGTCATATGGGGTGAATTGGATGAATTTCTTTTTAAATTATTTCAATGTCTTATGTTTGAGCGTTTCCTTTAATAAAATACAATCATCCCAAATCACTCATTGATTTAGAGTTTAAAATATCCAAAGGATAATCACCAATACAATTAGAGGATCATATTTATGAGCACTCCATGGTAGAGGATTGTTTTGTTCACTCGGGAAGTGTATC
Source organism: Viscum album (assembly GCA_963277665.1). NCBI lineage: Eukaryota > Viridiplantae > Streptophyta > Magnoliopsida > Santalales > Viscaceae > Viscum > Viscum album. Next base: position 715,223,088 of record OY728162.1, read on the forward strand.
CTTAAAATTGGTGAGTTTAAAGGAGAACGTAAATCATTGAATGAAAATCTAAAAAATAGAATTGATTAGAAATTATTAAATTAAGAAATAACATCCAATTCACCACCTTTATACTCCCTTGGATCAACCCTTTAAGGGATTAGCCCTCCATTGATGCTATTCTATCAATTAAAGCAGGTAGTAGACTTATGATGGTAGAATTGGAGAAGAAGAAAAATAAATAAAAATCACTCCACAATTGTGTGAAGAGTTTCACCAAAGATTATGTTAATAACCTCACTCTCTAAAGCAATGGAATCAAAATGATACGGAAAATGAAATAAGAAATTAGGATGAAGAATATGATGATCTTTTATTAATTAAATGAAGGTGAATGAAAAACTTACATGGGATAAATTGACAAAACGATTACAAAATCAAAGCATGACAATACAAATGGAAGAAAAACTTCGATTCCAAAGAAAAATAAGAGATGATAATTTACTTCACCACCAGAACCTTATATAGGAATATTAGGAGCCTTAGAGACACCCCATCACAACAAATTCCATCCCCATTAATTTAGAGACTCAAAAGGAGGGTGAGAAAATTAAGAGATCTTGACGTTTCGATGTTGACTCAGAAATTTCGTCCAGATTCATCCACCATTTTGACGTCTGAATTTGGAATTGAAGGATGTCGAATCATTAGCAGTCGTAGAAGACATATATCTTCTTCCATGTGTTCTATTACAGATGTCAAAATTTCAGGTCATTTGGAGAAGTCTTTTAGATGTTATTGTCGCAATGGTGGGGCGAATTTATGTGCATTAATGTCGGGCCCATCATTTAAATCTCAAATTCAGATCCTTTTATCATCATGAAAAATTAAGAATTAGCTCCGACCACAGTTGAATAAAATTATTGTAATATTTTTATATTTCTACTGTAAAACATTAAGCTTCATTGGGATTTTTGTGTGGGCCCCACATTTGTTTGATGGGCCTTAGGCCCATTTTTATTTTTCCAGCAAATTTCTGTATTCAGGCGCAAAAATCTCCATCTTCCCTTTGGATTCATCAATCGTATCTAAAAGATAAAATGTTCCCAAAAAATTGTTCAATCATATACCAAAATTTCAAAATCAGAAAATGAATATAATGTTGTCCAAAAAAATGAATGATTGGGCCCAAATTTGCATTTTAAACATTAATTGCATTTAAGATGGGAAATGAAGTTCTATTTATGTAATGCACTAAAAAATGTTTATAGACTTTGGAACAATGAATATAAAGATATTAACAATTAATCTTAGCCACATTAAGTGACTAATAACACCCCCAACATTAGTTTTGCTAGTCCCCAGAAAAATATATTACAAATATGAAATTCAAATCTCCTTTTCCAAAAACATTTTAATACACATTTCTCACCCAAAGACCTCACACCAAAAAATATTATGAAACTCATCAAAATCATTTAAAACAAGCTAGGTCCATAAGCATATACTAATCCCAAGACTATTCCTTTGTTAAAATTCATCACCACATTTCATCCAATTTCAATTAAGCATGATAATGTGTTGTGCGTCACAAAAGATATGGGGCCCATTTTATTGTCCAAGGGGAAGAAATGGAAGTGCTAGGTGGTAATCAAATTAAACCTTAAGATGAGTATCCAATTTTTTTTTTGATTTTTTTTATTTTTTTTATTTTGTAACTACAATAGATATGAAAAGACTAACTCTAGGCAAGGCAACTATTGAGTCACGATCCCCAAGTGTCGGATGCCACACATATTGTCAATTCCATTCTCTACAATAGATATATAATGTTTAACTCTGGGCAAGACAACTATGGAGTCACAATCCCCCAGTGACGGACGCCACACAGTTGGACAAAACATTGGTCTATGTGGTCATTATTTTTTTTCAATTTGTTTTGTTTTTTTGATACTCAAATTAAACTAAAAGTGACCCCAGAACCCTATGCTATAATGAACGGGACCCAAGAACTCAAATTTACACCCACGTTCCAGTAGACATTCATTATGTCATTTTAATTATGAGGATGAAAACGTAAACTTTGAAAAACCACATAGGACAACCACACTTTAAAAAAAATTTCTCATGAACTTAAACTTGCATTAAAATCAGAATCAAGGCATGTACAATTATTTCATATCCAATTTCAGAGTTTGCAGTGCGTGTTATCATGTTCAGGGTTAATTGAATTTTTTTTCCATGCATGTTCTTATGAAAAAAATCATTTTTTATTTTTTCTCCCCCAAATATAGAATAACACTATCCCCAGTGTTTAAAGAATACTTAGAATGGGGTAGAGAAAGATGAGAGGTGTTCTAAAGGGAATTTGAAACAATAAACATGGAACAAATTCACCTGGTTTTTGAAGTTGAAGTTCATGATGATCCAGATTACTCATTTGATCTCTTGGGAGATGTAGGCACCTCCTTGATCGAATATGTATCACCCAAAATAGTCCCTGAACCATATAAATAGGAACAAAATAGAAAACACAAACAACACAACAATTTATTTAAAACCACGTATCAACATTTTTATGGGTTTACTTGCTTTTTTTAATTTAAAAAAAAAATCAAACTGATGATACATTGTCTTCTTTATATTTTCTAGGTAAGGTATTACTCATGGATCACACTGCGTGACACAGATGATTACAGTGCTCCCCTTTAATACCCATCCTTACTCATAAAACAAGACCAAGTCAACAAGCTATTTTTTTTAAACACCTACAAAAACAAAAAACAAAATAAAATAAACTGATGATACATTGTCTTCTTTTAAATTTTTAGGTAAGGTATTACTCAGGGATCACACCATGTGACACAGATGAATACGGTGATCCCATTTTATATCTATCCTTACATATAAAATAATAACAGGTCAACAACCTTTGGTAAATTTTTTAAATAAAAAATTTGATTCACAAAGATTGGAACTATACAAACCATGGGTTGTCTCCCAAGCAATGCTTTTGTTTAATGTCGCTAGCTCAACTTGAACCCCAAAAATTATCCAATTCCAACTTTCAACATTTTTAGGACCCCATTTTTATACACCTCAACAAGATTTATATTGATTCTTTTTTTAGAATTTGTTTCATGTGAAATCGTTTGTTCTATAATGAGTGGGAAAATCCAAGGAATTTATGTAATGGTGGATCCAGTTTCTTCTACAGCCTTTCATAATATTTCAAGGGTTAACCCCCTTTTTTGGTTTCATGAGATGATTGAATGACTAATTCAAGGTCATGGTTATCTCCTATGATGGGATGCCTGAGTGGGGGAAATAAGGACATTTATTTTGAGTTCAGGTTGGATATGACAATCAAACACATATAAAAAATTAGAATCAAAATCAATTTCATTTTCAAAATTTCCCAACACAATTGGTTACCTTTGAATTGAATATTCAACCCCAAAATTTTCTGGATGTGTTTCATGAATGGGTATTGAGTTGATTTTTTTGATTTCTCCTAATGGTTTAGTGATTGGTGTTTCTAAAAAATCATCATTGGAGAAATATTCTGGACGTTCAATACACGAAGAAAGATTTCCCTATTGAGAATTCATGAATTCAATTTCAACCTAATTTAAACACTCATTAACAATTCCTTAATTTTCATTATCTTGAATTTCAACATTACCTGACCAATTCCCTTTCATTATCCAACTCTGTTTTCCAAGATTTTAAAGTTGGATATTCACTTAATTCAAATGAGTTATTTGGGTAACAAGATTCTTCTATAAGTGATGTGGAAGGGACAACCTGAGTTGGATTGGGTTCCAAAAATGATTCAATGCTTTGTAGTTATTCTCTCATGGATGAAACTTCTGAATTTATTTTAACCATTTTTTCATAAAAATGTTCAAGAATTTTTTCAGGATTAGGATTGATATATTTTTGGAAGTCATACACCTCATTAAGTTTTATCTCTTCAATCATCCTTGAGAGGTATGGAAATTGATCCTTTAAACAATCAGTATCCCATTGATTATACGTCTCATCTGGTGTGGTGTATTCAACCAAGGATTGGTCAATGAAACTCCCTATGTGAGGTGATTGCAAATATTGATTTTCTAATTGATTATATCCATGTTCTATTAATGGGTATTGTGGAAGATAATCCATTTATATTGATTGAAAATTGGTTTTGGGATTTTTTTTCGACACATAGAAACAAAAATGGGAAAAGAGATGAGAAATTAGGGTGAGAATTGAGAATTTGGGGTATGAAATGAAGACTTCAGTCTAGGGTACTTACTTGGGTCCCTGGAAACGGCGCCAAAATTTTGTTGCGCCCAAATTTACCATAGTTTTATGGTGTAAGTGGTCATTGTAGTACGGCTTGGGTTATCGATCCTCAGAGACCTATGAAGAAACCTAAGAAACACGCATTCTATGAAGGTGATTTGATGGTGTTGATTTGGCTATGCAGTGGCTAACTTTGGATTGAATTGATTGGATTATTTGATATTTTAAAGACTTAAGTGAATTCAATTTAAAATAATGAGTTGATCCTTGGGTATCACATGGGGTGAATTGGAAGAATTTCTTTTTAAATTATTTCAATGTATAAATATGGAGCGTTTCCTTTAACAAAATACAATCTTCTCAAATCACTCACCGATTTAGATTTTCAACTATCCTATGGCTATTATCCTATACACTTGGAGGATCATATTTATCAGAACTCCAAGGTATAGGATCGTTTCTAGCACTCGGGATGTGTATCCTTAAAATTGGTGAGTTTAAAGGAGAACATAAATCATTAAATGAAAATATCAAAAATAGAATTGATTAAGAATTATTAAATTAAGAAATAGCATCCAATTAATCCCCTTGTTACTAACATGGATCAACCCTTTAGATGATTATCCCTCCACTGATGCTATTCTATCAATTAAAACAGGTAGTAGACTTATGATGGTAGAATTGGAGAAGAAGAAAAATAGATAAAAATCACTCCACCATTGTGTGAAGAGTTTCACCAAATATTATGTGAATAACCTCACTCCCTAAGGAAACAGTTTCAAATTGATATGGAAAATGAAATAAGAAATTAAGAAGAAGAATATGATGATATTTTAATAATTAAATTAAGGTGAACGAAATACTTACATGGGAGAAATTGACAAAACAATTACAAAATGAAAGTATGACAATACAAATGAAAGAAAAACTTTGATTCCATAGAGAAATATGAGATGATAATTCCCTTAACCACCAGCTTCTTATATAAGCATATTAGAAGCCTTATATACACCCCATCAAAATAAATTACATCCCTATTAATTTAAAGAGTCAAAATGATGGTGAGAAAATTAAGAAATTTTGACGTTTCAAAGTTGACCCGGAAATTTCATCTAGATTCATCCACCATTTTGACGTGTATATTTGTAATTGATGGATGCTGAATAATCAGTGGTCGTAGCAGAAAAATATATTCTTCCATGTTTCTTCAATCAACTGTCCAAACTTCACGTCATTTGGCACAACCATTTGGATTTTATGGTCGAAATGGTGGGACAACTTTATGTGCATTAATGTCGGGCCCATCATTTAAATCTCAACTTTAGATCCATTTATCATCATGAAAAATTCATAATTAGCTCCTACCATAGTTGAATAAAATTATCCTCATATTGATATCTTTATACTGTAAAAATTTGAGCTTCATTGGGACTGTTTTTGGGCCCTATATTTGTTTGATGGGCCTTATGATTATTATGCTTTTCCAGCAAATTTCTGCATTCAGGTGCAAAAATCTCCATCTTCCATTGGGATTCATCCATCAGACCTAAAATATAAAATGTTCCAAACAAAGTGTTCAATAATATCGAAAAATTTCAAATTCAGAAAATGAATATAATTCTGTCCACAAACAAATGAATGATTGGGACAAAATTTCCATTTTAAACATGAATTTCATTTAAGATGTGAAATGAAGTTCTATTTATCTAATGCACTAAAAAAATGATTATGGACTTTGGAAAAATGAATATAAAGATATTAAAAATTAATATTATCCAATTTCAGTGACTAATCAATATGTGTCATTGTTACTCTTCACATTTTTTATCCATGATGTGTGAATGTGAGATTTTAATTTGAAAATTTTCCATTTGATCTAGTATGTGTTATTATGGAACAACATATATGTCATTTAATACTAGGAATAATTTCATGACTTCTTCTTTGTGAAATTATAATGTCCCAAAAATTTTATTCTAATAAAATATGTATTGAATATTATAATGAAAATTATTTGAGATCATAGTAGCAATAACATGATTCTAATTATCCATGATTTATGCTTAGAGATATTTTATTAAAGATAATTATGATAAGAGATATACCACATAGTAACGGTAAAAAAAACATGGGGACTGAACACATGATAGGAGAGGAAACCACATCATGATGAAAATATTGGTCTATATAAATGCGGAAGAATATACTCATTAAATTATGGAAACAATTTTTTTAGATGATTTACATTATGAAGTGGAATAATAATACACATCCAAGACATCATTTCTTCAATATAAGGAAATATAGTTGGACACACCATAGTGGAAAACATGATGAGAATATATATCATATCATCGTATTCTTCATATCATAAAGGTGATTTCCCACTATGAAATAACCTAAACCATAATTGTTAGTGTATTAGAAAAAAATAATTTTGGAGGATAATACATAGAAATGGTGATCATAGTGTGTATAAAAGCTCCATGTGTGATACATTGAGATACAACCACATTCTGGTTATGGTCAAAGTGACTCATTATTGAAATAAAATTTATCACACAATGGGGTTTCCATACTATTTTTTCATGATGAATATAGAGATCCCATGAACATGTGAAATGTGTATATATGGATTCTATATTTAAATTAAATATGGATATGACAACAATATTTCCAAAAATTTATGAGGAAGGAATGACCTAATGATCAAGCCATATTTAGACAACTATTTTGAACAAAATGATGATGGAAGACACTATGTTCTTATTTGGATGATATTTTAATAACATGAATACCAATAATATTGGAGATTCAATGATCCATATTCACATGATATGTTGAATGAATATTTTAATAAGAAAAGGGAAAAAATAGTGTGCCCAGTGGTTAATGCCTATGAATATCCATCACGTGAAAAGAAAAAAAAGAAAAAAATTTGATTTTCTATATAGTTATAGATTTTGAGTATAAAATAATTTGAGATATTGGATTATAATAATTTGTGAAATAAATAAGAAGAAGGAGAATACATTTAGAGGAGAATGTAGTCTTAACCTTCATTTATTAAATTCAGGAATATGAATATGGTAAAGTTATCCTATAATATTCATGTTGTAGAAGTGTGAGGATGATTGGGTATGGAAGTGTTCTAGAATAGTATATTCTAAGATGAGAAGATCAAATATATATTTTATAGGCATTTTTTGTTGAATTTCAAAGAATCCATAGGGTTTTTTTGGATTTATATAGTTGAGGATGAAGACATTTCAAATTGTCCAATATGGAAATAAGGGATTCACTACTATTCCGGTTAACAAGGATCAAGATGAATCTTATATTATGATGGGATATGAGAACCAAGATCCCATGATTGTATTATACTTGATTGGTTCTAGGATAATTGGTTTAGTGTAATACCATTTCAACAGATTGTTTGGATAATAATATGGAATCTAAGTACGTTTTATAAGAACCACAATACATCAAGGATTTTTTGTCATCCTTAGTGTGGAGAATTATGGAAATATTTTTTATTGTGCTCTTATGTTTCCTTAATATTCCCTGTTATCTAGTATACTTAGAGAAGAGAGTGAAATAATGAGTGATCCACTCACTAAAAAAGTGTCGAGGTGATATAGGTATAAAAGATAAAATTGATTTTGAAGAACACCAACACTGATTCACCATCCTTTCAATGTTGGTCACATATAAATGTGAAAATTAAATTAATCACACCAATTAATTTTTTAAGTATAAAATTTATAGGAATGAAAAATATTTCAATATTGTTAAAATTATATGTAGAAAAAACAATGTCCAGTCCCAAAATTTTAATTTTAATAAACGACCCGTCTAAAACATATTTAGTCACCATAAAATCTAGTTATTTTCTGTTTTATCAAAAAATATATTTTTAAATGACAACACACACTAGTACATAAATAAAAGATCTTCCACGAAGATGAGGGGTAAATATGTGAATTTGTTTTCACATTTCAAGATAAATGAAATGATGTCACATTTTGTGATGATACAATTATAAATATATTCACTATTTAGAATAAAGGTATCATAATTTTTTTTTATAATTAAATTATCTTATGATGATGTGATGAACCATAATATTTAATGAATATACTTACTTTGTGATGAATTTTAATATGATAATTTGATAAAAATAAATTTTACATTATAAAAATTTACATTCTAACATTAAATCATGAGATGATAATGTTTATAAATAAAAAACTGAATTATTTTTTGACCAAGATATGATTTGTTTTTGAAATCTAAAATTATCAATTCATGGATTTCAAAAAAGGATGAAATGAAAATTTAAAATTATAATAATATAAATTGGATTATATTAAAAATCTATTATTGATTTACCAAATCATACAAGAAGATAAAGTAGATTTTACATAGTTTTTCTGTAACCATTATGTTACCATTCAATATGACTAATGTATTATGGTTAAAATGCATGAGAGTTAATAAAAAATATATTTAATTGACAATTAATTCTTCTTTGAATTGATGAATTATAATCTAATTTTATCCATACTTCTTGAAATAAAAATAATTTCACCAAATTGATTTTTAATCACTCCCATTTTGAAATTACAAAAATTTAATATACAATAATAATTATTTTTATAATTGAATACTAATTTTCATATAATTTACTCCAAATTTAGTATCAATTCATAGAACTTTTGTAATGGTGATGATTTATTTCATTTCATAAATATTAATATATGAATAAATAAAATTAAATATTATAAAATATCATATACTATACAATATAGTAAATATGGGATTAAATAACATCACCTTACTTTATGAAGTATATATTTTCATGCCTGTGGATTAATAAGATAATGTATTTTTTATAACAATTATTATTGTTGTTAGAAATAATTATATTAGATTTTATATTTTGTGAATATTTATTCAATATTCAAATTTATCAGACTCACCACCTTGAAATTCATTTCCCCCAATAAATTCACCTTATAATTTTTTATTTATAAATCCTTATATTTATCTTAATTCCTCCCTAACATTTCTCTATGTGGTAAATTAATGTTCGACAACCCAAACATGATTCTATTTAGAGTTGCACAAATTTTCTAAAAATGTATAACGGTATTATTAGGGTAGATCCCATGTCGATCATTGTATTTTATAGTAAGAAACAATATAATAGATTATTTTTTATACTTATATAGTTAATTTCAATCAAAATGGATGTTTTAATTTGATCCTAATTAAAATATTTGATTTATCACTAAAATAGTGTTCTAGAAAAATTATTTTTGACTTTTGGATGAAATTCATCGAGGTTGGAAAATTTTATGAGTATGATACAAAAAAATATCTCTCTTTTATATCGGTATAATTCAAGTTGTTCCCTCATCAATGGTTTTGAAAATTATTATAGTCCCTTGATGAGGTGACTTAATCAAATGTTAATTAAAATAGACTCCTTGGCCGGGTATTTATATTTTTTAATAATTCATTGAACAAAACCTCTGATTTGTGAAAATGAACTAAATAAATATTCATTAATGCATCCATTGAAATTTCTTAAAATTTCTCTAAATACATTAATTTTTATATAATAAAATGGTAATATTAATATCATACTGAGAGAATAGATAAATTGTAAGATATAATCAAGAATGAAAACAAGAATATAGAATTTGAAATTACTATAAATATTTCCTGATGATTTCACATAACCTAGACATAATAAGGAATAAGCTACAGATTATCAACATAATTATTTCAGTAAGAGAAAAAATTAATAATAATTATGAATATGATAATAAAAAATGAATGGAAATGAAAAAACTATTTCATAATCAATGACCCAATCCTTACACTCTTTATAAGTTCTATAATGGGTGAACCCCTAAATATAAAGTCATGATAACCCTTTTATGGATCAAATATCAGTATTGTTATGAAAAAACCCAAAAATTAGAATGAAAATTGGTTGTTCGGGGCAGATTCATCACTTTATGGCTAACATAAATTGTTAAATAATAGTTCCAAAAACGACGCAATCCAATTAGATCAATTTTTATTCACTAAAATAGGAAGCTAATATTATTTTTCTATTTTACCTAATTGTGTAGTTCTATTGGATACAAAATTTTATTATTAATAGTACTTTGGAATTCATTAATCATTTTTGGAATGTTTTACAAACTAAAACCCTATTCATATGACACCAAAACTCTATCTTATTAAAAAGAATCCATATGATGCTCGATGCATCCCAAACATCAATGTAGGTCTATTATTTTTTATAAAATGGATATTAAGAAAAAAATTATGGATTAATGGTTAGATATACTAATATATAAATGAAAATTTATAAAAATAATAATATATGAGAAATATATACCAGTATCCACCACACTATATCATTTTTATGTCCTAATATAATAAGTAAATATCACTCTCCAAGTAAATAAAACCAAACAACATTGTTATTATTATATATTTCAATTTAAATTATAAATTTATTTATTTAATATTCATAGAAACATGCCTAAAATATTTAAAAATAAAACATTTTAAATAAACCCACATTAGTTATGCTTATAAATATTTGGTAATTTTGCAATATTATATTTTATTTTTTAATACAATGTGACCCCTTATATATATATATAGTTTTTTATTATCTAATATGCAATTTTTAATAAATCAGAAAAAAACTGTTTTATTGGGTCCAGAATGGTGCTGTGTGACTTTTATAGGTAATACAATAAATGTGAATTCAAACATTAATGTAATATGAGTTTTTATATATTTTTAGATGAATTTGAAATATTAAATTCTATTTATGTAATATAAGGAAATGTTTTCATCTTGTACCAATATTATAAACTAAATCATGATATTTAAAAAAAAGTTCAAAATAGCATAAAAATATGATATTTTCATGACCAAATAAGAGACTGAAAAAATTTAAAAGAATAACTTTTAGAAAATATTTTAAGGCGATTATATATAAAATGGTCATTTATTTTAAATTAATTCATGAAAATTACTTAATTATATGAAAATAAATACAATGAAATTTTCTGTGAGACTGTCATGGTTGTGAAAACATTATGTTAAAAAATATGAAAAATATAGTGTATTAGATATGTATGCTTTTTTATAATAATTGTGACACATTTAATTTCATTTATTGGTGAAATTATTTTATAACTATTGTGTTTGTGCCAAACATTAACAATTGAAGCTGATTTTCTGAAAAATGTTTATATTTTTTCATAAAATTATTGGTCAATTTTAGTGTATTTAATGTTAGAATCTATTTAACATATTTATTTCACAAATTATAGGGATTTACATGGTAATTTTTTGAAAATTTTACTTTATTCCCAAATTCAAGCCATTTTTTATATATATTTTAAAAATAATTTTTGAACATACTTCATTTATACATGAATACAATTAAATAGTGATTCTGTTATTTAAATATATGGATTTTTCACTAGTGTATTATATTTTTATTTATACATTCATTATTTTATTTTATTTAATTTTATAAAAGTCGTTTAATTTTAAATTTATATGAAACCAATGTAGAGAAAGTGACATTGAAAAACAATATTTATTAAAAATTAGCAGTTCATCATGTGGTGGATTATATCCAATGTGTAAAGAGGGGATGACTTAAAAAATGAAACATATAATATGTCGGGGCCGACAAGTGCACCAGTAAGCCAACACTATCATGAATTTCCATCTTCCACAGAATCAGTGGCCTATATGTGTTGAGATAATAACTCACCCAACATTAGGGGGAAGAAATTTTTATGTTTAGATATTCTATTTTGGGTGTAGAAAAATAGTCAAAATGATGTTATCTGGTCATTTCCTAAAGTGCCTTAAGAGTGAACATTTGGTAGTATCTTCTACACAATCCCTTATCAAGACCCAATTCTACCTAAATTCACTATCAATGTTATTTTGAGATTGTTATTAACATTATGACAACTAACCAACATTGAATGCATCCACTATAAAATTTTTATCAAACTTGAAAATGCACTGTGTGATACTCAATAACAAGAATCTATATTTACATAACTGCTAATAATAATTTGATAAAAAATTTAGTATTTAATAAATGGGAATCATAAAATAATGTCAATGATCCCATTTTAAAACCATTTATTCCATGTCATGACAATATGAATGAAATGAACGAAGGTGACCATCTTCATTTAATATTTTTTTCAAAATTTGGAAATGGGACCAAAATAACTAAATGTGAAATAATTATGAGATGATATTCAAAAAAATTGGAATAATTTTTTTTGAATGTTTTAGGAATAAATTAAAACAAAAATATGTGTATTTTCCACTTGGATTTGATATAGGATACACATTACATGTGTCCAGATCAAACCATTGGCACCAAATAAAAACTTTAGTATATGTTTAAGAAGAGTTAATGGAACTAATGAGGGGATTACCATTAAATGAACTATTGGTTTACACATAGTGTATACTGTTTTTATAAATCATATGTAGTGAATTTTACAAAATGAGGCCAATTCTGGGGAGCACTTAAAATATATATGGAATGAGTGACATAATATCTCTACAATATTATTCTAACACTATTTTGTATTTTTTTGTTGTTTTATTTTACTATGATAGTTAATCATGCTATTTATAATGTTTGTTATTTGGGAAAGAGTTTTAATTAATTTCCTCCTTCTTATATACAATGGTTTAACTATTTATCATCATTTACCTTATTCATAATTTTTACTTATCATAATATTGGTTACATGATCTTATGGTGTGGAAATAAATAAATCTTAAAGATTAAAAAATCAGCACAATTAAAAATCATTATTTAAGATATATGTAGTATGTCTTAAAAATCCTCACCCATGAGACTTAAAAACGCTCACTATAAGCCTAATCTCTCTAAAAAGTGATAGAACTCATAACACTTCAGGGGTAAGAATGTTATTTTTTTAATATTATTTAATATTAAACCTTAAGGGGATCTAAAACCTCTTCCCGAATACCTTTTGGTATAATAAATGGGGATTCATAGGAAAAATAATTTGTGGGTCCACAAAATTTCATAACATGTAGGTAGGAGTTTGTGATTTGGTTATATAATTTATCTTCTAGAAGTGTCACAACCGTAAGGATGGTAATTATCTAGGATTTTTACACTTAGTCTATTCACCCTTCACATTGTCGTATAACAGAACTAAAAAAATATTCCTCTTTTTATTTTATTATTATTTATTTAAAATATTTAAATCTCTTTGTATCTCAACTCACATCCCGTTGGATATAAATCACTTACTCAATAATATTTTTCTATGACGATCACGTACACTTGTAAGAAAATGTGTTGGTAGAGAAACACATATTAATCAACCGATAATATGGAATTATTTTCCTCAAAATTCATTGAATTTTGTTCCCTATGGTTTTCATATAGAAATGGTATCTCATCTTATATACCCCCATTTTAAATATCCATAATCAATAATAATGAATGATCAGTCTAAAATTTTATTTATGTATAATGAAATTTACCATTATGATATTACAATAAATTTTGAAAGATAAAATAAATTTAAAATTTATTTCCAAGTCTTTCTAAAATATTTACTACTAGTAATGCTTCCTCATGGTAAGTGGTACTCCTATCTCATGGCCAGTTACACTCCCAAATCCCAAATTAAAATCAAAACTCATGGTTAATTGAACCCACTATAGAACTCAATTAATGATATGTTCATTCACATATAAAAAATTAAATATCATATATACTACAATAAAAAATTTCATGATCATTTAATTCACTTCATAGATAAATTCATTCTCAGTTTAACCCACATATAAAATTATATCTTTGTCAATTGAACCACGTTCATACATGATATCACCATAAGTATGTTGGAATTCATTTACTAATCTGTTTATGATCAGATGAACAATTTTTATTGCATACCTAATGTCAATTCATAGCTCATATAATATCACTTCACATATCCTTTATAAATTTTATTTGTGTGTTTTTGTGAAACTAATTTTTTGAAAATTTTAAAAAAATATAATAATTGCATCGAATTTATAAACAAATTCATGATTCTCCAATAATTATTTTTATGACACAAAATATCATTAAATATGTAATAAAATAAATTGCAATTCCATTTTCACATTTTATTGTCAAATAAATACATAAAACCATATTAATGTTATACAACCCTGGGATCTAATTTTATAGAATATTTAAATAATACTATGTCACACATAAGATTTAAAAATATTATAATAGAGTAGTATTTATAAATAACATTGGAATATTATTCCATGTAATAAAATTGAAAATAATTACTAAATCTATTATATCTATCCCCATATACTTATCTTTTTTAAAATAAATTGAATTATCATTAGTGAACTCAAATATTTATACCCATGTTAAGGAAAATTTCACATCTTTATAATCATAAAAAATTTCCAATATTAGTTATAAAAGAACTGAAAAATTAATATCTATTTTTCATATGATTTAATTATATTTATGGTCAATTTAAATTTAGTTTAGTGTTTTATTCCCCCCATTGTGATCTTTTATGAACCTTATTGGAAATTTCTCTCACAATGTTAATAGTATTATTTGAAATACAGTTAAGTTTTTATGATTATGAATTTACCACCAAAGGAATTATCTTTCTAATAATTATCTACTCATAATACCATTTTATTGTGTAATTCCTAAGGTATTTATATAACTTTTTCTCACGGATAAGAGTAGTGGGTAAAAATTTGAAAATAAGGATAAAATAAAAAGGATATACCCATGTATGTAAAATATGTACTTTATAGTTTAACCACCCACTAAAAACTCCTTCCATCATTTAATATTAATTTATTCACACAAAAAAAAACTTTCGATACAGTTTATTGAGGTTCCTATATGAAAATTTCAAATAGTATTTGATACATTAACATTTATCAGTTATTTTTATTTCCATTTATGAATTTTTAATTTTCTCAATTTATTCCAAATATTATTTTGTAGTTTTCTCATGGAGAAATCAAGGGATAAATTTTAATATGTTTTTTGAACTATCAAATCCAAAATTAAAAATTGAACATACATATTTCTTAGTATGAAATAAAATCACGTAATTCTCATGATTCCACTATCCCACAAACTTATTTCCAATTTTAAATATACAAAATAAATAAGTGATATTTAGGTAAGAAAATTAGCTTATAATGGATCTACCTACAAGTTTATTCATAGATTATGAGTGTTTAAACTAGTGTATCAAATGTTTGGGTAATTTCAAATTACATTAAAAAACTAGGAATATAAGTTGATATATTAGTCATTTAGATACAAATATCCATCATTTAAGATGTGGAAAATGGTTTTAAAAAGCTATAGATCATCAAGTTTGAATCAGGTCTCTAAATATTATAATAATACTTGAAATGATGAAAAATTTCTTGTATAATTAGTGGAATTCATAGAAATGTTCAAATTTTTAATTACCAACTAAAATATTTAAATATTCATCAATATTTTATATTTGTTAGATTGAATATTTTACTTCTATAATGACTTATAAATTGAAACTAATATTGGGAATCAATATTTAATAGAATGATTCAAATATATTGAAAAAATCACAAACATAAAATGCGAATAAATTGAAATTGAAAATATAAAAAATTATAAAATTCATATAAGGTGTGCTCCAATCCTAACACGTGGTTGATGAATTGTCCTAATTAGTATATTAGTAAATTACAAAAATACTTATTAAATCATATTAAGATAAATATAATAGTATGGTGGATATATATGACATAGTGGTAAATATATATCAAAGCTCTAGGTGTGATATCTCATCTGCATACACATCTTGAACATTTCCATGAAATTTATTAATACTTTCTCAATACATAGTGAAGGATTTAATTATTTTTCGTTTAGTGATCACAATTTGATCATAAATGTGTATATGCATACCATGGAGGGTTCTGTCCAATATCTTATGAATCATATCACCTATATACATTCTTTTTAAACTTTTGAGGAGAATGTTATATATTTAATGAATTTACCACTTCTAATTCAATATTTCTTAACACCGTTTCCTTTTTTCCTATACATTATTGAATTATTGAATTTAAATTACCATCCTCTTCACAGTACTAAAATTGTGGCTTCAGGTTTTTTTTCCAAATTTACTAAATCCAAATATATCTTTTTTATAGTAGTGTTCCTTCTATAATCCTTATCTACTACTATGTTATTGGTCTTCAAGAACAATAAAATGAATGTTTTCATTATAATATAAGTACTAAGGGAAACATGATAGTCCCTAATTTTTTTAACATTTTATATTTTTATTCTTCATTTGGATAGTAAATAGTTTCTAAATTAATATTCAATTATTTGTTTGGAACATCTAAAAAATATTCTTTTATAGGTGATATTATGTTAACTCCCGTTGAGTCATACTATAATTATTCATTGATCATCCATGATTTTTTTTTGAAAAAATTGCTATAGTAATAATTGATAATGCCACTTGGTATGAAAAATCTAAAATATTTATGATAATTCATATATTAAAAACCAATTAAATATTTTTTAGTTTTATTGGGCTGGGCTATAAACCAAAGTAACCCATATTCTAAAATAGATAGACTACAAAAAATCAATAATCCAATAGAATTGAACCCATATATTCAATGCCACATAAACATATCATCTGATATATGTTTAATGGGTTCAAATTCCAGTCATAAAATTTTAATTTTTTTCTATAAAATGATAATTTTTCCCTACTATTATAGAACATGGGAGAGTCATGGAAAATATAAAGTGAATAGGATCTTGACTCTAAATATTCTCTTGTTTTTTAAGAATAATATATCAACCATTTGATATTGACTATTTAAATTCCAATACACATTATATTTTCTTTTTAGGATGATATCATCTTATAATTTCATAACTGTACATTCTTTGTAAATATACATACTTCCACAAAATACATAAACATTATTGTTTCTTCTAATAAATTTCTTTCATAATAAATTTTTATAGAAAATGATAAGTAAAAAAATAAAATTTATCAAATCAGTTTACTGGTTTATTTTTCTTGATACCACATAATACTTTTTAATTGGTATTTATTCATTTAAATATACCTTTTCTAGTAAATCTATATAGACTTTTAATTGAAATATTCTGATATGGCCAAACATAAAATTATATACCCAATTTCTCTTCTATTATAAAATCAATTTCACTGTGTATAAAAATATGATTTATTAGTTTGGAACCTTATTTTTCTTTATTTTAGAAATATGTGGCTAGTACATGATAATAGTAATTAGTTAAGTTAATTTCAAGAACATATGATCTAAATTTTATGAAGAAAAAACTATGGCTAAAAAATTCATTCAAATTATAATGTAGTTAATTATGTTAGCAAATAAATTATTAAAATCATAATAAATGACTTGAATCTTCCCCTATAGCTTTTATTGTAGAACTTTCCCCAATATAATATTTTATGTATTAAATAAAATATCATAGGCAACATGGTAACGTGGTAGTATAAATATAATTGGTACTATTATAATACTATTGATCTCAACAAATTATTTCTTACAAATATTATTAATCAAAATGTAAAAATCTATCTCCTGTAAACAAGATAAAGGAAGAGTTATTTTAGGATGTTTGGGATAAAACTCATATAGATACCCACTATTCCATACAATGATTTTATATATATATTCATATGTAGTAATATAGGTATGTAGTTATTTTTTTATATTTACCAACCCCTATCCCATTTTAAGAAATCACATATCCAAATACAATCCCGTTTGCAACTATATAATACAAGTTTTTGAAATTAAAAACTTGGTTTTACTTAATAAATGTTTCCCAATTTTGTTATTGTTTTAAGGTATCTTATCAAATGAGGATATATATACTAAAAAAACATCTAATGTTAATTTAAATCATTTCTCACTTATATTTGAAATTAAAATCACTATAAAATCCAAATATTTTCATAAAGATTGAAGTCATTTGGTTTTTTAGATGCATATATTAATGTTTGGGGTTTAAGGAAAATTTAAGGTTTTTTAAATTGTGGTAAGTAATGTGAGATGTTTAGAATATTTTTGGGGGAAATTGACCTTTTTTGAAGAGTTTTTTGAGGTGAAAAGTTGATTCACAGTCTTAGGAACCATTCATGATACCATGATAAGTTATGTATTTTATATTTCATGAGATAGAGAGGGATGTATTGTCTGCTGGAACTATATAGTAAATCTATTAATTTATAATCTTTTATGGATATTAACATCTTTATTGTCAACATAATAGAACTTGAGATCATGTATTGGAGTAATAAAACCACATAAAACACACTAAAATCATCCATTTTTTTCGTATCTCTTCAGGGAAATGGGTCATTTTATTTTACGAATGTAGAGATCAAAAATATAGTGTGATTTTGTTCAGATTCCTCCCACATGATCTATTATCCTATGAATCTTGGGATTTATGGGTGTTTGATTGATGGTATGACCTTTGTTTCTCTTCCTCTCCTGTTGCTAATCATGTATGGATTTTATTATGGGGATTTTACGTGGAATTTTAAAACCCATTTGACTGATGTGGATTTTTATAAGTTTTAGAGGATGCTATGTGGAGTGATGATCATATATTTAATGGTGAAATATTTCTTCTTATTTGTGATTAATTCATGCCGATTCTCACTCATTAGATTTGTTATCTAAATAAAATGATCTTGTATGAAGTGTCGAATAAAATTATTATATTAAATTTAATTTACTTAAATATAATTGAGATGTATTTTTATAAAAAGAGAGTTTTTAAATGACTGTTTTAGTGGTATTGGATTGGTGGACTTATAGGTTGTTTAGATATTTATAGGAAATGATTAAAAGATCAAATGTTAGTAATTATTGGGTTTTAAGTAGAGTTATTTGTTTCATTGATTGAATAAGAGTAATAGTATTATTCTTTGTGTTTTATCTATGTTTTTCAAGGGTTTTGAGATTTTTTAAATTGTTAGTGATAATGTTATATTCTATCTTTTTCATTGTGTTTTTACATCTAGTTACATTAAATTAATTTTATTTTTTATTTTTTTATTATGTAACAATATCTTTATTTTAATTTTTGTGAATTGATTTTCATAAGAATATAATATTTTTGTAGATTTTTTTGTTTTTTAAAGGGCATAGGAAAAGGTTATAGAATCATATTCTTAGGAGTGAGGACGTTATTATAAAAGATAACATATAGTTTTTATGGTATTTTTCCTAATCGATCATTGGTGATGCTGATTCACACTATTTCTCATGGTCTAGGGGATACCTTTATTTTTTGGATGTGTGGTGTTAGGTTTTTAATTTTTAATTTTATATCATGAAGGTTAATTTGGAAACCTTATGATTATTTAATTTCATATTTTTACTCAAAAAAATGTATCATGACAATATATTGTTTTTAAATTTTTTTTTTGTTTTTATTTTTTTAAAATCACCGGGTGAAAGGGGGAGAATTTGAAAATCTGATAGGGGTGTAGTTATTGTCGATGTAACACCGTAATATTTTAAAATTATATTACATTAAATAGAATATAAAAAGAGAAAATATAGAATAAAAAACCATCCATATATTTATTTCTAACTCAATATAATTTTATTGATTATTGTTTATTAAAATAAGAACTCATTTTTCCGGAAATTTAAAAAAAAATTTAAACAAATTCTTTCATCAGAAATTGTTTATATTAAACTTTTATGTGAAAAATATAATTTATTTATATATAATTTAGAAACTATATTTGATAAAAATTATATAATTTTTCAATTCATCATGGAAAGATTTTATTAGGATAAATTTTTGTGAATTTTATGAAGACATTTATTTTCACATAAATAGTGAAAATGATGATTTTTATTGAATAATGTCTTTGCATTTCAACTAATTACAATGTAAAATAATATTTTTTATTGTTTTTTAAATTTAATTAGTTTAGTTATATAAATAATAATCTAATAAATGTTATTTTAACCAATATTGTACATAAATTTGGCATAGAAACATTATTAGTGCAATTTGTTTTCTGAAACCAATTTTCATCATGTTTTGTGGGTTTAGTTTTAAATTATATTTTTTTCACTTCTATAAGTTGAAATTGGTAAAATTAATTCCATATTTTTAGTTATAATAACGAATAATATTTAATATGAACAACTTAATATTTGGTCAATATGAATAGTAAACATATTAATTTTTTATTACATTGGTAAATGTAAAATAGGTTAATTAGTGTAAAATCTAATGTGACGAGGATTAAAATTCATCCAAAAATCATTTATAGTTAAATATTATTATTATATTTTATCCATAATCATTAAAAATTAAAAAATTATGGGCTTATTACATTTATCGTTAATTTTGACCTTGATAATATTTAATCTAAAAAATAAAGTCAAAATTGTCGCTCTTGATCTTAGTATTGTTATTATTTTCGGAAGTAGATAGTAACAACTTATGTTTTATTGTAATATGAAATTCTAAATAAGAATGATTTTTTATAATCACTATTTATTATTAATATTTAGTGATGAAATAATTACTTCAAATTCTTTGGCATCACAACCTCATTAATTGGGAAAGAAGTCAAAAAATAGAGCAAATGATTTTAGAAAATAAAAAAAGTAACACTGTTTGTGTGAGTTAATGTTTACCAAGATTATTTTTAAAAAATAAAAAATAATTTTTTTTCAAAATTTTATATAATAATTAATTTTTTATCTTGATGAAATTAATTTCCAAGTAAATGAATAGTTTCGAAAATGACATTAAAGATGTTTTATATCAATAAAATGTTATATTAAATGATATAAAATTAATAAAAAAATATTTGTCCAAGTGAATTTTATATGATTTAAAATATGGAAATGGTTCAATTTTTGTTAAATTATTACTTTTATATTATCTTTATTAACAGCTAATGAGAATAATAATTGATACTGAGGAAATTGTAAAAGGGGGAAATAAGGGTAAAAACAAAGGGATAATGGTTAAAACTTAAAGTAATCAAGAGATACATTTATTAAATGAGAGTATTTAGATTAATTATCATACCATATTACAATTATATCACCCTTTATCCACTTCAACTAGATAATTAATTTTTTTATTTAATACATTATGATATTCTAAGAATTCCCCTCTCCCCCTTCTAAAAGGGATCTCCTTCTCTTTGATTATCCACACATTCAAATACATTTGGATTAACTAATACCTATCCAAATTCATTAATAATATCATTACACATGTTACAAGGTTATTATATTTCCAATATTACCAACCTCATTGGAATTGAGATGAAAATTACTGGTGGATTTCCAAAGAAGTTGAATGGATTTTCACTGAATGTTTTTATTTTCATACTTCATAAACCTCTATAAAATATTTTTCAAATGTAATGATATTATAAAGGTATTATATAAAATATAATTATATGTTATTAATATTAGTTAATATATTTTATCAAAATCCTTATTCCATCATATTTGAAAATAGATCATTTTCTCTTTGTATGGAGAACTACCTCCTCGCGAATCGATGTAATTTGTTTTCAATCACCACCTCTCTTATTTTGTTATTATTATGAATTTAATGTTTAAAAACAATATTTATAATTTTTTATATAATTTTATAAATATCATATATCATATACTTTCTAAAATTTCCATCCATTGAAAAGTATTTATATCGTTCAGGTGTATATGTGGGTTACCAACTCCACGAAGTGATGTGATTCAGTTTTCATGACCATATCAAATTTATTCAAAAAAAAGTGTCTCTAAATAAATGGGATGATATTTATAATATAATAGTATTTATATAATGATAATTGAATACCTACCTTCTTTCCCTCATGTTCGTCGAAAAATGGGAAAATTACATATATGTACGTAAGACCGACCCTCTCTATGATTATGAAATAGATCATTTTTCAAAACAATCATTTATGGTTGGTATTAGATGTAATTTGTTTGTCTAAAATGATAATTATAATGTGATGTTTTTTCTATAGATTTTGGAATAATGATCCTTTGACGATAATCAACTTATCAAAGTCAATTTGGGCATATGGGGGAAATATCATCAAAACATCACATGTGGACATAATTGATTATGTAATTTTATATATCATGGGAAAAAGTAATATAAATTTTATAATAACTTTATAAATGTTATTAATTTTGTAGGTAATTAACATAATTTTATTATTTAGTATTATAAATGATACACTTTTTGATCTAGTCAAAAGGTAAGGGACACGTTAAATTATTATAAGATTTATTTTCTAGATATCATTATTCCATGAACATATTCATAAAAATATTTTATGTATTTATTTATATGGGAATTAATTAATTTTAAAGGAAACATTTTCATTTAATTAAAAATATTTAGAAATGATTTTTTGAGGAAACTTTTGAAAAATGGAAAAAATGAATGTTCTATATTGACATATATGATGTCAAAAACTATTACCACCATTTTATCCAATATTTTATATTTAGATTTCATTATATGATGACATGTTCTCATTAATTAAAAACAAACTTCCATTTTTTATGTTTTTTTTAATTTTCAAAACATGATTTTAATGGAAATAGATATATCAATATCCAAGACAGTTTTATATATTCATTCAAAAGGAAAATTTTAATGATTTTAACAGTTGAAACAAAAGAATTTATTTGTTTCATGAATGTTATCATCTTTGAATATTATTTATGATGCTTGGTGATTTATTTATGTCTCATTATTATGGGTGATCCTAATATAGATCTCCAATTCATTGGGTAATTATGATGTTCTCTAGAAAATTATGCCATAAGTTGATCATATTTTTTTCCCTCTAGGAAGTGTTCTTGTAAGGTTTAAATTAAGTTGATATACCAAGGAACCTATATGAAGTTTATATGATTAATAATTTATTTTCATGGAAATAATTTAATTTTAAAATAGTAAGCTATTATATTTTATTTTAGAAGAATGATTACGCCCACTTAGTGGAAAAGGTTATGTTTTTAAAGAAAATGTTTTTCAGGGGTCCTCATGTTTTATAAAGAAACAATTATTATTATAATTTACCATTGATGATTATTATAAATTTTTTTATGATAAAATGCGGATAGTGAAGAATATTTCAGGAGTATTTAAATGACTATTTGAACTCAATGTCAATTATGTTGAAGGAAAAAATCTCTTATACAACATCATACTTTTTTAAATGGACTAATGCGTTTAATTTTTCTATTTGTCAATTACTTATCAATTTTTTTATTATCCCAAATTTTCAAATGATAATTAAAATTGATTGAGGTTATACATAAAAGTTAATCAAGTCATATTTCTAGATATGACATTACCTTGAATGAAAAAATAATGTTTTTATAAAGATTTTTTTTCAGAAACATGGATACTATGTGAAAATTTCCACATTGGAAGGGTTTTTCATCATTCATTAAAAATCAAAACCTGAATGACCTATGGGTTTGTATATGTTTCGTTATTTTTTTATGATGTTGTAATTTTTGGCTGAATAGAATCAAGCCACATTTTTTTGAATCAAAGATGCAAATATAATGATTATGTTTTTAGTAATGGATCTGAGAGTGAGAGTTAGGGGAAATTACACCCATTATTTACATTTTAGAGCATATAAAGAAGAGGTTCACTTGAGTTTCATGTTTCTAGAAAATTTGTACTTGGATTTAAAAAAATAGTGGTGGTAATTTAGTAGAGAATAATGGATGATATCTAATCTGGCATTGGTTAATTATTATTCAAGGATTAATTTTCTCAATAAATGTTATTATTTTGATATGTACAATGGATCATGCTGGAAAATTGAGAGGCATGGTTAGTGAATCAACTAGCCCCTATTTTTTCAATTTTACGTTCTTTTTTTATTATACCCTCTTTGTAATCAATCCCAAATATCATTAAACAAATATAAATATATTGATGTAAAGTGAAAAATTACCACAATATTTAATAAGAAAAATAAAATAGAAAAACACACACATGGTTTTTACAAGGTTCAATCCCTTCATTGAAAAACCCACTCCTTTATATGATCATGTATTCACCATGATCATAGATTTTATCAGTATTATATTGGAATTATTACATGTTGCTAAAACATTGGACATGGATGAGTGGAAGGTATCATCCCTACTCCTTTAGAAATCATTTACCACTTCTTTGATCTTCACATTATTGCACTAGTAAAGATATCTTTATACTATTTTGGAAATTACTAATTCCTCTATACTGATACACCACTATATAAATTATAATAACATGTTATTGAATTGTCCATGATTAAATATATAAATCTGATCTACTATTTTCAATGAATGTCATAAGCATACCATAACATGATATTTGTCATCAATGAACTGGTTTTCTATAGCTAAAATAGAATGAATAAAAAATCACAAAATCCAACTTTGTTATTCAATTCAAACATACTATGACATTAAAACATAATGTATTTATAATATTTGAGAGTCTATAAAGAGAATATAAGTATTAGTAATAGGATTCTACCTCCAACTTAATTAGCTTCTTTGATAACTGGGTATTATAGGCCTATTATTTCTTCTTCCCCTATGGATATATTTTACACCTAGATGAAATTTACATATTCTTATTTATGTTCATCACTCATTATATTAAAAAAAACAATAATATCATGTTTTTCATTGATACAATGATTCAGTCTTGGTCACATAGTAACAAATGAAATTCAATTCTCTTTTCCTACACAATTTTATTCACATTATATCAAGAATATTATTCCCCTAATTCAAATATGCTCCTTGATTTTCATGGAAGGTGATATCCGCATTCAAACTAGTAGATATTTATAACATTAAATATCATTAAAAACAAACTAAAATTTTTATGTTTATAATTACAACTAGATAAATATATTTCTATTCAATAACATCTATAAAATCTTGTGATTTTAATTCATCCAAATATAAATGATGTTCCTTGTAGTGAGTAACTCTTGAGGGGGTGAATGGAAACCAAAAAAATTCTATTAAAAACATGTTCAAATAAAATATCTCAATTTGAAAATATCACCCAATTAATCAAATGATTAGTTTAATTAAACTGTGTTCATTTAAAATATTTCTCAAGTCAGGATTATTTCTTAGTAAAATAAATATTGATGGATTCTTTTATCTTTTAAAAAAAATTTACTCAAACCAATCATATTATAAATTATTATTATAATTAAAAATAAATGAATTAAATCTATTTATAGATTCAAAAAAAATACATGAATTGCTTTAAAGAAAAAGAAAAATAATAATAAAATAGAACAAAACAAGGAATTTAGTCCCAAATAAGGACATAATACATGCCCACATAGTAATCAGTTGTTTCCCTGAATTTTATATAACAATAATATAATCCACCACCAAGATCTGGTATAGAAAAAAAGCTTATAAGATGTCCAATTAACACAATGATGTATTCTGGAAAAAAAATTGAAATATATAAAATATAATCCATAAATGGACCGCTTTCTTAAATAAAAAATGTATGTAGATGAAAATAGATTGAAGAGAATATATAGTATTTCCCGGATCTAGAACATAACAAGGTGTGTGTCGATAAATAGAGAAAACAACACACTCCTAGAATGAAAAATTTAATAACATAATTGAATAAGAAATAATATATATTAACATTAATGGTTCCTGGTATGTATTACTTCTGATGCATGAGTGTCCATAGATGTTTCTTCGTGGGGATTTTACGCCCTTTCTCTAAATTTAGCAGTAAATTAGTGTGTCATAAAGGTTTTGTTTCTAATTCTAGGAAATGATATTGACCTTCAATGTGTTTTTTACATATATATATGAATGAATAATGTAATATATTAAGTGATGATCCTTATAGAACACATAAATTATCATGATTGATCATATGTTTCAATTTCAGATTTCACGCATGAGGGAAACTTCTTTGAATATTAAGCATTCCATAAAGGAGTATTCATTTTAAGAATAATCTTCTAGATCTTATGCATCCTTGTACTGATCTCTAACATTGTCTTTAATTCATCTATACAATACTTAAGAAAATAATCATTTAATAATCCTTTGCATTGAATCAAATAATATAACTATTGGGTGTATTTAATTTAAAGAAGGAAGAATAATGACAATAACTATTTTTGTGGGAATATACCTCTGATGGAGAATCATCCTAGTTGTGAGTGACCCTATCTGCAAGACATATCTGGAGGTGAGTGATTATGTACAAGATTCATTCCAACATTTACTTAATCAGGTGGTGATATAGATGAACTATCATTGAGTTATTTCTACTATCTGTGACTCTGTCTGGATATCACTCATTTCTAGATGTAGCTTAATTCAAGAAATCATATATATTGATACCAACTCTTTTAATGTAATGTACAATCAAGCTGGCTGTGAGCCATGGCTGGGGACAACCCATATCTGGTGTTGAGTCATTCTAGTTGTAGCTCAACTCTGGTGGTGAGATATTTTGGTGGAAGATAAACTATAGAAGTTATTCATTTTGAACTAATGGTGTTTCATCCCAACACTTATGGAAATATTCATCATATTTTATTATATTTTATGATATTTTCATAAAATATTATATTCATTAGAGACATAATAAACTATATTAAGGAGAATTAAAATAATTAGGAAAAAAATATCCTTATTTTTGATGATCAAAAATCATGAAATTATTATAAACCATTAATTAAAAAAATAGATAATTAGAGATGAATTAAATGGATAACAATATACTCAACATTTTGAATATCATATGTAAGAGAAAAAAGTGGTGTCCAAGATTAGGATTTGTGGTACGAATGTTATGACATGAAAAAGGGTATTTAAGGTTTTCAAATGTTAATTTTAATCACATATCTATAATGAAGATATCAAAGAACAAAACAGATGGTATCAAAGGATGAATCCCAATTAATATGGAATCATGGAAACAATTTGAATAAGAACATCCAAATAAATAAATTATTAAGGAAAATAGTGAATGAAAAATAATTATAAACGATAAACATGCTGTAAAAAGTTTGATACTCATGAATAGACAAATTATGTATCAAATAAAACATATCATAGATAAATAAAAAATATTAATGAATAAAGAAAATGAAATCAACCGACTTTCTCCCCCTTTTGGGATTATAAAAAAGGTAAAAACAAGAAAAAGCATATGAAAACCATTTCTATAAAATGTAACATAGGAAATGATATATAAATATGTGTTAAAGGAAAATTAATCAAATAGATGAAGGATAATAGAGAGGTGACATGAAGTACAAAAGGTTATGATATTAAAACACAAATAGAATGGATACAAAAAATGATCAAAGAAAAATTTTAATCAGAGTCACTCTCAATTGAAGTGGTAAGATCTGCAAGTCCCTCCCCCTTATTAGAAGGAGGAAGGAACAAATCAGAGGTTGATGGTTTCGTTGAAATAGATAGTAATAATTATGGTAAAGAAGAAGTTGGAATCTCCTTCAAAATAACCAGCCTAATAAGCTAGACAATATCCCTAAGAGACATTATAAAGGGTTGGTAATGTGGTGGTGGAGGATCTGATAAAGGATAATAGGTAAAGGATTCAATTGGTATGGCTTCTAGTGAAACCAAATTAGTTCTTAATACATAGAGAAAAGGATTCATCTTGTGGACAATGTCTATGATAATATTGTATCCTCACTATGTAGCACTAAAAATGTCTTTTATTTTCTCCATAAACAACTTAAGAATGGGTGAAAAAACTATTAAATGGTCGACCTTAACATTTAATTCCTTAATGACAAAATTTATTATGAGATTATTAGCCAAAAACATGAAATGAGTTTTAAATTCATGTCTGGTACACACCATGGAAATGTAATATTTAATGGACTTTGTGATGGATTACCGATCACTCAGGGCTTCATTTAAACACATCCATAATATTTTGTATATATTCTCAACAATCTGACGAATCTTTCTCAGATCCTCATTATGAGTAGCATTAATATCACCCAAAATAGTATTCAGTTCCTCCCAAACTATAGAATGAACGAGCCCTAGATTAATGAAAACTAATGGAGGTAGATTAGAAGAAGTAGAAACCAATGAAGCAATAATTTCTGTCATCTCCATCATAACAACTTGAGAAGTTGAAAAGGAGCCTCTCATTTCATTAATCACTAATATAAAAGAATCTATAT
Organism: Viscum album; assembly: GCA_963277665.1. Taxonomy (NCBI): domain Eukaryota; kingdom Viridiplantae; phylum Streptophyta; class Magnoliopsida; order Santalales; family Viscaceae; genus Viscum; species Viscum album. The sequence continues at coordinate 715,251,800 of OY728162.1, forward strand.
CACATTCCAACCTATGTTTCTCATGTTCAACATCATGAATATGATGATTTATCATTAGATGAATATGAATAACCACAAGATCACAAATGTATCTCACGTCAACATCACTAAGATATTTTTCCAAAGGGGTCTAAGAACACAAAATTAGCCTAATTATAGAAAGAATAATCCCTCTAAAATCATTGAATTCTAACTTTAATATTGAATTGGTAGGTATTTGAGTAGTAGGTGTCCCGACACTAGGTACATGAGCCTATGTTAGCTCAGATCTGGTAGTAGGTGCATATGAATGTAAGGCAAAAATAGGATCTACACATCCCTTATGATCTACTCCATCTCCAATATAAATTCTTGGTTTACTATCCTTTGGATAATTTCCATCATCATCATCATCAATTTCAAAATATTCTAAACCCATACTCATGTAACATGGGGGAAGGATCTCCCATAGAGGATTCCTTACCCTCTTTATGAGAATCCCTATACTCCTCAACATCCTTCTCAACAAATTTAGACACCGAATAGTGAAAACCAAGATGTTTATAAGCTTATAATTTTTCCCATTCGATATGAGAAATATAAAGTATAATAGCATTATCAGGATACTCCCCCTAAACCAGTACTCGACTCTCTTATCTAGAAGAAGTAACATCATTAATAGGATATATAGAAAAAATCACTCTAAGGGCACAAATCAGGCCGATCCACATCTCCCCATAGGTTAAACTAATGTAACTGATACAACAGGGGATGCATGATGGGAATGAATCCTCTTAACACCATAACAAACATCATGATCAGATCTACCACTGTCACTATTAGCATCATCATCATCATCTCCATTATTACAATTTTGATTACCATTAGCACTACCACTATTTTCACATTCCTCATAAAAAACTTCCAAAACTTCTTTAGGAGATTTAGAAGATAAAATCCAAACTTCTCATCAGTTAAAACATCTATCTCATAATTTCCACTATCCCTTATTACCAAACACTCTCAAGTATGGATAGTGTAGAGATGAATCAAAAGTTCAAAAATTCATATTAAAACTCTTTGGGATGTATTGATCACCCCCCAAACCCACTTAGGTAGCCATCTTCTCACCAACATATGCAAACACTTCCTCTTCCTAATAATACTCCAATACTTTATCATTCTCCATGATAAGATAAAATGGTTCCTTAGGATTGGTAGGTTGACCTAAGGGATTAAAATCCTCATAGATATATTTATTATATTTAATCTACATCTTCATCTAAGGGTTCAATTTCACCCTCATCTTTTTAAAACTAAAATTAGTGAAATATAAACCTCCTATTTTAACCTCAAATTATTCCACTTCACAAATCTCAAACATTATGTCAAAAAGGATAATATAATATTAATATAAATCAAATAATTATTCATGTAGGAATAATTACACATATAAATCATGTGTACCACTAGAAATATACCCAGATTTATCTTTTCCCAACATGTGATAAGGAACATGAGATACACATCATTATATATTATGGTATTGAAGTCCAGATTCCTTTGAGAAAATAGATTCCAAAGAAACATTAATACATGTTTACATTCCGAATCAATCCTAGTAGAATTAGGTAAGATCAAAGTCCTATTAGAAGTTAAAATTAGGAATGTATATTAATATATGAATGACTCACTATCACTAGGTACCATACCATTATTATCATAAAATAATCCTTGATGAGCTATATTCCAAAATAATTCCCTTTCCTATGAAGAAAAAGTAATATTTTTACCATCAATCACACATCAAATCTGATATTTCATATTCCCAAAGTCGAACTCATTATATAGATAGAACAAGTGAACTAACCTAGTGTATAAGGGTTGGTCATTTTTTAGAGAACCAATATACTCATACATGGTGTTGTATCATCTTTATAACTAATGATATATTAGAAGGAAACCATATTGCATCCACCTATTTTAAGTAGCACCTGTACACTTCAAAAACTGTAGGTCCCTCAGTTCTAAAGATGATTTACCTTTTCCTCCTTTATATATTTTATTATGTCGTGGTTCCTTAGGATACGACTAAATTGGGAACTAAATTCATACCATTTTGGTAGAACGATGGATAAGTAGTAATGAATAGAATGAAAGTAGGGTGAAATGGATAGTGATTTAGTTTAGGAGTATGAATATGAGTGAGAGTGACTGAAATTCAAACTTAAAGCTCAATATATCATTTATATATTTGAATTCATTCAATAAAAAAAACAAATTACAATATAAAAATGAAAATTAATAATGAAATAACACATGAAAATAGAGAATGGTGACCCCTCAAATAGTAATCACAAATGGTGAATTGCCATTGATGACTCACCAACGGTGACGTACTAATGGTGACTAACTCACTAATGTTTAATTATTAACAGTGACTCATCAAAGCTGACTCACCAATTGTAACTCACCAATAGTGACCCTATAATAGTTACTTGCCAACAATGACTTCCTAATGGTGGAACTCCAATGGTGACTTGTCTAAAATATATTGTGTAACCACAATATATCATACCAAATTAATGTTTTATATAGTTAAAAAAATCAGAAATCATTGGTTTTTTGAATTTTAATAAAAGATTATGTTATATTCCTATTAATTTAATAGATATATCATCCTTTTGAAAATAATCCCCAAAAAGGGATATCTTATATCTATATTTTTTTACAATGAGACATAATATTTTTAGATATATTTATAGCACTTATGTTGTCAAACATTATAGGCACATTTTCAAATTAATATCCATATATAGACATATATGCTTCATCCCTAAAATTTTTCCACATCAACTACCTGCATCTTTGTATTCGCCTTTATAACTAGACAGTGCAATCAATTTTTTCTCCTTACTACTCAAAGATACTAGATACTTTCCCAAAAGCTGACATGTTCTGGATGTTATTTTTTTTATTGAACATACAACCACCAAATTAGGAATAAAAAAATAGACTCAGTCTAATTCATAACCTCTTTGGTATAGAAATCATAAATTATTTGAATATTTGAGGAATTTGAAAATCTTTTTATCAACATGTAAATGCGACTCTTCAATATTTTCATGAAAATTGGAAAACATACATGCAATAAACATTATTTCTGGTTAATATAATAGTTTGTTAGAGAGATCATCAAATCATAACTCTGTAACTTGATTTATCCACTAACTTACATGTTTCATTAAGATCCAACTTACGTTTTCTACTCTTGGGAGTATCACAACTTTTATTGATATCCAAACCAAAACATGGTAAATTTTCTTTAGTGTACTTAAATTAATTTAAAATAATTAAATTTTATTTTTTTTAAATCTTAAAACCAATAATGAATTTAATTCACCCATTAAACTCCTTTCAAATTAATTTTTCATCATCTTTGAAACATGATTACACAAATAATTTTTATATGATATAAATACAATATGATCAATGATCTTCTTTAGTTCAAGATGTGACTAAAATAGTTGATGTTAAACCAGATTCAAAAAATAATATCTAGTATTTGTACCTCTATATTGGTATCCAACTATAAAATTTAGGGGATGGTATCTATGATTCCTAACACCTATTTGAAAAGAATTTATGTTCATCACATTGCCTTCTATAGATTCATGATTGATATGTTGATGTTCTTTATAAATGGATGATTTTATTTTTGTTTCGCATAACTGTCAGAAGAGTTAGAATTCAGTTTCATATGCGAATATTCAATCTCAATGTTTTCTAAAGGGGTTTTAGGCTCACATGGATCTATTTGATCAAACCCGTAATGAAAATAATCTTCCATAGTCTTATTTGTTTTGTTAAAAAATGTATAATATTAAATAAATGTCGAATATCAAAGAAAACATTATTCATCACTCTATGAAGATATGTTTTCAAGAGTTTCCTTTATGATAAGTATAATAAAATTAAAAATACCATAAATTATCTAAACATAGTCTTTATATTTTTTTGAAATTTCATAAAGACTTTTCTCTAAGACATGTATAAAAAAATATATATTAATTTTATAGTAGACTGTATTCATATCCACTTACAAAATGTAAATAGGATGGTCATATTCATTATGAATTGTATAAGAAATTTCTTGAAGTTTTCTATTTGAGATTTCTTAAACACCATTGTGCTTTGTGGTCTGAAAAGTAGCTTTTTTTTATTATGGCCATTTTGTGAGGAAAATGATTCAATGTCTTGATTTTCAAAATATTCCATGATAACTTCTTATGGTCTTAATCTTAAGTCCACTAATATATTCCATATATTTAGTATACTTGGTAATTTAAGGGAAATATTCACTTGTGTGATTTTGAACCAATAAAAACATATACCTAGAAAAGTTTTTTAAAAGGACATAGACATAGTTCTTCCCATTTTAACTATTTTCTCTATATAGTCTAAATAAATATACATGAACCAACTCTAGTAGTTGAAAAGTTAAAACTATTAAAATAGGTTCCCTAGAGCCAACTTCTTTATACATTATGATAAACATGTATTCATTGGAGGGATATTAATAAACTCTTTATCACATCATGATTATTCCTCTTCATGACATTGTATGTGATACTTTCCTAAGAGTAGATATCACATTAAATGGTCATATAAAATCCCTACTATGATGATAACCAGGAAGTTCCATGAAACAATTCATGAATATATGTTCTATATCTAGATGATAAAATTTTAAAGGACACATATTATACTTGATATTAGGGGTGGAGACTCATAGGACTTTGAGGAACCTTTTCATGGTGTCTGACCTTGGTAATGTCTTAGAAAATATTATGAGAATGAGACTCGCTAGTAATAAATACACATTTATATGTGACATTGGATGTGTCATATATACGGACGTATGTATTGGTATATAGAGTTTAAGATTATTATTAATGGGTTTTATGACTTGTGCACTTATATGTATGGGTAAAATCCATGATGACATATGTTCATGGTGAGGTTGGATATGTTTGGTGCAGCAATAGTAATACTGTATTAATGAATAATGTAGGAAAGGATTTGTCCCTTCTATTCCATAGTAGAATTTAATATCTCAGGACCATTGTTTGAAGTGATATAGCCCAAATAAATCCATATCCCTAGTATTCTATAGGCATGTTCAATTTTTGAGAATTCAAAGAATGAGAAATCCAGAACAAGGGTTGATGGAACTTGAATAAAACCCACATGATTGGAGATATTGAGACAAAGGGATTATATTAAATAGTAAGCATTCGTTTGTGGTGACCTATCATCGTAGAATTAACTTATTCTCTATGGTTTCCTTGGTGTGTTTCTAGATGATCTCCTTGGACATTTAGGATGCTCCACCTAATTTTAATAAGAATGGCATACATTGGTTCATAGACTATATGTTTCTAGTATTTGGTTTAAATAATATATTATTTATTATTTAACAATATCAATAAAGATAATTTCAGGTTTTTGTTGAATAATTATTCATGGATTCATGATTGTATTTATTTTGACAGTAGTTATTCAAGAGAATATAATATGTATTAAAAAATTTATAGTTGTATATTTTTCATTTACTGAATATAATTTTTTTATATTTAATGGTGAATAATGCAGTGATATTTAATTAATAAATAAATAGTCATTATTCGAGGTTCAATAAATATCATGGAGGATTTGAGGACCATGTTAACAGTCTAGTGAGAAATTATAATATTGAATATTATTTGATAAAATAATATTTAATTATAACTCATAAGATTAGTTCAAGTCATGAAATAATAATTTTTCTGTAATTATTTTATATGGAGGTTTTGCTAGGATTAAGAAAATAATTAACACACATGTGAAATTTTTTTATTATTACCCTAGTGAAATAAATGACCAGGTATATTATTCTCATAATTAACCAAGGGAAAGTTGGTGATTCCTAATTGTGTTGTACAAAATTAATTGGAGAAAATATCTCAAGCCTAATGTGTTCATCCCTCTCCAATAACACACTCATGAACGAGGGAGATCCTTCTCCACCAGATCAAGGAGAATGCTTTTGAAGTGGTTCTCAAGGTGATCGAAGGCAGACATTACATGCATAATTAATTTCCATGCTAGCTCCCATAGACTCTTTCAACGATATCCAAAGATACGTGGAACACATGTTGATCACCACTATAGGAGATCTACCCTTGATCTCTAGAACACAATGACAATAAACATAATGATCTATGAGAAAACACATCAATAAAGAAACATTCACCGTGGAGGTAATTCATTATTTTAGTTAAATTTATTATAAAAAATGATATTCCTATATCTCCTTATTATTGGTTTCTATTCTTTTTTCTAAATCCTTCATTAAAATATGGGGATATAGGTATCCATTCTCATATTGATCACATATTGTTCATAGAATTTGGAAAAATTAATGTTGGGCACTGACCCTTATCCACATCAACTACGCCTGAAATCTAAAAGTTGTATCACAAGTTGATTAATATTCTTTATAATCATTTAAATAATTCATTAATGATTTATGATTTAATAATTTAGTTTTAGAAATAATGTTTAATCATTCTTTTTAATCTGAATTACAATATTTGTTCTTCCTCTACTATTTCTCATAGATATAAGAGAAAGGATCAGTTTTTTTTGAATAAAATTAAATCAGGGTACATATAATGAGGTTCCAAATGTTATGTCTAGGTATCAAAACAGTACATGCCGTATAGACATATCTACATGTTTTGGAGTTGTGTTCGATGCAACAAGAGTTGTTCAGAAATTACTAATAAATGACATGTGGGGCAGTTAATTCTTACACAACACGTTGACCAGGAAAAACTAGCACATGTTCAGTTATACTAAATGTAGTTTGGAACACTAGACATGACATGTAGTCCCTTTCAGGTTACGGCTAGGCCATGTATCCCATATATGACTTAGCTTAGCAGTGACCATGTAACACAGAGTCAACATGGAATGTAGCCCACTGGACACATCATGTACTCTAATATTTCTAATGTACACCTCACACACTGAGTTCATATATGTGTACTTCAGATACATAGTGAAAAATGTACATGTCGTGTAGATTTGATCTACACACCATGTACTTTTACCATTTATGCAGATTTAAAATTTATTATATTACGTAACCACTAAGATATGTACTTATGTGATAAGATTTAATATATATATATATATATATATATTATTAACATCTACATAATATTCATCTTCTTCACATCATGTATGAGTAGTATTAAATTTATTATTCTATGTGAATTCTATATGTCACAATGGATTATGTGTATTGATGTAAAATTCATGTTGGTTATCTTTGGATGGTAATTCATCAGGTCGAATCCCTGGTAAATGGTATGTACATAGTCAATTTTAAATGAATTTATTAATTTGATTAAAATTATACTGGATGTGAAGATCAGTTAAATTTAGAACATGTTTAAGATAAAAGAATTGATTAATTAAAATTAATAATTAATCGGTTCGAGTGCAATTTTTATAAAAAAGAACAATTAATGAATAGAAGGAATGTTTTATTTCTTGCATAATTTTATGCTTTTATGTGGATGATCAAGTTATAGAATATACCTTTTTATGTTTTTTGGTTTCCCATTTAATTTATTATTAAATTAAATTATTGTATAGTGTTCCTTATGTCCTCATTAATATGTAGGGCCTGAGTTCACATGTTTTCTTTTATGTAAAACTCATTTTAATGCTCACCAAAGTGTGTGTAAATGAATATATAATGATGGATCTCATATTCTAGTGGAGGTGGTTCATGTTATGATCTGGGGTGAAACCAATCCAATAAGATACACAGGTGGATATGGGAAAGCTGCAAACATGAACCTAATTGGCTCAAGGTGTTTCTACCCCAAGTCAGTGGTTAGTATATTAAATTCTAGATAAACTAACCATTATAACAAGATCATGATCATTCCCTTTATTTTATTTTAGTTAGTTTTATTGTTATTAGTTATGGATGTTTTTTCATGATCACATAATTATTGAATTAAAAGTCATGCATGATGGGACTTAAATAAACTGACTTATACAAAAGTGCTAAACACTGACTTAAATAAACTGACTTATACATAAAAGTCATGGATGTTTTTTCATGATCACATAGTTCAAAGTGCTTGACCAGGCAAAATTGGGATACATTCAATTATATAAGAAATCCAATTTCAGGTTTTAGGTTGAAAATACTTAGATTACATCATGGGTTGTCCACCAAATAATGAATTGGTGTAACTGAGAGGCAAAGATTGGGGGAATAAAAAATTAAGGATTTCAGGAATTTGGAGTCTACTCAATAGATCAAGGAGATGCAAGTTAGTACAGTTGGAATTTTGAATGCATTGCTAAACACTGATAAAGTTCATGACCAGAAAATGTTGGGGTAATGAAAAGGGAAATGTGGATTCTTTCCACTAGAATTTCCACATAGTAGGATATTCCAAAGCCAATGATGATGGCTATTTTGTTTCGTTAAAAATGTGGGAGAGTGAAAGATATTTATTTATTTATTATTATTAATTTTATCATATATTGTACTATAACAACATTCATCTTATTTGTAGGAACAAAATTAAAAATGGAATCAAACATATCATTATGTTCCATACTCAAGAAGGAAAACCTTCTCACATACACTAATTTCTTGGAGTGGAAAAGGCACCTTCGGGTCATCCTTTTCCATGAAAGGAAACTATATATGTTGGAAGAACCTTTACCAGTTCCGTTTAGGGATGAGGCAAGTGAAGAGAAGATATCTTTGTAGGAGAAACATATGAATGAGGATACATATGTTTAGGGACTTTTTTATCATCCATGACCAATGAACTCTGGAAGGAACATGAATAAATTTATGCTTATGGAATGACGTCTCCCCTTTAGGATCTCTATCAAGATAAGTCAAGACAAGAGAGGTATGAGATATCAAAAACATTGTTCACCACTATGCTTGGAGACTTTGTGCTAGCTAGGCCCCATGTAGTCAAGATTATTGGCTACATTGAGCATATGGACATCTTAGAGAAGAAATTCCTTGATGATTTTCACACATATCTCATTCAATCATCACTACCCAATAGATTATCTAGTTTTATTTTGAATTTTAAAAATTGAAATAATGAAAAGATTCTATCAGAAACTATTTCTTTAGTTTTCGAAGTGGATAATGACATGGGGAATAAAAACCCAGTAGTTCTTATGGTGAATTATAAGAGGAAGGGACACGTAAAGGGTTCAATGACTTATAAACAATCTATATCCCCAACATACTATCCGACCAAGAATAAGAACATACATATGCAGGGCAAGGAAAATGAGGCAGTATTCTTTTCATGTTGCAATTTAGGCCACTGGAAGAGGAACTTCACCTAGAGTAAATGGGGATCCAAAGGTGCATTAATAATTTAGTGAAATATTTCCATTTATTAACATTAGGTATTATATAGAGATTTTGGTTCTCACATATATATTCAAATTTAGGAACAATTTATATTCCAAAAAATTACAAGAGGACAGGTGCATCTGCGAGCTGCCAATGGTGTGAGGTTGGCGGTTCTTTCTCTTGGTGACTACCACCTCACATTTCCAATTTGAATTATTATTTCTTTAAATGGATTTTATTATGTACCTAGTGTTACCAAAAACATAATTTTTTTTATTATATTTTCATACAGATGAGTTAATTTTAATGATTGTAAATAAAATTTGTTTGTTTTATAATGAAAACATATGTTAGGAATGGAACATTAAAATAATGGAATGTTTGTATTAAATTACAAAACCAAGTGTTGGAAATCGACAATGAATTGTGTTCACATGTCTCATATAACACTCAATTGTGGAATCACCATCATAGTCATGTAAACGAGAACCATTTTACAATGATCAATCAAGATGGATATATAGAGTCTTGTGGGATAAAACCACATGATAGATTTAAATCATTTTTACAAGAGAAAATCTCCAAACCACCTTTTGGTGGACAAGGTGAAAGGGCCAAAAAGTGTCTATTATTTGTGTACACTAATGTGTGTGGACTATTTCTAGTAGAGGCTATAGGTGGATATGATTACTTTATAACATTTATTGATGGCCTGAGTACATATGGACATATTTTCATGATGAATTATATGTTTGAATCCGTTGATAAATTCAAGGAATTAAAGATTGAATTACAAAATAATCATGTCAAAAAGATAAAGAAGTTTTAATCAGATCAAGGTGGATAATGTCTTAAGCAAGAGTCTATCTTGTTTTTTAGGTGTTCGGGATACAATCTCAACTCACTCCACCTTATACACCACAATGGAATGGTGTTAGTGAATGGAGGAACCATACCATGTTGGACATGGTAAGGTCGATGATGGGTCATGAATATATTCTATTATCATTTTTGGGATATACATTACAAAATACATCATAAATTTTTAACTGAGTAATAGATAAAGTGGAAAAGGGAATTCCCTTTGATCCATGAAGTAAAACTAAACCAATTTTATCACATACATGTGTATGGTCATGCAGGAATTTGTTATGTCCTTTTCAAGAAACAATCTAGAACCTTGTGGTATGAAGTTTACCTTTAGAGGGTATCTCAAAAAAATCAAAAGATAATACATATACAACTCCTCAAATAAGAAATTCACTCTTTCCAGAGAAGCCATTTTTATTGAGAGGGAGATAATACCCAAAAGGATAGTGGAGCCAGATTAACTTCGATGAAGTTGATGATCAAGGTACACAAGATTTGGTTCAAGAACAAGTTCCATAGGTCCCAATGGAAGAAGTGGTTCCCGATACACATGTACCGAGTAGGTGTATAAGAGAGGTAAGTGAATGGAGAGATATATGGATTTATAGTCATGGAGGATGGTGACTCATTATTATTGGACAATGATGAGCCCCTCTTCTATAAGGAGGAAGTAGAGAGATCCGAAGCTACAAGATCACTTGAATCTATGAATTCTAAGATATATTCCCTATGTCTGAACTATGCTTGGGTTCTGGATAGTGCACAAGTTGATGTAAAGCATGTTGGGTGTAAATGGGTATTCAAGAAGAAACTGTACATGGAAGGTAAAGTAAGTACCTATAAAGTAATTATAGAGGATAAAGGGTTTAAACAACAAATATGGTATTGACTACAACGAACCATTTTCTCTAGTTTCCATGTTTAAATCCATCAGAATATTATTTTATAACAAAGCTTACCAAGACTATGTCATTTGGAAGATGGATGCCTAAACTACATTCCATAACGGGAACCTTCAGGAAGATTTGTATATGAAACAATTAGAGGGGTTTGTGACCCTAGGTGATTCCAAAAAGATTTTCAAGTTACAAATATCCATTTATGGTTTGAATCAAGCATCTTGGTCATGGAACATTTGATTCGATGAAACCATAAATTAATTTGTTTCATTAAAAATGAATGCGAGCCTTGTATTAATAAAAGGTTTAATTGGATTGTGGTCATTATACTATTATTATGTGATGGGGATATAATACTTATTATAAATGACATACTAGTCTTATAATCAGTTAAATAATTGTTGAAAAAGTGATTCTCCATGAAGGACATAGGTGAATTAGCCTAAATTCTAGGTATCAATGTCATTCATGATTGATACAAGAGGCTTATTGGACTAAGCCGATGTACATACATTGAACAATACTAAAGAGATTTAATATGGAAAAATACAAGAGGGGAATGGTTCTAGTGTCACACAATTTATATTTTTCTATGAAAATGGGTCCCAAGACACAACAAGAGAAAGATAGATTGAGTAATATCACATGCGATACAACAATAGGATCAATCATGTATTCCATGTTATGTACTAGACTTGATGTTGACTATGCACTGATCTTGTTAGGTAGATATAAATAAGATCCAAGTGATAAGTATTTTACTGATGTTAAGACTATCTTTAAGTATCTGAGAAGTACTAAGTATAAGATCTTTGTGTATGGAAGAGATGAGGAGCATGTCATCAGAGCATATTATGATGATGGTTTTTAGATAGATCATACTGATCTAAAGTCACAATTGGGATATGTTTTCTCTCTCAAAGGTGGAGCTGTTAGATGAAGAGTTCAAAATAGTATTTTTTCACAGATTCATCAACGAAGACTGAGTATATAGCGGCTTCTGATTCATACAAAGATGTTTTTCAGATTCAAAACATTTTCTAGGATCTTGATGTGGTACCAAGAAATAAAGACCCTATAACATTTAATTGTGATAATACTACAGTGATTGATCTTGCAAAAGAGCCAAGTTCACATCAACAGATAAAGAACATACTCTAGAATTATCACCCCTTAAAGGATTTATATCAATGGGGTGAATTTGAAATGAGTAATGTATCCTTGAAATAGAATGTGGAATACCCATTGAATAAAGGAATATCTAAGTAGAAACATGAGTATTAGGTGAGATCTATATGACTGAAGGTTGTTAGCAGTTAGATCAAGTGCAAGTGGGAGTCTATTTAAGTTGCTTCCCTAGAGCCAAATTATTTGTACTTTATGATAAATAAGTATTCATTGGATTTATATTAATAAACTCCTTGTCACATCATGATTGTTATTTTGTATGATGTTGTATGTGATAATATCTTAAGAGTAGTTGTTTCACAAAAAGGTCATAGTAGATCCCTGTTATGATGAGAACATGGATGTTCCATGACTTTATTATTGAATATATATTATATAGAGAGATGGTATAATTTGAAATGACACAATTGATACATGCTATCAAGGTTTGTGACTCATAGGACATTGAGTCACCTTCTCATGATGTATTCCCTTGGTAATGTTAAGGGGGATAATATGAGAAAGAGACATTCCAGTAGGGAATCCAAATGTATAAGTGTCCTTGGATGTTATTATCAGCAGATGTGTATATTCGTCCTTAGAAATTATGATTACTATTAATGGGTATTATGACTCATGTAATTAGATGTACTGGTTAATAATGTGATGACATATGTTTTTGGAGATGTAGGATATGTTGGGTGCATCACAAGTAATACTGCATTAATGAATAATGCGAGAAATTATTTTTACCTTATATTCCACAACTGAAGTTGATATATAAGGACATTTTATGGAAATGATATAGCCTAAATAAATCTCTGGCCATGGTGTTCTATAGGCTGGTTAAATTTTAAAGAAGTCAAAGAATGAGAAAATAGATCACATGGGTTGACGACACTAACATGCTTCATGTTTGATTGTAGATGTCGAGAGAAATGGATTTTATTACATGGTAAGTGTTCTTATGAGATGACATGTCATTGTGACATTATCTTCTTTATCTATTGATACCCTGGAATGTTACTAGATGTTATCCTTGGACATTAGGATGCTCTGCCTAATTCCACTAAGAAAGAGGCCTAGAGGGTCACACAGTTAGTTTTTTTAATATCTTAGTTAAATAAAATATTAATTATTCTTTAAATAGATGAATAATTATTATTCTTGGTAGTGGTTTAATAATTATTCATGGATTCCTCATCACATTTATTTCGACACGAGTTATTCAAGAAGAATATAATATCAACAAAATTACTAATAAATATTTATTTTAAATTTAGTGAATATAATATTTATATATTTACTTGTGAATAATGTAGTTATATTTATTTAATAAATAAATATTAATTATTCAGTGTTTAATAAATATGGTGGAGGATCGGTGGAACAAGTTAATGGTATAAGGAGAAATAATAATGTTAAATGTTATTTTATAAAATAATATATAATTATTACTCAATAGAGAAGTGCATGTAATGAAATAATAATGTTGCTATTATTATTTGACATTGGGGTTTCACTAGGATTAATGAAATAATTATGGAACTTCTGAAAAATATTTATTATTACCCTAGTGAATTAAATTCCCAGTAATATATTTCTCTTAATTTTCCATGGGAAAGCTGTGTTACACCTAATTGTGTTGTGAACATGACAGTATTGCAGAAAACATTTTTTACTGTGGTTATTTTTTATTTTTAACATTGGATTTTGGCCTATGTTATTACAAGAGACTTTATAAACAGTGTTTTTTACATCAGTTATTTTACAACCGACGTAATAAACACAAATATGAAGCATTTTTAATGTTTGTTGATAAAACCCGACATGGAAAATGCTTTGGAGGAGTGCTTTACTACGTCAGTTATTTAATAACCAACATGATATAAACCCTTTCACGTCAGTTATTATATAACGGACGTCAAAATGCAGTCTTTTGAAGCATTTATCAAGTTGGTTATTTTTATAACCGACGTGATAAACCTGTCTGCCAAGTGGTTTTCAATGTCGGTTATATAATAACTGATTTAAAAACATATCTACAACGTCGGTTATTTTTTAACCGATGTAAAAACCATTTCCCATGAAGTTATTAGGTCGGTTTCCAAATAACCGACGTTATAAAAAATACCTATGAATTTTTTACGTCGGTTATTTAATAACCGACCTGATATAAACCCTTTCACATCAGTTATTATATAACCGACGTCATAAAGCACTCTTCTGAAGCATTTATCAAATCAGTTATTTTTATAACCAACGTGATAAACCTGTCTTCCATGCCATTTTGAATGTCGGTTATATAATAACTGATGTAAAAACATATCTACGACATCAATTATAAAATAACCGATGTAAAATACTATCCATTTCACTTTATTATGTCGGTTAGGAAATAACAGACGTAAAAACCATTTCCCATGAAGTTATTACATTGGTTTCCAAATAACCGATGTTATAACAAATAACGATGCATTTTTTATTTCGGTTATGAAATAATCGACATAAAAATCTATTTTGTTAAAAAAAACCTGAACCACTGCTATGCCCAACCAAATAACCTGAAACAGAGAAAAATCATACCAAAAATAGACCAGAACAGAACAACCCCCCCCCCCCCCACCAAAACCATGGACCCCCACACCCTTAGACATCCCTCCACACATCTGGACATCCCCACCACCCCCTAGACAGCCCCCACACCCTTGGACAACCCCCACCCACTTGTATACCCCCACCCCATGTACAACACTCCCACACCCCTAGAAAGCCCTCCCACACCCCTAAAACTAACCAAAAGTTACCAAAACAGACCAGAACCCCCTCACCCCACTAGATAGCCCCCGCCACACCCCCGCCACACCCCTGGAAGCCCCACACACCCATGGACTGCCCCCACCCCCTGGGAAGCCCCCAACTCCCCTGGACAACCCCCACCCTCCTGGACACCCCCAGACCCCTGGACTGCCCCACCACCCCCCTGGATAGCCCCCCCCCCCCCTCACACCCCTGGACAACCCCCACCCTCTTGGACACCCCCCACACCCTTGGACTGAACCCACCCCCAGGACTGCCCCCACCCTCCTTAACACCCTACACCCCTAGACAGCCCGCCACACCCCTGAACTTCCCTACCCCTTGGACATCCCCCCAAACCCTTGGACAACTCCCCCACACTCTTGTATACCCCCACCCCTGGACTTCACTTTCACACCCCTGGACAACCCTCCCACACCCCTAAAATTAACCATAAAGTTACCAAAAACAGACCAGAACCCCCTCACCCCACTGGACAGCCCCCACCACACCTCTGGACACCCCCCACACCCCTGGACTGTCCCCACCCCCTGGACAGCCCCCGATACCCCTGGAAAACCCCCACCCACTGGACATCCCCACACCCCTAGACTTCCCCACCACCCCTTGGATAACCCCCACACCCCTAGACAACCCATACCCTCTTGGAAACCCCCCCACACCCCTGGTCTGCCCCACTCCCGAGACTTCCCCCCACACTCCTAGACACCCCCACACCCCTGGACTGCCCCCACCCCTGGACATCCCCCCACACCCCTGGACAACCCCCACCCTCATAGTAACCACCCACACCCCTAGACTGCCCCCACCCCCAGGAATAACCCCACCCTCCTGGACACCCCCACACTCATGGACTTCCCTCACCCCTAGACAGCCCACCACACCCTTGGACAACCCCCACCCTCTAGGACACCCCCACACCCCTAGACTGCCCCACCCCCAGGACTGCCGCCACCCTCCTGGACACCCCCACACCCCTAGATAGCCCCCACCCCTGGACAGCACCCCACACCCCTGGACACCCCCACCATCCTGGACAACCCCCCACAAGCCTGGACTGCCCCCACCCTTGGAACTGCCCCCACACCCTTGGACACCCCCTGGACAACCCCCCACTCACCTAGACATCCCTACCACCTCTTGGACAACCTCCCACCTCACTAGAGAGCCCCCACCACACCTTTGGACATCCCCATCTCAGTAGACACCCCATACCAAAACCCGACCAAAACCAGACCAGAACCCCCACCCCACTGGACAGCCCCCACCACACCCCTGGACACCCCCACACCCCTGGATTTCCCCCCCACCACCTGGACAGCTCGTGGACAACTGGTGTTGGGGGAGGAGGCACCACCTTCCCTTAGGGGGAACGCCGCTAGAAGGTACTCATCACTCACACATGCGAAGCTTGAGCTATCCAAATGTTTCACATGTGGGAGTGATTAGTACCTTTAAGAAGAGTTTATCCCCCTAAGGGATGGCAGTTGCACCTCTACCACACCCCTGGACTGCCCCCCATCCCCATGGATACCCTGGACCCCCTCCCCCCACAAGACAGCTCCCTCCCCCCCACCCCACTGGACTAACCTCCCACTCCCTTGGAATCCCCCCTCACTCCAAAGGACACCCCACACCACTGGACACCCCCTGGACAGCCCCCACTCCCCAGGAAAACCCTTCCCCCTCCTGGAAATGCTCCCACACCCCTGGACTGCCCCGCCCCCACTCTCATGGACACCCAGGATAGCCCCCGCCCCACCAGACAACCCTCCCACACCCCTGGATACCCACACCCCATTGAACACCCCCACAACCTTGGAACCCCTACCCCCAGACCAGAATCCATACCATAAAAACCATCATAAGAAGACCAATACAAGAAGTAGAGAAAAATTAAACATTCACATATATAACATTAAAAACTTAAAATTTCAACTAAAAAAACTAAATCCAACCTAAAATGTAACACCCGAACCCCAGTTACCCAGAGTCGGTGGATTATTACATAACATTGGCATGATCACAAAAGATCAAGTCTCGAAAGATAGATTAGTTTAGTAGCCTGGGAAATACTATTTACATTCTTAATGTTTAAATTACATCATAAGGTGAAAAAAACTACAACATCATCTTGTCTTCATATCCCCTCATACATTCCCTATAGGTCATTCATAAAATACATCTTCACATCCTGGGAAAAATTAAAACATTGAAAGGGGCGAGCTCAGATGCTCAGTAAGGATAACAATATAGTAGAAACTATCATAAATAAACATAAACATTTATGGAAATGTATAACAAAAACAGAAGTCTTTAAAACTTGAACTTCATCATAATATGGCATAGATGAAATGAAATAATTCACTTTCTGTATTCACATGGATATTCTACTAGTCTAATAATCACATGCAATATCAATAGCCACTTTCATAAAGATTGAATGCAAAATTCCAGATTATCATAACCACATAGTCAAGTTCTTAGGCCAAGACTACAAAAAATATTTTATCAAGGCCTTGTTCCAAGACACTAGTTTGTCTCATGAGACCTATCGATGCATCGAGGAGCTATAGCGGGCTCCACCCGTCACTTACTAAGTCCAATTCATTTCTCATATGAATAGGTTTAGACATAACATAAACATTCATATTAAAACTAGCATATGAAATGTCAATACTTTCTCTATAAACCATGAATGGTATAAAAATAACACATACATAGTCAAACATATCAAAAAGCCTTCAATACTATATCAAATTTTTGTATCATAATATATCTACTATAAATAAGCTTAAAATCCATCAAAGGATGTTGACATAGATGAAATCCAAACTATTTGATATAAATATCTCTTTTTATAAAATCATTTAAAAGTATCATAATTATAAAATAAAACATTCACTTTAAAAATATTCTTATAAACTATTAAGGGAAGCTACGACAATTTTATAATGGTGGAAAATAGCCACACCTGCCGTATAAGTTAAAAAAAGACATTCTTACATTAATTCTGTCAAAAAGGATAAAAAGGGCCTTTTTTGGAAAATGACAGAACATTTCCTTTATAAACCTCTTATAAAAAGTCAAAAAAGGGTATAAATGACTTTAAACCATATTCTGTAAAATAGTAAGAATGTTTTGATATACATTTTTAAAAACATGGATGTGGATGATAAAGAGGTCCTAGTCGATAATTACGTATAAACAATCTCGGATAATGAAGAGATTTTAAAATAAACCATTACCTTGAACTTTACTTTGGTCGAGGGTTGGTTTACCACCTGTATAATGGTGAAATAATTGTTATTAAATTATTAAATAATCATATACATTAATATGATATCATATATGATCTTATTACATTTATTTGTTAATAATATCTTAGTATTATCATTGTTTCAGGTGTTACCTGATTCATTTTCCTTTATATTCTTTGTTACATATTCCGTGTTTGTTATGGATAGTTTTTATCTTATTCATATCTAGAATTATATAAAGTCCCCAAAACATTATTTTTAATCATCAGATGAAAAGTATTCTTGAATGGATACGATGAGGAATGAATCTTATCGCGTCCGTGGAGACGGTAGTCCGTACGTACACACAAGCGACAATATCATTATTTTGATATTAAAATTATAAATAATTGGATGGTATATCATATATACAGAATAATTATAATGTTATATTTTTTATTTACTTCAATTAGACATCATTGTCATACCCATCCAAATAATAATGTTTTGAATAACAAATACACCACCACATAGAGACGGTAAGTCGTACGTACGCACATATGGTAACATGTCATTCAAAGGATAGATAGAATACTGAATATGTTTGTAACATATTTATAATAAAATAAAAATATATAGAAGATAATATATTTATTATTTTATAATGGAAATAACAAAGAAAGAAGAAGTGGAAGAAGAAAAGAACTTGAAAGAGGGTGGTGAAACCATTGCCTCTTCTTCGGGATCTTCCTTTTGATTTGATCAAAATGGCTCCTTAAGTTGGCTTTATGACTAAAGAAAGTCTGATAAGATGAATTGTGGGGTGTTGAGAGAATATTTGGGTAGGGTATGATGAGACAAAAGGCTTTGAATGTATGAATTTGAGAGAAGGGGGAGTGCCCTTTTATAAAGGGGCGAGGGGCACCTTAGGAAAACCTGGAAATATTATTTTATAATAAAATCATATTCAGTTTCTAATGGATCCAAGGTGACTTATTTAGAGGATATGGTTATTTTGCGTCCAAAAACACCCAACCAATTGGTTTTAGATAGGTTTGGGTCACTATATTAACCTTATCTGTTAGTTTTAACTCTTAGTTAATTAGTTTCACATTTACCATGTATCTTTGTATTTTTATATTATATGGTTAATAAACATTATATAAACATCCAAGAGAATACCAAGTTGTCAATTAATGATACACCTATAATTATATAAGTCGTTTGGATGAACTGTATATTTTTAAGAATTGAATATCAATTAATAATATAAAATTTATTTTAAAAAACTCTTTTATGTCAATTTTGACAGTATTTCGTATTATGTTTTTTTCTAGATTCATAACAGCATTATTACTTCAAGCCTAATTCATTTAATCAACCCAAACAAGTCATATTAACCTATAAAATTCGTGTAATTCATTAAATGTCTCAAATTATATTTATTTGGGTACTTATAATATCAATTATTTTAATATTTCACTAATAATGTAATTACTGCATCATCATTGTGTCATAAATAAATTAAATTATTTAATGTCTCAAATTATAAATAAAATACTATTCTGTAGGAAATATTTTTATCTTTCTAATTAATATTTATAGTATAATTTATCTTATGTATATCCCTATATTAAAACTGTTTTAGTTATTAAACATTGATTTTAACTCTTTTAACTCTTTGTTGAATTAAATAATAATAAATGTCCTAATCTAATCGAAGTTGACAAAAGAGGTTCATATTTTATTCCTAATGTTTTTCTTTGTCGAATTATACTTATCCAATAGAATTAGGACATGTGTTAGGGGAATAATAATATCATTTTTACCCTTAATTACACTATTTACATTTAACCGTGGTAAATAAAAGTAAAATGTTACTATTCACCAAAAATTATCTTTATCTTATTGAACCAAATTTTAAACCTTGATATTAACTGTGTCTCTCGGAATTTTGAAATTCCACTCACAAAAGCGGTAAAATTATGTTTTATGTGAATTTTCATATTCTCCTAGGAGATGGGTAAAAGACGGTGAAAAGTTCAATAAAATTTTTATATATCTACAATTATTCTAAACTAACTCTAATGAATTAAATTGAAATTTTATAGTTATTATGTATCTATTTAGACATTAATTAAATTTAAATAAAATAAATAATTAATTATATAAAAATTCAGTTTCAAACTATAACTCAGTGTTTTTCACTATTAATCAAAATTTGAGTGTTTTCAGAAAAAAAAATCACAATAGATAATTTCGATATTTTGAATCCAAAAATGATTTCCATTATGAAAGATAAAATTTATAAAATTTAAAAAATTGGGTATTACTATTCATAACGGCTAGTTTGATTGGTTGTGTTGTGTGTTAGAACTTGAAGTTCCGTACAACACACGCTACTGTATTATTCGAAGAGAAACATATCATGGAAGCTTGGGGTGATACATTTTCCACTCCTTCAAATAATTTCAACCTAGAAATTTCTAGAATATTGAGTCATAAAATTATTTGGGTGGTTCTTCATCATATGTTCATGGGGTTTCCACGTTGCCTCTTCCATTATATGGTTTCTCCATAAAACTTTTACTAGACAATTCGTCCGGTTTCTCATCACTTGTTCTCTTGTATGAAGAATCCTGACGGGATCTTCGTAATAAGACAGATCGGGTTCCAGTTCTACTTCATCATAGGTGAGTTCATGCGTTGGGTCAAGCATGTATTTTCTCAATAGTAATATGTAGAACACATCATTAACTTGGGAGAGATTTGGCGGCTATGCTAAACGGTAAGCTACAACCCCAATTCGTTCTAGAATTTTGAAAGGTCTGATGTACCTGGGACTGAATTTTCCCTTCTTACCGAAACGTATAATTCCGTTCCATGGAGATACCTTTAAGAAAACACGATCTCTTTCATTAAATTCCAAATACTTCATTCGGTTATAAACATATCTCTTCTACCTACTTTGAGATGCTTTGATGTTGTTTGGGATTACCTTCACCTTTTCCATCATTTCCTCCACCAGTTCTGGGCCTATGAGTTTTCTTTCAACAACGTCATCCCAACAGGTTGGTGTGCGACATATCATTCTGTATAATGCTTCATATGGTGCCTCCTAATACTTGAATGTAAGCTATTGTTATAGGAAAATTCCAACAGAGGTAAATATTGATCCCACATACCCTGAAAGTCAAGTGAGAAAGATCTCAACATGTCTTCTGAGGTTTGAATAGTCCGTTCTGATTGTCCATCAGTTTGGGGGTGGTAAGCAGTGCTCAAACGAAGTTCAGTATCTAAGGCCTTCTAAAGAATCTTCCAGAATATTGACGTAAAACATGGATCCCAATCAGAAACAATTGATAGGGGTACTCCATGAAGTCTGAAAACTTCATTAATATATAGTCTTGCTAGATGTTCTAGTGGTAGATCTTCTATTATAGCAAGAAAATGTGCTAACATGGTAAGACGATCAACAATGACCCATATTGAATCGTTCCTTCTAAGAGTCTTTGGTATCCCCATGAAAAAGTCCATCATAATATTGTCCCATTTCCACTAATGTATGGGAAGAGGTTGCATGACTCCTCTAGGATGATTCCTTCCAGCTTTCACTTGTTGACAAACCATACATATTGACAAAAAATCCACAATCTCTCACTTCATGTTGACCCACCAAAAATGTTCCTTCAAATCTCTATACATTTTGGTGCTCCCAGGGTGTATAGAGAAATTAGAACTATGTGAATCATCCAACAATTCCCTTTTTAGGCCATGTATATTGGGAACACAAAGTCTCTTCTCAAATTTCAAAATTCCATCTTCATACACAAAGTCAATCAATCTCCCATCATTCACAGCTTTAATCTTCTTTTTAAACTCTTCGTCATTGGTATGAGAACTCGTTATCCTTTCTAGTAATGATGGTTTGGAAACCATTTGAAAAATAATTTATGTTTTACCTTCCATGGTTATTCCCATATCCATATTTACTAGATCCATGAAAATTGGGTCCCTTTCAACTCTCATTTTGTTCAAAACTCCATGATTCTTTCTCCTCAAAGCATATGCCACCTTATTTTACTTCCCCGGGTGGTAGTGTATCATGAAATCATAATCCATGAGTAGTTCAAGATATATCCTTTGCCTCATGTAGAGTTCTTTCTGTGGGAAAATATACTTCAAACTCTGGTGATCATTATAAATGTCACATTTTTCAACATAGAGATAGTGTCTCCAAAGATTCAAAACAAAGATTATAGATAATAACTCAAGATAATGAGTTGGAT
The DNA here is from genome assembly GCA_963277665.1 of Viscum album. Classification (NCBI taxonomy): domain Eukaryota; kingdom Viridiplantae; phylum Streptophyta; class Magnoliopsida; order Santalales; family Viscaceae; genus Viscum; species Viscum album. The sequence goes on from OY728162.1 coordinate 715,274,526, forward strand.
AGTTTTTCTCATGAATTTTTAGTTGTCATGATGCATAAGCAATAACCCTCTCATTCTACATAAGGACACAACCAAGTCCTTTCAATAAAGCATCACTATAAATAACAAACCCATCATTCCCTGATGGTAGAGTCAATATAGGATCATTGACTAATGATCCCTTCAGTTCTTCAAAACATTATTCACACTCTTTTGTCCAAACAAATTTGACCCATTTTCGTGTGAGCATTGTTAATGGGTAAGCCAACTGGGAAAAATTCTCGACGAAAATTCAATAATAACCCGTTAAACCAATAAAACTGCTTACCTCAGTTATACTCCTCAGTGTTGGCCATTCATGGATTTCTCTTGTCTTATAAGGATCAACAGAGATTCCATTCATTGAGACAATATGGACAAAAAAAGAAATCTCCTGAAGCCAGAATTCACACTTGCTAAACATCCCATATAATTTATGTCTTCTTAGAGTCTTCAAAATAATGCCCAAGTGATTTTCATGATCTTCCTAGCTTTTGGAGTATACCAAGATATCATCAATAAATACCACTAAAAAGTTATCAATATATTCCTTGAAAACACTATTCATTAGACCCATGAAAATAGAGGGTGCATTAGTCAGCCCAAAAGGCATTACTGTAAACTCGTAATGCCCATACCTAGTTCGAAATGCCCTCTTCGTAATTTCTTCCTTATTCACACAAAACTGATGGTATCGAGATCGACGGTCAATCTTTAAAAAGTATTGAGCTCTATGCAGTTGATCAAATAAATCATCAATGCGAGGTAGGGGATACATGTTCTTTATTGTTACAAAATTTATTTCTCTTTAGTCGATACATAACCTCATAGATCCATCTTTCTTCTTATAAAAAAGGACAGGGGCTCTCCCTGGAGAAACACTTAGGAGAATAAATCCCTTATTACTCAATTCCCCTAGTTGTTTCTTTAGTTCTACCACAATTTCCATTATATAAGGGGTCTTTGATATAGGCCTTGAAGCAGGAATTAAATCAATGGAAAACTCAATTTCTTGTTCTGGAGGATGTCCAGGTAAATCTTCTGGAAACACAACTACATATTCTTTAACAATGGGTACATCGTCTATTTGAACATTCCTTTCCTCAGCCATAGTTATTTCATTCTCTTCCTCCCCAATAATTGAATTTAGTTGAGCTACTGGGGGTGGATCTAAATAAGAATTATGTGGTGATGATTCTTCTCTAAGGATAAGGTGTTCCTTATCATCATCATCAAAAATCGTAACCTCCTTCTTCTTACAATAAATCTTTTCATCATAGTCAAAATCCAATCCATAATGAGGATTTTATCAAACTCAATCATAGGTATGGTGATGCGATCAACAGATAAAGAACATTTATAAGATCTAATTGGAAGAGATTCACAAAACATTGTTGCGATGATACTTCCCTTAGGAGTTATAACTGAAAAATAATTTGTTGAATCAAATTGTAAATATCTAATTTTCTTAGGGAACTAGGAAGATATGTAACAATTCGATAATCCAGAATCAAATAATGAATTTTCTAAACTTGAGGAAACCATTAAATTTCCTTCCAAGACGTCTTTCAGTGCTTCTACCTCAGTAGTAGTGATAGCATATTCTTGGACTTGATCCCATGGCGTTTTCTGAGGTAAGTTTCTTTGATTCTTAGGAAATTCATTTAAAAAATGTCACATCTCCCTTCAATTGAATCGTTGAACATCGATAGCTTCTGTCTTCCCCTTGCAATCACGAGCATGGTGGCCTTTTTCACCGCACTTGTAACAGACTCTCATTACTTTTAAGAAAATACTGGGGTGTTTCTTCCCACATTTACTATAGGATAGATATTCAACTTTCCATTCATCCCCTTATTCCCATTTATAGATTGTTCAACATATCACTTTTTCTCTTGCTTTTCATTAATTTCATAAGACGGAGAGAATTTTTTTCTGTCTTGTTAGCACATGAGACAATATCTTCATACGACGAGAAGGATTGTGAGATTAATGCTCGACGATTAAATGATTTTAAACCATCAAAGAAACGATCAATCTTACTTCTTGGGTTACGAATAAAATATGCAGCATGCCTTGCTAACGTTGTAAAGTTAGCCTCATACTTTGGGACATTCATATCATCCTTTTTCCTTAGGCTCAGAAATTGCCTTTCCATATTTGCTCGATGGTCATGAGGAAAGTATTTTTATATGAAAATATCTTTAAACTACCTCCATTCCATATTTTATACTTCATCATCTTCCTTCATATTTTGAATCAATGACCATCATTGATCAACATATCCAGTGAGGCGGTAAACTGCCATGAAAACTATTTCCCCTTCGCTACTCCCCAAGGCATGTAAAATTTTCTCTAAGGATTTTATCCATTTCTCAATCACTAATGGATTTTTACTCCCATTTAATGTTTATGGTTTTTGCGTTATGAAGCGATCTAACATTGACCCTTCACGTTGTATATCAGGGTGCTCCATACAGGTAAGGTTATTATTCATAACCCGAGTGAGTTGTCCCAGTATGGTGATTAGCTGATCAGCACCAGTTGCATCACCATCTCCACTATAATTACCTTGAGCAGGAGGGAAATACCTATATGGAATGCGTGCATTGATACAGTTTCCATTCCTTCCACTAGGCTTCATTTCTAAATAATGGCATAAACTAGATCAGTTTATGATTCAAAATATATAATTCCATACTTGTAAAATACACAACATAAATTGAACAGTTTATCAATATAATCTATAATCATAAAAAAAATGTTTTCATTGAAGAAGTATATACTCATAAAACCTTCATAATGTTTTGTAAATAAAATGAGAATTTTCCTAAACATATCGCATGGGAGTGTCGTAACCAAGAGTGTAGCAAGGCCCATTTTCGTGCACCAGTTCTCATTCGAGTCTAGCTCAAAGCAGTGTTTTCGGTATTTACCCCTATGTATATCTGTTCCATAGCCACCTCTACTTTCTCGTATCCAGATAGGGATGTATTGCTTTCAAAACTCAAAAAATACCTACAATACAAAAATTCAATGAAGTTCTTCTATACTAATCCTCAATGTCCATCTTAGGTCTATGTGCTCTAATCAGAGTTTATCTAAATCTGGCTTACAAGGTTTGTACTATACTTCCTCTGATACCAACTGTAATGCACCACCCCCAGTTACCCAGAGTCGGTTCATTATTACATAACATTGTCATGATCACAAAAGATCATGTCTCGAAAGACTTATTAGTTTAGTAGCCTTGGAAACACTAGATACATTCATAATGTTTACATTACAACATAAGGTGAAAAAATCTACAACAAAATCTTGTCTTAATATCCCCTCATACATTCCCTACAGGTCATTCATAAAATACTTCTTCATATCCTGGGAAAAATTAAAACATTGAAAGGGGTGAGCTCAGATTCCCAGTAAGGATAACAATATAGCGAAAACTTTCCTAAATAAACATAAACATATAAGGCAATGTATAACTAAAACAAAAGCCTTTTAAACTTGAACTTCAGAATAATATGGAAAAGATAAAATGAAATAATTCCATTCACTTATTCAAATGGATATTCTACTAGTCGACTAATCATATGAAATATCAATAACCAGTTTCATAATGATGGAATGCATAATGCCAGACTATCATAACCACATATTCAAGGCCTTGTGCCAAGACTACAAATAAGATTTTGTCAAGGCCTTGTTCCAAGACACTAGTTTTCTCATGAAACCTACCGAGGCATCAAAGTACTATATAGAGGTCCACCCATCACTTACTAAGTCCAATGCATTCCTCATATGTACAAGTTTAAACTTAACATAAACATTCGTATTAAAACTAGCATGCGAAATGTCAATACTTTCTCCATAAAGCATGAATGGTATAAATATTAAAAAACCATAGTCAAACATATCACAAAACCTTCAATACTATATGGATGTTTTTTATCATAATAAATCAACTTCAAATAAGCATAAAATCCATCAAAGGATGTTGACATAGATGAAATCAAAACTATTTGAGATAAATATCTCGTTTTTTGAAATCATTTAAAAGTGACATAATTATAAAATAAAACATTTACCTTCAGAATATTCATATAATCATGTAAGGGAAGCATCGACTATTTTAAAATGGTGGAAAATAGCTGCACCCTCCGTATAAGTTAAAAAAAGACATTCGTACATTAATTGTGTCAAAAAGGTTAAAAAGGACCATGTTTGGAAAACGACGAAAAGATTCCCTTATAAAAATCTTATAAAAAGTAAAACAAGGGTATAAATGACTTTAAACCATATTGTGTAAAAATGTAAGAATGTTTTGAAATAAATTTTTAAGAAACATGGATGGTGGTGATAAATAGCTCACAGTAGATAATTTCGTGTAAACAATCTCGGATAATTAAGAGATTGTGAAATAAACCCATACCTTGAACATTCCTTTGGTAGATGGTTGGTTTACCTCCTATATGATGGTGAAATAATTTTTATTAAATTATACAAGAATCATATATATTAATATGATATAATATTTGATCTTTTAACATTGCTTTATTATTAATATCATAGTATTATCGTTTTCTCAGGTGTTAACTGATTCGTTTTCTTTTATATGCTTTGTTATATAAGCCGTGTTTGTTATGTATAGGTTGTATCGTATTCATATCTAGAATTATATGAAGTCCTTAAACATTATTTGTAATCATCAAATGAAAATTAGTCTTGAATGGATATGATGGGGAATGAATCTTATCGCGTTCGTGGAGACGGTAGTCCGTACATACACACGAGAGAAAATATCATTCTTGCGATATTAAAATAATAAATAATTGGATGGTATATCATATATAAAGATTAATTATAATGTTATATTTATTATTTAATTCAATTACACATCATTATCATACCCATCTAAATAATAATGTTTTGAATAACAATTACACCATGACGTGGAGACGTTAAGTTGTATGTACGCCCGTATGGTGACATGTCATTCAAAGGAAGGATAGAATACTAAATATGGTTGTACAATATTTATAATAACATCATATTATATAGAATATTTTGTAGTAATTATTTTATAATCGAAATAACAAAGAACAAAGAAGTGGAAGAAGAAAGGAACTTGAAAGGGGTGGTGAAAACATTACCAATTCTTCGGGTTCATCCTTTTGAATTGATCAAAAGGGATCCTTAAGTTGGATTTCAGACTAAAGGAAGGCCTCTAGGATGAATTGAGGGAATTTTAGAGAATATTTGGGCAGGGGATGGCCGATCCAAAAGGCTTTGAAGGTATGAATTTGAGAGAAGGGGGAGTTCGCTTTTATAAGAGGGGTGAGGGGCACCTTAGGAAAACCTAGAAATATTATTTTATAATAAATTCATATTTGGTTTCTAATGGTGTGAATTATTTCAAGGTTAAGTTGGGGATGGGTCGCAAACCACCCAACCAATATGTTTTAGACAGGTTTGGGTCACTATATTAACCTCATATTTTTGTTTTAACTCTTAGTTAATTAGTTTCACATTTTCCATGTCTCTATGTATTTTTATATATTATGGTTAGTAAAATTACAATAAACATCCAAAAAAACCCAAGAGGTACATTAATGATACACCAATAATTATATATGTCTTTTGGAATAACCATATATTTTTATGAATTGAATATCAATTAATTATATAATATTTGTTTTGAAAAAATCTTTTATGACAATTTTGAAACTATTTGGTATTTTGTTTTTTCTAAATTCATAACAACATTATTACTTCGAACCTAATTCATTTAATCAACCATAACATGTCATATAAAACTATAAAAAAATTTTAAGTCATTAAAAGTCTCAAATTATATTTATTTGGGTATTTATAATATCAATTATTTTAATTTTTCACTTATAAGGTAATTACTGCATCATCATTGTGTCATAAATAAATTAAATTTTTTAATGTCTAAAAATTATCAGTAAAATAAAATTATGTAGGATATATTTTTAGATTTCTAATGAATATTTATAATCGAATTTATCTTATGTATAACTCTATATTAAAGATGTTTTAGTTATTAAACTTTTATTTTAGCTCTTTAAACTCTTTTTGAATTAAATAATAATAAATGTCCTAATCTAATCCAAGTGGACCAAAGTGGTTCATATATTATTCATAATGTTGTTTTTGGTCGAATTATAATTTTCCAATAGAATTAGGACATGTGTTAAGGTAATAATAATATCATTTTTACCCTTAATTACCCTATTCACATTTAACCGTGATAAATAAAAGTAAAAACTTACTATTCTCCAAAAATTATTTTTATCTTATTGAACCAAATTTTACTCCTTGATATTAACCATGTCTCTCAGAATTTTGAAATTACACTCATAGAAGCGGTAAAATTATGTTTTATGTGAATTTGAAAATTCCCCTAGGGGATGGGTAAAAGACGGTGAAAAGTTCAAAAAAGTTTTTATATATCTAAAATTATTCTACACTAACTCCAATGAATTACATTGAACTTATATAGGTATTATGTATGTATTTTTTCCTTAATTAAATTTAAATAAAATAAATAATTATTTAAATAAAAATTCGGTTTCAAACTATAACTCAATGTTTTTTCCTTATTCATCAAAAATTGAATGTTTTCAGAAAAATATCAAAAATTCACCCTATGATAATTCCGATATTCCGAATCCAAAAATGAAGTCCATTTTGAAAGATAAAATTTATAAAATTTCAAAAATTTGGCATTACTATTCATAACGGCTAGTTTGATTGGTTGTGGTGTTTGTTAGAACTTGAAGTTGCGTACAACACACACTACTGTATTATTAGAAGAGAAGCGTACCGTGGAAGCTTAGGGGTGTTACATAAACAACTACCGAATACACAATTACAATGAGAGTATTCAAAATTACATTTTACACTACAAACAACTAAAATTCAATCAAACCTGTAAAATAATTTGACCATTCCCCTTGTAAGTGTTTAACGTCTTGAGAACTATAGGGTTGAGGGTCATCAAATAGCTAAAAATTACAAGGATAACAGTTAACATGTATAATGAATAAATAAAATGAAATATTATGGAAATGTTTGAAAGGAAATATTACCAGGTCAAAGTTCACAACTGTCCCAGTTGTTATTATTTCATACATAAATCGTAACATATAATATCTGCATTGGAATGACACCTTATTGTTCATGAAAATTATGTTTGAATAAGTGTATATTTAATATATTATTTTTATTTAATAAATGATAATGTACAAATTATAAATGGATATTTACCTTTACATTTACATATTTGAACATCACACTCCTTTTCTTTGTGTTTTTTCAAATGTAGAACCGTCCCCTGTTTGAAAATAATATGAATGGGATAAATATAAAATTCATTATAATATATTAAACTATTGAGAAATTGAAACTTACTTTTCCAAAATTTTCTTAAAACTTTCCCACACATCACCATGGACAGAGCATATCCAAAAAAGTGTTTTCTCCCTTTTTCAAAAAACCCCTAACATACAAAGATCACTGATAAAAGAAAATTTAAGGTTAGTGGTTTTTCATGTAAAAAGGTAATGAAATCATTGATAGAGACGTGCTTCATACCTCTCACAAAAAGGCATCATCCAACATTGTGTGACTATATTTTTTTGAAGACTTTCAGCAATATAATGCATTACTTGTTCCTCATCTAATGCACATGCTTCAGAGGAAATTAAATGTTGGTCCATGAACCCATATACATCTGTCAACTCAATCTTCTCACAAATTCTATAAAGATACCTAATACAAAATAGACATAAGTATACATTTTTAATAAATATAATGTAGGGAAAAGGTGTAAAGACTTACATGGAAATAATTTTCACCACATTGAAGTGAAACTTACCACCAGTAACAAGTTCCATGATATCATCTTTCATAATCCCCATAGTTATTGCATGTCCACAAACATGATCTTCCATTGGAAACTGATAATGATCCACCAACGAATTTGAATATTTTGACAATTTGTCAAAACTACTAGAATATGTATATGATGTCATATCCATTTGTCATTGTTGTTGTCTGTATAGTATTTATTTACCTTTGAGGTATTCCTGTAAAAATAAATTGAAAAATATATTAGTTTTAAAATGATAAAACAACATTAATAAGAAAATAAAATAGAATTTATAGTATACATACCTCTATGGTAATTAGTGAAAGAATTCTGGATGGACAAATTAAAAAATGGGAGTTACTATGTCCAACTGTAGTCACCTCATCTGTAGGTTATAGTACTCGAGATGATCTGTCAATAATATCCTGTACAATGACCCTCTGATTCTATACCTCTTATTTTTAATGATGAAATGTATCTCCTATACAATATACCAACCCATATGCAACTATATGATGTTAAGGATCATCAACATACAACTCGGAATAAGTAGGAAGCTGTGGCAAAGGAGTAGGATAAAAAATGGGATCCACAGGCTGAGGTGGGGGAGTGGGAGCTACTGGAGGAGGTGGAGGATAAATAATGGGGTCTGCAGGGGGAGTTGGGGGAGTGGGAGCTTCTGGCGAAGGTGGAGCATAAATAATGGGGTCTACAGGGGGAGGTGGAGAAGTGGGAGCTGCAGTCTGAAATTGTCTTTGCATGTCTACAAACATAGACTGTACCAACACTCTAATCTTTTCCTCCATCATCGGATTAATATTATGAAATCCAACCTCCAAGGATTGTATTTTTTTTATAAACACCCTCAACATAAGTAGTTAAAGAACGTGGCAACACCTTTATTATCGATACACCTGCCAGATATCCTCATACACGACCAAGATGTTCGGGCTTTCCCAATGATGTAGATAAAATATCTTGCCTCCCAGCAGTTGTAAATTCCCCCTATGAGCTCTTCTCCTCAAGATAATCCTGTATTAATTAATTTAACATTTCTGTAATGATTAAAATTATATGAAGAAAATAGTTAACTTAAATTAATTCAATAGATATCTTATAATCCACTCAACTACGATTCTCGAATCTTTCGAAAGATATTTCCCTTTTTTCTCATCCAAGCTCTCTTCTATTTTTCAAGTCTAGATGGAGGGTATAGAGGGTCCACCTATCCAGATCCTTAAGACTCAGCTCTTAGTATTTGAAAATTTTCCACCATTATTTGTTCTTCCAATAATGTATACCCTACCCGAGATAAACTATGAGGGTATATATTTTTAGATTGGATCTCTTGATGATATTTCCTTGTTTGCTGTAAATTAAGATTAAGAAATCATTGACAAAACAGTAATAAGATCATTTATATAAGAAAGATTATAAACCTTTACATTGCCCTTACCAAAATTCAATCTTTTCTTCTACATTCATCAAACTATTTCCATGTGTCTTCATCTATGAAAGGATATATATGACATGGATTTTCATGACTCCTATGACCAAAAATGAAATCAGATGTGAGGGTTGATTTAAAATCCCTCAATCTCTTGGAATCCATCGATATTGATTTCTTCATGACTTCTCCAGTGTCATGAATATTAAATTTCAACTGATAAAGAAGAGGTTAAACATATTATATATACTAGAAACATTTAAAGAATAGGCAATCAATAGAAAAAGATCTTACCAAAATCATCTCCCACAACTGAGATATTATCGCTTTGTCCACACTTCTCCAATCATCATACAAAATGTTTACTTTTCTCTTACCATAAGTTGATACAAAACTCTTAAAATAATTTTCATTTTGACCTCTATGAATATCATCCTCATCAAACTCAATGAGTATCCTTTGATCCTGTGTACGTGAAAGTGATAATTTTGGTAAAAGTGTGCACCCACGTTTACCAACTCTTGAACTCTTTGTAGTAATGGGAGCACATGGGGATGATTGGGGATCATCAAGTAGAGCATGTGAATGTTCCTCCCCATAGGTATGACCTATATGATCATCTCCAAAATCATGTGGTTGATGAATTGATTGATCTATCATTATCCTTAAAATCAAAAAAAAAACAAACATTACTTCACAAATATACAAATTCAAATATTTTAATACTACTCTATTCAGAAAATAGAAAATTTTACTAAGTTACGTAATAGTAAACATGGTTAATATGGAAATCATGTTAAACAACGGTAAAGATGGTAAAGATGTTCAAGATGGTAAACATGGTAAACTTGGTAAACCTAGTAAATATGGTAAAAATGGTAAAGTAATTGTCACTGAACAAAAATAATAGATATATAATTTATGTAATGGTAAACATGATAAAGTAAACTAAACAAAATTAAAACATGGTAAACCTGGTAAAAATGGTAAACATGGTAAACAAGGTAATGAAATTTTCACTGAACAAAAAAAATATATATAATAATTAATGTAATGGTAAACATGATTATGTAAACTAAAAAAAATTGAAATTATCAAAAACATATAATTACATTGTTTTTATAATATGTTTTAATAAAGAAATAAATTATAATATCAACCATTTTATTAAAATAATAAATGTAAACAATAAATAAACAAATGTTACATGTAATTTTAGGAATGTACACATGGCTTGTTTTCCCAAATTCCTTCGTCGTGATTATTACTTATGGAACAAACCGTGTATTCAACGTGCTCATCATTATGTTCTGTTAATCATTCCATGGAAGTATGGATCTCCCAGAAATTAGCATCATTATCAAGTTCGTTCTCACCAACATATTGTTTTATCCCTTGTAAAAAAACAAGCCACTGCATATCTGATTGATCTACTATATAGATTTTTTTTCATGTGTTGCTAGAATAAAAGAATCAGTTGTGTCTTCCAATCTATTCAGATTAACAAATGTCATTCCAAATTCATCGTGTCAGACATAGTTGTTATCGATAAACAATTTACAGTTAAAAACATGACCTTTAATTTTAATGTAATCCACATCCCATATGTCATCAATCACTCCATAATATGCACATTATGCAGAAATTGGGTTTTTGTCCTTTTCACTCAAAAAATGCATTGATTATACAAACACCAATACACCATTATTCTAAAATACACTTCTGTTGTCATGAGATTTCGTATGAAATGTATATCCATTAATGTCATAACCAGACAATGTTTTCACATTTAAACAAGGACCACCCGCAATTAATTTTAATGTCTCTAATATATCTGATCTACCAAGCAAGTTCATTTTAAACCATGATACAAATGTTTTTTTGTGATCATTTAAAATACACATTTCTTTCTTGTTTGGATTACATTTTTTCAACTCATTAAGATGCAATGTGATATATGGTTCAGCATCATCTATTTTATTCAAGATTAATGATTCTTACTTCTTCATCTGTTTTGATGACAATGATTTGACTTTCAAGCCAAAAATCCCCGTTCCATCATTATTTACTCGCTTATGGCGAGATGGAGGCAAACCTATGTGTTGTGTCATAGCCATGTAGCTCGTACAAAAAACTACAACCACCTGAGAAATATAATTTTCAATAATGAAGGATTTAGGTAAATATGGATTCATAACATACCCCTTCAATATTTTCATATACCTTTCAAAATGACACATCCAACGAAGATATACAGGTCCACAAAGCATTATTTCTCGAACCAGATGAATCATTAAATTCACATCAATCACCTTATTACAAATTTAATTGAAAAAATAACTCTACTTCATTATAGTCTTTCTGACACGGATGGGCAATATTCCACACAATGCAACTGGTAGAAGTTGTTGCATCATGATGTGACAATCATGAGATTTCATACCTATCAACTTCAATTCCTTCAATGAGACAAATTTTTTTACATTTGACGAATAAACATGAGGCACTTTGGTATCATGAAGACACTGAAAAAATATAATTTTCTCCCTCTTCGATAACGTATAACAGGCCGGGGAAGAACTGTTCATCTTCCATTAAGAGTGGTAGCTAACTCCAAACATATTCCCATTGATAGTACGTCTAATATTGCATTCAACCCATATTTTTTCTTTCCTTTTATATCTAACACTGTTCCAATTAAACTATCACATATATTCTTCTCCACATGCATGACATCAATATTTTGTTTAACATAATGATTTCTCCAATATGGTAGCTCAAAAGTATTGACCTTTTCTTACAAATATGTCTATCATTACCATATTTCGTTGTCTTTCCCAATGTCACATCAAGGGTTTTCACCCTCTCAAAATACATATTACGGGATAAAGGTTTTGGATAATATCAAATTCTTGTGATCCATTTAATGCATTTTTTAATCTTCTATAAGAGTGATCCACATGAAAAAACATTCATTGACCAATGTACACTGTTTTTCTCCCATGATGAAATTGACAATATGACGTCTGTTGTTCACAAATTGGACATGCTTTATGCCCTTTAATACTGTATCTACACAAATTTCCATATGCTGGGAAGTAATTTATAGTGAACAGTAGCACTACATGTAGTTGAAAATATTCCATTTTATATGAATCATACTCCCTAATACTATCCTCCCATAAAAGTTTCAAATCATCAATCAATGGTGACAAGAAAACATGAATATCATTGTAAGGTTGCATCAGACTAGAGATCATTATACTCAACATGACATATTTTCACTTCATAAAAACATCAGGAGAGAGGTTGTAAATTACCAATAAAAGAGGCCATGTATTATGTGTGCTACTGAGGGTTCAGTATGGATTAATTCCATCTATTCACAACCCTATTCTGAGATTTGTAATTTCATTTCCAAATGTAGGATACTGCTCATCAAATTTCTTCCATTGTGGACAATCAGCTTGATGATGTATTTTTCCATCACATAACCACTCATCAGCATGCCATCATAACCTTTTCTGATCATGTGAATTAGAAAATAAAGGTTTGAAAAGATGAATTATAGGAAGATACCAAAATACATTTGAAGGGATCTTTGTAATCTCTATATCAGCCTATGATTTTTCTTTCACCTTATACTGTGATGTCCCACATTTAGGAAACTCTGACAGAAATTCATATTCCTTCCTATATATTATACAATCATTCGGACATGCATGTATTTTCTTGTATACCAATACCTTTGGGCATAATATTTTTATGGCCTTATAATGTGAATCTGGAAGATCTTTATATTTTAGAAGAATGTCTTTCATCAATTGTTGCAGCTCTGTAAAACTTATGTCACTCAATCCATGTTTTTCCTTTAGGTTAATCAATCTTAACACCACCGACAAAACTATAAAATCATTACAACCGGGATATAATGGGTTTTAAGCAACACCATATATTCGCACAACTGTCGGTTCTATATCAATTTCTTCTACTGCAATATTGAAAATCATTTCTTCAATTCCATCGGAGTCACCGTCTTGTGAATCATCATCATCAGTGAAATTCCGTCCAATTTCACCATGCCAAATCCAAGGGTGATAACTCAGATTAAAACCATGAAAAATCAGATGATCTTTTATATCTCTACATTTCAAATTCTTTATATTCAAACATTTCATGCATGGACAGAAAAAAATGTCACTACTTGGAACATTTCTTTTAGCGAATTCAAAAAAGGCATCAACACCTTCCTCATATTCATTTCATATTCGATGTGCTGTAATCCAACTTCGACTCATTATTACCTATAACAAATATCAAAATTATACATCTTTTTAAGATAATACAAATATATGTTTAAAATGGAAAACATCATAATTTGAATGTAATTTTTTTGAAATATAAATCAAATCTATGCATATATAAAATAAATATGCTTGAATATGATTTTAAAAAGAAAATATAGTTAGATATAACAGTTTTAAATTCATCTTAGATCCTTTTTTCTTATGGTTCACAAAGAATACATCCTAGTGCAACTGGATACCAAATTATCCCATCCGTAAAAAAGAAATATGAATTATAAATATTAAAATATGTATACATTCACTACTAAAAATTACAAAAATCCTAACGATTTGAAACCTCTAGACAGCCCCCACCCCTCGGGACAACCCCCCCCCCACCGAACACCACCCCACCCCCTTGATATCACCCCACCCCCATGGACCCACCCCCAACCCCTGGACACCCCTACCCCCTTGGACAACACCCCCACCTGGAAACCACCCCACACCCCCTTGGACACCACCACCACCCACCACCCACTTGGACACCCCCTGGACACCACCACCCCCTAGACAACCCCCACCCCCTGGACACCACCCCCACCCCTTGGACAACCCATTGACACCACCAACTCTTTGGACAACCCCCCTCTAGATATCCCCCCCTGCCCCCTGGACAGCCTGAACACCTCTAGACAGCCCCCACCCCCTTGGACATCACCCACCCCTCATGGACACCACCCCCACCCCTACCCCTTTGGACACCGCCCTGGACACCCCACAACCCCCTGGACACCCCCACCCCCTTGAACACCACCCCCACAACATTGGACACCCCACCCCTCCAAATAACCCAAGATCATATTGATTACTATTAAAACGTCAATTTCTAAATGACCAAACATCACTAATAATAGATGAAATGATAGAGAAGAAGAAGTGGAAGAAGAATAAAAAAAGAAACAAATAATAAAGGAAGAAGAACATGGAATAAGTAAATTATATAAGGAAATTCCATGGAATCCCAGAAAACCATGGGACCACCAATGGTTGATTGAATATTGGAGAAAATGGAGTAAACCTGAGAATCAAATCAAATTTAAAATAAAAACTCGGATGGAGGAAATCACCGTGTAAATTCTATCATCACGACACAATGGGGTCAGGATAACTACACACCTTTGAAAACCACGACATGGTCTCCCCCATAACCCTTAATTTTCACATAGTCAATAACTGATTAAAATATATATAACCAAATATAATATTATTGCAACACACCTCATCTTTTAATAATTCTTGAATCCCTAAAAATCATAGTTGAAACTTCAAGCATAGACTGTACCAACCCCCTTGGGCACCACCCCCCATCACCTTCGACACCACCCCCAGCCCATTAAAAAACACTAATATATTATAGCCTAATATCCATGAAACAATACAATCATCATGTCATAATCTGACAAACCACGATGAAATAGTCCATCCCAACTGACACTTATCCCCCACCCATTGGACACCACCCCCACTCCCTTGGACACCCCCTGGACACCACCACCCCCTTGGACAACCCCCACCTATCTGGACACCCCCGCACACTCGATAGCCCCCACACCTCTAAACATCCCCCACCCCCTTGAAAACCCCCACCCATCCTAGACACCACCCCACCTCCTACCCCCTTGGACACCCGTCTGGACACGCCCAACCATACGGACAACCCCCGAACCCTCTGGACAGCCCCCACCCCTAGACACCACCCCCACTGCCTTTGACACCCCACACCCCCTTGGACACCCACACCCCCTTGGACAGCCCCCACACCCACCTGGACACCACCCCACCACCATTAACACCCCTTGGACACCCCCACCCAACTGGACAACCCACCCAACCCCCTAGACACCCCCACACCCATGGACAACCCCCACCACTGAACACCACCCCCTGCACCCCCTTGGAGACCCTCAACCCCCTTGCACAGCCCCCACAACCCCCTTGAATCCACCCCCACCCCCTTTGACACCCTCTAGACACCCCCACCCAACTGGACATCCCACCCAACCCCCCTGGACACCCCCAAACCCATGGACTGCCCCCACCCCTAGACACCCCACCCCCTTTGACATCACCCACACCCCCTTGGACACGCCACCCCCCTTGGACAGCCCCCGCACCCCCTGGACACCACCCACACCCCCTTTGTCACCCTTGGACACCCCCACCCAACTAGACAACCCACCCAACCCCCCTGGACACCCCCACCCACTTGCATAGCCCCCACCCCCTTGGAAACCCCCTGTACGGGCACACACACCTGATAGAACACACAAATATCATAAACATTCATGAAATCACATCCATATGTTTATTTTATTGGAAATGAATTTAGCATGGTACAGATGAACACTATTAAACTACCCATGATTTCAAGAACAAAGAAAAATAACATCTCAACAAATTAGTTTAGGGCAATGCAGAAAAAACCCGAAAAGGAGTCATGTGAGGCTTACTTGAGGGTTGTGAGTCAACCTGATAGATATGATAATAATAAATATGAAGAATGATGTTAGAAAAACAAGGCTAGAGGGCACGAATTTGATGAATCGATTCTAGGTTTTCCACACGAGAGAGATGTGTTGCAGGTCCCTCGATCGAAGAAAACATAGAATGACTGAATACGGGGTACAATAAATAACTTAAAAGTTTTATCAGGTCGGTTATTTAATAATTGTAGTGATAAAATAATTTTGTTAATGTTTATAACATTAGTTATTTAATAACTGACCTATAAATATATTTATCACCTTTTTTATTTCATAACCGACATGATATATGTCGCTTTCTACCGATGTGATAAATTGCCGAGATTGGCTTTAGCACGTCAGTTTTTTATAACTCTCGTGGTAAAGCGCCGAGATTTCCTTTATCACATCTGTTATTTTATAACTGACACGATAAAGTGCTCCAGAATCGATTTTCATGTCAGTTATACAATAAGCGATGTCAAAATTCTAACCTATGTATATTTTATGTCGGTTATAAAAGAACTGATGTGATATATCGATCATTACATCTTTTCACGTCAGTTATATAGAACCGACGTGAAAAATGCCGACATGTTAAACATTTTTTCCTCTATTGTGAAATTGGAGAAAAGATATCAAGAATCAAGATATTATCACTCTCCTAGAAAACTATATAGAATGAGAGAGATCCTCCTCCACTGGATCAAGGAGAACACTTTATAAGTGGTTATCAAGGTAATTGAAGGTGGACACTGTAAGCGCAAGGATCTTCTATGCTTCCACCTGGAGACTCCTTTAGTAACGTTAGGAGATACGTGTAACACGTGTTGACCACTACTAGTGGAGATCTACCCTTGATATCTACTATGAAATGATGCTACACCTACATATATGTGGCCGATAACATCAACGATGAAAGAATAACCTTGGATGCAATTCAATAATTTAATTAAATTATTTATAAACAATACATGTTGATCCTCTCTCTATTAGTTTCTAGTTTCAATCCCTTTTTCAAAAACATAACTCAATTTTATGGATACTTGTGTTCAATATTATATTGATCTCATATTGTTCATAGAATATGGAAAAAATTATAGTTTTGAACCAACCCTTCTATGCTCATGTTCCACCCAGAAACTAACGAAGCCTATTTATTCTATTTAAAATATATCTTGTGATGTTTCCATTTTAGAAATGAGTTAATATCATTCTCCTTTGGGAATTAATATTTTGGAATATCATTGATTAACCCTTTCTTTAGTGATCTTTCTATATTAGTGAATATTACAATGTTCTATTCTCAAATTCCAAATCAAAGATTCATTATAGAAGGAACTTAGACAAGAAATATATTGAGAAGATAAAAAGTCATAATTAACAACATTATCATTATAATTTCTCAATTTTAGTAAACACTAATGTATTTTTAAAATCAAAAAACATAGAAGAATTATTTTAAAATTTCACATAAAACCATCCTCACATAAATATGAGAAGCTAAGAAGATCATATTTTACAATATCAACAAATAACACATTAGAAATTAAAACTGAGTTAGAATTACAAACATGGAAAAAGATAATTATTTCACCTTTAACAATTTCACCAAAGTTGACATGTCCACCATTAACCATTATCAAATTTTCGAAGCTTGAAAAATCCCCAATCATATATCTGGGAAAAGCACTATCCATGTACAGTAAACATTTACTAGATATATTTATGAATGTTCTGTAGAAAAAAAAATTTATAGAAAAAATGATTTTGGTACCCAAATCATCTGGGGTTTAATAATTAGTAATTTAGAGCTTAGGAACCCACACATTCGTAATAGATTTCCTACTAGAGGGTTTTATTATTTTGTAAATAAAAATTGTGTTAGGTTCAATTGAATAGAACTACATAATAAAATTCCTGAAACTAGATTTGAGAATAAAACTATTCTTGAAAATTATCTTGTATCCATGTTGAAAACCAAAACTAGTAATGTACTTATGTTTTATAGATTTTAATATTATTTTATTGAGAGTGGTTATACAATTATTTAATCTCTCTATTTTTTTATTTTCTCCCCATACAATTTAATCTATATATTTTCTTTCAAATGTTGAATTTTTTTCCTTTATCAACATTAAGACTACATTTAAAAATAACTGTCAAAGCATGATTATTCTTTATAAATTTAAACTTATATTTAATATAATTGAAAATTTCTTTTATAATCTTTCAATATTAGATCATATCTTAAGTTGATATATTTTCATCATGATTTTCCTATTTCTATATAATAATCATATTTGAAGGATAAGAATGAAAGACATTTGATACCTCAGATGTGTTTTACATAAAACACAAGTTAGCTCTATCGTGATTTTCTTATTGGGTAGTGTCTGAATCACTTTATCTGTCTTTAGATGAAATACATGGTTATTATTTTTATCCTTGTGATCATATTTCATTTTATATTTTTGTTTGGGATAGACATATTTTACATTATGTTTTCTCATATATTAATAGAAAACCATGTAATTTGACGTGCCATCTATCTTCAAAAAATTCCTACAATTACCCATGTTTCCATATTTTCCATTGTGACTTGGTTTCCAATTTTTTCCTTATTATAGTTCTTTTAAAATATTTTTCCAGATAGTCCCCCTCTTTATAACAATCATTTAGTGATTCTGCATCACATGAACTTTTAACTTGAACTTTCTCTACCTATTATGAGGCAGTATATTTGAACACTAAAGAAATTATTTTGGGTTCAACATCATATTCTCGGTTTTCTTTATGGTCCTCCTAATATATCATCTAATTTCTTATTAGTTCTTGGATCGTTATCCCACTAAAATCACATGATTCTCCAATTGATACTGATGTTCCTATCAATTTTACTAGAGGACACCTCAATAGGTGCATCACATGATTCTTATCAAAAAATGATTACACAAAGATTTCATTTTATTCACTATACCATTAATCCTGAGATATGTGATATTAATAAGATCCAAAGGTTTCATCATAAATCAATCATGTATAACTGTATATGTATTATAAATAATTTCACTAACATTACTTGTTCCTTCATTTGAAATATCTAATGTGACATCAATATCAAAAACAATTTCATGTAGATATTACATTTAATTATTTATCACCCAAAAAATAGTACTGGACATTTATAATATTATATATATTATTATAATATATCTCAGTAGCATCACTATAGAAAACACTAGTTGTTTTAGGTAACTAATATTAATCTTCTATTACTATTTAGAAATCATAACCAAGTCTCCCAAGATGCATTCTTTCATTTTAAATTTCCATTGAGAATAATCAGTGCCATTAAAATATGGTTGTATTTTGGTAGAGTATCATTCCTGTCTATTTCCCAAATCAATATAAATTTAGAACTAATAGAGTTTTCTGATATTTAAAACTAGCCTAAAATCATAGTTCAAAAGGTACTCAAAAACCTATCATACCAAATGTAAGTCAAAGATGGTAACTTAAGAAGGGGTAAATTGAGTACCGAATTAGAATTTATTTTAAAAATAAGTTAAGATAAATTTATGTAATAAAATAATGAAATAGTTAATCACATGAGTAGTTTAATAAATGTTTTTATTGTAAAATATTTTTCAATGAATGATTAATTTCTAGTAAAAACAATATGTAATGATTATTTCATCTTTGTAAAGTTTATCTATCAATGAAATATTTTTTTATTGATTCCAACCAAATGTAGTTCTTGGTTGTAATGGCTCAGACCTCTCCAATATAGTACCTTTTGAGAATTTTGTGTTTGATATGTTTTGGGAGGTTAAGGTGACTAATTTCAAACACTTTTCCAAATTACTAGTTCTATGACCAGTGTTTCTCAGATTGAGAGTCCTCTAATTGTAGGATTATAGTATTTCAATAATGGTGAGTCATCCATTGGTGGGTGTATAGTGTTTTCAGAATAGGGAGTCATCCAAAGGTAGGTGTATAGTTTTTCCTGAATGATGAGTAATCCAACAATAGTTAAACAATGTTTCTATATATCTACAGTTTCTCCCAATTAACATTATATAGGACATTAAATGATTTCCAAGCCTTATTTTAATATATATAAGGCCAATTAAAATTCCATAACTCCTATTAAAAATATCCAAAGGGCCTAAGTTCCTTTACTCCATCAAAACACATAGTCTTGATCAAATATGCCTTTAATGGAAAATCTAAATCCTATCAAAGCCGATCCCCCATTCAAATTTTCAAAAGGCCTATATATCTTCCACCATTGATCTTACTTCATTTTTTTCCTTGGTACAGGACACCATGTGTTATTCCTCTAGTAGGAGTCATGCGATCCAACTATTATCATTGGATTGTGTTCCCTTAGTGTTTTCTAGTTACAGGTGTACCCCTGTTTTGGGGCAACCAGGATGTGTCGATATGTCATTGATATAAGGTATGTTCTACCTCCATTTTTTTGGTTCCTGAATCTATTACCAAACGTTTCTCCATTCCAAGGAATGGAATGTGATCTCTATGTTACTAGAGGTACTTTCTTAGGTGTTGTTTGATGAGGTTGTGTCACAACATCCTTAGGTGGATGTAATCATTACAGTAGAGGTGATCGTGATCTATTGTGTTGTCCTTTTATCATGAAAAGAACATTGGAATCCTTTTGAGGTAGGGGATTCATGGATTTACTATTCAATTTTAATGTAGTCATAGAGTTAGAATGATTTATCCCATTAGATCATAATGAAATTGACATAATAAATATTTGAACTGGATTATGGAATTTGTATTAGTATATTATTGATGTTATTGCCTCTTGGTTTCTTGATAGTGTGAAATATATGCTTTGATTTTTCAGTATGTTGTTCTTGAATGAAATTGGTCACGAACATAAAATATAATATTAATTTTAACTTGATTGGAAAAAGAAATAAAGAGTCATTTTAATGAATCTAGTTGTTGTTGTTGTTAGGATTTGATGATAACAAAACAAATGAAATTATTGATGTTTAAATTAATTGGATAATTCAAGATGGAATAAATAACATGTTTCATGTTAAGAGATAATTACTTTTAGGGTTATTAGTTCCCTAATTTATTGAAAAGGCCATGAACCTAATGCTTTAGAGATGTGAGTTCTCGTTGTGTGAGAAGGATGAAAGCCTTTTTCGGGCCAAGAGGATAGTTTCGATGTTTTATGTTTCCTACTACTTTTTTAGTGTTGTGATCCAGGGATGGATGATCTTGGAGGGTTTTTGTGGTATGTGGGGTAGGGTGGCATAGTGGGTGTGGTATTAGTTAACACCGATTGTTGTGAGATGCATCAGTTTTTTCATGTGGGTGTCAGGGAGGACACCAGGGCTGATGGAACAGGGTGGAGATGGGATTACTTGTTGATGTGAAAGTGGTTGTTGTTGAATTTATTATTTGTCTATCTATATTACTTTCCCCACTGTTTAAGGCAGATGATCCTACCTACCCTTCTTCTAATAGAGGTGAAGATGTGTGGGGTGTGCCATGTGATATCCGTGTTTATTATCTCAATGATTGATGGGTATGAGCTCCTACTATAGGTGGAAAAGACTATATGGATAGTTCATAAAGAAACCATGTTGAGCCTCATTCATTTTGTATCTTAGAATTATTTCTAAGAATATATAGAAATATATAAAATGGAAATGTTTTTAAATAAATGAATAAATGATGCTAAACCCAAGGGGTTGGAGCTTGTTGGGGTGCAATGTTGAGGCTCTACATCTAGGGAACTATGGACATAGTTTGGTTATGTCTTGAGGTCATAGAACTTTGTTGTGATGCTAATGAAATGTAATATAGAATTTAAGAATTTTTTTATTAATGGTTATATAATTAATTAATGTAAAATGAAACTGATAAAAAGTGATAGGTAACTTAATGTAGCTCTTTAAATGGTTGTGTGCTTATAGGATATCTAGTCTTAACAGTGGAAGAAGGGAGTCTGAGAGACGTTAGCTACAATTGAGACTATGAATACATTTTTACCATTGTGTTTTTGTGATCTATATTATATCATGTACTTTTTTTCAATATTCTACTTCACCCTATCCATTAGGGTGATTAAAACATTTTGGATTCTGAGCCCTATGGGGTGTTTCCCCCAACATCAAATTGGGAGGATGGATGGTTGTATACCCCCGTTGACCTCACACTGTTACGTTGGTAGTTATATATGCTAGTATGCACAATGTTTAGTTTTCAATATATATATATACATGTGTGTATAGTGGAATGTAATGGTTTGTGGTTATTTCAAACACAAATAGTATGGATATAGTTTTATATGGACTACTATAGGTGTAATGTGTATTGGTTGTGATTGAATGAGGATCCTAACTCAGTGTATGGGAAGTAATGGCTTGAGGTACAATAATAGATGTATGGTACACACTATGTGAGTTGTGGTGGCTCCCAAAAGCTACCTAGTTACATTTTCCTATGAGGACATGGTGGTTGTGTTTCACAAGGTGCATGTTGTGGTGATGTGGCCAGGTCTCTTCAGTCTAGCCTTTTTGGAGAGAGATGCTCAGGACCTGCAATGTTAGGGTAGAGCGACAAATAGTGGGGAAATGGTTGCAGGGTACCCTTGAAATTCATTATTATAATATATTCTCTTATATGAGACACTTTTTTGGAGTATCCATATTGTGTTTGGGTACTTAGTACACCTATTTAGGTGATGAGTTGGTTTCACTTATAATTCATTCTACTTTATCATGATTTATTTACTTTGGAATTACAGGCTTCAAGGTGGATCCCACTAAGTATAATATTATTATCACCATAAATTATATAAAACATTTTTCAGATCACTAGGAGGATAATGGAGATCAAGCTCGTTACTACTATCTTGGGGGGTTTGCAGGAGGTGTTTGAGATTCATTGACACTGTCGTTTTACATTCTTTTGGTTCTTCATGTTTTTCCATTTCAGTTGTAGTAGTTTTTCAAGAAATTACACATGTGTACTTTGGATTTATTTTATATTGTAATATGACCAGGAGTTGGAGGGTGTTTTTATTATATATCTCTTTCACATGTTTTCTCTAGGAGGGCAATGACTCTTATCTATGTGTTTTTATACCCTCAGTTCTAGTTACCAACCTGGGGCCTATTGGTGGCAGGACTCAGGGGACATTATCTATCCTCTAACACTGCAAGCCTAGGAGGGGTACACATTGTGGGGAGGGGGAGCTGATAGAGTGGTATCAGTGCTCTAGTAGGGAGATATGATGGAATTAAAGTTAGGAATAGGTGAGTTTGTATGGATTGGTAGGGAAACACTATTATAAACATTTATAAAAACTGTAAACATGGGAGACTAGATGAGACTCAAGTATTTAGGCCCACTTATGATGTAATTCCCATACGTTTACGCATATAGAGGCTACTAAATGAGGTTACATTGGTTGTAGGGTAGATACCAAGGAAAGGATTTTTCATCATTCTTCATTGAGCTTGTGTATAAATGGGTAGGGCTAGGGACATTTTAACGTAAAATGATTAAAATAAAACAATTATTTGAGGTTAATTATTCCATATTCATGGTTTAGTATCTATAACTATTTTTCCTTTTGTAGGTATGAATCCAATTCGATGTCCTCATCAAGTTCACCCAAAATATGTCCAGAAGTTTGTGCAAGTAGATCCCCATAGAGTAGAGGATGACGACCAAGAAACTTGGAGGAGGATATTCTGGGAGTTTCAGTGTCGGGGTATGTAGATGAATAACGGCCCCATTTTAGATGTTTTCATGATATAATGGTATGAGGAGGTTGATATTGATTCCAGTTTGATCTGTACTCGAATGGAGCACTGGGTACCTTTGGATGTGAAGATACAGCATGGGGTAGTGAGGTAGGGGTGCTTCATATTCATTAGGTATTGTGAGGTGTTATTAGGCACTTCTTAGGAGTTATGATTTTTGTTTAGATCTGAGTTTATTTATTCAACCATGAAGAAGGATATTCTCCAGGAACTTCTTACCCTTTCATATCAGAGTTCTAGAGTTCGAGAGACCATGATCCATTTTAGGAACCTTCTGCAATATGATTCATACCTTTTTCTAGATGAGGAGGCTATGGTGAGCCATATTGAGGGGGCTTTATTCCCAGAGATCTAGTGCTAAGTCCCAACGTTTATTATGAAGACATTTCTCAAGGTGAAAGGGAGAAAGAAGATCATTGATATGAATTTATCTAGAATCAGATCATCATGATAGGGGTGCCATCAGGATTCCCCAAGAAGTAGAGATGTTGTCTGGGGTTACCTTGTTTTAGGGAAGAAAAATTTCTATTTATTCAGGGGTAGGTACCAACCCTCAATGTCTCATTTCCATGGGGAAGTGAATCTTAGGCCTATTCTAAGGGATTATGAACTTGTTTTTTTGTGGAGGCTAATGTTGTGATTAGCTAGAGTGGCTGAACATTTTGAGTAGTCTGTGTGTTCAAGGTGTTCCACTCCAGGTTCCTCCATTGATGTAGTTCCAACCAAGGCAGCAGTTGTAGGATGCAAAAACGTTGGATTAGTAGAGAGAAGATGCAGAAGGTAGAGGACGACCCTGGGATTTTACCCACCCTCAGAGAGAAGAGCGCGACTGTGGAGGTGGTCACTAGAAGGGTCATAGAGTCCATAGATTAGGTCGTGGTCAACTTCATTCTTCTGATTTTCCATTTCAAGGCAAGCCAGATGTCATTCATGGTACCCTTTTCTAATTTTGTACATGGGTGCCTGACTTTTTTGATTCCAGAGTGATGCAGTCCATCATATCTGTTACCCATTTCCATGATTAGGTACTTGAGGATGAGAGGCTTCCAATTCTCTTGGTATTGACTAAGGTAGTTGGAGGTCAAGATGACTTGTTTAAAGAATATAGAGACTAATAGCTAGTTTTGGGAGAGCACCTATCTTGGTGAGATTTATTATGTTTATAGATAAAACAATATTATTTTACCCTTAACATGGATTGGTTTAATTTCGTAAAGGATATTGTGGATTTCATCAGGAGGTGTTTCATGTTATTCGATGTTGATGGAGAGCTAGAAATGTTTTTTGGAGAGAGAGACCCACAGATGGGCCATATGCATATTCCTTCCTTGTCATCCTTGATGAATGAGTTGATGTTGAGTCTATCAAATTTATAGTAGTTGATGATTACTATGGTAATAAAAGAGTACCCCTTATGTATTTCTAGAAGAGTTTTTAGTGTTAATCAATTAAAATGAAATCAAGTTTTGTATCGAACTATAGCTAAGTGTTTCACTCATCTCGATGTATATGTATAGGGTTTTTCATCAGAGTTGGGAGAGATTAATATACACCTCGATGGTTTTTTGTAGTGGATTTGTTTTCGAATGAGTGTGTCTCCATGGGGTGAACCAATTTTTACTGTGAAGAAGGATAAAATATGTTTCGGTAATCTATCAATTATCGTCGCTTGAACTGAGTGACAATGATGAAGCACTACTCTTCCAAAGATTGATGATTTATTCGGTCAAATAAATGGTCCATGTTTGTTCTCGAAGATCAATTTAATGTCAGGATATAATTAGATGTGTGTGAAGGATGAGGATGTCCAAAATACAGATTTTCGTTGTCATTTTGGGAATTATGAGTTTGTTGTGATGTCATTCCGTGTGATGAATGCTCCAACTGTGTTCATGGGGTTAAATGAACGCTTTGTTTTGGGAGTTCCTAGATATGTTATTGGTGGTATTTATCAACAACATCATTTTTACCCTGCATCTGAGGATGGGCATGTAGATCATCTTAATGTCATTTTGGGGGTTCTTCATCAACATATTCTATTTGTTAATTCTTTTAAGGGTGAGTTTTCTTCGTAAAGAGTCTGTTTCATGGGGCCTGTTATGTCCTAATAGGGAGTAGATATGGATCTATAGAAGGTAGAATGCATTGTATGATGGGTAACCCCCATGATAGTGGAAGAGGTGTGAATTTTGTTTAGTCTCGTAGGATATTATTGGAGGTTTGTAGACAATTTCTATCAGATTCTGAATAATACGACATCATTGAATAGATAGGAGAAGGTGATCGTGTGCATCAATTAGTGTCAGATAGATTTAGAGTATCTAAAAGAGAAGTTGGATAGTGTTCTAGTTTTTTGTCTTGTAATATAAGGACTATATTTTGAGGTTTTCCATGATGTATTTCATATGTGTCCAAGATGTATTATAATAAAACAGAGATTATTCATTTCTTATGAGTCTTGAAAGATGCATCACCACAAACCTAACTATTCCACGCATGATATTGAGTTAGTAGCTATAGTGTTTTCCATTAATTTATGGAGACATTACCTACTTGTAGAGATTTTTTTTGTTATTCCCCAAAAAAGGAGCCAATTTTTTTTTCACCCAAAAATACTTGAACTTGAGAAAAAACCAATGGTTGATGTTCTTACAATATTGAAACTCCAAAATTTCATATTCACTTGGAAAGGAGAATGTTGTGAAAGATGCATTGAGAATGATGTTTCATAGTGATGTAGTGTGAGAATATTGTGATTCTTAGAGGGTTATAGAAGAACATTCATCATTAAATCTTGATATGCGAGAAATTATGGGTAGAGTTTGAATTTTTCAGATAAACGTGTAGTCATCTCTAGTGCAATAGATAGAGGATTCCTAGTTTGGGGATCATGAAGGGGATTTCTGGAGAGGTGGAGTTGCTTGTCGCAAGGTCCCTGATATTTGGTTAGAGGATGAGTAACCATGACTGTTGTTTTAGGGAAGGATTTTCATTCCTTTGGTGATACGAGGGATGGTTCTTAGAGAGTTCCATAGTTTACCCTTACTAGTACATCCTAGAATGATATAGATATTTCGAGACATGAGGAGTCAGTTTTGGGGTCTTGGGTTGAACCATGAAATTGCAGAGTTCATGTCTCGATGTTTGGTCTACCAGAAGCTGAAGGCCAACCCCGTGTTTTCGATGGTTTGGTCCATCCATTTTATTTTCCTTAGTGGATGTGGGAGAACATCTCAATAAACATTTTTACCTGTTTACCTCTAACTCAAGTAGGCCATTAATTTATTTAGCGGGTAGTTTATCATTTAAAAAAATCATCCCAATTCATAACATTCAAAGAGTCGAGATCAGTACAGGTTTTGTTGAGGCAATATATATAGGAGGTGGTGAGACTCCATGGAGTCTTGAGGTTGATCATTTCTGATCAAGACCCTCATTTACCTCCAGGTTGTGGAGAGGTCCCCAACATGATATATCTAGCTATGCCTTAGAACTAATTTTTGTCTGTATAATTATTGTCATATAGAAGAGACCATCCAAACTCTTGAAGAAATTTTTTTCTCTTGTGTATTGGATCATGGTGGTTCATGTGTGAGGCACTTACCCTTGGTAGAGTTCACATACAATTATAGTTTGGATTCCACCATTTCATTGGAACCAATTGAATACTTTTATTACATACCATTCCATTCTACATTGTGTTGGACTACGGTTGGAGAGTCATCATGTATCGGGTCAGAACTGGAACACAGTACGATAGGGATGGATCAGGTGATTCATGAGTGAATGAAAGAATCACAATATTGTCAGAAGTCCTATTCAAACCATAGGAAAAGAACTCTAGTGTTTGACATTGGGAATCACATGTTTTTGAATGTGACTCCCCATCATGGGTAACAAACGTTTTTTCATTCGAGTAAGATTTCTCCCTAGTTTTTGTTATATTCGAGGTATTGACTCATATTGAAGCAATGGAATATCTGGTAGAACATTCCTCATAGATGAGTAGGATACACGATGTTTTCCATTTTTCGCACCTTTTTCGTTATCTTCTTGAAGACTCTGAGGTCATGAATTGAGGTGGGATTGAAGTTGAATATGACGAAACCCTCAAAGAGTTAAATGTAGAGATCCAGAACCATTAAGAAAATGTGTTGTGTGGGAATACTATCCCATTATTTTGTGTTCTTTGGTGTCATTTGGTCATGGAGTAGAGTACTTGGGGTGCATATAAATTCTCAATACCTCTAGTTATTTTATGTTTAACTCTTCTCTTGTAACACTGTTAGTTCAGTGGTTGTTGACATTTTATATTAATGAGTTGGATTTCTCTCATTTCTTAGGGTTTGATCTTTTTTGAAAGGTATGTCCCCCAGGCGAGTTTCTTAGGATCTATTTTGGGTTGCCGTGTGGTTTCACATTGTTCCTTTTATGAAGCGTTTGAGCTCTTGGGGTGGTGAGAGAATTGAGAGGTATCTCACAGGGTGGTTGTTCGGACCCCTTTTTCTGCTTCCTCTCTCTGTTGGTTTTAGAATCCCAAGGGGGATAATGTTTTGATATGTATCTATTGTAATGAACCAGACCTCTCTGGTGCATTACTTTCTGAGAATCCGGTGATTGAGGTGTTCTGGGAGGTGAAGACAACTTATTTATAAGACTTTTCAAAAATTACAGTTATGTGAACAGTGTTCCCAGATGATGAGTCATCCAATAGTAGTTGTATAGTGTTTTCAGAATGGTTATTCATCCAAAAGTGGATGTACAGTGTTTCCAGAATGTTGTTTCGTCCAACAATAGGTGTATAGTGTTTCTAGAATGGTGAGTCATTAAATAGTAGGTGTACAGTGTTTCCATCTTTTGATAGTTTCACCCCTTTGATGCTATCTTTGATGTACAATGCTTTCAAAGCCTTATTTAGAGGAATTTAAGGCCGAATAAAATCACATAAGTCCTATTACAATTCTCATAAGATTTCGAGTGTGTTTACACACACAAAACATGTAGACTTGATTATATCCACTATTAATGGAAAATCTGAATTATATCTAAACCACTTCTCTATTTATATTTTCAAATGCCTGATATATTTTCATACCTAACTCTCTATTATTTTTTTTCCCTAGTATAAGATTCATAAATTTCATCCTCCCATAGTAGTTTTGTGATCAAACTACAATCCTTGGATCCTGTTCCCTTAGAGTTTTCTTGTTGCATCTACACCACCTATTTTGGTGAAACCATGAAGATTCATTCCCTCTTCGATTCATGTTTTTTTCTACCCTTGTTTTTCTAGTTTCCTCAATCTATTTCCTCCTGTTTCCCCTTTCCATGTGATCTCAATGTTTCTAATTGAGGTTTCATGGAAGTTGGTTGATGCAATTCTGTTGGGACGTCATCAGGTGAATGCAATTATTGTAGGAGAGGTGATCGTGATCCATTGTGTTGGATCATTATCTTGAAAAGAACATCGAAATCCTTTTCAGGTAGGGGACTCATGGATTCTCTATTCTATTTTGGTCCAATTGTAGATTCAACATGATTTATCCCCTAGAACATAATGAAATTGAAATAAAAAATATTTGAGCTGGATTAAATAATTCCTCTCAATTTCTTAGTAATTTTCCCCTTGATTTTATATATAGTGTGATATGTATTTTGTGTTTTTTTATTATGTCATTCATGATTGAAACTGGTAATAATGATAAATACATTATTAATTTATAATTGATTAGAATAATAAATAAAGATGGCTGATAATGAATCCTCTTGTTATTGTTGTTATTTGATTATAATAAAATGGATGTAGTTTTTCAAGTTTAATTAAATCAGTTAATTCATTATGGAATAATAATCCTTTTGTGTGTTTAATGATAATTCCTTTTAGGTTTTTGAGTTACCCATATTTTGAAAAATTCCAACCACCTTATGATTTAGATCTGTGATTTCTCATTGGGTGTGAAAGTTGAATGTTTTGTTTAAGGACAAAAGCCATGTTGCTATGTTTTCTGTTTCATGAGAATTGTGATGTGGTGTGAGCCTGGGATGGATGAGCCTGGAAGGATTTTTTGTTATAGTACGGTGGCCCAATGGGTGTTGAATAATTTGAAACTTATTGTGGCGAGATGAATTATTTTATGCATGCGGGTGTCAGAGAGGACACTGAGGATGATGGAATAGGTTGAAGATGGGCTGACCGGTTGATCTGAGAGTGGTTTCTATTGAATCTGTTATTTTTATCTGATTCACATTCCCCACTACTTGAGGCATATATTCTTGCTTACCCTTATTACAAAATAGTCAAAGATGCATGTGGTATGCCATATGATTTTTGTGTTTACATTCTTGAGTATGGATTAATATATCCTCCTGCTATAGGCGGAAAAGACTCTAAATATAGTTCATCGACTCACCGTGTTGATCCCATTTCAAGTAGCATCTTATAATTTTTTCTTAGAAAACTTGTAAATATGGAAAATGGTATTGTTGTTAAATAAATGGATAGATGATTTTGAACCCATGGGGTTGGAGCTTACTGGGATGAAAAGTTTGGGTTATACTTATGAGGGACTATGGACTTAGTTTGGTTATGCGTTGACGGAATAGAACTTTGTTGAGATGATAATGAAATGTAATGTGAAATTTGATAATTTTTAATTAATGTTTTATGAATTAATCAATTTAAATTTTAACTGATAAAAAGGGATAGGGAACTTAATGTATCTATTTAAAGGGATTTTTTCTTAAAGGATATCTAGTCATAGCAGTGAAATTTGGGTGTTTGAGAGACATTATCAGCATTTGAGACTAATAATAGGTTTTACCATATTTTGGTTTTGAGCTATATTATATCATATATGTTTGGTGCTTCTATATGGTAGTCCACACTAATGTTTATGGAAATTGACACCCAAGTGATTTTCAGACCTAGGGGTGTTTTCCCCAATATCCCAGTGGGAGGATAGATGAATGACTTCCCCCTTTTCCAGAATACTCTTATCTTGGTACTTAATTGTGCCGGTATTCATGATGGTTAGTTTTTAGTATAAATATTTTTATAGATGGATGTAATGGATAGTAGTTATTTCACAAAAATTTATTATAGATGTTGTTTCCTATGGAATACTATGGGTGTATTGTGTAAAGGATATGATGGTTTGAGGATCGTTACACAGTGTATGGAATGTAGTAAATTGAGGTATAATACCCGATGTATGGTATATGCTATGTGAGCTGTAGTGGCTCCTGAAAACTACATGGAAACTTTTGGCTATGTGGACATGGTGGTTGTGTTGTAAGAGGTGTATGTTGTAGTTCTTCGACCAGTAGTCTTCATTCTATCCTTTTTGTAGAGTGATGCTCTGGACGCGCCACATTGGGGAATAAAGAAAAAAAGTGGGGAAGTAGTAGTGTGGTGACCATGATATTCTTTATTATATTATACACTTTTCTATGAGATAATTGATGAGAGTAGCCATGGTGAATATGGGAACTCAGTATACCTTTTAAAGTGACAAGATTTTTACACTTGTAGTTCACTATTGTTTAACATGATGCCTTTACATTTTCACTAGAGTATTTAGGTAGGATCCTACTGAGTATACTGTTATAATCACCCTACATTATATAAATAGTTTTTAGGTCACTTTGAGTACATTTGTGATCAGGTTGGTTACTACTAGCTTGGTGGATTTCCTGGTGCTGTTTGGGCTTCGTGGTTTATTTCCTTTTTTACTTTCTTTTGGTTTCTAGAAGTTTTACCCATTCACTTTTAGTACTTTTTACGAAATTACATCTGTGTACATGGAATTTCTTTGGTATTGTAGTTTGAGAAGGTCATGGTTGGAGACTTTTTTATCTATCTCTTCCAACTGTTTTCTCTTAGAGGGTAATGCCTCCCATATCTATGTTTTCTATACCGTCAGTGCCAGTCTCCAACCCAGGGCCTACTAGAGGCAGTACTCTAGGGTCATTACCTCTCATTTCATATTTCCAGCCCAGTAGGGGTGCACATTTTGTAGAGGGGTCATGATAACAGATTAAAGAAAGAGAAATAAAATAAACAAATAGAATAAAATAAGGGGTTCAGTATCAGACTCAGTCCTAATCCCCAATATATAATTTACCAGCTAATTTGAATATTATATAATAATAATCTAATCCACAACCTAGATCATGTATACCCACAAAATCATTTGAGATTACCAGGACACACATTATCCTATTCCACAAAACCATAGTAAGATTTATGATACCACCCTGAAAAGGAAATATTCCAACAATAAAATGGTTATACCAATGAAAATAGAGGGAATATAATATCTAGTATTCCTTATATATAGAATAGGATTCGGTAAGAGTTGGTAAAATTAGAAAACAACACATTGATTTATTGTAAAATCTAATAACAGAAAGTAGAAATTAGTAAGATATAGATAAGGTAATGCTTCTTAATCTATAATACTTTAGATTCTCGAGAATCTTCGGATGTGGCTTGGGATCTTGATCTGTTTCTCTAAAATAATATGTAAAACAACGTTTCCCAATGTTTCTCTCTTTAAATTATATGAAATGATATTGATATTCCATGTGTTATTCTCTTTCCCATATAAATGTTAGGTGGAATTGAATTTGAAATATCCTAAGTGATGATCCATCTAGTACCCATTAACTTGTAATCTTGATTATATGTTCTCACTATAATCACACAATCATGGGTGAGAATAATTTTTATATAAATCACACCATGAAAGAGTGCCCATTTTAAGAATAATAATCAAGGTATTCTTTATCCTCATATATAACACTTCCATTTAAATTAATTCATCCATAAAACAGTTTATAAAATAACCATTAAATAATAATTTGAATTATCTCCCATAATACAGCTATTGGGAGTGTTTAATTTAAATAAGGACGAAAAGTGAAGGCATGTATTTTGGTGGGAAGTTATAACTAGAGATGAGTCATACTAGCGGGGATTCATTCTAGAAGAATGAAATCTCTAGTGGTGGGTTAGTCTAAAATTTACTAATTCGGGTGTTGGCCTAATCTGAAAGTGACTAAGATGAAGTTGTAGAGATAAATTTCAACTAACTTTGACTCATTCTTGCGATCAATCAAGTCAATTGGTAGCCCCACTTTGGTAGTCTGGAATTCAAGCGGTGAATCATATAAACTAAAAGTTCCTTAAGTTAGTTTTGAGTTATATAAAGAGGCACCTCAATAATGGATATAAGGCATTATTTTTACAAATAATCTCTGGTAGTGTGAGATTTTAGCAACATCTCAACTCTTTTGATTGGAAATTTTGAAATAATAGTGGATTATCTCAATAATTAGCCAAATGTTAATCATATTTCCTTATATTATGAAAGATTATAATGAAATAGTAAATTAATTAAATACATAATAAAAAATATTTTTAGAAGTAAAATATGGTGGTTTAAATATATGAAATCATTAAGTGTCACAATGTAGCCCATTTCTCCATGATTTGAACAATTTTCAAATTCTAGAAACTACATTGGCTAGTTCTTCAATGTAAAACCACTTGATTCACAGTGAGTTTTGAGTGTTTATGATTTTTACTTACTTGATGAAAAAAATACCACCATAAAATCTAAATTATGGAATAATTTTTATGAAATTAATTCCCTCTAAAAACTTATCTATGATGATGAATCTTATATAGTTCTTTTCTCTCTTTAGAAGTAACTACCTTATAAAATTTTAGACTCTGTTTACATTGGATGACTAAATGACCATTCAAAATCTCCCATGGATTTTCCAATTATTCAATCAAGTGTTAATATGTGCCTTATGATCTCAAAAATTACACTTATAATGTTAATCATTAATATACATAGGTCTATGTTTACTCTTAATATGTCATCCAATTATGTTTTCAAAGTTATGGGTTATTCTTATGATGTTATTTATATCTCTTAATAAGGAAAGTATCCCTTTTTTTGAAATATAATATTTCCCTACCAAATTAGGTCGATAACCTTTTAATGTTGAATGTTACTATTATGAAAATTCTATTTACCTTTCTGATGTATGGGTTAACCTTACAAAGTCTTCAATTACTCATATAAATTCAACCCATTAATATTTTTTTTCATTAGTCCTAGATAATAATTATCAATTCATATATTTATAATATTCAGTTTCAACATATAAATACAATTGTTTCAAAATAGCTCGGGGTCAGGTCAATTCACCTTAGGGAATTCGATATTTGTATGTACCATCTTAGAAAAATCATGCAATGATTCAAATTTTCCATCTAACTAAATGTTCATTCCCATAGATTGATGGACTATTTATTCTCACATCCAACTACATTTTTCATCTTTTAATAATATTATTTCAATCTTTCCATATAAATAGCCACTCAAAATTCATCATAACATAGATAGTGATTTTTATATTATGTTTCACATATCATTACTTTTAACAATTTTTAGATCTAAAATTATCTAATATAAGGCCTTATACTCTTAATTTTTCTCTTCTTGAACTATAAAATTCCTCATGATGAAACACCAATTCCCTTTGCCCACTTATTCATATAAAACAATTCTTATTTCTTCTTCAGGTATTATTTGCACCTCTTAAATTATTATTACTAATATTAGTCTCTTGCATCACACAATTTATGAAATAGAATGAATTTAATTCTCAGTTAATGAATGAACAGAAATATAATATTAATATTAATAATTCTTTTTGAATAATCATAATTTTTATGTATGGATAGATATATTCATTTTCACTCATATTTGTTTCTCATCATAATATTTTATAGTGATGTATTTTTTATTTGATAATTGATATACCAGTCTATATGGGCAATAGTTATGATTTTATTTTTCTAATATATGATGGATATTTAGGGGAGGTTCCAAGGGATGATTATCTTTTTGAATCATCTGAGTATTTTTTGGAGAATTCAAGTATTTTAGGATATTGCACAACATACATATTTTGATGGTACTAAGAGATTTAATTGGTCCAAATGGAATCCTTCTATATGAAAATGTGTTAGAAGGACATGTGAATAATATTTTCTCTTATTCTTATTGGGTAATGGGAACAGAGATATACACTAAAATCAAGCAATTAAATATTATATATACTTTAAATAAAATCTCTGAAATATTTGATCAATAATCGGCATATTTAAATTTATCTAACTAGTTACTTGTTTTAATTTTATATATTAAATATTTACATTCTAAATACATTAAATACTCACTAACACTAGCTCATTAATATAATTAATTATAATTGTTAAAGGTGAAATATTTGGAACATATTTATGAGACTATTCCATTTAGAGTAAAAAAATTGGTATATTATTTTTATGTCAAGTAACTTCTCTCCCAATTTTTTAAATAACTTGATTATTGTTCGATATAATATTTTTTACTTTTATTTAACTATAATTTCATCAATTTAGTGTATAATTGTATAATTTTAAATTATAGAACTATTGAATGGAATAAAATCTCTAATCATCCATATTTCATTAAAAGTTTCTTTTAAAAGATTTATCTATTGAAATTATTTGATAAAAATTTCTTACATGAAATAATTACGTGAAACATCACCTCTCTCATTCGATTGATATGTTTGGAAAGATATATAAGTGTTAAAATTATAATTTTATATCTTATTAGAGAATTCACAATATTGGGTTTTCTAAAAGTAGAGAGTTCTTACTTCAAAAAATTTAAATAATTAATAATATTATTTTTAATATAATTTCAAACATAGTTTTCATTATTTTTAATGAAATTTCTGGTTAAATTCTTATTTTATAAATTTTATATTTCTATTATTATGCTATTATTTATTTCAAAATTGTTCTACTAATAGTGTGAAAATGGAAACACAAAGTCTTCTTCAGGTGGATACCAAGTAGAGTTCAATATATTAAAGTAAAATACATATTTTTATATTAAATTTATAAAAATAAACATAAATTAATGATATTCCGAGTATAATTATAGAAATAGTCTTCTTTTAAATATTATATAATGTGAACCTTTTATTTCCTCATCCATATTTAGAGCATAAAACATATCTGGGAGGATTTTATTTTTTACTCATACTAACATGTATTATTTAACATCTATAAAGAATACGATGAATTATTTTTAGTTTTTAATTACCACATTATTTGGTATAAATTCACCATTACAAAAAGAAGAACACATATAATATGACACGACATTAATGGATATAAAGATATTATAAATTGAATAATTGAATGCTGACTTTCCTTTTGTATAAGTAATATTGAATGTTTTAGGAACAAATGTTTTAAGGAGTTATGGTGTAACAAACGGTGATGAATATATCCTTGTTTTAAATCTACCATCCTTTTGAATAATTCTACAACTATTAAATATTTTAATAAAAAAATTATATTTTCTAGGTATTTTTTAGATAACATAAAATATTAGAATATTTTTCAAAACACTCCTGATTATTTCTAATAACTTCCTATAAATTTATTATGTATAATTATTCTTGGATTGTACTATCCTAGATGTAAATGGTAATGTAATATATTTTTTCATTTAACTCTTCTTAACTTTACCACCCCTTGAGTCCTTATCCACTACCTATAATAATTCTATGTCAATTTTGTTTTCAAATAATTAAATTGATCCCCTAGGTTTTATATTGTGTTTGATTACACTTTGAGTAGTTTTTCTCATAGAATTAAATTTTAAATCTTCTATATATCATGTTTACAATTTAATTTAGATTAATAATGAGTGTATATATTCAAATTATTGAATATTCACTGATAAAATATCCAATAGTTGAAACAATTTGTTCGTTTTAAATTGTAATCTCATTTAACATATTTTTTAATTCCTAAATTCAAGTGAATTGTTTTTTACATAGTAATTATAATATTTAAAATATGGTAAAAGGATTATTAACAATGATTTTTTATAGAAAGGTAGTTTTTAGTATACTTATTGAAATCCATGTTGGAAACCTTATCGAAATGGTAGTCTCCATTACTGTTAATTTCAAAACCCATATTAGACATGACCCACATACCTCTAATATTGATTATTAATTCCATTATTATTCTTTATTCCTTGAAATATCCTTTCTTGAAACTGTATATAATAATCATTTGATGTTAAAAAAATCTTCAAACCAAGAGTTGTTTCAGTGGTTCAAAATTGGTAATTTAAACCAACTTCTTTGTTATTATCATTAATTCATCATTTTTGATTTAACTAAGATAAAAGTAATTTTATCTTACCAATTATCTCCATTAATGTCTATATCAATTGACCAAAACAATTAAATTATCTATGAAATCATATCATTTTGTAATTTTGATTTAAATGGGGAATTTGTAGACAAATATTAACTAGGGATTCAACTAAATGGTTTGTGATGCTATATAATAAACAATAATATAAATATATTTTAATTTGATTCTCCTCAATTGTACAGTTTTGACATATTTAAAAAATATTTTTCAACTATTCTTAGAACTCATATATCATACCCCTATGAATGAACCTTTTACTTGTAATCTCATTTATAATTTTCTACTACATTAGGCAGGGACGAATTTTTATTGGGAGAAACTATATAGTTCCTACTAATTCATTATTCCTCATTATTATATGTTATACACCTATTTTTATCAAGTTAATTGAATATGAAATGTGTAGAGAGTTAAAAAAGTGAATGTTTGAATATTTTTATTTTGTTTGTTTTTTGTTTAAGAAAGAAAAATGTCCATTTTGAATTCTTTAGAATATAATTACAACATATTAATAAACACAGACAATTCATTTACCCTAAGATGGTGAGTTTTAATTTTTTATCAAAGTATCCTTCTTATAATTGTTTGTATCATGGAATTTCAATGTAATTTTTTTAATATTATATTTAATTAATAATTTTTTATATATTTATATTAAAAAAGTAAAGTTCAATGTGATATTATTATATAATAGAGGTAAAATTTAAGTATTATCAGTGTATAATATTTTCCTAGATGGGAGATTACATTAGTGTAAAATAAATATATTTTAAAAGTGTGAAAATAAAAAAGGAAACCAGTAAAATCATTAATTGAAAACTATATAAATAATTTATGGGAGAAATTAGTGAAATTATATTGGGGGAAGGATTCCTTTGACACTGGTGACATTTCATATAAACCCATTCACCCTAGTTTTTTAATATTTTTTACTCTCTTAATAATAGAAATGATTGGTGCTAGTGTGTGGAGATGATAAAATAAATAAAAATATAGTGATCGTATTGTAGATAATTAATTAGTGGTGATCATCAAAAGATTACAAAATTTTATTCATCATGAATTCAATATGGGCGACTATAAACATTAATCTCTAATAATAACATCATTAATGTACCATGTTATTTATTTATAATTTTGTTTAAACAATTCATTATAATATATATTGATGAAAATGTTTTAAAATTAAATTAGAAAGGGAATATTTAAATGAAAATAATGGAATTATTAATATTGTTAAATAAGAAAGATTATATGGGATAAAAATTCTTAGACAATAATTGAAATTTGTGAACAATGGTTTATTTATGATTATTATAAATCATGGAATTAAAATTTTGAAATTGTGGGTATATAATCCTAAAATAATATAATTTAAATGTATAGTGATGAAAATAAATCAATATTGGAAATATGATGTCTAATTTTTGAGAGTATTAAATTGTTGATTAGGTGTTATATGTTTATTTTTATCCATCTAATATTGTTGGGATATGTTTTTGGGGATTCAAATTTATATTGATAAATTTTTTTATTATTTTTGAGATATTGGATATGGTGCGACGAACATGGAGGTTGATTTTAGAAGACTTGAGGTCATGGAGATAGTATTGTAAACCTATGAAGAAATTATTTCCAAAGGGTGAGTTAGTTGATGTGAAGTAAAAGTGGATATTAAATAATTACTAAGGGTCTGTAATTTGATTAATACATTAGTTATTATGTATTTCATTTGATTCATATATTTTTCACTGAGGTGGATTAATTTCCAATGATTATGTTTTTTAGAGTGACAGATGATGTTTGGATTTTTTGGGAATAATGAAATGAAGTTA
Source organism: Viscum album (assembly GCA_963277665.1). Lineage (NCBI taxonomy): Eukaryota > Viridiplantae > Streptophyta > Magnoliopsida > Santalales > Viscaceae > Viscum > Viscum album. The sequence goes on from OY728162.1 coordinate 715,313,669, forward strand.
GAATCATAATTACATTGAATGTATTTAAAATATTTTTGGTTTTATTATATGTATAAAATGAATTTTATTCTTTAGAAATGGGTATTACTGGATTAGCATGGTTTTTAGAAAAATTCTCAATTATGCCATCCTACAATGGAAAATAGACTATAGTGTAGGCCAGGATGAAAAACAAGAACAAAATATTTCTATAGTGAAATTCATTTAATTATTTGTATGTAATATCCCTAGTTATAAAAATATATATGTAAAAATAGTGAGTGAGGAAAACCATATGAATGTTATGTTTATGTGGGACTCTAAAAATTATTGACTATCACATGGTCAATTTAAATAATACACTTCTTAGAAAAAAGATAAATTATTGAGATCTCTATTCCCAGGGAAATAAAATAGATTGGTTAAACTCATAAGAGATTTTTTAAATATAAAATTTTGAAATCTATTTAAATGAACATGTGGTATCACCCAATTTTTTAAAAAAGGGAATTCACACATTCCATGGTAAATCTCAACATAGTGTTTTAAGAAAAAATTAATTTTTTTTCAAAATTGTTGATCTAAAATGGAATAAAACACAACATGGTGAGTACATAAAATGTTGATATATTATGAATTTAAATACTTCATTCACTTCGATGATGTGGGTCAATTGGTGTAACATAAAACAACTCAAGCATGGTTTCAAAGTCTCTAAATTATAGCAAAGATGCATATAATACATTGAGTGATCTTAATGGTTGAAATGAATTGGGAGTAGTTGAATGGGTGTTATATATTTGAATATAAAATAAATATTTATATTTTAATTAAATTGATTTTGGCATTATTTATATTAAATTTAACAGTATTTAATAAGGATACAAATAAATAGAGATAGTGTGTTTGCAGTGTAACACCCCGAGATTTTTTTAAATATAATTTTTGAATTAATTTAATAATTTCTGATATTTTTAATATCATGAAACCCCAAATATAGATTATATTATGTTAATTCAGCAAGTAAAACACTCCTTTCACATAGAACAGGCTTGGATTGTGCTACACACAACATTGACTTGTCATTTTTTACACACAACAGTGAGTTTCTATGAAAAATCATTTTATTGTAATAATTTTTTAAATGAGATAATAATAACATATTTATTAAAAATTGTAATAATAATAGTAATAACTAATATTAAAATATTATTTATAATTATATTATATTACTAAATATATAATGATAATGGAAAATATAATTTTTCTAACGTCATTATATGTGTTAAAATATTATATTCTCAGCTTATCTTTTTTTCGTGTACTTCTGCAAAAAGCAATAAATTCTATTTCAGAATCATTTAAAAATTTAATTTGTTAAAATAAACATCTTTTTTTTTAATTTATAAATTTGAAATTATCTTATGGTTAATTTTTTGAATTTGTTTAAGAAACATCATTGTTGGATGAATAGTTAAAATACTAAATTTTAATGCACCACTTCATTTTGGAATAATTTATTCATATAGATAAATTATATTTTAATTTTTTTCAAAAATTTTAATTAGATAAAATATACATAAATTAATCTAGTCAATGTAATTGGAACAAATTTCACATTGAAAATTGATATAAAAACATATAAATGTTTTGAATGTTTTTAGTTTAAAAACACACATTGTCATCCTGTATGCGAGATTAAATTTAAATTAATTTATTCCAAATTGATTATTTTAATTTTTAAAAATGAACTAAATTTTGAAAGCCATACAATTTATAATTTTTAATAATTTCAAATTCGTTTTTTCTAAAAAAATGTTAGTGAATTTATTTAATATAAATTACAACAATTAAATGAAATATTAAGCTTAACGGATAACTGACCCTTAAAATTAAGGACCCCGAATGACATATACTCATGTAAAAAACCGATTTTATAGAAACCTATTTTCCATGGACCTTACATTATTTATTTTGGTCGTTTTTTTTCTTTTTTAGGTAAACATATGGGTGCACATAACTTGTTTTCAAAAATACCAAGTTAGTCTTTTCCCTCCCCTATAAAGGCAACCACATCTCCCCTATCCTCAAACCTCTCAAACAACATTGGTTTGGCCATGATCTTCCCAATCCTCATCCAAAAATTCCTACCTTCCTTCTTGAAGCCTCCCTTTTTGTAGATAATAATCCACTAAATCCCTGTTGTTGTAAACCAAAAGTAGTTTCCCAGAAAAGAGGAAATATCCTCCCTGAAGATACTATATATTATTTTCATCCTCCACATCCTTAAATACCCTTATTAAATGATTATAAAAAAATAATCCTAAAGAAAATAAAATTTTTTATGCTTATGTTTTAACATACAATTGGACACACTTCTATCTTATGGGTAACAAACATATTGTATATGTGTACGATGAACTACCTCCTCACGAAATAATGATTGCTCCTTATTTCATTACCCCCTCCCATGGTGTGAATTATGATGGAAAATATGTTTATAAATGATATATATGATACTTATTATCTATATAACCTTATTTAATTCTTTTACAGTACATACCTTTATACATTTAATTTTGTGTAAATATTATAATTCTGATTGAGAAAGTGTGGACTATCGCCCCCTCAATCTGATGTGATTCATTATATAGTGACCCTTACTTTACATAAATCGTTATTAATTCAGAATTGAAGCACACTTATTAAAACATATAACAAAACCAGGAAAGGACCGTATTGGTATAGAGTCTTAAGAAACTGGGAAACATAAACAACTGGTTCATAAAGCATCTACTTTGCCTCCCATTTGTTTCATCATATCTAGAGTCCCTTTTGACAAATATTACTTAATAATCTTCTTCCTGACCTGGGGAAAGAAACATACAAAAGGGTGAGCTCAAATTCTCAGTAAGGGTAAACAAATGAAATATTAATCACATCATATTCATAAGAACATAACATTTTGGAAATCTTACCCTGCAAAAGAGATCATAATTTCATAACATGGGATAAATAATGGTAGTGAAATGTAATCACAATAATCATAACTTAAAAAATGATTCTTTGTGGCATACACACATAATCATAGAGGATCATTTCTTATTAGTCAAGACTCATTGCCAAGACTATCTTAGTGGACATAGTAAATTTTTGAACCGAGTTCACTCCTCGTTTCAGTCCTGTTTCACTGAACCGGTTTAACCTGCCGTTCCAGCCATGTCTATCTCATGAGATATAAAATCTTTACACAATGCATTGGAGGGAGATATAGGTCCCACCCATCTTATAATGATACCATTCTTATGTGTCCCAAAAAATCATAAATCATACATCATCGTATAACCCATGTAATAAAAATGGGATTCTTAAACAACATGACATCATAAAACAATTCATATAAGATAAAGGAATTCATAAAAATAATTCCATCACAACATAATAAAATCAATTTAATAATAGGGATAGAAACAGAACCCTATATTATCTTAGATGGAAAATAATTTTGATAAAACCCTTGAACTCCATTCTTGAGGAAAATATCCTTTTTACTTCTAAAACATTTTCTTTTCTTAACATTTCATACAATTTTAATCTAAAGGAAGTTGATTAAAAATAAATATGAAAACATTTAAAGGAATATTCTTGGAAATAATGTTTTAAAAATCCATTCACGCCGTATAAGTTAAAAAAACATTGTTCTCGTACTTTTGTCGGAAAAGTCAAAAAGTACCTCGTACGAAAAATGAAAAAAGATTCCTTTCATATCCTTTACTAAAATCTCGCCAAAGGGTAAAATTGTATTTAAAAGTTGTAGGTGGATGGAAAAAATATTACATATTGAGGGAACATGTATGTGGATGATAAAATACCCCCATAAAATACCAAAGTATAAACAATCTCAGATAAAAATGAGATTGTGATATTTTCCCTTACCATAGGTCCGATTTGCTTCGTAAGTGTCCAAACCTCATGTATAATGATTTAAATAATGTCATTGATTATTACAGAATCATTCTAATTTTTATGATATCGTATATGGTCATATTATTAGCTTATTATTAGTAATATTTCATTGCTACTTGTTATTCAGGTGTTTATTACTTTTTGTTCTTATGCGTGTTTTGTCGAATAAATTCTTATTCTTCTTTTCAGGTTATAGATACCTCATTTACAGAATGGTATTATTGTAATATATATCATATTGATTTATTCAATTCATTTATATAATCATTATGAAATGAAGATCTTGTAGAATGAGTCGCATCACATCGTGGAGACAGTATTCCGTACACACGCACGAGCGATGATATCGTTCCCATGATCGTGGAATTGTATTGGAGTGTATGTATACTATTTCAGAATCAATATCACTTTACAATAATCATATATAGTTATTATTTACACCATTATACCCATCCAAGTAAGGTGGTGGGGGAAAATAGATTACACCACGACGTGGAGACGGTATTCCGTACGTACGCACGCGCAGTGATTTCATTTTCCATAGGATAGATAGATGGTGAAATAGGGTTGTTTCATACTTATAATAACATATCAGTATATGAGTGGTACTGATGTTATTACTTCATAATTAAACAACTAAAGAAGAAGAAGTGGAAGAAGAAATACAGATGAAAGAATCGGTAACGGACATTACCTCTTTTTTGAAGCGTCTCTTTAAGACCTCCTCTTAGGGCACTAAAATTGGTCATTGAAGAAGACCAAGACCTCTAGGATGTTTATTGGGGAGTGGGGAAGTGAAATGGGCAGGGATGGGCCGAGCTTGAAGGCTCAAATTAGTGTGAGGAGGAGAGGGAGGAGGTTCCCTTTTATAAGGGAGGAGAGGGGCACCTTTGGAAATATAAGAAATATTAGTTTATATTAAATCCCAACCCCACATAAAAACATCCAAATGGACTCATATCCGGATACTAGATAAGATAGGGTTGTAATATCATCAAACAATAAAATTTAGACATTTTAGGAATTTATTGTAAACATTATCAACTTGATTTATACTTATTTATCAATTTAATATTATTTGTGGTAATAATATTCTAAATTTTAAATTATTATAAATAGTTACATATGTTTTGTGAATTTTCCATAATTTGACACTTTATGACATTTTCGACCATATAAATTTTAATTTATAATTATTAAATATTTTTGTGATTTTTAAACAGTTTTATAATATGTTATTTTTATAAAATAACAATAGTGTCAATTTTGACACTATTCATTTATTTGAATTTAAATAAAATATATACAGAAGATATGTTCGAACTAAAAGATTTAATAGATCCAAAAAATGTCATATGTATCTAGAAAATTAGTGGATAACATTAAATAGTTCATATAATATTTATTTTAATATTTTTAAAAACATTTATTGGATATTTTAATTAATAAAATAATTTCAACATCACTATTGTGTCATAATTAATGATAATTATTTAATCCCTAAAAATTCTAAATAAATTCTTATGCTGTATATAACTGTATTATATTTTTGTAGACTATTCATGTTTGAAGCTTCATTAAGTTTATTACTAAATTAAAATTATTATACTTATAAGATTTAAAAAGTGACATGTTGTAACATTCTTTGGTTTTAATAATAATTAAATTATTTTCATGGACAAAAGTCTATTAAATGAATCTAATCCGACCCTTAGGTGATATGGGTCGACTTTTAGTCATACAATCGGATTTTGGCAGTTGTTAAGGTAGTTTTATAATCTTATATTTACCCTTAATTACCCGATTTACCTTTAACTATGGTAAATAAAATTTACCGTAGTTACTATTCATAATTCCCAAAAATAAAAAATAGCCTATTATCATAATTTGGACCCACTGATTCCAAATATGGAATCCTTTTTTCAAAATTCAAAACACATAAGTTGCAATAATTAATTTAATATAAATCCCATTGTTAAGAAAACGGGTTTTAGAAGTTTAAACATTGCCAAAGATTGGAATGTTTTTACCTATTAATTCAATGTAAAATTAATGCTATTGACATACATTATATTAAATTGTAAAAATATATTCTATTTATACTTTAAAATCATACAATATTATAATTTAACCATATAATGTATTGCGATGAAAAAAGTTGTTTTTAATTAAAATATAGCGTGTTTTTACTATTCATTAAATATAAAAGTTATCAGAAACATATCAAAAATTTATCCAAAGTAAATTTTTATACCCTGATTCAAAAGAAGAATTTTATTTTGTCAAATTGACCTTATAAACATGTCAAAACTAGATATAATGTGGGTGCGCCATCAAAAGGCGGCAAAACTGCATTTTTTTAAAAATAGTTCTTTTATAAAAAAAACTGATTTTTCTTTCAAACCTCATTCTAGAAAATGTTTAAGTTGAATTAAAATGTTATAAAATTCAAAATTCAGTCAATACTATTCATAATGGCTAGATTTAATAACATTTTAAAAGAATATCACTGTTTAGTGAAACCCGGTATTGCGTAGATCGCAAGCTATTGAGGAAGGTCGTGATTGAGTGTAAAGCAAGTCAAGCTAGTGTTGTGTGTAGTGAAAGATTCCTTTGATGATTTATATAACATAAAAACAAAATATTTCTCATAAAAGTCTCGAGTGTTACATTCTACCCCCCTTAAAAGGAATTTCTCCCTCGAAATTCGTCACTTTGTAACAAAAAGATGAGGATACCTCTCCCTCATCATATCCTCAAGCTCCCATGTAGCTTCTTCTAATTGGTGGTTCCTCCATAAAACTTCCACCAATCGAGTGGTCTTGTTTTGTAGGAATTTTTTTCTACGATCCAGAATCTCTATCGGTTGTTCTTCATAAGAAAGATCTTGTTCTAGAGGTACAACTTATGAGCTGAGTACTTGTGAAGGATCAGGTATGTACTTTCTCAGGAGAGATACATGGAACACATCGTGAACTTGAGAGAGATTCGGTGGAAGCGCCAATCGGTAAGCTACCTTCCCAACACGATCTAGAATTTCAAAAGGACCAATATATCTAGGGCTCAACATTCCCTTCTTTCCAAATCTCATGACCCTCTTCCAGGGAGATATTCGTAAGAACACTTTATCACCCACTTCAAACTCTAGGTATTTTCTTCGGTTGTCGGCATAACTTTTCTGTCGACTCTGAGCTGCTATTATGTGTTGTTGAATAGATCAGACCTTTTCTTCCATCTCATCAACAAGATCAGGTCCTAATAGCTTTCTTTCCCCAACTACATCCCAGCAAGTTGGAGTCCTATATTTCTTTCCATAGAGATCTTCATAATGATCCATCTGAATACTGGAGTGAAAGATTTTATTATAAGAAAATTACACCAAAGGTAGGTGTTGATCCCAACCACCTTTGAAATCCATAGATCAAGCTCTCAACATATCTTCTAGAGTTTTAATTGTTCTCTCAGACTGACCGTCTATCTGAGGATGATAAGCAGTGACGAAACTCAACTCTGTATCCAGAGTATGCTGAAGAATTCTCCAGAGCATTGAGGTAAACCTTGGATCCTGATCAAATATAATAGAAAGTGTTACTCCATGCAATCTTACCACTTCCTTTACATATATCCTGGCAAGCTGATCTAGAGGAAAATCCTCTCTAATAGTAATGAAGTGGGCAGACGTAGTAAGACGATCAACTATGACCCAAATAGCATTATTGCCTTTGGATGTTTTAGGAAGTCCAGTGACAAAGTCCATAGTGATTGTTTCCCATTTCCATTCAGGTATGGGTAATGGTTGTAACATCCCCTTAGACTTCTATCTCTCAGCTTTAACTTGCTAACAAACTAAGCATCGAGAGACATATTCAGAAACATCTCTTTTCATACCATCCCACCAAAAGTACTCTTTCAGATCCCTATACATATTCGTGCTTCCCAGGTGAATAGATAATGAAGAACTACGAGCCTCATCCAACAGCTCCTTTAATTCTAGTATGGGAGGAACACAAACCCAATTCCTGAACATTATTATCCCATCACAATCAAGGTTGAATTCAGGTACATTTCTCACCTTATTTTGTAACTCTACATCTTTTTTCTGTGCCTCTTTAATCGTCACATGTATAGATGGTTGAACATTCATTTGAGAAAGATACAAATTTCCCCTTCCATTATAATTCCAAGATCCATCCTTTGTAAAACCATAAATATTGGATATTTTGTGATCCTCATCATGGAAAAGCTAGCATGGTCTTGTCGACGTAATGCATCTTCCACCTTGTTTTCTTTCCCAGGGTGGTAATGAATTGAGAAGTCGTAATCCTTAATCAGCTCCAACGATTTTCTTTGGCGCATATTCAGCTCCTTTTGTGTGGAAATATACTTTAAACTTTTATGATCAGTATAAATATAACACCTTTCACCATAAAGGTAATGCCTCCAAATCTTTAATGCAAAGATTATCACAGCTATCTCCAAATCATGAGTTGGGTAATTTTGCTCATGGATTTTCAACTGTCGTGAGGCACAAGCTATCACCATATCATTTTGAATAAGAACACACCCAATCCCTTCTTAGATGCATCACTGTAGATCACAAACCTTTCTCCACTACAAGGTAGTGTGAGCACAGATGCATTGGATAACCTTCTTTTCAACCCCTTGAAATTATCTTCACATTCCTCCATGCAAAAAAAACTTAACTCCTTTCCGATTCAACCTAGTGAGTGGGTTAGATAATCGTGAAAAAACATTCACAAAACGTCGATAATATCCAGCCAAACCAAGAAAACATCGGATCTCAGTTACTGTTGTTGGTCTCGACTATCTTTTTATAACCTCTATTTTTGATGGATCCACAGATATCCCCTCTTTTGAGATTATGTGACCCAAAAATGCAACTTCTTGAAGCCAAAATTCACACTTGGTTAATTTGGCATAAAGCTTCTCATTTCTTAGGGTCTTTAATACAATTATCAAGTGATCTTCATGTTCTTCCATGCTCTTTGAATATACAAGAATATCATCTATAAAGACTACCACAAACTGATCAAGATAGTCTCTAAAGACTCTATTCATCAGATCCATGACGATAGATTGGGCATTATTAAGACCAAATGGCATCACTATAAATTCATAGTGTCCATACCTTGTACGGAAAGCCGTGTTTGGTATATCCTCCCTTTTGACCCTTAATTTATGATACCCTGAACAAAGATCAATCTTGGAAAAGTATTGAGCTCTGCGTAGTTGGTCAAATAAGTCATCAATGCGCGGGAGAGGATATTTGTTCTTGATAGTGATCTTGTTAATTTCTCGACAATCAATGCAGAGTCTCATTAATCCATCTTTCTTCATAACAAACAGTACAGGTGCTCCCCAAGGTGACGCACTAGGGTGTATAAATCCCTTATCACGATTCTCTTGGAGTTCCTTCTTCAATTCCTGCATCTCAATTGGGTCCATTCAATAAGGTGTCTTTGAAATAGGTAAAGCTCCCGGTACGAGTTCTATTGAATACTCAACTTCACGATTTGGTGGAAGACCCGAGAATTCCTCTGGAAAGACATCATCAAACTCCCGTACAATGGGCATATTCTTAATCGTGAGTTTCTCACCAACCATTTGAGATAAATAACCTTCATTTAGTGGAATCAAGACTGATAAGATGGATGAAATTTCCACTGGAAGGTTATGTTCATCCTTGCATCGATAGACGATCAAATATTGATCTAGAATATGAAATTTGACTTCCCTTATTTAGAAATTGATATGAGCTCCATATAGAGAAAGCCAATCCATTCCATGAATCACATCAAATTACACTATAGGAAGGATCACAAGATTTACAGGAAGCACTTTCCCACAAACTTCAATCGGAGAAGAATTGTAAACTTTTGATGCGACTGTTGTGCCATTAGGTGTTGTCACAGCTAACTCAACATCTAATTGCTGAGGTAATTCGGTGACACTCTTAGAAAATTTTTCAGAAATAAAAGAGTGGGCGGATCCAGAATGAAATAAAACATTTGCTACTTTAGAGTGGATGGTAAGTGTACTTTTCACCACATCGTTATCGTACTCCACATCGCTGATAGAAATTGCATGTGACTTTCCTTTGTCTATATCCTTAAGAGTTTTCTGACGTCGACTTCCATCATCAACCCTTGGATTTGGGCATTGATTGGCATAATTCCCCATCTCTTTTCACTTGAAACATTTAAGTTTAGTAGGTTCATTCTGTGTATCCATTCCTTTGTTTGCATCATTAGACATCTTCTTCCCATCATTGCGGCATTCAAATGCCCGATGACCTTCCTTTCCACATTTGAAACATTTACTTGTCCCTTTAAGACAACTCCCTACATGTTTCTTTCCACACTTTGAGCATAAGGGAAAGCTCATCTTCTTTTCAGTGTGCTCTTTAGATTTTCCTTTGAATTCCATTTTCCTCTTCTTATCAAACCCATATGACTGATGGGTTACTCCATTCTCCATCTCAACTTTGAGAGCACATCGAACAATTTCCGCGTAGCTATTGAAGTCCCTTATGGATAAGGCCCTTCAGAGACTTGGTTTTAAGCCACTAAATAATCAATTGATCTTACTCTCTGGTTGGATAATAATACCAGAAGCGTACCTTGCATGTATTGTAAAATTTTATTCAAAGGTACCAACAGATTCATCATCCTTTTGCTTTAGTTCAAGAAACTCCTTCTCATTCTTTGTTCGGAGAATACGAGGGATGTACTTATTGAAAAATAAATTCTTGAACTCGTCCCATTCCATAAACTCAATTTCATCCCTTTTCATCGTATTCTTAACAAGATTCCACCATTGATCAGCATCTCCTTCCAAACGATACACTGTTAAGATGACTTTATCATGTTCAGAACATTGATGAACTGAAAATATATTTTCAGTGGTACTGATCCATTGTTCAGCCACTAATGGATCGGAAGACCCGCTGAATGTGGGTGGACGCTGCCTCATGAAGGATTCAACACAATGTTTCTCCTTCCTTTTCTCATTTGGAAGTCCTGCATGATTCATAGCTTGAGAAAGTTGTGTGAGCATGGCTACAAGATTTTTCATTCTAGCTCCCATAACGTTTGGTTGCTCATTGGGACACTCATTTCATTTCCCATCGCATTTCGCATTAACACGGTTCCTTCGGGTTCCAGCGATTGACTAAAACCAAGAAGAATAGTGTGAGCAACACTAGTTATAATAGGAAAACCACATAATCAAGAATAAAATTTCACACTTAAGGTCTTATCATAAGTTATTGATGGCCATTTCTAAAACACTAAGATTGTGTTATATGCTTAGACTTATCCTTGGGGTTCTTACTAAGGCTTTCACATCCTAGTTTCCGAAGGTTGACTATACCTTAACTCTGATACCAACTATAGCGACCCTTACTTTACATACATTGTTATTACTTCAGAATTGAAGAACACTTATTACAACATATAAAAAAACCAGGAAAGGACATTATAGGTATAGAGTCTTTAGAAACTGGGAAACATAAACAACTGGTTCATAAAGCATGTACTTTGCCTCCCATTTATTTCATTATATCTAGAGTCCCTTTTGGAAAATCTTACTTAATAACCTTCTTCCTGACCTGGGGAAAGAAACATACAAAAGGGTGAGCTCAAATGCTCAGAAAGGGTAAACAAAAGAAATATCAATCACATCATATTCATAAGAACATAACATTTTGGAAATCTTACCCTGCAAAAGAGATCATAATTTCATAACATGGGATAAATAATGGTAGTGAAATGTAATCACAATAATCATAACATAAAACAAGAAGCTTTGTGTCATACACACATAATCATAGAGGATCATTTCTTATTAGTCAAGACTCATTTCCAAGACTATCTTAGTGGACATAGTCCATTTCTGAACCGAGTTCACTCCTCGTTTCAGTCCTGTTTCACTGAACTGGTTTAACCTATCATTCCAGCCATGTCTATCACATGAGATATAAAATCTTTACCCAATGCATTGGAGGGAGATATAGGTCCCACCCATCTCTTAATGATACCATTCTTATGTGTGCCAAAAAATCATAAATCATACATCATTGCATTACCCATGTAATTAAAATGGGATTCTTAAACAACATGACATCATAAAACATTCATATAAGATAAAGGAATTCATAAAAATAATTCCATAACAACATAATCAAATAAATTTAATAATAGGGATAGAAACAGAAACCTTTATTATCTTAGATGGAAAATAATTTTGATTAAACACTTGAACTCCATTCATAAGGAAAATATCATTTCTACTTCAAAAACTTTTTCCTTTCTTAACATGTCATAAAATTTTAAACTAGATTAAGTCGATTAAAAATAAAAATGAAAACATGTAAAGGAAGCTTCTTGGTAATAATGTTTTAAAAATCCATTCATGCCGTATAAGTTAAAAAAACATTCTTCTCGTACTTTGGTCGGAAAAGTCAAAAAGTACCTCATACGTAAAACGACAAAAGATTCCTTTAATAACCTTTACTAAAAACTCACAAAAGGTTAAAATTAGATTTAAAATATTGTAGGTGGATGGAAACAATATTACATATTTAGGGAACATGGATGTTGATGATAAAATACACCCCAGTAAATACCAAAGTATAAACAATCTCGGATAAAAATGAGATTGTGATATTTTCCCTTACCTTAGATCCGATTTGCTTCGTAAGTGTCTGAACCTCTTGTATAATGATTTAAATAATGTCATTGACTTATTCCAGAATCATACTAATTGTTATGATATCATATATGGTCATATTCATAGCTTATTATTAGTAATATTTCATTGCTACTTGTTATTCGGGTGTTTATTACTTTTTGTTCTTATGCGTGTTTTGCCGAATAAATTCTTATTCTTCATTTCAGGTTATAGATACCTCATTTCCAGAATGTTATTAGTGTAATATATATAATATTTATTTATTCAATTCATTTATATAATCATTATGCAATGAAGATCATGTATAACGAGTCGCATCACATCGTGGAGACGGTATTCTGTACGTACGCACGAGCAATGATATCGTTCCCATGATCGTGGAATTGTATTTGAGTGTATGTATACTATTTCAGAATCAATATCACTTTAAAATAATCATATATAGTTATTATTTACACCATTATACCCATCCAAGTAAGGTGGTGGGGGAAAATAGATTACACCACGGCATGGAGACGGTATTCCGTACGTACGCACGCGCGGTGATTTCGTTTTCCGATGGATGGATAGATGGTGAAATAGGGTTGTTTCATACTTATAATAACATATCAGTATATGATTGATACTGATGTTATTACTACATAATGAAACAACTAAAGAGGAAGAAGTGGAAGAAGAAATAACGATGAAAGAATCGGGAACAGGCATTACCTCTTCTTTGAAGCGCCTCTTTAAGACCTCCTCTTAGGGCACTACAATTGGTATTTGAAGAAGACAAAGAACTTTAGTATGTTTCTAGGGAAGTGGGGAAGTGGAATGGGCAGGTATTGGCCGAGCATGAAGGCTCAAATTAGTGTTAGGAGGAGAGGGAGGAGGTGCCCTTTTATAAGGGAGAATAGGGGCACCTTTGGAAATATAAGAAATATAAGTTTATATTAAATCCCAACCCCACTTAAAAACTTCCAAAATGACTCATATACAATTCTTAGATGATATAGGGTTGTAATATCATCAAAAAATAACATTTAAACATGTTAGGAATTTATTTTAAACATTATCAACTTGATTTATCCTTATTTATCAATTTAATTTTATTTGTGGTAATAATATTCTAAATTTTAAATTATTATAAATAATTACATATGTGTTGTGAATTTTATATAATTTGACACTTTATGACATTGTAGACCATATAAATTTTAATTTGTAATTTTTAAATGTTTTTGTGATTTTTAAACAGTTTTATAATACGTTATTTTTATAAAATAACAATACTGTCAATTTGGACACTATTCATTTATTTGAATTTAAATAAAATATATACAAAATATATGTTCGAACTAAAGGAATTAAAAGATCCATAAAATTTCATATGTATCTAAAACATTAGTGTATAACATTAAATAGTTCATATAATATTTATTTTAATATTTTTAAAACCATTTATTTGATATTTTAATTAATAAAATAATTTCAACATCACTATTGTGTCATAATTAATGATAATTATTTAATCCCTAAAAATTATAAATAAATTAATATGATGTAGATAATTTTATTATATTTCTGGAGATTATTCATGTTTGAAGTTTCATTAAGTGTATTACTAAATTAAAATTATTACACTTATAAGATTTATGAAAGTGACATGTTGTCACATTCTTTGGTTTTAAGAATAATTAAATTATTTTCATGGAACAAAGTCCATTAAATGAATCTAATCCGACCCTTAAGTGATATGGGTAGACTTTTAGTCATCCAATAAGATTTTAGCAGGTGTTATGGTAGTTTTATAATCTTATATTTACCCTTAATTACCCGATTTACCTTTAACTATGGAAAATAAAATTTACTGTAGTTACTATTCATAATGCCTAAAAATAAAAAGTAGCCTATTAACATAATTTGGACCCACTGATTCCAAATATGGAATCCATTTTTCAAAATTCAAAACACATAAGTTGCAATAATTAATTTAAAATAAATCCCGTTGTTGAGAAAACGGGTTTTAGAAGTTAAAACATTGCCAAAGATTGAAATGTTAATACCTATGAATTCAATGTAAAATTAATGATAATGAAATACATTATATTAAATTCTAAAAATATATTCTATATATACTTTAAAAACAATCAATATTATAATTTAACCGTATAAAGTATTGCAATGAAAAAAGTTGCTTTTAATTAAAATATATCGTGTTTTTACTATTGATTAAAATATGAAAGTTATCAGAAAAATATTAAAAATTTATCCAAAGTAAATTTTTATACCCTGATTCAAAATAAGAATTATATTTTGTCAAATTGAACTTATAGACATGTCAAAAACAAGATTTAATGTGTGTGCTCCATCAAAAGGCGGAAAAACCACATTTTTTGAAAAATACATCTTTTATCCAAAAAAAAACTGATTTTTCTTTCATACCTCATTCTAGAAAATGTATAAGTTGAATTAAAATGTTATAAATTTCAAAATTCAGTTAATACTATTCATAATGTCTAGTTTTAATAATATTTTAAAATCATGTTGTTGTTTAGTGAAACCCGGTATTGCCTACGACGCATGCTATCGAGGAAGGTCGCGATTGCGTGTAAAGCAAGTCAAGCTAGTGTTGTGTGAGTGAAAGATTCCTTTGATGATTTATATAACATAAAAACAAAATATTTCTCATAAAAGTCTCGGGTGTTACACATTCACACACTAAGTGGAATGTAATAAGGATGGTTTTAGTTAAATTAAATGATATATATGAAATAATAACTATAAATTAATGAAATTTTGTATATGAATATTTCATTTTTACCTTCAATATTACAAATAAAAATGGAAACAATGTTCATGTGTATGTATGTACTAACATCTCTAGGAATGGTGTATTCAATTTTATAAGACAATAAATTATATTTTTTTTATAATAAATATATACTTAATATAAATCATATTTATACTATGGTATATATTCTAGAAATCATGATATATGTATATGGAACAAAGATATTTCAAATTAAGACACATTGGAATAACAAGAAAAATAATACAGGAATTGAAAATTTAACATCGAACAATTAAAAATTACATAATATAAAGTTATAATCAAAATATAATTTGTATAATATATAATATGATGTTTATTTTGTAAATTTATATGGAATTATAATTATTACATTGGATGTTCTTACGGGTACGATGAGAGTTAGGACCCAAGGTAAGATAATTTCATCTCACTTTTATATCCGCGAGATACACACTATGTTCAACAATATTTATTTGCCTAGTGTAAATAATTCCATTGAATGCATTTTAAGATTCATATAAATATATTTAAGGGTATTTTCATATTAATTTTATGATCTTTCATTCATGGTTTTTCTGGTTCAAAAGATACCAAATCGGTAAAGCAATTTTTTCTCAATTTTCCTTATTTGACATACTTGTTTTTTTCACCTCTATATTCTATGTTCATTTACCTCATACCTCCATCTTAATACATTCACTACAAACTAATTTTTGTTCTATGAACCACTCTACATATTGTCTTATTTTTTGTACAAGGACCATGAACCATTCCTAGACATGACTTTTGGTCCATGTCTCGTGCCACACAGTTCTCTTCCTTTTCCAATTCTCAGAAATGTTTTTCATGCCTTTCAATCCAACGAAACAATTCCCTATTTTAAGGCCCAAACATATGGAAAAATCTGGGAAACTATGCAATCTTAATTACAACTTTTCTCTTTAGTTGTATGACCACATTCCTTGCAAAATCCATGGCAATCCATGCACAGATTGACAAAAAACACAAACCATACTCCATTATAGTCAACAAACAACCTTTGTTCCAAAAATCTCCCCTTTGGTATTGTTTGGAATCTCCAAATAAAGTAACCTATGTGCCAGTAATGATCAAAACTGGATCCTTCAAGAAACAACTATGTCATCATTCTATGTCTATGTGATCAGTGCTCGGTGTAGAAAACAAGAGATAGGACAGGAACTGAGTTATCATGCTTTCTTCTCTCCACCATTTTTGAATTTTTCTATTTACAATATTGCCTATATCCTAAAAATCCAGTTCACTCTCCATTGAATTTATCCATTCTCTGCCATTGGAAAAATACCCAATGACATGAATCTTGACTTTTATAACTCAAAAATATCTCCCCTAGATCGTATCTCCCCTATAAACCTACATCACTTCCACGACCATATGAAAATATTTAAAAAAACATTGGAGATTGGAATTTTGTTACCTCCTTATACAGTTGGAGATGTTTGAACACTAAGGTTTAAATGATGTTTCTCAAACACATCCACAGCTAGTGGCATGATATGAATATCAGCCACTTGCTCATTAGTTCCCACATGATCTATTTTAATCACACTCTATTCAATTTTTTCTTTGATGACATTTTATCTGATTTAAATATTTTTTTTATGACATTGTTGAACATGATTATTTTTAAGATCAATTATGCTCTTGTAATCCTAATAAATCATAGTGTTTGTTTCATCTCATCACCAATGTTAGTCAATTGCTACTTCATCGAAAGTAGTTGAGTAAAATCATTTTTTGTAGAGATATATTCAACTTCAGCAGAACTAAGAGAAGAACATTCCTATTTCATGCTCGTCAAGCCCACAAATGTATTCCCAATATATAATGCTCCACCACTGGTGGACATTATTTCCACTACATCACAATCCTAGTTATCATTAGAAAATGATTATAGTTCACTATCACTTCTAGCAACAAAATATAAGCCATAATTATGAGTTCCATTAATAAACCTTATGATTATTTTAATTGCCACCATATGTTCTTCATTTAGATTACTCTAAATGCAGGCCTCTATGCATGTTGAAAAGACAATATCTGATCTTATCACTATCTAGTAAAGTAAGCATCCAATGATTCTCTTATGCATTGATGGATTCATAGAACTCTTGCCTTCAAGTTTTCTAGTTTTTGGTCCAGCTGCAATCAAAGTCGATTTTTTTTTTGTAGTAATGCTTATTGAATTTGTTCATTACATCCCTTTCATAATTTTCATGATAAATGAAAGATTAATCCTTCTTCTTAATCACCTATATCCCTATAAAGTATGTGAGTTCACTAATCATTGAAATTTTAAATTTTGTTTTCATGTGATTTGAAAATTCATCCAATGATCCCTGTATGCTTCCACCAAAAATAATATCCCCAACATACACCAATATCATGAACTAACCCTTCTGATAATTCTTCACATATTGTGATCCACACCTTCTCTTTTGAATTCAATCTTTTTGAGGTAAGAATATAGTTGGGATTACCACACCCATGGGGCCTACTCTAGTCCATAGAGTGCATTCTTTAATCTGTAGACCATCGTTTAATTATTTCCATATAGAAAACCCACCGATTGTTCAATGTATACTTCTTCATCAAGAATACCATTTAGTAAAGATGTCTATATATCTATTTGGTACACTTTATATCCACTCTAGATTATCATTAATAGAAATAGCCCGATTGACTCTAGTCTAGCCCCTGGAAAAAAATTTCATCAACCTCAACGCCTTCAATCTATGAAGATCCTTTACACACCAATCATGCCTGGTTTTGGATCACCTTACCATATTCATAAAATATATTCGTGAAAAACCACACTGTACCAATCACAATGTAATTTTCAGGTCTCTTAACAAGTTCGCATGTTTAATTAATGTCAATCTGATCCAGCTCTTCATTCATGGATTTAACCCATGATTCATCCATTGCTACTTCATCAATTGAAGATGGTTCCAAAACAATCCAGAATGCAGATTGTGTTGTATTTCTCATTGTCTGTTTTTGTGGGTGCAGTCCAGTACCCAATTATGTTGGTTTTATAAATCTCTTCTCTTTGAATTCACATTTGAGATTCAACTGAATTCTCTCCATTCATGGTTTCCTCTCACGATTCTTCTTCAAAGTACACATCATGTTGTGACTATTGAGATATTTTTACACCTTTCTCTACTTATATATTTGGATCTATTCCATGTTCACAATATTTTTCATTTTTTGTTGCATCAACATAAGAATTTCATGAGGCATTTGGTTTTTTATCTTAAATAATACTTTCATCACTACATTAAAAAAAATTCCAAGATGCTTATTGAAGCATTTATAGGCTTTTCAATTCATTCAATATCTATGGAATATTCCATCATCTTCAGCATCCCCAAACTTGCCTTTATTTCCTTCTTTATTTCTGATAAATAATTTACATTCGAAAATGTGGAAGTACTTCAAAGAGGGCTTTCTTCCATGCCACAACAAATAGGGTGTCTTGGATTCACCCATGTAAAGCCCTATTCAATTTTGAATATATACTATTGCATGAATGACCACTTTCCAATAATAGAGTGAGATACGACTTTTAATCAGCATTTTTTTGTCCATACTGCTCACGTGTTGATTATGATGCTCAACAACTTCATTTTGTTGTGTGTTTCTCATAGAAACCACCTGATATTGAATTCCATGTTTCTCATGATATTTTTTCTTACTCATTTGATGTATATTCTCCTCTATTATCAGATCATATAACTTTATAGTTTCATCCTGTATCATTCTCAGTTATTCGATGATATGTTTTTAAACCTTAATGAAATTGACATTTCCTATGTATAACAATCACAAATTACATTCTACAATAATCATATATGAAAATAATGATATACCTTTATCCATATGTTCTAGCAATATTTATCTAAGCACATACATCTATATGAATGAGATCATGAAGATTTGATGATATTTTCTTCTTTGGATGTTACAAACTGCACAAAAATATTCCTCACAAGAAAGTATCACAAGTATTCTCCCATTCATTCTTCAGTTTTGGGATATCCATGAAAAATATTTATTTTAGATATCCTTTCTATATCTTATTGTTTTATGTGACCCAATATCTGATGCCTCAAGTTGTTTTCTTCTTTAACGGTCATGTAGAAAATTGTTTCTTTACTATCATCTTGATATAAGTAACACTTAGTTTATCAACCTGATATAAGTAACACTTAGTTCATCATCCTTTCATAAGATAATTCCTTGTCTTTAATATTATAATACAACCCTTCTGATTGAATCGAACAATAAGACCCGAGTCATATATTTGACTCACATTTAAGAGACCGTGACACAATCTATCCACATAATGATCTTGAGTCTTCTTTAGCTCACTATTGGCCAGTTTATTATTTTCAATTCCTTGGATCTTCAGAGGACCAATATTACTAAACCTTATTGTTCCATTGACCTTTTTATTGATATTTTTTAATAGGTCTACATTTACTATCATATGATACAAAAATCCACTATAAATAATCCATGTGATGTTGTTCTTGGTATCTTTGAGAGCTACTTTTGCAAAGTTAGATTTCATAATTTTCTTCTTTTCATTCCCTGAGATATTGGACTAAGTGTAAGACACTGGTGGCCTTTCAATTCTGTCTTCGGTGTACATAGGTTATACATATTCATACTCTTAGTTTAAAGAAGATATCATTTTTGAAATAGCAACACCTTGTAACTGATGAGTATTGACCTGTCAATTAGTGTTGTAAGAATTTTCCTGTCACATCTCTTCCTGCAATACATAGATTTATGTCCAAATTGAGAACAATGAAAAAAATATCAATAGAAATTATTTCTTCTATAAGATATAGGATATAAAATCAGTTCCCTTTGTTGACTTTTAGATATTCCCTATTAATATAGCTCCATAAATCATCTCAATATTACATGGTATGTCCCAAATTGCCACAGAACTAACACTTCATGAGAGGTAATGTATTCTGACTTTAATTACCCCTCATATCTCCTTCATGAGGAAAATAGTTTGGATGCCTATCATAACTGAATACAAGATGATATTTTTTAGTTCGTCTATTAGCATAAACTGAATTTTTCTTTTTCTATACTTTAGGTGACATTCCAACCTATCCATCATTCATCTTTGCTTTATTTTTGATCATCAAATTTCAAGAATTCGATGTTTTGGCATCACAAATGATTCCACTCTAACCCATGCACATAGGGAATTGGTCATTTGAAATCTTTTAAACTCCATCAACACTTATCTTAAATATCTCTAGAAATATAGCATCTGATAATTTTCTGAATTGAATATTATTTTTTTCTACATTGGATATTGATTCTCATTAAATATTACTAATTAAAGTGACAACTTCTTCATCATGACCCTCAATAGTGTTGGATTTATCTTCTTGTCTGGAGGTATTATCATTGATGACCTTTCCCTCTAATTCAATTCTGAATTTCAGTACCACAATATCATATGTGTTTTCAAGGATTGATGAATGCACTTTCATAAATTACTCCAATCATTAAATATTCTTTTTAAACCAATGAATATATTCTAATGACTGTTCCACAATTCCTTTCCACTCATTACATATGTTACATTAATTCTTAATCTTACCAAAAACATCCTTAAGTTTCAACTTGGGATTGGCATTAGTGGTCAATTGATTATCACCATCCTTATCTTTTAATTGTTCTAATTTTTCAATTGTATCCATCATAGAAGCTTGATTTTTAAATTTGAATTCTTCTTTCTCTTCCACAAAGAGTTCAAAATAATCATCTTCTTTTCACAGATAAGACTCTTTGGTTGAAATTTCATTCCATATTTGATGCCTCTCTTATTGAAAATGCTTTTTTGAGGATTTTGAATGTCTCCATCTTTGCTTTATTCATCATTAAACATTAATGGACACCAAAAGAAAATGTTCCCAACTCTTCCACACAAAAAAAAGATATAGGGAGACTAATTTTAGACTTACACATTCCCTAGCTGAGTTTCTTTGTAATGAGAAAAATAATTTTTTTAATTATAATCTTCATTAACACTATCTCCTAAAATTTCTAGTTTTCCAAGGGTTTAAATTCCATTTAAATGATTACATGAGTCGTTGCATCATCTTGTTTAACTCTAATATCATATACCACCAGGATACACAACGAATCATCTAGAGAAATTTACTGAAGATCGCTTTCTTCAAGAGATAAAACCTTTCCATTAAAAAGGGATAGAATTATTCTCATGAATTTCATTGCAATATCATTGTATTTGATCTCTTCACAATTCCCTCTAATTTCTCCTACAAATTCAGTAATTCAATTAAAGAAGGAATCATTATTTTCATTAGGATTTATCATTAGATCATCAAACGTTCCATGAAAAACTTCGAGTTTCACCTCCGTTAATTCTTCTCACATTCATAAATATTCTCTTGTTTCTCCCACATTGACTTTTCTGATGTATAATTAATAACCTCCAGATATATTCTATCTGAAAGATAAAAAACTAGGTCATTCCATGCATTTGAATATTCTCCATGAATTTCCCTATCTGTATCAGTCATAAATAGACATTCTAGATCGGTGACCTCTATTCCTTATGCAGTGAAAAACCGACATCCATTATAAGAGTGAAAAGATGAGATCTTATCCAATTCTCCCATACCTAAAAGTTAATTCAATCAGAAAGAGGAAATAAACTGACAATAACTATATTTTTTGTGGCAGGAAAGCAGAACATATTTAACACCAGCAACCTTTACCCAATAATACCACTTGAAGGACCCCTGAACAACCTGAAAAGGAATGGTTGAATCATTCTGTAAACGTTTTCTCTTAAACTGATGGATCTTGTTCCCACATTGATTAGAACTTTTTAAACCTGTTTGAATAGGAATTACATAAAAATAACAATCACATGAAAAAAATGACACTAACATTTTACTTGGTTCCCCACTATGGGTAACGTCCAAAGAGCATACATGACAGTATGTTGGTCATACCCAAAACCAATAATCTTCACATGTTCTAGTTTACCAGAGTATATCATAGTCTCTCTGTTCCAGATGCACTGCCTTAAAATTGTTTTAGAGTAACCACACTACATCTCATGGATCACTTCTACTGACTCCCCCTTTCTCACTATGTTGAATGAATCTTCACTCATTTTATCAAAATGAAGGTCACATTAATGGTTTATCATTAAATCATTCATCATAAACATGAAATGGAATCCATTTTGAAGTCTCACTATCTCCCATTGATGTAATTTACAATCCCACACACTGACATTTTATGGAAATTAATTTTACAACTAATTTGGTCATTATTCTGGCTTCCTAGGGAACTCTGCATACCACTCTACCTCCTCTTCGTATTGAGTAGCGGGTAAGGTTATTGAATAATATCCTAAAAATACTACTGCTATTGCAGTGTACCATCTAGGTCCACTACGTATTGCGTTTACCTATAGTGTACTACCCTACACTGTATATGCCTCTGATATCCACCTTCCAAAAATATACTATACTTTGCAAACATCCTCGGTTTCACACAGTACGCCGCTAGCTCTGCATATTGCCTTGCTCCACCGCTTACATCCAGATATTCCTCTCTAAAACACACTCTCTTCCGTAGACTTTCTTATCCATTGTAGATCCGTTCTTCCCATATAGATTTTCCTTCCCATGGTTTGCTTTGGACCACTCCCAAATCCTCCCAGATTTTTTATACTTAATTATGTCATCTAAATGACGGGGAGTACTTATCCTTATTTAGGAAACAATGGATCTGAAAAATCCACTAATCCAAGATTTACCAAATATTTGATTTGGTACAACCTCCACTGCATACCATTCCTTTCCCAGTAACATAAACTATCCAAAAATCCTCTAAACATCTACGTTTCTCTTTCCCCTGTCCACATAAATTTTTCCATGAACCAATTTTGGTTCCAAAAAATGATCCTGATACCATTCCCGCTATTCTATATGTGTTCCACAAACCATTCCCAGAAATGGTATGTAGTCCATGTCCCATTCTATATAATTCCCTTAATTTTCCTATTTTCTTCACCATTTTTCATGATGTTCTCTACTATGAACTAATTCCTGATTTTGAGGCCCAAAAATATGGAAAACAATGGGAAACTATTGAATCTTCAATACTTCTTTCATCCTCAGGCATATATCTACATTCATTGTGACTCCCAGGTCATCCATGAGCATATTGACAACAAACACAAACCATACGTCATTATTATCAATGAACAATTTTGTTCCAACATATGAAACCTACTTCCATTTATGGGTTATTCAACGATTTAATGGTTATGAAATCTATATATTTTCCATGTGTTATGATTTGGTTAAATTATTATGATACAAGTTTAATTTAACGGGTTGTGATATGATGTTTATGAAACCCAACACTTTTTTTGGTTCATGGTATGATAAATGTTTTATTTTCTTTTGGAACATGTATGTATGATTTTATCATGTGACAAGTGGGACTTATATCTTCTTACAATGCATCGAGTAATGATAAATGTATTATGAGCTCAACAGTGTACATGAGAGGGAATTACATGCCTGAAATAAGAGGGAACATTGGAGGGAATCCCATTCCAGAAATAAGAGGCCATCATATACATAAAATAAGAGATTACACATGTGGACATCCCAATCCCAAATCAAGAGTGTACACGGGATGAAATACCAAGCCTGAAGTTGGTATTCATTTTTTAATCTGAATCCTAACATGTTTTGATAGTCTTGGTAGGTATCCGTGAAATATGATTTTTTATGATTATGTTTATTCCAAATATTTCATGTCTTATTCATTTGATATGCTTATTCTATTGTTTCTCTTATGATTCATTTTTTTACTAACTACTTATATTTTTTCCATGATTCTTTTTTATGATATTCGATATGAATTTTATGATATTCTAATGTTGGTATCATATTCACATACCCTTATTCTCATTGTTATTCTTATATATATAACTTTTGTACCCTTAATGAGCATATAAGTTCACCACTTTTTATGTTTCCTTCCTAAAGATATAACGATAATTATTATGTATGGCTTGTCTATGAAGGGTTTTAGTCTTAAAGATCATATTGGTAGATAATATATCTCACACATGTTATATCATATATGTTTCAAATTTTCCGAAGGAAATAAATCAATATGGTATTTGGGAATCTATTTGTGTAATGTGTTATGTATTCCTCAAAAATTATGTAATGTCTATATATGTTAATACAATGTTGTTATAGTTGGGAACAGATAAAAGGATTAGCCATCCCTTGTAAATGAGGATGTGAAAACATTAGTTATATCCCTAGGTATATTTATAAGGATATGTATAGTGATGTCTCTAAGGAATTTTATAAGGATGAGTTGAAATTTAGGAAATGCTTCAGGAATTTTGGTTAAGGATAGAGTGAGTGGTTTTATAGAAATACATCTCTATCTAGATACTATAAGTGGATGTTGTCCTAGAAAAGATATACATAGGAGTTAGAATTATGAAAAGGATTGTCAGACTAGACTAATTGTAACATGGTGCATGACAGTGGGCCTTATCACACACATAATCTTACACTATTGGGGATATGATTTAGAAATTCATAAACTCTTCATGAGACATCAAGAATAATTTAAAAACATGTATCATATAAATAATGCAGAAATAACCTAGGGTTTAATATATTAAGTAATTTTTAATGATTTAAGAATCTTATTAGTGTTTATTTCTCATTATTATGTGGTTTACACTATGATAAGTATTTCTCACTATATGATTTTGGTTTCGGTAAATGGATAAATCCCAAAGGAACCCTGTTAATGGTGATTGCAATGGATAATGCAATTATTTTATTTATGAGAAATCAAATGTTATGGGAGTAGGAATACAAAATATCATTTCTATAATTACCCAAATATCTCAAGATATGATCCATCCTAGACTCCCTAATGGGAAACTGAGGGAACACCATTATATAGATGCCTTCATGAGGAAACATCTACCTTTTTCATTAGGTCCTCTGATATACTTGTTCCTAAAAAATGGATCAGTACCAATGAAGTGATAAATTGTATTATACAATGTTGGGAACATGATAAAGTCATTCTGGCTATATATTTTTCAAATGGTTATGTAAATCAGTGGTGGAATCTAGTCAACAATACGAGGTAGAAAGATGAAATTGACTCCATGTATTGGTATGTGTTCAAGAACATATTCTTCAATAATTAATTTACATATATTAACCATAGAAATATACAAATAAAATACCTAGAGATTAATAAGAATGATGATTAATCATTTCTTACCTATGAATAAAATCTTACACAACTTTCGAGGTACTCTTCAGGTATTATCATTCATCCCATAAGAAAAACTGATATATTCCTTATTGGTATGAATCCTTGTATTTGAAACGATATAGATATAAGGGAATTCAACATCTATGAAAATGATTTTTTATGTTCTCTGATGGGTGAAAGGGAGGTTTGAGTAGTGTATCAATATCATGGTTCTAACAAGAAAAGTTTTATGGCATTAAAATTAATTTCTAACAATAATAGAGATAAGAGAATAACCTTCTTGTTTCCCAAATTGTTGGAAGAATCATGGATGGAATTTTATGAAGGAGACTAATGAATATTTATAGTTTGGAATGTATGGTCATTGAACAGTTCAATTTTTATGTGATGGGAGGAAGTTAGCAAATATTTCAAATAATGAGAAATCCCCCTAGAATGAGACTTCCACATTTTGGTGTTTCAATTTTATGGAGTTTGGATGTTATTTTTATAAGTGCCCCAACACAAGGAATAATTTATATGATTATCCACAAAAACAAATGAAATAAATTGATATAGAGATATATTATACTATAATAATGGATTAATTAAACCATGGTAATTAATAAATAATTATCCACACCACCTTAGTTGTGAATTTTTTTGTTTGGTTTTGTATGAATAATCCCTATGAAAATATTATTGTTCATCCTTTTTTGTGCAATCACGTGATTATCATAACTTAAATGGAAGATGGAATAATGAAATCACATTTGTTATTATATAATTATGGGGATGGACCCAAGGTTCCAGTCAAATTTTTTTTGGTATATGAAAAGATCACATTTAAGGAATAAAAGGTGAAATATATTTTGGAAGGTTATAAGATTAAATGTTTATGGAATGTTTATATTAATCTTCAGGGGATTTTTTTTGAGATTAAAGTATTATCTTTACATATATTGATTTTTTCATAATTCTTACACTTTCCTAATCTATTGTCGTGATAAATACAGCTGAAAAAACCCATCATTCTATTTACAAATCTCATGAGCTGTTAATTGTTCAGGAATGAAAAATCCACCATCATTTATTGGAGTAATAGATGATATGGTAGTTGATCAAGGAACAAACAATGATGAGATTATAGTCATATCAATTTAGTATATATCCTTGTGAAAATTATTAAACATTAGGAAATGATATTTAAATAAAAGGCTATCTTTTTATTATTATTTACGAAGATATACATGACCTTTTTCAATTTCCATTAGGTTATGGATTTGATATTTAACTTTTTCATAACCATGTTCTCTATCACTATCATTCTGATCTTGATGGTTATATTTCCTTTCCAGGTCCATGTTTTCACATCCCACCTATGTTATCCTTTATGGGAACCATGTTTTGTGTTTTCTTGGGAAACTATCATGTTTCTAACTATACATTTCAATGTATTATTTAGTTTTCATTTTTTTGATGTGGGTTTCTATTAAAGGAAAATCCATGTATTCATCCTTTGATAACCCAAATGAATTTTTTGGGAGAAATTCATTTTAAGTGGCGTGGAATATAACACCATGAGATTTTGTGATTTTTTGAATTATTTTAATAATTTTGATATTTTCTATTTCAAAAAACACCATATATATCATATATTATCTAAATGAACTAATTAAAAAATTCCCTTCACATGTAACTGACTTGGCATACACTACACGCTACTCTGAGTTGGTGTGCATTTCTCAAAACACTGAGTTTCTAAAAAATATCATTTTATTACTATAATTACTTAAATGTGATTACTATAACCTATTGATTATACATAGTAATATGTATAATGAAAAAATAACAATAAAATATTATTTATAATGTTTTTATATAAATTAAAACATAATGATAATGAAATATAATTTTGTTTGGTAAAGTCTTTATAGGTTTAAAAATACTATTTTCTATAATGAACTACTTTTCTCATCCTTCGATGAAAAAAGTAAAATTTATTTTAGACACATTTAGAAATTGAATTCGATAAAACAAATATTATTTTTTTAATTTATAAATTACAAATTATATTAGGATTTATTTCCATGATTTCCTTAAAAACTTTAATATTTTGACAATAGTGAAAAATAAATAATTTTAAAACAAAACTTATTTTTCATTCAATTTATTTATGTAGTTAAATTAAATTTTAAAATTTTAAAGTATAATTATATCAAATATACATGTTTTAATACATTATATTTCATTGGAACCAATTTCACATTGAAATTGGTTATAATATCAAAGAAAACAATTGAAAATATTTACTTTAAAAACTCACATTTTCATCCCTTCAGTGGTATTAAATTTAAAGTAATTTCATCCAATTATGTTATTGGAATTTGGAAAAATTGATTCCATACATGGAATAATAAATATATATAATTTATAATTAGGTTAATTTAGTTTTTACCATTAGTATTAGTGAAAGTAATTAAAATAAATTACAACAATTATGAAACAATTATGTTGGACAACTAATTAAACCCTAAGCTTAATGGCCCAAATGATCAAGAAACATATCCAAAACCAATTGGATGGCCATTATGTTTCTATTCACCTTCCATTATTTATTATGGTTTTTTACTTTGTTTAGATAGAAGTTTGGTTACACCTTAAATGTTTTCAAATATTCCTAGTGATTCCTTTCCCTATATTTAAAAGGCCTCTAACTATCCCCATTCCACCCACCTCTAAATCCATTTAGATTCACCCAATACCTATCAAATTATGTTCCCAAAATAATTAATTCCACCTTGAATAATCACATTGGGTAGAAATAAATCTAATGAATTCCTTTGGTGAAAACCAAAAGGAGTTACCCAACAAAGAGGTAACATCCTTCCCCCAAGCTATTTATTTTATTTCTAACCTACCCTCCCACCACTCCCATTATTAAATTTTTATATAACATAAATTGTATACTCAATATAATGATATGTTGTTTTTCTAAGCTTTAACCCTTCTCTTACACACACTTCTATCTAATATGTAACAAACATACTGTTTTTGTGTACAATGAACTACTGCCCCACAAAATGATGATTGTTCGTCCTTCATATACTGCCTCCCATTAAGAGAATATTGATGAAAACTATTAATATATGATATATATGACAATTATTATATATTTATTCTTCATTAATTCTCTTAAAATGCATATCTTTAGTCTTTCCATTTTCTATAAATATGATAATTTCATTGGAGGAATAGTGGACTACCACCCCTGAAAGCGATGTGATTCGTTCAAAAAATATATGGAATGTATTATGGACAATTTTAGTGAAAATATGTGATAAATATGACACTTTAATTCTAATATATGATATTATAAATTCATATATGTAATTCTTTTTACTTTCAATATTTGAAATAAAAACTAAAACAATGTTAATTCTTATGTACGACCACCCATATCCATGGATGGTGTATTTTAATTCATAATTCTATATATTATACATTATTATAATAAAAATATAATAAATATAAATTATATTAAGATCAGAGATTACATTTTGGAAATCATTATATATGTATAAGGACCCAAGATATAATAAATTAAGACACATACAAAAAAATCAATGTGAATATTACCCAAAGTGAAACCTTAAAATAAAATTGTTAACAAGAGGGTAATATAAAGTCATAACAAAACCATATATGGGATTATATAATAATATGGTTCTATTTTATATTTATAATAATCTTATATTTATCATACACGAGTTTTTCATGAGCACGAAGAGAGTCAAGATACATGGTAAGATACTTTCATCCCACTTTATATATCTATGGGATACATGCCATGTTCACCACTAATTTATTTTGAACGATGTATATAATTAAATTTAATGTATTATATGAATCATGTAAATAATATGTTGATTATTTCCAAATACATTTTATTATATTTCATTCAAGGGTATTATGTTTAAAAAGTTACCAAATAGGTAAACTAATTTTGTCCCAATATTCTTTATCTGAGACAGATGTTTTGTTATGCACCTATATTCCTTTACGAGATGTATATTCTTCAAATTTATGGTTTATATCATGAATTTTATTAAATTTCATAATATTCTAGGCTCCATGTTATTTCATTTTCATACATGGGTAGTATGATTCAAATTTACCATATGGTAACCATTTATTGAAATAATCTCATTGTTTATATCAATTTGTTTTTAATTATGTGTTAATGGAAGAACTATTTTGATCTATATTTCAATTAAAATCATTAGTTTTATTAACCTATGGTTAGTAATTTAATTTCTATGTAATGGTTCCATATTTTTCACAATTTAGTAAAAAGGATGATCAAGAATGTATTTTACAAAAATCTGACTTTACCTCTCTCTTCATTCAGAAATATATGTACCTTCAATTAAATGTTTTAAAAATGGTTTGAAAATTATACTACTGATATCCTATAAAAATGAAATTAAATTTTTACCCATGTTTTTTCATTTTAATCAAAAGGGTTTTTTGAAAAGTAATCTTCTTGTTGTTTTCTGGTGGAAGCACTTTTATAACCTTATTATGATGCAAAAGAAATGTTCATAATTTAAATATTTACATTCCATCATGAGTGAAATTCCCTTGACGCTTCCTATATATGATTAAAAAGATTTTTTTTAAAATAAATTTCTTCCAAATATTTTGTAAATTTTTTTGTTTTACTTTGTTTTGAAATAAAATGATTTTAAATATATATTTATGCATACTTTATATTTTTTCATGATTATTTTAAAAATAAATTATCTTGTAAAATTTTTCAGGATTTATTTATATGTTTTAAAAGAATCATCAAAAGAAACACATTTCAGTATGTTTTCAAGAATATTTTATATTTTTTCAAAGAAAAAACTTTTCCATATTTTTTGAAGAATAATTTACATGTTTTCGAGTAAAAATGTCTTCTAAATGATTTCAAGCATTCATTATAAATTTTAAATATATTATATAGGCAAATATTTTTCAAAAGGATTTATGTTTTAAAATAATGTTGTTTTTTAAAAGAATGGATATTTTCCTCATGAAATGTGTTTAAAATATAGCGTCCAAAATTATTTCCCTTCTAAGATGACATCTTTTGGAGTTACTCATTCTTTTATGGGAAATTATACCAATTTTCATTTCATATTATTTATCTATGGGGTTTTTATATTAATTGAATTATGTTTATGAACACCCATTTCACTTTCATGCTGTATATGTCTCAAAAAACTATTCATCATGCATTGGTTATATGCTTATGTAACAAATTTTTATTAAATATTCTATACCATGATGAATGATTATGAAACCCACTTTATTTCATGGTTATTCTAATATAAAAGAATTATGAAACCTATGTATTTTTCATAGTTTATTATATACTGAAATGTTTATGATAACCATTTCATTTATTGGGCTATGATATGATGTTTATGAAACCCATCCATTTTTATGGGTCATGGTATGATGCATGTTTTATTGTCTTCTATAACATGTATGTAATATTTAATCATATGAGGGGTGGGAAATTTATCTCCCTTTGATTATGTGGGTAAGGATAAATGTTTTATGAGCTCAAGAGGGAACACGGGAGGGAATCCCATGCTTCAAACAAGAGGGAATATATGAGGGAATCTCTAGAATAAAAAAGATGGCATATTAATCCCAAAACTAGAGGGTAGACAGGTAGACATCCCAATCCAAAAAAAGGGGGTACATGAGAGGGAATATCTTGCCTAATGTAGGTACACTGGTTATTATCCCATTACTATCATATCCTGAATGTCTTAGTACATATAATTGAATTTAAATTTTCTTAGTTTTTGTGTAAGACAAAAATTTCATGTCCTATTCCATGGATATGCTTATTCTATTGTTTCCCCTGTGAATCATTTTATATGAAATAATACTTATTACATAATGATTAATGTTTATGATCTTTGATATTTATGGTATGATCATTTAATGTCATGATAACATTATCATATCCATAAACTCATGTTTATGCTAACATCTATACATTTTTTACACATACTGGGCATCTGAGGTCAAATCGTTTTATATTTCCTTTCCCATGATATGAGGACATATATTATGTTTGGTGTGTATAATAAGTGTTTTAGTTACAAAGAACATTGTGGGAGATAATTTATCTCACTAATGTATCACCATATATGATTCAATGTTTCCAAAGACACTAACTAATACAATCATTGGGATAATGCTTATAAAATTTATTAATGTATTAAGAAAAATGATGTAACTTCTATTAATATTAATATTGGTTTGTTATATGTACATTTATAATTAGATAATATATGTGAAGAATAATATGAAAATTAATTGTATAAAATAAAGATAAAGTGATAGAATGACATAAAAAACATGATGGAATATTAAATTTGGTGGAGGTTCAATTTTTTAAATAATATCTATCATCAATGGATCATAAAATCATGGGGATATAAAGATCTTTCCATAGATGAATCCATTTCTTTGGGTGTTGAGATTTGTAGGAATTTGATAGTATTATTATTATTTTTCAATGCCGTACATGTTAATCATGGAAAATGATACATTTAATCACATTAATTGTAGTAGGATATTTTTCGAATACGAAAAGTAAAAGGATGTGAATTAATTAAATCACATATCTCATTGAAGTATCAATATACATAAGCACCTTATTGATGTTATATCAGAGTATAATACGTTACCTTTGAACAAAAATCAATTATTTAGAGTTTGGGGAAAAATGTTTCATGCTTGTTTAACGTTTTGATTTATCTATTTTTTTCCTGATTATGGATCACATTAATTCCGAAAATAAAAATGATATTCCTATATTTGAATAGAAAGATTAATGTATATGGAATTATTATATTTTCCCTTATTTTATACTTCACATTATTTATTGGAGTCCTCAAATGCTTGTTTTACAAATCATGCTAAGCGTAATTCATTAATTAAATTAAATTTAATGAATTGAAAAAATGATCGTCATACTTCAAAGTAAATATTTTATTCTCTAAAAAAATAATATTTCTTACTCAAATGGATTATGATAACAAAAATGCATTTGAGATAAATTTAGAGACATTTATGAACATAATGTGAATATGAAACAAGCCAAGAAACATTTTTACAGATTGAAATATATAGGTCTGAAGATAAATATTTATGAAACTATAAATTGTTTTTTTATTAGAGTCAACAATGTTGTGAGGACCATAAAAGAAATTTTGGGGAATTTGAATGAATATATGGGTTTGAAATGGAGACTAGATTCTTAAATGTGCAATTTGATAAATTAGTATTAGCAATCAATGTTTATTAGCTCCAAAACACTTATATCGTATGATCTTATTAGATTATTAATTAAAAATTAAATGACTAAATTAATTTTTTTCATGAATAGGAGTAATGATGATAAAGAAATAATTGTTAAATATTTCAAATATAAGAATAATGATAAAGAGGTAATTGATTTTAAATATGATTCTAATAATGAATAAAATATTGAAATGAAATTTAAAAAAAAAAATCATTAATTTTATGAAGTGTCATAAGAGGTAAATGAAGATATCATGGGGAAAAACACTTGGGCATTTCAATTATGGAGATTTTGGAAATTTCACTAATAATTTCATAATGTTTATTGAAGAACCTAATTGTAAATACGAGGATATGATGAAAAGGAATTCGTTATGGAATAATTATTTAAAATTTTACATCGCAATGCATTTATTAATGGGCTATGATAGGAATGTCTCTAAACTAAAGAATATATTTATATCATCTATGTTTGAAAATACAAGTAACAATAGTGATGAAGGGGATCTTTAGACTTCTACTAGAGTTGGGGAAAAATTATTTATTGTAAATGAAATTTCAAAATAATTCAATAGTAATGAGTGGGAAAATTTTTAAATTATGGAATAAACATTAATAAAGTTCATTTTATAGTGGGATATCATGGAATGTATTAAAATTACATCAAAACTTGAGTAGGGGAAAATGAATCTATGAAGTTAATTTTTTATTTGGGGAACCAAAACAAAAAAAATCATATTGGATGAAACTACTGGATTATAATTATATACTAATGAAAAATTCCAATATAATCATGGGATGGGATAGTAGGGATAAATATATCTTAATTTCATATCATTGACCCCGATAGAGTATAAGAGATCAACCAAAATATTATAATTGCTCCATGTATATTTAATCATCATATGTCGATTGATAATTATAATATATTACCTAAAATTATAATACAGAATAAAATGAATATCAAAGAGTTAATAAAAAATATAAAAACTCAAGTGTCGAGTTATCTTCCACAATAGATAGAGAAATATTATAAGGTTCTATGTGAAATGAGTATTGAAGGAATAGTTTTTGAATTTGTGAATGAGAGTGTTTCACTTTCCCTAAATATTGGAAAAATTCAAAACCATTTAGCCCATGTTGTTTATAATAAAACCACCACAGAGCATGATACAACTCTAGAATTCACCATCGGTACTAGTATTATATCTTAAAAGTTGGTTCCTTCTGACCAATATAGTGTCAGTGATTATATTTGGAAATTTTGATATTTGTAGAAGAATGTGGATGAATTTTGTATCAAATATTGATTTTTTAAATTATTTGATATAAAATAAATTACATTGATATCGTTTTTTACACACAACACCATGTTATAATTTCATTTCACGCAATAATGAGTTTAGTTTCTGTTATAGACATCATTGAGTATTAAAAAAATTCTGATATATTATTAGTATTATTCAAACATGACTATTACAACCTAGAAGTTAAAATTAATGATATGAATAGTAATAAATACTTTTAAAATACTATATATAATGGTATTGTATATATAAAACATATTGATAAAAAATACTTCATTTTATATAAATGTATTTTTATGTTTCAAAATTACTATTTTCTTAACAAAATTATGAAATATAATTACAATAATTTTTAAAACTTTAAGAAATTTTTTTTGATAAAATAAAATTACATTTTAAAAACATAATATCCTTGTAACGCCCCGACCCTAGATACCTAGAGTCTGTGCATTATTACATAACATGGGCATGCTCACAGGAAAGATCAAATCTCGAAAGACCGATTATTTTAGTAGCCTTGGAAACACTAGATATATTCATTAAGTTTAAATTACATCAATAAGTGAAAAACTACAACAATATATTGTCTTCATATCCCCTCATACTATCCCTACAGGTCATTCATCAAATACTTCTTCACATCCTAGGATAAATATGTCATGACCCGCCCTCGGGGTCCGTGCCGTGACTACCCCAAGCCCGCCTTCCATAGGCCAGGGGCTGGCGACTAGCACCAAGGCGTAAATCCCGGTATAAGGGAAGGCATTGCCTTTGTAAAGTAAACAAGCACCATAGAGTAAGAAAGGGGAAAAGTAAACACTAAGTAAAAACAGAGTACAACAGTAAGTACGGAAAGTAAAAGGGGCCGGAAATACAAGCCCAACTGTAAAGTACAACTCGAAAGGGAAAACAACAACAGTAAAGTAAAGCCGCTACACCGAGCTGTCCACTGGAAAGCTCGCCTGAAGGGTGGGTACAGATAGCTCCACTACTTCTCGGGTCTTGCCGTCCACTCCGAGCACGTCTCGCCCAGTGTTCCACCTCCAGGTACCGTCCTGCTCTGCAAGCCTCAACCACGATCAACGATGTTCGTCCTCTACAACCAACACAATGTAGTGCGAGCATAGCCCATGCAGGGGTGAGTATAAGCTACTCAGTAGGGACCCCGAGACCCTGAAGGTCTCCCAAAATCCACAAAGGATAAACCAAAAAAGAAAGATACAATCACAATGTAACAACTAACACTGCTTAGGTATATTCCCATACATATACCTAAGTCATCAATTCCAATACGCTCCAACCTCCGAGCCCAAGCCCAACTCAGTCCACATAGGAAAGTATACGTATTCCACACAGGAAAGAAAAACGTAATCCACACAGGATACCACAACACAATCCACACATGAAAGAAACAGGATTCAGCTCACATAGGTATAGATCATCGATAAGGTGAAAGAGGTGATCAGACATAGATACTGAATCATCTAAGCTAGGACCCACATAGGATACAAGACCGGTTTTCTTCATTGATTCATCTATACTGGGACCCACATAGGATACAAGACCAGTATTGAATCATCTAAGCTGGGACCCACATAGGATACAAGACCAGTTGTCTTCATTGTTTCATCTATTCTGGGACCCACATAGGATACAAGACCAGCACTGAACCATCAAAGCTGGGACCCACATAGGATACAAGTCCAGCACTGTACCATCAATGCTGGGACCCACATAGGATAAAAGACCAGCACATCTAGGACCCACATAGGATACAAGACCAGCTGTCTTCATTGATTTATCTATACTGGGACCCACATAGGATACAAGACCAGTATTAAATCATCTAAGCTGGGACCCACATAGGATACAAGACCAGCATAGCTAGGACCCACATAGGATACAAGACCATCTTTCTTCATTGATTCATCTATACTGGGACCCACATAGGATACAAGACCAGTATTGAATCATCTAAGCTCGGACAAACATAGGATAAAAGACCAGCACAGCTAGGACCCACATAGGATACAAGACCACCTGTCTTCATTGTCGCAGCCCACTGAGGATCCCTGCACAATCGTCGTCGTCACAATAGCAGTCGCAGCCAGCACTAGGGTTCCCGCACACAACAAGCTCGTTCAGGAGGGTCCGCTCCACGAGCCGAGAGGCTGATACATCAACTGTCACATAGTCCAAAGTTGATGTATCCAAAAGTTCCGTATCATCAATAGGAACTCAACGCATCAAACGGTGCGTCAATCGGACGCCCGGTCTGAGAGTTATTGGCTTTAATGTCCCAGGGGCCCGGTTGATTTTTAAGGAAAAACCAACCCAACCGTACTCCACCTACGCCCAAACCTCGGGCAGAGTATTCCAAAAGATCTGTCTCACTAAGAGGAACTCAACAAAGCTGACGGCACGTCAATCGGACGTCCGTAGCTCAATATATGAGCGTTTCCGCTCCGAGGGCCCGGTTGGTTTCGTGTACGAACCAACTCGGCCGAACTCAAAGTATTCCGAAACATTGAGTACGATATACCGAAATGACCATCTCGATCCAAGGATCGCATCTCCGCTGACGGCACGTCGTTTGGAGGTCCGTAGCCCGAGTTATGGGCATTTGAACCTAATCAGTTCGGTATCGGGGGTTTCGGGCCCGGGCCGACCTGGCCCGAGACCCCCCGGTTGGCCCGAACCGGGTCGACCCACCCCGGACAAGGTCGTCCTGGCCCGGCCTGGCCCAGCGCGGCCCGGCCCGGCGCGGCGCAGCGCGACGCGACCCGACCTGGCGCGGCGCGGCACGGCCCGGCCTGGTGCCGGTCCGGCTGGACGCAGCGCGCTGGGCGCGCTGCCAGCTCGGCCTTCGGTCGAGCTACTGGAAAAACGGGGGGCGCTTGCCCCCCCCTTGTAACCGCGGCCCCCCTCACAATGGGGGGGCCTTCAATTGGACGGGGGAATTTAATTCCCCTGGGTTTCTCCACTCCGGCCGGCCCGACCTGGCCGGCCGGCTCCCTCTCAACAGGACCGGCGGTGGCCGGTCCCCTTTCCGGCTCCGACACCGGCGGCCCGGCTGGCTGCCGGTCACCAAGATCTGTCACGGCCCTTGTCATCCGGCGCGGTGCGACGACACCGCGCCCCCTCCGCCGCGGCGCCTTCGATTTCCGTCGACGCGGCGCGACGACGTCGCGTTCTTGAATCTATTTCCACGGCACGACGTGACGGTGCCGCACAGTACTTACCATATGATTTCCGCGTGGTGCGACGACACCACTCCATCCCGTTCAATCCGCAAGGAAACAAACATGAACATAGGAGGGGGGGTTCGACCGTGTTTGTGCGGTCCGGCCCCCCTCTCGTTAAACTATAACATTTAGTCGTTTATCCTCGAAGTTCGACATTCTAGAATCAATAATGGAAATAACTAAATAAGATAACAATAATCCCCTACCTCGGTTTCAAGTGTGGAGCACGTCAACAAGCCGCGGAAGACAAGCGTCGCGGAGGTCGGGCGTCGCGGGAATCGAACGTCGATTCCGTTGACGTCGAGTGCGTCCGAAGAGGTAACGTCGCTGGAGAAGCTTCGTAAGCCGACAGAGAAAGCCCGAGGAGGAAGCGGCGTCTCCTTTCGTTGACGCGGGAAGAATATCGAAAGAAGCGGCGTTGTCGATCTTCGAAAACACACCGGCTGCGAAGAAGAGAAGAGACGACACATCTTTCTCTTCTTTTGGTGACAGCGTTCTTCGTCGTAGCCTAAGTGTTCTTCGTGTTCTTCTTCGTGGTTGAAGAAGAAGAAGAAAGCTTCCCAAATTCTCTCAAGGTGGCAAGAGAAAACTAACCAAAATAAAATAAGCTTAAGTCTTATTTTATTTACACAATTTCACCTCTTTGAATTTCAAAGGTTTGAAATTAAGCAACTCAACTTAATTAATAACACAAGTTGTCAACATTAAATTGAGTGGAGTTATTGGGAGTTTAAAGGGGAGTTGAAGAGTTAGGGTTTGTGTGGGCCCCACCACACTTAATCCTCTAAAGGGAGGTTATGTGGATGTGGGTCCCACCTCTAACTCCCTTTGGGAGGATATAACCAACATGGTTAAAAAAAAATAAAAAGTGTTTCCACAATTTATTTAACTTCATTTAAAATCCCCCAAAACTAACTCTCAACCCGCATAAAACGCAACCTCGGAAAAGGTCTCCTTAAGCGAATATCATCACTGCGAGTTCATCGGTGCCCTCAGAATTCGATTCCGGGCACCAGTTCAAATGTTAGAAAAGCCCGCTCGTTCGTTCACTGAACGTACCCGAGCCAAATTTCGGAAATTTATTCCGGGCACACCGGGCCTCGGAATCAGGTGCCGTCAGAAACTGCGTTCTTGTAAAATCCCAAAGAAAATTTAGAAAAAAAATTTCCCTTGAATTTTACCGGTCTTTACATTACTCCCACCACATGGCTTTATGTCCCCGTAAAGCATAAACACAAACTAGGGATACAAAGGCGGTAGAGCTAGGCGATAAGCCACCTCGCCAATCCTGGTGAAGACCTGGAAGGGTCGGATGAAGCATGGAGATAACTTGCCGCCTCGGCTAAATCTCCGTATACCACGTCGAGGTGAGACCCGCAAGAAGACGTGGTCACCATCCTCGAACTCTAGTGGCCTCCGCCTCCTGTCAACGAAAGACTTCTGTCGGCTCTGAGCTGACTTCATCCGCTCCTGGATGACCTGGATCTTTTCTATCGTGGCCTGGACCACCTCTGGTCCCACAGGAGCTGCTATGATTTCTTCTTTGCCGATTAAGAGAAATCCAGTCTCATCCCTTGGATGAACCACGTTCTTTGCCTAATAAATTCAATCCTGACATGGATGATACTAATCCATACCAAGGATGACGTCGTAAGGCCTCGACGCTACTACCAAGAGATCCAACAGTTACTCTCGCCTCCAAGGGTTGAGTCACACTGTCGGCTTCAGTGTGTGGTAACTGGGTCTCCTCCATTAGATGTCTCACAAGTGAGGGTCAAGTCAACAGTCAAAACTGGAACCTCTTAGTAACAACACAAAAGAGGACAGGAATGAAAACATCACAAAGGTATCCATCTTTTATTATTGCAGCTCATAATACAATGACGCTACACAATAACAACAAGGAACTAGAAGTACAAAATATGTATCCACTAGTTCCGCTCCTGTCCATTTGCTCCCAGAGCTCCATGATCGAAGGCCTCAGCTTCCTGAAGCTGAGCTCTCCCATGTCCACCAACTCCATGCGGTCGGGGCGGACCTCCTGGTGGTGGTGGTGGCAACACCTCGAAGTGTCGCCCACCATCGGCTGCTCGGCCAGCTCCTCTGCCTCGTCCGCCTGCACTCTGAGGACCTCCATGGCCGAACCTCTGTCTGGGAGGTCCCTCTACCACCTGATTCTCATCTGTAGGACGAGTCGGCCAGTCTCGAGCCATGTGACCTTGCCCGCCGCATGTGTAGCAATGCATGCCCCTCGTGTAGCTGGCTCTCCTTCGTGTGCCCCGCACAACCAAATCTTCATCCAGTGACTGCCCATCTGATGGTCTGGCCCGTTTGGACCTTTGCGTCACCTGTCTACTGCCAACTGCAGAAGACCCTGCTACGGGCCGTCCTGCGGAGGGCCCTATCACTGGAGCCTGCTCGGCGAGAAAACTCTCCACTAGAAGGGCTCTCTCCAACACCTCTTCCTGCGTCGGAATGTTGAGGGAGATCATCGAAGCCCTGATCTCATGCCTCAGTCCCTGCTCGAAGGTACGGGCCTAGAAGAACGGGTCTCGTACAATATCTGTGGAGTAGCGCGAGAGATCAGTAAATCTCGCCGAGTACTGGGCTATTGTCATGCTGCCCTGCCGCAGTTGTAGTAGCTCCTGGATGCACACCGCTCGGAGGGTGGCTGGGACGAACTCTGAGCGGAAGAGGCTCTCAAAGTCCATCCAAAGTAGAGATGCCTCATCGTGCACCTAGAGCATCATGCTCCACCATCGGCCCAAAGTTGCATGCAGTAGGCTCACTGTGAGGATCACCATGAGGTCTGCTGGTGTCATCACTAGCCTGAAAACTCATACGACCGCCTCCAGCCAGTCCTCTGCTTCCTGGGGGTCCATCTCCCCATGAAACCTGGGCGGTCACTGGCACTGAAACTCATGCAGTGCGCTAAGGCGACGTGCATCGTCAGCGGCTGGGGCCGGTAGCATCGGTGGCTCGACGGGTAAAGGTACTGCCGGTGCCTCTGCTGACAAGGAGCCCTGCACCGAGGCCTCATCGCTCGGTGGGCTGTCGTCACGCTCGACTCTCGGAACCCTAGCTGACTGCCATCGTGGGGCCATCCTGAAAAGGAAACAGGTGCGCCACGGTCAAACAGTATACCTGGTGACCTGAAACAAGTAATCACAAAGAAAACATGAAACACACATGCAATCAATGTTTTCGTGCATTATGTCGGAAATCAGAAGTCAGGGTCCTGGTGTACGGATACGTCGATCGTCGCACCAACACTGGACTCCTTAGACTGATAACCACACTCAATACGCTAAACACTATTGCTTCACATAGAAAAGATCAGAGTTCGCGGTAGAACCGAACACCTTTGATACCAATTTGTCACGACCCGCCCTCGGGGCCCGTGCTGTGACTACCCCAAGCCCGCCTTCCATATGCCAGCGGCTGGCGACTAGCACCAAGGAGTAAATCCCGGTATAAGGGAAGGAATTTCCTTTGTAAAGTAAACAAGCACCACAGAGTAAGAAAGCGGAAAAGTAAACACTAAGTAAAAACAGAGTACAACAGTAAGTATGGAAAGTAAAAGGGGTCGGAAATACAAGCCCAACTGTAAAGTACAACTCGAAAGGGAAAACAACAACAGTAAAGTAAAGCTGCTACACCGTGTTATCCACTGGAAAGCCCACCTGAAGGGTGGGTACATATAGCTCCACTGCTTCTCGGGTCCTGCCATCCGCTCCGAGCACGTCCCGCCCAGTGGTCCACCTCCAAGTACTGTCCTTCTCTGCAAGCCTCAACCACTAT
Source organism: Viscum album (assembly GCA_963277665.1). Lineage (NCBI taxonomy): Eukaryota > Viridiplantae > Streptophyta > Magnoliopsida > Santalales > Viscaceae > Viscum > Viscum album. Next base: position 715,355,224 of record OY728162.1, read on the forward strand.
CAACGTTGTCCGTTGTCTACAACCAACACAATGTAGTGCGGGCATAACCCGTGCAGGGGTGAGTATAAGCTACTCAGTAGGGACCCTGAGACCCTAAAGGTCTCCCAAAATCCACAAAGGATAAACCAAAAAAAAAGATACAATTACGAAGTAAAAACCAAAACTGCTTAGGTATATGCCCATACATATACCTAAGTCATCAATTCCAATACACTCCAACCTCCGAGCCCAAGCACAACTCAGTCCACACAGGAAAGTATACGTATTCCACACAGGAAAGCAAAACGTAATCCACACAGGATAGCACAACACAATCCACACAGGAAAGCAACAAGATTCAGCTCACACAGGTATACATCATCGATAAGGTGAAAGAGATGATCAGACATAGATACTGAATCATCTAAGTTGGGACCCACATAGGATACAAGACCAATTGTCTTCATTGATTCATCTATACTGGGACCCACATTAGATACAAGACCAGTATTGAATCATCTATGCTGGGATCCACATAGGATACAAGACCAGTTGTATTCATTGTTTCTTCTATGCTGGGACCCACATAGGATACAAGACCAACACTGAACCATCAAAGCTGGGACCCACATAGGATACAAGACCAGCACTGTACCATCAATGCTTGGACCCACATAGGATACAAGACCAGCACAGTTAGGACCCACATAGGATACAAGACCAGCTGTCTTCATTAATTCATCTATACTGGGACCCACATATGATACAAGACCAGTCTTGAATCATCTAAGCTGGGACCCACATAGGATACAAGACCAGCACAGCTAGGACCCACATAGGATGCAAGACCAGCTGTCTTCATTGATTCATCTATACTGGGACTCACATAGGATACAAGACCAGTATTGAATCATCTAAGCTGGGAACCACATAAGATAAAAGACCAGCACAGCTAGGACCCACATAGTATCCAAGAACAGCTGTCTTCATCGTCGCAGTCCACTGAGGATCCCTGCACAATCATCGTCGTCACAGTACCAGTCGCAGCCAGCACTAGGGTTCCAGCACACAGCAAGCTCGTTCAGGAGGGTCCGCTCCACGAGCCGAGAGGCTGATACATAAACTGTCACATAGTCGAGAGTTGATGTATCCAAAAGTTCCGTATCGTCAACAGGAACTCAATGCAACAAACGGCGCGTCAATCGGACGCCCGGTCTGAGAGTTATTGGCTTTTTCGTCCTAGGGGCCCTGGTTGGTTTTTAAGGCAAAACCAACCCGAACGTACTCCACCTGCATCCAAACCTTGGGCGGAGTATGCCAAAAGATCCGTCTCATTAATAGGAACTCAACAAAGCTGACGGCATGTCAATCGGACGTCCTTAGCTCAAGATATGAGCATTTCTGCTCCGAGGGCCCGGTTTGTTTCGTGTACGAACCAACCCGGCCGAACTCAAAGTATTCCGAAACCTTGAGTGCGATATACCGAAATGACCGTCTCGATCCAAGGATCGCATCGCCGCTGACGGCGCGTCGTTTGGAGGTCCGTAGCCCGGGTTATGGGCATTTGAACCTAATCAGTTCGGTATCGGGGGTTTAGGGCCCGGGCCGACCCGGCCCGAGACCCCCCGGTTGGCCCGAACCAGGTCGACCCGCCCCGGACAAGGTCGGCCCGGCCCGGCCCGGCCTGGCGCCGGTCTGGCTGGACGCAGCGCGCTGGGCGCGCTGCCAGCTCGGCCATCGGCCGAGCTGCCGGAAAAACGGGGGGTGCTTGCCCCCCTTGTAACTGCGGCCCCACCTCATAATGGGGGGCCCTTCAATTGGACGAGGGAATTTAATTCCCTCGAGTTTCTCCACTCTGGCCGGCCCGACCTGGCCGGCCGGATCCCTCTCAACGGGACCGGCGGTGGCCGGTCCCCTTTCCGGCTCCGACATCGGCGGCCCGGCTGGCCGCCGGTCACCAAGCTCCGCCGCGGCCCGGAACCGGCCGCGACCCTTGTCGTCCGGCGCGGTGCGACGACACCGCGCCCCCTCCGCCGCAGCCCCGCTCCGGCCGCGGCGCCTTTGATTTCCTTCGACGTGGCGCAACAGCGTCGCATTCTTGAATATATTTCCACGGCACGGCGCGACGGCGCCGCGCAATACTTACCGTATGATTTCCGCACGGTGCGACTGTACCACGCCATCCTGTTTTATCCGCAAGGAAACAAACATGAACATAGGGGGGGGTTCGGCCGTGTTTGTGCGGTCTGACCCCCCTCTCGTTAAAAGATAACATTTAGTTGTTTATCCTCGAAGTTCGAAATTCTAGAATCAAGAATGGAAATAATTAAATAAGATAAAAATAATCCCCTACCTCGGTTTCAAGTGTGGAGCACGTCAACAAGCCGCAGAAGACAAGTGTCGCGGAGGCGGGCATCGCGAGAATCGAACGTCGATTCCGTTGACATCGAGTGCGTCCGAAGAGGTAACGTCACCGGAGAAGCTTCGTAAGCCGATGGAGAAAGCCCGAGGAGGAAGCAACGTCTCCTTTCATTGACGCAGGAAGAAGATCGGAAGAAGCGGCATTGTCGATCTTCGAAAACACACCGGTTGCGAATAAGAGAAGAGACGTCACGTCTTTCTCTTCTTTTGGTGACGACGTTCTTCGTCGTAGCCTAATTGTTCTTCGTGTTCTTCATCGTGGTTGAAGAAGAAGAAGAAAGCTTCCCAAATTCTCTCAAGGTGGCAAGAGAAAACTAACCAAAATAAAATAATCTTAAGTCTTATTTTATTTACACAATTTCACCTCTTTGAATTTCAAAGGGTTGAAATTAAGCAACTCAACTTAATTAATAACACAAGTTGTCAACATTAAATTGAGTGGAGTTATTGGGAGTTTAAAAGGGAGTTGAAGAGTTAGGGTTCGTGTTGGCCCTCCACACTTAATCCTCTCAAGGGAGGTTAAGTGGATGTGGGTCCCACCTCTAACTCCCTTTGGGAGGATATAACCAACATGGTTTAAAAAAAATAAAAAAGTGTTTCCACAATTTATTTAACTTCATTTAAAATCCCCCAAAACTAACCCTCAACCCGCATAAAACGCAACCTCGGAAAAGGTCTCCTTAAGCGAATATCGTCGCTGCGAGTTCTCGGTGCCCTCGGAATTCGATTCCGGGCACCGGTTCAAAAGATAGAAAAACCCGCTTGTTCGTTCACTGAACGTACCCGAGCCAAACTTCGGAAATTGATTCCAGGCACACCGGGCCTTGGAATCAGGTGCCTTCAGAAACTGTGTTCTTGTAAAATCTCAAAGAAAATTTAGAAAAAAAAAATTTCCTTGAATTTTATGGGTCTTTACCAAATAAAACATAGAAAAAGGGGTGAGCTCAAATGCCTAGTAAGGATAACAATATAGAGGAAAGTTTCATCAATAAGAATAAACATTTAAGTAAATGTATAACTAAAACAAAAGCCTTTTAAACTTGAACTTCCACATAGTATGGAAAAAATAAAATGAAATAATTCCATTTACTTATTTACATAGATATTTTACTAATCGAATAATCACATGCAATATAAATTACCACTTTAATAAAGATGGAATGCAAAATGCCAGACTATCATAACCACATAGCTAATGCCTCGTTCCAAGACTACAAATTAGATTTTTCCAAGGCCTTGTGCCAAGACACTAGTTTGTCTCATGAGACCTGCCGATCCATCAAGGAGCTATAGCGGGCTCCACCCATCACATATTAAGACCAATGCATTCCTACATGAAAAGGTTAAAACAGAACATAAACATTCGTATTAATACTAGCATATGAAATGTAAATACTTCATCCACAAACCATGAATGGTATAAGAATAACACATCCACAGTCAAACACATCACAAAAACATCAAAAAAATATGGAAGTTTTGTATCATAATAAATCAAATTTGAGAGAAATATCTCTTTTTTTGAAATCATTTAAAAGTCACACATTTATTAAGAAGGTAATTTAAAATAGATTTTTGAATCAAAGTGTCCCATAACACTTCGAAACATTTGAAAAGAAATATCATTTCAAAACATTCGTGTCCATATAAATAAATCCTTAAAATCATTTTGAAAACATGGACATTAATTAAAAAGTTTTAGAAAGATAGATCTTTAAAACATTTAAAATTCTGATTTTGATAAAGAGTACCTTTCAGAAATTCCTAAAATATTCTTTTTGAAATATTTTAAAAGTCAAATAATTATAAAATAAAACATTTACATTGAAAATATCTTTATAAGCTTGTAAGGGATGCTTTGAAAATTTTATAACAGCAGAAAATAGCCGCACCCGCCGTATAAGTTAAAAAATCATTCTTACCATAGTTCTGTTGAAAAGGTTAAAAGGACCTTGTTTGGAAAATGACGGAAAGATTCCTTTATAAAATTCTTATAAAAATTAAAACAAGGGTATACATGACTTTAACCCATATTCTGTAAAATAATAAGAATTTTTTCAAATACACTTTCCCGAAACATGGAGTTGGATGATAAAGAGGTCCCAGTAGATAATTAAGTATAAATAACCTCGGATAATGAAGAGATTGTGAAATAACCCTTACCTTGTACATTTCCTTGGTTGGGGGTAGGTTGACCTCCTGTATAATGGTGAAATAATTTCTATTAAATTATACAAGAATCATATACATTATTATGTTATCATATATGATCTTTTAACATTGCTTTGTTAATAATATCTTAGTATTATCGTCGTTTCGGGTGTTAACATACTCGTTTTCTTTTATATGTTTTGTTATGTAATCCATATTTGTCATGGATAGGTTGTATCCTATTTATATGAAGAATGATATCAAGTACTTAAACATTATTTTTAAATCATCAAATGATAATTATACTGGAATGGATACGATGGAGAATGAATCTCATCGCGTTCGTGGAGACGGTAGTCCGTACGTACGCACGAGCGAAAATATCATTATTTTGATATTAAAATAATATTTAATTGGATGGTATATCTTATATAAAGAATCATTATCATGTCATATTTATTATTTAAATTATTACACATCATTATTATTCCCATCCAAATAATAATATTTAGAATAACAATTACACCACAACGTGGAGACGGTAAGCCGTGCGTACGCACGTATGGTGACATGTCATTAAAAGGATGGATAGAATACTAAATATGGTTTTAGCATATTTATAATAATATTACAGTATATAGGAGATACTGGATTAATTATTTTAGAATGATAATAACAAATAAAGAAGAATTTGAAGAGGAAATGTATTTGAAAAAGGGTGGGGAAAACATTACTTCTTCTTCGGGTTCTTCCTTTTGATTTCATCAAAAGTCTCTATAGGATGGCTTTCGGATCAAACTAAGGCCTCTAGGTTGTATTTAGGGAAGTTGGGAGAGTATTTGGGCAGGGGTTGGCCGAACCAAAGGGCTTTGATGGTGTGAATTAATGAGAAGGGGGAGTGCCCTTTTATAAGAGGGGTGAGGGGTACCTTTGGAAAAGCTAGAAATATTATTTTATAATAAATTAATATTCGGTTTCTAATGGCTCCAAAGTGGATTATTTAAAGGTTAAGGTGGGTATGGGTGGAAAACCACTCATCCAATAAAATTTAGACAGGTTTGGGTTATTATATTAACCTTATCTTTAAGTATTAACTCTTAGTTAATTAGTTTCACTTTTACAATGTCTCTTTGTATTTTTATATTATATGGTTAATAAACTTACTATATACATCAAAGAGACCCCCAAGTGGTCCATTAATGATACACCTATCATTATATAAGTCGTTGGGCCTAAAATTATATTTTTAGGAATTTAATATCAATTAATAATATAACATTTGTTTTAAAAACTCTTTTATGTCAATTTTGACACTATTCAATAATTGATTTTGGTAAAATTTATAACAGAATGATTACTTAGAAAAAGGGTAATTATATTAATCCTAACATGTCATATTAACCTATAAAATTATTTTTATTTATAAAAAGTCTCAAATTATATTTATTTGGGTATTTATAATATCAATTATTCTAATTTTTCATTAATTAGGTAATTACTGTATCACCATTGTGTCATAAATGAATTAAATTATTCAATGCCTAAAATATATAAATAAAATACCATTATGTAAAAAATCTTTTTATCTTTATAATGAAAATTTGAAATCGAATTTATCTTATGTATAACTCTATATAAAAAATGTTTTAGTAAATAAACCTTTATTTTAACTCTTTTAACTCTTCTTTGAATTAAATAATAATAAATATCCAAATCTCGTAAAAGTGGACCTAAATGATAATATGTTACTTATAAGGTTTTTTTTGGTCAAGATTAACTTTTCTAATATAATTAGGACATGTGATAGGGTAATATTAATATCATCTTTACCCTTAATTACTCTATTCACTTTTAACCGCGGTAAATAAAAGTAAAAAGTTACTATTCAACAAAAATTATTTTCATCTCATTGAACCACATTTTACTCCTTGATATTAACCGTGTCTCTCGGTTTTTCAAAATTCCACTCTCAGAAGCGGTAAAATTATGTTTTAATAAAAATACAATTTTTTAACTACCACTTAGTGGTTTCACTATTCATCAAAAAATGAAAGTTTCTAGAAAAATACCAAAAATTAGGCCTAAGCTATATTTGATATTATTTATTCAAAAATGATGTCCATTTTGACAAATTCTAAACACATCAGTTGCATTAATTAATTTAAAAATTAATTCCCGTCGTCAAAACAAATAGTGTGTTTTTAAGAGATAATAACTATCAAAAGATTGACACTTCTTTATGTCGGGTTTAATTGCGAAATTATGTAAAATGACCAAAATTTAATTAAATGGTAAAAATATATTCTAAATATACTTGAAACCCATTCAAAATCATAATTTATCAATATAAATTATTTTGATTAAAAAAGTTGTTTTTAATTAAAATTTAATAATTTTCACTATTCATCAAAATATAAATGTTATCCGAAAAGTTCCAAAATTTCACCTTAGGTTAAATTCGATACTCCGAATACAAAAATGAAGTCCATTTTGAGATATAAATTTATAAAATTTCAAAAATTAGGCATTACTATTCATAATGGCTAGTTTGATTGGTTGTGGTGTGTGTTAGAACTCGAAGTGGTGTACAACACACACTACTGTATTATTCAAAGGAAAGAGTACCGTGGAAGCTTGGGATGTTTCGTTGTAAATATTTTGATGTCCCCATTATAGAAAGTAAATTTATTTAGTCAAATTGAATATATAAAAGTTTAAAATATTGGATTTAAAAAGGGTTCACTGTTAAAAGCTGGTAAAAGTGCAATACTGAAAATGAATTTGATCTTAAATTATGTCTAAGAAACTCATAATATGGATTCTAAAATTATAAGGATTATATAAAGTTTAAAATTTAGTTAATACTACTCATAACCTCTTTTGAACGGCTTGTTTGGTAAGTCAGGGTGTGCTTGAACTCAGTGTTGTGTGTAGTGCAAGTTATTAAATTATTTTGAAGAAATAACATACTATGAAATCATGGGGTGTTACAATCCTAATTATATTTGTGTTAATTTTATATAAATTTCATAAAATATTATTTTTTTATTAATAGTCAAACATATTGAATTTTATGGAAAAATGGAATTTTGATCAACTAATTTATAATGTTAAAATTATATTTTAATATATTTTTAAAGTCATATTATTTCAATTATAAATATATTAATATAATTTATGTAATTTGAATTATTGAAATATTGTATTTTGATATAAAAACCTTGTATATGATTAAACAATTTCTCTTGAAATAAATGTTTTTTAATCGTGTCTATGAGATTATTTTTAAAATAAAATTTCACTATTATAGGTATTTAATTTGAAAAGAATGTATTACATATTTTTAATTGTTATAAATAATATTATATAACATGTTAAATTTATTTTTTGATCAAAATGAATAACAAAAATAGTGAAAATCAATTACCAAGTTTAAGGTAATAATTAGTTTATTGATGGGAGGTTAACCAAAATGATAACTGTTAGAATAACCTAAAAATATTTCTAAATTATATTTTATGTCCATATTTAGACCCTATAATGTCTTATTATACATAATATTCTATTTTTATTTCTTTTACTCTGTAAAAAACAGGGGTAATACTTTAAAAAGAAGGTGCACCATTCACCTAACATATAAAAGGCCGGCCCCTCTAATCACTGACTAAAAAACTAAAACCCTTTAGGGTAACCCATTAACAACCAAATTAACATCCTGAACTCCAAAATCTAATCCTATATTCTATATTTTGGTCATTAATCTATCCTTGGATGGATTGTTTTTCTAAACATTGTAGGTTAACTGAGGAATATGTAATGTTTCACATCTATATTTTTTATTTTAATTCTTACTACCCCTCCATCAATTATTTTTAAGACATGATGATATAATAAATTATGTAAGATACATATAATGATATGTTTTATGTTATGATAATGACTTAAAACTATCTCCTCTTCCATGAAATGGGATTTGAAATCCTTATTATTGTATAAAGAGGATTACCACCTCAAAAAATGATGATATTCATTTTTCAATTACAACCACTCATGTCTGGTTATAATGATTTATTAAATGTCTATATATTATATATATTATATTATTATAATTCTAAAAATTTTATATCAGTCATACCTATATACTTTTCCTTCCTTTGGAATATGATAACACAACTCGTGTGTATGAAGGAATACCACCTCGCGAATGAACGTGATTCATCCACATTCACTTGGAAGGTAATAAGGATGGGTTTAATGAATAAAATTTCATATATATGAAAAAAATTATTCATAAATGTTAATATATTATTTACCCTCCTTTCCTTCCATCCTTCTAGAAAATGGATGCATCGGTTATCTATACGTATGATCGGTTTTCACCCTAAATGATGTATTAAATTTTTTATCAATACAATTTATGTATTAGTATAAAAAATATATTGAATTTATGTGATATTTATATCATCTTTAACATTATTCATATTATGGGATTTGGATCAGTGTAGGAGTTCCAAGAATAAGAAATCAAAACATACAATAAATACAAAGCAACTATTTCCTAAAACATAATTTTAAGATGGAATTGTTAATAAATTGGTAATTAAAGGTCACAAGTAAGTTATATATGGTATGATATATATGTTTTCAAAAACCGGCTTGGGTCGACAATGGACCAGTCACCCAAGTCAGTCCGCGAGATGGTCTGAGGGGCATTCCCAATCCCCACAGGCTGGAATATAGTGCCATGCATCAAAACAAAATAGGTGGGAATGATTTGGCCTATAAATAAAGGAAGTAAATAAATAAATATTGAATGTAAAATTGAAAACTAGTAGCGTAAAGAAAAAAACTACACAAACCTATGTGTGAGGCCACCAACCAACTCAGAGCCAAGTTTTCTCTGAGAGCGATCCAATACTAACGAAACCAAAAACTATAATGATAATGTAAGGATGAGCACCAGAATGCTCAGTAGAGAACACCAAAAAGTCGACTCCATTCATTCCAAAAACTCTTCCATTGATACATTTTTTAAATTAATTTATAAAAATTATATTTCTACACATACCATTCATTTTAAAAACAAACAACCAACATGGTCCATAGCTCTCATATTGTAAAACAATACACAAGAAGGAAACCAAAAAAATTGTTCTTTATTTGTCAAATTCCACGTAGAAATACATTTAAAACTGAAAAAGTCATTGTTTTCCAATTAAAAACCAAAATCAGGTACAAAGAATAGGAATTCTAATCGACGTGCGAAATGGAACTAGTAATACTGGTAACAGGGAAACATAGTAAATAATAGGAACTCAGAGAAAGATCAGAACTTACTATAAATGGGACTCATCCTTAAGGCATGCCTACTCTCAATGACATAATAAAAGCCTAATGCCTGACCATTTCCCTACCTAGCATGGTAAAGGGTCCCAATACCATAGAAATAATAACAAAACACCCCACTGCTATGGGGCACTAGCAAGTGAAAAATCTAAACTAGTGTATCAATCGTTCTTAGTTATCTTATTTGCTATGCTAGGTTGTCATATATAGTTTTCTAGGGGGTGTGCCACACATCTAAACAAAAATCCTCACACATATAACCAAACACAACACACGAACAGGCACTACCCTAGTCTCCTCAAGGTTAGTCCCCCACCTTAAATAATAATTACTCATAGGAGGCCCTATACCGAGGATCCTCACAACTCACGATCAACCAACTGGGCCGGAGACTCAACCTAAGAGGTTTTTCCAAATAGTCATTTAATAATGCCAAACAGGACTTTAACATCACATCATTTAACAATTTTTCAGAAACACATAGAATCCATTTTCAAAAAACATTACCAAACATCATATTTTTAATAATGTGGCCAAACGAGCCTTACCACCATTTCACAAAAATGGTTCACTTAATAAATAATGGCACACAAGCCACCTTCAGAACTAGGAATACATTTCAAATATCATTTCATCAATATCGCACACCATTTTAATTAGGAATAAACATACGATAGACAATGAGGCATATACCATTAAGCACCTAATGTTGAAAACTCATTCAATGATTTAAAGAATCACTTTGAACTTCAAAAACATTTTCAAAAAAACTAATCCAATTAAATATAAATCACCATTCATTTTAAAGACCTAATTGAGCCATTACGATATGAAACATATTGTGCACAATTTGAAAAAAAATGTAACACACCTTAAAAATCCAAATTCAAAATCATGAACAACTATATATATTTCCAAAACATGTTCTGCACCACTTATATTATTAACAACCCATTTATAATTTTCTAAAACAATTTTTATGAGGAATCCAAGGCACTACACACACAAAACCCATATAAAACCCTAATTTATGAATAAATGGACACCTACATTGTATCAAAATATAATTCTCACCAATATAATTAATCATTAAACATGCTAAACAAATTATAAAACTTTTAAAAACAATTGAAACCACCCAATGTCATATTGTAACCCATGGAAACACATTTCCAATAGAGAAGAGAAGTTAATAGTTCTTTTTGGAAAACCAAGGTTGGGGAAAATAACCACTCGAAATTTCGTCCTCATTTGAAGGTCCATCCATTGGTGCACTTCGTGCATCCATGGATGTGCCCACATCCAAAAAAAATGGAGAGGTTATTTTCCAATAATTTTTCTTACGAAAACCCACATACATAACATCCACCAATACATAAAACCATTTAACTAAAACTTTATGTTTCTTAATCCAGGAAGTTCAATGAAAATAATTTCTATAAAATATTTCCAAAATTCAACAACCCTCAAAACATCCAACACAATAATTTCAAGGTATTGACATTTATTCCAACCAAATTAGATAAAAATTTTCATCGACAAAAGCACAGAAAAAAATTAAAACATATTTTTAATAAAATATACCAATAAGGGAAATGGTTCCAAGAATGAACCATACTCTTAATAGTGGTGAAAAACATATTATAAATATTTATTAATAAAAAATCAAGCACCAAACAGATTGAAATTGAATCAAAAGGCATGGAACACCTACCTCAACCCGTGGGAACACAATAACACATTGAAAAAATAAATAATATCCCTCTACAAACAAATAACATACCCTAAACACCGAAAAAGATGCAAGAACATGAACCCAATAAATATAATTCTGATTAAATTAAAGAGAAATTCACCCAATCAACGAGACATGATTATACCAAAAGAGATGAAGGCTGTCAGTAAAGGGAACCATGGCCACGCCGGAACATGGTGATGGAACTGCACAAGATGGTTTGGGTCGCACTGAAATAGGATGAAGCTAGGGGTTCAGGTTGGTTGGTCATGTGCCGAGTAGGGTGGAGAAAAGGTGAGGGTGTGTTTTGCTGCGCTGGAGTAGGGGGCTGTGGGACGACACATGGTGGGTGTCAAGGCTGGACCTCTGACAGGGAGAGGAGGTTGCGACTACAGCTCTGTTATAGGCCAAGCATGAGATCGGCAATGGGGGGCTTCATCGTGCTATTGGAGAAGGAGGAGGGGTCGTCCCCATGGACCAAATAAGGAGGTGGGGCCGCCATTGCCGGCTTGATTGGGAGGGGCCGCCGCCACCGCGGCTGGACAGGGATAGGGTTCCACTGTGGGAGTGCATCATAGTAGAGGAAGAGGGGTGGGGGTGGGGTCGACACCCACCTTAAGGTTTCCCTTTTTTTCAATTTACAATAATAATAATAATAATACTATTATTAATAATACTAAATATAATAAAAAATATAATATTAATAATAATAAAAATAATAATAATAACATATTATTATTATTAAACATTGTTTATCACATTTTATTCATCTTATTATCTTCTTATTTTAATCCACTTACCATTTAATTCATTTATTTGTTTATTCATTCTGAATGCCAGGCAGATGGACGGTTCACCTACAGTCAAACACACAGTTGATCAAACAGTTCCTGACCCGTGCCACTCGGCACTACTCGCATACTCGGTCAAGCTATGCACTTGTCACATGGTGTTTATAAACAATGATCAATTCACACGCCATGAGTGAGACCCACTTGAGCATCCACACGGGCTCCGTATAGTTACCCTTGACCATTCCAGGTGACCATGAAATAGTGAATAAGTGTCCTAGATACAAAATAAAACTTATAATAATTTAAAATGATTGACAAACAGGGCTGGGTGTGAGAAATTGCCCCACCATAGACACTTTCATTCCCCAGAAAGTCACCAAGCCCAAAGATAGTCAAGAATTGAATCCATGCCCAGAAAAAATCATAGAGAACCTAGATCCTCAGGGTGATCATTCCCAACAAACTTCACACCCGACCAATCCATGGGGGACCACAACCCGATGTTAGGGGGAGGACACATGAGGGTTCTCCCCACCACAAGAATTAACTAATACAGAACCTATTGAAACCAGAATATGCAACCCCAGGGGGGCATTGGAACTCCCTAACTGAACTCATTCAACATCCCTACAGGGACTGAAAAACACTCTTCAAACTCATGCAGAAATCTTTCTATGAAACAACCCAATTACATGAGGATGAGAAATTAACTCAACAGCTCCCATCGATTTCATAGGATGAACACCCCCCTAAGGAACACAACTAATACCAACCCAAAATCCGAACATGTCTGTTTATTCAGGGGAACACCCCCTTTAATGAAACTAAATAATGTAGAAACCATACTATGTGCAGATAAGGCCACTAAGATTGAGGTAGAACAAGCTCATCGCTCCACTAAAAAAAAGGATGAGAATATGATAGAGATTAGAATAAAACAAGGGAACCATAGATATTTCCATCCCCAAGATAAAAGAATGATTTTGACCGATGTTACACACACCCTCGAAAACTCATGATCGTGAAAAAGCATCACCCTGAGACCTGTGGCTTGGGCCCTAATGGATGAAGTATCTCCTACCTCACATGTAGGAATTATCATCATCTGGTCCCCAATCCTTCCACCCAAATGACTCCCCATTCAGAACTCCCCTCGGGGGGCCCGAACAATCGCACGGTAACAATACATTAGTGGGACGTGACAAGGTGGCTTAGAATGCCTGAACCGGCCACACTAGTAGCATCTGAGGGAATGGTCCAACAAGAAGGGTGTCAGTACAGGTGAAGATTGCTTCTTGGAAACATGTTTCTCCGACATGAACTCCTTGCCAAATGGGGATCCCTCATGAGAGCCAACCCCAGAAAAATACACCATAGACTCTAATAATGACGAGGCTTCCTATATTTACTAGTTCAGAATTGGACCCTCAAATAAACCTGAGATGTTATGATCCCTAAAACCCTTGGGAGTTCCCCACAACCCAAATACACACTATCTTTCCGAACTATACAACTTCATCTAACGAACATTGATTATCATGATAAGTAAGCAACGCAATAAAATAATTGGGAACTAGTCATAACTCCTTAACTACTTTTGGAGGCTTTCTAGGTGGCATACACATAAAAAAACAGAAAACACCATCGAACCCAGCATCAAGAAAAAACTCAATCAATGAAAAATCACAATCCAAAGTAAACAATCCCATAATCAAAACATATACAAACACAATCAAAAAACACTTTTTCAAAACCATTATTTCATTAAAAATTTCAAACTAACATATGGAACCTTATGAACCATAGTATGTGCATTCATTCAATATCACTTGAATTATCCACCGACAAGTGCCCCCCCACACTGTTCGTACATACCCACACACATGTTAGCCTCCATATATGATTCCATGATCCCAACTTTTCTTTTACTTATCAAATCCAAACATATAACAAACCTTAAAAATCAAAAAACTTTCCATTTTAAAAACCCACCTTACCCATTTAAAACCATTTGGGGAAAGCACTACCATTCCAAATCCATTTTCACTTCAACAGTCCACTATCAATTTCAACACAAAGACATATCAACTGAAATCAAAAGAAAACACAACCCATGATAATCCATCCAAATGAGGAACTAGTATCTATGCCTAACCCCACAACATGGTGGTGAGACATTCCCCAAATAATACATAACACTATGTAGACCTTGAACCAGGCACTTGGACTCCAAAGGGACCACTACCCCACATGAGGCCACAATGTAACCTGATTCACCACCATTGTCATCCCTCAATCCAAAACAACAAAAAAGGATCCAAATCCCAGATTACCCCGGGTGACTCAAGGATCAGTGCGAGAAAGAGTTATCGATGCCCTCCATGAAGCAGTGTCTCGAGTCCCGACAGTCCAAATCTCTTTCTACCAAACACCCCTAATAAAAAGGGCATTCTCTGATATCATTAATCCGAAATTAGTCTGGGTCGACCATGGACCGGTCACCCGGGCCCGTCCGCGACATGGACTGAGGGGCGTCCCAGATCTCCAGAGGCAGTAAACTAGTTACAGGCATCAAAACCAAATATGTTGGAATGATTTAGCCAATAAATAAACCACGTAAATAGTTAAATATTGAATTTATAAATGAAAAATAGCAGTGGAAAGGAATAAATACACAATACTCTATGTGATCTCCTAGGCCACCAACCAACTCACAACCAATTTTCCTCTGAGAGTGATGTAGCACTCACGAAACCTGAATCTTAAATGATAAAGTAGGTATGATGTCTAGAATGCTTAGTATGGAATACCACAAAGTCGACACCATTCTTTCCAAAAGCACTTCCATTGATAATAGTTTGAAATACATTTATAAAAAATATATTACTAAACATACCATACATTTTAAAAACAAACAACCAACATGGTCCATTGCGCTCATATTTTAAAACAAGGTAAAAAAAGAAAAATGAAAAAAAAAACTTATTTCTTTTTCAAACAACCCCATAGAAAAGATTTCAAAACCAACAAAACATTCACAATTTTCCAAATATAAACCAAAACTAGGTACAATGAATTGGTATTCTGAATGAAGAAGGAAATGACACTAGTAATACTCGTAATGGGGAAACACGTAAAATCCTAGGAACTCAAAGAATCACCAGAACGTACTGTAAATGTGACTCATCATAGAGGCATGCCTACTCTCGATGACATCATAACTCCCTAATGCCTGACTATCACCCTACCTGGACTGGTCGAGCGGACCAATCCCATAGGCATAATAAAAAAACATCCCTCTACTATTGGCCATGGGCCAGTGCGTAATCTAAACTTGTGCATCAATCATTCTCAATAAGTCACTATTCTATGCTAGGTTCTCGTGTATAGTTTTAAAGGGGGTGTTCCATATATATAATCAACAAGTCACACACATATAACCAAACACATCACATGAATCAACACCACCCCGACTGCCTTAAGGTTAGTCCCGCTCCTTAAATAATAATTTATCATAGGAGGTCCCAAAATGAGGATCCTCCCAACTCACGATCAACCAACTATGTTGGATACTCAAACTAAGAGGGGATTTCCAAATTATCATTTAAAAATACCAAACACGCCATTAAAATCACATCATTTAACCATTTTATCAAAGCACTTAGAATCCATTTTCCAAAAAACATTACCAAACAACATATTTTTACTAATGTGTCCAAACAACCCTTACAACATTTTTACAAAAACAATTCACTTAATTAATAATGGCTCACTACCCACCTTCGCGACCAGAATACATTTCAAAACTCATTCCATCAATATCACAGTCCATTTAAATCAGGAACACACTTGGGAAATCCTTTGAGGAATATACCATTAATAACCTAATGTGAAAAAATCAATCAAACCTTTAATGAATCACTTTCAACATCAAAAACTTGTTTAAATAACTAAAATATTCCATGATAAATCACCTGTCATTTTAATGTTCAAATTGGGAAATTAACAGAAGAAACATAATGTGCACAAATTGACAAAAATGAAACACACATTAAAAATCCACTTTTAAAATCACACACACCTCTAGAAATTTCCCAAACATGATTCACATCACATTCATTATTAAATAACTTTTCAAAATTTTATAAAATAATTTTAAAGAGGAATCCAAGGCTTTACACACACAAAACCCATCTACAACCGTCGTTTATGAATAAATGGACACCATCGACATATCAAAACAGAAAACGCACGAATCTAATTCTTCATTAAACATGAAAAACAATTTTTAAAACCTTTCACAAAATTTTGAAACCTACCAATGTCATATTGTAAACCATTGAACCAATTTTCAAAGAGAGAAGAGAAGTTAAGAGTTCTTTTTGGAAAACTAAGGTTGGGGAAAAGAACCACTTCAAATGCCTTACTTATTTGACGGTCCATCAATGGGTGCACTTCGTGCAGCCATGGATGTGCCCGCATCCAACAAAAAAACAAGAGGTCATTTCCCAATAATTTTTCTTAAGAAACACCACACACATATCATCAACTAACACATCAAACCGTTTCACTAAAATCTCAAGTTATCTAAGAAAACTTGTTCAATGAATATAATTTCCATTAAATATTTCCAAAAGGACCCATCACTCAAAACATTTAACACAACCATTTCAAGTTGGGGACATATATTCTAACCTAAATAGCTAAAATAATTTATGGGCATAAGCACAGAAACTAATTAAAAATATATTTACTCAATTCTACTAATAAGAAAAATGGTTCAAAGAATGAACCATATTCCTAATAGTGGTACAGAACATGTTTTATATATTAATTAATAAAAATTAAAGCATCAAGTTGATTTAAATTTAAATGAGAGGTATGTAACACCTACCTCAACTCATGAAAATGCAACAACACATTAACAAAAGGATGAATATCACTCAATAGACCAATATCATAACCTAGACAATGAAAAAGATGAGTTAACATGTCCCAAGGAATTAGAATTCTAATTATATTAAATTGAAATTCACCATAAGAATGAAACATGATTATACCGAAAGAGGCGAAGACTACAGAAAAGGGGAACCACAATCGTGTCAGAATAGGGTGAAAGCACTGCAAAAGAGGGTATGGGCCGCACTGAAATAGGATGTAATTAGGGGTTTGGTTTGGCTGGTCATGCTCTGAGTAGGGTAGAGTAAAGATGGAGGGGAGTTTCGCCGTGCTGGAGGAGGGCAGTGGGACGACGCGGGGAGGGTGTCAAGGATGGAACTTTGGAAGGCAGAGGAGGATGTGGCTGCTTCCGTGCTGCATTCCATGCTGGAGAGGTGTGATGCGGGGCTTTGCTACATCATGGGAGAAGGAGGAGGGGTCGTCGCTGTAGACCGAATGAGGAGGAGGGGCCGCCACCAACATGACAGAGAGGGGGTGACACTCCATGATTGGATAGGGTGGGGGGCACTGCGGGAGCGCAACACGCTAAAGGAAGAGGGGGGGGGGGTCATCACCCCCCCTTAGGGTTTTTTCAATTTATAATATTAATAAGAATAATAATAATAATATTCTTAACAATAAACAACAACAACAACAATAATAATAATATTAAAATTAATAATAATAACATATTTTTATTATTATCAAAAAAATTTTATCTCAATTTATTCAATATATTATCTTTATTTATTCCAATTTACATTTAATTTTTTTATTTCATTTTTCATTTTGATTTTCATGAAGATGCACAATTTGCTTGCAGTCAAACATGCCATTGAGAGAACTACGCACGTCTTGTGCTAGTCGGCACTACTCGCTTACTGGGTCAAGATGCGCGCTAGTCACATGGTGGTTATAAACCATTATAAATTCTTGTTCCTTGACTCAGTCCCACTTGGGAATCCATGCGAGCACCGTATAGTCACCCTTGACCGTGCGGGCTGACCGCACAATAATGAAAAGGTTTCTAAAACACAAAATAATACATAAAATAAGTTATAAAGATGGACTAACACGGTCGGGGTTTGACATATGTATTTTTTCTATTATATATTTTTAATAATATTATATATTTTAAATGAGTTTCAAATGTGTATCAGGGAAGACAAGACTTACCATAAAAGATTTATGCCATAATTTTGACTTATGTGAGAAAAAATAAATATTCATCACCAATTTATATTAAGTGGTGAATATACTTAGAATGAAATTATGTTATGAATCTTCTCCTGAGTTTAATGTGGATTATATATCCATTTTATGATCACTCATTCATGGTAATTATGTTTTGAATGTTAACAGTATGGAAATGGATTTATATCACAATCTCAGCATTTATCTGGATATTTTATGATTAAGTATACAATGTGGATATATGGTGATATTCCCCATAATAAATCTCATTAATTTTCATCTAACCAAGTTATTTAAGTTTTTTTCAACTAATAGTATCATCTTCCCACTATTTCTTACTAAAAATAATTTATATATTGTTTTTATGAAAAGTCATTTTAATTTCACTTTTCTACTAAGAACTCTTTTTCTTTAAAATCCGTGTTTTATAAAAATAATTTTAGAAATGTTTTTAAAATTATTAAAATTATGAATTAAAGATAATTTTTATCAACGTTTAAATTTTTAAAAATTGTGTTGAGATTTATATTCTTTCCGTTTACCAATCAATTCCGGTTTCTATTTTACCATAATTGTAAATTTAATGTTTGTTTCATCATCCAAAACAAGAATGAAATATTGAAAATAATGAACATTTTTTTCTTTAACTATTCCCTTACTTGTTTAAATGGTTATTTTAAAATTAAATTAATTTCATAAAATTTTATTATTTTATTTTTAAAAAGTTTCTTTCAAATAAAATATATTATCCTCGTGAAATTTAACAAGTGATATTTTAGGGTCATTCCATATAGAAGATTAAATCCTTTAATGGAAATTATTATTTTCACGGGATATGAACCCAAGATATCATTATTATTCATTACCATAATAAATTAATATGAAAATGATCCCATTAAACTCTTTTCTCTTCCACAGGTTATACCATAGTATGATTATTTTGAAACCCATTTATTTTTACATGATTTATACAATGATGAAATAATGAAATGATTATAAATACATTCACATTTCAACAGGTTTGGATATTGTGAGACCTCTATGAAACACATTTATTTTCATGTGTTATATATGATGCAATTTTTATGATATTGAATCATAAATATCGATGATTTTAATTATGTTATAGGTGGTACCTATATATCCCTCCAATGCATAAGGTAAACATTTATATCTCATGAGATAGATAGGACCGGGATGGACAATTATCACAGTTTGTAAGTGACCTTTTTTTCTATGATAAAATTGATAGAGAACCATGAATACTATGATGATTTATAGTGCGAACCCATTACATGATGATTTCATTTTTAATGATCCGTGACTAGGAAAATGATTTTACATGCAGATTTTTATTCAAAAAATATATGTATTATGCCAAATGTTATTCCCTCAAATATCATGCTCACTAATTACTTATAATTCATGTATTCTGATGTAAAAATAATTATTCCATGACTTAGGATTTTTATTTTTGATATGTAGGGTATGATTTTCAAATGTTATGCTCATGTTCTCATACACTTATGCTCATGTTATGCTTATGAATCTTCTTAGATTACCCTCATTGAGAATATTTACATGCTATATCTTAGGTTTCCTTTATCCATGTTCTAATGATATTTATTATGTATGAAATCTCAAATAAGGGTGATAATTTTGAACAACATAGTTGGAGATGTTGTAGTTCACTTATGATTTTTTTAAAATTTTCCAATTTTCAAGTCTCTATACAATTACATTTCCTAGGAATGTGTTTGGGTATTAGAATATTTTTTCAATGAAGAGTGATATAATATCTGTACATGAAATTTTTAGGTCACTAATTTTTTTTTCAATGAATAGGTTTTACAAAAATTTACAACCTAGGATGAGAAAACATTAGTGAGATTCCATGCGATATTTCTATAGATATATCTTGGGATTAATGTAAGGGGAGTCCTAAGGATGAGTCAATTTGAATAAGATTGCGCTAGAATTTTGGTAAAGGTTAATGTTATTAGTTTCTATGAAATCACATCCATTTTGAGATACTAAATGTGTATGAGGTTCTGGTATGGAAATACACAGTGGTAATCACTCATACAAGGGGACATTTACTTGGAATTTATCATCACCAGGTGCATGACAACATACTTTTCTTCACTCATGGTTATATACTTCCAAGTTATATGATTTGTAAATTTAAAAAATATTCCTGAAATATTAGTATGGATTTGAAATATGACATGAATGGATTTGGTGAAACATAAGGTGTCAGAGATTAAAAAAAGGTTTCATGATTTAAATATATTATAAGTAATTTTTCTTAATTATGTGACTTGAATCCTATATATTTGTTTTATATAATATATTTTTTGGTATTAGTTGATGGATGTATCCTAATGGAAAACCTTTAGTGCTAAGTGAGGTAGAAAATGAAATTATTGTACCCATGATCATCCAAATATAATGGGAGTTGGAAAGACAAATATCATTGCTATTCTCATGAAAATTTATTAAGATATGAATCATAATAGACATAAAAATGAACAATATATGGAATAAAATTTTCTTGGGTCATTTATGATGATATTTTTACCTTTTTTCAGTGGGACTTAAGATCCACTAGTTGTTGGAAAACGGATCAGCACAGGTGAAAAGTAATATTCTACTCTATCATGTTTAGAACATGAAAAATTCATTTTTTGTGTCTATGATTTGGAAGTTGAATCGGATTGATGGTGGAATTTTATATATAATAAGAGAAAATATAATGAAATTAACTCCATAGATTTGAAATAATTTATGAACATATATTTCAATAAGAAAATTCATTTAAATTTTAAGAAAAGGATAAAGTAAGAGTTCCTTTAGCTATTTAATAAGGATGATGAATTTATTGGTAGCTATAATAAATCTTTTAAATACTTAAAAGGTATACTTAAGGTATAATCATTCAACCTAAATTTATAGCTAATAAATTCCCTAGCATTTTAGAAAATTTTATTGAAGAATGTTTTCAATAAGATACTTCAGTAGATGTGAAGAGATTTTTCAGTGTCCTATAAAGGATTAAATTTACTTTGGTGTTAAATATCAATATCATGGTTTTGATAAGAATAGAAAATATAATTCAGTGTAAAATACAAAAAACATAAAGGGAAGAATATGATATTTCCATTACACACAATGTGTGGGAAGAAACATGGTGGGAATTTTTTTTAAGTGGACAAGTAAAAGTTTTTTGTGTGGAAGGGAAGGTCATCGAGAAATTTAATTTAAATGTGATGGGAAGTAGTTAGCTAATAATGAAAACATAGAAAATGTTTCATAGAATTCACTTTATAAATTCTAGTTTTTTTTAATTCATGTATTATGCAAAAAATGATAACCTATGAATAAAACCAAATGTTAATGATGATGATCAACATCGCAAACCTCTAATTCCATGATACAATGTAAATCTAATGTGATCACTATTTAGGATGAGGCGTGCAATAATGACATAGTTAGATGTATATTTACCATCTAATCAAGAATCGATAATGTTTTTTGACTATTGATCTATACATTAATTCATATATGAATACTTTTTAAGGGTATAATTATCCCACCCAAATGATTAAATATATAATATGTAGCAAAAAACATTAATATTACTATTATCAAATATTTAGTCTATGATTACTCTATAGCTTACATTAGTGGGAATGTGTTTTCAATAAATATTATCATTCTTCAATTGGTTGAAACAATTTTTATGTTAGTCATGGATTAGATTTATCTACATTAAGACCAAATCAATTGACAATGAATAAAAGTCAATATTGATATTCCAGACCAACCTATGATTTTCTATTATCGTGATGATAAATATAATCATATAATGAAAATGAAATAAATTGAATGGTTTTCTCTTCTTATAAAATAGGGGTATTTATATCAGATGGTTTGGGAGAAAACCAACATTGTGGATACACCTATTATTCGATATTTTTTTACGTATTTACAAAATAGATTCCTATTGTTATACTAAAACATGAAGTTTATTTATCAGTAGAACTTATAAATTATGCCAAACCAATTTCAAAGTGTACCTAAAAAATGTCCATGATTAAATTACATTAATTTAAAATGTAACTCTAGGTTAAATTTGATTGGGTATTCATTCATCCATGTGTGTCACCTTAGGGTTCACCTATTCTTCTTGTTAAAAATTATTTTTGAGCGATGTGACTTTTCATTTATCAGTTGGAGATGAACAAGATCATGATATAAAAAAAAGAATTGTCTACCTAATATTAATAACCTATTTTATAAACAATATGGAGTGTAATAAATTTTCAAAATTGACCTTCATTCTGTATATCATCAACTGAGGGACAATAATGAAGATATATGTAATAAACAATTCCATACAAGGTAAGGACACTATGAATATATAGTTATTGTTTTCATTTATTCAAATTCCCATTCAATCATAACAGATTTAATGAATATTGTCTTTATAGACTATACTGATCATTTTGAGGTCATCTTCATAAATGATATTATTATCTATTCATAAATAATTTAATATAATGATGATTACCTGATAATTGTGATAAGGACCCTATGTAAGGAGAAAAAAAATGAAAAATTTACAAAATTTTAATGTGGGATCAAAATGTTTCATCTTTAGGTCATATAATATCAATAAAAGGTATATCAACAGTTCCATCAAAGAAAGAAGCTATTGAATGTCAGAGCAGAACAACCATTTTGATTGAGATCATTATTTTTATTGGTTTAGATAAATGTTATTCATTTTGGTGGATACTTTCTCATGAATATCTAATACACTCACTAAGTTAACATATACGAGATCCAAGTTCCTCTAGATAGCTTAATGTTATTAAAAGTTCAAGGAACTGAAGAGAAGGTTACTTATCACACCTGTTCTAATATGTTGTCATTGAAGATAATGGTTTGTAATCGATATTATATTCATACAATAAAGGATTAGGATGTTTTCCTATGCAAAATTACATGGTTATAGCATATGCCTAATGAAAATTAATGTTTCATGATAAAAAATACTTAAATCATAATTTTGAGTTAGTTGTTATATTTTCTGTATTAAAGATATAGAGGAATTATAATTATTGAGAGAATTGTGATATATATACTGATCACAAAAATTTAAAGTATATATACACATTGAAGGAGATGATTATTTACCAGATAATATAATTAAATAAATTAATGTTTTTAACTACTAAATATTTGAGAACCCTGGGAATGTGAATAAGGAGGATGATGCCTCGATTTGAAAGGATCCTTCAATTTTATCAATGATGAGGATCACAAATGATCCAATATTTATGGTCCTCACAAAGATTGGATATGGAAATACTAAATAAAGCGTATAGATCTTATCTTGCTCAAATAAATTATTAACAAACTATCTATGTGAATACTAAAGAGACACATAAAGAACATGGTGAGATTAAAAAGAAGGTAATAAATGTTCCTATGTTTAATCTTTATCATAATTGAATAATAAGGATCATGAACCATGTATGAATTTTTTCCACACTATATTTGAAGGTGTTGTTAGTTTAATCCCATTTTTATTTATTCTATATTCATCATGAATGTATGAAGATGAATACATATTTGAAACATTATTATTGATGGGATGGGATAAAGAGTTATATCATGTTTTTGGATTCCTTATGCTTGGAATGTCAACCAGTCAAGACTAAGAGAAAAAAACTCTAAGGGAATGTTACATCCATTACCAAAACAAGAATATAAATTAGAAAAAATCCCCATGTATTTTTTCATTGGACTCCCCAAAACATATAAAATGAATGATCATATATGGGGTTAGTCAATTGCTGTAAAATTTCAGCACACATCATCGCTATTCAAAATGATTTACAAATTTATTAGCTTTTAAGGATATACATTGATGATATTGTAAGTTTTAATGGAGTACACCATCCCAATGTGTCTAATCAAGATCTAAGAATTACATTAATTTCCTGGTGATTTCTTCAGCAAGATCTTGATATGAATTTGAGTTTCAGTGAAATTTATGATTTTCATTTAGATGATATGTTTGAGAAAAAAATTTAATCCAAAGAGGATATGTTAAGATCATTTTCCTTTGACTTAAGGGTTTTTTTATCTGCACCTTCCTCGAGTTGATTTCTCTTACAACAATGACTTTCACTCAAGAATTTAGATGGGTCCTTAAGAAGCACACCAGAGAAAGAAATATAGATCTCCAATGAGATATAATGAAGTTGAATAAAGAAAAATATTGGAACCTGAGATATATAGTGAGTTTGAAGAGAAAGTTAGATCCATTCCATACATATCAAGGATTCTCAATGTTAATAGAAATGTTTTGCTAACAATCACTACAGTGATCAAGAATTAAAATTTGGTGAAAAAAAATTCCTAAAAATATTTCTATCAAAGTAGGATATGATATTAGGGAAGAAATAGAAATAAATCCCTATATATATATATAGATCCCTTTAAATTTATTGATTATATTATTATGGTATCATATTTGTTAGAAATACACCAAACCTCTATCAAGTAAACGATAGGTTCCTTGTATATCTCTTGATGAAGTACATTGCTAACCCTTCACATATACTGAACTAATAGGTCATACCAATGATGTACTATCATTATTATGAGGAATAAATATTAAAGATTTGGCATTATAGATAGAATGTTATATGAAATAATACAACATAGCTAGTAATATTTTTTGCAGAGAAACCACCAGTTTGAGGAAACTATATGGGAACCTGAGGAAATAATGAGGTAGATGTATTCTCATTTGTTTGTATCAGAGTGGGAAATTCTGAGGGAATCATTAGTTTGGATGGGGATATAATATGACACCATAAATTATTATTAATTATGTTTCTGAATAAATTAATTTTTATTGGTTTAATTGTTCACATGCAACAATGAGTTAAACTTGTGTTACATACATCACTGAGTTTATCATGAGTTTCAAATGACATCATGTTTCAAAAAAACAACAATATATTATTAATATTATTTAAAAGAGTCCATTATAACATATCCATAAAAATTAGAGATATTATTAATAATAAATATTTTTTTAATATTACATATAATGATTTTATATATAGAAAACACATTGATATAAATATTTCTTGAGTCTTCAATAATGTCTTCATATGATTAAAAAATAAATTGCTAAACAATATTAATAATTAAAATTATAAGAAAAAATTATAAATATTTTATAAAATATACATTGCGAAATTAAAATAATTTTTTAGCTCAGTATATCAAAATTATCTTAGGGTTAAATTATGAATATTTTTGGAAAAATTAAATTTTTATGAATATTAAAAAATACTTAATTTAAACTGAATAATTTATTTTATTAAATTATTTAAAATGTAGAAATATTATATTTTTATATGGGTTTAATGAATAAATACTTTAATTATATATCTATTAATATAATTATGGTTATTGGAATAATTTTTGTATTGAATTGTATATAAAACCTTATAATATTTTGAATGGTTTCAATTTGAATACCAACACTGATGTCACTTCTATATGACTAATTTTATACTAAAATTTTATAATTATTTAAATTGAATTTGGAAAATTGATTAAATTATTTTGAGTCAAAAAATTTATTATTATCTAAAATGGATAATATAATTTTATTACCATTTTGAATAGTGAAATCAGAAATGAAAATAATTTCTGCTGTTAATGTATAAATGTGTTTATCAGGGGTAAACTAAAAAGATAAGGGTTAAAATGAATTTTTTTTCTCTAAAATATTGGTTCTTCAGATATTTTTACCCTATCAAGTTGATGTCCCTAGAATACTCAATTATGGATCCTTGTTGCATTAGAGAAATGTAGGTGCACCATTTTCTTTTTAAAACATACAAGTGTGCACCTCACCTCCCGTATAAAAGGACACCCCTATGCTCACATATTCACACAATAACAAACATTTGTATTGGAAAATACCTACAAATAGTATATTTCATTTTCCATTCTCACATCATAGAAGCCGTATATTGGTCATAAATCCAATATGGAGGGATTTTTTTCAATAAAAATGAGGTTACCTAAGATTGATGTTGCATTCATCATCGAGTTCTTTTATATTATTTCATATCCACGTAAAACAATTATTATTAAAAAATTATAACATAATAACTGTAGTATATTAAATATACTCTTATGTTGTTATATTTTGGGTATGACTTATAACCATATCCACCTCCATCAAATGGGTTATGAAATCCTCATTATTCTATTGACGGACAACCACCTTACGATCTAATGACATCCCTTTTTCAATTACCACCTTTGTAGGATGGTTATAAAGATCGATTAAATGTTTATATAAGATACTTATGATATTATTATACTTATAATGTTTTAAATCATATTTATCTAATAATTTTTATTCTATGAGAATATGATATCAACACTCGTGTGTATGGAGGAGCTCTAAATTAATGATAATAATAATGGTATTAATTAAAATATTACATAAATATGAAATGAAATTTATTTTATAATTGTAATGTATTATTTACCTTAATTTCATTTAATCCATCTAGAAAATGTAAATAGTGTTCAAGTGTTTTTATGACATACTATCTCTATGGACGACGTATTGCATTTTATATTTAAAAATATTACAGATTAATATAAAACCCAATATAATGAATATACATGTTATTTTTTTGGTTTAAATTTTTTTAGATAATGGAACAATGATCAATTTAATCAAACTAAAAATAAGAAATTGAAACATTCATTAAAAATAAAGTAGTTGTTACTCAAAACAAAAATGTAACATGGAATTATTAATAAATCAGTAATAAATGGTCATATATAAATAATATATGGTATAATATCCATTTGAGTATATATTTTTAATGGGGATATTTTTTCCAATTTTACCAAATTATTAATTGATTAAGGTTACAATATCATCATTTATCTAGAATGTTTTGGATTTAGTATATAATGCTAAAATTACATGATATACCTCTTATGAATACTAAAGAAGATTCTAACACTCTATTTATTCATGATTTTTTCATGTAACATTATAGGTTTTATACAATTTGGTACTTATAATAAAAGAGGAAATACTTTTAAAAAAATTGCCTTTACTTATATCATCTTTCAAATACCCATTTTCTTTGAAATCCATGTTTTGAAAAAAAAAAAATTTAAAAATAATGAAATGTTATATTAAATAATTTTTTTACTATATTGAATTTTTAGGTTTTTTTTAAGGAATATTCAATACATTTTACAAGTGATCCATGTTTGGATTTTATCAAAAATGTAAATGGCATAATTATTTTAACTAGAATAACAGAATGATATTTTCTAGCATCAGGAAATCTATTTTATGTGAATAATATTTTACAAAATTTTAAAGGATATTTTCAATAAAAAATATTTTCAAAATGAATTATTAAGTTTTAGTTTTTTTAATTGATTTTCGATGAAAAATTATTTTCGTCAAGAAATTTTCCATCAGATATTTCAAAATCATTCTACAGCAAATATTTCACACATTAATATGACTTATGATTTAATTATGATATAAACTAAGAATACAATTAATATTATTTACATGAATGTTTGATAATGAAGAAATGTTAATTAAAACCATTTCTTTTCTATAGGTTATATGAAGATAAAATTATTATGTACCCCACTTCTTTTTATATGGGATATGATATGATAAATTGATGAAATGATTATGAAACATGTCTATTTTCCATTGTTTATAATATGAAAAAATGTTTATGAAATTATTTTTATTTCATGGGTTGTGATATAATTAAAATTTTACAATATTCAAACACACATATTTAATAATTTTATAATGTCATTGATAAGTCCTTTATGTTCCTCTAATTCATTGAGTTATTATTTATATCTAATGACATACAGTGTACAATTATAATGTTTGAATAGGGTTTATTAATGGGTTTTATCCCCTATGATGTTAATGGGGGTTAAAATTGACTAAAATTATTGATTGGGGAATGATAACATTCAACTATTATATCCTTGAAAGTGAGCCATGAATACAATGAAAATTATTTTCTATGATTATGTGTATACGAAAAATCTTTGTCTTATATAAGTGTTATGTCATCAAGTCTCATGTTTTGGGATTCTATTAGGATTCATGTCTTATTGGATTACTATATTTATTAAGATATTTAAGATTATGAAATTTTTTATTGAGTGTATTGTTTTTAAATTTCATTCTCCTTTTCTCTTTTACTTATGTTCATGTCATTTTTTATGTTTTTCAATTGTTTACCCTTACTAAATATACAATATCATACATTAATTTTTTTCTTTTACCCTTATTATGAAGAAGTTAAATATGTATGATATGAATTCATATGGTTCAACTTTTTATGAGCATGGTGGGAGATTATGTAGTTCCCTTATGAACCATTTTTATGTGTTACCAAGTCTCCAAAGAAACTATAACTTTATTTTTATTAGGTGTGTATTTGTGTAAAATAATAATTGTTTATAATAAAATGATGTAATATCTAATTATTATTTTCTTGTGTCACAACAATTCTGGAATTTCCCATTGATTAATATAGAACTTTCAATTACCGATGACTGTGTTATGGATTTTATATGGATATAATTAAGATCCATGGAATTATTCAAATAAATATTACATAACTCGAATAAAATATAATAACATTCCATAAATTATATACTATGAGGATGATGAAAACTGGGGAAAATGTATCCTCTATGAGAAAATAGGGTTTCATAAAACCATCAAAAGATTTTATTTTTTGAATGATACCCAAATGTTTCTTTAAGAAACCACCATAAGAGTAACAAAAAAATTTGGTGGAAATATTGATACCTCATCACTAGATCACAATATACTTAGGTACATCATTTCACACCATAAATTAGGCCCAAACATTAATCATGGAAGGGATAACACATTTACATAAATAATTATTCTAGTAATTTTTTTCTTGTTAAACATGATTGAGGAATGGGAAAGTTATCTTGTAAATATTTACTAAAAAAACTAATAAAATATCAATGTTGTTCAGATCCTCCTCCATGAGAAAATTTCTAAAAGAGACCCTCCAGTTCTTTTCAATGATATAATCGATGAATGCCATGTGTTCCCTCGCTACTCTAATACTAACACATGAGGTTGAAATGCATGAAAAATATTGCGTACAGACTGCACAATTGACTTTGTAAAAGGGAACGTGTCCACATCTAATAATCTAATAGGAAAATTCTAGGAGTAATGTTTTGGACTACTATAGGATTCCCCAAAGAGAGGGTGTTAGAAAAATTTATATTATTAAGAGTATATATTCCATTAATATATTTTCCCCTTATATATATCATCTATAATTTCCTACCCACAACAACCTCCCAGGTGAGTTTGTCATGGATGATCTATGTTGATGCTTAAGGGCCCTTCATATTTTTTACATCCTTTAGCCTATAACATTACTAATTCCTTCAAGCATACCGAGTGAAATATAATATTTGAGTGGTATAAAAAAATAATTTCATGAGTACTTCATAAAGTTTTGAATGTTTTATCTTTAGAATCATGATGAGTAAAATTATGTTCATGGTTATAGTTATAAGAAAACTATTAATAGGTAGAATAATCCCTATAAGGGAAATGATTTAGCTATTCCAATTAATGAATCCCCTAAGGATTCAAAAAACCAACCCATCAAATGTTTTTATCATAATACTACCACCAGGTAGTGGATCATTATGGTAATCCCTAAAGGTTTTATGCATTAGGAAACCACTATATCACTCATTCCACAAGGGATGATTAATTATAAAAAAACTAGATATAAAAAAATTCCATTTAATAACAACTTCCTTATAACCACTCTATATATGACACCATATGATAATATATTCGAATATAATAATAAAATTATTCATACCATTAAGAAATAATAACCAATCAGAGTAAAATAATTTTTGAGAGGTAATGATAGACCCAAATATCCCAATGAAATGAGTCACCAAACCTATGGATATCAAATAATATTATGATACTCATTATGAATATTGGGTAATAATGGATTAAATTGGAGAAAATGGTCCATTTTAAGCTTCAGGGGAAAATTAAAAGGAAAAAAAATTTCTATAAGAATATCTAAGATCCAAGAGGTACAATAACATTAAAAGACCAAGTGATAAAACTATTTAAAGAATCAAAAACGTCTCATGACATTTAGTATGTAATTCCATTCAATTTTATCATAATATTTTCATATGTCATAATCTGAAATCATATTATATCCCTATATAATCATAGAAATGGTCACCATCATATTCTATTCTAAAAATTTCCCCCTTGGATTATAATTTATAAGATAAAGTCTTATTATTCATTTGAGATAATGTTTTAATAGAGATGAGTGATTATATGCCTGAAAATTTAATCCATGAATTTCTGGGAAACAATTACCATGATAATTGGGATGAATTTGATAATTTAGCTTTCTTTGGTATCACCATATGTATGATAACAAGGGATATAGAAAAAATAACATAGGTAAGTAAATGACCAATGAAGTAGTCTTGAACTATAACCATAAGATTATTTTTTATTACATACCATAAAGAATTGTAGAAATAGATTGAGAAACCACTAGGTATTGAATAACTATTTGGATTTAATCCTTAATCTTCCCCTATAATATTGGAATCAATAGGAATGGATTCCAAGGTAGTGTTTGTTAACCCATCAACCGAGTGAGGTATGGAAATGAAAATGTATAATTTCACACACTTTTTAGTATATACATATTACATTGTTCCCTATACCATTGTGTAAATTCATAAAATGATCCATTATGATAGGGATGTTAACAAAAATATCACTAGTGAAAGATCCATATTTATGAAGAAGTCAGATTTTTTATGAACATTTTATTTATAAAAAACCATAAAATGTAAATGTATTCCAATCTCAATAATTGAGAGAATATGTTATGGATTTTCTAATACCATTGAATACTCCTTGACCAACCATTAAACCACGAGTTATTTCTCAGTCAATAGATATACCAAGAGGTCATCATCACAAACCTCATATAAATATTTATATTAACCATGTTTATATATTTGACTAAATATTCATTAATCATTCCATTATGATGTTGTCATTAAACCAAAATTAAAAAAATAAAAACGAAAATTATGTTATTGAGGACACCAATTGTTTCAATTTAATGGTATTTTTCAATAATAATTTAATTATATGATTTAATGTATAATACTA
Source organism: Viscum album (assembly GCA_963277665.1). Classification (NCBI taxonomy): domain Eukaryota; kingdom Viridiplantae; phylum Streptophyta; class Magnoliopsida; order Santalales; family Viscaceae; genus Viscum; species Viscum album. The sequence continues at coordinate 715,387,136 of OY728162.1, forward strand.
AGTAAAATTTATAGGGATTTGAAAATGGTGTATGTCAACTTATAAAGAACCTATCAGAATAATTTATAGGGAAATGTTTTGTAGGGAAAGATCCTTGTATGGGACTGAAGTATTCAGAAAATAATAGATCTCATTAATATTTATTATACATATATCTAGGAGGATAAACATTGTAATACTACCCTATATTTTTACAATTCATGTAGAGGTAAATAGAGTAGATGAGATCTAGGGTATGGTTAATTACCAAGAATATATAAATCTACAAATCACTTTATTTTGAAAAATACATCGTATTTTTATATTTTATTTTTTGAGAATGATTTTTATGTTTCCTTAGATAATCTAATTATATGGTAACATGTTAAAAAAGGAATTAGAATTAAAATAAATCACTCTTTGGGTAATGTAATATTTAAAATAAATAAGAGAAAAATAAACATGTTGAGAAAAGAGTTTTAAATTGATGACAAAATGATTTCGGGAGAATTTAATCAAATTCAATTGAAATTTATACTTAAAAAATAAATATATATTGATTTTACAAGTGCTATCATGATTTTAATTCCGAAAAATAAGTATAAATAAAATAAAATATTGTATCCACCATATTCTTTAGTTTGAAGAAAACATGTCGATCAATTTTTGATGATCTAAATTTAGAGTTATCGGAAATTTTTTCGGGGAAAGTATTCTATATGAATTCTAAATTATAAAAAATAACATTGAACCATAGTGATGTAGGCATTAATAGCTGTGTGTTCATGACCATGTACATATAAATGAATTCCTTATGTGTAATTTTTGTATAGGGATACTAGTGACACACAACCATTATTGATAAAATGATACACTTTTATAGGTTTTTTTATAATTGAACTCCCCAAATAGGGGATACCAGAGGATCATCTTCCCTGGTGTCCATAACCATTATGACATTGGAGATAGGTAAAAAAAGTGAAATAATGCCAAGGAGGTTGGAACTACTTGTGGGATCATATAGAAAAATTTCAACATTCAATTCCCTTCATCAATGTCTCAACTTACTTATAATAAAATGATTATATTCTATGTGGTTATATATAGGGTGTGATATATAAGGTAATGTTGCAATGTTGTAATATAGTACTCAAGAACCTTACCATATGGAAAAAATAAGAAATTTGATCCTTTAAAAATTATTCAATTCATCTTATATTAAATGATGGTGTTCTCTTATCTCGAAAAGTTACTAGGGGTAGACACACCGATATCCAGACAGGGACATGAATATAACCATTCATCAACCCTATCATCTATTGAAGATGAATTAGTTGGTGTATCATGTAAGACTAGGTTCACTTGAACCGGATTTGAAAATTTGTCCCTATGGATTTGATCCACCACTGACATGTATTGAAGTATACATCTCACCACTATGTTTTTTAATACACTTGTAGATTAATAGGATCCTACTCAGGGTCACATCACATAATTTGAGTAGAGAGATTTTCATGCCTATTTCAGGTGGATAAAAACAGATTTAGAGATGATAATTATAACATCCATGACCCTGTTTACTCTTATGTAACCAAAACCTTCTGAAAAAATTTAGAAAGTGTTCCTCCATGAATGGAATATTTTTACATCTTGAAATGAGGGTATATAGTTGGAAAATTGGAAGACTATACCATCATGATTTGTCTATATCACAATGGTATACAATTATAACCAGCACTGATAATAATATAGTAAATGAAATATATTATAATAACTCATCCAAATAAAATAAAAAGGATGGACTAGTAAGAAATGTCATATAAAAAATGATGTCTTGCATGTATGCTACAAATAATTGGAATTCACAGAAGTAGGTTAGTAGGAATATGCAACATACAATAGAAAATTGGTCAAAAAGTTAAAATTTATTCTCAAATAGTATCATGAGATGAATATTTTTCCTCTTCCCACATACCATATCTTTGTATATAAACTCATGCATCCAAAGTTGGAGACTTCCATATGATCCTACATGAATCTGTGAAGTCTATATTGGTACTGATCGATAGACATACATGTGTTTGAGAAAATCCAATTAGGCCACATCCAACAGTGTCTATAACTCTCTAATATGTAATATACTATGAAAACTAGTTTGGTAATAATAAGGGTAAGGATTTAAATAAAAAAGCCACATCATTCCAATTTCCTCATGGGGCACACAACTGAAAATACAAACTTTTTCATAGCTTAAACGACACTAATCATATAGAATATCATATATATACCTATAAGACCATTACCTAAGGTGTATAACTATGTTTCCTATGTAAAAAATATAATCATATAATTTTCATTAAATTCTCCTGGGATTTTAGTCTAGGAAGGTTGTACACAGATGAATCCAAGATTGCAAATCATCGTCCAAACCCAAGTACGGTCTTTGAATTGGAAGGAACATAAATTAATTTTATTGAATGGTATCCTGATCCCATCCTTAGTGTTCTATAAAGGGATACCTAGTACTACTCCAGATGTGATATAAACACACCACCCTATGATCCCATATATGAATTCATCATGGGATTTAATATCTCTCCCATGTTATGGTATAATGGAATCTCCCTTCGATAACATCCTTGTAATTCCATACAGGGAACCCAAGAATCACTCATGATAGAATAAAATTCCCCGCCCATTGATTAAGTCCTTATTATTCCACATAAGGAACCCATGTGTCACTCATTGAATAAAAAACACATTATCCCAATGAGTTCATACATGGTATTATATACAAGAAATCATGATTCAATCCTATTATGCTATAATTCATTAATATATATTTTAATTTTTATTCCCAATGTGCTAGTCTATGGAATTCTATGTCAGAACCTCTATATTCCCCATGACGTGACATGTGGGAAGGAAATGATATTTTATTTAAACTCTACCATTAAATATTTAAATTTATTAATTTTGGATAACAAATTAAAAATGTTTGATCAGTCTATAAACAAGAAGAATCAAGGTAATTTGTACATGGGCAACCACTATCCCTTTTCGTAATTCAAATTGCTTTTCATTTATAAGGGGAAAGTCAACAAACCTCAAGTGGTGGTTAGATTTCTTTTCAATGATGAAATATCTTTGTTTGTTAAATGAAAAACACCCAAAGGGCTGAATTATGTTGTGGTAGACATCCTTCAATAATGAAAATAGGTAGAATAGTCTACCCTAATAAAGAACATTTTTCTACATTTAACTATTTTTTAATTTAAGAGGTGTTTTATAGAAGGTCAAAATATTTAATTATGAAACATAATAAAAATATATATTATTAAGAAAAAAACTATTTACACCTACCATAGTTTGGAATACAAATCCATATCCATTATCAACTTCATTTTGAAGTAAGAATTTATGAAATTAGTGAAATATCCAAAGAACCTACAAATAATGAATATTATATCCCACCGATTTTACATTCTTTATGATGAAATAAATGAATTAAGGAAAGACAGGGATTTAAGTGAATACCCAAGATGATCTAACATGACAAACAATGTGTGATTTCAAAACCATATGAGGGAGGAGGAAAAAATCCTATAATGTACAGAAGAGGGATCTCAAACATGCAATGGAAGCAGGAAATGAAGAACAAATAAGTAGAAATTATAACTTATGAGGAAAGAGGTAGAAAAGTTAAATTGACCCACATTTTCATGGTTGAATTTTTTCGAAATAATGTTTTCCATTCCGTGTTCCAACACTTTCTCATAGCATACACACCTATCTAGGTTTTTGCATGGTTACAAAAACTATTCATAGACCATGCTGATCCCATCTCTAACCCATCTAAAATAACCATGTGAATACATGGAGATCAACTCCTTGGACCATATTCACCAATTTTAATGGTCATGAATCTTAGGGTTCGTGGTTTTAAAATTCATGAAGCACAATTGAGGGCCGACATGGTTGAGTTTCATGGATAACACTAATTGTGAAACACACATGTTCCTCATAGAAACCAAAGATCTAGTAACAAAACAAGAACTGAACTCTCTTGAATGCTTCTATAAAACATTATGATATATCATTTTATATAAAATAAATTTTAAAAACTTAATTTATTCAAACATTAAGAAAATTCATTTTGTTTTAGAAACTTTTATCATTTAGACAACTTACCCCTGTGTTTCCTTGAAGGTGGTTGGTCATCATCTTGGATTAGTTCTAACCAATGAGCATTCCCATCTACCTCTCTATCCAACATCTCATCTAATAAATTCCATGTTTCAATAGTACCCATACTAAATTAATGTTCCTACCTCAGAGATAATTCAAGATTGCTTCAATGAAATAAACATGATATTCTTCATAATGAGCATCAATCTCTAACCAAATTTTGTTAGTGTAAAACTAATGAGATGTTTCAGAGTGATAACAATAAAGCATAGATATATTGAAGACTACATTCAATCCCCTTCTCATCTGTGGAAGTTGTAATTGATTATACAAATATCTAAACCTCTCAAAATCCACCAGAGGTCAAAAACTTGAGGTACAGATTACCATGACTTCAAATCCTTCAATTACTCAATCTAGGTTAAATATCTAAGAAGAATTTATCCTCAAACTAAAAATCTATAAGTCATAAATAATGATTGGAAAATGATTTATTCCTAGATTGACCTATATCCAAACACTTCGTGATAATATATATCAGCTCCAATGTCTCTTGAATTGGATGATGTCCAATTAGAACAGTCTCTCTTGCCTCTAACTAGTAGAGAGGTTAATGTTATAGTCTACCGTGTAGGGACTCATAATTATCCTGATGTATTGTCTTGTTCAATATTTTATTATAAGAAACCTTATCATTATATTTGTGTTTCTCCCAAGAACCTCCTAAACAAAGGACAAATTCCCAGAGAATGTCGCCTAAGACCTATGTATAACGATTAGAGATCCCATTAGTTTGAGGGTTATAGTATGTTATTAGAAACAACTATATTATGTTATCCTTCTACAACCCATTATTAAACTATGATTAAAAAAGTATATAATTTTCCAATTATATGGTATCCAGAACTCCATAATGTCATATTATCTAGATGGAATACAACCTCCCTAACTTATCCAGAATAAGTAAAAATAATGACTTTCTTTATGAGGTCAATGATAACACATACTACAATAATTCCCCAACAAGACCCATGAAAACCCATCATTACTTTGTTTCAACGTTATTCCATCTCCCCTATATAATTTTAAATATCTATAAAAACAATTCTATCCACTGTTGTTAAAAATTTACATATTGATAGGTGGAACACTGAGTAACAAATCAAGTTATCTCTCTTATCATCCAAAAACCAATACTTTTTTGTTAATTAACAATACATATTGGAGTGATTATGATGAAATAACTAACAAGAGGCATGATGCACTCACATTAACTCTACATTCATATTTATTGGAACCTCGATGTTTCCATGAATACAAAATATCTCATCCCTATAAACAACCAACCTTGTAGTGAATCCTTACCTAAAAGGCACTCCTATAAGACATGGTCCTTTGGATCATAGAGCTACCTATTAATCATTATATATATAAGTGAATATTTCACTGATATATTTACTAGTTTAGGTTTCCCATAACAGTTCTACACCTCCAAATTCATTACAAAAAATCTTCATATCAAGTGGTACTAAATACTAGCATCCTAAAGAGATTATTTATGAGTCATTTTTTATAGACTATCATCCACTACATTAATCACTCTAGTTGTATAAGAAATCTAAAAATTAAAAACTGTAGAAATCCAACACATCAAAACTATTCTAGGTTTAAATATCACTAATTGAATATTTTTTTAAGTATTTTGGGGTCCATGTTTACCAAATTCTATTATCCCAATAATTAGTTCCTCTTGGAATGCAAGGCATGGAGTACCAATGCTCACTGAAGATAATTCATCACGTGATTATGCTAACTAGTCACTAAAATCAACACCTATATAACATTATTGGACCTACCAATATCATAACAACTCCTAGCATGATTCCTGATGTGTTAAAAAAAATTATACCTTCTTACAGTTTCTCGAAGTGTCAGGATCAAAGTAGAAGTTGTTCCCCATTTCAGGTCCTAAAAAGCATTTATAAGAAGAATTATCCTATATGAATTTTATTTGATTCATGGTATATCCATTGGGAGGTTCTATAAGGAATGTAAAATCCTCAATAAAATGTCTGTAACATCATGCTACCTCTAAGATATTTTGTATATGAAATTCATTCACGTGATACTCCCATGAATCTATTGCTCGCGCTTTCTATGGGTAATTAGATACTCTTGCCTCTTATTTTATGTGATCCTAGAAGTGGATATTATGAATCTAGAATTGAGTTTTTTATCTTAACAAACATACTATTTTCATATAGTGTACTGAAAAATATATCACGATGTTTGGAATGATCATGTAGAGTATGTGAATAGAGAAATATGTTTTCCAAAAATACCACCACAAAATAATCCAATTAAAGATTGAAAACATAATTCATTGGTGCCATAAAAATATAAGTTACCTTCATGAGACCAAAAAACATTTTCAAATATTTTTAGAAGCCATATGTAGAATAGAATTTTGTACATGGTATATCTGAATGTTTGAATCATTCCTGATGGTATCCCAACCTCAAATATATTTTTGATAAGACCTGGTCCCTATAGAGATGATCTAATAGGTCATCGATAAAAGGATATGGATACCATTTAAACCCAAATTCTAATAAAATATGTAGTAATTCATGAAAATACTGAGGGTCCCATCCACCTTCCAGGTGAAAATCATGGGAGAATCCCACATTGAATTATTGGGTCATATAAACTCTTTCAATTCTATATCCTCTTATTGTCTATTGAGGTCATACAAATTTATAGTATCTATCCTATAAGGAGTAATGGATACTACTTCTACTCATTTCTTTAGTTCAATGGTATACTCTACCTCTCTCTATCTTGTGTAGTCAAGAAAAGTCATTCGGGAAGACATCATTGAAAGGCCACACTATTGTAGGGAAATCTTTGTCTCATTCCTTGATAATCCATATAAAGACAAGTAACCTTGGATATCACTATTCCTAGATCATGACGATCTATTACATATTGATTCATCCAAACATTCCATTATCCTTTATGATTATATATTCCATGCTCAGGTTAAGTGAAGGGAACCCTCAACTGATAGAAACTAAGAAGAGCATGATAAGGAACCCGCAATTACATCCTATGAATGATGTAAAAACCTATGATCTCAAAGATTATGTGCTTCCATATGAAATTATCACCACTTATATTTAGGGGGTACCCCAAAAAGAGGTTTATAATTTCTAATTGAATTCTTAGATGACTGTTAAGATTAATTTCAGCACTAATATATTTAATATCAAGGCAAACGATTACAACAATGTTTACATATATAATAGAATTTAAATATCTAATGTCAATAGGGATACAACTAATGTAGATGCTACTAATATATTACCTAGTTATTTAGAAGGCCTCGTACTCTAATCCTATGGTACATGTAGTATTCAATGTTGGAATAAATATCTATATCCCATATTAATATCATGTTTTCCTTGATGAAAGCATCTTTGTTTTCATTACATCTCTTAAGAATAGATTTGACAACCAAACCCACCTCCTCAAACAGATCAAATAGTAGTTTTCCAAATCCCAACCTAATATAGAGTGGCTAATCATGCCTATGAATGTGATGATATTGAAGATCACTTCTCACTATGCTCTATAATAAAATTTCATCAAAAAATTAAAGATATCCCATATTTACAAAACATCAACAGTCACTGGGGTCCTTAATACACTGAGTATTTTTATAAATTTTCTTACCAGTCTAGTGACATATTATTTTATGTTTATAGAATGTGATTGACTGTTGATTCCTATATGAAAATACTAAAATAAACATTTCCTTTTGTAAGATGTACCACCTCCTTGTCTACGTTCTTAACCAACTTGAACAAAAATTTCATCATCCCTCTGGTTCTTCTTGGTTATAGGGGCTTTCTTCATAATTTTGAAATAATTATCAAGCAAAAAAAACTCACCTTGGAACAAATGGAATATATATTTCCATTTAAAAAAATTATTTTCATAAACATTTCACCGACATGAGTTTGTGTAAAGTGTATAATCTCAGTCAAGAGATCTGAATAATCTATCATGGAAATAGAAAACAATAGTAGGATCATAAACTATCTAGCACGGTGATATATAAATATCTATTTAATGAAGAAATAAAAAATGAAAATGTATATGTCCCTCAAGGCCTTATATTAATGAAAATATTTCTAAATCTTGGATATCCTTTTTGAAGGTGTCTCCAAATGATTGAAGATAGATAACACATCTTCTATTCATGAATCAACAGCTTGATGAACTCCTTATCCTAAAATGGTATGAGGGTGATACTACAAGAATTATAATTATAACTATATTATTGTAGGTCATGGTCATAGGGATACCTATATAGATTATACTAGTAACATGAATCCCTCATTGAACTAGGAATCCATGCCTGCATCAGGAATGGAAGAAGCTTCCATAGTATACACTACAGGAGGTAATATTGGTGTTTTCATGCCCACCACCATTATAACAAGATCATCATCACCTTCCTGGTGTATGAACCATAGATTTTATGGTGGAATATTTCTATAATGAAAAACTCATGCCCCAAGATATAATTTAACAATTGAATATATAAAAATACAAAAAAATTATATATCCTCCTTGTATAAGAGTCAAAACATAAAATTGTTCCTAAAGATATACATAGGTTACATAAAATATCATAAATGATCGAAAGATAAACTCTATACTTCCCACTGATAAGGATGTGTCATGTTCATTGTTCTACATGACATAGTTGAGGTTATGATATTTGGAGTGACAATTGAAAGTTATAGAAGAATATACCCTTTTCATTGCAATTGGCATACTAATTTAACTGAAATACTTTTATTTGAGACGTCAAATTAATATTAGTTTTTAATAATATATTTATCATAATATAGTATTATGAGTAACCATTCCCATGTCATAAATGTGCAGAATTTTTAAATTTCAAATGAAATATCTTGTAATTGAAACTAGACCCTTAACCCCAATATTAAGATATAATATATCATATAAAACTGATTTACTAGATGAACATAGATTTTATATTTCTAGAATTACATAGATTATAAATTATAATTTGAACTCATGTAATCTAAATCAATTAATGTTTCATCCCATGTGACTAGTGGTTCATGGATCATACAACAAATAATTGTTTAATTAATGTTCAACCATCATGATGTACGGGAATAAATCAATTAGGTTGATGGATAATCTTTTTTTAATATGATGAATATAAACCTCAAATAAATTCAGGAAATTTTTTAAATATAAATTTCAAGGAACTAGTAATATATTGTATGAAATTTTTGTATTAAAATAACCATGTAATGGAATATGCATGGCTTCTAAATCCTCTACTGCCTAATATGATGTATAAAATAGTACCTCCCAATCAGACATGGAAAAATAAAAATAAAAATTCATAATAATAATAATACTATATATTATGTGCGGAATCTAGTGGTGTAATAAATAAAACTATGATATTGAAAAAATAGTAATTCCATTCCCATGTAATTTTTCTACTCCATGTATGCAGTTTTTCTACTCACAAGCATGAGCTAATTACCAAATCACGACTTCATTCTAGTCTCCTATATAATAACAATAATTGTATGTAAAAATGTTATAATGTATCTAGTATGAAATTGAAACATCCCAAACCTAGAGCACTCAAATGTAACAAAACTAGTTTGGATAGATGACTCCAAGCATGCTTCCCCATAAGATAGTGGTTGTCAACTAAAAGTGATGGTTTATAATGGTATAGTGGGGAGACTGTACCCACTTTATCATATTGTATAATTGCTATATAAAATCATAGGAGGATGTTTAAGAATTATAATAACTAAACTATAGAAGCATATCCTATGCAGATATAATATACAATAAGAGGTAGTAAATGATGTCATATAAGAAATATTTTATATTTGTATGATATAAAAAATGGGAATAAACAGAAGAATCCTAGTCGGAATATAAAATATGATATAAATAAATGAAAAAATATAAATAGATATCCAAAATTTCAACAAGATCCTAATCTCAGTCAACTGCTTATGTAATCTGTTACTGTATAGAAACTAATGCTTACAATGCTTGGCCATTCATTTCGTTATTGCCAGAATCCTTAAATTTTTACAAAGTTCCAGTTGGTAGACTGAATAAGATTTGAGATAAAAATATTAGGCTACATAAATTTGTGTATATAACTATCCATTCTATGAATATAATATGAACATTTTGTAGATAATAATAAGAGAAAATTAGTAAATAAAATAAACCACATCAGTCTATATTCCTTGTGGGGAAGTCAATAAATAATACTACATATGTCTGCTTATTATATTTGGATGAATAATCCATATATCATTTATTAATTATAATAATTACACTACATTATATTATTTTTTAACATTTTGGGGAACTCTTATTGTGAGATTATAGTTTTCCCATCACACAATAATAAACAATTTGTCATAGTATGTAGCCTTGGGGTTCCGGGAGGTGGCCTTATAGCCATGTGGCCAACTAATTTTTGGTTACTTGTGAGTGAAACAGTATAAGGATGTTATAATAATATCTATGTAATCCTACTATATTAAATATATTATGATTAATCTAAAATGATATATAAGTTTCTATACATAAAAGTATATATTCCAGAAAGCGCATTTAAGGGTTTTTTCCCATATAAAATCATTAATTCAATTGTGTGATTCATTTAGAAGGTAACTAAATAAATGTCCAAGAAATGAAAAATTATAATAATCTATACATTTTATTATCATTTGGTTGAAGAAATTTTTTTTATAGTTGGATAAGAAACAATATCGCCGCTTTAGATGGGTCCTGACTGTAATGGATTTACCATTACCATTGAAACAAGTGAATTACCTATATTTGAAAGATATGAGAATCCCTCTCCTAATAAAAGAAAAAATAATCTTCTAATAAGATATGGATATATAAGGATCTCTTATAGAAGACAAATATCAGACCAATGACTTCAGATTATAGGTCTTAATGAATTTTTCCCTGGAAGAAAGTGAATGATAATATGTAACAAAAATATGTATAATGATTTATATATGGTAATCCAAAATAGATGAAAATTAATATATATATATATATATAATTAAAAATTTATATTCACATCAATACATCTTGAAAAAATGCTTAAAATCATGATCTTATGGATAAAAGGGAATGTGATCACGACTAATTGTAGAAGGTACTCTCACAAGGGTAGCATTGTATAAAGTACTCTTTAAGAAAGAGTCCCTAATAGTAGGTATATTTCAATCATTGGAATGCTCTGGACTATATTTTGGTTTATCATATCTCCAACTAGGTTAAAATTGTAATATGTGTCTATTGGAAACCATGTAGTGTGATATAGTGAACTATATTAAGAGTTAAAAATCAATTTTTAGTTGTTATAAAGGGTGTGTGATGAGGAAAAAGAAAAAGAACACTACTGGATTTTTATTATTTATTCATGGTAAAAATCATAGTTATAGGTTAATAAATATGATATTAAAAAATAGGAACCATTTTATTAAACATGGTAAAATTCTCCAATAAAATATCTCTATTTTCTTATTTTTCTATGAATTGAAACAATAGACTAACATTTTGATCTGATTATTTTCAAACCATCACCATAGTGGAATATAATTACTATTAATAAAAGAAAAACTATAGTTTCCAAGGACTCATGTGGATCCTCTTGTTTTTAAGGGCACTAATAAGGGGTTATAATTTTCTTATATTGATACTATACTTCTATTTTCTAACAAATAATATAATAATGAAAAAATATAATCAAATGTATTGGAAAGTGGTATCATTATTTTATGATCCCATATACTTTACCACTCCACTAACACATCACTTATAGAAAAATTTATATCATTTTAATATATAAATATATATGTCAATAAATAATAGATATATTATTTTTATTATTGTTATGAAATTAATAATTAATAATAATTCCCTCTATCAAATATCCATTGTTTTTTCTACTTTGTAATAGGGTTACCAAAAGAAATGACTTCGGATAATCACAAATATAGGTGTATAACCTACAACCTATTGGTATGGATAGAAATGACCTTGGATATTGGGGTATATATAGTTATATTAAGGACTTGTCAGTGGAAATAGGGGCGTCAATCTCCCTTCTCACACCATTCTCATTGGAAATATGTTTCCTATGGTGGCATGAGAAACCCTATTTACATAGTTAAACAAATAAATAATAATTATAAACACTATTGATTCTATTTAATGAATCTATAATAAGATATTTTATGTTTATGGTATGGATAACCTTGAAAAATAGTTTTGCATATATTGGGTAAAATTCTTATAGTTGAATTTGAAGAAAAAAAGAGATTATTAACAAAAAAACACTATATATGTTGACATGGAGTCATATTTTATCAATAATATTGATAAATTAATGAATTATCTTGTTGAAGATCTATATCTGAATGTTGGAATTGAGGATAATGCTAAATAACTTGATAAAGATTCAATATGTTTCTAAAAAATAAAGAATGTTGAAAAGAAAATGAAAATTTTTAAATATAAATTTTAACATTTAAGTAAATATTTTATTGAATGATCAGATAATAATATGATTTAAATGTTTGATTCATGGAAACCTATTGAAAAATTTAAATTTATAGAAAAAAAATTATTGGAAATCATGGTTTTTGAGTAAATCATACATCAATAGAAAAATAATAATAATAGGTTATTAAAAAATATAATGAAATAATAATAGAATTATTATTAAATAATTGGATATTCAATATATTTTTGGTCTAAACAAGGGATCCAATGTTAATTTTCAATACTTGGTATAAGAGATGGTGATGTAGGTTAAGAACAATCCATTTTCAAAGGAAAATATTTTATTTAGGGATAATGAGAGTATTGTGGTAGATTTTGGTAACATGATAAGATATATTATTTTAATCACCAATATCACTATGATATAATAAGAAAATTTATTAAAATAATGAAGGGTACTAAACTCAATTAGTGAAAAATAATATAAATAACATATTTTTTTGGACTGAAGATTGAAGAAATGTTTCAATAATTAGAGGAATTCTATTGAAGGTGTGATAAACCTAGCCACCTTACTGGAGAATTTATCCCTATTATACCATCGAAAAATTTAATTTTTTTGAATAATATAAAGTATTATAAATTTTATGATAATTATGGGATTAGAAATTAGTTATATAATTGGAAATTAGTCAATCTTAAATGAAATTTCCATGGTTCAGTCTCTTATAATATGATAATTTATTTATTAGTATTAATTGGTTTATAAATGTTAAAGGAATTATCAATGAATGTTATGAATTATGGGTAAATAAATATAATATGAATTGGTTTTGAAGTTATTTTATTTCTTTAGAGGATTTTTAAAAACCATTTATTTTCAAATGGGTTTAAATACAACATACTATTTGTGTAAAAACTATACAATGAATGAAAAGAAATATTTTTGGAATTGATGAATTCTTAGTTAATTTTTTTTAAAATAAATATATATATTAATGATAGTATATAGAAGAGATGAAAACTTTTATATGGATTTTCCTGATTAAAATTCATGATACTTATTCTTACAGGATGAAAATCATGTATGGAATCAAGAACATTCCCTCATTGGTCTGTAAAATATCATAAATCATACCCAAGGGAATAGTGTGTGTTAATTATTAATTCATAAGTTAAAATGAAATTGAATATGTTTTTTATTATAAATGGGGAAGGCTATTGTCCCCTGATATAAGAACATCAATATTCAAACCTATCACCCATTTCAAATAATTCATTAAAATATTACTCGGTTTATGAGGAAAAAATCATACAGTAATGATATGTAATGTTTTTCATTTTTTGATTAATCAATTCTATTATACAAATTATTTCCATGAAATATAAATTAGTGGAGTTAAATATGTTTAAATATTTAAAAAGTCATCTAAAATAGGTTTTGTATCTTCTTGAGGAATATATAATATGTATTTATGATATGGGTAGTCCCAGCCCTAGAAATATATAAAGGAAATGTTAAACTAATACCCAAGATACAAATATAAAGAATATATTGAAAAAATGGTATTTTTCAAATATTTAGTGGAACATATATGCTATGAAAATATATTGATTCTAAATAAAAAATGAAAATTTTTTATAATTAATTAAACTATATTGACGTTTCTCAACACTTCCCAATATTTTCTATAGTGAGCTATTGGAAAATTGGTTTAGATTCAAAATCACTATTTACACCAACCAAATTCAAATTGGTCCCTATAAGATATATATAACAAGAATACCCTATGATTCAAATATTTAATGCTATTTTTTTCTCACGTATTATCAAGGTGAAAGGTGAAAATTATGGGATGTTTGAGAAATGATGAAATGGGGGTATCTTCCTTTTTATCTTATAAACACAATATGATGTTGTTTCTAAAATGATGGATATAGGAGAATGTTGGTAATTCTGATATATAAGTGTTAACAATCAAAATGAATGAAATAAATAATGTAGAAACATGTTCCATAAGTTATGATATAAAGTATAATTTAAATATAATCAGGTTGAAATTTATTAAAAAATAGGGATTTTAGAAGTAACATTGGCTGAATATAATAAATAAACCATTAGTAATGATCAATACAAACATTTTAATACTCCACTAAGGTTTAGAAATTTTTTTTAATTGTAAAATATTATTGGAGATCATAGAAATATTAATTAATCTAAGGGAATATTTAGTTGGAAAATATATGCGTCAATATTTTCAAAAGATGATATTTGAGATGTGAACTATTAATTAGAGACTAAATAGTTGATAGATTCCATGAATGAGGTGTTATATTATATTAGTATCATCTACTCATGTGAAATATGAAGTGTTACATAAAAATAATGTTGGGATTCCGTAGGATAATTAATGAAGATGGAGAGGTGATGAGAAATAGGGAAATACTCATGTGAGAAGGATACTCATATGTGTAAGGAACTTATTTTAATGATACTTTGAAAAAAAATTAATGATTAGGACTATTAGGATATTTATTTCTAAATAAGATAAATGATCTTCCAAATATAGGTATAAATAGAATTCTTCAATGAAGAATTGGAATCAGAGATGAAAATTGAGAAAACTAATAGATTCATGTTGAGTTATGATATATGATATATTTCCAAGATAAATAAGGATCTATATGTGCTAAAACAATGGAGAAGATAATTTATTCCAAGTTAGACACTATCCGGAAGTTACTAATATTTAACAAGGGAATACTGGTAAAAACACTACATTATTATGATAATGTACTTTATTTTATTGTTATTATCTATGAAAATGAAATATTTTTTATTAAATATTTGTATTTGGTTTGATATAAATTATATATTTTTATATGTACATGATATGAGATATAACAGAGTCTTGGTTATAAATGTTTCTCATGATAATGACCACATTGTTTTCCCTCATGATAATTATTCATTTGTAAACTTATAGAATCCTAGAATCAAATACTCACATTATATTTCTATCTTAATTTTATATTAATGAACCTGTCATTAAATGAATATGAAAATAATGATGATTCAAGATTTTTTATGAAACATGTTGGTATTTTTCTGTACATTAATTATCCATAAATGTATTGAATCTCGGTTGTTACATTATATTATTGATTCCAATGTTTAGAAAAATAATTATATATCTTGTCAAAAAATAAGATCCATCGATATATAAAATTCAGTGTCAAATATTGGTTAGAATAATATAAAATTGTAAAGATCAATATCTTTGGATATATAGATGGGGATTAAGATAGAAATATCACTAACCACGATCAAAATATGGTGGATTTTGATTCTTGGAGGAAGGTGAGTGAGACATAAAACAGATTTTTTTAATTTATTTACAATGTGTACCTACAAGGTAGAGTTTATTTCTACAACTCCAGTAGAAACCCAACCTATATTATTGAAAATTCAATTGGAAGATCATTAGGTGCATTTGAAATTTCCACATCTAAAAGGAATTGATAGTTAATGTTTGATCCATCAATCATGAAATCTAGATCATCATTCTATATCAACTAATAATGAATCAAATGTCACATCACAATATCATTCGTGGAGAAAAGAGTATTGATGTAGGATTTTATTGGATCCCCGGAGAAATTATTAGATGTTCACCAGAAATCATTTCCATGAAACTCATTTAAAAATTTATAATAGAGTATGGGAGTTTAATATAAATCCTTCCATGTATATTGTATAGTTCTATCTCATATCGTCATTTATTAGATTCTTTTTCAATGAAATATTATATCATTATAAATTCAAACAATATTGTTTAACATAAGTGAATAATATATTTTGGAAGAGTTCCAAAAGTGGAAATGTATGAATTAAGTTTATGTATGTGTTTCGGGAGCATGTGAAATATTGTAATTATATTGTTCAGAATGTGTACAAGAAGTTCTATTTTGTAACATACATTTATGTTATTAAAGAACTTTAAATTATGAAGTTGTGTAAAAAATAGAGGATGAAGTATATTTTAGTTACCAGAATGGGAATATTTGGTGTTATTTTTCATAGTGTTTTTTACATCGTCATCACTCATGTATTCTGAGTATTATTGAATTATGATTCATTACTTGGGTTAATGGGTGATATATATTAAATAATCAATTTTTTTGATGAATTTTAACATTGAAATCCAAATGCATAAGGTTGATTTTTGAGACTAATTGAAGAAATATAATTAATGACCATAATTGTTTGTGATGGAAGAAGAGAACAATGAAGAAATATTTTCCAACGAGTTTTATACTGAATTAAGGACAAAATAGATTCGAATTAATTTCATTAAAGATGGGTTTTCGTCATTAAATCAATTATTATGTTAATAATACTTTATAACTATGGATTTATATTATTTTAATTGAGTGTAAGTTCCTTATGTGATCTTTCAATTGATTAGAAGTGATATGAAGAAAACATAATGTGTTATTATAGAATAATTATGTAAAGTTGATGACATTAGTTTCTCTATAGTTCTAAAATAAATAAGGTGATAGTCAAATAATTTTTTTTTATTTGCGAACATGTGATTTTTGGATGTCATGGTCCATAAAAGATGTCTTGACTACGGTATGGTGTCATAGAGAACATTCTAAAATAAATATGTTGAAGAAAAATAGGTATTTTGGTTTGGAAATATTATTTTAAATATTTGTTTCCATTTAAAAAATCCCCCTTAGGAAATGATAATGATCTATCTCCCATTAATTAATGCTGTGGTCTATGTAGAGAAATTGAATGGAGAAATAAATTTTATATAACATTGGTTAGTGAAAATAGACTAATGGGCATAAATTCTGTCTAGGAACCAATATGAAATTGTATATACAAGGGTTTTTGTGAGAAAGACATTTTCAAGGATGGGTGAAACATTAATAGCCTTATATTATGGGGAGGAAATGTTTTGGATGATGATAATGGTTTTTCTAGAAAATAAAAAAGGGGATGTGTATTATATGGTACAAGGTGGAGACTCCTGCTGTTGGAACTAAAATTTAATTCATATGTACTTTGATGAAACATGGATTATTTATTTGAACAACATTTTAAATCAATTAAATGAATCTGAACTAAAACAATGTGCAATATACCACGAAGAAATCCAATATATAAGGGATATGATATATTTCTATAATTAATTTTTTTTGATGAAGTTTCCTAATTAATTTCCTATTATACGAATAAAAAACAATAACAGGGGACCCAAATTAAAAAATTTTGTGTCAATAAGTCCTTGAGTGACTCAAAGTCCCAAATTAATGTGGGGTTAATTAAATTGGAATTGTTTTTTTTATAAATTTGATTCGTTATTCAGATTTGAATGACGAGGAGGAAAATCCTTCTACGATGAAAGAGAATAAGACTATTGACTGTGGAAGAGAGATAAAAATTGTATGAAGTGGTCATGGAAAAGTAATATATAAGAACATGTAGAAGAATATAAAAGAAGGAAAAAAAGATAATAAAAAATATTTAAATCAACAACATAATGGCTATCAACTTTGTCTGTAGAAACAATTCTTGTTATAAATCAAATCATAAATCATTGTTTATTTGAGAGCCTGTTATATAGGATTGAGATATATTTTATTTTATTATTTCATTGAAAATACCTTCATGTTTTTAATCAATGATGTTTAGTTGATAATATGTGTGTAGTTTTTAGTAGATCATATAAAGGATGTATTTATTCATTTTTGGTGGTAAACCGTAAAAATATATTTTACCTATTATATTTTTTTTCATATACTAGAATTTAAATATTTGATGGAGATATTTTTATCTTCATTATTTGTTTTGAAATTTTTATTGAGTAATAGACATAAAATGAAGTGAATTAACTGATTCACCCCCTCTTAGAAAATTATCAATATTCATGTGATAATATTTCATGAAAAGTCCCCACACTAATAATAGAGTATAAATATTGATAATTTATATATAATTAATTACATGTGGGAGTTTTGTAAAAGAAGATGTCTGGAATTTTTCAATCCAATTAGGATTGTTGTTCTTTCCTTTTAGTGGGAAATTTTGATGGACTTATTATGGGGGTTTGGTGATGAAGCCGTTATAGGGTACATATAACAAGACATATATTCAATATTATATACCACATTCTGGAGCTAGAGTATTTTGATTAAAGGTTAAATACATTGGTAGTGTAAATTAAATATGGTTATTTCTCATATTATAAGCATATAATTATACTTATGTATGTGTTTATGTAGAACATGGCTTGTGAGATATAGATTTCAGGTTTAAATAATATTAATGGAGACACATGAATCTTAAAATAATTCATAGTAATGTTCTTTAGTTTTAATAAAAGGTGTTGTGAATAATATATGACCTGGATAGATAGAAATTGGATCTTTATATATGTTAATTATGTAGTATGGTAAGGTTAATATTTTTTAAAGAGAATGAGATAACTTTTTGAGTTGAATTAATTTCATGTATATGTGTTATGGAAGACCTAAGTGGTAGTGTGGTAATCCTTTGTATTCAAATTAAATTCTCCATAAAATTTATATTCTTTCAGATTTAGGTGAAAGAAAACCTGGATAACAGGAATCTAAATACAATTTTAATATTTGAGAGAAATATGGTAACAATCTGTTATATGTAATTATGTTGATTGTTTATAATTATATCAGTTTTTATAGACTGAATTATATAGTTAACTATAGTGAATTTGTTATGATTATTGTTGATGAAAAATATGGAGTTGAGGGGGGATTCTAAAAGGGATGATTCCAAATAATTTAGTGGGATCTGTATGGTTAGACAATGGACCAACAATTATGGTTTATAGTGGATAGATCCGCTAAAGGTACCCATGAAATTCATCACATACATAAAATGTTAATATCAAAATTTAAAAATACATCTAAAACGTAGTCGCATAAACCGAAGACATAATGGCTTACTGTCTTAGAAAATAAGTATATAAACATATTATTTTACTACAAGTGTGAATATTTATCCGCCATAATTAAACTCTAAACACTGTTATAGTTATCTCACATGATATAATCCTCTTTATAACCATGCGATATCAAAAATAATAAAGGTGTTAGCTTGAATGGTCATCAATGATGAAAATATCATAACAATAATGACACAAATTTGGGGACATAAATATCATAATATATGTTTATAATACCATATACGATAATCAAAAAACATGTTCATAGAGTAAAAAATCATTAAAAACAATTAATGTAGAACAAATCAAAAAATTGTTTTAAAACACATCTCAATAATCATATAACTCGTGAGCAAGGAATAAAAGTTCATAATACATTAATTATTTGAAATATACATGAAAAATAACAGTTAATGGAAACTAAATGCATCATTAAAATTTAGAATAACTTGATAAAAACAAGAAAATGTTAAAATTCCATAAGAATTAGAAAATATATGTGATAAAATCCATTATTCGCCCATATGTGTTAGGAAATAATTATTTCAAAGCACGAAAATGTGAGCAATCCCATCATGAAAATGTCTATGTGAACATACTTTTTATGTAAATGCATAATTACCCCATGATATTTAACTATAAACTAATGCATTTTAGGGTGACATAAGACCCTACTCATGATATTATATATATGTGTTCCCCTTAAAATCAAGCATAAATATATCTTAATGTTCCATTGAAAATAGAATGGGTTTTCCAAAACATGATGTTATGAAATCATATATACTAATTATAACATTCAATTATGAATCATAAACCAATAATATATAGAGTATTGTAAAAACATCAATTCATGACAGATAAAATATGGATGAAAAATAGACATGAAAAATGAGTTTTTTTACAAAATCATTTAAAAATTATTATAAAAGATGAAGTGTACATTACTGTCAAAAAAACAATTTTGATAATGGTAAGAGTATTTTTAAAAAAAATATATTTTAAGGAGTTAAAAATAAAATGTCATTGAAAATTAATAATGGCTATCCCAAAAAATGTGGAGAGGTGGTTAAAAACTTAAATTTGGAAAAGACCGAATATCCTTTTTCTAATATTTTAAGAAATAAATGTTTCAAAAACCAACCTAATTTAAATGATAATGAATAATTTTCATCAAAAATAATTCCCTATAATAAAAGGATAATTATATATATATATATTTATAATTTAGTTCCCATTAATGAAAGTATAACATTTTTGAGAAGTAAAAACAAGGATATGAACAAAATATTCATTAAATGTAATCAGAAGTATTCTTAACAGAATGAATTTTAACTATAAAATATAATCAGGAAGTAAGAATATTTTCGTTTATAAGATTATTTCCGGATTTTATATGTTTTACATACATCATCACAACATCATAGTTTGGAATGTTTTAATATTGTTATATAATAGTCCATATAGAGTGATTAAAACCGAAGGAAATGATTCCAGTCATGGAAACCCCTTTATTCCTTTGTAAATCATTAATTAAAACTCCATGATTGGTATAACATTAAATATAATATTTAATATCATCAAATATATTTTAAAGTTGTTAAAAATGAAAATAGTTATTATTTACACAATTTAAAAAAAACAAATAAGCCCCAAGGGATTCAAATTTGAGATTCAAACCCCCCTTGATGAATAAACCCCAAGATATGGTATAAAAACATAGACATATTAATAAATAATTTCAACAATATATTTATACTGCTATGTATTTTTAATTTATATTTATAATAATCATCTATATATATGTTAGTTATTTTTTGTAATTTTCCCACATCAGATTTTTATAGTTTTTTCAGAATATTGTAGTTTCATAGGGGAAACATCGGTATTCATTCCCCATAAAAATTTAATAATTCAAATTTAATTAATAATACTTTTATGGAAGAATTATAATGATTTATGATGTTTAAATTTCCTTATCTGAGTACTTTAATCTTTCTTGTAGAAGATGAATTTGAAAATGAACATTTTTATGTAACATTCATCGTATGATGAGTGTTTTATTAATTAATCTGTTAGATATTGATGAACGTTAACATGAACCAAAATATAATTATTTAAAAATTTATATCATATCATAATAGTAATTTTTTTATCATACTATACTAGTACATAATTTTGTGGAATTATTTATTTTTGTGGACAAACTGACCTAAACATGAGAATACTATTACTATTGATTATCCAGAGGTGATTTAGTTGTAATATAATTTTTGAAGATATAATAATAAATTTAGTAAGTGTTTAAAATATTTATATACTAGATATAAAAAGGAATTTGATTAATATTTAATGGATAGAAAAATATAACATAATTTAGATTAATTATTTTTCTTTGAGTATAATTTTTTTAAAAGAATGAAATTATGATAATTATTTTTGAATCATATAATTTATATGTTATCAAATTTATAATAATTGAAAAATATTAATATAATAAATATAATATTTATTATTTAAAAATGTTCTTATTGACATCCATGAAATGTGTAAATGAAATGAAAAATGGAAATCAGTCATCCAATGAGGTTGTAGTCCATGATTATGTGTGGTTGATGATTTAACATTCTATATAATGGGGTAAATAAGTAATATGTTTTATCTTCTAAAAATATAAAATATCTCATTAATAACACAATTATATTCTAAATTTACCGTTTTCATAAGTATTTCATGGAGGTGAAGAAAAATAGGAAATGTTATGTCAGGGAGATGGTTTTCCTCATTTCAGTTTATTTAGTTTTTATTTCTCTTAATAAAAAAGGGAGTATGGTTTATGATTATACCATCATTATAATAAAAATATTGTACAATAATAATACTGATTCTATGATTTTTATTTAATGAAATAAAATTTTAGGAAGATGAAAATAAGTTATTAAAATAGAAAAAAGAGAGATATATTATATCCATATTCATAACTTCGAGGATTATCTAAATTTTCATGATGATTGAATGTTTGAGAGGTGGCATTTGAAGAATAAAAGAAACTTTTTGTGGTGTATATTTGTAACAAGTGGATGTTTTTATGAAATATTTTCCTTAAATAATTTTTTTTATTCAGTAGCTTTCTTTTCATATAATTTTAAGTTAAAACATACTGTGAGACACCCTTATTATTGAATTTCCATTATATCATAGCTGTTAGGTTAACTGGAATAATTATAACTGACATATGAAAATGCATTATGAATTCTTTGGCAATCAAATAATTATGAAAAAAAAATCAAATAGATATTTTAATTTTTGAGTGAAT
Organism: Viscum album; assembly: GCA_963277665.1. Classification (NCBI taxonomy): domain Eukaryota; kingdom Viridiplantae; phylum Streptophyta; class Magnoliopsida; order Santalales; family Viscaceae; genus Viscum; species Viscum album. Next base: position 715,410,236 of record OY728162.1, read on the forward strand.
TACAATTTTCAGGGAAATTAACGGGATATATATTTATTAAACATATAATAAAACATTTTTTGATATTTTGGCCATAGGGTAATAATAAAACCCTTTTGATGTTTAAAAACCTATTTTTTAAAAGATTAATTTTACACCTTTGAATAATGAACCCGCTTTCAATTAATATTATGACATAATAAAATTTTTTATATGAAAAAATAAATATCTTATTTTGAAGCGGGATAAAAAATTTACATTGGATGAATTTTAGATAATTTGCTGATAAATTCATGTTTTGTTGAATCGTAAAAATACGCAAAATTTAAATTGAAAATAACATTTTCATTGAAGTAATTTAAATGGTTAATTAAATTATTTAATATTTTAAATTTATAAATAGAATATAATTTTACCATTTAATATAATTTAGGTCATTGGAATTAATTTTCAAAATAATTATTATATAAAAACATTTTTTTTATTTTATCATATGTTATCTTTTGAAACTCATTTTCCCATTTTTACAGTGCGATTAATTTTAAAATAATTAATTAAAATAATGTGATTTGAATTATGAAAAATATATTCCATATTTTGAATCATTAGGTCCAGGTTATGTAAATTGATATATTTTATTTTTGTGTTATATAAATAGTAACCGTATTAAATTCTGTTAACACAGTAAATGGGTAAATCGGGTAATTAAGGGTAAAAATAATTTTATAAAATTTTCCTAACACTGGTCTTAATATAATTGGGTGATTATGATTTTCCCTCATAAATACTTTTGTCTAAATGGTATCCATTAGAACCCACTTGTATGTGATTAGGATATTTAAATTAATTTATTTTAAAAAAGTTAAATATCTACCAATCAATTTTTTTAATTAAATTATTTTTAAATTAAGGTTTTATAGAAGATAAATTCAATTATAAGTACTCAATTGAAAGGTAAATTTTTTTTTATTTTTCATGAAAATTTATTTTTAATTTATAGGATATAAATAATTACCTTAAAGACATATACACGGTTGATGAAAAAATTAATTATGTGAAGATAATTCAATAAAATATTTTTTTAAATATTAATAACCCACAAAGGCCCAAACAGTTGACCAAACACTATTTGTAGAATATATATCGACCATAAACATCCAAGGGTGGACTTATTGATCATTTGGAGACTTATAGAAGTTATTATGACACTTATGTTATTTTATTTAACGTGGACATTAATTTGTCAGATTCAGGTTTTAAAAGAGTATAACGTTTTTAATGTTGGGTTTTACAAATGATAAATTAGACTAAAAGTATTTTTATGAAATATAATCGATTTATCATCACCATATTAGTTTATTTTTAAGTTTTAGTCAAAAATTAAGTATATTAAATAAATAAACAAAACTGAAGAAGTAATTATTTTATTAATGAAGGGATCAAATTATTTTTAAAAAAAAAATTCACAAATATAATTTGGGATAATTATTATTTAAAATGAATTTTATAGATTAAAATGACACATTAGTGATATATCAAAATATTTGGATCTAGGTTCACTTATTATTTTAATATTTTTAAAAATCCATGAAATAAATAGTGTCAAAATTGACACTAGTGATATTTTGTCAAAATAAGGTTTTCTTATGTTACTGAAATATCATCATCATTTTTAAAAATATAAAATAATTATTATATTGTATATAATTTTATAAATTATTTATTTATGGTCTAATTGAATTCAAATAAGTAAATATTTCACCCTTTTAATATTGAAATATATGTTACCCTAGTTAAAATTAAATAGAATAACTAAGGGTTAATTAATATGACAAAGCTTAAATTGACATAAAAATATGTATAATTTTTTTTGTTGATTATATTAAAACTCTATAAAATCTAATATCATAATGTGGGACATTTTGGAGGTTTTATGAGGGTTTTGAATTTATTATAAATTAATATTGTTGAGGATTCTAAATGTGCCCCTTACCTCAATTATAAAAGGAAACTTCCTTTCTTAGCTCTTCTCTTCATTTTGAGTCTTCAAGCTCAACCATTCCTTGAATATTTACATTCTGAAATTCCTTAGAAAAATTATTGAGGTCCTTCTATTCTTCAAATACCAAATCTAGAGCTCTAACAAGAGAATTAGAGGAGGCACAAAGAAGAATAGGTAATATCATTTAACGATTCATTCAAAATTATTTCTTCTAATACATACACCGCACGAGTTGTTTCTGTATTATGTAATAACTCCAATAGTACATATATATTAAAAGTTTATTATTAAAATTAAAAAACCATAGTTCACCTTTAACCAATACTGTGAAAAATGAAATCACCATGCGCACATACGTACAGCTTACCGTCTCGACGTTGTGGTGTAATTCGTTTTTCACCACCACCTTACATGGATTGTAATAATGATAGAATTAAGAAATATATTTTTTTTATATATATTTGATTAATATAAAATGATATTGATTTTGAGATACTATACACTATCCACTTCAAAACCATTCAACAATTATGGGAACAATATCGCTGCTTGTGCGTACGTAAGGCTTACCATCTCCATGATGCGATGAGAGTTATTCTACCTAATATTCATTAAAGAATGATTATATAAATGAATTAAATGAATAAATATTATATATATTACACTAATTCCATGTTTTAAATTATATAAATGTATCATAAAATTGGAATAAGAACTTATCTGACAAAACATGCATAAGAACATAAAGTAATTAATACCCAAATAATGAGTAACAATGAAATCTTACTAACATACAGATGAAAATATGATCATAAATGTTATCATACAACTAATTTAGAATTTGGAATAAATCAGTAACATTATATATATTATTATACAGGTTCCTCGAATACATACATATCATGTCAGACCTATGGTAAGGGATAATTTTATAATCAAATTTTTATTTGAGATTGTTTATACGTAAGTATTTACTAGGGTACATTCAATATCCAAATACATGTTTCCAAATTATGTAATATTATTTCTATTATTCTAAATTTTTTTAATGTTATTGTTCCCTTTTGGTGAGTTTTTATTTAACGGTATGAAATAAATATTTTTTTGTTATTCGGTTTGATATGATTTTAAACATTTATGGAAAAAGTATGAGGATAATGTTCTGTAACTTATTTGACATCAATGTATTTTTATGGTTTGAAGTTAACTTATTTCCATGAAGCCTTACTATACAAGATTTTATGATAATTTTCCACTAAATTATTTTCTTTTAAAATTTCACTTAATTTGGAGAAAACAAAAAGTTTTCAGAATAGAAAGGATATTTTCCTCACGAATTAAGATCAAGTGTTTTATAAAAATTATTTTCTATCTATGATGACATAGGTTTATGTTTCTATCCTTATTATTACATTGGTTTTATTTTTTATTATGGAATTATTTTTATGAAATCCAATTGTTTTATATAGAATATGATGGAATGATGTTTAAAAAACAATTTTATTTCATGGATTGTTCTCTAATAAATGTTTTTTGTTTTTATTCCACACGTAAATATGGTTTTATTAGGATATGGGTGGGACCTATTTCTCCATCCAAAGAATTTGGTAAAAGATTTATATATCCTGGGATTGACATGACTGGAGCGACATGTAAATCCGGTTCAGAAATACATGGATGGAATGAGAAGTGAACGCGATTTAGTAATGGACTTTGTCGGCTATGATGGCCTTAGAAATGAGCCTTGACTAATATGAACAGATTTTCTATGCATATTTATGTTTGAAACAAAATTTCATATCTTATTTTATAACTGTTGGGATCACATTTCACTTTTATGATATACCCCATGACATGATATTATGATCTTTTATACGCAGGATAAGATTTTGAAATGTTGTGTTTTTTTATTATGATGTGATAGATATTTCGATTTTCTACCCTTAATGAGCATTGGAGCTCACCCATTCAATTTTTTATTCTAACCAGGTAATGATGAAGTGTATTAATTAAGATATGTCAAAAATTATTATAGTTTTGAAGACATAAGTGGGAGATGATTTAGATGTTTCATGAACTAGTGTTTTATATTTCCAAGTTTCTAATGATAGTAGGCCTATACGGTCCTGGAATTATTTTTGTTATGTTATTTAATAAATTTTATTTTAATGTTGTAGCAAAATCTATATGTAAAGTATGTGCTATTAATGTTGGTATCAGAAGAAATGTATAGTCAACCATTGGGAACTAGGATGAGAGAACCTTAGTAAGAAACCTAAGGTTATGTTTATGTATATGTTAAAATCATACCCTTTTATTTTAGAGATGTTCATGAATAACATAGGATAAAACCTAAAGTGTCCAAAATTGAAATTTTAATTCTTAATTGGGTGGTTTTCCCATTATGATAAGTATTTCCCACAATATGCTTAATGGTTATAGTCAATGTTTGGAACCTGAAGGAACCACATTAATGTTGAATGTGATGTGAAATGAAATGATTGTACACAAGAGAAACTAGTTGTTATGTGAGATGGAATGAAAAATATTGTATCAATTCTCAGAAAACTTTCTGAAGATATGAATCATTCTATAATTACAAACAAGAAAAAGAGGGAGCAACATTCCGTTGAATCATTCATGAGTCAGCGTACACCTTCATTCAGCGGATCTTCTAGTCCATCAGTGGTTGTACAATGCATCAGTACCACTGAAAATATATTTTCAGTTCTATAATGTTCTAAACATGATAATGTCATCGTAGTAGTTTATAATTTGGTAGGTGATGCTGATTAGGGGTGGAATCTTATCAATATTTGAAGGCAAAGATATGAAATTGAGCCCATGGAATGAGATGAGTTAAAGATATTATTTTATATTATGTAGATTCATCGTATATTGTGAAAAGATATAGAGAAGGAGTTCCATGAACTTAAGAAAAAAGATGATGGAAATGTTGGTAACTACGAAGAAAATTTTACAAGACATGCAAGGTACACTTCAGGAATTATTTACCAACCTCAGATTAAAAATGATCGATTCTTTAGTTGCTTAAAACCAGTTTTTCGAAGAGCATTAGACATATATGGACTTAAATTTCTATCATGAAATTTTTCATTGTGCTCTCAAGTTTGATATAGAGATTGGAGTCACCAATCAGTCATGTGGGTTTGATATGAAGAGAAAAATTTAATTCAATGGAAAATATAAACACCACACTGAAAAGAAGATGAGTTTTTCCTTATCCTAAAAGTGTGGAAATACACATGGAGGGAATTGTTTTCATGGGTAATATAACCATTTTATGTTTTAAAAAGAAGGTCATTGTAAATTTGAATGACGAAGTAAAGGGAAAAATATTTCTAATGATGTGAAAAATGAAAATACTACACAGAATGAACCTCCAACACTTCAATGCTACAAGTGAAAGGAAAATGGGAATGATGATAATAAATGCACTAATCTAAGGGTTATTGATGATTATTTACTTCTATAATCTATACAGGAAAAATAAAATGGAATGTCACATGAAATAACTATCGGTGACATGGAGTAGGATAATGATCTAGTGAAATGTACACTTAACATGCACTATAATGTAGAGAATGTTTTATTTGATTTTGGATCCACACACTCTTTTATATTGGAAGATTCTTCTAAGGGTATCACCGTATTACCTCAACAATTAGATTTTTAGTAGTGTGTGAAAACTCTTAGTGGCACAACAATCACATAAAATGTTTACAATTCATCTCTAGTTTATGTTTGTGGGAAATTTCTTCCTGCATGTCTTATGATACTTACTATTGCCTCATTTGATGTAATTCATGTAATGGATTGTATTTCCTTATATGTAGCTCATATTAATTCCCAAGGTAGAGAAATCACATTTCATATTCCAGATCAATCTATGATCATATATCGATGCAAGGATAAATATAACCTTCAAAAAAATTTCATCAATCTTATGTGTCTTGACTCCTATAAATGAAGGTTATTTATCTCAAATAGTTGGGGAGAAACTCATGATTAAGAATACACCCATTGTACCAGAGTTTGATGTTATCTTCACAGAGGAATTTCCAGGTCTTCCACCAAATCACGATTATGAATTTTCAATAGAACTTATACAAGTACTATGCCAATTTCAAAGCCACCTTATTGAATGTCCCTAATTGTGTTGTAGGAATTGAAGTATAAACTCCAAGAGAATCATGATAAGGGATTCATATTCCCTAGTGTGTCACTTTGGGGAGTACCTGTTCTATTTGTAAAGAAAAAATATGGATCAATGAGACTCTATATTGATTATCTAGAATTTAATAAGATCATAATCGAGAAAAAATATCTTCTTCCCCACATTGATGACTTATTTGACCAACTACAAATGGCTCAATAAATTATCAAGATTGATCTTCATTCAGTATATCATCTATTAAGGGTCAAAAAATAAGGATATGGCAAAGACGGCATTCCGTACAAGGTTTATACAATATGAATTTATAGTAATTCCTTTCAATCTTACTAATGCCCTGACTATCATCATGAATATAATTAATAAATTCTATAGATACTATCTTGATAAATTTGTGTTGCTCTTTATAGATGGTATTATTGTTTATTAGAAGATAAAGTAAGAACATGAAGACTACTTGAGTATTACACTAAAATAATTAATAAAGGAGAATATTTAGGTGAAATGCACATATTATGGTTTTTGGCTTTAGAAATTTTAATTTTTGGGTCCCATAATATCAAGAGAATTGATATATGTGGATCCAAAGAAAAAAAAGTTGTTGAAAGATGATCGAGACATAAAATGGTAACTGAGATCCAAAATTTTCTTGGTTTGGCTGGATATTATGGATATTTTATGAAATATTTCAGTTATTATATAATCCACTCACCGTGTTCAATCAGAAAGAAGTTAAGTTCATTTTGATAGAGGAATGTGAAGTGAATTTCAAAGAGATAAAAATTAGTTTAGCTTGTGCAGCAATGATCACACTGGCTTGTAGTGAAGAATTTTTTGTGATCTATACTGATGCATCTAAGAAGGGGTTGGGATGTGTTATTATGGAAAATTTAATGGTGAAATATTATGCTTCATGGAAGTAGAAAATCCATGAGAAAAATTTCCCAACTCATGATTTTTGAGTTATCTGTGGTAAATATTGCATTAAAGACATGGAGGAATTATCATTATGGTGAATGCTGTTATATTTAAACTAACCATAGATGTTTAAAGATTATTTTCACACAAAAGGAGACAAATAATCGCCAAATAAAATGGATGGATTTTATTAAAGATTATGACACCTCAATACATTACAACCCTGGGAAAGTGAACAAGGTGGAAGATGCTTTGAGTCCGCAAGACCATGCTGGCCTATCCATGATGAGGATAAAAAAATATCCAATATTTATCGATTTGCAAAATATGGGTCTTGAGATTTTAAAGAACATGGAGAAATCTTATCTTTATCAAATGAATGATCAACCATCTATACAAGTGAAGATTATGGAATCATATTATAAAGATGTAGAGCTACAAAAGTAGGTTAAAGATTATCTTAAATTAAACCGTGATTATGATGACATAATATGGTTTAGAAACAGAGTTTTTATTCCTCCCATACAAGAATTAATGATGGAGCTAATGGATGAGGCTCATAGTTCATAATTCTCTTTTTCACCCTAGAAGAAAAAATATGCACAGGGACCTGAAAGAGTTATTCTGTTGGGATGGCATGAAAGGAGTTGTCACTGAATAGGTCTCTTGATGATTTTATTTTCTACAAGTGAAGTATGATAGATAGAAGTATAAGGGGATGTTACAACCATTACCCAAACTAAAATGAAAATGAGAAAACATCACTATGGAATTTATTGTTTAACGTCAAAAAACATCTAAATTCCATAATTCTTTATATGTTATAGTTTATCATCTTACAATGTCGACAAACTTAATTTCTATTAGAGGGGATTTCAATCTTGATCATCTTCCCCTGATATAGGTAAAAGAAGTGGTAAGATTTCATGGATTACCACTTTCCATTATATCTAATTAGGATATTTGTTTTACCTCAAAATTCTAGTTTTGTCTTCAACATTCTCTGTATACAATGATATGTTTCAACACTACTTATCTTGGTGTGACAGATGGTCAGACTAATATGAAAATTCATACTCTGGAAATTTTTTTGAGAGTTTGCTGTTTAGATTTCAAATGTGGTAGGGATCAACACATACCTTTGGTGAAATTTTCATACAAAAATATAATTCACTCCAGTATTCAGGTGGCTCTTTATGAAGCCCTATGTGGAAATAAGTTCAGAACTGCAACTAGCCGGGTGAAGTTGGGGAAAAAACTATTAGGACCTGATCTTGTTGATTAAATAGCATAAAAATATAGATCTATAAAACAAAAAATTAGTGAAACTCAGAGCCGAAAAAAATTATGATGACAACTGATGAAAAGACATAGATATTCATGTTGTTGATAAGGTGTTTCTCTGAATATATCGCTGGTAGAGAGTAATTATATTTAGAAAGAAGGGATAGAAGATCTTAAGGTATATCAGTCCTTTTAATATTCTAGATCTTGTAGGAAAGGTATCATACCGATTGGAACATCAACTATATCTCCCCCATGTTCATGATGTGGTCCATATACCTTTTCTAAGAAAGCACATACCTGATCCATCACATGTACTAAGCTCAGAAATCGTACCACTGGTGCAAGATCTTTCTTATGAAGAACAACAGATAGAGACCTTAGATCAGAGCGAAAATATTCTACGAAACGAGACCACTTGCTTAGTTAATAATTTATGGAGGAACCAAAAATTAGAAGGGGCTTCATAGGATTTTGAGGATATGATGGGGGATAGTTATACTCATCTATTTGTTTCAATGTGATGAATTTCAAGCAAAAAATCAGTTTAAGGGTGGTAGAGTATAACACCGAGATGTTTTTATGAAATATTTTCTTTAAAATTTTTCTTTTCTTCAACAGATTTATTTGCACGCAATCATGAGAATAAACGAACCATGAGAAACCCATATTATAAAATTATCATTATAGCCTAGACTTTAGTTTAGCGAGAATAAATATAAATAACTTATGAAAATGTGTTGTGAATACTTTGGTTATCAATTATTAATAGAAAATATAAATCAATTAAATATTTTTATTTTTGAGTGAATTATTATTTGTAATTAAATTAATGGGATATATATATTTTGTACAGTTAATAAAATATTTTTGGATATTTTAGCCATAGGTTACAAATAAAACCATTTGGATGTATAAAAAACTATTTTTTAAAACGGTTGTTTTGAACCTTGGAATAGAGAACCCCCTTTTAAATTAAGAGTTTGATATATTAATATTTTTTTATATGAGAACATTAATATGTTATTTTGAATTTGGGTATAAAAAATTACATTGGATTGATTTCTGATAATATTATAATAACCTTCATGTTTTTATTAATTGTTATTATATGTAAACATTTAATTCAAAATAATTGTTTTCATTGAAAAAATTTATATTGATTAATTATATTGTTGAGTGGTTTCATTGTATATATAGTATATACTTTTAACATTTAATGTAATTTAGGTCATTGTAATTAATTTTACATTAAATTCATAAGTAATAACATTGCGATCTTTCACAGTATTTTAACATTTAAAACCAATTTTAACATTTCAACAACTGAATTAATTTTAAATTAATTACTACAACTTCTGTGTTATTAATTTTTAAAAATAGATTCCATATTTGGAATCAGAATTTCCCATTTATTAAAATATATCTATTTTATATTTCGAAAATATTAATTGTAAAATGGGTAATTTTACTAACACGGTAAAAGGATAAATATGGAAATGAAGAGTATAATAAATATTATAAAATTACCCAAACACTTGTTTTAATATAATCGGATGACTATTAATTTACCTAAAAACTATGTGGGTCGAAATGGTATCCATTGGAACCTAATGGGATGAGATTAAGACATTTATTTTATTTTATTTAAAGAAAAGTGAAATATGTTTCACTGAAACTTTAGTAATTAAATTCTTTTTAAGATAATGTTATACAAAATATAAATTCAATTTGAAATATTCTTATTAAATAGAAAATGTTATTAATTAGCATGATAATTTTTTTTATTTTTTATGAAATAAATAGTTACCTTAAGGACTTATACTTGGATGCAGAAAAAATTAATTAATTGATGAGAAATAAATAAAATAATTTTTCTTAAAATATTAATAAGCATAAAAGGCCTAAAACATTACCACATATTATTGGTCGAGTATATATAAACCATAGGAATCCAAGGGTCGAATTTTTAACCATTTGGAGGATTATAGAATAGATAACGACATTTATATCATTTTATTTAAAATGAAGATAAATTTTTCACATTAATATTGTAAAAGAGTATTGCATTTTTAAATTTTGGTTATTCAGAATATAATTTTTACTAAATGTATTATTATTAAATATAATGTATTTATCTCCATCGTATTATTTTATTATTAATTTTTAGTCAACAAATAAGTATATTAAATAATTCCACAAAATTGAAGTATTAATAATTTAATTAATGAAGATATCAAATAAATGTTACTAAAAGTATTTTAATAAATTTAATATGGGATAATCATTTGGTAAAATTAATTTTATAGATTATCGTTACCCCTTAGGGATATAATAATATATTTTTAACTAGGTTCTCATCTTTTTTTTATATTTTAAAAAATCCATGAATTAAAGTGCCAAAATTGACAATGTTTATATTTTTCCAATATATGGGTTTCTTAAATTATTTAAAAATCATGAATTTTAAAAAAATATATAATTATTATTATATGAACCAAAATGTTCTAAATTAGTCATTTAATTTCTATTTGACTTCATATAAGTATATATTTCACACTTTTAATATTGGAATATTTTTTACCGTAGTTAAACATTATATAGAATAAATAAGTGTCAATTAAAATAATAATGCACACATAGACCTAAAAATCTATCTAAAATTTATTTGATGATGATATTACCACACTATATCATGTAATATTCTTAATTGGGACATTTTGGATGTTTTTATCTGGGGTTTTAGTTTATTATAAATTAATATTTTTGAGGTTTCCAAAAGTGCCCCTCACATCAATTATAAAAGGCACTTCCTCCCTCATCTCTTAACATAATTTTGAGCCTACAATCTCGACCATACACTACCAATACCCCATATAAACTACTCTAGAAACATTTTATGTGTCCTATAATTTTTCAAATACACACTCTAGTGATCTATGTGAAGATTTAGAGGAGGCACGTCGAAGAAGAGGTGCTATCGTTTTTTGATTATTTTAATATTCTTTCTTATTATAATTACGCCATATCAGTGTTTTCATTATAATGTTATAAATAAATATGTAATTATATAATGATAGTATATTATGATTATGAAACAACCATAATCCACCTTCTACCCATCCTATGAAAAATGAAATCACCCCGTGTGAGTACGTACGACTTACTGTCTCCACGCAATGGTGTATTTAGTTTTCACCACCACTTTACATTGATTTGTATATTGTGAGAGTTATAAAATATAAATATAATTAATAAAAAATTATATTTATTCTTATATATTATACCCCATCCACTTCAATACAATTAAATAATTATTGGAACAAAATAGTTGCCTGTGCGTATGTACAGCTTACCATCTCCACGATGCGACGTGAATTGTTATACATAATCCTCATTAAACCAAGAAAATAAAATTAATTTAATGAATAAATATTATATATATTATAATAATACCATTATTTAAATGATATAACTATATCCTAAAAATAGGAATAAGAACTTATGCGACAATACATGCCTAAGAACATTAAGTAGTTAATACCCGAATAATGAGTAACAATGGAATGTTACTACAATCAAATGAAAATATGTTCAAAATTGTTTTTATAAAAATGATTATGATTCTAGAATGAATCAGTAAAATTATTTAAATCATTTTATAGGAATTTCGGATACATACAATGTATATCAGTAATAAGGTATGGGATAATATTACAATATCATTTTTATCAATGATTGTTTATACATATGTATTTAGTAGGGTATATTTATCATCCCCATACGTGATTCATAATTATCAAATAATATTTATATTATTATAAATTTTTTTAATTATATGTTTCCCCTTTGGTGAATTTTTATAAAATGGTATAAAAGGTATTTTTTTCGTTATTCGATTTGAGGCTCTTTTTGGCTTTTCCAGCAAAAGTATGAGGATAATGTTTTTTTATCTTATACACCAGGAATGGATTTTGACAGTTTCATCACACCTAATTTACATGAAGCTTACTCTAAAAAGACTTCAAGACTATTTTAAATGAAATTGTTTTATTTTAAAAATTCCTGATATTTTGGGAAAATAAAATGATTTTTAAAAAGAAATGATATTTTCATCAGGAATTAAGTTTAAGTGTTTTATCAAAATTATATTCCGTCTATGAAGAAATAGGGATATGTTTCTATCACAATTATTACACTGATTTTATTGTGTTTAGGATTTTATTATTTTTATAAAATATATTAATTTTATATGGATTATGATGGATTAATGTTTAAGAAACCCATTTTGTTTCCAAGGTTATGCAATGAGAAATGATTTTTGATTTTTTGGCACACGTAAGAATGGTTTCATTATGAGGTGGGTGGGACCTATATATCCAACCAAAGCATTGGGTACATAATTTTATATCATGAGATAGAAATGACAGGAATAAAAAGTAAATCTAGTTCTATAATACAGGGTGGGATTGAGTAGTGAACGTGGGTCATTAATAGACTTTTTTTTGCTATGATGGTCTTGGAAATAAGACTTGAATAATATGAAATTATTTTATATGCTTATGTGTGTATGCTACAAAATTTAATATCTTTTGTTATGACTAATGGGATTATATTTCACTTTTATGATTCATCCCATGAAATGATATTATGATATTTTATATGTTGGATAAGATTTTCAAATGTGAGGTTTTTATGATTATGATATGATCAATATTTTCCTTATTTAACCTAACTAACAATTTGACCTCACCCTTTCATATGTTTCTTATCCCCAAGAAATGATGAAGGGTGTTAAGTGAGATATGTAAAAAGGAGTCTAGTTATGATGACATAAGCGGTAAACAATGTAGATGTTTTATAAACCAATTGTTTATGTTTCCCAGTTTTTAAATACACTATACCTATATAGTCTTGGCATGGATTTTGTTATCTTTTGTAATAAATATTCTTCAATGTTGATGTAAAATCAATATGTAATGTATGGTTTGTTATAATATCTATATTGGGGAGTGAGTAGGATACTTTATAGGCAGAAATGAAGAGGTTTTTGTGTGTTTAATTTGAGGAGAGAAGTTCCCCTATTATAAGTGAAATAGAGTGGAATTTTCATAAATGTCCAATGGATTTCAAAAATGGGAAGTCACTCTCTGGGTATGTGGTTCAAAAATTAATAAATAATTTATTTAATAGGATATAATTATGATCACTATCTCCAAAATTAAAATATAAATTTTTTTTTAATCTTTTATATCTACTTACCTCTATGATTACTCACTTTTTCCATATTAGTTTTCAACACAATAACTAGTTTTTAACTAAGTAATTTATCCTTTAAGACCAAAAATAAAATTTACCTTATTATATATTTGTTACCAACTGATTAAAAATTTAAAGTCCAATTTTATTCAATAATTTGAAAGTGAAAAAAATTAATTTCAAAATACTAATTGTATAAAGTATTAAAAATAACTCTCATGAAGATATTTAATTTAATTTTAAAAAGAAAAATGATGGTTTATAAATTAAAAACTAGTTATTTTAAATTATAATTTGACAGATAAAATACATATTTCATCTCACATAAATGTTTTATAAATCTATAAGTCAAAAATATATATCCATAATGTCACAATGTAATATTATTAATAAAAACAATATTTTATAGTATTCACATAAAAATCAACATTGTTATAGAAAATATTGAAAATTAATCCTAAGATTTTATGGCCACGATAAACACTAAAATGATGTAAATTTTTTCATATTCAAATCCTAAAATCAACAGGTTTTGTTTTTAATGAGAAACATAAATTAAAAAAAACTTGTTTCTATAAAAAAAGACAATTATTATTTTTAATAATATATTTCATAAAAATAAAAATTTTATACAGGGTTAATATATAATTTTAGAATTAAAAAGAAACTTAATTTCTTGAAATTAAACTCCAATTTTTGAAAAATAATGTTTTATACACATTGTTAATTTAGAAAAAAAATTACTTTTGAAAGTATATAAATTCAAGATATATATATATATATATAAATTTTTGGGTACAGTTCACTCTAATCGTAATTTCTACTTACATTTCCAATTTTGATCCCCACATAAGAACTAAAAATTAGATAATCAATGATTTTTGTTTGGAGATGTGTTTCTCCTTGAATGGATCTTGTGGTAATATCAATAATCATGAACATATCTAGTATACAGTCTCAATCAAACCATTATTTATCAGGTTTTACATGGTATTGGTCATAAGAAACCCCTATAAAATTTACCTCACTTCTATGTTCAAAAAAATTAGATTCCTAAGCATTGATAATACATATAGATTCAATTTATTATTAATAACAATGAAGGATAAGGTCATTTGTAAGATGACTGAAGATTTATTTTTTCAAATGAAGTATTAATCACGTAATTTTTACAAAAAATAAGAAAAATAAGAATATTTCTTCTTAAGAATTTTATTTTATTACTAATTATTGTTTACTGATTAAACCAATTATAATTTCTATATAGTTTATAGTTTAGACCTATCGCGAGAAATTATTCTTAATTTTTTTGAGGAATGATATATGATTATGAAAATTTATAATAGCCACACAATAATAACATATCTCTTAAAACCAAAATTTCCACAACTTGTCAGAGTTAGATAAATTTTGAGGTTGAATAATTGATTCAATTAATAATGCTCCACAACCTTATTAGTCTATATGAGATCCACATTTTGGCATATCCTAACCCATTCTGGAGTATCTCTTTCTATGTAATCAGCTTCTTCTCTCTCCATATTATATCCCACTTGTGTTTATAAATTCAAAAAATAACAAACTATATCTTAAACTACATATTTCACCAATAATGATATCATACCATCCTACAGCTAACAAAAACCCTGATCAAGGCTGATGACGATGACCTAGATCCGGCGATGGAGGTCCTCCATCCCCCCACCTCGGCGGAGGGGGAGCTCTTTCTCGTTCTTCGTCACGGATGCCCCCGCCTGCTTTCATCCTCTTTTCTAATCCTGCATTCTTTCCCTCGTTCCTGCGCATCTCAAATTGCCCTAAAGTTCTAGATTTGTTTCGTGGAGCACCTCAACTCTCTTTATCACCTTTATAACTCAACTCTTCTACAGATCATTTTAAGCTAACTCTGGTGGCTAGATTTCATCAATGTCGTCCCTCAGTTGACGCTTTTGATCGGTTTGTCTTTGAAGCCTGGAACCTGCAAGATCGGGCGGTGATTGGTCTTCTCGATCGATGACACATAATGATGCGATTTGGGTCTATGGATGATCTCATCACAATGTGGTCAATGGCCCCTCGACGGTGTGGAGGTATACTTTTCTTTCTTCTTCGGTGGAATTTTGAATTACATATGTAGCAGGATAATCTGAGTATAGAGATTTGGATATGTTTCTCGGGCCTTCCTCTCTCATTCTAGAACCCTTCCACTCTGTCTATACTTGGGAACATGGTGGCCACTACCTGTGCTCGGACATCAAAAATGAAACTATGTGTCATCCCATCTGCCCTCGCATATGTGTAGAGATTGATGTATCCAAGCTGCCAGTTGACTAGGTGTGGATTACTGATGGGCAAGAATTCCAATGGAAGCAGGATGTTGAGTTTGAATCGTGGGATGATTATTGCATCTTGTGCCATCGGCTAGGACATGGTGTCTCTGCCTACATAAATGACTCTCTAAACAGGAGGGTGCGCAGGCGGGTGAGGGATGGTTTGGTTTCTCATGAAGTTGCTGCTGTGGGGAGATTGAGGACACAGGGGCAGGATTCAGTTGATGGTGGGGTGCATGAAGAACAACCCATACTTCCTCAGCCTGAGATAGTGAAATTCGTGGACAATGGGGCTCTAGGCACGGGGGATGAGAAGAAGAAGCCAGGTGTGGAGCCTCCGAGACCAAAGGTCAGTGATATATTAAATAGGTTGAAGCAGGACTTGGGGAAGGTTGATCCCCTAAAAGGTAGTGGTGAGCCTTCTTCTGCTTGTAAGGATGCAGGAGGCATTGCTGGAACTCCAATGAATGAGGTTCCCTCTTTGATGGAAAGTCGTCGAAGGGAAGTGGGTGCTATTGTTGAGAGGGATGTTTCTGTTGAACGAAGTTGTGCTGCTGTGGAGAAAGATATGGACCTGGGTGGGAAAAATGGTGGTCTGGACCCTCTCTACCTGGAAACTGTGAGTGCATCTGCAGTAGTTGTTGATGTCCATGATGATCAAGTCGTTGTGGTAGGTCTTAATGCCCCAGCTCAAGAGGGGATTGAGAGACACTATCAGCACATGGAGCATGGGATTGTGAAGCTGGATGGGAATCAAAAAACTCATGTCAAGGAAACTGCTAATGACATTGGTGCTTTGATGACAGTGGATGGGATGCATGCACCATATGGGAGGCAGGTGACCAATATTGAGCTCGGCAATCGGTTTGCATGATTGGTGGCTGCTGATTTGGTTATGGATGATGAGCGGGATGCTGATAGGACTCATGAGGATCGAAATTATATTTCTTTAGGTGCTTCTGTTGAGTCAAGGGCATCTAGTGTTGGCACTTGTGATCAAGAATTGGGGGCTGTGAAGACATATATTTCTGAGAAGGGCTCTGAAGCAAATATGGACAATGGCTCACTACTGGACAGAATTGTTGGAAATTGTAATGTGAAAAAAGGAATGCATGGTGGTTGTGATTCTGTCGACAACTCCCCCTACCTTAATTTGATGGATGTCAACAGTCAATCTCAACAGGATCAGGGTGTAAGGGATAGGTATAGGGTGGTGCACATTTCTGGTAAATGGGGGAACTGTTCTGATAGTGAGAAAGAAAATGATGGTGGTATGGTTCAGCCCTCATATAGTGATATGGTTCAGGGTTACAAAATTAGAGTGTCTTTGGAGGAGAAAGTGAAGACTTACCCACCACGAAGAAGGCCGCGGAAAGACTATTCTCACCTGCCAATGCCTATGGCTACTAGAGCTTCTAGTGGGATGGTTGGATGGATTGCACAATCTTTTAATGAGAACCTTTCTATAGAGAAGCTCAATTTTAGAAGGAAGTATGCCAAGATTCTGTAACATTATGAAAGTTCGGAGAGGGAATCAGCTACTGCAAAGGAAATGGTGTATCAGGGATGTGGAGATGGGTCTGACTTTTATGATATGTAATTGTTGTTAGCACATTGTTGTGCATGTCTGATGTACTTTTCATTTTCTTTAATTTTAAATAAATTGTCGGAGGTTTTCCTCTGACTAATCTTTCTGGTATTTCACCAATAATATCACTTTCTACTAAATTAATCCTTTAAATGATGGGTTTTTAGTAAGTCATTCCTTGATAGGTCTTTCCTAGATGGCTGATCATGTGTCCAAATATAGACATCCATGACCTGAACTGTTACCTCTACATGTATCCTGGGCATGCGTACTTTTGGGTGTCAAACCTAATTCTAAATCATTACCCAGCACTGTGGTCACTAAAAGGAATTTGTTTTCACTTGAAAACTATAATCATAGTCTTTAGTGTATGGAGAAACAATGACCTATTGATTTTAACTTATCTGATAACACCAATTCCTACACATAGTATAGGATCATTGATAGACAATGATTAAAATAGGTCGTTGGAGTCATCTACTATTATAGTGACCATAAGATCTTTCTAGGGCATCTTCTTGTTGTTTTTCCACCCCCATCCATTTCTTATTGTGAGGATTTTATGGAAAATATGTTCATGATCATTTAATATGATGTATATTTCGAAATAGTTAATTATTTATCTCAAATTATGCTATAGGAAACATTATCATATTTACATTCATATAAACATATATTTCATAAATAAACCATCATTTAAAAATATTTTATACTCGATACAAAATCATATATGTGGTACAAATAGAAAAAAACCTAAAAAATATACCATCTAATATTAAGTTCCTATATTCACATCTATAATATGGACGATTTATTTATAACAATCCACTTCATCATAAGTAATTGAATATGTGCCACCTTTTTCCCTTGGTAGTGGTTTTTGATCCTTCATATCATTCATATTACCCTTGGAATTATTGTATAAACATTTTTAATGTACAAGGTATCCCCAATTAGAGAATCAGACAATTATTGGTTCCTTTGGATTAAAATTTTCTTTTTCTAATGTTCTAACAAATAAATTCATTTTCTAATTAACTTTTAATGATTTGAGACCCCATATTCCACAATTAAATAATATTCGAGTCCCCTTGAGGAAATTCCATTGATATTTCCTCTAACATTAATTATATATAGGTATTTATACATTATTTCTCTCATCATCATCATTAAAAGATCTTTCTTGAAACTTATTTTTTCTTAATTGTTACATTGATTATTTTCACATTGTTAATTATATTTTTTGAAAATTAGTTTGTCCAAATCAAAATTATTCTTATACCATATCCACATCAATGGGTTTACCAATGGGTTAATCATTAGGTTTTTCTTGACACCCATGGTTCCTTCTAGTTCCCAATATTACCAAAATGAAAAGGGTTGAAATGAGTGAAAAAATAATAATAGTACATTTGAATTTTCAAAATTATAAAAAAATCAATATTTATATACAATATTCCTTTATATTATCATTTTTTCAATAGCTCATTTAATTTATGCAAAGAAAATTTTTGCTTAAAAGGGTTATCTAAAGGCGGTTTATCTTAGGCATCTCATAATAATCCATAAATGTTATTAAGAAATAAATCCTTCACAGTGGTTCATAAAGTGTATTTGATCAACCAAAACATATCTTTGGGAGTTTCAAACATGGTGTTCAGGTAGGCCTCCTTTTCATGCCCCAAATGATGACTGATTTAATACCCAATACACAATTTACAGATTTATTAACCATATGTTTATGTAATGACCCAAACATTAATTAATAAAACTCTCTTTGGGATTGAATTAAACTCCCTATAATGGTTATATAAATAACATTCACTTTATTGGTTTTACAATATCCCTTTAGATTCGGGATAATGTTTAGCATCATAACTATTAATAATATAGTCTATTAATAGTTATTATATTATTTGTATAAATATGTGTACATAATAAACCCAATTGAAAAAAAGGAAGTGTTGGACTCAACTAATAAGATTATACACCATGAGGCCCACTTATCGGATCTTCTGAGGGAGATATAACCATTGTGATTTTCTATTGATGGACCCCAATATAAGGGAACAAAACTAATTCATTAGTGAAACCGTTTACCATAAAAGTTCATGAACATAAATATTCTTTCCAAATCTATACATGATAACCCATCCCCTAAAATATCACCATCAAATACCTTACACCCATGTATTCCCATATTGAAATAAAAAGAAATCTATGAAGAACATAATAATATGAATATTCATATTTTATATATTAATGAACAAATTACTTCTTATTGATGTTACTTTGTAAATGAATATCATTATTATAATATCAAAGAGAAATGGTTTTTTTGTATATTATGAAATTTAAATTAAAATGTTATTTTTAATAAATTCTTGAATTTTAATTAAAATTCATACAATACAAAATAAAATTTTTTTTATTATATTTATAAAATATAAAGGATAATAAAATTTTTATGAGTTCCAAGTTAATTGTTTTAAGGGTTTCAAAAATGATTTTTATGAAAAAAAAACATTTCTCAATAAATTTCAGTTCTTCTTTTAAATGATGGAATTGAAAAATTTCTGAAATCCTTATGAGAGAAATACTGTATTTGGAATCATAGAATCTAAAATATCCCACTGTGATTTTTTAAATATTTACTAAGATGGTCAAATTTTAGGGTATTTTTTTATTTCTATAAATTTATACGGTGTGTATTATGAAACAATAATGACCCAAAAGTGATGAGAAAAATGAAATAAAGTGTGTCCTTGAGAAAATATATGTTTCCATTTTAAATAATTATTATTTTGAGTTTATTTTTATAATGTTATTATGTATTTATGAATCCTCTATAACATATATTATATTTTAATATCTTAAAGTCATTTCTTTATACTCTTGATTAACTTCCACATCACCAAGAGTAATATTTTATTGATTTTTCCATTGACCATTTAAAATTATGAAAACCACTTGTATTTGGGTGATACCATGGGTAAAACCATGGTATGGTTGGTGGTTTTGATTACATTATTATTTAGAGTCTTAAACCATTGTTTGGGAAATAATAAAGAATTCCCTTATCTCTTACAGTATTAAACAATCTGTCCTTCCATTCGTCTTCATTGAAAAATAACTAATAACAATGTTACATTACCACCCCATATCAATATTCCTCTCAATGTTCCCCCAATATCTCATCATTCTTATCCAAAACATTTGGGATCACCCTCTCAAGGTAAGAGAACTCTCCCCCTATTCATTTTCATTCAAGAACCTTATTTCTATTTGTGCATTGGAATCAAAACTACTTATGTTTCCTTGACTTTATAAAGAACCCCCTAATGTAAAATTGATATACTAACAATGAGAGATTATTTATCCCTACTTATTACTGAATTTACCTACGCCATTACTGTACAATTTTATTTGAGTGATCCTCCATGTCCCCCATTTATTGAAGACTCATATTTTTGTTATACATTGTTTTAATACAATTTTTTAATGTTGATATATTATTTTACATATCCCTCTAAATAAATTTTTGATATAAAAATTATGATATCCTTATTTTACTATAACTAATCCATTTTATGAATATTTAAGCTCTCTCTTTATGCTGCTGAAATTTCACTATAATTTTTCCTACCAAATAATTATGTCTTTTACATAGACCCCCATTTCAACACATGGGTATTGAACTATATGTTCAAATACTTCATTTATTGTGGAATTACATGTATTTAATAAGCACTTCATGATAGTGGGGATAACATTTATGAATGAAATACCTATGTTTTATTTTCTCTGTGGAACACTTATTCATGTTCATGATATGAAATCACTAGGGGTTCTAAAAATTATGTTGAACTTTAATGAATCATGTAATGTTTTTGTCTCATTAGACATTATTTATAGGATTAGGGAGTAACCCTAACACTTAATTGGACTTTTGAACCAATTTATGATACCTTGGTTGTTATCCATGACATATGATGATGATTACATTTTTAATTTTGTTTTTATATTCCCAACTTACCTTTATGTTATCATTCTATATCATGTCTCATTGTTCATATTTATGATTCACATCCCTTTTATGTTCCATTAAAAAGAATATTATGAAACATGAAATTTATTATTTCATGTTATTATTTGATTATACACTTACTAGGCTTTATACCTCACATCTTTTTTAGGCATGTCCAAAATTTATCCAATGTTGTTTTACGAATGACAGAAAATTATGATAATTTTAAGGATGTTTTCAATAATAAATTTGTACAATATATTTTTATGTTTTTATGTGACATTACTAATTACCCAAATACATTATCATTATCAGTGTTAAATGTTTTATTATGTGTATTATTTAGTATAAAATCCTGAATTGATGTGTAATAAAGGGAAGGGATTTCACAGTTGGTATACAGGGAAGTATAGTTATTTTTTTATGGGGATTAAGATACTATAGGAAAATATTTATGGATTAGAATAAACATTATTAAACAGCGATATGTTTTGGTATATTTTTTGGTATTTTTTATCTCTCGGAAAAAATCAATGTCTATATACCACAATTTGATGTGGCTCTTGAATATATGTACCTAGGTGTAATTATCCCAAAAAGGATGCATTGATATTGACTCATTCTTCACATGGTAGAAAAAAAATGTGACTTTCTAAACACAATGTTTAACACTCTATGGGATATGATTTTTATAATTTCACATTTATGTTATGAACCATAATTAAGCGAAAAATAAATACCTTGAGAGTCTATATAAGTATGTAGATCATGAATAAGTTATATTGAAACCAAAAAATTCATAAGTTAAGAGATAAATTTTATTTTTAAATTATCCCTTTATTGTTACTGGTTTCCAATTTTTCTGTGTAAAAGTTTCAATTTACTCAACCATAATTTTATATTTATTCTATTAAATGAAAAAAATAAGACGATATGAGTAAAAATATAATTTTAAGCCAATGTGATGAATTACTAAATGAGATTCCCACCCTTATGGTCATAGTAATTCAGAACATTGTTACTATACTCTCTCAATTGAATCATGTTCTGAATAAAAACGTAAATCATGAGGAACAACCAAATACAAATAAGAAAGTACAGGTTGAAATTGAGGCCATTATGAGATAATCGATACCGAATATCAGTGGTTCAAATAATATATTAATCAAGGAAAATGGGATCGACATCATTGATATGATATTAACTATACAAAAAGTTTCTGGTCAACAAAATGTCAAACAAAATGTTTATCATATGAAGGGAGAAGCTGATCATTGGTGTACATTGATAAAAAATATGGAACCTAAGGAAGATGAAAAATTGATGGGTGAATGGAATTATAAATTTTTTTAACACCTGTATATTTTTATGAGATTGACTTTTTAAAATAATTTGATTTCTTTATGTCTATCTACACGAAACACTAGTTTTGATAGTGTTGGAGACATAATTGAGTTTCTATCAATCATCAATTCATTATTAAAATTATTTAAAAACTAAAATTACAACCAATCCATTGAAATGGTGTCTGGAAAAATATTTAGGTGTATTGTGAAATTATTTTTGAAACATGTATAAAATTTTTTTTGACCAACTAATTATTAATGAATGAAATATCCTTTTTAAAATTAAAGTAAGTTTTTTTAAAATCCTATGAAAAACTGTATTTTATACAAATAAATAAACAATTAAATAATTATTGTAGTATATTAATAATATATATATATATATATAATTTCCAATATAATGTTTAACATCAATCATATGTGTCTTTTAGACACAATATAAGGGAGAATCCTTTTTTGGGGAAAAAGTATTTTTATAAAAATTATATTTTGTCATTTTTTAATGGACCAATATTTTTAAATATAGTTTTAAAAAAAATTGAATTATATTTGAGAAAATAAACATATTATTTTAAATAGAGTAGTCGAAATTTACATTGGTTTATTTTTTGATATTTTTCTCAAAAGTTACTTGTTTTGATGAATAATGAAAAATAATGGTTTTTAATATAATACATATTTCTCATAAAAATAATTTACAGTGTTAATTAAAATATCTAATTTTATTAATTTTTAATTATATAAATTTTAATTGTTTAATATAACTAGGTCATTGGAAGAAATTTTACATGGAATTTTGATATAAAAACATATCAATCCTTTGAATGTTTTAACATTCAAGATATGTTGTTTTGTCTCATCTAAAAGATTAAATTTTAGTTAATTTGTAAAAATAATGTTAATTGAATTTATAAAAATGGATTGAAATTTTTAAAAGAGATATTTAAATTTATTAGTCATCCCCATTTTAATTTTGGAAAATATGAATAATAATTTTATAAATTTTTATTATCATGGTTAAGGGAAAATCATTTATTTGAGGATAAAAAAATATTACAAATAATATAAAAATTACATAACACACTATAAAATGTTATTTGATGAAGTATGTGTGACCCTTAACACATTCTTTTTGAAATTGAATAATTTAATAGATACTTCTCTAAAACTATTACTTAGATATTATTGAAATCCAAGAGAGTGACAAAATGTAACACTCTTACATTGAGTAAGAATATTTTCATTAATATGTGATTAAATAGATGAAATTATTGAAAATATAATTTATTTTTAATGATAAAATTTGTGTCTACATCATATGATTTTTTTTATATTTTATTAAGAAATATTTTTCATAAATAATAACACAATGATGGTTCATTAATTATTCAAATAATGAAAAAATCAATTAACTGATATTATAAATATTAAAATAAATATAATTTAACATAATGAAGGTAATAATCAGATTTTATAGGTATGTAAGACATGTTTGTTTTTTATTAATGTATTTTTTTTAATAATTTTGATTTATTGATTTTAGTTATGTTAATGTAATTAATAGTTTCAAAATTTGCATTAATAATATTTTATGAAAATAATATTTTATAAAATGAGTAAAAAATCCTAAAAATCCTAAATAAATGAAATGGGATGTGAAATGGTATCTAATATATTAATATTTTTATTTATGGTTCACATGAAACCTTATATGTAAAAAAGATAACATTTAATATTGAAAATGTTGTTTCTATAGTAATAATTTAAGTATTTTAACATTGGGGTTACTAAAATAGGTATGGACTAAAAGTACACGAAAACTTACATAAAATTTAGTTTCTGAAGTTATTATCACCTAATAACACATTATCCTAAAATTAATTTCCATTTTTATTTATTTTGAATGATATTTAATTTATTTCCTGTTAATATTTTTAGAAATATCTGAAGTTCCCCTCCTATCTCTTATAGTCAGGGACCTCTCCTTCTATTTACATCACACTTAATAAACTATTATATGTTTCAAAAACATGCCGAATCCTCCTAATAACATTTATTTTTTCATCATAAATTCCTTACATTGGGTAGAAGTCTGACCAATGAAGTCATTTTGTTCAAATCAAAAAGAGATACATGAAGAAGAGGTAACATTCATTAACAACCTTTTTTTATTTCATCCATAAACACATTAATTTTTTTTATTACATGTTTATATAATAAAATTAGGATAATAAACATAAAAATAATTTTTTATATGATGGATTATTCCTAAATTCACACAAACTTCAATCAAATGGGATACACAATCATTGTCTGTGTGTACGGAATACAACCACCTCAAGAACCGATGACTTTCGTTCGTCCATTTCCATATTTCAAGGTTGAAAATAATGTTTTATATTAGTTGTTTATAATATATATATATATATATTATTTATGATATATTTTTGATTTTTAAATTATTATATAACTAATAACTTCATGCTTTCCATTTTGTGTGATTCATATAACTTCATTTTTGTATGTGTGGACTACCACCTCCTTAAATAGATGTAATTCGTTCACACTATATGTGGAGTGTATTAAGGATGGGTATAGTGAAATTATATAATAAATATAACATAATAATTATAATATATATATATATATATTACATTATTTCTATTAATATGATGAGAAAATCGAAATAATGTTCAGGCATACGTATAACCTACTGTCTCCCTGAATTTTGTATTTCATTTTCAATTTCAATATTTTATAGATTATAATAAATAATATATATATATATATATATATATATATTATATATATAATTATTATAATTATTTATATGATTAAATCATTATATAACTATGAGAACCAATATTATAAAAAATCAAAGCACATGCGAAAAAAGCAGATATTGTCCAAATTGTAACTTTAACATGGAAATTCTAATAAACAAGTAATATAAAGTCACGAAAAAATAATATGTTGTATTAGATATAAGAATATGGGTTTTTAATTGGTTTATAATAAAAATATACTTATCATAATTGATTTTTTATGACTACCATGACAGTTAAGACCTAAGGCATGGGATCTTTGACTCTTTAATATTTCTGCGGGATAGATACCTTATACAAAATTAGTATTTTTTATTTTTAATAGTCAATATACCTCCCATGAATGAATTTTATTAGTATTACTCACATTATTATGGTATTTTAATATCCATATAATTTTATGTCTTTCATATGAACACACCTCTACTGGCAATAAAGTGATTAATATTTATTCCACGATCTCATCAAAATTCGGGATTATTTTATTTTAAATATCCATTGGGGAATATCTATCCTCTACATCCATCTTATATAAAGTTGTTTTCAATATTTTGATTTAATATTGTCCTATTAATATTTCTTGTTATTTTTACACATGTTTTACCTTTTACTAACACATTTGAATGGAATCTATTCATTGTTTTCCAAATGAGGTACTTTGTGAATTCTCCAGAAAAAGTATGAAAGGAATGTTTTTTAACCTAAATGAAATGTTCCTATTATTAGGATATAATGAAATATTATTTATTTTAATATTCCCTTACAATCTTACAAGGATATTTTCATAGAAAATTTTTATTTTAAAATCACAATGCATTTTGAGTAGAAAATTATTTCAAAGCGGAAAGGATATTTTCATAGAGAATAATGTCAAGTGGTGTCCCAAAATTATTTTCCATCTAAGATAGTATTATATGATGACACATATTTTTTACTCGGGTTGTGTTAATATATTATTATTGTTAATATTTAATGGACTATTTAATTTTATTGGTGGATTTATTTTTTTAAATTATGTTTCATTTCAATGAGTTAGATTATGATGAAAACTTTTTGAAACACTTTTTTTGGGTTCTGATAAGATTTATGTTCTTGTGGCACAAATATTTATGGTGTTCATTTTGTGAAAGGTGTGACTTATACCTCTCTACAATGTATTGGTTAAATATGGATAAATCATTAGGTGTATATATTATGCTTGAACCTAATTTCTATTTTAATATTCTATGAATATACTGGGTTTTCATGTCCATAATTTTATGCAAAGATAAGAGTTTCAGGTCAGCAAGTTTATGCAAGTACCTTATTTCCATTCATTAATTTAATGAGTGAATATTTTATTATTAATCCATTTCTACAAACTTTCAAGTTTATTTTTTCACAATTTCATGTCTTATTTCAATTTTATGATCTCATTGATTATCTTCTTTGATTCCGTAGTGATTTCTGTCATATGTACTAAGAATAATTAATTCCTTGATTTCCTGATTATGATATTTGATATGCATGGTTTTCCTATCAATTTCATTCTCCTATTTTCATTCCAGTATACTGATGATATACTTATTTATATTCCATGTTTTCCGTATTGAGCATCTGAGATCATCATTTCTTATGTTTCGTTTCCTCGGGTTATAAAGAATGGTTTTAAGTCGGAGAAGTAATGGGTAAGATTAATAATGGATATTTTTAAGATCATTATAGATATTAGAATAATTTTTTTCATGTGTTAAATGGTTCTAAACTATTTTGGTCCATAGGATTATGTTAGTGTAATTTATCAATATTCCTCTATAAAAAGTTCTTATCCATGTATGTAAATCTGGGGACAAAATATTTGGCATCATAGGAAATTTTTAGTCAATATTTTGGAAACTAGGATAAAAAAACTATTTTTATATCCATATAATTATTTCTATTGATATGTATATGGTTTCCTCTAATATTATGTTTAATTATAGGTTATAGTCCTATAATTTTATTATTGATCATGAATAATGTGTATTAACCCTAAGAAGTTATATATTGAAGGGTAATTTACCTAGATTATGAGGTTTTCCAAGTACGAATGGTGTTTCTAAGAATAATTTATTTTGGTTTTTGTGAATAGTAGGAACACAATGTAACCATGTTAATGAGGAATACGCTGGAAAATACAATGATGTCCCTTATGAGAAAACAAATATTAGAGAATATTGAATATATAACGTCATTGTTATAACAACAAAATTATATCTATCCTTGAATAATGCTGGATTTCCACATGAAGAAAGGAGGGAACAACATTTTCTTTAATCCTTCTTAAGGAAACACCAAACTTTTTAAAAAATAATGATTGATCCTCTAGTTGCTGAGAAATTGATCTATACAATTGAAAAGATATTTTTTATTATTATTTTAAGAACATTAAAAATTTACATTGGGAACATATATAATTGATGTTGAAGTGAATCGGTGCTGAAACCTTATCAAGAACACAAGGAAATAAGATAAAATAGACTCAATGGATTGGGATGAGTCGAACAATAAAATTTTCATTAAATTACATTATGTATTATTCTTAGAAAAGGGAGATTGATGTTTCCAATATTTCCCATGATGACTATAATTATAGAAGGATATAACTCAATGGAAACTATAAAAACATTGTAGAAAAGAAGATTAGATTCAGTATATGCTCAATGTGTTGAAGGGGACATGGAAGAAATATTATTAAGGGGTTTGGTAAATGTATTAAGTGTGGTAAAGAAGGTTATCTAGAATTTGAATACTGAATTAATGAGAAAAAGTCGTCTAATGAATCATGTACAGAGAAGAATGCAAACAATGAACCCCCAATACAATGAAATGAGTGGTGGAAAATGGAAATTATGCTAATTAGTTCCCATATCTAAGTGATAATGGTGTTGATCGATATCATACATCTATTAAATCAAAATATAAAGGGAAATATAATTTTATCACTATATATGATTAGTAATATGAAAATAAATTGGTGGAATGATTGAGTGTTTAGAAAAATATAGTCTAAGTAGTTTTATGTTATTACAGAATAATGAAATATCTATAGATTGGATGATTTAAAATAATATTTTGAATGGTATTTATAAACATGAAATGTAATTGAGGTGGTAATGTTATTTTTTTTTTGAGAACATTTTATTAAAGGAATGATACACCTTAATATGTTCATGTTGTAGGTATAATCATAGGATTAAGATTTGTTTTATTATGTAATAAAATAAATGTGGTAGTATTTATGAACATAAAACTATTTTGTAATATGATTACTATGTGGTTTATGGATTGAGTTTATATAAATATTTGTATGATGAAAGAGTTAATTTTAAAAAACATGCATGTTTTCGTTTTGGTATTACAGTAATATAGGTGATTACCCGGTTTCAAGAGAATACATGATATTTGACTACACATATTTTGTATGTGATAATTAAGAGGTACCTAAAGTTTCACATGGATAAATTATATGTTTAGTGAAATTATTTAGAATGTTAATGATCCATATCTTTTAGGAGGTTCATAAGGGTGACCATTTATGAAATTTTTCACTCTACATTTTTATGAGATTTTAGAGATAAAAGTTTCATAATATAATGATTTGTGAATATTGTATAACATGTGCTAACATTTTTTTAGGATATCTTGGGACATAATTAATGAATTTTCATCTGATTATAGATATTATAATCCATTAGTTATGCAGGTATTATAATTTTATCTTCTTTTATTGGAGTAATAAATGATGGGAACATTGATCACAGAACAACTAAATAGTGATATTGTACTTATGAGATGAACTAAATAATTATTTCTTAACAATTGATTTTGAAATAAAATTTTATACTATTATCATCAACTATTATGATAGAAATGGCCTTTTTAAGACTTATTTGGTCTACATTTTAATATTCATTAACCTTATAATGACAATATTGTCTATCAGTATTCATTAATACGGGATAGTTAGTTTTATTTTTTATTCCCGTGTTTTTTTACAATTCAATTATGTTCTATTTTGTGGAAACCTAGTTATGATTTACATTTAGTTTCAATTACTTTTCCCAATTTTACTTTTTTAAATGGTGTTTTAGTATTCATTTTTATGATGTGAGATTTTATAAAAGGAACATTGATGTATTAAAACATTGGTAATACCAAATATTTCAAGTGTGAAATTAATTTATGGGGGATATATGGTAGAATCAGGATATTTTTTTTGCGATATATATTTTAAATAATTTTATTTCTTATTGTTGTGTGCAATAAAGAACACATGATTATCCAGCATTAAATGTAATCCTGAGCATTAATGACACATCAATTTTTATTGTAATTATTCAAACAAGACAATTATAAACAATCCACTAAAATGGTGGGAGTAAATATTATTAAATATATTATGAAATTATGTATTAAACATGTATATAAAATAATTTACAAATTAATTTTTAAGGAATTAAATACACTTTTAAAAATAAAAGGTAGTGTTTTTTTGAAAAACAATGTACAAGTGTGTCATATACCAAAAAAATCTCACCTTTTTTCTTTTAAAAATCAAATATACTTATAAAATATTAAATTTATATTTTAAAAATTTATCTTATCTATTATCTAGACATGAAATAAGAACAAATAAAATTTTATGCATAAAAGAAGTATTTTTCTAAAAATAACAATTTTTTCTTTTTGATGGAGTAATTTTTTTAAAGGTAGTATTTGAAAATTTTATAAATTATTTATGAAAAGTATATTCTTATTTGAAATTAGGATATCAAAATTTAATTTTTTGGGTCTTTGTTATGTTTCTGATATGTTTGATATCATGATGAATAGTGAAAAATACTGATTTGTAAATTAAAACATCTTTTTCATCGAAATAAATTAAATTTATAAATTAAAATTTTTAATTTTTTAAAGTATAATTAGAACAATTATTATCATTTGTTATAATTTATATCATTGTACTCAATTATTCATTCAATTTGGTATAAAATTATATCAATCTTATATGCCTTTTCACATTAAAGAACTCTAATTTCGTCTTGTCTCCAGGAATAAATATTAATTAATTTATAAAAATTATCATATTTAATTTTTAATAATGTATTCAATATTTGTAATAATACTTTCCATATTTAATAACTAGACCGTTTTTGACAATATTAATAGTAATTCTATTAATTTTTATTATCATATTTAAAGGAAAATCGGGTAATTAAGATTATTGATAATATTGTAAATACTATAAAACTACCCTAAAACATGACATAATGTTATTGGATGAATTTAATTAGACAATTAAAAAATATGGTTCTAAATTTAAAATTTTAATGGACACTTTTCCTTTAAAATTTCATGGATATTATTAAAATCAATGAGAGTGAAAAAATTACACACCAATACTTTTACTAAGTATTATATTTTCAATTAGTGGTTTTGTAGAAGATATGATCATATATGTATATAATTATTTAATATAAAATGTTTTTTTATCAAAATCATTGTATTTTATTTTTAAATTTTAGTGATGAAATTATTTTCATAAATAATTATACAATGATGACGATGTAATTATTCAAATAATGAAACAATAAATTAAATGATATTACATATATTAAAAGAAATATAATATTACTAAAATCAGGTTTTAAAATAATTTTCAATGTACATATTACATGTTAGGGGTGTGTTATATGATTTTTTTGAATTTAACTTACTATGTTTATTATCTTAACGAAAATGTAATTTATAGTGTCAAAATTGACACTAAGGATATTTTATGAAATTAATAATTTCTTAAATTAGTTAAAATAAATAAATAAGGAATATGGTGATGTGATATGTTCGATATTATAATTAAATTTCCATTTATAGTTCAATTGACATATTAATAGTAAAAATATATACTTTTTAATATTTAAAAAGTTGTTACAATAATTAATAATAACATAGCTTAATTATGGGTTAATTAATATTAGGAGGTTTGAAATTACACCAAAACCATGCTATAATATATTCGTAGATGGTATAGTCAAACTATTACCCCTTATATTATAATTTCATTCAATTTGGTGGTATTTTTAATGTTAGTTAATTTATTATAAATTAATATATTTATTAAATTCAAAAGTACCCCTTCCCACTCTTATAAAAAGAAACCACTTAAACTATTTTCTCCACAAATTAGAAATTTTTTGATTATTGAAAATATCTATCTAAATATCCTCCCAAATTACATCAATTAACATTATATTCTTTAATTTGGGCTTAAATCCTACCAATGATGACCTTTTGAGAATGTAAAAATGAGATACCAAAAAAAGAGGTAATGTTCATCAACAATTATTTTAGTTTTATTTTATCCTTAAACTCATTAGTTTTTCATTATTTTAAAAATATATAACAACTTATAATCCTAAATATACTAATATTTTGTTATATTAAGTGTTATAACTACACTCAAACACACTTCTATCAAATGATATACAAATTCATTGTTCGTGTGTACGACAAACTAACAACTCGCGAACTGATATTGTAATTCATTCCATTTCCACCTTTCTATGTTGATAATAATGATTAATTTTTAAATGATATATAGGATATTTAAGAAACATTTTTTCTTATTTATTTTTCTATATATCATAATTTCCTACAATCCATTTTGTGTAAATACTATAACTTTGTTTGTGGATAGGTGGACTACCACCCCTTCGAAGTGATGTAATTCGATCACACATTCCATATAATGTATTAATGAAATGGATAATGACATTATAAGAAAAATATAAAATTATAAATATAATATAATGATATTAAATATATACATATCATTTAAATTCTTTCTTTCATTAAAATGACAAAATGAAAACAATGATCATGCATACGTACGGTCTACCATCTTTTTGGATGGTGTATATCATTTTACATTTAAATATTTAATCTATTATTAAAAATAATGAATATATATGATATTTATATCTTTTTTATCATTAAAATTATGTTCAAATAATTATATAACTAAGAGGACAAAAAATAATAAAAAATCAAAACACAAGTGAAAAACCAAACGGATATTACCTAAAGTGTAATATTAACATGCAATTGTTAATAAACTAATAATATAAAGTAATAATCAAATAATATATGGTAATTGATATAAAAATTTGGTTATTTAATATATATATATATATAGTAAACTTATATTTATTATAAATGATTTTTTATGAGTTTGACAAGAGTCAAGACATAAGTCAAGAAATCATCATCTCACTATTATTTTGGTGGGACACATGCCATATACATGACTTTCTTCATTTATGTGGTGTATATACAACCCATGAATACATTATATGAGTATTATTATGAATGTTGTTGTATTATAATATAAATATAAATTTATTTATTTCATGTGAATGTTAATCTATATATTATAATGTGAAAAGTATTTATGGCTAAATAGCACCAATATTGAGGATTATTTCATTTTAAATATCCATTGTGGAATATTTATCCTCAAAATCCATGTTTTCTTAAAAAAATTTAAAAGGGTTTTAACTATTCTGATATTAATATCAATATTTATATTTTTCTCATATTTTTATTGTTATTAAATGGACTGAAAGTAATGTTTTTTTCATTTTCAAAACAAGGTACTTTGTGACTTTTCTGAAAAAAGAATGAATGTAATGTTTTTTCAACTTATACATCATGAAATTTTAAAACACATACATGATGTCTTATTTCCATTATGTTACCCTACCACAATACAAAGTTATATTCAATGAAAATATTCTCTTATAAAAGTTCTCAAAATGTTAAAAAGAAAATGTTTTCAAAAATAAAAGGATGTTGTACTCTGAAATAATTTTTAATGATCTCCAAAAATTATTTTCCTTGTCAGATATTGTTATTGGTTGTTAATTATGGTTTCATGGGGATATTATCTAATGACACTATTCTTATATTTCTATAAATTGTTTATGATTATGACGTATAGATGTATATAATTTATTTTCCTTTTCTTTGAGTTTTTTTATGATGAAATGTTCTTGAAAGTCATTTTTATGGGTTCTGATATGATTTATATTCTTTTGGAATACATATTTAGGGTTTTCATAATGTGATTGGTGGGAACTATATATGCAT
Source organism: Viscum album (assembly GCA_963277665.1). Lineage (NCBI taxonomy): Eukaryota > Viridiplantae > Streptophyta > Magnoliopsida > Santalales > Viscaceae > Viscum > Viscum album. Next base: position 715,444,158 of record OY728162.1, read on the forward strand.
CTAATGAATTGGGTAAATATAGATTACAGTTTTGGTATATATGTTTTTCATGAACCTAATTTCATGTTCTCAATTCTATTTGTGGAACTAGTCTTCAGGACCATAATTTTATCCGGGGACCATGTTTTCATATTTATATGTTTATAACTGGTCATTATTTCATTTAAATATTTTATTTAGTGAAATAGATACAATTTATAAATGTTTAAAACAATAAATGTTTATGTGTATTCCATAATTTCTTGTCTTATGTTAATGTTATAATATTATGAATTACCTTATTTTATTCCTTTATGAATCATGTCTTATGAGTTACCAATATTTAGTTAATTGATTTTAGAATTGTGATATTTGATAAGAATGGATTTATTTTCAATGTTATGATCATTTTTTCAACCCCTTATGCTCATTATGTACTTATATATCATTACTATTACCCATACTGATCATCTAAGATAACCATTTCTTATTCTTCTTTTTCCAAGGTTATAAATAATGGATTAATGTATGATTACTAGTGGGGATGAACTATAGAGGAGATATTTATAATCTTTCACCAAAAGAGAAAAATGTGTTCAATGTTTCCAAATGAGCTAAAATATTATATTCCTTATGATTTTTGTGTAATTTATTGAATATTCATATAAAAATATGCAAGATCCATGTAAAAAATCCTAGGTTGTTATATACTTTTTTGGAAAATATTTTTCCATAACAATTCGACAAAAATTCGAATGTGATTTATCTTCCCTTATGAATAAATATAATAAATCCATAATAGTGTAAATGGAAAACTTCAGAATGCTTGCTTGTTACACCTCCATCATTGAAGTTATTATGAATTCAACATTTTCTAATAGTATGTTGTGATGAATATGAGTCTTTGAAAATTGCTGGCGATTTTGGACATTGATATCAATGTGGAAACATTACGATGATACATCAATGTCGAATAGAAGATTAGTGAATCATAAGGATTTCATGTGGATAAGAAAAATAAAAGTTATTCTATTTCGGTTGGTGTGATGGTTGAATGTAATGGTGGTAATAAATTTCAACATCCCACTTGTTATAATTGTCGAAAGAAGCCCCCCATAAATTTTTTAAAGGGGGAAATAAAATTCATTAGGTGTAGAATGGAATTCCACCTAGATAGAGATTTTCGATGGAAGAAACCAATTAATTTGATGAAGGAATTGAAATCTATAGTCAATCCTCAAATAAGTTTTTATTTTTTGATCTAAAAGAAACAATTGTACTAAAAACCCAATTAAATATGTCAAGGGTTTCTAGACACAATCAACACCAGTAACCACCATGGTAGCAATAAAAATCTTATTTCATCACAACCACATATGTGGATACTGATAATAAAGTGGTGAAAGATATGCAAGTTATTCATTGAAAAATAATGTACATAGTTTTTTATCCTTGTTGTATAAATATTTTTGTACCACAAAATTTTAGGAGAACTATTCAAACACCACCACCAATATTTGAAGTAAATCTATCAGTGAAAACTGAATATAGGAAAATTATTGAATCATTTGAATATAACCTCTCCCATTTTAATATTTATGGTCTGAACTTCTCAAAGAACATTATAATACACCTTTTTTCAATTTTATAAAATTATTGGTATATATTGGAATTCCATATATAGAAACAACATAAATTACTAGATAAAGGAAATCACACTCCATGCTGTTAATATTATTCAGATTCTATACACGTAAAAGGAGGAGGATAAATCTACCTCAACACTAACATCACAAGAATGGATACTGTTTCCTTATGAGAAATCATTTATAGCACAAATGAACATTTCAAGGGAAAACATCATCCTCTATGACATATGAATTGTGATATAATACACTAATGTACTTCATGAATAATTTTATGGCCTTACACCTATCATATAGGATTAATTTTCAATTTTGATTATACATGATGATTTAGTAATGTCCTGGACTCCATATATAGTGGATATTTTTTAAATTGAGGAGCTGAAGAAGTAACTATAATATAATTTTGATAAAGGGTCAATATGCCAATGAATATCCCCATGTAGTGAACAAATCCTCTCTGAGTAGTTGAATGATGGGTCGATGAACCATTGCATTGATTATCATGAGCTAAACTAGATCATGATAAATAATAAGTATCATATTCTAGATATTGGTGAATTTTTTGTTCAGATATCTCATTCCTAATACCTATCTAAGGCCGATCTTTGGTTAGGGTATTATCAAGTAATGTTTAATGAGGAATATATCCCCAAGAATACATTTTGTTTAGTATTTGGGCACTACGAGTTCATAGTTATTCCTTTCGGACACACTCATTCACTGGAAATATTCATGGGCTCAATGAATAGAGTCTTTATAGATTACCATTAAGTATTTTTGGATGTATTTATAGAATTAATTCTTATATATTCCCAAATAATGGAGGTGTATGAGGGGAATCTTAGAAATGTGATAAATACCATACCAAAGGAGTGGTTTATGAAGGGAACATCAAATTTGAATTTAGGTTAAAGGATTTATCATTCATGGACAACATGATAACATAAAATTGGTTATAAATATACCCTTAAAAATGGAAATTAAAGGATTGAAAATACCAACCACTTTTCCTGAGATCTTTTGTTCCCTCATATTACCTGGGTACTAGCATTGATTTGGGAGAAATTTATATTTATTTCCTATCCCTATAACTATGCTAACATGAATGGGAATTAATTATTTTTGGAATAAATAATTAGAATCGATCATCATGGATTTGAAAAAGAGTCTTATTATTCTGCATGTAATTATGATTCCCACTAGTGGGGAACATTTTTTCAGAATACAATGATGATTCCAAGAAGGGACTGGGATGTGTACTAATAATTAATGAAAACATGAAAGTCAATACCTCAAGGTAGAGGAATTATCCTGAATAGAACTACTCAAAAAATGATCTAATATTTTTCATGGTAATCATCATGTTAAAGATATGGATTATTTATCTCATTAGGGAGATGTATGAAATAAATATATATATCACATGATCCTCAAGTACATATTCACACAGAAAGAGATAAATATGAATCAGCGAAGATGGGTAGAGTTGATTATGGATATTTACTACTCAATACAGTACTATCAATTGAAGGAAAATAATGTGGAGGGTTATCTAAGTATAAAGGATATTGAAATTTTATCCATGATGATAATTCAGTAGTATCTGCTCTTTGTAGACATGAATTGTATGGACATGGAAATAATAAAAGAAAGAAATCATCAATCCTTTCACAAATAATTTCTCAATAATACCGTATTGATATGATAAAGGATTTCTAAAGAGATAGTGTAGAGATTATGATGAAGGTGTCAGAAATAATTATATCATGTTCCATAAAGTTAAAAATTAATGATGAGGGAGTTTGACGATTTGTGACATGAATAGATGTACCATTAAATCCTATTTTTAATGAAATTTAAATTGGTTGATGCACATGTCTCGACATTGTCTATATATTTATAGAAAATGAAGATTAATTGGGATCTATAAGAGATATATTTCTGGGATAACATAATGAAAAATATCACATAATATACATCATTGTGTGTTTTATGTCCACAAGTGAAGGCAGAAATAAAAAAATAAAATGGTATTATTCAACCATTAATCATACCTACATAGTAATCAGAAAATATAACCTTGTAAATTTTCACTACTCTTCAAAAAATATTAAGAAGAAATAATTCTATCGTGGTTTTGGTGGATCATCTTATAATGACTGCTCACCTAATTTTAATTAATGGGGACAAATTAATTGGGTAACATTCAAGGATATACATTAGATAAGTACAGAGGCTTCATAGAATACCATAATCAATTGTATTTGATTGAGACCCAATATTTACCCCCATTCTCTAGATGAGTCCCCAACATTAACTAAATACAAATTTAAAAATTAGCACGACTCATCACAATAAAACTATTTTCCAATCCATATAGACTATCCAGACACTCAAGGGAAGGTTTAGAGAATACTCTATGGACCTTAAGAGATGACGGTATCAACATATTCTTGTAGTCGAGTTCTCACACAATATTAGTTTTCACAGAAGCATCCAAATGTCTCCTTATGATGCCCTTTATAATTAGTGTTTTATAACACCTATATACTGGGATGATGTTGGTGAACACCAATTGATGGGTACTAATATGCTCTAGAAAAATATAGAAAATTTCAAGACCATTCACCAGTAGATTAGGGCTGCTCATATTTGACACAAGAGCTATGATGAATATAATGAACCAGACTCAGAGTTTGAGGTTAGATACATGTTATTACTAAAAATATCTACATGGAATACATTCTTGGTATTTTGGAATATGAGAATCATTAGTCTAAGAAATATCCCTTTGAGATTCTTGATCACATCAATGTAGTGGTGTATCTTCCAGAAAACCCACATAACATATCTCAAATACATGATTTATTCCAAACATACCTATTGATGAATTACATACAAGATCTATTACATGTTTTGAATTCATAGGTGTCATAATTAGAGATTCATCTTTCATATTAGGATCACCGCGTGCATATTTTAGATAATAGAGATGATGTTCTATGAAATAAGACTACTAACCTTGTAAAATTATTGTGGTGTAACAAAAATTTTAAATAATCAACGTGGGTACTAGAGGATGATATGAAACAATATTAACCAAATCTATTTTATTAAGTGGAATGAAACATTTGAGGGATAATGTTCTGAAAGGGGGAATATTATAATGATACAAAATTTTGAAAATAAAAATATATATGTGATTGAATTATTTTCCCAATTTTTGTTGTATAAAACACATACAATTGTTTATTTTTATTATATACAATTTAATTTAAAATATTTTTATGAATCATAAACATTGATACTATAATCATTTAATAGAGATCATATGGTTAGTATAAATATATTGTTTTGAAAAACCTAATTTTCATAGACAAAGGAAGTGTTGACGTCAACCAGTAAGATCCAACCCTATGAAGCAATTTATTAGTTTTTCATAAGGTGTTAAAATCAATGTAAATTTACATTAATAAATACCAAGATGTGATCCAATAATTAAATCAAGAGATAAACTTTTAGGGTATATGTTTTAGTTCATCGAGTTCTCAGCCGAATCCATGTATGTTGAACCACCAATGAGAATCATACCATAATGAACCTGGTCCATACAAAGAATTATGGTGTAAAAAGGGAATATATATCATGACCCCAATAATATTTGTATACATATTTTTTAGAATAATGAATATAGTTACTTTTTTTATAATTACTTTGTATATGATTTTATTTTTGATATAATAAAACACAAATTTTCATTTTGAGTTATTTAAAATTTCATTTATGATATTCCATTTTAGGAATTCATGTATATTACAAATTATTGATATAATAATTAAATAATAAAATTAAATAGTATTTATTAAATTTAAAAGAATAATATAATTTTTATGAAGTCTAGTCTAATTTTTATAAGGATTTAAAACTATTATTTTTCAAAAAAGAATACTCTCTTAATAAATGTCAGTTTTGGTTATAGAAGTGTAAATTTACATTTTTAGAAAGTTATTTTTATAAAAAAATATAATTTTTTGAAATCATCTTATAAAAATTATACAAGAATTTTTTTTTTATAATTTCCTAAGATATTCTAATTATGAAAAAAAATTAATTACAATATAAATATATGGTATGTATTATGGAATAATAATGACTAAAAATAAATATAATAAATTCTATAAAGGGTATCCAGAGATAAATATTATCAAAATTTTAGAAATAATATGATTTTGAGGTTATTTGAATAATCTTATAAATTCATTAGGAATCCCCTAAACTCAATAATATATTTTAAGGTTTTAAAATCAATTCCTAATAAACATTACTCCCTTCCACATCACTAAGTGTGATATATTTTTTCACCCTTGTACTTATAAAATAAGGAAAACACTTATTTTTGGTTGTAACCATTGTAGAAAACCATTGAATGGTTTGAGGTTTTGATTACATTATTACATAGAGTCCAAAACCAATGTTTGTGAAATAATAAAGACCTCCCCTCTCTCTTCCTATACAAATACACCCAATCTCCCATTTCACATAATTATAAAAACTTTTATAACTTCCTTACACATCATCCCCCTCTCTATAATTCTATAAAGAATCCCCAAAACTCTAAATATTCTCTCCCAATATATTGGAATCACCTTCTCATGTTAAGGGACATCTCTCCCCTTTCCCATTGAAGAAACTACTTCGTAATTAGCCTTTTGAATATCAATTGGTTATTTTTTCATGAATATATATATATATATATATCCCTTTTCCGTCTAGTTTATGACATAAAAATTAGAGATCATTTATCCCCCCTTAATAAAGAATTTACCTAATTGTTACTATGATTAAATATAGTGTGTGATCTTCTTCTTCTCACATTTATTCAAAACAACATTTATGGTAAGAATTTTTTTTCCAAATTACTAATATTGGGATGAATATTTTATATAGACTATTATTGTTGTTTTGAGGTAAAAGTGGTTAAATAACACTATCACTACCAGAAAAATTGTATATCAATATTTAATTATATTCGTTATATTTCTTAATTTTCACATTGATTTTTCTTTCCAAATAATTGGGTCATAAATATCCACCACCACTGCCACTCATGGTTATTCACCTATATGTCCCTATATATTATTTATTAGGGAATAACAACTATTTAACCCAAAATAATGTATCATGGAGATAAAAGTAATGAAATCTATCCTTATGTTGTATGATCTATGTGGCACACTTATGAATTTAAAAGATATAAATGTGATAGGTGTGTCCAAAATTATACATCATTCCAATTCATTGGGTAATTTTTTGGTCTCATGAGATATCATGATTGGGATTAGAGATTGAATCAAATATATTGTGGGACATTTTTTCTACCATGTTATTAAGTCTTTGAATTTATCCATGACCAATGTTTATCATCTCATGTTTAATTTTGTTTCAATATTCCAATGTTTTCTTTAAGAAATCATGACATATCATGACTCATTTTTTAATTTTTGTGGTTATCATCACTTATTTGTCACAATAAAATTTTTATTACATAAAATTTAATACTTAATTAATTTTTTTCTTTTTTATTCCATTACTAAGAATCATTTCCCACCCCCTTTTTTATGTATCTCCATAAGTTATCTAATGCAATTTTATGAACAATGTAAACTTTTGACCATGGTAAGGATGTTTTAAATAAGTGTGATTTACATCACGTTTTTATTGTTGGTATGTAATGTTATGAATTAACTAAATACCCTAGGTTTATTGATCTTATGGGTTAGATTACGTGCATTCATATTTTATTAATCAATTATTAATGTTTAATAAGGACAAGGGCTATTATAATACATCTATAACAAAGCCAAAATCTATATGTATTATCCATACATGGCTACACTGTTAGGGAAAACTATCAACTCATGATCTTAAAAATATTTCATTATATCATCCTATAACTAGACTCACCACAATGGTTTTTACTAAGGCTACATTACCCTAACAAAAAACATAACTAAATAATGTAAATAAATAACTAAACCATTCTTTGATAAAAACTATAATGACAAATGATAAACATAAAAATAATATTAAATTAATCTCATAATATAAATAATATTCCCCAAAAATAGTTTTAGAATCCATTTAACTAAAGGTTTAGTGTCTTGGAAATTATCTTCATAAATATATTATTATATTAAAATTGAAAACAGTTAACAAAATCATGCTTCTGTAGGTGAATTTGTATAAATATAATATTTTATAATCATCTTCAAACCATGGTATTAGAAACATAATAAATTGGTCAAAAAAATTCCTATGTAAGGAAAGAAATATCATATCATGAAGAAAACTATTAGAGCAATCTATATGTAATTATAAAATAAAATATGACCATATATATAAATTTAAAACATTTTAGGGATGTATAATATCATAAAAATTCAATTATGGAAGAATAAATTATATAACATGTCTCAAATAATATATCAATAATCTTATAACCTATGATCATGATGTAACATTTTGATTGATTTAAAAATATGGCATCATCTTGAAAGAACAGAATTTCAATGAAATGGAATTGATCATTAAAATATTGAATGACTTGACATATAACATTAAAATCTATCACATCCATAATAATATTAACACGTATTTTAGAAAGCACATTATTCACACAGATGTGTGAACCGACCCATTTTTTCACACATTAAGATGGGAGAAAACCCATCATGCCCATAGATACATGAACAAACACATTATTTACATTCCTTAATATCTCATAAGTTATAAGGAAAAACTAAAGAAATGGAGGGTGATATAGGCCCTCACCAATCATGAACTATACTTTTTTGGAGTACATAAGAAAATTATAAAAATATCCTAATGAACAAAAATAAAAAAATGGGTTTTAAAAACCATAAACATAAGAAATCAGGGATATCAAATTATCATTTTACAATAAAAATAAAAAAATAAAAAAATATGCAATATGGTTAAAACACCACCTCAGGAGTGATAAACCATGATTAAGAAATATATTTTAAATTGATATTTGTTCTACTAATCATTTTATACATTTTATTAAATGAGGAACTATAAATTATACTCAAATACATATTTTTTATAAGATAAGGATAATAATTTTTGAAAACCTTATTATAAAATGTTTCGAATAAAACAAAGTTAAATTAAAATAATGGTTAACAATTTTTTGAGTGTAAGATAAAATATTTGATTTTATAAATAATGAAAAACATGTTTTTTGCATTTTGAGATTCATTTAATGAAAAACATTATTCAAATTATAAAAGAAATTTATATTAAAATTAATTAAGAATAATAAGAGTATCATTGGAGATAAAAAATATATTTCATATTAGGTAAATGGGAAAAATTGTAGGAAGTAAAATCATGTATATAGATTAAATATTCATTAAATTTAATGGGATTTGTTCCTATGAAAATTATTTTACCAAACTCTAAGATATTTAAAGAATAATAATTGTATATAAAACATGATTTAGTTGTGACAAATGGTTGAAATATAACATAACATTAGAAATGGTTGGAGTAGATCAATATTGTGAGATAATAGAGAAAAAAGAGTGATTATGACATAGGGAAAATTTTTAACTTTTTAAAACCCATTAAAACATTTTAACACTTATATGATAACCTGATGAGAGTTATAACATTAAATATAACATTTAATATATTAAAAAACAATATTATAATGATTAAAAACTAAAATAGAATCCTCTATGCACCTTTAAAATGAAACATGATGTATATCATTAACTTTCCACTATGGATTCAAATTTTAGATATAGAAGACCTTATATTAATTCCTTGATTAGTTGAATTCAAAATAATATCATCTGTCAAAAAATAAATATCATAATAAATTATTTCAAAAATATATTTATACCTACCAATAGTAATATTTTATAAATATAATCATTATATACATGTTTATTAGTTAGTTTATTTTTCTTTTTACTATATCGGTAATTTAATGTTTTACCATTTGTACTAGTTTAATTTGATATGTTTTAGAATTCATTAAAAATCAAATGTTAAGGACTATATATTAATTGAATTTACTTTAGTATTATAATTATAATGATTTTTATCATTTTAAATTTTTTTATGACTACATTAATCATTATCCTATAAGATGAAATCAAAAAATGAACAATTTTCAATGTTTACCAACAAATGAAGAGAGGTTAAAATTTTAACAGGCTATATATTAATGTATTTTTTATATTACAAACAATAAATATTTATTTAAATATTTATATTATATTATACAAAAAAATTTATCTTCATAATCATTTTTGAAATGATTTAATAACATCTTTCATGTTGGTGGTAAAACCGACCAAAACATAAACACACCATGATTATCGATGATTAAAAGGTGATTAATTTGTAATATAATTACACAATTATAATAATTTCTTAATTTATTTGTTTATTACTGTGATATAATATAATTAAAAATAATGATGAAAGATAAGAAATGGATATGAAAATATTACATAATTTATATTAATGATTTATTTCTTTGGAAGATTTTTTAAATGATTTAATTGATGATAAAAATTTTCTAATCATATTATTTATATTATGCCTTATTCAAGACATTATAACAATAATGATATCATAAAAATTATATTTATCATTTGAAACCATTTTAATATCCATAGATGTATTGTTGGGATGAAATGAAAAATGGAAATAAATCATCTTATGGAGGTGGTAGTACATATGTATGACTTGTTGTTGTTTAAGCTTTCCACTGAAAGGGGAAAATGAGAAATATTTTTCATTATTTTAGAGTCTAAAATATCTCATTAATATCATATTTATTTATTAGTTATCAAATTATTAAAAACCCAGTAATGTGTTGAAATAAAATGAAAAATGTTTCATCATGGAGTTGGTAGACCACACAACACATGATTCATATTTTCATTTTTATTAATGTTAAAAGTAAGGGTGGACAATTATCTTACCATAACTATGATAACATACCATTATAATAATAGTAACAATGTTATACTTTTAATATAGTAAAATAAAATCTGAAGAAACAGAATAAACATTAAGAAATAGAAGAGAGAATGAAATTTTAGGAACATATAACTCACTTCATTGATTATTTACTTTGTTATGAGGATTAAAACTTTTTTATTTTATTTGTAGAAGACTAGTGTAACACGTTTATATTTTATTAAAAGGATAACATTATGTTCTATAGCATATATAACACAAAACACTATGTTTAAATGACCCATTTAATATATGGTTGTTATAAACATTCCATAAAATTAGTGGGTAAGAACATGATTAACTAATTTATGATAATTATATAATTATATATTTCATAAGTAATATAAATCAGTTGATATATTCATACTAAATAATATCTAAATTTTTAGTAATTTCATTTTCTTTATCAAAAGTAGTTTTTCTTGATTTTGTTTTTGTGGGAAAATATTAAAATTAATTTGTAGTGATTATAGAAAAATTATTTAATAAATTTAAAATAGTTATAGAATTATTAAAATTAAAATTAACTTTATTTAAAATATTGAGATTGTTGGGAAACTATTTATTTTTCAATGAATACTGAAAAAATGGAGGTTTTTGTCAAAAAATATTTTATTTTCAACTAATTATTTAACATTATAGTCCCATAATTATTTTAATTCAATTTCAATTAATATAATTTTTAATTATTTATATATAATATAATTTATTACATTTGAATAATGTTTAAATTGGATTTCAGTGTAATTTTATTTTTATTCTTAAATATAATATTTCTAATTTTTCATAAAGTCCATCCTTTGTCTACATTTAAATTATTTAAATTTAATAATATATCTCCTGATATTATGTGAAAAAGGTTTATCTAGCATCAAACTAAAATGTAAATACTTAAAATGACCTAAAATATTTAATAAATTCTATTTTATGGATGAATTTATACTTTATCTCATTTGGTTCTAAATAATATTCCATTTTGGACCTTTTGTGATGTGAAAAAGGTGGGTAACACCTTTTCATTTCAACAATTTCTTGTTTTTCCTCCCCTAATAATATAAAATTCCTCCCACTCGCCCCTCCTCTTCATACCAAACAATTCTTTTGGTTCCACTATGACTTCCCAAAATAGTTTCATTAATTCCCATCAAAAATTTTATAGGCCTTTTTTGTCATAAACCAACCTAGTTATGGTTTTGCTAAATCTTTAAGATGTTTTCTTAAGAACGTGTATAATTCATTACCGAGCATTTTTTATATTATATTCTTTCCCACCTCCCTCTAATCATATTCAAACATGATAATCTAATACCACATCTACCTCTAAAATACATAGATGTAATTATGTATATTTAATAACCTATATAAATATAAATAAATAAATATATATATATACTATTATAGAGTGTGGGAAACAAAAACATCATTTGTGTGTATGGTGGACTTACACGTCGCGAACTGATATAATTCATTTTCAATCAAATCCTCTTACTATTTGTTATAATGATGGAATTAAATGTACATATATATGTTATATTTTTAACAAAAAAATACTTCTTAAACTATGATATCACATATACCTTCCTAATTTCTACTCCCTGAAGTATATGATAGCGTCACTCATGGGTATGACAGACTATAGTCTCACTATGCGAAGTGATTTAATTTTCACTATATCATTAAATTGAAGAAAAAATGTATAGATTTAATGAATATATTCGATTTATTTGATATAATAATAATATTAATGAAATATTTATCAATATTAAAAAGAGTATATAATATTTTTTCTTATATTTCTACTCACTAAACACTGATAATAAATCATTCATGTGTATGTGTGGAATACGTCCTCCATGAAGCAATGTAATTGTTGTTTTCATCACCACATCATGTGGATGAAATATGTAAGAATATTTAAAGAAATAAAATTTTATTTATGATATTATTTTCATTTTCAATGGAAAAAATAATACTTATTATCATCCTATAATGATCGTTGAAAAATGTAAACGTTACATAGATGTACGTACAACCTACTATATCCATGATTGTGACATAGTTTAATTTTCCTAACCATCATTAACGATCAGTTTTAAAAATATATATGATAAATAAAAATGTTAATAATAATAATTATTTTTATTTTTATTATTTTTATAGAGCTGATTTAAAAATAAATCCTTCGACCATAACTATCATACCAAAGTAATTTTGGAAATATGATCTCAATGTCATCAAAATAGCAGATGTAGACCAAACTGATTAAATATTAAAATATTTAATAAAATATTTTAGTATAATTTATTTTATATTGTATATTGTGTATTATGAAATAAAAAAATTTATATAATCTTATTATTCCATAGTTGGAGGATAAATTTGAAATGTTTTAACTCGGGGTAAAGGTATAAGGCCCCAGCCTTAAACCTTACTTAATATTGAATTAAATGATTAATTCACATTGAGGATCTTTTCAGGTTTTGAGTTTTAGTTAATTAGAACATAACTATTACATCTCAAAAGATTACAAAGCAGACACTTCTACTATGTTTCCATAATAAAAAAACTCTTAAAAAGAAACATGTCTAGTTCTATGTTTTATATAGCATGACATCCCCTTGATCCCATCCTTGACCTTATTCCACATTAAGTCCTGTGAAAAACATTTCAAAAAAACTTGGGGTGAGCATAAAAAGCTCAGTAAGGGATACACAAATAATGAAAACTGTTAGTTTTTCAAACATCAAGTAAACCATGTATACTCTATCAAAGTAATACCCTCACCTTCATGAAATAGTAAAAACTCTTCACTGAATAAAGTATCACTACTTACCTTTTTGTAACCAAAGGATTACCATAAAACCCATATAAAGAACACATAACATATATAAAGGTAACTTGAGACATAAACATACATAAGTGGAATAACCATACGGTCGACTCCCACAAATATCACTTAATGGAATAGCCATACGGCCAATTTCCATACATACATAATGGAATAGCCATACGGCCGACTTCCATACCCAATGCATTGGAGGTTATAACGTAACCACCCATCCTGGTATTCACGGTACCACCCGTCATATGGTTTATAACGTAACCACCCGTTAAAATGTCCAAGTACCAATATAAAATCATAAAACATAAAACCAATATAAAGGAATGATAACACTTCCACATTTCAATCACAATATATCATAAATATATTGACATAATAGAATCCTTTATCAAAACCATTTTCAATACTAAAATACATAAAAGAGTATATGGTATTTATTTTATTCTAAAAACATTACGTCTTTTTGAGGAAGCCAAAGACCAAATAATACTCGCGGCGGCGGAAAAGGTCATTGTCTCCACGTACGTTAAAAGAAACATTCCTTTTTGTCGTTTTGTAAAACGCTTCATAGAAAAAGATTCCTTTTGTATAAAAGTAAAATCCAAAGGGGTTTATACACCGTATAAAAGAAAGTTGTGTATAAAACGAAATATGCCTCAATGAAAGGAGATTGAGACGAAGTCCCTTACAAAGACGTTATCCTTGGTTTAAGGATAATTCAATTACATAGTTATGTGTGACAAATTAATACACCAAATATAAGTGGATATTAAGTGTAAAATAATCAAAGGTCATTCGCACATATTCAAAGGATTACATATTCAATAACTACATGTTGAACCCAAAGAAATAGAAATTGGGTTAAGAAGTTCTCTTGACAGCCTAACGACGTCACATTAAAATGAGTTGATGAGAGATAAAAAGTGTATCTCATCACTTGGACATAAAAGTTACATCAATAAGGATATATGAGAACATATCCCAACATAAAAATATGAAAATTAAAAGACCCAACAAAAGAAGTCTTTTAAAAAGAGGAGGGTGAAAGGTTCCCTTACCGAATTGGTTATCTTTCAAAACATATGCCCCGTGAAGGAAGGACAATACAACAATGATGTAAATACTCATAAATGAAAGAATATTACACAATGAGTAAAATAATGGGCAGTACATACACCACTCAATGGAAATTGTTGCAAATGTAGCATAAATCTCATGGGAATAAAAGTGAGATGAAAAATCCCTTGCGATAACTCGGCAGCCTAACGGCGCCACAGAAAACTTACAAAAATAGATTGGTGAGATCAAATAGGGTATCTCATCATATTAAAATAAAGTTTATAGAAAGAGTAAAATAAAATAAAATCCCCCAACATAACAAATAGGAGCTTAAAAGAAGTGACATAAAGGAGAGTACTTAAAAAGAAAGAGAGAGGTTGGATCTCTTACGAAAATTTGGCAGCCTAACCGCGCCACTTAAAACTTCCAAAAATGGATTGATGAGAGAGAATAGGATCTATCATCATATGAACATAAAAATAACAGTAAGAGTAATATAAAATAACATCCAAATAACAAGAAATATTAGCATTAAAAGGAATGACATAAAAGAGCGTAGTTAAAAAGAAAGAGAGGAGTAAGATCCCTTACCTTGGGTCCGACTTGACTCGATCATTCGTTAACATCCTGAATAATAAACTTGAGATAATTTATACATTCTTAAGAACCTTTTACAAGTTCATTATTCCTTTTATATCAATTATTTACATGTTATAAACATTATGTAACCATTTAAGTTAATAATGTTTGTTTTGTCGATATTTGGTTCTTAAGTCGAAAGTGGACTTCTTACAATTACATGTTGTTCGTGTGGTCAAAGGTTCTTTATATCCAGAATGACATTACTGATTTGGATAGCATATATATCATATATATCCATCATATACATGTATTTATAATATTATGTAATCATTTAGAGGTAAGAAATGAAATGCACCGTTCATGGAGACGGTAAGCCGTACGTACGCATGAACGCTACTTTCATTTCTTTGTCATATTAATGGAATTAAAACTAAATGATAGATATGTATATTTTAATTCCAGAATTATATTCATCATTTAGATGTATCATTCATTATATATATCCATTATATACATGTACTTTTAATAGTAAATTACATTTGGGGATATGAAATGAAATGCACCGTTCATGGAGTCGGTAAGCCGTACGTACGCATGAATGCTAATTTCATTTCTATCTCATAATTTAATGGAAAATAAATAATAATGATATATAGGTATATAATAATTCTAGTATAACATCATATATAATAACATTAAATCCATCATTTATACGTCCCACGTATGGCATTAACGAATCACATCACTTTGAGGGGGTGGTAGTCTGCACTTCCTAAAATGAAGATATCGTGTATACCCATAATGGAAGCCATAAAGGTAAGCCACAAATGAAAAATACAGAAGCTTAAGTAAAACATAAACATATTATATATCATATATAAATATAGTGACATCTTCATGGCCACCTTTGAAGGTGTTAAAATAATGTTGAACAATCATCGTTTCGGGAGGCATAAATTCGCCATCCACGGAAACAGTATGTTCGTTAACCATTAGATTTAGGTGTGTGTAAGTGTAGCTTGAATCCTTGTTATAAAAACATCCTAATATATTGAGGATATTGGAGTTGTTACAAAATAAAATAATAAAAAGAGTTTAGGGGGTTGGAGAAGCAAAATAAAACTAAAGGACTCAAAAGAAGACATTACCTTAAAATCGGGTAACTCCCTTTGGTTTGAGCTCAAAGGCTTCCTTGGGAAGACTTCTGCCCAATTTGAGGCTTCAAGGAGTAATATAGGGAAGTGTAGAGACAAAATGGGAAGGGTTTGTCTGAGACAAAGGCTTTGGGAGTGTGGGTAAGGAGGTATAGGTGGGGGCCTTTTATAAGAGGAGAGGAGGGGCACTCTTGGAAAGTGAAGAAAAGTCACATTATTTCAAAATGGTATTCGGATTTAAGAGGTCCCACATTGATGTATTTCAAGGATAAGGTGATAAGGTTTCTAAATCCACTCATCCAATAGGTTTGGGACATGTTTATGTCTTAGATATTATATTATCTTTCCATTTTATTTAAATCGTTAAATAATGAGGTCATCACTGCATCATCATGATGTCATAAATATTTTAATTTATTTAATGTCTAAAAATTATAAAAAAAATACAATGATGTAGGAAATCTTTTTATCTTTCCAATGACTATTTATATTCAAAAATCTGACTTGTATTACCCAATGTAAAAATTGTTTTAGTAAAACATCTCATGTGTGTGTAATTTTTACTTTAACATTAAATAAAAAGTTATTTATGTCATTTCCCAACCAAAGTGGCTCCATGGGGTCCCCAAGTTGACCCATGGATTGTCTTGGTCGGCCATGACACATCCAATGAGGTTAGGACATGTGTCATGTTCATTTCATATTATTAAAACATTATTTTTACCTTAAACTACACTAATTACCTCAAATCGTGATTAAAAACTTAATAAGTTACTATTCAAAAAAAATTATTTTAATCCCATTGAACCACATTTTACTTCTCAATGACAACCATTTATGTCGGATTTTTGAAATTCAAAACACAAAGGTGGAAAAATTTCATTTAAACGGAAAATCAGTTTTTATAAGTACCACTTAGTGGTTTCACTATTGATCAAAAATTAATGTTTTTCAGAAAATTACCAAAAATTCACCCTAAGCTATATTTGATATTCTGAATTCCAAAATGAAGAATATTTTACAAAATTAAAAACATATAAGTCAAATTAATTAATTTAATAATTAATTCCCGCTGTCATGACAAATAGCGTGTTTTTATGAAATAATAAGTATCAAAAGATTGACACTAGTTTAAGTCTGATTTCAAAGTGAAATTAATTCCAATGACCACTATTTGATTTAATGGTAAAAATATATTCTAATTTCACTTTAAAACCAATTCAAAAGATAATATATTCATATAAATAAATTAGATTAAAAAGAGGTTTTGAATTAAAATACAACATTTTACACTATTCATTAAAAAATGAACTTTATCAGAAAGGTACCAAAAATTTACAAAAAGTAAATTTTGATGTCCCTATTCTTAAGAAGAGTTTTATTTGGTCCAAAAGAATGTATAATAGTGAACAAAACTATATTTAATGACGGTTCGCCATCAAAAGGCGATAAGTGAACCTTTAGCGAAAACTAGGGCATATACGCCTAAAATTGAATTCTTTCCGTATTTTAATCCTTTATCTTTTATTGGATAAATGTAAAAACATTTAAAAACATATATAATCATATTTTAGTTATTCCTATCCATTCCCGCAAATACAACAGCTACATGTTAACTTCCATTTAGAATAATATTATTTTATTATTAAAGTGCAACGTAAGATTCCCAAGAAACTCGTTGTTGCGTGTTGGGTACGCCATCGAGCATAGCATACCCTTTAAAGTAATATTAATATTTTATTCACAAATATGGATAAATATGAAAATTTCATATTCTTTATTTACCTGGGGTGTTACATCCTTCCCCCCTTTTGGGAATTGCATCCTCGCAATTTTAAAATTGGGCTTGGAAACATCCTTGAAAGTCCCACATCGGAAGAAGAGTCGGTAAAACAATCACTTAAAAATAGAGAAAGATAAGTACAAAGGTCACCCGAGTTAACCCATACTAGGATTCCAAGTATGAAAACATGGACATGGAGGAGAAAACATAGGGTCATGTTCTGATGGAGGTTGATAGAAAACAAGTTAGGGAGAAAGTTGACCATGAGAAAATCACAAACTTGTGATGGGTTAAACGGTATTCGATTCCCCAGTAGGAAAAGTTAATAGACAAAATTTTTGTTTTAAGTTACTTTTTATTGAGGAATTTATTCATAAGGAAACATAATCACTTATCATGTTGACTTTCAACTTTTATTACATTCCTTACACAAACTCATATTTTCTCCAAAAGGCGAGTATTTAGGAAGACTTGTTCACATTAAGAGTACTATAATCAACTTCTAGAGAATTACCTAACCCAAAAAAGATAACTATATACTTCCCATGTCTTTAGACTTTAACCAAAACCAAAACCCAAAAGTTTAGTACAAGATCAGATAATCTAGAAAAGGATTACCCTTTAAAAAGAAAATCTATTCTTAATCTCCAAAATTTGTCCAACAAAACCCAAAGATCAATGAGGACCATTTGATAAAAAAAATTGTCCATAAAATACTTCAAATTAAACCAAACTAATATTGAAACCCAAATATTTTATGGATTTAGTCGCATAGTCTTCCAAGGTACAAATTAACACCTATCTCCAAATAACATCAGTTACTCTTAAAGTCTCGTATTGAAAAGTAATTGACCTAATCACATATCCTCCATGATCGGTTAATAAATTTCCATAGATAAACCAAAATCAGCTTACTCTTAATTCATAAAATCATTTAACTAAAAAGAATCAGTCAAACTAACCAGGGACTTCACGTAGTCCAGTGGTAGGTGATAAATACCAGTCGCACTTTGGTTGTGGGTTCGATTCCCGCAGCTTTGTCCGACGCGGCGGGTTGTCACACGGTCTGCGTGTTGTTCTTTTTCCAAAACTATATAATTCTTAAAACATTCCCCAAAATGAGATAAAATCTTCAAAAAAAATCATAACATATTTTAACCTCAAGTTTATCTCATGCCTTTCGTTTTCCATCATATCACATAATAACCCATTATTACCTCAAAAGTAAGGATCATATAAACTCTAATGGTTACCTTTATAATTGTTACCTGAACTTCCACATCGATTGGTCATCTCATACATGATGCATCACAAAACATTCCAAGGTTCAATTGTTTTATCATGACTCCTTGATAGTTGGTTTAGAACAACCATGAGTTTCCTCGTTGAATCCATCATTTTATCTTGTATCTTAATCAGAGAACCACCACAGTTTTCCTTCAAACCTGTTGTCTCTTTGGTGCCTGCTAGATCCATCCATTCACTAAAAACAGAAATGTCAGTGTGAGTATATCAAAAAAACCATCATGTACTAATGAGGAAGGTAAACACTAAGATATACTTACTCATTCACTTTATATTAAACTAGGACTCTTTTTGAAATCCTAACCATTATCGTAATGTCACTTATGCTTAGAGAATACCCTAACCTCTAAATTTATCTAAACCGACCTTTGATACCAACTATAAGGCCCCAGCCTTAAACCTTACTTAATATTGAATTAAATGAATAATTCACATTGAGGATCATTTCAGGTTTAGAGTTTTAGAGAATTAGAACATAACTATTACATCTCAAAAGATTACAAAGTAGACACTTCTACTAAGTTTCCAAAATAAAAAAAACTCTTAAAAAGAAACATGTCTAGTTCCATGTCTTATATAGCATGACATCCCCTTGATCCCATCCTTGACCATATTCCACACTAAGTCCTGTGAAAAACATTTCAAAAAAAACTTGGGGTGAGTATAAAAAGCTCAGTAAGGGATACACAAAGAATGAAAACTGTTAGTTTTTCAAACATCAAGTAAACCATGTATACTCTATCAAAGTAATACCTTCACCTTCATGAAATAGTAAAAACTCTTCACTGAATAAAGTATCATTACATACCTTTTTGTAACCAAAGGATTACCATAAAACCCATATAAAGAACACATAACATATATAAAGGTAACTTGGGACATAAACATACTTAAGTGGAATAACCATACGGTCGACTCCCACACATATCACTTAATGGAATAGCCATACGGCCAATTTACATACATACTTAATGGAATAGCCATACGGCCGACTTCCATAACCAATGCATTGGGGGTTATAACGTAACCACCCGTCCTGGTATTCACGACACCACCCGTCATATGGTTTATAACGTAACCACCCGTTAAAATGTCCAAGTACCAATATAAAATCATAAAACATAAAACAAATATAAAGGAATGATAACATTTCCACATTTCAATCACAATATATCATAAATATATTGACATAATAGAATCCTTTATCAAAACGATTTTCAATACCAAGATACATAAAAGAGTATATGGTATTTATTTTATTCTAAAAACATTACGGCTTGTTGAGGAAGCCAAAGACCAAATAATACTCGCGGCGGCGGAAAAGGTCGTTGTCGCCACGTACGTTAAAAGAAACATTCCTTTTTGTCATTTTGTAAAATGCTTCATAGAAAAAGATTCCTTTTGTATAAAAGTAAAATTCAAAGGGGTTTATACTCCGTATAAAAGAATGTTGTGTATAAAATGAAATATGCCTCAATGAAAGGAGATTGAGACGAAGTCCCTTACAAAGACGATATCCTTGGTTTATGGATAATTCAATTACATAATTATGTGTGAAAAATTAATACACCAAATATAAGTGGATATTAAGTGTAAAATAATCAAAGGTCACTCACACATATTCAAAGGATTACATATTCAATAACTACATGTTGAACCCAAAGAAATAGAAATTGGGTTAAGAAGTTCTCTTGACAGCCTAACGGTGTCACATCAAAATGAGTTGATGAGAGATAAGAAGTGTATCTCATCACTTGGACATAAAAGTTACAACAATAAGGATATATTAGAACATATACCAACATAACAATATGTAAATTAAAAGACCCAACAAAAGAAGTCTTTTAAAAAGAGGAGGGTGAAAGGTTCCCTTACCGAAATGGGTATCTTTCAAAACATACGCCCTGTGAAGGAAGGGCAATACAACATTGATGTAAATACTCATAAATGAAAGAATATTACACAATGAGTAAAATAATGGGCAGTACATACACCACTCAATGGAAATTGGGGCAAATGTAGCATAAGTCTCATGGGAATAAAAGTGAGATGAAAAATCCCTTGCGAAAACTCGGCAGCCTAACGGCGCCATAGAAAACTTACAAAAATTGATTGATGAGATCAAATAGGGTATCTCAACATATTAACATAAAGTTTATAGAAAGAGGAATTTAAAAGAAAATCCCCCAACATAACAAAGAGGATCTTAAAGGAAGCGACATAAAGGAGGGTACTTAAAAAGAAATAGAGAGGTTGGATCTCTTATGAAAATTTGGCAGCCTAACGGCGCCACTTAAAACATCCAAAAATGGATTGATGAGAGAGAATAGGGTATCTCATCATATGAAAATAAAAATAACAGTAAGATTAATATAAAATAACATCCAAATAACAAGAAATATGAGCTTTAAAAGGAATGACATAAAAGAGCGTACTTAAAAAGAAAGAGAAAAGTAAGATCCCTTACCTCGGGTCCGACTTGACTCGATCGTTCTTTAACGTCCTGTATAATAGACTTGATTTAATTTCTACTTGCTTAAGAACCTTTTCCAAGTTCATTATTCCTTTTATATCAATTATTGACATGTTATAAACATTATGTAACCATTTAAGTTAATAATGTTTGTTTTGTCGATATTTGGTTCTTAAGTCAAAAGTAGACTTCTTATAATTACATGTCGTTCGTGTGGTCAAAGGTTCATTATATCCAGAATGAAATTCCTGATTTGGATATAATATATATCATATATATCCAGAATATACATGTATTTAAAATATTATGTAATCAGTTAGAGGTACGAAATGAAATGCTCCGTTCATGGAGACGGTAAGCCGTACGTACGCATGAACGCTACTTTCATTTCTTTGTCATATTAATGGAATTAAAACTAAATGAGAGATATGTATATTTTAATTCCAGAATTATATTCATCATTTAGATGTATCATTCATTATATATATCCATTATATACATGTACTTTTAATAGTAAATTACATTTGGGGAAAAGAAATGAAATGCACCGTTCATGGAGACGGTAAGCCGTACGTACGGATGAATGCTACTTTCATTTCTATCTCATACATTAATGGAAATAAATAATAATGATATAGAGTTATATAATAATTCCATTATAACATCATATATAATAACATTAAATCCATCCTTTATACGTCCCACGTATGGCATTAACGAATCACATCACTTTGAGGGGGCGGTAGTCCACACTTCTAAAAATGAAGATATCGCGTATACCCATAATGGAAGCCGTAAAGGTAAGCCACAAATGAAAAATACAGAAGATTAAGTAAAACATAAACATATTATATATCATATATAAATATATTGACATCTTAATGGCCACCTTTGATGGTGTTAAAATAATTTTGAACAATCATCATTTCGGGAGGCATAAATTCGCCATCCACGGAAACAGTATGTTCGTTAACCATTAGATGTAGGTGTGTGTAAGTGTAGCTAGAATCCTTATTATAACAACATCCTAGTATATTGAGGATATTGTAGTTGTTACAAAAGAAAAGAATAAAAAGAGTTTAGGGGGTTGGAGAAGCAAAATAAAACTAAAGGACTCAAAAGAAGACATTACCTTAAAATCGGGTAACTCCCTTTGGTTTGAGCTCAAAGGCTTCCTTGGGAAGACTTCTGCCCAATGTGAGGCTTGAAAAAGTAATAGAGGGAAGTGGAGAGACAAAATGGACAGGTTTTGACCGAGCCAAAGGCTTTGGGAGTGTGGGAAAGGAGGTAGAGGTGGGGGCCTTTTATAAGAGGAGAGGAGGGGCACTCTTGGAAAGTGAAGAAAAGTCACTTTATTTCAAAATGGTATTCGGATTTAAGAGGTCCCACATTGATGTATTTCGAGGATAAGGTGATAAGGGTTCGAAATCCACTCATCCAATAGGTTTGGGACATGTGTAGGTCTTAGATATTACATTATCTTTCCATTTTATTTAAATCGTTAAATAATGAGGTCATCGCCGCATCATCATGATGTCATAAATAATTTAATTTATTTAATGTCTAAAAATTATAAAACAAATACTATGATTTATGCAATCTTTTTATCGTTCCAATGACTATTTATATTAAAAAATCTGACTTTTATAACCCCATGTAAAAATTGTTTTAGTAAAACATTTCATGTGTGTGTAATTTTTACTTTAACATTAAATATAAAGTTATTTATGTCATTTCCCAACCAAAGTGGCTCCATGGGGTCCCCAAGCTGACCCATGTATTGTCTTGGTCGGACATGACACATCCAATGAGGTTAGGACATGTGTCAAGTTCATTTCATATTATTAAAACATTATTTTTACCTTAAACTACACTAATTACCTCTAATCGCGATTAAAAACTTAATAAGTTACTATTCACCAAAAAATTATTTTAATCCCATTGAACCACATTTTACTTCTTAATGACAATCATGTAAGTCGTATTTTTGAAATTCAAAATACAAAGGTGGAAAAATTTCATTTAAACGGAAAATCAGTTTTTATAAGTACCACGTAGTGGTTTCACTATTCATCAAAAATTAAAGTTTTTCAGAAAATTACCAAAAATTCACCCTAAGCTATATTTGATATTCTGAATTCAAAATTGAAGAATAATTTACAAAATTCAACATATATAAGTCACATTAATTAATTTAATAATTAATTCCCGCTGTCATGACAAATAGCGTGATTTTATGAAACAATAAGTATCAAAAGATTGACACTAGTTTAAGTCTGATTTTAAAGTGAAATTAATTCCAACGACCACTATTTGATTTAATGGTAAAAATATATTCTAATTTCACTTTAAAAGCAATTCAAAAGAAAATATATTCATATAAATAAATTATATTAAAAAGAGGTTTTGAATTAACATACAACAATTTACACTATTCATTAAAAAATGAACTTTATCAGAAAGGTACCAAAAATTTACACAAAGTAAATTTTGATATCCCTATTCTTAAGAAGAGTTTTATTTGGTCCAAAAGAATATATAAGAGTGAACAAAACTATATTCAATGATGGTTCGCCATCAAAAGGCGATAAGTGAACCTTTAGCGAAAACTAGGGCATATACGCCTAAAATTGAATTCTTTCTGTATTTTAAGCCTTTATCTTTTATTGGATAAATGTAAAAACATTTAAAAACATATATAATCATATTTTAGTTATTCCTATCCATTCCCGCCAATACAATGGCTACATGTTAACTGCCATTTAAAATAATATTATTTTATTATTAGAGTGCAACGTAAGATTCCCAAGAAACTCGTTGTTGCGTGTTGGGTATGCCATCGAGCATAGCGTACCCTTTAAAGTCATATTAATATTTTATTCACAAATATGGATAAATATGAAAATTTCATATTCTTTATTTACCTGGGGTGTTACAAAAGGTTTCTCATGTCACTTTATTTTTGTTTGTTATATTCCATATTCACTTGTTATTTATATTTTGTGGTGTATATAATTCCTCTTTTACATGTTGTATCATGGATCCTTAATACTTAACGTTGTTTTAAGCTTTAATTTGAATTATTACATAGATTTTTATTTTATGGGAAACATACTTATTGGTGAATGGTTTCATAGAAAAATTTCCGTTCATTAGGTTATAACTATTTTTCATTGACATTGATATGACATGACTATGTGTGGAATTATCATTAAATTTTTTTATTCATTAACAATTATTTTTTTTGGGATTTTTATTTTTTACACATAGTCAATAATTTGACAAACTCTAATTTTAATTATATGTTTTTTGTATCAGTAATTCATCACGAATTCAATTACATTGGGATAAACATATATGATATAGTCATATCTTTTCATATGAGGTGAAAATAATTATCCTTTGATTATTGTACTATAATTATCCATATTTTAATGATAGTTTAAATTTCATTTTTTATTATTGTTTTATGGGTCATACATTTTAAAAGCCACCAGAGTGGTAATGGATTTATGTCACAATATTAAGTCTTTTCAATATTTTTTTCAAGGATCCAATAGAGGAATTCATATTCTCTTATTTTAATGAAACACATCTCCTTCTCATCTATTTTTGAATGTTGTATAAAATATTAATGTATATTACATTCTTTATTGATTGAAGAATTGTCATGAAATCTATTTTTTTGTGATACTAATCATTTATAGTAATTTAAGATTGGTAATCATTATCTACTATATAAATGTTTTCTATGATGTTTTAAAATGTTTTATATTATAAAAAACAAATTTTAAACTATGTTATCATGATAGTAGAACTGAATTTAAATGGGTCTTAAGATTAAATTTATTAAAATATTCAAAAAGTATCACTTTGAATACCTTTATTAATTCTTTTAAAGGAATGAATATTTTCAAAATTCACTACATTAATATATTTTTACACTATTAGGACCACACAAGATTCTAAAAACTTGTTTTTACGTTTTAATGTTATCTTAAAATAAAATGACTTATTTAATGTTATTTTATATTTCATATTTTAAATATGTGCTCTCAGATTGTAAATTATAATTTCCTAAATAAATTTTCCAAGTGATCTTTCCAAATCATATTTCATATAAGATTAAATCATTTAATTCTTCTCATGTGAAAATGTTATTTTCTTCACGAATATTTTAAATGATATTTAATTTAATTTTAATTAATCAATGTCAACGACCTGTGATATTAATTATGCTCCATTGGGGATATTTTGTAATGAATCAATCCACATTCATTCTCTATATGGATTATGATTATTTCAAATAGAATTTTAGGTAACCTTATCCTTTTCAATAGGTTAATAATGTTATAAAAATAATAATTGTTTTTTATGAGTTCTATGATGAAATTAAATAGCTATTAACTTTATTAATGTTGTGGTTCTTATAAATTTTTTCCATGGTGAGTTGACTCCATTATAGCTCATGTTCTAGCTAAATATAAGATATATGAAGAGTGTGCCCCAGTAACACTAAAATGCATTTGGTAATTATATTTTATGTTGGTTGTACTCTTATTAAAAATTATAATTGTTCTATAAGGGTTCATTAAGAGTTATATGTAGATAATGTTCCATGATACCAACACATTTTCTCTATGAATTCAATAGGTTTATAATGATTTAATTTATCAAGATTAAAATATTATGCATCATGATTATTGATTCATGTGACATTATCTTTTGATAATGATTTATGTCTTGTTTAAAGATTGATGATTCATTAATTTATTGGTATGAATATTTTTATTTCATGCTCATTAATGTTTATTATTACAACATATCGTTGTTCCCTTTTTATTTTTTATGATGATATTCAATTAATAATTAATATGTTTACCCTTACTGAATATTGTAGATCTCCATTATTACATTTAATATTCCATAGGTTATGTAAAATGATGATTAAATGATATTTTTTAGACAGATTTTTGGGGTTGTTAACTTTTCAGAGATGTAGAATATGTAATATATAAAATGAAATTTGAAGTATAGTTGAACAAATACTTCTCAAAATTTAAGAGAATTTTTTGTTTAATAATTTTTCCGAATTCCCTAAAACTATATAAAATATTTATTACCTAGATTTTTATGTGATCCAATAATTCCATTTGTTGTTATATGAATTGGATGACACAAATTCGGTCACATTTATTTGTATCATGCCATAAATGTATTTATTATGATTCTAGAACCAGATCTGGGAGTGAATGTTTGGGAATATTATAGTTGGTATCAGATTAGGGTGTACATAAATTTTAGGATTAAGATATTTTAATGTGAGGTTATTTTAAGATTAATCTATAAGATCATTGGTTTATAATATTTATTCTGATCATATATTCAACTTCATAGACACCCATTGTTTTAATTTTTGAGTGATTATATCATAATGTGATTAATGAAATTATATGAAAGATTTTTAAATGCTCAAATATATATAAAGAATTTGTTTTACCTGAATTATGCCATTAACGATTTTGGAAATATTTTTAATTTTTTGATAACCATTATGGTAGATATGAAATTGGATACTGATGTAATTATGGGAATATATATTTTATCAAATAAATGATCATAGAATTAAAAATTTATTCTTCCACTAAGTGATTAATGTTATTTCAGAAGAAGATAACTATATTTTGGGACTTTCAACTGAAAGTAAAGATATATAATTTTATGATAAAAGCCAATATAATGTTGAGGTTGTTTAATTTATTTGGAATATAGGGTCATTTATATTTGGAATGATTTTGTTTGAACATTTTGGATTTCTCTAGTATGCTAGAGATTAATATATTTTTTCACCATGTATTGGTTAAATAATTATCGGAATTATGGTACCTTATGATATACATATTGTTATTGGTTAATGTTTAATGATATTGGGAATATATTTTAATCCCTTTTATTGTTATGTGATCCTTTAATGTTGGATTTAATGCTTCGGGTAGGAAACATTCTTCTTCAATATTCAATTTTTTTAAAAAAGATTTAATTGTGGTGGAAATTGATAAAAGGATGTAATTGTAAAAATAAATTGATTGTATTTCATTAATTTAAAATTATATATGAAAATTTTATTCATCCTCTCTTGTTAAATTATCATGATGCAAAAAAATAAACATTCTAACATCATTCTTTAATGAAATTAATGATGTGTTCACACATTCTTGGTTTCTAGTTTTATAAATGTTTACATTATAATCATCA
This sequence comes from Viscum album, assembly GCA_963277665.1. Lineage (NCBI taxonomy): Eukaryota > Viridiplantae > Streptophyta > Magnoliopsida > Santalales > Viscaceae > Viscum > Viscum album. The sequence goes on from OY728162.1 coordinate 715,472,299, forward strand.
TTAACATTCATATGATCAATTATCTCTATCAATATTTATATTAACTTTCAAATTTTTTATTTCAACCATGTCCATATATTCACTTCCCATTAATATTTTCCAACCCAAATACATAATTATGCATTATTCTTGATGACCTTTACACATTCCTCTCCCACTTTTAATGGAGAGGTTTTATTAAAAAAATCTTAATGGGATTTGAACAAGAGTATTTTGAAATTATAAACCTCCTTTATCATGTTATAGTGAATATTTAATAGAATGAATATAATAAATGGAGGGATAATGCAAGACAAGAAGTTTTTTAATGATAAACATTATGTTCAATAACGTGTATAACTTGTAACACCGAGCTTAAAAGACCCATGAAATATATTTTTATTACAATAAAGCATTTAAATTGGTTGGTATTAATAGAATTAAATAAATTATGCCATATATATATATGTCTTATAGTCAGTATAAATATATTGATTTTTTTTAAATTATCACACATTTTTATTTTAATGTCATTTTATTCATCCAGAATTTGTTTTCATAAGTAATGATTTTTTATTTATTTGTGAGAAAATCTTACAATTAATTTATATATAATTAAGAAAATTTATTTGAAAAAATTAAATTTATTTTTAAATTAATAATATAATAATTTTTTTAAGGTTATTTTTTAGATATTTTCTAAAATAATGATTCCTCTGTGAATAGTGAAAATTACTGATCATTGTAAATTTTCTTTTAATTTTATTAAATTAGATAATCCAAAAGTCACATTATGATTTTAATTTTATTTAACGTAATAATAAAAATTAATTAGACTTATATAATCCAATTAATTACAATTTAACCATATATATACTAGATTTTACTAAAAAAGTTATGATTGAAATGTATTTTTCTGAAAAGTGTGTTAACATGCATAATGCATGAAAATTTTAAATAATCAAAGAAACCATAATGGGGAATTATTTTAAAAATATTCATATATTAGACATCGATAACTTTTAATTTAATTTATATAATTTTTTTACTAGCCATTGAGTTAGTATAAAATCATTTAATGCCTGAAAAAGAAATCTTTTAAACATATTTTTTATCAACATGTGTGTGGGTTTTATTTTTAATTAATGTATTCCAAATTTCTTATAATAAATTTTAAAATGGATTATCTATTCTAAATAAGATTAACTTATATTAAATAATGAGTTCAACAATTTTTTTCATAATGAATAGTGAAAACAATTAAAATATTTTACCACAGTTAAAGTAAAAAAAGGGTTTAGTGGGGGTTAAACTAAAATGATAATAGTTAAAATGACATTAAAATGTATAAATTTTATATTATTGAATATTATAAACCCATAATATCTAAGAGACTATGATGGCCCTTTTGGGAGTCTTTTGGTATGTGGAAAAAATGGTATCTATTTTTTATTTAAAAAAACACTGATTTTACTCATCCCCACTAAAAAAGGCAACGCCTACTATACACATATTTACACATCAAAATAAAATTATTAAACCATTTATTGACCAAAATATTTAAAAATTACATAGAAAATCATAAATACATTGTATTCATTATAAAACCAATATAGGAATGATTTCGGTATAAGAATTTAGAGGTTGTCTAAAGAAGAGGTATCATTCTTATCTAAATGTTTTTGTTTTATTTCTGTACCCACATACCTGAAATATTCATAAACCATGCTGAAACATTAATACAATTATTGAAAATTTTCAGAGATATTATTTTGTTAAATTAAAAATCTATATCAATGTATTCTTCTGTAATGTGACAAATCAAAACATTGTTTGTGTGTATGGAGGAATACCGCTTCATGCACCGATGTAATTTGTTCTCCATCCACTCCTCCAAAATATGGTTATAGTGATGTGTTTAATTTATTTATATGAAATATTTAACATAATTATACTTCTAGTATTATTATATAACATATAACGTCTTACTTTATATTTTATTGTGGGTATGATTATATAACTCATGTGTACTGTTGACTATTGCCTCACGAAGCAATGTGATTCATTTATAACTAATAATTTACATGGAAGTTAATAAGGATAATTTAAATGAATATATGTGACATAAATGAAATAATTATTATGTTCAAAAAATAGTTGTAATTATGAAAATATAATATTAGATTTTTTTACCTTTCACCTCACTAACAAATGATAACATCATTCATGTGTATAGGTGAACTACTGCCTCCATAAAAATATGTGGTTTTGTTTTCATTAGTATATCATATTGATGATATATATAAGTATATTTAAACAAATATTATTTAATTTATATATAATGATAATTATTTAATTACAAAATAATTATTACCTTCTTTTCATAATGATCATCAAAAAATATACATCTTCCTCATTTGTACGTACATCATATTGTCGCTATGATTGTAACAGAGTTCATTTTTTGAAAACGATAATTCATGATTGGTTTTAAATGTATAAATTAATTAAAAAAATTAAAATTATTTCATGATTATGATTATATATATTATGGAACAATGACCCCTTTGACCATAATCAACAAATCAAAGTTGTTTCGGAAAATATGCACTGAACATCCTTAGGAAACCTTATGTAGACATAACTGATTAAATATATAAATATGTTACTAAAATAAATAATTATTTTAATTTAATTATTACTTTTAAAATTATAAAATGGTTATAATGGGATTAAATAATTCATATAATCATATTTTATAGGAGTTAAAGGACATAAGTTGAATTTTTGGATTCAATGTAAGGGTTTTTCATGTCAGTTTTATCATCATGTAAAATAAGAAATATTCAACACTTTATTATATTTTTTGGGGAATATAAATTCCCTTTTATATTTTATACCATGATTTTTTCATATTTTAGATTATTTTATGTTTCAATAGAAATTATTTCATCGTACGGTATTTGACAGGAATGCTACGAAGAGGTAAATGGTTTCTTAACTCAATTTCCACTATGTCGGTTATCAATAATTTTAATTTACATTACCATGGTGTGATTATATATGTATTGTTTTCTATGTTTTTTAGTTATATATTTTCAATTTTTTTTATTTTTTTAAACAATATCACTCCATATATAAACTCTCAATTTCATGACATAATCATTGTAAGGGTTTTCTTCTAGAATTCTCTTTTTGGGGACAAACGTCAATGATATGAACCCATATCCATTTATGATGTCAATATAATTCTTACTTAATGTTTATATCATGAACATAATTATTGTAATTATTTTTAACTATTCATTTAACATTATTCATTCATGGGGCTTATGATTGAAACGATACAAAAGGTGAAAAGGATTTATGTCACAATCTCATTTATTTTCATGATTTTTAATGATCATGGTTTATTTAGAATAAATCACATGATATATTTTCAAAAAACAAATATTTTCCAATATTATGGTTATTAATGTGGTCCAAATGTTTAATTTACATTTCCTTCATTATTTATTGAGGAAATATCATGAAATATAATTGTATCTGATACTGATTTTGAATAATTATTTTAGATTGAAAATTATTTTCATAAACATCAAATTTTTTAAAATAATGAAAATGTTTTTTTCAAAATATTAAATATTTCTAAAATATTATTTTGATGACCACTGAAAATAATTTAAAAGGATTTAAAAAGAAAACATCATAATTTCTTCCAATAGTGTCAGATTGAATCCCTATATAGATATTTGAAATGAATGTTTTGTTTAAAATTTACAAAATAACAAATATTATCACTATCAAAATAATAAATGTTTAAAAGATTAATTTTTTTGTCTAAAATATTTTTTTAAAATAAAATAATTTCATTAATGTTTCACAATGTTTTGGATTTTAGATAATTATTTTCAAAATATAAGGAATATTTTCTTCAATAAATGATATATGTGATCTTTAAAAATAATTTTATATATGTTATAATACACAATGATGTAACTCATGTGAATTGGTTATTTTCATAATTATTATTTTTAATGATATTTTATTATATTCCAATTCCTCAATGACAAAATACCATATTATTACATACTCTCTATTAGGGATAATTTTTAATGATACAATCTTTATTCTTTACCTAGATGAATTATGATTAATAGGATAATATTTTCATGGAAACCATTCCTTCACTGTGGGTTAATAAATTTATAATTGAAAAAATGTATGTCTTACAATTTTAATGATTATATTAATTCTATTTGTACTTTATTAACATTTCTTTTCTTGTAGATTTTTTATACGATGAGTTGAGCCCCATTATAGCTCATGAGTGATCCCAATATAGCTTCCTCATTGAGTGAACCTAGATAGAACACAAAATAATTAGGTATTTATATTGGACATTGGTTCTAAGATTATCACAATTTATAATCAATTTGAATGGGATATATAAGAATTTTATGAAGATAATGTTCTATGAAAACAAAAAAAATATTAATCTTGAAATGAATTTTTAATGATTTCTTTGATTATGATTGAAATCATATAGATCATTATTATTGATTCATATGGTTATTTACATAAAAAAATCATAATTACATGTTTTAGGATTATTGATCTAGGTATTTATAGGTATGGATATTCTTATGTTTTAGGTCATGCAATTTGAGTATGAAATTATACCCTTATGTTCTTCTTATAATAATAGGTAAAATTTAGTTGTAAATGTCTTTGTTTACGATTACTACGAATTTTAGCTCACCTTTATTTTGTTCCATATTCCCTTGATTTAAATAATTAGAGTTAAATTAATTTTTTTCTATAATTTAATTTAAGATGTACTGGTTTCTTGGAGTTATTGAAGACTTAATAATGAATTTAAAAATTTCAGTATAATGGGAAAATGTTACATTGAATTCATGGATATTATTTATGAAATATTTTTTCCCAGTTCAATAAAACAAAAATCCAAAAATGTCTTTCGGTATGGAAGTGATCCAAAAATTCAGTTTTTTTGTTTTATGATTTGGATTTAAAAATGGTCCATGTTTTTCGGAAAAGTGAATGAAATGTTGTGATTATGATATTAGCACCGAATTCGGGAGAGCAGGTTCAGTTCTATGAAAAACAAAACCCCCTTTAGGTGTATAATAGTTTGTAATAGTGGGATGGATAGAGTTTGGAACAAAAATCATAGGTTATGGTATGGGGGGAAATGGGGGGAGGATATCCCCTTTCATAAGTGAAAAGGAGTGGCATTTTTTGAATACCCTTTTGTTGTAATTGCATGTCACTTTCTGGGAAAGAGACTCTGTAATTTAAAAATAATGACTCTAAGGTTACTCACTTTTATAATATTTTATGTACCACATTATCCAGTTTTTACAAACATAATTTAACCATTTATGCAGGTAATAAAATGGTCTTAATTATATAATTAAAATGTCCTGGTTTTTGATTTTAAATCTATTTTGTTTAATTTATGTTCTTAAAAGTGATAAAAATTAATATAAAAATTATAAATCTAAAATTCATTTAAATAATTTCCTTAATATATATATATATATATATATATATATATTCAATTTTATGATGTAAAAATGGGATTATAAATAATTACCTAATTTTTTAAAATTATAAATTCACTAATAAATTGAAAATAAATTCTTTGAAAAAATATATTTATGTCTAAAATTCATAATTATGTACTAAAATTTTCATAACATTAGATTATATATAAAATTGAAATTTTAAAATTTTCACTAATAAATAAATTTTTGGAGAAAAATATTCCAAAATTCCTCTTATGCTTATATAGCCATGAAAAAATAAAAAATTATTCAATTTTAATATTCCCAAACTAAAATTCATAATTTTTTAAATTTTAAAAAATAAAATGTAGCTAAAAATTTATTTATTGAAAAATTTTATTTGATATGTTAAAAATTATTTTCCCTTTGAAATTATAATTAATATAGTAGAAAAATATATTGTTATTATTAAATAAAGATACTTGTTGTTCCTTAAAATAAAATTCTAATTTATGAGAAAAATATAGAGTGAATTTAATTTATCTTTAATGACTTTTGAAAAGTATATAAATTCATGATATATATATATATATATTATTACATTTCAATATAATAATCATTCCTACTTAAATAACTCTTTATAATATCTATGTAAGAAATAATCATTATATAGGATATGGTTGATGTTTTGGATTTCAGTTTAGCTTGCATGATCTTATGGAAATCACTAACAGCTTCAAATACTCTAATATATGGTATTTATTGTACCATAATTTCACATTTCAGTCTAATATTGCACAATGGGAAACCCAATATGAAATAACTTCCTTCTACATTAAAAAAATATTGTATTTTATCGAAATTAGGGGTGAATATGGATATTACAAATTTAATATCCACTCCATCAGATATTGTTTTGTCAAAAAAAACATTATTGTATCTCATTCCCATAACAATGAACGAAAATTGTTTCATGAATGAGAAAAAACATGTTTACATTGTTCACCCCTATTGGGCTACACTAAGGTAGCATACAATAATTATTTATTGATTTACCATAAGTCTCACTCTGTAATTACAAGGATCAGTCTTGAAAACATCTATTCCAAGGCTTACTTATTTGACAGGGTTTATGTTCAGCTATCTTCTTTCCAAAGAGTCAAACCCCAAGTCTCCTTCTATAGCCTACTATTGGTGGAATGGATCATCACCTACTCTTCCTTTACTCACTGCTCTTGAAGTGATCCACACATAGATTATGGACATGTAGGTACCTTCATTTTTATGAATTTACACATTTTTAATTATAGATAGATGCTATGTTAAATTCACAATTTTTTATGTAATGTTAGTTTGTGTAAATTTCTTTCACAAACTATTTTATTCACTTCATGAACTACCTTAAATGTTAGGTGAACTCTGTTGCAACGTGTGGTGAGAGTGTTTCCTAGACACCCTATTTTTCTAATAATTTTACCTTCTTCATGGACAGATTATTCTTCTAAAAATCTCATCTCTTTCCTGGATTGTTTTCCTTTTTGGAATATAGATCCTTGAAACCCCATTCATGAACATTCCCTATGAACTTTCTCCTTAGTAGAAATGATCTCCCAGGGCCTAAATCAAAATTCAAATAATTATCCCTCATGACCCACATTACATCATTGAATCCTTCCTCGTGAAAAACATCAAACATTTTTGAATTTCTTATAAGAGCAATGATATTATATAATTAATTTTTCTATAAAAATTGATTTGATTAGGGGTCATTATAGAGGAAGATAGATCCATAAAACCTGCTAATCTGATTTACCGAAAACATTAATGTGGCACATCCTTCATCATAAAATATGTTATATAGTATTAAATAGTAACATTATCCTTTGTGTTGGCTGTTGTCTACTGTGAATGAAATCCCTTTGTAGTTCCACAAAATCACAACATCCATTATGAAAATGACGTTCCTCCCATGAACATCATGCTTCCCACGAACTAAGAGCCTCCCATGAACTATTTTCCCTACATGTTATATGTAGTTTTTTTAACGGTCCATAATGTTCTAATAGGAAGAAATCATTCATTTTCATATTTTCTATTTTAGTTCCAAGTAGCTCCTTCGTGATCCCTAAACTATGATTTATAGTCCACATATTTAGAACTCTATTGTAGAAAACCTTCCACTTCTAAAAAAACTCATGATTTTGTGGAAAAAAAACTAGCAAACAATTTGAAATTGTCCCACCATAAAACCCTACATCAGTAACACCAACTATAGAATTTCATTGTCTTCTAGATTTTTCATCAAGCAAAATCACACTATAATGATTCTCTAAGGGTTCTTTCCCCAAAAATATTCATAAGGAATAATTCCACACCTAGATTCCATTTCTTCTGAATTTCAAAATTGATTTTATGATATGTTTAATTAAATTTTTATCATTCAATTTAATGTATATGTGTTAAAAATAACACATAATTTTCAAAATATATCATCAATTTTTTTTAGTTTGGTTATTCAAGTGAAACATGCCATGAAAAAAATATTTAATAGATGAAAATATATTGAAAAATATTGGGGAGTTATATTATCTCCTATTAAATAAATTTTTATCTCAAAATAATAGATATTACATTCTAATAAGAGATAGATATGTGTACTTGTAGGAGGAACTGAGATTTAATTTTTTAGAGAAGATATAATAAATTATTTTTTATCTTATAATACGTATTGTAACGTCCCGATTCCGGAAGCCACCCAGAGGCGCCCCGTACCCGGCTGGTCAGAAGGCTCAAGCACATTTCCCCAAACGCCAGAGGCTACCGACTAGTAGGGAGGGCCTTGGGTGTGATAGTGGGGTAACTATGCCCTCATTGGCAGAGTACACAGTGGAAGAGAAAAAAATAACAACAACAGTTGAAACATTTGACAACCAATAGAGTAACAGGGGAAGACTGATAAATAAAAAACTGGAGCTGAATTATATATAAATGATGAATGATAAATATGTTTCTAGGAAAACAGCCAAACAAGTCACAATGCTGAACACAATACTAAACCAAAGTGCAAAAAAAACTGATGAGAAACACCTCCGCATCACAAGCCTCGACTCAGTCCCATTCTCTCCACCTCCGGTGCCATCAAGAACCTGGAGTAGAAGGGCGCTTTCCCTTATCTATACCTGCAACCATATAATCTGTTTGGGCCCAAAAGCATGACCCAAACAGGGTGTGAGATGAAGTCCCAATAGAAAAACACCGAAAGATCTGTTCATAACAGTCAGTGAATATATGGAAGGTAAAGTACAGTAAGCATTGAACAGTAAGCAGAAAACCAGATATTACATCACAATAGCAATCCACAGATTCTAACAGACATTCTACAAACAGTAAATAGCTACTCATGCTAGCAGAACAAAAAGGTAACCTTTGGGTAGTTCTCACAGTCTAACCCCTAAGGATCAACCTCCCAATACTTGAAACCCTCTGAGGGGCAGACACAATCTCACTCCTTTGGTTATGCTAAAGAATAGACTCTCTGGGGAAGTACTCACCGTCAATTCCCCCTATAGTCTCGTATCATAATAAAGGCTCTCTGGGGAAGCAATCAACATCAATTCCCTATGTGGCCCACGTCGAGGGACTACATACTCTCTGAGAAAGAACTCAACGTCAATTCCACCTGTGGTCTCGCATCATAGTTAAAGACACTCTTGAGAATCCCTTACGTCAATTCTCCCTATGGTTCACTACACTGGGTTATCATAGCCCTGTGTAAAATAAAGATGCATAGTACACATGTATCGTCCAAGTAAACCTCATGAACTACTTGGATAACATTCTAAGGCTTACCAGCATAACAAAGAAACAGTTCCACTATCCTACTTCTAGGCATGGAAACTGGAAAACACCGAACAAGCAAACAAGAATTGCAAGAATCCAGAACACAGCACAATTTACCCTATTCACAAGCAATGACCACTATACTAGCATATCATCAAGGAAAGAAAACAACAAGGGAAAAACAAGAAACCCGCAATACACCGCTCAAGGTTATTGGATGAAATTGCACATAATATTCAACGACTTCTTATAGAAATGATGAAACCACCTACATTGATCCTAGGATATCAATATACTTGATCCATGATGAGTGATTCTCCCCCAAATGTCTTTTATCTAAGAAAATGCACAAAACCCATCAACCGACGATATCTTGAGAAGGAGGAGGAATTGGAAAAGAAGGCTCAAGCAAAAGGAAGAACTCAGCACTGCGATTCCAATGCAATCAACCGTGCTCGAATCAGAGAACGTGTAACACCCCAAGCTTCTACGGTACGTTTCCCTTCGAATAATGCGATAGCGTGTGTTGTACGCAACCTCGAGTTCTAACACACACCACAACTAATTAAACTAGCCGTTGTGAATAGTAATACCTAATTTTTGAAATTATATATATTTTATATTTGAAAATGGACTTCATTTTTGGACTCGGAATATCAAAATTAGCCTAGGGTGAAATTTTGGTACATTTCGGATAACTTTCATATTTTGATGAATAGTGAAAATTTCTAAATTTTAATTAAAAACAACTTTTTTAATCAAAATAATTAATAGTGATAAATTATGAATTTGAGTGGTTTTAAAGTATATTTAGAATATATTTTTACCATTCAATTTAATGTTTATCATTGGACATAATTTTACAATTAAACCGAACATAAACAAGTGTCAATCTTTTGATAGTTATTATCTCTTAAAAACACGCTTTTTGTTTTAACATCGGGAATTAATTTTAAATTAATTTCTGCCACTTCTGTGTTTTGAATTTAGGAAAATGGATTCCATATTTGGAATCAGGATGTCCAAATTATGTAAATAGGTAACTTTTATTTTTAGACATTTTGAATAATTACTGCGGTAAATATTTTATTTACCATGGTTAAAGGGTAAATCCGGTAAATAAGGGTTAAAAAAAATAATATTATAATAATACAAAATTACCCTAAAACGTGTCTTAACCCTATTGGTTGATACATGGTCGACCAGGGGCATCTTTGTGTCAATTTTGGGACCCCATGGATCCACTTGTAAGTGATAATGACACTTTATTTTAATTAAGTTAAAATGAATACAAAAATGACACAAGCATATATCTTTTAGAAGAACAATTTTTACATAGGGTTATACATGTTGGATTTTCGATTATAAATATTCATTAGAAAGCTAAAAAGATTTCCTACATAATGATATTTTATTTATAATTTTTAGACATTATATAATTTATTTTATTTATGACACAATGATGATGCAGTAATTACTAAAATAGTGAAAAATAAAAATAATTGATCTTATAAACACCCAAATAATTATAATATGAAACTTTTAATGAATTAAACTAATTTTCTATGATAATATGATATATTAGGATTGATTTATTTGACTTTGTTCGAAGTAATCAATCTGTTAGGAGTTTCACAAAAATCAACTATTGAATAGTGTCAAAATTGACATAAAAGAGTTCTTAAAACAAATATTATATTATTAATTGATATTAAATTCCTAAAAATCTAAGGTTCGGCCAAGAGACTTATATTATGATAGGTTCCTCATTAATGGACCACTTGGGCGTCGCTTGGATGTATATAGTAAGTTTATTAATCATATTATATAAAAATACAAAGAGACATTGTAAAAGTGAAACTAATTAACTTAGAGTTAATACTTAAAGATAAGGTTAATATAAGTACCCAAACCTGTCTAAATTCTATTGGATGAGTTGTTTTCGACCTATCCACACCTCATACTTTGAATAGTCAACTTTGGAGCCTTTGTAAACCGAATATGAATTTATTATAAATTAATATTTCTAGCTTTTCCAAAGGTGCCCCTCACCCCTCTTATAAAAGGGCACTCCTCCTTCTCATTTCTTCACACCTTCAAAGCTTTTTGGTTCGGCCAAACTCTGCCCAAATACTCTCCCAACATCCCTCAATACAACCTAGAGGCCTTAGTTTGATCAGAAAGCCAACCTAAGGAGCCCTTTTGATCAAATCAAAAGGAAGAACCCGAAGAAGAGGTAATGATTTCACCACCCTTTTCTAAGTTCATTTCTTCTTCCACTTCTTCTTCCTTTGTTCTTACCATTCTGAAATAATAACTCCAGTATCTCACATATACTGTGATGTTATTATAAATATGGTACAATCATATTCAGTATTCTATCCACCCTTTGAATAACATGTCACCATACGTGCGTACGTACGGCTTACCGTCTCCACGTCGTGGTGTAATTGTTATTCAATATAATATTATTTGGATGGGTATAATAATGATGTGTAACTCATGTAAATAATAAATATAACATGTTAATGATTCTGTATATATGATATACCATCCATTTATATATTATTTTAATATCAAAAGAATGATATTGTCGCTCGTGCGTACGTACGGACTACCGTCTCCACGAACGCGATGAGATTCATTCTCCATCGTATCCATTCAAGTATAATTATCATTTGATGATTTAAAAATGATGTTTAAGGACTGTATATCATTCTGGATATGAATAAGATACAACAACCATGGCTTATGTAACAAAACATATAAAAGAAAATGAGTAAGTTAACTCCCAAAACGACGATAATTCTAAGATATTATTAACAAATCAATGTTAAAAGATCATATATGATATCATATTAATATATATGATTCTTGTATAATTTAATAACAACTATTTCACCATTATACAGGAGGTTAACCTACCCCAACCAAGGAAAAGTACAAGGTAAGGGTTATTTCACAATCTCTTCTTTATCCGAGGTTGTTTATACGTAATAATCTACTGGGATCTCTTTATCATCCACATCCATGTTTCTTAAAAATGTATTTCAAAACATTTTTACTATTTACAAGAATATGGGTTAAAGTCATTTATACCTTTTTTTGACTTTTTATAAGAGGTTTATAAAGGAATCTTTCCGTCTTTTTCAAAACAAGGTCCTTTTTAACCTTTTCGACAGAATTGAGGTAAGAATGTTTTTTTTAACTTATACGGCGGGTGCGGTTATTTTACGCCGTTATAAAATCTTCAAAGCTTTCCTTACAAGCTTATAAGAATATTTTCAAAGAAAATGTTTTATTTTATATGGATCTTAAATGATTTCAAAATAAAAGGAGATATTTCTTTAAAAAGAATTTTGATTTCATCTATGTCAACATCCTTTGATGGATTTTAAGATTATTTGAAGTTGATTTATTATGATACAAAACTTCTATATTGTATTGAAGGTTTTGTGATATGTTTGACTGTGGATGTGCTATTTTTATACCATTCATAGTTTATTGTGAAAGTATTGACATTTCGTATGCTAGTTTTAATACGAATGTTTATGTTATGTTTAAACCTTTTCATATGGGAATGCATTGGACTTAATAAGTGACGGGTGGAGCCCGCTATAGCTCCTCGATGCATCGGTAGGTCTCATGAGACAAACTAGTGTCTTGGCACAAGGCCTTGACAAAATCTTATTTGTAGTCTTGGCACGAGGCCTTGGCTATGTGGTTATGATAGTCTGGCATTATGCATTCCAACATTATGAAAGTGGTTATTTATTTTTGCATGTGATTATTCGATTAGTGGAATATCCATGTGAATAAGTAAATGGCATTATTTCATTTTATTTATGCCATACCATGTTGAAAGTTCATGTTTAAAAGGCTTTTGTTTTAGTTATACATTGCCTTAAATGTTTATTCTTATTGATGAAAGTTTCCGCTATATTGTTATCCTTACTGGGCATTTGAGCTCACCCCTTTTCTATGTTTTATTTTTTTTTCCCAGGAAGTGAAGATGTAAGTTATGAATGACCTGCAGGGATATTATGAGGGGATTGTAGTGTGGACTGTGGAAACATTATGTTGTTGTAGTAGTTTTTGATTTTATGATGTAATGTAAAACTTATGAATATATCTAGTGTTTCCAAGGCTACTAAACCAATCGGTCTTTCGAGATTTGATCTTTCTTGTGATCATGCCAATGTTACGAAGTAATGCACCGACTCTGGGCAGCTGGGGTCGGGGCGTTACAGTTGGTATCAGAGGCAGGTTTAGTACAAACCTTGGAAGCTAGATTTAGATAAACTCTGATTAGAGCACGTAGACCTAAGATGAACTTTGAGGATTAGTATAGAAGAACTTCCTAGAATTTTGGTATTGTAGAGATTTTGTGAGTTTTTTCGAGCAATACATCCCTGTCTGGATACGAGCAGGTAGAGGCGGCTCTAGCACAGATGTACCTAGGGGTAAAACCCGAAAACACCGCTTTGAGCTAGACTCGAACGGGAACTGGTGCACGACAACGGGCCTTGCTGCACTCTTGGTTACGACACTCCCGGGGGATATGCTTAGGATAACTCTCACTATCTTTACAAATCATTATAAAGGGTTTATGAGTATATACTTCCTCAAAGAAAACATTTTTATGATTATGGATTATATCCATAAATAGTTCAATTTATATTAAGTGTTTTATAAGTATGGGATTATGTATTTTGATGCATAAACTGATCTAGTTTATGCCATTTTTTTTTAGAAATGGCGCCTAGTGGAAGAAATGGAAACCGTATCAATGCACGCACTCCATGTAGGGATTGCCCTCCTGCTCAAGATAATTATAGTGGGGCTGGTGATGCAACTGGTGCTGATCAGCTAATCACCGTACTGGGACAACTTACTCAGGTTATGAATAATAACCTTACCCGTATGGAGCACCCTGATCCGCAGCGTGGAGGATCAATGTTAGATCGATTCATGAGACAACAACCACCAACGTTCAATGGGAGTACAAATCCCTTAGTAGCTGAGCAATGGATATTTTCCCTAGAGAAAATATTTCAGGCTTTGGGGAGTAGTGAAAGGGAAAAAGTTACCATGGCAGTTTACCGCCTCACTGGAGATGCTGATCAATGGTGGTCATTGATTCAAAACATGAAGGAAGATGATGAAGTATCAAACATGGAATGGAGGGAGTTCAAAGATCTGTTTTTAGAAAAATACTTTCCTCGCGACCATCGAGCAGATATGGAAAGGCAATTTCTGAGTCTGAGACAAAAGGAGGATGAGAATGTCACAAAGTATGAGGCTAACTTTACAATGTTAGCGAGGTACGCTGGTGATTATATTCGCAACCCAAGAAGTAAGATTGATCGTTTCATTGATGGGTTAAAACCATTTCTCCGTCGAGCATTAGTCTCACAATCCTTTTCATCGTACGAAGACATTGTCTCATGTGCTATCAAGACCGAAAAGGAATTCTCTAAGTCTTATGACTTTAAAGCAAAGCAAGAGAAGAAGAGACCTGCTGATCAATCTGGGAATGGAAATAAGGGGAAGAAGGGAAAGGTTGAATATCCATCTTGTGGTAAGTGCGGGAAGAAACACCCCGGTGCTTGCCTGAAGGGAATGGGAGTCTGTTACAAGTGTGGTGAAAAAGGCCACCAAGCTCATGATTGCAAGGGGAAGAAGGAAGCTACCAACGTTCAGTGCTACAATTGCAGGGAGATGGGGCATTATGCAAATGCATGTCCTAAGCGTCAGGAGAACTTACCTCAGAAAAGGCCAAGGGATCAAGGCCAGGCTTATGCTATCACTACTGCTGAGGTAGAAGCTCCGAAAGACGTGGTGGCAGGTAATTTAATGGTTTCCTCAAGTTTAGCAAATGCATTATTTGATTCTGGATCATCGCATTGTTTCATATCTTCCCAGTTTGCTAAGAAAATTAGATATTTCCAATTTGATTTAATAAGGGAGTTGTCAGTTAAAACTCCTAAGGGAAGTATCATTGCAACAAAGTTTTGTGAATCAGTCCCCATTAGAGCACATAAATTTTCTTTATCTACTGATTTCATCGTCATACCTATGATTGAGTTTGATATAATCCTCGGTATGGACTGGCTTTCGGACTATGATGCGAAGATTTATTGTAAGAAGAAATAGGTTACGATTCTTGATGATAATGATAAGGAACACCTTATTTTTAGAGCAGAATCGTCACCACCTAATTCTTATTTAGATCCACCCCCAGTAGCTCAACTTAATTCAATTATTGGGGAGGAAGAGAATGAAATAACTGTCGGTGAGGAAAGGAATGTTCAAATAGAGGATGTACTTGTTGTTAAAGAGTTTGTAGATGTATTTCCGGAAGATTTACCTAGACATCCTCCAGAACGAGAAGTAGAGTTTTCCATTGATTTGATTCCTGGATCAAGGCCTATATCGAAGACCCCTTATAGAATGGCTACTGTAGAGTTAGTCGAACTAAAGAAACAACTAGAGGAATTGAGTAATAAGGGATTTATTCGCCCTAGTGTTTCTCCATGGGGAGCCCCTGTTCTTTTTGTTAAAAAGAAAGATGGATCTATGAGGTTATGTATCGACTACAGGGAGATCAATGCTATAACGATAAAGAACAAGTATCCCCTACCTCGTATTGATGATTTATTTGACCAACTGCATGGAGCTCAATACTTTTCAAAGATTGACCTTCGATCTGGATACCATCAGTTGTGTGTGAAGAAGGAAGACATTCCGAAGACAGCATTTCGAACCAGGTACGGGCATTACGAGTTTACTGTAATGCCGTTTGGATTGACTAATGCACCCTCTGTATTCATGGATCTGATGAATAGAGTTTTCAAGGAGTATCTTGATGAATTTGTGGTGGTATTTATTGATGATATCTTGGTATACTCCAAAACCTACAAAGATCATGAAAATCACTTGCACATTATCTTGAAGACTCTGAGGAGGCATGAATTATATGGAAAGTTTAGCAAGTGTGAATTCTGGCTTCAGGAGATTTCTTTTCTTGGCCATATTGTCTCTAAAGATGGAATCTCTGTTGATCCTTCTATGACCAAGGCAATCCAAGAATGGCCAGCACCTACGAGTATAACTGAGGTACGTAGTTTTATTGGTTTGGCAGGTTATTATCGACGTTTCGTCCAGAATTTTGCCCGATTGGCTAACCCATTAACGAAGCTCACACGTAAAGGGGTTAAATTTTTTTGGACAAAAGAGTGTGAAGAATGTTTCGAAGAACTGAAGAGAAGATTAGTCAATGCTCCTATATTGACTCTACCATCGGGGAATGATGGGTTCGTTATTTATAGTGATGCATCAAAGAAAGGACTTGGCTGTGTCCTTATGCAGAATGATAGAGTTATTGCCTATGCATCACGACAGTTGAAAATTCATGAACAAAACTATCCTACTCATGATCTTGAGTTAGCAGCTGTGATCTTTTCTTTGAAGATATGGAGGCACTACCTCTATGGTGAAAAATGTGAGATTTATACTGATCACAAGAGTTTGAAGTATATTTTCTCACAAAAAGAACTCAACATGAGGCAAAGGAGATGGCTTGAATTACTCAAGGATTATGATTGTATGATACACTACCACCCGGGGAAGGCAAACAAGGTGGCAGATGCTTTGAGTAGAAAAGACCATGGAGTTTTGAACAATATGAGAATTGAAAGGGATCCAATTTTCATGGATCTAGTGAAAATGGACATGGGAATAACCAGGGAAGGTGAAACATCAATGCTTTTTCAAATGGTTGCCAAACCATCTTTACTAGAAAGGATTAAGAGTTCTCAGACCGATGATGACGAATTCCAAAAGAAGATTAAAGCTGTGAATGATGGGAGATTGAGAGACTTTGTGTATGAAGATGGAATTTTGAAATTCGGGAAGAGACTTTGTGTTCCCAATATACCTGATCTAAAAAGGGAATTGCTGGATGATGCTCATAGTTCCAATTTCTCTATACACCCTAGGAGCACCAAAATGTATAGAGATTTGAAGGAACATTTTTGGTGGGACAACATGAAGAGGGAGATTGCTGATTTTGTGTCAAGGTGTATGGTTTGTCAACAAGTGAAAGCTGGAAGGCAACAGCCTGGAGGAGTCATGCAACCTCTTCCCATACCGGAGTGGAAATGGGACAATATTACGATGGACTTTGTCATGGGGCTACCAAAGACTCCTAGAAGGAACGATGCAATATGGGTTATTGTTGATCGTCTTACCAAGTCAGCACATTTTCTTGCTATAAGAGAAGATCTACCCCTGGAACGTCTAGCAAGACTATACATTAATGAAGTTGTGAGACTTCATGGAGTTCCCCTATCGATTGTTTCTGATCGTGATCCCCGTTTTACTTCAAGATTTTGGAAAAGTCTTCAGAAATCCCTGGATACTGAACTTCATTTGAGCACTGCTTACCACCCTCAGACAGACGGACAATCAGAACGGACTATTCAGACCTTAGAAGACATGTTGAGATCTTGCTCACTTGATTTTCAGGGTATGTGGGATCAATATTTACCACTAGTAGAATTTTCCTATAACAATAGCTTCCATTCGAGTATACAGATGGCACCATATGAAGCGTTATACGGAAAGAGATGTCGTACACCAACCTGTTGGGATGACGTTGGTGAAAGAAAACTTGTAGGCCCAGAGCTGGTGGAGGAAACGGTGGAAAAGGTGAAGGTAATCCAAAATCACATCAAAGCAGCTCAAAGTAGGCAGAAGAGCTATGCCGGTAATCGAAGGAAGGATTTGGAATTTCAAGTCAGTGATCATGTTTTCCTAAAGGTATCTCCGTGGAAGGGAGTCATACGTTTTGGTAAGAAAGGTAAATTGAGTCCCAGGTACATCGGACCTTTCGAAATTCTAGAACGAATTGGGGCTGTAGCTTACCGATTGGCAATGCCGCCAAGTCTCTCCAAAGTTCACGATGTGTTCCACGTATCTCTGTTGAGGAAATACATGCCTGACCCAACGCATGTACTCACCTATGAGGAATTAGAACTGGAACCCGATCTTTCCTATTGTGAAGAGCCCGTCAGGATTCTTGATACAAGAGAACAAGTACTGAGAAACCGGACGACGCGTCTGGTAAAAGTTTTGTGGAGAAATCATAAGATGGAAGAGGCAACGTTGGAACCCGAGGAACTTATGATGAAGAACCACCCGAGTCTTTTTATGCAGTAATACCCTAGAAATTGCGAGGACGCAATTATTTGAAGGAGGGGAGAATGTAACACCCCAAGCTTCTACGGTACGTTTCCCTTCGAATAATGCGATAGCGTGTGTTGTACGCAACCTCGAGTTCTAACACACACCACAACTAATTAAACTAGCCGTTGTGAATAGTAATACCTAATTTTTGAAATTATATATATTTTATATTTGAAAATGGACTTCATTTTTGGACTCGGAATATCAAAATTAGCCTAGGGTGAAATTTTGGTACATTTCGGATAACTTTCATATTTTGATGAATAGTGAAAATTTCTAAATTTTAATTAAAAACAACTTTTTTAATCAAAATAATTAATAGTGATAAATTATGAATTTGAGTGGTTTTAAAGTATATTTAGAATATATTTTTACCATTCAATTTAATGTTTATCATTGTACATAATTTTACAATTAAACCGAACATAAACAAGTGTCAATCTTTTGATAGTTATTATCTCTTAAAAACACGCTTTTTGTTTTAACAGCGGGAATTAATTTTAAATTAATTTCTGCCACTTCTGTGTTTTGAATTTAGGAAAATGGATTCCATATTTGGAATCAGGATGTCCAAATTATGTGAATAGGTAACTTTTATTTTTAGACATTTTGAATAATTACTGCGGTAAATATTTTATTTACCATGGTTAAAGGGTAAATCCGGTAAATAAGGGTTAAAATAAAAAATATTATAATAATACAAAATTACCCTAAAACGTGTCTTAACCCTATTGGTTGATACATGGTCGACCATGGGCATCTTTGTGTCAATTTTGGGACCCCATGGATCCACTTGTAAGTGATAATGACACTTTATTTTAATTAAGTTAAAATGAATACAAAAATGACACAAGCATATATCTTTTAGAAGAACAATTTTTACATAGGGTTATACATGTTGGATTTTCGATTATAAATATTCATTAGAAAGCTAAAAAGATTTCCTACATAATGATATTTTATTTATAATTTTTAGACATTATATAATTTATTTTATTTATGACACAATGATGATGCAGTAATTACTAAAATAGTGAAAAATAAAAATAATTGATCTTATAAACACCCAAATAATTATAATATGAAACTTTTAATGAATTAAACTAATTTTCTATGATAATATGATATATTAGGATTGATTTAATTGACTTTTTTCGAAGTAATCAATCTGTTAGGAGTTTCACAAAAATCAACTATTGAATAGTGTCAAAATTGACATAAAAGAGTTCTTAAAACAAATATTATATTATTAATTGATATTAAATTCCTAAAAATCTAAGGTTCGGCCAAGAGACTTATATTATGATAGGTTCCTCATTAATGGACCACTTGGGAGTCGCTTGGATGTATATAGTAAGTTTATTAATCATATTATATAAAAATACAAAGAGACATTGTAAAAGTGAAACTAATTAACTTAGAGTTAATACTTAAAGATAAGGTTAATATAAGTACCCAAACCTGTCTAATTTCTATTGGATGAGTTGTTTTCGACCTATCCACACCTCATCCTTTGAATAGTCAACTTTGGAGCCTTTGTAAACCGAATATGAATTTATTATAAATTAATATTTCTAGCTTTTCCAAAGGTGCCCCTCACCCCTCTTATAAAAGGGCACTCCTCCTTCTCATTTCTTCACACCTTCAAAGCTTTTTGGATCGGCCAAACTCTGCCCAAATACTCTCCCAACAACCCTCAATACAACCTAGAGGCCTTAGTTTGATCAGAAAGCCAACCTAAGGAGCCCTTTTGATCAAATCAAAAGGAAGAACCCGAAGAAGAGGTAATGATTTCACCACCCTTTTCTAAGTTCATTTCTTCTTCCACTTCTTCTTCCTTTGTTCATACCATTATGAAATAATAACTCCAGTATCTCACATATACTGTGATGTTATTATAAATATGGTACAATCATATTCAGTATTCTATCCACCCTTTGAATAACATGTCACCATACGTGCGTACGTACGGCTTACCGTCTCCACGTCGTGGTGTAATTGTTATTCAATATAATATTATTTGGATGGGTATAATAATGATGTGTAACTCATGTAAATAATAAATATAACATGTTAATGATTCTGTATATATGATATACCATCCATTTATATATTATTTTAATATCAAAAGAATGATATTGTCGCTCGTGCGTACGTACGGACTACCGTCTCCACGAACGCGATGAGATTCATTCTCCATCGTATCCATTCAAGTATAATTATCATTTGATGATTTAAAAATGATGTTGAAGGACTGTATATCATTCTGGATATGAATAAGATACAAAAACCATGGCTTATGTAACAAAACATATAAAAGAAAATGAGTAAGTTAACTCCCGAAACGATGATAATTCTAAGATATTATTAACAAATCAATGTTAAAAGATCATATATGATATCATATTAATATATATGATTCTTGTATAATTTAATAACAACTATTTCACCATTATACAGGAGGTTAACCTACCCCAACCAAGGAAAAGTACAAGGTAAGGGTTATTTCACAATCTCTTCTTTATCCGAGGTTGTTTATACGTAATAATCTACTGGGATCTCTTTATCATCCACATCCATGTTTCTTAAAAATGTATTTCAAAACATTTTTACTATTTACAAGAATATGGGTTAAAGTCATTTATACCTTTTTTTGACTTTTTATAAGAGGTTTATAAAGGAATCTTTCTGCCGTTTTCAAAACAAGGTCCTTTTTAACCTTTTCGACAGAATTGAGGTAAGAATGTTTTTTTTAACTTATACGGCGGGTGCGGTTATTTTACGCTGTTATAAAATCTTCAAAGCTTTCCTTACAAGCTTATAAGAATATTTTCAAAGAAAAATGTTTTATTTTATATGGATCTTAAATGATTTCAAAATAAAAGGAGATATTTCTTTAAAAAGAATTTTGATTTCATCTATGTCAACATCCTTTGATGGATTTTAAGATTATTTGAAGTTGATTTATTATGATACAAAACTTCTATATTGTATTGAAGGTTTTGTGATATGTTTGACTGTGGATGTGCTATTTTTATACCATTCATAGTTTATTTTGAAATTATTGACATTTCGTATGCTAGTTTTAATACGAATGTTTATGTTATGTTTAAACCTTTTCATATGGGAATGCATTGGACTTAATAAGTGACGGGTGGAGCCCGCTATAGCTCCTCGATGCATCGGTAGGTCTCATGAGACAAACTAGTGTCTTGGCACAAGGCCTTGACAGAATCTTATTTGTAGTCTTGGCACGATGCCTTGGCTATGTGGTTATGATAGTCTGGCATTATGCATTCCAACATTATGAAAGTGGTTATTTATTTTTGCATGTGATTATTCGATTAGTGGAATATCCATGTGAATAAGTAAATGGCATTATTTCATTTTATTTATGCCATACCATGTTGAAAGTTCATGTTTAAAAGGCTTTTGTTTTAGTTATACATTGCCTTAAATTTTTATTCTTATTGATGAAAGTTTCCGCTATATTGTTATCCTTACTGGGCATTTGAGCTCACCCCTTTTCTATGTTTTATTTTTTTTTTCCAGGAAGTGAAGATGTAAGTTATGAATGACCTGCAGGGATATTATGAGGGGATTGTAGTGTGGACTGTGGAAACATTATGTTGTTGTAGTAGTTTTTGATTTTATGATGTAATGTAAAACTTATGAATATATCTAGTGTTTCCAAGGCTACTAAACCAATCGGTCTTTCGAGATTTGATCTTTCTTGTGATCATGCCAATGTTACGAAGTAATGCACCGACTCTGGGCAGCTGGGGTCGGGGCGTTACAGAACGGATAGAGGAATAGTGGATCATCGATGATCCATGGATTCCCGGCGCATTCAGATGAAGAACCTAGAGAAGAAGACCTTTCTGTCGATTTGGCGCGACCCTGGTCCGTTTAATGAAAAAAAATCAAACTACACGGCGTTTACTTTTAGAGTAAATGACGTGTACTATGTCTTTCCGTACTCTGCCAAAATCAGCATCCATGTCACCCCTATAAACCATGTGTGTGGCCCAGATATGGCCAGTAGATGGCTACAAGCAGGAAAAGAGTACACAGTGTGTACTCAAAAAGTACACAGCGTGTACTTAAAAAATTTCCAAAAACATTATTTTTCACAAAAAAACTATATAAAAAGTAAAGACATACATGAAATGAAGGTTCGGGTTCTTACAAACACCCCCCCTTAAAGAAATTCATCCCCACATATCCTTAATGAGGCAGAGAAGGAGAAACCCCGAACATCTCTGGCCACTATGATCATACATCAGCCTCCCTCTCCCAGGTCTCATCCTGTACTCTCCTGTCTTGCCATAGCACTCGTACTAGTGGAATAGACCGCCAATGGAGAACCTTCGTACTGCGATCAACAATCCGGATGGGATGCTCCTAAAATGATGCATCCGCTTCAAGCTCAACTTCCTTGGGCTGAAAGACATGAGACGGGTCCAAAAAGTAACGTTGGAGCTGAGAGATGTGGAAGACATCGTTCATGGCTCGGTACCTCTAAGGTAACTGCAACCGATAGGCATCCAGCCCAACTCTCTCCAATACCTCAAATGGTCGGACGTACCATGGTGAAATCTTACCCTTTCTCTTAATCCTCTTGTGTCCCTACCTCGGTGTGACATGTAGGAAAACCTGATCCCCGACATCGAACTCCAGTGGTTGTCCCCACTGGTCAGCATAAGACATCTGCCGAGACTGTGCTATATCCATCCTCTTCCAAATAAACTCTATCTGCTCCGAAGTTTGCAAAACAAGATGAGGTCCCAGTAAAGATTCCTCTCCTGCCTCCAGCCAACATAAGGGTGATCGGCATGGCCTACCGTACAAAGCCTTGTAATGTGCCATCTGAATAGTCGCCTGCAAACTGTTGTTGTATGTGAACTCCACCAAAGGCATATTCTTCTACCAAGAACCACCAAATTCTAGAATGCAAGCTCGGAGCATATCCTCAACCACCTGGATCATACGCTCGGACTGGCCGTCTATTTGGGGATGGTATGTCGTACTCAGAAGTACCTGTGTACCCAAGGCCTTCTGAAGTCCCTTCCAGAACCGAGAAGTAAAGCGTGCATCCCTGTCTAAAACAATGGAGTGTGGAACTCCATGAAGATGCACAATCTCCCAAATGTAAGGTCATCCCATATCATCAACATTGAATGTCTCCTTTATTGGAAAGAATTGAGCGACCTTCGTAAGTCTATCTACGACCACCCAAACAACATCGTTCCCTCAAGGTGAGCTCATCAATCCTGTCGCAAAGTCCATCGTGACATCATTCCACTTCGACTTGAGAATGGGTAACTACTGTAGAAGGCATGCTGGCCGTTGATGCTCCGCCTTCACCACACCTCAAGATGAAACCAGCAACATCCCTCTTCATACCTGGCCACTAGTACTGGTGATGGAGATCCTGATACATCTTGGTGACGCCAGGATGAACAACCCAAACTGAGGAACGAAAGTCTCACATCAGCTCCTCGCGTATGTATGCTGGCACCCATATGCGTCCCTAGAAACGCAAGATCTCATCCTCTCCCACTGTCCATCCCGGAAGAGAGTCCTCTCCTAACACACTATCCCGCATGGCTAAGCCTTCTGAGTCTGATAGCTGACTCATTCGTACCCTATCAAGTAGTGTAGAGGTAACAGCTACAGAAGATTGGAAATTCTGTCACTATATATCATGCACCTCTAGATGCATCTCAGAGAATAGAGCCATAAGCTGCAACTCACTACTGGCCTGTAGAACTGTCTGAATCTGAGTTCTCCTGCTCAACGCATCTGCCACTACGTTTCCCTTTCCAAGTGTATAGGCAAGCTCGAAATCAAAAGACTGAAGTTACTCGACCCACCTCCACAGCCTCAGATTCAGATTATGCTGAGTGAAGATATACTTTAGACTCTTATGGTCAGTGAAGACAGCAATGTGCTCTCCCAGAAGATAGTGTCTCCAACAGTGTAAGGCAGAACAATAGCCGCCAACTCCAGATCATGTGTCGGGTAGTTCCTCTCATGTGGCCTCAACTGTCGAGACCCGTATGCAACAACTCCATCTCCCGCATAAGCACAACACCCATCCCAATACTTGAAGCATCACAATAGACTATATACCTCTTTCTTGGATTTGGAAAGACTAGTATCGGTGCTGACGTCAACCTTCCATTTAGATTTTGAAAGGCTGACTCACAAGAATATGACCATAAGAACTTCACCCCCTTCTTGGCTAGACCTGTCAAAGGTGCTGCTAGGTGCCAGAAGTTCTGAATGAAGCATCTTTATTATCCATCCATCCATAGGAAACTTTGTACCTCAAAAACCTTCTTCGGATGCTCCCAGGAAACTACAGATTTCACATACATTGGGTTCATAGATAATCTTGCCTCTAATATTACATGACCTAAGAAGTGAATATGTTCCATCCAAAAGTGGAACATCGAGAGTTTAGCATAAAGCTGATGCTCTCTCAGTGTACTCAGAACGATCTCAAGATGTGTGGCATCATCCTATTGAGTGTGAGAGTACACCAAGATATCATCCACAAAGACCAAAACAAAGGACTCCAAGTAAGGATGGAACACTCGGTTCATTAGTGCCATGAAAACTATTGGCGCATTCGTGAGACCGAACGACATGACCGTATATTCGTATAGACCATACCTACTATTGAAGGCTGTCAGAGGTATATCCGATGGTCTAATGTGCAACTGATGATTACCAGACCTCAAGTCGATCATCAAGAACACCCAGGCTCCTCAAAGATGATCAAAGAGGTCATCGATCCTTGGCAAGGGATACCGGTTCTAGACCATCACCTGGTTCAGCTGCCGATAATCCACACAGAGCCTAAGGGTACCGTCTTCCTTTTTCACAAATAGGACATGCGATCCCCAAGGAGAAGTACTGGGTCAGATAAAACCCTTTGCCTAAAACTCCTCCAACTATTTCTTGAACTCCTGCAAGTTAGTTATAGCCATCCTATAGGGAGGAATGGACACCGGTGCAGCTCCTGTCATGATCTAAATAGAGAATTATACCTCACGCTCTAGAGATAAACCTGAAAGGTCCTCTGGAAAGACATCCCTGAAATGATCCACCACTGGAGGAATGTCCAATTTTACACTCCCCTGGTCATCCAGATAAAGACATGCAATCTGGGTCATCACCCTTCCTAGCCCATGATCGTCGAGTCCTGCTTGACTCGCCTGAACATCTCATTCGCCTCTATGAATAAAAGATTAACCCTCAGGAGAGATAAAACTCACCCTACGGTGATAACAGTCGATGACTGCCTGGAAGGGAACTAACCAGTCCATCCTAAGAATGACATCATAGCCTGTCATCTCTAGGACATAGATATCCCATAAGAAACGATACCTTGCAACCTTGAGAGGGCACTCTCTGCACTGACGTACACTATATGTTCTCTTTCCTAATGGTGTGTCTAGTGTCAACAAATCTGAAGAAGAAAAGATACATAGCCCAAGGATCTCCACAACGACAACAGATACAAATAGATGCATATAACCAGTATCAAAAAGAGCTGAAGATAAAACTGAGGCTACTAAAATCGTAACTTGAACTATAGATGGTCCAGGATCCTACTCCTAATAGGTATTCTCTACCGCAAAAGTCTGGCCTACCCCGCGGCCCTGTGATCCTGCATGACCACTCTGAACTGAACCTCCTTGCTGGTGCTGAGGGATTGGTGACTGACTGCCATGACCTCGACCTCCACCTTAGCCTAAACAGCCAGAATAACTCCAGTTCCCCGACTGGTGTGAAACTGGTGGTGTTGCTCCTGAACGAGGAGTCATGGAAGAACCCCCTTCACCAGAAACTGGTGAGAAAACCTGGAAAAAACGCTGAAGGTGACCCATCTTGCCTCAAGATCGGCACTCCTCTAGTTCTCTCTGGCATTGTGGCCTCGTGTACCCTGCCCTTCCACACTAGTAGCATACAACATGTCTACCTAAAGATGTATCTCGCCTCCTCGGATCACCGCGCATAGGCTCCCTACGACACTTGTTGCTGTCAACTGGAGGAACAATAGCTCTGGAAGCAGAACCGCCCTGGCTCGCAACTCCGGAGTCTCTCAGATTGCGCTCCACAATCATTTCCTGGTTGATGATGGAAGTGATGGAAGTCAACTGGAAGATATTCACCTACGAGCGGATCTCCAGCCTGAGACTCCTTGCTTAGAACACCCCACTTCCATCCCAGAGGGGTGTGAAATACTGCAGCTTAGTGAAACGAGTGGAATACTCCATGACAAAAAGAGTACCCTGCTCTAGACTCATGAACTTCTGGGCTCGATCGACCCTCAGGGTCTCCGGGTAGAAGTAGTCATAGAAAACACGCTGTAACTCCTCCCAAGCCATAACCTGCTGATGACCCGACTGTGAGATCACATCCCACCACCTCTTGGTAGAGTCTCAGAGAATGTAGGTAGCGATCTTGACCCGCCTCTCTGGTGGAGTATCTAGATGCCCAAAGATTGTCAGCATGGCTTCTAGCCATGACTCTGCATCCTGTGGTCCTCCTTCCCCCGAGAAAGTAGGAGGATGTTACTACTAGAAAACCTGCGTCAAGTCTACCATAGACGTGGCAGGAAGCGGTGCTCCCTAAAAGGTCTGCCTCATCCACATTAAACCTTCCCTTAACTGCGCATCAGCGCCTACGACGGGTATGATAGTCGGTGCCAAAGCTGGCCCGACTAGAGGATTGGCAGGAAGTCCCTGATCAGCCATATCTAGCGTCTGATCACTACCTAAAAACAGATGTACAATAGGAGGATGTCCCAGAGGCATTTCTCTAATAGATCAAAAGCATACCTCATAATAAGAAAAACAAGGATAGTGAACCAAGGGGTAGAAAACGAAAATAAGAGAATGAAACACACAAGATTTACAAAACATGACTACACAGCATGTATAAACTCTACATGGCATGTACTTAACTCCACTCCCCTGCCCGTGTCTCCTTGCACAGCTAACCCACATGGTCTTCATAAACTGAGACTACCCGGCATGTTGCCGGTGGACACGGCCTGTAGTAGACAAGGTGTCAACGACCTGTGTTTTTAGTTACACGGACGGCTACACGGCTGAGACTACATGGCGTGTTCCGAACAAACATAGCATGTACTTGAAGACTTTTCTTGACTCGTGTTGTTGGAGACATGGCCAAGTACACGGCTGACCCTTATATGACGTGTTCTAAACAAACATGGTTTGTATAGGAGGAGAGAACATCGTCCCATGTTGTTCGTGACACAGCCGGGTACCTGGAACAAGACTACACGACATGTTCCATACCAACATGGTGTGTTATGCTCAAGCTTCCCCAACCCATGTTGTTAGTGACACGGCTAGGTACATGGATCCTAAATACTTGGCGTGTTCTTGAATGCATTTCTACAATAGTGTGTCCCTGATCACACGGTCAGTGACACAGTCTAACTACTACACGGCGTGTAGTCAAAACGTACACGCCGTGTATTCTAGGTTTTTCTGGGCAGTAGCTCAGAAACTACATAGAAGCCCAGACAACATGGAAGACAAGGCAAAGAGGTGCCAAATTCCGATTCATGACGGCCCATACTCCCCGTGAATCCAAGCATCACATCTCCTACAGTCATAATCAAGAGAAAACATGATCATGATCCACCAATTTATAATTCAAGGGGGGCCCATAACACCTCAAGAATCAAAATTTTGTGTTCATTTAATCAAAGTATAATAAAAACAATCCTATAATAGGGCAGTAGATATTCTATCATGTATCTATCACAGTAACATGCATAATCTACTCAAAGTCTATCACAACAGCATGAAATCGCTAATGCACCCTAGATGGCATGGCAAGAATGCATGGAAATTGATTTCTACAAGGGCCTATATGATACATGAGATGGCATACCCTTATCTCATTGGTTTGTGACAGAAATAGAACCGCAATAGTCAAGAAAATAACAACACAAAACATATGAATCACTCTAGGTGAAATCATATCAACTGTAAAATCTCAAAACCAGAAAACTTCAATTAACAAGGTTGTATGGATTTTCCCTATACATGGGTTAGCTACTCCCGAGCACAGTTTAATACCATGTACCGAATCCATCCAATCCCTGACTAAAGGCTCCAAACAGTAAATCACGAGAAAAGAAACACCTCTGATACCACTTTGTAACGTCCCAGTTCCGGAAGCCACCAAGAGGCACCCCGTACACGGTTGGTCACAAGGCCTCAAGAGCATTTCCCCAAACGCCAGAGGCTGCCGACTAGCAGCGAGGGCCTTCGGTGTGATAGTGGGGATACTCTGCCCTCATTGGCAGAGTACATAGTGGAAGAGAAAAAAAATAACAACAATAGTGGGAACGGTAGACAACCATACAAGAGTAACAGCGGAAGACGGATAAATAAACAACTGGAGATGAATTATATGTAAATGATGCATGATACATATTTGTCTATGAAAAAAGAAAAAAATGTCACAATGCTGAAAACAATACTAAAACAAAATGAAAAATAAAAAAAGACGAGAAAATTCTCAACATCGCAAGCCTCGGCTCAGTCCCATGCTCTCCACCTCCAGTGCAATCAAGAACCTGAAGTAGAAGGGTGATTTCCCTTATCTATACCTGCAACCATATAATCTGTTTGGGCCCAAAATAATGACCCAAACAGGTTATGACACAAAGTCCCAATAGGCAACCACATAAAGATCTATTCCTAACAGTCAGTGAATATATAGCAGGTAAAGTATATTAAGTATTGAATAGTAAGCAGCAAACCAGATAATACCCAGCAATAGCAATCCATAGATTCTTGCAGATATTCTATATACACTAAACATCTACTCAAGCTAGCAGAACAAAAAGGTATACTCTGGGTAGTTCTCACAGTCTAACCCCTAAGGTTTAACCTACAAATACTAGAATCCCTCTAGGAGGCACACACAGTCTCACCCCTCTGGTTAAGTTAAAGAATAGACTCTCTAGGTAAGCACTCATCGTCAATTCCCCATTTAGTCTCGTATAGTACTAAAGGCTCTCCAGGGAAGCACTCAACGTCAATACCCCATGTGGCCCGCGTCGAGGAACTACAGACTCTCTAAGGAAGCACTCAACGTCAATTCCCCATGTGGTCTCGCATCGTAATTAAAGACACTCTGGAGAAGCCCTTACGACCGTTCTCCCTATGGTCCACTACACTAGGTTCTCATAGCCATGTGTAAAACAAAATTGCAAAGTGCGTGTGTATCATCCAATTAAACCTCAAGAACTACTATTCTAACATTCTAAGGCCCAACAGAATAACATAGAAACTGTTCCACTATGCTACAACTAGGCAAGGAAACTGGAAAATGCTGAATAAGCAAACAAGCATGACAAGTATCTAGAACACATCACAATTTTCCCTATTCACAAGCAAGGACCACTACACATGCATATCAGCAAGGCAAGAAAACAACAAGGGAAAAACAGGAAACATGCAATACCCTGTTCAAGTGTATTGGTGGAAATTTCACATCATATTCAAAAACTTCCAACAGAAAGGCACAAACCAACTTCCTCGATCCTAGGAGATCGATATACTTGAACCACGACATCTGATTCTCCCCAAAACATTGTAGATTTGAGAGAACGCCCAAAAGGATCAACCCAAGATATATTGAGAAGGAAGAGTAATTGTAAAACAAGGCTCAAGAAGAATGGAGAACTCACCGCTGCGATTCCAACACAATCGACCGTGCTTGAATCGGATAACGGATGGAGGAATGGTGTCTCATCAAAGATCCACTGATTCTTGGTGCTCTCGGATCAAGAAGCTGGAGATGAAGACCTTTATGTCGATTAGGTGTGACCCCAGTCTTTTTAATGAAAAAAAGGAAGAACACAACGTGTACTTTTAGAGTACATGGCATGTACTAGGTCTTTCCATACTCCGCCAAAATCAGCCTCCACATCACCCCTACACACCATGTGTGTGGCCCGAACACGGCTAGTACACGGCTTCGAGCGGGAAAAGAGTACATGGCGTGTACTCAAAAATTACACAACGTGTACATAAAAAATTTCCAAAAACATTATTTTTCCTGAAAAACTACAGAAAAAGAAAATACATACCTGAAACAAAGGCCCGTGCTCTTACATGTATGATAAAAAATCTATATCTTCATAAAAATTTGAGTGTAGTAACACTCATGTCTTGGTTTTTATATCTCCTTTAATATCCTTTTAATTAAATTTCTCATAACAATAGTGTTAAATTATCATAAAATTGTTTAAAAATTTTAATGTCATTTTCTATCTTTATTATAGCCACATTAGACACACCTATCTCTCATCTCACATGGTTCCACTACATGTATGTTCTACTGGAGTGTTGAGGAAGAATGATTACATAGATGAATAATTATCATCCCCCTTTTTAAGATTATTTTTATCCATGTCTAGACCCGCACCAAAACATTCAAATGTAGTCATCTCTAATGAATTAGATGATTCCCTTACCTTATTATTTCTCTCTTGAGATGCCAACATCAACATATTTCTTCTCATCTAATTTCATGTATTTCACAATAGTCCCTACACATTCCACTCCATAAAAATTGTGGATTAATATTTTAGGGGATGGATGCATGTCCATGTCAACTTTACATGACTTTACGTGTGTACAAATATATCCTTCCAAGAACAGAACAATTTCCCTCACACACTACATGGTATTTCAAGCTTTAGGAAATCAAACTGGATTCTGAAAATTATATTCTCATTCATGTCACCTGGCGTCTTCCATTTTCTCATGACCACTATTTAATTTTTAAAAAGTGGTGGTAGAGGGGGATTTAATTCTATATCCACCATTTCATTGATCTTTTAATATTTCTAGAAACATAATGGACTACACACGGTGATAATTCACTGATGGGTGATTATTATGATTACTCATTGGTGTCATCTATTATTGTAGTGGTATTAAATTCTATCCATGAAATTTAATGGTTATTGTTTCCATCTCCATCCATCTTTATTTTTAATATGTTAAGTGTAATATGACTTTTTAGTGAATATAACACCTATTTTGATTTAGTTAAACAATTATATGAAAATTTTCTATTGGGCCCACACTTATATTTTTGTTCTCCTAATATGAAATTTAAAAAATCTACCATAATAAAACAACATATTTTATTTTATAAACAAACATCAAAGTGGTAGACATAGGGAAAAACATAGGAAACAGAGAGTGTATACAATAGTGGTCCTATATTCACAATTATAATACTATGGATTTAGTTATCACTATCCACCATATTAGATGTCATTGAATATGATACTCCTTTTTTCTTGATTATGGTTTTTTACACATATTTTTTTTATCTGACTTAGATTTATGTCATTGAATTATGTAATGTTCATGGTTTACATGTTTAAGTAATCATACCAGGAGTGGTTCCTTAGTGTTCTTTAAATATTTTTAACACATGGGTAGTTGATCAATATTTCATTCAGCATCTTCTACACCTTATATTTCATGAGACATTATCATTAAATTATTTGGATAGTTTGAGACATCATCTATCAATACATTGGTAATAATATTTCATGATATATAGTTTTGAATAATTACAAGTATTATCATTTAATCTCCCATTATGATGGATTATTCTTGGAGTTAATCTATTCATTTTTCTCTACACCAATGGTTCCATCTTGTTCAATTTATATCTAAAATTGAAATTGATGATATGAGTAACAATACATGAAAAATATTGGAGAATTAACATAATCATATACGTACTTTCAGACATAGATTTCCTTGTTATTTAATATTATTACATTTTCTTATTTTTACTTTAGTTCAATATTAATAAATATCACATTGAACTAAGTTAACTTATATATGGTCATATTTTATCATTTCAAAACAATATATCTAATAATTATAAAAATTAATCCATCATAGGGGTTTTCAATTTGAATATGATCAATAAAATCATATCACATAGGGGTTTCAAACAAATTTTTTTGAGTTAGGCACCGTTGTTGTACATAAGGTGACAATTGAGTTAATTAAGAATCCATTTAGGTGTTTTACCCTTAGGTATAAATGTTCCAAATGTTATCCATAATTAGTATCATATTGAACCTTTTCTAGATATCTCACATGATATAACCATGTTCATAAACATTGTATTGGAATATTATGAAAGGGGTGACCTCAAACACTTTTTAAGGAAAAAACATATCACAACATGAGTAAGAACCCGAGAGAGATATACATATCAAAATATATGGCCATAGTACCATAATCTGCATTAATAAAACATGTTATAAAAACATAATATCATGAAAATTCCATTTCAAAAGAATGAATGTTTTGATATGGCTGAAATCACATCCCAAAAATCATACAACAAGTTATCAAGAAAAAAATTATGATATAGATTAAAAATAAGCATTATTCTGGAACAATTAGAATTTCATGGAAACTAAAGCAATCATGAAAATTCTTTGTTACATTATAATCATCTTGAAAATATTTATCATCCATAATCATATGAAATCATGTGTCATCAAACCCATTATATCCCTGACAGTGTGAGAAAACTCCTTATGTCTATGCTAGAAACGAGAGAACATTTATCATGTATAAGGCCTTGTAAAAAATAATTATCTACACATAAGAATATGTAATTATATATATTATGAAAAAAATTAATTGGAAATAAATTTAATACCCCACTTGTAATCATAGATTCATATGTATTCCACATAAAATCAATCATAAAAATATCACAATAAACCCATAGAGAAATAATGGGTTCGAACATAACATGAAAATAAGAATAAATGGATATCAAAATACCATTTTAAAGAGGGAATCACAAAATAATAACATTTCTATGAATCTAAAAACATCACATTTTGAGTCATAAACCATGTATGGAAAATATAAGTTAAAATAAACATGATTTCATAAATCCTTGTTAACATTTTTATAAAAGGTTAATTCTATATTACAGTAAAAAATTATTTTCGATATGTTAAAGGAAATTATTTTCTAAAACCTTATTATAATGAGTCAAAAATAAAATATCCTTGATAATTCAAAAGTAAATCCCAATAATGATGAGTGAATGATAAAAAGTTTGATTTTTAAATGATGTAAAAATTTTATTTTGTATTTTAAAATATCCTTGTTTGAAACCCAAATAAATTAAAAGGATAACCAAACCATTGATTTAAAAAAATAATGGTTAATATAAGGATCATCGGGGATAAGAAAATATATTTTCCGATATATTAATGATAATATGTTAGGGAAGTTAAAAACATGGGGAAGGGAGAGAAATATGTTAAAATAATTGGAATGCTTCTTACCAAATTTAATTTTAATGAAGAAAAAAAATAAATATGGAAGATTTTTTTAGAATAAGATTTCCCAAAAATTTAATGTATAAATAAAACATAAATTCAACATAATTTATAACATACCTATTTTTTAATAATATATTTATAAAAGATCAATTTTGACCCAATTAAAATATTTCAGTTATAAAAACGCCTTACAACCTTCATGCCATTTAAATAAATAACCCATGTAAGGTGAAAAATTAAATAGAAAATTGAATATAATGAAATATTATATAATATTGATAAAAAATTACAATAGTGGAGTATTTATAACATTTAAAATTAATCATGGTTTATAGGTTAATCTTGCATCAAGGGACTCAAATTTGAGATAGAGAAGCTCTAACAATGATTCCATGCTTCATAAAATGCACTATAATATTGTTTATAATAAAAAACATATCATAATAACTAATTTTATGGCATATTAATATGTAAAAATAATTATAATTTCCATTTATTATCATAATATACCTATATAGTAGTTTTTTTTAATATTTTCTCACATTGGGTGTTTAATGTTTTGACAATCAATAGTAATTTCATAGAATCAGCACCAATATTCATTAATATTGAAATTCTAATGATTAAAATTTCCATGATTTTAATATAATTTATTAATTATAATTATTTATGAATTTAAAATTTCCTTCCATTATTACTTTAATATTTATCGTAGATGATGAAATCAACAAGAACATTTATTTTATTGATTTTAAATCTTCAAAGGGTGCATTAATAATTAACAATTTAAATATTTGTTTATATTTTCCAAAAAAGTAATTAAATATTAACATATTTATATAATATGGTAACAATAAATATTTTCTCACACTCATCCATGATATAATTTTATAGCATTTTCATTTGTTTTTTAAATCGACCAAAATACGAAGATACATTTATAATTTATGATGATTTCGATATTTGGTTGTAATATAATTACAATTTTTGATTAATGATATAATTTATTGTCTATTAGTGTTATTATCATAATTATGAAGCATTGATAAGAATAAATAATATATATAGAAATATTAGATTATATTAATTAAATATTTCCCTCCTAAAAAGATTATTTTGGACAATTAAATTTATAGAGAACCAGGCTTAAAATAAATCTATACTAGATCATTTTAGATGAAAATTCTTCACAATATAAAAAATATGTCCTAAGGAATATAATAGTGTAATATATTTATAAACATAAAACCAATTAATCTAGTTTAGGGAAATATATCCAACATCTCTCATAAATATCTTTCTCTTTAGTAATCCTACATAAAAGCATTCTCCATAACATAGGGAACATAAACATAAGAAAGGGGTGATCTAAAATGATCAGTAAGGGTAAACATGTGGACATGTAAGAAAAAATAATTATCATGAGGGTATAAGAACGTGATCATATCATTATAAGATCAATCCATTAATATCCATGATCATAATCAATAGTCATGTCATAAAAATTGGTAGTCCAAAAGACATGAATCATAACATAATAGAGAGCACCATCTAAAATATAATAAGATATGAATGAGACATGGAATTATAGATGACATATTATATTATTTTCATTCTAGTCAAGGCTATCATCCAAGGCCATCATAGTAGACAGTTTCCTTTACTGAACCATATTCACTCCTCATTCAAGCCCTATATCTCTGAAACGAGTTCACTTCCTTTTCTTGACCAATATTACTAACCCAGTTTCACTTCCCATTCTGGTCATGTATTATTGAGCAGTGTTCAATTCTCATTATATCCATGTATTACGAAACGTAGTTCATTCCTTATTTCATCCTTGTCATACGGAACCAAGTTCTTTCTTTAATATGTCTATGTATTACTGATCTGGGTCCACATTCAGTTCAATCCAATTCAATATCATGAGATATCAATAATTACCCAATTTATTTGAGGGTAATATTGGCCACACTTATCACATAATAAAATCATACATGAATGTCCCCTAATAAAATTAAACATTCATAATATTGTGAACCAAAAAAAGAAATATTTTTTATTAACATAAAATCATTAACCATGAAATGAAATGGGTTTCATTAAAATTTCATCTAATCAATACCTATATAAAATATTTAGGTTTCATAATCATATCAATAATTCATAACCCCTGAAAATAAGCTGGTTCCAAAATCATATATCTCATGAAAGGGAAATGGGGGCCATAAATATCCTTCTATATAAACAGAACCCATTAGAGAAATAATATCAATTGTATTCTTGGATAATGTACTCAATAAATCTTAAACAATAGCCATTTATTCCACATAACAAGGATATAGGTTTATAAATATCACTTTTAGGATTTCATAAGGATTGTTTTTTGAAATTTAGTATTTGAAACATAGCACATATTAAAAATAATTTTCATAAAATAACATTGAAAACATATAAATTATGATTTAAAATATTTTAAAACATTTATTAGGGAAGAATTATTTTCCAAATTTAAGAAATAACCTTAAATCGTAATGTCTTTTGAAAACAATTTAATTAGAATATAGCTTTGAAGTCATATAAAATAACTATGAGAACATTTAGAATTAATTTTACTGTGATAATAATTTGAAAAATACTAATGAAATAATGAAATTGTTTTGAAAAGCTTTTTAAATAAATAATATTAATACTAATTGAAAACTTTTACATTTTTTTAAGATAAATATTTTATGATACCCTTTTTAAAAAACATGGGTTTTAATGAGCATAGATTTCCAACCCAAATGAGAAATAAAGTAATTTTATTATTAATTGTAATAAGTACCAAGGAGAGGGAAAATAATGATAATAAACGAATATATCAGGGATAAATAGATGATAATAAAATTCATGTGTGTTTTTGTGTTATGGATCATAATATTTCATCTGTGAAAGCATAATCCTAAACAATCATGATAAACGATGAGATTATAGGAATAAACTTTTACAACAATGGTTAGATTTAAGAATAATATACATGATAGAATAAAAATAATTTAAGTTTAAAATATAATTAAATTATTTAATTCATTATATAACATGTGAAAATGTAGTATATAAACCCTATAAAAAAATTTAGGTGCATAACAGGACATGTATCTCAATGATGGAAAATTTAGAGAAACATTACATTACTTGTTTGGTAATTTTGAAACATAAATTCAATGAATGAAATATAATAAAAGTAATATGTAAATAACAATAAATTTATTTATAATAAAAATATTAAACATTAATGATAATTTTATACACCACACAAAAGAAATGAGTGGAAAATAAGGCATAAGTCTGATAAAAATAAAAGTGAGATGATAAACCCATTACCTTAAGTCTGGACTTTCATCAAACATGTTAAAAAATTCTATAAAATAAATACAATTTTATTATAAAACTACCAAAAATACACATTATTATATATAATTCCATATTTTATTTGTCTATGAAATTTTATTACATGTTTATTAACAACTGAGTAATGTTATGTTTTGGGTAATATCTGATTTCTTTTTCGCATATATTGTGTCTTGTTATTCTTAACCCTTCACTGAAATCATGATTTTTTTATTTAAATGGTGTAAAATATGATATAAAAATAATATATATTTATTATATATTTATTTATAATAATCTATGAAATATATAAATTGGAAATTTAACACACCATTCAAAGAGATGGCAGGTCCAACATATGCAGGAACACTTTTTCAGTTTAATTACTATATTAATATAAAGAAATAAACACACACACATATATATATATATAATATCATTCCAATATGATTATTATTCCATATATATCATATATATTAAATAAATAAATTCTTAATAAATTCAATGTAAAGTGTTAATGAATCCCATGGTTTTGAGGAGGCGGTAGTCCATACATCCACAAACGATGTTATCATATTTACAAAAAATATAAAGCATGAAAGTATTTGTTATATAATAATTATAGAAGTATAAATAATCATAAATATAATATATATATATATAATATTAAATCATAGTTTCCATCACAATTCCCAACCATGAGAGTTGGTAATGGAAAAACAAACTACATCATTTTGTGAGGCGGTTGATCACATTACAGAAGAATGATAAGTTTGGAATCCATTAAATGGAAGTGTGGGTAAAGGTATATAAAAAAACATAGAAAAAAATCTCATAATATTCACTATTCTAAAATTATTATATAGTAATTAAATCATAATAGTTAATTGGTTATACAATAAAAATAAAATAATGGATCTTGAGGAATGATGTTACGTCTTATTCTGGTAACTACTCTTGGTTTGAACCAAAGATATTCCTTTCATGGGGTTTTTTTCAAAAACCACATCTTACATAATTAATTGAGTTATTTTGGGAGATTATTTATGAAATTTTTTTTGCAAGAAAATAGTCTTTAAAGGTGTGAATAATTGGGATGGTGAGCTCCTTTTTAAAGTGGAGGTGGAGTGGCATTAATGTAAATTTTTAAAATGGGAATTCCACCCCTGTTTTTCCCACGTAATGTGGCTCTAATATAGATAAAAATTATATAAAATGGCATATACGTTCCTGAAAATGAAAGTACCATGTATTTTTGAATATTTTATATGTAATTGGGGCCTTTTGTTTTTAGTTTACACCATTGTAAAGAAAAATTCTCTCTTAATTACTATAATTAATTTTTATTACTTTTTAGGAAATTTTAAATAAAGCAATGAGTTAAAAAAATTATACATTATTAAATATTATTATAAAAACTATGAAATCTTTATTTTTAAATTACAATCATTTAAGGGGAATAAATTAATTTAAAAAATCTTCTATATGGGACTATGATGCTTGTTTGAAAACAAAAAGGTCAAAATGTTTGATATTTTTTATATCAAATTTCATTGTGAAATTGATTCCAATGACTAAAATTGGATATGTTTGTGTCATATTGTTCTAATAAAGGTTTAAAAATAAATTTAAAAATAAACTAAATATAAAAATAAAATAGATAAAAAATCAGTTATCAATTAATATTTAATGGTTTTCACTATTAATCAAAAAACAAAACATCTTAGAAAAATTCAAAAACATCACCCAAAGTAAAATTTTACACTGCTATTTAAAAAATGAAATTTAATTTTTTATATTAAAATTGTAAACATTTAATAAATATTAATTAAAATGAGTTCTCCATTAAAATGTAAGACAATTAAATTTTAGAAAATCATTTTTATTTTTTAATTTAAATTCATTCTTACCATATACATATCTAATATATTGGATGAGAATCAAAAATATTGTTTGAATATATAATATTTATATATTTTAGTGAAGACAATAATAAAAATGGATTTTTAATTTATTGAGTAAAAAATACGTCTATACATAGAAAAATATTTTTCATAGAAAATTCTCTTCTTTAATTTCAAATTTTTTATTCATAAAATTATAATAATTATTAACCAAAGGATTAATTTTATATAAATAAAAAAATAATATTTTCATAATTTTATAAATAATATTCATGACATCCATTATAAGGGATAAGTGGAATTTATAATAATATTTTCATTGTCATATCAACAATACAATGTAGTTCAGTAAAAACTCAAAAATTTATGTAGTGAATGATATCAAAGGGACTCGGTATTATGTGTAAACCAATATAAAAATATAGTTCAATCTACAATAAGATAATATAATTGTTGTGTATATAGAATTATTATATTTATGATGTAGATAATGCAATCCAAACAAAATGATTTTATAAAAAAATCATATTTAGTTATTCATGAAATGAAAAGTATCAAATAGACTACATTAATTCAAAAAAGTATTTCAAAATTTTTTGGGGTTTTATATTCTCTCCCCCATAAAAATAACATCAGCAAAGAAATTATTCTACATTATCAAAGGTTAAATAGTTTAATGTTCTATTCGGATAATCCCACATCATACAAATTAATACTGAAACATCCTTTATATAAGGAATGATAGAACCATAACTGTTTCCAAAAGTAACTCACAATAGGGTTTCCATTTAGGCTTGAAGGGAAGATTGGGTATTTAGGAAAAAGATAAATAATTATAGACAAGGATGATGATCATTGATCACCAACAATTTAAATATTAACGAAAATTTATTGTCCTCAAAAGAAAAAAAATATGATTATTTATAAGACCATTGCTTCGATAGAATAAAAGGTATTAGTGTAAATATTTTTCAATATCCTTTTCGTATAGTCGATGAATTATTTTACTATCTTTGAATATAAGGAAATATACTTGCATTATTTCAATCATTTTCATATACACAATACCACTCATTTGATGTTTCTTTATTGATATCCAATTCCCCTCTAACTCAATGGGATAAAGGTGATTTTTTCATTCCTAAAGTTATAATAGGTAATGAAATCAATACATAGAATGCAAGAACATTGAATTCTTACTTGTAACCAAAAAATAGTGGGAACAAGTTATCAAATATTAATTAATATTTACCTTTGGAAATAAAACATTAATATCTATAACCTCATTTAAAGTTTAGATTAATCAATTTCAAAAATGGTAAACCTTATAAGACCTCAAAAATATAATATTCCATTCATTCCTTGAATAAGATCCCATATTTTAGAGAAAATATTTCATTGGAAAACCTCGTTCTATCCTTGTACAGATAGAATAAAAAAAGTGACTTTTATACTATAATCCATGTATAGGTAGATAATCACATGAAATTTCACTGAGAGGTGATGAATAATATTTTTATAGGTTTTATTCAAAAAAATGAAACATGAAATTCCTAACTAGAAAGGGAAAAGTAGTCCCCATGATTCATTATTCACATAATCCATTGTGACTGTATAGTCTTCCATTTTTCCTTTTTCATTAGAGGTTCTTGGGGATTTTCATACACATTCTCCCTTGGATTGGGGAAGTGAATTTCATAATTCCAAAAATCCCTGTAATTGAAACTATAGATTGTGGGAGGATCATTTTTTCTATCTTCCTCTCTATTCACATCATTTTCATTGTTTTCCCCATCAATTCAATAATCAGTTTCCTAATGATCTTCTAACCAACAAATAATGAATTTAGAAATGCTGATAAGTTAATTTCTTCTTTGATTATTTTCACACATTGAGAATATATGAAATATCATCATTTTTTATCCATGGACTATAGATTCTCAATTAAACACAATCTTTCTTTTCATGTCAACACCATGATATTGATACACAACTCTATCCTCTATTTCCACCTTGATAGCGCATCAAAAAAAATTTCATTGATCCTAAAGTGTCTAACTTCCAAAGCCTTTAAAGGAATGGGATTCAGGACACCAAAAAATAAATCAAATTTTCTTTTATATTGGATGATAAAAGCCAAAGATACATTTCAATCCTTGTTAAATTTTCTTTATATGAACAAATAAATTCATCATCCTTCTGCTTAACCTCTAGGATCTCTTTTTCCATATTCGTATGAAGACTATGAGGAAAATATTTTTTTAAAAATATGTTATTTATCTTTTTATAATCTATAGATTCAATTTCATCATGTAATCTATTATTCTTAATAATATTCAACCATTGCATCAACTTACATTTGAGATAATAATATGTTATAGTGACTTTTTTACGATCTAAACACAGTAGAAATTTTTTTCCCAATTATTCTTATCCTTCACTCAGTAACTAATGATTCTGAAGAACCACTAAAATAATATGGTAATTTCCTTGTGAAGAAATCAACCTATCATTGTTACCTTATTTTCTATTTTGGTCATTCACCTTGATTCATAGCTTGAAAAAATTAACGGATCAAAACTACTAATTTTTTCTTCTCATCTCCAACAACATTCAGATTATAAAGAGAAGAATCATTGAATATTCAATTATATTACCCATTAAAACA
Organism: Viscum album; assembly: GCA_963277665.1. Classification (NCBI taxonomy): domain Eukaryota; kingdom Viridiplantae; phylum Streptophyta; class Magnoliopsida; order Santalales; family Viscaceae; genus Viscum; species Viscum album. The sequence goes on from OY728162.1 coordinate 715,514,254, forward strand.
TTTATTTCGGTTTCCATCCAGCTACAAAATCCAGTATTCATAGAGTAATAAACATTCATCAAAGTGGGAAACCACATCGTCATGAAAAACTACCTATATGATGTCTAAATATTGAGACATTCCTTCTTAAAATATGAAACCTCTAATTTATCCAAGGTCATTTATAGTAATTGTATATTTAAATCCTTATTGTTGGTTCATAAAGATATTTTTAATTCAAAAATAATATCCAATGATAGTGTCAAACCAAGTGTCAAGTAAGGCCCATTTTCGTGCATTGGTTCCAAATCGAGATTAGCTCAATATGGTGTTTTCAGGGTCGTTACCTCTATATACATATGTTCCAGAGCCTCATCCACTTGTAGTATCTAGAAATGTTTGTATTTCTAGTAAACCACCCACTCTATACTTTACCAAAATTTAAAGACACTTTTATATACTTTAAGTTGTCTTTTGGATTATCCTTAGATACATCCCAAGACATATCTTTTGAAATATCCCTAGGGATCTCACTAACGATTCCTTACAGTAGTTTTCAATGGTCAACTAAAACTACCTTTGATTCCAAATATAGTGACCTATCCATAACATGAAAAGATATTACATCATTTTAGATGCATGTTCATAACATTATAAAAATACATGCCCGAGGATCGTAATAGTTTTGGGTATTTGGAAACATATAACCCATTCGTCGAGTTTTGTGAAAGATCTTCAATATATCATGCATAGAACTTCCCCTTTGGTAATCCTACTTAAAACCAATCATCATATCCTATAGAATGGAAAAAAATGAAATGGGTCAGATCAAATGATTAATAAGGTTTTTCAAGGAGATATGTAAGAACGGTCATTAGAAAAACGGTATGGGAAATAGATCATATCATTAGAAGATCACACCCTTAATATCGAACTTACTAATCAATAGTAATGGAATAAATGTTTTTAGTTCATAAGACCTGAATTATAAGGTAACATAGTGAATAATCCATGAAATACTTACATTAGAATAAGACATGGAATTCTGGAATACATAAAAAATAATTTCCAAAGTAGTCAAGGCTTACTTCAAAGGACATCTTAGTGGAAACAATCTTTTACTGAACTGGGTTAACTCCCCATTCCATCCCAATATTATTCAACTAGGTTCTACTCCTATTAAATCCATATATTACTAAACTATTTTCACTTCTCATTCACACCCTATACTAATTAACCTTGTTCACATCCCATTACAACCCAGTATTACTGAAGTGAGTTCACTACTCGTTCCAACCCATTCAAACAAAATTGAGTTCACACCTTGTTCCAGCCAGGTATTACTAATCTGGGTTCACTTCCTATTCAAAAAATTATTATCTCATGAGATATAAATATTTATCTAATGCATTTGAGGGATATATATGGACCACCCATCACAAAATGAAATCAAACATTAATATTCAATAAGATTACAAAACATTCATCATTTCATGACCATGAAAAGTGATGGGTTTTATAAACATCAAATCATTACCGATGAATTTAAATGGGTGTCATTAATATTTATTAAAATAATAAACAATGTAAAATATATATTTTTCTGAAGTATTTTATTAAAACAAAACCAATTAAAATAAGAGGGCTCAAAAATCGTATAACCCATGGAAGAGAAATATGTGTTGTGAATATCAAGTCATAAAAAATAAAAAAAATTCAAGAAATATTATGAATGTTATTCTTGAATCATGTCCCCAATAAATCATAAAATATAACAAAGTATCCCATATTAGATATATAATGATTTTTAAAACATCACATAAAGATTTTTTTTTAAGGAAAACAACCTTCATTTTTAATTCAAATTTTTATACATATAAACCATTAATAATAAATTTCATAAAATATTTGCCGAAATATAAAGTGAAATGTAAAAACCTTGAAACATTTTCTTGAGAAATAGATTTTATTTTCTTTGAAAAATTATAGTGAAAATATATATAATATTTTGATCATTTTTATTCTAAAATTTAATTATAAACATGTAATGGAATGATGAAATAATTTAGAATTCAGTTTACATTAATAATACATTGAAATCATATAAAGAAATATTGAAAAACAATTGAAATAATTTTCCATGAAAACATATAAGGGAATTTGAAAATTTTTAAAACAATTTTTAAAAAATAAACCAAATTTTAAAATCTTTTTTGAATCATGGTTTTGAATGCACATAGATTTCGGATTGAAAGGAGAAATAACATTGGATTTTCATAAAAACATTTTCTTAATTTTATTCTGTAATACAATATTGGAAAATTTCACTAATACATTAATATATCTTAGATAACTATATGATAAGAACATTCATGATTGTTCTAGATATATTAATCATAATATTTAATCTATGAGAGTATAATGTTAAACAATCTGGATAAATGATGAGATTGTAATAATAAAATATTACCACTTTTGTAACATTGACTCATTCTATACATGAGAGAATAAAATTAAATTAAGAATAAAATATCACGGAAAAATTATATTTTTGATATAACATATCAATATGAAGTATATAAACACCATAGAAAAATATAGGTTCTTAACATGGAATGTATCTTAATGATGGAAAATTGTGACAAAACTTAATTTACTAATTTGGTAACTTTTGATCCGTAATCCCCATGAAATAAAAAAAATAAAATTGATATAAATATAAACAAAAATATATTTAAATTAAAAATATAAAAAAATTATGGTAGTTATATACTCCATGGAAAATAAATGAGTTGTTAATAAGGAATATATCACAAAAGATTAAAAGGGAGACGAGAAAACCCTTAACTTAAGTATTGGCTTTCTTCATACACATTCAATCTGCTAGTATAATAAATATAAGTATATAGAAATTTTAAATAGATATTTATTATAAAATTTTATACTATATATGGTTTGGTTATTACATTATATTATATACTTATTATCACCATAATTTTAGAATTACGTTTCAGGAAATATCTACTTTGTATTTTGTATATGTTTGTCTGGTTTTTTCTGGTTCCACTCACTTAGATCATGGTATACATATTATAATAGTATAAAATATGATATAAATATCATATATATTCAGTATATATGTATTTATAATAATTTATAAAATAATGAAATTTGATATGGAAAACACCATTAATGGAGACGGTAGGTCGTACGTACTCCGGAACACTATTTCCATTTTATTTTTTTATTTAAAGAAATAAAATAAATTAAATATAGGTATATACATATTAAAATTTCATTATAATTATTATGTCATATATATAACAAAATTTCACTAATCATATCCTTAATGCATTCCATTTAAATTGTGAACGAATAATATCACGTTGATGTGGCAGTATTCCACATATCGACAAATGAAGTTTTCGAATTAAAAAATGGAAATAATGAGGGTATGTGATATATAATATTTAAAAAGTAAACAATAAATCTTAAATATAATATATATAGTATAATAACATATTTTATATCGTATTTCACATCATGAGACGTCGTAATGTAAAAACGAACAACATTATCACTGTGGTGATATTCCACAGTAAATAAAAACCGTATGTTGATGACCCATTATATGGAAGTGTGTGTAAGTAATGTTTGAACCCTGAGAAAAACTCTCATAATTTTAAAGATACTTATATTATTATATAATAATTGAATAATAATATTTGAGGGGGTTGATCCAGAAAATAATACAAAGGATCTTGAGGAAGGATGTTACATCTTCTTTGGATAACTCTTCTTGGCTTTCAACAAAGGGCTTCATTGGTTTTCCTTCAGTAAATAAAATATTCTACGATGAAAGAATGGATTTTGTGAGATTATTTTAGAACATTCTTTTAGAGATAATGGGTTTTATCTGTGTAAATAAATGGGAGGGGTGAGTGCTTTTTTATAGTAGAGAACGTTTGGAATTATTGTACATTTTTGAAAAGGGAGTTCCCCCTACATTTATCCCATTACATCTATGTCCAATAATTTTAAAAAATAATTAAAAGGGATTATATGATAGAAATATCGATTTTTTTAAAAATAGTCAATCAAGTTTTGTTCATTATGTTTAACACTTAGTCCTTTGTTAAGCTAGTTTTCCTCTTAATTAGTATAATAAATTTTAATCACATTCACTAAATTTTTTGAGACAAGTATGTTAATAATATAATAAATTATAAAATATTGTGATTGAAAAATACAGAATCCATTTCTAAAAATTAAAATCACATAAATGGAATAAATTAATTTAAATTGAATCCTACAGATAAGTCGACAATGTGGGGTTTTAAAGTGAAAAAGTAAAAAAGATTGACATGTTTTTATACCCAATTTCAATGGGAAATTGGTAAAAATGACCCAAATTGGATTAATATATATATTTTTCATATAATTAAACATTAAAATAAAATTAAACCATAATTTTTTCACTATAAATAAATAATTTGTGAATGAATTTATGAATTAATATTAAGTGTTTTTAACTGTGCATAAAAAAATGAAACCTCTTCATAAAATACAAAATATTAACCCAATGTAAATTTTAATATTCCAATTTAATGTTTTGTATTTATTTTGAAAAATAAAAATTATTAATTTTTAAAAAATTATATTTAAAACGGATTCTCCATTAAATGGTTCTAAAAGTACATTTTTGAAAAATTCATGTTTTATATTAAACAAATAAGGCATATTCTTATCTTATACCTATCAAATATATTGGATGTGTATTTAAAATATTTATTGAATATATAATATATAAATATAAATTTATAAAATAATAAATAGTGGTTTGTTTAATTTTTTGAGAAAGTATTTTTTTACATAGAAAAACTGTTTTCTTTAAAATGCAATTTCATTATTTTCAAATGGTTTGTTCATTGACTAGTAATTATTTATAACACAATGACTGACTATATATACATGTGTCAATAATATTTTCTTAATTTACTTAATATTATTCATAACATCCATTCCATGGGCTAGGTAATGACTATTAAAATATTTTAATAATAATTGTAATAATATATTGCAGTTTGATAAAAAATCGGCCTTGTATATAACACAATATATCTAAGGGACTCGGTATTGTGTGTAATCAAATTGAAACATAGTGTTGTGTGTACCATAATATTATCTAAGTGTTTCATGTAGTTCAATATTAACATTGTGTTTCATATAACACTGTCCAAACATAGTTCTTTATTAAAAAAATATATTCTGTATTGTGTGAAATGAAAAACATCAAAAACATTTATAAATTAATAAAATATGTTTCAAAAAATAATGGGTTTTTTAAGAATTTATGATAATTTTTTACTGATCATATAAATAATATGTTCTCTAATTTTTTATAATACAACCATATGTATTTTAAAGACACCATAGTTATCCTTTAAAACCATTCTCATGACTATCAATATAAGGTGTTTATGAAATAAAATTTGGGAATTAAATATTTATTGGAGGCACTAGTCCACACAAATACATAGATGAAAATTTTATGTTTTATATATTCGGGAAAATGGGTAATAATTGTTTCCATTTCAAATTTTTTAATATAACCTAAACATAATAATTTCATATAAAATTACCTATTTTTACCACCCTTTTAAGGTGGTGAAGTGAAACAAAAAATGTTGTGTCATCAAGGTGGTTTTTCACATAACACATGATCCGTGTCTTCATTATTCATAATATAAAATTAGAGGGTGGTTAATTAAGATACAATTATTATAAAAACATTCCAATAAAATACTAATAATTGGTTTATCATTTTTTGATGCTGAAATAATCTTTTATGAAAAAATAACTTAAAAATATATAATAGAAATAGAGGTTTTGAACTTTTACCTCAAATCATGGGTTATCACTTTTAAAAAGGGGATTAATAAATTAAGGTATTTTATTTTAGGAAAATGAAAACAAACTAGTTGTGCTTATGAGTGTGTAGGAGAGGTATTGTAATGTTCTAAGAATACATTATGTTGTTTTTTGTGAGGGGGGTCGAGGAAAGGAGTGCCTCATTTATTAGCGAAAAGAGTGACATTTTTTGAGATACGCAACACTTTTCAATAATTAGATGTAACTCAAAATTAAATTGGTTCAAAAATTGATATATAATTGATTGGAGTGGAGAAAAATTCAAGGAACACCTCTACCATTCAAATAGACACATATTTTAAACATTTCAGTCCCTTTGCCTCTTAGGTTACTCACTTTTACCATAATTGTTTTCCCCATTGTATGTAGTTTTTACCAAGAGAAGTTATCCTTTAATCCCAAAAAATAAAATGGACCATAATATATAATTTAAATCTAATGACTCTAGATTTTGAATATATTTTCTTTGATTCTATTGTTTTACTGTGATAATATTTAAATTTAAAATAATATATGTATATTTATTTTTTTTTGAAAAATATTATATAAATACTGAAATTTCAAATATGGTTTTTTAAATTAAAAGAATATCAAATTTAAAATTCGCTTATAAATTACATAGTTCATATTAAACAGGTTTCATAAATATTCAATTTGTAATTATATAACAATGATATTATAAAGACACATCAATTAATAACTCTGTATTTTACATTATTTACCTAAAAATAACTATTATTTGAAAAATATAATAATTTATTATTAGTATTACATGATGATGGAAAATAAAAAAATGAAGATATTTTTTTTATTAAATTCAAATCAAAAAATTTATAAATTTTACTTTTAATCAAAAACATAAAATATAACTAGAATTTTTTTTAATAAAAATATATTATTCTATATAATAACTATTTTCCATCAAAATTAGTAATTAATCTGGGGTTATAATATCTTATTATTATTAAATGAAATGTTAAATTATTTGAAAAATATATATTTTATAAAGACAAAAATTAACAAAAAATTCAATTTACTGATAATCTCTTTAGAATAGTTTATAAATTCTTGATATATATCTATGTATATTAAAATATTATTACATTTTTAAATTACAATAATTTCAACTATTATAACCCCTTATGAAAACAAGATAATACCTAAGAATCTTAAAAGATCTTGTTGCATTTTTAGGTTGAAATTTTGTAATAATTGACCTTATTGAAATCCCCACCATCATAGACTTATTTTTTTTATAGTTTTTATCAAACTACAATCTCACAAGATTCCTCTAGGCTTGGCCAAGGGAGATCCTAGGAAAACCACATCCCATCCATGTTTGGACAAATGTGATTCATAATGAAGAATTATTCTATTGGATTCCATGTAATCTAGCAGTAATTGTTTATTTTATGATATGGTTACCTCAATTTATACCATAAAATATTACAACTACGTATTAACAACATATTTATTATTCAAAATATATAATGATTTTTTTTTCTTCATTAGATTTTTTGTATGAAACATACTGTGAAAAATAATCCTTTAAGGATAATATAAAACCAAATACCATGTCAATAATGTCTTCAATGCTAGATTTCTGATAAACTAGAGATTGTTACATTGGGTGGAATGTTTACAAACCATGTAATATATTTATAATTTTCTATTTCTGGGGATAACGATAAGATTATATATATCTTGATTTGTATTTCTTGTGTTTCTTATATATTTATAACTACGAATTGGTGATTGTGCTATTATATCATCTTTCATATGGGTATATATATATTTAGAAGTGGTGGTGTTATATTGTGGTTTGTTGGAAAAAAAATGTGAGGATATTTTTGTATGGTCCCCCCAGGTTAAAAAATCATCATTCGTGGATATGGAATACTGGTTGTCATGTTATAGTAATGGCTTTTTGAGAAGTTTTAAGAGGGATGTTATGTGGTTATATGATTATGATGTATGAACTAAAAGTGGATGGATTGTAATCTGTTAAACGAATCTTATTTAATGATTGTTTTTGTACTATTTATTTGTTAGAGTATTGTACCAGTATTCCTTATTCATAATGAATGATGAGATATCTATAGAGGAACATACATAATTTGTTTATAAGATCACCCCTTCTTCATTTACACTATTTTAAGATATCATGATATAATTAATAGTTGTGTTAGGTAACCATATCACTTAATATGATGGAATATCTGGTCAAGTTAGATTGCATAGTTCATTTCAGAAGGTAGAAAGAAGATGAAAATATTATTGTTATTTTTTCTTTAGATGATGGAATTCTATAACATGTTATATATATTTTTTCAATTTTTTATATTTTACTTTATAATGGATAATACCTTCTGTATATGTATAATAATCTACCCTTGGTGATAGTTACAAACCAATGGGTTAAAAATATAGTGATTTGGGGTTATTATATTTCCCATTATTGACTCAGTTATAGTTCTTATAGGGGAATGTCCTGATATATTTTTCAATTAGTGAGTGTTTTTAGGATAGAGTGTATATTAGGAATTAGTGAATATTTATTATGTGTTAATATAGAATTATTACATTAACATAGTAGCTGATGTAGAAAAATTAAACTAGATTGATGTCAAATGGCCCCCATGATCAAATAAAAAATATATAAATAATTGAAAAATAATTTGTGACATTATAAACATAAATAGTTTTGGAGTTGTAAATTTTATATTTTTAAGGTCACAATGAATGTTTATTTGTTATTCTATGGGATAATGTAAGTGTGTGGGGGGATAATGTTCATGTTATTTCATCTATTTGAATCATTTATTATTATGTTTAGATGTTCTTTATATATATAAAAATATATCTTTATATAATGTATTTTTTTTATCTTTATGTAGTTTTTCATATTATAAATCTTCAATACAATGATCAACAAGATGAGACTAAAGAAGTACCTGAGACAGTGCCTCAAAGAGACAACCTAGAGGTTCGAAATACTAGATAAATGTCCATTAGATTGTTTTAAAATAATAAATTACTGAAGTATGTGTGATATATTTCCATTTGTAAGATGTATCATTGGTTATTAGAAATTTATATTTCTTTTTATTTGATATATATTGTTACTGAAAACTATATTCAAATAGATGTGTGTTTTTGTAAGGATTGAAAATTTGGTGGTGGATGTTATTGTTAAGAGATTATGATATGTCTATAAGTAAAGAATGTTTGATTTGATATTTTTTCTATGAATTATTTATTATATAATGACTCATAGACTTAAGACATTTCATAATATTTTATTGATACAATATATTTTTAATAATATTTTGGAGTTTTTAGTATGATTCATTGAGTTGATATGATGTTCAATTGATTTTAAAAACAATGAGAAGATAAGAGGTTATAAATTTTTTTAGGGTTTTGAGACCCAACATCTAGAAGAATATGGAGATATTATTTCAATGTACTATTATGAATATATTGGAAACTTATTTAATGATGAAATTTTTATCAATGATGAGAAGATATTGTTTTTTGTGTGATAGTGTAGATAATGGTGGAGAAGTTCAATTTTCAATGAAATCAATGTTTAGACAAGTCAGCATAGTTTTATACTGGTGAGGTCTCATTACACAAATGTGGGCAGTATGCATCAACCTAGTATAACCATAGTAATTTTATGTTTCTCATATATCCATATGATCCTTCAAGGAACTCTGTTCTAATCTTATCAGGGTGGTAATTGGAGGTTTCAGAAAAGTGGGAATTTGACATACCACCCAGTCAGTTTTCTCATCATCCTATTATATGATTTAGAAAACAAAATTATGATAAAAAACAATTGGGAGGACAAATATAGGGTGGTTCTAAAGGATGACAAAATAAAGAAGCTTAGTAAGAATCTATTCAGAGAGGGGGTAGAGGATATTATCATGGATGAGGAACAAGAGGAGTTAGTAAAGGATTATAGTATTCCATGGATATTCCATATATTTATGGACTATAAGGGTTTTGAGAAACAATTTTATTTAATAAAATCTACTATATTTAATGATTTTTATGATTTGTCACATTTATTAATAACATTTACTTATTTTATGGGTTATAAAATCTTTTGAAATATCAATAATTTATAGTAGATTGTGTTAATCTTGTAGGAGGATAAATATGTTTGGATGAGGCGTAATGGTTTGAGAATATTTTGTTCATTGATTGATTATCTTTGAATCTAGTATTTTTATGGATATAATTTTATTTTATTACCCACTGTATGGATTTTCAATCATCCACACCATATTTTTTATCATTGTTGATAAATTGTGATTTTATCTAATCTAGATCATGACCAAAAAGGGATATTTGGGGAAGCTCTTTTAGGTCCAATATGTAATTATCCATAGAGTGTTACCTCTTAGTTAATGATATTGATTCTTTTTTCATCTAATATTGATATAGATAAGTTAATCATGTTATTATGGATTATTTTTATTTTTCCCTAGAGGAGTTACAATAATACCTATGAGGTGTGATATTGAGTTTGTGACTCTGTTGTATCTATGTGATATATTTTTGAAATGTCATCTTTTCATAAAACTCCAATGCAACTTCATTAATTGAGGATTAAAACTGATTAATTATTATAATATTGTTTTTGGTATAGTGTATCGCTATAGGAAACTCTAGTGTAGCTAGAATATATGGTTGATTGGAGGTTGATATTATGTATTCATTATTAGTTACTAAATCAAGTTATAATAATGTATCATTTTCTTATTCCTCTTACCGATGATTTTTTTGATCTTCTGTAAAAAGAGAGTTGTTTATTTAACAACAATTTATGATCATGACACTAATAAATGTTGGATAATAATAATGACATCCATTAAATTACCATTTTATTTTAGAATACTATTTTTGGTATTTTGGTATTATTTTTTTTAGTTATAAATGTGCAATATATTTTTATAGGGATTATGAATATGTTATATTAGAAATTTCGTTATAAATTTTTTTTTCTTCATTAATCATATTATGGCTTATTAAAATGATAGTGGGGATCAAGATGAGTATCTAAAGATACAATTGATTTTTGTAAATGTTCATAAATTTAATGATAAGATATATTAATCCAAGTTTTAATATGTGAGGTACATTTTCTAGGACATGTCATTTCAAAACAATGTGATGAAATGGAATTATTAATGATTAAAGAGTAATATTAATAGAATTCATCAATGAGTATTTATGAAGTAAATAGTTTCATATACATAACTTGTTATTAACGAGGTTTTCTATTGGGTTTTTATCAAATTTCTAATCCATTATCATATTTAAAAAAATGGTGCAATTTTTCATCTATAGTGGGGTATAAATCATCATATGAAATTATAGATGAGAACTTGATGAGTTATTTAATTATTTAATGTTATAAATATAGTACTGTTTATGAGTTGTATTATGTAATATCATGTTAGTGGTTTGGTTGTGTTTTTATGGGAGTGAGATGACTTTACATTGGGGGTCTAAGAAATCACAACCCATGTAACATATTTGTGTTTCCCCTAATTATGATATTTATGTAGTTGTGTTTTTCATTAATCATAGGGAAAAAATTTACCTTTGTGAATGAATCGTGATTATCCATATTATATGAGATTTTGATACATATTTTTTTGTATGGATATTAATTCTTATATTAGAAGATGGGTATGATTTCCCTAAGAATATGATTTGATATCACATATAATTATGGAAATATTAATGTTTTTGTGGATAAATTGAGATGAAATTAATATGTTATGGATTCCTAATGTATTTGATAGAATTAATAATCCATAGAGTTATTATCATCCCATCACATTGGACATGCGATGATCTATAAAAGAACAAGTTTCTATTGGATATCAATGTCACATTTATAGGAGAAAAATCTAATGGAATATTAATTATTAGATTCTACGGTGATGTGTGGTGATATCATATTATGAATGATGATTCTTCAATAGTAGGTTAAATGATTAGTAAAATATGTTATTTTTTCATAGGATGTATTTTGATCCACAATCTATGTGAAAAATGGTTTTAGATGAAACACATAATTTATTTTTAGTACTTTTTTATGCTGTTGAAATGATGCTTCAAACTTTTAAGTGTGGGACTTGGTAACCTAGGATGTAAAAGGTGGTTACTATGGTTGCTTCACAATTACTTGTGTGTCAAAATGTGAAATATGAACATCATGATCAAGAAGGGTTTTTTCACCATTAATAATTTATCTGTTGGATGTAGTAGGACATCTATACATAATTTAATATATGTTTACTCAATAAATTAATAGTTTTGATTCTATATGTTGTTTCATGGTTTGATTGATAAAGGGGGGTCATTTCATAATGGTTAAATAATCAAAATTAGTTGATAATTTAGTTAATTGTTATATTAAGGTGGTGTAGAAGCACTTATATGAATCTAGGATTATAGTATATAATCATGAATGACAGTATAAATAAATCTTGTAGAGGGTATTGCAGCATAATTTGGGTAACCATTTTTGCTTAAGAACCAAATTTCAGAGAGAGACTAATTATCAAATTGAGCACATAAACCATATTTTGGAAGATATGTTTGGTTAATGTATATGGGATTTGTTTGTATCACTATTGAATCATATTTCAATGATAGTTTTTTTCTTATAATAACAACATTACATCCCCCACTTGCACGAAAAATTATGATTCCTTATATGCTGACTATATCATTCAGCATTATAATGGACCATGGATGGTGATATGATTTATTTGTTTCTTCATATTGTGTTAAATATGACTGATTATATATAAATTAATCAAGATTTCATTTAATCAAATCAATATGTAAAATTATTTTATTTTCCACAACATTGGGTAATGATGGGTTTTTAATAGTACAGATTGTCTATAAGATATAGAACCATTAAGATCCTTTTTTAATATTTTATTATCCATATCAAAATTATGAAGGTATTTTGAAAGGGTTATAAAAATATTGATCTTTTTTGGATATTGGAGCCCCCTTGTTTTGGTAAAAATAGTTGAGGCCCGGTTAGTGCCTTGTTAGTGCTAACTATGTGCCTCAAATGTGTAGGCCCTAGAGGGTGACACCCATATTTTCAGACCATGAACCCCAAGATGCATGTCCATTAATGACGATTATGTCATATTTTAGAATATAATTGAATATTTTTCAAATGGTTTGGATCGCCATGCCCTAAGCCATGTGATATGGTTGTACAAATTGAGTGTGATGGTGCATGGTTGGCGTACGGTGTGGCCAATCATACTGCCAAACCAAGTGCCTCCTTAAATTTTGTTGAAAATTCATTTTCCTAGAATATATTTTTAACACTCACCCATTTTTTCCACCATTTGTCCATTAACAACATGTAAATTATAAGAGATATCTCCCATGAAATATTTCATGGAACTAAGGTATTTTCCTCATACAGTCTCCAATTGGATAGACGTTCATCACATTAGAAGTGTATTTGGAAGAGCATCAATAAACTTACTTCCATTCATTTTTGACTTTACATGATTTACACTATGTCCATGCAATATAACATGACCTATTTTAAGTTTATTATTCTCTTTTTAAAATTTCATCTGATATACATCAAAATAGAATCCAATACTAGAATATGGTCTAATTAACAATGTAATGTATGTGGTCTATAACTTTTCCCTAAATTTCATGTTGATTAAAAAATATTCTCTATTTTTTCACAGGATGGAACTTATGGGATTTTCCACTAATTTCATAAATGTCTTAAATTAAAGGTTAAATATAAATTTAAAGCCCTCATAGCACATTAACATGGTTGAATGATGTCAATCATGACCCCAAACATCTCCATGGTGGGTTAAATTATATACACCTAAACTAAAACTTCCCATTTTGGTTAGAGTGATCATTCCACCGATTAGTGGAAACCCTCTACAAATTTAATGATATAGTGAAGGGTTGATTAACCATTAATCATGTCATTATATTTGAAAAAAATTAGTTAAATTAATTGTGTAAATTAATCCATTGTAAAGATATGGATGATACATGGGCTTGTAGATTTTTATATGGATGCTTGGACTAGGTAATTGGAACTAAAATGGGCTCATGACAAGTTACATTACTTATTTTACATTGAACATCATATTATGGTACCGATAATGGGTAATTCAATATGACACTGACTTTGATAATTTCTATGGTGCATTTTTTACCGATACGATGCCAAGAAGGGGAATAGAGGTACGACACCTACGTCCCAGATATTTATGTCTTCAAATATTAGAATTACCTACACATGGGTCGTAGGATATTATACCTTGTAAGTCTAGATTATTTTGAGCTCAAATTGAATGTGTTTTGTTTTCCTCGTGGTGGATTCCTTAGTCATTCACCATGGTTCATGACCCATTAAGGACTGAGAATTTCTATATATATGGTTAAATTTGAATCTAGTAGTAAGCTTCTTTTTTCACAATTATGTACTGTAACTAAACATTATTATCCTTATGTTGGATTCATATTGATTCCTTGATCTATTTTATATCCTTAATTCATTTCACATATTTAAATGATATACCAATACAAGGTTATATTTTTTGTCCACAAGAATGATTTTTTATAGAATCCTAAGGTGGTGGCCTACTGAGTTAATCTTAGACCCTTTTAATGCCACCATTGGTTACCTGGATAGACTTCATGTATAGAGGTATAGAATAGGGAAAGATATTGATCTTTGATTAATGAATCTTATATAGCATGGAATCTTAGGATTATAGGATTGATCCTTGTAATTCGATTCATAGAGACATATTTTGGCCATGGTTTTTATTTTTAAACATATACTATAATATATACATGTTTTCCTATATATCTATTTATTTTTTATAGAATAATGAAAATACTATAATTGCAAATATAACTATAACTATGTATTCTTGTTTTTTATTATATTTGGTTGTTTAACTTATACTATTGGTTATCTATTATGTGTATCCAATAATTTTTCTTTACAAATTGTTGAAAACTCCGATCATGGTGGTGTATTCTCCCCCATATATCATTACAGGCCATCACTACTATTCAATTGACTCTGGAATGTGTGGAGGCATATTTAATACTATGGGGAAAACAATATTTGATTAATTATTTTTGAACATGGTCTGGTACAGTACAGTCTAGAAAGGGAAGTTATTTTAACATAGATTTAATGTACACTATGATGTGTTGGTGAAAGTATGATATACATATTTTTAGTATGATCCATGTTCATGATTGAAAATGGTTCATGAAATATTTTAATTATCATATCTTTAAAATTACTATCATGAAATTTTACATGAGATTGATTTGTTAAATGTTTATATCAATAATTTGATGACCTTTTGGAGTATCTAGGAAAATTTATGATTCAAAATAGAATACTCTGAATTGGTATTTATTCATTTAGTTAATTTTTTTATCGTTTTATACATTTATATAAGACATAACATTATAAATAAAATAACTTAACCGAGGTCCACAAATAAATTTTTTTATAATGCTTTATTCTTTGAAGTATATTTATTTGAAATAATAAATGTTTAAAAAAAGTGTTTTAGTAAGTTTATTACCTTTTTTATATTATGGTTAAAGCATTTAATTGATATGTTATTTTAAATTTTTTGTATTATAGAGATGAAGGATTTTAATTTTTCCTATTTTGTAAAATTGCCTAGATTTTCACCTATGAAGAGAAAATGGTAATTTTTTATTTCTTTAAAGGCAATTTTTATTACTCCAATTGATTAAGAATTTTATTTTTTTCCTTTGGTGATTATTTTGAAATATTTACAGGTGGTTCATATTCAAGTAATTATTAAGAGGTGGTGAAATTGTAAAAGTTAAAATTTTTATGTAATTTATATTTTATTGATTATTTACACTTTATAAAAAAGATTTCATTAGATATGTTTTTATTATGTTAGTGATTTAGGGATATTAAAGTAGTGGTAAATTATGTTGGTTTAATGCTACTTTGGAGAAAATCTAATAAATATTTGAATCAATGAAATTATTTGGAAATTAAATGAATTTAATAAGGGGTAGTTATGCATTAAATATAGGGGAGCAGTTTGTGGAATGGAATTATTGGAAAGATTCATTTGAAATCAGTGAAAATCATAGAATACATATTCTATCTATTATACATAATATAAAATCATAGACAAAACATTTCAATTATTTGTATTGGTGATTTATGGAAGAAAAAGATGGAGAAAGGATTGCCAATAAATTATCTATAGTGATCATTAGAGGTTGAGGAATTTTGTCATCATCAAATCAAGATAGATTGCTCAAAAAATTTATTACTTATGATTTCCTCATGAATATACCATATTTTACAATTTATTTTTTTGGTATACAATTCATAGTATATCATAATTATGTACTTGTTATAAAATAATTTATCTTTTTTATGGAAATGGATATAAAAGAATTAATATTTTTATTGAATATGTGAAATGAAATGGGTTATTATTTGGATTATTATTATTGAAATTAGAGAATGGAAGTTTATTAATAGAACTTAATAAATGAGGGAATCAAATTTTTGAAATGCATAAAAAATAGTTCTATGATAAATGAATATTAATTAATTGTTATAAAAAAATATAAATAATTGAAACATGCAGAACAATATTTTATGTAATAAATTGTTGAATTGGTATTGAATATTGATTATGAGATACTTAGTATTTTTTAGATATTTTTTTGGTGATGATAATTATTGTTGATTATTTTGTATATATATTTTTCAGATAATATAGAATTCCCAAATATTAAATTATATAATTAAATATTTTATACTAAAATTAAATATTATAGTAGAATGTTGGTATATGATACCAAATTTTTGTATGAGACATGAAAACTAACCATGTTGTCCATTTTTCTTATTGCAAATTCTTCTTAATATTATGTTGAATGTTTGGGTATTAAGTAACAATTATGTATATGGGTCCGTGTTATAAATTCATGTGTTCCTACAATATTCTAGATTTGAGGAATTATTTTCATAATGAAATAAAATATTTTGTTTAAATTTTATAGGATATTTTAGCCGAAGGGGTGTTTTTTTAGCCTTATGGGGTATGGTTTAGATTATTTGGGAAAATGGGGATGTCCAGCACCAAATGAAGTGGCACTAGACAAAAAAGTGACAAAGCGCCACTTCAAGTGGTGCTTTGACCACTTCGACCCCACACCCCAACCCCACACACATATATATATATATATATATATGTAAATTATAATAAACTTATTTATTATTATAAATTTAATTACTAAAATAAATACAATAATTATAATAAATATAATTAAAAAATACAATAAATACATAATTATTTTTTTTATAATAAATATATATTTATGATAAATTATATTTAATATAATAAATTTATTTATTTCTATTTATTATAAATATAATAAATACATTAATTATAATATATTTATCATAAATATATATTTATTATATTTATAATTATACATTTATTATAATTCTATATTTATTATATTTATAATTATATAATTATTATAATTAGAATGATAGAAATTATAAAAAATTTATAATTATAAAAATAATAATTTTAATAAATATATAATTTTGATACATATATAATTTTAATAAATATATAAATATAATAAATATTCAATTATAATAAATATTTAATTATAATAAATGTATAATAAAATAAATATATAAATATAATAGATATAAAATTATAAAAATTATAAAATTATAAATATAACAAATCCATAATTATATATATATAAAATAAATTTATTTATAATAAATTTATTTATTATTATAAAAATAATTACTAAATTAAATAAAATAAAATAAATACAATAAATTAAATATAATATAATCAAATATAATAACTATAATATAATACATAAAAAAATAAATTTATTATAATAATTTATTATACATTAAGAAAAATTATTATAATATAATTAAATATAATATCTGCCACTTGAAGCGGTGCTTTGACCGGCCCCACACCACCCCTAACCCCCATATATATATATAAAAAATTTCTTATAATAAATTATAAATAGAATATAATTAAATATAATAAATATAATTAATAAAATATAAAAAATATAAATATAAATTATTATATAATATAATTATATAAAAAAATAAAATATAATACATACATAATAAATTCTAAACATAATAAATATAATAAATTATAAAATTAATTTAATTATATAATAAATATAATTATATAATAAATTATAAATATTATTATTATTAAATAATTATAAATATAAAAAAATTTAGATATGGTAATTATATAATATATATAAATAATTACATATTACATTTATTATATTATAATTATAAAATAAATGTATTATAATAATAATTATACAATAATTATACATATTTATTATAATAAATGCATAAAATAAATATAGAATTATTATAATGAATAAATAATATTTGTTATAAATATAAATATAAATATACGTTTATTATAATAAATATTACAATATTTATTATAATAAATGTATTACAAATATTTATTATACATTCACTATAAATTTATTATACATTTATTATAATATTTATTATAATAATTTTTATTAAACATTTATAATATATTTATTATAATAAATAATACAAATGTATATTTATTATAATAATATTTATTATATGTTTATTATAATTTATTGTTCATTTATTATAATATTTATTATAATAGAATTTATTATACATTTGTTAGATATTTTTTATAATAAATATTATATAATTATAATTTTATAATTATATATTTATTATTATTATATAATAATTATAATTTAATATTTATTATATTTATATATTTACTATTATTATATGTTTATCAAAATTATATTTTTATTATATTTATTATATTTATAATTATAAATTAATTATAATTCTATGATTCTAATTATAATAATTATATGATTATAAATATAATAAATATATAATTATAAGAAATGTATAATCATAAATATAATAAATATATAAATATATAATTATTATATTTATAATTTATTATATAATAATTATAATATTAATAATTTAGTATATAATAATTTATAAATATATAATAAATTAAAGTAAATATTACTAACATAATAAACATAATATATTTATTATATAATCATAAATATAATAAAAAATAAATACAATAAATACTTAATTATATTTATATTTGTTATATTTATAGTTATATAATAATTATATTTATATTTATTATATTTATAATTATCTAATAATTATATACAATAAATACATAATTATATGTATATTTGTTATATTTATAATTATATAATTATTATATTTATATTTATTATATTTATAATTATCTAATAATTATATTTATAATTATATAATTATTAATTATAATTAATATATTTAATAAATATAATAAATACAATATAATTATATAATTATTATATTTATATTTATATATTTATTATGATTTTAAATATATAATTATCATTTTAATATATATTAATATTTATTATATAATTATTATATTAATATTTATTATATTTATAATTTTATAATAATTATTATATTTATAATTTATTATATAATAATTATTATATTTGTAATTTATTATATAATTTTTAATATATTTATAATGATTATAATATTTTAAATTATAATAATTATATAATTTTTATTATATTTATATTTATAAAATGATATTTATAAAATTATATTTATAAAATTATAATCATATTTATATTCATATAATTATTATAATTATAAATATATATATATATATATATTATATAATTTTTATATCTATATTTATTATATTTTGTAATTATATAATAATTATTATATTTATAATTTTTTATATAATTATATTATATTTATAATTTATTATGTATTTATAATATTATATTTTATTAATTTTATTTATTATATTTATTATAATAAATAAATTTAGTATATTTAATATATTATAATTATAATTATATAATTATATATATTTATAATTATATATATAAATGAATTTATTATATAATTACTGAATTATATATATAATTATATAAATTTAATATATTTACTTATTAAATATACATATTTATTACTAGTTACAAATTTATAATTATATTAGATATATATATAATTTTTAATTAACATATATATATATATATATTATGTTTTTATTTTTGTAATTGTATTTATTTTATTTTATTAATTATATTTATTAAAATAAATTTGTTATATATATATATGTGGTGGGTGGTGTGGGGCCGGTCAAAGCACCACTTGAAGTCGCGCTTTGCCCTCCTTTTTGTCCAACGCCACTTCATTTGGCGCTGGACCGACCTATATCCAACATTAAAACAAACCCTGCCCCTTTAAATTAAAAAACCCTACTCCTAAAAAACCCAATTTTATTGGTATGTTCCAAATTAGAGATAGAATGTTTCCAACATATTAGGGGTTTTGTAACCTTATCTTGATTGATATTGATTATGGGATGCAATAAGAGTGGTCGTGAAACATGCATAAACAAATTACCCCATAAAAACCCTAAAGGGAATAAATGGAGGTGAATATTTTGTTTGATTTGGAAGGATTTAATGGGGATCCTGATATATATTAAATGAGGGATGAGGTGGGTGAAGAATTTTATTTTTAATATATTATGTATTTTTGTTATAAAACATTATATAAATCTTAATATTGGTAAACATAGGTGGGACCATGGTAAATCTATGTTGTGTGATTAAAATTTATAACACCTTTTTATTTCTTATGGTATTTGTTAGAGAATAAATTGACAGTTTGAGTTTCAATCCATTTATATTGTGTGATAATAGTGTGGTTGTTAGTTGAGATAGATAGTGATGATGATTGATGAGAAGTATATTAGTCTTTTAAAGATGATATGTTGTCCATAGACATGTCTCTTATGTTAAGGGCGATGAGTTTGGGATGTTAGATGCCTAAAAATTCTATGATAACCTAGATGGTGGATAACTACCCATATATTTATACTTATGGGAGGGAGCTGTCCATGGGGGTGGATATTCAAGAAAATTAGAAATAGTCCTTGAGGGTGGAAAATGACAATACAAATTCTTCTATCCCATGACATTCATTTTTCTAATAACTATATATTAATACAATTCTGGACATTTTGATCATGTTACCTTGGTGTATATACTTACTTATTGGTAATACTGATATATAAGAATATTTGTTATGGGTGGATTACAACTTAGTTGTTTTGGTTTTATAATGAGATCGCTATAATTGGAAAACTACGAGAGGAGATTCTAATGTAATCCTTTTCGGTGGAAAAAGTATTATACGGTATATAAGGGATTATTTGGTATTTTTTAATCTTAGTAGAAGCGTTTGGAATGATAGTTTTTATTTTTTATTTCCTATATGGATGCATTAATATTCTTCGTTAACATGGACACATGATATCTTCTGGGAGGAACCTACAATGTTTATTTATATTAATACTCCTACTTTATATATATATATTTATATTCAAAATTATCGTCATAGAGTTTATTGATGTTTATGGAAAACATCACTCTAGACACATGATACTTACTGTAATATGAAAATTATATTATACATTTACGTGGGTATCAATGAGAAGATAGAATTATTGTATTTTTTTCACTTTTTGGTTTCAGCTATCTAAAGTAGGATTTGTAAAAAATAATTCATATATTATGATAGGAAATGATGTTACTTACTATGCTATATATATTTAGTTTTTAATGAATAATTATTTATATATATGTTTAAAAATATAACCTTGGTGTCACTGGGAAATTGTGAAAAAACTAAAGGATATTTTCTAGGTTCACAATCTAACCCATTTCGTGCTAAGGTGGAGTCCTAGATTGGGTAGGATGTGGAAGAATGTTCTCAAATTAATATTTTTTGGTGGATTTTAGAGCATTTATTAGTGAGGATTGAATGAGTTGTGAGGAAACAAGATTACATTTAAGTAGAATGTATTGTGGACCAAATAAAGTAGCTTGATTTATAAAGTCACCAATGATCTAATGTTGGAATTTGTTAACTATTTTTCGAAAAACTAGTCATTTTATAATAATTATTGGTAATAACTAGAGATTTATATTTCTGAATTTTAATATTTCTCGTAATTATGATTTTTTATACGTTACTGTTGGAGTAATTGTCCTTGTTTGTGTTGAACGATGCACAGGTGAGGTCTTGAATGTGAATAATTTAGTAGCATAGTATGAAATTCCATGTGTGTATATATATATATATTATATTTTTGTTTTAGAAATTTTTCATAATTATAGTTTTTTGATTCCATATTTTTTATAATAAGAACATACACAATGGAATCCAATGGTTATTCATCAAATACTATATTCGGAGGCTAGACTGGCCATGAAAATGACATTGACTATGTACTAGAATGAGATGTTACTAAAGTATGAGTATTCTATCGATAGTCCTGATAGTGGCCATTGGTTAATGGAGGTTATTATAACCTTTTAAAAGATCCTGATGTGTCATTATCACCTTTTTCATTTATTGGTGATTTTATTTCATGGTTCAACATTCTAGTGGAGTATATTATGTTTAGAGGATCCTGATGTTTCTATGATCAAAGGTACAAGGTTTAAAAAAAATTAGTAAATTATTATGAGAGACTCATAGTTTTGAGTTGAATTTGGAGTTATTCGTGATACCCAATATGATTTACTATATATGAATGTATGGTACGAGATTTATGGACTTTGTTCAAAATTTATATACTTTTTTAACAAAAGAGAAGATGAGATATTACAATTTTTGGGGATCATTGAATCCAAATGAGTAGAGTTACTTAGATAACTTTTGATCAACATATTTTATGCTTCTTATTGAAATGGATGAGATGGAATTTTATATATTGATGAGAAATCACTATTTTCCATAGAATACCCATAGGGTTTGTCACATAAAATATTTATAGGTTGAATCTATTAATTTTAAATCCAATCAACATTCAAGTGCGGTCAATGACTATAGGCCCAAGATTATGTCCTGGATACTAAACAATTTCATTTGTATTGGACATTATCTGTAACGCCCCGAACCCAGAATCCCAAAGACGGTGCATTATTTTAATAAATTGGCATGATTACAAATAATCAAATCCTAATGGAATGAGTATCTTAGTAATTTTTGAAAAATAGATACACACATAGGTTCAAAATTACAACTTGAATGAAAAAACAACATAAAAGATTTTTTGAGAACATCCACAACTCCATGTTTATCCATACAAGATATTCAAAATAAAATCATCATGTCCAAAGAAAACGAAACATAAAAAAGGGGTGTGCTCAAAATCTAAATAAGGGTAAGAAATATAGCAGAGAATATCATATCATAAACATAAACATTAAGAATGGTGAAAAATTCAAAACACATACCTTTACAAATAATAAACAAGAAAACATTTTTGCAGGTATACGAGCTGAGTAAATAATTCCATAATAAAATATAATCATGGGTATTCAACTAGTTGAATAACCACATTAACTTTCTTTTAGTAGCATCATAATGAAGGCAGCATGTATGTCAGACATTCTAAAACATATTGTCAAAGCCTTGGCCAAAATGTCACAACCCGTCCTTGGGGCCCGTGCTGTGACTACCCCTAGCCCGCCTTCCTTAGTCCAAGGGATAGCCACTAGCACCAAAGGTGTAAATCCCGAAAAAGGGAAGGCATTGCCTTGTATATAGTAAATAGAAACACAATAGAGTACACAATTGAAGTAAGCACTAAGTAAAACTGGGTACACTGTAAGTGCTGAAAAGTAAATGGGCAAGTATAAAAACCCAATTGAAATTACAGTACAACTGAAAGGAATGTACAACCTCAGTATGTAAAACAGCAACACTAAGTCATCCTCCAGAAATTCCACCTGAAGGGTGGGTACATATAGTCTCCTCAGCTCCTCGAGTCTGGCCATCCGTTCCTTGTACGTCCCAACAAGTGGTCCACCTCCAGGTACCACCCAACTCCACAAGCCTCCACCTTGATCAATGATGTCTGTCGTCTGCATCCAACACAATGTAGTGTGGTAATAGCCCGTCTAGGGGTGAGTATACGATACTCAGTAGGGACCCTGAGACCCCCAAAGGTCTCCCAGAATCCATGAAGGATAAACCACAATGGAAAGATCAATCACGGATTATCAACTGAATTTACATAGGTATATGCCCATACAGATACCTAAGTCATCAATTACAAAACAGCTCCAACTCTCGAGCCCAAGTACAACCTAGTCCACATAGGAAAACAAAACCCAGTCCACACAGGAAAGCACAACCCAGTCCACATAGGAAAGAAAGTCAAAGACATCGATGATAAATATTAAATTAAAGACTCAACTGACACAGGTATACACTTCGCAAGGCAACTGAGATGATTAGATGTGGCCACTGATTCATCTAAGCTATCAGACCCCCATAGGAAACAAGACTAGCCACTCTTCCAGAACAACTCATGATACAAGTATGGAGATCATACTGCCGGAACAACGTAGGATACAAGAACAGCAGTCATCGCTTTCGGACCCACGGAGGATCCAAGTACAGTCGTCCTCACTGCCGAACCCATGGAGGATCCTAGTACAGTCGTCCTCACTGTCGAACCCACAGAGGATCCAAGTACAGTCATCCTCTATGCCGAACCCATGGAGGATCCTAGTATAGTCGTCCTCGCTGCCGAGCCAATGGAGGATCCAAGTATAGTATTCCTCGCTTCCGAACCCATGGAGGATCCTAGTACAGTCTTCCTCATTGCCGAACCCACAGAGGATCCTCGTACAGTTGTCACCATCGCAGTCACAGCTAGTTCTAGGGTACCCACATACAGCATGCTCCATTCCAAGAGGGTCTACTCCTTGAGAAAGAGAGTCGATACATCAACTGTCACGAAGTCCAGAGCTGATGTATCCCAAAGTTTCATCTCGTCAAAAAAACCCAATGCGACAGACGGCGCGTCAATCAGACGCCCGGTCTGAGAGTTATTGGCTTTTCCGTCTGAGGGTCCCGGTTGGTTTTTAAGCTAAATCCAACCCGATCGGAGTCCAAGTGCATCCAAACCACATGTGGAGTAATCCAAAACAACCGTCTCACCCAAAGGATTTCAACGCAATTGATGGAATGTCAATCGAACGTCTGGTCCTTATGTTATAAGCATTTCCACTCTAAGGGCCCGATTGGTTTCAGGATCAAACCAAACCAGACGTACCCAAACCTTTCTTGAACCTTGATTGTAATATACTGAAATGACTATCTCGATTCAATTATTCCTACATAACTGACGGTGCGTCGATCGGATGTTCGTAGATCATGTTATGGGAAAAAGACCAAAAAAGGTACAAAGTTGGGGGTTCGGGCCCGGTCCGACCCGACCCAACCCCCCCTCCCCCACCTCCCCTGGGTCGGCCCGAATAGGGTCGACCTGACCCAGGTCCAGGTCTGACCTGGTAGGGCTCGTCCCGGCCCGACCAACGTGACCCGGTCTCCGCGACCCACCCCGGCCCGGCCGGGGGGTACGCTGGCTCGGCCAGCGAGCCCAGCGGGGGGCGCGACCCCCCTGCTGTTCCGCGGACGCGACGCCAGGCTGGTGTTGCAGTTTCCTCTAGATCTCGCATGGCTGAAGGATCCTGCTTCCGCTGCCACGGCCGATGCTGCAGTGGGCAGTTGCCGGCGGCACACTGGGGCGTCGCCGCGCCGCCAGGGGCTTCCGCGGGCCACCAGTGTCATTCCAATGGTTCGATTTTGCTTCTGTCTACACCTGCGGTCATCTTGGGACCCGTACATCACTGCGAAGGCCTCCAATCTCCATTACGGTCCCGCTTCATCGTTGCTAAATATTCCGCGCATCATGAACAAAATAGCGGTGGGTTCGGACTTGTTCGTTAGTCCGTACCTACCGTGTTAGTGGTTCAAAACATCACCCAACAATTACACACCATAACGAGAGTATAAATCACATAATGAAATATATATATTTCCCTACCTCAACTGTTGATGACGAAAGTCGGTGCATGGTAGACGGCGTCACAGGGAAAGGGTTTTTAGGCATAGTCGTAGTGCGCTAAGGAGGAAGCGGTGTCTCCTCTCTTGTCACGGAGAAGAGGATTGGTGGCACGTCATTGTTCTTCGAGGAACCAGCATTCTTCGTCATTCTTCGTCGGAATCTGGAATTCTTCCAAAACCTCAAGAGCTCTCTCAATCTTCCTCGCACAACAAAAGCTCTCCCCCTTATCAAAATATTAGGCTCCTCTTATAATTTTATTACATATTCAAAGCAGCTCTCCATAAATTAAATCACCACATTAAATAATACTTTTTGATGATCAATTAAATAAGGGAGAGGGAGGGTCCCCATTTATTAAATGCAATGGAAATTAAATAAAAAAGGGGGGAAAGAGGAAAGATCCTCATTAAATTGTGGGTTGACATGAATTAATGGAGATAGGTTGAGAGATTGGCATTTAATGGGGGGTTTGCCAATTTAATGAGGGGTTTTTAATGAGTTTAAAAGAAATTTAATGGTTGGGGCTCGTGTGGGCCACACATCTCTAACATCCACACTTGGGTATTTTGGTGGCTGTGGGCCCCACCCTTAACTACCCATGGGAGGGAAATAACCTTCTTATAAAATAAAAATTGTTCTAACAACTTTTATTTACTTCTTAAATAAACCCTAAAAAATAACTTCTCCACCATTACGAGCGCAACTACGGTAAGGATCACGTTAATCAATTACCAGACTTACGTATTAATCGGTTCCCTCAAATTTTAATTCCAAGAACCGGTTAAAAAGATAGAAAAACCCACTCGTTAGTTTACTAAATGTACCCGAGCTAAACTTTATAAATTGATTTCAGGCACACCGAGCCTCATAATAAAGCGTTGTCAGTACACAGACTCATAAAATTCCAAAGAATTTATGAAAAAAAATTCCTTGAAATTTCCGGGTCTTTACGTTACTCCCACCTCAGGGATTTATGTCCCCGTAAAGTCACATCATAAACTAGGGACAAAATAAGGGTACAGAGCACGCATCGGAGCCTCCCGCCCCCATGTGCTGTCTTCGAGGTTCCCGTGCTGCTAACGAATGCGCACCATAAGAATCGATCATCCACATAAGACCTGCTCCTGTCGATCATTGATCTCCACTGGGACCTCAAAAAATGTCACCCCGTCATCAATGTCCAGCTCCCCGTGGTCGATGATATGCATCGGGTCGTGTGAATATCTACTCAGCTGAGATACGTGGAAGACATCGTGCACCCGGTGCAACTGAGGTGGAAGGACCAGGCGGTAAGCCACCTCTCCTACCCTGCTGAGGACCTAGAATGGTCCGATGAAGCACGTAGATAACTTGTCACCCCAGAAAAATCTCAGTAATCCATGTCGAGGTGAGACTCGTAATAAAACGTGGTCGCCAACCTCAAACTCTAGTGGTCTCTGCCTCCTATCAGAATTGGACTTTTGTCTACTTTGGGCAGTCCTCATCCACTCCTGGATGATCTGCACCTTCTCCGTCATAGCTAGAACCATCTCTGGTCTTAGGAGTGCTGACTCCCCTGGGTCAGGCCATCATAGAGGCGATCTGAAAGGTCAGTCGTACAGTGCCTCGTATGGTGCCATCCAGATGGTGGAGTGGTATCTGTTGTTGTACGCAAACACCAACAAGGGTACGTGATCCTCCCAGCTACGAACAAAGTCAAGGACACATGCACGGAGCATGTCCTCGAGTGTATGAATGCTCCTCTTTGTCTGGATATCCGGCTGAGGGTGAAAGGCAGTGCTAAGGAAAAGCTACATCTCAAAAGCCTCCTATAACCACTTCCAAAGCTAGGAAGTTAAACGAGCGTCTCTATTGGAGACGATATATGATGGCACGCCATGGTGTTGTATAATCTCCTAGACACAGAGGCGTCCCAAGATCGCTACTGAGCCCTACTCCCTGATCAGTAGGAATTGTTCCGACTTGGTGAGTCATTTTACGATCACCCAGATGGAGTCGTGTCCTCTAGAAGTACATGGGAGCCCCATCATGAAATCCATGAAGGTGGGCTTGGGATAGTCACGACACGGGCCCTGAGGACGGGTCAAGACAAATTGGTATCAAAGGCATAAATCCCAAAAAAGGGAAGGAATTTCCTTTTATATAGTAAACAAAAACACAACACAGTACACAAGTGAAGTAAGGACTAAGTAAAACTAGTTACAAGGTAAGTGCTAAAAAGTAAATGGGCCACTATACAATCCCAACTAAAAGTATAGTACAACCGAGTGGAATGTACAACAGCAGTATGTAAAATAGCAACACCGAGTCGTACTCCGAAAATCCCACTTGAATGGTGGGTACAGATAGTCTCCCCAGCTCCTCAAGTCCAACCGTCCGCTCTGTGTACGTCCCGCCAAGTGGTCCACCTCCAGGTACTTCCCAACTCCACAAGCCTCCACCTCGATCAGTGCGGTCTGTCATCTTCATCCAACACAACGTAGTGCAGGCATAGCCCATGTAGGGGTGAGTATACGATACTCAGTAGGGACCCTGAGACCCCCAAAGGTCTCTCAGAATCAACAAAGGATACACCAAAAAGGAAATATACAATCACAAAGTATCAACTGACTTTATTTAGGTATATTCCAATACATATACCTATGTCATCATTTACAAAATGGCTCCAACTCTCGAGCCCAAGTACAACCTAGTCCAAAGAGGAAAAAACAACCTAGTCCACACAGGAATGCAGACCCCAACCCACAAAAGAATGTAAGTCAAATGCATCGAAGATAAATATTGAAGTCAAGACTCATATCACACAGGTATACACTTAGTAAGGCGATTGAGATGATCAGATGTAGCCACTAATTCATCTAACCTGTCGGACCCACATAGGATACACGACTTGCTACTCTTCCGGACCCACTCAGGATATAAGAACAGAGGTCATACTGCCGGACCCACGTAGGATACAAGAGCAGTAGTCATCGCTGTCAGACCCACGGAGGATCCAAGTACAGTTGTCCTCACTGCCGAACCCACAGAGGATCCTAGTACAGTCATCCTCACTGCTAAACCCACGGAGGATCCAAGTACAGTTGTCCTCAATGCCGAACCCACAGAGGATGCTAGTACAGTCATCCTCATTTCCAAACCAATGGAGTATCCAAGTACAGTCTTCCTCGCTTCTAAACCCAAAGAGGATCCTAGTACAGTCGTCCTCGCTGCCAAACCCATGGAGGATCCTAGTACAGTTGTCACCATCGCAGTCACAGCCAGCTCGAGTGTTCCCGCACACAACACGCACAATTTTGGGAGGGTCCACTTCTCGAGCAATAGAGTAGATACATAAACTGTCATGAATTCCATAGTTTATGTATCCCAATGTTTTGTCTCATCAATAGAAACCCAACGCGACAGACGGTGCGTCAATCGGACGCCCGGTCTGAGAGTTATTGGTTTTTCGGTCCTAAGGGCCCGGTTGGGTATTAAACTAAAACCAACCCGACCATACTCCAACTACGTCCAAACCTCATGTGGAGTAATCCAAATGAACCATCTCAACAAATGGATTTCAACACAATTGATGGCACGTCAATCAGACATTCGGTCCTTAAGTTATAAGTGTTTCTGCTCCAAGGGCCCGGTAGGTTTTGGGTTCGAACCAACCATGTCGTACCCAAACCTTGCCTAAACCTTGAGTGTAATATAAAAAAATTACCATCTAGATATATGCATTCCTACTCAACTGAGGGTGCATCGATCGAGGTCTTTAGCTCATGTTATGGGAAAAAGACGGAAAAAGGTCTGAAGTTGGGGGTCTGGGCCCGGTCCGACCCGACCCAACCCCCCCTAGGTCAGCCCGAATTGGCCCGGCTGGGTGTGGACCGGTCCACGTGACCAGCCTTGCCCCGGCTGGGGGGTATGCTAGCTTGGCCAGCGGGCCGAGCGGGGGCGCAACCCCCCTTCTGTTCCGTGGGCCCCTGGAGTCATTCCGGTGGTCCGATTTTT
This sequence comes from Viscum album, assembly GCA_963277665.1. Taxonomy (NCBI): domain Eukaryota; kingdom Viridiplantae; phylum Streptophyta; class Magnoliopsida; order Santalales; family Viscaceae; genus Viscum; species Viscum album. The sequence continues at coordinate 715,544,298 of OY728162.1, forward strand.
CTCCCGTCTGCGCCTGCTGTCATCTCGGGACTCATACATCACTATGAAGTCCATCAATCTCCATTATGGTCCCACTTCATTGTAACCAAATATTCGGCACATCAAGAACAAAATAGAGGTGGGTTCAGACTTGTTCGTTAGTCCGTACCCACCATGTTAGTGGTTCAAAACATCACCCAACAATTACACGTCATGCCTAGAGTATAAATCACAGAATGAAATATACAAGTTTCCCTACATCAACAGTTGATGATGAACATCAGCGTCATGGTAGATGGTGTTGTGGGGAAAGGGTTCGTAGGCGTCGTGGGAGTGCACTGAGGAGGAAGCAGTGTCTCATCTCTTTTCGTAGAGAAGATGATTGGTGTCACGTCATTGTTCATGGAGGAACCAGCGTTCTTCGTCGTTCTTCTTCCGAAGCCGACATTCTCCCAAAACCTCCAGAGTTCTCTCGATCTTCTTCGCACAATGAATTCTCTCCCCCATAAAGAAATAATAGGCTCCTCCTATTATTTTATTACATACGCAAAGAAACTCTCCAAAAATTAAATCACCACATTAAATAAAACGTGTTGATGATCAATTAAGGAAGGGAGATGGAAGGTCCCCATTTATTAAAAGTTATGTAAATTAAATAAAAAGGGGGGGGGGGAAAGAGGAAAGATCCTCATTAAATTGTGGTTTGACATGATTTAGTGGAGAGAGGTGGAGAGATTGGCATTTAATGGGGGGTTTGCCAATTTAATGAGGGGGTTTTAATGAGTTTAGAGGAAATTAAATGGTTGGGGCATGTGTGGGACCAACCTATCTAACATCCTCACTGGGGTAGTTGGGTGGCTGTGGGAACCACCCTTAACTACCCATGGGAGGGAAATAACCTTCATATAAAATAAAAATTGTTCCGACAACTTTTATTTACTTCTTAAATAAACCCGAAAAAATAACTTCTCCTACATTGAGAATGCAACTACGGTAAGGATCATGTTAATAAATTACCTGTGTCATGAATTCATTAGTGCCCCTAGATTTTAATTCTGAGCACCAGTTCAAAAGATAGAAAAACCCGCTCGTTTGTTTACTGAACGTACAAGAGCTAAACTTCAGAAATTGATTCTGGGCACACCGGGCCTCAGAATCAAGCGCCGTTAGAAGCCACAGACTAGTAAAATTCCAAAGCATTTATGAAAAAAACATTCCTTGAAATTTCTGGGTCTTTACACAAAAGGTCTAAAAATGATTAAGGCCTTGGTGAAAACTATATATAAAATTGGGAAAGGCCTCATCCAATTACACATCTTTTGGTCTCATGAGACATACCAATGCAACAAGGGGCTATAGTAGGCCCCACCCATCACATAATATGTCCAATGAATTCCTCATATGAAAGGGGTAAAATAGAAACAACATATACATTCATATTGAAACTAAAATATGAAATGTACATAACTATACCTGAATATTAATCTTAAACAATAACCATTCAGAGTAAATTGGTGAATGGTTTTAAGATGGAACATCCAAAATCATCAAAATCATAAACCATTAAATAATACTTGGTAAATGATAGCATATGAGATAAACCAATTTTTAGTACAAGATTCAACCATAGATATTGACATAGATAAAGATACTTTTAAATGGGACCATTGAAAAGTCCTAGAGGAAATAATCCTTAAACATTCCAAAGTGTACCATACCACCATGAAACATTCAAATCATAATCCCCTAGAATATCATGATAATTATGATACACTTTATATGATATACCAAAGGAAAAAACATACACCACATGAAATAAATAATTCGTGAATAAGTCATATATCTCAATAAAGTTAATGTGAGATGAGAAAAATCATTTTTTACTTTGGAAAGAAGAGTTCTTTTGAAAAATAATTATTATTTTTCATGAAATCAAATTCTAAACATGTACACCCTAGATAATAAAAGGAATTTCCATTGAATTTTTGTAGTGGTATAAATAAAGTCATATTGGGGTTGAATCATTTAAAAAGGATGTTTAAAGAATCTGTAGAAATAATACATTTTAGCATGGTTTAACGAATGTATTAAAGTATTGTAAGGAATAATGGCATGTTTGAATTTATAAAGCAATTAATTAAAAAAATATTATTCATATGTTAAAATGTGTGATTTTATAAAGATAAATATGGCATAAAATAGAATATATAGTGAACTTCAAAAAAGGAAATAATTCAATAAATTCCTTGTATCGAGCTTCTATTTCGGGAAGGATTTTTGATAGATCATTTTAAAACATATAAATACCCATAAGTGAATGTATTACTCTGGTTTTTACATATATATTGAAAATTATCCCAGATTATTTTAATAGTATATATGAATAAATAAGAATTTAATTGAGACAAGTAGATAAAAAAGTAACCTGAATGAAAATGGAGGTTCAGGTAGAAAATACTTAAAACATTATAATCAATTGAATCGTAGGAAATGTAATTAATAATAATAAGTTGATACTTTTAATATCATAAAATAAAAATATTCATGATATTAAAAATAAATGGGTAGTATACATACACCATACACAAGTAGTAGTAGTGAATATGGAATATCTCAGAAAAATGGAAGTGAGATGAAGAAACCCCATACCTAAAGTCTGAATGTGTTCAGATCATGAAATTAAGGTCCTGGAATAAGAATAAAGACTTATTAATAACATATTTTAGAACATATTATAAATTTATTTAATTTATCATAATTCTTTCTAGTTCATTTATGTCCTTATTTATATGTCATAATATTGAATTTCGTCGTTCTGGTGTGTTTGTTTTCTAGATTTTCATAATCGGTTCTCTAGTTTTTATGTAATGGACTTCATTTTGAATGGATGTAAATCTCCAGAACTGAAATTACATATTATATATGAACATAAATAATTTTTAATGTCAATTTATATCATTTTTTTACATGGAAATAGGATGAATCATAGGATGAAATACTAATGACATTCATATAGATTATTTTAGAGGTACTTTGATTATTAGGAACTAGTTTTATCATAATGATTAATAATATGTTTTTATACTAGTTCCCTAATATTAATTACGTTATAATGAATATATTATAGTCTTTTTCAACCATCGAAATGGTTTTTTGAACAATAAGAAATGATAAATTGAAGAATGAAACATCAACGTCCACGAAGGTTATGAATTTAAATCTCATGGATGTTGATTTTTTATATAAAAAGGGATAGATTATGAATATTGATGATGTTTCTTCCCTTCACATTATTTAATTCTAGTATACATATAACACTGGAGTTATCGTGGTCATTTCCACAGAGGAGGTGGGGAGAGGATAACAAAAGATGATAAATTGAAATGAAACTAAATGAAAAATAAGGATGATTTACTTATTGAAATAACCTCCTTGATAACTTCCTTAAGGGAAGGGATTCTGGTCTTTAGGAATGAAAAAAAGATTATTTTATTTTGGGAGTGACTATGGTAGGGTGTTTGGGAAGAAATTTGAGAATATTATAGGCTTGGTGGAGTGAAGACAAGAGGGAGTGGGGGGGGGGTTTATAGTAGTGGAGAGGAGTAAATTTTGAATATTTTATTCATTATTTTACTATTTACTTAATGATAACCAATATTATAGTTTCATATGACCCATAATAGTAATAAGTGCATGCGAGTTTGAACCATGTAGCCTTACATCACTTATGATGTCATAAATAGTGTATTTAACTGGTAGTTTGTATATATGGTTTTATACTATATTTCACTATTTATAAAAAATTCAGGACATTCATAAAAATCCAAAAAATCCACCACAACCATTTTATGAAGGGTAGAATTAAAAAATGATTTCCATTTTTTAAAAATCATTTTCTAAATATTTTTAATCAATTTTTTCAATAAAATCATTGTTAATTCGAAAAATAACAATGTTAATGGTATAATTATTTTTTTAACACATTGAATAATTAATTAATATATCGCCATCTTATTACATGAAGAAAATAAAATAATATTATTATATAATATTCATAAGGTTTATATTACTATTCATAATGTAATTTTACTATTCACTAAAAAATCAAGTTGGTTCTATCAGACTCTAAATGACTTACTGATCAAAAATCTTGATAACAATTTTTTTAAATTAACAACATAGTAGAGGTAGAGTTCTGTTTAACGTCTAGATTATAAAATGTCTTTTTTTGTAGGGACTAACTGTTCCAAGAATTAGAAATTAAATCTGTTTGTATGTTTTTGGGGTGCTACATTATCCCCTCCATTCAAAAAATATTCCTCGAAATTTAAAATTGAACTTCGAAAGAGAATGGTTGATACAAGAAAATTATCTTGTAGGAAACCTACATCTAGAAAAAGGTTAAAATAACCTATTTGTAAGAGAAAATGGAAATTAATTAGTTACTACAAAATAACACATTCTAATTAGACAGCATGGTCATGGAAGAATAATCAAACAATCTTATAGTCACATTAAACTCTAAAACCCCAGACAATAATCAACTTCAACCATTTTGTAAATGGTTTTAAAAATTTCAAGATACAATGACCCTATAAATTATAACAAAGGTCTCTAAATTTCTGAGATAAACTTATCAATAAAACTTTATCAACAATGGGATGCTCTAAAATTCACATTCCAAACATGTGAATAATATCATCATGTATCCTTTTGAAATACGGTAATAACATGAATTACCATAACGACCATATCAGAAATAGGCATTCTTCCGTATTCCTTAAGTAAGATACAAGTAGTTAGATATGTACCTTAAATCTAAAAGTGTTGGAAACTCCATTGATTATAGAATAGACCACTTCTCATATATTTTTCATTTTCTCAACATCAGATATATATTAAGGGTTGTCTTTCCCTCAATCATGTTTTTTCCTAAAAAGTATAACTTTCAACTGAATCACTTTTCTGAAATACTTTTCATTATACGACCTAAAATCCTTAATGGAATTGTAATACAACACAATGCTTATATATCTCATAATTCTTACAACTAGTACATTACTGGAAAATATTCAAATGACATGATTCTTGAATAGGCATATTAATCATTCTGCTTCATCTGTGGTAGCATCATAACATGATTACTGTCGTAAATCATCAATGGGGGTATATTTCGTTGATGCATGGGACAATGATTCTCATAGTGTCCCATCTCCATGCATTTAAACTATTGAATATAGGATAATTCATTCCTTGACTTTAAATTATGAACATGGTGGCCATTTCCTCCACACTTGAAGTAAACTAATTTTCCTTTCCAGCATGTACCAAGGTGTTTCCTTCAAAAATTATCACATGTGGTAAAATAAATCATTACCTTCTTCAAATATTACATTTTTTTCTCTACCATCCTCTTCTTAATTTGCTTCCTTTCAAAGTTATATAACTCAGATATGTCATTACATACCTTCTCAACACATGATACTATTTCTGCAGTTGATGAGCATACTTGGGAGAAAATCATTCTTTTGAAATGAATGCTTAAGACCATTAGAGGTATTACCATTATTACTATTCACATCTCATGCATTGGTGAAGTTCTCATTCCATCATCTAGGTGAAATTGCTAATCAATTACATATTATATATTTTTTCATAAAATTATGAACTCCCCATATCTCTAAACATGGTATAACACATAACATAAATTTATGCATCAAGAATCCTAGAACCATATACTTTGGTTACATTAGAGGCATAAATACATCATAATTACTTGTAATAATATTTTTAATTTACTAAATAATATCCCTCAAGATTGTCAAACCAAGAGTACAATAATTCCCATTATTGTGCACTAGTTACCGTTCGAGTCTAGCTCAAAGTGGTGTTTTTAGGTTTTACCCCTACATACATTTATGCCAGAGCCACCTCTACTTGTTTGTATCAAGATAGTGAAGTATTTTCTTAATAAACCACCTAATCTATTCCTTAAAAAAATTAGTAAGTCATTGTATTCTTTTCCTAAATTCTATATTTTCTGATGTTTTTGTCGGGGCGTGCATCCAACACTCGAGGAGGATTCACATCTATTTCCCAATATGCCAACGTTCTAAAGGCCAGTGACACCCATCTCTTATTTTGGGATGTTTTGTCCTTGATCGAACCGGGGTGATGATATGTCGGTCCCGCCTTCCATAGATTCCTCCACGGTGCCCGTTACGTAATCCGGGTCTTCCTTATAGACTTAAGACATTGTCCTTAATGCTCTTACTACTTCCATGTATTCCTGGATTCTAGTTAATTACACAGCTTCTCTTAGGACATTCCAAGGGGTCCAGTATGGGTAGAAACCATTTGTTAGGGGAGTAGTCACGCTGGAAATCCCTAGTGTGTCTGAAAACTGGAACACTGACGTGTCTGGGTTTCTTCCAATTATAATAGGGCTTCTCGAGGGATCTAAAGCCTGAGTCATCCCACATCAAATGCAGAGAATTATATGTTGTAGGTATGTCTCTATGGTTTTCATCATCTTACCATGTTAAACACTAGGTATTTCGTGAGTTGGTTGTCTAGAGGAGATGGATCGAACTGATCAAAACACCGATAAGAGTGGATCATATGTGTTAAACCCCGGGAGGGTGAACTAATGATGGGGATAATGCATGGTTAATTACTCGATGGCAGCTAGGAGTATTGAGGAAATGTGTGGCCTGATCTCACTGGGATGTGGAAGCCTAGGTATGAATCAGGATGGATATGGATGGTTGAGTGGATAGAGAATGAGATGGAACTGGCGTGAGGAAAATGGTGATGTTGGGATTGAACCTCAGAGAGGCTTTGTATGTATCCCCATGGAAGGGAATCAAAGTATGTGTAGTTCGATGTGGCGATGTGACACCTAAGGAGGCGACAACGAGAATGGATGCATCGATGGGACCCAGAGGACGTGGAAACTCTAGGTTGAAGCATGGTCTTCATGAAACACAGAGGCTCAAGGGAGAAAGATGGATTAGTTATGAGTGATGAGCTTGAAACTCTGGAAGCTTCCTACATATCCTTGTGGCAGGGAGTCAAAGTCAATTTAGTTTAGAATGGGGAATGGAATTGGGTTGTGCGTAGGGGACAATGACCCGATGATATTTTGGGTTCCTATATATGGTTAGTAACTCGTGATGGCCTGAAACCTATAGAGCGAACTAGAGATGTGGGTCCTAACAACGGGGACTACAATGGCTTACCATTTTATTGTGGACTACAATGACCTACCTCTAGATGAGGTTCACAATGACATACTGTTGATTAGGGACAATAGAACATTGTATATTAGGACTCCAAATGGCTTACCGCTAGATGGGTTCACAATTCCATACCACTGGATAGGGTCACAAAGGCATACCGTTGGACGAGGTCATAACGACTTGCCACTAGATGGGGTCAAAACGGCTTACCATTGGATGTGGTCACAATGGATTACCACTCGATGGGGTCACAACGGCTTACCACTGGATGGGTCACAATGTCTTACCTCTAGATAGGGTCACAATAGCTTACAGCTTGATTGGGTCACAATGGCATACAGCTGGATGGGGTCACAACAGTTTACAGTTGGATAGGGTTGATCCTTTGGAAGGCTTCCTACTTTCCCTGCCTAAGTGATAAAGATCAAATCCCACATATTCTAGAAAGGGAGATGTAGTTTAACTTCATGAAGGATGAAGGTGAACTGACATGAAGGTGGTCAGGACAAGTTGGTGTTGGGATTGAACATCAGGGATACTTGATACATACCTTACCTAGGAGACAAGGATCAATGTCTACGTAGATTGGAATGGTGGATGTAGTTTAGGGTCATTTAGGTTGAAAGGGGAATATATTTTAACATCAATATGGATGAGGTTGAACCAACTTGAAATGGTCGGGAGAAATAGGTGTTGGGATTGGACCTCGGGGAGGCTTCCTACGTACCTTTCCTTGGAGACAATGATCAAAGTCCACGTAGTTTGCATTGGTTTTGGAATTACATGCTAAGGCGGTCGAGGAGGGGTGTAATAGTTAATGCTTACTCTAATCCCATGAGTGTCATGCTTGGTGTCAGAAACAAGAGGTAGGGAAGACCTAATGATCACATTACGAATGGATGAACCATGAGAAGTGGAGTGGGGATTACACATGGTTAGCATCCCAAAAAAGGAAACATGGGCTTATGCGTAGCAGCCCAGGGATATGGAGGTTGGGAATTACTCCAGGATGGAGGCCTAGTGGTGAAAATCCCATAGGGAGATGTTTAGGGTATCGAGGAAACATGTTCCCCTCTCACCTCTTAGTCTTTGGCACTGAAGTTGAGAGGAGGAGTAGGGATACTACCTCCCACATGAAAGTCTAGGGACTTACACCAATATTGTCTCCATTCTCCATGGATAAACGTCATTCCAACAAAGAGGATCTCAATCCATGTTGAGAAGATCTCATCTCCATGGTGAAGAGTGGGCATGGAGAATGTTTGAGGTGGGGAGCCCCATGCAGAATACACAGGGTGAGGCTATAGTTTAACATCATGTGCTGAGGACGATGGTGCTTGTAAGTTTAATTTCCAGTAGCATGGATGAGGTGGGTTCAATCCACACCCCTAGGACTTACATGACAGATACCCGACCACCCTTGGGTAAGGGAAGGCATCAGCAATTCCATGTTGTTGGGGTGTTGTGGAGTGATCCAATGAGGGTTCCACGTTAGCGTGGCTATGAAAAGAACCAATAGCCGTTGGCATGCCTATATAGAGAAGAATGAGGATAAGAAACACAATGTGAAACACAACCCAATGGACATTTAAATAACTTCGTACATTCCTAGTGGGTTGTACGGAAGAAGGTTTTGCGAATAAAATGGGTTCATAGGAATGGATATTGTGAAAACATAGTGCTCCATGAAGTGAAGCAGTATCGCAAAGGGGTATGATTCACAAAGTGGAGTGGACTAGCCTAGGAAAAGGGAATAGGTGCTTATGGAAAGTGCTTCATGAAGAAGAAAGGATGTCGTAGAGGTGGGCATTGTGAATCAATGATACCTTGCAAAGCATAGCAGTGGAAAGCAATGTGCTTCACGAAGCATAGTGACCCTGCCTTATCATGCGGTTCACATGTGCATGGAGGGTAATTCATGAAGCATGAGTGCTTTGAGAAGTCTCATGCCCCCTTAGGGATCTCCTTCCACTGTGAAGGCCTGTGGTCTCCGCGAAGGGAGTCCCTAATTCAAGAGGAGTTGTGTTTATTCCAATGTAGGGGTACTCAAAATGATAAAGTACCATGAGAAGCTCATTTCCTCGCAAAGATGAAGCTGACTCGTGATTTGAGAGATGAGAAGGAGAAATGTATGAGGATCTGTCCTTTGGATCAATGGGAGTCTGGTATTTATATGAATGAGGTGGTGCGAAGCAAGGATAAATCCACGTGAATCCATGTGGCACATCATCATAACCGTGGAACCTACCACCTATTCACTGTGCAGCGGCTTCGCAAACGTATATCAGATCATGGATCCTCCTGCCTCTTTTCCTCTACACATATTTTGGCACCAACAAATCCCCCCACAGAGTTGGATCCATGGAGAAAATGAGGGTCTATGTTATAAGGTCAATCACCAAAATGTTTTTGGTCAATCACAAAGAAGGATTGTGAAAGAGGGTCATGATGTAGAGATGCGACGTGCGGGTTGAGAGCGCCACAAAGTTCACTGCGACCGTAGGAATTGTAAAGCACATGGGGCCATCACCTATAAATAAAGGAGGATAACCTATATCTTTTTAAGTCTCACCACCACATTTTGGCGATAGTGCACTCGATTCATGAAGCTCTGCGCACTCTGCGATTGATCTCCGTGAATTGGGCCTTTCTGCTTCGTGGCACACATCCAGTCCTTTGACTCTATAAGGGTTCACTCCATTGGATTGTTTAAACAATGTGAGGGGGTAGGGATTCACGATTACTGGCTGGGAATGAGATCTGTGAAGAAGCTCCATGAACGAGCACTACGAACGAGCTTCGTAGATGAGCTTTGTGGACCAAAACAAAAGGGGTCCAAATTCTAAAAACTGAATGGCTCACTTGGAAGCTGGCAGAGGGGTCCTTGTAGATTCTAATCATAGGGAAGAGATGGAGAATAGAGTGGGCATCAGGGAATTACTTCAAATCCATTAGGACCACGATTGAGTGGTAGAGATACTGTCAGAGAGACAGAAGAACTACCCATTGTGAAGAAGCCTACCTCTGTACGACTTTGGACTAAGGGATGATGTATTCATTCCAAATTTGAGAAGGGAAAAGACGACATACTTGTTCTAGAGCATTCCATGCCAGTGCTAGTAGTTCATGGCGGCCGAAGGCTATACATGGGATGATTTCACATCCGTCAATGCTGATTTCATATACAACCACGTGAATGAAGTTGATTGGAAGGTGTTGCAACTAGAGACATCTCCCCCACTATACCACTCCATCTTGAAGGCTACATTAGGGAACCCGAAGAAGGGGCAGACCAATGAGTCAGGTCTGTGCTAGGGTGGAAATTTCATGGATGATTGGGCCTGGGACAACTTGGTATGTGCTTTGTGTGAAGAGTTCAGGGCAGATATGAGGTGAGTGGGACTGTACGAGGCAGCATGGGCCTCTCAATTGCATATCTACCTTCCAATGTAGTTGATGTCAGAGCTTCTAAGAAGATGATAATAGAGTACCAACACATTCTATTTTTCACCATGGTGAGGTTAGTATCAGTCTATGGGACATGCACGTGATCTAGGGGTCCCATTACTGGGGGCGATGTATGATGAGTTACTCCCCGTTTTGAATGCATGTGAGGACCTGGATCTAATGCCTCCATCCGAAAGGGTATTGATGGACCCCGTTCCATGGGGGACGAATAGTCGACGGGGGGCGTCCATTTTAAGTAGTGATTCTAGAAGTTCCTGAATTTAATGGAAGATATAAAGTTACATGTGAGTCCTCGGATGTTCCTGAAGGGTGTTCAATGAGGCAAGGACCACTCATACTAGAGGCTCATGGACATAATCCAGTGTAAAACTAGGGGATTCAGCATCAATATCGGGCAGCAACCAATGGTTTGATTGGCTGAATTAATAGTAGACCCTATCTACAGTTGGATCCTACTAGTGAGGGACAAGAACAAAGGAATACGAATGAGCACATTCATTAAGGTGTCCCTGTTGGAGACATGGGGAGAGGTCAACCTCAGTATCCCGATGCTCGCCATGTTGTTTTTGATTTTTGGTCATATCAGCGAGTGGAAGAAGCCGTAGAGGATTTGCGAGTTGTTACACCTTCTATATGGGTGGATACAGGCCCATGTTAGGGGTATCTAGGTATATATGAACCCCACTTCCCATCATGGATCAAATTCCGGCCAGACCATTTTGAACGCTGTGGGGAGCATTTCGACCAAGCTGACCCTACAGGTGGTACTGAACCAGGTCTAGAAATCTAACGAGTTCAACTTACACCAGTTCCTGTTACCAACAGGTGTGTTAACTAGTGATATCTAGGTAATGGAATGGAATCCTTCAAATATCCTAGCATTTTGGGGTGTAGTCCTGGTGGAAAGGATGACTGCGAGTCTCTTTGTGAGTCGTACACCCTGCACCATTTCACGAGGTTGTTTCAGTGTTTGCAGTAGCTAACCTCATAGGTCTTCATGGGGGTGCGCCATGAGGATCACATGAGTGAGATGAGGAAGTTTTGGATCACGTTCATGTGGGGGGATGGGAAGATGCAGAATGAGCTGCCTCCTTCCACAACCATCTTCAGGATGGTGAAAGAGTATTCAAAAAGCTTGGAGATGGCCTACTCGGGAGAGATGCTGAAGCAGCAGACCATCTAGTCCAGTGAAGGGGTGCGTACCCAACCTCGATGTTGAGGTCAGATGGGTGTGAGGACATCTCATTGTGGTAAAGCTGCAGTTGTGGAGAGGCCTACACTAGTCGAGAGGGAGGTGGCATCGACAGACCCACCAGTCCTAGAGGAGCATATTCATCCAGAAGAGAGGCTGCTCAGGGGGTTCCGTAGGATATCCACCTGGGCTCCGGGGAAGTTGATGAACAACATAGACATGCCGGGGAATGTAGTCTTCCCAGAGGATTGGGCAACTGGGATGTCAGCAGGCAATTCCTCAACCCATCCGAGATGTGGTGACACCTAAACCACATCAGGTTGGATTTTCTAGGGATCATACCTATCAAGGAAGAATTTGATATATCCTATACAGAGGGGGAGCAATACCTAGCATATATGGAGGGCTTTGTGCACTCCTAGGGTGTTCCGCGTCTAATGATGGATCAGGTTATGTTGTTTCTAGACTAAGCAGACCCTCCGAAGTTGTAGGGCACTTTATAAAGTGAGTACAACCGTCTGCTAAAATAATTAGATGAGTCCTCCTAGGGGAGGATGCTGGTAGAGGGTGTCGTCAAAAAGAGGGTGAGTTCGGTGACATAGACCCCGAGCATGAAGAGTGTGCAGAGGATATTGAGGAAAAACCCTAGAATACTTCCTCGAGGTCTTCATTTATGTCATTTAGGACTAATTACTAACATGTGAACTATGTGGGAGGGCCTCATATGCAAAAACATTTTTGCCCAGAAGTGGAAGCAACTGTATGAACTTTGGGATCTGATCCTGCGACAATGGTGATTACTACACTTAGCAGTGATGAGACACCCATGGTGATTCATCCAGAATATTCAGGCGTCACAAAAATATAAGGAGGAACATGCCTCAGGGTCTCAATGGATAATCCCAGGATCGAGACCGACTATTCGATCTCAGTATGTCTCTATTAAGAAATTAATAACTCTCACCCATTGATCAGGTCCATTGATTTCTATGCTCTTTTGGTATCCACAGTCCTTCAAATGGAATGGGATGCCTCAGTAAGGTTGGATAGAGCTCCTGGATGTGCCTTTCCCATGGCGTTTCTAGTGGTCGTGGAAGCGGACACCCAGACTGACCATGCTACAATGCTCCCTTTCACGGGTGGTACAGTCAGTAGGGCAGCACCTAAAGTCATTACGGTGGAATCTGATGACAAGGATCAATCGGACGACCGAGGTGCCGACCTACCCGATCAGACTCTCGATGAAGACCCTTCCGAAGAGTTCTTGGAGGGTCATTCCCCACATATGACCCTACAGACCTCACAGATCAGGATGAGACAACCTCTAATGAGGTGGATATAAAAATTGTTCATCACCGGTCTTGGAAGCTAGTCAATCACTTCATTGATTAGACCCCTCAAGCACAATGGATATACTAGATGGGGAGGAATCAGTCTCGACTGAGTTAAATATGCAAGGGGGGAGTGGATTCCCAGTAACCTCATATTCTCATACGAGATCTCATGGCGGAGATGATTTTGGAGAATGAACATTTCCTTGGTGTATGATGGCAGAAAAGAAATGTAGTGTATTTCAAGAGGCTCAAGGAGGCTGAAAATGAGATCCAGCAAATACAGGCATGGGCAGATGAGTATTCATACATTCTCAATGTGCAGTAGGGGCTTATTTTGCAACTGAAGGACCAACTTGTATAGGCAGAAGAAATAATGAAGCAGGACTCCAAATAGATGGATATCATCTGACCCGATGATTAGCATGCCTGAATTGCAGCTAGCAAACTATGCCCCATCGCTGCAGAGGAGAAGAGGGAAGAAAAAAAGAGACAATGGATCCTGGATGTCACAAGTCAGAGAGTAGAGGAGATGGAACACTCTATTAAAGAGGCCAACCCATCCATGGGAGGGGATGATCTTCAGGTGCTGTAACACTTTTAAACTTTTAAATGTACTTTCATGCTTTGATTATTTTAAAGGGTGTATTCATGGGTTCAGTCATGTAGGTTGAAGTATTTCACATCGTTTATATTCCAAAAATATCCCATGATCAATACCTATTCTCACATGGGTTGGGCCAAGTTTGGGAGAAAATGGATAACCACTTCGTTATTCCATCCAAATATGAGAGTGCGGACCAAGCATCGGGCATCTAGGATTTGAACAGCCAATCCAGATTTCTGGGAATAAAGGAGGAGGCCTGACTAGAGGATGAAGTCCCCAGAATAGTCAAAGTTCCATTTTCTCAACGTCCTTTAGTGCACAAGTGGGGTAACTCTAGGGGTGTTGATTTTAATCTGAACATAGTGGAGTGTAACATTTGAATCACGATACCAAAAATTTGGAACACTATAGAGGTGGTACGAAAATGAATAATAATTGCTGACTTTATTCAAAATACAACATCCCTGTTGCATTAGACTGGTATGGGGAAAACTATTGAGGGTCAAACACTGACCATATTCAAAACATAGAGCCAGAATAAAAAAATGTTACCCATTAGTCTTTCAGAACATTGGCCCAGAATAGTAGGTCAGAAATAGGCCGGGCGTCTATAGTGCTTGAGGGTTCTTTTAGACATGAAATAGGATGAGGGTCCAAATAATGGATAAGTAAAACATTGGGGGGGGTGCACTGATGGGTTATTAGAATAGATTCCAACACTATTAATATTATTCCACCATAGTAGAAACTCATTAAGTGGGTGAATGAGCCTTATTAGGGATCAAACCTACATCCAAATTAATCCTTTCTGATAAGGACCTGTAGTGCCTTGTAGTTTTACATAATACTAGTAAGGATGACAAAAATGTTGTTTAAATGTTCCAGGGTGCAAACATGGAACATAGTTCTATGGTCATACTGTATGTACCAAGATCGAGACTGAAGGGCTAAAAGGGTTAATGAACCTTGGCTTGGGCCTGGGGAAAAAGACCCCGACATCACTATGTATCTCATATGGATAAGAATCAATCCATGAGTAGATCTTCATTCACCATGGTGTAAGAGAGAAATGTTGGTAAGAAGAATCCAATCTAGCGAGGAAGTTGACGCCTCCCATGATTAAGATTGGGCATCCTGAACATATTCGGGGTAGAACTGTATTTTTGTGTCATGCGTTGAGGAAATGGTTACCCATGTTAGAAATGTGTAGTGTGGATCATAGCCCTACATGAATGAGTACCAAATAGTCCACACCATGCCATGTGTTCCCAGTGAAAATTTTTTAGACCATAGACTAGATGTGGCATTAATCTTAGTACTGGACCCAAAGGAAAGGGCTCGGGAGTTCCTACGTATAAAATGAGGATGGGAATGTAGAAATACATAGTTTTTCAATCATAGTTCAACATCATGCAGGATAAGAATCATGTGTGGCAAAGCTGTAACAGGACACAACCACCAAAACTACAAAGCCCACATGAGTCATTCCCGATGTGGGAAACACGGAGTAGCGATGGGTCTATCCTTAATATGCAGGGGTGTAAAACTGATTGTTTTGAATTTCCAATTCTTCATAAGGGAGTGGGTATATAGGAATCATGTAACCATCGATATAGAATGCAATGATGGTGGCATGAAGATAAATGATATCTGTTGACTATGATTGAGAAATAGCACATGTTTCATGTTAGCCTTGCATAGGGACAACCAAATAAGGGTCGACCGCTGACCATTTTCGAAACACGGTACCTGTCTCAAAATGTCTTCAGAGGTATTCATGGGTGTTGGCCCAAGATGGTAGATAAGCCAATGTGGAATGAGACTAGACCGTAGAGGGGGTCCTTTCAGACATGGAAGAGGATGATGATAAAAAAAGGGCTCATGAAGCGTGGAAAAGACATGAAGGAATGTCATTGAGAAAACTCCACACATGAATTATTTAACTTAACACGACACATTCAAGTATTCCAATAAGACATTCCAGATGGAGGAAATAAAATCCATTTCCAAGGACAAGGGTCTTGGGGTCGCATGCTCCCAACTTATGGTTGAACAGTGGACCATTAATAGGGGACCTGGTTTAGTGGAATATGTGAAGGGTGGTGAATTATCCAAACACGATGTGTATCACCCATAGGAAGATCGTAGTTTAGCGTTTTAGAACATGGACTATGTTGGGAAAAGGCATGGGGTGAAAATAGTGCGGTTGTCGCAAAAATAGGTGTTAATGAGAACCCATGAGGTTCCCTCCATGCCATATGCTTCTAGCGAAGCTTTTGGGAAGGGGACAAAAAAGGAAATGGTTTTAAAATTCATGGGGCTGGAACTGCATACCGAATGCATCGATGATCTAACATATCCCACAATGTTGGGAATCAAGCCATACATTGTTCTTGAAGGGTCCATTCAATTTAACATCATGGAGTGAGGAAGGTTGGATCTTATTTTAAGGGTCTTAGATCTTGAAAAATAGAAAAAAAGGAGGGGGGAGATATGGGGTGTGGTAATTACCAAACCCGACGTGAATGAGATCAGACCATGGGATCCCTTGAGTGGTTTGGGGTCATGATACCAAAAATAAAAGTTAGGTTGGGCCTGAGATGAAGTTCCTGAGCATTCCAACATACCCAACGATGATGGGGAACAAGACATAACTAGTTCTAGGGGTGGCATGGTAGGGTACCAATTCTATGGACAATATTGTCGTGCAGGTCTTTCCCACACACCAAACAAAGTATAATTTGATAGATCTTGTTTTTTCTTTAGGATGGATGTTTTTTATGAAGTGATAAACCTAGGAAAGAGAATACAGGCATCACTACAAGAATCAAGCCATATATGGGCATTGACATATGGCATGGTGGGTAACCATTACCAATCATGATGTCCCCTTGAGTGAAGACATCACAATGCAGTGTTTTTTTCATCGTGTGACCTGGATGATATTGTCATTGTTTTGAGTCATATGATTGGACCAACCCCTACATTTTAACATCTTGCACTAAAGACAAAAAAGTTTGATGTAATGTGGGACTGGGCATCCTAGTTTAATGTCATATGTCTTGGATACATACAGAAGAAACAAGGCTTTATGGGGAATGCACATTACATGATATAGCATACCTGACGTGAATGAGGACGAGGGCCACACAACCCAGCGTGTAATTTTGGGGAAGAAATCTCCATCCACGGAGCCAAAAAAGGTCATGGAATATGGGGTTGGACCTGATGATGAAACGTCTCGGTGTTCTTACATATCCCATGAGGATGAGAATCAGGTGATGCATAGTTCTAGAAGTTTCATGCAGTTTAAACTCTTTTGGTAGGGATGTGGGTAGATCTTATTTTTAAGGTCATAGAGCCCAGAACATTGAAAATCGCGACTCTTCCAAATGGGAATTAACTATGACCAAATCCATAATCCCGCATGAGCTAAACTCGATGTGGGAATCAATGGCATAGATGGTTTTTGCAACACACATAATACTTGAGAAGTGGGGAATCTATGTGAATCCTCGAATGACACCATATCGTTGCTTTGTCCTTATAATGCACAAATGATTACTAAGGGATACTACCAAGAGTATTGAAATTCCCCAAAGACATGAAGGAGTGGAAAAGAATTTGATTCATGTGACTAATATTTAGGGCTTGATGGGGTGGTTTGGGATGTAGGATAGTTGTTGAGTGTGTTGAAAACATAGTATCCATATCGCATTACAAGAAACGAAAAAAATGAGCATCAACCACTGACCATATTTTCAAAACGTGATTTGTATCAATTTTCATTTTAATATCCTTGAGGACATTGTCTAGAAGTGGTAGAAGATCCCTTAGGATGAGCTTCCATACGGTTTGGGGTCCTTTTTTATGTGAAGAACGATAAAATCCCAAATAAAGGGGGACATGAATCCTATGGATGGGTGATTAAATGCCCATGTATAATCCAACACACTAGGTGCAGAACCAAAGTACTCCTAGGAATATTGGTGAATTTCCAAAGAGGGTCGAGGGCCCAACTTAGGAAGAGAAGATTAAAAAAAATGAGTGTGGAATAAGGAAAAGGTAGAGCCCTCAGATGAAAGTGTTATGTGGCGTGGTTGTTACAAACCTGAGAAGAATGGCAACATAATCCCATACCACACCATAAACCCCTCTCCTGGTAGAACTCAACATAGGGGGCAAAATTATGAAGAGGATTCTAAGAAACAATATTGGACCCGATGACTAAATGTATGGGTTTTCCTATATATCCCATGAGGATGGGAATCAATCCATACATAGTTCTGAAGTATTCCATCCAATTTATAGTCATTTGGAAAGGACGATGGTAATTGATCATCTTAAGAGGATGTATGTGGCATGGCAGAAATAGCTCGACATGAACGAGGACCTAGAGTCCACACCACACTTTGAAATCCCAAGTGAGATCATAGGCCGGGGGCGCGGAAAGGTGGGATGGTTTCTAATAAATGGGGGTGGACCCAAATACTAAATGTCTAGGTGGTCCTATGAATCCCATGAATATGGTAATCAAGACACAAGTAGTTCTGAAGAGATGATATGAAGTTTTACATCATGCCACAAGGACGCAGAGATCTTGATGAGGAATGTGCACGACACGACGAGTAACCCATTGTGTTTGAGGACTTAAGCCCAAAACAAACTGTATAATACTTAATTAGAATTTGGGATAGGGGGTCGAAAAGGTCGAGGGACATGAGGTGGGAAGCCCCATCCAGTTTTTAGTTTAATGTCTTAGGATGAAGATGTTGGTGATCTTAGTTTAAGGTCAAAGGATTCAGACCAAGATACATGACCCTCTATGCAGGTATTTCCTTACCAAAGCCCCTATGCCAACATGTGAAATGATCGGTGTGGAATATAAGGAATGGGATTAGGGTTTCTCCAAAATACAAAGATACGCCAATGGTAGAAGGAGATCATGCAGTGCCAACTCCGACTAGATGAACACCCTTTCCTGCGGGAGACTGGCGTTTTAAGGGATAACAGGACAAAATGAATCACTACACCCCATATTTGGGACATATAGGTGTGGTGAAAATGATGAAGGATAGCTGTTGACCGTATTCAAAATAAAAACATCGTCTATAACGTATTACCTGTAATGAGAACATCAAATGAGTGTCGACAGCTAACCATATTTGCAATGTAGGACTTGAATCAAATTGTCTTTGGATATCCTCGGGTATGTTATCATGAAATGATATGAGAGAACTTAGGCTAAGCATCTGTACCATTCGGGGGGGGGGGGTCCTTTTGGATATGAAATATAATGAAGACCCAAATAAAGGGGATTTCTAAAGCATGAATATTCATGTGCAGTTTAACGTCGTGAAGGATGATGAAAGAGGTAGAAATCACTAGGGAGAGGGATACATGGTGCAGTCATGATGAAATTAATGTAAATGAGGGAAAAATCCTGCTCTATTTCATGTGGTTCAAACCAAGGGGATATGTTGGGGCTGGTCCTATCGAAGGAATTTCTAGGCGTTACTACATATCCCATGAGGATGGGAATCAAGCCACACATAGATCTGAAAGGGCCATGCGGTTTAATGTCATGTGATGAGGACGTGGGAGGTGTGAAGAACTAGGAGGGACACATGGTGTGATCAACCTATTCCTGACATGATTGGGGATAATGAAGCCTACGCAACACCCTGTGTGATCCCCCAAGAGGTCAGAGAGAAGAGTTTGGGGGATGGACTCAAGACGAGGGGTTTGTGCATTCCTACGTATCCCATGTGGATGGGAATGAATCTATATGTAGTTATTGAGATATATTTTATGATTTAGATACTTATAGAATATAAAAAAATGATTTATATATCATTTATATACAGAATATAAATATGTATAATTGATAGATATATGAAATTGAAACACCGTTCATGTAGACGATAGACAGTACGTTTGCTTGAACGTTGTTTCCGTTTTCTTGTGGTATAGTATGGTCGTATGTAAAACAAATATATATATATATCTAAATAAATATATATTTTCAAGTAGTGATATTATTACATATACCACATAATTAATCAATTTATTTATTTTTATAAAAATTGTCTGAAGGGTGATCGTTGAAGATGAATCTCATCGCGTCGTGGAGACGGTAAGTCGTACGTATGATCAAGAGATAATATCACTATATTGACGGTGAAATGATGTTTAATTGGATAGTATATTACATATAAATAATCCTTACCATGTAATATTCCATTTTTAAATTAATTATACTGATTATTATACCCATCCAAATAATGTAGTGTTGAATAACAAACTACACGAAGACTCAGAAATGGTAAGTCGTATATAAAAATGTATGGCGATTTTTTCATTCCAAGGAAGGATAGAATATTGAATATGACTGTAACATATTTATAATAAAATCATAGTATGTATAAGGTACATGAGTTATTATTTTGGTATAGAAACAATAATGAAATAGAAAGTGGATGATGAAAAGAACTTTGAAAGAGGTGATGAAATAATTATCTCTTCTTCCGGTGTTTTCTTTTGATTTGAACAAAAGGGATCACAAGGTTGGAATTATGATAAAATTAATGAATATATGTTGAAGTGTGGATAGTTGGGAGAATATGGGAGCATGGTTTGGCCAAGAAAAAATGGGCATGGGGGTGTGAAATAAAGAGATGGGGAACTACCCTTTTATAAGAGTGGTGATAGTCACTTTAGGAAAAGCATGACATATTATTTTATTATAAAATAATTTTCGGTTTTTAATGTCTTAAAATAGATTTATTTTGATGATAAGGTCAGTATGGGTCAGAAAATTTTCTACCTATATGTTTTAGACAAGATTAGGTCACCATATTAACCTTATCTTTTAGATTTAACTATTAGTTAAATATTTTAACTTTTACAATGCCTTTTTATATTATTATATTACATGGATAATAAACTTATTATAAAATACCAAGATAACCTAAAGTTGTTTATTAATAAAATATCTATTATTATATAAGTTTTGTGTCTAACATTAATATTTTTATGAAAATTATATCATTTAATAATCTATTATTTCTTTTAAAAACTCATTTATGTCAATTTTTACACTATTTTGTAATTGATTTTTGTTAAAGTCATAAAAACTTTATGACATCAAAAAAAATACATTGATTCATCCCAAAAATCACATATTCACCTATAAATTTAGTGGATGGCTTCAAAAGTTTAAATTTAAATTTATTTTAATATTTATAATATCAATGTTTTTATATTTCCTTTACCAGTTAGTTACTACATCATCATTATGTCATAATTAAATTTAATTATTTTATGTCTAATAATTATAAATAAAATACCATGATGTATTTAATTATTTATTTTTCTAATAATTATTTATATTCTAATTTATCTTATGTGTAACCCTATATTAAAAATGGTTTAGTTATTAAACATTGAATTTAACACGTTTAACAGTTTTTTAAATAGAATATAATAAATGTCATAATCTGACCCAAATGGATCAAAAGAATCTTATTGTTATCATAAGGTTTATTTTGGTCGAAAAAAATGTATCCAACAGAATTAGGACATGTGTTGGGATAATTTTAATATTATTTTTACCTCTGATTAACTTATTTACTTTTAAATGTAGTAACTAAAAATCAAAAGTTAATATTCAGTCAAAATTAGTTTCATCCTATTGAACCACATTTTTCTTACTGATTTCAACCATGTCCCTTTAATTTTTGAAATTAAATTTACAGAAGTGGTAAAATAACGTTTTCTTCAAATTTACAAATGATCCTAGAAGGTTGGTGAAATGCATTAACAAACATCAATAAATTTTTATAGCTCTAATATTTTTATAAAAAAACTCCAATTAATTACATTGGACTAATATATGTATTATTAATATATTTTTACTTAAAGATAAATTTTTTATTATAAAAATTATTTAAATGATAATGTCGGTTTTTATCTATAACACAGTGTTTTACACTACTCATCGAAAATTGAATGTTTTCAGAAAAATACAAAAAAACAGCAATAGATAATTTTGATATTCCAAATTTAAAAAGGATGAATATTTTACCAAATTAAAAACATTTAAGTGGATTTAATTAGTTTAAAATTTATTCCCATTTTCAAAACCAGAAAAAGCGTTTTTCAAAAGTAAGAACTATAAAAATATTGACATGTGTTTATGTCCAATTTAAATGTGAAATTACATACAGTGACTAATATTATATTAAGTTATTAAAATATAATGCAATTATACATTAATACCACTAAAATTAATAATTTAAAAATTTAAATTATTTATATTTAAAAAGTTGTTTTCAATTAAAATTTAGTTTTTTTATTATTCATCAAAATATGAATGTTATCAGAAAATTACAAAAAATTTATCCAAAATAAAATTTTATGTCCCGATTCTAATAAAGAATATAATATTATTAAATTGAATATATAAAACTATCAAATATCAGATTTAAAAAGGGATCGCCATTAAATGGCGGTAAAATTATGTTTTTTTAAAAAATATTTCTCTTATTTGAAAATTTGAATTATTTCCATATATTATGTCTATGAAACCAATAATAAGTATATTAAAATTATATTTAGTTTAAAAAATTCAAAATAAAGTTAATAATATTTATAACCACTTTTTGAATGGCTAGTTTGGTAAGTCATGGTTCGCTCGAACTCGGTGTTGCATGTAGCGCATTCTATTGAATTATTTTAAAGAGATAATGAACTATGAAATCATAGGGTGTTACATTCTCCTCTCCTTTAATAATTTCCATCATCTCTATTTGAAATTATTCTTCAAAAATAAAAGTATAAAAATTTAAAATACCATTATGGAAAACCCACATCTAAAATTGGGTTTATAAAATTTTGTCTTAGTAAGAGGTAAAGGGAAATGAAAATGTCACCCCAAAATTAGGATTTAGAATAAGTGTACATTGGTAGAAATTATAATTTGAGGAAAACATAAATATTTATATGGAGTGATTGAGGTCATCAATCAAAAACAAGTGAATGGGAAATTGGGGGCCTGAAAGCCACAAATCTATGATGATTTAAAATATCATCAAGTAAACACACCATAATGTATTAGGATAACAAATTTTTGGTTTTGAGTTAATTTCACTAAAGTTTAAGAATTAATTTCATAATATAATAAAAAAAAGAATAATTGACAAATAGAGTCTCATCCTTTAACTAATTTCTACAACAAACTCATCTTATAACCAAAAAATATTCTATTTATCTTAATAGTGTAGACTTAAAAAATGAATTTATAATTGATATGTTAGAATGATTTTAAAAATCACTACATTAAACAAACCAGGACATCACGTAGGCTAGTGGTAGGTGATGAACCCATGTAACTGTTCGGTTGCGAGTTCAAGTCTCGCGGCCTTACCGGATGTGACAGGTTGTCGCCTGACCTCCGGGTTGTCATTTTTAAAACAATCCAAATATAATCTTAAGAAATTTTTTAACCATAAACAATAATATCCGATTTCCAACTTAATTTACTCCATCCTTTAGACTTATCCAAAAGTCTTCTGTAAAAACTCACAGTCTAGAATTTATAAGGAAGGTAATCAAAATGATGATCTCTTTTTTCCACATAATAACATGTCAATACCTTCATCATATGTTCTCTTAAAACATGTTAACACACTGAATTACCATAAAACCTTATTGAATACATTCTTGCTCCCTTTTTCATTATAGAATACCTGATATACTCATTAAATCAAAATATTTTGAATACACCAACAATAATGCAATAAAAAACCGTTAATCTATTACAAGAATGTCAATAATACCCAATATACATTATCCAACTCAATTATATCTTATTGCAAAATAACTACCTCAATATTAAGAACATATTATGTTTTATCTTTCTCTCAACCATATATTTTCCAATGTGTTTAACTTGAAACTGTGTCACTTTACTTGGTATGGTAAAAACTCAAATCCTTAATGAAAACATAATGCAGTACAATCCTTATATACTTTATAATTATTTTAACTTCTACATCATTAATAAAAAACTCAAATTACACTATTAATTAATAACAACATAAGAACACTAATCATTCCTCTTCATCTTCGGTAGTATCATAACTTTATTATTATTTAATAGTATCATTTAGGTAATACTTTGATGATTGGGATAGTTATTTGCGTAGTGTCTCAACTCCTTATAGATAAATAATTGTACATTTGAATCATTTTCTTACCCATTGAATAAAAAACATGGTGTCCTTTTTCTCCATACATATAAAAAACTCTCATTCCTTTCTTGCACTCCTAGGTTGATTGTTTCCATAGTTATTAGATATGAGAAAATCCTTATTTCCCTTATTCCCTTTATCAATATTTCTCTCTACCATACTCTTCTTTCCTAGCTTCCCATCAAATTCGTACATATAAGTGAATTATTTACTCATCTTATAAACACATGATATTATTTCACCATATGATGATAATATGTGGGGGGGGGGGGAATTTACCCTCTAAATGTTGGCTTATGATAATGAAAGATAGGTTCCTTCTTACTCTTTAGATCATGCGTATTACTGGAGTTCGCATTCCTTCTAATGGGAGCCATTTCTAAATGAAGAAATAAACTAGGTTGAATCATATCATAATATATAACCCAAAAACTAGAAAAATCCACATCGTTAATTGATGATTTTCACACATCTAGTCTCATAATCATAAAAATGATTTCTTTGTTTTCATATTAACTCATAAATCCTTCATAATGGGTTATAAGGAAAATTTAAATTATCATAAGCATATCCCCAAGGAATGTGGTAACCAATAGTGCTACAAGGCCCATTGTCGTGCACTAATTCCCGTTTGAGTCTAGCTCAAAGTGGTGTTTTCGGGTTTTACCCCTATATACATCTGTGCCCAAGCCGCCTCTACCTGCTCGTATCTAGAAAAGGATGTATTGCTTGTAAAATTCTCAAAATCCATTCATTTACAAAATTCTAGAAAGATTTTCATTACTAATCCTAAATGTTTTTATTAATGTAATGTTCTCCAATAAAAGTTAATCTAAATCTATTTACAAGGGTTTTGCTAAACTTCCATCAATACCAACTGTGACACCCCAACCCCAGTTACCCAAAGTCGATGCATTATTTTAATACATTGGCATGATTACAAGGAATCAAGTCCTGAAGGACCAATCAGTTTAGTAGTCTACGAAAATAGTTTATATATATGAATTTTACATTAAAATTTTAAAAATAAAGAACAAAAAATATAATCCTTTGATAACTCCATTATTACCCTCACATAACATTGTATTTAAATCATAATACACTTCTTCAAATCTTGGGAAAAATAAAACATAAGGGGTGGTCAGAGATGCTCATTAAGGATAACAATATAGCAGAAATTATCATTAATAAGAATAATCATTCAAGACAACGTATAAGACTAAAAAACAAGCCTTTTAAACTCAAACATAAGCCTAATATATGAATGATAAATCATATAATTCCATTTTTTTATTCACATGGATAATCTACTGGTCGAATAATCACATGTAAAATCAATAACTAATTTAATAATGATGGAATGCATAATGCCAGATATCCAAACCAAATAGTCAAGGCAACGTGCGAATACTATATATAAGAATTTTTCAAGGCCTTATACCAAACAGAAATTTGTCTCATGAGACCTAACGATGAATTGAGAATGTATATTGGGCTACACCCATCCCTTAATAAGTCCAATTCATTCTTCATATGAAAAGATTGAAACATAATATAACCATTCTTATTAAAACTACAATTACGAATGTCAAAACATTAACCATAAACCATGATTGGTATAAAAATAACACATCCATTATAAAACATATCATAACTCATTAATTACAATATGTAAGATTATATTATAACAAATTAACCTTAATAAAAAATAATATCCAGCAAAGGATGTTGACATGGTTGAAAATGATATGTAAAACTCTTTGAGAGAAATATCTATTTTTTAATTGATTTAATGTCATGAATATATATAAGAAGTCATTTAAAATAAATTTTTCAATAAAAGTGTCCCATACCACATTGAAACATTTTAATGGAATTAAAATTTTAAAAAATTTGTGTCTATATAAATAAATCCTTAAAATTGTTTTTAAAACATGGTCATTAATTAAAAATATTTTGAATAATAAATCATTAAAACATTTAAAATTTTGATCTTGATAAATATTACCTTGAACAAAAAATTAATATATTCATTTTGAAAACATTTTTATGAAACATGGACATGAATGATAAAAATTTCCCAGAAAATAGTTACACATAAATAATCTCAGATAATAACGAGATTGAGTATTAACCCTTACATTGTACTTTCCTTTAGTCGAGGTTACGATTAACCTCATGAATAATGACCATAGTATGTTATTAAATTACCCAAAAACCATATCAATATTCATTATATCATATATAAATCATTTATTACGTTATACTACCCATTTAATAATATCTTCAATGTTAAAGTAACATTTTGGGTAATAATTCCTTTCTTTATTGTACCTCTTTTAGCTTGTTATTATGGATCGTTTGACATAGATCATGATTTATATACTTCAAAAATATAAAAATTGATTTATGTATCATATAAATTCAGAATATAAATATTTATTATAGATAGATATATGAAATAGAAACACTGTTCATGCACACGGTAGTCGGCACGTACGCATGAACGTAGTTTCCATTTTTTTATCTTATAGTATTGAAGTAAGTAAATAACATATATTTGTCTAGATAAATATATTTTATTCCTATATATATTTTATTTCACATATATAATAATTAATAAGTGTATTTATTTTAATAATAATTCTTGAAGGGTGATCGCTGAAGATGAATCTCATCCCATCGTGGAGACGGTAAGCCGTACGTACACATGAATGAAAATATCGTTCTATTGATGGTAAAATGGTGTTTAATTGGATGGTATATTAAATATACATAATCATTACCATGTTATATTTACCATTTAAATTACTTATACTCATTATTATACCCATAAAAATAATGCAGTGTTGAATAAAAAACTACACCATGACGTGGAGATGGTAAGCCTTACATATGCAAGTATGATGACTTTTTCATTCATAGGATTGATATAATAATCAATATAGTTTTAACATATTTATAACAAAATCTCAGTATTTATATGGTACTAGGGTAATTATTGTGGTTTGGAAACAACAATGAATGAGGATGTCGAAGAAGAAAAGAACCCGGAAAGAGATGATGAAATAATTACCTATTCACCGGGTGTTTCCTTCTGATTGGAATAGAATGGACACTTAGGTTGGATTTCTGATCAATGTAAGTCCTCTAGGTTTAAGTGAGTAAAGTTGGGAGAATATTTGATAATGGTTTTGCCGATAAAAATGAATTTGGAGGAGTGAAATTAAGAGAAGGGGAAGTACCCTTATATAATAAAGGCGAGGGTCGCTTTAGAAAAACATGAAATATTATTTTATTATAAAATACTTTTCAGTTTATAATTTATCCAAATAGACTTATTTATATGATAAGGTGGGTATGGGTCGATATAATGTCAACCAAGAGGTTTTTGACACGTTTAGGTCACCATATTAACCTTATTTTTTAAGATTTAATCATTAGTTCAATAGTTTAACTTTTACCATGTCTTCTTGTATTATTATAATAAATTGTTAATAAACTCACTATAAAATTAAATAAGAAACTAAAGTGACTAATTAATAACACACATGTAATTATATATGTCTTTTGGCCAAAACACATTTTTTAGGAATATTATATCATTTAATAATATAGTATTTGTTTTAAAAAACTCATTTATGTCAATTTTGACACTATTTAGTAGTTGATTTTTTTAAAGTAACAAAAACCATATGACATGGAACAAAATACATTGAATCATACATAAAATTTTATATTCACCTAGAAAATTAGTGCATGTCTTCAAAAGATTCAATTTAGATTTATTTTAAGATTTATAATATCAAATTGTTTAATATTTCATTAAGATGGTAGTTACTGCCTCATCATTGTGTCAAAAATAAATTTAATTGTATGATTTATAAAAACTATAAATAAAAAACCGTGATATAAGAAATCATTTTATCTTTCTAATTAATATTTATAGTTTAATTTAACTTATGGGTATCACTTTATTAAATGTGATTTAGTTATTACATATTAAATTTTACACTTTTAACTCTTCCTTAAATAAAATATAATAAATGTTCTAATCTTACCCAAATGGATTAAAAGTATATTATTTTTGACCTAAGTTTGATTTCGGTCTAAATATAGTTATCCAATAGAATTAGGAGAAGTGTTGGGGTAATTATAATATTATTTTTACCTCTAATTAACATATTTACTTTTAACCTTGGTAAATAAAAATCATGTTACTATTCACCAAAAATTATTTTCTTTCTATTTAACCACATTTTACATAATTATGTCAACTGTGTCTCTCGTATTTTTGAAATTTAATTTATAGGAATGGTAAAATTACATTTTATGCAAATTTGCAAATATGCTTAAAAGGAGGGTAAAAGGCGTTAAAAGGTTTCAATAACTTTTTATATGCCTAATGTTGTTATAAAATGACTCCAATGAGTTAAATTGGACTAATATATGTATTACATATCTATTTTTTCTTTAAGATAAAATTTATATAAAAAATATTTAATTAAAAATGTCGGTTATTATCTATAACAAAGTGTTTTTCAATATTCATCCAAAATTGAATGTTTTCTGAAAAATAAAAATAAATCACCCCAAATTAATTTTGATATTCCAAATTCAAAAATTATATATAAATTACAAAATTTAAAACATAGAAGATTCATTAATTAATTTAAAATTAATTCTCATTGTTAAAACCAGAAAGCAGTTTTTTAAGAAATAAAAAATATCAATAGATTGACTTGTGTTTATGTCTAATTTAGATGTGAAACCACTCACATTAACCTATATTATAATATATGATAAAAATATAATATATTTATACTTTAAAACCACTCAAATGAATAATTTATCACATTAAATTATTTCGATTAAACAAGATGTTTTAAATTAAAATATTGTATTTTTTATTATTCATCCAAATTTGAATGTTATCAGAAGAGTACCGAAAATTTATCCAAACTAAAATTTTATTTCATTATTTTAAAGAATAATTTAATTTCACTAAATTGAATATATAAATGGGTCAAATATTGGATTAAAAATGGTTCTCCATTAAAAGGAGGTAAAATTTCATTTTTTAAAAAATAATTCATTTAATTGAAAAATTGAATTCGTTATTATATTATGTCTAAGAAACAAATAATATATATGTTAAAATTATATGGAGTATATAAAATTCAAAATTCAGTTAATACAATTCATAACTGCTTTTTGAAGGGCTAGTTTGGTAAGTCTTGGTGTGCTGGAACTTGGTGTTGCGTGAAGCGCATGCTATTGAATTACATTAAAGAGATAACATACTATGAAATCATGGGATATTACAACATCTATATTAGGGTTTTATTTACAAATATAATTTTTCTATATCTAGTTTCCATGTTTTCTACATGTATTCTTTGGATACAACTGTAACGCCCCAATATTAGAAGTAAAGAGCTAGTGCATTATTTTAATATATTAGCATGATTACAAGGACTAAAATTCTTAAAGATTGAGTAGCTTATTAGTTTTGGAAAACAAGATACAATATAGGTTCAACATTACAACTTTAATGAAAAAACAACATAAAAGTTTTATTGAGAACATCCTAAACTCTAGGTTTATCTTTGCTCGTAATTCATAATAAACTTCATTTTGTCCTGAGAAAACTAAATATAAGAATGGGTGATCTTAAATTCAATGTATGGGTAAGAAATATAGATCAGAATATCATAACATGAACATAAACATTAGTCCTGGTGAATAATTAAAAACACTTTCCCTTACAAATAATAAACATGAACACATTATGGAAGGAATATGAGCTTAGTAAATAATTCCATAATAAAACATAATCATGGGTATTATACTAGTCTAATAAAAACATAGAAATTCAATTACTAGCTTCATAATTAGGGAAGTTCATATGCCAGAAATTCTGAAACACATTTTCAAGGCCTCGTACAAGACGTCTAAAAATTATTAAGGCCTCGACCAAAACCATATATCAAATTGGGAAAGGCCTCGGCCAATTCCACATCTATTGGTCTCCTGAGACCTACCGATGCATCTAGGGGATATAGAATGCCCCACCCATCACATAATAAGTCCAACGAATTCCTCAAATTAATAGGGTTAAACATAAACAACATATACATTCATATCGAAACTAACATATGAAATGTAAATAACTTTCACCGAACATTAGTAATACACACTAACCAATCAGAGTAAACATGTGATTGGTTTTAGGATGGAGAATCCACAATCAAAATAATCATAAAACATTCAATAAAAAATGGTAAAAGATAACATAGGATAAAAAATCTCAATAATGTACAGGATTCAACATAGGATGTTGACATAGATGAAGATATATTTAAATGAGACCATTGAAACATTCTTGAGGAAATATTCTTTAAAAATTCTAATGTTTCTCATACCACATTAAAAAATTAATATAATAATCCCTTAGAATATAATGTGAAAAGGAGACACTTTATATGATATTCCATAGTGCATTAAATACACCACAAGAAATAAATAAGTGGTGAACAAGGCATATAACTCAACAAATTTAAAGTGAGGTGAAAAAAATAATTTTTTCATTGGAATGAAGTGTTCATTTGGTCAATCATGTTTATTTGTCGTAAAATTATATTCCAAACACGTACATCCGTGAAAATAAAGTTAATTTCATTGAAATTATCTTTTTGGCTTAAATAAATTTTTATTGAGCTTAAATCATTTAAAAATAGTTTTTTATGATGCTTTAGAAATAAAACATCTATGTTTGGTTTAAGGAAAGTACTAAAGGATTTTAACAAATAAAGGTATGTTTTCATTCCTAAAACCAGAAATGAAAAAAAATATCTTTATCAAGATAAAATGTGTTTTTTTAAAGATAAATATGGGATAAACTATATCATACGGTGAACTTATAAATAGGTTAAAATTTGGGAAGTTCCTTGAATCGATCTTGTATTTCATGAAGTATTTTTTAAAGATCCTTTAAAAACATATAAATACCCATAAATAAAAGTAGGGTTATGTTTTGAACATAAATATTAAAAATTTGAACATAATATATGAAGCGTAAAGATTAATAAATATGATTTTAATTGAGTTAAGTAGATAATAAATGTAACCTGAATGAAAATGGAGGTTTGGGTGGAAAATACTTAAAAGTATGTAATCAATTGAATCATGTGACCCATAATTAATAATAATAAAATTATAAATTAAATGTCCTGAAACAAATATATTCATGATATTAAACATCAATGATCAGTATACATACCCCATACACAAGTAGTAGTAGTGAATATGGAACATCTCACAGAAATGGAAGAGAGATGAAGAAACCCCTTACCTAAAGTTTGAATGTGTTCCGCTCTGGAACTTAAGTTCGTGGAATATGAAATTAGACTTATTAATAACTTCTCTAAGAAAACATTAGACATTTATTTAGTTTATAAAAATTCTTTTGAGTTAATTTATTTCATTATTGAAATGTTATAATATTGAATTCCATCATTCTCGAGTGTTCGTTTTCTTGATTTTCATAATCGGTTCACTGGTTTTAAGTAATGGAGTTCATGTGGGATGGATGTAAATCTCTAGAATTAAAATTAAATATTTTATAGGAACAAACATAATATTTAATGGTTATTTATATAATTTTTTATGAAGAAAGTTTATTAATCATTAGATAAAATATTAATGACATTAACTTAGATTATTTTAGCGGTATTTTTATTATTTGGAACTAGTTTGGTCATATGGATTAATAATATATATGTATAATTGTTTATGAAAATTAATTAGGTTTTAATAAATATATTTCAGTGTTTTTCAACCATAAATATAGTTTCATGACCTGTATAGAAGGAGAAATTGAAGAATGAATCATCGACATCCATGAAGGATATGATTTAGAAACTCATGGACTTTGATTTTGTTTTTAAAAAAATGATAAAGGATAATTATTGATGATGTTTCTTCCATTCAAACAATATAATTTTATTATATAGATTACACTGGAGTTATCTAGGTCATCCATATAGAATTGGTGGGGAGAGGATAACAAAGGAAGATAAATTGAAATGAAACTAAATGAAAAAGAAGGGAGCTTTAGCTCTTGAAATAACCTCCTTAAGGGAAGAAATTTTGGTGTTTGGGAAAGACCAAGCACTTCTTTGATGTGGGAAGGGACTAAGAGAGGGTATTTGTGTAGATCATTGAGGATTATCAAGGCATTGAGGATTTAAGAGAAGAGGGAGTGATTGGGAGAGGTTTATAGTGGAGGAGAGGAGTAATTTTTGAATATTTTATTCATTATTTTATTATTTCTCTCAAGACAATCAATAGTATTGTTTCATGTGACCAATAATAGTAATAAGTGTGTGTGTGTTAAACATATGTGGCCTTAATGAAATTATGATGTCATAAATAGTGTATTTAATTGATAATTTAAATATACTTTATTTTACGGTATTTCACTATTCATAAAAAATTTAAGAATTTCAGAAAATTCCAAAAAATTCACCATAACCATTTTTTGACATTTAGAATTCAAAAATTAACTCAATTTTTCAAAAATAATTTTTTAATTATTATATTATTAATTTTTAAATAAATCATAGTTAATTCAAAGAATAACAACGTTAATGGTTTAATTAGATTTATATCACATTGAAAAATTAAATAAAATCTCATCATCTTATTTCCTAATGAAAATAATATAATATTATTTTTTACTATTCATTAGGGTTATATCACTATTGATATTACTATTCATAAGTGTATGTTACTATTCACCAAAAAAAAAGTTGGTTCTACCTGATTTTAAATTACTTACTGATCACAACTCTAGATGACCATTTTTTGACATTCAAAACATAGTAGTGGCAAAGTTGTGTTTAATGACTATATTAGAAAATATGTTGTTTTGTAGGGACTCAGTGCTTCATGCATTCTAAATTAAATCAATTTGTAAATTCTTGGGGTGTTACATTATCATTGTAATATGCTCTTGGATTTACACTAAACCTAAAAGAATTTTATTTTCTTAAAATAAATATAATTTTAGAATAAGTGACCCCATGGTTGTAAAAAATCGTGATTTTAATATGTATTTACCTTTTAAAAATCATGTTTATTTGAATGATTTTGAAACCAACAATCTATGACTAAAATTAAGATTCTGTTATTTCATTATTGATGGATATTGCAACAAATAAATATATAGATTACAAGATAACAATATATATTATATTTTCAAAGAATGTTGAATGAAAGAAAACACACATAAATAGAAATACAACAAGATCAAATTTATCATCATCATAATATATCATGAAGGTCACACAACCAATGTTAATAAGAGAGTGAAATAAAATAGTTATAAATATTATGAACATATTGAGAATGAAAATATGTAATATCATTAATTATATAATAAAAGTATGTATATCCATAAATATGAATGTGATATAGATTTTCGTTATATTTTTGTCAAATATATGGTAGTTGTATATATTGTTGTCGGATATAATCAAATACAAATGGTTTAATGTTCATTGATTAATGTTTATAATATATTATATTATTATATAATTTACATATTATAATTAATTATTGAATAATTATAAATGAGAAAAATGTATCGGTAAATGTATTTTATTTTAAAAGAAATGTGTATTTTTATATGTTATATTTTTTCAATAAAATTTAATGAACGATTTTAATTAAATATATGTATTGAAGGAATTTAATAACTGTAATACCAATGGATTAATATATTTTAATGAATGGATAGTAAATTTATAAAAATTACTTGAAATTGTTAAGGTAAAAAAGTAATATTTTTCAAAAATAATTTTGTAAGTATTTAATTTTTTATCGTGATTAATTAAGATTTTCACTTTTGCTGAATGTTATGAATAATATTATATATAAATATATAACTAGTATAACACTCATGTGGTTATCAGTAATTAATATGGGAAAAAATAATAATACATTGGGTTCTAATAAGTTATATTTAATAAAATATGTTTTCTATATATAAATGATGTTATCATTTAAAAAATAAATTTATTGTATAGATGGATAAATAATTATTTTTTTATTTAGGATAATGGAAAGGTATTATTTTCCAACCTCACTACAAATTCATGATTTTCTATTTATAAATTAACAATAGGATAAATTGTATACAATTTTAAAAAAAATACATTATTATCTTCTCATAGTATCAATTTTGGCATTTATATGCCTTCATACGAATTTATTATCTCATTCATTCGTCATTCACTTGAAATTGTGATTGAAAGTGGAGTCAACATTATAGATTATTCATTAGAAATATATTTCTTATATGTCAATGTACTCAATATTTTTTTGATATACTTATCCCTACATTAATTATTTTTTATAGAAACATTCTATTAATGATGAATTAATTTCAAAAATTTTGAATGGAATTTCATAGATTAGCTAAAAATGGTAACTTATTCCAACAATTTATCCTTTATTTTTTATGAATATCATATTTTACATTTAATTATGTACTTTTTTTAAATACGATTAATTGTATTTTTGATAAAAAAATTATCTGACACTCATGGATTTCAATGAAATACAGTCGAAATAAAATTATTTTTTAATTTTTAATCTGTAACCGATAATTTTTATTCCTAAATATCATATTTTAATAGTTTAAACTTCAACACGACTCACTATGCATATTTTATGATAATCACATTCTCCTTTTTCTTTAGATGTCTTAATATGTTTTTTTTCGAAGTTTTAACATACCTTGTTTAATTCTCATGGGGTATATATGAGTTGATGGATTCTTGAATGTTTTTATGTTCATATAGAACAAATATACATATATATCATTATGTTATGGGTTTCATTGTAATTATAATAAAATTTAATTCATTATGTAAATATTTGTATCTTATGAGATAATATGAAGGGGACTAGGGTGTGAACCTAACCCACTATGTTTATAGGAAGAGTATGTTAACCCTTTCCACTATGTTTTGGACACTATCAAATATGTTATCATGGTGTTGACAATGAGACATAAAATAAAAAATTATTTTCTATTATTATATTTCTTTCACATCTTTATGTTATTAAAAATTCCTAGGTTATGTTTCCAGGGAATAGGATACATTTTTATAGGTTTCCTCATAATAATGATTCATTCATATGATATGTTAAAAATATAATTTATTGATTTCTATTTTATTATCTATTTATTTAGTTATGATTTATTTTTTTTATAATAATATGCTTTCATTTTGTTCCGTTTCATATATATTTATCTAATTTTTAATTATGATATTCAAATTTTCAGCAATTATTGACTGAAATCTGTTATGTTTAACCATTGAACCACTAGAGTTTACCCCATTCTTATGATTCCATTTACATGGATATCAATAAGAGTCTAATATATGATCTTTCTAAATGGGATTCACATATAGTTACATTATAGATAATATATCCCTATGTTTTTATATATTTTAGTTACGTATCTAATCTAGTACAAAAATAAATATATTTATTTTTTAGGTGTGAGTTATGATTATATTTAATCAATATTCAATTCTAATGATGTATATAAATGTATGTTAAGAATGGGTTATCTGAGTAGGTAACAAAAAACTTTTTTTGAAATTATGTTGTAAATAATAAGAGGTTAAAACATAAAAAACCCAATGTAGAACTATGAGCGAGTATAATTAGTTGTCATAAATGTTATGTAGGATGAAATAAAAATTTCAATATATGATATGAAGGTTTATTAATTTAAATCATCTTAATTTTTATTTTCCTTATCATATGATTGATTAATATAATTATTAATATTTAATATTTAGACTAATATTTTTAGTGAGGAAATGGGAGAACAATGTGTGTGATATAAAATGAAATGATTTTTAATGATAAACTATACAGTATAGAAGATGTATAGGAAAACCACAAGGTTATGACCACACAAATAAAACAAGATATGAATTATAGTAGAAAAAATTTTAAACATCAAAACACACCAAGTAAGGATCAATCCAGAATTAAGTCCTTTATCTAACATCAATCACCCTATATTAGTGGTTATTATGATACAATAATTATTGAGAAGTTGATCATCACCATTAAATATATTATATTCACTCTCTATTGGAATGAGGATGGAAATTATGTTTTAGTCGTTTATCTTTTAGAATGTGGTAGTAATCAATGATGGATTATAAATAATAATATGGAGGTGAATGAAAAAACATATCACCATGAAATTAAAGTTGTTTTAAAAAGAATTTTTAAACAAATATTTTACTTGAAATAATAATATAAATATTAATAGAGGATTGTTGGGTTTAAGATATATGAGGATGAGTCCATTGGTATTTATAAGGATAATGTAATAATACCTGTATGTTTCTTTTATATTTTAATCACTAACAATGAAATAAATATGTATTATTTATTTACTATATTAAAAATATGACTTTTTAGATTTTATTATTAATATAATATGATATAAATGTATTAGTTATTTTATTTTTATCAATGTAAAAATGGATACTAGAGACACTGATTATTCTTGTGGTTTTGGAAATAGAAGCTGAAAAGGTTTTATCATAGTAACTCAATTGATAAAAACCATATTGGCAAGAAGATTAAAAATAATACATTCTAAAAATGTGGGAATAATCATGCGGGAATTTCTTCAAAGGAAGAACGAAATTACATATGTGTATGAAATAAGTACATCAATCACATGAATGATGAAGGAAATAATTACACTAAAAAATTAAATTGATTACATGACATGTTAACCAAATTCCATACTCAAACTCTAATGTTAAAATTGAACGATGTTTGGAAATTATGTAGAAAAATACACTAGTCCATGGGATAATGATGAAAATCAACATCAACAACCACCATATCTATGGGATATGGGAAATGTTTATGAAATCACAACTATGGAAGTGGATCATGATAAAAAAGAGGTGAAGGGTATACTCCTTGTCCATTAATGATTTGAAAATTACTATTTTTTATTATGGTTATAGTTATTTTTCATACATAGAAATATTAATAAAGGTATTACTTCACTACCCCATAGATTATATATTATATTATTGGTGAAATCACATAGTGGTGCTTCGAAAACTGTTATTTTTTTAGCAGTGTAATAAAATACATCTTCAAAATATTATAATTCTTCATTTGCATGAATTTTATATGATCTTGGGAAAGGTTTGACCCTATCTTCATTGATAAAATATTAAATTCATAGGTGTGGACATATAATTCACTTTCCAAAATAAATTTATATTCAACTACTAGTGGAACATTGACTATTAATATCAAATTGAAATTAGTTCCCTTGTAAGGGTCTTAATACCTAGGCATGTAGGGTATTTAGCCCAAGTATTTGGATAAAAATCCTCATTGAAAATTTACCAATTATATAATAGTATTTTATTGAATTCCCTAAATATATTCCTCATATTTTCATGACATATGTTATAGTTCTCCATTGAAATATTACACGATTATATGACAATAACAATGACTCTTTATTGAATGGCCATAACATAACTAATGGAATCATTGAATAAACATTAAAAATATAAATATAATTAGTTTACACATAGAAGTGAATTTACATCGGCTGAACCATTCTTATTTGTTATTATGATGGAAAAATCAATGTGTCACAATAATTTTTATTGTGAAATTATCATGATTAATAAAAAAATCATCCAACCAATATTCATGGCATTTTCAATCAACGGTGAGGGTCTCAATATTTCTCAATGATAGACATTAAAAATAAGAATAATGTAATATGGGTTTAAATAAAATATATAAAAAACAACCCCTAATACATGATTTGATAATTATGAAATACTGGTGATTTCTTTAGTGATGGACACAAATATCCTAAATCCATATTCATGCGATTCCTTTGGGAAGCTAGGTATAGTTGGATTATATCATTCATAAGATGAAACAATAGAATTATCATTGTATATTCAATATTAACCCAAATAATTTAAGGATATATTCCACCAAATATATCATTTTATAAAACATTACAAGAGATTATTATAAATGTGGAGTTATATTCCTATGTTCGAAGCATAAACTAACCAAGGCATTAACTCTTGTGTTAAAATTCTTTAGTTAAGTAAACAAAACACAAAGAGAATCCTTGTGATTTATATAATGTTACAATTTTTTTTATTAGTTGGGTTATCATTTATATTAGGTCAAACGTCCCTAACCATGGTGTTCTATTTTCCCTGGTCACTCCTTGACCTAAATTCCACAAAACTAGTTCATCGGGCCATCATGCATGATTTCCTCAAGAACAACACCCCATACAACAATGTCTACAAACTAGTGGAAATGGTCTATAAGGTTTCTTTGGGGAGACAGTAATCAGATATAAGATAATTAATATTGAAAAAGTTTTGTTAAACATACTAACCATGCCAACATAAATCTTAGATGATTCAATGAATGGTCCAATAAACAACTAAAATATCAAATTTGAAAAAATAAGTTATTTTAGAAATTCCATAATCGACCCGCATGGTTAAATCACATAAAATAATTATAAAAACTAGATAAAAAACACCTTATTTCATCTTTGAACTAGTCTTGAGACCTTAACCAAAGCCATCATTCACATTCCACAAATTTAGATCCAATCAAAAGTAATCAATAACGTTCATCTCTTTCACAATTCTTAACATGAAACCTGATTTTCTTCATCTTAGACAACAACTTTCAATGGTGTCCCAATTTGGGTGTGAGGAAATCACAAATGGCTACCAACAATGGATTCCCTAAATTAAATAGTCCATTAAATATTTCATCTGGTAGTGCTATAAATGATCAATTATAAATTATAAATTTAACCATTTAACTGTTTAATATCTTAGTAATGAATATAATTCCCACAATCATTTATCTTAATCTATAGTGACACCCGATATTAGTCTATACAAGAATCGTCCATATCTAGTGAGTATATGTCTATAATATGGAATATGTATCATCCAGTTCCAAAAGTATATTAACTAATATACCACAATCATACATGGTAGATGGGAATCCATGGGGGCTCTACTAGGTAATACCATCAAAATGTATTATCCCGAATCAATGGATGAAATTCATAGAACTATTATAAATTCTATCCTACTAAATCATAGGAAAACTAACATTATAATTCTCTAAAATGATTCATAAGAATAACATATCTATGGAATATAAAGTATTAGGAATCATTTTAGTCGCATCCAACAACGATGGTATTTAATCTCTCATTAACATTCTAAATATGGAGAGATCATAGAATTGAATTCACAAGTGTACCCAAGAAAATTGATAATATTAATCCAGGGAATTTATGTCATATGAAATCACTTAAATCCGAGGGTGTTCCACACTAGATATTTAATAGTGATGAATCTGTGTGGAATGTAAGGATGCTAATAAAATTCCATAGATTTTGACTTCCTTGGTTCTGATGATGCATCATCTCATGTCTTCGAAGTGGGTCCCCTAACAGAATTCACAATCAATAACAGAATTCCACCCTTTTCATCTATAGATCATATTCCATGGGATTTCAGCCAAAGTATTCAATATATAAAAACTACTTCTACTAGAAAACATAATTAACTAAATACCTGAAAATAATATATCCCATTCAATTATAATTTCACACTAATATTTCATTAAAACCATATAATTTTCCTATGTGTGATTTAATATGATTCTATTAGATAACTATGTAATGCCCCAGGTAAATAAAGAATATTAAATTTTCATATTTATCCATATTTGTGAATAAAATATTAATAGGACTTTAAAGGGGACGCTATGCTTGATGGCGTAACCAACACGCAACAACGAGTTTCTTGAAAATCTTACGTTGCACTCTAATAAAAAATAATATTATTTTAAATGGCAGTTAACATGTAGCCGTTGTATTGGCGGGAATGGATAGAAATAACTAAAATATGATTATATATTTTTTTAAATGTTTTTACATTTATCCAATAAAAGATAAATGCTTAAAATACGGAAAGAATTAAATTTTAGGCATATATGCCCTAGTTTTCACTAAAGGTTCACTTATCGCCTTTTGATGGCGAACCGTCATTAAATATAGTTTTGTTCACTCTTATACATTATATTGGACCAAATAAAACTCTTTTTTAGAATCGGGACATCAAAATTTACTTTGTGTAAATTTTTGGTATCTTTCCTATAAAGTTCATTTTTTAATGAATAGTGTAAAATGTTGTATTTTAATTCAAAACCCCTTTTAAATCTAATTTATTTATATGATTAGATTATATATTTAATTAGTTTTAAAGTGAAATTAGAATATATTTTTACCATTAAATCTAATAGTGGTCGTTGGAATTAATTTCAGTTTAAAATCGGACTTAAACTAGTGTAAATCTTTTGATACTTATTGTTTCATAAAAACACGCTATTTGCTCTGACAGTGGGAATTAATTATTAAATTAATTAATGAGACTTATATGTTTTGAATTTTGTAAAATGGACTTCATTTTTGAATTCAGAATATCAAATATAGCTTATGGTGAATTTTTGGGATTTTTCTGAAAAACTTCAATTTTTGATGAATAGTGAAACCACTAAGTGGTACTTATAAAAACTGATTTTTCTGTTTAAATGAAATTTTGCCATCTTTGAGTTTTTAATTTCAAAAATCCAACATACATGGTTGTCATTGAGAAGTAAAATGTGGTTCAATGGGATAAAAATAATTTTTTGGTGCATAGTAACTTATTATGTTTTTATTCGCGATTAGAGGTAATTAGTGTAGTTTAAGGTTAAAATGATGTTTTAATAATATGATACGAGCTTGACACATGTCCTACCCTTATTGGATGTGTCATGGACGACCAAGACAAGCCATGGGTCATCTTGGGACCCCATGGAGCTACTTTGGTTGGGAAATGACATAAATAACTTTTTATTTAATGTTAATGTAAAAATGACAGACACATGAAATGTTTTACTAAAACAATTTTTACATGGGGATATAGAAATCATATTTTTGACTATAAATATTCATTGGAAAGATAAAAATATTTCCTACATCATAGTATTTTTTTTATAATTTTTAGACATTATATAAATAAAATTATATATGACATCATGATGATCCAGCGATGACCTCATTATTTAACGATTTAA
Organism: Viscum album; assembly: GCA_963277665.1. Taxonomy (NCBI): domain Eukaryota; kingdom Viridiplantae; phylum Streptophyta; class Magnoliopsida; order Santalales; family Viscaceae; genus Viscum; species Viscum album. The sequence continues at coordinate 715,585,634 of OY728162.1, forward strand.
ATAAAATGGAAAGATAATGTAATATCTAAGACCTACACATGTCCAAAACCTTTTGGATGAGTGGATTTAGAACCCTTATCACCTTATCCTAGAAACACATCAATGTGGGACCTCTTAAATCCGAATACCATTTTACAATAAAGTGACTTTTCTTTACCTTCCAAGAGTGCCTCTCCTCTCCTCTTATAAAAGGCCCCCACCTCTACCTCCTTACCCACAATCAAAAAGCCTTTGGCTCGGCCAACCCCTGACCATTTTGTCTCTCCACATCCCTATATTACTCCTTGAAGCCTCACTTTGGGCAGAAGTCTTCCCAAGGAAGCCTTTGAGCTCAAACCAAGGGGAGTTACCCGATTTTAAGGTAATGTCTTCTTTTGAGTCCTTTTGTTTTATTTTGCTTCTCCAACCCCCTAAACTCTTTTTATTATTTTCTTTTGTAACAAATACACTATCCTCAATATACTAGGATTTTTTTATAATAAATATTAGAGCTACACTTACACACACATATATCTAATGGTTAACGAACATACTGTTTCCGTGGATGGCGAATTTATGCCTCCCGAAACGATGATTGTTCAACATTATTTTAACACATTAAAAGGTGGCCATTAATATGTCACTATATTTATATATGATATATAAAATGTTTATGTTTTACTTAAGCTTCTGTATTTTTCATTTGTGGCTTACCTTTATGGCTTCCATTATGGGTATACGCGATATCTTCATTTTAGGAAGTGCGAACTACCGCCCCCTCAAAGTGATGTGATTCGTTAATGCCATACGTGGGACGTATAAAGGATGGATTTAATGTTATTATATATGATGTTATACTAGAATTATAATATACCTCTATATCATTATTATTTATTTCCATTAAAGTATGAGATAGAAATGAAAGTAGTGTTCATGCGTACGTACGGCTTACCGTCTCCATGAACGGTGCATTTCATTTCTTATCCCCAAATGTAATGTACTATTAAAAGTACATGTATATAATGGAAATATATAATGAATGATATATATAAATTATGAATATAATTCTGGAATTAAAATATACATACCTCTCATTTAGTTTTAATTCCATTAATATGACAAAGAAATGAAAGTATCGTTCATGCGTACGTATGGCTTACCGTCTCCATGAACGGTGCATTTCATTTCTTACCTCTGAATGATTATGTGATATTATAAATACATGTATATGCTGGATATATATGATATATATGATATCCAAATCAGGAATGTCATTTTGGATATAAATAACCTTTGACCACACGAACAACATGTAATTTTAAGAAGTCCACTTTTGACTTAAGAACCAAATATCGACAAAACAAACATTATTAACTTAAATGATTACATAATGTTTATAACATGGAAATAAGTTATATAAAAGGAATAATGATCTTGAAAAAGGTTCTTAAGGAAGTAGAAATTAACTCACGTTTATTATTCATGAAATTAAAGAACGATCGAGTCATGTCGGACCTGAGGTAAAGGATCCTACTCCTCTCTTTCTTTTTAAGTGCACTCTTTTATGTCATTACTTTAAAGCTCATCTTTCTTGTAATTGGGATGTTATTTTATATTACTCATACTGTACTTTTTATGTTCATATGATGAGAGAACCTATTCTCTCTTATCAATCCATTTTGGAAGTTTTGAGTGGCGCCGTTAGGCTGCCGAATTTTCGTAAGAGATCTAACCACTCTCTTTCTTTTTAAGTACTCTCCTTTATGTCACTTCTTTTAAGATCCTCTTTGTTATGTTGGGGGATGTTCTTTTTTATTCATCTTTCTGTAACTTTATTTTGATGTGATGAGAGACCCTATTTCCTCTCATCAATCCATTTTGGAAGTTTTAAGTGGCGCCGTTAGGCTGCCGAGTTTTCGTAAGAGATGTTTTATCTCACTTTTATTCCCGTGAGATTTATGCTACATTTGACACAATTTCCTTTGAGTGGTTTATGTACTACCCATTATTACACTCCTTTTGTAATATAATTCCATTTATGGGCATTTAAATATTATTTGTATGACACTTCTTCAATGGGGTGTACTTTTCGAAAGTTACCCAAGTCGGTAAGGGAACCTTTCACCCTCCTCTTTTTAAAAGACTTCATTTGTTATGTCTTTTAATTCACATACTATTATGTTGGGATATGTTCTTCTATATCCTGATTGATGTAAATTTTATTTCCAAGTGATGAGATTCCCTTTTTGTCTCTCATCAACTCGTTTTCGGAATTTTTGAAGTGACGCTGTTAGGCTGTCGAATTTTACCAAGGGAACTTTTTAACCCAATTTCAATTTCTTTGGGTTCAACATGTAGTTATTGAATATGTCATCATTTGAATATGTGTGAATGAAATTTTATTGTTTTTCTCTTAATATCCAATTATATTGGGTGTATTTATATTTGTCACACATAATTTTGAGATTGATTTATCCTTAATTTGAGGATACCTTCTTTATAAGGGATTTCATCACATTTTACATCTCTATTGAGACTTCATTATTGTTATGCACCAATTCACTATTATATGGTGTATATACTGTCCTTTAGAATATTATATCATGAATCCATTTATTCTCATGATATTATAAAGTTCTGATTAAATATTATTCCTCTATTATTGTATTCATGTGTCTCTAATTTTGGTAAAAACCCTTTAACCAAAATATCACTTGAAATGTTTTAATGATTTGTTCTTATTAATATCCATGTTTTCAAAATAGTTTTAAGGATTTATTTATATGGATATTAATGGTTAAAAATGTTAAAAGCTTCAAGGTGGTATGGGACACTTTGATTCAAAAATCTCTTTATTAAATGTTTTAAATGGTTTTGAAAATGGTTTTTTTAATGGATTCATTATTTCAATATCCTAAAATGTTATATTGTGATTGAAATGTGGAAATGTTATATTTCCTTTATGCATGTTTTATGTGATACATTTATATTATGGTTCTTGGGCATTGTTATGAAAACGGGTGGTTCCGTGATAAACTAAGGGCAGGTGAGCCCGATATAGCTCTCCAATGCATTGGGTAACGCGATGGAGTGAAAGGTTAAGGTTTCTCCGAAGAGATTTAGGGAATATACTATGATGGGTATTCCAAACGTAACCAAGAGGGTTACTCCCTACATAAGAATGTTATGAATGCCTCAAGTTACCTTTATGTCTTATGATTTCTATGATTTATTCATGATTTGATGACGTATGTTAAAGTGCCTATGTTTTATGGGTAAAGTGTGATTTCATTCTTATGTATATATGAACTCATGTTTCCTTTCCATATTTTTGTATCCCTTACTGAGCTTTTTATGCTCATCCCAAGTTTTTGAAATTATTTTCAAAGGACATAGCGTGGAATAGGGTCAAGGATGGGATCAAGGGAAAGTCATGCTACCTAAAACATGGAACTATACATGTTTCTTTTTAAGAGTTTTTATTTTATGGAAATTTTATAGAAGCTACTACTTTGTAATCTTTTGAGATGTAATAGTTATGTCCTAATTCTCTAAAACACCAAACCTGAAAAGTTCCTCAATGTGAATTACTCATTTAATTCAATATTAAGTAAGGGTTAAGGCTGGGGCCTTATAGTTGGTATCAATGGTCGGTTTAGATAACTTTAGAGGTTAGGGTATTCTCTAAGAATAAGTGACATTACCATAATGGTTAGGATTTTATAAAGAGTCCTAGTTTTAGATAAAGTGAATGAGTAAGTATATCTTAGTGTTTACCTTCCTCATTAGTACATGATGGTTTTGTTGATATACACACACTGATATTTCTGTTTTTAGTGAATTGATGGATCTAGCAGGCACCAAAGAGACAACAGGTTTGAAGGAAACTGTGGTGGTTCTCTGATTAAGATACTAGATAAAATGGGGGATTCAATGAGGAAACTCATGGTTGTTCTAAACCAACTATCAAGGAGTCATGATCAACCAATTGAACCTTGGTATGTTCTATAATGCATCATGTATGAGATGACCAATCAATGTGGAAGTTCAGGTAATAATTATAAAGGTAACCATTAGAGTTTATATGATACTTACTTTTGAGGTAATTATGGGTTATTATATGATATGATGGAAAATGAAAGGCATGAGATAAACTTGAGGTTAAAATATGTTATGATTATTTTTGAAGATTTTATCTCATTTTGGGAAATATTTTGAGAATTATTTAGTTTTGGAAAAAGGACAACACGTAGACCGTGTGACAACCCATCGCGTCAGACAAAGCTGTGGGAATCGAACCCACAACCAAAGTGCGACTGGTATTTATCGCCTACCACTGGACTACGTGAAGTCCCTGGTTAGTTTGACTGATTCTTTTTAGTTATATTATTTTATGAATTAAGAGTAAGTTGATTTTGGGTTATTTATGAAAATGATTAACCTATCATGGAGGATATGTGATTTGGTTAATTACTTTTCAATACGAGACTTTAAGAGCAACTGATGTTGTTTGGAGATAAATGTTACGATTTAACTTGGAAGACTATGTGAATAAATCCTTCAAATATTTGGGTTTCAATCTTATATTGGTTTACTTTGAAGAATTTTATGGACAAATTGTTTATCGGATGGTCCTCGTTGAACTTTGGGTTTTGTTGGACAAATTTTGGAGATTAAGCATAGATTTTCTTTTTAAAGGGTTATCCTTTTCTAGATTATCTGACCTTGTACTAACCATTTTGGTTTTGGTTTTGGTAAAAGCCTAAAGACATGGGAAGTATATAGTTATCTTTGGTGGATTAGGTGATTCTCTAGAAGTTGATTATAGTACTCTTAATGCGAACAAGTCTCCCTAAATACTCATCTTTTGGAAAAAACATGAGTTTGATTAAAGAATCTTGTAAAAGTTGAAAGTCAACATGATAAGTGATTATGTTTCCTTATGAATAAATTCCTCAATAAAAAGTAACATAAAACAAAAATGTTTCCTACTAAATTTTCCTACTGGGGAATCGAATACCGTTTAACCCATCACAAGTTTGTGATTTTATTGTGGTTAACTTTCTCCTAAACATGTTTTCTATCACTCTCCATCAGAACATGACCCTATGTTTTCTCCTCCATGTCCATATTTTTCTACATGGATTCCTAGTATGGGTTAACTCGGGTGACCTTTGTACTTATCTTTCTTTATTTTAAAGTGATTGTTTTACCGACTCTTGTTCCGATGTGGGACTTTCAAGGATGTTTCCAAGCTCAATTTTAAAAATTGTGAGGACTCAATTCCCAAAAGGGGGGAAGGATGTAACACCCCAGGTAAATAAATAATATGAAATTTTCATATTTATCCATATTTGTGAATAAAATATTAATATGACTTTAAAGAGGACTCTATGCTCAATGGCGTACCCAACACACAACAACGAGTTTCTTGAGAGTCTTAGGTTGCACTCTAATAAGAAAATAATATTATTTTAAATGGCAGTTAACATGTAGCCGTTGTATTGGTGGGAATGGATAGAAATAACTAAAATATGATTATATATGTTTTTAAATGTTTTTACATTTATCCAATAAAAGATAAAGGCTTAAAATACGGAAATAATTCAATTTTAGGTGTATATGCCCTAGTTTTCACTAAAGGTTCACTTATTACCTTTTGATTGTGAACCGTCATTAAATATAGTTTTGTTCACTCTTATACATTCTATTAGACCAAATAAAACTCTTCTTTAGAATCGGGACATCAAAATTTACTTTGTGTAAAATTTTTGTATCTTTCCTATAAAGTTCATTTTTTTAATGAATAGTGTAAAATGTTGTATTTTAATTCAACACCCCTTTTTAATCTTATTTATTTATATGATTATATTATATTTTTAATTGGTTTTAAAGTTAAATTAGAATATATTTTTACCATTAAATCTAATAGTGGTCGTTGGAATTAATTTCACTTTGAAATCGGACTTAAACTAGTGTCAATCTCATGATACTTATTGTTTCATAAAAACACTCTATTTGCTCTGACAGCGGGAATTAATTATTAAATTAATTAATGTGACTTATATGTTTTGAATTTGGTAAAATGGACTTCATTTTGGAATTCAGAATATCAAATATATCTTAGGGTGAATTTTTGGGATTTTTCTGAAAAACTTCAATTTTTGATGAATAGTGAAACCACTAAGTGGTACATATAAAAACTGATTTTTCCGTTTAAATGAAATTTTGCCATATTTGTGTTTTGAATTTCAAAAATCCGACATAAATGGTTGTCATTAAGAAGTAAAATGTGGTTCAATGGGATAAAAATAATTTTTTGGTGAATATTAACTTATTATGTTTTTAATCGCGATTAGAGGTAATTAGTGTAGTTTAAGGTAAAAATAATGTTTTAATAATATGAGATGAGCTTGACACATGTCCTACCCTTATTGGATGTGTCATTGACGAACAAGACAAGCCATGGGTCAACTTGGGACCCCATGGATCCACTTCGGTTGGGAAATGACATAAATAACTTTTTATTTAATGTTAAAGTAAAAATGACACACACATGAAATGTTTTACTAAAACAATTATTACATAGGGTTATACAAATCATATTTTTGACTATAAGTATTCATTAGAAATATAAAACGATTTCCTACATCATAGTATTTTAATTATAATTTTTAGACATTAAATAAATTAAATTATTTATGACATCATGATGATGCAGCGATGACTTCATTATTTAACGATTTAAATAAAATGGAAAGATAATGTAATATCTAAGACCTACACATGTCCAAAACCTATTGGATGAGTGGATTTAGAACCCTTATCACCTTATCCTCGAAACACATCAATGTGGGACCTCTTAAATCCGAATACCATTTTAAAATAATGTGACTTTTCTTTACCTTCCAAGAGTGCCCCTCCTCTCCTCTTATAAAAGGCCCCCACCTCTACCTCCTTACCCACACTCCCAAAGCCTTTGGCTCGGCCAAACCCTGACCATTGTTTCTCTCCACATCCCACTTTTACTCCTTGAAGCCTCACTTTGTGCAGAAGTCTTCCCAAGTAAGCCTTTGAGCTCAAACCAAGGGGAGTTACCCGATTTTAAGGTAATGTCTTCTTTTGAGTCCTTTTGTTTTATTTTTCTTCTCCAACCCCCTAAACTCTTTTTATTATTTTCTTTTGTAACAAATCCAGTATCCTCAATATACTAGGATGTTTTTATAATAAGTATTCTAGCTACACTTACACACACCTACATCTAATGGTTAAAGAACATACTGTTTCCGTGGATGGAGAATTTATGCCTCCCAAAACGATGATTGTTCAACATTCTTTTAACACCTTCAAAGGTGGCCATTAAGATGTAACTATATTTATATATGATATATAATATGTTTATGATTTACTTAAGCTTCTGTATTTTTCATTTGTGGCTTACCTTTATGGCTTCCATTATGGGTATACGCGATATCTTCATTTTAGGAAGTGCGGACTACCGCCCCCTCAAAGTGATGTGATTCGTTAATGCCATACGTGGGACGTATAAAAGATGGATTTAATGTTATTATATATGATGTTATACTGGAATTATAATATACCTCTATATCATTATTATTTATTTCCATTAATGTATGAGATAGAAATGAAAGTAGCGTTCATGCGTACGTACGGCTTACCGTCTCCATGAACGGTGCATTTCATTTCTTATCCCCAAATGTAATGTACTATTAAAAGTACATTTATATAATGGACATATATAATGAATGATATATCTAAATGATGAATATAATTCTGGAATTAAAATATAAATACCTCTCATTTAGTTTTAATTCCATTAATATGACAAAGAAATGAAAGTAGCGTTTATGCATACGTACGGCTTACCGTCTCCATGAACGGTGCATTTCATTTCTTACCTCTGAATGATTATGTGATATTATAAATACATGTATAAGATAGATATATATGATATATATGATATCCAAATCAGGAATGTCATTCTGGATATAAAGAACCTTTGACCACACGAACAACATGTAATTGTAAGAAGTCCACTTTTGACTTAAGAACCAAATATCGACAAAACAAACATTATTAACTTAAATGATTACATAATGTTTATAACATGGAAATAAGTGATATAAAAGGAATAATGATCTTGAAAAATGTTCTTAAGGAAGTTGAAATTAACTCAAGTTTATTATTTAGGAGATTAAAGAACGACCGAGTCAAGTCAGACCTGAGGTAAGGGATCCTACTCCTCTCTTTCTTTTTAAGTACACTCTTTTATGTAATTCCTTTAAAGCTCATATTTCTTGTTATTGGGATGTTATTTTATATTAATATTACATTAAGTTTTATTTTCATATGATGAGAGAACCTATTCTCTCTCATCAATCCATTTTGGAAGTTTTGAGTGGCGCTATTAGGCTGCCGAATTTTCATAAGAGATCTAACCTCTCTGTTTCTTTTTAAGTACTCTCCTTTATGTCACTTCTTTTAAGCTCCTCTTTGTTATGTTGGGGGATGTTATTTTTTATTCCTCTTTCGGTAAACTTTATGTTGATGTGATGAGAGACCCTATTTCCTCTCATCAATCCATTTTGGATGTTTTAAGTGGTGCTGTTAGGCTGCTGAGTTTTCGTAAGAGATGTTTCATCTCACTTTTATTCACGTGAGATTTATGCTACATTTTCCACAATTTCCTTTTTGTGGTTTATGTACTACCCATTATTACACTACTTTTGTAATATAATTCCATTTATGGGTATTTACATATTTCTTTTATGACACTTCTTCAATGGGGTTTACTTTTCGAAAGTTACCCAAGTCGGTAAGGGAACCTTTCACCCTCCACTCTTTAAAAGACTTCGTTTTTTATGTCTTTTAATTCACATACTATTATTTTGGGATATGTTCTTCTATATCCTGATTGATGTAAATTTTATGTCCAAGTGATGAGATTCCCTTTTTATCTCTCATCTACTCGTTTTCTGAATTTTTGAAGTGACGTCATTAGGCTGTCGAATTTTACCAAGGGAAATTTTTAACCCAATTTCGATTTCTTTGGGTTCAACATGTAGTAATTGAATATGTCATCATTTGAATATGTGTGAATGAAATTTTATTTTTTTTCACTTAATATCCAATTATATTGGGTGTATTTATAATTTTCACACATAATTTTGAGATTGATTTATCCTTAATTTGAGGATACCTTCTTTATAAGGGATTTTATCACATTTTACATCTCTATTGAGACTTCATTATTGTTATGCACCAATTCACTCTTATATGGTGTATATACTGTCCTTTAGAATATTATATCATGAATCCATTTATTCTCATGATATTATAAAATTCTAATTAAATGTTATTCCTCTATTATAGTATTCAAGTGTCTCTGATTTTGGTAAAAACCCTTTAACCAAAATATCGCTTTAAATGTTTTAATGATTTGTTCTTATTAATATACATTTTTTCAAAATGGTTTTAAGGATTTATTTATGTGGATATTAATGGTTAAAAATGTTAAAATCTTCAAGGTGGTATGAGACACTTTGATTCAGAAAACTCTTTATTAAATGTTTTAAATGGTTTTGAAAATGGTTTTTAATGGATTCATTATTTCAATATCCAAAAATGTTATATTGTGATTGAAATGTGGAAATGTTATATTTCCTTTATGCATGTTTTATGTGATAAATTTATGTTATGGTTCTTGGTCATTGTTATGAAAACGGTTGGTTCTGAGGTAAACTAAGGGCGGGTGAGCCCGATATAACTCTCCAATGCATTGGGTAACGTGAAGGAGTGAAACGTTAAGGTTTCTCCGAAGCGATTTATGGAATATACTATGATGGGTATTCCAAACGTAACCAAGAGGGTTACTCCCTACGTAAGAATGTTATGAATGCCTCAATTTACCTTTATGTCTTATGATTTCTATGATTTATTAATGATTTGATGAGGTATGTTAAAGTGCCTATGTTTTATGGGTAAAGTATGATTTAATTCTTATGTATATATGAACTCATATTTCCTTTCCATATTTCTGTATCCCTTACTGAGCTTTTTATGCTCATCCCAAGTTTTTGAAATGTTTTTCACAGGACATAGCGTGGAATAGGGTCAAGGATGGGATCAAGGGAATGTCATGCTACCTAAAACAAGGAACTATACATGTTTCTTTTTAAGAGTTTTTATTTTATGGAAATTTAGTAGAAGCGACTACTTTGTAATCTTTTGAGATGTAATAGATATGTCCTAATTCCCTAAAACTCTAAACCTGAAAAGATCCTCAATGTGAATTACTCATTTAATTCAATATTAAGTAAGGTTTAAGGCTGGGGCCTTATAAACTATGTGATAAAAGTCCTTGTTGGTTTCTTCATGGGAAACTATTCAATCCATTCCTTCGATTATAATCTATTTTAAAATCACTAGATAACCTCTCTCATTATAACCTTTTGTTCCATTTTAATTTACATTGTACACCAACATACTAAAAAATATGTCCATTCACTAAAAACATATGCATCTTACAAAAATTTCTTTCAATCATAACCCCCATTGAAAAAACATCATTTTTTTCATTCCCTTATTCTAATCTCTAATGATATTTCAATATTAAAATTCAATACTCAACACCGAAATGGAAAATTTTAATGTCAACCCCATTCCAAAACAATATAAGTATTTGAAGTTCAATTTCCAAACCATTGATTACTTTTATAAGATATCAATTTCACTTTAAATTAGAATAGAAATATCTCCCCTAAGACCAATCATGGTCAAAAAAAACTGTACTAATATATCAAGGAACTATCATGTTTATAAGACCATTTTATCTTAAATGATAATTAAACCCTCAAATTAAAATAATAAATTAAACTATATTATATGAAAAAATGGAAATCTTTACCATATAATTTATTCAATTATAGTAAGGATAGATAATGCTTTATATCAGAGGGAACATCTAGCACAATCCCAATAGGTCACACTCATCCAAAAATAGAGATCGGATCGACCTGAATAAGAATAAATATCAAAAATATCCTAAAATAATGTGAATGGGGAATTATAGAAATCATCGATATGGGAGAATCATATAGTGATGGAAACTATAAAAAATTATATAGACACCCATATATACCACATATAGGGAATAAAATCTATTGGATGTAAAATGAGACACAAAATTCAGGAGAAAAAGTCAAATAAGAGAGGAGGGAGTTTCATACATTTGGGGATGCCTACCATCCATTTTGTGGTCCAAAATCCTATATAAGAGAATGAGGGGATACCCTGGGTGAAATTAAGTGGATCACTCTCATTAAAAACTACCTAAGAGGCCACCACCTTGTCAGTATCCACCGACCATCTCATCAATGGGGGACTAGATTGTTATCCCTCATACACAAGATTGACGATGATACCATGAATTATCATATACTAATACATTTTCAGCTAGTGAAGTACTGGTAATGTGGCTTTATAATCACATGAAACTTCCACCTCATGAACCTATGATATTTTTTTAATCCTTTGGAGCTACATCCCTATCCAATTGCACTTATAATTATGCACCATTATTGTGTTCCAACTCTCAAATTTACATCTTAAAGACCAGTTCAAAATCTAAACTCTCTAGTAAACCAAAAATTCAAAAACCACATACAAAAATTGAATTCTAGTACATATAATTTAATTAAACTACTACCTATTTTAATATTGAGATAATACCACATCCAGGAGGATGTAGAGACATAAACATATAGATTTGTGACCCACTTGACTCATGGAACCCAACCAAGGTGCGATGTGATTTGATTTCCACTTTCAATGATCATTATCAAATATATTAAAAGTGTTCAGATGACAATACATTTTATACATACACTCTTTAGTTTACCAGACACTTTTAAAATAGTTATTTTCATTTTTATTTTTACATGGTTTTAAATATGTAGAAAGAAAATACAAGATTTAAGTTTTCACTTAAATCGGATAATTTTATTACGTTTTAATACACCTATAAGAGAGATAATAATAATATAAATTATATGACGATTTAATATTATAAAATTTGTTACCATGAAATTAAGATGAAAATAAAAAGGGGGAATGATTTTAATTTTTCTTGAAATTATGGGTTACCTTTGTGTATGTTGACTCTATATAATGTTTCATATTATTATCCTTATGTAGAATTGTCTTGGTGTTGGTTATTTCCACATTATTGATCTATTAAAATGTAATATGTTACTATAAAAAATGGTTTCATGTAATTGTGACCTATGACTTACTATTACATGAATGGTTCATGTAAAGGTTTCCCGATTATTACCTATAATTAAATGGTTCAAGTAAAGGTAATCTGTAACAGAACTTTATTTAAATTATTTGACGAATATACAAATAATTTTTTTTTATGAAATTAGCCTGTGTAATTTTCAACCATGTAACAATTTCATAAAAAATTCTATGCAAAGGCAATCATACATTACTATTAAGTAAATTGTAATGTGTAATGGTAAATATAGATTACCAAATCATAAAATAAACTATGCAATGATTAATAATATTTTACCTTTTGGTTAATAGTATATGTAAGTGATGTTAGAGGTTGCCCTCACTTAGTATGTGCATACCATATAAGCGTAAGTAGAATTGTTTAAAAAAATTCCATAACAGTTATAGATTTAAATTATTTTTATTGTTTATAAAATAAGAATAAATTATTATAAAACAAATTTTTTTTATAAATAATTAATTTGGATTTTATAAAAAAATTAATTAATTATAAAAGTATTGTAATTATTTTGATAAATGTTTATAATTTTTTTCAAAATATAAAATGTAATTATTAAAACTCTTTTACAAAATATATATTGTATGAATTGTGTTCTTAAAAATAAAAGATTTTATTTATAAATAATTACGTGTTTTTTATAAACTATTTATATATTTTAGAAAATTCCAAATTATAAAAAATTTTATTTATATTAATAAAATATTCATAATTAATGAATGTTTTATTTTTTAAATTAATGATCCTTATTTTCTATAATATACATGATACATAATATTGGTATTGATGATTAATTTACTAGTTTTGATAATGTTATTTAAATTATATTTCATATACATAAAATATTTAAAAAATAGAAATTGGATTGTAAATTGAAAGAAAATCATAAAATATCATATATTTAAAATAAAATAACAAAGTAATAAGAAATATTAATGAGTTCATGTTATAGTGTATACAATGATTTTATATTCAGTGTTATGGAAAGCTAGTAATGTGAGCTAGTTTATTAAAGGGTCTATAATTTTCTATTATTTATGAATTATTCATAAAAGTTATATAAAGATAAAATATTTAAATTGATCATTAATTTAAAATAAAACCCATGAATTATTCATAGTTAAATTTATTTTATATTGTGAAAATTTATGACCAGGTTTTTGTTAAACATATTCAAGGAGATAAAGCCTTGTATTATATGCTAGACATGACCCCATAATATTTTATTATTTATCAACATTTACATTGGGTTTTATTAGAGATATGATATTTATTTAAGTTCATAAGAATAGTTTTTTAATAATAGTAATTATAAATATTTTGAATTGAATTATCTCATCTGTGAAGTCTCCATAGAGAGAGGGACTTGAGGTCAGACTACCTACCATCCAGGAGGCCATACCTTGTCTAGAATGGTGAATGTGTATGGATATCTAACACTCTAGGCTTACTCATATGGGTATTTCCAATCTCAATTAGATCAATTCCTTTTCATTAAAATTTCATTGACTTTATGCATATGATATATATATATATATATAAATATATGAATATAACAAACTTCTATTTTTGGGTGAGTAGAATATACATGTGATTTTTGTAAAGAGTTACACAATAATTTTGTTTGAAAAATTTATATTTATTGAAATAACATGTATTACAAAACTAATTATATAGAATGTTCCTTACAATATATTTAATATCAAGTGATAATATGGTCAGATTAAATCCATTTTGAATACTAATTGTTTTACTACTTTCTAAGAACTACTTATCAACACCTCATTCATCCAACCTAGTACATTCTAAAAATGTAGGGTTCCCTTGAATTTTATTTTGTAACAAATAAAGTAATGGATGAAACTATATTATCCTTGGGTATGATTTTAAAATGAAGGTTTCACCTGGATTTTTTAAACCATTTTAAGGTGTTTTATTTAGGTTAAACATAGTTGGGAAACCTATTGGAATGATACTAGAGGATTGATATAGAGTTTATAAAAATCATGGAATAGACTAGTGGTCATATACATAGCCATTATGTAGTCATATATGATATGACTGGGATGTTTCCATACATAAATATCTATATGGTGAGTGGAATTGCATATAAGACTCATTGTTTTTTCAAATAAAAATCATGGAGTACTAATAGATAAGTTTTCTACTAAAGGGGTAATATTTTCTATTGGATAATATTTAATAAGATTTTAGGAAAATTTATTATTATTAGACAATATTCTTATAAGAAATGATTATATAGTAAATTAATATAATCATAATCATTAATCTAACCATTGATATTAATTCATGGCACCAGAATATTAATATAAGATACTCATAAGGATGGAAACATTGGAAAATTTATCATGTGATAAAAGTAATTAAAAAATGTTATATAGAGAAATAATATGTGTTAGAACTATATTGTCTTAATTAACCATGTGATTAAGAAATTAATTAGGTCAATCTGTATAATTATGAAGCATATAATGGCACACATATGGTTTCAATGGAATTTGATGCAAAATAACTAAAAGAATATCAGTATTCATTCATGTGCTCAATATGATTGGGTGTGCTAATGAATTTTGTAATTTTAGTCTCATAAACAAAATATTTTTGAGTATTCCAAAATATATTGAATGTGAATAAAAATTAATTGAATTGGTGAGAAAGAATATTTCAATATATGTGTTATTATATATATATAATTTAATTCAATTAATCAAAAAATATTATACCAACGTTTTTTGAATAAATTTAATAAAAATACAAAATGATTATATTATGATAATTAATTGGGGGATAAATATCTAAGGATTCTTTCACATAATAGAGAAAATGAGTTTTTTATTGATATCACAGATGCCACAAGATTATATAAATTTTTTAAAAATTTCTTATAATCTATATCATTTTCTCATGTAGATGAGAAATAAACCAATATCTCTTTAATAAAACGAGATTTGTTTTTTCCAATAAAAATATCCTAATACGTTTGATTCTAATAAATGATTGAAGGTACACTAAAAATGGAACTTTTTTGTTATTGAATAAAGTGTATTTCTATGAATAGAAATTTTAAAAGAATATGATTGTTGTTAAGGTATGTTTACTCTATATTTTTAATTTTTTGGGGATACATATATTAAAGGAATATGATTCCTCGGTTCTGAACTACAATTTAGATATTATAACTCATTAAAATTTAAAAAATAAAAAAATCAAGAATGCTTTTGAAAATAAATTTTTTTCTTTTGGTATCGTCTTGGATCCTTAATAAGTAGGGTTGTTAGGAGAGAGGATTAATAATTCCATATTAAGGGATTATCCATAATACTATAACGATTTTACTAAACTCTATTTTATGTCCTTTTCTAATAAATGTGTTATAGAAATAATGTCATTAATACTTAAGGGTATGTGATATCATTTATATTATTGTGTAGTGTTATAAACACCCACATATAAAAATTCATAGGATCAATTAGAGAAACTAATAGTTTTCATTCATTTGATGAATTAATTGGTTATAATATCATTGATTTGAATACAATTTAATCTTTTAGGTTCATATGGATTTAAGTAAACAATATACATCTTTATCTATTTTATCAGATGTTATATACCAAGTGGTTGAATAATATTTTTTTAATGAAAAAAATAAGATGATTTATTTCAAAATGATGACTTATATTTCATCATGATTAAATGACATATATATCAATAAGGTCCCAAGGATAAAAATAATTTATCCATTATAAAATGGTTATCCATATATTTGTTAAAATTTAATGTAGTGAGTTCCCACCTCCCATTAGTGGTGTATTTTAATAAATTAGTATTTTCTAAATAAATTTTATTTCAAGCACATAGAATAACATATATGATATGGGAAGAATAATTTATTTGATAAATATCTAAATGAAAAAGGTAAAAAAATATTATTTCATAAACAGAATGTATTTTTTTTATATTAGCATGATATTGTAATAAGGATATAGTTACTAAGAGACTAGTAGGAGTATGTTTCAACATATAAATGATCAAAATTAATAAAGAAGACATTATGACTTGAATACTAGGATTACTTAAAAAAATATCCTAAACATTGTTTTGGAAGTGTGATGGTATAAAATGTATAGAGTTTACTTCAGTTTACAATACAAATTAATATCACTATTTATTGAAGGATTGTATCTATCTAATTTACAAAGAGGATTTCACTTGATATCTGAAACATTGTTAGGATTCTGAAGTGTTGATAGATTTGAATTGTGACATTAGATTATAAAAACAATGTGTATGTCACATTATCCTAAAAGTGATTAGGATGTAATAGTAGACAATAATGTAAATAGTTGAATTATTTCATTGATAAGTGTTTAATTTAACATTATTCCAAGGATGATTACGATGAAATAAGGATTAATAGTTTGAAAATGGGAGTAACATCAAAACCTTTCATGTTGTGAATTTATACATTTTTAAAATGTTCAAAAAATTTAATGTGTGTAATATGATAATTAAATCTCATGGTTACGAAGAAATGGTCTCTTCATAGATGTTACACATTAAAGATTTACTTGTCTGGTTTTTTAGATAGTCCCATTAAGATGTTATATGATGTTTATATTA
Organism: Viscum album; assembly: GCA_963277665.1. NCBI lineage: Eukaryota > Viridiplantae > Streptophyta > Magnoliopsida > Santalales > Viscaceae > Viscum > Viscum album. The sequence continues at coordinate 715,602,573 of OY728162.1, forward strand.
TATTATATGATTTCCAAACCCCTGAAAGTGAAATGTACATAAGGATTATTAGGTTTTTTATCATATTATAAAGTTGACAAAAGTTTATATTGGGTTTCATAAATATGATTATAAGTGTTTCAAGGATATAATTTTTTTTTTCAAATTAGAGGAAATATATACATTATCATTCATTCACATTGGATTCATATATGTATATATAAATATATATACACTACATAATGTATTATGATATCTTACGTCATAAAGAGAGAATTTTAGTTATCTTTAACCAGGGTTTTTCATGGAGTATAATATGTTATTATGAAATTAATGGTTTGTATGATTATGATTCTTCTATAGGGATAAATAATATTCCCATAAAGAATAATAGAATAAAATTATTCTTCTTTTTTCACATGATGGTCCATATAGTATACCTCAAGGGGTCTCATAAAGATGACTTTGGTATATTTGTGGCATGTAAATCATATTTGGGTCATGTTTACATGATGTCAGTGAGAACCCTAGATTGAAAATTTTTATATATTGATACTAAACTTAGGTATGTATACATGTGTAATTTAAAAATATGGAGTTATTTGTGTATGGTTTTAATCAATGTCGTCATTTATACCATACACAAGACTAGATTTATCATTATATATAACGAGTATGGAATCAAGTCCTTTGATTGAAATTTATTGTGGAGTGTTTCTCTATAAAGATATTGTATATAATCCTTCCTTATATATTCATATAAGGCAATTGGGATGTAATTTTCAATTAGGTTGGATGACTTACGATGTTTCACTAACATGTTATTTCTTACTATGAGAATCAACAATATAATAGTAGGCTATGTGGGACTGACTTGCTCTATGTCACATGGTATCTCCATGTCATGGAAAATAGAAAATTTGATAATTATCATTTTTATATTAAGAATATTGTTGGATAAAGATATATAGATACATGTATTTGATGGTGATCATTCTTTATTGGGAAATAATCCAATTGAAATAACTAATAGAAAATAGTCTTTTTCTATTGTTATAGTAATAATAGAAAAACTATTCACTTGTGTTATAATATAGTCAATTGACATTATTGGTTTTACATCAACGGGATGTTTCATTATACTGAATCAAAATAAAATCATCACAATCAATTTAAGGTAGTTAGCAACACCCATAATTTACTTCATTTATATAGTATTCATGGGATTTCAAAATGTTTATTTCTTTTTCAACTAACTTCATCTCTTATTATATTAATAAAAAGAGGTAAGGAAATCATCTTGTTATTCCAAAAACGAAAACGAAAATGAATGCTACACATTCTTATACTACTTATTCTTCATATGAAAATAGACAGACATATTTTTCTCTCATTATTCTTCCATTATACTTTAGTTATGAAATTAATTCCCTATGTCTCATTCTCATTACCATTTTCAATGAATTCATAGTTAAAAAAATTCATTGTATGGTATCTTGTCAAACTATTGTACATCAATTTTTTACATTTAATGTTTGGTCTTTCTAGAATAAAAAATATACTTTTGATTATAAAAAGAATTATTTTTTAGATCAAAGTCATCACAATCAATTATTCCTCTTCAATACAAAATAAAATTTGAATTTAGTATTAGTAAGTTAATTGTGAAACTAAATATTTTTGAAACACTATTTCAAAATAACCAACCCTTTCACATCATCTATGGCTTTATTTTAACATTTCATTATATTATCACTAAAAACCCATCTGATGTTAATGAGCATATTTCATTACCAATATCATTCATTGTTCATTTTTAATGCATGGATTTTAATTTTACCATCATCATGCTTGAAACCGTAGTCTGTGGAATATCCGAGTTTAATATGTTTAGATAAAATCTTCTTATAAGATTATAAAATGAACCCTACTAACTTAATTTCCTTGTAAATTTAATTATGAAACACCATTTTCATTTTCATAATTCTTATTAATGGCTAAAAAATTTGTTATATATTTTTGGAAAATGCCTCAAACTCTTAGAGTCCACATTCGTTATGAAATTCAGTTGACATTAACATGTAACTCTGATAAAAAAATATCATTATGAAATAGTGTGAATACATTGATTAATATATTTGTCTTATTTACATAACACTTGATGTATTAATTGAATATATTTTTACATGAAAACAAATGTTTTAAACTAAATAGAGATTTTTTAAAATATTTTTCAAGTGATAAGGGTCCTCATGGAACTTTTCTATCCTTTGTGAAACACACTCAGGTTTTCATACTTCCGCTAGTTTTAAGAACATTTCATCAAGCATCCACAAATTCTAAAATTTATAATGACTATGTAAGAACCTGGATCTTATTTTTAGGTATGTTTTTCATTTTTCTATAGTTTTTTAGAAAAGATGAGTTTATGGATTTTTTTGATGTAAACCCTGTGTTCTTCGATGCTGCAGGAGGCCATGTTCTAGCCATGTCATGGCCACACACACGGTCATGTGGGGTAACATGGAGGCCGCCTAAAGTGGAGTATGGAAACAGAAAGTACACACTGTGTACTCCAAAAGTACACGCCATGCATTTTTTTCATTAAATGCACCGGGGTCGCGTCTGACAGATAGATCTGTCTTCATCTAGGATTTATTCATCCGAGATAACCCGTACGGATGTGGATCTTCGTTGATCCCCCGATCCTCCATCGTTCCTCCAAATGTAACACCATCCATTGTGTTGTAATCACATCGATGAGTTCTATCAGATCCTATAGAATCATCTTCCAATTTCTCCTCTTTCATCAGTAATCGTCGGTTGAACGATTTATACATTTTTTAAACCTATGGAGTTCTAAGTTGATTAAAGCCTCTTTGTTCACGTATATTGATATCACAACCCTAAGGTAGGTTGTTTGTGCCTTTCTATAGAATGTCTTTGATTATTATTTGAAAATTCCACCAATACCCTTGAATGGGGAATTGCGTGTTTACTATTTTGCCTCTATTTTTTTCCTGCTTTGCTTGTATACCTGAGTAGAGGTTATTGTTTGTGAATAGGGTAATTTTTTATCCATTGGATGTATTTCCCATGCATGTTTTTTTTCACCTTTTGGTATAGTTTTCCTATTAGGCTGTTGTTTACTTTCCCATGCCTAGTATTGTCGGATGGAGTGACTTTTGTTCTGACATGTTGTTAGGTTGTAGAATTCTAGAAAAGTAGTTCTTGAGGTTTACATTGGCAGTTACGTGTGCTGCTACTCTTTCTTGACTAACACGAGGCCGTGAGAATCTGTGTATAGACCATAGGGAGAATTAACATTGAGGGCTTCTCCAGAGTGTCTTTATAATTATACGATGTGAGACCACAAAGGGAATTGATGTTGAGTGCTTCCCCAGAGTGTCTTTAGTTCCTCGACCTAGGCTACAGGTGTAACTGACGTTGAGTGCTTCCCCAGAGAGCCTTTAGTATGATACAAGGGTATAGGGGGAATTTACGGTGAGTTTTTTCCCAGAGAGTCTACACATTATCTAAACTAAAGGGATGAGACTATGTGAGTTTCCCAGAGGGTTACTTGAATCTTCTAGGTAGGACCAGAGGGGATATGCTGTGAGTACTTCCCAAAGGGTTACCCGTGTGTGTTATCTTTTTTGATTAGTTGTTGCTTGATAATTGAACTGTGGATTGTTCGCTACTGAGTACTTTCATATTTAATACTTTCTAAACTTTTACCTTCCATATATTCACTAACTGTTAGACACAGATCTTCAGGTAGTTTCCTACTAGTATTTAGTCTCACACCCTGTTTGGGTCATGATTTTGGGCCCAAACAAATTATATTGTTGCATGTATAGATAAGGTCAAGAGCCCTTCTACTTCAGGTTCATGATTGCAGGGGAGCTGGAGATCATGGGACAAAGCTATGGATTGAGATTTTGAGGACTTTATCTTTTTTCATTTGTACCTGGTTTTATAATATTTTATTCCAGCATTGTGACTTGTTTGGAAGATTTCCTAGACATATATGTATCATTCATCACTTGATATATATGTGCTTCAGCTGTTTATAATTTCAGTCTTCTGTTGTTTACTGTTGTTTGATATTACTATTTTCACTATTGAATATTTGTTTATCTTCCACTGTGTTACTCTACCAAAGAGGTCATTGTTTCCCCAATATCACATCCAAGGCCCTCGCTGTTAGTCAGTAGCCTCTAGCGTTCGGGGAAAGGCGCTTGTGGCCATATGACCAACCAGGTACGGGGCGCCTGTGGGTGGCTTCCGGAACCGGGACGTTACAATGTTGCCTAAGAGGATTCTTTTCTATTGACTTAAGGTTTGGAGCCCTTAGTTATGGATAGTACGGAATAGGTACTTCTTAATTAGTTGTTCCCAGGAGTAGCTGACCCGTGTATAGGGAAAATCCAATCTACCTCATTTATGGCTATTTTTTGGTTGCAATTTTACAATTAACATAATTTCACCGTTGGGTGATTCACATGTTTTGTGCTATTACCGTTGAGGTTATTGAGGTTCTATTTTTGTCACAACCTAATAAGATGAGGGTATTCCATCTCATGCATCATATAGGCACTTTTTATAAATCACATGTCATGCATTCTTGCCATATCATCTAGGATCAATTATTGATTCCATGTGGTTGTGATAGATGTTGTGTAGAATATGAATAATATTGTGATAGAGGCCTTGAAAAAAATATCTTCGTCTTGTTAGAGAATTTATTATGTGTATGGTTTTGTTTGAATGAATGACAAACTTTGGTTCTGGAGGTGTTATGGGCCCTCATGGACCGGAATTTGGTGAATCATTGCACTGTTTTCTTGTTTATAACTTGTATAGGATGCCCAAATTTGATTCGTGGGGAGTATGGAACATCCCAGATCAAAAATTGGTACTTTATATGCTGGTTTTAGTGCTTTCTGGGATCCGGAGTAGTTTTCAAGGCTTCCTTCCTGGAAAAAACAGAATACACGCCGCGTAATGTTAAGTACATGCCATGTGTTTTTCTGTTCGGGATGAAACAATTTTTCTTATGTACACATCTTGTACTTTATGTACATGATGTGTAGTCTCTAGTCGTGTCGTAGGATGTGTGGGCAGAGACACGAGATGGGAAAAGTGTGGTAGAAACACAATGTGTCCGTGTTGAACACGCGATGTAGTATGATCATAGTAACCTGAACGTGTGGCTAACAACCCAGGTTTGTGGAGTCTCTTCTTACACACACAGTGTCCCCCATGAACATGCTGTTTAGTCTGACCCTAGTACCCACCCGTGTCATGAACAACACGGGACAATGTTATCCTTTCACGTACACTCTTTGTCTATCGGGAACACGCCATGTAGTTTGAGACATGTGTCTGACCGTGTCACTAACAACACGGGCCAGGTGAAGCTTGTCTAGTACACAGTGTGTCTACCGTAAACATGCTGTATATTCTTGTCTTAGGAGAGCTTTGTGGCTTAACTCTGTAGAAGGAACCGGGCAGGGGAAGATGATTCATGTACATGCTGTGTGGTTTGAGAACACGCCATGTGTTTGGGGTGTTACACGACCAGTTTAGGAAAAAGTACATGCCCATGTGAATGACTTCAGGGAACAAGTCTTGTAGGAAGTGAACACTCCATGTAGTCATGTTTTGTAAAGCTTGATTGTTTCTTTCTCTTGTTCTATTATTACACATCCTTGTTTTAGTTCATGTTGATCTTGATCTATGGTGTGCGCTTGACATTGTAGAGTCATTCCACCGAGACGTCCTTCGGTTGTCTGCCAGTTACAAGGCAGTGATTAGACGCCGGATACGGCTGATCAGGGACTTCCAACAGAACCTCAGGTTCTGCCAGTCTTGGCACCATTAGTTATACCTATTTCTAGGGTTGATACACAGATTATGGAAGGCTTCAAGAGGATGATGAATACTTTTCAGGGTGCGCCACCTCTTAGACCGTTGATGGCTGATTTGACGTAGATCTTCCAGTAGTAGCATCCTCCCTCTTTCTCAGGGGAAGGAGGGCCTCAAGCTATAGAGTCATGGCTAGAACCCATGATGATGCTCCTTGAGCATATGGAGATGCCTCCCAAGGGGATAGTCAATATCACTACCTATATTCTATGTGATTTCGCCAAGAGATGGGGGGATGTGATCTCACAGAGCAGGTCCATAACATCATGGGTTGGGAGCAGTTACAAACCAGATTGCTAGTCTTTATCTGGATGACCAGGGGAATTCACAGTAAGACTTTACTCTAGTGGTGGATTGTTTCATATATGTATTTCAAAAGGAATTTTCAGGTTTTACTCCGTAGCGTGAGGTAAACTTTTCTATTGAGCTTGTTTTAGTGGCAACACCGGTGTCTATTCCTCCTTATAGGATGGCCACATATGAGTTACAAGATCTCAAGAAGCAGTTGGAGGAGTTTCAGGAAAAGGGTTTCATTCGACCCAGTTATTCTCCTTCGGGTTTTCCTATCCTGTTTGTGATGAAGGCAGACAATACCCTTAGGCTTCGTGTGGATTATCGGAAGCTGAACCAGTTGACGATCAAGAACCGATATCCCTTACCTAGGATTGATGATCTTTTTGATCAGATTTGAGGATCCTAGGTGTTCTTGAAGATTTAAATGAGGTTCGGTTATCATTATTTTCATGTTTGATAATTTGATATACCTCTCACAGCCTTCCAGAGCAGGTATGGTACATACGAGAACTTGTCTATGTCGTTCGGTCTCATGAACGTGCCTGCAGTTTTCCTAGCACTGATGAACCGAGTGTTCCATCCGTACTTGGACTCATTTATGGTGGTCTTCATTTATGATATCTTGGTGTAATCTCACACTTGACGCGACCATTCTACCCATCATGAGATCATTTTTAGTACACTGAGGGAGCATTAGTTATATGCTATGCTCTCGAAGTGCCACATTTGGATGGATCCGATTTAAATCTAGGGTTATGTTATCTCAGAGACAGGAGTGTGTGTAGACCTAGAGAATGTGAATGAAGTAGTTTCCTGGGAGCATCCAAAAAACATATTTGAGGTTCAGAGTTTTCTAAGGCTAGCTAGATACTAAAAACGTTTCATACAGGTCTTTTCATGCTTAGTAGCACCACTGACAGGTTTGACTATGAATGGGGTGAAGTTCTTATGGTCAGATTCTTGTGAGTAAGATTTTCATGAGCTATTATGGAGGTTCATTCAGCACTGATAATAGTCATTCCAGATGAGGGGAAGAGCTATAACATTTACTACGATGCATCAGGTATCGGTCTAGGAGTTGTGCTTATGCAGGGAGATGGAGTCGTTGCATACGAGCCTCGGTAGTTGAGGCCACATGAGACGAATTACCCGACGCATGATCTAGAGTTGGTAGTTGTTGTTCATGCCCTATGCTGCTGCAGAAATTATCATTTGGGTTACCATTTTGTGGTTTTCACAGACCAAAATAGACACAATTACATCTTCACTAAACGTGAATTGAATTTGAGACATCGTAGGTGGGTGGAGTACCTACAGTCCTTCGACACTGAGCATGCCTATATGCCTGGGAAGGGTACCGCAGTGGTTGATGTGTTGAGCAGGGGGACTCAGATACAGGAAGTTCAGGAAGCCAACGGTGAGTGGTATCTTATGTCTCTATTCTATGAGGTGCATTTGGAGGTGCATGATAGACAAGGGCCGAATTCTCTATCCTCAGTAGCTATTACCTCTACCCTTCATTATCGTGTACGAATGAGGCAACTATCAGATTCGGAAGGTATAGTCCTATGGGAAAGCGTGTCAGGAGAGGATCTTATTCCTGGGTGGACTATAAGTGCTGATGAGATCTTGAGTTTCTAGGGACGCTTATGGGTTCCAGTAGGTATACGTGAGGATTTGATGAAGGAATTTAATTCCTCAGTTTGGGAAGTTCATCTTGGCATCACCAAGATGTATCGTGATCTACACCGTCAATATTGGTGGTCAGGTATGAAGAGGGATGTTGCTATTTTCATCATGAGGTGTTCCACCTGTCAGCAGGTGAAAGCAGAGCATCATCAGCGACCAAAGCTTTTACAGAAGTTACCCATTCCTGAGTAGAAGTGGAATGATGTCACGATGGATTTCATGAAAGGGTTCCTGAGGTCTCTTTGAGGGAACGATGTAGTATGGGTTGTCATCGACAGACTTACGAATGTAGCTCACTTCTTTCCGATCAAGGAATACTTCAGTTTTGATGAGATGGGGGAGTTTTACATTTGTGAGATTGTGTGTTTTCATGGAGTTCCACACTCCATAGTTTCAGATAGGGATGCTCGTTTTACTTCTCGGGTGTGGTAGGGGCTTTAGAAGGCTTCGGGTACATGGGTACTTTTGAGTATAGATTACCATCCCTAGAAAGAAGACCAGACCAATTGTATGATTCAGGTTCTTTAGGACATGATCCAAGCATGCATTCTAGATGTTGGAGGTTCTTGGGAGAAGTATATACCTCTTTTGGAATTTTCCTAAAATAATACTTATCAAGGGACTATTCATATGGATCCATATTAGGCTTTATAATATAGACCATGCCAATCACCATTACATTGGATAGATGTAGGAGAGGTAGCTTAGCTGGGACCTCATCTTGTATAAGAGACCACATAGCAGATAGGGTTGATTCGGAATAGGATGGCTACTATAGAGTCTCTTTAGAAGTCTTATGATGATCGGAGGAGATGACCTCTGTAGTTCGAGGTCGGGGATCAGGTTTTCATGCGTGTCACAATGAGTTTGGGACTCAAGATGATTAGGATATAGGGTAATCATTCACTAAGGTATTTTGGGCCTTTAGAAGTGTTGGAGAGAGTTGATCTGGTTGCCTATCAGTTGCAATTACCTCATAGGTACCGAGCTATGCACGACATCTTCAATGTTTCTCAGCATCGACGTTACTTTTCAGACCTTTATCATGCCTTCCAACATGAGGAAGTTGAGTTGGAGGTGGATGAATCTTTCGAGGAGAATCCTATCCGAAATGTTAATTGCAGAATGATGGTTCTTTGTGGCCGGTCTGTTCCTCTGGTATGTTTGTTATGGCAGCATGGGCGTGTGCAGGACGAGACTTGGGAGGGGGAGGCTGCTGTACAATCACAGTAGCCGGAGTTGTTCAGGGTTTCATCTTCTACTCCGTGCTAGGGAAATTTGGAGAGAAATTTCATTAAGGGGGGAAGTTTTTAAGAACCTATATCTTCTTTTCAGGTATGTTTTTCCTTTTTCTATAGTTTTTGAGAGAAGAGGAGTTTCTACATATTTTTGAAAGTACACGATGTGTACTTTATGAGTACGCGCCGTGTACTTCATTGTTGGAGGAGGCCGTGTTCTGGCCGTGTCATGGCCACACACACGGTTGTGTGGGGTGACATGGAGGCCGCCTAAAGCGGATTACGGAAATATAAAGTACACACCGTCTACTCCAAAAGTACACGCCATGTATTTTTTTTCATTAAACGCACCGGGGTTGCATTTGACGGAAAAAACAATATTCTTCTAGGATTTCTTCATCTGAGAGAACCCACACGACTGAAAATTTTCAACGAACCCCTGATCCTCCATCCATCCTCCGAATCGTACTCTGTTCGTTGTGTTGGAATCGCATTGGTGAGTTATCTCTTCTCCTGGAGCATCTTTTTCCAATTTCTCTTCTTTCGTGAGTTATCGAGTGTCGAATTTTTTATGTGTTTTCATAGATAAATGATGTTCTAAGGTTATTCAAGACTCGCGGTTCAAGTGTATTGATCACCTAACCCCACGGTAGGTGGTTTGTACCTTTATGTTGAAAGACATTGAGTATTTTTTTCAATTTCCACCAATATCCTAGAACGTGGTATTGTGTGTTTACTGTTTTGGCCCTGTTGTTTTCCTGTATTGCTTGTATGCCTGAGTAGAGGTTATTGTCTGTAAATAGGGTAATGTTCTGTGCTTTGGATGTATTTCCCATGCATGTGTATCCTCTTTTGACCTTTGGGTCTAGTTTTCATGTTAGGCTGCTGTTTAATTTCCCATGACTAGTATTGTAGGACAGAGTTAATATTGTTCTGACATTATGTTATGCTATAGACTGATATCCATGTAGTTTTTGATGTTTACTTTGTCCATTACGTACACTACTACTCTTTCATGACTTACACTAGGTTGTGAGAACCTGGTGTATAGACCATAGGGATAATTGACGTTGAGGGCTTCTCCGGAGTGTCTTTATAATTATACAATGTGAGACCACATGGGGAATTGAAGTTGAGTGCTTCCCCAGACTGTCTGTAGTTCCTCGACATTTTCCACATGTGGAATTGAAATTGAGTGCTTCCTCAAAGAACCTTTAGTACGACACAAGACAATAGGGGGAATTGGTGGTGAGTGCTTCTCCATAGAGTCTACACTTTTGCTAAACCAGAGTGATGAGACTGTTTTTTCTTCCCAAAGGGTTGGTTGTATCTGCTAGGTAGGACCAGAGGGGATAGATTGTGTGTACTTCCCAGAGGGTTACCTGTGTGTGTTATCTGTTTTGATTAGCTGTTGCATGATAATTGAATTGTGGATTGTATACTGCTGAGTACTTTCCTGTTTACTACTTTCTGTACTTTTACCTAACATATACTAACTGACTGTTAGGCACAGATCATCAGGTGGTTCCCTACTGGGATTTAGTCTCACACCTTGTTGGGTCATGCTTTTGGGCCCAAACAGATTTTATTATTGTAGGTATAGATAATGGAAAGCGCCCTTCTACATCAGGTTCTTGATTGTAGTGGACCTGGAGAGCATGGGACCAAGCTATGGCTTGTGATGGTGATGAGTTTATCTAATTTCGTTTGTACTTGGTTTAGTAATGTTATATTCTAGCATTGGGACTTTTATGGCTGTTTTCCTAGACATATATGTATCATGCATCACTTTATATATATGTGCTCCAATTGTTTATCATTTCTGTATTCCGTTGTTTACTATTGTTGGATATTACTGTTTTTGCTGTTTTATATTTGTTTATCTTCTGTTGTGTTACTCTGCCAATGAGGGCATAGTTTTCCCACTATCACACCAAGACCCTTGCTGCTAGTCGGCAGCCTATGGCATTCGGGGAAATGTGTTTGAGGCCATTTGACCAACCTGGTATAGGGTGCATCTCGGTGGCTTCCGGAACCGGTACATTACAAGTACATGGAAATATTATTCTTTATGAATGTAGTAAATATAATTCTACTAATTCAAGTATCCAATAGGTTCATTGAACTCTTTACCTCATCCTATAATCAAACGCTAAAGACACCCAGTTATCAAGATCTCAGATAAAAATTGTGTGTGACAGCAACATGGATTGGTATTAGAGATTTGATATTTATTGGAATGGTTCACCACCTATTCCTTCTCCATTCACTAACATAATATCAAATGTTTTATGTCCCACAAAAATTATAATAACTATTATGTTCCATGTAGATTTTTATTCACAAAATTTTTCATTGTTCCAAAAATAACCTATACAAAAAATATGGAGTAGTTGTGATTGTGGCCACATCATCACATGCATTTGGTGATTAACTGAATATTAATAAAACTATTATAATGACATAATCATATATGTGTGAAAATGTCCTTCTACATTTTTGTTTTTCAATATACAAAATTTCTATATTAAAATTTTTCCATGCATGAACGACAGTGACTGAAAGCATTTAATAAAATAATATTCATCTAAAATATTCATCCACGATGGATCGAGATGACAATGGTGGTATTTAAATTGAATTATAATGGTGTTTTATTAATAATAGTATATGTGGAAGGACTTCATTATTCAATGGTATAATATGAATACATGTTGTTTCGTGTGGCATTTGATATATGAAGATCAAATATAAATGATATGTCCATATTTTTTTCAACAATTGAACTGTAACTGCTTTCCACTTTCCACATTATACTGGAGAATGGTTGTAAACCTCTTAATGAATGATCTAGTTCTATATTAATATGAAGCCAAGGAAATGGGGTCAGCCCCAAAACACACAATAGTCACATCAAATATGGGTCACATGAGATCTTTGTGTGTTCAACCCATGAAATCCCATGTGTGACATGCATGTGTTGTTCACCACATACTTCTTGTGCCCATATGAGCAATTTATTGATTGTATACTCACTTATTTAATGATATGCGATAACCACGTTAGTTACCTCACCTGTTGTTTACCCATTGGGTTCTATATATGTGGCTACAGTGGTACATGGTTACCCTATTTTTTTCATTTTGTAAGTAAAATCTCATTATATAATTACATATATATAAATTGCATGTACCATGTAATAATCTAAAATAAAGATCCAAACTATTTTTCTAAATTCACTACAACTATTCTAAATTAAATTTATATTTATATTTCTTGTACTTCATCTTATTCTTGAAAAATAATAGTTTTCATTATCCTCACTAATGTATTCTTCTTGAGGATTAATATATAAATTCAGTTAAAATAAAACCCTCATGCAATAATGGGTGTTTTTTGGATTTATTTAATTACACTTTTAGGAATTTTATAATATTAATTCCAATTATCTTTTCAATATTGCAAACAATGTGTCACAATTAAAAGAAATTCTTGACATAAACAGTTGTTAAAACAATTTCAGAGATAAAATCATTTTATTCATAGATGTTCCATGAAATGTTATGTCTTGAGGTAATTACATCCAATCTTCTTCAGTCCTTCATCCTTGAAATGTCTACTTTGTTATCCAGATTAGATAATTAGTTTTAATATTATAAGAACATCGTTATAAAAAAAATCACCATAGTTGTATCAATGATATCATTGAAAACCAATTAACACCATTATAAAATCATACACAATGTGTTTTCTATAATATCCCACTTTATTTTTATGCCAAATACATTCAAAATAAATTCAAAATGAACACGTATATATGAGATTCTATCCCATTTTTCAAAGTATTTATTTCCATTCACATCCCATTTTTGAAAAGAAATACATTGTTACGGGGAATATGGTATTAGTCCATACACATGAAATGTTCCATACATACTTTCACACTAAATCTATGTGTTCCATGATCGGTGTGGAAGACAAGAGGATTTAATTTAGAAAAATGTTGTCCTTTACCAATTGATAATGATAAAAACATTAAATGAAGACACATAAAATTATCCTTCTATGTTATCCACTATTATTCCTAGATGATGATACTGAAAAGAGATATCAAATTTTTATAAAGGAAATCATCATATAAATCATGCACTTATTAGAATAGACCTATCAAAAACATTTAAATGAAACAAAAAATATAAGTGACGTTGGAGAACATTCGTACTTCCACATTTATTATGACATTTATTAAATAAATTAGCCACTTATTTTATGTTTATTTTTATTGTTAAAAATGGATGATGGATTAATAAGAAAACCTACATTTTCTAATTTTATTTTCAAAGGGATCATTCCAAAATAATTATATTTGACACCAATTAAAATAAATATTCGTGAAGAAAATTAATCTTTATTAATGTGTATCCCTCTCATGGGAATCACTAATGAACATATATATATGGATGAATCACACCAAAAGTGGATTATAATAAGTTCCATTTTGGACATTACAAGAAATTTGATCTTCAATTTCTAACATTCTAGATTTTATAATTTTCACAAATTCACCAAGGATGATCTTCTACCAAGGTCTATGTTATAAAAAAAATAGGATTAAACCAATATAGTATTTTATTGATCCTTGTTATCCATAATATGTAATCATATTCATGACATTAATATTCGATGATCCACTATATTATTTTTATATGAATACCTATAGAGTAATTATTCAATAACGATGTCTTCTACATCATTTCTATCATGAATTGTAAACACTCACTGCTTCTCATGTTATCCCATGGAAAAATTTTATCACCTTGAATTAACTCCCATAAAATAAAAAATACAATACCAAAAGATTAAGGGAATAAGGTGGATCATTCCTTGCTTATCAAAGTGAATATTAAGGTTGATATATTCAAACATGTTTATATATTTCATATAGACTTCAAGATTAAACATCCAAACATCTATTTTTATTTATACAGGGTATGCCTCGATAACTTCAAATTATATTGAACTTTTCATAGATAATTTCCCTTCTTAACAGCCTTTCTGGTTGATGCATTATTAAAACTCTTAAGGAATTATTCTTATCCAGTAAGAATAGTCAATCACATATTTACAACATGATTTTATTTATCATAACTATCACAATGAACTAATTCAACATATGGAATATTCTCTTATACTTTTCTAAATATTATTTTATTTTGAATCATTAAATTTATCCATTCCACAAAATTATTTTGGACATATAAGTATCTTGTCATTAAGAATTTTTGGGATGTTTGGTCATTACACATGGATTCTTCTGAGTTCCATCCATCATTATAGTTCATCTTGATTGTGAACATTATTCAAACATCGTTGATTTATAATCCAATCTCCCATCTCATTTGTTATTTGAAATATTCCAGGGATAATTTTTTTATAATAATTTTCTTCTTTCATCAAATGGTTGCTTCATCTATATTTAAAAAAGTCCATAGACTTGTATTTTCATTATCTTTGGATACATTTCTGGATGAAAATTAACCATTTCTATGAAGAAAAACTTTTAATGAATTATAGATATTTTCATGTTTTCAAAATCCTTTTGAAGTATACATGTTTTTCATAACATCCATGTGCATCTTCTCAATATATAGATTACTCCCCATAGTTATGGGATTACAATATTCTTTTATATTTAATGGAATTATACAACATTATAATTCAAAATAATTGAATTTGTTGTGGCCCCAACACTGATCGAAAACCATGATATAATTTTTTCTTTTATATGATGATTTTTAGTTTTAATCAGAAATGTTTTGGTTTTTTATTGGTAACCAACATCCAAAATATTTTGTCTATCCCCCTTAGTCATGGTGGTAAGATTATCATCACCATTCATAATCAATTATTATATTCATTTTCGTGTGCATCACTATTCATGATTATAGATTTCTAAGCATTATTAAAATATGTTATATATGGTACCTCTTTCGTCATAGTTTTTTGATATAGATTATTGAACAAATTCATGGTCTTTTTAACACATATTAGAGGTCATTTACCTTTTAATCCTCTAGTGAACACTGTGCAACACCATAAATTATATAATTCCATTATGATGTTTTAATACATGTATTCTCAATGTTATAGAAATAAATATATGATTCATTACATTTCATATTTTGAGATTTTTAAATCTTAAAAAACTAATCACATTTTATTCACAAACATTTTTCATTCTTTGAACATTCTCTATATATGGAATACCTATGTCTTGCAAGAAGTAATCATGTTCTTTGTTGTTATTGACTTTTTTCATTAAATTTTAAATACATGAAATTGATTATAATTTTTTTCTTTTAATCATGTAAATGGATATGTTCTTCAGTACACTTATTGAATCTCTATTACTGTTCTACATCATCAAGCCATTTTTATTCAAACTCAAAGGAAATTATTTCAAGCTCCACTATTTCATCAGGAATGGATCCATCTTATATAGAAACCATTATACATACTTGAATTTTTTATTTTATATAATTCATTTTTTCCTATGAATTCTCTACAATCAGAGTGATCTCTTACCACAAGATTTTATATATCCCATTTATAATAGAGAATAATTATTTATGATAATAATGCAATGTACTGTTTAATAAATCAATAGAAAATTAAACTGAAGTGTTATCAATACCATAATTTCTTGGATCTTTTACGTTACATTTTTTCTAAGAGTTCACAAATAGATTATTATCACATTAATTTAAAATTCGGTTTAATATGAAAATAATTTCCATCTTCATGGTGGAATCATGATCCAATTACTCCTCACCTTCTAGGCATGATATTTTTTTTGTTAACATGGTCTTGAGAGAATGATAATTTCTTTTAAATATGATATATTTATTTATTCTTAACATTTATTTTATTTTATTTAATGTGTTCATCATGGACATGGTTGATATATAATTCAACCTATGGATAAATGAATTGACATTGAAAATTTAATTCATATTTAATATTGAATTAAAAATAAAATTTTCGAAAGAGATTAACTAAAATGTAGATATTACCATACAGTTTATCCTCTTATTTATCCCAAATTTAGCAGAACAATTTGATATGTAATTATCCCTGAGGGGGGGGGGGGGTGAATCAGTGTTATGAAAAAGTTCATCAATTAAAACATTTATCCCTTTTAACACAATGACTTATTAGTAATTTGATTCCCTCATTTTTTTTTTCATATGAATGTATATGGAATAATGTTAAGATATCACATGATATTTTTTAAAAACATTTATACACCACAATAGTAGCTATTCCATGGAATGGTATAAAAATTATCTACTTCCATCAGGTCATAAAAACATAATCCATTGATGTGGTTAGAAAAATCATGGAATAAATGTGCAGTATCATTACTCAATTTTAAATAAAATAAAATGAGTGTTTCACTTTATTATTCGTTTTATTCCTATAATAAAAATTTTTAATAGTATTTTCTCTTTCGCTACACATTCCCTTATACTCTAGTGCTAAATGGAATGCACTGGATCTAATTCTTCTTCACCCTATTCATATGATACAAAATTATAATAAAATCACCATTTGATATCTGGTAAATCATTTTAAATACATTTCAATACCCAGAATGTATAGGATTTCTACAATAACAAATATCCCTTGTGATTAGAAAATTAATAAATGTTCATCCCTATATCATCAAAAATATATTAATATTCTTTAATATAATATCAATAATGAATGTAGTATTATTCTCTTCTCACGTAAACAAAATATTAATTAAAAACTAATTATAATTATGCTTGTTGGGATATCGATTGGTGATAGGCTATGGATATTCCCACTGAAATCGATAGATCTCCCATATTTGTGTTTGGTGACTTGACACGGTGGTAGGGTAAGGTGCGAATGGGGTTCACCGAACTCTGGTGGTTCATACCGAGTATAATCTGAGATAGTTTGTGAAGATGTACATTGATGTTGATAGATCTAGTTAAAGAATTCCAGTTGACTCAACCATGGTAGTAGGGGATGAAGCGGATGGGGTTCACCGCATTCAAATTGTTTTTTCTAAACCCGATCAGTGGAAGGCTGTGGCGCCTGAGACGAACCAGATAGTGGCCATGATGGAAAATAATGGGGATTTCCATTTTATAAATAATTCGACCAAAATGAACCAAATACATAATTTGGTGAAGGTGATTGTTAATTTCCCATTGGAGAATAAGGTCGAACTGTGACCCGGTACTGATGCAGTGGTTTCAACTACAGTGATGTTAAATAGTTATTCGGATGCTGCAGGAACCTCTAAGGAATGCCCTGTAGGAATAGAAAGGTACACCAGTTGATAGAATTTCACCATTGTGTGGGATGGTGCTATTGTTGGAATCATGAGGAATAATGACACTTCCCATGCAGTTTCCTATAGAGATGCAATCCTAGACATATTTAAACATTGTGAGTTATATTTTATTTCAAGACCTTTTCATCCTAGCATAGGAAAACAATGTAAGACAGATGATTTGGTGAACAGAATAACCTCTAAATTGGGGTTTTAAAATTTGAGATGTATACCTATGGGTGGTGGATTCTTTCATGTAATTTTCTCATCAAATGATTTGAGGCGAAGAGCTTGGGGGACTGGGATAATTTCATTTAAGCCAGGTATAATTTTTTTTCAAGATTGAGATGTTTGATTCAATCCTTTTTCAATAAAAAATACCATGGTACAATTCTAGATAAAAATATCTGGTCTTCACTATATCTTATGGAATCCAAAGACTATTTTTTTTATAGCTTCTACTGTGTGAATTCCAATTAATATGGATAAGTCTATTGGGGATGGAATGCTTGGTCATTATTCTAGAGTCTTGGTGGGAGTTGAACTAATTTCTTGTCTGACCCATAATATAGTTTTATCTTCTTTGAAAGATTATAACTCTAAAAATGTTGAATATCATAGATTTCATTGTTTTTGTCTAAATTTTCATCTCATTGGACAGGTCAAGGAGAGGTGTTGTAAAAATATTGTATTCACTTTATGTTTTCTAAAAGGGAATCATGAAAATTCTTGTAGGAAGAAGTTGAAGATGCAGAAAAAAATAAAGATGTTTTTTTTGGTGGATGGCAAGCCCCTCTTGATATAGATAAGAATCATGTTGGTGCAAGTCTTTCACAATAGGTGATGGATGTTTCTCACAAACTAAAACAAGAGATTCATGTGATCAAGGATTTGGTGACTGAGCATGAAGAGAATACATAAGATGTGGGTGGTATGAAACAAAAAATGAAATTTGAAATGGATCAACATGACTTTTTCCCTATAATTGAAAGGAAAGCATTCATGAGTGACGATGAAAATATATCAAGGATTCAATAAGAAATTATAAATTCAAGGGAGGTACATGGAATCCATGGAATGTGAGATAATATATAGGATGACTCTAGTAAATGACAATCTTGTAGTCAGGCTTTGTCCAAAGGAAAAAATTTGTAGATGATGAAGTTTTTGGACCATTTCCTCCTTGGAATGTAAAACATATGAAATACTACTCATATTTGTAGCCATCTATGGTCACGAAGTCTCATGGTCCATCATATTATGCCTTATATTATTATGGTGATTGTTATTCCTATCAGTTTGACATTGATCTTTTATCATTTCCTTTGGTTTTGATAGGAACAATGGTATGAATTCTTGTATGACCCCATCAAACATTCCTGTGTATTTTTCTATTCCTTTTTAATAAAAAATGGATTTTCCCTAAACATTCAGATAACTAAAACCACAAATTTACATAATTCTGTTATTTAATTATCAATATCATTTTTTCAGGGTCATGAATACCTTATTATTCTCTCATTAACAAGAATGAAAAATTCCTGAAATAGTGTCTTAAATATCTCCACCCTCTTAGTTTTTCAATCCTCTTCCCATAGGGTCATATAAGTAATCCAACTACCGTCATTTCTATTAAAATTTAATTATAAAAAAACTACTATATTATTTATTATTCTTATCATGGCCTTAATAGTGAATTATATTGTTTCCACAAATCCTCATGATCTGAGTATCCTCTTCCTTCACACAAACTAGTTTTTATTCACATGGAACTCTGATTAAAGCAATTTCCACTAGGGGACCAAACGTTCAAAAAATCGGCATTTTTCTTGTCTGTAAAATATAACTGACTTGAAAAGATGTAAAAATCGATTTATCACGTCGGTTATTGTATAACTGACATGATAAATCGATGTGAATCAATGTTTTACATCGGTTATTTTATAACCGACATAATAAAAATAGAGATTATTTTTATCAAAACAGTTATTTAATAACTGATGTGAAATATCAAACATGGGCATTTTATAACGTAATTTATAAAATTACCGACGTGATAAAGAAAATCCTGGAAATTTATAACGTCAGTTATCAAGAGAACCGATGTGATAAAGCACCATTTATCACATCAGTTATAAAATAGTCGATGTGATTAATTATTTTCTTCATCGGTTATTAAATAAATGACGTAATAAACCTAAAAAATTAGTTTATGACGTCGGTTATTAAATAACCAATGTGATAAATCTTTTAAATGATTTATCGCATCCCGTATTCAGTTTTTCGGTTTTCTTTGATCAGGAGACCTATCACTCATCTCTCTCTGGAAGAAAGCCTAGAAAGGATTATTTGAAATCGTGCTCTCTAGACTCATTTTTCCAACATCATTCATCATCTTTATTGTCATCATATCTATCAAGTCTAATCACAACACTCAAGAAATCCTCAAATAGCTTGGTTTCAGTTTTTATTTTTCTTGATTCCTTAAACTAATTTTTTGAGATGTAATTTTTCTATATTTTTTCTTGCTGTCATGGTAAGTTTCAGAGTGTATATTTTTACAATGATAAATCCTTTTCCTGTAATATAAAACAATGGATGTGATATATTGCAAGTTTATGCTTTTTGTGTGTCCTATCATGTGTGTGCACATGTACAGGGGGTGTCTAGGGGGTGGAGGTGGTCTAGGCGGTGGGGGTGTCCATGGTTGTCAAAGGGGGTGGGGGGTGCTGTCCAGGGGGTTAGGGGTGTCCCTAGGGGCGGGGGGTGGGGGGGGGGATGTGCAGGGGATGGGGGGTTGTCCAATGGGGTAGGGGTTTCTAGGTTTCCGGGGGGGGTCTAGGTGGTATGTGTGCTGTCCAAGTGGGTTGGAATGTTCGGGGGGTGGGGTTGTCATAAGGGGGGCTGTTTAGAGGGGGGTGGGGTGCTATCCAGGGGGGTTGGGGGGGGGGGCTATCCAGGGGGGATGTCTAAGGGGTGGTGGTGTCCATGGGTTGTCCAAGGGGGTGAGGGTGGTGTCCAGTGGGGTTGAGGGGGCTTTTCAAGGGGGTGGGGGTGTCCAGGTGGTAGGGGTGGCTTCCAGGGGTGATCGGGTGTCCAAGGGGGTAGGGGGTGGGGGTGGGGTTTAGGTGGGTGAGTGGGATGTCCAAGGAGGTATGTGGGGTCCAGGGGGTGGGGGTGTTCGGTGGGGGGGTGTCTTGAGGGGTTTGGGGCTATCCAGGGGGTGGGGGCTGTTTACGGGGGTGGGGTGGTGTCTAATGGGGTGAGGGGGCTTTCCAAGGGGGTGGGGGTGTCAAGGTGGTGTCCATGGGGGTAGGGATTGGGGTGGTGTCGAGGGGGTGGGGTGTATAGGGGGTGGGGGTGGTATCGAGGGGGTGAGTGGGATGTCCAAGGGTGTATGGTGTTTCTAGGGGGTATGGGAATCCATGGTGTGTGGGTGTCCAGAGGGGATGAGGGCTTCAAGCGGGTGGGGGTGGTGTCTAGGGGTGATCATGATTTCCAAGGGGTGGGGGTGTCTGGGGGGGGGTCCAGGGGATGATGGGTTTGTGAATGCATTGTGTAGTGTCCAGGGGGTGTAGGGGTGTTCAATGGGGTAGGGGTGCGGGTGGTATCCATGGGGTGAGGGGGCTTTCCAAGGGGATAGTGGTATCTAGGGGTGGGGGTGGGGGTGTCCAGGTGGGGTGAAGGGGGTGTCCAAGTTGGTAGGTAGTGGGGGTTGATGTCCCAGGTGGAGGGTGGGGGGTGTCCAGGGGGGTGGGGCTGGGAGTGGGTTGTCCAAGGGGGTAGGGGGTATCTATGGGGTGTGTCTAGGGTGGTTGGGGGTGTCTAGAGGGGGTGGGGGGGGGGGGGGGTTTCTAGGCTATGGGTGTGTCCAGGGGGTGTAGCCTAACCATGCGCAGTGCCTGAGTTCTTTAAAAATGTAACTTTTTTTTACCATTTCACCTATCGAATTTTAACACAGAACACCTCTTTCTCCCCCATTTTTATCATGAAACCTTATGAGTATCCTCTACCTCTTCTACATGCATTTCACTTTATTCCAATGGTGATTCCAAGTGTTTTCTTGATGTTTGGGGTGATTTTTTCACATAATATCCTCCTTCTCACTCTTCTTCCTTCTTCTATTTTAATCATTGTTGTTCTTCTTTATTGGTTTCTTTGGCCTATGTTTATTGTTTTTAAATATAGATTTTTTTTCTTGTTAGGCTTCCTCTTAGTATTTCTTGCTCATTTGGGCATTCGTGAAGCCATTTTTAGTGGTCATCATTGAAGCCGTCTTAGATTGAGGTAGGTTTCCGTAAATATTGTCCTTTAAAATTATAAATAATTGATTTATTTATGTTTATAAATTGATTTGATTCTTGTTAAAAATATATAATTTTTTGAAATATTATTTTAATGAAATCATGTTACATTCCCATTGAATTAAATTTTGTGGAATTTTTTTACATATACCTACACAATAAGTGTTTGATTAAAAGCCTGGTTGGCCCTTATAAGTGGTTTATGATTTCCAAATGATGTAGTGACTTTTAAATCTGTTTCACATATTTAATGGATTCCTTAATGGTGTGTTTGGATACTTTGGAAACGTTTTTCTTTTAAAATAATGGGTGTGACCTGGTTGGCACTTTCAGAAAGTGGGTTTTCTTTAGAAAAATCTCCTTAGAAAGTGTCTCTTGCCTTGTAATTATTAAAAGGAATGGGAAAGTACTTGGTATGGGACTTCCACTGTGCGTTGAAGGCACTAATGCAAGGGGACATCCTTGGAGTGTTGTTTTGGGGTGATTCTTATTGGTGTGTGGCTTATGTTTTTCTTCTACTTATTATTTATATATGGTTGATTATTTGACACTCCTTGGATCATCCCCATTTTAGACATAACATGGTAACCTCGGATTGCTATTGTGTTATTCAAGATTTCTTGCAGCACTAGTTTAAGATTATGCTCTGGCTAATTGACCCTTAGTATAGACACACTCTGCTTTGGGGATGGTTCCCCTCATGCGTTAGGGCTTTTTGATTCCACCAGGTAAGCCAAAAGAATGTATTAGGTTGTAATATGTTCTAGATTTTCCCCAAAGCTCCTAGGTATTAACATGTTCTCTCAAACTTTTTTATTCATGGAGGATAATTTGGGAGCCTCATCTAGTATGGTTACTTGAATACTACATACACATTTACCTATTTTTGTCATCAATGATTATGCTCCAAAATTGTGGTGTCTCAAATTGGTAAAATTGAATTCTTGGATTTAAATGTTTTCATGAGGGTTATATTTAAAAAAACTATTTTTATTTTCCTTTATTTAAAACATTCATCTGAGGATTATTTTATTCAAATGAAATGCATAGGGAAATCCCCTACCCCCTGAACACCCCTTACCCCATTGGACACCCTGGAAGACCCCTACCCTCGTGGATAGCCCCTACTACCTTGGAAAATCCCTACCACCCCCCGGGAAAGACAACTACCCCCTTGGACACCCCCTTGGTATATATATATATATACCAATAGTTTCATTGTAACCATTGGAATATTTTAACTTCAGGTAGTCAAAACCAATGGTTCTTATAGAATCGTTGGTATAGGTATTGCAACATCCATCATGCCAACGGTGTGCAAAAACGTTGGGGTATTCTATCTAAATGGTTTCAAGGGACATCCCAATGGTTTCAAATCACTTTGATATGTGTAATTTTCAGTAGTCAATGTATACATATTTTAATATTTACACTTTATATTTATTTTTTACGAATTTGTGAATTTGGTATTCATTATCCACAGGAAGTATTCATTGAGTACCTTATTAAGAAAGGATCAAAGAAGAATTTATATCTGTTATATCTAACTATATTTTCTTTTTATAATCATTTTCATGCATATTTTTTCAAATACATAAAGATTTCTTTTATATTTCAAAATTTTTTTACATTCAAATTATGATATTTTTTATATAAATATATATTAGTCTTATCTTAAAAAGTTTTATAATTTTGATTTCTTTATAGCTAATAATGAGTCAATGTGGGATTATGGAATATTGAATTAGTAATGAATATGAGGAAGGTGTTGATTCCTTTTTGGTATTTTCCAAATGAAATGTTCCAAGCAGGGAAATTTTTTTCTGTCCGTGCCTAAAATGATTGAATATGAACAAGTTGAAAAGTATAGAGATCAAAGATCATCTGATTTTTCAGGGTTTTAATTTGAGTTACAGTCCCTGGATTTGGCATAGTGAAGGTGGACATAATGTCAGATCTACTAATGATGATGGTTTTCATGATAGTAACACAAATGGAATTGAAGAAAGGATTCATGATATTGTAGTAGAACAAATTGAGATTGAACCAACAGTTTCACAAATTTATGTTGATGCAGAAAAACCATTGTATCCTGGCTGTATGGATTTTACAGTTTTGTTGATGGTGATAACATTGATTAACCTAAAGGGGAAACATGGATGGAGTGACAGAAGTTTTATAGTGATTCTATAATTGTTGAAAGAAATTATTCCCAAAGACAATGATCTTCCAGATTCACATTATAAGGCCAAGAAAATATTATTCCCAATGGGATTGGGATACATGAAAATACATGCCTATCCAAATGACTATATGTTATATAGGAAAGAATATGTATTTATATCAGAGTGTCCTAAATGTGGGACATCATGGTATATGTTGAAAGAAAAATCACTGGCTGATGTAGAGATTAGAAAGATCCCTTCCACGATATTTTGGTATCTTCTTATAATTCATTGTTTGAAACGTTTATTTGTTAATTCAATGATGCAAAAAGTTTATGATGGCATGCTGATGAGCAGATATGTGATTGAAAAATATGTCATCCAGCTGATTTTCCACAATGGGAGAATATTTATGAGTAGTATCATACCTTTGGAAATGAAATTAGAAATCTCAGACTAGGGTTGTGCACAGATGGAGTGAATCCATACAGAACGCTCATTAGCACACATATTCTGTGGCCTATTTTATTGGTAATTTACAACCTCCCTCCTAATGTTTTTATGAATCACAAATATGTCATGTTGAGTATAATGATCTATGATCCGAAGCTACCTAGAAATGATATTGATGTCTTCTTGTCACCATTTATTAATGATTTGAAAATTTAATGGGAGGATGGTTTTAGGGTTTATGATTCTTATAAAAAGGAATATTTTCAACTGCATGTAGTGCTTATGTTCACTATAAATGACATCCCAACATATGAAAATTTGTCTGGATACAGTGTTAAGCGGCATAAAGTATGTCAAATTTGTGAACAATATACTTTATATTGTCAATTGCATCATGGGAGGAAAACAGTGTACATGGGTCATTGAATGTATTTGCCTATGGATCACCCTTATAGAAGACTAAAAAAGTCATTCAATGGATCACAATAATTTGATATTACACCAAAACATTTATCCCCTGATGAGTATTTTGAGAGGGTGGAAAACATTGATGTGACATTGGGAAAGTCACAAAAATATTGTAATGATAGATATATTTGGAAGAAAAGGTCAATATTTTTTCATCTACCATATTTTGGAATATCATGAAGTGAAACGTAATAGTGATGTCATGCATGCGTAGAAGAATATCTGTGATAGTTTGATTGGATCATTGTTAGATATTAATGGAATGAAAAAAGATGGGTTAAATGAAACATTAGACTTACTATCAATGGGAATACATTTGGAGTTAACTCCCACTCCTAATGGAAGATGATCATTTTATCCCCCGTCTTGTCATACATTATCCAAGATAGAGAAAATAAGCTTTTGTTGGTGTATTCATGATATCAATGTTCTTCAAGGATATTCTTCTAATGTAAATTTTTTTGTCTCTTTGAAGGATTTGAAGTTGATAGATATGAAATCTCATGATTGTCACGTCCTGATGCAACTACTTATACCAGTTTCATTGTGTGGAATATTTCTCATTAGTGTCTGAAAGACTACAATGAAGTTGCATTATTTTTTCAATTCAATTTGTAATAAGGTGATTGATGTGAATGCTTTGAATATTTTTGAAAAGAATGAAATTTCTATAGTTTTCCAAATTGGAAATGTATTTTCCTCCATCATTTTTTTATATAATGGTTAATTTAATGATTCATCTAGTTTGAGAAATAATTCTTTGTGGACCTGTATATCTTTATTGGATGTATCCTTTTGTAAGTTATATGAAAATATTGAAGGGGTATGTGAAGAATCCATATCGACCTAAAGCCTCCATTATTGAAAATTATATTTTTAGGAGGTTGAGGAGTTTTGAAAGAGAAGCATGGGAACAACGTAGCACATAATTTTGTCTCCATCTCTCCATGAACAAGTTAAAAATGTTTGAAAGGGGATTCGTGGCTTGAAAGTCAAATTGTTTTCATCTAAATAGATGAAATTTTTTGAATTATACATCTTCAATAACATAGATTTTCTTACCCGTATATCACATTTCACATTAACGAGTTGAAACAATGTCATCCAAAGAAAAAATAATTGTGTATTTTGAATGAGTACAACACAACATTTTTATCATTGTTTAAAAATACCTTACTTAGTTTATCAGATGTATTAGAGAAATTAAGATGGTTAGTGGGTGGTCCATGTTTAAATGTGATAACATAGTCTGGTTATAACATTAATGGCCATACATTTCACATGAAATCTCATGATAATAGAAGTGAAATTCAGAATTGTGGTGTATTGGAGATTGCAGAAGCAATACATTTTTCGAGTTATCAAGACACAAACAAAATTTCTACATCAATTTTATATTATGAAGTCATTGAAGAAATACAGGTGGTTGATTACTTTAAAATTAATGATCCTATTTTTAACTACATATGGTCTATCAGTAATAGAAATGTCAGACATGATGAATTTGGAATGACAGATATTAATCTGAATAAATTGGAAGACACAACAGATTCTTTTATAATGGAAACACATCCAAAATAGATTTTCTAAGTAGTTGATCAACCAGATATATAGTGGTCTGTTGTTTTATAATGGAAAAAACAAGATGTTGGTGATGATCAACTTGTTGAAGATGCTGATTTATGTGAGATCCATACTTCCATGGAAAGGTTAGCAAAACATAATGATGAACAAGTTTAATACATGGTTTGTGATATAAGGCATGATCATGACAAAGGAATTTGGGAAGACAATACATTTATACATTCCTAATATTACAGGTAACATATGCTTATTTGTTTTTTACATTTATTATTTTCATAAAATGTTAGATATTGTAATTTTTTTCATTATTAAAATGCATATTAAACAAATAATTGAAAGTTTTTGTTTTTTTAATTTTGATTATTTAATTTTATCATATTTACTATTACGTAAAATATATATATATCATTTTTGTGGAATGAAAATTCCGTTATCATGTTTACCATATTTACCATGTGTACCATGTGTACCAAGTTTACCATGTCTACGATGCCTACCATGTATAACATATTTACCATGTTTAACATGTTTACCATGTTTACTATATTTATAGTAGTTTACTGTAGTTTACCATTACGAAACTTTTATATTTATTGATATTTTTGAATGAAAATTACACTACCATGTTTACCATGTTTACCATGTTTCCCATTGTTTAACATGCTAACTATATTAGTCATGTTTACTATTATGTAAAATAGTTTAATTTTTAATTTTCTGTTTAAAATAGTATTATAGTATTTGAATTTGTAAATTTGTGAACTAATGTTTGTTTGTTTTTATTTGAAGGATAACGACAGACCAATCAGTTGATCCACCACATGATTCTGGAGATGATCCTAATGATCCTACCTCTGGGAAAGAACATTCACATGCTCATCTTGGTGTTCCCCATTATTTCTCATGTTCTCCCATAATTACTATGAAGTGTTTAAGAGTTGGGAAACGTTGGTGCACACGTTTACAAATATTATCAGTTGCCCCTACACAGTAAAAAAGGATACTCATGGAGTTTGATGAGAATTATATTTCTAGAGGTCCGAATGAAAAATATTTTATATGTTTTGTTTCATCTCAGGGTAAGTGAAAATTAAGAATTTTTTATGATGATTGGAGAAGTGTGGACTAAGAAATAATATCTTAGTTGTGGGAGATGATTTGGTAAGATCTTTTGCTATTATTTTCTTATTCTCTAAATGTATCTGGTATAATATGTTTTACCTCTTATTTATCAGAAGACATTTGATATTCCTGACATTGGAGGAGTCAGTAAGAAATGCTAATCGATGGCTACCAGGAGATGGAGGGATTTCAAATCAACTCTCATAGTGGATTTCATTTTTGGTCATAGGAGTCATGAAAATCCATGTCATACAAATCCTTTTGTTGGTAAAAAGACATGGACATAGTTTGTTGAAATTAGAAGAAAAGATTCATTTTTGGTAAGGGAAATGTAAGATTTTAAAAGCTTTCTTATATAAAGGATCTTATCAATATTTTGTTAAATATTTATTATTCTTAATTTACAAAAAAGAAAGAAATCTCATCAGGAGATCCAATATAAAAATTTATGCCCTCATAGTTTATCTCAGGGAGGGTATTCATTTTTGGAAGAACAAATGATGATTGAAAAAGTAAAAAAACATAGTGTTTAGTTTTTAAGAGCAGGAGAGGTTTCCCCTCCATCCCATATATCAGGAGGTGAAAAATGGAACAGGGATCATATGGGATAAAATGGGTAATATATTTCAGACAATTCAAGAATCGTAGCTAATAGGATTGTAAGATATAGTATTTATTTAGTTATGTTAACTATATTCTTTATATAATTTGATTCATAACATAAATGTTCAATTAATAAATACAAGATTCTCTTGAGAATAAAATATCTCATGGGGTACTTATAGCAGTTGGGAGGCCATATATGTTATCTGTAGCATTTGGAAAGCCCAAACATCCTGGTCATGTATGAGGATATCTGCTGGGTGTATCGGTAAGAAAAGTGTCGCAACATTCTTCCACTTCTTCGATTGAGGGTGTTTGTAGAAAAATATATAATCCTTGGAGGCTGAAGTTCATAATACTAATGTGACGATGGAGAAAAATATTAGATTGTCGGTACATTCAATGTATACAGACATGCAAAGACAATTTTAGACTGCAGCTACCACTCCTCCACCTCCCCCTACAGACCCCATTATTTATCCTCCACCTCTGCCAATAGCTCCCACTCTACCACCTCAGCCTATGGACCCCATATTTTATCCTACTCCTCCACCGCATCTTCCTACTTATTGTGAGTTGATGTTTGATTATCCTTCACATCATATTGTTGCATATGGGCTGGTATATTGTATAATATATACATTTCATCATCAACAGTTAGAGGTAGATCATCATAGGGTCACTGTATAAGATATTATAGATAGAAAAACATGAGTACCATTACCTACAGATGAGGTGAAGATGGTTGGACATAGTATTGACCATTTTTTATTTTGGCCATCCAGACATCCGCGACTAATTACCATAAAGGTGTGTATGTTATATATTCTATTTTATTTCTTTATTAATGTTGTTTTAACATTTGAAAACTAATATATTTTTATATTTATTTTTATAGTAACACATCAATGGTAAAGAAATACTGTATAGACACCAAAAAAATACAAATGGCTATGACATCAGATACAGATTCTAGTGGTCTTGACAGATTGTCAAGATATTAAAATTTTTTGATGAATCATTATGAGTTTCCAATGGAATTTCATGTTTGTAGAATTGGAATAAATGTGGGGATTCTGAAAAATAATATCATGAAGCTTGTAACAGGATATTATTTAGGCTTCAACGTGGTGAAAATGATTTTCATATAAGTCATAACACCTTTTCCTTGTTTAATATTTATTAAAAATGTATACATATATAAGTTTTTAATTATGTATCTTTATAACATGTGTGAGAAGAATGAGCAGCCATATGTATATAGATTCATGGAACCACATTTGATTTCCCCTGAAGCACATGAATTGGATAAGGTACAAATAATGCTTTATACTGCTGAAAAATTTTAACAGAATATAATCACACATTGTTGGATGATGCCTTTTTGTGAGAGGTATGAAACATATATCTGTAAAAGAGTTCATTATCATTTATCATAAAAAAATAACTAACCTTAAATTTTCATTTATCAGTGATCATTGGATGTCACGTTTTTTTTCAAGGGAGAAAACAAATTATTGGATATGCTCTGTCCATAGTGATGTCAGGGTAAGATTTAAGAATATGTTGAAAAATTAAGTTTAAATTTCTTTATAGTTATATATATTATAATGAAATTTAAATTTATACCGTTAATATTATTTTCAAATAGGGGATGGGTCTACTTTCAAAAAAATCACAAAGAACTTGAATGTCATTAACAGATTTTTTAAATGAAAAGCTAAATATCCATTTTTAATTTTCAACTTTCGATGTATTACATACAAATAATATTTTTAATTCACATTATTTTAAATATAATTTTCATGAACAACAAGGCGTCATCGAATGCATATATTATATATTAAGATTTATGTTTGAAATAATTACAATGGGAACACTTGTGGACTTTGTCATGGTATGATTTCATTTTAAACATTTCCATAATGGTTAATTTGATTTATTTATTATACATGTTAATACAATCCTTTTACTTTGAAGTTATTCGATGAACCTCAAACCTATAGTGGTCAATAATTCAGACACTTACAAGTTTAATGGTAAAATTATATAACAGGTTTGATTGGATTTTAGTTTGTTTGTAGTGTAAAATGTAATTATGAATATTTTTCATTATAAGTGTGTATTTTGAAGCCTTTTGGTTGGATTTTGGGTTTTTAGTTGACATAGTATGTTTTGAATGTTATATATGTTAATGTTTAATTTTTTTGTACTTATTGTTTTGGTCTAGTTTTGATAGATTTTCTGGTATGGGTTCTGGTCTGGGGGGGGGGTGGTTCCATTCATGTGTGGGTGGGCATCCAGTAGGGTGGAGGGGTTTCTAGGGGTGTGGGAGGGCTATCCAGTGGGGTGGGGGGGGGGGGTCCAGGGTTTCCATTGTGTGGTCAGGTGTCCAGGAGGGTGGGAGGGTTGTCCATGGGAGTGGCGGTTGTCCAGGAGGGTGGGAGGAGGGGGCTGTCTATGGGGTGTGAAGTAGTTGGGGTGCCCAGGGGGTGGTAGGGGTATCCTAGGGGGGGTGACCATGGGGGTGGTAGTGTGTCTAGGTGGGTGGGAGGGTTGCCTAATGGGTGTAGGTTGTCCAGGAGGGTGGGGGTGGGGGGTTTTCGTGGGGTATCCAGGGATGTGGGGGGTCAAGTGGTGTGAGGGGTTTCCAGGGGTGTGGGGGGATGTATAGTGTGGTGGGGGATGTCCAAGTTGTCCATTGGGGTGAGAGGGTGTACTATAGGGATAGAGGTCTATTGTTGGGGATGTCCAAGAGGGTGGCAGTTTTCCAGGGTGGGGGGGGGGTCCAGGGGTATGGGAGGGTTTTCCAATCGGGTGGGGGTGTACAGGGTGTCGATGGGGGAGGGAGAGTGTCCAAAAGGGTGTGAGGGATATTTAGAGGAGTTGGGGGCTATCCAATATGATTGGGGGCTTGTCCGGGCAGTTTCTAGGGGTGTGTTGGTGTACAATTGGTTGGGGGGGTTCAAGGGGTGTCGGAGGGATGTACAGTGGGGTGGAGGATGTTAAGGGGGGGCTGTCCAAGGGTGTGGGGGTGTTCAGTGGGCAGGGGGTGTCCAGTGGGCAGGGGGTGTCCAGTGGGGGGGGGGGGGTCCAGGGGTGTGGAAGGGTTGTCTAGTGGGGTGGGGGTGCCCGGGGTGTCCATAAGGGTGGGAGGGTGTCCATAAGGGTGAGAGGGTTGTAAAAAGGGTGGGGGATGTCCAGGAGGGTGGGGCTGTCTAGGGGGTGTCCATGGGTGTTGGGATGTCCAACAGGGTGGTGGGTTTCCAAGGGTATGGGAGGGCCGTCCATTGGGGTGGGGAGTTCCCAGGGTGCCCATCGGGGTGGCAGGGATGTCCAGAAGAGTGGGGGGATGTCTAGGATGGAGGGGGGAGGTGTCCAGATGTGTGGGGGTGTCTAGTAGGGTGGGGGTGTCCATGGTGTCCATGGGGGTTGGACAATGTCCATGGGAGAGGGAGGACTGTCCAGGGGGTGGGGCTATCTAGGAGGGGGGGTGTTCAGTGGGTGTCTAGGTGTGTGTGTGTGTGGGGGCGGGGGAGGGGGGGTCTAGGGGTGTTGGAGGGCGGCCCAGTGGTGGTGGTTGTGGGGGGGTGTTCTGGGTATCTATAGGGGTGGGAGCATGTCCAAGAGGGTGGCAGGACTGTCTAAGTGAGTGGGGACTATCAAGGGGGTGGGTGCTGTCTAGGGGGTATCCAGGGGTGTGGGGGTGTCCAGTGGGGTGGGGGTATCCAGAGGTGTGGGAGGGATTTCCAATGGGGTTGGGGTGTCCTGGGTGTCGATGGAGGAGGGAGGGTGTCCATAAGCGTGGGAGGGCTATCCATGGGGGTCAGGGCTATCCATGTCGGGGGGAGGGGGTTGTCCAGTGGTGTTTCGGGGGGGGGGTTAAGGTGTGTGGGAGGGTTGTCTTGTAGTGTGTGGGTGATCAGGGTGTTTATGGATATGGGAGGGTGTCTAGGAGGGTGGAAGGGTTGTCTAGGGGTGTGGCGGGGGGGGGGGGGGGGGTTCATGGGTGTGGGAGGGTTGTGCAGTGGGGGGGGGTGTCCAGGGATAAAATGGTTGTGAGAGGGTGTCCAAGATGGATGGAGGGATGTTTAGGGGAGTGGGGGGGGGGGGGGTCGAGGGGGTGGGGTGCTGTCTAGGGGGGTGGGGGCTATGAAGGATAGTTGGGGTGGGGGTAGTCCAGAGGGTGTCCAGAGGGGTGTCTGTGAGGGGGGGTCTCTAGGTGTGTGGGAGGTCTGTTTAGTGGGGATGGGGAGTCCATGGTTTCCATTGGGGTGGGAGTGTGTCCAAGAAAGTGGGAGGTCTGCTAGGGGAGAGGGGAGCAGTCCATGGGATTCTAGGGGTGTGTGGGGGTGTCTAGTGGGGTGGGGGGGGGGGTGGTGGGTCCAAGGGTGTGGGGGTGTCCAATGGGGTTTGTGGGGGAGGGGGGTTTCCCTTGTGTCCATGGGGTTGGACGATGTCCATGAGGGTGGGGGGTTGTCCAGGAGAGTGGGGGACTGTTCAAGGGGGGGGGGGTGTCCAAGGGGTTCTTAGTGGGGTGGGGTTTCTATGGGTGTTAGAGGGTTGTCTAGTGGGGGGGGGGGTTTCCATTGGGGTGGTAAGGTGTCCCAGAGGGTGGGACAGATATCTAAGGGAGTTAGGGGGGTGTTTGGGGTGTCTATGGGGGTGGGAGAATGTCTAGGAGGATGGGAGGGCATCCCAGGGGGTGGGGGGGCTGTCCACGATGGTGGGTTGGTGGGAGGGGGGATTCAGGGGTGTGGGGGTGTCCTGGGGGGTTCAGGGGAGTGCGAGGGATCTCTCGGTGGGGGGGTGAGTGTGTTTTTAGTTAGTTTTTGATTTATTTGAGGATTTCTTTTGCAGGGCATAGTTGTGGATGAACAGTTTTATTATAAAAAATTGGTTTTATGGTGTTTATATTATAACCGACGTAAAAAATTCATGTTTATGGGTTTTAAGGTCAGTTACTTGAAAACTGACGTAACAACTGCATGAGAATGGGGTTTTTACATCAGTTATTTCAAAACTGACCTAATAAATGGAATTAAATAGTTTTTTACGTCAGTAATTTTATAGCCGACATAGTATATATTTTTTCACATCGGTTATTAATTAACCGATATGAAAAATGATTGTCAGACTAGTTTATAACATCAGTTATGAATATAACTGACCTGATAAACTCTTTAGAGGGTAAATTTATTACTTCAATTATAATATAACAGATGTGAAAAACAATATACCACATCGTTTATTTAAACACTTCCGTAATAAGTCACGACTCTGAATCATTTTATATGTCATTTTTTGATGAACTGACATTAAAAATGCTTTGTATTTTTTGTTTTTACCTCCATTTTAAAATAACTTCCCTAAAAAACAATGTTTATAACATCTCCTGTAATAACTTCGGCCAAAATCCAATGTAAAAAATAATAAATAACCACTGTAAAAACATTTTATGCATTATTTTTCATTGTTAAATAGAGTTATTATGCAGAGTATTATATTCTTATTATACTTAAATCCATTAAACTATTCAATGATCATATTATTATGAAACTAATTTCATCAAAAACAAAAATTATATTTGAGGTTCCATCCTTCATGAGACTAGGATTCTTGTATGGATTCATTTTATCTTTTATAATCATAGAGAGGTAGTCTTACTTCTACTAGATTGGTCTACATTCTTGACATTTTATGAAATATATATCATCAAAATTAATTTAATGAATATAATAGATTATGTTAGGAATAATAAATCATTTATCTTTCATTACATAAACCAACATGTTTATATTTCATTGCCTAAGACGTCGAGTTTATTCGATAACTGTTGTTACATGTAATTCTGAGTCTAACTAGGATAAAATATAATATTCATATTCATATTTAAAATGATAGTTATCACCTGGTTGTTGGATTGGTGGTAATAAAATAGATTACCTAAATTATAAAATTACATATTACAAGTCTTTATAATATTTCTTCCTTGGATACCAATTATGCAGAAACGAAAATAGAGGCCAATTGAATATAAAGAGGTGTTTTTATGAAAAACTATTTTGATGACAAGAATGAAATTTTATTTTAAAAATTAAATTTATAAATATTAGTGAAATATATTTATGAAATTTATCAATTTTTAATTTATTCAAATGTTTTTAAATTCTTCTAACAGGTTTTATAGTCTTATTTTAATAATAAATCAAATTTTATGGAAAAAACCGTTCTGTATTTTTGAAAAATCCATTTTTCCACCGTCTAATAGAGAACCTATTGTTAAACTAAATTTTGAAAGTTTTATAATATTTATTTGAATAAGTAAAATACAATTTTGAAATTGGGATTTCAAAATTTACTTTGGACGATTTTTGGTATTTTTTCTAAAAATATTGATAATTTTATGAAGAGTAAATAATACCAAATTTTAATTGAAAATTATTTCTTCATCTAAATAATCTATATAGATAAAGTATTATTTTTTAATATTTTTAAAGTATAATTATTTAAGTTTATATAATTTAAAATAATTTATTCTATTATAAATATATTCACATTGAATTTAGATATAAAAACACAGTAAACATTTGAACATATTCAAATTAAAAATAGGCATTATCATTATATATATGGGATTAATGTTAAATATATTTATAAAACATCTATTATTTGATTTTGGAAAAATGGATTCAATATTTTGAATTACAATTATTTATAATGTATAATATAGTCAATTTAGATTTTAATAAAAGTATTATATAAATATATTTAAATTAATTACATAGATTAATGTAAAATTTGTTTACAAAGTGATTAAAGAATAACCATAAGTGGAACAGTTTCATATTAATAGGTATAAAAATAATCATCATGCAATTATTCCATTACATAACAAATTTAATCTAGTTGGTATCCTTATTGGAGGTGCATGGTTTAAGGGAAACATCTCAATAGTGTTCACCCATTTATATTTACAAGAATAACAACCTACCTTCACAATAAAACGGTACTCAGCTCCCCAACTATTCACACCTGTAATGATCTTTGTCCCATCCTAAATCTAACTAAATATCTCTATACCATCCATCCACTATTCCTGTAATCCTCAAATTTGGAATAATGTCAAAAAACAATCCCATTGGTTCAAACCAAAAGGAGTTACCCAAGAAAGCAGTAACATCAATAAACATGCATTTTAGTTTTATTTATTTATCCATCTATTAAATTATTCTATATATACCTTGATTATAAAATAAGAAAATTATCCTTGGTATACATATTTTTTATTATAAGGGTCCTACATATACCTTCAAAAACTTCCATCAAATCGGTTACAAAATTTCTATTCTTCAGTATTACGGACTACCGCCTCCCGAAATAATGACATTCAGTTTTTCCTTCACCAACCATTATAGGAAAGAACTATTATGGAAATAATATTTTAAAATTATATATATAATATTTATAATTTATTCATACATCATTAATTTTTATATAACACATAACATTCTGATTTCCATTTTCTGAAAATATAATAACATCGTTTGTGGACATGTTGACTACCACCTCCAAAAAATGATTTGGTTCATTCACACAATATATGTGACATATTAAATATGCTATTATAAAATATGTGATATAAATAACCTAAATTTTATATTCATGACTTAATTAAATTCATTAAATATTATATATCAATTTCTTTATAAACTTTTCACACAATGAAAAAGTGACAATGTCGTTCATGGATGTGTGGACTGCCTCCTCCTCGAAGCGACGTGATTTATCCATTTTTCATCACAAATAGAAATAATGATATATATAAGTATATATATAAAAATATAGTATTTTTATATCATTTTTATTCTATAAGGATAAACATTACTTACATTCGTTCTATAATGATCTCTGAAAAATATGATCATTACTCATACGTACGTACGACTTACCATCTCCATGATCGAAACATTGGATCATCATCATAACATTGGATTATATTTTCATTTAAAATTATATTTTATTTGTAAAAATTTTATTATTATTTCAGGTTTATTATTCCATATATTTTTAAATAATGATCTCTATGACAATAGTTGGACTATCAAAGTCAGTTTTGACACATAATAAAAATATGGTCAAAACATAAAAAATTCACATTCCTAATTATGTAATTGTATATAACATGTTTATAAGTAAGATAAAAGTAATAATAGACTTTTTAAAATTTAAAATGAAGTTTAATAATTAATATATGTTTATTATTCAGTAAGATAGAGGACATGAAGAATAAATTAGATTCATGGTAATGGATTTCCCTCACTTTTAACATCTGTTAGATAAATGTCACATTCAATCCTTAATTTGTATTTTGTAATGTATCTACTAACCATATTGATATATTATATAAATAATTATTTTATATTCATTGTATTTAAAATTTTCATTATTTTATGATTGATTTTATGATTTTTTGTTCAAATGTTACCATAGTTATAAGGGGTTCATCTCAATTATCAATCCTTTGAGACTTATTTGATATTTTGAACCTAATTATTATGTGTGTGGTATATAATTACAATGACATTATTTTATTTTCTTACATAAAATTTTTGGGTTTTAAATATACATATAAGGATATATATTTTTGGGGGATTAAAATTTAAATGTTTCTAAAGTGTTAATGGATTGTTTTTTCATATTTTTTGTAATTTGAGACATTTGTTATATTATACACTAATAATATTTCATGAGTTGTATATATATATCTAGTTTTAAATGTCATATCTTTAATATCATTATTTTCATGATATTATGTGTATTCAATAATGTTCTTCCTTCATCAGGCATATAATTCAAATGTTTCAATGCTGTATGAGAGACTTTTCAATGTTTAAGTATTATTTTTATCATAAATGTTTCTAATGAAAATTTGAGGGAATTTCCCTTCGTAGACATAAAAAAATTTATTGGTACTTATCCTACACTGTGGATGCTTTTCAATGATATCATCATCTATAATTTTTTGGAAGAATTGTGGTTGTTTCAAAGAGATTGTTATGAAACCCTTTTCTTTTCCATGTGTTGATTATGTCCTAATGAAATTGTTGTGAAACTTGTTTCTTTTACTTGGTTTAATTATGTACTAAAAATATTTTTTTGAATCATATTTTTTATCAACCTATTTAATTTGTATTAAACGGATATTTATGGAACCCATTTATTTTCAGTTGGATACTCTTGTTTTAAAAAGATTTTAATTTATCCCAATTTTTCCAGGGTTTAATCATATTTCAATGAGATTGTTATTTAAAACCATTCTTTTCCATGAGTTAATTATTTTCAAAAATATATTGTTATTGAATCCATTTATTTTCCTTAGGTTACCCATGTTTCAAATATATTGATGTTTAAATAATTTCATTTCAATGTGTTAACCTTGTTTCATTGATAATGTTGTGGAAATCATTTATTTTCCATGGGTTAATCATGTTTCAAATAGATTATTATAGAACCCGTTTATTTTCCATGTACTAATCATGTTTTGAATGTGATAATGGTTGTTACTATGAGTTTTTAATGAAATGAATGTTTTTATTATGTAATAGAAGTTGGAAATTTTAAGGGTTTTTTCAGGATAAACAAATGAAAACCGGTTCCAGGATCAACCAATAATGGGTTATCATGTGATAAACCAGTGATAGGTTGTTACATTGTAACCCAATGAGGAGTCGGTCCATGGTAGACATCCAATGAATTAATTTTGGATGTTTTCTGTATTGTTATTCAATTATTAAGAGTGATTATAGGATTGATGTGGTAATGGTGTCCAAAATATGTATATATTTTATTTATTGTTTCAATGTTATTATATTGTTCTAATGATATAGATTGATATCACTTGGATCATGATTTTTGATTTTATGGAATCATTCCTTTTCCATATTTTCATAATTAATGTTACATGTATTTAGGGTTTGATTGGTTATTTTATTCTATCATGCACTTTGATTATGTCATCATATCCTTATTCACTAGTAAGATAATTGATGATATTCAATTGTTAATTATTGTGTCTTCCATTATTGAGAAAAAGAGTTCGCCCTTATTATTTTCTCTTTTCCTAGGTTATAATGAATTATGGTGAAGGATTAAGGTCTATAAAGGATTTCACAAGGTAAGTGTTGATTACCTAATGAAAAGTATGAAATTCAGGGTTAAATGGGAGAAATGTGCATTTATATCCATGTAAATTATTTATGAAGTATTTTTCCAAATCAATAAATCTGTAAAGTTAAGAGGACTTCTTGAATGTAAGCAGTCAAATGTTTCATTTTGATGGCGTATGGTTTTGAAAATAAAATATGGGTCTAAATTGTTGGAATAAATAATGAGAATGTAATGTTATGGGATTTAGCACAGGATCCAGGAGGGCGGGTTCTAGTCTACTACTGTTGGAATCAAAGGTCTGTTAATGTAACTACAGATATTTGGATTTTTTTCATATAAGGTTATCATATGATATATGGATACATTTATAAAACTACAGGCTTATGGTTTCTAATGTGTTTACAGTCATAGACATCCAATTTTGATTTAATCTATGTGATCATATAGTTATTAATGAAAGTTTTGAAGATTTTTTATTGGTTTGTGTATTTCTAACACCTAAGATCAACATGAAGAACTTTTTGAGAGAAATAATTTTTTATGATTAAATAATATTTTTATAACACTATGCTGAGTGAGAAATTGTCAAATCTTACCAGGATGTGGGGCATGAACCTATGATAGAAGAATGATAAGGGTTTCAGCCTTACCACTAGCGTACATGATATCCTGGTTAGTTTAGCTTTTTTTAGTAAAGCTTATGTTTATTTGTAAATAATATGGTATTTTATATGGAGAATAATGGTTTATATATCTTGGAGGAATATAGGATCAAAAAAATATAATATTTGGGTTTCAAATGTAGTTAAGAAATTTCATAAGAATTTTATGGATAATTGTTTATAGAACTGGTTGGTTTAAACATTGGGTGTTAATTTGGAAGATTAATGTATAATATTAATTTTAAATCACTTTTGGAATTATCCTTCTATTTTCTAAACATTTATTTATGGATTATGTTTAAAAAAGGTGGAATATCTTTACTAGAACATTAAGGTTTATTTGATCATTATGTGTCCATTTTTGAGCTTCAAGAAATAAAAAATCATTTTCAACAAACATCGTTTGAAGAAAAATATGATATTCTAGTATAATTAGATTAATGGATGAAATTCACTTATAATGTAAGTATATATATTTATGTTTTCATTCTTTTTGGTGAATGATATCCTATAAATTTATGAAAAGGATCTTAGAATAAATTTTTTCTCCCATTACCATCTTTTCTGATTCTAAGAATGAACTTTTCGGCACTTATTTGAATTTTGGATTGGTATTCATTGACTTCCTCTTTACCACATTATATATCACTATCTACATATCGATAGGAATTAGTTTTCCTATTCCAAATATATCTTTTAATTTTCCACCAATGTTATCTGTATAGAGATTGCAAATCATGCATAACATTTCATGACCATTATGTTTCAAAAATTCCCATTATAAGTGGACATTCTAGTAACTCTTTATACAATGTGGGTTTCAAAAAATGAATTATATAAATGTCAATCATTTTATAATAAACGTGAATTTCTAGGGCTAAATTCATTTTAAGGGATTAGGATATAACATAGAAAGATTTTATGAAATACCATTCTTTCAAATTAAAATAAATTATGTAATTGAAAATATTACATGAAATACATAGTTTTGCTTGTTTTACACACAACAACTTTTTTATCTTTCGTTTAACCTGATGTATATTTTCTTCGATAATTTGTGTTATATTAAAGTTTTCTTCATTCCAGAAAATAATATTCAATTAATAATAGTATTTAATATGCTAGTTATCACATAGATATTGGAATGGAAGTAATGAAAGAGATTAACTAAATTATTAACACATAGTTTAAACATGTTTACAAATTGAATTCAGTGGTTACAAATTATGTATAATTTAAAATAAGGTCCAATTGAGTATAAAGAATGTGCTTTTATGAAAAACAATTTTTATAATCATAATTGCATTTTATCTTAATAAAAGTATTAATCAATATTAGTGAATCATATTAATGAAATGTTTATGTTATATATTTAATAAAATGTTTTTATATTCATTAAATATGTTTGATAGGATTAATATAGTAATGAATACAATTTTATGTATAAAAACCCCGTATAAATTTAAAAAATTTGTTTTACCGCCATTTAATATACAACGTTTTTTAAATATAAATTTTTGAAATTTTATATTTTTTATGAAAAAAATAAACATAATTTTAGAATATGGGGTATCAAAATATACTTATCGTAGTTTTTATTATTTTTTTTGAAAACATTCATATTTTGATAAATAATAAATAATACAAGCTTTTTATTGATAATAGATTGTTCATCTAAATAATTTATATAGTTATGTTATGTTTTAAAATGATTTTAAGGTATAATTAGATAAAATATATCATTTTAACTAATTATTTCATTATAAATAATTTCTCATAGAATTTATATTAAAAAACCTTCCAATCTTTTGAACATATTAAATATAAAAAACCATCTTTTTAATTTCATAAATAAGATTAATTTTAATTTAATTTATACCATTAATGTGATTAGAATTTAAAAAAGTGGGTTCCATATTTTCAATCAACATAATTTATAATTTAGAATAAACTAAACATATTTCTTTACAAACAATGTTAGTGAAATGAACTAAAATTAATTACAACACTAGAGGTAAAGTTGTGTTTAAATAGTGGTTTAACTTAAATCATATGTGCAAAAACTGACATAGAATCTTATAAAGAAAAATTTTATGGAAATTATTCATTCATATTATCTATTTTATCATAATGGAATCATCATTTGAATCAAATTATGTATGCGAGACTGGTAAAAAATGTTTACATTTTTATATTTACTAGAATGTTTCTCCCCTAGACTATAAAATAATACCCACCCAACCCCTTTATTCTAACATTTGAAGACATTTAGACCATAAAAAACCAAAAAAAAAATTATTCTCAGCATCTATACCTTCATCCCACATACCTCACATTATGATCAAATCCATCCAAGGAATCCCTTTGTTTTAAACCAATAAGAGTTACCCAAAAAAGTGGTAGCATTCTCATACATTGAATTTATGTTTTATTTATATTTTCATGACCCGTTACATTATTCATCATATTTATTTATTTTATAATAACACAAATATCCATAATATATTGATATTTTTTCATTCAAATGTTTCTACCAACACCTACACACACCTCCCTCAAATGGGTAATGAAATTACTATTCGTGTGTATGATGACTTACCGGCTCACGAAAAGATTTAATTGGTTTTTTACATTACCACCTCTCATGTTTGGGAATTCTAATGGAAAAAATGTTTTTATAAGATATATATGTATATATATATAT
Organism: Viscum album; assembly: GCA_963277665.1. NCBI lineage: Eukaryota > Viridiplantae > Streptophyta > Magnoliopsida > Santalales > Viscaceae > Viscum > Viscum album. The sequence continues at coordinate 715,644,307 of OY728162.1, forward strand.
ATATATTTAATTTTTATCACTTATGTTATTTTTTTATAACACATACCTTCATACATTCCATTGTTTGGGAATATGATAACATCATTTGTGGACATTTAGACTACCACATCCTCAATATGATTTGATTCAATCACATTTTCAAGGAATGTATTAAGGATGAGTTAAATTACTATAATGTGACATAAATTAAATTTATATTTTATTAATGACCTAATAGCCTTTATATAAATATAATATATAATTTTATTAGTTACCTTTTCACACACTGAAAAACAGATAATGTCATTCATAGATGTGTGTACTACTACCTCCTCAATGAGATGTGATTATTCATTTTTCATCACCACATAAAAAATAATATCATATATATATATAATTAAATAATCTAGTATTTATTATATAATTTTCTATCTCAAATGATAAATAGTACATACCTTGTTTTGATAACAATCATTGAAAAATTGGAACAACATTCATTATTACATATGACCTATCATCTTCTTGATAGTAATGATGGTTCATTTTTCATAACCATAATTTTATTTGATTTTAAAATTTTAACTGAAGAAATAAATTTATAATAATATTTTTATTATTATTCTAGATATTTTTAAATAATTACCTAATTAAAAATAATCGAAATATCAATATCAGTTTTGACATATAAGTGTAATATGACCAAAACAATTGACATAAGTATTACTGAATATGTAAATGTTGATAAATTTTTTATAAGTTAAATAAATGTAATAATAAAATTGGAAAAGGTTATGAAGAATATAAATAATTAGAAAATGTTTATTATTTTAGAATATAGTGGAAAATAATGACCAATAGGACACAAGGTAAGGGATTTTCCTATCAATTTTTACATCTTTGAGATGAATGTCATATTAACCTCTTACATTTTTTATGTGTTTTATCAAGTGAACATTTTGATATATATTTACATTATTTTTTGTCTTCATGTTATTTAAATGTTTTATTTGAGGATTATTACTTTTTTAGTTTTCGATTAAGATGTTACGATAGTTTTAAGGGGTTTCATCACAATTTACATTACATTAAGACTTATTTGCTATTATAAAGATAATTATTTGGTTTGGTGTACAAACTTCCCTTGAATATATTGGATTACTCTTGTCCTTGTATTTTTTGGGATTTGGAATATTATAATTTCAACTAGATTATTATGAATCTTATTTCTATTGTATATGATGATTATGTCTTAAATAAGTTGTTATGAAACCTTTTTGTTTTCCTTGATTTTATTATTCCCTAAATACATCATTCTGAATCCCATTTCATTTCTATCGATTGATTATTTATTAAATATATTTATATAATACCCTTTTATTTTTGATGGGTTACTAATGTATCAATAATATTTTTTATTTCAACCATTTATTTTCCATTGGTTAATAATTTTGCAAAGATATTATTATTTAACCCATTTATTTTCCATGGGATAATCTTGTTTTAAAGAGATTATTATTTAACCAATTTTTTTTGTGGGTTAGCCATGTTTCATATATAATTTTATTAAACACATTTTTTTCCCTGGTTCAATAATGTTTCAATGAGATTTTTATGGAACCCATTTCCTCTTTATGGGTATCCCATGTTTCAAGTATATTGTCATTGAATCTATTTATTCTTCATGGGTTAATAATGTTTCAAAGATATAAGTTTAGATAAAATTTCACTTCCACAGGTTAATCATGTCATTAAAGGTATAAAGTTTTTTCCTAGTATATTTGATGAAATTAATGTCCTTATTATATAATGTTACTAGGATATTTAATGTGTGATTATTTGATAAAAAAGTGTTGGGTGGTTATATAATTATACAATGATGGGTGGTGCCATGATAATCCAATGTTGGGTGGTTAAGAGATAATCCAATTATGAGTGTGTCTATGATATCCCTCTATTTAGTTGGGCATGTATGTCAAATATATGGTTATTCCAATTGTTCAAGTGATGGAATGAGTGAATTGAAAATGATTTTCCATGTATGTACATGTTTTATTTATGCTTGATATTTTAATGTTTCTAATGATTGAGATTGATATCCAATGGCTCATGAGTATTGATTTTGATGCCTCTTTAATTCTCCATGTATTCATATTTTACAGAATATGTATTTTTGAGTATGAGTTCTTTTTTGAAATGATATTGAAATTTTATTATGTCATCATACCATTATTCCATCATATTATCATTGATGACATTAAATATTTAATTATTATGTTTACCTTTAATGAGAATATGAGCTCAGACTTCTTATGATTCCATTTTCCCAGATTATAGTGATCATGTTTTAATGAATTAAGTAGATAACTTATTTCAATGGGATGATGATGATGACCAAATGTGAAATAATAAAGGGTGGGTTAAATAGAAGAAATATAAATATAAAGACATGATAATAATTTAAGTAATAGTTTTTCTAAATTATATAAAACAATAAACCAAAAAGGACCTATAGAATGTAAGTGATTAATGTTTTCTTTCTAATGTTGTATGGTTTTGATGTAAAAAATTGGGTTACAACTATTGACATCATAGTTGGGAATATAATGTTATAGAATTCAGTATTGGATCATTGAGTTTGGGTTTGAGGATATTATAGTGTCTATCAATATTCGATTTAGATAACTTTTGAAATTAAGATATTTTCATATGAGTTTATTTTAATAATTATATATACCTTTATATGTCTATATGTTTATAGTTGATCATAATTTAAATGTCTAAGACACCCAATTGTCTTTTTAAGAGATTTGGTATTAATGTGATTAATGAAAATTTTAGAGATTCTTTGTTGGAGTGTGTATTTGGAAACCCTAGGATCTTCATCAAGTGTTTTTAGGGAATAATTATATTTCAATAGTAATTCAAAATGGGACAACCCATATTTTTTGTGAGAATCCATCACATCTATCTAGGTGGTGGGGCATGAACCCATGACCGCCAGACTATAATTGGTTTTCCCATAATGATAGAATATATGATGTCCTAGTTATTATAATTTTATTTAGGTAATATTTATGTTTATTTGGAAAACATTTTGTATTTTATTTTTGAAATAATGGTTTATTTATCTAGGAATAATATATGGTAATAATGATCTAATAATTTATATTTGTTAATTAAATATTGATTTTAGTTCTTCAAGAATTAATAAATCATCATGATTACTCATCGTTTGGATAAAAGAAGAAATCTTTGTGTAAATTGGTAAGAGGATGAAATTTACATGTCATGTAAATATATTTCTTCATGTTATCAAACTTGATGGTTAATGAAAACCTACCTTTTTAGGAAAAGATCATGGAGTAATGGTTTTTCATATTACCATATTTTCTATTTATATGAATGGAATTTTACATGCATATTTTTCATAGTTTTGTTTTCACTCGCATAGTGTTGACAAAATTACCTATCACACTCTACTAATCCATAATAATAATTATTCCGTTCCAAATCATTCTTTTAATTTACCACCAATGTTCTCCCTATATGAAATCATAGTTATCTATGAAATCCCGAGACCTTTATGTTTCCAAAATTCCATTTATAGTAGGATATTTTATAATACCTTTCTATGATGTGGGATTCAATAAGGTAATGAAATAAATTTCAGTCATTTAATAACCAAGACAACTTTTGGGGGAGAAATTAATTTCAAGGGTGTATGATGTAGCTTAATGAGATTTTATAAAATAACATTCATTAAAATTAATAAAAAAAATTTAATTAATTTTGTTACATACAATAAAATTTGTTCCATTCATTAATTGAAAAATAATTTTTATCTTTTATTTGCACATCACATCGAATATATTTGATAACTGGTGTTACATGCTTGGTTGAGTCTTATATGACAACAAAATACTATTAATATTATTATTTGACATTTTGGTTATAACTTAGAAATTTGGATGGTAGGAATGATATAGATTAACTAAATTTTTAATTTATAGTTTAAACATGTTCTTAAAAATAATTCCTTGATCACAAATAAATTATAAATTTAAATAAGGACCAATCAAATATAAAGGATGTGTTTTTTTGAAAAACATTCCTTATGATCAGAGTTTTGTTTAATCATAATAAATTAAACTAAAAAAATAGTGAATTATATTAATCTAATTTTTATGTTATATATTTAATAATATTTTTTTATATTCTTCAAACATGTTTGATAGGATTAGTATTGGAATATATATAATGTTATGTCTAGACAACTATATATTTTTTAAAAATTAGTTGTTCGGCCATTTTAGGGAGATACTATTTTTGAACTACAATTTAAATAATTTATAATTTTTAAATTTAAAAATAAACACCATCATTAAATAGGGATAATAAAATTTAATTTGGGTTATTGTTTTGTATTTTTTGATGAACATTTATATTTTGATGAATTTAAATAATTCGGAATTTTATTTGAAAACTACACTATTTACAATATAATTTATATAGATAAATTATGTTTTAAATAGTTTTTAAGATATAAAATGATAAATAATATATCTTTTATACTAATTTAGGTCATTGGAAACAATTTCCCATTTAATTTAGATACAAAAAAAAGCAATCCTTGGAACTAATTCACATAAAAAACTTCATTAGTCACCCTGTTTGTGGGATTAGTTTTAAAATAATTTTACCACTTATTTATTTGGAATTTGGGAAAATATAATAAATATTTTGAATCAGAGTAATTAATAATTTCTAGTAATGTTAACATATTTTTGATCAAATATATTAGATAAATTAATTAAAATTAATTCCAGCGATTAAGGAAAATGTGTTTACTTCGTGGAAAAATTATAATCCTAATTGGAAAATTGAACTATAAAAATTTACAAATAAATTTCGATGGGATTTATTGGACTATATAAATTATTTTATTTATTTTGGATCATTATTTTTGGAGCATTATTTAATAGAGAACTCTAAATAGTTTTTACCTTTTTATATATATAAGATTCCCACACCTCATCCACTATAAAATTGAAATCAACCTCCCCATTTTTTAAATCCTCTAAATCATCTCGTATAATCAGAAATCTAGAAAAATAGATTTATAAAATACGTACGATTATCCTAGATACCTCAATTAAGGACTAAATCCATCAAAGCAATGCCTTTGGTGAAAACCAAAAGGAGTTACCCGAAAAAGAGGTAACATTCTTTAATGTGCATTTATATTTTATTTCCTTCTCCACACATTAAATTAATATTATTACATTATTATATAATAACATAATTATCATAAAATTACATATATGTTTTCATAAAAATGTTTCAACTTACACCAACACACACTTCCATTAAATGGGTAATGAAATTACTATTCGTGTCTATGGTCACTACCACCTCATAAAATGAAATCGTTTTGATTCCTTTACAACTTCTCATTGTAGGGAATTATGATATACATACTATTTATACAAGATATATATGATATTTATAATTTATTCAAATTTTATATAATTTTTATATAACCCGTTTTCTAATGTGTTTCATTTTATTAGAATAAGATAACAACTTTTGTGGACGTGTGTACTACAACCTCCTTAAAGCGATGTGATTCATTCACTCATTACACAGAATGTATTAAAGATGAGTTCAGTATAAAAAGTTATATAATAAAATACATAATATATTCATTAAATAATTTCCTTTATGTAAATATAATATATCATTTTCTTTGATACATTTTCCCACACTTTAGAAGTGATAATGTCTTTCGTGGACGTGTGGCTTGTCTCCTTGTCGAAGAGTTGTGACTCTTCCTATTTCATAACAAAATAGAAATTATGATATAAATATGTATATATAAAATATATAATTTTAATTCTATAAATATTAACTTCACTTACTTATTTATATAATAAAAATTTAAAAATGGGAACGTTTGTCATGCATACATACGACCAACCAAATATATGATCGTAATAGTGGTTCATTTTTTCATTTTCTTCGTTAAAAATTGATTTTGAAATTATTATTGAAGGATAAATGTGAAAATTATTCCTTTTTAACTATTCCTTATTTGATTTCATAATTATCTCATTGTCCATAGTCGACTTATCAAAGTCATTTTTTGACAAATAAGCCAAATATAGTCAAAACATCCAACTTAAACATTATTTAATATGAAATATTCAATAAATTATTTATAAAAGAAATAAAATTATTAATAGACTTGTAAAACATTATGAATAAATTAAATATCTATGATAAGTATTTTATTCCTTATGATAGAGCGAATTCATAAAAAATCATACACATGCTAAGGGGTTTTCGTCTCACTTTTTATATATGTGAGATAAATGTCATATTTAACACTTACATTTTTATTTAGTGTATTTACCAACCCTTTTGATATATTATATCATGAATTGTTTTATCTTAATGTAATTTTAAATTTTAATTTGATTATTATTACTTTTGGGTTTCCAATTCAGATGTTACCATAGTTGTAAGGGCTTTGGTCCCAATTTACATTCTTTTGAGACTTATTTGTTATTATGCACCTAATTATTTTGTGTGGTGTATATAATTCCCATGAATATATTTTATTATTATTATTTTTATATTTTTGGGGTTTTACATATCAGTTTTAAGGTCTATCTTTCATGGGGATTACAGATTCAATGTAACCAAAGCAGTAAGGGTTTTTTATCAAAATATTCATTCATTGGGATGTATGTTATGTTATACACCCATCATCTTCAATGTTGTGTATATATACTTATCCTTTGAAATTTCATATAATTAATATCATTATAATAATAATATTATTAGTTTAATTTATTTTCATCCCATATGTGTCTTTTGATTCTATTGTTTTAAGGTGGTATGGGACACTTTGGAATGTTTAAGCATTATTTTTACATGAATGTTTCTATTGTTATTTTATGTGAATTTTCACTCATCGACGTCAAAACCCCCTTTTAACATATCCTGTAATGTGGTTATTTTTCATTGCTACCATCCTCATTCATTCTATAATATGATTGTTATTGTTTCAAAGAGATTGATATGAAACTTATTTTATATCCATGGGACGATTATGTCCTAAAGAGATTCTTATTAAACCCATTTATTTTATATTCCTTGATTATAACTTAAATATATTTTTTCGAAAACCACTTTTTTCCAATGGGATTCGTATATCATAAATATATTGTTTTCAACCCGTTTATTTTCTACTGTTTTCTCATTATTCAAATAGATACTTATTTAACACATTTAATTTCTATGGGTTAATCATGTTTTAAAGAGATTTTTATATAACTCATTTCATTTCATTGTGTTAATGATGTTTCAATGATATTGTAATAGAAACACTTTCATTTAAACGTATTACTCACTTTTCAATGATATTCTTATTTAAACAGTTTATTTTCGAAGGTTTAATCTTATTTAAATGATATTTTTATGGAACCCATTGATTCTCTATATGTTAATCATGTTTTAAATATATAGGTATTGGACCAGTTTCATTTCTATAGGTTAATCATTTTTCAAAGAGATTGGTAAATAAACCATTTCATTTCAATATTTTAATCACATTATGAAAGGGATAGAAATTGTTCATATGTGTTATTAATGAAATTAATGACTTTATTACGTATTGGTAGTTGCACATTTGATGGCTAGTTACATAGTATAGCAAGGATAAGAGATTCTATAGTAATCCAATGAGAGTTTGTTCCATGACAATCCAATGATGGGTATTTACATGATAAACTAATGATGAGTGTGACTAATATATCCTTCTAATTCATTATCAATAGAAGTCGATGGTATGGTTATTACATTTGTAAGATTGATTGTAAGAGTAAATGGAAAATAATGTCGGAATTATGTAGTTGTTGTCTTTATAATTTATATATGATTACAATGTTCTGAATGAATGAGATTGATTTCATATGGCACATGATTATTTATTTTTTTACCCATTCTATATCTATGTTTTTATAATTTATGGTCTAGAAATTTATAGGTGTGATTTCTTTTAGGATTATCTCATGCACGTTGATTGTTGCATCATTCCACTAGGAAATCCCATGCCCATTGGTGACGTTAAATTGTAAATTATTATGTATACCCATATTGGTAATTTCCGAGAACCCTTATCAGGTTTCTTTCATCCTAGGTTATAAATAATGATAATGAATGATTTATTATTAAAACAAATTTCACAAGGATGATGTTGACGAACTAATGTAAAAAAAGAAAAGATGAGTTACATAGAAGAAATGAACTTTTTAAAGTCTTGTGAATTATTTATATATGAGTTTGTACTTATTATATATATATATATAAACCTAAAAGGAAATCTATAATTTAGGTGGTCCATGTTTTTTTTGATGTTGTATGATTTGGTGGAAAAAACATTTGTCATAATAATCTTCCTCACAACCGAGAATGAAATGTTATCGATTTCTATACAGGATATTGGAGTGCGAGGTCTGGTTTGTTACTGTTGGAATCAATGATCAATTTAGATATCATTGTATATTATGTTGTTTAAATATGAGGTTATCTTAATATTTACCGATACATTAATATGAATATATATTTTTGGTTGATCATAAGTTAAAAGTCTTAGACACTCCATTACTAATTTTAGTTATGCTCTCTTAGAGTGATTAAAGACAATCTTGGGGACTTGTTCTGTGATGGTTTATTTTAAACCCCTAGGATCAACATGAATAGTTTTTAGGGAGGATATATATTTCAGGATTAATGGGAAAGGGGATAACCTGTATGCTCGGTGACTACTCGTCACATCTATCTAGGATGTGTGGCTTGAACCCATGGCCAAAGGATGATAAGGGTTTCTACTAAACCACTAGTATATATGATTTCATGTCTAGTGTGAATGAATTTCATGTAAAAAGTATGTTTATTTTCAAATAATATGGTATTTTATTTTATGAATAAGGGTATATTTACATTTGATGATTATATTATTAGATCATTCTAATATTTGGGGATTGAAGTTGTTCAAGTATTTTTTGAGGGAAATTAAGGATAATTGTATTGGGAGTGGGCTGGTTTGAAAATTGTGTACTGATTTGGAATATTAACGTATCATATGATGGTTTATAATGTTTGGGAGTTATCTTTCTATGTTATAATCATTTTTGTTTTGGTAAATTTCTAAATACTAGTGGAACATCATGAATAATATTTTTATTGTAATGTGGTCATTAAATGTTTATTTTAGTGATTAAAAAATTCTAAAATTATCATTAATACTCATCATATGGAGAAAACGATGATATTTTGGTGGAAATCAGTTAAAGGATGAAATTCATTTTTCAATTCTGTATATCGGATTTTGCTTTCATTCATGGTGCTGAAATAAATGCCACAATTTTTGGAAAAGGAGAATGGTATGAAATTTTATCATTTTACAATCGTTTCAAATGATATCATTGAAAATTCCTAATCCTTTTTGATTCTTGGTTTTGTAATCATGGATATCCTTTTAAACCTATTCTTTATCAGTCTATTATTCCATGAAAATTTGTTTCCCCTTCACAATCGATCGTTTAATTTTCCATTATATCAATATATAAAATCCTAGATTGGTGTACCGTTTTGTGAGATTTATGTTTCACACATTCCCATTATAATAGGATATTTTATTTACCAAATATAAAATGTGTGTTTCAATAAAGTAATTATAGAAATGTGAATAATTTTATAACCATAATGACTTGTGAGGGAGAAATTCATTACTGGGGGTGGGGCAGGGTAAGGGGTAATATTTAAGAAATTTAGGAAATAGATTTCATTCGAATTAATTTAAATTATTTACTAAATTTCAGTAAACATAATGTCAAGAACCAAGCTAGAATACTATATTACCCGATTGATCACCTAGTCTATGGAATTGAAAAAAAGGAATCCCCAATCCTATATGTTGTAAACTAGTACCAACATATCAATACCATGATTTGGGAACAATGTCACCCACTTTAATAATAATAAATAACCAATATAAAAAACTAGATATAATTGAATAACAAAAACCAAACATGGTAAAATAATTTTCTGATTCAAAGAACAAAAAAATCAACCAATCACACAAATATAATAATTGAATGGAAAATCAAAAAAATAACCCAAGACTCGTTATGAAACAAGTGGGATGTCACCCTTGAACTTCCACTATCGAAACCTACTCAAGAGGATCCCCTGCAACCCAAATATACCTACATATCCATGACACATCAATAATTTGCCTAGGTTATAAACAATAATGTGTAAATAAACCCTATGGTGTATATATGGTTTGAGCTAAAGCCTAGTAGGATTCCGCCAAAAAGAAGAGATTCCTTGCTATAAAATCAGAAGACAATTTAACATTTTAATTTATGACAAATCCTTTGAATCATTTCTTGGAAGAAAATTTAATGAAAAACTATTTTTCCCACAATAGATTTTAAAGAAAATATTTCTATAGGAACCATTTAAAAATATAAAAATTCAATAAAAATGAAATTCAATCATGGTCCACCGTATGCCGATGGATTGAACCACATCACATAAGGCCAAATAGAACACTATGTGTAAGATCATAGGTGTAATCTATCTTGAGTTAGTCACATGAATCATGTACCTCAGTGAAAGGTTGTATAGTAACCACATCCATTTGTGTTATCATGTAGAAGAAACTAAGAGGGGATTCCCCAATGCCTTTGTGGTCTCTAGTCATTATCATTATTTTTTTGGTGGTTTTATCGTCATTATAACAATGTAAAACCTGGAAATTCATCTTCAGAATCATATGTATTCTAGAACTGGTCATCACACCCAGATTACCAATATTCCCTAGGGATGAAATCCCCATTTCACATGTCACACAAAACACCAATTTCACAATCACATGCTAATCATTATATGTATTCCATGAAATGACCATTATTTATGAACCATACAATTTTCCATTTTACACACACCAAACCAATTTTCAATCACATTTTCCAACTACATTAAATATTAATGAACATTCATTGAAATTATTACGTGAAATTTACATAATCATGTTGATCATTTTCTTGGGCCATACCCTTTCAAATCCCTACACCAACCAATTTTACTTTAAAACATGCTTCCAAAGATTCAAACTTTTCAAAATTCAGATTAATAATTAATAATACAAATCTATTATTCCATAAAAACCAATTTCAATTGAAAATGTACTTTTAAAAAATTTTCACATGAATTACCTTTAGAAACACACTTTACACCTTCCTAACAAGGAATAAAACTACTTACATGAAAAAATTCAATGAAACCTCTAAAAAAACTATTTCCTATATAAAACCAATTTGTATCACATAATCATTTTAAACCACATCCGAAATAAATTTCACACCACAACATTATACCATAGAACATATTTATAAAATAAGAAAGATAAAATCATCTAAATAATCTAATTCATCAATCATCTTACTTCGAGTGTAGAATATTCAACAAAATTATGAAAACCCACAATTGCAACCTGACAATACCCATTAACGGCATGATTGAACAATAATCATCATGACCAAATCCCCTTGAACAATATTAAACCCTAAAAATGGCCACTAAACCTATTGGATAACAAAACCCCAATGAAAATGATGGGAAACCCTAGAGAAGGGTAGGAATCAAGGAGTAGATCCACTTACTTAAAGATTTCATGGAGTTTACATGACAAATACATCACAAAATTGGAGATACAAGGGATATATGGGTGGTGGAGGAGGTTTCTAGGGCTAGAAATCCTAGATGGGGGAGAGTGGGGTGGATTTAGAGAAAACTGTGAGAATATATAAAAGTTATTTCCATTTTTTATGTATTGGACATCACACTTGGTTTTCCAAACCGTGTGACAACTGTGTGCTACCCATTATCCAGGAGGAACATGACACATGGTTGTAATACATGTTTTAAAAATGGTTCACTAGCCTTGGGGTTAGACACTGTCTAAAATGGCTATAGGTCACACTATTTACTCAGGATGGGAACAGGGTTTGACAAACAATTCTCCGGCCATAGGCCTGATGCTGAAGGGTCCAAATCATCCGATACTCTCTAAAACCATAAGGAAATACCAATGGTGAAAAGATAGACTGAAAATAAAAATACAATTACTTTAAAAATATAGTCTCATTGCACTCGATTCCCTTGAGAAAAAATAGAGGGACATGAATAAACCAATGCCCAAATGAAAAAAACCCGGGTGCGATAATTCGCCCCTGGATAAATCCTTCCAACCTCAAAAATATATAATAAGGATCGATCAAAAAACAAAAAAAATCTATATAGATCAAAAGGATTTACAGAAAACAACACATGGGAATAAAATAGGAACACAATGAATAGAAAAATAGGTCCACACATTTGAAATCAGGAGGCAAGAATGGACTCCCCACCATAATCCTTTTTTTCAGAAAACTACAACCACTCCTGCTGATTGATCAAAGGAAAAGGAATACTTTCAGATATATAATAGAAATTCATAATTCAATAGTAAAATAATCATTACCCACATATAATCATTCCTATTACATGGTACGAACAAACAAAACCAAACCACTGCTAAATATATATCTTCACAACCTTGCTTCAATAAAGTCGGTAGGAACACTCCCACCCAGACACTTACTCAAGGAAGGGTCCTGATATTTGATCACCCCAATAAGAATACTGACTCTGAATACAACATCAGAACCTTAATGTGATTATCACCATTGGGCAGCCTAAATGGACACCACACTATTTAAATTGAACTGTCACAAATTTACTCTAGACGTAATCTCAATGAGAACCCTGATGGGTCTCCCATCATAAGAACAAAAAAACATAACTGAAAAACATATAATGTCACGAGAACCCAAAATGGTTTGACTTTGTAAATTCACACATAGAACAAATACCCACCATAAGGTGTCGACAAAATAAACTCCAAACCAAACAAAACAAACCAAATGATTCAACACTCATACAAGACATGACTCCATCCAAATCAGCACAACCAAAACCAATACTGATTTTCCTGGCTGACCAATCAAGGAAATCCACATGGATATTAACCTAGAAAAGGTAAAATATTTGAGTGCATGAAAATTAGGCAACGAAAATATTTATAACAAAGGATAGAATCTTCCACCAACACAAGTCATAAAAAAGAACAAGACCTTTAACCAACCATTCATAAAATTGGACCTTTCCAAAACAAGGCAGTTGTAATAGTGAATCCTGATTTTTCTACATTCATAACAAGAGACCAAGCCAATCCAATGTCCCTAACACCCCATGAAATTTCTGATTGTTCACAAGAATCAATCTGAGGACTATTGCTGGAGAGCCAATCTTGGAAGCATATATTTATACACAAGAAGAAGCTGACCATTTTAGATTGGAATAGTTTGTTTGGTTTCATGAGAGACCACACAACACTATGGGTCGAACCAAAGGAACCCGACATACCATGGACCTCACTTCACCTCAAAATTGAACTTCACTGAGACATTTAATTATAAAATGAACATGCATAACTATATTTCACCTCAATCAAGGAACAATAGTAATAAAGAAAAAATGGGATAGTTCCAATAAATATTGATGAATTAATAATTTTTGAGAGAGATTAATGATTTCATTAAAATTAAAGTTCTCAAAATATTCCATAGGACTTCTTAATATCACGACAATTACCAAAAAAAATAGGACACCTTTCAACAATTGAATTACCTCCATCAAATTCATGTCAGGCCTTTAGGAATAATGTTTGAAACACCCTCTTTAATGAACTAGTAAATTCAATGAATATCAACTTTCATTCAATTTCCCCCACATCCAAAATTTCACTTCAATAGGACCCACTTGACCAAGATGGTGTGGTGGATTTGATTATGAAACTCAATAAGAGAGACCTTACATTGATCAACTAGAGGGTCTTCCAAGGATGAATCACATGTGTCCGCACATAGAATTGGTACAGAATCATTATGAGGGTCTACACTATCCAAAAAGGAAGTCTAGGAACCAATCAAACTAGTCCATAATCCAAAAAATACACAAAAAACCAAACATGAAATGGGGACATACTCAAGGATTCTCAGAATTTTTTTCAAATGATCCTAATAACAATAATCTCAAACCAACATTATAAAAAAATCCCAAATTTTAAACATCATGAAAACAAGAAATTTTTTACATCGTAAAACACCTTGGAAGAAACAAACCAAAATCACATGTATGCACACCAAACAAATACCTATCACCAAAAATCACATCTTTTTTCAAAATCACTTTTTAAAAGAAGCCAGGCCATGAGGGTTGTACACTAACCAAAGGTATTCCATAGTGTCTCACACAAGTGCATTCTCATGGAAAACTGGGCTCTCATCCACTTTTCCACCCATATCCTATTCATGTGGTCACTCATGGGAATACCAAAGGTGATAGTGAAACTTTTACACTTTCTAAAACAAACAATCATCCCACCAATATCAAAGATTAATACCTATTTCAAATATAAAAAAACCAGCAATATTTAACTAACCACAAAACAAAAAACCACTTTCAAGATCTACACATCATTCAATTTAATTCTTTTTGAAAATTATTGTCCAATTACATCAAAACTCGTTTGGTTAAAAATATTCCAATCCTTCTTTTAATTTTTTTTCATTCCAAAAAATAATTTCATTAATCTCTAGAAATTGATGATTGAAATCTAACACCATTATAACATACCCATTTTACCCTACGGTTTATTTCATTAAACTACATTTTTAATGTCTTTCTCAAAGTAAATATGGAAAATGCATTTTCCCCTTTCAAAAAATCATGTCATTACCACTTCAAATTTGGGTTTTCAAAATTCCAAATCTTGGAAGTTCATTTTTTATGAACCAAGCTGGAATACCATATAACAAACAATGGACCTGATCTGTGGCGTGGCCTAAAGGAAATTCCCGACCCCAAAGCGTAGTAAACTAATGCCTAGTTTTCAATAACATGCATTGGAAACGATTACCCAAATTATAAAAAGCCAAAACAACCTGCAAAGACAAACTATAAATAACTGAATAACCAGAAAAAACATGGTAAACCAATTTTCATATTAAAATACTAAAAAATTTACCAAAGTCACAATTATAAAAACAGAAGGGAGTCCACAAAAATAACCCGACACAATGGAAAACAATTCAAAAGAGGAAATTGGAATTGGTGCGTGACTTGATCTTATGGTTGGAGGCAACATGCCAATCACAACACCATCATAGAGGGTTTCCAAAGTCCATTCCCTTAGCTCCACATGGATTTATAGGCCCTTCAAGCTCACTAAGATCTCTATCCCAATGCTCTTTTCATTTCTAAAAACAAATAATCCCAGAAGAATCTATGAAACCAAAACAAGCATGGTATCCCATAGAAACTTGAGTCATTTCTTGTGGTGTGCTTATCAAACACACTAATTGCAACTAGAACACCATGTACCAAAAATCCTATCTCTGGTATACCTGGACACTTTCACAAATAACATGACCCAATAGAGTGTGACCTACACAGATACCATCTTATCACGATCCAAATTAGAATTCCATCAAACCCGTCACCTGACCTGGTCTGGGGCATCACATGAAGGGAGTTCCAAATCCATATGGACTAGAAACTGGTGTCTTGATATCAATAAAAAGACATGGGAATGATTCCACCTATTTTCGTAAGCATAAATAACCAGAATAAACATACAAGAAATAACTAAATAACTACAACCAAACACTTTATTAATTTTTTTAGATTCAATGCTTTTCAGATTTATCCAAACCCACAAGTACAAAATTAAAAGGGAAACCTCAATAATAACACATAATCCTCCTTGAAAAAATGGTGATTTTACCATTAATCCACCACCATCAAATACTATATGAGAAGAACTCCAGAAACCAAGATCTACTAACATTACCATGAAGAATCATTCAATTACATGGTTCATACACAACAATGTTTACATACACCCATGTGTGTACATTTGGTGTGAGCCAAATCCCCATAGGATTCCCCATAAAAGAATATATTCTATACTGTAACTTCAAAATACAATTTAACGAGGTTATTTATGTAAAATAAATTGATTCATTCAAAAGAAATCATATTAATGGAAAATATCTTTAGCAATACACTTTTAAATGTAACATTTCAAAAGGAATATTTAACTTAAATAAACATTTTTAAAAAATTAAATGAACTCAAAGTCCATATTATGATGATGGATGGAACCACATCACATTACTCTTAAAATATCACCATCAGTAAATCTCTAAGGGTAATCGATCTTGAATGTGACACAAGAACCTCATTCCATGAAGAATGGTGGTATCATAACCACAACCATTAGCTTTCTCATTTATGAGATGCTAGGAGGGGACAACCCAATGACCTAGTGGTATGAAGTCATTATCGTAATTTATTTATTATTGTAATCATCAATCATGCTTTGTTAATGAGGTTCTATCCACATTCAAATCAATAGAGTACTAGAACAATCCTGTCACGACCCGCCCTCGGGGTCCGTGCCGTGACTACCCCAAGCCCGCCTTCCATAGGCCAGGGGCTGGTGACTAGCACCAAGGCGTAAAATCCCGATAACTGGGAAGGCATTGCCTTTATAAAAGAAAACAAGCACCACAGAGCACAAGCGGAAGTAAAACACTAAGTACAAAAAGAAGAGCTGAAAAGTAAAAGGGGCCGGAAATACAAGCCCAACTGTAAAGTACAACTCGAAAGGGAAAACAGCGACTGAAAAGTAAAGCTACTACGCTGAGATGTCCACTGGAAATCCCACCTGAAGGGTGGGTACAGATAGCTCCTCTGCTCCTCGGGTCCCGTCGTCTGCTCCAAGTATGTCCCGCCCAGTGGTCTGCCTCTGGGTACCGCCTCGTCGTATAGTCCACCTCCAGGTACCGTCCAGTCCTCGAACCTTCGGCTTCTGTCAGCACTGTCCGTCGTCTGCAACCAACACAACGAGGTGCGGGCATAGCCCGTGCAGGGGTGAGTATAACGATACTCAGTAGGGACCCCGAGACCCTCAAGGTCTCACTAAAACCAACAAGGATAAACACAAGATGATCTCAACAGATAAACTTTACTTAGGTATATGCCCATACATATACCTAAGTTATCAAGTAACCCATCTCAATCATGAGGAAACACAAGGATTGTGAAATCGACGGATAACCACTACCCGGGTATATGCCCATACATATACCAAAGTTAGCAAGTGACCCATCTCAATCATGAAGTAAACACAAGGTCAAAAGTCTCAGCTCAAACCAGGATTTTCATTATCGAAACCGTAACTGCTGAAGAGCCCCATCTCTGAAGTGTGTAGAAGTCCTATCACGACTCCGAGGTACTGCTCACTAACCTATGACTGCTGAGGTACTCCTCCTGTCGAGTACTGCGGGTTTGCGGCCAACTACCGGGCGCTCCGTCCGCTGAGGGTCTGTCGCCAAATACCGGGCGCTACCCAGATAGCCTGCTGAGGTACTCCTCCCGTCGAGTACCGCGGGTCTGCTGCCAACTACCAGGCGCTCCGTCCGCCGTGGGTCTGCCGCCAAATACCGGGCGCTCCGTCCACTGGGCTAGTCGACTCACTCCAAGTCGAGTCGGTCAAGCAGTCGTCAGGTCTCAGCCGGCTACACGGTCTCCGTACTCTGCACGCTCGTCTCCACCGTCGCAGGTCTGTCGCTACAACCAAGCGCACACACTCCGTAGAGTATCGCGGGTCCGCCGCTACAACTAAGCTCTCCACCGCCAAGGGTCTGCTGCTGCATCCAAGCGCACCACCACTGTCAAGTACCACGGGTCCGCTCCACGAGCTACTGGTCGATACTCCAAGTATCACAAGGTCCCGCGAAGAAGTGTCTCAAAGGCCCGTCTCGTCACAGGGGTCTCAACGCAACAGACGGCGCGTCGATCGGACGCCCGGTCTGTGAGTTATTAGCATTTTTGTCTCCGGGGCCCGGTTGGTTTTTAAGGAAAAACCAACCCGACCGTACTCCACCTGCGTCCAAACCTCGGGCGGAGTATGCCAAAAGATCCGATTCACTAAGAGGAACACAACGCGACTGACGGCGCGTCAATCGGACGTTCGTGGCTCGAGATATGAGCGTTTCCGCTCCGAAGGCCCGGTTGGTTTCGTGAACGAACCAACCCGGCCGAACTCAAAGTAACCCGAAACCTTGAGTGCGATATATCGAAACGACCGTCTAGATACAAGGATCGCGTTGCCGCAGACGGTTCGTCATTCGGAGGTCCGAGGCTCAAGTTATGAGCCAAAAACCAAATCAGGTTCGAAACGGGGGGGTCCGGGTCCGGGCCGACCCGGCCCGACCCCCCCCTGGGCGGCGCGGTGGCCGGCGGCGGCGGCCGGCGGCGGCGGACGGCGGCGGCGCGGGGGCCGGCGGCGGCGCGGCGGGCCGCGGCGGCGGGCCGCGCTGGCGGCGGCGGCGGGCCGCGCTGGCGGCGGCAGCAGGCCGCGCTGGCGGCGGGGTGCGCCGCACGGGCTGCGCACGCGGGGGGTTAAACGCCCGCTTCTTCAAGGAGGCGGCGCGGCTTTGCCGCGCCGATTTAATTAAACCGCCCCCCTCACATGAGGGGGGCCTGCTTGAGCGGATCCGAGGGGGCAGCCGGCCCCCTCCCTTTAAAAAAAAACGCCCCCCCCTCTTAAAGAGGGGGGTTTTCATGGTTGGCCGGGGAATTAAATTCCCCGGTTTTAAGCCATCCGGCCGGGGGTTTAATCCCCCGGTTTTATGACATCCGGCCGGCCCGCTGGCCGGCCGGTTTTTACCAACGGGACCGGAAATTCCGGTCCCGCCCTCGACTTCCGACGCCGGCGGCCCGGCCGCCGGTCTTTCCTTCCGCCGCGGCCCGGAACCGGCCGCGGTCTCCTCGTCCCACTGCGGCCCGGAACCGGCCGCGGACTTCTCGTCCCGCCGCGGCCCGGAACCGGCCGCGGTGTTCGTCGTCCGGCGCGGTGCGACGGCACCGCGCCCCTTTCGTCGTGCCATGAATCCTTCCAACGCGGCGCGACGGCGTCGCGTTCTTGAAGACTCTCCTCGGCGAAGCGCGACGGCGTTGCGTAAAATTAAACGCACAATCATCCGCGTGGTGCGACGGCACCACGCCACTTGCTTCCACCCGCAAGAACAACAAGAACGTTGGAGGGGGGTTCGGCCGTGTTCGTGCGGTCCGGCCCCCCTCTCGTTAAATTAAAAACGCAACTTAAACAATCAAGCATCATGTTAGAAATGCGAGATCCACGTTCAAGGAAAAGAATAAAGAAATAATGAACCAACAACCCCTACCTTGATAACGAGATGAAGTTCGAAGAGCGTCGCGGAAAGCGGCGTCGCGGGGTGAAGTTCTGTTGTCATCGGAGGAAGAGTCGTCGTCTATGGCGACGTTCCTTGCGGTGGTGTCTCCTCCCTTGACGCGAAGGAAGAAGAAGAGAAGGCATGTCGTCGGTAACTTCGCGTTCTCCGTCGGAGGCGTTCTTCGTCAAGAACGTTCTTCAAAACTCAAGAGCTCTCTTCTCTTTCACTTAACACATCCATTCCAACCAAAATAAAATAAGGCTCTACCTTATTTTATTTACCCATGCCATGCATTCAAATTTACAAAATTCAAATCCAATTCACTTAATTAATTAAACCATGAGTTGTTTAATTAATTAAGAGGTAGGTTGGCAAATTAAATAAGGAAGTGGAAGAGTTACTTAATTTAAGGGAGTTAACAAGTTTAAAGGGAGAGTTTATGAGAGTTATGGGAATGTGAAAGGTTGGGGCTCGTGTGGGCCCCACCTCACATTTATCCACACATGGGTAGTTAGGAACTAGTGGGTCCCACCCCAACTCCCTCACTTAGGATATAACCACTTGATAAAAATAAAAATTGTTCCCCAATTTTTATTCACTTCTAATTTAATCCACAAAAAATTAACTTCTCATCCCGCAAAAACGCAACTCCCGAAAAGGTCTCTTTAAGCGAATATCGGCGCTGCGAGTTCATCGGCGCCCTCGGATTTCAATTCCGAGCACCGGATCAAAAGTTAGGAAAACCCGCTCGTTCGTTCACTGAACGTACCCGAGCCAAACTTCGGAAATTAATTCCGGGCACTCCGGGCCTCGGAATCAGGTGCCGTCTGAAACCGCGCTCTTGTAAAATTCTAAAGAAAATTAAGAAAAAATTTCCCTTGAATTTTACGGGTCTTTACATTACTCCCACCTCAGGGCTTTACGTCCCCGTAAAGCTACATCAAAAACTAGGGAAACAAAAGAGGGTACTGAGCACGCATCTGAGCCTTCCGCTCCCATGTGCTCTCCTGGAGATTTCGTGCTACCCGAGAAGCACCCCAGAGGAAGCAACCGTTCACGTAGAACCTACTCCTGTCGATCCTCAATCTCTACTAGAATCTCTGTGCTTATCGCCCTGTCATCGACGTCCAACTCCCCGGGGTCGATGACGTGTGAAGAAACATACACGTATCTCCACAGCTGAGACACGTGGTGGACACTATGCACCCGGTGCGACTGAGGTGGTGGGGTTAAGCGGTAAACCTCCTCGCCTACCCTGCTGAAGATCAAAAGGGTCCATCGAACTTCGGAGATAACATGCCGCCTCGGCCACATCTCCGAAACCTCACCGGGTTGAGACCGTATAAGAACGTGTTCGTCACCCTCGAACTCAAGAGGTTTCCCTTTTTAGGTTAGAACTGAACTCAAACTCCTGCTGCCACAGGGGTAGGGTTGACCAACTCAAGAGTGATCGGTCACACCCTCTTATGTCTGAGTTTAACATGAGCTGCCCAGGGTTTCCTTTTCGCCGACCAAGGAAAACCCATTCCGACGTTTGCCTAAAACAGTCAACCGGGGTATGATTTGTGAATCAAAACCATACCCAGATCAACGTCGTAAGGCCTCTACGCTGCCACCAAGAGATTCCAACCGAAACTCTCGCCTCGAGGTCAAATCACACCGTCGGCGTAAGCGTGATTATCGAGTCTCCTCCCAAAGGTATCTCCAGACGTGAGGGTCAAGTCTACGGCTTACCCGGAACCTCTAGGTCTGGGACATGATTCGTGGAAGGGTAGAATGATTGGTTCCCATGTCTATAGATATGGAAGCTCGTAGTAGACATAATTCGTACCCCGAATCATTCTTAGAGCTCCTGGGTCACACTCCTTGACCGCAATGCAGCTATTCTCCTCCCCAGCCTTCCTGCTCCCTGAGCCTGGCGGGGACTACTAAGTCGGGTGGTCGTAACATGTCGAAATGTACACCACCACATACTGCTCTCCAAGCTCTGCTTCCACGTCTGCTACCCTGCAGATTCATCTGTCCTTAGCACTTCCTCCTCCTGAAACATTTGACACGCCCGAGTCTCTGAGACTGGCGCTAGTCTCCTGCCTTTCACTGCTAACGTTCACAACCACAAAGGTTCTCTCTAGCATCCTAGCATAGGTAGGAATGCATAGAGGAAAAGAAATGGTTCGGATGTCCTTTAGACACACTTCGCTCAGAAGTTCGAGTCTAAAGAACTGATCACAACGTAACCAACGAGTACCAAGATTGATTGGTAAGCCACGTTGAGTGCTCTGCTTCCGACATGTCGTACTGTCGAAGCTGTAATAGCTCCAGAAAACTCACAACCACCTCCTCAAGCCAGTCCTCAGCCGCCTACGAGTCAGGCTCACTTCGAAACTTGAGGGATATCTGATGCTAAAACATAAGTAAGGCACTAAGCCTGTGAGTCTCTGCTACCGGTACCGCCGGTAGTGTCTGCTGACCAACAGGTAGTGACATAGCTGGCGCTCTACCCGTAGGTACTAATCCATGTATCGGTTCGCGTACCGAAGCCTCGTTACTATAAGGACCAACCTCATGGTCACTCTCTGGAAACACCTGGAGCTAAGATCATCATCCGCTCTACTAGTATCCAAGCTAGGCGTAGAACTCTAGCATTCGTCTCCATCCAGTCCACTGCTGCCTGGGAAATCTGTCTCGCCTCGTATCCTCAGAGGCCTCTACTGCTGGAACTCGTGCATCGCGCTCTGCTAGCGTGCACCGTCAGCTAGTGGCATCTGCTGCCTAACGGGTGGTGGTGCTGCTGGTACACCACCCGAAGGTGCCAACACTGAAAAAGGGCCCTGCACTGGAGTCTCGCCGCTCGGTGGGCCATCATGAAAGAAACAACGTAACACGATCAAACGATTATACCTGGTGAGCTGACCTGGTTTGAGCTGTTTTAAGGGGAAAAACCTTTGAAATCACACACGCAATCAGTGTTTTCGTGCACAAAGTCGGAAATCAGTTGTCAGGGTCCTGGTGTATGGATACGTCGGCCGCCCGCACCAACACTGGACTCCCTGAACTGAAAACCACACTCGGTACTCTCAACACTATTGCTTCACAGAAAGAGACATCAGAGTTATAAGTTCTGCGGTAGAACCGAACTCCTCTGATACCAATTTGTCACGACCCGCCCTCGGGGTCCGTGCCGTGACTACCCCAAGCCCGCCTTCCATAGGCCAGGGGCTGGTGACTAGCACCAAGGCGTAAAATCCCGATAACTGGGAAGGCATTGCCTTTATAAAAGAAAACAAGCACCACAGAGCACAAGCGGAAGTAAAACACTAAGTACAAAAAGAAGAGCTGAAAAGTAAAAGGGGCCGGAAATACAAGCCCAACTGTAAAGTACAACTCGAAAGGGAAAACAGCGACTGAAAAGTAAAGCTACTACGCTGAGATGTCCACTGGAAATCCCACCTGAAGGGTGGGTACAGATAGCTCCTCTGCTCCTCGGGTCCCGCCGTCTGCTCCAAGTATGTCCCGCCCAGTGGTCTGCCTCTGGGTACCGCCTCGTCGTATAGTCCACCTCCAGGTACCGTCCAGTCCTCGAACCTTCGGCTTCTGTCAGCACTGTCCGTCGTCTGCAACCAACACAACGAGGTGCGGGCATAGCCCGTGCAGGGGTGAGTATAACGATACTCAGTAGGGACCCCGAGACCCTCAAGGTCTCACTAAAACCAACAAGGATAAACACAAGAAGATCTCAACAGATAAACTTTACTTAGGTATATGCCCATACATATACCTAAGTTATCAAGTAACCCATCTCAATCATGAGGAAACACAAGGATTGTGAAATCGACGGATAACCACTACCCGGGTATATGCCCATACATATACCAAAGTTAGCAAGTGACCCATCTCAATCATGAAGTAAACACAAGGTCAAAAGTCTCAGCTCAAACCAGGATTTTCATTATCGAAACCGTAACTGCTGAAGAGCCCCGTCTCTGAAGTGTGTAGAAGTCCTATCACGACTCCGAGGTACTGCTCACTAACCTATGACTGCTGAGGTACTCCTCCTGTCGAGTACTGCGGGTTTGCGGCCAACTACCGGGCGCTCCGTCCGCTGAGGGTCTGTCGCCAAATACCGGGCGCTACCCAGATAGCCTGCTGAGGTACTCCTCCCGTCGAGTACCGCGGGTCTGCTGCCAACTACCAGGCGCTCCGTCCGCCGTGGGTCTGCCGCCAAATACCGGGCGCTCCGTCCACTGGGCTAGTCGACTCACTCCAAGTCGAGTCGGTCAAGCAGTCGTCAGGTCTCAGCCGGCTACACGGTCTCCGTACTCTGCACGCTCGTCTCCACCGTCGCAGGTCTGTCGCTACAACCAAGCGCACACACTCCGTAGAGTATCGCGGGTCCGCCGCTACAACTAAGCTCTCCACCGCCAAGGGTCTGCTGCTGCATCCAAGCGCACCACCACTGTCAAGTACCACGGGTCCGCTCCACGAGCTACTGGTCGATACTCCAAGTATCACAAGGTCCCGCGAAGAAGTGTCTCAAAGGCCCGTCTCGTCACAGGGGTCTCAACGCAACAGACGGCGCGTCGATCGGACGCCCGGTCTGTGAGTTATTAGCATTTTTGTCTCCGGGGCCCGGTTGGTTTTTAAGGAAAAACCAACCCGACCGTACTCCACCTGCGTCCAAACCTCGGGCGGAGTATGCCAAAAGATCCGATTCACTAAGAGGAACACAACGCGACTGACGGCGCGTCAATCGGACGTTCGTGGCTCGAGATATGAGCGTTTCCGCTCCGAAGGCCCGGTTGGTTTCGTGAACGAACCAACCCGGCCGAACTCAAAGTAACCCGAAACCTTGAGTGCGATATATCGAAACGACCGTCTAGATACAAGGATCGCGTTGCCGCAGACGGTTCGTCATTCGGAGGTCCGAGGCTCAAGTTATGAGCCAAAAACCAAATCAGGTTCGAAACGGGGGGGGGTCCGGGTCCGGGCCGACCCGGCCCGACCCCCCCCTGGGCGGCGCGGTGGCCGGCGGCGGCGGCCGGCGGCGGCGGACGGCGGCGGCGGCGGGCCGCGCTGGCGGCGGCAGCAGGCCGCGCTGGCGGCGGGGTGCGCCGCACGGGCTGCGCACGCGGGGGGTTAAACCCCCGCTTCTTCAAGGAGGCGGCGCGGCTTTGCCGCGCCGATTTAATTAAACCGCCCCCCTCACATGAGGGGGGCCTGCTTGAGCGGATCCGAGGGGGCAGCCGGCCCCCTCCCTTTAAAAAAAAACGCCCCCCCTCTTAAAGAGGGGGGTTTTCATGGTTGGCCGGGGAATTAAATTCCCCGGTTTTAAGCCATCCGGCCGGGGGTTTAATCCCCCGGTTTTATGACATCCGGCCGGCCCGCTGGCCGGCCGGTTTTTACCAACGGGACCGGAAATTCCGGTCCCGCCCTCGACTTCCGACGCCGGCGGCCCGGCCGCCGGTCTTTCCTTCCGCCGCGGCCCGGAACCGGCCGCGGTCTCCTCGTCCCACTGCGGCCCGGAACCGGCCGCGGACTTCTCGTCCCGCCGCGGCCCGGAACCGGCCGCGGTGTTCGTCGTCCGGCGCGGTGCGACGGCACCGCGCCCCTTTCGTCGTGCCATGAATCCTTCCAACGCGGCGCGACGGCGTCGCGTTCTTGAAGACTCTCCTCGGCGAAGCGCGACGGCGTTGCGTAAAATTAAACGCACAATCATCCGCGTGGTGCGACGGCACCACGCCACTTGCTTCCACCCGCAAGAACAACAAGAACGTTGGAGGGGGGTTCGGCCGTGTTCGTGCGGTCCGGCCCCCCTCTCGTTAAATTAAAAACGCAACTTAAACAATCAAGCATCAAGTTAGAAATGCGAGATCCACGTTCAAGGAAAAGAATAAAGAAATAATGAACCAACAACCCCTACCTTGATAACGAGATGAAGTTCGAAGAGCGTCGCGGAAAGCGGCGTCGCGGGGTGAAGTTCCGTTGTCATCGGAGGAAGAGTCGTCGTCTATGGCGACGTTCCTTGCGGTGGTGTCTCCTCCCTTGACGCGAAGGAAGAAGAAGAGAAGGCATGTCGTCGGTAACTTCGCGTTCTCCGTCGGAGGCATTCTTCGTCGGAGGCGTTGTTCTTCGTCAAGAACGTTCTTCAAAACTCAAGAGCTCTCTTCTCTTTCACTTAACACATCCATTCCAACCAAAATAAAATAAGGCTCTACCTTATTTTATTTACCCATGCCATGCATTCAAATTTACAAAATTCAAATCCAATTCACTTAATTAATTAAACCATGAGTTGTTTAATTAATTAAGAGGTAGGTTGGCAAATTAAATAAGGAAGTGGAAGAGTTACTTAATTTAAGGGAGTTAACAAGTTTAAAGGGAGAGTTTATGAGAGTTATGGGAATGTGAAAGGTTGGGGCTCGTGTGGGCCCCACCTCACATTTATCCACACATGGGTAGTTAGGAACTAGTGGGTCCCACCCCAACTCCCTCACTTAGGATATAACCACTTGATAAAAATAAAAATTGTTCCCCAATTTTTATTCACTTCTAATTTAATCCACAAAAAATTAACTTCTCATCCCGCAAAAACGCAACTCCCGAAAAGGTCTCTTTAAGCGAATATCGGCGCTGCGAGTTCATCGGCGCCCTCGGATTTCAATTCCGAGCACCGGATCAAAAGTTAGGAAAACCCGCTCGTTCGTTCACTGAACGTACCCGAGCCAAACTTCGGAAATTAATTCCGGGCACTCCGGGCCTCGGAATCAGGTGCCGTCTGAAACCGCGCTCTTGTAAAATTCTAAAGAAAATTAAGAAAAAATTTCCCTTGAATTTTACGGGTCTTTACAAATCCACCCCGCATAGATACCTGGGATTTCTTTTGAGGTCAAATCCTCATTTTAAATGTCACACAAAACTCCATTTTCACATATAGATTCCTAGCATTGTAAATAATTTGGAAAATTACAATTTTTCATGAACCAAACCACATTCCATTTTATAGACACGAAAACCGTTTTCCATCACACAATTCCAATTATTAGTAAATTGATGAAACCACTGAGGAACTATCCAATGAAATTTACCTAATCAATTTGAACATTTTCATGGCCCAATCCCATTTCATGTCCTCAAAAAAACCAATTTCCCAGTAAAAATGTCTTCCCATCATTCAAATAATTCAAACATTAAATTAATAGTGCACACACAACAACCATCATTCTTTAAAACCCCACTTCATTTGAAAAAAGTCCCTTTTAAACACATTCTCACCTCAATATCCTTTAAAAACACACATCAAACCTTCCCAACATGGAATATAACACCTTTAAAAAAACCTGACAATGAAACATACACAAAAAAACCATTCCAATGATAAAAGACCATTTTTATCACATAAGGATGTCAAACTACCTCTAAAATGAATTTTTCACAACACAATTAAACCATAGAACATATTTATAAAATCAAACAAGAAATCTAAAATCATTTAAAAACGAGAATTCATGGAACCACCTCAATCGAGTATAGAGACTCATGGAAAATGATTTGAAACCAAAACCACACCACCATAAGACCCCATAGGGGAATGAAATAACACTAAACATCATGATTGAACCCTAAAGAACTAGATTAAACCCAAAATACCACCCATATCAATATAAATCAAAACACCAATGATGATTTGGGGAAACCCTAATGAAGAGGAAGAATCAAGGAGTAGAACCCCATACATAATGATTTCATGGAGTTTCTATAAAAATTAAACCATAAAATTGGATATCCAATGGAGCCATGGGAGGGGGTGGGAGTTACCTAAGGATGGAAAACCAGAATGGTGGATTGATGGGTGGATTTGTAGTAAAAACCCAAGAGGACACAAAGTTCATTTCTAAATTTTTTACGTATTGTTCATCAGTCATGATTTTACAACATGGTTTTCTAAACCATGTTGAAGTCAAGTGACTCTAAGGCCTAAGAGGGTCATGTCGCATAGTTAGCCCGCACTGTTAGCCACTATCCAAAATAACCATAGGACACCCATTTTTCTGGAGAAGGTGGCATAGTTTCAAAAAATATACTCCAATAATAATACTCATGATGTAGGACCACAATTTTCAATTTTTTTCTAAAAAAACAAGTAAATCCTTGGATAGGAATAATATGGAGTACAAATAAATACAAAATTACATAAAAAATACAAACATGCCACGCTCTAATCCTGAGAGAGAGACCGAGACCCATGAATGAACCATATACAAGATTGAAAATGAATACATAGGTGTGACACAAAACATATATATTATCTTGTGTGACATACAACATCGTGTTTCTATTTCATTGTCGTAACATAGAGTTTCTTAAACATGTTGTGTTACACTCAAGGCTTTGTCATACCAGCCCAAAATATACTATTAATATTAATATTTAATATATTGATATCACCTAGATATGGGAACAAATGTATGAAAATATATTAAAAAAATAATTAGATTATAGTTTAAATATGTTTATAAAATTAAATCATTACATAAAAATTATATATAAATTAAAATAATGACTAATTAAATATAAATGAATTATTGTATGAAAAACTATTTTTATTATCAAAATGGAGTTTTATCCTAGTAAAATAAATTAACCAATTTTATTGTATGATATTAAATAACATTTCAAGTTATACATTTAATAATTTTTTTAATTTCATCCAATAATATTTATATGCTTACTATAAGAATAAAACCATTTAAACATTAAAGATGTATCATTTTATGAATGAAATTTTACTGTATTTTAATAGAGCACCTATATTAAAAATAATGATTTAACATTTTATAAATTTTAGATGAAAAAAATATTCATTTTGGATATACTGACATAAAAATTTACATTCTCTGAATTTCAGGAATTTTTCAGAGAAAATGAAAATTTCGATGAATATAAAATAATGCTGAATTTTTATTGAAAATTGTTTTTTCATCTAATGAATTTATGTAGTTAATTTTTTTATATGGGTTTTATTGTAACACCCTGAGATTTTATGAAAAATATTTTTTTAATTTCATTAATGTCTTGTGTTTTACGCTACACCAAAATGAGCTTGCACAACACGCATCCCTGACTTTCCTTGAATTACACGCAATCACGACCTTCATCGATAGCGTGTGTAGTACGCAATACCAAGTTTCACTAAACGAGATTTTATTATAATATTATTATGAGCTAGCTGTTATGAATAGTAATACACACTCTTTGAAATTTTATAAATTTTATCTTTCAAAATGGAATTCATTTTTGGATTCATAATATCAAAGTTAGCTTAGGGTGAAATTTTTGTACTTTTCGGATAACTTTCATATTCTGATGAATAGTGAAAATTACTAAAATTTAATTAAATACAAATTTTTTAATCGAAATAACTAATAGTGAAAAATTATTAATTTGAGTGGTTTTAAAGTATATTTAGAATATATTTTTAAAATTTAATACAATGTTGGTCATTGAATGTAATTTCACATTTAAACAAGACATAAACAAGTGTCAATCTTTTGATAGTTATTATCTCTTAAGAACACGCTATTTGTTTTGACGAAGGTAATTAATTTTCAAATTAATTAATGCAACTGATATGTATTGAATTTGGTAAAATAGGCATCATTTTTTAATTCATAACATAAAATATAACTTAGACCTAATTTTTGGTATTT
The DNA here is from genome assembly GCA_963277665.1 of Viscum album. Taxonomy (NCBI): domain Eukaryota; kingdom Viridiplantae; phylum Streptophyta; class Magnoliopsida; order Santalales; family Viscaceae; genus Viscum; species Viscum album. The sequence goes on from OY728162.1 coordinate 715,673,435, forward strand.
TTTTGGAAACTTTCATTTTTTGATGAAAAGTGAAACCACTAAGTGGTAGTTAAAAAACTGAATTTTTCAAAAAAATTAATTTTACCGCTTCTATGAGTGGAATTTTGAAAATACGAGGGACACAATTAATATCAACTACTAAAATGTGGTTCAATGAGATGAAAATAATTTTTGGTGAATTGTAACTTTTTACTTTTTTTACCACAGTTAAAAGTAAATTGGGTAATTAACGGTAAAATTGAAATTATTATTACCCTAAAACATGTATTAATTCTATTTGATAAGTTTAATTCGACCAAAAACAACCTTAGTAATAAAATATGACCATTTAGGCCCACTTAGATTAGATTAGGACATTTATTATAAATTTATTCAAAGAAGGGTTAAAATAGTTAAAATCAATGTTTAATAACTAAATATTTTTTAATATAGGGTTATAGATAAGATAAATTCAACTATAAATATTAATTAGAAAGATAATTATATTTCCTACATAATGGTATTTTATTTGTAATTTTTATACTTAAAATAAGTTAATTTATTTATGATACAATGATGATGTAGTAATTATCTTATTAATGAAATATTGACATAATTGATGTTATAAATATCCAAATAAATGTAATTTGAGACTTTTTATGAATTACAATAATTTTATATGTCAATAGGGAAAGTTATTAATTATTTAATTAACGTTTTTCGAATTAATCATTCTGTTATGATTTTCACAAAAATCAATTACCAAATATTGTCAAAATTGACATAAATTAGTTTTTAAACAATATATTATATTATTAATTGTTATTATATTCCTAAAAATCGATGGTTCTGCCAAGATACTTATATCATGATAGGTGTATAATTGAAGGACCACTTGGGTGTCTCTTTGATGTATATGTTAGGTTTATTAACTATATAATTTAAAAATACAAAGTGACATGGTAAATGTCAATCTAATTAACTAAGAGTTAAAACTAAACGTTAAGGATAATATAATGACCTAAACTTGCCTAAATTATATTTTATTAGAGTATTTAGACCCATACCGACCTTAGCTTTAAAATAAATCAATTTGGAGCTATTTAAAACCGAATATGACTTTATAATAAAATAATATTTTTAGTTATTCAAAAGGTGCCCCTCTCCTCCCTTGTAAAAGGGCACATCCTCCCTCTCTTCCTCAAACCACATTGAGCCTTCAATCTCGGCCAAAACCTGCAAATTTCTCTTCTCCACTTCCCAAGAAACATCCTAGAGGTCCTGGTCTTCTTCAAAGACCAATTTTAGTGCCCTAAGAGGAGGTCTCAAAGAGGCACTTCAAAGAAGAGGTAATGTCCGTTACAGATTCTTTCAACATTATTTCTTATTCCACTTCTTCTTCATAGAATGTTTAGTTGTTAAGTAATAATATAATTATCACTCATATACTGATATGTTATTATAAGTATGAAACAACCCTATTTCACCATCTATCCATCCTATAGAAAACGAAATCACCGCGCGTACGTACGTACAGAATACCGTCTCCACGCCGTGGTGTAATCTATTTTCCACCGTCACCTTACTTGTATGGGTATAATGGTGTAAATAATAACTATATATGATTATTGTAAAGTAATATTGATTCTATAATAGTATATATACATTAAAATAAAATTCCACGATCATGGGAACAATATCATCGCTCATGCGTACGTACGGAATACCGTCTCCACGACGCGATGAGATTCATTCTCAATGATTAACCATTCATAAATGATTATAAAATAAATATAATAAGTAATCATGAAATTTATTACATAATAATGATACTGTATTTATGTATATATATGTGTGTGTTATCCAATTAATTCCATTCAATTCAATGAGGAAACGAAAACAACGTTCATGCGTACGTACGGCCTACCGTCTCCATGAACGGTGTATTTCATTCCATTTATCGATCTATTATATATATGTATATTCTGAATATATATTATATATAATTCATGTTTTATATTTTTTAATTAATTAATCATTGTCTATGTAATCATATGAATAATTACAAGTCAAAACACGGACGACAAATGAAATGATTTTACCCAAACCGCTCTTTAACATGGAATTTACAAAAGAAAGCGAAATATAAAGTCATAAGTGAAACATATATGATATCATAACAATGAATATGATTCTTTAACAAGTAAATGACATTATTTAAATCATTATACATGAGGTTCGGATATGTACGAAGCATATCGAACCTAAGGTAAGGGATAAATATTCCAATCTCATTCTTATCTGAGATTGTTTATTCGTAAGTATTTACTGGGGTTATTATTATTATCAATGTACATGATTTATAAAAATGTTTTCATTTATGTTTAAATACCTTTTTACCCATTTTTGACTTTTACTACATGGTATGTATTGAATATTTCTTTTTTTTACATTACGAGGTACTGTTTTGAATTTTCCGGAAAAAGTACGAGAAGAATGTTTTTTTAACTTATATGGCACGAACGGATTTTTTGCGGTTTAATAAAGCCTTATTTTCATGAAGCTTCCTCCAAAAGATTTCATGACTATTTTCAACAAAATCCTTTTCTTTTAAAATTGCACGACATTTTGTGAAAAGAAAATGATTTTGAAGAAAAAAGGATATTTTCCTCAAGAATTCATTTCAAGTGTTTTATCAAAACCAGTTTTCATCTAAGATGAAATTATTTCATATGTGTATGTTTCAAGTATCTTGTATCTATGATTTACATGGTTTCAGTTTTCTTATTATGAAATGGTATCCATTTATTTTATATGGATTATGTGATGATTGAATGATGTTTATAAAACCCATTTTATTCGTTGGGTTATGATGAATGATGAATGTTTATGTTGTGGCATAAGTAAGAATGATTTCATTATGAGATGGGTGGGACCTATATCTCCCTCCAATTCATTGGGTAAAAATTTATATCTAATGAGATAGACATGGCTGGAACGGAAAGTTAAACCGGTTCAGTAATATAGGACTAGAACGAGGAGTGAACTCGATTCAGAAAGGGACTTTGTCCACTAAGATGGTCTTGGCAGCAATGCCTTGGCTACTATGGAAATCATAACAAGTGCTGAATGGTTTCCACAATTACATGTTTTATTTACATTCTATTTTATCATGATTGATGTTCATTTATGATATATGCCTTACGTACTTCCACGATTTATGTCTTTGCTCAAGATTTTGATGTTTAAATTTCATGTTCATGTTTTTGCTTCAAAATGTTTATGGATTGTTTTAGGTTATCTATGTTTTCCCTTACTGAGCATTTGAGCTCACCATTTTTATGTTTTATTTTCCCCAAGAAATAAAGAAAGGTTTTAGGTAAGGAAACAAAAAGGGGAAGATCGTTATGGGAGTTGTTGAAGATTTTTCAACATGATTAGAAGTTTATATTCCGAGTTTCCAAAGACACTAAACTATTACGGTAGTTGTGTGTTTGTTTTTGTTATGTATTAAGTATTCCACAAAAGTAACATAAATTCCATGTACATCAAGCTTTGGGTCTCTACATTTGGTATCAGAGGAAAGGTTTAGTCAACCTTTGGAAACTAGGATGCGAGAACGTTAGTGAGATCCCTAGAGATATTTCTAAGGTATGTCTAGGGATGTCCCTAAGGTTATGTATAAGTATAAGTTATAGTCCTAGAATTATGGTAATGATCTTAGAATTAAACCTATGATGTTAGATATTGAAGGTACTCCCCATTTATTATGTTGTTTTCCCTAGCATGATTTTTTCCTCTCACACTATTCTTTTTGTGTTTTAGACGATGGCTGGAACATGAAGGAACCGTGTTGATCAATGCAATGGAAAATGCAATGATTTTCCTCCTGAACAAATACATGTTATGGGAGATGGAGTTCAAAATATTATTGATATACTTACACAAGCTATGAATCATTCTTGACTTCCAAATGATCAGAGAAAGGAACAATATTCTATTGAGTCCTTCATGAGGCAACATCCACCTTCTTTCAGTTGGTCTTCTGATCCACTTGTTTCTGAACAATGGATCAGTACCACTGAAAAGATATTTTCAGTTAATCAATGTTCTGAACATGATAAAGTCATCTTAGTAGTATATCATTTGGAAGGTGAAGCTAATCAATTGTGGAATCTTATCAAGAATACGAGGCCAAGAGATGAAATTGAGTCAATGGAATGGGACGAGTTCAAGAACTTATTTTTCAATAAGTACTTCCCTAGTATTCCTCGAACAAAGATGGAGAAGGAGTTTCTTGAACTAAAGAAAAAGGAAGATTAATCTGTTGGTGTATATGAAGCGAATTTTACAAGGCTCCCAAGGTATGTATCTGGCTTTATCATCCAACCTGAATGTAAAGTTGATCGATTCATCAGTGGCTTAAAACCAAATCTTCGAAGGGAATTAGCTATAAGAGAATTCAGTAGCTATGAAGAAATTGTGCGTTGTGCTATCAAGGTTGAAATGGAAGTTGGTGTTACTTATCCATCTCATGGTTTTGACATGAAATGAAAGAAGGAGTTCAAGGAGAAATCTCATAATAATGGTGAAAAGAAGATGAATGTTTCCTTATGCTCAAATTGTGGAATGAAGCATGGTATAGATTGTCTTAAAGGGACTAGAAAATGTTTTATGTGTGGAAAAGAAGTTCATCGAGCATATGAGTGACTATGTAATGGAAAAAAGGTTTCTAATGATGTGAATAAAGAAAAGACTACAGAGAACGCACCACCAATACTTCAATGCTTCATGTGCAAGGAAATGGGGCATTATGCTAATAAATTCCCTAATCCAAGGACAAAGGGAAGTCACATGTGATCACTATTGGAGATGTTGAATATGACAATGATGTGGTGGAATGATTAAGTGTTTATGTAATGGGATTCCAAAATAATGTTGTATATAGTATCATGGAATGTTGGAATATTTTTGTATTGGTCTATTGTGGTTTTCAATAATTTTATGGTACCGCTAACCATGGAAAGTGATTGAGATATTTTTGGAAAAAGATGATATGCACATAATGAAGGGATAAGGAGAAAATGAAATGTTTGATAGTATTCATGAGCTCATGACTGATATAAGGAAATATTTATATCATGGTTTGAGGATTTGGTTTATGAAAACAGTTAACTTTTGATAGCACTCATGTTTTCACTAAGATTCAATGGGTATTCATTTTTCAAGAGAATGCATGATTGATGCCTTAGAATGTTTGGAATGTGACCAACAAGACATATCTTATTATATATGGGGATCAACGATGGTATTAACATGTTTGTTAGATGAAATCTTGGGTAATCGTTTTCACTATAATATGAGAGTGGACTGCAGAATTATGGATAAGCGTAAATATTGGAATGGATTATGTTGGACATAAGTTAGTATTGTTTAAGGATAGAAGTTTTTTTTCTATATTATTGATGGGATGTTATAGTGATGTAGTTTTAGAAAAAGGACAACCTACAGGATGGGCAACAGCCCATTGCGTTAGATAAGGACGTGGGAATCGAACCCACAAACGAAGTGCAACTGACCTTTATCGCCTACCACTGGTCTACAGGAAGTCCCTGTTTAGTAGAAACTAGTTTTATTATATTAAGCAGTATGATATATGAAGTATAAGTCCATTTTAGGAACCAAATATTATTAATCTCACTATAGATGGACTTATGTATTTTTTGATAACTTTTCTAACCTTTTGTTTGAGAGAGATGGAATGACCCACCATTCTATCACATGATCCGCTAACACATCACGAATGAAAAATTCAACTTCAATTCATTAAGTGATTAAGTAGAAATTTTCCAAAGAACGACCAACGGTGAGACTATACCAAAATCATGAAAGTATTTCTTCTAATTCCAATTTCATCAACTTTAGGGAAATGATCTTGAAAACCAAAAATGTTGTCATGGTGCTCTTATATCCGATGAATTAGATGGTACATTGATCATCACAAATATATGGCTTTGTGATTTTTGGCTTTTTTATAGCCATGTTCTCTACCACTCTCCATCAGAACTTGATGGTTATATTTTTCTTCCATATCAATATTTTCACTTATGTTCTCCTACGTGGAAACCCAGTTATGAGTTAATTTGTGTAACCGTTACATTTCATACTTTAGTTTTTAAATCCAAGTTTTGGTATTCCTTTTTACGATGTGGGTTTCTATTAAAGAAACTTTTGAGTAGAAAACCATTTATAACCCCGAAGAATTTGGAGGGCGAAATTTATTTTAAGGGGGGTAGAATGTAACACCCCGAGATTTTATGAAAAATATTCTTTTTAATTTCATTAATGTCTTGTGTTGTACGCTACACCAAAACGAGCTTGCACAACACGCATCCCTGACTTGCCTTGCATTAGAAGCAATCGCGACCTTCCTCGATAGCGTGTGTAGTACGCAATACCGAGTTTCACTAAACGAGATATTATTATAATATTATTATGAACAAGCCGTTATGAATAGTAATACCCACTTTTTGAAATTTTATATATTTTCTCTTTCAAAATGGACTTAATTTTTGGATTCGGAATATCAAAATTATCTTAGGGTGAAATTTTGGTACTTTTCGGATAAATTTCATATTCTGATGAATAGTGACAATTACTAAATTTTAATTTAAAAAAAAACTTTTTTAATAAAAATAATTAATAGTGATAAATTATTAATTTGAGTGGTTTTAAAGTATATTTAGAATATATTTTTTCAATTTAATAAAATGTTGGTCATTGGATGCAATTTCACATTTAAATCAGACATAAACAATTGTCAATCTTTTGATAGTTATTATCTCTTAAGAACAGGCTATTTGTTTTGACGATGGGAATTAATTTTTAAATTAATTAATGAAATTGATATACTTTGAATTGGTAAAATAGAATTCATTTTTGAATTCATAATATCAAATATATCTTAGGCCTAATTTTTGGTCTTTTTCTTGAAACTTTCATTTTTTGATGAATAGTGAAACCACTAAGTGGTAGTTAAAAAACTGAATTTTTCATAAAACTTAATTTTACCGCTTCTGTGAGTAGAATTTAGAAAATCTGAGAGACACGGTTAATATCAAGGACTAAAATTTGGTTCAATGAGATGAAAATAATTTTTGGTGAATAGTAACTTTTTCTTTTATTTACCACGGTTAAAGTAAATAGGGTAATTAAGGGTAAAATTGATATTATTATTATTCTAACACATGTCCTAATTCTATTGGATATGTTTAATTCGACCAAAAGCAACCTTAGGTATGAAATATGACCATTCAGGCCCATTTGGATTAGATTAGGACATTTATTTTTAATTTATTTAAAGAAGGGTTAAAATAGATAAAATCAAAGTTTAATAACTAAATCATTTTTAATATAGGGTTATACATATGATAAATTCGACTATAAATATTAATTAGAATGTTAAATATATTTCCTACATAATGGTATTTCATTTGTAATTTGTAGACTTAATATAAGTTAATTTATTTATGACATAATGATGATGCAGTAATTATCTTATCAATGAAATATTGACATAATTGATGTTATAAATACCCAAATAAATATAATGTGAGACCTTTTATAAATTACAATAATTTTCTATGTTAATATGATATTTTAGTATGGATTTAATTAACTTTATTCTAACTAATAATTCGGTTATGATTTTCACAAAAATCAATTACCAAATAGTGTCAAAATTGACATAAAATAGTTTTTAAAACAAATATTATATTATTAATTCTTATTAGATTCCAAAAAATCTATGGTTCGGACAAAATACTTATATCATGATAGGTGTATCATTAATGGACCTCTTGGGGGTCGCTTGGATGTATATGGTAAGTTTATTAACTATATAATATAAAAATACAAAGTGACATGGTAAATGTCAATCTAATTAACTAAGAGTTAAAACTAAACATTAAGGTTAATATAATGACCTAAACTTGACTAAATTCTATTGTATGAGAGTATTTATACCCATAACCACCTTAGCTTCTAAAAAAATCTATTTTTAGCTATTAAAAACCGAATATAACTTTATAATAAAATAATATTTTTAGTTATTCCAAAGGTGCTTCTCTCCTCCCTTATAAAAGGGCACCTCCTCCCTCTCTTCCTCACACCACTTTGAGCCTTCAATATCGGCCAAACCTTACCAATTTGTCTTCTAAATTTCCCTAAAAACATCCTAGAGGTCCTGGTCTTCTTAAAAGACCAATTGTAGGGCCCTAAGAGGAGGTCTCAAAGAGGCGCTTCAAAGAAGAGGTAATGTCCGTTACTGATTCGTTCAACTTTATTTTTTTCTTCCACTTCTTCTTCTTAGGTTGTTTCATTATGAAGTAATGACTTCAGTATCACTCATATACTAATATTTTATTATAAGTATTGAAATAACCCTATTTCACCATCAATCCATCCTACGGAAAATGAAATCACCGCGCGTGCGTACGTATGGAATACCGTCTCTACGCTGTGGTGTAATCTATTTTCCACCACCACCTTACTTGGATGGGTATAATGGTGTAAATAATAACTATATATGATTATTGTAAAGTGATATTGAATCTTTAATAGTATACATACACTCCAATAAATTCCACGATCATGGGAATGATATCATCGCTCGTGCGTATGTACGGAATACCGTCTCCACGACTCGATGAGATTCATTCTCAATGATTAACCATTCATAAATGATTATAAAGTATATATATAAATTAATTATGAAATATATCACATAATAATGATACTGGATTTATGTATATATATATGTATGTCATCCAATTTATTCTATTCAATTCAATGAGGAAACGAAAACAACGTTCATGCGTACGTACGGCCTACCGTCTCCATGAACGGTGTATTTATTTCCATTTATCGATCTATTATATATATGTATATTATGAATATATATTATATATAAATCATTTTTTATATTCTGGAATTAATTAATCATGATATATGTAATCATATGAATAATTATAAGTCAAAACATGGACGACAAATGAAACGATTTTACCCAAAACTCTCTTTAACATAGAATTTACAAAAGAACGTGTAATATAAAGTCATAAGTGAACCATATATGATATCATAACAATGAATATTATTCTGTAATAAGTCAATGACATTATTTAAATCATTATACAGGAGGTTCAGATACGAATGAAGCATATCGGACCTAAGTTAAGGGATAAATATTCCAATCTCATTCTTATCCGAGATTGTTTATTCATAAGTATTTACTGGGGTTATTATTATTATCCATGTACATGTTTTATAAAAATGTTTTCATGTATGTTTAAAGTAATTTTTACCCATTTTTGACTTTTACTACATGGTATGTAAGGAATCTTTCTTTTTTTATGTTACGAGGTACTTTTTTGACTTTTCCGGCAAAAGTAAGAGAAGAATGTTTTTTATAATTTATACGGCACGAACGGATTTTTTGCAGTTTTATAAAGCCTTATTTTCATGAAGCTTCCTCCAAAATATTTCATGATTATTTTCAACAAAATACTTTTCTTTTAAAATTGGATGACATTTTGTGAAAAGAAAATGATTTTGAATAAAAAAGGATATTTTCCTCAAGAATTCATTTCAAGTGTTTTATCAAAACCATTTTTCATCTATGATGACATTATTTCATATGTGTATGTTTAAAGTATCATGTCTCTATCATTTACATGGTTTCACTTTTCTTATTATGAAATGATATCCATTTCTTTTATATGGATTATGTGATGATGGAATGATGTTTATGAAACCCATGTTATTCGTTGGGTTATGATGAATGATGAATGTTTATGTTGTGGAACAAGTAAGAATTATTTCATTGTGAGATGGGTGGGACCTATATATCCCTCCAATGTATTGGGTAAAGATTTATATCTCATGAGAAATACATTTCTGGAATGACAAGTTAAACTGGTTCAGTAATACAGAAATGGAACGAGGAGTGAACTCGATTTAGAAAGGGACTTTGTCCACTAAGATGGTCTTGACAGCAATGCCTGGGCTACTATGGAAATCATAACAAGTGATAAATGGTTTCCACAATTACATGTTTTCTTCCCATGTTATTTTATCATGATTGATGTTCCTTAATGATATATGACTTACGTACTTCCATGATTTATGTCTTTGCTAATGATTTTGATGTTTAAATTTAATGTTCATGTTTTTGCTTCAAATTTTTATGGATTGTTTTATGTTATCTATGTTTTCCCTTACTGAGCATTTGAGCTCACCATTTTTATGTTTTATTTTCCCTAGGAAATAAAGAAAGTTTTTAGGTAAGGAAAAAAAGGGGACGATCGTTGTGGGAGTTGTTGATCATTTTTCAACATGATTAGAAGATTATATTCCGAGTTTCCAAAGACACTAAACTATTACTGTCCTTGTGTGTCTGTTTTTTTATGTATTAAGTATTCCGCAAAAGTAATGTAAAGTCCATGTACATTAAGCTTCGGGTATCTACATTTATAGTATAAATAGATAATTTTTATATGAAGCTAACAATATTTTCTAATTGGAAACAATTTTACATTTAATTTAGATATAAAAACATAGAAACCTATTGAAAATATTCACCTTAAAAACCCACATTGTCTCCCTATCTCAATGAGAAACTTTAAATTAATTTATTCCACTAAATTGATTCGAAATTTTAATACATTATTAAATATTTATATTAAGAATAATTTATAATTTATATCCATTTTAAATTAGTTTTTGACCAAAATTATTAGTGAATCATTTAAAATTAATTACATCGATTAAGGTAAAAAGTGTTATACTTAGTGGTAAAACATTAATCCTTTGTAGACAAATGACACAGAAACATATGGAAACCCATTTTTATGTAATTTACTAGACAATATACCATATTTTATCAATTTTGGTTATTTATTTTAGTCCTATGAATTATGGAATACCTTTCATTAATATTTACCGTTTATATTTATATGAATACCAATCCTCCTCCACAGTAAAAAAGAACTCACCCTCTCCATTTCCTAAAAGCTATCATGAAAATTGAATCATACAAAGAATGAAATAATATCATCCCATAATCCTGATCCTAATACCATAATCCACAATTTTGAATTTTTCCATCTAAGGAATTACTTTGGTGTAATCAAAAAACGAGTTGCATGGAAGATAGGTAATGTTCTTTAACCTGAATTTATGTTTTATTTCATTATCCACCGATTAAATTAATCCTATTCAATGATGATATAATAACATATGTATACTAAATATACTTATATGTTGTTTTTATAGTGTTTATACCTACACCTAAAAACTCTTCTGTTAAATGGGTAATGAAATTATGGTTTGGGGGTGTGGAGGACTACCACCTCGCCAAACAATGTCACCCATTTTTCTATTACCACCGCACATGGAATGTAATTATGATGAAAATAATAGTTTAGTATAAAATACAAGATCTTTATAATGTCTTAATAATTATTTAATTATTATATAATGCATACGTTCATTCTTTCCATTTTGTGGGAATACTATAACATCATCGGTGGACGTTTAGACTACCACCTCCTCACATAGACGTGAATCATTCAAATTTTACATGGAATTCAGGAAAAGTGATTTTAATAATAATATGTAATAATTATAATATATACATGATATTAATGACATAATTACCATTTGGTAAATATAGTATATCATTTTCAATGTAACCATTTCTATCATTGAAAATGTGAGAACATCTTTTGTGGAATGGTGGACTAACGCCTCCCCAAAGAGATGTGATTCTTCCTTTTTATCACCAAATAAAAAGAGTTATATATATAATTTTAGATAATTAAAAATATTTTATTTATTACATAATATTAATTCATTAATGATAAACTTAACATACCTTATTTAAAGAATTATCATTGAAAAATGATAATGTTACTCATGCGTACATACGACCCACCATCTCCATGATCACAACTTCGGTTCGTTTTTTATAAAAATATTTAATTTAAGATTTTTAATGAATAAATGATGTTAAAATGTTATAATTTTTTCTTGGTTTTAATTCCAGATGTGTTAAAATAATTATCTCATTGACCATAGTTGACCAAGAAAAGTCAATTATCACACAAAAGATTAATATGGTCAATACATTGGACATAAAAATTATTGATTATGTAAAAGTATATAACAAGTTTATATAAGATATTAATGAACTGATAAACATTTAAATGGTTACTATAATTTTAAATAATTATCCTAATCTTATTATTTATTATTATATAGGATAATCATGACAATTCAGACTTAGGATATGGAATTTCCCTAAAATTGTTTACATTGGTGAGATACATGTCAGATTCAACAATTTTGTTGTGGGGTATCTTCTTCTAATTTTTTTTACTATACTAATAATTATTTTATATTCATGGTTTTGAAATGTTTAAATTGATTATTATTACTTTTTGGGTTTCTAATTTACATGTTACCAACATTTTAAAGGATTTTATCTAATTTCACATTCCTTTGAGGATTATTTTCATTACGATCCATAGTTGTTTGTGTGGTTTATATATTTCCCATGAATATAGTTGATTTTTTATATTATATATTTGGTGTTTTATATATCCATTTTGGGACCACTCTTTCTTGGGGTTTATTTTTTCAATGTTTGCAAAGCGGTAATTGATTTTTGTCTCCGTATTCCTTATTTTAGACGTTCATTATAATATACACCCTTAATATTTTATGAGTTGTGTATATAATTCTATGTTGTGCTGTTATATAATTAATATATTTATGTCAATTATATTATGTGACTCTAGTAATTTTATTATACTAATGTTCAAGTGATTCAAATTATTCATTGTGGTATGGGACTCTTCGAAATGATTAATGATTATTTTCCTGATGACTGATTATAAGAATCTTTCAAGTGAATTTTATTTCATAAACATGAATAAAACATGTTCTTTCATATCATACACTATGGATTTCCTCTCACAAATACCATCTTCAATAATTCATTGTATATATTATTATTATTTTAAAGATAAATTTATGAAACCGGTTTCTATTCCATGTGTTTATTATTTCCTAAAGAGATTGATGTGAAAACTATTTATTTTCCATAGGTCTATTGTGTCCAAATGAGATTGTGAAACACATTTTAATAATTTGGTGATTATGTCTTAATGATATTGTAATGGAAACAATTTCTTTTTAAGGTATTACTCATTAGTTAATGAGACTCCTATTTAACAAATTTCATTTTCTTGGGTTAATCATGTTTCGAAGAGATTTTTATTTAACCCATTTATTTTCCATGGGTTAATCATGTTTCAAATAGATATATATGGAAACCATTTCTTTTCCTTGGGCTACTCATGTTCCAAATATATTTTTATTTAAACTGTTTATTTTCCCTATGTTAATCATGTTTCAATGATATAGTTATGGATCCCATTTCCATTAAATTGGTTAATAATGTTACATAAAGAATGTAATTGAACCCCCTTATTTGCATGAGTTAATCAGGTTTCAAAAAGATTAGTATAGAACCTATTTATTTTCCAAAAGTTCATCTTGTTATGAAAGGGAAAAAAATTTCATATGTTTTATTATGAAATTGATGTTATTATTATTTAGTTATACTTACAAATTTGAAGAGAGGTTACATGATAAAGAAATGATGGGTAGTTTCATGATAACTAATAATGACAGTTCTATGATTGACCAGTGGTGGATGGTTATGTGATACACCAATGATAAGAGTGTCTGTGATATTACTCAAATGAATTGGGTTTTTAATTAAAAAGTTTGGTTTTTCGATTTTTTCAGTGATTATAATTGTGAATTGAAAATGATGTCCCTAGTATGTAGATGTTTTCTTTATGTTTTTTGTGGGGTAATTATGTTTGTAATGATCTATATTGATATACCATTGATCATGATTATAGATTCTGATGACTCTTTCATTTTTTCTTATTTTCATATTTGATGGTCCATGAAGTTATGGGTATGATTTCATTTATGATTCTCTCATGCACTTTTATTCTGTCATAATACACATCTACACTCTTATACTCATTTACAAAATTCAATTGTTATATTCATGTTTACCCCTTCTCATTATATAATCTCACCATTATTATTTTTCCTTTTTCACATGTTATAAATAATGAGGTTGAATGATTTTTATCTATATGGGATTTCATAGGGAGGGCGTTGATGATATAATGTGAAATAAGAAAAGATGGGTTAAATGGGAGAACATTCCATTTAAAGTCATGTGAATTGTTTATATATGAGTTTTTCATAATTACCTAAAAATCTAAACCAATATGTTAATTGGGTAGTTATGTGACCCATGTTTTCCTTTTCCTTTTTATTATTTATGAGAAAAATAAATCGGTCACAATTATCAAAATCATATTCAGGAATGTAATGTTATTGATTTCAGTACATGATCCCGGAGAGCAGGTTCTGGGTAGTTATAGTTGGAATCAAATGTCAGTTAAGAGAACATGGGAGAATATGATGTTTTCATACAAAGTTATCTTAATATTTATGAATTCCTTAAAAAGACTATATGTTTTTGGTTGATCAAATTTTCATATTAATAAACACTGTATTGTAGATTTTTACGATGTTATCTTAATGAGAATAATGAAAATTTTAGACATATTTTATTTGTTGGTGTATCTTAAACGCTTGTTTTATGCTTGAAATGTTTAGTGAGAAATTATTTTTCATGATTAAAATTAAAGGGGAAAACCATCATTCTACCTGACTACACATCGCATATACCATTGTAGTGGTTCATGAACTCACGACTGAAAGATGATAAGGGTTTTTCATATACAAATGGACTACATGATCTCCATGTCAAAATAAATTTTTTCAGTTAATGATGGTTTTTATTTGTAAAACATATGGTACTTTATTGGGAGAATTATGATTAATTTACCATGGATAAATATATGAGAAAATAATTCCAATAATTAGGATTACAATATAGTTAATAAATTTTTGATGAATTTTAAGGATAATTGTTTATGGAATGGTTTGGTTTGAACATAGGGTATTAATATTGAATATTAATGTATTATAGGAATATTCAGTCACTTTGGTAATTATATTATGATTTTGTAACAATTTTGTTATCATAAATTTTTTAAGACATGTGAATGTGCTTGAAAAACCATTTTATGGTGACATGGTCATTAAAAGTGTATTTTTGTGCATCATGAAGTAAAAACAATTGTAAATAATCATATTTTGAAGAAAAATGCGATATTTTTGTGGGAATTAATTAAAGGATGAAATTAACTTTTTATGTATGTATATTTAATTATGGTTTCATTCATAACAGTGAAATAAATCCGAAAATTATAGGAAAAGTATATTTGAATAAACTTTTATCCTATAATGATATTTTTGATGATATCAATGATAGTTTCCACACCATATTTTTTGGATTTTTTATTCATTAACTTCATCGTGAAAAAATTATCTATCACACTCTATAAGTTCATGTGATTTAGTTGGCACTACCAAATCCATCTTTTAATTTCCCCCTAATTTTCTTCTTATATGGAAACCATGTTTTTTTATCCTCTAGTGAACATGATATTTTCCACATTTCCTTTATGATTGGATATTTTATTAACCAATTTAACAATTTGGGTTTCAATAAAGAAAATTCTATAAATGTTAACCATTTTAAAATAGTGATGAACTTCGATGGAGAAATTCATTTTAATGTGGGTAGGATGTAACAACTCTTAAATTTATGTAAGATCGTTCATTTTTGGAAATTTTAATACATTGATTGATTTTTTACAAGAAATACATTTGGTATCTTGTGTTAAATGAAACACACCATTTATCTTGAATTTCACATATCATCGAGTTTCTTCAATAACTTTTGTCGCATGGAAAGGAGACTCTTACAGGACATGTATATAAAATTTAAATAAATATTTAATATTCTATTTATCACCAAGATGTTGAAAGTGTGTGTAGAAAATAGGCTAACTAAATTATGAAATTATAGTTTACACATGTCTATAAAATTAATTCAATGATTACCGATTACGAAGAAATTAAAATAAATTCCAATTGAATATCAATATAATTTTTTATATTATTTAAATAGACACTATTTGGGTAGGTGGGGACTATATATAGGGACCCCCTAACAAATCCAACATCCTGTAAAACCATAAACACCACATTCTAAATTAATAAAAATTCACATTTGAAATTAAAAAAGAAGAATTCATTGATACCACCATATATACCATGATTCAGGAGAAAATCATCATCTATCATGATCTAGAACAAAAAGACCAGGTCATGTCGCTCCCATCCACCATCATCAACGTAATTATCATCATCATCCTGTCTGCCACTATTGTCCCCATCCCAACATTACCTAGGTCGATTGAAAAGATGAGACATTCATAAACAATGATTCACCCACCAAAACATCACAAAACCATTTCAACATACACATCAACAAAACGTCATCATCTTCAGGAACCAACACCATCAACGTTGGCATCAAAGGCTCTTCACCATCAATATCACCCTCACCCCCCACCAACACCCATAGATTCCAGAAATCAGAACCATAAAGAAGAACTTCCTTGGGTAGATCACCTTGATGATCAATTCCAAATCATCACCATGACACACAATTACGATGACTCTGAAGAATGGAAAATCAATTGGAACCCTCCAACACCGGGAAGGAATGAAAATCCACTGAATCTGGAGATCACGAACCCCATCAAAATTAGAAAACATCCCATGAAAATCCCCACCACAGTAAAAAACAATGACACCCACCAACAAAAAGAGATAAGATTGAGGTACCTCCATCCAAAGAGCTGAAGTAACCTTGCATCGAACACCAGAAGAAAGGAAAACAATATCTGGGAAAAAAAGAAAGGAACCGTGAACCCAAAAGTGGGATCCCCATGACCTCCAAACCACAATTCCCCAAACCACTATGCTTCCATCCCTCCAAATCTTACCAAGAGAGGAGATATGGAATGTTAGATCAGAGCATTGTTAGGTTTGAAGGCGCAAAGGGATGATGGAACGAATCCCATAATAAATCATGAAACATGAAGGGGAACTAGGAATAAAACCCTACGGAATCAAAAATAGAGAAGGGTGATGAAACCTTAGCTTAAATGAGAAAGATAGTGTCAGGGGTGAATCCCTTAGGAATACGAGAGGAGGAATACCCATTTTAAAAATGGAGGAAACCCTAGATTGGAGAAGGTAGAGCCAAGAGATAATAGTGAAGAAATGGTGAGTGGGGCACCATCATAACCGATTGAATATAAAGGACGTGTTTTTATGAAAAACTAATATTATGACTAGAATAGTGGTTTATCTTAATAAATTAAATTAATCAATACTAGTGAAATATATTAATTAAATTTTTATGTAATATATTTATTTAAATGTTTTAAAATTTATGTTATAATTTTTAAAGTCCTAATATAGGAATGAATTCCATTTTAAGCATAGAAATTTTTATATTATTTAAAAAAGTAGTTCCACCGCCTTTTAATAGTGCACCTATTTTAAAACTAAATTTTGATGCTTTTTCAAATTTTATATGAAAAAATATATTCATTTTTTAACTTGCTTTATTAAAATTTACTATATGTGAATACATTTATATTTATAGGAACTTTTATATTTTTATGAACAGTAAATAATACAGAATTTTAATAGAAAAATGATTTTTCATCAAAATAATTTATTTTATTAAGAAATGATTTAATTAGATTTAATGTATAATCATATCAATTATATATTTTTAAATCTAATATATGTAGTTGAAAACTATTTGAAATTTAATTTATATATTAATACTTAGATATTTTTTGAATATATTCTCTTTAAAAAACACTTTTTGTCATCTCATCAGTGAGATTGATTTTAAATTAATTTATACAAATTATGTCATTGGGATTTTGAAAAATGGGCTCCATATTTTCAATAATAATATTTTATAGTGTATAATAATGTAAACATGGTTTTTTAACAAAAATATTAATAAAATAAATTAAAATTAATTGCAACATTTAAGGTAGTTATGTTTTTACTTTGTTGTTAAACGTTAGTATTATGTGAAAAAATGAAAAAAAATATTTAATACCCATTTTATATACTTTATTTTACCACATACCATATTTTATCTTACTAAGGTCATTACTTTAGGCATATTATGTAAGGGAGTCCTCTAAACAGTGTCTACCATTTTTTACATAAAAGAATGAAACTATTCCACAATAAAAAGCGACTTACCCTACGCCTTTCTTAAAACCTATCAATCAATTTTTATCATTAAAAAATTATCCAAATATATTAATAAAATAACTTCCCTAATTATATTATAATCAAATTGGGATTAAAACCATCTAGGGGATCCCTTTGGTGAAAACCAAAACAGGTACCTGAAAAAGATGTAACATTCTTCAATGAGAATTTATGTTTTATTTATTTATATTTCGATTCAAATATTCTTAATAAACTATTATATAATAACAACATTATATTAAATATACTAATATATTTTATTATAATGGTTCAACTTACAACTATAGAAACTTCCATTGTTTTGTTCATGATATTATGATTTGTTTGTTTGTATGACTACCACCTCGCAAAACAATATCGTTAGTTTGTTTTATTTTAACACCTCTCATTGTTGGGAATTATTATGAATATAATTTTTATATGATATATATGATATTTAAAATGTCTTGTTACTTATTTAATTGTTATATAACAGATACAACATTTATTTATATTTTTTTGAGAATAGGATAACATTCTTTGTGGATAAGTGGAGTACCGCCTTCTCAAAGTGATGTGATTCATTCATGCATTACATAGAATATATTAAAGTTGATTTTAGTAAAAATATGTGAAATAAATAAAATATATATTATATTTATGAAATTATTAACTTTATTTAAATATGATATTTCATTTTTTTACAATTTCACACATTAGAAAAGATAAAATGTCATTCATGGTCATGTGGACTACCACCTCCTCTAAGCTATGCGATTCTTCATTTTTCATCCCCATATCAAAATAATGATATATGTAATTACATATAATTAAATAATATTTAATTTATAATATAGTAGTAATTATGGAATGATAAACAATACTTAACCACTTTCAATAATAATCATTGAAATGAAGGAACATTACTTATGTGTACGTACGACCTACCATCTCCATGCTCACAACATTGGTTCAATAGTAATAGAAATCATTCTTATCTTATTTTAAAAGTATAATTTATTTAAATATTAAAAAATTATTACGTGATTATTATTCGGTATATACATAAATAATAACCCCATTGATCATAGTTGACCTATCAAATTTAGTTTTGACACAAAAACTGAATATGGTCAAATCATCTGACATAATCAATATTGATTAATTGATTCAATATAACATGTTTAGAAGTGAAATAACCATTATTATAAAAATTAAAAAAATTAATCAATTAAATATTTAATATATGGTTATTATTTAAGAATAAATAGAACATGCATGATAAATCAAACTCAATGTTAAGGATAATTTTCTCAAATTTAACATTTGTAAGATAAATGTCATATTCACTAATTAATTTATTATATGTGGTATATAAAATTAAATTTTTTATATATTATTTAAGGAATTATTTATGTCATATTCACCAATTATGTTTTTATGTTTGGTGTATATAAATGAATTTTTTATATATTATTTAATTAATTATTTTATATTAATAGCATTTAAATGTTTTATTTTAGGATTATTACTTTGAGGTTCCAATTTAGCTTTTGGAAATTTTTTAAGGGGATTCACTTCAATTTATATTCCTTTGGGACTTATTTATTATTATAACCTTATTATTTTGTTTGTTGTATATAATTTATGCAAACTAATTTTATTATTTTACCTTAATTTTTTTAGGTTTTATATATCCATTTGAGTGTCTCTCCTTCATGGGGTATAAAGTTGAAACGTTTTCAAAGAGCTCATATATTTCTGTCACAATTTTCTTTCTTTGAGTTGTTTTTATGTTATATGCCCATAATATTTTATGGGGTGTAAATATACTATTATTTTTAGATTTAATTTCATTATTATCCTTAAGATAATTATATACTATGTTTAATTTAATGTTATTTCATCATGGGGATTATGATTCTTATGTTTCTAGGTGTCATGGGGAATATTTTAATTTTTATATATTATCATCAACAAGAATGTTTCTAATGATCTTTTATGGATAGTTTTGTTTTCACATTTAAAAACCATTGTTGTTAGTTATCCTCCATGGGGATATTTTTCATTGAAACTACCCCCTTTAATTATTTTGATAGAATATTGTAACACCCCGAACACATTTGCCCAGAGTCAGTGCATTATGACATAACATTGGCATGATCACAAGAAAGATCAAGTCTCGAAAGACCGATTAGTTTAGTAGCCTTGGAATAACTAGATACATTCATAAAGTTTACATTACATCATAAAGTGAAAACTACTAAAACAACATCTTGTTTTCATATCCCTTCATATTATCCCTATATGTCATTTATAAATTAATTCTTCACATCCTGGAAAAAATAAAACATTCAAAGGGGTGAGCTCAGATTCTTCTTAAAGATAACAATATAGCAGAAACATTCATAAATAATCCTAAAAATTTAATGCAATGTATAGATAAAACAAAAGCCTTTTAAACTTGAACTTAATCATAATATGGAAAAGATAAAATGAAATAATTCCATTTACTTATTCACATGGATATTCTACTAGTCTAATAATCACATGAAATATCAATAACCACTTTCATAATGATGGAATGTATAATTCCAGACTATCATCACCACATATCCAAGGCCTCATGCCAAGACTAAAAATAATATTTTGTAAAGACCTCGTTCCAAGACACTAGTTTTTCTAATGAGACCTACCGATTCATCAAGGAGCTATAGTGGGCTCCACCAGTCACTTATTATGTTCAATGCATTCCCATATGAAAAGGATTAAAAATAACCCAAACATTTGTATAAAAACTAGAATATGAAATGTCAATACATTCTCCATAAACCATAATTGGTATAAAAATAACATATCAATAGTCAAACATATCAAAAACCTTCAATACAATATGTATGTTTTGTATCATAATAAATAAACTTCAAATAAGCGTAAACTCCTTCAATGGATGTTGACATTGATGAAATCAAAACTATTTGAGAGAAATATCTCTTTTTTTGAAATCATTTAAAAGTAACATAATTATAATGGAAAAAATTTACTTTTAAAATATTCTTGCAAGCTTGTAAGGGAATCTTCGATGATTTTATAATGGCGGAAAATAGCCTCACCCACCGTATAAGTTTAAAAAACATTTTTACCTTAATTTTGATGAAAAGGATAAAAAGGACCTTGTTTGGAAAACTACGGAAAGATTCCTTTATAAACTTCTTATAAAAATTCAAAAAAGGGTATAAATGACATTTAACCATATTCTGTACAATAGTAAGAATGTTTTGAAATACATTTTTATGAAACATGGATGTGGATGATAAAGACATCCCAGTAGATAAATACGTACAAACAACCTCAGATAATGATGAGATTGTGAAATAACACCGACCTTTTACTTTTCCTTTGTCGATGGTATGTTAACCTCATTTATAATAGTTAAAACATTGTTATTAAATTATACAAGAATGATATACATAATTATGATATCATATACGATCTTCTAATAATGATTTGTTAATAATACTTTAGTATTATCATCGTTACGGGTGTTAACTTACTCATTTTCTTTTATATGTTTTGTAACATAAGTCTTGTTTTTTATGGATATATTGAATCTTATTCATATCCAGAATGATATAAAGTTCTGAAAAAATATTTTTAATCATTAAATGGGAATTAGACTCAAATGGATATGATGGGGAATGAATCTCATCATGTTCATGGAGACGGTAGTCCGTACGTACGCACGAGCGACAATATCATTGTTTTGATATTAAAATAATATATAATTGGACGATATATCATATAGAAAGAATAATTATCATGTTATATTTATTATTTAAATGAATTATACATCATTATTATACTCATCAAAATAATAATATATTGAATAACAATTACACCATGACATGGAGACGGTATGTCGTACGTACGCAAGTATGGTGACATGTCTTTCAATGGATGGATACAATACTGAATATGGTAGTAACATATTTATAATAACATCATAGTATATAGTAGATACTGGAGTTATTATATTAGAAAGGAATAACAATGAAATAAGAAGTTGAAGAAGAAATGAACTTGAAAAAGGGTGGTGAAAACATTACCTCTTCTTCGGGTTCTTCCTTTTGATTTGATCAAAAGGGCACTTTAGGATGGATTTCTGATCAAAATAATGCCTCTAGGTTTAAGTGAGGGATGTTGAGAGAGTATTTGGGCAGGTTTTGGCATAACCAAAAGGCATTGAAGGTGTGAATCATTGGTTAGAAGATGTGTACTTTTATAAGGGGGAGGATGGGAACCTTAGGAAAATCTAGAAATATTATTTTATAATAAATTCATATTCGCTTTCTAATTTCTCCCAAGTGGATTATTTAAAGGTTAAGTTCAAGATGGGTCGAAAAC
Source organism: Viscum album (assembly GCA_963277665.1). Classification (NCBI taxonomy): domain Eukaryota; kingdom Viridiplantae; phylum Streptophyta; class Magnoliopsida; order Santalales; family Viscaceae; genus Viscum; species Viscum album. Next base: position 715,696,178 of record OY728162.1, read on the forward strand.
CACTCAACCAATAGAATTTAGACCGGTTGGGGTCATTAAATTAACCTTATATTTTATTTTTAACTCTTAGTTAATTAGTTTGACACTTACCATGTCACTTTGTATTTTTATATTATATAGTTAATAAACTCACTATAAACATCCAAGAGACCCCAATGTGGTCCATTAATGATATAAAAATAATGATACAAGTCCTTTGAGTGAGCCTTATATTTTTAGGAATAGAATATAAATTAATAATATATTATTTGTTTTAAAAACTAATTTATGTTAATTTTGACACTACTCAATAATTGATTGTAGTTAAAGTCTTAACAACTTTATTAATTTGAACCAAATTCATTTATGCAATCCTTACATGTCATATTGACCATGAAAATTCGTGTATGTCATAAAAACGTTCATATTATATTTATTTCAACATTTATAATACCAATTATTCGATTCATACATTAATAAGGAAAATACTGCATCATTACTGTGTCATATATATTTTTACATTTTCAATTTCACAAAATTAGAAATAAAATACCATTATGTAGGAAATCCTTTTAGATTTTTAATGAATATTTATAGTCAAAAATAAAACATATATAACCCTATGTAAAAATTATTTTTTAAAAGGATATATGCTTATGTCATTTTTGTATTTATTTTAACCTAATTAATATAAAGTGTTCTTATCACCAAAAATTGGCTCAATGAGGTCCCAAAATCGACCCAAATATGCCAATGGTCAGAAAGGTATCAACCAATAAGGTTAGGACACGTTTTATGGTAATTTATTATTAATATGATATTATTTTTTCCCTTTATTTACTGAATTTAGCCTTTAACCATGGTAAATAAAATATTTACCGAACTAATTATTCAAAATGTCTAAAAAAATGTTACCTATTTTGAAAATTTGGACATCATGATTCAAAATTTGGTGTCCATTTTTCCAAATTCAAAACACAAAAGTGGCAGAAATTAATTTAATATTAATTTCCATCATTAAACCAAAAAGCGTGTTTTTAACAGATAATAATTATCAAAAGATTGACACTTGTTTGTGTCCGGTTTAATTGTGAAATTATGTCCAATGATCAAAATCACATTAAATGGTAAAAATATATTCTATATATACTTTAAAACCACTCAAATTCATAATTTATCACTGTTAATTATTTTAATTAAAAAAGATGTTTTTAATAAAAATTTAGTAATTTTCACTATTCATCAAAATATAAAAATTATCCGAAAAGTACCAAAATTTCACCGTGGGCTAATTTTAATATTCCGAATCAAAAAATGAAGTCCATTTTGAGAGATAAAATGTATAAAATTTCAAAAATTTGGTATTACTGTTCATAACGGCTACATTGATTGGTCGCAGCGTGTTAGAATCTCGAAGTTGCGTACAAGACACTCTATTGTATTATTCAAAGAGAAGTATACCATGGATGCTTGGGGTTTTAAATTCTCCCCACATTAAAATAATTTCTTCCTCAAAATTTCCAGAATATTACTGCATAATAAGACTCGGGTGGTTCTTCATCAAATGTTCCTCATGTTCCCATGTCGCCTCTTCCATTTTATGGTTTCTCGATAGAACTTTTACCAGATGAGTCGTCTGGTTTCTCAGCACTTGTTCTCTTATATCAAGAATCCTGACGGGTTCTTTACAATAAGAGAGATCAGGTTCCGGTTCTAATTCCTCATAGGGGAGTACATGCATTGGGCCAGGCATGTATTTTCTCAACAGTGGTATGTGGAACACATCGTGAACATTGGAGAGATTTGGCGGCATTTCCAAACAGTAAGATACAGACCCAATTCATTCTAGAATTTTGAATGGCCTGATGTACATGGGACTCAATTTACCTTTCTTAACAAAATGTATAACTCCCTTACATGGAGATACCTTCAAGAAAACATGATCTCCCACCTGAAATTCCAAATCCTTTCTTGGGTTGTCAGCATAGCTCTTCTGCCTACTTTGAGATGCTTTGATGTGGTTTTGGATTACCATCACTTTTTCCATCGTTTCCACCACCAGTTCTAGGCCTATAAGTTTTCTTTCACCAATTTCATCCCAACAGGTTGGTGTGCAACATCTCTTTTTGTGTAACGCTTCATATGGTTCCATACAAATACTTGAATGGAAGCTATTAATATAAGAAAATTCTAACAAAGGTAAATATTGATCCCACATAGCCTGAAAGTCAAGTGAGAATGATCTCAAAATGTCTTCTAAGGTTTGAATATTTTGTTCTGATTGTCCATCTATTTGAGGGTGGTAAGCAGTGCTCAAATGAAGTTCAGCATCCAAGGCCTTCTGAAGTCTTTTCTAGAATCATGATGTAAAAAAGGGATCACGATCTGAGACAATCGATAGGGGTACTCCATGAAGTCTCACAACTTTATTAATATATATTCTCGCTAGACGTTCAAGTGGTAAATCCTCCCTTATAGCAAGGAAATGTGCTGACTTGGTAAGACGATCAACAATGACCCTTATTTCAAAGTTCCTTCTAGTAGTCCTTGGTAATCCCATGACAAAGTCCATCGTGATATTATCCCATTTCCCCTCAAGTATGGGAAGAGGTTGCAATACTCATCCAGGTAGTTTCCTTCCAGCTTTCACCTGTTGAAAAACCATACATCTTGACATAAAATCAGCAATCTCCCTCTTCATGTTTTCCCACCAAAAATGTTTCTTCAAATCTCTATAAATTTTTGTGTTCCCAGGGTGTATAGAGAAATTAGAACTATGATCATCATCCAACAATTCTCTTTTTAGATTAGGTATATCGGGATCACAAAGTCTCTTCCCAAACATCATTATTCCATCTTCATACACAAAGTCACTCAATTTCCTATCATTCACAGCTTTAATCGTCATTTGTAACTCTTCATCACCGGTCTGAGAACCCTTTATCCTTTCTAGTAAATATGGAATGGAAACCATTTGAAAAAGCATTGATGTTTCACCTTCTATGGTGATTCCCATATCCATATTTACTAGATCTGTGTATATAGGATCCTTTTCAAGTCTCATCTTGTTCAAAACTCCATGATGATTTCTACTCAAAGCGTCTGCCACCTTATTTGCCTTACCGAGGTGGTAGTGTATCGTGCAATCATAATCCTTGAGTAATTCAAGCAATCTCCTTTGCCTCATGTTGAGTTATTTCTATGAGAATATATACTTCAAACTCTTGTGATCAGTATAAATCTCACATTTCTCACCAGAGAGATAATGTCTCCATATCTTCATAGAAAAGATTACAGCAGCTAACTCAAGATCGTGAGTAGGATAGTTCTTCTAATGAATTTTTAGCGGTCATGATGGATAGGAAATAACCCTATCATTATGAATAACGACCCAACCATATCCTTTCATTGATGCATCACTATAAATAACTAACTCATCATTCCCCGATGGTAGAGTAAATATAGTAGCATTTACTAATCTTCTCTTCAGTTCTTCAAAACATTCTTCACACTCTTTTTTCCAAACAAATTTAACCCCTTTACGTGTGATCTTTGTTAATGGGTTAGCTAATTGGGAAAAATTCTGTACGAAACGTCGATAATAACCTTTCAAACCAATAAAATAGCGTACCTCAGTTATACTCGTCGGTGCTGGCCATTCTTGGATTTCCTTGGTCATAGAAGGATCCATAGAGATTCCATCATTAGAGAAAATATGGCCAAGAAAAGAAATCTCCTAAATCCAGAATTCAAAATTTCTAAACTTCCCATATAATTCATGTCTTCTAAGAGTTTTCAGGATAATGCGCAAGTGATTTTCATGATCTTTGTATATTTTGGATTATACCAAGATATCATCAATAAATTCCACCACAAAATCATCGAGATATTTGTTGAAAACTCTATTCATTAGATCCATGAATATAGGGGGTGCATTAGTCAATCCAAAAGGCATTACTGTAAACTCGTAATGCATGTACCTTGTTCGAAATGTTGTCTTCAGAATGTCTTCCGTCGTCACACACAAATGATGATATCAAGATCAAAGGTCAATCTCCGAAATTTTTTGAGATCCATGCAGTTGGTAAAATAAATCATCAATGCGAGGTATGTGATACTTGTTCTTTATTTTTATAGAATTGATCTTCCTGTAGTCGATACATAACCTCATAGATCCATATTTCTTTTTAAAAAAAGAACAGGGGCTCCCCATGGAGAAACACTAGGGAGAATAAATCCCTTATTACTCAATTCCTCTAGTTGTTTCTTTAGTTCAACTTCTTATACAATGTCCATTCTATAAGGGGTATTCGTTATTAGAATTGAACCAGTAATTAAATCAATGGAAAACTCAATTTCTCATTCTGGAGGATGTCCAGGTAAATCTTCCGGAAACACAGCTACATATTCTTTCACAATAGGTACATCCTCTTTTTGAACATTCAATTCCTCACCCATAGTCATTTCATTCTCTTCCTCCCCAATAATTGAATTTAGTTGAGCTACTGGGGGTGGATCTAGATAAGAGTTAGGTGGTGATGATTCTGCTCTAAAGATAATGTGTTCATTATCATCATCTTAAAAAATCGCAACCACCTTCTTCTTAAAATAAATTTTTACATCAGGTTCTAAAATCCAATCCATACCATGGATTATATCAAATTCAATCATAGGTATGAAGATGAGATCAGTTGATAAAGAACATTTATGTGCTCTAATAGGGACTGATTCACAAAACTTTGTTGCAATGATACTTCCCTTAGGAGTTTTAATTGACTACTCCCTTGTTAAATCAAATTGGAAATATCTAATTTTCTTAGAAAACTGGGATGATATGAAACAATGTGATGATCCAGAATCAAATAAAGAATTTTTTAAAATTGAGGAAACAATTAAATTACCTACCACCATGTCTTTCGGAGCTTCTACCTCAGTAGTAGTGATAGCATAAGCTTGGCCTTAATCCGTTGGCTTTTTTAAGGCATGTTCCCTTGATGCTTAGGAAATTCATTTGCATAATGTCCCATCTCTCTAAAATTATAGAATTTTACATTGACAACAACCCTCTTTCCCTTGAAATCATGTGTTTGGTGGCCTTTTTTACCACACTTGTAACAGACTCCCATTCCATTTAAGAAAGAACCGGGGTGTTTCATCCAACATTTACTGCAGGATGGATTTTAAATTGTTCCCTTCATCCCCTTATTCCCATTTCCATATTGATCAGAAGATCTCTTCTTCTTTTGCTTTCCTCTAAAGTAATAAGATTTTTCTGTCTTGATAGTACATGAGACAATGTCTTCGTACGATGAGAAGGATTGTGAAACTAATGCTCGATGAATAAATGGTTATAACCCATCAAATAAATGACCAATCTTACTTCTTGGGTTACATATATAATCTGCAGCATACCTTTCTAACCTTGTAAATTTACCCTCATACTTTGGGACATTCTCATCCTAATTTTGCCTTAGACTCAGAAATTACCTTTCCATATCTGCTCAATGGTCACGAGGAAAGTATTTTTCTAAAAAAATCCCTTTGAAATCCCTCCATTTCATATATGATAATTCATCATATTCCTTTGTATTTTGAATCAAGGACCACCATTGGTCAGCATATCCAGTGAGGTGGTAAACTGCCATGACAACTTTTTCTCTTTCGCTACTCCCTAAAGGATGGAATATTTTCTCTAAGGAGTTTATCCATTTCTCATATACAAATGGATTTTTACTCACATTGATTGTTGGTGGTTGTTTCCTCATGAAGCGACCTAACATTGATCCTCCAAGATGTGGATTAGGGTTCTCTATACGGGTAAGGTTATTATTCATAACCAGAGTGAGTTGTCCCAGTATGGTGATAAGCTGATCAGCACCACTTACATCACCAGCTCCACTATAATTATCTTGAGTAGGAGGAAAATACCTACATGGAGTGTGTTCATTGATATGGTTTCGATTTCTTCCATTAGGTTCCATTTCTAAACAATGGCATAAACAAGATTAGTTTATTAATCAAAATACATAATTCTATACTTGTAAAACACTTAACATAAATTCAATAGTTTATGGATATAATCCATAATCATAAAAATGTTTTCTTTGAAAGAGTATATACTCATAAACCGTTCATAGTGGTTCGTAAAAAATTAGAATTATCCTATGCATATTCCCCAGGAGTGTTGTAACCAAGAGTGCAGCAAGACCCGTTGTCGTGCACCAGTCCCCATTCGAGTCTATCTCAAAGCGGTGTTTTCGGGTTTTACCCCTAGGTACATCTATGCCAGATCCGCCTCTACCTTCTCGTATCCAGATAGGGATTTATTGCTCGGAAAACTCACAAAATTTCTAAAATACCAAAATTCTAGGAAGTTCTTCTATACTATTCCTCAAACCCCATCTTAGGTCTATGTGATCTAATCAGAGTTTATATAAATCTAGATTCCAAGGTTTGTACTAAACTTTCTCTGATACCAACTATAATGCCCTAACCACAGTTGCCCAGAGTTGGTGCATTATTACATAACATTGTTATGATCACAAGAAAGATCAAGTCTCAAAAGGCTGATTAGTTTAGTATCCTTGGATTAAGTAGATACATTCATAAAGTTTACATTACATCATAATGTGAAATCTACTTCAAAAACATCTTGTCTTTATATCATCCCATATTATCCCTACAGGTCATTCATAAATTACTTCTTCACATCTTGGAAAAAATAAAACATTTAAAGGGGTGAACTCAGATGCTCAGAAAGGATAACAATATATCAGAAACATTCAAAAATAAGCATAAAAATTTAAGGCAATGTATAGCTAAAACAAAAGCCTTTTAAACTTGAACTTCAGCATAATATAGCAAAGATAAAATGAAATAATTCCATCTACTTATTCACATAGATATTCTACTAGTCGAATAATCACATGCAATATAAATAACCATTTTCATAATGATGGAATGCATAATTCCGGACTATCATCACCATGTAGCCAACGCCTTGTGCCAAGACTACAAATAAGATTTTGTGAAGGCCTCATGCCAAGACATAAGTTTGTCTCATGAGACCAACTGATGCATCGAGGAGCTATAGCAGGCTCCACCCGTCACTTATTAAGTCCAATGCATTCCCATATGAAATGGTTTATACATAACATAAACATTCGTATTAAAATTAGTATATGAAATGTCAATACTCTCATCATAAACCATAAATTGTATATAAATAACACATCCATAGTGAAACATATCACAAAACCATCAATACAATATGGAAGTTTTGTATCATAATAAAGAAGCCTAAAATAAGCTTAAAATCTATCAATGGATGTTGACATAGATGAAATCAAAACTATTTGAGAGAAATTTCTCTTTTTTTGAAATCATTTAAAAGTCACATAATTATAAAATAAAAAAATTACTTTTAAAATATTATTATATGCTTTTAAGGTAAGCTTCGATGATTTTATACCGGCGGAAAATAGCCTCACCCACCGTATAAGTTAAAAAAACATTCTTACCTTAATTTTGTCGAAAAGGTTAAAAAGGACGTTGTTTGGAAAATGATAGAAAGATTCCATTATAAAAATCTTATAAAAAGTCAAACAAGGGTATAAATGACTTTAACCCATATTATGTAAAATATTAAGAATGTTTTGAAATACATTTTTAAGAATCATGGATGTGGATGATAAAGAGGTCCAAGTAGATAATTACGTACAAACAACTACAGATAATGAAGAGATTGTGAAATTACCCTTACCTTGTACTTTTCCTTAGTCGATGGTATGTTAACCTCCTGTATAATAGTTAAAACATTGTTATTAAATTATTCATGAACCATATACATAATTATGATATCATATATGATCTTCTAATACTGCTTTGTTAATAATACTTTAGTATTATCGTCGTTTCGGGTGTTAACTTACTCGTTTTCTTTTATATATTTTGTTACATATGTCGTGTTTGTTATGGATAGATTGTATCTTATTCATATACAGAATGATTTCAAGTTCTTAAACATTATTTTAATCATTAAATTATAATTAGACTCAAATGGATATGACGTGGAATGAATCTCATCGCGTTCGTGGAGACGGTAGTCCGTATGTACGCACGACCGACAATATCATTATTTTGATTTTAAAATAATATATAATTGGATGGTATATCATATAGAAAGAATCATTATCATGTTATATTTAGTATTTAAATTAAATATACATCATTATTATACCCATCTAAATAATAATATATTGAATAACAATTACACCATGACGTGGAGACGGTAAGCTGTACGTACGCATGTATGGTGACATGTCATTCAAAGGATGGATAAAATACTGAATATGGTTGTACCATATTTATAATAACATCATAGTATATATTATATATTTGAGTTATTATTTTAGAATTGGAATAACAATGAAATAAGAAGTTGAAGATGAAATGAACATGAAAATGGGTGGTGAAAACATTACCTCTTCTTCGGGTTCTTCCTTTTGATTTGATCAAAAGGTCTCTTTAGGTAGAATTTATGATCAATCTAAGGCCTCTAGGTTGAAGTGAGGGATTATTATAGTGTATTTGAGCAGGGTTTTTCCGAACCAAAAATGATTTAAAGTTGTGAAGAATTGGTTAGATGTGGTGTCATTTTATAAGGGGGAGGAGGGGGACATTATAAAAAACTAGAAATATAATTTTATAATAAATTAATATTAGGTTTATAATGGCTCAAAAGTGGATTATTTAAATTTTAAGGTGGGGATAGGTCGAAAACCACTCAAAAAATAGAATTTAGACTGGTTTGGATTATTATATTAACCTTATCTTTTAGTTTTAACTCTTAGTTAATTAGATTGACACTTACTATGTCCCTTTGTATTTTTATATTATATAGTTAATAAACTCGCTATATACATCCAAGAGACCCAAAAGTGGTCCATTAATGATAAAAAAATAATAATATATATCCTTTGGCCGAACCTTATATTTTTAGGAATAGAATATAAATTAATAAAATAATATTTGTTTTAAAAACTCATTTACGTCAATTTTGACACTCCTCAATAATTGATTTTTTTTAAGTCGTAAAAACTTTATTAATTCAAACTAAATTCATTTAAGCAATCCTAAAATGTCATATAAACCAATAAAATTCGTTTATTTCATCAAAACTTTCAAATTATATTTATTTTAGCATTTATAATACCAATTATTTGATTCTTTCATTAATAAGGAAAATACTGCATCATTATTGTGTCACATATATTTTTACATTTTCAATGTCTAAATAATATAAATAAATTACCATTATGTAGGAAATCATTTTATATTTCTGATTAATATTTATAGATGAAAATACAACATATATTACCCTATGTAAAAATTGTTTTTCTAAAAAAAATATGCTTATGTCATTTTTGTATTTATTTTAACTTAATTAATATAAAGTGTCCTTATCACCAAAAAGTTTCTCTATGGGGTCCCAAAATTGACCCAAAGATGCCCATGGACGGACATGTATCAACCAATAAGGTTAAGAAACATTTTAGGGTAATTTATTACTATTATAATATTATTTGTTTACCCTTATTTACCGGATTTACCCTTTAACCATGGTAAATAAAATATTTACCAAAGTAATTATTCAAAATGTCTAAAAATGAAAGTTACATATTTAAAAAATTTAGACATCCTGATTCCAAATTTGTAGTCCATTTTTCCAAATTTAAAATAAATAAGTAGAAGAAATTAATTTAAAATTAATTCTCGTCATTAAAACAAAAAGTGTGTTTTTAAGAGATAATAACTATCAAAAGATTGATACTTGTTTATGTCCAGTTTAATTGTGAAATTATGTCCAATTACCAACATCATATTAAATGGTAAAAATTTATTATAATTATACTTTAAAACCACTCAAATTAATAATTTATCACTGTTAATTATTTCGATTAAAACAGCTGTTTTTAATTAAAATTTAGTAATTTCCACTATTCATCAAAATATAAAAGTTATCCAAAAAGTATCATGATTTCACCCTAGGATAATTTTGATATTCCAAATCCAATAATGAAGTCAATTTTGAGAGATAAAATTTATAAAATTTCAAAATTTGGGTATTACTATTTATAATAGCTACATTGATTGGTCGCAGCGTGTTAGAATCTCGAAGTTGCGTACAACACACGCTGTTGTATTATTCAAAGAGAAGCGTACCATGGAATCATGAGGTGTTAAATATATTTTGAATTTATAGATATTTTTATGAGACTCTATTATTTTACATGAGTTGATAATGTACTAGTGATATTTTTGTGAACCACATTTCTTTTCCATGGGTTGACTATTTCCTAATGGTATAGATTTGAAACCCATTTATTTTCCATGGGTTGGTTATTTCTTGAATATATTATTTTAGAACCGATTTATTTTCCATGGTCTAATCTTGTTTAAAAGATATTTATATTCAATTAAATTATTTTCAATGGGATAATCATGTTTTAAAGTGATTTTTATTTAACCCATTTCATTTCCAAAGTTTATTATTGCTTCAAAAATATTTTTGTTGAACCCATTTCTTTTCCATGGGTTACTCATGTTTAAATGGATTCCTTTAACCTATCCCTTTTCTATGTATTAAAAATTATTCAATGAGATTCTTACAGGACCCGTTTATTTTCCACAAATTAATAATATTAAAATGATATTGTAATTAAATCATTTTCTTTTCCATGGGGTAATTTTGTTTCAATGAAATTTGTATAAAAACCATTTTTTCTGGGGTTAATAAAGTTCTGAAAAGGGTTAATGATTTTTCTAATGAGTTTATGATGAAATAAATGTTTTTTGTAATGTTAATTGGAAATTTGATAGGTGGTTATGGGATAAACCAATGATAGGTTGTTCCATGATAAACCAATGACGGGTGGTCCCTTGATAATCCAATGATGGGTGGTTACTTGAAAAACCAAGAACTATTAGGTTATTGATATCCCACTAATTCATTGGGTATTGGTGTTGACCATATTCTTATTTCATTTGAAATAGTGATTGTATGAGTGATGTGAAAATGATGTACAATGTATGTAAATTTTTTAATTTGGCTCCAAATGTGCCTATAATGTTTTTATTGACTAATATTTATATCACATATCCCATGAATATTAATTCTAATGACTCTGTCATTTTCTATGTTTTTATATTTTATGTTCCAAGTATTTTTGTGTATGAGTTATTTTATGATTCTCTCATACACATAGATTATGTAATCATACCCTTATACAATCCTATTCTCAATGATGGCATTCAATTTTTAATTCTTATGTTTAACCATACTGAGCATCTGAGACCAACCTTCTTATGATTCAATTTTACAAGGTTATAGATAATGAGGTTGATTGTTTTTTTCTATAATAGATTTTTCAAGGATGACGTTGATGACCTAATTTGAAAAAATAAAAGCTATGTTAAATGGGAGAAATATGTATTATAATCCATGTTAATTGTATAAGGATGAGTTTTTACTAATTATAAAAAACTAGAAACCTAAATGGAATTTCATAATATTTTTCATCCATGTTTTCCTATTTAGATTGTATGGTTTTTCTGCAAAAAATTTCTCCATATTAATCAATATCATAGACACTCATTTATGTTATGTATTTCAACAAAAGAATAGGGAGTGTATTTTCTAGGATTCCATAATTAGGGAATAGAAAATCATATAGTCATGACGGATAAAACAAATCATGATGTCCTTAAAATATTATTATTCTCAAAATTAGTGTTTAGAAATTCTTTTATTTGAAGATCCACGAGTCTTGCCGATCTCCTTCCATCATTATGTATTGGAATTGTGGAGATACTCTATTTTTTTAGAGCTCTTTCAGAAATCACAGGTAATGTTTCTTGGCTTGGTAACATGGTTTGATATTTATTGGAAAGGGTAACCTACCATTCCTTATGTATTAACAAACTTAACACACAATGTTAATGTCACATCAAGGTAATGTTAATTTAGATGAACTTAGTATATTTTAATGCAAAGAACAATTCAATATTTTTTGAACATCAAAAACTAAAAAAATTCCTATATGTGAAACAATGATATTCCAAACTGCATTTAGTAATTTCTTTATGATCCATCAAATTTTTATAATCATAAAATCATTCTTTCATATATACATCCTTCTGTAACTACAATTTTTATCAGGTTGAAGTGACTCCTTCATAATATTTCATGATTTCATAATAGTGAATAAATGAATTAAATAACATGGTTTTCATAAAAATATTTTAAATATATAGGATCTGGATTAAAATGGTGGACTTAGATTTGATCTTGCATAGCATGATGTGAATAATTTCACATGAAGAGGCACTTCATAACTCATAGGTAGATGATGACTACATAGCGGTTGGTGTGTCATTGGACAAGTGAAGATCAAAAGTTGATGTTATATCGTAATATATTTTAAAAAATTGATGATGAACCCTTTTTTATGTCTCAAATAAGACTGAAGAATTTTTTACAAACCATTTAATGAAGTATCAATTAATATATTCATATTTATCTAAAAAATGGAATTTGAATCTGGATAAACCCCAAAAGGCACTAGTTAGTCCATCCTAATGAGTATTTGGGATGCCTCCTATTTTCCATTCATGAACTACGTGTCGCTACAATAACTTGTGGTACACCCATGAACTCTATATAGGTGTTATGCTCTCTCACCCGCCACTATGGGATAAACATTTTTATATCCTACCACATTTATAACCTCTTAGTCCCCACATATCAGTTTTAGGTGATCCTTGGTTTGAATATGATTGGAAAATTAATTTTTAAACTCCCTATGTGTCATGACCCGCCTTCACCAAAAGGTGGGAAGGGTCAGCAGATTTCTAGGCCCCTCCTTCTTTAAGTTGAAGGAGAGATATTGACCCCTGAAACCCGCCTTCAATAGGTCCTGGAGTGGCGACTAGCACCACAGGTATAGATATTACACACAAATGGAAGGCATAAACGTTTTTGTTTTATAGAATCGGGAGATAAGATGATGGATCCCAACAACTCCAAAACTAAAAAGGAATGTAAAGCCAAATGTAAACCATTCCCACATGCATGTTTCAAATGTAAAAGCCACAAAGTACATGAGATGACCACAAAGGTATGTAAAAAAAGAAGAAAAACAGCAACTGCAACTACCCCAAGGTCTGAGCTAGTATGGTCCTGCGCCATCCCCGAAGTCCTCATGGAAACCTGCAAGCAGTTTTATATACGTTGGGTGAGCAGACAAGTACACTCAGTAGCGGAAACCAAAGACTCTCGTGCACAAGTGGGGGAACGTACTAAAGTGCCTTGAGAAAGGAGTAATCCAAACACCTATCAAGGTAAACTATCTACCCAAGCCTCACTAGGGCACACTCCCTAAATAATGCAAGTTAAGTAATATATATATTAAGATCACATCGATGTTTGGGTACCCCGCGCCACTTTCCCACTGGTTATTGAGACATCCTACGCATCGAACCAATCCCGCCATTCTAACTGCAGTCCCACTGCCACACCCGCCCGCACACACCTGGGCCACAACCACATGTAGTCCTACTGCCAAATCTTGCCCGCACACACCTGGACCTGAAACGGTCACACATAAACATGCCTACAAAACACCTAGGCCAGAACAACCACCACTATGCCCCAAGACACCTGGGCTAGAAGATCCACCGCCACGCCCGAAGACACCTGGGCCTCATCCCGAAGACACTTGGGAAACCACCTGTCGTACACACCTGGAAAACCACTGCACTACCCCGCCCGAAGGTTCTTGGTATAATAATGGACCTCAGGCCATCACAGCCTGCCCGAAGATACTTGAGCTATCCGGGAAAGGGAGTAGAAAATGAGCTAATAACCGGCCACTAATAATAGTGTTGGGAAAACACCCTCCCCCATGAAATGGGGGTGTTCGGCACTAAGTTCTCAACATGGATGGGGCGCGAATACGAAACACAAAACTACAAGTATATAAGTATAGGTAACAAGCACTCACCCAAAGTTTAGGTTTTTCCTTAGCTAGCCTAATGGACACAACCAACACCCAAGTCCGAGTCACGAATCTCGCCAACAAAACCCATTTGTCCCTTTCTTATTTCATGTTCATTAATAATGTTCAAATAAGTTTAAGCACTTCTGGGAAACTAAACCATAAACATAACCACAGAAAAGAAACCAGCCAAACGTCAACTAAGAATCCACACCCGGTTCTCTTTTAAAGTCACAACAAAAAAGGAAAAGTGAGAACCCGTGAAGTACTGGAACCAGACAACCCCGAGACACTACCCCATGTACCCTCCCCCAAAATGGGTTTTCATCAACAGAGGATCCCATCCCCGTTCGTGATATAAACAAGGTAACCACCCGGTCTTAAAACTCGCAAATAATAAATCCATAACAACAGGGGATCCCATCCCCGATTCCACAACCATCGAGTGTATAAAAACAGGGAACCCATCCCCTCCCACATCTCCAGCAACCGACCTATAGAAGAAGAACAAAAAAACCACTACCATCAAGAAAAATAGGCCCATGCGGTGTTTTCAGATTTAAATGATTTTACATGCTCCATTATTTCAATTTCTGTTTGTTTTAACTGGGGGTTATCACAGAAGGATAGATCCTGGTGCTTTCAATTTATTTAGCCTGGTATACGTGATTAACCGATTTACTTTTCACAAAAGGAGTTTTCAATTACAAAACAAGCCATTTAAAACACTACGAGGGGTTCATTAGTGCACAGACAACCACCACCAACGGCCTCGATTTTCAGAAGGCGTAAGCCAGCATAAATCAAAAAGATGATCATAATATAAACAACATCAATGATCATATCCCCCATTATTTCCTTATAGAATCTATTCATTATCTTTATTTAGGTCTGGTTTATCCTATTCTATGGAAGAAAAAGAACGCCCCCCCCCCTTATGATACACAAAAGAGGGAGACGAAGGAGAAAATTTCCTACTTGTTGATGGACGATCGACGCTTAGGCCGGGAGAGGAACTTTACGGATAACGATGTAGCTTGCCTGACACACCAAAATTTGTTCGTGGAAAGCCGCGATTGAGGAAATAAGAAACCATTCCTAACCCTTTAGTTTATAAGGGCCGCAGACGGTTGAGATAAGAATGTGAAACCGTGTAAGGCGCGAGGTCGTGGGTTGGCCAGGCGGTCCCACACGTTATTAAAGGGGTCGAGTGGTTTAAACCGACTCATTAATCCATTAATTAATTAATTAAAACATTTATGGGCATTACCCATCTTTAAAACATGCTTAAAGGTGTCATAATAGTGTTAATACCAAAATTGCGCAAGAAAGAACACCACTGGAAAAACCCCCGGGGGTAGGCTAGAGCCACCAGTTGCTGAGAGCAACCGGTGGGTGACAGCTACTGGTAGCCGAGCTATCAGTAGGTTGCAGCTACCCGTAGGCTGAGCTACCGGTAGGTTGCAGCTATAGGTAGACCAAGCTACGGGTAGGCTGCAGCCACCGGTAGACCGTGCTACTGGTAGGCTGCAGCTACACGTAGATCGAGCTATCGGTAGACATAGCTACCGGTAGGCTGCGGCTACTGGTAGACCGAGCTACCGGTAGGCCAGCTACCGATAGGCTAAGGCTACCGGTAGGCCTACACCACCGTGATTACTAGACCAAAAAACCCAACACGAGGTTTTCACAAAGTAATGGACCCCAAAAACCCGGGCCATTACATTAGATACCTCTTAAACAATTCTCATCCTCGAGAATCAAAACAACCCAGAAGGAAAGAGAGGGTCCAAACAACCACCTCGAAAGATACCTCTTAGAAGTGAACCCATGCTAACTAAAAACACTTCCCTATCATGAACCAAGCAACATACCATGCGAAACTGCCCAGGCATGTGGGTTGGGGAGTCTCCTCCCCCATGTCAAGATATTATCCGCTTTGGGTGGCACTGACTCGCCCGCACGGGTTTAATCGCATCCACCTTAATGAATCTTGATTAGGGGTCAGGTCCTATCCTCCCCCTTAGACAGGGCTTTTCACAAACATCCAGAGGAAGAAAACCAGTACATTCCATAGAAAAAGACAAAACGTTCTACTACAACAGGTACAACAAAGAAAAGAACTCAAAACAACTCTGGGTACTGGGTACGCATCTGTGCTTCCCTCTCCCATGTACTCTCCTCAATCCCACCATGTCTCCAAAACACACAAACCAAGGGAAAGGTTCTCTTTTGAAGAACCTTCTCCTTGCGATCCTCGATCATCACTGGTCTCTCCACAAAAGTCACGTCATCCTCGATGTCCAGCTCACCCAAATCAAGGACGTGTGAATCGTCATGTAGACACCGGCAGAGCTGAGACACATGGAAGAAATCATGTATCCTCAGTAGTGGCGGTGGTAACGCTAGCTGATAAGACACTTTGCCGACCCGCCGCAATACTTCGAAGGGTCCGATGAACCTACGAGAAAGCTTACTCCCATTACTGAACCTCTCCTACCCACACCGAGGGGAGACCTTCAAGAACACGTCGTCTCCAACATCAAACTCCAAGGGCATACTCCTGGTATCAGCATACGACTTATGTTGGTCCTAGGCCGCCTTCATCCTTTTTCGTATGAGCTGAACCTTCTCTGTCGTGATCTGCACCACTTTCGGGCCAAGGATGCATGCCTCTCCTACTTCGGTCCAACACACAGGTGAACGGCAGGGGCTCCCGTACAAAGCTTCAAACGGGGCCATACTGATGGTAGAGTGGTAGCTATTATTATAGGCAAACTCTACCAAGGGCAAGTGTCGCACCCATGATCCCACTGAGTCCAGAACACATGCCCGCAACATATCCTCCAAGGTCTGGATGGTGCGCTCTGCCTGTCCATCTATCTAGGGGTGGAAAGCAGTGCTAAGACGTAGCAGGGTGCCAAACGCATGCTGCAATCCTCTCCAGACTCACGAGGTAAATCGTGCATCTCTATCCAAGACTATAGACCTCAGAATCCCATGAAACCTCACCACCTCATCCACGTACCTCCACGCCAAATCATACACTGCACTCGACTCCCTGATCGCCAGAAAGTGATCCGATTTCGTCAACCTGTCTACTACCACCCAGATGGCGGCATATCCCCCTTGGACCTTGGGTAGTCCCGTGATGAAATCCATCGAGATGTCATCCCACTCCCACTCGGGGACTTCTAGAGGCTTCAGTAACCCTCCTTGAACTCGGTGTTCAGCATTCACTTACTGACACACTAAGCACTTGGCCACAAACTCCGCCACCGTTCGCTTAACTCCGGGGCACCAAAACTGCCTCTTCAGTCCCTAGGTGTAACAGCCCAAGATTTTATGAAAAATATTCTTTTTAATTTCACTAATGTCTTGTGTTATACGCTACACCAAAAGGAGCTTGCACAACACGCATCCTTGACTTGCCTTGCATTACACGCAATCACAACCTTCCTCGATAGCGTGTGTAGTACGCAATACTGAGTTTCACTAAACAACGATATTCTATTAAAATATTATTAAAAATAGTCGTTATGAATAGTAATAACCACTTTTTAAATTCTGTAAATCTTATTTTTCAAAATGAACTTCATTTTTGGATTCGGAGTATCGAATTTAGCCTAAGGTGAAATTTTGGTACTTTTCAGATAACTTTCATATTCTGATGAATAGTGAAAATTACTAAATTATAATTAAAAACAACTTTTTTAATCGAAATAATTAATAGTGATAAATTATTAATTTGAGTGGTTTTAAAGTATATTTAGAATATATTTTTACAATTTAATACAATGTTGGTCATTGGTTGTAATTTCACATTTAAACCAGACATAATCAAGTGTCAATCTTTTGATATATATTGTTTCCTAAAAACACGCTATTTATTTTAACAGCGGGATTTAATTATAAAATTAATTAATGCAACTTCTATGTTATGAATTTGATAAAATAGATTTCATTTTTGAATTCGGAATATGAAATATAGCTTAGGATGAATTTTGGCATTTTTCTGAAAAACTTCAATTTTTGATGAATAGTGAAACCACTATGTGGTAGGTTAAAAACTGAATTTTGCATAAAACTTAATTTTACCGCTTCTGTGAATGGAATTTCAAAAATCCGAGAGACACGGTTTATATCAAGGACTAAAATGTGGTTCAATGAGATGAAAATAATTTTTTGGTGAATAGTAGCTTTTTACTATTTTTACCACGGTTAATAGTAAATAGGGTAACTAAGGGTAAATATGATATTAATATTACCCTAACAAATGTCCTAATTCTATTGGACAAGTGTAATTCGACCAAAAACAATCTTAGGAATAAAATATGACCATTTAGGCCCACTTGGATTAGATTAGGACATTTATTATTAATTTATTTAAAGAAGGGTTAAAATAGTTAAAATCAACGTTTAATAAGGAAATCATTTATAATATGGGGTTATACATAAGATAAATTCGATTGTAAATATTCATTAGAAAGCTGAAAAGATTTCCTACATGATGGTATTTTATTTGTAATTTTTAGACATCAAATAATTTAATTTATTTATGACACAAAGATGATGCAGTAATTATCTTATTAATGAAATATTGACATAATTGATAATATAAATACCAAAATAAATGTAATTTAATACTTTTTATGAATTACACTCATTTTCTAGGTTACTATGATATATTAATGTTGATTTAATCAACTTGGTTCGAACATATAATTCTGTTATGACTTTCACAAAAATCATATATCAAATGGTGTCAAAATTGACACAAAATAGTTTTTAAATCAAATATTATATTATTAATTGTTATTGTATTCCTAAAAATCTAAGGTTCGGCCAAATGACTTAGATAAGGATATATATATTAATAATAAACAATTTGGGGTTCGTTTGGCATGTTATAGTAAGTTTATTAACCATATAGTGAAAGAAAACAAAAAGACATGGTAAAAGTTAAATTATTTAACTTAGAGTTAACTTTAATTGATAAGGTTAAAATAATATCCTAAACTTGTCTAAATTCTATTGGTTGATAGTATTTCGACCCATCCCCACTTTATCTTCGAAATAAGACCCTTTGGAACCATTATAAACCGAATTTGACTTTAATATAAAATAATATTTTGAGATATTCCTAAGGTGCCCCTCTCCTCCCCTATAAAAGGACACCTCCTCCCCCTCCTCCTCACACCAATTTGAGCACTCAAGCTCGGCCAACCCCTGCCAATTTCTCCTCTCCACTCCCCTAGAAACATCCTAGAGGTTCTGGTCTTCCTCAAAGACCAATTTTAGTGCCCTAAGAGGAGGTCTCAAAGAGGCACTTCAAAGAAGAGGAGGTTCGGACACTTACAAAGCAAGTCGGACCTAAGGTAAGGGAAATATCACAATCTCATTTTTTTTATCCGAGATTGTTTATTCGTAAGTATTTACTGGGGTGTATTTTATCATCCACATCCATGTTTCATCAAAATGTAATATTATTTCCATCCACCTACAATTGTTTAAAACCATTTTTACCCTTCGGTGAGTTTTTAGTAATATGTATGAAAGGAATCTTTTGTCGTACGAGGTACTTTTTGACTTTTCCGACAAAAGTACGAAGAATGTTTTTTTAACTTATACGGCACGAACGGATTTATACTGTTTTATAAAGCCTTATTTTCATGAACCTTCCTCCAAAATATTTCATGACAATTTTCAATAAAATCTCTTTCTTTTAAAATTGCATGATGTTTTGTGAAAAGAAATTGATTTTGAAGAAGAAAGGATATTTTCCTCAAGAATTCAATTCAAGTGTTTTATCAAAATTATTTTCCATCTAAGATAATAAAGGGTTCTGTTTCTATCCATATTTTTACATTGATTTGACTATGTTGTGATGGAATTATGTTTATGAATTCTTTTATCTTATATGAATGGTTTTATGATGTCATGTTGTTTAAGAATCCCATTTTTATTACATGGGTTATGCAATGATGTATGATTTATTATTTTGTGGCACACATAAGAAAGGATTCATTAAGAGATGGGTGGGACCTATATCTCCCTCCAATGCATTGGGTAAAGATTTTATATCTCATGAGATAGACATGGCTGGAATGGTAGGTTATACCGGTTCAGTGAAACAGGACTGAAACGAGGATTACTCGATTCAGAAAGGGACTTTGTCCACTAAGATAGTCCTGCCAATGAGTCTTGACTAACAAGAAATGATTCTCTATGATTATGTGTGTATGCCACAATGAGTAATGTTTTATGTTATGATTTCATTTCACTACTATGATTTATCCCATGTTATGAAATTATGCTCTCTTTTGCAGGTTAAGATTTCCAAAAATATTATGTTCTTATGAAAATTATGTGATTGATATTTCCTTTGTTTACCCTTACTGAGCATTTGAGCTCACCCTTTTATGTTTTCTTTTCCCCAGGATATAAAGAAAGGTTTTTAGGTAAAAAAAAGGGAAGATATTTATGGGAGATGCTGAAGATCTTTCCCCACGATTAGAAGATTTTATTCCGAGTTTCCAAAGACACTAAACTATTACGATCCTTGTGTGTGTGTTTTTGTTATGTACTAAGTATTCCGCAAAAGTAATGTAATGTCAATGTACGTCAAGATACGGGTCTCTACTGTTGGTATCAGAGGAAAGGTTTAGTCAACCATTGGAAACTAGGATGCGAGAACTTTAGTGAGATCCCTAGAGATATTTCTAAGGTATGTCTAGGGATGTCCCTAGGGATAAGTATACGTATAGGTTATAGTAATAGAATTACACTAACGATCATAGAATTAAACCTAAGATGTTGGATATTGAAGGTACTCCCCCTTTATTATGTTGTTTTCCCTAGCATGATTTTTGCCTCTCACACTATTCTTTTTGGGTTTTAGACGATGGCTTGAACCCGAAGGAACCGTGTTGATCAATGCAATGGACAATGCAATGATTGCCCTCCTGAACAAACAAATGTTATGGGAGATAGAGTGCAAAATCTTATTGCTATACTTACACAAGCTATGAATCATTCTGGACTTCCAAATGAGCAGAGAAGGGAACAATATTCTATTGAGTCCTTCATGAGGCAACGTCCACCTTCTTTCAGTGGGTCTACTGATCCATTAGTTGCTGAACAATGGATTAGTACTACTGAAAAGATATTTTCAGTTCTTCAATGTTCTGAACATGATAAAGTCATCTTAGTAGTATATCGTTTGGAAGGTGAAGCTGATCAATGGTGGAATCTTATCAAGAATACGAGGCCAAGAGATGAAATTGAGTCCATGGAATGGGACGAGTTCAAGAACTTGTTTTTGAGTAAGTACTTCCCTCGTATTCTTCGAACAAAGATGGAGAAAGAGTTTCTTGAACTGAAGCAAAGGGACGATGAATCTGTTGGTACCTATGAAGCAAATTTTACAAGACTTTCAAGGTATGCTTCTGGAATTATCATCCAACCTGAAAGTAAAGTTGATCGATTTTTCAGTGGCTTAAAACCAAGTCTTCGAAGGGCATTAGCTATAAGAGACTTCAGTAGCTATGAAGAAATTGTGCGTTGTGCTATCAAGGTAGAAATGGAAGTTGGTGTTACATATCCATCTCATGGTTTTGACAAGAAACGAAAGATGGAGTTCAAGGAGAAATCTCAGAATAATGATGAAAAGAAGATGAATGTTTCCTTATGCACAAAGTGTGGGAAGAAGCATGGTGGAGATTGTCTTAAAGGGACTAGAAAATGTTTTAAGTGTGGAACAGAAGGTCATCGAGCAGCTGAGTGTCGAAGTAATGGAAAAAGGGTTTCTAATGATGTGAATAAAGCAAACACTGCAGAGAACGCACCGCCAACACTTCAATGTTTCAAGTGCAAGGAAATGGGGCATTATGCTAATAATTCCCTAATCCAAGGGTTAGTGATGATCAACATGAGCAACCACTGAAGGCAAAGGACAAAGGGAAATCACATGCGATCACTATTGGCAATGTTGAATATGACAACGATGTGGTGGAATGATTAAGTGTTTATGTAATGGGATTCCAAAATAATGTTGTATCATTGAGTATTGCAATATTTATTGATGTGGTATTCAAAGTGATTGAGATATTTTTTGGAAATAAGATGATATGCGCATAATGAAGACGAGAAAATGAAATGTTTAATAGTATTCATGAGCTCATGATTGATATAAGGACTAAGTGATATCATGGTTTGAGTATATAGAATTTTGAGGATTTTGGTATGTGGAAAGTGTTAACTTTTAACTGCACTCATGTTTTCACTAAGGTATTCAAGAGAATACACGATTAAGGACTTTGAATGTTTGTAATGTGACCAACAAGACATATCTTATGATATGTGGGGATCAACGACAGTATTAAATATCTGGTAATCGTTGTCACTATATTATGAGAGTGGACTGCAGTATTATGTATAAGCCTAAAGATTAGACTGAACATAAGTTAGTATTGTTTAAGGATAAAAGATTTTCGATATTATTGATGGGATGTTATAGTAACGTAGTTTTAGAAAAAGGACAACCTGCAGGACGGGCGACAGCCCATCGCTTCGGACAAGGCTGTAGGAATCGAACCCACAACCGAAGTGCGACTGGCCTTTATCGCCTACCACTGACCTATAGGAAGTCCCTGTTTAGTAGAAACTAGTGTTATTATATTAAGCAGTATGATATATGAAGTATAAGTCCATTTTAGGAACCATATATGATTAATCTTACTATAGAATGACTTATGTATATTTAATAACTTTTGCTAACCTTTTGTTTGAAACAGATGGAATGACCCGTCATTCTATCACATGATCTGCTAACACTTCACGAATAACAAATTCAACTTCATTTATTTAAGAGATGAAGTAGAAATTGTTCAAGGCACGAACAAAAGTGAGATTGTACCAAAATAAAGTAAGTATTTATTCTAAGCAAATTTTCAACTTTTGGGAAATGATCTTGAAAACCAAAAATGTTGTCCTAGTTCTCTTATACCTGATGAATCAGATGGTACCTTAGATCGTCACAAATTTATGGATTTGTGATTACTGGCATTTCCATAGCCATGTTCTCTACCACTCTCCATCAGAACATGATGGTTAGATTTCTCTTCCGTATCCATATTTTCACCTATGTGGAAACCCAGTGATTAGTTTATTTGGGTAATCGTTACATTTCATACTTTAGTTTTTAAAGCCAAGTTTTGGTATTCCCTTTTACGATGTGGGTTTCTATTAAAGAAACTTTCGAATAGTAAACCATTTATAACCCCGACGAATTTCGAGGGCGAAATTCATTTTAAGGGGGGTAGAATGTAACAGCCCAAGATTTTATGAAAAATATTCTTTTTAATTTCACTAATGTCTTGTGTTATACGCTACACCAAAAGGAGCTTGCACAACACGCATCCTTGACTTGCCTTGCATTACACGCAATCACAACCTTCCTCGATAGCGTGTGTAGTACGTAATACTGAGTTTCACTAAACAACGATATTCTATTAAAATATTATTAAAAATAGTCGTTATGAATAGTAATAACCACTTTTTAAATTCTGTAAATCTTATTTTTCAAAATGAACTTCATTTTTGGATTCGGAGTATCGAATTTAGCCTAAGGTGAAATTTTGGTACTTTTCAGATAACTTTCATATTCTGATGAATAGTGAAAATTACTAAATTTTAATTAAAAACAACTTTTTTAATCGAAATAATTAATAGTGATAAATTATTAATTTGAGTGGTTTTAAAGTATATTTAGAATATATTTTTACAATTTAATACAATGTTGGTCATTGGTTGTAATTTCACATTTAAACCAGACATAATCAAGTGTCAATCTTTTGATATATATTGTTTCCTAAAAACACGCTATTTATTTTAACAGCGGGATTTAATTATAAAATTAATTAATGCAACTTCTATGTTATGAATTTGGTAAAATAGATTTCATTTTTGAATTCGGAATATGAAATATAGCTTAGGATGAAATTTTGGCATTTTTCTGAAAAACTTCAATTTTTGATGAATAGCGAAACCACTATGTGGTAGGTTAAAAACTGAATTTTGCATAAAACTTAATTTTACCGCTTCTGTGAATGAAATTTCAAAAATCCGAGAGACACGGTTAATATCAAGGACTAAAATGTGGTTCAATGAGATGAAAATAATTTTTTGGTGAATAGTAACTTTTTACTATTTTTACCGCGGTTAATAGTAAATAGGGTAACTAAGGGTAAATATGATATTAATATTACCCTAAAACATGTCCTAATTCTATTGGACAAGTGTAATTCGACCAAAAACAATCTTAGGAATAATATATGACCATTTAGGCCCACTTGGATTAGATTAGGACATTTATTATTAATTTATTTAAAGAAGGGTTAAAATAGTTAAAATCAATGTTTAATAAGGAAATCATTTATAATATGGGGTTATACATAAGATAAATTCGATTGTAAATATTCATTAGAAAGCTAAAAAGATTTCCTACATGATGGTATTTTATTTGTAATTTTTAGACATCAAATAATTTAATTTATTTATGACACAAAGATGATGCAGTAATTATCTTATTAATGAAATATTGACATAATTGATAATATAAATACCAAAATAAATGTAATTTAATACTTTTTATGAATTACACTAATTTTCTAGGTTACTATGATATATTAATGTTGATTTAATCAACTTGGTTCGAACATATAATTCTGTTATGACTTTCACAAAAATCATATATCAAATGGTGTCAAAATTGACACAAAATAGTTTTTAAATCAAATATTATATTATTAATTGTTATTGTATTCCTAAAAATCTAAGGTTCGGCCAAATGACTTAGATAAGGATATATATATTAATAATAAACAATTTGGGGTTCGTTTGGCATGTTATAGTAAGTTTATTAACCATATAGTGAAAGAAAACAAAAAGACATGGTAAAAGTTAAATTATTTAACTTAGAGTTAAATTTAATTGATAAGTTTAAAATAATATCCTAAACTTGTCTAAATTCTATTGGTTGATAGGATTTAGACCCATCCCCACTTTATCTTCGAAATAAGACCCTTTGGAACCATTATAAACCGAATTTGACTTTAATATAAAATAATATTTTGAGATATTCCTAAGGTGCCCCTCTCCTCCCCTATAAAAGGACACCTCCTCCCCCTCCTCCTCACACCAATTTGAGCACTCAAGCTCGGCCAACCCCTGCCAATTTCTCCTCTCCACTTCCCGAGCAACATCCTAGAGGTTCTGGTCTTCCTCAAAGACCAATTTTAGTGCCCTAAGAGGAGGTCTCAAAGAGGCACTTCAAAGAAGAGGAGGTTCGGACACTTACAAAGCAAGTCGGACCTAAGGTAAGGGAAATATCACAATCTCATTTTTTTTATCCGAGATTGTTTATTCGTAAGTATTTACTGGGGTGTATTTTATCATCCACATCCATGTTTCATCAAAATGTAATATTATTTCCATCCACCTACAATTGTTTAAAACCATTTTTACCCTTCGGTGAGTTTTTAGTAATATGTATGAAAGGAATCTTTTGTCGTACGAGGTACTTTTTGACTTTTCCGACAAAAGTACGAAGAATGTTTTTTTTTAACTTATACGGCACGAACGGATTTATACTGTTTTATAAAGCCTTATTTTCATGAACCTTCCTCCAAAATATTTCATGACAATTTTCAATAAAATCTCTTTCTTTTAAAATTGCATGATGTTTTGTGAAAAGAAATTGATTTTGAAGAAGAAAGGATATTTTCCTCAAGAATTCAATTCAAGTGTTTTATCAAAATTATTTTCCATCTAAGATAATAAAGGGTTCTGTTTCTATCCATATTTTTACATTGATTTGACTATGTTGTGATGGAATTATGTTTATGAATTCCTTTATCTTATATGAATGGTTTTATGATGTCATGTTGTTTAAGAATCCCATTTTTATTACATGGGTTATGCAATGATGTATGATTTATGATTTTGTGGCACACATAAGAAAGGATTCATTAAGAGATGGGTGGGACCTATATCTCCCTCCAATGCATTGGGTAAAGATTTTATATCTCATGAGATAGACATGGCTGGAATGGTAGGTTATACCGGTTCAGTGAAACAGGACTGAAACGAGGATTACTCGATTCAGAAAGGGACTTTGTCCACTAAGATAGTCTTGGCAATGAGTCTTGACTAACATGAAATGATTCTCTATGATTATGTGTGTATGCCACAATGAGTAATGTTTTAAGTTATGATTTCATTTCACTACTATGATTTATCCCATGTTATGAAATTATGCTCTCTTTTGCAGGTTAAGATTTCCAAAAATATTATGTTCTTATGAAAATTATGTGATTGATATTTCCTTTGTTTACCCTTACTGAGCATTTGAGCTCACCCTTTTATGTTTTCTTTTCCCCATGATATAAAGAAAGGTTTTTAGGTAAAAAAAAGGGAAGATATTTATGGGAGATGTTGAAGATCTTTCCCCACGATTAGAAGATTTTATTCCGAGTTTCCAAAGACACTAAACTATTACGATCCTTGTGTGTGTGTTTTTGTTATGTACTAAGTATTCCGCAAAAGTAATGTAATGTCAATGTACGTCAAGATACGGGTCTCTACTCTAGGACATCTTGGAAACTCTTGGGTGTACCGCCAGGGGTGATTTGTGGGACTCAATGAGAACCTTTCTGCACATCTCCTCCAGAACAAACAACCTTCCCTGGATAAGCATCTGGTTTTGACCATCCTATGTCCATCCTTCCAGAGCATTGCCCTGGTCAACTCGGTCACACATCACTTCTCACTCCGGGTCTCCCCACTGAGTCTCCTCCACTTGCTGAAACAGATATGGATGCACTGTCATCTGATATAGGCAGTCTCTACTAATATCCATCCTCGCATCCAGGTGTAAAGCAGCCAACTCCTTCATCACCTTCCAGGCGTCTGCCGACTCTCGGACCGCATCCTTCTGCATCCTCCTTCTCAAGGAATTGGCCACTACATTTCCCTTTCCCTCAGTATAAGAGATCACGAAGTCGTAATCCTGGAGGAACTCCACCCATCTCCATTGTCTCATGTTTAGGTCCCGCTGGGAGAAGATATACCTCAAAATTTTGTGATCCGTGAAGACCACAAAGCGTTCTCCGATGAGGTAGTGCTTCCATAAATTTAGCGCAAAAATGACCGCTGCAAGCTCTAGGTCGTGGGTGGCATAATTACGCTCATGAGGGCATAGCTTCCTGGACCCATAAGAGATCACCCCTTGTCACTGTATCAACACACCTCCCAGGCCCTATCCTGAAGCATCACAGAACACCTCATAAGCTACCCCTTTTTCTAGTAGTCTCAGTACTGGGGCACTGACCAACTTCTCCTTCAGAGAGCTAAAGGCTGACTCGCACTGCTCGCTCCACATGAAATCCTGGTCTTTCTTGGTCAGAGCTGTCAAAGGGGCTGCTACTCGGGAGAAATTTGGTACGAACCTCCGATAGTAACCTGCCATCCCGAGGAAACTACGGACCTCTGCCACATTCTTGGGTGTTGCCTAAGAAATAACTGCCTCAACTTTTGACGGGTCCACCGCTACCCCCTTCTCGGACACCACGTGCCCGATGAGGTTCACTTCTCGCGTCCAGAACTTGCATTTCGACAACTTCCCATAGAGCTAATGCAGTCAGAGGACCTCCAAAACTGTCCTCAGGTGCTCTGCACGGTCCTCCTCTAATCTCGAATAGATCAGGATATCATCGATGAACACAACCACGAACCGATCCAAGTTCTCCCGAAAGATGGAGTTCATAAGCCCCATAAACACAACTGGGACATTGGTTACGCCGAAGGGCGTAACCACGAACTTGAAGTGACCATACCTACATCTGAACGCCGTCTTCGAGATGTCTCCCTCCTTCAATCTCAGCTGGTGATACCCATACTACAGGTCGATCTTCAAGAACCATCCTGCCCCTTTCAGCTGGATGAAAAGATCATCTCTCCTCGGAAGGAGGTAGCAATTCTTGATCATCACCTGATTCGACATCCTGTAGTCTATGCACAACTTGAGGCCACCATCTTCCTTCTTTTCGAAAAAGACAGGAGTGCCCCATGGTGATGCACTCGGGCGAACATATCCCCTCTTCATCAGATCATCAATTTGGATCCGCAACTCCCGCAGCTCTGAAGGTGCCATCTGGTACGGAGCCATCGAGATCGAGTGAGCGTCGGGCTGCAGGTCTATCCCGAAATTGATATCACGTCAAGGGGGTAGATTCGTCACCTCCTCAAGGAAGACGTCCATAAATCCACGAACGGTCTCTGGTACTTCCACCATTTCAGCATCTACTGACCCTACTGATAGCTCAGCTAGCAAGGAGATGAGGGGTTCCTCTCGCCTGTCGCCCTTTTGACTGCTCCGCTCACCGGTGAAAACAACACGCTGGTCACCCAAGTATGAGAACACGACCCTTCCTCGGAAACAGTCGATGAAGAAACACACTGAGAATAGTCAGTGGATTCCTAGGATGACATTGTATGGCTGTATCTGTAGCAGAAGAAGATCCCTAACTGACTGATGTGGCCCTATCATCAATCTGCATCCTCGACAATCGAACAACAAGTCGGCCTGACCCCTGACTGGTGTGCTCAACACCAGGGGTACTGGGAGTATCTCGGCTTCTAGACCCAAAGCACGGGCTAAACTGGGTGTAACAAAGGATTGAGAAGCTACAGTATCGAATAAGGCATAAGCAGGGGTACTAAACAAACTGATCGTACCTCGAACAACCTCCGGCCCTGCTGGAACTGCTGCCTCTGTGGCGTGAAACTGTCCATGCCCAGCTCCCCTGCCCCTGGGATGTCGACCACCTCCCTGACCACGCACCGGTCGAGGTCCCTGAGGAGCGCCCTGAGGATGGCCTCCTCTTCCTACGTCTGCCCTCGGAGGAGCGGGAGCACGCTGTCTCTGCTGCTGCTGGAAAGGCCTGGCTGGATGCTGCTGCTGGGGTGGATGGGGGGGCTGTCCGCCACCACTGTACTATACCATGTCCGAGCACTGACTCCGGAGATGTCCAGGGCTCCCACAGACGAAGCATCGCAGTCCCGGGCCCGAAGTAAAAGGGCGAGGACCAGGGGATCAAAACTGAAACTGTTGTGGCCTGCTCCCTGCTGGTCGGAACCTAGAGGGTCCTGACGCTGGAGGCCTGGAGTTGACGGCCTTCCCCTTTGATGGTCCCAGCTAGATCCCCTATCGTGACACTCCTCCTAGAGCATGCATCCTCTCCAACACTTCAGCCTTCTTCTGGACCTCCAAGTACATAGGAAGGGTAAAGGGGGTAACAACATACCGGAGGGAGGGTCGGAGCGCCTCCTCCAAACGTCTTGCCCGAGACTCCTCTTCGGGAAAGTGGTCTGGGGAAAAATGTAGGAGGTCCTTGAACTTGATCCCTAGCTCCATCACGGACATACTCCCCTTCTAGAGGGAGAGTATCTCCTATCTCTTTTCTACATTCATCGTCGAAGTGATGAATTCTGCCCGGAACTCCCTCTCGAAATCAGTCTACGCCTCCTCATACTCTCTCCTCTCCCCCAGTTAAAGCGTCCACCACTGACGCGCTGCTCCCCGCATCTGGCTGATGGCCAGAGGACCCTAGTACTTGGTCGGGGCCCGAATCAGGCCGAATGCTATCACTAGCTCCTCTAGTCATCCTTTCGTCTTCATGTCAGAGGTGCTGCCCTCACACTTCTTGAGGGTTTGTCGCTGGAATGCCTGAAGAGTCATTTCCCACTTGTCGTCCTCTTCTTCTCGATCATCTCTCTGTCGATCGGCCAAAGTAGTCTGCGGGGCCTCGATCGTCTGTACCACACGTGGTCGCCTTCCTGGTGCCATAGCTGCAAGGTAAACAAGGAATTCCTAACCCCAAGTAGTGCATATTATTGTCTTTCAAACTTTTTAAACTTTTCGTTTACTCTTAATCCCTGAAACACCCCAGAAACATGAGAACAGAAGCCATTATGATGCATGTACCTTTCCTAGGGTCTCTACCCTCCAATCAGCCTGGCCTCACTTGGTCGTTAAGTTGGTCCAGAGTCCTTGCATCAGATCACGGGGGGCCCTAAAATCCTGTGTCCTAGCTATTCTTCCCTGGCCTAATTCACGCACCAAGGACACCCAAAACTATTGTCTTACCATCCCATGCAATCCTCACTGTGCCTAAATCCAGACTCCATCCTATCTCTCAACCATCACCTTTGATACCATTCTGTCATGACCCGCCTTCACCAAAAGGAGGGAATGGTCAGCAGATTTCCAGACCCTTCCTTCTTTTAGTTGAAGGAGAGATAATGAACCCTGAAACCCGCCTTCAATAGGTCCCGGAGTGGTGACTAGCACCAAGGGTATAAATATTACACACAAATTAAAGGCGTTACCCTTTTTGTTTTATAGAATCGGGAGATAAGATGATGGAACCCAACAACTCCAAAATTAAAGGAAAGTAAAGACAAAAGTAAACCATTCCCATATGCATGTTTCAAAAGTAAAAGCCACAAAGTTCAAAATATGGCCACAAAGGTAAGTACAAAAAGAAGAAAAACAGCAACTGCAACTACCCCAAGGTCCGAGCAAGTATGGTCCTGCGAGATCCCCGATGTCCTCCTGGAAACATGAAATCCGTTTTATATATGTAGGGTGAGCATACAAGTACACTAAGTAGGGAAAACCAAAAACTCTCGTGCACAAGTGGGGGAACGTACTAAAGTCCCGTGAGAAAAGGAGTAAGCCAAACACCTATAAAGGTAATCTATCCACCCAAGCCTCACCAGGGAACACTCCCCAAATAACGCAAGTCAAGTAATATATATAATAAGAGCACATTGATGTTTGGGTACCCCGCACCACTTTCTCACTGGTTATTGAGACATCCTGCGCATCGAACCAATCCCGCCGTTCTCACCGCAGTCCCACTGCCACACCCGCCCGCACACACCTGGGCCACAACCACACGCAGTCCCACTGCCAAATCCCGCCCGCACACACCTAGGCCCAAAACTATCACACGTAACCATGCCTGCAAACACCTAGGACATAACAACCACCACCATACCCGAAGACACCTGGGCTAGAAGATCCACTGCCATGCCCGAAGACACCTAGGCCTCATCCCGAAGACACTTGGGAAACCACCTGCCGAACACACCTGGCCAACCCCTGCACTTCCCGGCCCGAAGGTTCTTGGGATAATAATGGACCTCACGACATCACATCCTAGCCGAAGATACTTGGGCTATCTGGGAAAGGGAGCAAAAAAGGAGCTAATAACCATACACTAATAATAGTGTTGGGAAAAACACCCTCCCCCATGAAATGGGGGTGTTCGGCTCTAAGTGTTCAATATGGGTGGGGCACGAATAAGAAACAAAAAACTACAAGTATATAAGTAAAGGACACAAGCACTCACCCAAATTTTAGGTTTTTCCTCAGCTAGCCTAAAGGACACAACCAACACCCAAGTCTGAGTCACGACTCTCTCCAACAAAACCCATTTGTCCCATTCTTGTTTCATGTTCAGTAATAATGTTCAAATATGTTTAAGCATTACTGGGAAACAAAACCATAAGCATAACCAAGGAAAAGAAACCAGCCAAACCTAAAATAAGCATCCACACCCAGTTCTCTTGTAAAGTCACAACAATAGAGGAAAAGTGAGAACCCGCGAAGTACTGGAACCAGACAACCCCGAGACACTGCCCCGTGTCCCTCCCCCAAAAATGTTTTTCATCAACGGAGGATCCCATCCCAATTCATGATATAAACAAGGTAACCACCAGGTCTTAAAACTCTCAAATACTAAATCCATAACAACAGGGGATCCCATCCCTGATTCCACAACCATCGAGAGTATAAAAATAGGGAATCCCATCCCCTCCCACATCTCCAGCAACCGACCCATGGTAAAAGAACAAACAAACCACTACCATCAAGAAAAACAGGCCCATGCGGTGTTTTCAGATTTAAAAGATTTTACACGCTCCATGATTTCAATTTCTATGTGTTTTAACCGGGGGTTATCACAGAAGTATAGATCATGGTGCTTTCAATTTTTTCAGCCAGGTATACGTGAGTAACCAATTTACTTTTCACAGTAGGAGTTTACAATTACAAAACAATCCATTTAAAACACTACAAGGGGTTCATTAGTGCACATACAATGACCACCAACGACCGCGATTTTCAGAAGGCATAAGCCATCATATCTTAGAAAGATGATCATAATATAAACAACATCAAGGATCACTTCCCCCCTTCTTTCCTTATAGAATCCGTTAATTATCTTTATTTAGGTCTGGTTTATCCAATTCTACGGAAGAAAAAGAACGCCCACCCCGCATGATAGACAAAAGAGAGAGAAGATGGAGAAAATTCCCTACTTGTTGATAGACGATCGCCACTTAGGCCGGGCACGGAACGTTACGGATAACGATGCAGCTCGCCCGATGTAGCAAAATCTATTTGTGAAAAGCCAAGATTGAGGCAATAAGAAACCATTCCTAACCCATTAGTTTATAAGGGCCGCAGACGGTTGAGATAAGCATGCGAAACCGCGTAAGGCGCGGGGTCGTGGGTTGGCCACGCGCCCCCACACATTATTAAAGGGGTCGAGTGGTTTTAATCGAGTCATTAATCCATTAATTAATTAATTAAAACTTTTATGGGAGTTACCCAGCATTAAAACACGCTTAAACGAGCCCGAATAGGGTTTAAAACCCTAATTGCGCAAGAATGAACGCCACTGGAAAAACCCACAGGGGTAGGCCAGAGCCACAGGTAGCTGAGAGATACCGGTGGGTGACAGCTACCGGTAGCCAAGCTAGCGGTAGGCTGCAAGTACCGGTAGGCCGAGCTACCAGTAGGCTGCAGCTACCAGTAGGCCCAGCTACCTGTAGGCTGCAGCGACCGGTAGACCGAGCTACCGGTAGGCAGCAGCTACCGGTAGACCGAGGTACCGGTAGACAGAGCTACCGGTAGACCGAGGTACCAGTAGACAGAGCTACCGGTAGCTACAGATATCGGTAGACCGAGCTACCGGTAGATAGAGCTACCGGTAGGCTGCGGCTATCGGTAGACCGAGCTATCGGTAGGCCTGCTACCGGTAGGCTAAGGCTACCGGTAGGCGTACACCACCATGATTCCTATACCAGAAAACCCAACACAAGGTTTTCCAAAGTAATGGACCCCAAAAACCTGGGCCATTACACTATGAATGTAATAAAAATTGTAAACATAAGTTCCATGTAATTATGTTATAAAAAGTGGCATACCAGGTAACAGAATTCACTTCTTCCATTAATCAAGTATGTAATATTTATATTTGTTGGCCATCATCTAAATCTTCATGAAAAATTATATTTTTCATTGACATCACAAAATTATTTTTCTTGTAACCAAATATTTTCAGGTTCATAAAATTAGATATTCAAGTAATAAATGTGTTCACGACATTATTCAATTCAATTTCTTCTCTTTTTTGACAATAAATTAAAAATACATCTTCATTATTGTAAATAATTTTTCCCTATTGAAACATGTCTTTTACATGAATATTAGTTCAACAATTATTATAGATAAAAGTATAATTCATCAAAGATGTTCCTTGAAATATTAATTCCTGAGAAATCACTCCCCTTCTTCTTAACAAAATCTTCCAAGATATATCAACATACTTTCAATATTTTATTCTTCCTTTGAACATTTCAATATCTTTATCGTTATATTAATTCACCATATTGACCTCAATGGGATTATTGAAAACAAAGAAAAATAATTAGAAACTAATAAAACTCATATATAATGTGGGATCTACATATTGAATAAGAGGAATTGAAGAATAAACATTAAATGAATCTAGAGAAATGTTTTATAACCCCAAGGTTTTCCCCATGGGGTACACTAGATCCCATTAATAATAAGATGAGTGGATTAATGTGTCTATACATTGATTATCATAATCATAAAACAATCACTATTAAGAAAAAGTATTATATACCACATATTAATGGCCTAAAAATCATCTCTGGGGAATCAAGACATCTCAAAACATAATCACAATCTAGAAATCATAATTTATGTAATAAAGGAGAGTATATATTGATGACATCCTTCCACATAATATATAGAGACTAATAATTATTTATATTTACCTTAAACACAAAAAATCCCCTTATCATCTTCAAGGATCATATTAATATATTCTATAGAGATTACCTTGGTCAATTTGTGGTAATCTTTATATATGATATTATAATATATCCTAAGTAAAAGGATGTATGTGATGAGAATTTAGCTATTTTTCACAAGACCAAAAGAAATGATAAAATTCTTTCTAAATTCATAATTTAGTATTTATAACAATAAAAATTATTATTTTTAGTCAATGTGATCACAAGTGAGGATATATCTATGATTACATGTTATTGAAGAATGATATAGACTAATTAATGTGACACTAATACATAGTTTTCTTAGGAAATATATAAAAAATATATTATTTTTGAAAAATATATTATGCTTATCCATTTTACAAGATATATTTTAATCATTTAATGTAATTATAGATATATAAACATGATGATAATTTAGAATATATTAAAAGAAGGTTATTCACTACCCCTATACTCACATGGCGATGTCTTGGAGAAGGGTTTATAATAAATAGTGTTGTATCCAGAAAGGCTTTAAATGTATCTTGAGACTTTCAACATAAAGTGTATCGTGAGATGATCCCGAGAGGTATAGTGGTGGTAAATCATGTTATATTGAGTTCTTGATAAATTATTAATCCTATTATATTAATGTATCTCTCCCACTAAAATTATCTGGACATGTCAAACATGAGGGTAAAATGGTATTCTATTTTAGAAGTTATTATTTAGGTTTCTTGATCCATTATTGTTTGTGTTAATATAGTAAATATGAACATTATAATTTACTTGGTTCACCCTCTCTGTGCTACATCCATGTATCATACATCAATGTTTTATTAAACATAAAAATTGCTGTTAATTTCACTACACATTATAGGATTCAATTTCATAACAATGATTTGTTATAAGTAACATCCATAATAGTCTTTGTAACATACAAAAGTTTCGGTTCATCTAATTGATTCATAAGGTTTACTATTCAGAGTGATCCTTCATTCATTTAATGATGTTGGAAAGAATCACCTTTACATGGTTTATAGACATGCATGTCCCTTTCTCAGTATCACATACTTGAAATGAATCCTCAATTGTATATTGATCATATTTTAATTTCCACCATGATAATCCATTACTATCTATGAAAACAATTACATTGGATGTCCTTTATCCTACCAAATTATGTCTGGAATGACCTCCAATGTCTTATATTCACAAAAAATAATAAAATTTTTGGATATGTATTTAATGATATCCAATTGCTCAAGCTTCTCAACCCTTACCTGAAAATATATATTCATCCTAAAATTTGATCATCAGGGTATGATCAGGTATGCCACACACCATGTATTGGATTCTAGTCCATCTCCCCTTATTGAAATGGAAATTTAATGTTACCACAACTTGGACACTTTTTAGTATGAAATAAAGAAAATAAAACCACAAAAAGCATTTCTATAACTCCTCCATGATTCGATCGATGCATTATTAAGATAACCACTTCATAAGACCAATATCAATCCTCTTATAGTTAAAATTAATTCACCAATTAATTCACCACCATTAATTCTGCAATCTCTTTCGATCATGAATTGTATATTTTTAGTGAATCGTCCAGAGTTACCCACAAAACGGAAATGCGACCCGATCCGTCACACACTCGAAATGAATTCCCGATCACCACGGGTTGTCGACTAGAACCTGAGCATTCGATAACAATCTTGATGGAAGGATTTTGTACCACAAGAACTAACACATGGAATATATATAGATGAATCAGGAAAAAACATCGTAAATCTAATAATAAATATTCCATAGTTGTAAGAACACAGTGGAAATTAATAATTGTAAAAGTAGCCAAAAATCCAAGTGACAAGTCCAACTACAAAAGAACAAAACCAAATATCTACTCCATGTGATGGTATAGATGAACATCCTCTATATTATGACCAACTAACCAACTCATCTAACATGAAACCTCACTACCTCATTGTGGCACATTAACATACCCTATATTTGAAGACATACATAGGTCTGCACACCACTGAATAGGTGCAGAGGGTGTGAGCTAACCTAGTCTATTTTGTCAAACCCATGTATTCCATAACAATTCTTTGTATAATAATTCGTGTATTATGTTTTAAAATAAAACTCATCATGATAATTAATAATGTAATTATTTTGAAAACATTGTAAACATTTCCTCTTCTTCGCATTTCTAAATCCAAATTAGGTATCACAATTTTAGAGAAATTGTTTTATAACATCATGCAAAATCATCAACATACATATCAAGGATAAAATTGTATAAATCCACCAAATAAAAATTAATAGTATAAGCACATGCATCACAACACTAAGGAAGACAATATTCTAGGTAAGAGATTACTCATACCCAAAAATTTATTATTAGTGCACTACGGTAGTTGACGCCAATTATTTACACTCAAAGACCAAGGAGACACCCAAATGTGTGATGCCCTGATATCATTTAAGTACCGAGAGCTATTAATCATCCCAATAATATAAACGGGAGACTTAGAAAGTAAACCCCCACAATGGATGATGGCCTCAAGCTAAACATTCCTCGTAGTACCCAAGGTAACCCTATGCTAATTTTCATAATCACATAAATGTTTTGAAAACCATTTCAAAATAATTTATGAAATTCATCATTCAGTAGGGCCACCATACCCTCTTGTTTTTCAAAAATAATTCAATTATTTTAGAATAACCATTTTCATTCCTTTTAATTAAAATAACAGAAGTCCCACTATTAGTAAAAATCTCATTCCGACACATGTAAAAAATCCTTCCAATTTAAAAAAAATTATTTCAAAGTATAATTATAAAAATAGAATAATATTGTTTGTGAAACAAAGGCTAGAGACAGAACCACCTACCTCAATACCCGGGTCAAAAACATCTGCATCATAATCCACCAATAACATGAAACCAACAACATCTACCAAGGCTATATAATTCAATCCACATCTCAAGATAGATTCAATTTAGAAAGAGGGGTTAGTGTAAAGGAGGAATTTCATATACCTCATGAATGAACACCTGACGCAACATAAACATTAAAGGTAAAACCATTGGAATTATGTTCCACAATGGATCTGTAATAAGACACAAATTAACAAAAACATAGATGAATGAATATGATAACAAAACTATAGGAGATTACCGCGATCAATGGAAATGAAGAATCAGAATGATCAATAACTAATAGAGATACACTACGACCAAATCAATGAGAAAATATTGAACAGATCGATATAGAATGAATGGTGTCTTAAAAACTCACAGGAGAGGAAAATCGGATTAAGAGAAAGGGGGAACAGGTCTTCGAATGAGAATCCAAAACCCAAATGGCTCCCTAAATGTTTCGTGCTTAGGGAATTACATGTTGTTGAACACTTTTACACATAGTTAATTCCACAATGATCAAGTATGTAAAAAAATATGTCACCTTAAATTAAAAATAAACTTTTTATTTAACTCATGATATGTAACAATTCATCACATCGTGTAAACTTTCACAACATGAATCCCATTCACGACTTTTACCTAAAATCCATTACATATCGTGTAACCTAGTTACATTGCATGAAATCTTTATGCACCCCCTTAGAACAACCAGTTAAAGCCGAGAGTCCAAAAAACATAGACATCACCAAAATCGGTATCCTCCCAAATCCTTTTCATCCCTATACATACAATAAAAAAGGAATCCCTAGATGTGGTTAAGAATACACCAGACATATCAGAAATAGGATGTTACAAACACCCCACCATAAATAATTTTCATCCCTATGATGTCTTGTTGAAGATTTAATCCTTGAAAAGAAATTATACCTCTTATCCCTCATCGGAAACTCACATTTTAATGTATCATGATAATTTGATTTGTGATTCCATGAAACATGAAGAAACATTTTCGACTTCCTTCACAATACATTCACTTGAGAGTCATCGATCTCAAATAGTTTCATGAAAATACAAATTTCCGACTCTATCTAAATTTCATCCCAACATAGAACATGAGAGGGATTATATTGATACATCCTGAGTTAAGGAATGTAAAAAAAATTATGAATCCCTATCAGTTGAACTAGAAATTATAATCGATAAAAAACCTATCCAAGCAGATCAATATCCTAAAATGATCCAACATATCTTATATGCAACATTCATTGTTTTCTAAGACGATGGTGACCCAAATGAGGAGAAACATCCAGGAAAACCCAATCATCAATAGATAAATCCATAAGATGACATCACCGATCAACATATTATTTCCTTCCACACTAAGCTATATCTAAATAATAATTTATATATTGAATCTCCATGAATTTTTCATGAAAAAAAATTGTCCATCTAAAATAACTTCCCCCACCTCAACCCTCTAAAGAGAATGTCAGCCCTTAACACCATACAATTACTAAAAGGGATCCATTATAATTTAAGACTAATAACTATTGTTATAAAAAAAATCAACTAGTCTCATATGGAGATCCAATGACCCACTGAAATCTGAAGTGCATGCCTGAAGAATATCATCATTGATCTAAATTACTCTCTTTGTCTAAACATTGTATATACATGGAAATATGGTCTCAACATAACCTGAGTTCCCATTACCTCTTTAAGACTCCTCAAAAAAATCGAGTAAAACTAGGTTCTATATCTAAAACAATGGTAGAAGTACTACCATGTAACATCACAATATCCTATACACATAACATACCAAGATCATCAGCCTTAGTTGTTTCCTTGATCTAAATGAAATGTGTAGACAAGATAAACCATTTCAAAACTACCCAGATAGTATTCCTACATCAAGGAGTCTATGTTAATCCAAAAACAAATATCCATAGATAGCCCATACCATTTTCATAAAGGAATCAGAAGAGGATCAGAAAAACTAGAGTGTTTCTAGTGAATAAAATTTAACCATTGGAAGGTGTAATGATGCACCACAAAATTGGAATTAACACACTTCATAACTGGACTCTAGAATCAAAGTCTCATGTCAAAATAAATCCTCATATTTTCTAGTTTAATAACCCATGAAGAGTTTAAAAAATTAAATGAGATGAAACTGCTCTTAGTTGATGGGATGAAAAAACTTTTCCCAAAGTGTAGCATACCATTAAAATAGGGAGATGAAACAGAAATATTCTTCACTCCATAAAGGCTTTCTCAAATTTATCTAAAACCATCATCCTTATGATGAATCAACAAAATATACTCTTGGAGAGATTATTATCACTTAAAACTAGCGAGAACCATAACCGAATCATTCTCTTGATAGTCCAAGTGCAGTTCAGAGAAAATACCCATAATATTCAACTCCACATTCGATACTAGTATAGCTGGATACTTTAATTTAATTCTAAGATCACATGTATCAACATTTCCATTATTTGGGGTGAAGGTGATATCAAATTCAATCATCTAATGGTATTCATCACATCACCCCTATCTAGGATTCTATTCTATCTAATATAAGATGTAACTCCACCACTTATGATCAAAAAAGACTGTGAACCGTTCACCAAAAATGCAATGACACCAACATTAATGAACATGCATAACTGTAGAAAGATATATATCATGGGTGGGGTAATTATTCTAATGCATCCATATCCAAAATTATCCATAAAAATAAACATGGTCATCCTACATAAGCACACATCCTAAAACATCACATGAACTATCACAATACACTATGTAACCCTTATCAGAATCATGTTAGATCTGAATAGAAGGTGACGTCAGAAGTCATTTCAGTTCATCGAATGTATATTTTCATATCATATCCCATGTGAATAACACCTATTACATAGTTAGAGTAGTCAATGGTGATTCTAATTTAAATAAATCCTTAACAAACCATCTATACTATCCAACAAGAACAACAGTGATTCTTATATCAAAGAGATTCTGTGGTTCCTTCAAAGACTAGAAATCCTTCAATATTTTCAGGATCAACTGATAATCCTTGTTTAGAAATAGTTTTTCCTATGAACCTTACTTCTTGAATCCAGAAACTACATTTCAAAGGATTTCTAAAAAATGGAGACTTCCCAAAATTTCCAGAACCAAAATTTGGTAGTGGTCTTACTCAAGATCATATTTAGAATAAACCATAATATCACACATGAAAAAAAAAATAGAAAGGATTCAATTTATTTATGTCATATATGATTCATGATATCTATAAAAACTATAGAGAACTATTTAGAACAAATCCATCACAAGATATATTTAATGGTCAAACCTACATTCTAAATACATCTGCGGTATATTAGACACTCGAACTCCAATATGATGGTAAACTAGTGTAACAAAAATATTTGAAAACCATGTTTCCCCTTTAACTGATCATGAAAATCATCCACATAAGGAAACTTATATTTGTTTCTAATAGTTACCGGGTCCAAATTCTAATAGTCCAAAATAAAAATTGAACCATCGTCCTTCTTGAAAAACAAAAATAGGGACTTCCTAATGAGAAACTCTAGAAGGAAAAAAACATTTTTCCAAAAGGTCGTACAACTGAATCTTGATCTATTTCAGCTTCAATGGTGTTATTTGATAAAAATGTATCGATATCAGTTATATACCAGGTACTAAGTCAATCATAAACACTATATCTCTCTCTAGAAGAAGACTGGAGAATTTATCATGTAAAACCTCATAAGAGTCTTGAAAAATAATAGGAATATCAACAACATTATAAATTTCATTGGTATCACTTACAATAGAAGACAAAAACCTCTTGATCAATTGGTGGGAAGGTCCAACATGACTATACCTCAGGACCCACTCAACTTGTAACACATGAGGTCTCCCATCGACGGTACGAAATGAATGATGCCAATGACATAAATCAACCTCAAATCTATGACTATCAAGATAAGAAATATGAATGATGATGTCAAAAAATCTCATATTAAGAATGAGATAATCTCATACCTACTCAATTTGAGTAATCATTAATGTCCAAAAATGACATAAGAACCCCTACTCTTTCCTCTTACCCAAAGGTGTCGCCAATTAAAATAAAGAAGGAAGATGTTCCATTAGAAACATATGATTATCAAAAAAACATGTTGATATAAATTAGTTGGAGACACTAGTATCAAATAATGAAATTTTTATGGACGATGCAATAAGGATAATACCTATCTCTTTTTCCAAACATCTATCAACTTATACTAGGCAAACATATTCATCATGAAAGTTCTTCACATTGGAGAATGATAATCAGATCCCTATAGCCATTCATGCATTTGACAATATAACTTTATCCTTTGGAATAGACGAACCTTGATCAAAACAAGTCCTAGTAATAAACTAATAGAAGAGTTGTAAATGACAAATAAATCCATCGATGTTGCACATCTTCATGATCATAGGGAAAAACATTTGGTGTATCTGACGTTGACATGGAGATCAAAAGTCATAGGCACACTTTTAGCTATAGAAGATGGTGTAGAGGAGGCTCGCTACTAAGACCCACCTCCACCACTTATGTGTTGATCCGACCAAATCATTTTCATACCATATACACCAATGAAACTCTGAATAGATGGAAAAATGTGGTGGGAAACCCAACCTTGCCCACTATATCAATCTGTTCCATCATATCTATTACTACCACATTCATAAATATAGAAATTTTCATTATAGATACAAGCGATCTGATACCTCGTCGCGAACCCAATAAGTGATTCTGATCCATTAGTTTGTCATTCTTTACCATGTACAGCGAAAAACAGATAACCTCGACAAACCAATTAGTGTATGAAGACATCAAATACTATCTCAACCACAAAGAGAGGAAGATGAGATATTTTTACACTATTAGAGACTCTGGAAAAAATTTCTGGAAGAAATCGTGTTTTGAAACCCATCCAATCCAAGACCACATGTATGTCTACTTGAAATATATATTCAAACCAAATCTTACTGGAACCCTCAAGCCTAAATGTTTCACACATCAACATAATATTCTATTGTTTCTCTAAGAAGTCAATGATTTTATCCATCCTATCCAATAGGGAATATACCTCTTTATCCCCATTAATTTATTTAATGGAAGTGAGATTATTAC
Source organism: Viscum album (assembly GCA_963277665.1). Classification (NCBI taxonomy): domain Eukaryota; kingdom Viridiplantae; phylum Streptophyta; class Magnoliopsida; order Santalales; family Viscaceae; genus Viscum; species Viscum album. The sequence continues at coordinate 715,738,559 of OY728162.1, forward strand.
TAAAAAATTCATTTGATTGATATCTCTCTCCTCTAGCTCTAGGATATACCTAAATAAATACATTCTAAACTCATAATACATCCTCATGAATAAAAAAACTACCCATACTATAGTCATGTTGACTTTCTAATCATCTATAAAATTCCCTTGAGTAGCATCAATTGATCCTTCATGAAAAACTCATGGAAGATGTATCAGAGGAATTATAATGCACACTGAAGCATATTAATCTGAAGCAAATAGAAACAATAACAATTTAAACATGAAAATCATTAAATAAAAACAGATATTTAAAACAAAACCCAACACCAGATACACATATCCAAACATCCCTTGTACTTTTTGTCTCATCAGAATAAGAGTAAGTAAGAAACTTTTCACAAAATTAATCCTAATTTATGACAATCTTATCTCTAGTCAAACAGAAGTACCAAGACAAAGGATATTTGGTAATGAAATATCCTATGATACCATTGTGTAATGAATTGACCCGGGTTACCCTCAAACCTAGAACCCAACCTAATCATCCACATACCGAAAGGCTGTACCTGATCCCCATGGGATAGAAACCAGCACTCAATCATCAATCAAAAAACCAGAGGGAACAACTTTTACCAAAAAGAACAAATCCAACTATGACGCCCCGACCCCGGTAGCCCGGTGCCGGTGCTTCGGTTATAGTGTGCAATTTATTTCGTACAAATGAAACAAATAAGTCACACATCATAACCCATCAGGAGGAACTTTCTGGTTTAGATCCTGGAGAATCAGGGGCAACAACTTTGCTTCTTTATTTCTGAGCTAAGAACAAACATCCATGTCTTGGAAGGGCTCTATCAACATGTAAAAAATTTAACATAAAACATAGGGTGAGCATTGAAATACTCAGTAAGGGGTTTTTGGAAATACTTAAATACAGCTTTTGAAAACTACGTTGAGAAATACTTTCCATACTTAGAAAGTTTTCTTAAAAGAAAAACTTCAAGACTAAACAAAGGTTGATACATCAGAGTTAATGTACTTCATACTTATGCACTAGATCACTTGGTGGTAACACACTTAGTAAACAAGATAACCATAATAATAAAAAGGCATGGGTTGCACGAAGTAAAGTGTCCATAAACAAGAAAAGTGTGTATGAACAACAAGATGAAAATGTCATCAGAGTCTCGCACAAGCGCATCATCTACACAAAATATGCACATTATGACATGATAATTGAAATACAACATTTGAAATGAAGTTTTGGAAAAGAAATTGGTCATGCATCAACATTGCCATATCATATGTCTTTCGTTTCTCTTTTTATCTGAAACTCATAGGTAAGGTTCTATAACCAAGGTTATTCCTCTAATCAGAATAAACACTAGGTTGGTCATAAACAAAGAAATGTATGCTGAAGGACTCATGGTCTTTGTGTCAAGGCCTTGTGCCATGACCTAAGGGTAACAACCCAATCTGACTGTCTCGAGAACTATCGATGCATCGAGGAGCTTACTTTTACCGGTCTCCAACCCGGAGGGCTTACTTTAACTAGTCCCCAACCTGGAGGGTTTTCTTCTTACCGGACCCCATTCCGGGTAGTCCCAAACATTTCTCACATGTTGATAAGGTCAAATATTCAAGGTGTCCCATAACACTTTGAATATTTAATTTTCATTTCATATTACCCAAGGTGTCCCATACCACATTGGGTAATACCATTTTCATTACGCATTACCCAAGGTGTCCCATACCACTTTGGGTAATTAGTTCTTAGTTCCTCTTCATGTTGTGTCATATACATGAATAATAAGAATAATGTAACAATTACATAATTGGTTTACAAATACATGATATGACAGATAAACTTGAAAATATGGATAAAAGAAGGCATGATTAAGCTAGCATACTATGTGCATAGAAATATTATTTAAGCACATAAAATGATGAATGTGTGAGACTTAATCCCAAGGGGTATTAAGTGATGAGTTTCTAAAATTCCAGTACATGGAAATGAACTACTTGGCATTAACTTTTGTACTTCACAGGTCACAGTACTTGCAACAAATCTCCATCCACTAATAATTACTACGGCATGCTCGGTATAAAAATAATAAACACTTGCAATCTTTAAAATTCCGACACTTGGAAATAAACCACGTTAAAAATAAAACCTGTCATTAATTAATAATCTTCACTGGTCATAGAATTTGTGGTTACACTATGCTCACTAAAAATCATTGCAGCGAGTTCGGTATAAAAATAATAGAAGATTTCTACATATTAACATAACCCTTAAACCCCTATCCTTTTAAAATGAGTTTAAAACAGGCATAAGCATATCCTTAAAAAAAATAATTCATTTCAAGGGAAACCTTAGACAAATTCATTGCTATACCCTTAGACTCAAAATTATCAAACAGCATAGGCAAGCGCTAAAATCATACATGCATGAAAATATTAATAACCATTTCTTGAAACTAGGGTTTTCATATATTAATCTTAAAAACACATACATACATAGGGATATATATACACAATGTATATAAATAGGGTTTCTCATAAATTAAACATGGTACACTTGAAATTTGAAACCTCTAACAATCTATCATTTATTCAGTTTTTTTTTTAAAAAAAAGAACAAAACCTTATGGGTTTTAAATGTTCATGAAACTATAAATATATAAAACTTCAATTTCAACTATAACATGTTTTCACTTAAAACATAGACCTGGTTCGTATCCAATATTATTCATAGACAAAGTAAAAATCAAAAACTGATTTTCATTGAAATACATAACTAATAAAATTATAGAATTACATATATATAAGGCTTACATAAAGATTGTACACGTTAGGACTTGTTTTAAAATACCCATTTCAAAGGTATAATTCTTATCATAGAATACTGAATTATAAGGAAATCTTAGAAACATAATTTGTATGGATTTCATGGAATATATATATATATATAAAGTTATATATATACCTTTACCCATTAGGTGTATATATATATAAACTCATGTAAATAAAAACTTGAACCGAGAACCATGGGTGAAAAAAAACGTATAAACATTGCACCCTTACCGCTCAAGAGAGGAGCTCGCCAGAGGGAGGCCTGCTGGGTGGCCAGTGAACCAGGAGAAGCTTGGTGGCCGGTGGTGGTCCGGTGGGGTTGCAGCCACTTGGAGATGTTGTGAGGCGACGTCCTGGTGTCCAGCAGTGTAGCGCCGGAACTAGTGTGGTCATGCATGAGGGTGTGGTGCGAAACTGGAGGTGGTTCGTGGTGGTGAGGCGACGGCGAGGCGGCGGCAAGGCTGGTGTCGCGGTGGCACGGGTTGGCTCCGGAGGTCCCGTTTTCACAGGGGTTTCTCAGTTCTTAAAGGATCATGATCTGGGGGAGGTTAGGCCGAGCCTACGGAGGTGGGTGCGTGAGGTCAACATGAGCAGTGGAGGGGAGGCGTCTCGGGCAAACTAACAGCTGGTTCGCGGGACCCTGGCGCGAGGTAGAAGAAGACGCAGAGGAAGAAAAAAACACAACGGATGAGATCCGACCTTGGCATGATCAGACGGTTGAAAAGAAAAGAGTTTCTTGAAACACAACAACGGCCGAGATCTGTCCTGTCTTCGATCGAACGGATGTGCTTGGGGCGCGAGATGTCCTGGGTTGCGTGCTGTTTTTTTAAAAAAATAGTTTTAATAACTGTTTAAATTATACTCCTTCACATTATATATATATATAACCAGTACATTATGATTTGGAATTTGTATAAAACATAATAAGTACTTTTTAACTTATAATTTTTGAAATCCAAAATCCCATTTTAGTTTAAGCAAACAAATGATAATATTTGATATAACTATTATTTTTTTTCTAATTTTTTTTAATACAACACTTTTATAACTTCTAGGATCTAATAACCATTAAAATCCAATTTATAAATTACTTCACTTGTTGATTTATAAAATTATGTTTAAAAGAACCATAGTTTTTCTCTAATTTAAAACACATAGTTTTTGAGATCCAAAAAGATACATTTTTTTCAATTATTGCTGATACCGCTGTAGACTTGATGTCCGACACATTTTAAAAGAATACCATGTTTTCCATCATATAAATATCATCATGATCAAAATAGATTCATTTGCAAGAATAATATTTTATTTTAATACTTGAAGATGTAATTCTAATATTTTGTATTAAAAAAATGAAATACCATAATATTATAAAAGCATTATAAAGACAAAAATTTTATAAAATGATGCACTTTGTCCATTGGAAGCCAACGGTCAAAAAATATGGTCATATTCCTTTTAGAGGTCCATCATAAAAGCAAGGGGTAGGATGTTTTATATTTTTCAAAACACCGGACCCTTGGCGGATGGCTCTTCACATACCTCTGGTGTTGAGTGCGTGCGCGGTGATTCTGGCGGTTATACTTTTCACACTGATGGAACCTGAAGATGACGACTATCTGATTGCCTGTGTTGTGGTTCTTTGTAGTCTTGCTGTGGCCGTGTTAGGTCTTGTGCAGGGTACTTTCAATTAGATGGGTCTTGTTGTAATGTATCTTTTAAATATATAACAGTTTATCATATTCTTCATGTTTGATTTCCACTCGAATTCTTTATCAGCACACAAACCATAAAATAAAATAAAACAAGAGACATAAAAAAAAACACAACATTGTTTACTTGGACCAGTTTATAAAACCTGGGGCGTTACATTATCCCCCTCTTAAAAGAATTGCGTCCCCGCAATTCGATCGGCGTACATACACTGACTTACTCACACAGCTTCTCTGACACCCTTGGTGATGCCCCTTTACCTCCAAGGCCCATGGAAGAAGTTACTATTCAACTCAATCCCCAGGGCTGAACAGAGCTTGTGGGTCTCCTCTTCCCAAATACATTTTTGGCAAAGTGGATCGTGGTTGAAGCCAAGCTCCCGTTTGATACAGGTTGTTTTCCAGAGATGGGAACGAGTGACATCAAGCTTCGCGACATCTGCTTGAATTTGGTTCCTAAAGATCTCTCGAACCATTTCATAATTGAAGGATTCTAGGAATGATCCAAAATCGCAGAGCTCCCCAAGCATGCTGAAGCACAGGATTTGGTACATAAAGACTGCGTGGAAGTCCAACTGCTTTGCAGCTTCTCCAAATGCTGGGAAGGCCAACCATTTTTTGTTCATGGTGAAACACAGGAAGAGTCCCTCATAGTACTTTCCTTTCTTTTTATAATTCTCAAACAGCGCACTAGCCATTAGGTCATACCCAACTTCTGACCCACAGAAGATTCAAAGGACATTCGAGCTTTTCGATATTTGATAGAGGGTTTTGCACGTGAGTCGTAAGTTAACAAAAGGTTGATAACTTGTTGAGCAGAATTTTGCTACAATAGTCTCTATGATTTCTGTAGGGAGAGTCAAGAGTCTAGGTGTGGTTCGCTGTCTTTCCATCTGAGAAGTTTAAGAACAAACCCTACTTAGTAAAACATTATTAATGTTTTTGTGTTTTCCTGATTTTCCAAGGTTTCCTAAACCATTCCTCTGATACAAACTATGACGCCCCGACCCCGGTAGCCCGGTGCCGGTGCTTCGGTTACTGTGTGCAATTTATTTCGTACAAATGAAACAAATAAGTCACACATCATAACCCATCAGGAGGAACTTTCTGGTTTAGATCCTGGAGAATCAGGGGAAACAACTTTGCTTCTTTATTTCTGAGCTAAGAACAAACATCCAAGTCTTGGAAGGGCTCTATCAACCTGTAAAAAATTTAACATAAAACATAGGGTAAACATTGAAATACTCAGTATGGGGTTTTTGGAAATACTTAAATACAGCTTTTGAAAACTACGTTGAGAAATACTTTCCATACTTAGAAAGTTTTCTTAAAAGAAAAACATCAAGACTAAACAAAGGTTGATACATCAGAGTTAAAGTACTTCATACTTATGCACTAGATCACTTGGTGGTAACACACTTAGTAAACAAGATAACCATAATAATAAAAAGGCATGGGTTGCACGAAGTAAAGTGTCCATAAACATGAAAAGTGTGTATGAACAACAAGATGAAAATGTCATCAGAGTCGCGCACAAGCACATCATCTACACATAATATGCACATTATGACATGATAATTGAAATACAACATTTGAAATGGAGTTCTGGAAAAGAAATTGGTCATGCATCAACATTTCCATATCATATGTCTTTCGTTTCTCTTTTTATCTGATACTCATAGGTAAGGTTCTATAACCAAGGTTATTCTTCTAATCAGAATAAACACTAGGTTGGTCATAAACAAAGAAATGTATGCTGAAGGACTCATGGTCACTGTGTCAAGGCCTTGTGCCATGACCTAAGGGTAAAAACCCAATCTGACTGTCTCAAGAACTATCGATGCATCGAGGAGCTTACTTTTACCGGTCTCCAACCCGGAGGGCTTACTTTAAACAGTCCCCAACCTGGAGGGTTTTCTTCTTACCGGACCCCATTCCGGGTAGTCCCAAACATTTCTCACATGTTGATAAGGTCAAATATTCAAGGTGTCCCATACCACATTGAATATTTAATTTTCATTTCATATTACCCAAGGTGTCCCATACCACATTGGGTAATACCATTTTCATTACGCATTACCCAAGGTGTCCCATACCACTTTGGGTAATTAGTTCTTAGTTCCTCTTCATGTTGTGTCATATACATGAATAATAAGAATAAGGTAACAATTACATAATTGGTTTACAAATACATGATATGACAGATAAACTTGAAAATATGGAATAAAAGAAGGCATGATTAAGCTAGCATACTATGTGCATAGAACAATTATTTAAGCACATAAAATGATGAATGTGTGAGACTTGATCCCAAGGGGTATTAAGTGATGAGTTTCTAAAATTCCAGTACATGGAAATGAACTACCTGGCATTAACTTTTTTACTTCACAGGTCACAGTACTTGCAACAAATCTCCATCCACTAATAATTACTACGGCATGCTTGGTATAAAAATAATAAACACTTGCAATCTTTAAAATTACGACACTTGGAAATAAACCACTTTAAAAATAATACCTGTCATTAATTATTAATCTTCACTGGTCATAGAATATGCGGTTACACTCTGCTCACTAAAAATCATTGCAGCGAGTTCGGTATAAAAATAATAGAAGATTTCTAAATATTAACATAACCCTTAAACCCCTATCCTTTTAAAATGAGTTTAAAACAGGCATAAGCATATCCTTAAAAAAACATAATTCATTTCAAGGGAAACCTTAGACAAATTCATTGTTGTACCCTTAGACACAAAATTATCAAACAGCATAGGCAAGCGCTAAAATCATACATGCATGAAAATATTAATAACCATTTCTTGAAACGAGGGTTTTCAGATATTAATCTTAAAAACACATACATACATAGGGATATATATACAAAATGTATATAAATAGGGTTTCTCATAAATTAAACATGGTTCACTTGAAATCTGAAACCTCTAACAATCTATCATTTATTCAGTTTTTTTTTTTAAAAAAAAGAACAAAACCTTATGGGTTTTAAATGTTCATGAAACTATAAATATATAAAACTTCAATTTCAACTATAACATGTTTGCACTTAAAACAAAGACATGGTTCACATCCAATATTATTCATAGACAGAGTAAAAATAAAAAACTGATTTTCATTGAAATACATAACTAATAAAATTATATAATTACATATATATAAGGCTTACATAAAGATTGTACACGTTAGGACTTGTTTTAAAATACCCCTTTCAAAGGTATAATTCTTATCATAGAATACTGAATTATAAGGAAATCTTAGAAACATAATTTGTATGGTTTGCATGGAATATATATATATATATATATAAAGTTATATATATACCTTTATCCATTAGGTGTATATATATAAACTCATGTAAATAAAAACTTGAACCGAGAACCATGGGTGAAAAAAACGTATAAACATGGCACCCTTACCGCTCAAGAGAGGAGCTCGCCGGAGGGAGGCCTGCTGGGTGGCCGGTGAACCATGAGAAGCTTGGTGGCCGGTGGTGGTCCGGTGGGGTTGCGGCCACTTGGAGATGCTGTGAGGCGACGTCCTGGTGTCCAGCAGTGTAGCGCCGGAACTAGTGTGGTCGTGCACGAGGGTGAGGTGCGAAACTGGAGGTGGTTCGTGGTGGCGAGGCGAAGGCGAGGCGGCGGCAAGGCTGGTGTCGCGGTGGCACGGGTTGGCTCCGGAGGTCCCGTTTTCACTGGGGTTTCTCAGTTCTTAAAGGATGATGATCCGGGGGAGGTTAGGCCGAGCCTACGGAGGTGGGTGCGCGAGGTCAACGTGAGCAATGGAGGGGAGGCGTCTCGGGCAAACTAACAGCTGGTTCGCGGGACCCTGGCGCGAGGTAGAAGAAGACGCGGAGGAAGAAAAAAACACAACGGATGAGATCCGACCTTGGCATGATCGGATTGTTGAAAAGAAAGGAGTGTCTTAAAACACAACAACGGCCGAGATCTGTCCTATCTTCGATCGAATGGATGTGCTTGGGGCGAGAGATGGCCTGGGTTGCGTGCTGTTTTCTTTAAAAATAGTTTTAATAACCGTTTAAATTATACTCCTTCACATTATATATATATATAACCGGTACAATATGATTTGGAATTTGAATAAAACATAATAAGTACTTTTTAACTTATAATTTTTCAAATCCAAAATCCCATTTTAGTTTAAGCAAACAAATGATACTATTTGATATAACTATTATTTTTTTCTAAAAAAAAATATTTTTAATACAACACTTTTATAACTTCTAGGATCTAATAACCATTAAAATCCAATTTATAAATTACTTCACTTGTTGATTTATAAAATTATGTTTAAAAGAACCATAGTTTTTCTTTAATTTAAAACACATAGTTTTTGAGATCCAAAAAGATACATTTTTTTCAATTATTTGTGATACCGCTGTAGACTTGATGTTCGACACATTTTAAAAGAATACCAAGTTTTCCATCATATAAATATCATCATGATCAAAATAGATTCATTTGCAAGAATAATATTTTATTTTAATACTTGAAGATGTAATTCTAATATTTTGTATTAAAAAAAATGAAATACCATAATATTATAAAAGCGTTATAAAGACAAAAATTTTATAAAATGATGCACTTTTTCCATTGGAACCCAACGGTCAAAAAAACGGTCATATTCCTTTTAGAGGTCCATTATAAAAGCAAGGGGTAGGATGTTTTATATTTTTCAAAACACCGGAACCTTGGCGGATGGCTCTTCTCATACCTATTGTGCTGAGTGCGTGCGCAGTGATTCTGGCGCTTATACTTTTCACACTGATGGACCCTGAAGATGACGACTATCTGATTGCCTGTGTTGTGGTTCTTTGTAGTCTTGTTGTGGCCGTGTTAGGTCTTGTGCAGGGTACTTTCAATTATATGGGTCTTGTTGTAATGTATCTTTTAAATATATAACAGTTTATCGTATTCTTCATGTTTGATTTCCACTCGAATTCTTTATCAGCACACAAACCATAAAATAAAATAAAACAAGAGACATCAAAATAAAACACAACATTGTTTACTTGGACCAGTTTATAAAACCTGGGGCGTTACACCAACCCATATATACAGGTGAATTGAGATGGAATAATGGAAATATAATAAAATATTTTTTAATATTTCATGAAAAAATAGAAACAAAATTACTATAAATGTAGCCAAAAATATAAGAGATTTGTTTAACTACACATGAATAAAACCAAATAGATTATCCACGTGATGGATTGGATGAACTACCACCATCTCACCACCAAAAACCTAAATCAAATAATAACAAATATGGCCACCTCACAGTGGCACATTTTCTTTCTCTAAATTGTAAAACATATATAGGCGTTCCCACCACCAAAGAGGTGTGCAGGGTCCAATCTAAAAGGATCAATAAAATCCCACCCAGGTGTTCCATAACATGTTTTTATATAAAAAATGTATGATCATTTTTAATAAAATATGGATTGATAAATAGTAAGTAAATTTTATTAAAAACATGGTAATCATTTTCTATTCATCATAGTTCCAATATAAAACTAGGTATATAATTTTTAATTAACATTTTCCATATCATATATCACTTGGCAGTAGCAGCACATGCATCACAACATGATGGAATACAAAATACCATAAAACATAATACACATATCCAAAAATCAAAGATAAGTGCTCAATGATCCATGAATCCAATTATACACACTCCCAAACTAGGAAACACAAATTTTAAAACCCCATTATTATATATGAATCCAGATCAAATAATCTACACTGTAGGAAAAGGTGAACTCCTAGACTGTGAACCCCCGCAATGGATGATCTCCTCAAGAAAATCCTTAATCATAGTGCCTAAGGTAACCCAAGTGCTCATTTTCATAATAATATCAATGTATTAAAAACCACTTAGGCTATAATATATTTAATACGATATCAATACATGATTATTTTTTCACAAAACATTTAATTCTTTGAATATACCCCTTTCTTTTCAATTATCAGAAACCATAGAAGAACCACTTTTATTCAATATATATTTCCATAACACACAAAAAATATTAAAAATTTCATACCAATTTATTTATAAATCAATAAAAAAATGGAAAAATATAGTTTACCAAACATTTCCTAGGGAATGAACCACCTACCTCTAATATAGGGTCACACACAACCACAATAGAATCCACTGACATAAAAATCCAATAATTTCTATGAAGGCACTATAAATCATTATACATCGTAAGACATATTATATTTTGAAAAAGGTTTTGTTATAAATGATAAATTCAGATACCATAATAATGAACACCCAATCCACCACAACTAACAGATGATGTCTTTTGAAATTATATAGCATAACTAATCAAGATGATATGAAGAAGAAACACTAACATAGACCAATGAATCTGATAATGAAACTCTAGGGTGTTACATCGATCAAATTAAATGAACAAGTAGAATGATCACTCATGTTGAGAGACACATTGTGACCACAAAAAATATCAAATGTCGAATGATTCGATCTAGAAGGCGTAGTGTCACTAAAAATGATAAATAAGAACATTGGTTTGGGGGAAAATAATAATAGGTTGTCGAATGGGATCCCAAAAAAAGAACGATGCCCTTAAACTTCCTTGACATGGGAAATAAATGTCATGTAACTCTTTTACATGTCATAACATCCATAGTGTTCAAGTATGTTGAAAATCCATCACTTCAGATTAAAAATATAAAATTTAATAAACTCATGACATGCAACCATTGAAGACATTTTGTAACCTTTCACATCAGGAATCCCTCTCACAAAATGCTCCCAACTACCATTACACGTCATCCAACCTAGTTAAAAAACATAAAATCCTCATGTAGCCAATCGACACCACTTATTAATGAAGAGAGTCCAAAAAATCTGGGACATCACTATTATAGGTATCCTTCCATTTCCCTCTTGTACGTATATTAACAATGAAAAATGAAAAACTTGATTTGGTTGAGGATATCCCCGATTGATTGTTAAATAGATGTTACAATGATGGTATAAATTGTATTGATTCCATTGTTGATGAGAGTCAGAATAAATAGATTTCTGAAGCTACTTTTTTAAAGGAAATTCATTCTGCTCTTTTTTCCTTAAACATTGATAGTGTGGCTGGCCCTGATGGCTTCAAAAAAATAAATTTTATGTTCTACTGGGATATTATTCATGCAGATCTTATCAATGCTGTTAGAGAATTCTTTCATCGCTCCTTCTTACCATTTGGGATGAATTCCAATTTTATTACGTTAATTCCTAAGAAAGATAATGCCCTGGATATCAAAGAATTTAGGCCCGTAGCCATTGGGAACACGATCCCTAAGGTAATCAGTAAGATTATGGCCATTCGGCTTGGCGAAGTGGCTAAAAATATCATTACTAACAATCAGTTTGGCTTTGTACCTTGGAGAAACATTCAAAACTGCTTGTTTACTGCGTCTGAATGTGTCAATATTATGAAAGGTAAGGTTCCCAATGGTAATATGTCTATAAAGATTGACATTTTTAAGGCTTTTGATACAATAAGGTGGGAGTTTATCTTCAATATCCTTAGGATGCATGGTTTTTCAGAGAAGTTCATTTGCTTGATTTTTTCTATTTTGGAATGTGCCAGGCTTTCTATTCTTGACAATGGATCCCCTAGGGGTTTCCTAAAATGCACTAGAGGGGTCAGGCAAGGTGATCCCCTATCTGGGAGTCTTTTTGCGATAGGTGAAGACTACTTAAGTGTCTGCCTACATGACTTTGTCAACAGTGGGATTTATCAAAGAATGAGGGCAGGAAGGAATTCTTTTTCTCCTTCACATCTCTTTTCTGCAGATGAAATCCTTCTTTTCTGTGAGGCTGACAGGAAGACTATTTCCTCCATTATGATGATTTTCTCTCATTATGAAGATGTTTCAGGTCAGGTAATCAGCTGGAAGAAATCCTTTGTTGTCTTTGGTCAGGGTATTAGCAACTTGAAGCAGAGCAGGATTGCAAGAATGCTTGGGGTTAAGAAAGGCACATTACCCTTTCATTATCTTGGAATCCCTCTATTTTGGGGAAGGGTAAAGCATGCACATCTTGAGGGTATTTCTCTGAAAATCATCAAACAACTGGCAAGCTGGAAAGGAAAAGCTATGTCCCGGGCTGGGAGAATCTGTCTCGTTAATTCTGTAATTACCTCTATGTTTGTCTACTCATTCTCTGTCTACAGATGGCCAGCAGCTCTCCTCAAGGAGTTGAGTGGCCAGATTAGAAATTTTATATGGACGTGCTCTGTCCAGCAAAAAAACTTTTCACTGTTTCATGGAAAAAGTGCATTAAGCCCATCAAGATGGGAGGAATGGGCATTAAGGATATCAGAGTTTTTAATAGTGCTCTGATCCAGAACTTTGTTTGGAAACTTATTGCAAAGCCTGACTTCTCAATGGAATTCTTGATTGACATATTTGTTTCCAGGTTACAGAAAGGGAAGTGTCTATACCTCAAATCTTTGGTTTGGCCCTCAATAAGGTCTGCCTTTTCTAGTCTTATGTTTCACTCAAAATGGATTGTAAGTCATGGCTCTCATCTCAACTGCTGGAATACTTCATGGTTGTCCTCTCCCCTCAATGTACATGTTTCAGTTTCAGGATCTCTTGCGCAACTGTCTATTGCTGATTTACATGATCATACGGCTGCTATTAACCTCATTCCAGAAAATTTTAGGCTGGAAATTGCAGATTACATTTATGTGGATGTTGATATCATTGTTTAGAAACCTGCACTTACTGGTTGTTTTTCTACTCGGGATTGCTTTAACTTGCAGGTTGGTTTGGTTAATGCTCTGCCCGCATGGATTGAAGGCTTACGAAGGCCTTTTATACCGCCCAGTGACCTGCTACTTCTCTGGAGGATTTGGAAAAACAGGTTGCCCCTCCAAAGCGCGCTACAGCAAAAAGGATTCAGCCTTGCTTCAGTATGCCAGTTTTGTTTCAGAAGCAATGAGACTTTGATTCACACCTTCATTCACTGTCAATTTGCTGCTCGGCTTTGGGAGCATGTGCAGTTGGCTTTCCATTTCTCCCTTAATACTTTCTCTGTTGATTCCTTGCTTATGTCGTCCTTCAAAACTGGTTCTAGCGAGCAAGTTAATTCCTTGCTCCTCTCGGCTGTTGTATCGATTTTCTCATTTATCTGGAAATCTCGGAATAACATTGTGTTTAATAACGTCCGGACCTCTTTCAGAGAGGGTGTTCTGCTGATGCATCGAGCCATCATATTTGCCTCGACAATTCAAACTGGCTCCATGCATAATGATGTATCTGAATTTGTTCTCTTGAGATCTCTTGGTGTTCGTGGCAGGGAAGAGAAGCCCCGAATGATAAAGTTTATCTGATGGATCCCACCTATCTATGAATGGTTGAATGTGAATGTTGATGGGGCGGCCTCTGGCGCACCAGGTCCTGTTGGATATGGAGGGGTCTTCAGAACTCATCGGGGCTTCGTTAAAGGCTGTTTCTTCCATTATGTTGGACATGCTCAGGAAATTGAGGCAGAACTTTGGGAGATGATCAAAGAGATCAGGTATGCTGTCCATTATGGTTTGTATAGAATTTGGCTGGAGTCGGACTCTGCTATTGCTGTGAAGATTTTGAAAGATCGGTCTCGGAATGTTCCCTGGAGAATGATGTCCTCCTGGATTTCCTGCCTTAAAATTGATGAACAGCTTTGCTTGGATGTCTCTCATGTATACCGGGAATCAAACCAAGTCACTGATGTTCTCTCGAAGAGAGCCATTACAGAAGCTAGCTCCAGTTGGTCTTTTACCTTACCTCCCTATTGTGACTCCTTGGTCTGCAGGGACAGGGATGGTGTCTTATATTCTTGGTTTTGCAAGAGTCCCTGTATTTGAGCTTCTTTGTACTGTTTATCTCTTTTTTGTTATTTTATTTTGTTGGGAGCAGGCCTCTTGCTTGTCTCTCAGACCTTCTGGCTATATGTCATGCATTTACATTTTGACATATCTCGAGCATGATGTGTCATCTCCTGACATACCATGCTCCATGACCATGGGAAATGCTATTGGACATTTTTCCAATGAAATTCCAAGTACCACAGTCGTTTTCCTTTAGCTTTATCGACTTTGGGATGCTACACTAATGGTCGAAAATGATAATGTATAAGCACATATATTGCCCTTTTGTGATTCCCAATATTACTCATGGATCATATCAATCCACCATGATTACCATTATGGAATTTTCCATCCATCATCGTCCTGATTTGAAAAATATGTCATGACAATAATATAATAGATCAACTATGGCTTTCGTTCCATGGTGTGGATAAAAAGCCTAGATTATTTTTCATTGGACACATTGATCAACATGATATTTACCTTTAATAGCCTTTTTTTTGGATTTCCCCTTCAACAATAAATCATAATCACTTCCAGTAAGACCATTTTGGACATGGATGTTTTGGACATGTTCAAATCCATTACACCACATTCATCATTATAGTGTGGTGAAATATTCCGGGTCATTTGTCACTAAATAATTCTATTAAGGAACCCTTAGAAAAATTTTGAATCTCAATATTCCCCACGTTATGGGAGTGGGTGCATACAACATTATTTCCATATCAGCTACACCCACTAACCAAGTCTTGTCATTACTTATCTTGGACTATATTCAAATAAAAATATCATTAACCATTGTCAAGGTATTTTATTGAATATCAAACATTCCTTCCACTACGGATGTTCTAATCATGTCATGACTGTGTTTCACTCCTGTACAATTCATCTCATGTATATTCACATCTTTTTTGTATTTATATTTCTTCCACATGACCAAACATCACATTTTGAAACAAAAATCAATAAGATTATCAATTTATATTATTGTCAAAACCACATTTGGATATTACTACTAGGATAAACCAGTGTACTAATTATCACTTCCACTCCTAGATTTTTGTAATAAGTCTGATACATATTTTCAAGAATTACAACACAATAAATTTGGATTTATACCAAAGTTACCCTATGGATTATTTTTGAAAATATTCCATTTTATATATAACACATCTATCTCCACTTCCTTGAAAACAAAATCAAATGGATTGTATTCTTCAGTCCAATGTGGTGATATTACATTCAATCTTATTATCATATATTTAATGGTATCCTTATCATTTTTTAATCATCCACACCTAATGTTTTAAATGAAAATATAATAATTCTCAACCCCCGGGTCATTAACTATTGAGAGGGGTTCCCCATGATATTGATCTTCAACTATGAAGAGAGGGAGGAATTTTTATTTGACATCTTCAACTCCTATTTTGAAACACCATCTTAAATTATATTAATTTATGTATTTATTATACATATCATTTGATACCACATGAAAATGTTTTATAGTTGGAATTCCTGACACCAGAAAAAACATCCACAGTCTAAACACTTCCTCTACTAAGTTCTTTAATGTGGATCATTGTGGAAATTTACATTATATAACATAATATTTCAATAAGTAATATGAACCCATTGAGACTAATATTAGAGTAGTAAAAAAAGTTTTTATATATAAAAACACAGATGTATATACCAATCATGGATTTCATGAAAAACTCATAGAATCATTGAATTTTGCATATCTCAGTGTCACCCTGTTGACTCCGTCACTTCACTCAAAGTAGTTAGAAGATTCCATTCATATAATGGAAATTGATTATCACAAATAATTTGAATGTAATTGGAACCCCATTTTAAAAAACGTATATCAGTTGTTGGAGGAGTAGTTCTTCTTCAAAAAATTGTACTACTTGATCCCCATACCTTTTAGTTCACTGTATACATCAAAAAAATCTTATGAGGCTAAATTATAATATCCATGCACTTTTTTTCCACACATAAACATATTTTATTACATAAAATCTTTAATTTACACAAAATTGAAGATCCAGAGGTCCAGTGTATTTGGGGATTAGGAACAATTCAAAACAACATAAAACATAAAATTCAACATCTTATTGAAAACATATTTTGCATTACCACATCATACCTTAGTAATTAGCATTGCATGGGATAACATGAGAACATCCATAAAAGGGGTGAGCTGTAAAGCCATTTAAGGGAGTAAAAAATAAAAAATATGAAGAATAAAATACATGTTAGGAAATAAGAATATCAATGGAGAATAAGAGAGACATGAACATAAAGGAATGATATATAATGATTATCATAACATGGAAATGTGGCAACTATATTGAACATGATACTAATATTTACCCAATACATTGCAGCACTATCCGGGCACACCCTTCTTAGTCATTTCATTTCATGCATTAGTGTGTCACATGGAACATACAACATGGAATCATTTAGCATCATTATTTATTCCATGATAATGGAATATAGTATATATAAATCAATATATATAATATATAAGTAGATTATTTTTAATGGTGAATACCCTTGATAGAGAAATTGGCATTGTATTCACTATTCAATGACTATGAATTAGAAAATCACAGTGCAATTTTGGCAACATAACTGCGTGACATAAAAATTCATAAAAATGGATGATGAGAGTGAAAGGATTGTCTCATAATATGTACACGAAATGGTCCATAAGGGGGTCATGTAGAATCATTTCCAAATATATGTAATGGAATTTAGATTCATGATAAAAAATAATTACTTGAATGTAAATGAGAAGACCGAAATTCCTTACGGAATTTCGACATGGTAATAGGTGTATATGGGAGGCATTAATGAGAGAGAAATATGTATCTAATCAATTAAAACGTATGTAATAAACTAAGGGGGAGGTGATAAATCATACCCCAACATTTCTAAATGAATGAAAAAGGGTATAACAACTTAATGAAATTTAGAGAAAAAATTGGGAAGGGAGAAATCCCTCACATGGAAGTCTGATCTGAAAGGCCTGGGAGAGGATTAAGACATGCTTATTTGGAACTTGTGGAACCTTGGGAAGATTCCAGAGAAGGGACTTTATAGGATGGTCTAGCTTTAAAGGCATTGATTGAAGAGGATTTCTGAGCTTGAGTGGGTTTATTTAGGAAAATTGAGGGAATTCTTTATTATTTATGTTTTCGACCCTCCACATTAAACTAATCAAAAAATAAATCACCTCCAGGTTTTACCCATGGTTTTTTCCGACATGGAGTGGAAATATTTATTTTACAAGGTCACAAGCCAAGCTTATTAAAATATTAGGTTTTCTTATGTGGAGGTAAGTCACACTCTCAAGGAAATCAATTTAAAAAGATAAAATGATTTATAAGTGTTGGTGGGTCCACTAAGGCTTTGTAAATTGAATAAAACAAACCCAAAATCTCAATATTTTAATGGTAAAGGAAATATTGTCTGAACAAACAATTTATTTAAATTTACTAATTCACTCTTTTCTAATTATGATGTCATAAAATAAATTATGTCTTTAAACCGTATTTAGTTTTAACCCAAAAAATCGACTGTCTCAGAAAATTACGATAAATTTAACATGGGATAATTTCAAAGTACTAATTCCAAAAATAAATTTAATTTTATCTAAATAATTATATAAATATATGAATTATTAATATTAAAATAAAAACTGACATTTATAAAAAATTATTAGGTTTTGACAGAAATAACATTCAAACCATAATAAAAATTACAATTGCATTAATAAAAATTATTTAATCATTTATATTTAATAAAAAGTAAATAGTGTTAATTTTTTATTAAAATATTATTTAATTAAAAAATCAATTAATTCATCAAAATATATTTCCTAACTGAATATTAACTAAAAATACTGTTTCGGCTTTAAAAACTATTTACAATGTAACAATCATAAAATTAATGTAGATTCTTTATAAAAAATAATGTACATTATCATAGTGCTAGGCTCTTGATACATAACCCCTTATAAAAGCCACATAATATTAAGGGTAATGTGAGAGATAGTGACTGACTATTGGGGTGGCTCGGATAACAGTGCTCGGGTGGTCATTTCTATTAACTTCCATTTCTCCCGTAAAAGATTTTGTTCAATATTAACGTATTCAATCTCATCTTGGGGTTCGTCAAGAGAG
This sequence comes from Viscum album, assembly GCA_963277665.1. NCBI lineage: Eukaryota > Viridiplantae > Streptophyta > Magnoliopsida > Santalales > Viscaceae > Viscum > Viscum album. The sequence goes on from OY728162.1 coordinate 715,757,232, forward strand.
AATCTCAGTGAAACCACCTCCTTTTTAAGCTCTAACAAATGGGCTTTTTATGTAGGAATTCTACTAGGTCAGTCCATCTCTTCATTGTTTGAGAAAATTGGATTTGCTAAAGACCTATATTTATAATAATAATGTGATCACTATTCAATAAATATATTAATAACGGTAACAACTCATAATGGTATTTTAAAATATAAAAACATAAAACCAAAGATTTTCATATTTTATATAACCATTTTAAATAATATGAAATTTTATTGGATCTAGATGAATTTTTATTAACAAAAGTTTGGGTCGTTAAAATCATCCCCCATTAAGAAATTTCCCCATAAAAATTTCTTTTTCCCACACTTATACAGATGTAGGTAACTCTACTTCATCACTTCTTCTGATTCCCACATTGCTTCTTTAAATTTGTTGTTTCACAACAACACTTTGACGAGGGGCATTGTCTTATTTTGTAGAACATTTTCTATGTGATAAAAGATCTTTATTGGATTCTCTTTATAAGAGAGGTCATTATTCAGTGGTACCACCTCTGGATTGAGTACATCAAATGGGTTAGGTATGTACATTCTTAGGAGTGTTCCATGGAAGACATCATGTTTTTGATATAGGATAGGTTGGAGTTCTAGTCGACAGAACACTGCTCCAGTGTGATCAATGATCTCCAAAAGGCCGTTGTACCTTGGACTACACTTTCCCTTCTTCCCAAATCTCATTACTCTCTTCCATAGTGATATCCAAAAGAATACCATTTCTACAATATCAAACTCTATGTATCATCGATGATTATCATCATAGCTCTTTAGAAGAATCTGAGCAGCTTTAATGCATTGGTCTATGCTCTTAACCTTATTCAACCATTTCATCGACCATCTCTGGACCTAGGAGTTTTCTCTCCCCATCATAATCTCAAAATACCAGTGTTCTTCACCTCTTCACTTATAGTTCTTCATAATGATCCATTTTGATTATTGAGAGGAAACTATTGTTTTATGAAAGCTCTACTAGAGGAACATGATGATTCCATAATCCTTCGAAGTCCATATTTCATGCTCATACCATGTCCTAAAATGTTTGGATAATCTACTTAGATTTACCATCATATTGAGGATGATCAGCCACACTAATGTTCATCTTGGTATTCAGAGCATGTTGGAGACTCATCCAAAACAAGGAAGTGAATCTTGGATCTCGATTAGATACAATAGATAGTGGTACGCCGTGCAGTCTTACAACATCTCTGATGCATATCCATGAATGTCGATCCAATGAGAAATACTCCCGAATAGTAATGAAGTGTGTAGTCTTTGTAATATGATCCACAACAACCTAGAAATCATTTTTTCAATTGGATTTCTTTTCATGTCTGGCGAAAAAGTCTATAGTGATGTTCTCCAATAACCATGCTTGTATGGGTAATGGTTGCATCATCCCTGTAGACTTCTATCGCTCAGGCATCAAATGTTGATACCCCATGCACATTGATGTATACTTAGTGATATTTCTCTTCATGTTATCACACCAATAATGCTCTTAGATATCTCAATACATCATTGTGTTTCATAGGTGAATGGAGAAATTATAACTATGTACATAACCCAAATCCTATTTCGTCTGCTCTACATTTGACGGAACACATTGTCATTACCTGAATATCACAATTCTTTCTTCATTAACATTAATCTTTATGTATTTCCATTTTCCTATAGTTTCCACTTTCTTCAAAATTCCCACATCTTCTTTTTAAGCATCCTTTAACCATTACAAAAGAGACGATGGAGAAATCATTTGTGAAAGGATGGATGATGTTCCCTTATTTATGATTCCCACATCCATATTAATCAAATATATGAAAAATAGTTTCTTTTCAATTCTCAAAAATGATAAAATTGGTGGGTCATTTCTATAAAGAGCATCCTCCACCTTGTTTTCATTCCCATGGTGTTAACGGATTGCACAATCATAGTATTTGATCAGCTCTATAAATTTCATTGGCACATATTCAACTCTTTCTATGAGAGTATATACCTAAGGCTTTTGTGATCTGTATATATTTCACACTTCTTCCAAAATATGTAATGTCACAAAATTTTTAAAATGAAGATCACTATAGACAACTTGAGATCTTGTTTCAGATAGTTTTTCTCATGAAAATTCAATTACATTGAAGTTTAGCAGTGATCTTTTTTCATTTTTCATCAACACACAGCCCATACCATTCATCAAAGCATCACCAAATACCATAAAATGTTCTCCACTTGTGGGAAATGTGAGCATTGGTGCAGTGATAAGCTTCCTTTTCAACTCAGTGAATCTCTCATCTCATACATCATTCAAATAAAACATTACTACCTTCTGAGTTATCTTTGTAAGAGGGTTGTACAATCATAAGAAGTTTCTAAAAAATCGACGATAATATCTAGATAAACCTAGGAAACTACGGATATCTGTGAACAATGTTGGCCCCTTTCATCCCTCAATTACATCATTCATGGAGGGATCCAAATATATCCCATTTCTTGTGATAAATAACCCAGAAATTATACATCCTTCAACAAGAACTCACACTTATTTTAATTTTCATAGAGATTCTCCTTTAGCAAGGTCTCTAGCACATTTATTGGATAGTCCTCATAATTCTCCTTGGTTATGGATTATATAAGTGTATTGTGTATAAATACTACCAAACATTTGTCAAGGTAATCTCTAAATATTGTATTCATCATGTTCATGAAGATTACTAGTGCATCAGTGCGTCCGAAAGAAATTACTATGAATTCATAGTGCTCGTATCTTGTACAAAAACCAGTCTTTGGGATATCTTCATTCTTCATCGTTACTTGGTAATATCCCGACGGTAGATCCACCTTGTACAAGTATTGTGCTCCACATAGCTGATCATACAATGCATCAATTCATGGTAGAGGATAATTTTTATTTATCATTATTTTTTAAGCGCATGATAATCAATGAAAAGGCACATTGACCCATCCTTTGTATTGGCGAAGAGGACTTGTGCACCCCATGGTGAATCACTTGGGTGTATAAACCCTTTATCCAGATTCTGCTATATTTGTTTCTTCAGCTCATCAAGCTCTAAAAAATCCATTCTATATAGAGTCATGGATATTGGAATCACCCCAGGTATAAGATCAATTTATAAATTAACATATATTCTATGAAGAAAACAAGGAAATTCATCCGGAAACACATCAGTGAATTCCCTCACAATAAGAACGTCTTCAATGATGGATGCTTCTTTATACTGAATCATCCGAGCCAAATATTCATGGTCATAGGGCTATAATATCCACACATGAGATGACGGTGCTAAATAAGATTCATCCTCCTTCCACTTGTACAGAATCGGGGGTCGATTCACCATATAGAGAGTGATTTCCCTCTCATGGAAATTAATATTGGATCTATATATGGAGAGCCAATCGATACCAAGAATTGCATAAAATTATACCAAATGGACTATGATGAGATTCTCCGATAAGTTAAATCCACAAATTATGACATGGGAGAAGTTATATTACTAGGATTGAATGATTTACCCATTTGTTATAATCACTGATATCATTACTTCCATGATTTGTGGTGGTATTGGGATTGTTCTACTAAACATTTGGGATACAAAAGAATTCATAAAACCAGAATGAAAAAGTATCATCAGTATTATTGAAGGAATAACTATCATACTTGTCACCACTATGTTGTCGGGGTTCACCTTGGTGGTGGTGATGGAAAAATCTTGACCTTGAAGCCTTTGAGGTTATAGGTTGCCTAAATAAACCATGTATTAGGGAAATGATTTGCATGGTCCGCTAGTTCTTTGTAGTTGAAGCAATAGAAAATGTGTTGAGGGTCGAACAGAGCGTTCATCTCCTTTGTTGTAGCCATAGGTTTTTCTTGTTGTCCATTAATGTCTAGGTTCCCTTCTCTTCCACACCTAAATAATCTTCTCATCCCCTTAAGGAAATTTCTAGGGTTCTTTTTACTTCTCCGTTGGCAAGTAGGGTGCTATTTTTTCTTAGCATAATTGGATTTATACATCAGACAAACAGAACTGAAGTCCACCTTATGCTTTATATCCCTATAATACCCATGAGATTCGACAATCTCTGTTTCTTATTTGAGGGAAAATCTTACAATTTCCTCATAGTTATCTAAGTCAAAGATCACTAGGGATTCTTGTAGGCTCAGGTTTAGTATTCCAAAGAATCAGTCACCCATGCATTCAGGGGTAGTGACAATGTTGGGGGTGTATCAGGAAGCCTTTTGAAATTTTCTTCGTACACTCTAATGGAATCTTCAGGTTTTTTCGTGAAGGAAAATAAGTCCCTTTATATCTTGAGTCGAAGTGTGGGCATGAAATATTTATTGACAAACATCTACGGGAAATCCTTAGATACTAATTCCTCGATCTCATCCTTATTCATTGTATTTTTGATCAGTTTCCACTATTGATCAGTTTCCCCCTCCATACGATATGCAGCGAGAAAAACCTTCTCTTGTTCGGAACATTGGAGGATGGAGAAGATCATCTCAAAAGAGTTAATCCATTGTTTTGGAGATTGTTTGATCAGGAGATCAATTTAAAGTAGGATAACTTTGCCTCACGAATCTTTTGACTGAGACTTTTTAATTCTTAGCGGGGGGGGGGGTGCACGTTCCTCTTTACCCATGTTTATATTCAAAATTTTAGTTAACTGAGAGAGAATCATGACAATGTTTGCGATCCTGCTCTCTTTGTATTTGGATTCTCATTAGAATAGTCCTCACATTGATCTTCACATCAGTTGTTACCCTGAGTCATCCTATTTATGGAAATTAGTTGGAATTAAAGTAAATATAGGGGAAACCCAAAAGGGTAATCCAACAAAAAAAGGGATAACTTATATAATAAACTTATTTCAATATATTATAAATTTTTAGGCTTCAATCTAAATTATCCATGATCTACATACAAAAATTTATTCAAAGGGGATTTTTTTATTCCCTTAATAATGGTTCATACAATGCCTATGAATTTAACAAAGAATACCCCCAAGAGTATCGTAACCAAGAGTAAAGCGAGGCCCATTGTCCTGCACGAGGATACCCTAGGTCAATCCTGAAACTCCTTGTCAGAGTTTTCACTCCAAGGTACAGATGTTTTAGAGCCGCCTCTTCCTGCTCGTATCCAAGAAGGGATGTATTTTCTTGATAAACCACTTACTCAATACTCACAAAAATTCTGTGATGTTTTTATTGTACATAGTCTTATCCCTAAAGCTATCACTAGTGTTTTCTAATCTAAATCCCAGAAAAACTAAACCTATCCTCTAATACCAATATAACAACCCTGATCTTTAATTCCACACTTAAACATAATTTATTACATAAAAACGTCACTTGATACACAATATAAGATCCTAACATCCAATATCGTTGGGGATTGGGAATATTACCTGACAACATAAAACATAAAACACAACATCTTATTGAAAACTTATTTTCAATGACAATATCAGTCCATAGTACTTAGCATTAATGGTTTAACCTAGGGACATGCATAAAAAGGGGTGAGAAATAAAGACCATTAAAAGTGTAAACAAGGAATAACACTAATAATACTATACATGTTAGGGAAGATGCATATCAATGGATCATACGAGAAACATGAACATGAATTCATGATATATCATGATAATAATATCATGGAAATGTGGAAACAATATTTAAAATGATAATAGTGTGAGTCAAGGCTCATTGCACATGAAGCCTAAGTAAAGCCGCATTTCACGTAAATGATAATGATTAAACCATCATATTAGTTTATGTATCTTGATACTAATCTTTACTCAATGCATTGGAGCGCTATTAGTGCACACCCCTTTTAATCATCTCTTCAATCATAAGTGTGCCACATGAATCATACAACATGGAATCATTCAAAATAATAATTTATTCCACTTTAACAGAATATAGAATACATAAATGAATGTATTTAATCAATATGTAAATTTGAGTAATAGTGAATACCCTTGATAGGGAAATGGGCATGGTATTCACTACACAATGACTTGGAATTTGAAAATTGCAGTACAATTTCGATAGCATAAAGACATGACATTAGAATTTCTAAAAATGGTTGATGAAAGATAATGGGGTGTATTATCATATGTACATTAAATGTAAGGTAATGGAGAAATTAGATACATGTCCCCATATACGTAATGAATGTTAGATTGATAATAAAAAATAATTTATTAAATGTAAATGACAAGAGAGAAATTCCTTACAAAATTTCAGCATGGTAACAGGTGTACATGGGATGGATGAATGAGAGGCAAAGAGGACTCCAATCAATTGGAAAATAATAAGGTATGTATGGGGGAGGTGTGAAATCATACCCCCAAATTTTAAATTGAATTAAAATTTTTATAACAACTCAAATAAATTTGAAGAAAAATGAGAAAGGATGAAATTCCTTTCATGGAATTGTGACCCCAACGGCTTGAGAGAGGCTCATCAAGGCATATTTGGAGCTTGGGTCACCTTTGGAGGATTATAGAGAGATTAGGGAAGATGTAGGTTGAGTTACAAAGGCTTTTAGTGAAGATTAAGTGTGATCATGGTTGGTTTATATAGGAAAATAGAGAGAATTATTTATTATCTATGATTTGGGCCCAACACATTAATCTAATCAATACCACAAACCATCCCATGGTTTTTCACATGGTTTTTTTACAAAGGGTACTAAAAAAATTATTTTATAAGGACAATTTCAGAACATATTAAAATATTAGGATTGCCTATGTGGATGTGAGTCACACTCTCAAGGAAATCAATTGAAAAAGATAAAATGTTTTGTAAGTCTTAGAGGTTCCACTAAGGCATTGTAAAATAAATAAAAAATACCAAAAATCACATTATTTTAATTATATATCATATTTTGGAAGAAATCCCATTTTTAGTATTTTGTTATGTAACTATTAGTTCATTATCATGTCAAAAAGCACATTATGTATTTAAATGGTATTTAAATTTTACCAAAAAATTTGGCTATCTTTGAAAATTATGAAAAATTATTTGTTGGATAATTTCGATGTCTAGATTCCAAAAAAAATATTCATTTATCATAAAAATTTTATAAATATGTGAAAATTTTACTTTAAAAAACCTGACATGTACTTAAAATTCATTGGTTTTGAAAAAAAAACATCTTTCAAACTTTAATAAAAATTACTATTGTATTCATAAAAATTCAATGATCATTTATATTTAATAGAAATTAATTTAGAAAAATTAATTTATTAAAATATTATTTAATTAAAAAACCATTATTTCATCAGAATATATTTTTTAATTTAATATTAACTAAAAATACTTTTTGTGCTTTAAAAAATATTTACAATTTAACAATAATAAATAGAATTTATATTATTTATAAAAAATAATGTATATAATAATAGTTATAGGGTCTTGTTACATGAGCCCTTATAACGGCCTCATAAGACATAATGGTAAGGTGAGCGATGTTGATAGACTCTTGGGGTCGCTCAAATAACATTGCTCAGGTGGTAATCTTTATTAACATCCACTTCTCTTGTAGGAGATTCTGTTCAAACTTAATGTGTTCATTCTGGGGTTTGGATTGGTCAAGATAGAATCCCAATGATTCCACATCCTTTCCGAGCTCTAAAAAATGGGCTTCGTATGGAGAAACTCTACCACATGAGGCCATCACTTCCTTTGTTTGGTTAAACAAGATTTAAAAAAGCGCTATATTTATACTAATCAAGTGAATACTGTTCAATACCAATATTATAAACACTCAAAATTAGTAACGATATTTTAAAAACCAAAGACATTAAACCAAGGAAGTTCAAATTTTATATAACCATATTACATAATAATACAATTAATTGGATAAAGAGTATTTTTCACTAAAAAAGGTTTCGGTCGTTACATTAATAGCCATTGATGTTCATCACAAACCCCCATGACTCTTCAACTTTTCACATTAAATTTTCAGATCAATTTTTGGGCCACCAGAAATGACAATATTATGACATCTTTTCAGTTCCAATAACATATTTGTTTCTAAAATAGTGGACCTAGGATCATATCTCCCAATAATATCTATCAATATTCATCACATATTTCTAGAATATTTGACCACTTTTCAAATAATCTACATTTTTTGACACTTCAAACAAAATTATCTTCATGGATTTGACCATTATCACCCTTCCTTGGCATCAGTTATTTAATAATTTTATAATAGATCACACTTGAAAAAGGGACATCGTGTGTTCTTTCATATGTGTATATGACATCTGTATTTTTACGACATTGAATCTTCATATTTTCCTTTTCAGTGGGGTTTGTATATCTAATATGGTAAAATTATTCATTGATAGAAATTTGTTCCATCTTGGAAATATTTTTATTAGTTAGTATATTATCTTTCAATTTTTGTTCCATCTCATTCACAGCATGTAAAATAACATAATATTACATAAATATTAAATTTATTTTCTTCTAAGAGAGTTCTGGTAAGTACCTACATCATAGTACATGATACACCATTCATTGAGGAACATGTTAAATATAAAAAAAATTTAAAATAATTTTCATATTAATATACCTTTTATAGGATGATAACTATCCTTTTGTGGTATATGGGTGGAGTTTCTCTATATGGCTTCATTACCCTTCCATGAATTCCACCATTTTCTTTACACTTCTATGTGTGTATGGATATAATATATAATATATTTAATATAATATTAATTTCACATTTTTTCTCCCCTTTATTGAGATATATGTATATTTATAGTTCTTATCATATCATTGTTCTTGATAAATTCAATATGATTACTCTTGTTGTACCGAAAGATCATACAATAGAAGAACATTGGTTCCCCATTAATTCGTTGAAAAAATAAAGGTTTTACCAAGGAAAAACTCTTTACATCATGATTCCAAATGTTTTATTGATACATATTTGGAGGCATCTTAATAGGGGGTGTTCTTCCACTCAATAATTCATTTGATGTTATCCTAAAACCAAATTTATTTTTTCATTATCCTTATTCAATTTAGTACAAATTTCTTTTAAACATAAATTTGTTTCCATATTTTTTTTATTATTTATTCATTTTAGGTCGTCATAAGTATGATGTAGGCCTTAAACTATTTCTTTATGGATATTTTCTTCATGATCTCTTGGTGAATCTATTCAATCTTGTATCTTTTTTATTTCATCTTTGTAATCATTCTTTTATTGTTGAATTTAATGAAATATTCTCTATTTTTAAACACTTTTTTAATGGATATATAAATATAAAAGAATAATATACTATATTCATTACAATGTATTGGTCTTATTTTTCATTGTATAAATAATCCTTGGAATAACAATCTTATGTTGCTGAATGTTCATTTTATAAATCAAATCTCATTTTCTTTTTAAAGAGAGGATATCAAATTTCAAATCCTTTGAACACATAAATGGTATAATGAGAAATAATATTGGGAATATATTTTAATATATATTGAGAACAATACTTTTTGAATAATTTACTCTTTATCTTAATCTTTTTTCATTTCACAAAAGTTATCTTACTCTTATCATATCTTCTTAAAAATAACCATAGGCATCATCATTTTTTAGAGAAGATGTGATGATTTACAATTTTGTTCATATATACTAGGAGAGCCTTATCTAGTTCCTATTAATTTAAGTGTTAATTTCAATGGGTATTTGATATTTCTCAAATATAACTCCTTCTGATCTGAATAGTACAATTCGTCTCCATAAAATTTTCAAGGAACCCCATGATAATCATCGATAAGAAAAATGAACCCCTATAGAGGTGTTCTGAAATAGTTTTGATCAGTGATGTAATCCTATATTATAATTTCCATTTTTTTAACTGTATCAGATCATGTTATAGAAACAAAAAATACAAGAAAATTGGAATTCAATAATTCATAACACCTATTGGCGCATAACTAAATCCTTAGTGTGCGATTACACAGAGCGGGGTGAGAGTTTGACAACCTGAGTTTTAGATAAATAACATGTTTGATGGTTTTCTCAACACACTATTTAAACAACGTTGAAAAAATATATTTTATTATATATTCATTAATTAATACGTATAAATAGTGGTTCCATAATTAATATATATATATATATATAAATATATTTTGATATATTGGTGAAAAAAATAAAAACTTCTCCCCAATCATCTAATTTAAATATTACAACAAATAAACTAACTAAATATCATTGACTATATAAAACATATTCTATAAAAAGGATATATTTAAATGTTTGATATATTTATGATTATAAATTATTTTGGATTTATAGTTAATATACTAAAAAATTATTTCCAACAAAAAAATATTTTAATAATTATTATGATTTCATTATAAATTTAAATTTATAAATTTTCAGATATTAATTTGGCAACATTTACATTATTTTTTTAAATTTATCATGTTCATTTTAGCTTGATATGATTTTTTGGATGTTTTCTAAAACTAATGATTTTCAGGTGTATAGTTCAATATATCATTTCTACAAACAACATGAAATTATTAAAGTTATAGTATCTATGTATTTATTTGAAATTTATGATTCCATTATATAATATTATTTTTTATCAGTTAATATTTAATTTTTAAAAGTTCATTACTAATTTATTAAACCCTACATTCATTTTAATATTTATGTAATATTTTTCATATAATTATTTTTAAGATATTATAAATTTCGTAATTTATAATAAAATTTTATATAGTATAAAAATTCAATAAAAAAATATTTAAAATATAGAATCTGTAGTTCCAAATTATATAATAAAAGAATTTTTTTTCATAAAAGATAAATTATGAAGGTGAAAAAAATTTATAACAATGGAAATAAAAAAGGTAAGTGTTGGCAACCTTAGTGGCAAATGCCAAGAATAATTTTTGAAAAATGGAGTTTTTTCTTAAACTTATATCATATGTCCATTATTTATAAAATTTTGTTGCACTTTCCATGAGAGTGACTACCCGTTATTATGTTGTTTTATATATTTACAAAAATTCCACTCTTTTTCACTTGTAAAAGGGGAACACCTATCATCAATTCTCCTCGAAAAACCCCTTATAGATATCAGCACAAATATGATCATACCTCCCCTAAATAATACTATACATATTAATGATGTTTTTTATTGTTTATATATTTTCCACCAATGGTTTAATCCATTTCGCAAAAGAGAGAACCCAAGAAGAATAGTATTAGTCTCTAACCTATCGTTGCTTTGGCAATTTCGTTATGTAATTTTCTACTTCATTAATGTTAAATTACCCATTATAAAATGATAACATAACTATAGTAATTATACTATTTTGTTATTACAATGACGGTATAATAAAAAACCACGATCCCCTTCTTATTTTAAGTGAAACGGAAAAACATGAATCATTTTTTGTCAAGACTACCACCAACATGGATACACATGTTTTATATTCAATAACATCCAAACATGGATGGTTCTGGTTTATAATGTATTAGTATATATGATATTAATATTTAATATACATCGTTTTAATTATTTTTTTGATAATAAAAATGATATAATCCATATAACATATACCATCAATATTAGTAACATACCCTTAACTACTTCCTTATAGATTTTATTTTTAGGAAATCTGACTAAAACATTTTTTTATCGTTTTTATAATATTATATTTTTTATAAAAAAATTATGATCAATGATTTAATGGTATATAATTACAAATATTTTTTTTAAAAATTGAGATCAACACAACCATAAAATACTTAGTTTAAAACGGTAAGGATTATTAACAACTGATATTGTAAAGATTTAAAAAAATATTACATGTTGAAAAAAATTATTAATAATTAGTATAAATAAAAATATATATGAGTATGTATAATAAATTTGAAATAAATATTTTTATCTTTATGATATAGCTTGTTAAATAACTAATATGGAAATCAAGGTTAATGGTAAGGGACGTGGAAACTGAGACTTGTTCCTATTACTTTTATAATTGCTTATTTGAACATTTTTTGAAGACATTAAATTTTTTATGATGAAATAATTTTTTCAAATAGTTGATATATTTTTAAAACCAATTACATTTCAATAAATGTTTATCTTTTTCATTATTCTTAAAATCAATGGAAACTTTTTGAAGAGTGACTCATAACTACAAAAAATACAATAATGCCTATAAAATGTATACAAAATGAATATTTTTTAACCTTTTCTCATAATATTCAAAAAAATCATCCTAAAATGTATTTATGTTTCATTCTACACCAAATATTATTCTTTTATTTTGTGATTATTTTGGGTGATAATTATTCAGTATAAAGTGATTTATTTTATGATTTCATTTATATGTCTTTTGAAACCCATTTATCTCTATGGTCTCTTTATAAAATGTTAATGAATTTCCTTTAGATGTTCAATGAAACCAATTTTACATCCATGGGTTATTTATATCATGTTTTTAAAAGTTCATAAAACCTATTTAAATTCGGATAATTATTTTATAATGTTTATTTTATTAAATAGGGGTAAAATGTATAGAATATGAGGTGGGTTAGAAACAAATCTCCCTTCAATTCATTGGGTAAAAGATTATATCTCATGAGATTGAAATATATATGAAATAGAAATCGAATAGCTTTTGTCACAAAGGGCTGTTGTGATATAGTTTAGATCTGATGAAATATTTATGAGTGAATGGATTTGTGGGAAGTTCGGTTTAAAATAATAAGAAATCATTTCGTTATGATTTTATAACATTATTTCCTTTATTTGGATCTTATTATACAGTTCACGTTTTATTTTCTCATTATAGGGCAAAAGTGTTATCATATGAATTGTTATTTCTATAAATCATTCTTGTAGTTAAATATTAATTTTTTATTTTCATTTTAATAATATATTTTTCTATAAACATGTTTTTCCACATGTTTATTATATATCAATAATAGATTTTTTATTTGTTTTCCTTACAGATCATTTGATACCCCCTACTTATTTCTTCCCTTAACTGAGATTTGAATAAGAATATGTCCTCTGGAAAATCATTTAGTGGATTTAGATTATGTTGAAATGTACAAAACTTGTGAAATATTTGGGTTTTTATGATAATATAAAAAATATTAAACCATTATTTTCATGGGTTGTAATACTATTAATGGATGTAATAATTAATCCATTTTTTCTTATATATTATTTATATATTTTTTCTCGGTTTTATTCACTTGGTTCCAGAGAATCATGTTGTTATTTTCGAGATTTAAAAGATTTGACATTTGTGAAAACCATAAATCTAATTTTAAGATTACATCACAATATATTTTTAATGTATGGATTCGGTTTGACTCTAATAAATAATTCCCTACACGGATTATAAAATTGTATGTCATTTGGGAATAGTTTTATTTAAAGTTAGTAACCCTAAGAAGAGTTGTTTTAGTAATTGTTGACCATCATTCTGATGCATGGTGTATGATCCCTTACTATCCACCTGTATTACATTCTATGGGGTTATTATTAAGTTAATTCAAAAATTTTTTATGAAACATTATGTATTATTTTGTTATCATGTTTATTGACACTAATAAAGAAAATATAATAGTGAAATAATCCTAGAAAACCAAGACTAAAACATAGATATTTGGGAAGGAAAAATATACATTATGTTATTGAATTATTTCTTCCACGATAATTGTTTTCAACATTATACATTTATAAATTTAAGAATCCTTATGATGATCATTATCTTATCATAGATATGAATGCAGTAAAAAAGAACCAATATAATGATGAATTCAATAGACAAATAAGTTATTTACCTAATGATATGGGAATTGGAGTTCAAAATTTCATGGAAATGCTCACACAACTTTCTCATGTTATGAATAATAGCATGGAAAATTTTTATTTCCCAAAAAAAATAGGAAAATGATAAACTAGTAATTGAATATTTTATGAGTCAAATTCTATTATCCTTTAATGTTACTTTACAACCACTGATTTATTAGAAATGGATTAAGAAAATGAAAATGATATTTTACATCCTTCAATGATCAACGAATGATAATTATTGTTCGACAGTCTATCATCTAAAAGGTCAGCCTAGTAAATTGTGGAATCATTATAAGAATATAATTAAATGGAAAGAATTTGATTCTATGAAGTTGGAGTATTTAATGGAATTATAATTAAATAAATATTTTTCAGGTAATATTCTCACTATGATGGAATGATAATTCATTGAATTGAACTGAAATGAATATGATAGTATGTTAAATCTTATGTGGAAAATTTCTTAAGACTCATAAGGTATGACTCGGTGTCCATCTATATACCCCAAAATAAGATTTCAAAATTATTTTCTGGATTTACACAATGTTTAATGAAGAAAATAACAATAATACAATTTAGAAGTTATGAGTAAGTTCGTAGGTGTGGACTTACGGATGAAATAAAATATATATTCCTATATGGTTTTACAAAAAAAAATTATAATGTTGGGGTATATTGGAATACCTAATGAATAGTCTCATTGTTTGTTAAATTTATAACAAACCATAAGACTAATATTTACTATGAAACAAATAGGTAATTTTCTTAATGTCTCTATGAAGTGTTACTAGTGTGATAAATAATGACACCAGGATATTCCCCAATGATGAAATGAAAAGATAAATAATAACACAACTAAGGGGAAGAATTTGTGGTTGATTATCTATTAATTACTCAATACATGAAATTCGTAGTGAATTTGAATAATCTTATTCAATTCCCTAAACCTGATGGAAATGAATGGAATAGGCAGTAAAAACATCATAAATATAGAGTTTATAGTATTGAGTAATTAAGAATAAAAATTGTTATTAATAACAAAGATTTCATTTAAAGGAACTATAAAAAAAATCTTTTAAAATGTTTTAAATTTCAAATTATTTCTAATTGTAAATTTATGGGTCCAATTTATATTATTTATTTCAATTTCATATTGAATTTTTATATTATAACATTCGATAGTAATTCCATTTTTAGCTTTACAAAACCTATTTATCATGAAATCTGTTGGTTTAATTTTAAATTAAAGTAATAAAAATATCTTATTGGAATTTAGAAAATAGAATTCCATATTTTGAATCATAACAAATGATATTATATAATAAGGTCGACGTAAATTTTCATCAAAATGAATAGTATAATGGTGAAAATTAAATACTGCAATTAATGTATAAATAGGTTTTTCTGGAGTTATACATAACTGATATGGTGTAAAATGAAGTAGGAAATTTTATAAATGAAATTATATTTTGATATTTATACATTATATCATATAATATTCACTAATTATCCTATTTATATACTATTTATTGTTTAAATTGTGGGTACACCTTTTTAATTTAAAATATTTTAATATGTTCTCGCTGCCACTTATAAAAGGATACCCATAATCCTCTTCTCACTAAACATCAGAATACCATAGGTTTCGATGATCCCAAGTCAAATAAATTACAGAATGTCCTCTTTAAATCCTAGATTCCTTATTTTTATTAAGAAACTATCTTAAGAAGGCATTTTGTGTACTCCTTAAGGGGTTCTCCAAAGATGTGGTATAGTCCTTAACCAAGTTTTTTTATTTTATTTATTATTTGAACTCTTTAAAATATTATTCAACTATGATGAAAAATAAAATAAAAATATACCATAGAATTAGATTTAATTAAGTTAAATACATAATCTACATTCATCACCTCTTATATCATGTTGGAAATGAAACTGTTGACCACGTCTTTGGTAGACTATAGCATAAAAAATTGATATATTGTTTATATACACACATCTCATAGATGGATATAATAATTATATTAAAAATATTATTTGATATTTTTTAGAGAATTATAGTTATTGAATTATTACATCACATATACCTTTTTTACAATAAATCTCATGGATATTTTATAATGTCTCTCACGTGTATGACAGACTACTCCCTCACAAAGCATTAAGATTTGTTCTTCAATTATGCTTTACATGGAAGTTAATAGTTACTGTTTTAGTGATTATATTTGATATAAATAAAATATATTTATTTGAAAACATAATACCTAATTTACCTTTCTTCTTCATTAATTGAGAAAATTGACTCATTGTTCATTCATATGTGTGTACTACCATATCCATGAATGGTGTAATTCATTGTATCTCTTTAAAATTAATTGATTACGATAAATACATGAATATTGAATTAAAATGATATATATACACCATTTTCTATATTACTGAGAAGATTGAACCATGGTAAAAATAAAATAACCAATTATTCCTAACCAAAATGTACATGAATATATAGTAATTATTATGTGAAACATGATTTTAACATGAATTTTTTTAAAAAATATAAATAAAAGACAATGAGTAAATAATATAGTGTGTGACACATATGAGTGTGATTATTTGAAATATATATATATATATATATATATATATATCTAACCAATTATTATTATTCAATAGTTTTTAATGGGTAAAAATCAATTCGATGCTTAAGGTTTATGATTTTTCACAACTTTTATTTTTGCAGGAAGATGTCATGCACACAACTTATTTATTTTATGTGGTGTATAACATGTAATGAATAAAATTTATTATCCTTATCATGATAATTATTTTATATACGTATTGATAAAATTTTATTTTTTTCAAAGGACTAATGACTCTAAATATACTAATATGGTAGATTTTTACGGATAAACCCTCATTGTTTTTTATTATAGTTTATTATATGCTTCAAAAAATGAGAATTTTTTATCTATCCATTAGAAAACTCATTTATTTTTTTACACTTTTTTTATATCTATAGATTTCATGTTTTCACATCATTTTCATCTCTTTATGTACTCATGATTTAAATTTATGTTTTATTGGAAAAACTAAATTTACATCTCTCATCAGTCAAAAAATATTTTTCATCAATTTCCATATTCTCTAAACGTGATTTAAATTTTTTTTTAATTTTCTACAATTATTTGTTAATGATATTTCAATCGATGTCTAACATTTATTAAAAAAATATTTAAAAGAATATTATTTTTTTATTATATTCAAGGCTATTTGACTTTCTACAAAAAATGTGAAGAAATATTAATTTTAATATGTAGAGCATGGATGGTAGTTTCCACCATCATGACCGTTCGATGATATAATGATCTTCTTACCTATTTCCAAGGTTACTTTCAGTTAAATATTTATAATTAAAATTTTGTATGTCGTCAAATATAAAAAAAATATTTCAAAGTGAAAAGGATATTTTCCTTCCAAATTGTTTTAAGTAATAAGTCAACAAAATTATACTATGTTGACATATTTTGAGGTTAAATATTTTTCAATAGGGATATTATCCAACTAAAAAATCCTTAATCTTTTTTCATGTATTTTGATTATGATGGGGATATTCTTATGTGTCTCATTCCTTTTAAATGGTTTATTTTATTTTGAATTGATGATATTATAATGAGACCCATTTAATTTCTATGTGTAATGTTATAATTGATTGATTATGAAACCATTATCATTCCATGGGATATGATATGATGAATTATTTATGATCTTGTGGAAAATATGTATTCTTTATATTATTTGATTGGTGGGACCAATATGTACAACCAATTTGAAGGTTAATGAATTATGTCTCAAGAAATTTCTATGGGAAATAGGCAAGTGTTTGTAATCTAAAATGGAAAACTATTAAAGGGTATCGATCCATAATAAGAAACAGGTTATGATGGATGATCCATTATGAAATGGGAAATAAGTGGTATTTCCTTATCCATAATTATTTGACCAACAATGATTTTAAAATGATTATTAATTGTGCCAAGAAACATTTTTATGATACAAGATTGATTTGGTATGAAATTTTAAATATATATTCATAATATAATACATTTTTTATAATATTATACTTCCAAATGGTCATTCATTGATATCTTATATGTTTACACATATTCATAATATTATGTCACCCTTTCTTATATTTCCTTTCCCTAGGTTATGAAGGAAAATTTATATAGGGTATTTCAATGAAGATTATTAAATTGGAAGATTATTATGGGTGATTTTGAAGATTATTCATCATATAAGAATATTTTGTAACTAGTCTCTAATCAAACTAATCTGTTACTATAATTAGATCTTTATTTTTGAAATGTATTGAAAATTCATCTAATATTTTTAAATTTTTTTTATGAAAAGCCTCAGTCATTATATTTTTTATCAATGAAATTAATTATTTATAATTTTTAATCAAGGATGGGAAAACATTTTTGATATCCCTAGGGATAATTCTAAGCATAAGTCTATGATTAAGTACAATTATGGGGAAAATATATTAGAATTTTAGTGAAGGGTAAAGTGATAGACTACCAAAAAAATATTAATTATTTTATTAGTAATACCTATGTATTTTGATATAGTAAAATTCAATATATGGGTGACAAATAAAAAAAGGATTCATTGAGATGGACTTAATCGTCACATGCTACATGAAAATGGGTCATGTAGTGCACATGGTTAGATAGTCTGTAGAGATATGTTTTGGAAATTTAAAAACATTAAATGAACCATCATGTATGAAATTGATAGATTAAGACCATAAATGTCTTATGTTTAATCAAAGGTATGTTATATGAAAAATAACCTGTAAGTATTTATACATACTCTAAATGAATTATCTTAATGATGTGGTTTCGCAATACGGATATTGTCTCTTACACTATGTTATTTGGTATTAGTCCATTTATTTATTCTAAAGGAACCATGTTTATTTAGAATAATATGAACAATGAAATGATTTAACCAATGAGAAACCAAATATCATGGGATATAGAATGAAAAATATCATTGTTATGATCACAAAACATTATCTAGATTGGAAGAAAATTGAAATTACAATTGTGGAAGTGAGGGAACAATGTTTTTTGAGATCATCTTGAGGAAATGCAAACATTATATTATTGTTTCCAGAGACCCAATAGTAGGTGAGAAATGGATTGAACCAACAGAAAATATGTTTTCCTTTACCCAATTTTTTGGGCATGGAAATGTCATTTTTTCTATTTATCATTTTGACGGTGAAAAGGAGTACTGCTTCACACATAAGAAGAATATGATTGAATAAAAAAATATTCAAACAATAGAGTGGGATGAGTAGAAGGGATGATTTTTTTAATTATAAAATTCAATGTATTCTTTAAAAAAGTATGGATAATGAATTCATTTATTTAAATATGATGTATGATTAATTTAAATGAATCTATATGGAAAATTTAACAAATTTTGTGAGGTATGTGTAGGGTATTATCAAATAACATGAATATATGGTTTATCGAGTATTTGTTGGCCTAAAATGAAGTATCAAAAAAGAATTATCCAAACTGATGTTATTTTCATTGAATAAATATTTTGATTTTCACACATGGTTGAAATGGAAATTTCATGTTCCCACTATTTGTGTTGTTTTGATAGGTAAAGGAAGATAGAGTCTCATGAAACTTTGAATAAATAACACGGTGAATTAATATTATATCCATCTACATTCCAGAATAGTGGTAAGAAACATCAAGGGACTACATGAATAGAACAAGGTGGAGATTTAAATGTGATAGGATGGGTCATGATGCATGTGAATATTGAATGGAAATTAATTTAAGGAGTAATTTAATTTAAGAGAATAATAAACCGACTACAACACTACCCACACTCTAATGAATACAATTCACATAGTATGATTATTATACTAACCAGTGAAAAACACCAATGGTTAATGATGATGGTTGACAATAGCATCATCTTAAACACAGGGATAATGAAAAATACCGTGCGATCACTATTTTAGATGTGGGGTAGAACAACATTTTGATGAAAGGTACATATACCATCTAGAATAAATATACTTATATCTTACCTGAATATATGTATACCAAATCATTTATATCAAAATAATTTTCTATGTGGGTCTTAGTAACACCAATATGATTAGATAATGAATTAAATTTAAAAACCCTTATGGTATGATGATTGGAATTCAATTTTATGATTCACCACCTTTTGAGGTTTTTTGGAATGAGCTTCCTGAATGTTCTATTATTCTACATCTAGTATAATTTTATGTCATCTTATGTGTGGAATTTATTACACAACATAAACCCCATATCCATTATAGAGGAAAGTAATACATATTCCATATTCCAAACTAACATATCATTATCTAGCTGTGTGATGATAAATATGAATATATAATGAAAATCACATCCATTTTAAGGGTCTTGATTCCTCTTTAAAAGGGGGTTTATCTTATATGGTGTAGGGGAATGTAAAATTTATGAGATGTTAATTCTATTGATGTTGTTATGTCTTTCATGAATTGTTTCCTAGTCTTACACCAATACATGAAGTTTATTTCATAATAGAAATCATACCTAGTACCCCACCAATTTAATATAATCTATATAGAATAGTCTTGATTGAGATATGAGAATTGAAGATGATACTATGGAAGACAATTGAAAATAGAATAATTTTTCTATGGGTGTTACCATGGGTTGAAAGGGATAAATTTTAAATGAATAAAGATAGGTCATTATGAATCAATATTGATTATTCAGAGTAAACGAAAATACCAATCAAGAACATGTATCCTCAACCCTGTTTTGATAACTTGTTTTATGAACTGATTGGATCTGAAAAAATTTACAAAATCGACCAGCTATCTTGATATCATCAACTTCTCGTTACGAAGGATAATATACCAAGGTAAACATTTCATGTAAGTTATGGATAATATGAATATTTTTTGGGTTCATTTTTTCTTACTAATTCCTCCACAATCATATGGATTTAATGAATAGAGTCTTTAGAGACAACCTTGATCATGTTTTGGAAGTTATCAATAATGATATTTTTATATGATATATGAGAATGTATGTTTCTGATAGAGACATTAGATTTATAGTAAAGAACATAATGAAGGGGAAAATGTATGAAAAATTTACAATGATTGACTTTTGGAAAAAGGTTTTATTTTAGGGTCATATAATCTCATGTGAGGAATTATAAGTGTATCCATCAAAGAGAGAGGAGGTTAGTTAATATCCGAGAACAACCATGGAAAATATATCCAATGTATTATTGTTTTGGAAGCATATTATCAATGGCATGTGGATAACTTCTCAAGAAAATATAATCTACTAACAAAGTTAAACCACAAGGGAGCCCAGTTTCCCTACACATATGAACATATGGAAATATTAATTGAACTAATGATAGAATATTGTTGTTGAACCAGTGGTTAAATTACCAAATAGTGGTAAGGGTGGTTAGTTTTTAGTGATATGTGTAGGAAGGGATAACGATGCACTATCATGCGTAATGAGATGGGCAGGTGTTATGCATCATGACAATAGATAATTCCTGAGAAACATTACCTAAGTCATGATTTGGAGTTATCTACAATAATATTTTGATTAGTGATTTGGATGAATTATATTTATATAGAGAAGATATATATATATATCATAAATAATTAAATTTTATGTTCATAAAAAAGGAGATGAATATACACTAGAGATGTTTGTTAGAGAGGATTAATTATAAGAACTATTGAATACATTGTTACATTATTATAGAGAATAAGTTAGTGGATTCATTTACCCAAAATCATTAATCAGTAATTTCAAAGGTGACAATCACAAAATATCAAATTTTTCTTCATTTTCATATGATAGATATTGAAATTATTATGGTTGGTGTGAAATTATATCTTTCTCAAATAATTTGTCAACTATCTATCTATGTAATCATAAAAGAGGTTTAGAAGTATGATATGGATCTACAGAAGATGGTGAGAAATGTTCTTGGAGTTATCCTTGATGACGATGGAGTTATATTGTTTAGAAAACATGTATATATTCCCTCCTTATCAGATTTAACGAATGATATGTTACAAGAGTCTAATTATTCTTCATTCTTTATTCATCTAAGAAGTACAATGATATATAGAGACTAGAAAGAGTATTTATTGTGGCATATAATTTTGAGAGCTATCATAGAGTTTAGGTTATAATTAATGGTACGTTAGCATGTTAATCTGGAGAGGAAAATTTTAAAAGTTATTCTACAACCACTATAAATAATGGAATGGTGAAAGGAAAACATATCAAATCATCTTTTCATCAGATTTCCCAAAACATCGATATGGATAAATGATTCATGTGATGAACCTGATCTCCTTAAAATTCATAAAACATCATAAATATAATAAAATATTTATCTCTATATACTATAATTAGAAATACATTAGTGATGTTTTATGGTTTAATGGAGTTCCACATTGTACTGTTCACGATCAGTATCGAATGATTAAAGCGTTATTATGGTGAATTCTCTTGTAGGATCTCGATACAAAGATGATTTTTACTAATATATATCATCCATTTAAAAATATTCATTATAAGAGAACAATTTAAATCCTAGAGCGTATGTAGATATATATTATATGGATTTTAATTCTATTTGGTATCAATACCTTCATCTTGTGGTTTTATACTACAATTGAATTCACTTGATAATTCAGATTACTATTTATGTGTCCTCAATGAAATGAAGTGTAGAACTCCAATGTATTGGGATAATGTTAGAGAAAAATGGATATTGGGACTTAATGTAGATAAAGAATTGGTATAATAGTTTAAATCTATCCAGTATCACAAAAGGTAACCCGAATTATGGTAAAAAGGTAATTTTAATAATCCCCATGGTGATCTAGAATTTGATGTTGGTGATATGGTTTTTCTAAATATATATCCATGTAAAAATGAAAATATTTATTTAAATTGAGGAAAAATAATCTCTATGAATATCAATCTATTTGAAATTATTAATCACTTGAGGATCATATTTTACTTATTTCCACTTCCACCGAACCACCCTCAATTCCATGATGTGTTAAATATAACTCTCCTATGTAAGTACGTACCAAAAAATAATCATATCTTGAATATAAAGTTAATACTTCCTTATCACAATATTATTTATTAGTAAAAACTGGTTGAGATTCAAGATTATATAAATACAGTTTTATGGATCAAAACAACTCACTATATCAATGATTTGTGGAAAAGCAACCAGCATGAGGAATTGATTTGGAAACCTGATGATACAATGAGGAAAACATGTAGTCATTTTTTATATCAAAGTGATGGAATATAAATGAAAAATTCATTTTAATGTGGGTATAATGTAACACCTTGAGATTTAATAAAATATATATTTTAAATAATTTTAATTTCATTGAAAGTTTTTGTTACATAAAACAAGGAGTATTAATGAATCGAAATATTTTATTAATATTATAATTTAAACAAGGACACAACATCATAGATATTTATTTTATAGGTTTTAATATGATTTTTTTTAAAAAACAATTGTAATTTATTACATTGTGAAAATATTTTTCTAAATATGTACTTAATTATTAGTAAAATATTTATATAATTCGGAAATACCTTTTTCTCAAAAAAATATTTTTATTAAAAAATAATAAAATTGAATTTTAAAATGAAAATAAAATTAATTTGAAAAACGTTTCATCATTTTTGGATAAAAACATGTAATAATTATCTTAGGGTAATTTTTTTAGAATTTTCCAAAAGGATAAATGTTTTAGTGAAGAATGAAATATAGTGATATTTATTAAGAACTGACTTTCACATAAATAATTTAAAACTGTTCTTGTTGTTTTAAAATGTTTTAAAATTAAAATTAGATCATTAATACATATATGAATTCAATTTAGATCATTTTAATCAAATTTCAATTGAATTTTGACATTTGAACATTCTATTCTTATGATAATTTTATCTTCAGAAAAAAAATTTTTCTGTGCAAACTGCAGGGTTAATATTAAATTAAAAATTTTCAAATATGTGAATATAATTTTTTAAAATTTATTCATCATTTTTATTAATGATAATTAATATTATATAATAATTTCAACTTTATTTATTTCACAGTGAATAGTAAAAACAATAAAAATTATTTATAATGGTTACTTTTAAAATGTGTTTACCAAGTATTAGAAAACATTATGTGTAATATGACCAATAAACATGTAAATTTATATATAAATATTTAATGAATTCATAATATATTTTTTTAATTACCCATTTTGGATAATTTATTCATTTTTAAAACGTTGGTACACTATTTTATTTTAACGAATTATTTGTATGTCCTTCCCCCGACTTGTAATGTTCCACCCATATCCTCTTCAAATTACAATAGAGAAACCATTTTTATCATCAAATAAATTTCTTAATACATTCCTAAGATACCTAAAAAATCTATGAGGCCCTATTTTTATTAAGAAACACTTCTAATATGGGTTTATGTGTATATATAAATTGGCTCTCATAAAGGAGGCATAGTCCTTAACCATGAGTTTTAATATTTTTTCATCCCCTACATATATAAAATTTTATAAAACCATAGCACAATTATGAAATTTTTATCTAATATATAAATAAATATTTTTATTTTATTTTCATTTCCTAAATCCATATCACCTTCTATCCAGTGGGTATTGAAACGGTTTATCGCATGTATAGTGGACAACCAGCCCACAAATTGATATAGATCATTTTCCACAACAACCTCTCATAGAGGTATATAATGAAATATTTAGAATATTTATATTATATTTGGTATATAATCATAATTATGTAATTGTAACAACACATATACATTCTTAATTATAATTTTGAAGGAATATGGTAAAGTCGCTCGTGTGTACAACAAACTAACTCCTCAAGAAGTGATGTTATTAATTATTCACATCTGATTTAAATAGATGGTATTAATGACATAATTAATTAAAATATATGATCTATATTAAAAAAATATTATTATACAATGTTTACATAGAATATTCCATTCTTCCATTTCATTTGCAAGAAAATTGAATCAAAATTCATGCATATGTATCGCCTACCATCTCCTTGAATAGTGTAATTCCATTTCCATATTTAACAAAATTGATTAATATAAACACTCATATATTGAATATATATTAAATTTATATCATATTTAAAATTATTGAAGTTATGGTACATTGACCAAAGAAAATGAACCAAAAAATTAACCAACACTTATATGAGAAATCAAGCAGTTATTACCTGAAACAATATTTTAACAATTATTTTTTACTAAATGGGGAATAAAATGTTGTAAGTAATTTATAAAATTTATTATATAAAATAATAATGTTATTTAATTTTTGTATAATGAACATATATTTATTATACATGTGTTTTTATCCAGTACAAAAGATGTCGAGACTCGTGAAAAGGTATTTTTCTCTCCCATTTATTTTTGTGGGACACATTTCTTATACACCAGATAATTTTTTCTATGAACATTTTGATATGCATGAATTCATTTTATTATCCTTTTCATTATAATTCTGGGATATAAATTTCCATATAATTTCATTTCTCTTAATGTACTTATGATTCAAAAGATACCAAAGTGGTAAATCTTTATGTTATAATCTCATTATTTATGAGGATTGTTTGTGATATGCATCCAAGGATGAGATATATGATCTACATATCAAAACACTATATTATTTTTTATCATATTTTCTTTACTAGGAATAAATAATTGCCTTTAATTTTACACTATTTATGTACACATGATTCTAAAATATTAGGTTTATTGAAAAAATAGGATTTATTTCTCTCTTCCGTCAAAAAATCATTTTCTTCGGTGTTATAACTTTAAAAAAATGTTATATAAAATGTTATAAATAATATTAAATTATTATTTAATGGTAATTTTACCAATGTTATAATCTTTTCAATTATTTTTAATATAATAATTCATTTTATATTCTGAATAAGTCTCTATTTTTTACCTAACATGTTAATGTAATCTATGTTCTAACATGTAAAAAATGAATGGAATTTCATCCCTTCTTAGACACTCAATGATTTAAATATTAATTTATAATTTTATGAATTTTTTTTTCATTAAAACAAATTTTCTTAAATTGATTGATGTTTTTGGATATGTAATAATGATTTGAACGTGAACATTTTATATTCTTCCTGAAATGATTCAAGGGATATTTCAAAATCACATTCCACATAGGATAACATCATGTGATGATAAATATGTTTTAATGCATATATGAATAAATTCTTCCATCATTATTATTTATGTGTATTGTTTTATTAGGATATATTTATTAAAGCAATTGGTTTTCCTTGGGTAATTCTAGGATGAATTGATTATATGAATATGAGACCCATTTCCATTATTAATGTCATTATATAATGGAATGATTATGTAATGAAATTCATTTATCATGTTAGGATATAATGAATAATTTTGGATATTGTACACACATGTGTGTTCTTTTCAGTATTGGATAAGTGTGAACTAACACTATCTCTAATTTTTTAGGGTAACTAGTATATAGCATGGCAATGCTATGGGAAAAAGTCTATTGTGCCTGATTCATTATAAGAAATAGGTCGATGGAATTTATCTTCTATATGAAATAGGTAATGATGCATGATACATTATAAAATGGGAAATATGTTTTGATTCCAAATCTATGGTTATTTAAAGCTTGTAGATGTTAACCATTACGTATGAAATGGTTTCTAGACTACTCATGGTGCCTCACTTATATAACGTGAACATAAGTTTCATGACTGATTTATGATTATTTCTCACTATTATTGTTCATGTCCTTTGAAATAGTAATGGTTTGGGCCATAGATCACGTTTATTATTGATGAAATATTGAGTGTGAAATTTTTATGATGCATTCATTATATAAAACTCTTGTATTAATCAAATTATTTCATAAAAAAATAAATTGATATCCTCTATATTTAGCCTTACTGAGCTTCTGAACTCACCTTTTCTTATGTTTATGTTCCCCATGTTATGAAGAATATTTTATGTAGGGTATGTCTATGTATATTTATAAATGGGATGACAATTATTTTATGTTTTGTGAATTGTTCATGAAATAAGAATATTTATTTCCAAATATTTCAAGACAATGAATCTTTATGATCTTCATGTGTGTATTTATTAATTTTAATGAATAATTGTCTAAAAATATGTAGTTTTTTTTTCAAAATCACGGGTCTTTGTAAAAATGGGTTTCATAAATTATTTAATTAGAGAGGAAATAAATATTGATAACATTCCTATTATGATGTAATATCATTATGTATTTCCCAATTAATTGTATGTCATTCCCCCAGATCATGCAATTGAATTTTCTATAAAACTAATCCATCGATCATTTCCTATCTTAGAGACTACAATTAATTGTATTCCATTCAATATGAGTAATCAAAGATTAATTTACAAGGGAATATTGATAAGTGTTTATTTTCAATAATACAACACCATATACAGAACCCGTTCTATTTTTAAAAAAGAAGAATTTATTGAAGCATATATTCAAAGTTTATCATAATCTTAATAAATCAAGTTAAACAAATACCCACCAACCTATATTTAAAATATTTTCAAGCCTCTTATAATATCTCATTTTTTTAAATAGGTTCTCCTCTAATCTAGATATCATCAAATTAGGATTAAAAGTTATGATATTCCAAAATCATTATTCCATACATGAAATGGACAAATGAGTTTATAATGATTCCGTTTTTACAGAACAATAACACTTTTATATTCATGGATATTGTGAGTAGTTTCTTTATTGATTACCAATATTTTTTTATTTTAGATTAAATAAGTCATATTCTTATGTAATCGGAAATCAATTAAGATCAATAAGATCTCTTAAGGACTCTCTAGAAGATCCCATAGAATGAGATACCTAATTCCAAAAATAGAAAATGTAAATTATGGACATACAGGTTTCATTATTGTTTCATTAGATCATAATAATGTGTATATCTATAGATTCATCAACAAATTTAGCTATTGATCAATGGAACAAACAAACCACTATAACTGAAATCTATAGTATTCATGGGATAAATTGATATTATTGTTACTTTATTAGAAAATTCTCATGGGTATTGTAATGAACCTTACAAAATAACCCAACACAAATTTCTTAATTTATTACATTGTAATAATATACATGGAAACAGATCCCAAATAACTAAATAGATTAGTTGTCATAGAAAACCTGATACAAAAATTATTCCCATATTACATTCTAAAACTCCAATTATAAAATATTTTTTTCAAAGATAACTTTATTAACATTGGAATATACATTAATATCAATTATAGTCCACATCGTATATTCCCATGTAAGGGAATAAACAAGGGTGAGATCAAATTATTATTATAGGTTAAGTACAATGGGATCTATCACAAATCAATGAGAATAAATGATAGGGAAATGAATATAAATTAAATGGAAAATCCATTTAAATAATTTGAATATCATGAGTAGATAAAGACTAATCAACATGGAATGGTAAATAAATTTATCGATATTTAATTTAATAAATTACTTAACTATCAATACTGGATAACAGATTATAAATATGGTAAGGTAAAAAATATAAAACAAATTTAATATAATAAATTAATTTATAATAAAATAGATCCAAAGATAATATCATTTAAAAAATCTCCGGAATAATTTAAATTAAATTTTTGAAGAATGAAATTCTTCATTATTGTAATTAATGATCTCAAAATACCAAAAACATATTTTATCCAGACAATCCTCAAGATAGTTTAAAACTGATTGGTTGGTATACACCAGGAACCCATTTAAATAAGGATAGCCAACTGTTTCATCTCATGAGACAATTGATGAATCTACTATCTATAAATAACTAGGTTCCTCCCATTCCAATATATAAAAATATTTTCTATATATCAAAAAATATATTTAATTCATTAAAAATATTAATTATAATTAGATATCTATATTGAGTAATGTATAAATTTTTTCAAATATTTCCCAAGTAAATCAAATAATGATAATTGTGATAATAGTATGTAAAAAATGGTATGTATTTAATGAAACAACAATAACCAAGAAAAAAATAATATGGATATTTATGTTAATTAATTTAGCTTATAATGGATAAATTATGACATTATATCTACTGGATTAGGAAGAGTCCCAATAGAAATTGATATTGTAAAAAAAATTATTTCATCTTTCGTAACATTATAATTGTATCCTTGTGAAAAAACAAACAATAATTCAAACATGTAAAAGAATTATTAAAAATTTCATCTTTTTAAATACTTCAAAGGGTCATTATCTAAAACACATAAATGAAATCAGGGGAATACAATTAAAATTTTCCTCAATGATGGGAAGTGACATGACATCCCAGAATATGGGTCCAGCTCATAACCTATTTTTATTATATTCCTAAATAGAAAAATTACTATATATATTTAATTGGTTAAGAGCATGTTTTAAATTTATTATTACTTTTATTTAACTTAATATAATGTTATATAAAGTTGTGAAACTTATTATGTTTGTGTCATTCATTTCTTTCAAATTTTACTTATATGTCGAAAATGACTTCGGTAGGTTAAATATTATTTAATGTATAATAATACTTACATGATTATCATATTTATACATCAATAACACAAATATTACAATTTTTGAAGGAAGATTTTGAGTAATGAATCAGTTTAGGATCACTGAGATAGTAGGCTATACGTACAGATGAGTAACGTTTCCATTTTACAAGAATCATTATAAAAAAAAGGTATAAACTTTTTTAACTACAAAATTAATTTATATATTAAATACCATATTATTTATTGATATATAAATATATATTTCATCAATGTTTTTTGGTTATGAAAATAGGGCCACATCGCTTCGGGAAGGTGGCAGTCCACATGTACACGAATGATGTTTTCATCTTTATGTGAGGGAAATAGTAAGGAATAAAATAATATATTATCATTTGAGAATGATAAATATTTCATTTATATAATTATTTCATGTACATAACATTTATTCATTACCATTAACCTTGTTACATTCCATTTATAGCATTACAGAAAAAACAATCACATTTGGTCGGGCTGAAGAATTTTATCGTACACACGAGTTAAGTTATCATTTCCCATATGAAATGGAATATAAAAATGTATATATGATATTTTGAAAACAATTTTATTATAATTTAATATAAATCTTATATATATATTTTATAAATCATGATACACAATCATGATATTTTATAAGGAAAAAATGTCACAATATTTCTTAAAGAGGTAGTCTGCCGTACACATGACTAAAATTATCATATCGCATTAGAGGAAGAGGAGATGAATATAGATAAACTTAATAACATAATAACCAATTTTATATGGTATAAATTAGTTTTACTATATAATTATAAATTAATATGATTTTAATGATGTAAAAGAATAAATAAAACAAAAACACAATGTTAGCAATTATACCAATACATAGACCACTACATTAGGGATATATCCTCACTCTCTTGGAACACGGTCTTGACTCCAACTCTATATCTTTTCTATATTCACTTCCAAATATTTATTGTAGTTATCCCTTTATAGATATACCTCTTCTATTATATCGACTACTTCATCCTTCAACTTTGTCATTATCCTCTTTGGGTATCAATGTCTACTTTACAACGATGGGCCCATTATCCTGATCTAACTTCTTTGGGATTTTAATTTACATGAATTTTATCTCTAGTTTCTTTAGAGATTTCCAGTTTTTCCCTCTTCCATACCTTCTCTATCGATCTGTCTCGACACACACAACCCCACCGTGGTTGGCTGTGTTGTTTTTTATGGGATTCAGACTGTGACGATGGAAGTGATAACAAAACAGTTTTCTACATTTTGAAGGATTCATCCCCTGATTTCTCACAATAATTTTGGGTTTACTAATTATGGTTTCAATATTTGTTTTTTATTAGGGTTTCAATCCTGGTTCCCACTTCCTCGTTCTTTTTCTTCCGATCATGGGTTTATGTCCCTAATTTTATTTAGGGTTTCTATCACAGAGTTTATCTCTATCAATCCATATAATTTTAATGTTTTTCTATGCCTTTTATCTACTAATCCTCCATGTTCGTGATGTCCCTTGATCCCATCTAGGTCATTCAGGTTTATCTGATAGTAATGGATTTTGGTGATGCTTCTGAGGAGTGGTAAGAGTTCTTGAGTAGCAAAAATTGGGGTGGATTTCTAAAGTTAATATGTTCATTTAGAAATCTCCTTCCATAAAGGATGTTTTTCAATGTGGTTTTCTTTTAGGGTTGTTCAAATCGTTGTCACACTACATCTTGATGGAGTTTAGTGATGAGATTCACATAAAATGCTCTATTTTTAATGACAGCTCGATTCGATGTTGGTTTAGGGTGATGGAGAGGGTGTAGCAGTAGTGAGATGTGCTATGGTGGTTTGTTCTAATTGAATATGTAGTGACATAAGAGTTGGTGAATTGATGTTTGACAGGGATGGTGATGATATGATGCTAACTTCTATGATGTGATGATGATTTTGTCACCATATTAACTGGTGGTAGTAGGATTTTCTAGACATAGTTCCTACGATGATGCCTTTTGTTTTTGAATTTTAAATTTTCCCCGACTATTGAGTTATGAATTTTATAGTGTAATTGGTCATGTGTAGTTCCCACATTTCCCTAAAAGTGACTTTTTATTAAAATAATAGAAAATTGATTTATCATAGACCACTACTTTAAGATAGTAACTAATCTATTATGGATATGGAGTTTTGAAAAACGAATGAATTATATAATTATGGGATAAAAGATAGGAAATTATTTTGATAGTGATTTTCCAAAAAAATTGTCTGATGTGTCAATATATTGGAACCATGGAGTGTTGAAGAATATATGGGTCTATGGAAATCATATTTTTTCTTCACTATAGTGACAAAATGTAATTAGCATTAGATATCCAATCCCTAGTATGGTATTAGGATTCCATGTTAGTTATTCATAACACATAAATTAAAATAGAACATGTACCTCATTCTAATAAAATCATACATATCCATTATATGTCACTTGGGACCATTGCTGGATGGATCCGAGGATGAATCCTTCTAGATCATCCAAAAATTCTTAATAACCCTTCACACTTTTTATTCATCAAATTTTTGGTGTTAGCACAGAGATCCTCTAATTTATTTTACATCAACATGATATCCATGATCATATTCCTTCAATTCTTAAAGGCATTCATGGATCGTTCGCTCTGTTGGAGAGTTTTTCTCTATAGGAATTGGGATTAGAGAGAAGATTTTAATTCAAAATTGATCAATAGTATATGGAATTATTTTCCACATAGCATATATAGTATATTTCTATAATATAATGATAGGGTTTCTTGTCCCCCTTAATATTTAACATCCAATAAATAAGGAATAAATAAATAATTATTATGAACTAAAATCATCTTAAATATTATTTATAATTTAGCTCAATCTTGTAATATATATTAAATATATTGTGATATTAAACCATGTTAATAACTCAAATTATAATTCCCTCTTATATTAAATGAACCTTGAATATTAAAATAAAAGTCAATCATGTAATAATATTCTGTTTACTTAAATAAACACATATAAATACTTTTAATAAATAAAATCATTCAATTTATTCTATACTTGAATAATATTGATTTTAATTATTCTTCATCAGATGATACTACATGGAAATACCTAAGTCTCATGGTGGGTCCAAATATTTCTTATATAATCCTTCCCTAAAATACTATATATTCTTGAATATGATATTTTCTGTGACCCTCTAGGCTAATATCTCAATAGAAGTGAATGGTTTTCAAAAACCAAAAGTAAAGTCTCGCCACCCATCAATACCCCTACAGTGGTAAATAATTTTCATAGAAATGAAATCCATCCTATTAAAATAGATTGTGTAATACAATCTTAGTTTTCTTTATATAACATAAAAAAGTACGTACACATTTTTTAACGTACTAGGTTTTTGGTGGTTCAAAAATCCCTAACGTGTTCGAATATTTGAGTTTAGTGAGCCAGCCAATTTTATTTTTTATTATTGGAATCTAATTATGAGAGTATGATTTTCTCAATTCATTTATTTTAGATGATTTTAATTTTAAAAATGTTTATTGGAGTTTCAGGGGAGGTTTTGGTGTGGTGGGGCCCATAAATTGTGTGGCCTCCCAGGAGTAACCATGCAGCTTACCTATAGTAGTATACAAGGATAATCAAAAAATGTGTGTGGGGGAACATGACTATATGAAACCACTGTAGTTTTTAATAAAGTGGATTCACATGGTCTACACATAGTTTGTTAAATCGTTTTCCAATCCCATGCACGTGTGGTGATTAGAAAGTTACCATCCCATAGTTGGTGCATGGTTTTTAAAAACACATGTCCAAATAACACATCCCATTATGTTTGTTGAAAATGGTAAATCTAACATCCTTAATTCATCCTTTTCTTCCTAATTTAGACAATACTCAAATGCATAGTAGTAGGAGGGATCTCGTTTTATCTCTATGGAGATTTTGAGGTAACTTTTTTTTCTTGATAACAATCCTTGATCCATTTGTGGGTAATGATTATTCCTATTAAGAACTTATGTATGATAGATTTTTTTATCTCTACACACATAATGTGAAATCTATATGAGTTATTTTTTACTATCTTCATGGTGTTCATTAAAAACTCCACTATATTCTGATTCAGATCATGTTATTGGTCAATATGAGATGAGTGATCACCTATGAGTATAAGGTATGTTGTTCCTAGATTTCTACTCGATTTTATAGGAGTTATGTGTCAATTATTAATTATGTGTGGGGTTTGTGACCAAGTAAAACCCCTAATAATTAAATTGATGTTTTAAAATTAATATAGTTATTCCATAGGATGGCATCGGAAGTTCCCTCATCCATGTGGAAATCATAATCCATGTATGTTGTTGGAAAACATGGAAACATTGGGTCATTTGTGTAAATTTATTCAATTAATTTGTTTAATATTAACTATTGGGTTTTATTGGAACATGATGGTGAGGCCGAAGGATTGAGGTGATGTTGATCACCTAGACTAATATGACAAGGTGCATTGGGTTGGTATTGGCCTAAGGAATTTGGGGTGATCTTGATACCCATATTGATGCGACATGGTCGTCAGTTTGATGTGATGAGGTCTTCAATTAGAGGGATTGGAACCTAGGACATGAGATTCTGATTCCCATTCGGAATTAGCAACATGGTCACTAGTGAAGGATGTTTCAGATGATATGGATTAGGTTGTTTTGGTGTTTGACAATCATTTTTGGGTGCCTCATATTCCATTTGAGTCATGGGAACATAGAATTAAGTTAGTTTCGATTATATTAACAAGTCATTGTCGGTGGTTCTGCCTAGACCGTTTCTCTTAAGGGATAGTTTTTATAAATATATTTGTTATAGGGTTCTCATTGAAGAGATCCAGATGGATGACGATGGACAATAATTTGATAGAATATAAACCAATGGATGGGGTGAGGCTCACAATTATAAAAGAGTCTTAGGTGTTTAGAGTATTGGATTAATGATGTTGTTATGGTCGGGACGTCAGCTGTTGAGGAAACTATGATTATTTTTTAGAGGATGGATACATACATGCCTCCAAAAAATTTCATTTTGAGAAAAAATGGTACATAATGAGTAGAGGTATGTGGGACCTGGATCTTATTGATTCGTCATATCATAAGGACATCAACTATTTGAATTTGGGAATGGGGTTTTAGGACACTATTACTATTAGTACCTAAAGGTTACCTAGATATTTTATTTTAAATGGGATGTCTTGGGTTCCATGTGATGGATCCTCACCCTGAAAATATATAAATGGATATAGAAGATGTATGAAATCTATATATTTAGGAAAATATATTTAGAGTTATATTGTATTTGGCCAAAGAATTCTGAAATATTCTTTGTTTTTTTTTTGAGTAAAAAGGAATATGGTTACATATAATATGTGTTCTCATTACCCTTTCAATTTATATTTAGCACACACCTACATAATTACCAATGTTGGATATGCAAACGATGGTGGTGACCTACTATGATTTATTCTCACAACGTATAGGGGCCCTCGGAACATGTTTATAAATTATTTCTCTAATAATAAGTGTCAATTTAGGATCAGTAGTGGGAACATCATGATCGAGTTATACATTTTTATGGATGGACAACATTTGACAATTGAGGTTCCTCAAAATCATCTATATTTTCATTTTTGACCTTCTTTTGAGTATAAGGATGAATTATATATATGCACTAGGGTGATTAACCATATTAAACCAAGTATCGCTTTTTTATTATATGTCCTTTTATGATATGTTTTGTCTAAAATTGGTATTTAGGCATTTTGACATGTTTATTCTTATACTACTATTTCATTTTGAATTATCTGGTTTTATTTTTCTTCCACAATGTATCATTCATTTCCAATAATTTGTAAACATATGGACTATTACA
Organism: Viscum album; assembly: GCA_963277665.1. Taxonomy (NCBI): domain Eukaryota; kingdom Viridiplantae; phylum Streptophyta; class Magnoliopsida; order Santalales; family Viscaceae; genus Viscum; species Viscum album. Next base: position 715,792,895 of record OY728162.1, read on the forward strand.
ATTATCAACACATGGGGGTATTGTCTCTACACTATTACATCTTTAAACAAACACTACTTTTTAGAAGCCTATGGAATATCAGAATTTGTACCCAAGACCATATGGTCAACTATAACATAACACTTTTTAACATGGCATCTGGGTTAGGTTACTACAAATGGAATCATAATGGATTCTTGTGGGTGTTTTCTATCATCATAAATATATTTCTATTTAAATTATAACTACATTTGTATGGATACATATGATATGAAATCTTCATATTTTTCTTTTTCATCTTACTATTTGGGCTATGTTAGACCAGTGTATAGTTTATTGTCAAAACTAGGTAAAGAGATCACGATTGGGTGACATTAACACCATGGACAGGGGACACACCTGATTTCTAGGTGAGGGTAATTGATTTGGTGATTTTTTCTTTAACATATTATTGATTTCCACCATTAGTGGTGCACATGGAAGTAAGGTTTAATTATTTTGATTTTGACCCTTAGACCGATATGGAAATTGAGTTTCTATTACACATCATAATAGGTACTTAAGATAATATAATGAATGTTTGATTGATGTTTTCATTGGCAGAAAAGAATTTTTTAATAGGTTTTGGTTTACATAAAATGTTAACAAAGAAGATAAATAATGTATTATTTTTTATTCTATTTTGGTTCAATTCTACTAATCCATCCCAAAAATGATGTTCCAAAGAGATCTATATATTATTCTATAGGGGAGTGATATATGGGAATGAATCTAATATGAGTAGGCATGGATGATATCAGGGTGTGAGCTAATTAATGAGTCAACATAGAAGATAAAAATGTTTTCATCTATATCCTATTATTCATTATTCTACTAAGATACCTAAAATTTGTATACACTATATATGATGATTGCCATTTTTACAAGAAGGAAAGGTTCACTGGGTGTATGCTAGATATGATTCCAAACTCTAATATGGATAGAGTGGGGGACTGGTGGACAAGCGAAGCTTGATACTGATCCCTGATATGGGTAGATAATGGTCGATAAGGACAGATGTCGTATGACACGGTATGATAGGGTTGTAAGGGTGGTGAGTTGAACATCCTATTACAATATTCCCTATTCATGATATTTTTATCTATATTGTTATGTTATTTTGACCATAGTGATTTGTATTTGAATGGATGTCACCTAGATATCATTTATTAGAGCGTTAGGAGGTAGGTGATGTGGTGTTGCTTGAGTGGGAATATAATGAGGCATCAATGGGTCTGGATGAGGCCCCTGAGGGTCAGAATGGTCATGAGCTATATTTACAAGCTCAAATATTGGTAGTTTAGCTGCATTCAATAGTAGAATTTGGTAATTCAATTATGAAAATGATTTGGGTGAGCCTTGTTCATTTTATATAGGGAATTGATAGGGGAGTTCTACAATAAAATACATATATGTAATATTTGATTTTCATGTTTCATTCCTTGAATCCTCTATTTGTTAGGGTGAGAGTGGGCCACATGAAGTAGATAACTGGACCGAGTCGGGTTAGACTATATTCTATTTGCATGTGAACCCCCTGGTCAATGGGTGATGCTGGAACCCAATATTCTTTGAAGAACTGAAAATAATTGGTTGAATTTTTAGGTTTTGGTTAGAAGATATGTGGGACAATTGTGGAATGATTTCATATTCATGTTATATAAAAAAACATTTATAGTTACAATGAGGGATGATATGTTCCGGGAGTTTGTGAATATCTTGTAGGGGATACCACTATCAAGAAAAATGATTTAAATTTGACCATCGATTCATGATTCCCAACTTCCAAGATTTCCTATGAAATCACAAGGGTGGGGTGATTTTAGGATGGTTTAAGGAATTCCATAAAGATGAAATTAAACATTTGTAGGATGATATCCTTTAGAAATTTGGTCAAATATTCACTAATATCCAAGGGGGATATTATCGATCAGTCTTATTCAATATAGATGATAGGGTAAGGTGATTTTATTTTTGATACATCATGTTGTAGAAAGTATGGCCCCGAAGAATCCCAATAGGGATGATAGGCCAGATATTCAAGAAAACCATCGTGGATAGGGTCATTAGTAGTGTTCTTCTTGAGATGGAAGACGTGACATGTTTTTTCTCGTTATGATTGGCATATGAAGAATTCTAGAAAATGAATCAAGATGAGACATTTGGGGAGGTTCTTGGAAAAACCATCCTGGAGAGCTTGGATCCCATGATTATGTCAGAATAAAGGATATGTGGTGGGACTCGGGGTCATACCCAGAGATGGTAGTCGAGATTTAGCTTCATGAAGAGTTTCTATCAGAGACAGTGGGACCCCATATTGGGGCTAGTGGTCATAGATGAAATAACACCATAGGGAGGCCAATCCTCAGGTCGTTATGCATTAGTCGAGGTAAGCATAGTGGAAATTCCACCTGTATAACAGGATGAGGGACCTATGATATTTAGAGGCTTGTTATTGGCATGATTGGTTTTCTTTTTGTCTTTCGTTTTTTCAGGATTAGTGAACAACGTGTGAATTATCATTTTTGGAATAAAAAATTTCAATATAGAAGTTTTTCATCAACTATGATACTGGAAATATTTATATACTCATATATATATATATATATGTATTTATACTATTTGTGTTGGGGTAAAGAAAAATTTTGGGAATCGATACGATGCAGTTTTAAAAACATGTTCGTAGGAATCAAGAATTTTTTGAATATTCATATGTATATATGATAAAATATTATTGTGATCACCTTTCAAGATATATGGTCATGGGAATATTATAAGATGCATGTTATTATGGGTGTTAGGTATGAAACATGTACATATGGGAATATGATGAGATATGAGACTTGAATGGTTTCACATGTGACATGGGAATGAATTAAAAATGTGATGATGTGATGGAATTATGTTGCGTAATTAGGGGAAATTTGAGTCCAGAGATTGTTTTCTGGATCTATCATTTATTAGAATTCTGTTTTGGGAATAATTTGGGGAGGTAGCTCTTACGGTAGGGAACACCACAAGGGTAGTGGATATGTAACATAATGATTAGAGTATAATGATTTGATACAAATGATATGGGTATGTTTTTCACAGTCTCTATAAATTCATGATATCATGGGAATGAGAGATGTAGATATGGGGAGAATATAATATCCCTTGGTTTTCCGAGGGTATAACATAAATTTTTTTTTGATTTTTTTGAGTTTATTGTGTGGGTCAGTTATTGTTTTGATATTTGGATCCTAATTATGAGAGTTTTACTGAAGTAAGTCCTTTTATTGGTTTTAAGGCTCATAATGTGCCGTATGGTTTCATGTGACTTTCTAGATTAGTGGGACCTAGGTACTCCATTTCTAGAATTGGAATACTGTGGATCATGATTGGGAAAAACCATGTAGTCTCCCATGAGTAATAGTGGGACCGGCCTATAACACAAGACATGGTTTTTAAGACTATGTGGTTGGGACTACATGACCATGAGGAAACTATATAGTTTTTAAATGAGGGGACTCACCCAGTTTTCACATGGTTTGGAATACCGTTTTCCTAGTCTATGCATGTGTTGTGATTGAAAAATAATCATAGTATTGTTGGTTTATGGTTAAAAAAACATAAGAGAAAACCATATGGCTAATTTATTTAGTTAGTGTTATGAAATATAAACTCCTTTATTTAAATTTATTCTCATCCTTTCATATTCACCCATAGAAACAGTAGTGGTAAGGATCTCATTTACTGTCTTTGGATAATTTGAGGGATCATCCTCAAAAAAATACCTATCCCTAATTCCTTGGTGGCTAAGTATTTGTCTCAATTAGTCCTCCATATGATATCTTATTTTATTTATTTATCTATCTGAACATAATTCTAAATCTATGTGATCACTTTTTCCCAGTTTTATGGGAGTTCAACTGATACACTATTTTATTCTTATTTAGCTCAAGTTAGTGGCATATATTCAAGGACTGATTTCATGTGGATATAAGGTAGGTGTTTCAATTATTTATATTATATTTTATAGAATTTATGAATGAATTATCAATTACACTTGGGTTATGTGACCATGTGATACCCTTATTAATTAAATTCACATATTAAAATTAATAAAGTGATATCTCATTATTCGATTAGGAATGCCCTCATTCATTTATTCATTATAATATATGTAAGGGATTGGGCCACATGGAAATATTAGACAGAGTGTATAAATTAAATTGATTAAATTTATATTTTTTAACAATTTGGATCTTTGGGAATATGAAATGCTAAGACCATGGATTGGGGTGATTTTGATCACCTAGATAGAGGCCACATGGGTCATCAGGTTTTTCCTGGCCCAAAACATAGGGGGTTTTGATTGTCAGCAAATTGTGGAAACATGGTTTTCAGGTTAAGGAAACATGATTGTGAAGTTTAGGGAATGGATATAAGGACTGGAGATGATGATTACCGTTAATATTGTGTGATATGGTCACATACATACTAGGTTATGGATTACATGGATTTTTTTGGGTGATTTCCACTCATCATTTATTGACTAACGTGCTATTGGATTTGTGTGCACACAAATAGGACTATGTTGAGGTGGTTTTGACCACTCGTTGTGGGTGGAGGCACATGTAGACTATCCAGATTAGGGGATGGTGTTGAACATCAAATTTGTTTTCACTTTTCACCATAAAACCCCATGTGGATGGTGATAGACCATCAATTTATTTTATTGGGATCATTGGATGGGGGATGAGGCTCAATATTATACGTGCGGTTGAGGTTCCAAGAATATGGGAGGACAGCCTTCACCTTGCCTTGATATTTTGATGGTTGATCGGGTAATAATTATTTATTTGAGGATGGATATAGTTCTGCCTTAGGATGTCAGGATATTGAGTATATGGGTTCTATGTTAATGAAGGTATGTGAGAAATAAATCTTATTAATTAGGGACATCATAAGGATGCCATCAATTTGATCATTGTCACATAGTGATGGTTACATGATTACAGGAGGAACACAAGGGTTCATAAGATATTCTATTCATCATGGGATTCCATGGGGTGAAAACCATAGATCATTACCACTACAAATATATATATGAAAACACAAGTTGTATTCAATTTATGAATTTTATAGAATGTATTATTGGGTATACTAGTAATGAATAATGTAAATAGAATGCTTCCTTATGGTTGTTGTGCACAATGGAAGAGGGTTAAATGTTAAAATTTTTTCCATTGCACTTTTCATTTATATTCATCATACAGAAAAATATTTATTGATATAATTAAGAATAAAATCGGTGGTGGGATACTAAAATAATTCTTACACACTATAGGCCCCCTTGGGATGCATACAGGATTTATGTCTCTAAAATAAGGTAAGTATTTAGGCTTAGATGGTGGACCTTACTAACTGAGTTTTTCTATTTCCTGGGATGGATTGCATTGGACTATGGTTACATTAGCACATAATTTATTTTAGACCATCAATCGTGTTTTAAAATTCATTATATATGTGTACTAATATGATTGGACACTATATAACCTACATGTCTATTTTCTTATATGAAATTATATGATATATTTTTCTTTCAAATGGTATTTTGGCCATTAGACTTGGTTAGTTGCATTCAAAGTTTTATTATGCTCCTATTAGTTTTATTTTATATTTTTCAAGTATGACCCATCTATGTTGGTTTATACACATATAGACCATCATTATTATCACCACATGGGGGTATGGTATCCCCTCTATCACCACATTAAACACTATCATTTATTTATCATTATTTTCCTTATGGGGAGGTGTGCATATGGCCCAATGTCTAGCTATCACATATTACTCTTTAAAATGGATTCTAGGTCAGGTAACTACACACGTGTCATAATAAATTCTTACTTCTTTATTTATTGACACCAATGGATATACATAACTTCAATTACAATTCCCACAGATTTATAAAGGTACTACCATAATGATAAACCAATAGCAGGATAATACTTCCATAACATGAAGTGAATTATTTATCTCATCCATTCAAATAGTGCCATATCTCTAATGACACACCCAACAAAAGCTACCTCACCATGAAGAAAATGAAATTTTTTGCATACACCAATGTACAAGATCAAATGGAACACATTGATAATGCACTCAACTCAGGAGACCAAAAAACATGTTTGTAGATAGGAACAACCAATGTCACCCGAAAGATGTGGTGTTCTTATTGGAGGCTCTATCCTCATGATCTCACTAACAAGATATCACTACGTGAGAAATTTATGAGAAGAAGTCCCAATGATTATAAACCTCTAACACATAACAGTCAGCCATTTATTATTTCTACTTATTATTATGTAACTAGAATATAAGCCATATGAATAATATTAACGTCATTGTAACTTCAGGTTCCTATTATAGCTTGGGAAATTCTATGACCTTACTATATTAACAAATATATGGAAATGATCAATTAATTATTAGACTCATAAATATCAACACTATAATAGAAAGTTTAATTCCTTTATAACTCACAGTATCCATGATATAGTAGTCAAAAAGTAATGTTTAGTTGGGTTTAGTTATCCAACTATCAAAATATTCAAGAATACACTATTTTTAACATACTATAAATCCTTGTTATCTATCACCTTATTATGATCATGTTTTTATTGAGTCATCGATTAGGTTTCTAGTTAAAATATATATATTCTTTATGGAAATGATTCTCTTTTCTTAAATTCCTTGAATAAAAATTCCATGGAGATGATATGCCTAATTATATACCATTATTCTACTTTATAAACAATAATGGATATAATTTATAGTAAAATAATCCAAATTATAATTCATTACATGGTATTTCTGATTCCATGAAATGGAAAAATTGATTGTGTATTTGACACTACTTCTTAAGCTTCTTTAGAAGCAGCAACATAATCATTATTTGTAGGTATTTATAGAATCAACATGGATGTGGTTTTTCCACTCATTCCCATAGTTTTACTATGATATTAGATCAAATTTATAATATGAAGACTAGTTTGTGTCAGCCAATATCAAGTATCCTTTCTTCTCCACATACCGGATACATATCCTTTATACATCTTTAAATGAAATTGGATAGTTCCGATAGCATCCTTTATATTTATCCAAAATATAGAAAATACTTTCATACAATAAATTATATATTATAAAAATAATCTCATTTTCATTTAATTATATATGTGGTTTATATATCATAGAAGAATAAAAATTCAACTCATTATATTAATCTAGTCATATGACCATGATTTTATTCTTTGAGGGATTCATGCAATGTATCACTATGAAAAATTCTCCACCAATTTGTTCCTACTTGTATTATCAATAAAATTTTAGTATACATGCAAATGACTTGGTCTATGAAACTGTTAGATCCACCCTAATATATAATTTTCCCAAGAATACATGTTTTAACTGTATTTCAATCCCTATAGATTTCCATTCATATGGGCCTTAACTAACTATAAGATTAATAATTGTTTTCCATATGTTATCAAACATATTTTACATTGTAAAAATGACCATCACACTAACTGATAATAGGAACATAGAAAAGATTAATTTTAATTGAATGATCTATGATCGTGTTTCTTACTTAAATCAAATATAAGATTTCATTAACATTCCCCCTTATTAGAATTCCATGATGTCACAATACCTTTGTGGTTGTGTCATGTAGGCATCTTGCATGATTGGTGGTCTTGACATACAATTAATAATTTGATGATCATATGAACTGGATATGATATGTGATATTATGATTGATTTTTCAAAAATGAATTTGAATAACCAATTGAGTCTTTCTAGTACCATGATCATGCAATCCATATACAGTCTGAATTGAATACCCAATAATGTATTAAAAATAAACTTTCACATGTAAAATGATACAAGGAATCCATTTTTTTAATTTTAATTGATCATGTCAATTTAATAAAATTTCCGTATACATTCTAATTGTAAGTACCATTATTATGAAGGATAAATATATTACCAACCATAATTAAAATAATGTAATGAAAATGGTTTTATCCTTATTATATAGTATGCCTCTTTAGAACATTCATATTGCACTACTCTTATGGAACTCATTAATTTTAAAAGTTATTGTGAATCATTCTATTTATTTAACCAAAGTCAATATTTTTCCCACAGTCACAATAAGAGAAGTTTACCTTTTATAGAAATTATGACCATTAGATGACTAATAATTTTCTATCATAAATATTTCTTTAATATGCTAATAAACCTTTAGAATAATTAATTTAGATACAAGATGTTTTTTTTCTTGAGCCTAGATTGTTTCAATATCAATGATGTCATTTCACTTGTACACATGTACTTTTGAAATAATTGATTTCCATCACACTGTAAATCATATAATATACAATTTCCCAAATTTTTAACTTATTGTTATAAGATATGCCCTTCATTTTTGATACATTTCATAAAAAATAATGGATATATATACAATTAATATATGTTTAAATACTAATAACCCTTTAAAATACATCATGATTTGAATATATATAATGAAATTTGAATTTAGGAATTACACCATGATATATATTTTTAGATAATTCTTAACATTTATGGATTATTATTGATCCTCCTTATTAGCATCATAACTCTAACGTGGAGATGGTAATGTACATTTAGGAATTAATCCAAGCCATATTATAATGATCGATGATTACTTGGTAAAGGTATTCATCGTTATATTATCTCGAAGAATAAAATATATTCTTGGCATGTATATACCATACATCACATATACTGTGCTCAAACAATTAACGATATCTTATGTTGTATAGTTATCAGTAGCTCACCCCTAGAATAATTCAATCTCTATAAGAACACTAAACCATGTATAATTATGTCTTTACATATTTCTAAATGTTTATTTTTCTGAAAATTAGTACTTAAGTGTGTATATAACATGTATGGTTTTCAATTCCTATAATTCTAAATCCATAGTGGGTATATCCTTTAAAAATACATATATTTTCATAACAATGTATTATCTTTCCACACATGGGTATAAGTCTTATATTTTTATTCATTCTGAATTTTCAATGATACATTTATTAAGGAATGATTGTTTGTGTATTATACACCACAAAAAAAAAATTATCAAAATGGATTAATGTTTCCATATATCTAAAGGACATAATAGATAAATTTTTCTGAAATAATTAACATAATTTCAAGAAAAAAACAATTTAACATGATAATACAGTAGTTGTGTACTTCTAACTGCTAATTTAAGAACATCTATTTTCTACCTCTTACAGAGAAAACATGAATTTCAGTAACATTTATATAATTTTTAATGTATATAATACACATATGTAATATGGGTCTTATATATGATTCCTAAAGTTTATAATAGAGTAATTTGTTAAAATTAATGAATGTACATGAGTAAAAAACAAATACTTGTTTTTTCAATCAAGATTATTGGATTTAAATAAACATTGATGTATTTCATGATATTGGAATGTAATAACCTCCAATTCAATATATTTTTCCATTGAAGTGAATTTTAATTTTCCTTCGGTGCCACTATTTCCATTAGCCTTTTAGGAATTGTCTTTAAAATTTTTCTCGAAAATATAAATATGGATATTATATTAATTATCATATTTTTTGGATAACTTTAAAAAATATAACGATAAAGTATTATCCATAATATGAAAATTTTAATTTCAAACAATACATGTTTTAATGGGAAAAAATGAAATTAGAAATAGACCCATTGATTGAACATGATTAATATTTCAATTTACACCTATCTATTATAATCATTACTTATTCATATCATAGAATCTTTTTCACTTCCTAATATAATCATAGATGAGAATAAATGTAATATCATCCATGTTTAGATCTATTAACCATAAATCACATTGGAAATTGAATATAGATTAATTACAAAACCATAATATGTGCCATACACGAGTCTCTGGTAAGAATTTTCATCATATTCTCTACCTAATTTAGCTCAACGTGTACTGGGGACAATAACACCTTGAATTTTAAATGTGGACTTACATTACACAAGTACCAAAACTACTATGTATGCTCATTCTAGTTTGGATATTTTATCTTTCCAATAATTATCATAGTGTATCATTTGGGATTAGTTTCCATTTGTCATAGAAATAAAATCTATTAGATTATTAATTTTTTCTTGATTACTGAATACAGATTTATTATTATTTAAAGAAATAAATGTCTCACATTATTTTATCGAACTCTAGAAACCCATTTTATTAGAATATGAATTTTATATAACATAGGTATTCAAGTGGATTAGATCCTTGAATCACTCCTCATGGTTAACAATCGAGGGCTATTCTACTACTCGTATAGTTTAGGACAATCATTTCATTATCCAACCATATTAACCCACTGTTGCTTGACCTATTGAGTGATGTACCATATTCTAAAATAAAAAAATGATTTAGTAAATTATTTCTTCTAATGTTGCAAAAACATAGTTATAGATACTACATTGCATCTAAATTCAGTTATATTAACCCATTATTTTCATAAGATTTCATCGGTAGTTGGAGGTACCCTCAACTACCATTGATGATCTCCAAGAACACCCAGTTGCTTTTAAATTAAATGGATTGTATAAATTTGTAACATATTATTTGTTCCCATGTTTTATAATTTTCAATGATTGTAATAAATTTATATTAATATTTTCATACAATTTATTCATGCTTGCAAGTGAAAATTAATAGAAACCCATTCATTGAGTCATTATGAATTTTTCTTCTCTATTATTTTATGTCTCATAGTAGTAAACACACACATTCATAATATAATAAACAATGAAAAATGTAAATATTTTTACCAGACTGGTCTTGAGAATATAATATTTTTTAATCAATTTAAACATCACAGATCAACCATGACCTTTGGGAGTCATACGTAAATTGTGTCATGAATAAAGATACAAATCATCCCTATCCAAGGTGTACTTTTCTCAAATGGATTTCTCCTCTACTTGGAATGGTCTGTAACTTACAATATCATCATCAAAATATAAAAATACTCTCACTTAGGAGAGGGGGTATCAGGATTGAAAAATGCATCCATTTAAATTGGGCGGGCATGCCCTTATACATATTGACCTAAAATATGCTAATGGATGGATTATCAGAAAAATAACTATTTATTATAATCTTCCCACACATGAAATAAATAATTAAAAGAGAATAATTGATCATACATAGGTTGGGTCAGTTCTCAAGACAAACCAACATGATAAAATTAAATTATAGAAATTTAAAATTAAAATAGTATTTAAATAAATTAAATGAATAATATAAATTAAAATATTTTGTTAAATGATTTTATTAGGTCAGAATATTAATTTAATTTTTATTAAGAAATTTAATTAAATAAATAAATTTAATTTAAATCAAAAAATAATTTAATTTTATCCAGGAGTATTAGCATATTATATTTTTACCCAAAAAATAATTTTTAATTTAATATATTTAATAATAAAGTAAAAGTAATTAATTCAATATCTTGTTTAAAATATAAACTTTTCCAAGCCATGAAATTCTATCCAAGCCCATTTTATGTTTAGATATAACCCCAAAATCATGTTTCAGGACCAGAATACAATGTTCTGGGCTATATTGGGCTGGGTAAGCCACCCCTGATTTGTACAAGGCCAGACATACATGACCATTCTCATTTCAGGGCTGATATGGTCTAAATGGACTACCAGAGACCATCATAGGGGGGTTTTATTATGGAATGGTAGTCCATGCGACATATTGTTCGGTCGCAGGTGGGTAGCTGTGAGTCGGGAGAATCATAATGTAGCTAACGATGGATTCATTTGGGAATGATCCATAGATTCCAATATGTGGCTTGTGAGGCGTGACCTAGTTTCCAAATAGAACCCAATGGGTCCCCAATGGGCATCATCATACCGCAATGGGGAGACAACATCCAGTAGTCACAAAGTGGATTTAGTAGTCAGAAGAATATCTGAGTCAGAGGATGAATGCCATGACATGATGGGATAAGGCTGGTTAGTGGTACAATGACTATTGGTGTTTCTCAGTGTGGATGACTCGAGCAAGGTTGGGATAAATTTGTGTTAGTAGGAAATGGTGGGGGGGCTTCGTATTGGAGGTGGATATGGATAAAGCTATGAAATAGTGATGTGGAACCTCTGGTCTGTGATGTCACTACAAAGGTTGGATGATCGATAGTAGGTTCACTAGAAGGTTGTAAATTGGGTTCCTGTTATTTCTCCTGGATACAACCAAAACAATAGTCATTCAGATCGGGTCTAGGTGGAGGTGTGCTACAATGTGATCTCTCAATAACACATGCTGTAAGGAATTTTTACATAGGAGGAAAGAGTCCTATATGGGTATCTACATTCGGAACTAAGAATTTATCCAATAACATTATTTTATTATCATGGTAATCACAACCACCAATTTTTAACATAGTGTAGTTCTTTTCTTTTTTATAAATTTTTTATAATAAACCTTAATCCATCCCCCATTTAAAATTATTTCTTAAACTATTTTTGAACATAATGGATAACAACAAATGAAAATAATTATTGTATAAGAAAAATGATTCCACAAATGATGTGGATCATTTAACCACTAGCCTGAGAAAATCAGACCACCTGATTCATGCCAGATTCCATCCTATTTTTAGCCAAAATAAACATAGGTCCACAAAAATAATTTTCCTCCATCATTTTGTTAATGGTTCCATTTGTGAACAAATAAAGTATACATAAATTTTTCATTCTTCAATATTAAATCCCTAAAAAATTCCTCTTGTGATCTATATTTTTTTTCAGATGGCCATTACAAGTTTGTTTAAAATAAAATTGATGTGTGTTCTGATCTATGGGGAATAATATAATACCCTCAATATATATTTAAAAAAATATTAATATATTTTGGACAATAAAATCCATGTCATCCATACAAACAATTTTGGGTACTAGAGAACACAATGGAATCCTTTGGGTCAGAGATTTTATAACTTTTTTCATTGGGGGGATGAAACTTCTCTATCTCTAGTGATCTGATCCCTAAAATTACCTAAGTATATTGAATGATTTAATCAAGGTAAAATACAAAAAATGTATTGTGTACCTCATTCAATTAATAATGTTCTCATCCATCACATGTTACCAGTGACCATTTCATGAATTATCTGAGTCAGAATCCCTCTTGTTCATCTATAAATTGTTCGAAAACCAGTGTATATTTTATATATTGGAATCCAGGAGATAATTTAGAGTTCCACTGGTTTCTTTGAAATAACAATGATCAAAATGTTCCCATTAATTTGACCCGTTAATGTTTTATTACAAATGTTTATTGGGTTTAGAATTTACCTCTATAGGAATATGGAGCAAAGATAATCTCTAAATTCCTGACTAATTAATAGAATACGAAATGAGCTTCTCCTCTACTTATATAGGGGATGTTTGAAATACCGGGGTAGGGTTCCCTAACCCCAAATATATTTTCCTTCTAATAAATAGGAAATAAATAAATAAATTTGACCAACTAACTCTATCATAAATTATTTATATATTCAATCACATACTTGTAATATATATTAAATGTATTATGTGATAAACTCAGGTGATTAAATCCTTTTCTAATTCTTACAAATATTAAACAAACCTTGATATTAAAATGATATTCATCTCAATTATATTATTCCTTGTATTTACTTAATCATTATTAAATAATATTAATGTATAAATACAACCCATATATTATTTGATCGAAGAATAATATATTTATATGTTATAATGTGATTAATAATGTTTGTAAAAATTACCGAACCTATGGTGAGGCCCAACATTTCCTATGTACCTATTAACTAGAATGCAGTAGATTTTTCAACATACTATTATGTGTGACCCTATTGGACCTTATCTCAATTAGAGTAAAAATAATTCACGGAACAAACCAATATTCCATCCTAAAAAAATAAAAAAAATGATATATGGAATAGTCATAGAAATGAAATGCATACTACAAACATTAACAATGTAATATAATATCTTTTAATTACATTTCTCATAAATAAGGGAGCACAATTTTGGGAACATCCTTTGTAATTTATTATTTTTAAATCTAACTAGATGGACTTAACGTCAACTACCATGACCATGGACTTGTGAATGTACATACATCATGATCAACAAGGACTATGATATAAATTCCTTAACTCAAAAGTTATAAAATCTCTCTTAATCATTAACCTAATATTGTTCCACCAATTATAGACCCAAAAAAATCTACCTCACAAAGACTTCAATGTTATGGTTTCTAAATTGAATCAATGAATTTGATAAAATGGAGGATATTTCTTATGATCTCATGTTTTAAGGCTTATACACATGTCCATAGATTGGAATAAGAAAAAACACCAAAAACATATGTTGTTATTTATAGTGGTTCTTTCCTCATTATATCACCTTCTAGAGATCACCAAGTGAAAACTACTTGAGAATAACTATTAATGGTTTTGGTACCCCGAAACCTAATAGTTAGAAATATATTGTGACTAATTATATTGGTATATCTTAACCATATGAAATATGTTTTATATTATTGTCATAATCTCTTGCAGTTCTCGTTACATCCATGGAACTGTAAAAATGTTTGGATAAGATAATAATCTTATGAGACTGCCATTTCAAATGTGGAAGCAAAAATATCACCATTATAATTGTAAGTTTACTTCTTTTATAACTCTATATAACAATAAAATGGTAAAAAAATTACAATTTAGTTGTTTCTAGGGAACCGACTATTATAATATTTAGAAAAGTGGAGAGGGTGACATTTTATAGGTGTGGTGGGTGGCATAGATATAATTTTTCAAAAGTGATAGGTATTCCAATGTTTCTCACATGAAAAAATAATTGAAAATGGATTAGTAAAGATCCTAAAACCATATAGAGTCTATATAGGGACTTAAAGTATTGTTCATACTAGTTTTTAGGACATTTAAACCCATATATTTTAATTCAAACCCTTGGTAAATCAATTTTTACGTTAACTACACTAACATATTTTTACTGTATATAGTATTAATTATGCTTGAAAATTAGGTTGACCATATTGGAAAATATAAATAATGGTGATGAAAAATATAGAATCTTGTTTTATAAATTTATTTCATATAATTTGACGAATTTAGATTAAATTTATACCACCAGATGTGGAGAAAAAGAGGGATTCCAAAGAGAAACTTACAATATTTGTATAAGGTTTTCATATCAAAATTAAACCTTAAATTGATTCTAATGACCTAAATTAGTTATATTATTATATAATTATAATAATTTTATCTAACCCTAATTAAAAATATAATTCAACCTTGGAAATTATTTAAAATACAATATAAGATTCTATAAAAATTAGTATTTGTCTCAATTCATCAAAAAATGAATCCTTTTATAAAATTTACAAAACTTTACTCTTATAAAAATTTGGTATATGGATTCAAAAAATTGTTTTTATTTTTAAAAAAATTTAAAATATTTGGCAGATATTAATTTTAAATTATTTTCATAATGAGTTACTAATATTTGTTTTATAAAAAGCATCATTTTCATGATTCTTATTGTATTTATAATTAGTAGATATTGATTAAATTTATTCTATACATTTATAATCCATATAATATTATTAATTTATTTATTACTATCCATACCCATCAATTTAATTCCCTTGTTATAACAATATATAATCATACAGTTCATTTAGGCATGGGGTTTCCAAGTTCCACAAGTTATCAAATAGAATAATTTTAATGAAATTTATTTCGTTGGATGATTTGGCTCACTACTTCACTTCAGATATTCAATAAAATTAAATAGTATTATTTTATAATTTATTGAGTTTACATTCTCACCATCTTAAATAAATTGTGTCATCAATATTTTATCTTGTTCTGAAAAATCAATGGTTTTCTATTTATAAATTGCACACCTAGAAAAACAACCTATAGCCACTATAAAAAACCATGCTTATAGAGGTAAAAATGTAGGTATATAATATAGACAGGGTTCAGTAAGACATAGATCTTATTGGGATGGCTATTAGGAAAAATTTGTAGCCACATGTTTAATTCTTGTACAATGTTTCACAATTATTGATATAGGATTGTTGCCTCGGTTACAGAACAATGGTTATAGCCCAATTTATAGGGATGTTATATCATTCGAATATCCCTATCACTTTTCCATTGTAGCAGGATGCCTATTTTCTTGGTTTGAAAATAGGGATACAGACCTGCTTTCATGGTGGACACATATGGCCACAACCCCCTTAAAACTTTTCTATATGGTTAAAAAAATTCATCGGTCAGATTTGAACCCCGGACCTTCACTACCTATAACCAGGTGGATTACCAAAATAGTAAAAACCATTTATGATGTGTTTGTGTGTGTGTGTCTATATATATATTCGAATATCTATATTTTATTCCTTTTAAATATGGAATAAAATATGTTAATAGTTCTTCTTGTTCCCTTCATGTGGGATAATGTTTTTTCTACTCTTCAATAGGTTAAATATAGCCAAAAACTACAAGAACAGTGTCGATAGGTAAAATATACAACCACTACTTTATGGAATTTTGGTTATAGACTCAAAAAAACCCAAATAGTCATGGTTATTGGAAAACTATGGCTACAAGTGTGGTTTATATCGATTATTTTTGGAATATCCATGTCTATAAGGACGTTTTATCATAACATTACTTTGTTAAAAACACACTTTATAAAAATGGTTAATAAGAGAACCATTTTATAAGAAATAATGTGATGTAAAATGGTAATATAGAATATCATGTAATTATAATTCTTTTTGTGGAAAATTGGGAGCTACTGATGATATGGCCAAGGAATAAAATTGTAAATAATTATAGTGATTGATAGAGGTCATTGATCAAAATAAATTGAATGAAAAATATAATATTAAGGATTTAAAAACCACAAATACATTAAGATAAAAATGACTATTTGATTTATCAGATATGATGATAATATGATAATTTTTTGTTTCAATAAACTTTTCTTTGAGTTGAGTTATTAATTTAATACATAATAATATAAGTATATATACTTACCTGATATGATTGTATTCATATGCATATTTTCCTCATTTTGTTCAGCATCGATCAATTTCAAATTTGATTCTTACCCCATGAAATGAAATTATAAAAATGAATTTTTCATTCCAAAACTAGTGAAATTAAATTTTAATTTATTGTAAAATACATAATAGAGTGAAAAGACATTACGTTAATATATAACTATTTTCAAAACAAATATGGTTCTAACAAGTTATCTAATATAATATATTAATATATAAACAACAATATTCACACTACTAGTCCATCATTCATATTTATTCTCCAAATTATTTAAATAAAAATATATAAATATTAAAAAGAACATCACATAGTCTAGTGGATGTTATTAGAACCTTATCATATTTTGTGTGTGGGTTCATGCACAAAAACCCTACCAGACATAACGTGTTGTAACTAAACAAGAAAGATGTATTTTTTTTAAAAAATATTAATCTAAATCTTTTACCATTAAGAAATTATAATGACATATAAATACCATAACATCCACATTTTTATGAACCTTTATGGTTAAAAAAACATTGAATATTATGTCAAATAATTAAAATGGAATTCCCCATAGTGTAACTCTTTCATATAATAATCCATTAGTTTTTACTACTATGGATGTTTTCAAAAAATATCCCTTTCCTTTTTAAACACCCATTACATAAAACCAAAAATGGATTTATAAGACATTGAACATCTGATAAACCATAAAACCACAAACTATATTTTATCCATACTTCCATTGTTAATGATGACATATATGCTTCTAAAATTTTATGCAATCCTTAGATGTTTCACAATTCATTGAACCAAAATTCCATTTGTATAAAACAATAAAAATTTTATTCTATAATCATAACACATAAATACTTATTACAATTTATTTCTACATAAATCTGTCCCCCATATAGTGGTTATCCATTAGAATATGGTACTGATTTGGATAATTCACATGTTCCCCACATTTATGATAATAATATATAAATGGATCTATAGGATGAGATTCATTTTCTTCAATCATTATCTTCAATTTACCATGATTTTTTCTTTATTTCCTTCCTTTCCAGACATAAATCATAATCTCATTCCTCTAAGATACATCATAGGTTTCTATTTCCAGATTAATACATGATGAAAATCAATGATTCTTTCCTCCATGGTCTCCACTAATTGAGAGCTAGGAAAACTACAACACTCTATTCATTGGGGAAATTGATCGTTGGTTAAGGTATTGGATGTTAATACTATTTATGGATAACTAATTAAGAATTATCATAATATCTTACACTGCAATCATCATCCTTTTTGGTTTCTCATATTTATAATATTGAAAATAATGTTTAATGGAAATATAATTATGTTTGGTTATATCCAATGACCAAAACCAAAAAACATATTATGAAAAATAAAATCATAATGGGAAAGCCATATATCCATTTATAAGATGTTTAAATCATGAATCCCCATTTTTAATATATGATACCTTAGGTTTTATCTAGTTCATTAATTATTACTATGTATTCAAATAATTCATAATGATTTGTAAAAAATGGCTGTTTTCCTACACATATCATATGAGAGTGTCGAACTAAGTGCACAAAATGGCCCAATGTCTGGCACTGGGTGATGGTCGAGTTCAGACCAATGTGCCCTTTTTAGAGTTATAACCCCGATGTACATCTATTATAAAACCGCTCACACTTTTAGTATTAATATATCTTTCTAATTAAATGAATAATAATATAATTTCCACTATACTAAAACATTGGGATATTAATCTATAATTTTTATCAATGTTAATTAAAGGTTTATGATCCCTAATAAATGAATTCTTATATCTTGTTCCCAAGGATTCAACTAAACTACCTATGATAAAAAATTCAATGAAATTAATTATTGAAAATTAAATCTTATTACTAAATTAAATAAATTAATATAATATATAAAGAATCTCATCCCAATGGAGATAACTGTTTTTTAATCATTTGAAACCAGAAACATACATGATTCCCATAATAAATTTAAAACCACAAATTTAAAAAAAAGTTTTTTTATATAGAAAATATATATTCCTTATAGAATATACATTCTTATCAATCACAATACACTGAATGGATTCCTTCAACCTTATACAATATAATTTGGATTAATAGTACATGTATGGTAAAATGAAATAATTCATGAATCAACATGTATAAATTGAATAGAAAGGAAAATAATTGAACAAACATGAAATTGAAATAATATGACTATCATCATTATGTAACACATAATCAATAATAGAAATAAAATAAATAAAAACATATTCCATCTAATAAATAACATGAAAATTATAACTAGATAATTCATAATCAGAATGGAAAGATAAATAACTAAAAACCAATGCAATTTAATCAATAAACTGTGAATGAAATACACCATGAGATAATATCATAGGGAAAATAAAATTGATAATAATAACTAAATTATAAATTATTGAAATTAATAATTATTTAATTTCATGACCTTAGGTATCATGATAAATTATACTATTACGACTTTCCTCAAGTCAATTTAAAACACAAGGGTAGGTATACTCCTTGAACCCAATTAACTAAGGCTAGCCAACTGATTGGTCTCATGAGACTAATAATGAATCTATGGGATATCTATTATAGGGCCCACCCATATATATATTAAGAAATAATTCAATGTATATATAATAATCTACCTAATTCATGAAAAATATTCACTATCATTAAATATTCATTTCGTGTTAAAGATTAAAAATTTAGCAATGTTACCTTAGTTAATCAAAGAACATTCAAAGTAAACACTATAGGTAAAAATAGTGCAATTTTTAAGAAATAATAACATCCAAGATATAGATAATATTAATATTTAATATAATTAATGGATATTATAAAGAATAAATTATAATATTCCTTCAATAGGAGTAAAACCAATCTCCCAAGAAAGTGAGAATGTAGAATAGATTATTACATCTTTGGTAACATTCGAATTGTAACCCCTTGAAAGAATAAATATGTATTGGAACATGAAAAATCATGAATATATAGGTATTAATTTTAATACATAAAATATATTGGGGGTATATTCAACATATTAAATAATTTAGTCTCATACCACAAAAATATGCATCAATAAAGGGAAATAGAGACAAAGTCATTTACCTGGAGTCCAAATCATCACTTACGTTCTATATCATAATGAATAAAAAACATATATATATTTATTTTTATAATTTATTAATATATTATATCAACTTTATTATTATTTTTATTTCACATATTAACATGTTATCTATAATTACCAAATATAATAAGTTTATGTAGGGCGTTTTAATGATATTTCACTTACGTGTCAGTAATGAATTCAGTAGATTGAGTATTGACTAGGACGTCACTATTTAATAATATCCATAATAATAATAACGATTTAATTATCTAAATTATAAATATATTATAATTTTAACACCAATAATGGAATAATGTATTGATAAATTAAGTAGATTACAACCATGGATATTATATGTCGAATATACACCTGAATAACTTTTCCATTTTTCAATGATCATTTTTGAAATGAGGTTGTTAATATTTCAATGTTATATAATGATGCGAATATAATAAATTACACAATATTTCTTTAAATATAGTTTTATATATCATTAATTTAGTGTGGTGAGTAAAATTGAGTCACATAACTTCGTAAAGGTGGTAGTCCAAACATACAGAAATGATGTTATAATATTTTAATTTGTGAAAATCTGTAAAATAAAATTACAAACTATCTTTTTGGAAGGATAAATATATTATGAATATAATTATATATTGTATATAACGTATATTAATTATCTTTATATTTAGTACATTCCATGTAAATAGATAGAGAAAAATGAATCACATCACTTAACGAAGCGGTAGTCTACTGTACACAAGTGGGAAATTATCATATATCTTATAGAATGAAAAAAGTTTATATATTAGATAATCACACTATATAATTATTTATTAAATATATAATATTTTTACTATATATCGATCATAATACCCATCAAGGAAATGTTTTGATGGAAAACATTTAACATTTGTTTGTGAAGCGGTAGTCTGCCGTACATAGGAGTGACATTATTGTATCCCATTTGTGGGAAGAGGATATGAATATAGGTCAAGCATAGAACATAAAAATGTTTATATATATTTTTGATAATATATTTCTTATTTTATCTTATATTATGAATATCTGAAGTAGTTTTAAGAAGAAATGAAATAAAAAAAGCATAGTTAGGAATTTTATCCCTTTTTAGAATACTATATTCATATTATACATAAAGTATTCAAAAACAATGATTTATGAAAAAAATAATGTACTATATTAAGTGGGGGATAATTGTTCGGGAATTATTTTGGAAGGTGTTTTCTAAAAAAACGGGTTTTATGGTGTGACAAAGAGAGGGGAGGGATAGACTTTTATACGTGAGGTGAGTGATTGACTTGTATGTTTTGGAAAAAAAAATTGTGTACCAATGTTTTTCACAATTCATAGGGGGAAAATAGATTATTATAGATTCTTATACATTTTATTAACAAAATATTTCTATAAAATATATTTTCTACAATTTTTTAGATCATTTAAACTATTTTTATTTAGTTTAACACCCAATGAACCCATTTTTACGACAACCATGCTAATTACTTTTTTCTATTTTCACTTTTCATTATGGTTCTCAATTAGGTGGAACATGACATAAAATATAAATTATTTTGATTCGAAATATGGAATCTATTTTTTCAAATTAATGTTATATATGTGGTAGAATTAAAATTGACATTTTGCCCACCGTTGTGGTGAAAAGGAATGTTTCCAAAGGGGAAATCATATTAAATATAGAAGGTTTTGGTATCAAAATTAAATACAAAATTTAATAAAATCAACAAAATTTGAAATATTTTAGAATAATTGAACTTATATTAGATTAAATAATTAAAATATAATTGGAACACAAAAATTATTTAAATTGAAAGGAAATTTTAATTACAAATCATTATTATTCACAAGTGATTAAAAATTGAAAAACTCTAGAAAAATCCGAACAATTCACCCAAAGAATATTTTGATATTATTATTTAGAAAATTAGGTCAATTTTATCCAATATTGATTTATAAAATGGAATGAATGAAATGTTATGTTTTGTGTGCAATGTTGGAGTAACCATTTATTAGAAAAAAAACAGTTTTTGCTGATTCTTGTGTTATTTCTAATCAACTGTAATCCATTTAATTATTTTTATACTTGAATTAAAAAATAATTTTCATAATTTAGTTATTAATATTAATAAACCTAAATTTAATGCCTATTTTATAATTATATAATACATTATAGTTCATTTATACTCATGGTTTCAGGTTTTATAATTTATCAAAGAGATTAAATTTAAACAATATATTTCCCCAGTTTTTTAAGATCAGTCATTATTGTTACATGTGGTATTGAATAAAATTCCCAAATTTTATACTCATGTGTTTTAATAGTTATATAATCCATTATCAATACTAACATGGAATAAATTTAAGTTACTCTAGACATAAAAATAATAGGAAAACTTCATGGAGATTATGGACAAGTCTGTTGTTGTACCTATTTATACATTAATATATAGTGGTGAAGTGTTTTAAATTTAAAATTATAGGTTATTAATAATAGGGGGATGAATACTCAATTAATTTAGAAAACTAATTTCACAAACCTCATGAAAATTAAAAACAATTGACTAAAACTAGTAAAACAGAATAAAAATAACCATGATGATCATTATATTAAAAATTTGTCAGCATTGCATTTTTGGTGAGATGGGTGATTTATACAATGATCAAAAGAGGAGGAAATGTTTTTTCTTATATAATGTATTAAACATAAACTAAAAGATATGGCGAGTGAAAATCATATATTATGTATTCTTGATACATTACCGCCATAGAATGGAAAACAAGGTTGATGATGGAATGAATAGAAAATATTGTAATATATTATCCATATTGAGGATTGAATATATCCCAATACTCATGGATTTAAATATAATGAAACTTTATGATATTGGAAAGGTAATAAATCATTCAATTGCCATGATTTTTTCTTAAATTCTATTCATTTATGGATTAAAAAATATTAGAAGTATAATTTTGTGTTATAGAACAATATAGGGAATATTTCAGAGTTTATCATTAATAAAATGAAGTATATGATTAAAAAAATGGATATGTGTCCAAAATATATTGAAACTAAATATTTTTTTAGATTATTCACTATGATAATTATTCTCTATCTATTATTGGGATATAAATATGTATAAATATATAAATGAAAATTTATTATGGGATGACATGAAGATAGAAATTGTAGAGTATATATATTGATTCATGGTATGACATCATGATAAAGAATATAAATACAATCATAAAATGTTGATCAAATAATTTCACATACCTATATGTAATGGGGAATAATTCACTATTTATATCATCATAGGTAACCCTAGGACATAAAAATTTAATAATTACATAGGGTTTGTTTTCGACCTCCTTACAAATTCACTACATTTCATTGCAATAAGAGAATATTTGAATTTTTTTATCTATAATAGGTATACATTAAATATGTTTTTAGGATTCCAGGAGTAATCGATTCCATTTTATATAATCAAAAACAATGTATTACATTGAGATACTAAATATTTATTTAGTATGTATTGGTGATTGAGCTAATGATGAGCATTTCCTACCAGCCTTAGATCGACGGTCAGTGTGAGAAAAACATTTACATTATACAATATATGTTGTTATTTTTTCAATGGATTTCAATGGATTTTCTGATCAACATTTTCCTACGATAGATTTCTAAAATAAAAATATTTTCCATTCAAAAATACAAATGGAACAATATGATCCTCTATATGGGAATAGATGTAGGGAATTTTTATGTTAGGATGATGTTGGGGAAGGAAAGATAATAAGAACTAACATTGTCCATGAAATGTAAGAGAAATTCCATACCATTAATTGGAATATAAAAGTGGTTAAAAGTTAAAAAATTATATATCATGAAAATCATCAATGATATCTTTATTTTTTTTTTATTGATGAGTTATTTATCGAAATATTTTCATTGATATGGGTTTTCATATTTTTGAGGAATAGAAAACTAATCCCTAGATATAGTGGTCCCTCCAAGATCCTTGATCAGGTAGGGCTATGATATTATTTCTTTTCAATTTATACGCTAATCTCCCATGTTCATGATATATTCCATGTTTTTTAGAGAAAGTACATACCTGATCCATAATAGGTATTAAAATCTAAAACTCTAAAACCGGTACCATACCTCTCATATTAATAATAACTCTTTGAGATCCTATGTCATTATGATATTGTGTTGGTGAAGAATACCACTAATATGTTAAAGCGTTATATGGAGAAATAATTAAATTTAAGTTACTATCTGGGAACTTGAAGATGTGATGAGAGAAATGTGATATGACATTTTTCCTTCCTTCCGATGAACTTTTGAAGATAAAATACTTTCAGGATGTAGAATGAAACATCTCTTGTTTTCCTACTTAAATAAATATTGCGATCGATGTTTTTTACATGGATTATAAAAACCAAACAAATAGATATATTCATATTATATATGTTGATTTAATAGGTATAAAAGTTGTACTAGAATTATGAAATATATATTAGTACATATATATATAATAATAACAATAAAACCTCCCTTAAACATAGAAATAAATTAGTACCTCTATGTTACTAATGGAATATATTTTTATTCAAAAAATTTATTTAACAAAATGCATATTTTTTATGATTTATATATATATATATTAAAAAACACATTTTTGAAGCATAATTAGCATACCAAAAAATGATTCATATAAAAAATTGTTTTCCTAGATTTTTTAAGATTCTATTTTAATGATAAATTCATAAATTCTGTGACATGAATTTTATAATAGTTGAATACTTTTTATCATATAATGGATATATTATATTTAGATTAAAATATTATAATTTCTAAAAAGATTTATTTTTAGTCTGATAGTGAAAAATACAATTTTTAGAAGCAACACAACTTTATTGGATTACAAGTATATAAGTCTATATTTTTAATTTTTTAAACCACATTACATGAAACTATATTTAATCCATAAGAGACTATATAATTTTGAAAAGGTTTTTTTATAATTTTTAATCCCACACATGTAATTTTAAAATTTAAGTTATTTTTTTCAATAAATTATTTTTTTCTAAATATTAGAGATTTTATATGTTAAAATAAATTTTTATGTCTACTAAATATTTAATAAAAAATGTGGATAAAAAATTAGGAATTATAAAATATAAATTACATAATAAGGTGTATTTAATAAATTTTCATGATGTTAAATAAACTAGTTAAAAATTATTTATAATATAGAAAACTAAAACATTTAATGTGAATAACCTTAGATGAAAAGGGCCTACCATGGTTAAAACAAGTTTATATTTTAATAACGGATGTTTTTATCTACCTTATATAAAATTCACTTAATGATTTATCAATTTTTGAGTCACTTTATTAGAGAGGGACATCCAACTATTTTAAAGATTTGGGTTTTTTAAAAAATACTACTCATTTTAAATTAAAATAGTATCTATTTAATATTCACATATCCTAAAAAAACAAAACAGATTTTTCCTAAGATTAAGAAAATATGCCCCTAAACACTCCATGAAAAATTATACAGATTTTTTTGTTCTCAAAATACAACCACCCAAATCAATAATCCCCTTCACAATTGAGAATGTCCATAATGTCTGGCTTATGTTATTTACCTCCAATTCTTCTTCCCATTTATTTATATATAATTCTTCATCTACAAACTAGTATTCCCCATAGTAAAATGAAAAAGTAAGTATAATTACAATAATTTCATATTATTATAATCAATTTTCATTCATTTATCACAATCCCATTTTTTTCATTCAATATAAATGAAAAACCTGAATTCTCTTTTGTAGGAACTAATTTCTCCAAGAATAAAAATGTTGTGTTTTCAATCACCTAGAATAACAGAACATTTTAGTTTATAGCGTATGAGTATATATGATATTTATATTTAATATATATCATAAATAATTTTATTTTTTTTTTAAAAAAAATCATAATGATCGTCATAAGGAAAACCATCAATATCTGTACATAATATATTAATACTTTATTATAATATTAATTTTAATTAAATGTTACTAAAACTAAAATTTATTTGTGTGATAGGATTATTATTCAATATTAAAAATAAATTGTAGTACCTTTAAATGTTTTTAAATGAAGATATTTTTGACGAAAATAAGATGAACACATATTTTATGAACCATGTTCAAAATATTATGGATTATTAACCCCAATTACGAAACGCTTTTACAAAAATATACTAAATGAAGAAAATTTGTATTAATTAATATTATAATTTAAATTTTATACTAATAATTTTATTGTATTAATAATTAAGATATTAAAATTTATTATTATTAAGATTAATTCAATTAGATATTAATCAAGGGTTAATGCAAGGGACTTTGCAGCTCAAAATAAGTTAATTAAGTTATACGATTTTTTATTTGAACTTTATTTTTCCATAAAATTTTATTTTTCAATGGTGTTTTATTATTATATATTTGAAAATTATTCCTTGATTCAATTACAATTCCATGATTTTTTTATTTAATTTTTCTTAAATATAACTGGAAAATTTTCAAATAAACTCATAACTATGACTTTTATAGTGATAAATATAAATTTTTTTTAAAAAAACACATTTGAGGATTTTGTTTTAAATAGATTATATAATTTATCTCCCAAAAATGGAGTTATGTTTTAGGTTTCAACAAATAGTATTTATTTTTTCAATTATTTAATTTGATCATGTTATTTAATCACTCAATTTAATTCATGATATTATTTAGGTGTGTTGGAAAACACATTTTTTCTTATCAGTTCTTTAGAAAAATTTCACGAGTTCCATTTGAATTTTATTTTAATAAAATATATTTATATAGGATATTTCTATAATTATTTGAAGACATCGCAAATTCCATTTTCATTTGATGGTATTTTCTATGATGTTTTGATTTTTTTAAGAGGGATACAAATTCAATGATTATGTGATGGGTGAGACTTAAATCTCACTCTAATTCATTTGATAAAAGCCTATATATAATGGGATAAAAATATTATATGGTCATGATAGAAAATATATAGAATCGTTAAGGATGAGTGTGATGTTTATTCTATATTCTCAATTTTTTTTCAAATAATGGTTTGGTAGGTAGCATGGTTCAAAAATATAAGAAATAAAAATTTTATGATTATTCCACTTTAATTCAGACATTAAGGAATCGCGTTATATGCTTAATTTATTATTTTATTATTTCATGCTAAGACTATTTTCATTCGAGATGATATGTGTATATTTCATGCTTATTTTTAATAATTTTTTTATGTTATTTAATATAAAATATTCGGTCATATTCTATATTTTTTATATTTTTTCCATAACAACATTATAGCATTTTTTAAGTTATTCCATCCAGATCATTTGATCTCCAACAATCATATGGATTCCATTACTCATGATTTAAAGAGGATTATTTCTCATGTAATGTCTAAGAGTGGATTTTGATTATGGATAAATATTCTAACATGTGAAACAATTTTTTTTCTGTTTCTTGTATCTATGACACTAAACCATTATTTCCTGTGGTTTTGTGACTATTTTCGTGTATAATAATTGAATAATGATATATAATTATAAATTATTTATGTTTATCATGGGTCTATTTCGGGATTGTGTTGAGTAAAAGAATATGCAGTGCTTAGTCAATTAAACCACTTATTATATCGATTTCCCACCATTCTTACAATGATAATTACATATCAACACTAGTGGTAAATTTTTATGTTCTTTTATAGAATTTATTTTCAGTTTATTAATATTTTTTATTTTTTGGATAAATAAAATGTGAACATAATGATTTACTTTCTTCACTATCATTAGGCTACATAGAAGGATCATGTATCAGTAATTTTCCTTGTACCCAAATAACTACTGATCTCACTAATCTTCATTTGGATTACGACCTTTAAAAATATTTCTGATTGGTCACTCTAGTCCCTATCTCACTCACATTCATCTGTTTTGGGATAGATGACAACATCCAAAAGGGAATTTGTTGAAATACTCTTATACCCACTTTCATTAGATAGAATCACTATCAAACAGTTTATGGACATGTGGTCATGTTCTATATTGTATATTTAATGAAATGAACTTTTTAAGATATATAATATGTTGAAGATAACTTTGATAATCTTTCATATTATGCTAAAACAACCTTATTGCCGAACATTTTTCATGCTAGATTTTTTCTAGAAATACCACCACTTTTTTTGTAAAATTATAAAACAAATTCATATTTGTATTTGTATTCAATAATTTATAATTCTTAATGATTTAATACCCTAAAAACTCTCCTTTATTCATTTATCCAAATCATCAATGAAATATCAGGTCATTCCCTCTCTATGAAACTACTACTAATTGATCAACCATTCATGAAATAGGTATTACATGTTCCCATTACTTTGTCAGAATGATTATGAGCAAATAAAATAACCCATAACATCACTTTATCTCATCAAAGATCTCATTAATATAGCCAACAATATATTTGGTTTTTGACCTCTATATACTCCTGTTGCATGAATCAATTCATTAATTAATCCACCATCATCAATGTTTCAATATTCATTCATATTCACATTGACCAATGTCTAAAAAATATATACATGATGTATGAATCCTTAAAAATTATTCTCAATAATCTTTTGGGGGATATATCTTTGTCACGATACGCTATCACTCAACAAAACCCTAGGCACAACAAAGTGAAAAATATTTTGGTTAATTTTACTTCCAAATTAATAGCATCACAGATTAGTTAGACTTCACCTTCACCAATAGATATCTTTCACATACATTTTGGATATTTTTGGCAAGTAAATTTTTCAAAGGAACCCTTCCATTATAATATGGTCTTAACCATAACAAGGTGTAAGATTCATGGTCATGTTATATTCAATACGTCCTTCAAAATTCTCAAAGATAACTTTTATTTCGCATTTTTACGCATTCTACCTACATGGTTGTAGCTAATCTTCTCTCCATCTCTATCACACCCACTGGTCAATATGTGGGAATTATTATATTTTAATACCATAAAATAATTATTTTAATTTAATTCATATTCTAGGGATTGGTAATAAAAATTTATAAAATTATTCATATGGTAGCATAGAGGCTGACCGGGTCATCTTATATGAAGAGATTCACAATTTGTCTACTAACATAATATTAATAACTTGATATATTTATTTTTGGTGGTTTTGTTTATAAAAAATTTGAATTTAAATGAAAATATATTAAATTAATAAAATTAATCTAATATACATTGAAATAATATGATTAAGAATATATGAACCTGGACTTTTGTTGTCTGGCTTATAGGTTCCATCAATATTCGTATTGTTGTATAAATTTATATTGATATAAAATAAAAATATCTCACTTTTATGATACTTTAAATTTATTTAGTGATGGTTAAATCATTAATTCCTATAAAAAATAAATTCCACATGATCAAATAATAATGTTTGATGAAACACCTATGTCAATAGTGTGACACCTTCTAAGACCAAACTGCCTCATATGTAGTTTCATCCCTTGAATGGATCACATCCATCATGTGATGATTTAGTGTTTAGAGGAAGGAATGGAATAGATTAAAATAATAGAAAATAAATGATATTGATTTTAGTTCATAGTGGGAAATTTCCACACTTGTACACTTGACTCTTTCTCAATATAAATTTAAATTTAACCAATAAGCTGAGAAATTAATGGAATATGATTAATACATACCTCCCCTAAGCCATTCCTCTGGTTGGCCCCTCATTTTTAGGGTAATATGTTATGGTGGTGACAATGGGAAAATGATAATAGATTAAAAATCAATATAAAATTTATAGAACAAGAACATATAAAATAATAGATTAAAAATGAAATAAGAAAAGATATAGAAGAGAATAAAATTGAATAAAACAAAATAAAATAATAAATGAAATTAAAAATGGAAACAATTACAAAATTAAAAAATTAAGAAGAATAATTCTAAGAAGAAGTAGACGAAGTAGAAAATATATAAGAAGAAAAACAAGAATAATAACAATAATGTATGGATAAATTGTAGGAAATACCTGAATTAATGAAGAAACATTTAATTGTTAATATTATAAAAGAAAAAAAAAGAATATATGGAATAATTAAACATAAAAAATAAAAAACCGGAATAGGATTAAGTATCATATTTGCTGGGTGAACACTCCTCTCTCATTAGTAGAACAATTGGTCATAGAAATCCTAATGAAGGGCAATGAAATACTCTATTTATAGGTATTGGAACCCCTAAACTCTTATCAAAACATAATAGTTCTCATTCGCTAAATAAACCCATTCAGAAAATCATGGAATTATAATTTAAAAATTGACTGATCAGGATTCCTTATTTTACAATGGACAAATTCAAGAATGTTATAAATATCCTACTTTTACAGTAAATTGTATGAATGGTGGATAATGTGGATGTGGTAGTGGCTCAGAAGTATGGTTGTTGAAAAAATGTCTCATCCAGTATCCAACCCCTATAATGATTAGATACTGCTCCTTAAAAATTATTTATTGGGGTCTTACAGGGTCAAATATGTGATCCTTGGTGACCCTATGTGTTGAACATATACCAGATCATGAGATCATGCTCTCTATAAAGTGAAAATGGTGTTTTATTGATATCTATGGCATAAACTATTATCAGGTTGTGGAAGTGTGTTAGGGGATTGAAGAGATCTGTGTCTAAGTGGAGATGAGGTACATTATAGTAAAATACAATATGTTATTGTTATATTTTATTTAAATAGTGAGAATCACTAGAGAAAATCCTCCCAACATTGTAATAATGAGTTTTTTCTGAAAGTGATTAAATATCATTTCCCAACTTCATCACTAAAATGATGTCAGTGGGGGTTCAATGGACCCCAACCTACTGCTATCCACTACCCCAAGCCAGTGTGACCCTCCTCTCATCACATTGATCATTTCACCACCATGGGATGAGGTATTCGGGCATCAACCTAGCCATATAAGCTCAAATATTCATCCTTCTTGGCCTAACATTGTTATGATACCATTTTCATCCTTCTACTTATTCTGGCCTTCCCTTATACTTATAAGGATAGTTTTCCACTTTGGGACTACCACCGTGGTGAGCGGGCCCTTATATTGGGAGATGTCCTAGTTGTACTTATTTTTTATTGATTGTCTCTTCAAATCATTACAAGAATCATACTAGAAAATCAAAATCACTAATATAAGGATATTAAAATCATTCCAAAATTCATCCTTAATAAAATTTAAAAATCAATAGCCACATTTAAATCCATTTTAGTCAACTAAAAAATAAATTCCTATAATTTAATTAAACAGTCTCTATCGCATTATGTTTTTATTAAAATCCTTTAAAAATCACTAAAAAATGATTAAAATATGCATGGAAAATGAGTGTGTCAATTTCCAACAAACATAAAATATTTGTTTCCTCGTGGATTTAAACCCAACGCGGAATTAAATTAATTACCAATGTTACTATTAATCAAATTTAAAATAAATAAAATAAATAAAATTGTCTATATCAAATAAAATTATCAAATTCATTATAAAATATCACTTCAATTTCACATTTTTGAACTAAAAATAAATTCAATATTTTTACTTTATCACTTATTAAAATGTTGTACCTCATTTATTCATCCATTTAATATCCATGTTTAATTATTATAGAATATAAAAAATTATGATAAACATAATTTTTGAATATTTTCTCTTATTACTTATGATACATATTTGAGTAGATTTAGGATAACACAAAATGACATGATCATCATATTTATGATTGTAAAATTACTACATTCTCCACATTTTGAAGAAAACATTCCAATTAAACATGAAGGATTTCAAATAGAGGATCTAATGACTATAAGTCCCAAGGATTGTATGATTTTTTTTATTTAAAAATAAAGGATCAAAGGGTAGTTTTATCTCATAATGTATCAAGAATGATATAAAAAATTGATGCCCAATGAAATTATATTAATCAAATGAAAACTCCCACATCCTATTTTTCATTTAATGAAATTAGTAATGAATGAATAATTAATTATGTTTACTATCATGAAGTATTAAATACATATATAACCATTTTTTATTTATTCAAAGGACTCTTTTTTTACATTTTCAAATGGTGTTATTAGAATAAACTACACATCAACCACCTAGCCATATATAATAAAAATAATTTTTCTAGAAATTTTTATTATTGATTCATTGTTGTCACTACCCATTCAAATATTTAATTAAGGGAAAAATGTTGGAATAATGAAACAAAAAAACTCTTCTTAATACCCACATTATCATAAAAAATATGTTCTTTTCAATTTAGGTAATACCTCACACCATGAATCCCTTCGACCAACCAAATAAACATAAGAATTTATTGAAAATACTTATAAGAGGTTAATAATGGATAAAAATATCTTGAAAAATGGTTCATTCCAAACATGGTCAATCATAGTCCTTATGAACTAAACAATGATTAATTTAATGATGGAAATTATTTATAATGTACTTTCAAACAATTCCTCAATAATATTAGATGTGTTATTACATTGTCATTAGCATTGAAAATTTTAACTATGAATTTTGGTTGGTGGAATGTCCCAAGATCAATTATGGAATGTTATAATGATAAAATACGAAATAATTGTTTTTGAAATCCTCTCAAGAATAGGACATTTGATAGGGGAAACTCACACATTCAATGAAAAATAATAAATAATAAATTTACATGAATGTCAAAAATTCAATGTGTGAACAATGTTAGGGAAATTTCATTTACCTGAATTAACTAATTACCTCAAATATTAAGACCTCGTTTTAATATCC
The DNA here is from genome assembly GCA_963277665.1 of Viscum album. Lineage (NCBI taxonomy): Eukaryota > Viridiplantae > Streptophyta > Magnoliopsida > Santalales > Viscaceae > Viscum > Viscum album. Next base: position 715,826,287 of record OY728162.1, read on the forward strand.
TTTATTTAATTTACGCATTAAATTCACTATTTTAATCATTCAATATCAATATCTGATAAATATAAAACATAGAATAAAGTGGCATCTCTAAAATTCATGTCTCTTAGATAATTAAAGTAATGAAATAATTTATGCAAAAGTATTTAATTTTGTATTTATACTCAAAATGTTTTAGAAATAGATATAGGGAGTTTTAAATATTTATTGAATGAAAAAATGAACTCCCCGTCCAGTGAAGCTTTATTCATAATCCCACCAATTTTTCTTGGGTTCTTTCTTATGCCATTGTAGTCCTACATATGTAAATTAAAAATTTAAACTCAAGGATATTTTCATTTTAGATAAAAAATAATAAAGGGAGTGGGATTTATTCTAAACTAATCTTAAGAATGAAATTAACAACCAAGAAAGAATGTAATGATTAATTTTGGTATGACCTCACAAGTCATCACAGATATTTTACCACATATATGTTGATAAACCATATATTATCCATAATCCGATGAGGGTGGATATTTTATGACAGGAACCACCACATGTATCTTCTCTCAGCATCCATATATTTTTAATAGGGGTGTAATGATCCATTTATAGAGTATTAATTATCCACCCCCTTCAAATTTGGGTATAAAATTAATAGAGAGGGTAAGAAGTGGTATGGTTCATCCCCCTTCATGGTGTCTACTTGTGAAGCCACATACTTTCAGTCTAGTGCAGGTTCAAAATGGGCAGCATGAATTGAATGAACAAAGGTAAAGTAATCCAATATTTCCACTTGAATAAAATTAAACTTAATATTAAAATTCCCACTTTTAATATGAGTAGAATGTGTTTTGTTTTCCTCTAGATTAGAAAATTTTTCTTCATCATGGGATTACTCAAATACACATCCCTCAAAATCAATGATCTATATTTGTTCTTAAAAAGTTGCGTGTGTTATTTCTACATCTTCCTATAAGGAATAGAATGGATTTTCCAAATTATAAAATTAAAATATGAGGAAACTATTAATAAATGAAAATTGAATAAAATAAAATCTAATAGAGTTTAAGATATGTTCAACACCCTAAATTGATTAAAATATAATCTAATCCTTAGTGGTGCGTGACACTTAAAGTAGGATAGTAGAAATTGGAGGTATGAAGTCAATATCCTCCATATGTTCTTCAAATTCAATCACATGAGTTGTGTATTTATCCATGGATAGAAGAATATAATATTTTTCTAGATCATCTTATTTGTAAAAAAATTGAAGATCATGTTTTTTACTACACTCATTAATAAAATCATATTGATCATGTTGATTATTGAACTGTTTCAAAATAGGATGATCCTACTAATCATGAATACACTGTAGTTCATCAATATTATTTGTAGTTGGTTCTTGAAATGGTGGGTTTTCTATTAGTCCATGAGTTGGGCCTCAAACATTATTATATCATTAGTGAAATTAGGTATCTGTAGTGAAACATAATCCTAGATATCCAGTCATTGATCATCATGGTTGACTTCATCAACCATATATAGAATAATTTGAAATAAATTTTATTTATCCTGGCCATTCAATATATTCTTATCCAGATCAAATAATTAATTGTGTTCTTATAGGAGGGACATTTAATTAATTTTTAAAACATTATTTTGATCATAAACTACAAATTAATTGATTGATGGATTTAAGAAGATAAAATTTCAAAAAATAAAGAAAAAATATTTTTATTATGGTATTTTTTAAAATGAAATATCAACTTTGTACTTTGTGTGAAATGGAAGAAGTACGAAAACTCAGATTAGATGACCATTAATAGCACCATTTTTTTGGAATGCCTATCATAGTGTGTGCAAATAGAAAATAACTAAAACGTATCTTTATGGGTTCTAAGATACATCATATTTTTTAAAATTTAGTTTGATATCTTAAACATGAAATCACACTTTTATGATATTATTCATTGATTTATTGATTTTGAAATTTTGAATTATCTTAGAAAAATAAATTCCACCTCTTATAATCAAGGTTGATGCAACACCTCAGTCAAGAATGTGACACATTCTAGGACCTGGCTCCATCATATTTTGTTACATCCCTTGAAAAACTAAAATTCGACAGGTGAGGAGTAGGGGTTCAATAGAAGGAAGTGAATGTATTAAAATAATAGAATATAAATGACATTGAATATCCTATCACGGTTGGAAATTAATTCAATACTACACATTAACCTTTTCACTATAAATGAAAATAAAACATCTGAATATGGAAAAAATGAACAGAAATACCACATACATCCTATGGGATAGGACTTGAGTCAACCCCACATTTTGAAGGGATAGAGGTAAATGTATTGAGAATGAGTGGAATATAGGTGGGAAAAAGAAAAAAATAAATTGGAATGATAAAAAACAAACAATATAAATGAATAAAAATAGAGGATTAAAAATAAAGGTGGCGAGTGAAATAAAATTAAATAAAAAATATATAAAAATAAAATTAAATGGATAGAATAATGAAATTATAAAAAAATAATTAGAATAATTTGATGAATATGAAGAATAAAATGAATTAAAAGAAGAGGATTAACTGGTAGAGGTATAGAGGGAAATAATTGAATTAATGAAGAAATGTGTGTGTTTTAAATTTATAAAAAACATAAATAAATTGATAGAAACATAAAAATATAAAAAATAAAAAAGTTAAGAGAATTTTGGAGCAGATAAACTGAGTTTCCACTCCCCCATTTTTTGTGTAAATTTTGGTTTTCAGATCCCACATTCTTGGCATAGTGTCCAATTTTTATATGTAGGGATAAGCACCCTCCCTTTTATAAAAATATAATAGATCCTCTCAGGACAAGGAGTATTTTCACATATTTTATTAAAGCAATATGAAGATATGTTTGAGTAATTAATTTGGAAAAATTGAGTTATTAGGTTTCATTATATTGTAGTGGGCCATGTATAGTGATACAAAACTCCCCTCCTTCAAATGTTCATGGTATGGTTTGTTGATCATTAAGATGCGATAGTAGATCAACATCTCGGTAGGAAAAAAATCATCGATACTCCTTCATCAAGTATTAATGGTGGTTGAATGAAGATTCAAAACATGATTCATGGTTTTCATGCTGGTTCCAGGAGGTGATACAGAATGACATCATGTGGTGAAATTGGATAAGATCTCGACCATGAGATCCCTAGGCCAAAAGAATTGTGTTTTTTGGTGTTTTCGGCAATGTGGGTGGCCGTCATGAAGTGGCAGCGTAGAAGAGGATTGTTGAGTTGTGTTTCTGGGAATATGTGAGGAATAGTCAAGTGAGATATAACATTGGACATCGTCACAATATTAAATGAAAAAAAATATTCTTGAAAATCCATCCCAAATTATAAGCAGGATTGGTTTCATCATTTTCTAAAATATCATGTCTCTATTTCATCATAACAATGAAGTCATATAGGGGTTAGAAGATGATATCCAACAACAGTGCATCAACCTGTACCTATGAGACAACCCTCTTATTGCCTTATGGATTTCACATCCATAAGCCTACATATATGGTATTCGAGCCAGCCTTAAATTCCCATTAATTCATCCCTATGTATATTTCACAATCTTGATCACCTTTTCATCCTACCTCTTTTTCTAGCCAGCCCATGGGATTCTATTGGTGGGTGGAAAATTTTGGGATTCCTATGAGGTGTTCAGACACTTAGCACAAGGAAGAGTCTATTTGGCATTCCTTTTTAATTGATAAACTCATGAAAGCATTCCAATAAACCTAGATAAAATATAAAATAAAAAAACATAATGATATTCTAAACATTCATAAACTCCACTTTTATAAAATTTTAACATAAAAATTAAATTTCTAAATCAATTTGAATATTAAAACAAAAAAGAACCATAATTTAATAAAACAGTCACATTATTGGAATCACTAATTATAATACCTCATAACAAGAAATTTTTATAAATATTAATGGAAAATGTGTGTGTCGCATACCATTAACCGTTGGCATGGTCTTTTCGAATTTATTCACCATGACATCTAATATAGGTATGAACTTCCTATATTTTCCATGTTTCACTTTGGAGGAATTCAAACCATAGTTCTTCAATTATAGATTTCTTCCATCCATCTTCTACCTGACCAAAAATTACTTTTTCAAAAAATACTACATGAATATCATTTAATATTGATGTTCACAAATCAAATTGAACATTACTATTATAATCGACAAATATAACTTGCATTATATCCTCTTTTTAAAATACTCTTATCAACAAATCAAAAACCTTTTGTTAACAAATCCAACTCAATACATTGAGATTTATAATAGTATCATTTTAAATAAAATTAAAATTTCTGACCTCACACATCTTTCCAATTAAGGGTCCACATGAAAAATTTTGTGATGCATGATATATCTATATAATTAGTAATATTTATATTAAAAATATGGAAGGTTTATTACTATTTTTGAATGTGTGATATATATATATATATAGATCACCAGACCATACATTATAAATTCAAACATAAAGTGTTTTATGAACTCTAATAGATGACTATTGTTACTAATCAAATTAGCACCATATGAATGTATACAAGGTAGATAGTTCTCTAACATGGAACAATAATGTTTCCATATCCATGATGTATATTTCAGGAGACCCAATACTCACTGATTTTATTTAATTATACTAGAAAATAATAATACAATATGAATAAACTACTCTATCATCCATCCATATAATTATATATATGGAGAAAAAGGTGGATACCTAGTTATAAATGATGTAATGGAATATTTCATGGTTAGTTTACTATAATAATAGAGTAATAAGATTTGGTAATTGAATATTTGTCCCTTAGTACCATTAAATGAATATTGATTTGTAGATAGTGTATATATCTCATAATTTTTATCAATCCTATAATTAAAATGATGTAAAGGGGTCACAAAAAATATTTTTGGAGCGATTATATAATGATAGGAATTGTAAATGTATATATCTTTATTATTATATTTTCTTGAATCCAGGGTTGAGTGTATGATTCCAATTATTAATTTGTTATATTTACTCTTACACATATGGAAATTTGAGAAAATTATTATAGATTTGAAATATTGGTTTTCCAAAAACCTATAAATCTTATAATTCTAGATGGGTTGTCGTTGATCACCATAAATTGTTTGTACAATTTATTAATAGTAGAATATATTTATTTCTTGATCCTCATTAAATGAAATATATATTGGAAGTCAAAAGTAAATAAAGAGTTCCATTTCCAATCGTAGTTAATCGGGGAAATGGTTTTAATAGATTTTTTGGTGAAGTCCTCAATTATCAATAGATACAGGTCTATGATTTAGAACTTTTTTACATCATAAAATTAATTATCAATAAAAATTATATTTCTAACCGTGATATATTTGCTATGAATTATCATAATTCATTTAAAGGAAGATGTAATCAACATATTCATGTACATCAGTTTTCATATAACATTTTCTTCTACTATAGCATCCAAATTGAACCATATAGGGATATTTTTTGGAAGAGGTATATGAATACTATATGATGGGTACACTTTGTTGATAGGAAAATATTTTCACATGATCTTAAACTGTTAATTATAGACAAGGTTAAAACTATTCAATGATATATTAATGTGTCACAAAGTTAATAGATGTGTTATAATAAAACAAATTCTGTGATTTAGAGTTTAATGATAAGGTATTTATTATAATATATATGCATAATATTGTTATGATATTTAAGAAGAAAGGGATGGTAATCCCTAGAAACACTAACCCCTTTGAGGTCATGGATCACATGGGGAATATGGATTATTGTTTATATCTTTCACCACCATATATACTTTTATTTCCACATTCCATGAATCCATTTTGAAGATGTATATACCAAATGCATAACATGTTGTGAAATTATGATCCCTTTAAATTGGAAAATAATCTCTATAAATAAGAATATCATGTGGAATTTTGTGATCAAATGGACAAAGTGATAAGAAAAAAAGGCCACCCACATCGTCAATGTTTTGTAGTGAAATCTTAAATTGTTGGATGATCCATAGGAACCTGAATACTATATGAAACTAAGTTTTTCTAATTTCATTCATTCCATTAATAAAAACTAAAGGAAATTTATTTATTTTGGTTTGATTGTAACGCTCCATGGAAAAATTATACATTTTCCTTTAAATAATTCATTTTTCGACATCCTCTGATAGACTTAACTATGGCCTAAAATGAAAAATTAATTATTTAATAATTATAAAATATGAAAATATTAAATTATAAGAAATAATGTAAAACTCAATGAAATCTAATTAGTATTATTAAAAAGGAATATAACCATGGGAAAATAAAGTCATTATAAATCATGAAATTCTCATCATCATGATTACCCAGGAATATTATTTCAATAGTGATAATTATAAAATTAATTTAAATAAATATATATATAATGAACATATTGATAATTTAATTATGTAATTACTTGAATGATTTTATAGATTTATGTAACGAAATATGTATAATTGTAATATATTCATTTCTTATATGACCATTTAGAGTATGGCCATGGCTTATATATCCACTGGAAAAAATAATATAATATAAATTTTAATACTCATATAAGGTAAAAAAATTTAATTTAAAATAAAATTAAAATATTTAATATGTAACTATATTTTAATTTCTCAAAAAATATATATTCTGTTGTGTTATAAATTTTCTATCATGTATTTTGAGTAATTTTGATTAATATTATTTATATATTTTACTGAATTATTACAATTAAAATGGATAGATAAATCATAATGATTATATTTTTAATAAATAAAAATTATTAAATTCATTTAATATTATAAGTTATATTTTTAAAAATAATATCTTCCATCATATTTTTTCTTTTACTTTTGATAAATATCATTTTTCACTAATAAGTAATTGTTTTAATGAATATATATATATAGTAATAGTTTATCATTAACTAGATGATATGTAATTATAACAGATTAATAATTAGAGCACTTAACGTCAAAACTACATTATTATATAAAAACATCTATTTCTATAGATATTTTTTTAAAAGTTAAATATTATATTTCTCATATTTAGTTTTTTAATATGATTTAATAGAGTCAAAATTTGGAACCATTGATTAAAATTTCTAGAAGAGTGCTGTATTTTATTTTTAATAAAAATACTTTATGGTGGTAAATAATAAACTGATGTAAAAAAGAGTTAAAATGTGGTAAATTAACCTGAATCAAATTTGAGTGATTAGGTTATGGGAAATTATATATTTCCTTTAATATGTATATGATTAAATCATGTATTTTGAATGAAATTACATTACCTTACTCCCTTAACACCCATTTCATTGATTATTTATGCTTTACAAAACATATGATTCAAAATCAATGTCCCTAATAATATTATATAAAAGGTGTTAAATTCAAAACTCACCAATCTACTGCAGTTATTCGTTTTTATCTTGAATTAATGAAAAATTATCCATTAATATTGTATTAATACATGTTTTAGGGCTTTTAGTACCAATAAAGATTCCCAAATCATTCACATCAAAAGAATTTTTTATAAGATGGAGTGATTTAATATATTTATATAGTTCATCTCTAAATTTTACAATCACCTTCTTTTCTAAAATAATTATAATTATCATTATCCATTATAATTATGTTTCATTAACATCATTATTATTCTACTAAAATAATGCTACAATTAAATTTCTCTAAAATCATACTCATTTAATTTTATAACATGTTCTTATTTTTGTCGTCCACTAACTTGAATGATGCTATAAAAACACTATAATTTTCATCATTAATGAGTATTTAGACAATAGTGCTATTAATATATAAAATAATATATAAATTTATGTTATCAAAATTTATATGTAATGGTAACATAATTAAAATTTTCATTATGAAGTAAATCATTATTAAAAGAATATTAATTGGGCCTTGCTCATCATGAATTTTATTCGAGAATATTTTACCCATAACATTCACCACATGAAATAGAATTTATATATAATTATAATATTTTGATTTAAAATCTTAAAAAATCATTTAATTTCTTTAATGAATGATCCTCTACATCAATATTCTACAACACATGTTAGAAAATCAATACTACTGTCATTTGATAACAAAAATAGACTATAACTAACTAATATAGAATAAATAAATATAATGAATTGAAAATTACAAAATTTAATATAAATGAATAAATTTCTTGAAAAGTTCATTATATTTTTAATTTTTTAACACAATATGTTAATTTTCTTTCATTTATGTTTTCTATTATTTATGTTTTCCCTTTCTAATATCTCTTTATTACTGAGATTTTCTATGTGTAACATTTTATTTTCTAAAATTGTATGTTATAAGAATCTAAATGACATATATTTTGACCTTAATTTTTTTGTAGTCCTTTCATTTCCCTTCTAAATTATTCATAATTTAGTTGAAATGATTCATATAATTTGAACTAACCATATCTATTCATTTCAACTAGGCATCATATATCCATGACTATGTTATTCATAAATTTTTCTAGAAATAAATATCAATAGTTATATAGTTTCATATGGAAAATTTCTATTGTAATTGAATATTATATATAAATGTGTTATATTAATAAATTAAAAAAATTCAAGAATCAATAATTTCGTCAATATCATTATTCTATATTTTTTAGAATGCTTCCATTTTCCATTTTATTAACTCATTGATGTTTTAAAATATTAGAATCCAATCATTATATTGTTATAATATTTTCTCATAATATTTTATTTTAATTTAAAATGGGTTAAAAATAAATGAATTTTAGTTTCTAATATTTTATATTTTTTAATCATCCTTTTTGGGGTTTCATCAATATCCTTTAATATTCACTGATATTCTGTCAGGACATTATTGGGATATGTTTTAATGATAAAATACAAAATTTTTCTTTACAGATAATATTTATATCTTATGGATGTCATAAGGAAACCTATTTCATTCTAATGAATAATATATGGTGTGATGGATTTATAAATATTTTCATGTTCATGTGACACCCATATATATTCTCAGTTTTATGTGATGATTGTGACTATAATTTTATAATCATCTAATGAATATTTTATTTAATTATATCTAATTCGATGAAATAAATTGGAATATGAGTAAACTAAACACAATATATTTATGGGAATTTATTTTACCTAATCAACACTATTAGGAGAATTTTTTCCCTATGTGATGACTTTCTTAGTAGTGAGACATGACATAATTTTTTTCTTTTTTTTTCTGAAAAAATCAATTTCTTTTCATATTTGATAATTATGTTTCTACGAATTATGATTATTTTTAAATGTTTAAAGAGTTAAATACATTTTCATTATGGTAATATAAAATAATTATATCATAATTCATCTTTTATTAATTACATTTTAAGGGTTATGAATTCCTTTGGTTATGAACATATTCCATGAATATATTCATATACCTACATGTTCATCTTATTATTTGTTATAATATACATTGTTATCACCTATAATTGATTGATATCTCTTGTGTTCACCCTTATTGAGAATATAAGATAATCCATTTCATAGCTATTCATTCTTTATGTTATGAAGAAGATTATAACAAATGATATGTCTAAAACAGTTGTGAAATATATAGTAATTATATATAAATTCCTTCTCAGTTGTAGAATAACTCTTTTAGGTTTATAATCATTAAATAAACTAAACTTCTAGGATTTATGTTTGTTATTTATGATTATATTAAAGGAAAATTAACATATTAAGTTTTTAATGATTATGTATATTATAGTTAGGTCATCTCAATGGGAGTCGACTGAATGTGTGAACTCATATCTCTGGTTTTAGTTGTACATTGTAATTTAAAGGGGAACATGGATTATTTTGTTTATATTATGATGGAATAAAAAATATTTATTCTGTATCATTTATTACTATGTCTTTTAAATGAGGCTTTATCCAACTGGGATAGATAATAGTCTAATCAATTAGTTTTATTAAACTCCTCTGTTGTATTTTCCTCAAAAAAATTATGATAGATGACCACCCGGGAAATTGGGATATAGTGGAGATAGATTTCGATATATTGGTGCAGTTTGATAGTGTTCTCACTAAGGCATGGGTAGAGGCATACAATGGTTATGTGGATGAGGAGTATGTAGTGGAGTATAATTGTAGACAATGGATGTTGAGAATGCAGTGTAATCATTGGTGGTTTGATAATGAATTTATATTTAATCTTTTATTATAATAGTTTTAATTTATATATATTCCACACACACACACATATATATATCCTTGAATACTTTGTTTATGAGTCATAAATTCTATAATATAATCACCGCAGACCAATATATATTATTCCATCGATGGGAGATAAGATGAGGTTGGATGAGGTATATAGTTGTGAAATGGTCATGTGAAATGACTAAATCTCTTGGACTCTAATCCTTTTATGGATTCAATCATATGAAGTTATCCTTAGGATAGTTTGGTTAAACTACATATGAATATGTTCCAATTTATATAGGGGGATTGTGTTTTTTATAATTCCAATGTTAAACATGTGGTGTAATAGGGGTACCAAAAATTTCAAATGAGTAGAAAATTAATGAACCATCGAGTATTAAATCTATGTTAATGATCAATCAGATTTATTTGAATAAGATATAGAGATAGGGAAGTATCCATAGGTTTGGGAGATTATCCTTACATTTTCATTGACGTGTTTAAGATATTAACACATATATGAGAGATCAAGATTCAAATTATGGTCTATCTTGTCAATTCAAATATTTCTATTTTGTATTATAATAAAAAAATGAATATAGATTATCCAATGAAGAATTAGATTTGATTAGTGGTTCTATAAAATATTTATTTGTTATAGTTTTATCTATGATCTTATCATTTATAGCTTATAATTTCGGATAATGGGAACATGAAGTTTTTTATTTTGTACTATAAATTAAAACAAGTCATTGAAAAGAATCATTTTTCTATTATTATGGAAGATGGTTAGTTTTATTAGTTGGAATGAGATTGATGGTTCTCTAATATAGAATTGTGATCTAGATAGAACTATATTAGTTCTATAAATGAATAAGTCATATAGAATGCATTTTAATGGAAATATAAGAATCTTTATCTTTTGTTAAAGCAATTTGGTTTCATGAATTACCAATTATGTTTATGGGTCTCATAAAAAAGGTTATTTTGTTTTATCATAATAATTTTGGTGATATCACTATTGATGATATTCTTGTTTATTAAAATGTATATGATAATTTAGTTGGTAATTTGAGAATGGATTTTGAGATTCTAAAGGAGTATTATATGTATCAAAATATGTATATGTGTATACTTTTTTCATGTGACAAATTTTTTTCAATTTATTTCAAAGAATTTAATAGTAGGGAACCAAATTATGATTGATGTTGTGTTGTATGGAGTGAATTGGGGAATTATTTTTAGGTAAAGATTTTATTTGGATTATATTGTTATGAAAAAATATTTGTACCTACGACTTCTCACATTTTTGAAATATTATCATCATTTACTATAAAAGGTAAATGTGTTTTGTAAAATGAGGTGTTTTAATATTCATTTGATTATCTAATGAATAATTTAATGAGTACCCTGTATGTTAACTTTTCTATGCATGGTGATATTTATAAGGTGCTCTGTGAAAAATTTCATTTTTGTTTTGAATGGGTATTTATAACAAAGGGTGAAATAATTTTTTATTAGTGTAGGAAATTTCATCCCCATGAAAGTAATTATGTTTTGAAAAGTTTTTTGAATTAAATAATATATTCTTTCAAAAATAATTGAATAAATATTTTTTATGGGGAATTATTCAATTTTATAATGTCATAAGATGTTGTGATTTTTATTTTTTTAAATGCATTTGATTTATTATTAGAGAAAATTGGTTTAATTTCTTATGAAATTTAATTGGACATAAAATAATCTCATATATATGTAAATTTGGTGGATCAATATTATAATTAATTTAATTTTGATGATGAATCTGAGTGGATGTTAACGAATTGGATATATTTTCTTAAATTTACTTTTTATATAAGGAATGATTATGGTAGATAATGTTTATATTACATGTTAGTCAAATCATCATTGGTGTAGTATAGGTTTCATTCTAAATAGGGATACTTTGAGGTTGATAAATGTGATAGACAAACAACAGTTTGTTAATATATGTATAGTTGGTGTAAGGAAAAAGAACATTGGGTGTTTTTCCATGTGAATTTATTTTTTCTTCAAATTCTGTAGTAACTAGTTTTATATAAATGATATAGATTATATTTTGTAGTGAATATTATTCTTTCAAAGACGTATCAATATTTAAAGAGTTTTTTATACGAATTAATGAAGAGGGATATAAATGATTTTAATTATTTTGGTTTTGTGTGTTAGTAGTTAAATGAAAGACATCGAGTTTATTAATGGGCATTTGGGACCTTTGAAATTTTCCTTGCCAAAGCTTGAGGACATGTCTCTAGATTTATTCATTATTTGACACCATATATTGAAGTGTTTTTATTCCATTTGTGTTATCATTTATAAATTTTGGATGTCATCTCATAACAAAGTAGTTGGTAATTGAATATTGAAAAATAGTTTCTGAAGGATTATGTGATATATACAGTGAATCCTCATTTTATCCCAATAATGATTGAATATTTGAATGTGAACTTTATACATCATTATTTTGGTGGGTATTGAAGAGTTTATTTGGATTGGTGGAATTCCTTTAATCTTTATTTCACTTTTATAATAATATTCAAACTATACAGATGATCTAAAACATGTCGGAAATGTTAATGTAAGTTATATAACATTTAAAGGATTATGGTTGTATAATTTATCAATAGTGTTGTAACACCCCTTGATTTTGAAATTATTGAATTCATTTTATAATATATCCATTAAACACAACATTGCCCCTACTTTGTCTAGAAATTTTGAATAATGGTCATCTATAGTTGTGACCAGTATTCCATTCTGAGTCTGTTAGAACAAACTTGATTTCTGGTGAATAGTAACATACCCTTATGAATAGTAATATGACCCTTATGAATATTACACAATGATATTGTTTTATTTTCTTAATATAATAAGATAATGAGATCTAAATTGATTGTTCAATGTGATATAAAACTAATTATACATTAAAATTGTTATTATTCAAATTAACTATGACATTACTTAAAAATTAAATTAATAATATTTAGATAACAATTATTGAAAAATGGATTTTATTTTTCAATTCTACACATCAAAAAATGGTTGTGGTGAATTTTTGGGAATTTTCTAAAATACTTGAATTTTTCTTGAATAGTAAAAAATACAGTTTTGAGTATTCAGTAGTTTAATGACATTATAATTACATAATAATTAAAATAAAAGGCCGGTAGACTTCTATAAAATATCATATTACATGAGTGTCCCAAGTGGATAAAACCAGTGGAAAACCCATGGGAAATCCCATGGTTTGGCAAAAACCACTAATGTGGTGTCACTTGGAAATTATTAAAAAACTCCCTCTCTTTTCTATAAATACCCAGTCATCCATTCATTTTTGATCATTAAAAATCACTCATCCTCGATTATATGGTGTTTTTACCTCTCTATGAGTCCTCCCAATGTGTCTTTAAGGCCCCACGGTCCCATCCTTCTTGTTCTAGGAGTTACTCTACAAGGTAAGGGAATCCTTCACCCTCCTCTTTTAGCCGACACTTATTTTATGTTATCTATTTGAATTTTTCTATTTTAATACATTGTGGTTTGATTTTATGTATTCTTCATACTATCCTTTTGATTTCAATATGATTACGTACGATTTTTCTCTCATCATTTCATTTTATAAAATATTAAGTGACGTCGTTATGTTGCTAAATTTCCATAAGGGATCTCTCACCTTTTCTCTTATTTTCAAGATCATCCCTTTTCTTTTTCTCTCCTCTCATACTATGTACAAATGACCATGATAAAATCTAGTATCATCTATATACTGTAATAGTATCATGTGAATGGAATAACCATCATAAATTTTATTACTCCGTCACTTTTATTTTTATAAACGAAATCAACGTCCATGAGGTTCCAATTTATAACCTTCGTGGATGACAATGTTTTGTTCATCAATTTATCCTTAATTACTATTCATGAAACCATTTGAATAGTTGTATCAGACTATAATAAATGTATCATAACCTAATTAATATTAATAAACTAGTGTATGTACATATTATTAAATCATATGACAAATCTATTTCATAATATTCCCAATACCGCCAAATAATTGATGTGGTTGTCATCTGAATATTCATCCTCATTCCATGTAACAAAATGATGAAAATGGCCATTAATAATTATTCATGTTCATATAAAAATTTTAACATCAATTATGGTGACTTAAAACCATTCCATGTGAACTTCATTACATTAAAACAAGTGACCCGATTATGAAAATGAAGAAAACGAACACTCCAGAACGATGTAATTCAATATAATAACTTATAAATAATAACATAAATGAACTAAACAGAATTATGATAAAATAAATAAATTTCTATTAGGTTCTGAAATAAGTTATTGATATTTATAATTTCATATTCTGGGACCTTAAGTTCAACAGGGGAACACATTCGGATTTAAGGTAAGGGGTTTTCCACCCGAACATCATTTTCCATTCGGGTTATTTTCATTGTCTAAATTTCCTTAATGAAATTCCTATGTATTATTATATACTCATCATAAATTTTGTAGGAGTGTTATATATATTTACACAAACCAGAATACTTATTTATTTAATCGTTAGTTACATAATTTAATGGGATCTTTCAAATTGTTTCCGAAATACAATCTCGATTCAACAGAATATCTCAATTTCTTACCTATTTTCAGTGTAAATCTCTATTTTGTTTTTGGAAATAATTATATCTATAATATCACGCATTTTTTTATGAAAATAACATCTTAGTTCACTTCTAGTTTTATACAATTATTTTTCCAAAAGAACTCTTCTTTTTAATGTAAAAGAGTATTGATTTTAAGAATTACTCGAAGATTTTATAAAAGCATATTCTTCTATTTCAACAAACTTGTTGATTCTTAGGTATTATTGGGATTAGTATTCCATATTATCATCTACCATATTCAATTTAATGGTTTATGATCAATTTGGATATAAATGTTCTATCTTTGATCCATTCATCAGTTTACTTCGAATGGTTAGTTTTTTCGTTTAATGTTCAGGGAAAGCTATTTACATTTCATATATTAATGGGTATTTGGTTTATATTTATCCCCACTAATATGAGGAATGAATTTGAAATTTTAATTGTTGGGTGGGCCCCGCTATAGCCTCTCGGTGCATCGGTAGGTCTCGTGAGAAAAACTATAGTCTTGGAACAAGGCCTTGACAAAATGATTATTTATGGTCTTGGAATAAGGCCTTGACGGTATAGATATGTTTTCCCACATTATGAACTCCCTCATTATGAATGTAGTATTAATGGTTCATGTGGTTATTCGACTAGTATAATACCCATGATTACATTATGCTATGAAAATATTTACTCAGATCATATTTCTACCATATTATGTAGAAGTGTTTTTCTAAGGGAATGTGTTTTCAATTATTCACCGTGTATAATGTTATCTTATACTGTATTGCTTACCCTTACTAAGTGTTTGAGCTCACCCATTTATTTTGTATCATTTCCACAGAGCAAGAAGAATTATATTAATAATGACATGCTAAAATAACATAGGAGTTATGGATGTTTTCTAAGGAGTTTCTCTGTTTTTTTCATTTCAATTTGTAATGTTGAACATATGTATGTATATTGATTCCATTATTACTAAACATCTCAGTAATTTGGGAGGATTATTCCTTTTTAGTATTCCAATGGAACCAATAAGGCACCAGCTCCAGGTAACTGGGGTCGGGTCCTTACAGTTGGAATCAGAGGAAGTTTAATATAATACTTAGAAACTATATTTAGAAAACGTAGAATTAGGGAAGAGTTCCTAAGTTATTAATTGAGGATATACATAAAATAACGTCCTGGTATTTGGTTAATGAATATAATATGTGGATCTTTCAAGCAATACATCTCTATCTAGATATGAGCAAGTAGAGGCAGCTCTATAACAGATGTATATAGGGGTAAATACTAAATACACAACTTTGAGCTAGACTCGAACAGGAACTAGTGCACGACTACAGGCCTTTCTGCACTCTTGGTTATGACACTCCTGGGGGATAAGCTTACGATAATTCACATTTTCATTACAAGTCATTGTGAAGGAATGAAATGTAAAGTATTCCTCAAATAAAGCATTTTTGTGAATATGGGATTATCCATGGATAGGATCCCAATTTTTTCTATGTATTTTTCTATGTTAAGATTATATATTATGATTCATAACCTAATCTAGTGTATTCCATTAGCTAGAGTTGACTCCTAGTGGAAGGAATGGAAACCACACGAACGCATGGTTACCCTGTAGGGATTCCCTCCGATGCAAGATACTGTTATTGGCTCTGGTGATGAGAAACTCATAACTATACTGGGACAACTTACTCAGTTTATGAATAATATCATTACTCATATGAAGCATCCAGATCCACCACTTGGAGGAGCTATGTTAGATTGCATTATGCGTCAACTACCTCCATCATTGAATGGGACTACAAACGAGTTTGTATCAGAGAAGTGGATATGTTCCCTTGGGAAGATATTTCTCGCTTTGGGATGTAACGAAAGGGAGAAGGTTGTCATGGAAGTTTATCGTTTAACAGGTGATGTGGATCAGTTGTTGTCCTTAGTCCAAAACACAAATGAGGATGAAGAAATTGAAGAGATGGAATGGAGGTATTTTACATAAATTTTCTTGAAAAATATTTCCCTCGTGAATAGCAAGAAGATATGGAGAGAAAATTCTTGAATCTGAGGCAGAAGGAGGATGAAAATGTTTTCATGTATGAAGCCAACTTTACAAGGCTAGAAAGGCAAGCTACAAACTACATATGTAATCCATAGAGACAAATAGTTCGATTCTTTTATGATTTAAAACCATTCTTCTGAAGGGCCCTTGTCTTCCAATGATTTGAATCATATGAAGGTATAGTCTCAAGTGCAATCAAGACATAAAATGAATTATCTATGTATTATGAATTTAATAGAAATAAAGAGAAGAATAGGGCATCTGAATACTATGGGAAGGGAAATAAGGAAATGGGGAAGAGGGGAAGAGTTAAATTTCCATCGTATAATAATTGTGGGAAGAAACACCCTAGAACATTCTTGAAGGGAATGGGAGTCTATTACAAGTGCGGAGAAAAAGGCCACCAATCCCGGGATTATATGGGGAAGAAAGAAGCTACGAATGTTTTGTGCTACAATTTAAGGGAGTTGGGACATTATGTACATATAGTCCTGGGCTTTAGGTAAATGTTCCCCAAAGAAGGCCAAGGGAGCAAGGCCAAGCTTATGCGGTTACAACTACAAAGGTTGAACTTCCTAACGAAGTGGTGACAGGTACATTTATTGTTTCATCCAACTTAGCCAATACATTATTTGATTCTAGATCATCACATTCATTTATATCTTCCCAATTTTCCATTAAAATTAGATATGTCCAATTTGATTTAATAAAGGAGTTATCAGTCAAAAATCCTAGTGGATGTATCATTGCAGTAAAGGCATGTCAATTAGTTCCCCTCGTAACACAGAAACATGCTTTAGTGGCTAACCTTATCATCATTCCAATGGATGACCATGATATAATTCTATGTATGGATTGGCTATCAAATTATAATGCAAAGATCTATTGTAAGAAGAAGGAAGTTACATTTTTTGAGAATGGTGTAGAATCTATATTGTTTAGAGCAGAAACCTCACCATGTGAATCTCATCTAGATCCACCCCTTGTAGGTCAACTTAATTCAATTATTTGGGAGGAAGGTAATGAAATAAATATGGGTGCGGAGAATAATGTCCAGATATAGGACATACCTATTGTGAATGAATATGTTGACGTCTTTCTAGAGGATTTACCTAGACATCCTCAAGAGCGGGATATTGAGTTTTCCATTAACATAATTCCTGGTTCAGGGCCCATATCAAAGACCTGTTATAGAATGGACAATGTGGAGTTAGTAGAAGTAAATAAATAAATAGAGTAATTGAGTGATAAAGTATTTATTTGTCATAGCATTTCTCCTTGTGGAGCCCATGTCGACTTTTTTCGAGAAAAAATATAGATCCAGGAGGTTTTTCTTTGATTATAGAGAAATCAATTATATTACAATAAATAATAAGTATCCTCTTCCATGAATTGATGATTTATTTGATCAACGTCATGGAGCCCAAAATGTTTCTAAGATAGATCTTCGATCTGGATATCTTAAATTTCTTGTGAGGTAGGAAGACATTACAAAAACAACATTTTGAACCAGGTACAGACCTTATGAGTCTATATTAATGGCTTCTGGACTAAATAATGCACCATCTGTCGTCATGGATATAATGAACAGTGTTCTCAATGATTATCTTGATGTTGTTTTAGTGGTGTTTATTGATGACATCCTGGTATACTATAAAAGTTATAAAGATCCTTAAAATCACTTTTTCACAATTCTGAAAACACTTAGAAGAAATAAATTATATGGGAAGTTTTGAAATTGTGATTTTTTCTCCAATCTATAGCCTTTCTAGACCACATTGTCTTTAAGGATGGAATATATGTAGATCCTGCGAAGACAAAGGTTGTGCAATGAATTACCCACTCCATCAAACGTAAATTAGGTATGTAGTTTTATTGGTTTAGCAGGTTATTTTCCGCGTTTCGTTCAAAAATTTGCTCATTTAGACAACCCAACGACCAATATCACTAGAAAAGGGGTTATGTTTCTATGTACAAAGTAATGTGATTAATGTTTTGAAGAGTTGAAGAAGAGGTTATTGAACTCTCCAATCATAACCCCACCATCGGGGAATGATGGGTTTGTTATCTATAGCGATGCATCAAAGAAAGGACTTGGTTGTGTCCTTATGCATAATGATCGAGTGATTGCCTACTCATCTAGATAGCTAAAAATTCATGTACAAAACTATGCAACTCATGATCATCAGTTAGAAATTGTGTTCTTTTCTCTAATGATTTGGAGACAATACCTCTATGGAGAAACATGTGAGATATATACAGATCATAAGAGTATAAAATATATAATCTCACTGATATAACTCAACCTAAGACTAATGAGATGGATTGAGCTACTCAAAGACTATTATTGAAAAATAAACTACAACCTGGGAAGGAAAATAATGTAGAAGATGCTTTAAGTAGAATGGATCGTGGATTTCAGAACAAGATGAGAGTTGATAGGGATCCTTTGTTCATGGATCTAGTAAAGATTGATATGGGAATTATCAAGGAAGGTAACACATCACTACTTTTTCAGATAGTTTCTAATCATTCTTTAAATGAGAGAATAAAATGATCTCAGGAAGATTATGAGGAATTTCAAAATAAAATTAATGCAGTAAATGATGGAAAGTTGTCTGACTTTTTATGTGAAGGCGGAATTTAGAAATTCAGGAAGTGGCTTTGTGTTCCCTCTATTCTTGAGCTAATGAGGAAAAAATTGGATGATGCACATAGCTCTAATTTCTCAATACACCTTTGTAGCACAAAGATGTATCGATATCTCCGAGAAATCTTTTGGTTGGACAATATGAAAAGGGAGATTTCTGATTATACATCAAAGTTCCTGGTATGTCAACAAGTGAAGGCTGAGAGGAAAAAGTAGAAGGGGATGATGCAACCACTACCCATACAAAAATAGAAGTGGGAGAACATTTCCTTGGACTTAGTCAGTGTACATCTAAGGACATCCAGAGGAAACAATGCTATATGGGTCATTATGGAACTTCTTACAGAGACTACCCACTTCATCGCTATTCTAGAGGACTTCTCATTGGATCAACTAGCATGGATTTACATCAATGAAGTGGTGAGCCTACATGGAGTACCACTATCTATTGTATCTGACCGTGATCCTAGATTCACCTCAATGTTCTGGAAAAGTCTCCAACATGCTCTATGCACTAAACTGAACTTCATTACATCTTATCATTCTCAAACTGATGGAATATCTAAGAGAACCATTCAGACACTAGAAGACATGTTGAGATCATGTTCTATGAAATTCAAAGGGGTATGGGACCAACATCTTACACTGGTTGAATTCTCATAAACCATCAGTTTCCACTCGAGCATCTGAATGGCATGATATGAAGCCCTTTATGGGAAACAGTGCAAAACACCAGCGTGTTAGGATAAAGTCAGTGAACATAAGCTACTAGGACCTGAATTTTTTTATGAAATGGTGGAGTAGGTGAAAACCATTTACCAGCATAGCAAGGAATCCCAAAGTCGACAGAAGAGTTATGCAGATAACCGTCGATGAGACCTTGAATTCAAAGTTGGAGACCTAGTTTTTCTACGCATATCTCCATGGATGAAGGTCATGGGGATTTGGAAGAATTGAAAGCTAAGTACCAGGTATATCATCCCCTTTGAGATCCTTGATCAAGTAGGAGCTGTAGCCTATCGACTGGAACATCCACCTAGCACGTCGAAAGTACATGATGTCATTCACATATATCTCTTAAGAAATTACAAGCAGACCCTTAACACGTACTCTCTTCAGAGGTGGTACGGTTGGAGGATGATTTTTCCTATGAGGAGCATCAAGTGATAATCTTGGATCATAGAGACAGTGTTCTACGCAACCAGACTACTCATATGGTCAATGTACTATGGTGAATCCATATGTACGAAGAGGAAACAAGGGAACAGGAGGAAGCAATGAAGGAAAAGTACCCCCACCTATTTTTGGCCTAGATTGTAAAATGAAATTTCAAGGGAAAAATTTATTTAAGGACGGGAGAATGTAACAACCCATGATTTTGAAAATAAATATTGAATTCATTTTATAATCTAGCCATTAAACACAACCTTGCCTCAACTGTGTTAGGAATTTTGAATAACGTTCTTCTAGAGTTGTGACGAGTAAGTCATTTGAAATCTATTAGAAAAAACTTTATTTCTGATGAATAGTAACAAACCATTATGAATAGTAATATGAATAGTAATATGACCTTATGAATATTGAATAATGATATTGTTTTATTTTCTAAAGATAATAAGATAATGAGATCTTAATTGATTTTTCAATGTGATATAAAACTAATTATTCTTTAAAATTGTTATTTTTTGAAATAAATATTATATTTTTTAAAAATTAAATTAATAATATTTAGAAATTTTTTCATTAAAATAGGATTATATTTTTCAATTCTACATATCGAAAAATTGTAGGGGTGAAATTTTGGGATTTTTTTAAAATACATGAATTTTTCGTGAATAGTTAAAGATACAATTTTGAGTATTCAGTACTTTAATGACATCATAATTACATAATAGTAAAATTAAAAGGGTGGTCGACTTATGTACAATAACATATTACATGAGGTGTCTCATGTGGCTAAAATCATGGGCAAATACAATGGGCAGGACCATGGTTTGGCAAAAACCACTAATGTTGTGTCCTTTTGAAATTATTTAAAACTCTCTCTCTTTTTCTATACATACCCACTCATCCATTCATTTTCTTTCATTCCAAATACCTCATTCTAGAAGATCTGGTGGTTTAACCTCTCTAGGGGTCCTCCATAGGTGTACTTAAGGCCCCAAGGTCCCAACCTTCATGTTCTAGGAGTTACTCTATAAGGTAAGGGATTCCTTCACCCTGCTCTTTAAGTCGATGCTTATTTTATGTCCTCTCTTTGAATTTTCCATTATAATATGTTGGGGATTGATTTTATGTATTCTTCTGAATGTAATTTTTATTTCAATATTATTAGGTACTCTATTTCTCTCTTCATTTAATTTTATGAAATATTAAGCGACTCCCTTCGGCTGCTGAATTTTCATAGGGGATTTGTCACCTTTTCTCTTGTATTCATGGTCATCTCTTTTCTTTTTCTCTCCTAAAATCCTATATCCAATTGACCATGATAAACTCCATTATCATATATGTACTAGAATTATATCATTATAATATAATAACCATCGTCAATTTTATTACTCCCTCCCTTTTATTTTTTTAAATGAAATCAACGTCCATGGGGTTCCAATTTATAACCTTCATGGAGGATGAAGATCCATTGTTCAATTTCCCCTAAATTACTGGCCATGATACCATTTTAATTGTTGAATTAGAATATAATACATGTATCATAACCTAATTAATATTCATGAACCAGTATATGTACATATTAATAAATCATATGACCAAACTAGTTCATAATAATCCAAATACCACCAAATAATCGAAGCGATTGTAATATAATAATTCACCCTCATTCCATTTAACAAAATGATGTAAATGACCATTAAAAATTATAAATGTTCATAGATAATATATAGCTTCAATAATGGAGATTTAAAACTATTCCACATGAACTTCATTACTTAAAAACAAGTGAACTGATTATGAAAATCAAGAAAACAAACACTCAAGAACGAAGAAATTAAATAAAATAACTTATAAATAATAACATAAATGAACTAAACAGAATTATGATAAACTAAATACTTGTCTATAATGATCTGAAATATGATACAGTTATGTATAATTACATATTCAAGGACTTTATGTTCAGTAGGGGAACACATTCATATTTAAGGCAATGGTTTTTACAACCGAACTTCCATTTCCATTCAGGTTTTTTCATTGGGTAAATTACCTCTATGATATACTTATGCATTATAATATAATAGTAACAAATTCTCTATGAGTGTTCTATATATGTACAAAAACCATAATCCTATTTTATTTTATGGTTAGTTACATTTTTTAAAAGGATCATTCAAATTGTTTACGAAATACAAGCCTGATTCAAGGGAATATCTCAATTTCATACATATTTTAAAGGTAAATATCTAATATTTTTTTGGATGTATTATATCTATAAAATCAAACATTTTTTATAAAAATTATATTTTACTTCCCTTATGGTTTTATATTAATATTTTTCCAAAATAACTCATCTTTCGAAAGTAAACGAGTATTGATTTCAAGAATTCCTCGAAGATTTTATAAGAGCATCTTCTTCTATTTCAACACACTTGTTGATTTTTATGTATTATAGGGATTGGTATTCCATATTATCATCTACCATATTAAATTTAATGGTTAATTATTATTTTGGATATTAATGTGACATCTTTAAACCATTCTTCAGTTTATATCGAATGGCTAGTGTTTTAGCTTAATCTTCGGGGAAAGCTATTTACATTTATTATATTAATGTGTATTTTGTTTATGTTTATCCCTTTTCATATGAAGAATTAATATGGACATAGTAAGTGTTGGGTGGGGCCCGCTATAGTCCCTCAGTGCATCAGTGGGTCTCATGAGAAAAACTACGTTCTTAGCATAAGTCCTTGACAAAATGATTATTTATGTTCTTGGCACGAATCCTGGACGGTATAGATATGTTTCCCTGCATTATTCATTCCCTCATTATGAATATAGTATTGATGGTTTATGTGGTTATTAGATTTGTTGAACACTGATGATTACGTTATGTTATGGAAATAATTACTCAGCTTATATTTCTACCATATTATGATCATGCTTATTTATAAAGGCATGTGTTTTCAATTATTCACGATGTCTAAGGTTATCTTCCACTGTATTGCATACCCTTACTGAGTGTTTGAGATCACCCCTTTATTATGCATCATTTCCATAGGGTAAGAAGAATTCTATTATGAATGACATGCTGAAATAACCTAGGAGTTATTGATGTTGTCTAAGGAGTTTCTATGTTGTTTTTCATTTCATGTTGTAATGATGAACTTATGTATGTATAATGTTTACAATAATTATGAACTACTCTGTCCTTTGGGATGCTTATTCACTGTTTGTATGCCAATGTAACCAATAAGACACTGACTCCAGCTAACTATGGTCGGGTCCTTACCGGTGTTGTATTCATATGTATAAAGAAGTGTTCTGGTGATTGTAAATTTTCATGAACCGAAATAAAATTAATAGTACCATATGTTATTTCTATGATCAGGGAGTCCATGGAATGTCATGTTGTAGAAATAGTCATAGGTATTTCATAACTATGATGGTGACTATAGACATTACGCTAATGGTCATAGAAAAATCCCGAGGGACCTCATCCCATAAGTTAATAAACGTTAATTTAGACAATTCTACATGATATTATATCTTTATGGACACTACTCAAATTATAATTGGAAACCTAACAAAAATGTTTCCAATATTTATCATCAAACATCCCACATATTCTTCTATATCATTACTATTACTATTAAATAATCATAATTTATATATGTATATATATAGACTAAGAAATATATGTTATGAATTATTTAATATTGTATGTTTTATAATTTTTTAATCAATATATAATTAGAATGGGATATCAATTCTATTTTAAATAAACTAACCCCCATGGGTGGATATATCTATAGAGATAGGGGTACTCTGAGGAGCTCCTACCTCGAACATGACTCCTAATGGATGTAAGGAAGTGGTACAGGGGTATACCTTTATGAGATTGTCTATTTATAGTTGATGGGAGGAATTGTGAGAATATAAAATAATTATAAGCCACAACCATTTTTATATGGGTCACCATGAGTGTTTACCCCGATGGATGACCATGATCGTGGTCATATGGAGTTGTTGAGGGGGTGAACATATATTGACATGGATTCCTATTGTGATAAGGGACTATCGTAATTTTCCTCTCCATTTTCATAATTTAAATAAGAGAAAAATTCATTTCAATTTCCAATGGATTGGAGTTCCCATGTCCATAGGTCTTCCAACCATGTTACTATGATTAAACATAATTTCACACACTAAACTACAGTAGCAGACCAACCGTCCCTTAGAATAATGATACATGTTGAAATTGAATAATTCTTCCCACTGATCTAGGTTTTCTTAAGACCAAATTTTTTTTAAACATGGCTATCCATATATACCTATGTACCTTTTAGTCATTTCTATTATAATTTCCATTTTCATTCCACTGAAGGTTTAGAGAATTTTTCTACATTATATTGTGGTCTATGATGATTTCATTGTATAGTGTCATGACTCTAAAGACTTATATTGTTTGAAAAAATATATTTTATGATATTTATAGCCACAAAAATGTCATTTAATATTAGTTTAGGACTCATCAACCTAGATAGTAATCATATAAGAATTGATGAATGATATAATTGGATTTTGTAGTTAATGATTTTGAAATCATTATATTTTTACTTAATATTGTGTAGAGATTGTTTGTCATATTTATGTAACATTTTTTCAATATTTATTATACTTTTAATTTGAGGGAGTGAGTTAGAGAAGTATATTATGAGTTGGTGTTACTCTTGAGGATGAAAGTTGTTCCAGAAATTGTTCATATGTTTTAAAATTTTATGTATTATCATAATAATTATAATATGATTGATTTGAGTGATTTAAATATCAAGGATATAATTATATTTAAGGATAATTGGATGAAAATTCATGATAAGAAAGTGAATTTTCAATTTTTATTAGTCATTACATTTTTGTGATTTCATTGGCCATATGGTGGTGTGTTGGAAAACATTTATGAAAAGAAAATGAGGACATGAGATCAACATCCTACATTTTTATAGTTAGTCATTTTTATCCTTTTATGTAGGATTGTTTAAAATAGTTTTTTGTAACTAGATTCTATATTTTATTGATAATGATTATTTATTTTTTTTAGGATTATTTTTTAAATGGGTGCGTAACATTGTGGACTAGAAAATTTTATTTTTTATGTTCATGTCATTTTATGTATTTTCAGTTACGAATGTTAAAATAATAAATTTTAAACTCATGGAATTATATTTGAATTAAACCATTGAATTTTGATTACAATTTTTACCCATTAATGTTAAATTGGGAATTTCTAAAGGATATTTATTTTCTCCTAATTATTGAGTGGAGGTGAAAAAGAAATTAATAAATTCATTACCTTATATATTCATATTTATAATGATTATTTTAATTTAAGAAATATTTTAAAAATGGTTATATTTATGTCATGGTGGATAAATTAAATTTTTGGAGGATCATAATAATTAGTTATATGGAATTTTTGCTCAATTATTTGTATCTGTGTTATGAATGAGAGGAATTAATTAAAAAATAGTGGAAGGGTAATATATTGTCACACAAAAAATTGGAGAGATGTGTTTTAGAAAATTAATTTGGGGGAATATGTTTAACACCAGTGACACATCCATGATTCTATATTACCATAAGGGTGAATCTTCATGGTTTTAGTGAGTGGTGATGATTTAAAATTGAAAATGAATGTGATAGTATTTTTGAATAATTGTTATTGGTGATCATCAATTGATTGTGGAATTTTTTATATTTCAAAATTGAGGTATGTCACGAACTATGTCGGGTTCCCTCTAACCAAACAACTAATCTAGCTCAAGACATGGATTGTAGGGAATTATTGATCCCCAAGGGATGGAAATTAGTGTTTGGGTATCAAAAAATATTTTTTCTGAATGATTTCACCAATGATATACATGCAATAAAAAAACTAAAAATAAAACATCCCATAACTGATAAACATATCAAAATAAAATGGATATAAAAAATAAGAGATTAAATTTTTTATAACATTAACCAAAGAAAAAATATCCATAGTGGATAGTCAAAAAATTATACCACAACTCAGAAACCTCAATGCAATGAGAATCCCATCACACTTAATCCAATACCACTAGAACCAACTAGAAGATGAAAACTTGCAGCCAGATCCACCATCTCCACCTCAAAATATATTTCCTTCCTAATTCATACATACAAAATTCATAATAACACCAAGGTGAATGTTGGGTGTTGTCCAAATCCTAATAGGATTCCCCCAAATGAAATATACAATGCTATTACATTAAAAGAAAATTTACCATTAATGTTTTAAAACAAATAGAGATTGGAATAATTTACAAATAAACCATTCAATAGAAATTATTTTTAGGAAAACAATGTAATGTGATTCCTTTCTCAAAAGAAACAAAATTTGAAATTTCCTTCTACCCAAGGTCCACTGTATACCGAAAATTAGCAACAAATCACAGAACAATCATATCACTAAATAGATCCACTGGAAAACCCATATAGGTTAGTATCATTAGTGGTACCCAATGAAATTCTTACCTCAATGATAAAAAATAGTCCATCCAAAACAAACTGTAACCCGATGCATGAGCCACTAGTGTGGAATATATACCAGGGTCTAACGGTCACCATTTTGTAATCCAAAACCAATAGGGTTCCAAATAACTAGACACTAGAGGGGATCCAATTTCGTGGTCTAGTGGCCTTTGTTCATATAACAATTTTAGATAGTGTTGTAGCATCAATCCTACTAGAAGAAACCAAGCCTCATCCTCACTGAATCAAATAATGTAATATTTCTAATTCTACCACCTAGACACCAGGGATTCCCATTGTTTTTATGTTCCATTTAACCTGTCTAATAAATCATTAAATTCACACAGAAGTTCCAATAATCCTGAACACAAAATGGAATCAACATTTTCACCATCCTCATTAATCAACCGATCAAGGTTCACATAAAAAACAAAACATTCTATATACAAAACCAACCTCAAATTCAGATGCTAAAAACCATTTGAAAATAAATTTCATAAAAATTATGTGACCCAAAAATCACAATTGGATACCCAATTAGAATAATACACATGAAGTCAAACCATTTCCAATGGAAAATTATCTTTTACATTCATATGCACAAAAAACCCATTTTTTAAAAAAAATTTACATCAAATTCAGAATTAAAAAACTCCATTCAATGTTCTTAAAACATAAACACACACACACAAAATTCCATTTCATTTGAAAAACCCAACATTCAACGCATTCAAATGTCAAATTATTATGAAAAAACATTTCACACTGTTCCCACGTGGATTAAAACACAGTAAAGAAACACCATATTTTAAGAACCAAATAAATATAACAAATTTCTTTTTTTTAAATAAAATTCTATTAAATATGCATCGTAAAAAAAATTTAAAACATATATCACACAAAAAATATGATCTGTCGAATATTTTTCATTAACAAAGATTGTATACAAAAATCATTTTATAATATAAAGACATGGAACTTCCTACCTCAAACATAAAAACGTATTAATCTGATCGAAAACCAAAAATTCAACTTAATGTAAACCTATAAATTAGAGATTGGACCTAATACATAAATATAGAAACCAAAAACTCAATATTGAAACCTTATAAGTTAAAACATCTATGTAAAAGAATACCCACTAGAAGGAGCAAGAATAACCCTTGATGAAGGAATAAATGAAGAGAAAAGGGACTTACATGATGTTTCCTTCAAAATCCATAGAAAAACCCTCCAAAATATTTGAGTTCAAGGGGTCCAAGTGGAGGTGAGGAAGATTGTATGGGTGAAAATAATGTATGGCTCAGATTAGGGGTTATGTAGGGGTAAATCTAATAGGAAAAAAGAGTAAATTTCAAATTATTAATGACTTGGATATACCACATGGTTTTCCAAACATTTAAAAAAATGTGCGGCCTCCTCAGTACAAGAGGAAACCATTCACATCACATCCTGAATGAGGGTGCATGCCCATTTAGTTTTTGTGGTGGTTAGGATAGAGCCACTGTCTACAGTGAGAATATTTCCCTCAGCTATCCTAGTTTTTCCACTAACTGTGAGATACCCATGTGTGACCTGCTACCAAGTTTATAAACATAATTTTTACCCTAAAACAGTGAGGGAAACTATGAAACCATGACAATACCAATATTATAAAATTTATAAAAATAAAAATGAAATCATAGATGTGAAAATTATCCCCACTAAGAAAACATTCCCATACTAGAAATTCAACTCAATGCTTGTTCATTGAAAAAAAATATAGTTAATCAAACAATTAATTTCACCCATAATTCTCAGGGTCATCCCTACCATTCTTATCAAGAAAATTGTGCAATGGTATGGACATACCATGTAGTAGCTTCTCCTTGGAATCTAAAATCTAAAATGGTTTTTGAACACAAACAGATCGTGTTCTAGCTCCTACTCCTTCCAATTCCGAAAATTAGTCATATAAATATTTTGGTTTTTCAGTTTAGAGACATGAAACACTTCATGAATTAATGTCAACATTGAGTGTAAATGAAACCATTATTCATCCATTCCATGAATCGTAGGTATTTTAAAAGGTAAGACATACTTCATTTTTAGCTTCCCTTGATTACCCAAACGATGATGAACCAAGTGAGGTGTCACTCTTAGAATCAAATGGTCAACCATAGAAAAATCCAAAATCATAGAACCAATAATTAATTTAACACTTATTGAGACCCTAATCTATTAAAAAAATTTCCTTAAAAATTGAATTTATCAAATGTTTCCTACTCAAGTCTCAATCCCAATAATGAGGTCTCACCCACCTCAACACAACACAACGGGTACCGATAAGGTAGAATATAAATACCATCAAAAGGAGACATTTGAATTAAGTGTTATTTGTTGTTAATATATTGAAACAAGAAAACCCCTGGAGGTTTATCCCACATGCCTCTAAAATTCAATAAAAAATCCCTTGGCATGTCTTTCAAGATCTTATTTTTCAACTCTATCGGACCATCTATTTATGGGTGTCATGCCATACTAATCTTAAACTACAACCCCATTTCGTTCTGAATACCTTTCCAAAAACATGATGTATTAATAGAGTCCCAACCTAATATGACAACCAATAGCACAGCAAGAAGCCTCAATAACACCTTCACATTCTAGTGACCCATCTTTTTTATATTGGATTAATCCCATATAGGAACAATGTGCACTAATTTGGTCAAACAGTCAATGACTAACCAAGTAGTATTCCATCCATGTGGAGTACTAGGTAGGACAAAAATAATGTCCATGGTGATCTCATACCACTTCCATGAAGAAATCAGTCATTTATAAATAAAACCAAAGGCCCTTTTGTGCACTACCATAAAATGTTGACCTATATAATATCATGACACATAGTTTTCTATATCTCACCTCCCACCTAGACACCAAAACTACTAAAATGAATCATTCAACATCTTTGCGGTACTTAAATGAATTTTTTTAGTAAGACTAATGGTTATTATGCATCACACCCGTCCATTATGACTAAGAAATCAAAAATTAGACCTTGAAGCATAAAACACCATTAGGAGATAATGACATTTCATAGGGAACCTCCCCACCATTTAAGAACTACATAGAATGAGGAAACAACTCATCATTCAACTGCTCTTTCCAAATCTACTCTATTAGAGATGGTGTTAGCTGAACACTGGCCAAGAACACACCTCTATTATGCTCATCAGTTTCATGATGTTGTTGGGAGAAATAACAATAAAATTCCCCATATCTATGGACTCTTTCTATACTTGCACGGAAGCATCCTAACACAAGGAACCCACTTCCACATCTCTATTTCCATGGGAATATGAAATAAAAAAATTGATCCCCTGAAGGTACTCAACCCAACTGCATTTCCTCAAATATATATCCTTCTAAGAGAATATGTAGGATAATATCTTATGATCATAATAAAATACAATCTTCTCCAAAAAAAGATAATTATTTTAGGCCACCAAGTCATGAATCACCAATAATAAAACAAAATAATGGTTTGAGTAATTCATTTCTTATATTCAGAGTTGTAGAAATCCATATGGAAGCACATTCCCATCTAACATTAGAACACTCGTAAGACCTATAACAGAATTATCATAGAAGACAATATATCCCTTTCCAGATTCTGGAAATATTAAAAAACATGGGATGTGGTCAACCTCAATGTAATATCTTAAAAATGAATGTCACATTCTGGGTTCCAATCAATATATACCCCATTCTATGTAAGCATGATCATTGGAAAATAAATCAATGAAAACCCCTGAAGAAACAACCTGTAATTCAATACCATTCTCAAAAAGCTTCAAATTTCAAAAACATTATTCAATTATCACCATGACATATATACACTTCTCATTGCAAGGACCATTGAAACCCTTAATTTTGAGATCACATGACCTAGAAACAATTCCACCATGTACAAGAATGATAACATATAAAAAATCATATATTTATAATGATCCCAAAGGATTCCTACCATAGTCTTCAAAATGTCAATCATGCCCCTCAACATTCACTCAGTATACTTAGATTTCATCTATGAATATCACAAAAAATGAGTCAATATAATGATTGAAAACCTTATTCATAATCATCATAAATACCATTGAATCATTCCTCAATCATCAAGGTATAACCAAACAATCTAAATGATCATACTAGCTTCAAATGGATATTTTCGGAACATCAACCTCACCACAACTGACTTTGTGATACCTAGAATGTAAATCAATCATGCAGAATAACATTTCTCAATTAAGATGATCTAAAAGGTAATTAATACATGTAAATTTTTAATTTTTCTTGATCATAACATTATTTAGCTTTTGTTAATCGATACATAACAAAATAGAATCATCAACCTTCTTTGAAAATAGAACATGGGTAGCCCATGGTGAGATATTTGGTTTAATGAATCCTCTGGATTAAAAATTATCCAACTTTAACATTAATCTCATTAACTCAGTGGTGTCCTTATTGTATGAGAGAAGATATGTTACCTGTTTTACAAGTGTCAAATAAATGGTGGTATCCACATCCCACTCTAGTGTAAAACCCTAAAAAACACCTTGAAATATCTCTGGTAACTCATACACCACTGGAGGTAATCCATCTTCCAGGAAGCAATCAACCTATTTTAATACGACTGATGAGATCTAAAAAATGAGATTTACCTATTCCAGAAATGGAGGCCCAATATGGCCTGACTGAGGATCCCATTCTCCCTGAAAATCATTGGTTCTTCCATATAGTTCCCTAAAACATACTCTTCACTGATAACAATTTATATGTTCAAAAAATTCACCATTAAATCTATACTATGGCTCATATCCAAGAGACTTATATCAAAAAAAGGAAATCAAAATACAGCTTGACCACATATACAATATGTTCACAACACAGACACCTAAAACTTTTCTCTATCTATATAAAATGTTGTGTTACTAACTCTATCATGAATGGAATAATCTGAATTTTCAATTTTAATGCAACCATTGGATGGGAGGAAAGAAAAATAACAGAGCATCCAGTATCAAATAGAACAATAGATAATGATGATTCAACAATAATGGTACCTCGAATGGTCATAGTCCTGACATCAGTTTCTATTAGCACTTGATCCAAATTAGGAAGATGACTTTTCTTATACTGACAATGATAACCACCATTAATGATTGGATTATCCCTAAACTATCATTTCCCTTGTTGTGAATACAAACATTCTACCAGGACCTCCAAACATTGATCACGCTACCCTAGACGATTCTGAATGGGGTCACATCCATTCCAAGGCTTCAAATCTAGCACCATTCTGATATGTGTGTGCAAATATTCAAAATTGAAACATGTTCCCCATAAATCCAGATTGATGGAAGTGTTTATGGGTAGTGGAACATGTTGATCACATTTCCCCTACCTTCAAAAATTGATGTCACATATCAAACCCAGCATCAGAATCCATAAATGAAGAATGATTAGAAGAATGTATGGAAGTACCACCTTATTTCTTATTTGTCTCATCCAACATCCTCTTTTCCTCAAATCAGCTTCCACTACCCAGGACCACTATTAACCTTGATATAGATAATATAGGCTTTCCTCATTAATCAATATCTCCCATAAAAGTATGATTATCCACCGAGGTATAAGTATTTAAATTTAACAATAATACATTGAATTTTATCTTCATTCTCATAACCGTCTCAAACATTTGATGATTCATCTTATCATAAAAGCTTACTCGGGTGCAAAATCTACCAACACTACAATGTGCTTAGAATATTCCAGTATGTTCTATTCTATGTCACAATGATTTATGAACTCACAAGTCCGTGAGAAGTCCATTATCTCAAAAAAATAATTCTCATTGAAAATTACCATGAAATCCTTCAAATCTATATTCTATTCTGATCACCACACACCACTGGGTCCCACAACATCAGACTAGGACCTTACAACATGAACCAAGAACTCTGTACCATTATAGTCTCAGGATTAATAAGAATCTAAAAAATACGATCAATTTTCTCCTTTCAATCCACAGCTTCTATGTGATCATTGCTACCCTTGAAATGTTTGTGGCTTGTTCATGAATAAATATTGAGATTTATCCTTTCAAGGACATCATTTACATCTATAATGGGAGCATGAATAGATCTCACTCCTTATCCCTAAACATTGAACTAAAAAACCACGGATTCTACAAGTCTATAATAAATATTTGTTGAATAACTCCTTCTACAACATTTCCACAGACACACATGAGGTAATAAAGGAATCATTTTTCAACAAAAAGTAGAAACCACAAGAAAAAAATCCATATAACCATTAGTGAAAAAAAACTGTAAATAATATGAAACAACAATGATTCCAAAACACATCCATAAATCAAAACAAAACCACATCCATGTATATAAAAATAAACACCAAACCATTACACCTCCACTGAATGTCTATATATAGTCTATAACCTATATATATCCCCCATATGAGAATCCAAACCGAATTTTCCAACTTCCCATAGTGACTTGAGTCATGTCGTGAGGTTTTTTGGCTTGAAACCAAACTCCTAACCATTTTCTTTAGCCTTGATAATCTATGCTCTGGTCAATCTAGACCCCTCCCAAACAACTTGACCAATATAGAGTGAAACCTCCAATAATTCTATTTGTTCACAAACCAACCCGGTGTGCCATCTAAATAGACACTCGATCTGGAAAGAGATATCGATAAAAGGGTTTCCCCTATCAACATGGGTCAGAAATATTTTTTTTGGGAGTAAAAAATTCACATTTGGTAATTATTTCACCCATGATATACATGAAAGTACACTATTGAAAATAAAACATCAAACAACTTATATCCATAACCAAATATAAGGAATATGAAATTTTATATATTCAAAATTTTACAACATTAACCAAAGATGAAATTCAATAGAAGAAATTGAGACATCTATACCTTAACTCAAAATCCTCAATTCAATGAGAGGGCCATCAATTTCAATACACCACCACCAACACCTACATGAAGTGGAACACTTGAATCCAAATCCACCGTCACCAAAATGAAACATCTTTCCTTAATATTGGATATACATAATAAATCCTAAATACACATAATGGTGTACGTAGAGTGTGATCCAATTCCTAATATGATAAAACCAAAATATATATTCCATGATATAACATTTGAACACAAATTATCATGCATGTTTTGAATAAAGACATTATAGAAACAACTTTTAATAAAACATAATTAGGAAATCAGTTTCAAGAAAACACTTTTAAGGGAAAACTTTCTCAAAAGAAACATACTTATTGATCACAATATACAGCTAGTCCACAATATACTGATGTTTATCACGTCTTCCTGAAATAATCATGTCACTAAAAAGAACCATGTGAGAAATCAATATTGGAAACAAGTATTAGTGGGACCCTATAAACCTCATACCTCTGTGATAAAAAATATTCCATCCAAAACCATTAATAACCTCATGCACGAACCACTAATGGGGAATACATTCCAAGGTCTAGTGGTCTCTATATCATATGGAAAAATCAAAATTTTTCCCATGCAAAAGCAACTAAATGGGATCCCATCACAATATGTAGAGGTCTCGGATCACATCTGTTGTTTAATTAATATTGTAGTGTCAATCCTGGTAGATGAAACCAACCCTTGGCCCCATTGATTCATTTGACATACATGTTCTAGTTTTTTAACTATCATATCTCCTATTCACTTTGAACTAAAATAAAGTTTCATATGTCACATAAATCATCGCATTCAGACAAAAATTCATAAGAAGTCATGAACAAATAAGGAAATCACCATTTTTATAATCCACATTGATCAAATGATCAATGCACACATTGAAACCAAATGTTTCCATAAATTAAACCTATTTAATGTTCACACATAAAAAATACATTTGGAAGTACATATCTCACCACTTTCACAACTCATGAACCCCTTTTGGAAACCCAATAATATGAGTACACAATAATTCCAAACATTTACTTTGGAAAACCCCCTTTACAATCCCTACGCAAAAAAAAATCCATTTTTAAAACCCATTTCACACAAAATTCAAATTTCAAATACCCCATTAATGATTCAAAAAAAGATAATCCCACATGCCAAATTTTTTATTACTTTTGTAAACGCAACTTTTAACAAATTCACACCAAAAATTACTATGAAAACACATTTCAAAACATTCACACATTGTATAAAACTAATTCATGAAGCACCACAATTAATGCACATAAGAAATATAACATATTACTATACAAAAAAATTTCCATTTAATATGAATCTAAATTCATTTTTAAAACATATATCACACCACCAAAATAATCCATCATGCACATTTAATAATCCGTGGTAAAATATTTAAGTCCTATAATATTGTTAAATCATATAACCACCACCATCATGATTGGAAACATAGGAAATTCGAGTGAAAAAACGAAACTGGACCTCTAACGAACACTATAAAGATAAAATAGTACCTAAAACATCAATATTTCTCATAAAAACTCTTGACTCAACCCTTTTTAGATCAAATAAACCATTATACTAGAATAAGACAACAAAAATGAAAGAATAACCTTTTACAAAAGAATAAATCATGAGAAAAGATACTTAATAGTTGTTTCTTTGATGATATAAGGCCAAAAACACATATACATTGGAGAAAAAGGGGTATATAGTGGTGTGTAGGAAGGTTATGTGGATATAAATAATTTAAGAATTATAATAGAGGTGATATGATGTTATATAGGAATGGGGAAAAGTGTAAATTTCAAATTTTTAATGATCTGGAAAGGTAGAATGGTTTCATAAGGGGGAACACCAGTGCAGCTGATTGTGCTTCCTAGATATATCTACTATCCAAGGCACATGGTATTCCTTGGTATGGTAGTTGGTTTCTCCAAATTGTGTGCTTACAACACTTCACCTTCTTCCGAGATGAGAAACAAAATTTTTATCCAAATTTTTTTTTGAAAATAATAAACCAAAATAAGACCAAATATAGACAATAGAATACCTAAAAATAAAATCACAGATTGGAAAAGGTAGGAAAAATAAATCATTAAACTTTTTACACCTCGAGATTTCATAGTATGTTATCTCTTCAATGTAATTAAATAACATGCACAACACGCAACAACATGTTCGAGCACATCATCAACATAAAAATCTAGCCATTCAAAAAGAGGTTATGATTAGTATTATCTTTAATTTAAATTTTATATATTCTATATAAATTTTAACATCCATATTATCTGTTTCTTAGAAATAATATAAGAACAAATTCATTTTATTCAGATAAAGGAAGTGTTTTTCAGAAATTGCAATTTTACCAACTTTTAATGGAGAACCCTTTTTAAATCCAATATTTGACACATTTATAAATTAAATTTTACCAAATAAACTTCTTATTTAAAATATTTACATAAAAATTTTGTTTCAATAAATTTTTGTTGTTTTTCTGATAACTTTCATATCCGGTTGAATAGTGAAAAATACTTAAATGTAATTGAAAACAACTTTTTTAATAAATATAATTTATAGTGTAAAATTAAACATTTTAATGGTTTTGATGAATAATTAGATTATATTTTTATCATTTAATACAATTTAGGTCATTATAAATAATTTCACTTTTAAATTTGACATAAAAACATGTCAATCTTTTTATAGTTTTTACTTTTCTTAAAACCGGCCTTTTTGTTTTCACAATGGGAATTAATTTAAATTTAATTAAATGAAACTTATATGTTTTTTATTTTGTAAAATAGAATAATTTTTGAATATATAATATCAAAATTAGATTTTGGTAAATTTTTGTTATTTTTTTGTAAACATTCAATTTTTGATGAATAGTGAAAAACACAGCGTTATAATATAAACCTGACTTATTATTTATATAATTATTTATTTTATTTAAAATTATTTTAAGTAAAAATACATATATAATACCTATATAAGTTCAATTTAAATAATTGGATTCATTTTATAATAAAATTGGACGTATAAAATTTTATTGAACTTTTTAACATTTTTTTGTCGACCTTCTAGGAGCATTTGTAAATTTGAGAAAAACTTAATTTTATCGCTTCTTTAATTGAATATATAAAATAAAAGAGACATGTATAAAATCAATAAGTAAAATTTGGTACAATAATATAAAAATATTATTTGTTGAATAGTAACTTTTGACTTTTATTTATCACGGCTTAAAGTAAATAGGGTAATTAAGGGAAGAAATGATGTTATAATTAACCTAACACAAATCATAATTCTATTGGATAAGTGTAATTCGGAAAAAAACAACCATAGGAATAAAATATGATCCTTTTTTGTCTACATGGATTATATTAGAACATTAATTATTATTTTATTTAAAGAAGAGTTTAAAGTGTTAAATTCAATGTTTTATAACTAAAAAAATTTCAATATAGGGTTATACATAAGAAAATTTTAACTATAATTAATTATTAAAAATATAATAATATTTAATATTTCATGGTATTTTATTTATAAATTTTATATATTTAGTAATTAAATTTAGATATGACACATTGAGGATGCAATAATTAGCTTATTAATGAATGAATCAAATAAATGGTATTATAAATATTAAAATAAATATAATTTCAAGGTTTCTATGACATCCACATATTATCTAGGTGAATATGACATTATAGGATTGATTCAATGTATTGGTATTGTAGAAATAAAGTTGTGATTACTTTCACAAAAACCAAATATAAAATATTGTCAAAAGTGACATAAATGAGTTTTTAAAAAAAATATTATATTATTAAATTATATAATAGTCATAAAAATCTATGGTTCTGTCAAATAACTTATATAATGATAAGTATATCATTAATGAACTTTTTTATATTCTATTGGCATTTTATTGTATGTTTATTTGCCATTTATTATCATAATACAAGAATACATGGTAAAAGTGAAACTATTTTACTAAGGGTTAAATCTTAAAGATAAGGTTAATATGGTGTCATAAACCTATCTAAAACATATTGGTTGAGTGTTTTTCGACCCATAACCATCATATCCTAGATATAAATGTTTTGGGGCCATTATAAACCCAAATTTATTTTATTATAAAATAATTTTTCAAACTTTTCATAAAGTGACCCTCAGATTTCTTATAAAAGGATACTTCCCCTTATCTTAAATTCACACCTCCAAACTCATTTGGCTCGGCCAAAAATAGACCAAATATCCTCCCAACTTTTCTCACATCATTTTATAGTCCTTAATTTGATCATAAATTAAACCTATGTAGCCCTTTTGATCAACTCAAAAGGAAACACCCGAAGAAGGGGTAATAATTTCGCTACCCTCTTTCAAGTTCTTTTCTTCTTCCACTTCATTTTTCTTTATTGTTTCCAAACCAAAATAATAACTCTCATACCTCCTACATACAATTATTTTATTATAAATATGGTAAAACCATATTTCTTCTTCTTTCCATCATATAAATGAAATATTCCCCGTATTTGTGTACGTACGGCTTACCGTCTCAATGTTGTGGTGTATCTTGTAATTCAAAAAATTCATTATTTAGATGGGTATAATAATGAGTATAACATATGTAAATAATAAATAAAACATGTTTATTATTATTTATATTTGACATACCATCCAATTAAATGTTATTTCATAATCAATATAATGATATTTTCGCTCGTGTGTACGTACGGATTACCGTCTCCACGACGGGATGAGATTCATTTCCATGTTCACCATTCAATGATGATTATAAAAATATATATTATTAATAAGTATGTAATATATGACATAATAATTCTACTATGAGTATATATATATCCGTGTGTGTGTATATGTAACATCCCAAGTAAGTAATGAATAATAGATATTTTTATCTATGTCTATTAATGATTAAGATAGTGTTTTAGAGGCTTAAAATGAAAATAAATCCAATCTTAAGCATGGAATACACTAATATTTTTAAAAGATTGTTTTACTGCCTTTTGATGGAAAACCATTTTTAAATCTATCTTTTGACAATTTTATACGCTATGTTTGTCAAAATAAACTTATTCTTTATGATTGGGACATTGAAATTTACTTTATGTGATTTTTTGGTATTTTTCTGACGATGTTCATTTTTTTATGAATAGTGCAAAATACTGCATTTTACATAAAAATTCTTTTTAATCTAATTTATATATATGATTAGGTTATCTTTTGAATTGGGCTTGAAGTGAAATTAGAATATATTTTTACCATTTAATCCAATGGTGGTCATTGGAATCAATTTCACTTTGAAATTTGACTTAAACTGGTGTCAATCTTTTGATACTTATTGTTTCATAAAAACACGCTATTTGCTCTGACAGCGGGAATTAATTATTAAATTTATTAATGCGACTTATATGTTTTGAATTTTGTAAAATAGACTTCATTTTTGAATTCAGAATATCAAATATATTTTAGGGTGAATTTTTGGTAATTTTCTGAAAAAATCCAATTTTTGATGAATAGTGAAACCACTAAGTGGTAATCAAGCAAACTGATTTTTCAGTTAAATGAAAGTTTACCACTAATGTGTATTGAATTTTGAAAATCCGACATACATGGTTGTCATTAAGAAGTAAAATATGGTTCAATGAGATTAAAATAATTTTTTGGTGAATAGTAACTTATTAAGTTTTTAATCGCGATTAGTGGTAATTAGTGTTGTTTAAGGAAAAAATAATGCTTTAATAAAATAAGATGAGCTTGACACATGTCCTACCCTCATTGGTTGTGTCATGGCCGACCCAGAAAAGCCATGGGTCAACTTGGGGACCCCATGGATCCACTTTGGTTGGGAAATGACAGAAATAACTTTTTATTTAATGTAAAAGTAAAAACGACACAAATATAATATGTTTTACAGAAACAATTTTTACATTGGGTTATAAAGATCAGACGTTTGATTATAAATATTCATTGGAAAGATAAAAAGATTTCATACATCATAGTATTTTTTTAATAATTTTTAGACTTTAAATAAATTAAATTATTTATGACATCATGATGATGTAGTGATGACCTCATTATTTAACGATTTAAATAAAATGGAATGATAATGAAAAATCTAAAACCTACACATGGTCAAAACCAATTGTATGAGTGGATTTCGAAGCCTTATCAGCTTATACTAGAATTACAGCAATGTGGGACCTTTTTAATCCGAAACTCTTTTTAAAATAAAGTAACTTATCTTTACTTTCCAAAAGTGCCCCCCCTCTCCTCTTATAAAAGGCCCCCACCTCTACCTCATTTCACACACTCCTCAAGCCTTTGGCTCGGCCAACCCCTGCCCATTTACTCTCTCCACATCCGTCTCCTCATCCTAGAGGATTCCCTTTGGGCAGAATCCTTTCAAAGGAAGCCTTTAGGCTCAAATCAAAAGGAGTTACACTTTTAAAGGTAATTCATTCTCTCATGTTCATTTGTTTTATTTTGCTTCTCCAACCCCCTAAACTCTTTTTATTTACTTCTTTTGTAACAACACTAGTATCTTCAATATACTAGGATGTTGTTATAAGATATATTTGAGCTACACTCTCACACAACTACATCAAATGGTTAAAGAACATACGGTTTCCGTGGATGGCGAAATTCTGCCTCCGGAAACGATGATTGTTCAATACTCATTTAACACCTTCAAAGGTGGACATTATGATGTCACTATTTTTATATATGATATATAATATTTTTAGGTTTTCCTTAAGATTCTGTTTTTTTTTCATTTTGGGCATACCTTTATAGTTTCCATTATGGGTAAACATGATATCTTCATTTTAGGAAGTGCGGACTACCGCCCCCTGAAAGTGATTTGATTCGTTAATACCATATGTGGGATGTGTAAAGGATAAAGTTAATGATATTATATATGTTATTATACTGGAATTATAATATACTCTTATATCATTAAGATTCCATTCCAGAAAATATGAAATAGAAATGGAAGTAGCGTTCATGCGTACGTACGGCTTACCGTCTCCATGAATGGTGCATTTCATTTCTTACCTCTAAATGTGATGTAATATTATAAATACATGTATATGATGAATATATATGATATATATGTTATCCAAATCATTAATATCATTCTGGATATAACGAACCTTTGACCAAATTAACAACATGTACGTGTAAGAAGTCTATTTTTGACTTAAGAACCAAATACCGACAAAATGAACATTATTAACTTAAATGATTACATGATGTTCATAACATGGTATAAAAGGAATAATGAACTTGAAAAAGGTTCTTAAGCAAGTATAGATTTACTCAAGTTTATTATTCAGGAGATTAAAGAACGGTCGGGTCAAGTCGGATACGAGGTATGGGACTTCGTCTCAATCTCCTTTCATTGAGGCATATTTTGTTTTATTCACAACCTTCTTTTATACGGTGTATAAACCCCTTTGACTTTTACATTTTTTCAAAAGGAATATTTTTTATACGAAGCGTTTACTAAACAAGAAAAGGGAATGTTTTTGTCATACGTATGCGGCGACAACGACTTCTCCGCCGCTGTGACCGTTATTTGAGTTTCGACTTCCTCTACAAGCCATACCATCTTTTTAAAAGAAAAATAAATACAATGTTTTAATTTTATTTTATTTTGGTATGTAAAATGGTTTTCATAATGTTTTTATATCAATGTGTTGTATTGATATATTGTGATTGAAATGTGGAAATGTTATGTTTCCTTTATACATGTTTTATTTGATACGATTATGTTGAGGTTCTTGGGCATTATTATGAAGACAGGTGGTTCCGTGATAGATTAAGGGTAGGTGAGCCCGATATAGCTCTCCAATGCATTGGGTAATGCGAAGGAGTGAAACGTTAAGGTTTCTCCGAAGTGATTTAGGGAATATACTGTGATGGGTATTCCAAACGTAACCAAGAGGGTTACTCCCTACGTAAGAATGTTATGAATGCCTCAAGTTACCTTTATGTCTTATGATTTCTATGATTTATTCATGATTTGATGAGGTATGTTAATGTGCTTATGTTTTATGGGAAAAGTATGATTTCATTCTTATGTATATATGTACCCATGTTTCCTTTCCATGTTTTTATAACCCATACTGAGCTTTTTATGCTCATCCCAAGTTTTTTTGTAATGATTTTCACAGATCAAGGGAAAGGTACATGATATGATGATAGTTTCAAGGAAGTGTCATGAAAGAATCCATGTTTTATTTGAAATATGTTTCCATTTATGGGAATGAAGAATACTATCTTTATGTAACTACTTTGTTTTAATGTGGGTTGTAATGCATGTTTTAAGATCTAATTCTCTAAAACTCAAAACCCGAAAAGATCCTAAATGTGTAATCTTGTAATAACTCAATATTAAGTAAGTTTTAAGGCTGGGGCATTATAGTTGGGATCAAAGGTCGGTTTAGATAACTTTAGGAGTTAGAATTTGATTAAATGATTATCCAAAAATATTTTTTTATGGTCCAATTGAAGTGATATAGAATTTGAATATTACCATGTTGCTTCATCTAAGACATGTTTGTTCAGAATGGTTTTCCGCAGAGGAAACAGGGAAGCAGTGCTAGGAAGGAATACAGAAGGACATAACCTTCCGAATCAGCATCCTGAGATGGTCGGAATTGGAACTGAATAGTTTGTTGCAGTAATGGCGCAGTTGACTCAAGCGATAAATGGCGGTGGTATCCATGCACGAGATCAGCCAGATCAACCACAAAGGAACATGTCAGTGGTGGAACATTTCATGAGGCAACATCCCCCATCATTTAGAGGATCATCTGACCCTGTGTTAGCTGAAGGGTGGATTAAAGCACTGGAGAATATTTTTGATGTCATGGGATGTTCAGACAATCAAAAGGTTAGTCTTTCTATTTACCGTTTGGAGGGTGAGGCAGATCAGTGGTGGTCGATGGTTAAAAATATTAGGGACGCTGATGAGATTGATGCCCTCGACTGGGATGAATTCAAAGGTATGTTTCATGAGAAGTATTTTCCTAAGGCTGTTCGACTTAGGATAAGAAAACAATTCTTGGAATTGAGGCAAGAGGAAGACTCAGTGGCAGCCTATGAAGAAAGCTTCACCCGATTTGCAAGGTATGCTCCAAATTTTATCTGAGACCTTGATAGTAAAATCAATCGTTTTTACTCAGGATTAAAGCCAAAATATCGAAGGGCATTAGCTTCTCGTGAGTTTAAATGTTATTAAAAGCTTGTTCAATGTGTTGAGAAGGTGGAAATGGAGTTTGCCGATGACTAAGTGTTCTATAACAACCAGCAGAAGAAGAGACCGAGGTGGTAGGAGAAAGGTAAGAATTCTTCAAAAAAGTATGATGGTAAGAGAACTAAGTTTCCAGTTTGTGATAGATGTGGCAAAAGGCATGCTGGGGAATGTCTTCTGAATTCTGGAAAGTGCTACCGATGTGGTAAGATAGGACATAAGGCTCGTGATTGCACTGAAAAGGATCAAGGTGAAGGTAAGAACAAATTTTATTTACAGTTAGTGAAATGTTATAAGTGAAATGAGATGGGTCACTATGAAAACGAGTGTCCGAAAAAGAGCTTGAGTGATGGGAAGCAGTTAGACTACAAGCAGAAAGGGGTGGTGAAATCCTTTGCAACTACTTCAGCAGATGTCGGGCCATCAAATGAAGTTGTATCAGGTACTTTGTTTGTTTTTTCAGATTATTCCAGTGTGTTGTTTGATTCGGGGTCTAAACATTCTTTCAT
Source organism: Viscum album (assembly GCA_963277665.1). NCBI lineage: Eukaryota > Viridiplantae > Streptophyta > Magnoliopsida > Santalales > Viscaceae > Viscum > Viscum album. Next base: position 715,870,563 of record OY728162.1, read on the forward strand.
CTCTAAAACATTTTCTAGTAAAATGGGAATACCATCTCAAGAAATGACTCCTGAACTTTTGTTAAAAACACCTGGGGGAAATGTTGAGGCAAAAAGAATTTATAAGAATCTTCCTATCCTTATCTGTGGAAAGAACCTACATGCAAACCTTATTGTTCTGCCTCTAGTAGAGTTTGATGTTATCCTAGGTATGGATTGGCTCTCTATTTACCATGCTAAGATTCGCTGTAGAGCTAAAGAAGTTTCTTTTCAGAAAGACTTTCAGTTTGTTTACAAGAATAAACCCTTACATTTGATAACATATCAAGCGGCCAAGAAACTTGTAAAAGATGTAAATGAATGTTACCTTGCACACATCGTTGAAAATAAAGGAACTATTCAGATTAATGATGTGCCAGTGGTAAATGAGTATCCTGATGTTTTTCCTGATGAGTTGCCTGGAATAATACTAGATCGGGAAGTTGAGTTTACTGTTGACTTAGTTCCTGATGCTAAGCCAATTTCAAAACCCCCTTATCGAATGGCACGAATTGAACTTTTAGAGTTGAAGGAGCAATTGCAAGATTTATTAGAGAAAGGTTTCATTCGACCTAGAACATCACCATGGGGTGCTCCTGTTTTATTTGTTAAAAAGAAAGATGGTTCTATGAGACTTTTCATTGATTATAGAGCCTTGAATAATATCACTGTTAAGAACAAATATTATTTTCCTCATATCGATGATTTGTTTGATCAGCTTTAGGGAGCTCAGTTTTTTTCAAAGATTGACCTGAGATCGGGGTACCATCAGCTGAAGGTAAAGGGGGCAGATATTCCAAAGACCGCATTCCGTACAAGATATGGCCATTATGAATTTGTAGTAATGCCTTTTGGGCTAACCAATGCACCTGCTGTATTCATGGACTTAATGAATAGAATTTTCCATGATTTCTTGGATAAGTTTCTGGTGGTTTTCATTGATGATATTTTGGTGTTTTCTAAAAGTAAAGAGGAGCATGAAAGACATTTAAAGGTTAACTTGCAAACCCTAAAAGAAAAGAAACTGTATGGGAAATTCAGCAAGTGTGACTTTTGGTTGCAACAAATTTCTTTCCTTGGTCACAATGTTTCTAAAGATGGAATAACTGTTGATCCTGCAAAAACAAAAGTTGTGGAAGAATGGCCAAGACCCACAAATATAACCAAGATTCATAGCTTCCTTGGTTTGGCGGGCTATTACCGAAGGTTTGTTAGAAATTTTTCATGGTTATCTAGTCCAATGACTAAGCTAACTCGGAAGGGTGTTAAGTTTATCTGGACAAAAGAATGTGATGATTGTTTTCAGGAATTGAAAAGAAGATTGGTGAATGCTCCAGTTTTGGCACTACCTTCCAGTAATGGTGAGTTTGTTATATATAGTGATGCTTCATTGAAAGGACTTGGTTGCGTCCTAATGCAGAATTATCAGGTAATTTCTTATGCTTCACGACAGTTGAAAACTCATGAGGTAAATTACCCTACACATGATTTGGAATTAGCTGCTGTTGTTTTTGCTTTAAAAATTTGGAGGCATCATTTGTATAGAGTAAAGTGTGAAATATATACCGATCACAAAAGTTTAAAGTATATATTCACTCAGAAAGAGTTCAACATGAGATAGAGGAGATGGCTAGAATTAATCAAGGATTATGATTGTAAAATTCATTACCATCCGGGAAAAGCAAATAAAGTGGCTGATGCTTTGAGTCGAAAAAGTAATGCTTCATTAGCAATGTTGCATTTCGAACGTGATCCTTTGGTTAAGGATTTGATGAACTTTGGCATAGAAGTTGTTGGTGCAGGAAGTCCTTCTGTTTTGTTTCAGGTATCAGTGAGATCTTCTCTATCAGACAGAATCAAGCAAGCACAGAAGCAAGACAGTGAGTTGCAGAAAAAGGTAGAGCTGGTTCAGAAAGGTAAGTTGCCTGAATTCAACATTGATAATGATTGTGTTTTGAAATTTGGGAAGTGATTGTGTGTGCCTTGTGATTCACAGTTGAAGAGAGAGTTGTTATTTGAAGCTCATAGTTCTCCGTTTTCAGTTCATCCGGGCAGTACTAAGATGTATAGAGATTTGCGGGAGTATTACTGGTGGGATGGAATGAAAAGAGATATTGCTGATTTTACTGTGAAGTGTTTGACTTGTCAGCAGGTTAAAGCAGAGAGGTAGTTACCGAAAGGGATGCGTCAGCCTTTACCAGTGCGAGAGTGGAAATGGGAAAATATATCCATGGACTTTGTTGTTGGATTACCGAAGACATCTCGAGGTAATAATGCAATCTTGGTTATTGTTGATCGCTTGACCAAATCTGCTCATTTCCTTGCTATAAGAGATACTTTCTCACTTGATCAACTTTCCTATTTTTATATTAAAGAGATAGTCAGGTTACACGGATTTCCTCTCTCCATTGTATCGGATCGTGATCCCGGGTTTACTTCTAACTTTTGGAAAGGCCTTCAGAAGTCATTGGGTACTGAATTAAAATTTAGTACAGCTTTCCATCCTCAATCAGATGGGCAGTCAGAACGAACAATACAGACATTGGAGGATATGCTAAGAGCTTGTTATATAGATTATCAGGGAAGTTGGGACCAACATCTTTCTTTGGTTTAATTTTCATATAATAACAGTTTTCATTCCAGTATACAGATGGCACCATTTCAGGCAATATATAGGAAGCGGTGTCGAACTCCAGCTTTCTGGGATGAAGTGGGTGAAAGTAAGTTGATGGGACCAGAATTGGTTGAAGAGACGGAAGAAAAAGTTCAACTGATTCAGAAACACATGAAAATAGCTTAGAGCAGGCAGAAGAGTTATGCGGATAACCGGAGGAAGGATCTATCTTTCGAGGTAGGTGATCATGTTTTTCTCAAGGTTTCTCCTTGGAAAAGTGTGATGAGATTTGGTAAGAAAGGAAAGTTGAGTCCAAGGTTCATTGGACCATATGAAATTCTGGAGAGAGTTGGATCAGTTGCTTACCGAGTGGCTTTACCTCCGAGTTTATCTCAGGTACACAATGTTTTTCCTGTTTCAATGTTGAGAAAGTATATGCCAGATCCATCTCATGTTTTGAGTCCAGAGGTTGTTCAGATGGAAGAGAACCTATCTTATGAGGAACAACCGGTCCATATTCTTGACCACAGGGAGCAAGTGTTACGGAATAAGGTGATTCTCCAGGTAAAGGTTTTGTGGAAAACCCACATGATTGAAGAGGCAACATGGGAATCTGAAAATGCAATGAGGGATATTACCCCCATTTATTCGATAAGTAAATAAATTGCGGGGACGCAATTTTCTAAAGGGGGGAAGGATGTAACATCCCATGTAAGTAATGAATAATATATATTTTTATATATGTCTATTAATGATTAAGATAGGGTTTTAGAGGCTTAAAATGAAAATAAATCCAATCTTAAGCATGGAATACACTAATATTTTTAAAAGATTATTTTACTGCCTTTTGATGGCAAACCATTTTTAAATCTATCTTTTGACTATTTAATAAGCTATGTTTTTCAAAATAAACTTATTCTTTATGATTGGGACATCAAAATTTACTTTGTGTGAATTTTTGGTAATTTTCTGACAATGTTCATTTTTTTATGAATAGTGAAAAATACTGCATTTTACATCAAAAATGCTTTTTAATCTAATTTATTTATATGATTAGATTATCTTTTGAATTGGGTTTGAAGTGAAATTAGAATATATTTTTACCATTTAATCCCATGGTGGTCATTGGAATCAATTTCACTTTGAAATTGGACTTAAACTGGTGTCAATCTTTTGATACTTATTGTTTCATAAAAACACGCTATTTGCTCTGACAGCGGGAATTAATTATTAAATTAATTAATGTGACTTATATGTTTTGAATTTTGTAAAATAGACTTCATTTTTGAATTCAGAATATCAAATATATCTTAGAATGAATTTGTGGTAATTTTCTGAAAAACTCCATTTTTTGATGAATAGTGAAACCACTAAGTGGTAATCAAGCAAACTGATTTTTCAGTTAAATGAAAGTTTACCACTAATGTGTATTGAATTTTGAAAATCCGACATACATGGTTTTCATTAAGAAGTAAAATGTGGTTCAATGAGATTAAAATAATTTTTTGGTGAATAGTAACTTATTATGTTTTTAATCGCGATTAGTGGTAATTAGTGTAGTTTAAGGTAAAAATAATGCTTTAATAAAATAAGATGAGCTTTACACATGTCCTACCCTCATTGGTTGTGTCATGGCCGACCAAGACAAGCCATGGGTCAACTTGGGGACCCCATGGATCCACTTTGGTTGGGAAATGACATAAATAACTTTTTATTTAATGTAAAAGTAAAAATGACACAAACATAATATGTTTTACGAAAACAATTTTTACATGGGGTTATAAAGATCATATTTTTGATTATAAAATATCATTTGAAAGATAAAAAGATTTCTTACATCATAGTATTTTTTTTATAATTTTTAGACTTTATATAAATTAAATTATTTATGACATCATGATGATGCAGCGATGACCTCATTATTTAACGATTTAAATAAAATGGAAAGATAATGAATCATCTAAAACCTACACATGGAAAAAACCAATTGGATGAGTGGATTTCGAAGCCTTATCACCTTATCCTCGAATTATAGCTATGTGAGACCTTTTGAATCCGAAACTCTTTTTAAAATAAAGTAACTTATCTTTACTTTCCAAAAGTGCCCCTCCTCTCCTCTTATAAAAGGCCCCCACCTCTACCTCATCTCACACACTCCTCAAGCCTTTGGCTCGGCCAAACCATGCCCATTTACTCTATCCAAATCCCTCTCCTCATCCTAGAGGATTCCCTTTGGGCAGAATCCTTTCAAAGGAAGCCTTTAGGCTCAAATCAAAAGGAGTTACACTTTTAAAGGTAATTCATTCTCTCATGTTCATTTCTTTTATTTTGCTTCTCCAACCCCCTAAACTCTTTTTATTTACTTCTTTTGTAACAACACCAGTATCTTCAATATACTATGATGTTGTTATAAGATTTATTTGAGATACACTCTCACACAACTACATCAAATTGTTAAAGAACATACGATTTCTGTGGATGGCAATATTTTGCCTCTCGAAACGATGATTGTTCAATACTCATTTAACACCTTCAAAGGTGGCCATTATGATGTCACTATTTTTATATATGATATATAATATGTTTATGTTTTCCTGAAGCTTCTGTTTTTTTTTCATTTTGGGCATACCTTTATGGTTTCCATTATGGGTAAACACGGTATCTTCATTTTAGGAAGTGCGGACTACCACCCCCTGAAAGTGATTTGATTTGTTAATACCATATGTAGGATGTGAAAAGGATAAAGTTAATGATATTATATATTTTATTATACTGGAATTATAATATACTATTATATGATTATGATTCCATTCCAGAAAATACAAAATAGAAATGGAAGTAGCGTTTATGCGTACGTACGGCTTACCGTCTCCATGAACGGTGCATTTCATTTCTTACCTCTAAATGTGATTTAATATTATAAATACATGTATATGATGAATATATATGATATATATGTTATCCAAATCAGTAATATCATTCTGGATATAATGAACCTTTGACCAAATTAACAACCTGTAAGTGTAAGAAGTCTATTTTTGACTTAAAAACCAAATACCGACAAAATGAACATTATTAACTTAAATGATTACATGATGTTCATAACATGGTATAAAAGGAATAATGAACTTGAAAAAGGTTCTTGAGAAAGTAGAGATTAACTCAAGTTTATTATTCAGGAGATTAAAGAATGGTCGGGTCAAGTCGGATACGAGTTATGGGACTTCGTCTCAATCTCCTTTCATTGAGGCATATTTTGTTTTATTCACAACCTTCTTTTATACGGTGTATAAACCCCTTTGACTTTTACATTTATTCAAAAGGAATCTTTTTTATATGAAGTGTTTAATAAACAACAACAGAGAATGTTTTTGTCATATGTATGCGGCGACAACGACTTCTCCTCCGCCGTGACCGTTATTTGAGTTTCGGCTTCCTCTACAAGCCATACCTTCTTTTTAAAAGAAAAATAAATACCATGTTTTAATTTTATTTTATTTTGGTATGGAAAATGGTTTTCATAATGTTTTTATATCAATGTTTTGCATTGATATATTGTGATTGGAATGTGTAAATGTTATGTTTCCTTTATGCATGTTTTATGTGATACGATTATGTTGAGGTTCTTGGGAATTATTATGAAGAAGGGTGGTTCCCTGATAGACTAAGGGTGGGTGAGCCCGATATAGCTCTCCAATGCATTGGGTAACGCGAATTAGTGAAACGTTAAGGTTTCTGCGAAGAGATATAGGGAATATACTGTGATGGGTATTCCAAACGTAACCAAGAGGGTTACTCCCTACGTAAGAATGTTATGAATGCCTCAAGTTACCTTTATGTCTTATGATTTCTATGATTTATTCATGATTTGATGAGGTATGTTAAAGTGCTTATGTTTTATTGGTAAAGTATGATTTCATTCTTATGTATATATGTACCCATGTTTCCTTTCCATGTTTTTATGACCCATACTGAGCTTTTTATTCTCATCCCATGTTTTTTTGTAATGATTTTCACAGGTCAAGGGAAAGGTACATGATATGATGATAGTGTCAAGGAAGTGTCAAGAAAGAATCCATGTTTTATTTTAAATATGTTTCCATTAATGGGAATGAAGAATACTATCTTTATGTAACTACTTTGTTTTAATGTGGGTTGTAATGCATGTTTTAAGATCTAATTCCCTAAAACTCTAAACCCGAAAAGATCCTCAATGTGTAATCTTGTAATAACTCAAGATTAAGTAAGTTTTAAGGCTGGGGCCTTATAGTATATGTGTATGTACTTACATATATCTTATTCACTTACTTCCATTCAATTTTATGTGAAAACAGAAACAACATTTTTGCGTACGTTCAGCAAACCGTCTCCATAATTGGTGTTTTCCATTTCATATATCTATATATTTTTAATTTTTATATTATATATATATATATATATGATATATAAATCATGTTTTATATTCTGTAATTATTTAAATCAAGATCTATGTGATACGATCCAACATAACAATTTAAAGCACGTGCGATAATGAAATCGATTATTACCCAAAATGTTGATTTATCATGGAAGTAAATTTTAAATGGCTAGTATAAAGTCATAAGTGAATCATGTATGATATAATAAATATTAATATGGTTCTAGTAGAATTTAATAACATACTATAGTAATTATACAAGAGGTTAAATGTACCCTCGACCAAAGGAAAGTGCAAGGTAATTGTTATTTCCTCAATATCATTATTATCCGAGATTATTTATGTGTAAGTATTTACTGAGACATATTTATCATCGATAAGAATATTTTATTATAAAAATAAAAAGTAATATTTTACTATTTTATGTGATGTTATATTTAACTAGATCATCATTTTAAATGTTCTAAATATTTATCCTTTTAAATCCTTTTAATTAATGTCCATGTTTTCGAAATGATTTTAAGGATTTAATTATATGGACATGAAAGTTTTGAAATGATAATTGTTTTCAAAAGTTTCAAACTTGTATGGGACACTATGATATAGAAATCACATTCAAATTACTTCCTTTATAAATGTACGACTTTTAAATGATTTCATGAAAAGGGATATTTCTCTCAAAATGTTTTACTGGTCATTTTCAACTATGTCAACATCCTTGGCTGGATATTATTCTTGATTGAGGTTGATTTATTATAATACTATATTCCATATTGTGTTGAATGAGTTATGATAGGTTTGACTATGAATTATCTATTTTTATACCATTCATGGTTTATGGTTAATTTATTGACATTTCAGATGGTAGTTTTAATATGAATTTTTATACTATATTTCAACTTTTTCATATGAAGAATGCAGTGGACTTATTAAGTGGTAGGTGAAGCCCACTATAGATCCTCTAATCCTCGGTATTTATCATCAGACAAACTAGTGTTTTGGCACATGGCCTTGAAAAAAAATTTATTTTTAGTCTTCGTACAATGCCATGACTGTAGGGAAATGATGTCTGACGTTAGGCATTCCCTCATTATGAATTTTTTTATTACATGTGATTATTCGACTTGTAGAATATCAATGTGCATGTTTATATGGTGAAGTTTGATTTATTGTTTTTATGTTATGTTCATGATTATGTTTAAAAAGGATTTTGTATTTTTACACATCTTTACATAAAATTTTATAGCTTCTGCTAAATTATTTACTCTTAATGAGCATCTGAGCTCACACCTTTCTATGTATTATTGTTCCCAATATGTGAAGAAGTATATTACGACTTACCTTCTGGGATAGCCTACGGGATATTAATGTGGTCAATGGAGAAAACTTTGTTATTGTTTTTCATTTTATAATATAATGTTATGTTCATGTATGTAATATATTTTCTAGGACTGCTAAACTGATTGTTCCTTCAGGACGTGATTCCTTGTAATCATGCCAATGTGTTAAAATATTGCATCGAATCTGGGAAGCTAGGATTGGTGAATTGCAAAATCCTTCTATATATTAATTAATATATAATGATTATTATTTTTTGTTGGGTATGTTATTTATAATAACATGGAATTGTGATCAATTAGTAAAAATAAATTTCCAACTTGTACTATAAATGATATTGATGGATTCAATGGTCCATTCTGGTAATGAAAATGAGTTGTTTTAAGAATTATAACAATATTTCTAAAACAGAATTATGATTTTTTAAAATTTTGGGAATAAGTAAATGATTGTATTTATTTGTTTTCAATGATCAAAATATAATTTTATGTTAATATAATTTGATTTTATATGGATAAAGATAGATGAATAGTGGAAATATGATGACTAATGTTTATGATATTGAAATTATTAATTAATTTTGGAATATGTAATTGAATGAAGGTGATATTTGTTATATATTTTGCCTCTGAAAATAATATTTTTGATCATTTTTATAAATATTTATATGAAATTATAAAATTACCTAAATTGAATTTATCTCTTAATATATATAAATTTTGTGTAAAATATTATGGAGTGGTATAGGTTAAAATAATGACATTTGGCATGGTATGATCCAATTACCCATGAAGGTTATACTAAATTATTAGAATTAATGTTTATGTGATTGTGACTGATGGGATATGAAGTGATAGTAAGTTACATGGGTATTTTTCATATATTCATTAGGTTATTCATCATTTTGGAATTTAAATATTTTTCTTTAATTGTTATACATTTTTTTGTTTATATTATATAGTTCAATTTCATATTATCATGGGGTTGCAACACATATATTAGAGGTTATTTTGCCGTAATATTTTTATATGTGGATTGGGAATATGAAAAATGTTGTGGTGTTGCTAAAATCTAGAAATTGTATTATAAAACCTCCAATGTGTGAATTTAAGGAGCTGACTATATAGTAAATTGTGAATATATTGAAGGGGGTATTACAACTTTCTATCTATATAATTAGAGTGAGGAATGTTTTTTGGATATATTTAATTTTAGTTCTGAATTATTCCGTAGGATTTAAATCCGGGAAAATATAGGTGAATGTGTATAAAATATATGTTGCATGATTAAATTCAAGAAAACCTCATTATTTTTAACAGCCTAGCTGTCTGAATAAATGGATGGTGCTATTAGAATCCATTTTTGAGGTGGGTTTGCATTATATTAGTGGGTTGGAATATTTGATAATATTTATTGATTTTGGGGATCATGGGGATGATGATGTGGCTTTTATGGATAATATATATAATTTTTAATGAATTTTATTGATGACGTAGTTTGAAGAGGAATGATTCTTTATGGGTGCATCCCTATTAATACATTGACTGTTATGGAGGTTTGAAAACTAGAATTCCATTTCATGTAATGGGGGAGATAATATATTTTGGTGGATAATAAAAAAACCAGTAAGATTACCTGAGGGTGGAAAATTTCCCAGCAAACTAATGTATTCAATAAGTCCCATCCGATGATGATAACTATTATGATATTTAGAATTTAATATGTTTTTAGGAAGTTCTTTATTGGTGGATAACTACTAAATTGTGGTGATCATATTATAATTGAGAGTTCCTTTTTTGAGGACTTCTACATAGTAGTGGTGATGTTATATTGAGGTCATTATAATCCTAAAACAATATAATTATATTATAGAATGTTCTGTGTAAGTGGAAAACTAATTTTATCATGGATAGGGAATAACAATAGTTATATTATTTTAGTGGAAGTTATGGAATTGTGATGAGGGATGTGATGTAGTGAGATGACATTATTTTATAGATGTGATGTAGTGAGATGACATTATTTTATAGATGTGAAGTAGTTGGATAGTTTATTCTTGTTATAATATTATTTGTTTATTGATTCTAATGTATTTTATGCATAATGGTTTTCGTTAGTTTGAATCATTTACCTAGAATCACTGGGATTCTATTTATAAATTAACCATGTACATTGATATAATCCCCACTAATTTATATATAATGATACTAATATTATCTATAACTAATTTTTAGTGGTGTTATGAGACCTTATCACAACAAATGGGATTCATTATTGTCATGTAAAATTTCATTATACCATCCATAAGTTAAAGAGGTGATGAGAAAACAATTTATATCAATTGATTTTTCATTTTCCTTGAATGAAATGGTATGAATTGTTATAAAATATTCATTTATTATTCCTTGTTGTGAATATCAATATTTATTTTATTGTGGATTTTCTTTTATAAAGGGTAATATAATATATAAGTGTATGATAATGTTCCCATTTATAAATAAATAAATATATATATATATCCTCCAATCCATCTCCATTTGAGGGGGAGGGGCATCACGGTTCACACTCTAACCAATTACTATATCAAATATAGTCCTACTAGGGGTACATCAAGATAGAAAAGTATTTATTCTACACAATATCCTTTTCAACACACTTTATTTTTAATGTTTCAAAAAAGATATATTTTCAATAAGTTTTTTTGTTGGTATTTTTACCTAATTGATTAATTTTTTTGAGGAAAATTGGTTAAACCGATTTATTATCAAAATAATGTTCTAATGTTGGATGTGAAATTGTTTCATTAGTATATAAAAAATTTGATGCATCTAGGTACTTTGAAATTTTATTAATGATTTTAATATCCTTTTTTCTGTAAAATAATTCTCCAAACGAAATATTCTAATTATTTTAAAAGAGTTCAAAAATGATATATTTTCAAATATAATTTTTAATGCTTAATAATCATCTAATTAAATTTCATTTCTATGAATGTTCACACAAGAAAAATAATAAATTGATGGACTATAATTCATGATCTGGTTATTCGTTTTAGAAAAATAAAAAAGAAATGATAAATACTGAAAATCAAAAGTTTTGTTTTTATATTTCATTATCACTAATGAAAATTTAATATAGTTGTAATAATTTCATTGGTGTTTGAATAATTATATTTATCTCTTTATAAATTTCTGAATAAGGGAACCACAAACAATATCTTAATGAGAAAAACATTCAATTTCTATAATCTGTTTAATATTTTTATCATTTATATGAATATTTTAAAATTAAAAAAGTGAATTTTGGCGAATTATTTCATAATAAGTAATATGAGAATAAGAAATTTAAATTTCGAAATTTGAGAGAATGATTATAAATATATAGTAGGATATCTTATTCTATTATATCAAAATCTAATAAAAATATAGCATCCTTAATGGTACTATTATTTAGAAAATAGACATTTAATCGTGGATGCATAAGCATATAGGGTGTTAAAATGTGAGTTATCGCAAAGTGTTATTATAGTTTTTTGACACCCTTTTAGGGTGACATAACATAATCTCCCTATAGCCACAATATCTTTAAATAAACTCAATGTTTTTTCTAATGAAATAACTCCCAATTATGTGAGGTGTGTTTCAAGAAAAAATGTATGAGGAAATCATTTCAATGTCCATGTTCTATAATATCTGAAATTTTTGGATCCATAGTTCCCAAACACTACCAAAGGATTGTTAAAAATGACTAAAAAACCTCTACTATTTATTCTAGGTGTCACACACGAACCCCAAAAATCATGTTGTTATGTTGAGTACCAATCCCCACATGGTGATAGGGTAGTTAAAACTAAATCTATAAATATCATATAGAAACTATCCCCCTATATAAGGAATTTTAAGAGCCTGTGTTAGTAAGACAATTTATACTATATCATGTATAAAGGGATGGTCACACCTTTAACTCATATTAAAGAACATGGTGTGGATTTGATCCACTGGTGTAATACTAAGGATGTGATTATTAGAACATAGTATTTTTGGGCATCAGGATGTTTAGAAAATGGGACTAATATCCCTATTGTGTATCTACTAGTAATTAACCCACTACTCACTAGGTATTTCATGAAAACAACTCTTATGTCTCACATGGGGGATGAGATAGTTCCAAGTTATGATATAAATACCATATGATAATTCTCCCCCATCATGTGGTGCTTCTAACCCATGAAGAAATTCATAAAATTTACCACTATAATGTATTATGGGATGGTAGTACCTATACTATCCAACAATGTGAATTTATATTGATTTTATTGACAATTAGTAAAGGTTTATTATGATTTTTTTAGTAAGGTAATGTGTTTACAGTAAACTATGAGAATGGTATTCTCCAAATAAATTAGGATTAATGTTTTAAGGTAGAATTTTTCCGTGTGAGAATGTATATTTACATTTGAGTTGATTTAAATTAAATTATAAATTAATATTCTATTTTTTATGAATTGATAGAGTGCATGAATAATTTAATAGTCATGTTGAGTTAGCTATAGAAATTCCTTGTTTCATGAATTTGATAATGGAAAAAATATTCTCACTACATACACGGTGTTTTTATATAATCCATAGTATATTCCACGATGTTGAATTGTGGAAATGGGATGAAATAGTTCCCATTTATACATAAACATCTTTATGTTATAAATTTATTGAAAATTAGAAACATCTAATATACAAGGTTTGAAACATAATATATTTTATTACGTGATATAGAAAAATGTTTTGTTTGATATATATGAATTTTGGAGTTTAATACATAAGTGTATTCTTGATCATAAATAGATTAAAAATAATCTATTACATACCGCCTATATGATATTTATGATCCTATATTCTGAAAAAATGATATATTCCAATACATATATTCTTCAATATGGAAGCTAAATTATATGTTATTAATTAATTTTTATTCTTCCAAATGATGTGTGTGATCGACAAGGTACGTATTTGATGTCTAATATAATTTCCCATTTTTAATTATATAGTATTATTTAACATTTTACGATGAATATATTATTATATTATTCAGATACAAAAACATATGACATAAAATATAGGTTAATATGGTTTTTTTCATTCAATATTATAATGGTCACATGATGATTACTGTGAATGCACCATAATGTATAAATGTGGATAAATTAAGCAATGTTATTAAGTTAATCTCTGGGATGTTTAGAGACAAAAATAAATGTTGTTATGTGAAACTCTCTATCATTCCATAAGGAAACTAAATTCTAGATAAATAAATAACCTATCATGCTACCATGTAATAGGTCACCCATGATCTCTGATATATGGGTAATTCAAAAAGAATTGATCTGGTTGATCTTTTGAACTATATTGAAGTTATAGAATGAGTGTCAATCTTATAAATTGTGTTCAATGATAGATATTTTTAGGAAACGTGGTGCATTTTTTGTCAATAATGAGTCAATAGGTGTATGGAAAGGTAGTGATTGATGTGGTTATGATGATAGAGGTGATGATGCTTAATGTAATGTTATGGACTCAATGAAAAGTCCTCTTTGATTATGAATTGTGTTAGTTTACTTACATAGAGAATCACTATTCATCAACTAACATTGGATGTCATATTAGATGTCATTCTTGATCATTCTCCATAGTAATTGTGATGATTGTGGAACCGATCATATGTTCCAAGACATGTGTCAAGGAATGACACATTATTACAAAATTTAAAGAAGGCCATGTAATACTCTATTGCATGGTGAATTTGGAAGATCTATCCAATAGATTCTAATTAGATGTTGTTGCTGAAAAAAATCAGATGATATCATGTGATGTTCTTCAAGTAGGAAATCATGTGTTAAGGGAAAAAATTATTTACTATAATGTTCCCATGTATTGTGTTTCAATGCATGAGGAGTTGAAGAAGAGGTCCATCAATTGTTGAATGAAAGTAGATGATTACAGTTATATGGAATTCATGTTTCAAAAGGAATAGAAGAAGAGAAAATGAAAAATCATGCATGGGTTTGGAATGTACTAAGTGAAATATGGGAATTCACATGATATTGTATTACGCATTTGGTTTTCAACCAAGTGCATTTATAATTAGCTTACATAAAAAATATGAGCCCACAATGAAAAATTACTAGCAGCCTCAACCACAAGGAAAATTTGGGATACATGGTTGAACATGACCAAGGGAGGACAACTGAGTCAGCCCACAAGAGGCATGAGTGTGCCATGTTTAAGCCCGTTAGAGCACATGGTGGTTATCGAGTGCATAGTGCAGTCCAAGGTCCATGAAGGGAAGGCATTGAGCATACCCACAAGGGAACACATGTACGGGGTGGTACTAAGGAGTGGGGGAGTAGATTTATGATACTCCATGGATAGAACTTGATTTATATACCTATCTCCACCCATGTCTTTAATTCAATGTGGAACAACCTCTATGTAGGCACTATTCCACACATAATGAAAAGGGAGGAATCTCTGCCGTCAATTTAATCTCACACAAGAACATGGTCACACATCTAATATGGGACCCTTGATCTAATATCTGTCTTCTATGTTTGATTAGAGCTGATCCAATTATCTTTCATCGTCCATGCCTTTATCATCATCCTCTGATTTCATGAAGAAAAACTTGATGCCACTATACAATAGATATGAAGCCAAACCTCCATGATAGTGATTCCGACCACCATTTTTTATCTTACCTACTTCATGAGGATCATCTGGATGTTAAGGGTTCTTTCATGCAATTACATTTTCATGCATGCAATGTAAGAATGATGATTGAATGTGGGCCGAGGAAAATAAAGTTTCAAGGCCAGGTTAGGGAGCTCAAAGTGCATTAGAAATCATCTTCATGCTATTCCTAATGCATGCACATTATCATCATAACGAGGACCACTCATTTGAAATGGAAACACATGTGAGTTTCTCCATATCTTTTACATGGATTGGAATATTTTAAAGAATTGATGATATTGGCTGTTAAATGTATTTCATGAGAATTTCATAGTGGATTTTAATGCCCCAAAAATATTATCCTCTCTTATAAATAGAGAATCCCTTCCCAAGGAACACTGCTTCAGTTCATACACCTGAGTGCACTTCCTTCTCAAAAAACAAGCAACTTTGTTCCTCATTTGCAAGGGATGAAAAGAGGTCCAAAATTCCTTTAATATGTGTGATTCACTCTTGAATAGTCCTTTCAATGAAAGGAATTCTACACCCTCAATGTGATGGAAAATTTTGGCCACGCGACTGTTTTAACAGACTGTCATTTTGATTCTTGATGAAAATGGTTCGTGAAGTCATAAATTAATAGTGTGTTGCACCTTACCTATTTGTGAGAAACATATAGAACCAAAAAACCATCATGAATCACGTGTTTTTGATTGAGAAATCCCTTAAGAAAGTGTTCTTATACACTTACTTTTGAGAAGAAGAACCCATGGAAACCATCTTCTCATTTAGGTTTGGGCACAAGAAGAAGAATGACACACATAATCCACCCTTGGTCTTGTGCATGAAAAGAATTATTAATTGGTTGTTGAAAAGGGAACAAAAGGAAGTGACATTGTGTATTCATTTTGCACAAAATATAACAAAAATATATGAATCCAAGAAATCCCTTGCACACGTGATGATGAGATTGAATGTACATAGTAGACACTGAGAATCATCTATAATGAAGGTCATGCACATCCATAACACACTTATATTGAAAAAAACATAATGGTGTGTGTGTGTGTTTCCAAACAACTAAATTAGATTAAATTGGATGCACATATTGTGTGAAGAAACTAATTGGAAATTGCATGGGTAAATGCACGGGACAAACTCATTGAAAATAAACTATTGATACATGAATAGTGTGTGAGTTTTTTTAAATGAAACATAATAAAAATGCTTGTAATCATATACCTTCACATGCATGTGTGAAAATATAGTGAGATACGCAAAGAAATGAGTTTGGATTCCATGTAATTCATGCATGAAGTAAATTTGAATTTAGTATGATGTTGAAATGATTAATAAAATAACCAATAACTAATTTGACAGTAATTGATAATTCAAGAAGATATACACTTATAATACTGTGCAAGATCATTTTTTAATCTTATAGTATCGATGAATATGTGGGAACCACTTTCACACATATATGTTATAACAGGTATTCATCATAAGAATAATGAATTTCCCATGAATTATTATATTGAGGACTGATCCATATAATAGTTCTGAATTACTGAGCAAGGCCAAAAGACATTACCAATGGATGTTGATGATTATTAAATAGGCACAGAGGCATGTTTGATTCAACAACCGCATGAGGGAATATCATAAGATCAATCTACAGTGAATCAAATGCTTCAAAGATTTAGACTCTTGTGGGATTTGTGAGTAAGGAGTATCCTATGAGACTCTGGAATAGAAAACATCAGTAAGAGGCTGGAGTAGGCTAATGAGACTCTCGTAACACTATGAGATGTAGTATAACGAACCTCTTGTGGGACTCAGTAGATATTCAGTGTGAATTTGTATCAACTATTTTAATTGTTCATCTAATTATAGGGGATAAAATGTTTTGGGGAGAATAGCCAACACAGCAAGGAGTGGGTCTTTGAACTGAACCTTGTAAATCCTTATGTTCACTGCGTTTATATTTATAGCATCATTTGAGGTAAGGATGATATACACAATAAGATTGGATTGAGTAATTATCTAGAAAAAGATGTTTAATTTAATATTATCAATTTGTAAAATGTTTAAAGGGATAACTGATTTTCCCCTCCACCACTCAATGTTTTACATTGATCTGCAGCTTGAATTGGTATCAGAATTGGGTTGGCTCTAAATGATCCAAGGGATTATTTATAAAGAATTTTTTTTTGAAATGAGTGTGAAACCTAAAATGTAGATATCTATGGATACTCAGATGAATTGGAAGAAGATAGGGGTAAGGAAGCTGAAGAATAAATATACTACTAATGGGGAGACACCTTTTATTAAAGGTAATCTAGATGGTACAACTCGTGATAATTATTTTTATTATTGTGAATCTTTTGTTGAAGCCTTGTCAATCTATGATGATGATAGATAAATCAGTAATATTCAGTATACACTCAAATAAAATTGGATTAATATTCCAAGAGAAGTGGAAATACATATTTCAATAAGAAAAATAGTTATCCATGATGAAAATTATAGCTTCGTGAAGAGGCTGATGCCATGGAAGAGGAATTAGCGGAAAGTGTTGGTATATCAAACACTTTCACAATACATGAAAAATAAAATCATGAAACAATTACTCTTTTTAATGAAATATGTGATGAATAATTGTAATGATGTATTTGAGAGAAATAATTCAATAAGATTGTATTTGTAGAACCATTCCAGGAACTTAAAAAATTACACAATGTTACTTTGGTTGTCAAAGGTTCTCAACTAGAATACAATGTTAACATGGTAAAGGAGCATAAAATTTCATTACAAGAATTAGGAAATGTGAATGAATAAAAAATGATAAAGCTGTAGGAGAATTGGGAATGTATGTTGAGATTAGTTAAGGATGAAAGGAACTCTCACAACAAGAAGTGTTTAGAGCTGGAGGTGAAATTAAAGAATCGACAATCACCCTAGGTTCAAATATCCCAATAAACTAAAAGAAACGTTTATTCTCAATATTTAATTTAGGAATATGATTCCAAAATGTGTACTAGATCATATTCTAATACAATTTCCACCTCCTCGAAGATGAATGTATCTCATAACCCAGTTATTTATGTTTCTAATATTGTAGTTTCATCTGTATGTAGTGGTTCAATGCTAAAATCATGGAAGATGTGGATTAAAAAAATTGCTGATACATCCATAAAAACCTGAAATGTGGACACTAGAATGATTAAGAATAATTTCTTCAAAATGGATTCTCCAAATAAATGAAGACAATTCCAGAAACAACAATACACTGAATCTAGTTAGACTAATAATACAATAAAAAGAAGTAGTTTTATTGGCTACTGTTTGTGTTGTTGGATGTTTGGACATCAGGGCAATAAATGATGGAATAATGTGTTAGAATATTAAAATCATGGAAGGCCTACATTTTGGGAAATTATATGTTAAGAAATGAAGCATACTAGAAAGGTAAAGCAGAATACAAAGATGAAGAAGAATCTATCTATAATGAATATATTTGAATATCTTGAAGATATCTATGAAAATATCCACAGTAGTGGTCTCTGTTATTATGAATTCTAGTTTATTCCTACCATCCATAATTAATAGTACGATAAGAAGAAAAAACAACAACAAATGTAGAAGAAAGTGAGAATAGTTGTAAAATCTATCACTGGTAATATACAAAATAATGAAATAAAGAAAAATGTGAAAGAGACTATTTATTAGAAGATGTTAAATATGGATTCCAAGAATGTCATATCGACCATAAAAATATGCTTCAAATATGGAAATTAAGGTTATACCATGAATCACTAAAGTAATATCATGGAAATTAAAGGAAGCAAGTTGAAATTTAAATGAGTATCAATCCCGGAGAAGAATGGATTCATTGAAGACATTCATGAAGACAATTTTGACGTGTTTCATAATAAATATAACTTGAAAGCATTTTAGAATTCATGTGGGACCTCCACACCAAATAATGTTACGAATGAGTTTTTAGTTATCTCAACTAATCAATTGCATGATTCTAAAGAATTAATGAAAGGAGAAGATAATGTCCTAGCTAAAGCCATGGAAATGGGGCAACATATAATTTCACATTAGAATAATTCAAATTTCATGGGAGGTTATCAAAACATGACAACTCAAGTGGCTCACATGTATTATGTGGAAGTTTCAAGAAGATGTAACATAATTAAAACAAATGTATAACTCTCTTACCAGCTGAAATGGAGATGTTGAAAATTAAAAGAACATGCACATGTGGAATCAACTTCACTAATGACAGAATTAAGGAAAAAAAATCCAAAAACAATTCACAGTGAATAGAATAAAAGGGTCCATGATGACAATGAATGATCAAAATGGAAAAAGGAAAGGAGACAATAAATGAGTACGGAACACATTAGAGCTATAAGGAAATGAGTTCTTGGGTTGAGAGGAAATTCTTGGAACTACTTCTTCTTTATTGTTTCTCAAATTTGTTCCATCTTATTCTATTATTTTTAATGTGTTCTTACATTTTTGGGAATTTAAGGGGAATGTAATTATCAAGATTAAAATAGAATGAGCAATGTGTAAAGAAACAAGTTGGACTGATTATACATTATTTATTAAATACATGGAATGTTACATAGTGGAAGATTATCAACATGACAATGTTGATGATTATATGATGATATTTTCCACCAGGGTAAGTCAAGGGGATTACACCCCATTAGGGGGAATAAATATGAAGGATATGATATTATGGATTATTTCATGACAATATTGAAATTTATATCATCTCTATAAGTTGAAACATGAGGTATTCGAATCCCATATTTATCCCTTGTTCTTTGTTGTATTTTTCATTCCAATTAAGGGGGGATTCTTAATTGATGACTATATGATATGATAGAGGGATCATCATCTTTTCACATGAACTTTTTAATATACTTGTTCAAGTATGTGCATGATTTAGCAATACATTGATAAATCTGATTATTTCCAACACCTTAGATAAGAGTTGACACATTATAAGCATGATTTCACATACATGGTTGTCTATGGAGAACATTGAAAACCTTGTTCATATCTCTATTGTTTTATACAGTGGGTTAGACCATGTAGAATTAGAGTTGATTAACTGAAGGCTATTTACTATGTGAACCATGTGACATTATCCCTCTCTCAAAAATATTTAGGAATATATTAATTAATGGGTGGATAACATGATTTTCAATAGTTCCTACTAACCCTTTTCATTTTATTTCCAATAATAGAGAGAAATGATTGACACGCATATTGACTATTTTATAGTGTTCTTAGGAGATATTGACAAAAAAATAAAATGTGGGAGATTTATGGGCATAATGCTTCATTTGTTGGGAATAATGTGTTTATATGTTTATGGAGAGGTAATAATTTAAGTGATGATGATGATTGAAGTGTGATTCGAAAAGTAATCTTGATGACTCGGTGAAAATTCCACATTGATTATATATTTTGTTAGTTGACTGACTGGTAGAATCACAATTCCACAAATGACCGTGGATGACATGGTGGATCTCATTCTTTATCAATCTCCATAGTAATTTAGATGATTTTTAAAATCATTCTATGTCCCAAGACATGTGTCAAAGAATGAAACATTGTGAAAACATTTGAATAATGGCATGTAATACTCTATTTCATGGTGAATTTGCAAAATCCACCCAAAATATTCTAGTTGGATATAGTAGCTGACCAAGATCCAATGATTTCCTATGCTAATCATCAAGGACCATGACATGTGTTATATAAAACACAATTATTACTAAAATGATCCAATGCATTTTGTTTAAATGAATTAGGAGTTAAAGAATATATACGTACACTATTGAATGAAGGAAGTTGATTAAAGTGATTTGGAATTCTTATTACAAAAGGAATAGGCGTAGAGGAAAAGAGAATTCTTGAATGTGTTTGGAATGCACTAAGTGAAAGATGGAGATGATGATGATATTGTATTTCACATTTGATTTTTAAAAAAGGTAAATTTTAATTGTCTTACATAAAAATATGCACCAACCATGTAATATGACTAATGACCTCAACCCCAATGAAATTTTGGGACACAAGGCTGACCGCGGCCAAGGGAGGACATGTGAGTCAGTGCAAAAAAGGCATAAGTGGGCCTTATGTAAGGTAGCTGGAGCACACAGGGGAAACCAGTGCATAGTGTGTGCTATGGGCTATGAAGGGTGGGAACAGATCATTCCTGAAGGAGAGCATATTTACAATACAATACCATGGATGGGGAGAGAATATTTTGGAGCCTCTATTAATATTCCTTTATTGATATACTACAGTCCACCATTGTCTCGGATCTGATATGGGATGACCTCCAGGAATACACTGTTAATCCTTTAAAAACACATGAGTGATCCGCGCAATCCATTTAATCTCACTCATGATCTTGGTCACACATCTAATCCATGTTCCGTGATTTAATATTCACCATCCATGTTTGATTAGAACTGATTCAATGTTCATCGATCAACCAGTTCTTCATCTTCTACCTCAAATCACATGAAGAAACAATCGATGATGATTTACACTATTGATTGATCTATAACTCTATGATAGAGATTTGGACCACCATTTTTGATCTTACATACTACATGAGGATGTTCTGAATGTTATAAGTTCATGCATGTAATTATATTTTCATGAATGGAACGTAAGAATAATTAGAAAATGTGGCCTGAATAAAATGATGTTGTGAGGCCAAATCAGGGAGCTCGAAGCACTTGATAAAATATATTTCATGTTATTCCTAATGCATTCACAAGTTCTTCTTAACATGGACCAATATATTTAAATGGAAACACCCATATGTTAATCTATATATTTGAAATGAATTGAAATATTTTAAAGAACAAATGAACATGGATGTTAAAATTATTTGAAGAGAATATCACGATGTATTTTACTATGTTAATGTTCTTATACTTGTCTATAAATAGGGAATCCCTAGCCGAGGAATGCTACTACCGTTCATACACCTGAGAGCTCTTGATTATCAAAAAATGGAGCCTCTTTATTCTTGCTTTGTGAATGCTAAACCGAGGTCCCTCACTCCTTTAATGGTTGGTGAGAAATCATGATGCATCCTCAAAAATAAATAATGTAGGCGTCCTCGTTATATAGGAAAACTTTTGACACCAGACTATTTTTACAAACCCTCATCGTTCTTCATGAAGAAACTAGTTTTTTAAGACTTATAGGAATTGTGCATTGCATGTTCCCTGTTTGTGCGACACATCTAGAGCCCTGAAAACATATTGGCTCATGTGTTTGTGGTTGATAAAACCTTTGAAATTGTGTGCATATACACTACATTTTGGGAATTTGAAACCACCAAAACCCTCTACCCATTTGGGTTTTTGCACAAAATGATGAAGGAAATACATAATCCACCATTGGATTTGTTCATGAAAATAATTAATAAAATGTGGGTGAAAAAGGATGGAAAGGAAGAGATATTATGTATTCAGGTTGAAAAAATATAACTAAACATATATGAATCTATTAAAGCTCATGAACACGTGAAGGAGAGATTTTATGTGCATAGTTGATAGTCAGAACCATCAAGAAGGATGTTCATGCACATGAATAACACATATATATTGAACCTAAACTAAACAGTAATTGTTTGTGTGCGTAGAACCAAAGAAGACGAAATCGGGTGTGAATAATTATTGGAGAGAAAAAGTGTACAGTGCTTGTCTAAATGCATAAGACATGATCATTTAACCTAAACCATTGATACAAGAATAATTTCTTCTTTGGTTGACATGAAACATACTCTAGATGCATGAAATAATGTATATTCACATGAACGTGTGAGAAGAGATTTAGATAACCAAATAAAAGAGTCTGGATTCCATTAAAAACATGAATCAAGTAAATTTGAATTGATACTGAAGCAGGGAAGATTGACATGACGATCCAATAATTTTTTTGATGGTGTGTGAGAATTCATGAAGATAGACACTAATGATAGTATGAAAGATCGTTTTTTCTTATTATAGTCTTGAAGAAGTTGTGTGCACCACTTGCACACATCTATGTGAGTTCAGGTTTTCATCACAATAAGAATGAATTGTTCGAGTATTGTTTCACTGAGGACTGATCAGTTCATGTGATCGAAATTATTGAGAATGGCCAACAAACCTTACCAAATACTATTTAAGATTCTTGAATAGATACATGGGAATGTTTGGTTGTGAAATATCGGGAGGGAAGAGAATAAGATAAACCTCTAGTGAATCTAAATCTTAAATGAGGTAGAGTCTCTTATGATTAAAGAGTAAGGACTATCCTATGTGACTCTAGTCCAGAATACTTTAGTGAGTCTCTAGAGCAGGACATTTAGACTCTAGAAACTCTTTGAGATTCAGTATAAATAACTACCTATGGGAATCATGAGGGATACATTATGACTATTTATGTGCATTTGTATTTTTTTGGTCTGATCATAGTAGAGAGCATGTGTTGATTAGAGTAACCAACATAGCATATTGTAGGTAATTTACCTGAACCATGTAAATTTTTGCATTCAATGGCTTTATATTAACAGCATCATTCAAGGTATGGATGAGAGGCACAAGAAGAGTTAATATAGGCTTTAACTAGAAAAAGTGGTTTATTTGAAAATAATCAATTTGTAAAAAATATAAAGGGATCACATATTCACCCCCCCTATTAGTGAATTCACACTGATCTATTAACATCAACTGGGTTTTGAGCAAGGTTATCTCTAAAAGATCCAAGGGAGTATTTATGAAGTAAATATTTTAGGAAATGAGTGAGAAACGACAAATTGATATATCATCCACGACTAAGAAGAATATGAAAAAGAAACATGAAAGGAAAACAGAGAAGAATCATATAACTAATGGGGAGACACCGTCTACTAAAGGTAATCTATAAGGTTAAACATGTTATATTTTTTAATTATTATGACTCTTCTGATGATGTCGGGTTAGGTTGGGATGATTATAGATCAATTAGTGATCTTCAGTTTTCACTCAAATAACATTTGTTGAATATTCCTAGAGAAGTGGCAAGACATATTTCTATTAAAATCAATGTTCTTCATGATGAAAAATTACATCTTGAAGAATAATCTAATTTCATAGAAGAGGAATTGGATAAATGGGTTAGTATGTCCAACAATGTATCAAAACATGTGCAAGAAAAAGAAAAAACAAAATTTTCATTGTAAATATAGATATGTAGAATAATTGGAAGGATGTATTTTTGTGAAATTATTATTTGATATTGTATTTGTAGAATCATTCCATGAACTTGAAAAATTGCACACCATTTCTATGGTTGTGAAAGGTTCTCAACCAGAAGACAAAACTAACAAGGAAAAAGACAATTACATTTCATTGAAATAATTAATAAGTATTAATGAAATAAAATTGATAATGTAGAAGGATAATTGGAAAATTAACATGAGATCAGTGGAGGATGAGAGGAACTCTTTCAAAATTATGTGTTTTGATTTGGATGTGAAATTGTAGAATCAACAATCCCCACAATCTGAAACGTACCAAATAACTGGAAAAATATATTGTGTCACTCAAGATTTAATTAGGGAATATGATTATAAAAGGAGTATTATATCATCTTCTAATCCAATAAAAACATCATTCATGAAGAAGGCATCCCATAACCTAGTTATATCTATTTCTTCTATTGTAGTTTCATCCGCAGATACATGTTCAATGTTAATTCTTGGAATATGTCGATGAAAAAAAATCCAATACATACATAAAAACATAAATGGAGGATACTATATTGTTTAAGAATAATGACACCCAAATGGATTCTAAAAAAAGAATTACAATTCAAAAAAAATATTGTGTTGAATCTATCCAGACTAATACTAGAGAAAAAAAGTATGAGATTTATTGGCCATTATTGATGTTATTGGATGTTTGGGGATGTGGACAATAGTTTCTGGCATAATGTTTTAGCGTATGAAAATTATTGAAGGCATACATCCAGGGAATGTAGATGTGAAGAAATAAAGCATCCAGTGAAGCTAATGTTGAATATAAAAATGATGAAGAATATATTTATGAGGAAAAAAATTGAATATCATGAAGACATCTGTGATAATTGCTACCTAAGTGGTCACAATTATGATTAATGGTGGCTTAATCCTAACATGAAATATGCATATGCTGATAAGAATGAAATAACACAATAAATTATGTAGAAGGGCACAATAATTATAAATTATATCATTGGTAATATAATAAATATTGAAATAAAAACAATAAAAGAAAATATTCTCATGAATACTTTTTAGCTGGATTCCAAGAATGTCATCTCAACAAAGAGAAGATGGCTCTACATTGGAAGGAGATTTTCTATCATGGATCACTACAGGCATGCCATGGAAATTAATTGTAACAAGATGAAATTAAATGGATAATCAGTCCAAGAGAAGATAATATTGATTGAAGACATTCCAAAAATTTATTTTTAAAAGTTTCTTGATAATTGTAACTTGAAAGAATTAAATAATCCATGTGGATGCTCGAAACCAGATTATGTTAAGAAGGACTGATTAGTTATCTCGCATGATCAATTGCATGTTTCTTGAGAATGAAAAAAATCTATAGATGAAGTACTAGATATTCTAAGGAAAAGGGGCATCATATAAAATCACATGAATAAAAATTCCAATTTTTTGAGAGGTTATTAAACCATGACAAATCATGTGAATCAAAATTATAGTGTGGAAGGTGAAATTAGGATAGACATATTTCAAACAAACGTATAACTATCTTACCAGCTCAAATGGAGATATTGAAAATTAAAAAACATGCACCAGTGAAGCTACTTCACTACTAACAGAAGTAAGGGAAAAAATTCCACCCATGCTAATGGTGAATAAGAGAATTCATTCCTTGCTGAAAATTAAATATCAAAATGGAAAATGGAAATGAGACACTAGCATGATGAGCACCAAACACATTTGAGCTACATGGTATGGAGTTCGTGGGTTGAGAGGAAATATTCATCCATGTTGCTTCTATTTAGAATTCAAATGTATTATATATTATTAACTTATTTATTTGTATGTGTTCTTACATTAAAGATAATTGGAGGTGAAGGTCATTCTCAATATAAAAATTGAATGAATAATGTTGAGAACAACAAGTTGGACTTATCGGTCAGGATTTACTAAATACATGGAATGTTCCACAATGGAAGATTATCAACTTGAATACCATTGTGGTCATATATGGATTTTTTCCACTGGGTAAATAAAAGTAATTTTACCCCTTGAGGGGGAGAAAATATGAAGGATATGGTGTCAAGGATTATTTTATGATAAATCTTGAAATTCATATCATATCTAAAAGATAAAACTAGAGGTATTCCAAAAATATTATCATCCCTAATTTTTAATTGTATTTATCCTTTCAATTAAGGGGGAGCGCCTGATTGATGACAATATGGGATGTTGGGGGGATATATCTTTTAACTATATGTTTTTATTAAGTTTTGTTGAAGTATGAGAAGGATTTAGCAATTAATTTCTAAATCAGATTATTTCCAACCCATTGGATACGAGTTGACCCATTCTAAGCCTGATTTCATAGACATGGCTATTTATGGATAGTATTGAAAACCATGATCATATATCTTTGATTTCTCTACACCAAGTTAGGCCAAGATGACATATATTTGATTAAATAATGGCTCTTTTCTATGTGAACCATATGACATAATCCATCTTGCAGAAATATCCAATATGATATCGTTTAATGGGAGGAGAACATGTTTTTCAACAATCCCCACTTACCATTTTCAAATCATTTCTATTAAGGGGTAGAAAATATTGTCACACATATTTACTCTTATATATTGTGCTTTGGAGATATTGACAAGAAAACACAAAGGGGGGTATTGTTGGGCATAGTGTTACATTTATGGCCAACAATGTGTCAATATGAGTATGGAATGGTTGTGATTGTAGTGGTTATTAGGATTCAAGTTGTAATGAAAAATGTAACGTTATTAACTCTATTAAAAGGCCATATTGATTATGAATTTTGTTGGTTGACTACATTGTAGAATCACTATTCATCAAATGGCATTGGATGTCATGTTGGATGTCATTCTTGATCATTATCTTTAGTAATTCAGAAGATTTTTGAACTGATCCTATGTTCCAAGACATGTGTAAAAGAATGAATCATTGTTATAAATTATGAGGAAGGCCATGTAGCACTCCATTTCATGGAGAATTTGGAAGATACATCCAATAGATTCTGTTTGGATGAATTTGGTGAACTACATCAGATGATTTCTTGTTCTGGACTTCAAGGATCAATATATGTGTTATGGAAAACACACTATATAATATAATGTTACCATGAATTGTGTTTAAATAAATTTAGAGTGGAAGAAGATATCTATCCAAAGTTGCATGAAGAAAGAGGATTAATGTGATTTTGAATTCATGTTATGAACGGAATCAGATAAGAGGAAAAGGGAAAGCATGTATGGGTTTGGAATGTACAGAGTGAAATATGGACATGAACATTATATTGTATTGCACATTTCGTTTTTATCCATGTGAATTTTTATTTTTAATACATAAATAATATTGGATAACAACACAAGTGGACTACCATCCTCATCCCCAAGGTACATGCAGGACATAGGGTCGACCATGCCCAAGGCAGCCCAGCTGAGTTAGCCAGCAGGAGGCACGAGTGGGCCATGTGTAAACCCACTAGAGAACACTAGGGTAAACCATTGCATAGGGCAGATCAATGGCCACGAAGGGTGGGTGGAGAGATCACCCGCATGAGAACATAGGTATGTGGAAGTACAGTGAAGGGGGATAGAATATTTCTTGAGCCATAATTGATTGTGAAAGATTGATATAACGAGTTCCACCCGTGTCTCATATTCATTGTGGGACGCCCTCCATGTGGGAACTATTCATCATTTAAAAACACGAGAGTGATTCGCGCTGTCCATTTAATCTCCCACAACATCTTATCCGCACATCCAATCTGTGCCTTCTGAATTAATCTCTTACTTCCATGTTCAATCATAGATGATTCGACGATTATCGATTTGCCACGTCTTCATCTTATACCCCTGATTGTATGTAGAACCACCAACACTATTATATTCTGGAGAGGTATCCAAACCTCATTGATACTGATTTGGTCCACCATTGTTTTTCTTGCCAAATTCATGAGGATCATTTGGATGTCAGGAGTTCATGCATGCAATTACAGTTGAATGCATGCAACGTAATAATAAGGATTGAACATCGGCCTAAGAAAATGAAGTTTAGAGGTCATATCAGGGATTTCTATATTCATGATAAAACATGTTTCATGCTATTCATAATGTATTCACATGATCTTCTTTATGAGGTTCGCTCCTTTGAAATGGAAACACCCGTGAGTTTGGCCAAATATTTTACATAGATCGGAAAATTTTGAAGAAACGAAGATCTCTACTATTGAAAGGATTTGAATAGAATATCATGATGGATGTTAAAATTAAAGAGATCTTATCCTACCCAATAAAAATAGAACCCCCCATCCGATGATGGATGTTTCAAACCATAAATCAGAGAGATCATTCTTACAAAAATGAGAGCATCTCTGTTCTTGGTTTACGAAGGACAATAAAAGGACCTCTAGTTCTCTAATATGTGTCATGAACTCATGAATCATCCTTGTGAAGAAGGTAAGTACTCACCCTCTATGTATGGTAAAACCATGGACACATGACTGGTTTAACAAATCCTCATTGTGATTTGTGAAGAAACTAGTTTGTAAAGCCTTACAGGAATAGTGTGCCGCACCTTCCCTATTCTTGAGAAACATATAATACCATGAAAGAATATTTTTTAATGTTTTTGTGATTGAGTAATATCTTGATACAATTTCCATATACAATGACTTTTGAGAAGGAGAAACTATACACTTCCTATACCTATTTCGGATTGTGCACAAAAAGTAGTAGGACATACGTAATCCACCCCTAGATTTTAGCTTAAAAACATTTAATAAAATGTGTTTTAATTGGAATAAAAGGAAGATACATTGTGTATTCATGTTTCCCAAAATATAACTACTAATATATGTATCCAAGAAAGCCCATGAAAACATGAAGAATATATTGATTGTGCATAGTGTACAATGAGAATCTTCAAGAAAGAAGTGCATGTACATGCATAACACATATATATTGAACCTGGCCTAAACTGTAAGTGTGTGTGTGAAATAACAGAAGAAGAATAAATTGTGTGTGAATATTGAGTGAAGAAACTAAGTGGACAATGCACGATTAAATGCATGATACAAACACATTTAATATAAACTATTGATGCAATACCAATGCATGTTTTGGTTGACATGCAACATAATATAATATGCATGAAATCATGTTTATTCACAAACACGTGTGATAATACAGTGAGATACCAAAATCAAGGAGTTTGGATTCTATGTATTCCATGCATGTAGTGAATTTTAATTTATATTGAAGCATGGAAGATTGGAAGAAGATCCTATAACCATGTTGATTGTATTTGAAAAATCAAGAAGATAGAAAATGATGATACTATGCAATATCATTCTTTCATATTATAGTGTTGTAGAAGTTGTGTGCAGGACTTTCAAACATTAATATTACTCTAGGTATTTAGCATAAGAAGAAAGAATTTCTCGAGCGTAGTTGCACTAAAAACAGATCAGTAAAAGTGATCACAATTATTGAGAAAGGCCAATATACCTTACCAAAGGTTGTTGAAGAATATTGAACCGGTACACGTGCATTTTTGATTCTGTAAGCTCACCAGGAAGAGAATATTATCAATATATAGTGAACAAAAATATTTAATGAGGTATACTCTCATGTGATTCGAGAGAAAGGAGTATCCTATAAGAATTAGGACCAAAAGGCTTCAGTGAGACTTTGGAGGAGGCTATGGTTACTCTGGTAACACTATGAGATGTAGTATAGAGAACCTCTATGTGCCTCTTGATAGATATAGTGTGACACTATATCGACCATGTAAGAGTTCATCAAATTATAGTGGAGAATTTGTGGTGTGTAAAATAACCATCACACTAAGGAGTAGGACTTTTAACTGAACCTTGTACATCCTTGTGTTCAGTGCCATTATATTAACTGCATCATTTGAGTTAAGGTTGAGAGACACAGTAAGAGTGCATCAATGTTTTAACAATCCAAATAGTTTAAAGGAAAATGAATCATTTTGTAAAAAGTTTAAAGTGATCAATGATTTCCCCTCCCCCTTTATGTGATTTTACAATTATTCAAGAAATTTAGTTATTTACTTTTTAAGGATCTATGAGATGAATTTAAAGCATAGAATGTTTAATGTATTGACCATTGCGAATGAAAATTTACAATTCAATTAAAAAATTATGATTGTAGAATGTGGATGGAATAAAATAAGTTAAGATGTTCTTGTTATAATAATCTAAATGAAAAGATAATATTATTGAATTGTTTCAAATAAATAATAAGAAATGTGGTCTGTAAGATGGAATTTATTTAATATTTTAAATAGATAAGTTGAGTTAATGTGGAAAAAATTAGATACATGATATTTTTTTGGGTCTTTATTGGTGTACACCAAATATAATAATTTTTAGATGATAAATAATGTTATATTGATCAAATATAGTTTATTTTTGGAAAATATATAACAAATCGTTATAATTCTTAATCTAGTATTTTCTTCATTATGTTTTTTATTCTATGTGGTTTTTATTTATATAATAACGGTCAAACTCCATGGAATATGAGTTGACTATATCTTGTTTTGGGATTGGAAGAAAATGGTATATATTTGATCATAAATCTATAATTAAAATGTATTTCAAAATATGTATACATGATGTTCATTGATCTTACTTCATGTCATTAAAATGAGAATAGACAAAAAATCTCTATATATATATATGGGTAATGTGTGAAGGAAGATAATTGAGTAACCCATGTTGGCTAGGGGGGTTTTCTTAAAAAATTTAAAATGGATTGGATCCTTAGAAAGATGATAGATCACATAAATTTACGATCATCAAAAATATT
The DNA here is from genome assembly GCA_963277665.1 of Viscum album. Lineage (NCBI taxonomy): Eukaryota > Viridiplantae > Streptophyta > Magnoliopsida > Santalales > Viscaceae > Viscum > Viscum album. The sequence continues at coordinate 715,901,830 of OY728162.1, forward strand.
GTGTGATAATGGATTTCTAGTATATCAACATAATTTGAACTATATACTCTATGGATTTAGTCATAAGAGAGTGAGAAAATTAAAAAGTGTGTGTGTTATATGTTTTAAATATATATATATATATATTCTTAAGATTTTATTATATATTTTGAGAAGGTAATAAATGTTTTAACATGATCATTATAATGTTGTAAACCATCCGTAAAGTTTTTTAATCACGAAAAATTTTGAATTATGCCACACCCTGATTAACCCACTCACCACTCAGGGTGTTTCTAGTTCAAAGATGTTTCGTTAGACTTAATAATAATTCAATGGTTTAGGCATATAATATCTCAGAAAGGAAAATATTATGGTTTTATAATATATTGAATATACTATAAAAATTTTATTATATGATTTATTTCATTTTATTAAATGGAAGTCAGTGTTATATCCATAGATATAGGTATATGTTTGAATTTATCATAATATATTCTCGATTTAATTTATTTTTCTATGTTATTATATATTTATAATTGAGATGGATAAAAAAATTAGAGAATGATTATTTTTCATGAAATGCCTTAAATGATTCATTGGAATAGGTTATATGAACAAAAATATTTCAGTAAAATTCTTCTAATGATATGCGGATGAAGTGGGATGCGTCATATAATAAATAATTTATGATGAAATAATATAGCCATTTTTCTTCTGATAGTCTAACATATGAATTAGGTGACAGTCAGAGTATGAATTATATTTGATAATAATTCTATATTACATAAGGTAAGAAGAAGATAAATAAAAATAAGGAAACTAATAACTTTTATATTCCCATTTATAATAAAAAAAATAGATTCCTGATATATCAATATCATTGTCTATGAGAGTATTTAAATTTAAATTTTATTCTAGTTTCTATTTATCACCTAAATTCTAGTAGGTTTATGGTACAAAAGGCAACCTCACCATGTTGTTAATTTTCTTATATTTAAGTGGTTTGATAAAATAATATTCTAGATGAGTGAGTTAATGTGAAATTTTAGAATACTAAAAGTTGAAATAAATCTACAAACACATCAAATTTAGGGGAATAAAATAAAACATTGATTATAGACGAGATTATATCAATACATTCCAATTAAAATTTGAAAAATCCAATTATGTAATAATTTTATATACATGATAAAATTATTTATGAGTTAAAGACCAGAATAGAAAAAATGGGAAAATAATTAAAAAAAATTAATATCCTAAAATAATTATTTAAATGGAAATTTATGTTTTTAAAAAATGAAATTATTTATAACATTGAAAATTTAGATAGTAAACTGAAGTAAAGGTTTTATAAATTATGAATCGTCAGGGTGAGATTTATTTTTTGAGGAAAAGTTAAAATATATGTATTATTACATGGATAATATAGTTGATAAGAAGAATTAAAAAATCTATAATCATTAGAGTTGTTGACTTTAGATGGAATATTTTCATAAAAAACTAATAAATTATAATATTTAATAATTGATAATTTTTTTTGAATACAAATAAACAGAATAGATGATTGAGTAAAGAAATTAATGGTATGTAGTGATCTGAAAATTTATATTTTATCTTATATATCGAAGTATATTCAAAGGAATTTATATTTGATTGTGAGATATTATATGATTTATAATAGTTGTCATATGGAATGGTAATACTATAATGAATGTAAAAGAGGTTCCATGATGAGATCCACCACAACAATAAAGACAAGGTCTTAAGAATTAAAAAAATGAAAATATGATCCACTAATGTACATATAAATCGCGTTGGTTGATTTTTAAGTTATGAATAAAATTATAGAACCTCATGTCTCATTAATATATTATTCATAGAATCCATTGTGACAACAAGGAAGAAGAAAGAGTATTATCTCCTTTTATAAAGGAGGATATAAAATAAGTGCCATCAATTTCAAATTTGAATTTGTAGACTATTATAAAAAACAGGTCGTTTGAAAAAAAATGTTCATACGAGAAAAATAAATCTCATGGGTGTTTGAATGGAATCATGGAGCAAAATAAAGTGACATTTCACAGTTGTTTTATAATAACCAATAAAAGGTATAAAAAATATTAGTGGATTGGATCTATCATGTATAATGAATTGTGATGATAGAAGTACCTATAGTGGTATAAAAGATTAGATAATTGTATGAGTTGGAATATTAACAATTTATAAAAATTGATACAGATGAATAAATTATAGTGATTGAAATAAAATAAATAGAATGATGTATGTAAGTGGTGAAAATGAATGGAATATATCAATGAATCCTTGGAAGTGAAATTGAAATGATGATTTTTATTATAATGTCCAACCACATTCCTATAAATTTGTATTCCAAGAGATACACCTCTCCCCATTAACATAGTATTTTTATCCAAATGTTATATTGATTCAAAATTAAGGGGTAGTTACTATTAATTTTTTTTATGAATATAAATGATTGGATTTGTATTAGATGTAAATATTCCATTTAGTGAATTTAAAATGAAACTAGTAGTGTTGGAAGTATCCAATATGACTATTAATTAAATATATATGATAATATTATGTGTGAGACATATTAAGTGGGTATCCTTCATTAATCTAAAATATATCTATTGATGAATAGATTCATTTTGATTAATGAAAACCATGATCCCCAAGATATATCTAGGTTCTACCCAGAAATTTTATATATGAGTTCTATTATACAAGTAATGATAATGGGGTGTCGGTGGTAGGGAGAATGTATTAGAGTAAAATAGAAATCACAACCATATTTTAATCATATAAATTGTATCAGGTAACTTTTTGAAATCATAATATTGTGTAACTCTTTTACAAATTTTTGGAAATCCATAAAGAATATGGAAAACCTATTGGTTGAGTAACAACTACATTAAGAGAGGAATAAATATTAAATTGGATTATAAACTATCAATGTGGTATCATGCTGTTATATTCTGTGATATGGAAGGCTATGGAGAATAAAATATGTAAGTGGTAATTTTATTTCTCAATGATAGATACTATCACAATATTTAGTGTTGAAAACATATGATTGCAAGGGGATATGGTGATGAATATTCAAAGGTTGATTAGTGTCATCCAGGAAAGTAAAATCATAAAAAAATTAAAAAGATGTATATCAATTGATATAAAAAATTTATTATAAAATAATTGTATTATTTTTCCCAATAAGTGGTATGAGTAATAAATTTTATGATTTATTGTTTTAACACTAGAAATCTTTTCTATGTGTGATTAAGATCATTTGATGCTTGATGTAAATGTAAATTATTTTCCCATATTTCATCATATCATTAAAGTAATGGAGTGATGCATTAAACAATAATTTTATTAATATCGAATCAATATTACTACACTCTGTTCTAACTCTGTCAGATTATAGGCCCTATTGATGGATCATTTACAAAATATTAACTAAGCTATTGAAATCCCTAGATAAGTAAATATAAAAATCAAAATTATTTCAAATTGAATTTATTATTAAGGATAGTTCAATGATGATATATTATTCTTATAATAATAATTAATTCGTTGAAAGACCCCAATGTTTATAGGGGTAAAGAATGTGATGTAATTTTTTAAATGTAATATATATATATATATATATATATATATATATATGTTTACTTCATTGTATCTAAATTTTAAAATCTATTAGAAATGGTGGATGAGATTAACTGATATGGAATCATATAAAAATTGATGTGAATATATATGAAAAAATAAATCTATAAATTAATACGTTCTTATAGTATTGAATAGATGCGATCATTATTTATAATCTTGGGCAACAATATTTTAGATTAATGGGTTGTAATGATGTTGATGATACGCTAATTGCTTTAATTGAAAAAAGTGGAATAAGGAATTGAATATTTGGGAAGATGATCAAATTTTTTAACTAAACTGTAGGAGGAAATGAGTTTATGAAATCCATATCTCAAGACGATCTCAGATTTAATGATAAATGGGGAGAGATTTTCCCTTTCACATGATAGTTCCTGGATATTCGGGAAATATAGTGAACAAAATAAATATTGGAGAAGGTTACCACCAAGAGGTGGTATGTTTTATTTTTTAAAAAATCAATGATGGTTAATGATGGTGGATTTGTTATGAAATTTTGTTTTCAAGGTAATAACATGAATTAATTTTTAAGAACAAATTTTGTTGGATTTTTTGAAGATACTTCTTTTTTATGGGTGAAAGTATATTTGTCTTTTAGAGGATTCAAATAAATTTAATAATGTATAATATAAAACCGAGAGATGCTTGAGGAGGATTTAAGATGTTATGAGTCAAATTGAGGTAGCTGTAGAAATTTAGTCATACTTGAATTTGAAAAGGGGAAAACATATTCTTCACATACATATAATGTTTTTATAATACATGTAATATATTTTTGGATACTAAACTATGGTGAGGTTAAAAGATATTATCCCCATATATACATTTTTTTTAGTGTCTAAAAATTATTGAAATATTTCAATATCTTATACTTAAGGGAAGATATGTAATATATTTCATTACATGTTATAGAAAATGGAAAAATGTTTTACATATAATGGTTTTAGAGTTTTTTATGTAATAGTACACGTGAAAAGGCTAGGTCTTGAAATTGAAATGTACACATCCCCCATATGATATATAACAACATACAATATTTAAAAAAAAATGGAAAATTCCAAAAATGTATGATTTTCCATAAATAATTATATTATATATATATAAATATCATATAATATCTAAAAAATGGATTTTATCAATGAAAAAAATAAACTTTCGTTGAATGGAGAAGAAATAAATTTTTGTTTTATTTATTCCCTTTTCAATCATAAGATATGGTTGATAATATTTATAGGTGAAGATTACTATATACATTATCAATCATAAAATCTGATCGATAATATTACACGTTATGTATGTTTTCACATCATAATAAAAAAGTAATTCCATGATTAATGATAATATAGTGATAAATTTTGATCATAGAGATCAAATAATGCCATGAGATTTAAAATATGTGACTTTTATAACAACAAATAGAGGTTTTATGTTGAATATGTCTATCATGAAACAATGTTACTAGATATTATATGATGACCCAAGCTACAAAGATTACTGAAATCAATATATTTTAACTAGAAATGGTCTGTATTCACTTTTCCATTAATTGAGAATTATGTAGTGAAATTAAATAGTCTAATGGGAGTTCTATGATGGATATTTACATAAAGTGGATATTTTAAATGAAATTTATTTATTCTATGTTCAAGGAATATAATAAATTAAAATATTACTTGAAACACAACTCTATTTCCATGCAATATAAGGATATTATTGGAATAAAATTATATAAAAAATATTGGTAGAATCATGATAATGACTAGAGAAATGTATTAGGCAGTTTCATATAAATACAAGTAGTAATTTTTCAAAAACAATGTCTTTAATTATTGACTAATTTACTCAAGTAACTATATTTATTAGAAAATTATAATGAATTAATATTATTTGGGAGAAAAATATTTTGAAAAAATAATAGAATGTGAAATAAAAAAGTTATGTTTTTTTTACAAAAATGAAGGTTTATTTGATGAATATATAGTTCTCCAATAGAATTTCTAACATAAAATTATCATTATAGAGTGTTTCATTCTATTTTATATGTGCTTCATGTTGACAAATTAAACTTTTTATATCAAGTTGTTGATAATATTTGACCATTGAATTGGGAATATCACATGGGATAAATTGGAACATAAAACATGGAATTGAGATATAGTTTACAAATTTTATACATGTTGATGATATTGAAACCTTTATTTTGATAAAAATATATATGATATAAAATTCCATCAGAATATATATTATATAGTAAAGTAAGAAGGTGGGGAATATGGTGAACCTTGAGAGGCAATATTATTTTTTCTAAACCTTTTTATATTTAGTGAGCCATGATGGGGAGTTATATCATGTAACATTAGATAGATTTTGATCTCCAGTGAGGAGTGACTCCCCTAAATATTCAATGATCCAAAATATTTAGTTATTTTTGATTATTAGTTCACGATCACAATAATGAGTGTATGATTTTTTGATGTAGCTCATTATTGGTGAACCAAGTGAAAACACATTGTTTTGTATGTTTTACATTTAAATATCCACTTTTCATATTCAATGAAATGTTTGGATATGGTATTCATAATTATATAATATTTTTAAATTCAGGTAAGATGAACTAAATATATTTTTGATAGAGATATGATTTAATTGGGAAACCTCACAATTCAACGCCAACCCTCTATCAAGGCATGTCGGGAAATAATAAAGAAATGTACAATTAATAAACATACATCCATTACATATGGGTTAGACTAAATGTAACAAGATTAAGTCAAAATCGACTCACATACTAAACTGAAGAGATAATAATCAAGATAAAAATAATAATTTATTACCTTGGTGTTTAAAAATTGTAAACTAAATTTTTAAAAAAGTTCTGAATTGCAGAAACTCTTTAGGATTGAATAATATATTTTGATCACCCCATAGGATGAACCACTAAAACGAGTTTGTAGATAAATTTTTGTGATATCCCAATAATATAGTTTTTAAAAACCATTTTTAGCATACAATAAATAAACACCCCCATAAATTTCAAATAGCGTTTCAAAAAATAGGCCCACACACATTGGTACACTCATATAATTAATTGTATTTCCCCGATCATCTAAAATTTATATATTCATTAAAGACCCTTTATATGGGTAAAAATTAACAATTAATTCTTCAATTTTTGATTAAAAAAATTAAATAATCTAAGATTAGCTTCATCACTAACCCTCATGAAGTTTCAGTTCACATTATCATTTTTCATTTAATATTTCTAATGTTGGAAACTATTAATTTGAATTTATTTGACATTTCAAAATAAGGTTCGATATATATTATATTATGTTTCTACATATTTCTTGTTATCCATGTGTATTTTTTTCAAAATTATCGACATCATGTATTACCGTTAATATTTTTTCACCCATCATATAAATTCAATTCATGAATGATTGATTAGGTGAATCCATGTAAAGATATTTTTAATTATTTCTTGTGATAATAATAATATCATGGGACATATTTTTAATTTAATTCTATACAACATGGTCCATAATTAATAAATAGTGTATTTCCACATATCTCATATTATAAATATTTCTCATCAATATTCAATAATTATTGAGTCAAAATTTCTAATCAATATGTTCAAAAATACCTTATATGTATTATAATAAAATATATACATAAAAAATATAAAAAATCTAGTTTTTTTCCTTTGTAAAATTTTCATAGTCTATCGAAATAACTCATGGTCAGTTGAAATCCCAAATTTTGGCTAGTTAAAACCATTTATTGATCATTTTGTAGTTAGTTCAACCACATATAAATCAAAATTCACGGAATGTTCAATCTACTATATATATCATTTGAGGTTTCGTTAAATTACCTTAAATGATCAATTCACATTCTTTTCTACTCCATTAAATCAAAATTTTTTGTTTTCTATATCCACACCACAGATCATATATAGACAAATAATCCCAATTTAGATATCAATACATGTTAAGTTATATTTAGATTAATTTCCCCTAATTTCACTTACAACTCCATTATATCCTCGTCATTTCCCCATCAATGTAACATTAGTTCTCCAATAAAATTTTTTACTAAATATTTTAATGATTGAAATTAGTATTTTTAATGAAATATAATAAACGAAACTATTATATTAATAAAATATTAGATTATTCCAAAATCACTCTTATACACCAAAATCCCAATGAAGGTAAACAACTATCATCTTTTATGGGGGTTTTGACATTTTATCCTTGTAGGAACTAAAAAAATTATATGTAATTTATTAAAACTGGATATTGAAATTCATAGAATTTTTATTAAATATAAATCACAACAATTATCAAAATGTACAATAAATTCCAATTAATTTTATACAATGAGGGAAAATTATGACATAATACACTTGTAACAATAAGAAATCAATTACAAATATAAAACATTCAAATTATTTTCACGATGTTTACCAAATTATGATTTTTAAAATTTGATTTTTTATTTTGAAATATAGGGAAATTCTATTTTAAATTAATTTAATTTTTTTTAATTAATTAATATATGCATGACGATTATAAAAATAATATTAATTCCTCGATAGAAACATGATAACATCTTAAATTTATAATCTATATATTTTAGATTTTTATTTAGTATGCCATATATATATATAATATCATACTTGGACAATAGTGTTATATCAAAATAATAATAGAGGGAGTTTTAATATAGAGAGATATCATGGAAATATTGAGGTTTTTATCATTTAGGTGAAATTATATAATATTGAACAATATTCTTCAAGAAAGAAAAATAGAGGTGTGAAATAGATATTTGTGTGTGAAAATTATTTTAAAAGAAGTATATTTCTCTATTATAGTTTTTATGTTGATCAAAACAACAATATCATAACATAATCATAAAAAAGATTTCTTCAATTACATGAAATAGTAGCATAAAAGTTTTGGAAAAAAAAATATTGAACCCATGATCATTCAAACCAACAATGTGAATGAAGCATTTATTAATTAAAACTAAAGAAAAAATTATATATCGTAGAATATATAAAATGAAAATAAGAATGTGATAAATTTTATAAAACAACTTTATTATCTAGAAAATATTTTAAAATAACAGGATCAAAGAGTCTCCATGAAATTTAATGTACACCATTAAAAAAAATAAAAATGACATAAAATATTAACAATATAACTCAATAAATTATTCAATGCCCATTTCAGGATCCTCCTAGACAATAACATTATAATTACCATCAATTTGTTCCATCAAGTCATCGACGTCTCCCTTTTTTTAACAATCATATTTGGATAAATCTATTCTACCACTAGGCGGAGAAGATCCTCAATCCATATTATAAAATGGATTTTTCATGAGAATGGGGTAATTGTAACACCTCAAATGAGATCAGAAAGACGGGGTCTATGTGACACAATCCATCTTGTAAGAAACACACTATAAAATCGGTTATTGGAAAGAAATGATAGTCAGATCTACATAATTGTAGACAATAAAATTAATACTAGTAACCATGCAAAAGTTTAAGTGGAATAAAATAATACAATAGAATAAAAAATATATGTTATATCGAACAATATAGGTATAACATAATAAATAAAAAATTGATATTATATTAGTAATACACAAACAATAAAATTGATCCATACAAGAAGGGGATCAATACACCTGATATGAAAAAAATAAGGAATTTCCAATGTAAAAGATCCCAATATAACCTGCCATCACCTCTATCCCCAATTCTCTATTCTTTCTCAACATCCTCACCTAGATACATTGACCATGGAGAAATATATAATAATAAAGTATACATATACAATGATTTGTCTCTATAGTTTTTTTTGTAATACAAACATGTTGGTCAACATAAATATATAATAGTAATAAGCTCCACAAATATATCATATAGGATGTGCTTATAAAAAATAAACCCTTTTACATGCACCCATTTTGGGTCCTCATTTGCTAACTTGGGATCTTCGGACCCTATCCAAATTTGATTCTACCAAATCAAGTAGGAAGGTATCATCTTATTCACAGACCATAATAATAATATCATCAATTTGTCAGAGGAGTGCATCCCAATAGCTAGCCTCTTGAATGTGTCAAACCTTACCATCATAGTAAAGAAAGATAGATATTGAACATTTTTATAGATTATAACCTAGGTGATTGAAAGAGTAAATATCAACATATGATCTCATATACAATACAGACCATCACCTATGGATAAGGTTCCATGGAAAAGCCATATATTATTTGATTATCACGAATGTTGTCTGATAAGAGAATATACATGGGGAACCACCTACATATGATAGACCATCCACTCAGAGTAATGCCAAATGGATTCATAAGGTATGAAATCATAAATATTTGAAATTATAGTTAGAAACCAAAATTACTATCCCATTCAAATTCTATTGACATGTGATTTCATTTCATGATCATCATTGTAATGGGTTGTATGAAAACCCATTGTTTGAGCCATAAAACATTCTCCTACTATCCAACCACCCTATTCAATAAATTAAATAATAATTTAGATCATCACTCTTACCCATGTTACATCCAATAAGCTCACTATTACCGAAACAAAGATAACATATCATACAACAATAGCAAATCACCAAAGTGAAAATCCCCATATCAAACAATATAATAAGATGTTGTTCTATTGTAATCAAGAAATTTGACCTATATGTACCCCCTAAGGCATTAATTGCTTCAATATAGACTCATATAACCAGTTATATTTGAAATTTAGTTTAATGTCGATTGAAAACATTCACTAACATACCCAATTGTTAATAAAAATATATATACTTTTTTTATCATAGAAAAAAATCCCTACATCAATCTTGGTACATCTCACAAAATTATTCTATCACATAATCCAAGTTAGAATTCATAAATAGTTAAAATTAAGAATAATAATTTTTAATTAGAAATTTAAATTTGAACCAAACAAAAATTGGTATGAAGATTCATTTAGGGAATAAATAATTTTAGGCTCACCTCTGTGGGAAAAAAATTACCAACCCCTTTTTGTTGGAAATGAACAGGACCATTGGATCAATAAAAGATCAAAAAAACCATAAAAATTAATTATAGGCTAGTAGGGAATAAGGGAGGATGAGGGGGAGGAATACTTGGATGAAGGATAAATTACAAAAGGACCCCTTAAAACACACCTTGAAATAATCTAATACCCAATGACCCTATAGTGGGTACACAATTCAACGCACCCCACTCAGTTGACCCCCACTAACTATTCTGTGGGGATCATAAACCTACATGTATTTTTCTAATAAAAATATGTAATTAATGGCCCTCCAACAAGTAATTAGCAACCATTTACAAAAAATTAATTACAGGTGACCATTTTACCCTTCTTTAAACCCATTTCCATCACAACTACCCTTGATCACATACTAAATCAATTGAAAATAACTATTTTATATCAAAAAAATTATCCTTTAATTGAAAACTAAAATTTTATGGAATTAAAAAACTCAAATTAAATTAGATGTTCATCCTCCAAAAACATATCGTGGTCTCTTAAATTAATGTTTCATTCTATTTGGATTGTACATCCAATTCCCACTCCATGATCTCCACATGGATACATCTATAATGTAAAAAAAACCAAAGAAGAGTCACAATCATTCATCATAACATCATTCCAATCTAGTTCACGATACACACTAGGCACTCGTAAATCAACATAGTTGAATCTATCTCAAAATCACAACTAGAAACCTTTTGTTCTATGTTTGCCACATTCATTATATGATTGGTACATGAAACCCGTCATGAATATATTTATCCCCTAACTAATGGACCAAAAATTAATAAATAGGCTAGATAGACCCCAAATCATAAACATACTATTAAAAAACTAACATTTCTTCCCATGACTCCTCAAAAATTGATGCACTTATAGATGAAATTTCCATAAGAACACCTAGTTGTGTATGATCAAATTTTAGTTGTATCTTGTATTTTTTATCTGAATATTTTATTCATTGTAAAATAATTAAACTCATCCTAATAAATTACCATAACATGGTGGTCTCTAGAAGCATGCTCAACCTGATCACTACTAACTTTCAAATGTCTAACCAATAATGGGTTAAATGACATGATCTACTATATAAATCCTCATTGGTGTACATTTGGACTGAATCGTGTAATTTTTTTTCTTTAAATTTCCCTTCCAAGGAATGATCGTCTTACGAACCTCCCCCAATATCAAGCATATATCCCTTGAGAATATCTTTAAATATCAGGATCATTCAATCAAACTAAAATTTTTTCAATGGGTGACATTATGTACCCATTGTAAACTGGGATATGACGATCGTTAACTGACCCTTATAGAACCATAACATGATACATGAATCATAACACCATAATATACATTTTAAAACCCTATGAACCCATTCTATACCCCACACATATAGTTTTCGTAGCTAATCAATTGAATGATTTTCTCATGTACGAAATAAATTAATTACCTTTTTCAATCCATTCACATAACGACCCATAATTTAAATAAATTGTTAATACTTCAAAATAGAAGCATACTTATTACAACATATAACAAAACCATGAAAGGACTGTATAGGTATAGTGTCTTTAGAAACTGAGAAACATAAACAACCAGTTCATAAAGCATCTACATTGTCTCCCATTTATTTCATCATATTTAGAGTCCCTTTTCCGGATATCTTACTTAATAACCTTCTTTCTGACTTGGAGAAATAAAACATACAAAAGGGTGAGCTCAAATTCTCAGTATGGGAAAACAAAAGAAATATCAATCACATCATATTCATAAGAACATAACATTTTGGAAATCTTAACCTGCAAAAGAGATCATAATTTCATAACATGGGATAAATCATTGGAGTGAAATTTAATCCCAATAATCATAAATTAAGACATGAAACTTTGTGGCATACACACATAATCATAGAGAATCATTTATTAGTAGTCAAGACTCATAGCCAAGACTATCTAAGCGGACAAAGTCCATTTTTGAACCAAGTTCACCCCTCATTTCAGTCCTGTTTCACTGAACCGGTTTAACCTTCTGTTCCAGCCATGTCTATATCATGATATATAAATCTTCACCAAATGAATTGGATGGAGATATAGTTCCCACCCATCGAATAATGAAACCATTCTTATGTGTTCCACAAAAATCATAAATCATACATCATTGCATAACCCATGCAATAAAAATGAGATTCATAAACATCGTGACATCATAAAACAACTCAAATTAGATAAAAGAATTAATAAAAATAATTCCATCACAAAATAATCAAATCAATTTAATAATATGGATAGAAATAGAACCCTATATTATCTTATATGGAAAATAAATTTGATAAAACACTTGAATTCCATTCTTGAGGAAAATATCCTTTCTACTTCAAAAATATTTTACTTTCTTAACATGTCATATAATTTTGAACTAAAAGAAGTTGATTAAAAATAAACATGAAAACATTTAATGGAAGCTTCCTGGAAATAATCTTCTAAAAATCCATTCATGCCGTATAAGTTAAAAACATTGTTCTCGTACTTTTTTCGGAAAAGTCAAATAGTACCTCGTATGAAAAACGACAAAATATTTCTTCCATATCTTTTACTAAAAACTCTCCAAAGGGTAAAATTGGATATAAACTATTGTAGAAGGATATAAATATTACATATTTAGGAAAAATGGATGTGGATGATAAATATTCCCCAGTAAATTCTGAAGTATAAACAATCTCGGATAAAAATGAGATTGCGAGATTTTCCTTTACCTTAGGTCTGATTTGATTCGTAAGTTTTTGAACCTACTTTATAATGATTTAAATAATTTCATTGACTTATTCCTGAATCATACACATTGTTATGACATCATATACGACCATATTCTTACCTTCTTATTAGTAATATTTCATTGCTACTTGTTATTCGGGTGTTTATAACTTTGTGTTCTTAGGCATGTTTTGTCGAATAAATTCATATTCTTCTATTTAGGTTATAGATAAATAATTTCTAGAATGGTATTAGTGTAATATATATCATATTCATTCATTCAATTCATTTATATAATCATTATGAAATGAAGATCATGTATAACAAGTCGCATCACATCGTGGAGACGGTATTCCGTACGTACGCACGAGTGATGATATCATTCCCATGATCATGGAATTGTATTTGAGTGTATGTATACTATTTAAGAATCAATATCACTTTACAATAATCATATATAGTTATTATTTACCTCATTATACCCATCCAATTATGGTCGTGGTGGAAAATAGATTAAACCACGGTGTGGAGACGGTATTCCGTACGTACGCACGCGCGGTGATTTCGTTTTCCGTAGGATGGATAGATGGTGAAATAGGGGTATTTAATAATTATAATAACATATAATTATATGAGTTATACTGATGTTATTACTTAATAATGAAACAACTAAAGAAGAAGAAGTGGAAGAAGAAATAAAGTTGAAAGAATCGGTAACGGACAATTGCTCTTCTTTGAAGTGCCTCTTTGAGACCTCCTCTTAGGGCACTAAAATTGGTCTTTGAAGAAGACAAGGACCTCTAGGATGTATCTAGGGAAGTGGAGAAGAGAATTTGGTAGGGGTTGGCCCAGCTTGAAGGCTCAATGTGGTGTGAGGAAGAGAGGGAGGTGGTGCCCTTTTATAAGGGAGGAGAGAGGCACCTTTGGAAAAAATATAAATATTATTTTATTATAAAGTCATATTCAGTTTTTAATAGCTCCAAATTGATTTATTTAGAAGCTAAGATGGGGATGGGTCGGAATCCTCTCGTAAAATAGAATTTAGACATGTTTAGGTCATTATATTAACCTTATCTTTTATTTTTAACTCTTAGTTAATTAGATTGACATTTACCATATCACTTTGTTTTTTATATTATATAGTTAATAAACTTACCATATACATCCGCGCGACCACCAAGTGGTCCATTAATCATACAAATATCATGATATAAGTATCTTGACCGAACTTTATATTTTTAGGAATATAATAACAATTAATAAAATAATATTTGTTTTAAAAACTATTTTATGTCAATTTTGACACTATTTGGGAACTGATTTTTTTGAAAATCATAACAGAATGATTAGTTCAAGGAAAGTTAATTAAATCAATAATAACATGTCATATTATAATATAAAATTATTGTAATTTATAAAAAGTCTCAAATTACATTTATTTGGGTATTTATAACATCAATTATGCCTATATTTTATTAATAAGAGATTTACTGCATCATCATTGTGTCATAAATAAATTAAATTATTTTAAGTCTAAAAATTACAAATAAAATACCATTAGGTAGGAAATATTTTTATATTTCTAATGAATATTTATAGTTGAATTTATCTTATGTATAACCATATATTAAAAATGTTTTAGTTATTAAACTTTGATTTTAACTATTTTAACCCTTCTTTAAATAAATTAATAATAAATGTCCTAGTCTAATCCAAGTGGGGCTAAATGGTCATATTTTATTCCTAATGTTGTTTTTGGTCGAATTAAACTTATAAAAAATAATTAGGACATGTGTTAGGGTAATGATAATAACACTTTTACCCTTAATTTCCCTATTTACATTTAACTATGGTAAAAAAATGAAAAAGTTACTATTCACCAAAAAATATTTTCATCTCATTGAACCGAATTTTAGTACTTGATATTAACCGTGTATCTAGGATTTTCTAAATTATACTCACAGAAGTGGTAAAATTATGTTTTATGTGAATTTGAAAATTCTCCTAGGAGGTGGGTAAAAGATGGTTAAAAGTTCAATAAATTTTATATATATATATAATTATTATAAAATGACTCCAATGAATTTCATTAAACTTATATAGGTATTATGTATCAATTTTGACCTAAAATAAATTTAAATAAAATAAATAATTATTTAAATAAAAAGTAAGGTTTTAAATAGTAACCCAGTGTTTTCACTATTTATCAAAAATTGACAGTTTTCAGAAAAATACCAAAATTTCACCCTACGATAATTTCGATTTTCCTAATCCATAAATGAAGTCCATTTTGAAAAATAAAATTTAAAAAATTCCAGAAAGTGGGTATTACTATTCATAACAGCTAGTTTTAATAATAGCATATCGTTGTTTAGTGAAACTCGGTATTGCATACGATACAAGCTATTGAGGAAGGTCGTGATTGCATGTAAAGAAATCCAAGCTAGTGTTGTGTGTAGTGAAAGATTCCTTTGATGATATATATAAAAACAAAGTGTTTTTATAAAAGTCTCAAGTGTTACATTCTACCCCCTTATAATAAATTTCTCCCTCGAAATTCATCACTTTGTAATAAATAGATGAGGATACCTCTCCCTCATCATATCCTCAAGCTCCCATGCAGCTTCTTCTAAATGGTGGGTCCTCCATAAAACTTTCATCAAGCGAGTGTTCTTGTTCTGTACGACTTTTTCACTACGATCGAGAATCTCTATCAGTTGTTCTTCAAAAAAAGATCTTCCTCCAGCGGTACAACTTCTTAGCAAAGTACATGTGAAGGATTAGGTATGTACTTTCTCTGGAGAGATACATGGAACACATCGTGAACGTGAGAGAGATTCGGTGGAAGCGCCAATCAGTAAGAAACCTTCCCAACACGATCCAGTATTTCGAAAAGACCGATATACCTAGGGCTCAGCTTTCCCTTCTTTCCAAATCTCATTGCTCTCTTCCAATGAGATATTCGTAAGAACACTTTATCACCCACTTCAAACTCTAGGTATTTTTTTCGGTTATCGGCATAACGTTTTTGTCGACTCTGAGATGCTCTTATGTGTTGTTTAATAGATCGGACCTTTTCTGCCATCTCATCAACAAGATCAGGTCCTAATAGCTTTCTTTCCCCAACTTCATCCTAGCAAGTTGGAGTCCTGCATTTTTTTCCATAGAGAGCTTCATAAGGATCCATATGAATACTGGAGTGAAAGCTATTATTATAAGAAAATTCTAACAAATTTAGGTGTTGATCCCAACCACCTTTGAAATCCATAGAGCAAGCTCTCAACATATCCTCTAGAGTTTGAATTGTCCTCTCAGACTGACCGTCTGTCTGAGGATGATAAGCAGTGCTGAAACTCAACTCTGTATCCAGAGTATGCTGAAGACTTCGCCAAAACATTGAGGTAAACCTTGGATCCCGATCAGATATAATGGAATGTGGTACTCCATGCAATCTTACCACTTACTTCACATATATCCTGGCAAGATGATGCTGAGAGAAATCCTCTCTAATAGCAATGAAGTGTCCAGACTTTGTAATACGATCAACTATGACTCAGATAGAATTATTGCCTTTGGATGTTTTAGTAAGTCCAGTGACAAAGTCCATAGTGATTTTTTCCCATTTCCATTCATGTATGTGTAATGGTTGTAACATCCCCTTAGACATCTGTCTCTCAGCATTAACTTGCTGAAAAACCAAGAATCGAGAGACATATTAAACAACATCTCTTTTCATGCCATCCCACCAGAAGTACACTTTCAGGTCCCTATACATCTTCGTGCTTCTAGGATGAATAGAGAATGAAAAACTATGAGCCTCATCCAACAACTCCTTCTTTAATTCAGGGATTCGAGGAACACAAACCTGATTCCTGAACTTTATTATCCCATCACAATCCATGTTGAATTCTGGAACATTTCTCACCTTCTTTTGTAACTCTAAATCTTATTTCTGTGCCTCTTTAATCATATCATGTATATATGGTTGAACATTCATTTGAGAACGATATGATTTTTCCCCTTCCATTATAATTCCGAGATCCATCCTTTGTAAATCCATAAATATTGGATCTTTTGTGATCCTCATCATGGATAAACTGGCATGGTATTGTCCACTTAATGCATCTGCCACCTTGTTTGCTTTCCCAGGGTGGTAATGAATTGAGCAGTCGTAATCCTTAATCAGATCTAACCATCTTTTTTGGCGCATATTCAGCTCCTTCTGTGTGAAAATATACTTAAAAATTTTATGATCAGTATAAATATCACCCCTTTCTCCATAAAGATAATGCCTCCAAATCATTAATGCAAAGATTACCGCAGCTAACTCCAAATTATGAGTTGGGTAATTTTGCTGATGGATTTTCAACTGTCATGAGGCATAAGCTATCACCATATCATTTTGAATAAGAACACACCACAACCCCTTCTTGGATGCATCACTGTAGATCACAAACCTTTCTCCACTACAAGGAAGTGTGAGTACAGGTGCACTGGATAACCTTCTTTTCAACTCGTTGAAATTCTCTTCACATTCCTCCATCCACACGAACTTAACTCCTTTTCGAGTCTACCTGGTGAGTGGATTAGATAATCATGAAAAATCATTCACAAAACGTTGGTAATATCCATCCAAGCCAAGAAAACATTGGATCTCAGTTACTGTTGTTGGTCTCGACCATCTTTTGATAACCTCTGTTTTTGCTGGATCCACATATATCCCCTCTTTTGAGATTATGTGACCCAAAATGCAACTTTTTAAAGCTAAAATTCACACTTGGTAAATTTGGCATAAAGCTTATCCTTTCTCAGGGCCTTCAATATAATTCTCAAATGATCTTCATGTTCTTCTTTACTCATTGAATAGACAAGAATACCATCTCTAAAGACTACAACAAGCTGATCAAGATTGTCTCTAAAGACACTATTCATCAGATCCATGAATATATCAGGGGCATTAGTAAGACCAAATGGCATCACTATAAATTCATAGTGTCCATACCTTGTACGGAAAGCCGTGTTTGATATCTCCTCCTTTTTGACCCTTAATTTATGATACCCTAAACGAAGATCAATCTTGGAAAATTATTGTGCTCCGTGTAGTTGGTCAAATAAGTCATCAATTCGCGGGAGATGATATTTTTTCTTGATAGTGATCTTGTTAAGTTCTCGATAATCAATGCAGAGTCACATTGATCCATCTTTATTCTTAACAAACATAACATGTTCTCCCCAAGGTGATGCACTGGGGCGTATGAATCCGTTATCAAGATTCTCTTGGAGTTGCTTCTTCAATTCCTGAAACTCAATCGGGGCCATTCTATAAGGTGTCAATGAAATTGGCAAAGCACCCGGTACGAGTTCTATTTAAAACTCAACTTAACGATTTGGTGGAAGTCCCGGCAATTCCTCCGGAAAGACATCGTCAAATTCCCGTACAATGGGATTATTCTTAATCGTGAGTTTCTCACCAACCATTTGAGATAAATAACCTTAATTTAGTGGAATCAAGACCCATAATATTGAAGAAATTTCCACTAGAAGGTTATGTTCATCCTTGCATCGATAGACGATCATAGATTGATCTGGAATATGAAATGTGACTTCCCTTCTTTGGAAATTTACATGATCTCCAAATAAATAAAGCCAATCCATGCAAAGAATCACATCAAACTCCACTATAGGAAGGACCACAAGATTTGTAGGAAGCACTTTCCCACAAACTTCAATCGGAGAAGAATTATAAACTTTTGATGCGACAGTTGTGCCATTAGGGGTTGTCACAGCTAACTCAATATCTAATTGTCGAGGTAATACGGTGATACCCTTAGAAAATTCTTCAGAAATAAAAGAGTGGGTGGATCCAGAATCAAATAAAACATTTGCTACTTTAGAGTGGATGGTAAGTGTACCTTTCACCATTTTGATATCATACTCCACATCACTGATATAAATTTCTTATGACTTTCCACTGTCTTTGACCTTAAGAGTTTGTTGACGTTGATCATCATCAACAACCCTTGTATTAGGGCAGTGATTGGCATAATGCCCCATTTCCTTGCACTTGTAACATTGAAGGGTAGTAGGTTCATTCTGTGTATCCCTTCTTTTTTTTGCATCATTAGACATCTTCTTCCCATTATTTCGACATTCAATTTCCCGATGACATTATTTTCCACACTTATAACATTTTCTTGTCCGCTTAAAACAATTTCCTCCATGTTTCTTTCCACACTTTGATCATACGGGAAAAATTATCTTATTTTCAGTGTGCTCTTTAGATTTTCCTTTGAATTCCATTTTCCTCTTCTTATCAAACCCATATGATTGATGGGTTACAACAATCTCCATCTCAACCTTAAGAGCACATCAAACAATTTCCTCATAGCTATTGAAGTCCCTTATGGATAACTCCCTTCAAAGACATGGTTTTAAGCCACTAAAGAATCGATCGGCCTTACTCTCAGGTTGGATAATAATACCAGAAGCGTACCTTGAAAGTATTGTAAAATTTGCTTCATAGGTACCAATAGATTCATCATCCTTTTGCTTCAGTTCAAGAAACTCCTCTCCAGCTTTGTTCGAAGAATATGAAGGAAGTACTTATTGAAAAATAAATTCTTGAACTCGTCCCATTCCACGGACTCAATTTCATCCCTTTAACTTGTATTCTTAATAAGATTCCACCATTGATCAGCATCACCTTCCATACGATATACTTCGAAGATGACTTTATCATGTTTAGAAAATTGAGGAACTGAAAATATCTTTTCAGTGGTACTAATCCATTGTTCACCCACTAATGGATCATAACACCCGCTTAATGAAGGTGGGCGCTGCCTCATAAAGGATTCAACAGAATGTTGCTCCTTAATATGCTCGTTTGGAAGACCTGCATGATTCATAGCTTCAGAAAGTTGTGTTCACATGGCTACAAGATTTTTCATTCCATCTCCCATAACGTTTGGTTGCTCAGGGGGACAATAATTTCATTTCTCGTCGCATTCCGCATTGACACGGTTCCTTCGGGTTCTATCCATTGACTAAAACCAAGAAGAATAGTGTGATTAACAATTAATTATAATAGGAAAACCACATAATCAAGAATAAAATTTTACACTTAAGGTCTTATCATAGGTTGTTCATGGCCATTTCTAAAATACTAAGATTCTGTTCTATGCTTAGACATATCCTTAGGCTTCTTACTAAGGATTTCACATCCTAGTTTCCAAAGGTTGACTATACATTTCCTCTGATACCAACTATAACAACCCATACTTTACATACATTGTTAATACTTCAAAATTGAATCATACTTATTACAACATATAACAAAACCATGAAAACCCCGTATAGGTATAGTGTCTTTAGAAACTGGGAAACATAAACAACCTGTTCATAAAGCATCTACATTGTCTCCCATTTATTTCATCATATCTAGAGTCCCTTTTTGGCATATCTTAATTAATAACCTTCTTCCTGACCTGGGGAAAGAATACATAAAAAGGGTGAGCTCAAATTCTCAGTAAGGGTAAACAAAAGAAATATCAATAACATCATATTCATAAGAACATAACATTTTTGAAATCTTATCCTGTAAAAGAGATCATAATTTGATAACATGGGGTAAATCATAGTAGTGAAATGTAATCCCAATAATCACATATTAAATCATTAAACTTTGTGTCATACACACATAATCATAGAGAATCATTTCTTAGTTGTTAAGACTCATAGCCAAGACTATCTTAGCGGACAAAGTCTATTTCTGAACCGAGTTAACTCTTCGTTTCAGTCCTGTTTCACTGAATCGGTCTAACCTACCGTTCCATCCATGTCTATCTCATGAGATATAAATCATTACCCAATGAATTGGAGGGAGATATAGGTCCCACCCATCTCATAATGAGATCATTCTTATGTGTGCCACAAAAATCATAAATCATACATCATTGCATAACCCATGTAATAAAAATGGGATTCTTAAACATCGTGACATCATAAAACAATTCGAATAAGATAAAGGAATTAGTAAAAATAATTCCATCACAACATAATCAAATCAATGTAATAATAGGGATAGAAATAGAACCCTATATTATCTTAGATATAAAATCAATTTGATAAAACACTTGAATTCCATTCCTGAGGAAAATATCCTTTCTACTTCAAAAACATTTTTCTTTCATAACATGTCATATAATTTTGACCTAAAATAAGTTGATTAAAAATAAACATGAAAACTTGTATAGGAAGATTCATGGAAATAATGTTCTAAAAATCCATTCATGCCGTATAAGTTAAAAAAACATTTTTCTCATACTTTTGTCGGAAAAGTAAAAAAGTACCTTGTACGAAAAACGACAAAAGATTCCTTTCATACCTTTTCCTAAAAACTCACCGAAGGGTTAAATTGGATATAAACTATTTTAGAAGGATATGAATATTACTTATTATGGAAACATGAATGTGGATGATAAATATTCCCCAGTAAATTCTGAAGTATAAACAATCTCGGATAAAAATGAGATTGCGAGATTTTCCATTACCTTAGGTTCAATTTTCTTCGTAAGTGTCTTAACCTCCTATATAATGATTTAAATAATGACATTGACTTATTACATAATCATACACTTTGTTATGATATCATATATAGCCATATTCTAAGATTCTTATTAGTAATATTTCATTGCTACTTTTTATTCGGATGTTTATTACTTTTTGTTCTTATGCGTGTTTTGACGAATAAATTATTATTATTCTCTTTAGGTTATAGATACATCACGTCCAGAATGGTATTAGTGTAATATATCTCATATTCATTCATTAAATTCATTTATATAATCATTATGCAATGAAGATCATGTAGAATGAGTCGCATCACATCGTGGAGATGGTATTTCGTACGTTCGCACGAGCGATGATATCGTTCCCATGATCGTGGAATTGTATTGGAGTGTATGTATACTACTTAAAAATCAATATAAATTTACAATAATCATATATAGTTATTATTTACACCATTATACCCATCCAAGTAAGGTGGTGGTGGAAAATAGATTATACCACGGCGTGGAGACGGTATTCCTTAAGTACGCACGCGCTGTGATTTCGTTTTCCGTAGGATGGATAGATGGTGAAATAGGGTTGTTTCATACTTATAATAACATATCATTATATGAGTGATACTGATTTTATTACTTCATAATTAAACAACTAAATAAGAAGAAGTGGAAGAAGAAATAAAGTTGAACGAATCGGTAACGGACATTACCTCTTCTTTGAAGTGCCTCTCTGAGACCTCCTCTTAGGGCACTAAAATTTGTTTTTGAAGAATAAAAAAACCTCTAGGATGTTTCTAGGGAAGTGGATAAGAGAATTTTGCAGGGTTTGGACGAGCCTGAAGGCTCAAAGTGGTGTGAGGAATAGAGGGAGGAGGTGCCCTTTTATAAAGGAGGAGAGGGGCACCTTTGGAAAAAACTAAAAATATTATTTTATTATTAAGTCATATTCAGTTATTAATATCTCCAAATTGATTTATTTAGAAGATAATGTGGGGATGGGTAGGAATCCTCTCATCCAATAGAATTTAGACAAGTTTAGGGCATTATATTAACCTTATCTTTTAGTTTTAACTCTTAGTTAATTAGATTGACATTTAACATGTCATTTTGTATTTTTATATTATATAGTTAATAAACGTACCATATACATCCAAGTGACCCCATGTGGTCCATTAATGATACACCTATCATGATATAAGTATCATGGCCGAACCATATATTTTTAGGAATATAATAACAATTAATAATATAACATTTGTTTTAAAAACTATTTTATGTCAATTTTGACACTATTTCGTAATTGATTTTTTTGAAAGTCATAAACAAATTATTAGTTCAAAAAAAGATAATTAAATTAATACTAACATGTCATATTTACATTGAAAATTATTTTAATTCATAAAAAGTCTCACATTACATTTATTTGGGTATTTATAACATCAATTATGTCAATATTTCATTAATAAGATAATTACTACATCATCATTGTGTCATAAATAAATTAATTTATTTGTAGTCTAAAAATTACAAATAAAATAACATTGTATAGGAAATATTTTTATATTTCTAATGAATATTTATAGTCGAATTTATCTTATGTATAACCGTATATTAAAAATTATTTAGTTATTAAACATTGATTTTAACTATTTTACCCTTCTTTAAATAAATTAATAATAAATGTCCTAATCTAATCCAAGTGGGTCTAAATGGTCATAGTTTATTTCTAAGGTTGTTTTTGGTTGAATTACACTTATCCAATAGAATTAGGACATGTGTTAGGGTAATAATAATAACACTTTTACCCTTAATTAGCCTATTTACTTTTAACCGTGGAAAAAAAAAGTAAAAAGTTACTATTCACCAAAAAATACTTTCTTCTCACTGAACCACATTTTAGTCCTTGATATTAACCGTGTCTCTCGTATTTTCAAAATTCCACTCACAGAGGAGGTAAAAATAAGTTTTCTGTGAATTTGAAAATTCTCCTAGGAGGTGGGTAAAAGACGTTGAAAACTTCAATAAAATTTTTATATATCTAAAATTATTATAAAATGAATCCAATGAATTGCATTGAACTTATATAGGTATTATGTATAAATTTTGAACTAAAATAAATTTAAATAAAATAAATAATTATTTAAATAAAAAGTCTGTTTTTAAATAGTAACCCAGTGTTTTCACTATTCATAAAAAATTGAAAGTTTTCAGAAAAATAACAAAATTTCACCTCAGGCTAATTTCAATATTCCAAATCCAAAAATGAAGTCCATTTTGAAAAATAAAATTTACAAAATTTCAAAAAGTGGGTATTACTATTCATAACAGCTAGTTTTAATAATAGCATATCGTTGTTTAGTGAAACTCAGTATTGCGTACGATGCAAGATATCGAGGAAGGTCGTGATTACGTGTAAAGAAAGCCAAGCTAGTGTTATGTGTAGTGAAAGATTCATTTGATGATTTATATAAAAACAAAATATTTCTCATAAAAGTCTCGGGTGTTACAATACATGACTACTTATTCTAGTTCATGAACAATTTAGACCCTCGGTAGTCCCATGATGATGTTCATAGAAACCATATACCACTTTTACACTAGAACTATATGATTTTGATGTAACCATCCCGGTCACTCATAATGTACCTTTACTTTATTATCAGTAATTCAATGAGTAGTGAAATAAAAAATTACCTTCCCCATGCTAGGATACCAGAAGTGGTGCATGATATCAGGGAAAATATTTTTCATCCATTGGTGGACCACTATATTTATGGATTGAGTGCCCCTCACAAACAACTCCATCATAGATTTAGTAATGAAAAACTTGTTTTGGATATAATGAACCCCTTCCTATTCCAAGAAATTTTTTTTAATAGGGTATTATATGAGAAGTGGTTTCCTTATAAAAAACAAATTTGAACTATGTTCTATACATGAAATTACCCTATTGACTAATGAATTTTTAATTACCATAAGGGAAAATTTCACAACCTATTGGACCCTAAAACAGAAATCATATATTCAATGATAAAATTCATAAAATTCAACTCCTCACTAGAAACATGAATCCAGTACTCATATAGCATGTATATAAAATAGATTCCATGACATTCAAATCAACTTTGATATTCACCGTTTCAATTTTCAACATATTTCAATACTTAATAAATATATATTTTTTACTTTGGGTAAGTAATTTCTTGGAGAATATGTATTTTAACCTTTTTCATCATTAATGATATGAAATATCTCAAAAAAAATTAACAATACAAATAATTTATGGAATATACCATATAATCTATCCCTAAATAATGGGAAGAGTAGTTCTATTCATGGGGTCATAGATAACAATAAAGTTAAGTTATTAACTAATCACCCTACATCAAGAAAATCTGAATCAGTTTACTATAGAACATATAACACAGTATACCCAGGTCAAAGGATTGATTGAATTTAAACTAAATTAGATCTCAACAACACATTCAATTATAAAATGTCACATAACATTGTATAATCCATTAATGAATCACCCATTTTGGGGTAGACCTATTAGGGGTGCTTTAATTTTTAGAGAAATCACGAATGAAATCTTGAAATACCTAACATATTCAAGAAGTATTTTGATATTGAACATATTCCTCATTCATTTCCATGACATATCTTCCTCCAATTTCTCAGGATCATCTAAAATATTTATTCATATATATCATGTTTAATATGAAAATCATTATTAATAAATAAGTTTTAATTCACGTGAATGGAATAAATCCCATTTTTTATGAAATTAATCATGAAATAAACATTTTATATATTCTCTCAATCCCTTTCTAACAAGTGGGCCATGGTTATGGGGGAATCCCGACTGTATTTTCCAAAATATTCCTTGTATTTTTTTAAATTATGTGAAATTATTTTGAGACCAAACACTCTGAGGGAACCTGATTCTTAAGTTTGGTGAGCACAGAATTGAATTTTGATTTTTTTTGTTCATTTAAATAAACATGTGAGCTGGTTTTTCATACATTGAAACTGGTGCTTGGGTCAAAAATCATAGGTAACCATTGAACTTAGAAAAATGTTATTCTACTAGATAGTTCATAACATTAACTGGTGAGGGTCAACTAGAAAAGTTAATTTTCAAAAATTTTGGAAAAACTAATAAAATAAATCAAGAAGTTATTATTTTCACACACGTTGGGTAGTGGCACATCAGCGCTGCAGTGTGGAGAAAACATGACAGTGAGTTGCATTATATAAAACTCAATAAAGGATTATAAACAAGTAGAGTAACAATGCATTAACTGAAGCATAACGGGCACATTTTTTCATAAATGAAGTAGTGTAATGATGTGATGATGTAGTGTAAGAGAAACATTTTGATGTGTTTTATTTTAATGGGTTAACATGTTGGAGAAATCAAGATCAAAAGTTGGAATTTATCTGGAGAACCTACAATGGGAATTCTATCCAATAACGAATGACGAACACTTGTAAATCACTAGCGACATTGATGCACCCTGAAGAATAGGATTGGAGAGTGTCGAATTCCAATAGAACATGAATCCCCACTGGCGGATCGCTTAAATGACGAACTCCAATGTGTTAGGGGTTTTTTTCATTATGGATTATTTTTTCTTTATTCTAAAATGGTTAACGAGGGTCAACCCACAAAAAAGTTAATCTTTTGATTGCTTGTTATTGATGGAGGGTGCATTTCTTGGTGTTCTGTGCTGGGATTATTTATTATTTATTTGACTGAACAACAATCCCAAGTCTCCCCCTATTATACACTAATGTGGACGGTGTGGACTGACTCGAACAAGGCCTCAGTCCCTCCTCCTTGTATGTTCCTCATAGAGAAACCTCCATGTGATGAAAAAGTGGATTTCATGCCTTAACATGAAAGGTGACAACCCACAGAGGCCAGAGGAACATATGCCATGAAGAATGGGCTAGTTGAGAGAACTAGGTGGTCGGTGGAAGAACTTACTGGTGAACCTGAGCTAGCGGTGGCTCACCATGATGGTGCATCAATGGTGGTAGTTGTGGCCGACTCTGGCCACGATGAAGTGGCAGGAGGCGCAGGTGCTTCAGTCAATGGCAAGGATGTGTCCCCTCAACCCCATTGGTGGAGCAGTCCAAAACCGTGGGCCGTGGCTCCTCGTGACATGAGGCCACCATTCCATGTGCGGAGAACCCATGTTCTCAGGTTTGATTGGACATGTGATGGTACGCCCTGGACAAGCTACGAGTCTGGGATGGAGGGGGAAACTGATCCACCTATGCCAGACCTGACAACCCCAGCAGGCCGGACCTATGACCCTATAGGCTGAAACAAGGCTGGGTCAGATCTGAGTTAGGTCTTCAGACCAGGGTTGGGACGAGTTTTTATGACATGGTCAAACTAGAACCAGACCCCACATGTCCATTTTCAGAAAAATGACAATATCTTTCAAACTGGGAATTCGGTTCATGAGATGTTTACGACGTTGGAACCCTCACAATGAGATGGGTCTTTTGGAATGAATTAATAAGGATTTCATGGAAGATTAAATAAGAAAAATGGTCTGAGGATAAGTTATACCGGAATCAAGAGCACTACATGCACAGATCCTATAACTGAATGAGACCTAGACACTACTAAAAAGCAACCGTGTGTGGATCAGGGACAATGGCCCAGTGGGATGCGTCTCTATGTGACCTGACCGTCCCATTATTGGGAGTGGCTCTTGGTGACCATGAAGAGCCATGGTACTCTAGGGGAAAAATTATCGTAGTATGGTATCCATGTTGGGAATCGACTCTAAGTGACACACCAAGCACACCGTGTGGAGTGACTCTGTGTGACCCAGCATACCTACGATACTCAATAGGGACGAGTACCACCATTGTTCAAGGTTAATAGGAAGTGGCTCTATGTGACATAGTAGACCCACGGTCGATGAAAAAATCTATTTGATATACCTAGTGTGAGATGTCTAACTTCGTGATCTTCCGTCATGATCATGATTCATGGTTTTCATGTGGATTGTTTTTTTATTACCATGTTGTTATAGGTTCCATAATTATTATATTGGTAATCACCCTTGCATGGGCTTCGCCCACATGTGTTGTGTCTAGTGCATACGATTGACGACTTGGCAGAGGACATGGTGGCCCGGGACCAAGTAGTGTCCAGTGAGATTAGGCAGGAGGGACATTATTCTACAGCTTCATGTAGCTACTATATAAGTACCAATATGGTGGAGTTTTTAGATGATGACTTTCCATATATAATTTACTTAATCTTGTTGCAGTTGTCTTTTGTTTGGGTAATATTCCTTTCCAATTACATTCTATTGTACCTTTAGATGCAGTGGTTCATTAGAAGCATGCATGTTCCCTTTCATAGTTTTCATGGGATGTGGTTGTATGTGTGTGTTTTTATAGGTACACTAGAAAATTCTTCCAACATTCATGTTGGAACAATTGGCACTAGTATCCAACCACTTATATTTGGGAGGTGTGCTTGGGAGACTCACGACATGAACCCTGGGGGATGGGTCATTAAAATGTGGTATCAGAGCTGGTCAGTTATTCCTCAATGACCGGGAGTCTTCTACTCGTCAAAGAGGTGACTGCGAAGAAAAAATATATACTGAAAAAAATTGATGACTTCTTCAACAAGATGAAAGGACAAATGTGGATCTCATATATAGGACTCAGGTCAGGCTATCACGAGCTTCGGGTACAGGATGGGGACAAACCTAAGACGACCATTAGATGATGGTATGGCCACTACATTATCTTAGTAATACCATTCGACGTAACTAATTCCTTATCAGTGTTCATGGGACTCGTGAATATAATCTTTTAGTTTTAACTTGACCGTTTCATGGTGGTCTTCATTGAAGACAATTGGGTGTACTCGACATTAGAAGAGTAGCATGCTACACACCATCCGATAGTCCGAGATACACTAATTGAGCACTGGATTTATGGAAAGCTCTTGACATGATTGTTAAATATTTGGGAGGTCCACATTCTAGGAATATCATATTATTGGCTGGAGTTGCAGTGGATCAGGAGAAGATAGGGGCAGTGCTTGCTTGGGGCCTCCCTGGAGCGTGACTGAGGTGGAGAGTTTCTTGGGGTGGCTAAATAATACCGGATGTTCAGGCCTAACTTTTCCAGAGTAGTATCACCCATATCATCATTGACATGGAAGTGAAAGCCCTTCATGGGGATGTAAAAGTGCTAGTAGAGTTTCCAAGAGCTAAGGTAGAGACTAAAGAGTTCCCCCATCTTAAGATAACTACAGGAGGAAGTTGAAAATGTAGTTTTTCTTGTGATTATTTATGGAACAGACTAGGTTGTGTCCTGATGCAAGATCGATTCGTGATCACCTATGGTTCACAAAATATGAGGTAGCATGAGAATAACTACACGACCACTGACCTAGAGTTGGCTTCTGTGGAGTTTTCATTTAAAATGAGGTGACAGTACTTGATGGGTGAACAATATACCATCTATTATGATCACAAGAGTTTAATGTCTATATTCTAACAAAAGGGCCTAAATTTGAGACCACATTGACGGCTACTATTCTTCCAAGACTACGAATTTGATATATTTTATACTCTTGGGAAGGGGAATGTGGTAGAAGATGAACAAAACAAGAGGTTTTGATTACTACTAGTGAGTGATGAAACAAAGAAGCATGCCATGATATCGAAATCCTCCATGGATAATGATGGAGAAACTGACCTTCAATCAATGACTGCCACTCCTATACTCTCCAATAGATTCAAGGAGGCACAACTTGTGGATGTTAATTGAGAGGCTTGATGTGATCTGTTATCCTAATGACATGCTCCTGATGGATTTTCGATAGGTGGTGGGAACATTTTCCTTTTCATAGGGTGAACCATAATAATAGTGATGTTACAGGAGAAGTTGTTGAGGGAGTTCCATACATCCCTTTTATCGGTATATCCTGGTGTGGAAAATATGTACCCAGACATCCGACATCATCATTGGTGTCCTGGGATGAAGAAAGTAGTTACAGAGTTCATTCAATGATTCCTCACTTGTAAGAAAGTGATTGTTGGGCATTAGGTTTCAGCAGGCTTGGCTCAACCACCTGAGGGACCAGATTGTAAATGGGATGGTATCTTCATGGACATCATAAAACGGTTACCATGCATGTCATGCTCCATGATTCTATCTGGGTGATCATTGAATGACTCACCAAGTCATCTCAGATTCTATCCATCTATGAGTAGGGATCATTAGAGGACATGGGATGCCTCTACGTCTAGGAGATAGTACTGAAACATGGTGTTACTTCAATGATCGTCTCATACCATGACGCACGCTTTACATCCCAATTGTGGAAGAGATTGCATTAGGCATTCAGAATTCCAATTCTATTGAGCACAACCTTTCACCCATTGATGAATGGACAGATGGAGAAGACCATACATACCATAGAGGGCATGCTTCATTATTTTGTTTTGGTTTTTGGTCGTATTGGGGAGGACCACATTTCACTAGTGGAGTTTTTATAAAACAATTTTTATCACTCCACCATTGGCATGGAACTATTCAAGGTATTGTACGAGTGGACTTTCATATCACAACTTTGCTAGAAAGTCCCCAGGGAGTTAGCACTCATGGGTCCAGAGTTTGTATAGGCTACCAGTGAGAAGGTGGAGCTCATCTAAGAATGGATGAGTACTATAATGAGCAGACATAAATAATGTACTAACATTCAACGAAGGCCCTTGGAGTTTGATGAGGGAGACCATGTGTTCCATCGTGTCTCACCCCGACGTGAATGCAGATATTTTTCTAGGGCAACATGATATCTCCAAGATGATGCAAAAAAATTTAGATTCTTATTATAGTTTTCAATGTAGTGTACACTTAGTTATCCCCCAAAGATGTGATGGGTACATGATGTTTTCCGTGTGTCAGAGCTGAGGAGGTACGTGGATGACTCATTTCACGTCATCGACTAGGGTGATCTGGACATTGATGATGGGGTGAAATTTGCGGAGTTCCCATGGGAGTTAGAGGATCGACAATAGTGTATAAATCATGTATGGTTGATTCCTCTAGTGCACGTTCAGTGGTAGCACGAGAATCTCTAAAAGATCATATGTGAGCAACTAGATTTGATTCGTTCACAGTACCCCATTTGATCGTTTGCCTTTTTTGGATTATAGGGAAATGAATCCACAAAAGTGGGGGTAATTTAATTTCCTAAAAAGTCAACAGGATTTTTTTAAAATTTATATTGAATTATTTCTAGAATAAATACTCTGACTTCACATGATTCGAAATCCTAGTGAGCCCAAAATATTATTTTGATGTTTTTAAGTTCATTTAAATAAGCGTGTGAGTGGGTTTTTCTATATTTTAAACCGATGTTCGAATAAGAAAAATAGAGGGAATAATTGAAATTAGAATGTTGGGATTCACCTAGAAAGGACATAAATTCTACTAGATATTGTCAAAAGAAAAGGTTATATTTTGGAATTTCTGGGGGAAAAAAAAGAAACATAAAATGTTATTTTATTTGTCTATTTCACACATTGGGATATGGCATAGAGTCTCTATAGGGAGGTGAAAAAGCGATGACAATTCAAATTAAATGATGATCATTAATGTATTATAAATGCGCAACATAACAACACATTAAATGAAATGTAACATATTCGCTATTTAATTTATGTAACAGTGTAACGACGCGAAGACGCAGTGTAACTAAACTTTTGGGACATGTTTTCTTTTAATGGGTTAACACATTGGGGAAATTATGATCAAATAGTATAATTTTTCTGAATAACCTATTACAACAATTCTCTCCCATTAATAATGAAAAACACCGACGAATCACTAGTTACATTGATTCACATCGACTAATGGGACAAGAGATCATTGAACGCAAACAGAACATGAATTCCCGCAGATGGATCACTTCAACAATGAACTCCAATGAAGTATATGTTTGTTCTGGTTTTATTTTTCCATATTTTTTATTCTTAAATGAAGAAAAAACATCAACCCATGGAGAGGTTGATCCTTGGATCTCTCATTTATGAGAGAGGTTACTATTTTGGGGTTTTGCATAGGGATTATTAATTATTTGATTGATAGAAATTCAATCCCAAAACTCACCATTTTTAATCTATAAAGTAGATGGTGTGGTCCGACACTAACAAGGACCTATCCTCTCTGAATTGTGAATTATTCAGGGCCAAACATCCATGTGACAAAAATATGGATTCCAGGCCTTATCTAGAAAGGTGGTGACCGACAGACGCTAGAGGTGAAGACAACGTGAAGAACAAACAATCTGAGAGGACCCAGTGGTTCATTGAATATCCCTACAATGCGACAACAGTTCCCCACGTCGGTTGTCATAGAAAGATGGTAGAGCACCGTGACAACACGCTGGAGGTGGAAGCCACAGCCAGCTCAGGCCATGGAGAAGCAGCAAGAGATGCAAAAGTTGGGGTCATCAGCTTCTAGTAGTGATGCGGCCCCTCGTCCACATCGGTGGAGATACTAAAAACTGTGGGCCATGGATACATGTTTCAGGTTGTCCCATTACTACATGGGAAAACCCTTGGTGGCCATGTCTGATTGGAAACGTTATGGCGTGCCCCAGATGTGTCATGCATATGAGGTGGAGGAGGATACCATTCCACATATGATGGACCATGCATGGCACAAGCCGCCCTAGTGTGCTATACCCGTGGCCCAAATCGAGGATGATGCGGATTTGAGTTAGGTCAACGGACAAGGTTGGGGTCACTGGACCTGTGTTGGGTTGGTCAGCTCAAGTCATGCTAGGTCGGTCCAGTAGGGTCAGGCCGATCATGGGGCCAACCACCCCCTTTCATAAAATTACTATATCATTCAAACCGGGTGTCCAATTGATGAGTCGTTTGTGGCGTTGGAACCCCGGAGTAGAGGAAGAGATTTTATAATATACTAAAGTGGATTTCATGATTGGTTCAATATGATGAATGGATTATGGGGATGTTCTCTTGGAATAAGTGGTCTAGGTGCAGAGATCATAATGCGAACTGAGACCCAAAAACTGTTGACATGTGAACCTATGTGGATCAGCAACAGTGGCCTAGTGGGAATTAGCTCTCTGTATCCTATATGTCCCATGGTGTGGATAGGATCTACATGACTCGGCAGACCAATAGTACTCATTGAGGGAGGAGTACCTCTGTGTGATGGCCAATGTTGGAAGAGGCTCGGTGTGACCCATGAGGTCGACAGTTGGGAGTTTCTCTTTTTGACCCAACTTACCCATGATGCTCATTAGGGATGATTACCACAATATTCCAAGGTTATGAGGAATCAACACATTATGACCCAATAGGCCCACAATAGGGACCAGCTCCATGTGACCCAGAATACCCATGGTACTCCATAAAAAAGAGTACTCCTATAGCCCAATGTTCTCAGTGATATGACTAATTGTTGTACTTTCTTTACTCTAGATTATACCTGGTGTGAGATTCCTTTCTTCATGTACATGCTTTTTGATCATAATTCTTGGTTTGGTTGTGGTTTTATTGTGGTATTTCCTTGTTGGTTTGGGGTCCCAACTATGTATTCTATTACTCACCCATACGTGGGCATCACCCAAATGTGTTTTTTCTAGTCGAGACGACCAATGACTTGGAGGGGGATTTTGTGGCCCAGGACTAGGAGGTTCCTAGTGCAATCCAGCAGGAAGGATGTGCATCATCAGCTTCTAGAAGCAACACTATACCTAACCATCATGTGGGGTTTTTAGTGGACTGCTTGACTTTGATCTTTTAAATTCTATTGTGTTAGTTTTCATTTTTTGGGTTTGTGTTCTGAACCATTTACTTTCAGTTGTAACTTTACACTCAAAGGTTGTTTAGTAGCAAGCATGTTGACTTATTTGGTTTTCATGGGACACGACTCCATGTGCGTGTGTATAGGTACTTCGGAAAATTCCTTCCACTTGGAATTTATCACCATTGGTGCTAGTCTCCAACCCCTGGCCTTTAACAGGTATGCCTAGGGGAGTGACAACACAGACCTAGAGGGATGGGTCATGACACTGAAAATCATCATAACTCATTTTATTATTCCTCATATAAACAAATTTTTACATGTGATAGTCCTTGTGGCCTTCCCTATGGCCTTCCCTACTATGTCTAATCCATGTTAATGGTTACTATAACTCCTAATGGATTTTCGAAAAACCATCATCCCTTATTATATCTTATACACCTAGATTATTTGTTGAACCTAATCCCTACTCCATCAATTCATATATCCTATAAAAGATTTATAGAGTCACGAGCTTAACATAGATGGATATTATATATTTTTAGATTAATATTCATTTCATTGTATAAAAACATTCATGATGATTATAATAGTTTAGTGCTTTTTTAAACATGGGATGAAATCATCTAACATGGTGAAAATTACCAATGTTTATCACATAGATCCCCCTTTAGTGCCCATTCTTAAAACAATTAATTATAACATAAGGGAAGGAAATATATGAACGAGTGTGCTCAAAATCACAATAATGTTAAATAGAGGAGATAAAGATACAAAACATGAAGATAAGGGTATGATAAAATGAGAATAACATTAAAAGATCATAACATGAACATAAAAAATCATAATATCGAGTCATGATATAATGGTAGGTATGAATAAGACATGAATTGTTAGGGAATAAAATAACATGAGCCATTATATAATAATATTGGCATAAGAAATGAATTTTTCACATATGCATTGTTATAAAAAAGCATTCCTACATTGTTCATGGATCACTATAAAGGCAGTTATAGAAGAAAAATAACATTATTTTACTGAGTTCACTCCTCAATCCAACACTATAATAAGATAATGCATTACTCTTAATTCTAGTCTTGTATTGTTTTACCGTGGTCACTGCCTATTTGAACCTTATCTATTTCATGAAGTATATAAATATTTAAGTAAATAATTTGAGCACAATTTGGGTTCACACATCATGTAAGCAATAACGGTCTCTTGAAGAGCTATCTGGACACCCCATCATATATTCATTAAAAAGCTTACCTGGTTCTATCTATGAAACCCCATCATAAAATCTTTAAAAATCATACCCAGTGTTATTTAATCCACCCAATTATAATTGTCATTTCTAAGAACCCCTAAATGAATAAAGTACAAGGAACATTCATATCATAATAAATAATCATAAACACATTAATTATTCTTTTATATCTAAGTAAACCCCTGATAATGAAATGGGTTCAATGAAAATATGATGGAAACATGATCAACTCTTGCAAGTATTGTATGTTAAAAAAAGCTATTTTAAACTTGATCGAACCGTTTAAAATAAATGGGTTCCATAACATCATGAATTAAAAAAAGAAATTATTCAGAGAAAGAAGATGAATTTTAACAAGGATAATATCCCATGGAAGTCAAAGGAAACACCTACAGAAATCATATTGGATAGAAAATAATTTGGTAAGGATAATTTAAAACCATTATTGAGTACAATATCTTTTAATACATTAACAAAACTTTTTAAAACATAAAATATTTTTATATTTTTTTTAGTAGAAAATAACATAGAAATCTTATAAATGGTTGTCTGAAAATAAATTGAAATAACTTTTTAATCAGAAAATACTTTAAAAATAGTTTTCCTTGAAAAATATCATCAAATAAAATTTATAATATTTTTTTAAAAAAATTATAGAAATTTTTCCTTGCAGAAAATAGAATTTTGACTAAAGAGGGAAACAATGTCTAATTTTAATAAAATAATAATTATTTATAATAATTAAAAAATAAATTCCAATTTGACACCTTAAATGAAGATATCTTGGAAAACCAGAATAGAAGAAAATTTATAAGAATCAATGATATACATAAAATAATATTTTAGCATTGGAAGAAAAATCATAAACAATACAAATAAATGATGAGATTGTAACATAAATTCATTACCACTTTAATAACATGTAATCATAATTTCCATGAAGGATTAAGATATGATGGAACCTAAAATAATATGATGATAGAACATGTTATAAAATAACATTTTATATTGGTTCTATATACCCTTATGATAGAGTATAGTATAACGTCAATGCATACGTCTCAAAAATGGAAAATGAGATCAAGAAACCTTTAGCAATTTGGGAACTTTTTAACTGTCAACCCAATGAAAGAGATATTCAGAAATGAATATAAATAAATCAGTGAAAAAATTATATCATTAATTTATGGGTTTAATATACTCCACTTAGATGAAATAGGTGGTGACATAGCATGTCTCTTATTAATGTAAAAAGTGAGACAGAATTCCATAACCACAATTCTTGACTTCCTTTATACATGTTCAAATATCCTATATAATATAAATAAGTATAAAATAAATATATAAAAGAACCAAACTCACACACACACACACATATATATATATATATATATATATATATATATATATTGTTCCACATAATATTTTCTAATGATAATATATAATAGTTTATTTAAAATCCAATGTAAAATATACATTTCACGTAATAAGAACATTGTTGTTTGTATATTTTTTGAATTGTTATTTCATGTATACTTAATTAGATAACGATTTATTAATTTAAATAATATACTACATGATAATAATATCATATATTTTAACAATATATCTATATATAGTATCCTATAGAATTTAGTGGTTGGAAACGAAATACACAATTCATGGATATACTAGGTTGTACATATGTGGGAACATTGTTTTATTTTCTTATCATATTGAAATAATGAATATAAATGATGTATATATTTATATTATAATTATAGTAGAAATATTTATTCATATAAATAATAAATTATTATTAAAACCATCATAAATATCATCAATGTAAATCAGGAATAAATTATAATGCTTAGAGAGATAGTAGTCTGTCATACACACAAATGGCATTATTATATTATTGAAGATTAGAAATAATGTAGGTATGTGTGATATAATAATTATAGAATAATAACGAAATAAATAATATCAAATATATAATATAACAATAGTATTTAAATCATTATTCCCAACCTCGATATGTGTTAATTGAAAAATAACAACATCAGTTTGTGAGGTGGTAGACAGCTCTACACATGAATGATGATTTCATATTCAATTTGATGGAAGTGTGTGTGTTTTTTTTATAATAAAAATTATAAAATATATATATATTTAATATATTTATTCAATTATATAATATTTATATATATAATTGAATGTGTTTTAGGATGAAATAAAACAAAATAATCCATTAATGAACATCACCTCTTCTTCGGGAATCTCCATTTGGATTGTAATGAAGATCATCAGTGGGTGGATTTTCTAAATGAATGGATTCTAGTTTGAGGGTATCAAATTTTAGAATTTAATTTTTTAGTTATTAT
The DNA here is from genome assembly GCA_963277665.1 of Viscum album. Lineage (NCBI taxonomy): Eukaryota > Viridiplantae > Streptophyta > Magnoliopsida > Santalales > Viscaceae > Viscum > Viscum album. Next base: position 715,939,392 of record OY728162.1, read on the forward strand.
TTGAACTAAATGGTTTTAATGGTGTGTATATATTAGGATTTGTGGTGGACCTTTACAAGTGATTGAACAGAGAAAGGTGGAATTTATTAAAATAATGTTCGATGTACACACATTTTTACATAAAAAATGATTCAATAAATATATATATTAAATGGATGAATTTTTTATGATGAAATATGTATAGAAAATTGATATTGGACAAGTTTCATGGGAAATGTTCTCTGTGATATTAATGTTTAGTCAGTTAGTGAACTCGTCTTTCTCTAAACCCCCATTTTAAATTTAAATATTTTCATTAATCATTATTTTAAAAATAAATGTGGGAAATATTATTAATTATAAATTAGTATATATGAAAATAGAGAATCCATTTTTCCAAATTCAATTTGTAGAAGTGTATGAAATTAATTTAAAATTATTCCCACAGATGGGACAAGACAACGAGTTTTTAATGTCAAAATGTTTTATGGGTTGAAATATTTTTATATAAAATTTCAATGTGAATTTGATTCCAGTGAAATATATTGTTCTTATATATTTATATTTAATATAATTATACATTAAAACACATTTATACTATAATTTTACTGTATAAATATATTAGAAAAAAATGTAACGTCCAATTAAAATTCAATATTTTCAATAAATAAATTATTTCATAAAAATATCAAAAATAAATATAGGATAATTTTATAATAATTATTTAAAAAATTAAGTATATATAGAGAAATATAATTTTTAAAAGTTTGAAAATTTTGTTTTAAAAGAATTTCAACATTAAAAGGGGGTAGAATTTTATTTTAGAAAAATATGTTTTTTCAATAAAATTTGATTTAATCTTATAAATTATTTAGAAAACACATAGTATATGTATTAAATAGTTTATTAAGTACATAATATATACATTTCATTGAAGTAATTTTTCAAAATAATTTCATAATTTATTGACATAAAATGATTTTGTGTATAGAAAATTAGATAATAGTGAAAAATTATCACTATTTTGAAATTGTTATTACATTCATTTATAATTAATTTTTCAAAAATGATTATATAAACAAGTGTAAAAATATTTTCTTAATTTATATAATCCTTTTAATTCCTTTATTTCCCAAGGGAATTTTGAAACTATAATATTTAATAAAAATATTATTAGTACATTGACATTCGATAAACATTTGTCTTATAGGTAATATAAGATATCGAAGGAACATTGTATTATGTGTAACAAAAGACAACTTAGTGATTCATGTATCACACACTAATATAAATTTTTTACACAACACAATAATAACATGGTCTTTTTTATAATGAAATATTTACATAGTGTACCACAAAACACAATACATCATTGAAATTTAATTTCATAGAATTAAATATTTTTAAAAGTTTGGCATATTACATTTCCACCCCTTAAAATGAAAATTGCCTTCACAATTTGTCTCAGTAATCAATGGATTAATACTTGAATGTTACATTAATATAATCTCACATCATAAAAATGAATAATTAATAATCCTTTAAAAAAGGAATGTTGGAAACATAACATTTACCCAAAGTAACTCATAACTAGGTTTCCAGATATGAGAACATATGTGAAAAGTGATACCATGGATATAGAAGAGAAAAATAAAACCCAAACAACTATGGAGAGATATAGATAGCATTAATAGTTTAATGTTAATGGTCATAAATACATAGACAAAAGGTTCTTTAAAAGGTTAGTGATATCCTTAGAAATTGATGATAATACAATAAAATTTTATTTCAAAACACTTTTCCAAAAGTTGATGTATTTTCACAAGAATATATACTTAATTCATTTCATTCAAATTCATAATCACAATATCATCCATCAATAATGCCTTGATTAATTTTTAAATCATCTCCTACTCTAATAAATAATGTTGAATTAATTATCCCAAAACCACTAGTGGATTATAAAATCCATTGGTAAAATGATAAGTTTTTCCATATATCATCAATTATCATAAAAAATTGTTGTCACATGATAATATATATATATAAATAATTTTATAGAATAATAATACATTTACCTCTGAAACTACATTATAATTTCATCATACATCATTCCACAAATGGTTAACCCTTTAAGTAATCTGATTGATGAAAATCCAAAACATTTGAAAGATGGTCACTAAATTTCTCAAAAACAGTATAACATTGATCCCACATATATCATAACGTTTCTCTTGATTCTCATAAATTTAACGTGTGAATAGCATTAGTATGTATTCCTTTGAAAATGATGATAAACTAAATTCCAATAAATCCATATTAAAAAAGAACATAATTCCTCATTATCTGCCTAAAACATTTATTATTGGGTACATTCATTAAATACAAAAATGATGTAAACTCCATCCATAAATACATAAAACCATTTTTCAAAAAATAATTAACCATTTTCTAGGTTATCAGTATTATCTAATATAATTTATTCATATCTGACATCTATTTATCTTACAATCATTATTTAATCATATGAAACATATTAAAAGGTTATAATACTTTAGAAAAAAGTTCACTTTTCTACTCCATCTGTAACATTTAACACATTCTTGAAAATCTATAATGTCATGATTTGACAAATAATCCATATATATATAATTATTTAATTAAAACACATAAACTCTTAAATTATTCCACCTCATCTTTAAGAAATTAACTAGGATTCGTCATTTTATTTTATAATTAATTTTTCGTTTCATTTTCTATTTTTAGTCTCTTCAACCACATCAATATAACTATTAGTCATACCTTATTATGAGTTTTCTTCACATGTTTTTTCTTTATAAATTGATATTAATAGTTATTATAATTTCTATATTTAATATCTTCAGTCAATAATTATATCATAGAGAGGAAAATATTCACATCTATTACATTACACGAGTTTTATTTTCTCAATTTTCCATTACATTGTTCGTGTCATTCCGTATCACATTGTAAAAATATTCATGTTCCACTATAACAATCAATTGGTTGTTTCCTACATAATTATTAACACATAGGAAAGTAAATATTATTCCCTACTAGGTATCCTCTACCTGAACTCCTAGTGAACTCTTTCCTTATCTTCTTCAGTGAGTCAGAGATTAGTTTATGGTGTACATTTCCAATAACGATCTATGAAAAATGATTTAGAGTAAAAAAATGTTTTTCACTCATACCATCATCCCATTTGACTTGTCAGCAAAAAAATTTGGTCACATTCAATGTTAACCAAGCTCTTCTTGGTTCCCTCCATTAAATAAAAAAATTATATTTTGAGACATAATAATCTAAGGGGACAACGATATTATTCATGGAAAGATACATATAATATTTCAAAATCTTGATACATTATTCATTAATCTATGATAAATTAGGTTTATATTAGGTTATTCAAAGTCATATTATACATAAATCATTTCTGATGGTTTGCATAGAGCTTGTTTATTTCCAACAGATACCCCTCGAGAGAGTCAAACTAGGAGTGAAGTGAATGACAAATTCATGCTCAATATAATGTTTTTAGGATTTTTCTTCTAGGTATATCTTTTATAGAGCCACACCCCCTTATATTATATTATAATATTTTATTTCTCAGAAAACACTCACTCAATCATTTTACGAAATTCCAGTTCATTATTTTATAAATAACTCATGCTTATATTTATCCTTATGGACATAACTAGAAATATAATTATAAATATCCCAAGGTATCATAGTAAAGTTATATCATTATAGTTTCCATAGGTTGAATAAACCATTACATCAAAAAGAAATTTATCAAACCTAGCATGTAATATGTTAATATCACATCTTTTTATATGAATTTCTATAAAATTATATAAACACATTCCATATGAATGTAATAATTTAGTGCCTTTGGAAACATGGGAAAAACATCTTATAAATTATTGAAATAGATTCAATGTTTCTTAAAATTTTATCCCCCGTAAGTACTCCTACTAAAAACCATTCTTCATAACCTTGGGAAATAAAACACAATAAAGGGTAATCATATATGATGAGAAAGGGTAAATAAAGGATATATGTAAACATAAGATGAACAAAAGTGTATGAGAACACACGTATAACATTATAAAATCTTATCCTTATTATCAATCATCATAAAATAGGGAAACGATAATAATATTGGATGTCCAAATATATAAATCATAATAAAATAAGAGAAAATGATCAATGTGATAATAACATTCGAATAAAAGATGATTTTGTGGTATTCATATATACATAAAAAATAATTTTCAGATTGGTTAAGGATCATTTTTCTTTCCTTCATAGCTAACAATGTCCTTAAATGTACTGATTTTGCTCCTCCTTCCAATAAAATTACAATTTTTTAATTTCAATCCTCATTCTGGGATTTTATTATTATTATAGGGGTAATCGCAGTTCTATCCATGTATATATCCTGAGATATATAATTCATTACCCAATGCATTGGATATTTATTAGGGTGTACCCATCATTTAAGTTATTACGAGTTCACTGGATTCTCTCTAGTGCACCCCATAGAAGAATATATAATGGGCATACATGATGTTATCTAAGACACCCCATTATATATAGTGTTATTGGATTACGCAGTTCTCTCTGGACCTCCCCATCATATAAGATGTAATGATACTACCCAATTCTATATGGGAAACCCCATTGTATAAATAAATTTTATTAACCGCAACATGAATAAATAAAAAAATATATTCTATATCATTACAAAAAAACCCATTAAAATCATTTTTATTTCATAATGTGATTAATATAAAGAATACAAATGGGATCCATGTCAACAAATTTGAAACATGATCAAAACTAAGGAATTAATGAGTTATCAAGTTGAACTCTTTGAAACATTATTGGATCGTGGATGTGAAATAGGTTTCATGACATCATGACATCAAAACATAAACCACTAAGATAATGAATGTAAATTTTATCCTTGGATCATATCCCATGTATGGCATATGAAACACCAATGGATGCCTTCTTAGGTCGAAAATAATTTTGGAAGGATAATATAAAACATTTCTTGAGTAAAATATCATAGTCCTTTAGAAAATTTATTTTTAAACCATATTTCATTTTTGAAAAACGTTTAATTTGAATAAAACATTTAAAATTTATAAAGGAAGAACATCAAAAAATTTACACAATTTTATAATTATTAAAAAACATTCAAAATAATATTCCATGAAAATGACGTTCAATTGACATTAATATTTTTTAAAACATTTTTTTAAAATGCGGTTTCAAAGAAAAAACACTTACAATTGAATAGAGATATAAAGTTTGATTTTCATAAAAATATTTTCTTAATTATTATAAGTATCAATGTGTGGGGGAATGATACAATTAAATGAAAATATAATGAAAAACTATAAGATATTAAAATTCATGATAATTATTTATAGATAGATTATAATATTTTATCATTCTAATAAAAATCATTAATAATCAGAATAAATTATGAGATTCTAACATAAATTCATTACCACTTTAGTACACTTGAATTGTAGTCCCCATGAGGAACTATATAATAGGTAATTTAAAACATAATTTGGTTATATAAATTCATGATATTACATGTAAATGAGAATGTATACACACCTCATGATAGATTATAGGATCAAGTCATAAAATATGTCTTCAAGAAGATTAATTGAGATAAAAATGATTCAACGATTTGATAACTTTTGAACCATGAAACCAATGAATGATAGATCCTAAAATGGATGTTCAAAAACAATTAAAATTTATCATAAGGATAATAACACAAATTCTTGGGTAGTATATTCACCACATATTAGGACGAGAAGGTTGACATAGAATGTGTCTCAGAAAAGTAAAATGTGAGATAGAAACCCCTTACCCTAAGTCTTTAAATCCATCATAAACATTGATAAGTATTGTATAATAAATATAAGTTGATTGTAGATATATAAAAGAAACATATTCATTTACACATATATATCATATCATATATTATTTTCACAAGAAATTATATTACCCATTTATTTAAAATTCTATGTTATAATTAGGCTTCAGTTAATAACCTCTTTGATTTTCATATATGTTTTTACCTTTTATTTCTAGTCCACATAGTTTTTCATGAGTTACTAATATAAATATTATAAAAGATTATATAAATATCATATATTTTAAACATATGTTTATTTAGATAAACCCAAAAAATATAGTGATTAGAAATAAAATACTGTATTCAAGGAAACGATAGGTTGTACGTACACATGAATATTGTTTCAATTTACTTGTCATATTGAAACAAATAAAATTGATTATGTGAATATATATATTATCATTTTATTAAAACTATTATTTCATATATATCACAAATTTTATTAAATCCATCATTATAAATTTCATTAAATGCATGAATGAATAAAATAGCCTCACTATGCGGTAGTCAACCATACAAACGAATGACATTTACATATTCCTACGAAATTGATAGTGTGAAGTTATGTTTTATATAATAATTACAAAATCACAAAGATATCAAAAATATCAAAAATATAATATATAAAAATCATTTCCATCAATATATTAAACCATAAGAGGTGGTAATGGAAAAATGAAGGACATGGGTTCATAATACGGTAGTCCACTATAAATATGAATTATGATTTAGAAGATCCTATTATGAATGTGTGTGAGGTCATAGGAAATAACCATAACATAAAATTTTTTCTGTATATTTACTATAATTTGGGTTTCATACAATCATGATATAAAAATAATCTAATGGGTTTATGAAGAAATAAAACAAAAACATCATTTGATGAATATTATCTCTTCTTCAGGTAACTGTGTTTATTTGAGACAAAATGCAATCCTAGATTTGATTTATAACAAATGTACATCATCTAGTATTAGTGAATATAATTGGAGAAGTAATTTTTATATTAAAATCAGAACGAATTTTTCATGTGTCTATAGAGGGGGAGAGGTGGTGGCTTTTTATAAGTTAGAGGGGGTCATAGTTTGCATATTTGAATTGAATGATAGGTGTACAAATATTTTCACTTAACCAAAGGATTATATAATTCATAAAATTATATCCATGAAGGATTAATGTAAGAATATATCCCTCCAATGTGTTTTTTACATGATTATTGGTCATTTTTCCCTTAATATAAATGTTTTGTCCCTTGTAAAACTCATTTTCTCCTTTATTGTCAATATTACTTTTAATTTTTATCATTACTGAGTACGGTAAATTATTAATGTTTCCTGAAAAAACATAAACAATTATTCTTATTCTGAATATGTAATCAATTTTTCCAAATCCAATTAATATAAGTGGTCAATATTAATGTAATATTAGTCAAAATACAGGACAACAAAACATGTTTTTAATGTGAAAATGTTCAAAATTTTGAAATAATTTTATTTCCAATTTCAATGTGAATTTGATTCCAATTACCTATATTAGAATTATTGATATATAATTTAAATAAATATACTTTAAAACAAATTTATATATAATTTCACTATATATATAAATCGGATAAAATAATGTTTAAATTTAAAATTCAATATTTTTTACATTCATCAAAAAATGAATCCTTCCTGAAAAATACCAAACAAAAACCCTAAGATAATGTTTATATTTTTCTATAAAAAATGAGATTTATGTTTTAAAAATAAATTTACTGAATTTTTACCAATTATTTTTAAAATATGTTCCCCATTTTAAATCCAGTAAAACTACCTTTTAGGAAAATACATTTCAATGCGTAAAATTGGATTTATTATTTTCTCTTATATAGATAACATATAAGATGGCTGTTATAGAGTTTTTCAAATATATAATATATAAATTTCACTAAAATAATTCAAAAAAAGTTTTTTTAATTTATTTATATAAAACGTGTTCTTATATAGATTAATTTATTTCCTAAAAAGAAATTTCATATTTTTGAAATAGTTCTTACATTAATTTCTATTTAACTGATCACCATCAATTTTATAAACTTGTGGAAAAAATATTTTCCAACTTTTGATAATAATTTTAATACTCAAAATTACAATGGGTTGTTGATAACTATCTTATTCAATAATAATATATAAATTATATTATTGTTCAACAATGAATAAATTACATTTAACACATGTTATCAATGAAAAATAGTATTTTTTGTAATATAATACAACTTAGAGATACATACACAACAAGATAATCTAAGTGATTAGTGTAGATAATGATTTTATTTGTGTTTCATATAAAAAATCATTACATGGTGCACTATGCAACAAATTATATCAATGAAATTTAACTTATTGGAAAAAATATCATTCATAAAATGTTAGGGTGTTATAGGATTTCCTCATCAGCATGTTTCCAGCTTCATTTTATCCTACAAATACTCTAAGAGACTATTTACCATGAATATAATGATACATTCATGGTGGTTTGAATTTATAAAGGAGAGTATACAATTACATCAAGTTACCATATCTGGCCTCTAATTAGAAAATTGTCATTGTTATCCTTATATTGGTTGTACTATATTTTTTCATTGTCTATTGGGTTTTAGAATATATAAGAAATGTTTCAATTATTATTAGGAAATCATTTTTCATTCACCAAAGAATTATTTTATCAAGGTGTTCTCAAGGGAGGGTAAAAAATCGGTTGATATTGATTCAAATCCAATAGCAGTCTTATGATACTAAAGAAGAAAATAATTCTAATAGACAACCCACAATATCTATGTTTATGGACTCCCTCTTCCCTTTAAAATCTCGGTTATCCTCAAATCCATTGGGGAAGCCCCTATCTTATTCTTTTGGACTGATGAGAATACATTTTAGATAAAGAACGTAATATTATATGATATCTATGTGGAGATGTACATATCCTATCCCTGACATCATGAAATTATTTTGTGTTTATGGACTGATTTTTATTTCTAGAAAAATATTTTCTATTATATTTTCCATAGTTTATATTATAATTTTTCATTCTAATGGAATTTTACATTCGTGGTTGAGAACCATAATGGTAGCATATCTCTATCAGTTTTAATACTATTTTTTATCTAAAGTATCTTCTATGAGGTCATATTCCTTGTCCCTCTAGGGGAACATGAGAACAAGAAAATAAAAGCCCATTGAATCCAAATTATATCATTATCAGTTTTAGGGAGGGTTCTCTGATGAATTTCTTTTGAATCCCTATAATCATAGGTCTCGATTATTAATCACATAGAGGAAGAGAATATTAATCATATTGTAGGAGATTGTTCTATCACTTCCTCTCCAGGGAGAAGGGACTATATGTCTTTAGATGGTGTGGAGGCTCAAGTATCATACCCCTTTCATCATGCCCCTTATGTTGTAATTTAAAATTATAATAGATCTTTTTTGAGGATTCTCCTCCCTATATCCACGAATTTTTCCACCTATTTGTTCTATCACATTTAATTAATAATTCATGATAGTTAAAAACATATAATTCTTCCAAAACTAAGGGTTTCAGTAATTGTTTATTTTATGATCCCTTATGGATCCATTCATACGGTCCAAAAGATGATCCTATAGTTTAGCAAACTAATTTTGTGGTTTGGAGTCCAATGGTGCTACCCACTTCTCCCATACTCTATTTAGTGAAAAACAATAATATACATTCCCACCACTCCTATAAACATAGCCGCTATTTCTAATAATAATTAGGTTGAATTGTCTTCTATAGGACTCCACATATGAAACTTCTTACATAAGGCCCAACAAATTAAATCATCATGATATTCTCTCTGAATTTTGAATATTTTTGCATCATATCCCAATCAATGAGTGTGTATCATCTTAGAATAATCCATAGCATGTATATAAAGTTGTTTCAAATTATGAAACAAAGAAAAGATATTTGAAAAAAAATATTGTGGAACCAAACATTATATGGAAAATAATATTCAAGGAAACCAAATAAATTTACTCATATAAATCTTATGGAAGGATATTATCCGAGTGGATATCCTTGATGGTTCTTATTATCACATCACTATGTAGATCTGTAAGAATTATCTTTCTTTCTTCCATTTGGTGGATTATTATATATATGAGGATAGAAAAATAGAAGATATTTAGAATACCTTATTCTTATTTAATCTGGGAACTATATATTAGATTATAGGTTTGATTTTTACACTATCATGTATTAGACCAAGAAAAAGGGTGGTGGTATCTTCCCAATCACGGCTATGGGGCGATCTTGAGGCCTATCATCCCAAAATAACATCTTGACATGGAATTGACTTTTATAAATGTACATGGTTCAACAAAAATTGAGAAATAAGTTAGATATGCATTAATTTTGGTAGATTCATTGGTAAATTTAAAGTTATCCTGACCATATCAAAATTCAATGTCTAGAACATATCTCAAACATTTTTATATAAATCTCCACTATTTCATCATGTTACATTTCCACGAATGAAGGTGAATACATCTTTTATATTATCTAGTGGATGGATATCAATATATTTAATGTCATGGATCTTTCCTCCTAATCATTTTCCACTCAATGGATAGCTTGGTTTACGTCTACAAAATAATTTTGAGGATGAAAAGAAACATATTAACGTTTTCCAACAATAGAAATAGTTTTATCACTTCATTTCTATGAATTATGGATGAAATTGTCTAGCTATATAGCTAGTTTCAAAATCAAAGTGATGATGAACTTTTATACTATCTGAAAAATATTGAATTTTGGACGAGGGAATTTTTGGGGAAGAATTGTTGAAGATAGTTAAAAGTTCAAGAGTTATGTAGATGAGGGAGGAGAATGGAACATGACATACTTTCCTTCTTCCATAAGGGAGGATTTTTATGATATGAATATATATATGTTATATGAGGACTATTCACATTCTAGTGAGGTAAATGTCATGGGTCCTATATCACCTTCACACTTATCTGGTTTTCATTATTTTTCAATGTAAATATCCAAAGAGGAACATAATATTTTATTACTAGATGATTCTATTTTTAGAAATATTTCAAAAAATAGTAATGGATCAGATAATAAAATCCTTAAAAATATTTCATATAGGAAGGATATATTAGTGGAAATCAAATATGTTAATCCAAAATATTACCTTGGTCCCAATTTCTTTTTAGGCACCATAGACCTAGATTCTTTGAATATGTTGATGGATAAATTCATTAGTGCATTCGATGATATTTTTAAAGGAGGGCGTACTCGATAGGGAAGTTCCAACCATAGTCATTTTCCTTATTTTGATGTATAGAAGGCAGATTTTTTTTGGTAAATTTAAAAATATAATCCTATGAAACTTCTCATATGTGATCCCAACCTCTATATTTATCAAATTTATTTGTATGTAGTTGGGAGAAAAAAATTTATAAGAATAATATTGTTTCATAAAATTGATAGAACCTCTATAAAGATATTGTCAGAGCATTGGAGATTATATCTAATTTTGATATATTGGTATTTATATCCAATATAATGACAAAAAATAATGTTGAAAAGGCATATGATACGGTGGAAATGATCATAATTATCAAATTATTAAAGAAATTATATTTCTCCATGGGGGTATGAGACTTGTTTTTCTGATTCGTTGCTTCTCCCGGATTTAACATACCTATCATGGGAAGGTAATTTAGATTATTTATGTGTGATATAATCAAATAAAAAAGGATACCCTCTTTATATAATCCTCTTTATCCTTTATCTTGATTTCCTTAATAGGAACCTAAATTTATCCATTTTCAATAGGTAGGTGTAGATTTGTAGAGGATGGTATAAATTCAAAGGACAATCTCTTCACATCGTTATAGATGAAATTATTTTTTCATTAATGAATATAGTAATCATACTCTCAACATTTAAAGGAATGTGAAAGCATACTGTTGTAAGAGTGGAAACCTCATCAATATCAATAAAAGAAACATATTTATCTCAAATGTGTGTAGTAGACGGAACCCAAGTATCATTGAGCATGGTTATAATTCATTCCTTTGGAAATCTCATCATGTGGGATAGAACCATTAGTCCATATGGTTTAGTAATGAATAACATTTAATAAGGGATACTAGATTTCACAATATTTGTTAAAACATCACATTTCTATAGGAAAAAATATTACATGGGAGGAAGTATCATGTCACTCTATGTGGGCCAGGTTTATTAGGGAAAATCATTTATCTTCACCTTGTTTTTGGTTTATGGATATTTAGGATCTAACCTTTAGCAAGTAATGATTGAAAACATCATATTTATTATTGAAAACTATTTTTAGATTATTTTAAGAGGTGATTTATTATTTTGGAAGGAAAATCATGTCGTCATTCCCCTCTTTCTGAATTGATATTGGGTTTTTTACATCAACATCATTGAACCCTCAATCATTCCTCAATAATTTGAAGTGTATCTAAATGATGATAAAGAACACCTCTTCAATAGTTTCATTTTGGACAATATTTATAACCACTATGTATTTATGTCACCACCTTCACGATCCTTATCTTATGGAATATTTAGAAATAATATTCATAAACTATAATGGTAAGGACCCATGGGTAGTAAAATCTAGTGTAATCATATTCAAATTAAATTTAATTTCATACACTTGAACATCAAGAACCCAACAATAGTAAATGATGATTTTATTTAATGTAATGTAATATTCCATTAATTGAAATTATTATAATTATAAATTGAAAGATATGAATCTGTTATTCATTTATTTATGTAAGGGGAGTGTCCTCATTTTAATTAGAATACTCTATTGTATAAGGAATAATAATTTGATAATAATACTATGTTGTTATTAACTTTTTCATGTGACATTTGAGGGTATATTATTTATGACCAAGCCATGATTATTCTATTTATTTCTATTTTTTGTGAATTGGTAATCCCAAAACAATTCACAAAACCAATCCCTCACACCAGAAAAGGGTACCATGGAACCAAGATTCTAAAGATGATTTTTTCACTATATTTCAAATGAAATGATTCATGGATTCTATGTTTAATCTGAATGTAGGCATCCAATATTATATTAAATATTTCATGGTAAGAACAAGATGTACTATATTTTTTGATTTATAGAAGCTACCAATCTAGGGACTCATACATAACAATGATAGATCATGAATCCAAGGGTGAAGGTTGGCGGGAGGACTGGTTAAATAAGGAAATTAATAAATCATCGTGGATTTGTTCACATTCCTCGATTTAGGGTCTTCAATCAAGGTAAATTATCATTCAATTATTACTGTTCATAGTATTTTCATTTCCATCGATATTTTTATTTTCACCATATAGTTGTACTCATAATTTCGTTTCAAATCTCTCTTTCAATACCACATAATTAATTGTTTCATTTCTTATATCATGAGTATATGTTGAAAAATTATTTCATATGTAGTTAAAATCCACTACACCTAGTGATATGGTATCAAATAAATTAACCTCCCGGCCAAAAAAGGTGATCCTAAAATTGGGTGAGTAATTTTTTGGAGTTTAATATCATTATCTTCATATTTTATTAATATCATCCAAGGGTATTCCATTGGTCTACAATAAAATAAGAAACCATAGATCCTATCCACATTCTTATCCATTTTTTTTGCTTACCCTATAATTATTATTAAAAAAAATTCAATTTGTAATCATTGAATAAATAACTTGTTTACTTCTGGTACACAGTACAATCCACATGTTGTTTTCCTTAAACTTCTATTTATTATAATTTTAAAATGATTTTATCAATTAACATTATTTTGAAGGAGTCTTGGTAGGGGTAAAAGATCAAGTTTATGTGGTCCATAATAACCATCTATGTTTACATAAATCGGAATGGAATTACATGACAATTATATTGCCCATACATTCTCATGAATACTTTAATTTTAATATTCTCATTTCATAATCCATGATTAATTGTAGATAAAACATTTATCAATCCTTTATAATAATTATTCTCCCCTATACTAGAAAAATTTATTTTATATCCTTAATAATATTTTTTTTCATTACGATAATAAAGTTTATCCTTTTGATATTGAGGCTAAAGATCCGCCAAAAAGAATTCTTCATGGAACAAATAGTCACCCCATGAAGAGATAATTATGAGAAAAACCCATTAAACTAAATATCCTTTGTTGTATCATCACCTCAATTAGCTCAATTGATTCCATATGACAATAATATATCGACATGATATTTTTTTATAACAAATCATTTATAAATATTATTTATCTTATAGGATGAAACTAGATGAAAACATTGGGAATAAAGTCCAATTTTTTACAACATTGGGAAAATAGATGGAACAATAACTTGATCCACAAGAATAATAATACTCACCACCTACATAGTAATTAAACCATTATAATTGAGGTGGGGTCTCACTCCCTAGGCAACAAAATCCAATTCCCCATAAGAATATCTATATCTTAAAAAGAGTCAAAATATATATACCGATATAATATCAACAATGTTGTTCATAAATAATATTATCTAGTCCATTATAAAGTTTAAATTGAATATTATTATACAAAAAACAAATAAATCCAATATTTGATCATTTCCCCCAACCCCCATAGATAATGTTATGCTTCATTGAATATGGAACAAATGATTTCATAAGGTCCCTCAAGAGAAAACATGCCATAATATTATTCCAAACACAACTCCAAACCAAAAATAGCATCATAATATATAACAGACCAATATTCATCAGTATGAAACAATGTAATAGAGTGTGGGGATATGACAAAAACCACAACTCACAAAGTTTAAAAACCAATTTATTAATGAACTAGAACAAAGTATATAAAATATACCCTCAAGATTGTATCCACGTGCCTAACACAACCATCCCTTACTCTCATAAGGAACTAAAACTGAAATCGTATATGGTTTATTCATCCATGAAGACACTCAGTCTAATTCATGACACACCATAATGGATGAAGCCCTAATAATTTTCAAATCTATCCTTATAATGTATGAGAATATAAAGTTTACAGATAACTATTAGTTGAACCATAATAGGGTACCATCAAACTTATAGAGATTACATATCGAAATACAATCATAGAACCATATTGATTTAATAGTAAAATAACTACAGTAATGACCTAGTCACTAATAATTAAAAGTAATCTAGGCATACCCATTAGTTGGAGGAATTGATGGTTATCTTCCTTAACATAACTTCATTTAACCACCATGGGGATCCTCATCGGGCATACCTCTTCCTACCTAATGTGGAGTCACCAAAAGATCCAATATCAAGTACACTACCCATTCCCCTGATATTAGTATTATATTTGGAAGGGATGTACTTCTCCAAGACCCATTAAAAATAATAGAATTAAAAACAACATCAGAATATAGTAATTGCGGTAATATTATTACATAGATCCTTATATATTTTCCTAGGATAATATTAATATTATAATCCTTTTGGTATGAATTCCTTATCTATAAGGTAAAATAACAAATAATTTCCTCAAAATAGGATGCATTTTCTGTAAATGAAATCAATCTAGTTAGATCTCTATAAACATATGAGATCAATCTATCTAAAATGACATAGGGAACCCATTTCTAAAAAAGAATTCATGGAAGGTATCATATGTTGTTCACTCACAACTATAGTACATATCCATAACACCCCAGTGTCTCATTAATGGTTTCTAAATCATATATGACCCTAGATTCACCTATTAGTCAGAACATGTCTATATTAGCTTTGAAGGACCCTCTATTTCTAGGATCACTTCCTCGTCATCTTGATGGAACCCCATACATAGGAACATTAAAAATATAAAAGATCTATAAATCATGGTAAAACTATACGATAGTGGATTTATATCATTCAAATCATAAACCACTATCTGGAACTATTAGTAAAAACCCTTGTGGTATCTGTATAACTACCTAAACCATTAGAGAATCCTTGAGAGAATGATCAAATATAGACTCATAGACATACATTGGAATAGAGAGTGCATCTTATTCCCATGGGATATCCTCATGACTCTCTCTTAGTAGAACCATATCACAAAATAGAGATAAAATTTTCTAAAATCGAAATCTTAAAAATAGAAATTTATTTAAACAATATAATTCTTGACATAATTAATGAATAAAATAGGTGAAAAACTACTTTGTAGAACGTTCATATATACTATTTTTGTTTATCTGTAGACTGCATGTAATAACTACCTATTATTCATCTATCTATTGAGCCCATCCCAATTGTACCTAAAAATAGTCACATTAAAATATAAATAAATCAACAAAATACTATGGTTAAATTAATTTCATTCCAACAATAATCATATTAGTAAAACATTAAAAATATTATTTTTTGAATGTTAATTAATTTAAAAATTTTCCTAACACACACAAGTAGGCATATGAAATTGGGACATACATTCTAAATAATGAGACAAAAAGTCACATTCTATCAGCACCATGAGAAAGTTGAAACCCCCAAAATTACACTCAAGATATATTACATGATGGATATCATGATAGTATAAAAAACAGAACTATTTAAAATAATCTCTCTTCCCACAATAAATGAAGGTTTGATAACTGGTGTAATATAGGTAAATGTGTATTTTTTCATCACTATCATGACCTATCCCCAGGGGCCCATGTTGTGACTTACCCAAACCTGTCTTCCAAAGGCCAGGGGCTCGTGACTAGCACCAAAAGCGTATTCCCTAAAACTGTGAAGGAATTTCCTTTATAACCTGTAAACTCACACAGCCAAGCACACATCAAGATATGAGCAAAAACAACTGTATAGTAAAAAGAGTGAGTAAAGTATGTAAAATGGGGCCAGAATAAAATCCCAATTCGAAAGTACAAGTAACTAAAAGGTAAAAGTAAACTTAAACAACTCATGTGAACACTTTCCAACGATCTAACCTAATGTGTAGGTATAGTTCTCGAACAACCTTCTCTGGGGTATGCCTCGTCTAACGTCCACCTCGAGCTACCTTAAGTCCAGGTATCCTCGTACTCAGTTAGTTCTTTCATTCGTCTGCACCAAACACAACAAGGTGCATGCATAGACTATGAAAGGGTGAGTATAATGATACTTAGTAGTGACCCCGAGACCCTAATGGTTTCACAAAATCCACAAAGGATAAACCACAAATCATGATGTCATCTGTCAACCCTACATAGGTATATTAGCATATATATACCTAAGTTATCAAGTATACACATCTCAATCATGAGGAAAACACATTGCCCATCTCAAAGCCCAAAGCTCAACTATTCCATAAAGGAAGGAATTCCACGATGGTATGTACCACACTAGTACGCCACATATAAGAATGCCACCAAGGTATTACAATGAAGGAAAGAACCATAAGGTATAGACTCAACTCACACCAGGTATATATAAGGTACAGTAGTAGAGATGAATAGATGTAACTACTGAATCATCTTACTCTGTTAAGAGGCATACCAACGAAGGATCGTTAAGTGCTAACCCACACATGATCGCTCGGTGCTGACCCACACAGGATCTCTCGGTGCTGACCCACACAGAATCACTCAATGGTGACCCAACACAGGATCGTTAGGTGCTGACCCACACATGATCACTTAGTGCTGACCCACAAAAGATTTCTCGTGTTGACCCACACAAGATCGTTCCACATTCTTTACATCAAAGCCGGCTACTGGGCTCCCACACTAGGCGTGCTCATCTCTGGGAGGGTCTGCTACTAATTAAACTGGTTGATTCACCAACTTCCCCAATGTCCCACGAAGATGTATACAAAAGGACCACCATTCCATAGGGGTCTCAATGCAATAGATGGTTTGTCAGTCAGACACCCGGTATGTGACTAATTAGGATTTTAGACCTGAGGGCCTAGTCGGATTCATGCTCAATCCAACCCGACCGTACTCCAAAATTTTCCAAAACACTAGTGGGGGTACACTCAATGGGACCATCTCACTTGAAGGTTTCCAGTTCCATTGACGGTTCATCAAACGAGAGCCTGGTGCCAATGTTATGGCTGATAGAGTGAAAAGTTTGAAGTTGGTCTGGGTCTGGTCCAACCCGGTCCGACTAACCTGTCCCAACCTGACCTGGGCCAACCTAAATTGATTCTGGTCGACGTGGCCCACTTCATCTGGTCCGGCCTGCTGGGTACGGATATGTCCGTGTTGGTCGGTGCGGTGGCCTTGAGGGCGGCGTGATGACGTGATGGCGGTGGAGGCCACGAGGGATGTGGGGCGGTGAGGCCGCGAGGGCCACAAAGGCAGCGAGGGTTGCGTGAGGCCATGGGGCCACGTTGGGCGTCGTAGTGGCAAGGTTTCAGTGCAGCACGGTGGGCCGTAGGGCGGTGAGGCTGCGGGGCAGCGTAGAGAGCCACAGGGCGGTGAGGTCGTGGGGTGGTGATGCCATGAGGCAGCCAGGAGGGAAGTAGGGCGACGTGGAGGGCAATGGGGCGGCGAGGCCGCGAGGCGGCGCAGAGAGCCACGGGGTGGAATAGAGGGCCGCGAGGCAGTGGGGCCATGGGGTGGGGCGAAAGCCAGTGGGGCGGTGAGGTGGTGGGCCGGCGCAGAGGGAAACGGGGAGGCGAGGAGGGTCGCGAGGCGGCGATGAGGCTGGGTGCTGCGGAGGGCCATAGGGTGGCGAGGAGCCGCGGGGTCGTCACCTTCATCACAACCGATGATATATTGGCCACCACATCCATTCATCGTTGTGGAACAAATCCCCCTTCTTCCCTCACAAAGGACACACCATTCAAGAAGAACAATGGAGGGGTCATGCCATGATTGTTTGGCTCGCACCCTCAGCGTTAGAGCAGTAGCAAGTGGCTCAACAAAAAAATGAATGAAGAACATAAAACCCTAAAACCTCCCACAATTCATTATTCCCAATCCCGAAAAGGAAATCATCCGCAGATCAACTAGTTAGAGATTTGACCCACGTTCTTTGTTTAGAAGGGAATAACATGGAAATCCATAGTCACACATAATAAAAACCCTACCTTGGAGAGTTGTTAACGGATGTCACGAGGAAGTTGACGATGTCATTGGGGACAGACAGACGTTGGTGACGTCAGCCTTTCCATGATCATTAGGTTGTTGTCGTTGAAGACATTCCTCGATGGCGAGATCTTTCTTCGTTGGGGAGCATATTCTTCGTTGGAGAACACGTTCTTCATTGGAGAGAATAACCATCCAATAGTTCTCCTCTCCCAATCCCACCCAAAATGTGAAATAGCCAACTTATTAATTTATGTTTATCAAATTAAAAGGTTGGAAGAATTAATTATTGGCACAATTAATTATACCATATTGGCATAATTAATTTTCTCCAATTAATGGGAGGAAATGATTAATTGGGAGTGGAGAGGTTTGTCCCCCATTAAGAGGGGTCGGGTGGTGCCTTCCCATAAACTCCAAATGGGGGTTTTTTCAAGTGGTCGTCAACTCTAAATATTAATAAGGGAGGTTTAGTCTCGGGTGGTCCCCACCACCATAACCCATGTTGAGGGGCTTCATCAATCAAAATAAAAATGTTAACATTTTTATTTATTTCATTATTTCACGAAAAACTCAAATTCTTGATTTCACCCTCATCCTACTGCATTCGAGGTGATGGTCTCCTTAAGAGAATACCAGCACTGTGAGTTCAACGGTGCTCTCAGATTTCAAATCCGATCACCGATTCAAAGTTACAAAAACCTTTTCACACATTTTCTAAACATACCTGAAAAAGTTTATAAATTCAATTCGGGAACACCGGGCCTCAGAATCAGGCACCGTCAATTTTTGTGGACTCGTAAAATTCACATATATTAAAAACAATATTAAATGGGAAAATTTTGGTTATATAATCATAGTCCCCAACATATTATATACAGTAAACGAATCCCTAATTAACAAAAAAGGGTCTCTAATTAAATTTTCTAGGACTTCATACTAGTTCACTATGATTGACACAGTTCACCACAATTCCTCATTTGACCTCATCAATATGCATGTGTTTTTTGACGAAAATAGCATTCGTAAGATATATATATGGGAAAAATCACTTTTGATACCATTAAATTTCAACAAAACAAATAGAATAAATTTAAAAAAAAATTAAAATGAAATTAAGTGTCTCAATTATATCTCTTAATGAAAATATATCACATGCTATACAAAATAATATGCATGTCAGTCATACTTATGAAATAAATTAGATCCCCATAGGTGTTGGATCAATACAAACCACTTACTATAAAAGAAAAATAAAAAATAGAACAAATAAAAAATATCCATGTAATTATTAAACTCATATTTTCCCATAAATTTACCCAACATATTCAGCAGCATTTTTGGAAGCCCTTTCCCATTAATGGATACATGACAATAAATAATACACACACACTAGGATGCCTATGTGGTGTGTTAGAAATAAAATACAATAGGAAACTCCAACACATCCTTATCATATTTTTGGTTTATATAAGATAGTTTATATTCACATTGAAAATAAATAAATAAATTAAAATACATATATTAATGTGAGATAATAATATACTATCAATGTCTCTATGAACCATATCCATAGCTAATATAGTTGACTCAATGAAAAAATGATCACATTAGACATTGAAGACCCCACTAATTTAGAAAACAAATATAAGGATGTAATTACAATTTCCACCATCTCAAATTTTCCAAACCTTTACCTCATATATATTCTCATAAATATTCATAAAGATAATTTATCCTCATTGTGGTGGTTTATGCAGGCAATCACAACATATAACCACCCACACATAACAAAAATTCACCATAAGGTAATATTTAATGTTTATATCATGCATGAAATCACCTAAAACAGACACCCAATTCTATTGTGCCACTACCCAACCATTTTAGGTGAATAATATTTTTTGATAAACCACCTCAATTATTGGACCTCATTGTAAATTTATTATCTATTAACATTATTTAACTAATATAAAAAACTAATAATATCTAAATTGACTCCAAAAAAACATCAAATTTCTTGTATATCAACACACATGCCCATGTGATAATTAAAAAGATAATTTTTCCTCAAAAAGCTGTGAAAATCATTCTATAAACCCTTATAACCAAAAAAGACAACCCTACCTCAATCATTGGAACATGGAATTTTTCCATCATGACCAATCAATTTCACCAATAATTTTTTTACATATCAAGACTATTTTATATGAAAATTTCTATCAAAATAATCATGTGATTCATATGTAGTAATAATGTATTGGATAAAATAGATGAATTATATAATAATAAACTATCAATTGTTACTTTAATGATGAATGAAAATAAATAAGAGGTAATTTTATGAAGTATAAACATACATGAAAGTTGTATTAGCAAAACTACCTATTTGTAACAGTAACATAACCACGAGAATAATTAAAATGTCCATTAGAATAGTAATATGGACAATAAATTTCTAAAAAATTATATAAATGATATTATCCATGATCTAATTAGGTTAACATAAATATAATAATAATACAAAAAATATTCTATTGAAATACTCAAAAAGTATATGTATTTTTTTTAAATAGTTTTTTTAAAGCATAATTTTTAGGTTAATAATTAATATTAAATAATATAAAATATTATTTTTATTAAATATATTAATTTGTTTAGCATAAATTTACAAAAATTTAATATATATTTTTTGGAATGTTTAAAAAAAAAATTAGGTTAGTGGTATGAATGCAGTTTTTATGTAAATATTAGGTTTTAATTACACCATTCATGATATACTGATGACCTAATATATTCCAGAATCAAAGGGTCAATTAAAAACAAATTTATAGAGTGAAAAATAATAATTTAAATATAATAAAATTAATTTCAAAACCTAAAATGTAATTTGAATTGTCTAAAAATGTAATGTTTCCATTAATTTTTCTCTTCATATTTCTAATTTAAATTAATATAAAAAATTCATGTTATTATTAAATGATGGAAAAAGTTATAAAATTGTAATTTATTAGAAATTTAATTCATAATGTCTAAAATATCACTATTACATCGTTTTCCTTGGATATAATATTTAATAAATATTTTAGTGAAAATATTCCCCTCCTCTAATATATAAATATCATATCTCATTTCAATTATCGAATGACTTTCCATCTAATTCATAAAGAACATAGTCAACTAAATTCCATCCTCTTATGACTCTTTAGAACACTATAGAGATTCCTTTTTTATATAACACCATGACTTCATTGAAATAAATGATATAGAAAATGAACAACATCTAGAAGGATTTAAGGTTGTTTCATTTTTTATTTTCATTTTACACATTTATTCCTCTATCATTATAATTTTTCTTAATGAAAATATTTTGAAATTATTAAAATAATATGATTTACATGAGATGAATTATATTTATTTTCACCCTCAATTTTTTAAAATAATATAAATATTGATATCTTACTTAAAAATAACTTCAGGCATTAATAAAATTGGGATATAATTTAATCATTAATTTTTAACATGACCACTACAACCTACCCATTTAATTAGAGGGTTGGAATATGATTACCCATGTTAGGAAATATATATATATATTTAAAATGGTCCTAAAAAATTGTTGATAATTTTTTATAAAATAATCAAAAATTTTATAGTAAAGTCAATTCATTCTTCAAAAATATATTTTCTCAAAAACAAAATTAATGATATTTGTGGGAAAATATTATAATTAATTTCGTGAATATTTATTAATTATATTTGATAAAAACTATACAAATTTTGAAAAAAACATATGAAAATTATCTTGTGGTGAAATTTTGAAAATTATCTCACTAGTTTTATTTTCCATCAAATAGTGAAAAACAAATATTATTATTGAAAACAATATTTTATTTTAAGGTATTTACAATTTAAAATTATATTTTGGATAAATTATAAAATTTTATTAGTTTTTTCTACTTAATATTAATCCAAATAATATATTTAGAATGAATTTTATTATAGAATTTGGTAGAAAAAATTTATATATATAAAAATCATTTATTTCAAATCCAATTTTTCCTTAAATTTGTCACTTTAGTATTATATTAAATAATTGTAATCAATGAATTTTAATGATGAAAAAATTGATTCCAAATTTTGAGTATTGGTGTTCCAATTCGGTAAAAAATTCCATTTTATTGTTAGTTGTTATAAATAGTAATTATAATATATAATTATCTAAAAAATAAGGGTAAATTTGGTAATTAATGTTAATAAAAATATGACATTGAATAAAAAAATACCATAATAAATTCCATTATCCTATTGGACAAGTTTACCTCTACAATTTCTCTCCATGTTTATGAAAATATAGCATCTTTGTATTAAATTTCTTTTATTTTCACCATTAAATTATTTTATGTACAGAAAATCCAAAATTGTCATTCTGTTTGATTTTTTATCCATAAATGTTTTAGAAATAGATATTTAGTGGAAATGTTTTAATGAAACACATCATTGAAATGAAACTTATTTGTTGGTGCTGGTAATTTATTTAAAGATTTAGGGATGAAATAATTACCCTAAATAATTACCCAATGCTATGATTATATTTATTTAATTAATTTAATAATAAAAACTTTTATTAAAAAAATCTAAAAGTATAATATTTTCAATGATTTATTGTTTTAAAAATTTATTGAGAAAAAAAATTCTTATAGCGCTATTAATGGACTATATGAAATTTTCATTTTTTATATTTTTATTTCAAATTAAAATTTATTGTATATTTCTAAAAATGAACTCAATGTTATATTTTACAAAGAATGTTTAATTTTTTTAATTTATAATAGTACCCTCTTACATAAATTTATTAGTATATGTTTAGAAATATAATATATGTTCTATTTGTTTACTAATTTTCCTTTTTTATTAATTTTATATACCCTTAATGAGTACAAACAACATTATCACTATAATTTTGAAAAATTATTAGACCAAATAAAAATAAAAAGATAAGAGTAAAAATAAAATATAAAATTTTGCTTATTTTATTTTATTGTATTAATTAAACCCATACTCATCGTATAATATAATTATATTTGTTTTTGTCCTTTTTTCATGAAATTTAATTTATATTAATTTAATATATTCATTAATTCCAATTGTGCCCCAATAATGACATATAAAAATGAACCTTGTATCCTCTTTTTTCACACTTCCTACGATTTTTACTTCATAACATCCCTAAAATATACATTCATAACATCAGTTTAGACATTCTATAGGTATTTTTAGGACAAATACCTTCTTTAGTGGGTGATGGATTAAAGAAAAGTAGATAGTCCAACAAAGTGGTATAACATTCAACCAAGTGTTTTAGTTCTATTTATCTAAAAAAATAATTAAAATATTATTAAAATATGAATAAATAATACAATAATCATATACTATGAAGTAATATTTTATTATATAAAATTAATATAAAACATCATTTTCCTCTTTCATAAAATCAGAAATAAAACCAGTATCCATGTCTGTGGAGGACTAATACATCAAAAACTGATATAAATTATATTCTCTCATCCCCTCTAATGACTATTGATGATAGATGATTTAGTTTATATATATCATATTGGTTAAATATCTATCATTCTATAAATTTAATATATCTTTTATATTCTAACCTTTACATTCATTAAAAAGTGATAACATCATTTTTGTATTCATTTGGATTAAAACCACCAAGAAGTTATGTGATGCATTTTTCATTTCCACATCCCTTGTATTGTATAAATATTTGTATGATTAATGAAATAATATTATTTATAATATATAATTATAATTCTGTAATTATATTACAATACATAGATTCTATTTATCATGATCTTTGAAAAATGGAAACTCTACACATGAGTTCGTATGGTCTACCATAGTTATGACTGTAACATATTTAATTTTTCATTACTGTTAATAATGGTAAATTATAAAATTATAAATTATGTAATAGATGAAAATTATTTTATGATTCTTATTCTGATGATTATTAAATAATGGCCTCTTTTTCTTATGTCAACATCACATAGTGATTTCATACATGTGTGCTGAATATCATCCAAACATACTATATAATAATAAATTATTTGTTAAATTAAACATAACATCATAATAAATAAATAAAATGATAGTAAAAATATTAATCTTCTTAATAAATTAATTCATCAACATAAATATATTAATCATGATGAAAATGAACCTATGAAAGGAGTCAGACTAAAGATAATTGACTTTTTTTATTAGATTTGTAATTTTTACCATCTAACTCTGTTATATTCTATTATATGTTATTATAAGTGTTTAAATAAACACTTTAATTTATGTTTATATGAAAGAAAAATTCCATTTTACCATATTTTACATTCATTACATTTTTTAATATGAATATTTATAAGGTTTTATGCATGGGACTATTTTCTTTAAAAACATATATTTATATGTTTCAATGTATTTTTTATATATCATTATGTTCCATTAACGTACTCCTAAAATTATTTTATTTTTTACTTATATGGAAATAAATTAATTAAAAAGTATATTTTATACCCCTTCTGGTATTCATAAAATTATTTTCAAAACGAATCGTTTTATATATTTTATATAGAACAATCATAATTTTTTCACATCGGACAAAGAAGAATGTAATATATTAAGGTATATAATAATAATTGAATTTATATCCACTATAACTAATATTTTATGTTTTTTCTTCTATAAGAATACATGTTTTCTTAAAAGAAAACACTTCTTTTCTTTGTATGTGGTAATACATGACATAAGTTCTTTCTCTATATCATTATTTAAAATCAATCTCGATAAAGGGTAAAATTTTTATACCATAATCTTTTTATGTAATTCTTATTTTAACATTTCATTCCCAAATAGAAATATAATTTTGAAACATAAAAATTTCTACTTAGATATGAAAATCCATAATAATCACTTTCTTCATATATTTGAAATATTATTGAAATTTACTTATATATTAGGTAAGATTCATCAATCTATTTCATTTGATGGGTAATTCCTATGATTATTACATATAATTTATTTCCTTTTGTGGAAAAATAATCATGTACATGTTATCATGGGTGAATTGATATTTGGTTCCATGGAGTTGGATATTTTTTTGTCTCATGAAATGTTATATATGTGATTTGGGAGTAAAACTAATCATGGATGGCACTCTATATACCATGTGGTGTTGTCTTGGATCTCATCATTGTCTTATGTTAATGTAAATTTTTGTTGCAAAAAGAATTTCTTATGTTGTTATTATATTATAACTTCATGTTATTTATGTTATGATCTCATGTGATTACTCATGATCCTTATATTTTAAGATATCAGGATATTATTTCTTATCATTTTATCCCCTTACTGGTCCTATTTGGTCACCCGTTTTCCAATTAATTAAATGGGTTATCCAATGTAGTTATTGGAGCTAAAATGTGAATATGAAATCATTAAGGAGAAAAAATAAAGATGATAGGTATTAGTTTCATTTTGATGTATTATTAACCTCACCTTCCATATATACTAGGGCCCATGATCATTTGTGTGTAATTAATATATATTTAAGTTAAAAATAATGTAGTAATATGTGTGAAATGATTGTTTCACTATAGTTGTTCTCAAAAAATGATCTATTTATTGTTTAGTATTCGAGTTATAATAATTTACTGATAACCCTAATTATAATACTACTTACAATATAATATATTAATTTTTTGGTATATGGCATGGACCATAAACATTAAATAATGTATATATTTAGTGATGATATGATTTTGATTTACCTAGAGAATGACTTCATGTTTTCATTTTTAGAGAAGTAGTAAATATAGAATTCATAAAAATCCTTAAAATACCAAGTGGAATATATTAATCAGTATCGATTTTTTTCACCAGAAATAATATTTCAGAATAAATCATGGACTCTTTTATGAAAATGTTTCATAAAATTAAACTTGGCCTCTTATAATCCATTATACGTCATTTAATCAATTGAAGAACCTTAAAAAACATGGGGTGGGAATCAAAAAGATCAGTATAGATTATAATAATAATGAAACTATTAGTCCATTTATAAACATTAAAACTCAATGAGAAACCCTTATTGAAAACATTATGTTTTTCTCAAATATGGAAATACCAATCATCCTAAATGATCAATTGTATTTCATTGTTGAATCAAAATATTTCTATTAATACTCATTAGAAAACATAGAAAATTCATATGTGTACCTCGGGACATCATCACATTGAACCCATACAGAAACCATATATATAGGAATAACCATACGTCTAACTTCTAAAATAAATCTACAGAGAATATTATCATTACCCAATGCATTGGAGTGCTATCATAGCATACCCTTTGTTTTATCTATAATGGAATGACCTTGTGCTATCTGGTAACAGCAATATTTTATTTTATAAATGTTTAGAAACAGGAAAAATAATTTTCTCATTTGAAAAAAACATTGAAACTCCTATGAAAACAAATTTGATATATATATATATAATATATTCTTTCAAAATTTCCATTTTTAATAAAAAATACTCCATTATTTTAAAGTCAATTAAAATACCAAAATACACAAAAAAATAGAAAGAATGGTTTTCAGTTATGAAAACATGTAATATTTAAATTCAATAAAATAATAAAAGAATGTCCATTACGAACAAAAATTCATTGTCATTAGTATGTTAAAAATAGAACATTCATTTTGGCCTTTAACAAAATGTCCCTTCTAAAACCAATAAAAGGATTCATTTTTTAAAACAAATCAATTAAATTAAAAATAAATATAAAATTTAATATATAACCACTTTATATAAATATAAATATATTAAATAATATCCAGAATAATGACATGGAGAAAATATTTCAAAATTAAATCTTTAAACATTTATAGTGTCACATAAAACATTGAAAATTTAAATCATAATCCCCAAGAATTAATAATATTTAAAAAAACACTAAATAAAAAAACAATAGATAATATATGGATATAGAATATAAAATCGGATGTATATAAACCTCATAAAAAATTAAATTCATGTATTATCATGAAATTACTCAATGAAAGGTGATGGAGATTAAATCCCATCCCTTGGGGCCAATATGCCACATGTGTCTTTATCTTCTTGAATAAAAAACATATTTTAATTTTTTACTTTCTAAATAAACTTTTTCATTTTTATTGTTAATATTATTTCATTTATTAAAATGTTTTAATCAACTACATAAAAAATTAAATTTGTATCATGAGTTTTGACCATATTTAGATTATGTGTTAAAATCGTCTTTGTTTGGTCAATAATGATCAAATGGGTCATTATATAAAAATATGTATAATAATAAAACATAAATAATTATCATATATTTACATTAATTAACCTTTTAAAATTTATCATTATTTTAAAATATGAAAAATGATCCAACATTAGAATCATGGAGACCATAAGTCGTATGTACGCTTGACTAACATTCACATTTTTCAACAACCATTATTGAAAGAAGGTAAGTAAAATTTTTCTTTCTAGAATGATAATTACATAATAAATAAAAACATATTTAATCATATATACTTATATATATAATTCTATTGATGTAGATGGAGTCATATCATGTCAAGGAGGTGGTAGTCCACACAACCATAAACAACGTTATCACTTTTTCACTATATGGAAGTGTAAAAAAGAAAATGATATATTATATTTACAAAAATATAATAATGTAATTAATATCACATATAAGTTTTTTATTTTAAATATTTTTAATTAAACCCATCCTTAATATATTCCATGTAATTTATGAACGGATCACATCTCTTTGAGGATGAAGTAGTCTATAAATCCACAAACATTGTGATCTTATTTACAAAAAATGTGTTGAATAAAGGTATGTGTATATAAAAATTCCATAAGTTTGAATTAATCATAAATATTATATAAAAAAATGGTTTCCATCATAAATCTAAACCATAATATGTGTTAATGTAAAAACTAATGACATCGTTACATGAGGCGGTTGTTCATCATACATGAATAGTAATTTCGTTACACATTGGATGGAAGTGTGTGTTAGTATTGGTCAAAACCATAACATAAATACATATCAGTATAATTTGAATAGTCATTATATTAAATAATAATGTAATACTAAGAATGAAATTAAAGGATAGAGAATTAAAACATAAATTGATGTTAAATAATATTACCTCCTATTCAGGTAACTATTTTTGGTTTGATTCATTCGAATTCTTGGTTGGATTTTTTCCAAAAGTGAGGAATACTGGGTGCGAAGATAGTGGTTGGGAGATTATGTTTTCCATTATTGGATGAAAAAAATGGTCATTAGTGGTCTGAAGATGTGAAAATAACATGAGGACATTATGATAGGCGAAAATAACACATTGGATACTTCGTTAAAATAATTTATTTCTCCCAACGTTTTAGAAGTCCCAAAAGGGTTGAAATCAACAGTTATAGATCCTTATTTGAGGAAAGGTTGAAATATGGTTAAAAAAAATTTTATGACATAAAATGTTAATTTTTCACATCACATTTTCCAATTTATTTCATTAAATAAGATAAATTTTCATTAATCACTATAAATAAATTTAATGACGTAAACTAACATTTTTTGTAAAATACAAACCTGAACTTATTATCCATTTTAAATTATTCTTATTACCACTATAGAATCCATTTTCCCAAATTCCAATCACATAATTGGAATAAATTAATTTAAAATCAAACCCATAAATGGGATGAAAAGGCTTGGTTTTATAGTGAAAATTTTCAAAATATTGCTAAGTATTTATATCTAAATGTAAGGATAAATTGTTTAAAATATCAAAAATTTATTTAACTGATATAAAATTTATCAAAATATACATTAAAAACAATTAGAAATATATTTTAACAATATTAATAAATTGGATGATGATGCAGTTTGGATATAAAATTTAGTATTGTTCAGTGTTCCAGAAAATAAAAGAGTTCGTAGAAAAATACCAAATGATCTCCCAAAGTAATTTTTTTAATTAATATATCAATAAAAAAGTTTTATATTTTATATAAAATATATAAACATTAAAAATTTTGTTTTAATGTAATTATTCAACTAAATGTCAGAAAAAATACCATATTAAATATTTGTATTAAAAATATATTATTATTTAGTAACATTGTCTTGAATAGAACACAATATTTTGGAGAAACACATTATTTCATTTCATTTACAATATTGGTGGTAGAAATGACTTTCTTCATCAATTGGTATCTATTTCATATATATTAATAAATATGATGAAGACTTTTTCTATCATTACATGGGATTTTACATACTTCCCCGTTTGGGAAATTGAAACACTGCATGTTTTTTCATATATCAAATATGTAGTGATAATTTCTCCTCATATAATTTTTAGATTTCTATTTTTATAATTAAATCATATGATTTTTTCATAAAAAATTATCCAAATGAATCAATTTATTCCTTAGAAATATTATTATTTGGTTAAGAACATTAACTTATTATTCCTCATAAGAAAGACACTCTTCCAGGTACACTACTTTGGGGCGCAAAACATGATATAAATATGGAATGTTCTTCATTAACATTGATACATGACATAAATTGGGTATCTAGGATAAAATCAGAGATAAAGAAATTATATAAGAAAGTAACCCAAAATTTTCAAGGATTTTTTATTGTCCAATGAAACATGGACACCTCTTCCCCGTCTTACTAAAACGCATGACACATTTCTATGGGATATTTTTTAAGAATACATGATCACATGGCATGAAAGAAACATATTTCTTCTAGCAATCCACATAAATTTTATTTCTACTCTAGCATATTATATTGTGTCATATAATCAACTGATGTTTCTCGGTCATTTTCTTGTACAATATATTGTCCAATTGAATTCATTTCTCTACATTTTACCAAAACACATGTGTTCTACATAACTTACCAAATAATGGATCAAATGTTACTATATGTAGACTAGAATATTTGTTTTAAATAAATTTCACCCATTGAATTAATTTGATCCAAAATTCCTTGGAAATCCATTGAGTAAGAAAGAAGAATATTTTCAGAGGCCTAAATTGTATACTAAGACTTTCTATATGATAGAGGATGAAAATATGTATTGAAATTTAATTCCATACCCAATGAATTTCTATGTCCTTTCTAAATTTGGATGTGATTATAGGGTGAAAATATGATTCAATATTGAGATGCACTTTGTGAAACATAAAAATATTTTTAAGATATAGTCTAGAAAATTTATCTAAAGACAACGTATCGTAAATAAGAAGAAAATGTAATGTTTTTGTAAATAAATCAACAATATCAAAAATAATTTTATTACCATGATACATAATTTTAAATCCTAATAATAAATCCATGGATATATTATCACATTTCCACTCCATCACAATCAATGGTTGATGTACCCCATTTGGTTACAATTGCTCTACATTAACCTGTTGATATGTCCAACACTTCAATGTATTGTATGCACTGCCCATTTTCATTCCATCACAACAGTAACACTCCTGAATATATTTGAACTTCTTACTTATTCGCAGATTAATGGAGATAGAGGCCTATAAGATTCAGTCAATAGTCCATTCCATAAATGTGAATCATACAGAACAGATAATCCTTTTTAATGTCATAAATCAGCTTTTAAATGAAAATTAATATCTGGAAACATACAATTTTTATCCAATTAAATATTTTTATGAAAATTGTGATACACCTTCTATTCTCCATTAATTAAATATAAAAAATTCAACTAAAGGGGAACATGAAACTAAATATTGAATGTCCATACATCCACAAATTTTTGGACAAAATCCATTAAACCCATAACCAAATAGCCACATTAAAAATGTATCATGGTTAATATAGAATTACATTTTAAAATAATTGCATCATTCACTATATTTTCTTTTCCATGATGTAATTGAATTTTGAAATCATAATCATTGATTAGTTCCATCCATCTTCACAATCTCATGTTCAATTATTTCTGAAAATATATACTTCAAAATTTTGTAATCATTATATAATAACAACTTTTCTCCATTCCGATGATGCATCTAAATTTTAAAATAGAAAATAATAGATGATAATTTCAAATCATGTGTATTTTAATTCAAATCATCGGTTTTCAAATCACTTGAATCATAACCAACTACCTAACTGTTATGCATTATGAAACAACCATGCCCTTTCAATGAAGAATCACTATAGATGATGAATTCCCAATTTTTGTGTGGTAAGACAAAACCAGAAAATTCACTAATCTTCATTGGTGATTATGAAATAAATAATCTTAATATTTTTTCCAGATAAACATAAATCATTTTTTAGTAAACTATGTTTGTGGGATGGACAAATGAGAGATATTTTCAACAAACAGCTGGTAGTAAACCGCTTTCCAAGAAAACTATGAATGTTAGTGATATGTTTATGACTTTACCGTTATTAAATAACTTATTTTAGCTACATAAACATTTTTTCATATTTGGAAATAATTTAAAACAAAATGAAATATGTTGAGCCTTAAATTCACCATTTCTAAACCTCCCATATTGTTTCATTTTTTTTGTTATATAAAAAAACCGTTAGATGTTATTCATGTACCCATTTACGATTATAAACTACTATAATTTCATTATGATCATCTTCATCCCTTTTATTCCTAACCAAATACCACCATTGACCTATTTCAACATTGAAATGTTAAAAAGAAAGAGTTACATTTTAACATTCTAATGATCCCATGACTTCATATTTATTCTCTAGAGCATTGATCTATCATTCAGTTACAACTATATTTGTGATAAATTTTGGTATATTAGGATCCACTCAAGAATAGAAACAACCACCATTTATTTCTTATTTAAACAGATCCATTATTGAAACAAAGGGTTCATTTATGATTCTCACCATTGCGGGATTCTAATTTGGAAGGATATATTCCACTTGATTAGATCCCACTATAGTTTCCATATTTCCTCTCTAGAAAAACCGTCAAAATAAAAAGAGTTTAGTTAAGGAAACATGGTAATATTAAGATGATAAAACATTTTAACACGACAATAACATAAAATCATTTAATCGGAAGTTATTAATATTACTATAACCTAAGAATTTATCTAAACTTTCCTATGATAATAAACCATAAGTCCCCATCCTTAAAAATTACATAATTATGAGTTTTGGTCAATAAATTTTAACATTTAGGATCATTTTAGGTTTATTCTTTGAGGGAATTAGGCTATAAATATTATATAACAAAACAAAAAAATACAATGTGGACACTACTAATCAATATCTATTTTTTCTACGATAAATAACTTTTAAATATAATTCATGATCACTTTTTTAAAAACTATTCATGAATTTCAACTTAACCTCTTCTAATCCATTACTAATTAGTTAATTCTCTAAAAAACATTTAAAATTGTGGTATGAGAATAAAAATGATCAATAAGGGATATAAATTGAATGTAAATATTATTCCATTGATTAAAATTAAAACTCATTGAAAATCATTTCTCCGGAACATACATATTTTTTCCAAATATGAAAATTTGATTCCTAAAAAAATATCAGTTATTTTATATTTTGAAAACAAATTTTTTCCATGAAAACTCATTATAATTATTTGAAAATTCATGTAGTTTTTATCTTACATAATCTTAATGAACCATTAATAAACCCTTATAGTTTTGAATAATAATTCATCTAAATTCCAATATAATTCTCCAGAGAATATAATCATCTCCCAATGCATTAACGATATCTTTGAACACACACATTATATAAGTTCTAACATGATTACTAGGTAAAAATTAGGTGCACCCATATTTTATAAATTCCAGGAAACAGAACATAAAATAAAATATTTTTTCATTTGAGAAATACTTCTAATGTAACATGAAAATGACTTTTAGATATCAAAATACCATATTATTTCAAAATTTTAATTTTCAATAGAAAATAAACCATTATTTTAAAAAACATTTTAAATACAAAAATTCCCAAAAAAATAAAGAATTATTTTCATTTAAGAAACATAGAATCATTCAATGTAATCTGAAAATTAAATACCATACACGGTGGTGGAAAATTCATTATCATCATGTATTATATAAATAATACATTCCATTTTCATTTTCTCAAAAATTTTCATATAAAACATGTGAAAATATTTTTCTTAACCATATGAATGAAATTCAAAATAGAAATAAAATTTCATTTATAATCTATTTATATAAATATACATAAATATGTAAAATGATATCATGAACATTCCCATGGAGAAATTTTTTAAATATTAAATCATTTAACATTAAATTTGTCACATACAAATTTATAGGTTTAATACATAAACCGCATGAATGATTAAAATTTAATAAAACATTAAATAACATGATAATTTAAACAATATGGATAAAAAATGTCAATGTGGTTGTATATACTCCTAATAAAATAATGATCATTGAAATCACAAAGAAATGCCTCAATGAAATGATATTGGTACAAAATCCATTACCATGATTCTGACACGTCCCATGTGTCTTTATAAATATATATAATAATATTCTATTTGTTATTTAATTTCATTGGAAAAAGTTTGAATTTTATAAATACTTTTAATTCATTTATTAAAATGTTATAAAAATCTAATTAAACAATAAAATTTATGTTAATAGTTTTGACCATATATGATTTACAATTCAAATACAAATTTGGTATGTCAAATATGTCCAAGGGGTAATTATATAAACATTAAATGAATAATAATAATGATGTAATGACAGTATTTATACATAAATTAGAGATCTAAAATCAATAATGATGGATCATTAAGAAAAAATATCCAATATTACAATCATGGAGACAGTAGTCCTAATGTACGCCTAGGTAAGATTCTCATTTTTCTAAGATCATTATAGAAAGAAGGTAAGTAACCTTTATGTTCTAGTAATTATTATTATATCTCAAATACAAGGTTCCTTATTCATATATACTTATATATATAATTATTTTGTTGTAAATTTAATGACATTTAGTCAAGGAGGTTGTAGTCCACACATCCATGAATGACGTTATATCATCAATTTTGGGAAGTATTGCATCACTTTGAGGTGGTAGTAGTCAACACATCCATAAACATTGTTACAGTATTTAAAAAAAATTAAATGAATGAATTAATGTGTATATAAAAATTAAAAAGATGTAATAAATTAAGAATATCATATATATATATATATATATCATATGAAAACATTGTTTCCATAATAATTCTCATCCATGAGATAGGGTAAATGAAAAAATGAACTATATCATTACCTGAGGCAGTAAGTCACCATACAAGAACAGTAACTTTGTTATCCACATGATGGAAATGTGTGTAGGTGTGTGTTTGACCATTAACATGAAAAATTATTATAAAATTCATTATACTTATTTTATTATCCAATCATGGAATAATATGTAATACTGTGGTGGATAAATTAATAAAATACAAATTGAAATTGAAGAATATTTCATATTTATCAGGTAACTTCTATTGGTTAGTATAAAAATACATCTAGTATAGATTTTTACAAAATATTTCGGACTCTTGGGCAAGGGGAGGTATATTGGGAGGTTGTTTGAGAAGGTGATTGATTATACAATTTTTTAATGTCTGAAGAATGGAGGAGGACATGAGGCCATTCATAAATGGGGAAAATGATACATTGCATTTTTTTAATGATTTGGGTGTTCCTACTGTTTTATACACCCTAAGGATTTAAAATCAATCATTCAAGATCCATAGATGCGTAATAGTCCAAATATGTCTTCAAAATAATTTTTAGACACGTTTAGGGCCACTTTTAACCTTATAATGCATGTTTAGTCATTAATTAATCTCAGGTTTCATTGATAACTATAAATAATGATAATTACTTTGAATAATCATTTTGGTAAAAACATTGGTCATATTTTAAATAAATAATAATACTAATTTAAAATATAGAATAAATTTTTTCATATTCCAGAACAATTAGTAGAGAAAATTTATTTAAAATCAATCACATATAGTGTTTGACAATGTAGTGTTTTAAGGTAAAAATGTTCAAAACATTGATAAGTATTTGTATATAAATTTAAATTTATATTGTTTCAAATGAAATAAATATGTTTAAATGATTTAAAATTTTTATAAATATTTGTTATAATCAGTTATAAATGAAATATATCTATATAAGTAAATTGGATAAAAATGTAGTTGTGAACTAAAATCCAGTATTGTTCACTATTCATCAAAATATGAATGTTATTAGAAAAATACAAAATATTTAACACCATTAAATTCTGATAGTTATATTTAAATACAATAAGTTTATATTTTCAAATGAAATTTATAAAATATTCAAAAAAATTAAGGAATGTCTTCCATTAAATGGTGGAAAATGACAATTTTGATTAATAAAATTGACAATATATTATTGTTTGGAAACTCAATCTTGTATGAAGCACAATATATTAGAGAAAATCATTATTACATTTTTTTGGTACTCTATTTTATGTAGTTTCCCATATGATGTAAAATTATTACATAATTCATAAACATTATTAAATATGTAAAAACGTATTCTATAGGTACCTAGGATGTTACATCTTATAAGATGGTGATTATATTGTTTTTTTACGAAATGCAACACCATATGGATAATATATGAGGTTTTGGTTTTGGTATGGATGAATCTAGTAGAAAACCCCCAAAAAGAGTAAGTTAATTATATCACAACCATCATTCTAGTGAATGGTAATTGTTCCCCTACTATGCAGCGTGTTCTATAGTCTCAGATAATGTTCTTTGGTTTTTGACATTTTCATTATAAACCTTGATGAATTATTTGAATAGATGATGATATATTCTGAACGAGGAGAAAAACAAGGTTTGATTAATTTGAATGAGTTTTTATATA
This sequence comes from Viscum album, assembly GCA_963277665.1. Taxonomy (NCBI): domain Eukaryota; kingdom Viridiplantae; phylum Streptophyta; class Magnoliopsida; order Santalales; family Viscaceae; genus Viscum; species Viscum album. Next base: position 715,976,527 of record OY728162.1, read on the forward strand.
TTAATACATTATATTAATCATTTTTAATAATTAGGATTATTGCTTCTAACAACATGACATTTTGTTCTAATCAATGGTCAGAACTCTGAGGAATGATGTTAATGTAGACTGTGATGAACAATGTAGTGAATATAAGAAAAAAATTGTATTAATAAATAATGTTAAAAAAATTGTGATTATTCCAAATAACAAATCATGATATATGATAAATAACATATACTTTAACCCTCTCGCAGACTCACTAATGATGATATGTACTTATAGAAATGTGAAAAATTTCCATCGACCTATATCTATGGTTTCATTTTCCTGTTGATATAGGGAATGACATAAAAATAGTCACTTTAAAACTGTGAAATTATATTATATATTTCCATGAAAATATCATCTCAAATCCAAATAGATTCCCATTGTTTTTATCCTTCCTCGGGATTTCCTATCGCACTCACCCACATTCTCAATCCCTCTCTCGATAAGTCTCCTCAACCGATCATCAGCGGACTGTCTTCTCCCTCATCTAATTCTAAATAAATTCCAATTCCTCGTTCCTCTATCCCTCACCAGCTTCTATAATTAGAGTAACTCTATCCCATGTGCATTCATACTATAATGATCTAGGCTTAACATACACATAAATTACAACACATTTTCGAAATACGTAAAACATTCAAAAAACAGAAGTCTAAAGACAGTATTAGTGTAGTTCCTTTGGAATCATGGAAACATAATAACTGATTCATTTTTGATCAAAATTATTATCCAATAGGTTCTTCATTATTATCACCCTTATTATATATATCATACATAATTCAATTATTTATAACATGAGGAAGGAAACATAAAATGGGTTAGTGAAGATACTCAGTAAGGGTGAAAAATAGAGACATATAAGCATAAACATGATAATAGGGTTATGATAATGTGATCATTACATTATAAGATCTAACCCTATATCAAGGATCATAAATTGGAATTATGGAAAAAATATTGGTAGTTCAGGAGAGATACATCGTAATAAAATAAAGAAAATAATATATGAAAGCAGAACATAGGAATAAGACATCGATATTGTGGTAGACACCTATGCATATAAAACCCCTATACCAAGGATACATACCATGATATTTTTAATCTCCCATGTAAATTTTTTGGTCTTGGGATGATCTACCATGTACCCCCTTGTTTCGAGCATGGGATGTCCCCTCGTGAACCCTCCTGCTCTGGGATGGCGATGTCCTCCCATGTACAATCTTGTTTTTAACATAGGATGTCATTTTGTGTACTCTATTGTTTCATGATTAGGGTTCCCTGTCATGTACAATTTGAGATCATAAATCATTTATCATTACCCAATTCATTGGATGGAGATAAAGGCCCCATACATCACATAAAATATCCCACAGACATGTTCTAAAAGATAATAGAACATGATCCATATCATGATCCATATCCTGATCTATAAAAATAGATCATATCATAACCAATGAAAATAAATATGTAACATAAAAATTTAAATATTTCATAAACATTGGAAAATATATAGGTTCTATAATAATATTATTAAAAGAATAACCTATTAAACTAAGCAGGTCTCATAAGTATATGACCCTTGAAATAGAAATATATTTAATAAACATGTAACTCGAGAAAGATAAATAGAATTTGTAAACATATATTCATGAAACATAATCCATACATAGAATGAAAATGAATTGAACCTTTGGATCCTTTCTCAAATATTAATGAGTAACACAAAAAAATATCAGCTTAGATGGTATATAATATGGAAAGAATGTTTTTTTAAAAAAATATTGAGGAAAATATCCTTTCTTATTTGATTAAGTATTTAAAAAAACATTTTGAGGATAATTTTCATAGAAATTCATAAAAAATAGATAAAATTATTAAAATATTTTTGAAAATATTTTTCCTTAAAAACATATAAACGAATATTGAATTTTTTTGTTAATTTGTTTCCCTAAATAATTATAAAATAATTTAGAAAACATTTTGAAAAATATTTTCCTTTAAAACATATAAAATACAAATCATAACTATTTACAATTATTTTTCTTTAATGAAAAATAAAAACATATAATGAATTTTTGAAAAATAATTAGAAACTTTTTTTTATTAAAATAAATTTAAAAATAATAAATAATTTATGAAAATTTTGTATAACATCTTGAAAAACATTGTTTTGATGTATTGTGGATTTCTGACTGAAGAGAGAGGTAACATTAAAATTTCATAAAAACACTTTCTTGGTCATCATGCATGTCTAATAGTAGAACAATTATATCATTAAATGGATATAACAGGAATAAATACTGTATATGAAAACTCCCGAGAGTTTTTGATATATTGTTCATTTTCCTTCATCAATGTACCCATAATCATAAACAATCTCGATAAACGATGATATTATTTAAATAAATGCTTACAAAATTGTAACAATGAATCATACTGCCCGTATATGAAAATGAAATTTCATGGAGATTAAAAATAAAATAACAAGTATAATTTTCATGATATTATATTTTAAAATAATCATAGCCACCTCATATAAAAATATAGGTGTATAACATGGCCTGTGTCTCAAAGAAAAATAATTAAGAAAAAAATGTTAGCACTTTGGAAACAAGTGAAACTAAAATAAATTATAGAAATATCATAATAAGTTTCTTTAAATACTCATATATTTATATGTTGAAGTCAAATAATACATTAATGGGAAGTATATACACCAAAAAAATTGAGTAGTGAATAATGAATGTATCTCAAAAAAATAAATAGTGAGATGAAATTCCCAATCATAGTGTCTTGAATCTCATCATACTCATTTAATCCTCCTATATAATAAATTTATGGTTATTATAAATCTTTTAAATAAATGTATTAATTTATGAAATTCCATATTTTTTTATGATGACATTATATTACCAAATTATTAACAATGTCTTGTTAAGGTTTCTCTTTGGGTAATATTCACTTTCTTTTTCACCAATGAATTAATTTATTATATCATTGGTACTTATTCATATATACTGAATTAAAAACATAAAAAAACGATAAATATATCAATTATAATCATTATATGTGTATTATATTAATCTATATAATGTATAATAATGAAATTGAATACACTGTTCACGAAGAAGGTAGGTGGTATATACACATGAACACTGTGTCCATTTTATTTTCATATTAAAAGAAATAGAGTAAATAAAATATATATATATGTGTGTGTTTATAACAACATAATAGTAGAATTATTATGTCATATATTTCACAATGGTTCACTAAATTTATCCTTAATACATTGCATGTAGAGTGTGAATGAATCACATTTCATTGAGGGGGTGGTAGACCCCAATTCCTCAAACGAAATTAATGTATTTACAAAAGATGGATTGAATAATGTAATGTTATTAATAAAATGTATAGAAGAATATATAATATAAAGATATCATAAATATTATTTAATATATAGTTTCCATTATTTTTTCATCATTTAGTGGAGGTAAAGGAAGTATGAACTTTCAACATTTTATGGGGTGATAGTTTGGCGTACACAAAAAAAATATATTTTTGTTAGCCATTTGAAGGATGTATGTGTATGTGTAGGTCTAATTATAAGAATAAAAAGATCCCAATATATGGAGTATAATATAACTTGTTATAAAAATGTATAAACAATATTTGAGGGAATGGAAAATGAATACAAGATAAATGAGATTGATGGAGGATGTTGCCTCTTCTTTGGGGATCTCCTTATGATTTTCACCAAATGAAATCATTGGATTTATCTATACCCCATGATAAGATTCATGGAGTAATAGAGGGATTTCAGGGAGATATTTAGTAAGTTTTTGGACAAACATATGTGTCTTGAGAAATATGTGGAAGTTGGAGGAGAGGAGGCCTATTATAGTGGAGGAGGAGTGTTACTCTAGTTATATTTTGGAAAACAGAAACCTCATAAGATTTTTTGATTTAAAATGAATAATATGATGGAAACTATAGATAAAAAATATTATAGGGTATATATATATGGTCATATAATTTATTTTGGAAATGTTTCTATGTTATATTAGTCGTTAAGTATATGTTTTAGTCTACTTTTGAGTAGAAATTATTCATAAGCGTTGTAATTAATATTAATTACCATCACAAATATTTTTGGTAAAAAACTATGTTTATACAATTACACATTATAAAAAATACTTATTCAAAATTTGGAATAAATTTTCCAAAATTCCATTCAAATATGTTGAATAAATTAATTTAAATTTAATCCCTCAAATGGGACCACAAAGTGGGATTTAATGTAAGAATGTTCAATGGTTTTCTAGGATGTATAACCAATATCAATGTCAAATTGTTCGAAATGAACTAATTGGATAATTTTTTTCAATTTTTATCTAATTATACATAAAATAATATATTTTTGTAATTTATCATAACAAATAAATTATATGAAAAATAGTTTTGAGTTAAATTTCATTATTTTTCACTTTTCATTAAAAAAATTTATGTTCCCATAAAAATACAAAAACAATTACCCTAGATAAATATTTAGGTATAAATTTTAAATTTAATGTTTATAATTACATATAATATCTTAATAATTTCCCAAATTAATATTTAATGTAGGTTATCTATCAAAAGTCTATAAAAGTACCTTAAAAATAATATTTTATGTGAAAAAATAGGTTTGTTCTTATAATCATCCTATTGAATAGATTTGATAAATATAAATAATATTTTATTGACTATAAAACGTATAAATTTAATTAATATCATTCACTGGTTATAGTGAGTTTAACTTATTAATATATATCGACTTTTTTATATTTAAATAATCTTTTATAAAATCAATCTGTTTATATTCATTTAGTTTCAATATACATTCTAATTAATATTTGACCAAAAAATTAATCCAAAAAATTATTAAATCATATATTCTTAAATTTAATGAATATTATATATATTTCATTAAATTATAATAATTTAATAATGAGTTATTGTCCTGTAACATCCGGTCTTCCATGTTACGCATGCAATTGAGGAAACTCATTCTTTTCGGTAACGTAAGTTATCCTCAGTGTATATTGTAAAGAAATATAAAATTTACGGTTTTCTTGTAGTGTACTATTAACATGGAGTTGCATATAATTCAAGGAAGACTTGGTTCATTAATATAAAAAATTATTATCTGTCTTGGGTGAAATGAAAAATATCAAAATGATTAAATTTATTTGAAAAATAATAATTCACAAAATCTTAGGGTGTTACATTCTTCCCATATTAAATTAATGTATCCATCCAAATTTATCTTGGTTATGAGAGGTTTAATACTTTAAATTTAATTTCATAGCGACCCACATCCTAATAAGTAAAATGAACATTTCTTCTAAAAACAAATATTGGAAACATACCAGTTACCCAAACCATTACATAACTTGGTTAACATATATGAAAAGATAGGTTGGAAATGAAAACATGGGAATTGATTGTATATATTACATTCCTGTTCTGGAGGAGTCTGATCAAGATCATAGCCATGAAAATTTTTACAATATAAAATATATAATGTTTCAATGACCTAAGGAAACATTTGATTTATTTGAATAGATGGTTCTAGGTTAAAATTTTTAGTATCAAGATCCATTACCTAAGATTGAGTAATATTCATGAGAAGATATAATTATTTTATTCAGAACAATCTCATCCTTTCACGTGCCTAAAAAACTTCCACTTCATATCTTATTCCATGAAATAGAGATGGATTTTTAATTCCTAAATCATTAAGAGATCATGATATCCATAAATTGAATGATTAGTCATTCCATATTGTTTTTCACAATAAATGGTGAGCACATGTTTTCCAATATTTCATTAATCCTCATACATAGAGATAATACATTAATCATACCACTACATCGGAAGAAGAACATTATCTTTCTATAAATGGTTAACCTATAACCCTTAGGAATGATTAAAATACAATTATTTATATTTAATAAAACGAAATCGTATTATCATTGATCCCCATATATCACAGATATTCTCTTGACTATTATATTCCAAACATTTTAATACCGACAACGTATAATCTTTAAAAAATGGTAATAACCTAAATTACTATAAATCCTTTTGGAAAACATGAATGATTCCTTATTTAAAAGATAATTGGATACATTATTTAAATCGATGAAGTTTGAAATATAATCATTGATGGAATATACAACTTTTCAAAAATTTATCCTAGGTCAAGGTTAATCGGTATAGTCCCATTTACTTATTCGTATCCAACATATCATTATCCAAAGATCATTATCTCAATGTCCGGAACATATTAAGAGATACCTTCCCTTAATCAAAATTCAATCAATTCCATGAAATCACCATTTATAATATCAAATAAAATGATTAATGAAAACTTATATAGAAAATTCTTATATATTTCATGATATATATATCATAATATTTTAATTACAAGACATAAATACTTCATTCATAAAACGTTATTATTTATCAATTTCTCAGGATTTATTAGCTTATTCGATAGTACCTCTGAATAAAATATGATATTTCAATATTGTATTATGGTTCATTGAAATAAATATTATCAGGCTTATTATTTTTAATGAAAACAATACTGGAAGTATATCTCATGCATTTCACATGTCATTTGTGGTGTCTTTACCATCAGAAGCATATCCAATACTCATATAACCAACTAGATTCTTCTTTTCAGATTTCCACTTAGGAAATAAATTTTATTATTTCCCATACCAAAATGATCCAAAAATTTCAATGTTAACCATGTTACTTAATGTTCCATTCATTGACTAAAACCAAAAATCTATGTGTGAGAAACACATATCATACAGGAAATCCTCAAAATTATGAAAAAATAATTATAAGATCTCTAAATCATGACACCTAATTTTTGATCGATGAAACCATAGGTTTATCCTAGCTAATACATAGCCATATTTTATTTAAATTCCTTATGATGGTTTATGTAGTGTTTCTAAATTTTTAAATACTATCCCCTTGGAGTATCAAACTACGTGTCCAGAAAGGCATGTGGTCGTGTTCCAGAATACCCCGAGACAGGTCTGAGACATCTTTTAAGATTTCTTACCCCAAGGTATATCTATGCTAGATCTAAATACACTTATAGTTTCCATATAGTAATGTATTTATATAAAACCACTAAATCTATACTTTACCAAAATTCGAAGATATTTTCATAAACGTTAACTCAATATTATACTTATCATTAGAGACATCAGAATAAATATACCTTGAAATATACCTGTTGATGTCAAAAATGTTTTCTCATCCTATATTATAATGGTTTAATAATTAATTATTCTGATAACAACTATAGTTAACAAGTCATAACATACATATAAATTACATCAACTTTGTACAATATATTAAATATTACGAAAATACATGGAAGATGACTGTATTATCTTACAGCTTTTGGAAATGTGGAACATAAAAACCAACCTAAGGGTGAGAGAAATTATCTAATATTATGTTCTGCATGAATATATCAATTGTTATAGAAATCATAATTAATATAAAACTTCATAACCCCTAGAAGGAAAAATAAAAAGGTGTGAGCTCAGATGATCAACAAGGGTAATCAACAGATTCATGTATGCATAAACATGAGAATATGTGTATGAGAACATGAGCATAACATTAAAATAACTCCCAACACATATCAAACAAACATAAAAGGAATCCTGAAATAAATATTTATTGTTCATAAGACATTAATAATAATTAAATAAATAACTAAATCCATGAATGCAGAACATAGGTTGAAGAAGATAGATTACTAGTAGACACATATACATGTATAAACCCTATGTCAAAGAATCATAATAAGGCAATTATAACATGTTAGGCATTTGATAATCAATAATGTTTCCCCTTCAGTATTGGTATGCCCTCCCCTTTACCCCTTGTTTTAGGCTTGGTATTTCCTCCCATTTACCCTTTTGTTTCATGCTTGGGATATACTCCCATGTACCCTTTTGTATCAGGATTGGGTTTTCCACCCAGGTACCCTATGGTTTTGGGATTGGGATTCACATTTTTGTAGCCATTAATCTCATAAAATATTTATCATTATCCAATTAAACCAATGCAGATATAGGTCACACCCATCACATAATAAATCACACATACACCTTCAACAAAATAATAAAACTTGCTTCATATCCAAACCCTTAAAAAGAGATTATATCCAAACCCATTAAATGAAATAGGAATAATAAATATTTAATCATATCATAACCTATATAAAATATATAGCATTCAAAATCATTTCATCAAAAGAATAACACATTTTAATAAGTAGATTTTAAAAACATTTGACCTGTGAAAGAGAAACAGATTTCATAAACATATAACTTGTAAATGATAAATTGATTTTATAAAAATAAAAACATAAAAAGAAAACAATTATGAGAAAGAATATGAATCAAACCATTAGAAAATTTCCTAAAAAATATTTATTAAATCCAATTTATGTCATCTTAGATGAGAAATAATTTGTAAATATCTTTTTCTCAAAACATTCCGTGTGAAAAATTTATTTCTCCATTAAAAATGTGTTTTTAAAACATGAAAACATTTGAAATATATTTTCATATAAAATTCCATGAAAACATAATGGGTGGATTGAAATATTTATATAAATCTTTTCCTTTAAAAAATTAAAATAATCATGAAAACTTTTTGAAAATTGTTTTAACTAGAAAATTTACTAAATATGCTTCAAAACATTTGTTAACATGTTTATTTAAAAATGAATTAAAACTTATAATGAAATATTTATTTTTTTTAAATGAATTTATTTTAAAATAAATTAAAATAATATATTTAATTCATGAAAACATTTTGATTATATTTTAAAAGAAATATTCGTTTTGAAGGATTATAAATTTCAGACTATAGAGAGAGGTAAAGTCTAAATTTCATAAAAACACTTTCTTGATGATATTATATCCAAAAGAGTGAAAATATGGTAACATTACTTAGATATTACATGAATAAATAATTATTAATAATACCCACAAGGGTTATTTGGATATGAATCATATTATTTCATTAATGAAAACATAATAATAAAAAATCTCGACAAACGATGAGATTATTTAAATAAACTCTCACCACCTGGTAACTCTGAATCACACAAACCATATATGAAAATGAAATTACAAAGATCAAAAAATTTGTATTCATAGAATAATACTCACTATATAACAAGTCAAATAATTTTTATACAGCACATATAAAACTATAGGTGGATAAAATGATATGTGTCTCAAAGAAAGAAAAATTCAAAAAAAAATTAAATTACTGATTTGATAAAATGTCAAACATAAACCTCATGAATGAAATATAATAAAATTATAATTTATATACCCAGATATTTTTTTATATGATTCCAAAAATAAATTCAACGGTTGAACCTACACCACACAAAATAAGTGAGTAGTGAATAATGGATGTTTCTCAGAGAAATATAAAGTCAGATGAAATTCCCTATCCTTTTGTTTTGAATCTGTTCATACACATTCAAAAATTATATATAATAAATATAAGTTTATAATACATATTTTTATGAACTATATTATTATATATAATACCATATATTGTTTTATTGTTTCTTTATATTACTATCATGTCAGTAATTTCATGTTAAGGTTAATCTTTGGGTTATATTCAGTTTTCATTTCCATGTTTCTGGATTTATTATATCCTTGGTATTTATACATATGTCATTGTTTAAATAATGTAAAATTTGGTCAAAATATTATTTATATTGTTTATATGTGTAATATAATAAACTATAGAATATTAAAGTATGTAATTTAATACATTTTTCATTGAGATGGTAGGTTATACGCTCGCATGAACGCGGTTTCTATTTTATTATCGTATTGAATGAAAGAGTGTACTATTAATATATTTATATATTTATATATTTATATAATATAAATATTTTATATTTATTATTTCATATATATAATATTGTTTTACCTATAATTTACTTAATACATTTCATGCCATGTGTGAATGAATCACATCACTTGGAGGGGGAGGTATTTGAAAGGTCCTCAAACAAAAATATCATATTTACACAAGATGGAATTAATAAGGGTATTTTATAAATCAAAAACTAGAATAATGAAATTATATATATCATAAGTATTATATAAAAATAAAATTTTCATCATAAATTCCACCATGAGAGGTCGTAATCGATGAATAAAGAGTCATCATTTTGTTAGGTGGTATTTCCGAGTACACCGAAACAGTTTGTTTATTTTCTGTTAGATGGATGTGTTTTCAGGTGTTGGTTGACATAATATAGAAAAAAATTATATTTATTATACATAATTTTTGAAATACTAATGGTGTTAGTATAGTGGATGGGATGAAAACTAAAAAAGATAAAAGAGTCTGAGGAAGGATATAACCTCTTCCTTGGGTAACTCCTTCGGATTTTCACCTTAGAACGTAGTTGGATTGATTTGTAACCAAATAGATGAATAATAGATGAATTGAGAGATTTTTGAGATATATTTTGAAATATTTTGGATGAACATAAGTGTCTTGATAGGTTTCTGGAAGTTGGAGGAGAGGAGGCGTTTTATAGTTGGGGAGGAGTGGCTCTCTTGTAATATTTTTGAAAAGGGATATACCGCCAAATTTTTATAATTTAAATTTCAAACAATAGTGGTGTAATTTTTTTATAAGGGAGTATATGGTCTAAATATTTAAAACCATTGGATTCTAGACGTGTTTATATGTCTAATTATGCATTACATTTAGGGTTTAGTCTCATGTTAATCACAATTTAATCATAATCGATGTAATTAATTTTAATTACATTCACTGATACTTATAGTCAAAGGCTATGATCATATTATTAAAAACTATAAACTATACTGATTCCTCATATGTTATCCATTTTAATAAATATAAATCACATAAATGAAAATAATTAACTGAAATTTAATCCTACATGTGGGATGACCAACTAGGGTTTTGATGTCAAAACATTCCAACGTTTTCTAGGTTTTTATAACTATTTTTAATGTAAAAATTACATTAATGAATGAAATTGAGTTGATTGATTAAATAAATTACCTAAAATAATATAAAAATAAATTAAATACATAATTTATCCAATAAATTAATTATCTGAAAATGTACTTTTGGGTTACATTTAAGTATTTTTACTAATCATTTTAAAAAATTAATACTCAGAATAAAATTAAAAAAAATCACTCTAACATAATTTCTAGGCATCTATTTTAAAAATTATGAATATATTAACACAAAAAATATATAAAAGTTCCAAAATTTAAATTTAATTTTGGTTCTCATTCAAAACCTCGTAAAAGTACCTTAATAAAAATATAGGTATTATGTGTAAAATTTGATTTGTTATTATCTTATTCCTATAGAATCTATTTGAAAAATATAAAAAATATTTTGTCGAATAAAAAATATTGAAATTTAATTTATATCAATAACTTTGATTAATTTATTTTATTGAGATAAATTTCATATCTTATATGAAAAGGTTCTTTCATTATATCATTCAGTTTATATTGAATTGGTTTCTATATTTTTTTCTAATTAATATTTAAACAATGAATTCAACATTATGAAATTAAATAAAATAATCATAAATTTATTGCCTATGTTATATGTTATTAAATTATAGTATTATAATAATGTATTATTGTTTTATAACACTCAGTCTTGCGTGTTACGTAAGCCATCGAAGAAAGTAAGTCTTGTGATTAATTTAAGCTGAGGTCTGTGTTCAATATATATATAGCTAAAATTTATGTTTCATGTGGTGAATTATTGTCTTGGTGTTTCATATAATTTAACCCAAAACATAGTTTTTTAATTTAAAATAAACTAATTTTGTTGTTTTATGAAATAAAAAATATCAAAAAGATTAAATTAATTCAAAAATAATAATTCAAAAAATCTCGAGGTGTCACATATTCCTTAATATAAACAATTATTTTGGAGTTCTTTTTCCATTTATTTCATCGACTGATACTTATCCTCTTGAAGATCATGCTCTGCTTCCTCCACACGATCAAACTACGCTTCCATGCCTCCTCCACTTATGTATAAACTGATCGAGATCCTAATCTTGTGACATCCCCTCTCTTGTTAGTTTTTAATTTTTTTGGTTTGGTATAGTTTCATCATACCAGTTTGAGGAAATGTATCTACTCACTTATCCATTATTCTTCCAATATCTCGTTATTTTATTTTTGTTAATCTCATTAGTGTTTTTGGAGAAATTTTAACCATAGAATTGTTAAAACATCCCTCACGATGGATATTTCATCTCTGTTGTATATGGGACATCCCCAGAGGATATATTCATTAATAAATTCAACATTTTACATGAGGTATATATCATTGTGGATTTTTTATCATGATTAGATGTTTTTGGTAACATTGGTAGCATATTTGGTCGATTAATTTTAGAATATCATGTGGATTATCTTCATGTGTGTTCCATGAGTATACCAAACCCCAATGCTCAAGGTTAGGGAACTCTTATGTCTCCTACTAATTTTGGAATTCATTATTATGATTTTCAATTTTATTAATTGGTTGGTTTGTTAATTTATGGGTTTTTTTGAAGGAAGGGAACTCTTAGACATAAAAGAGGTCGGTATGAGCTTGGTATGGATCTATGGATCATCAATTGAGGTAGTTGGTCTTTTCATTATTGATTCTATTACTTAATTGAAGATTTCATGTTCATGTTCTATCATTTTTATTATTTTATTCATGTGGCATGACTTGTTTCATCTCTTACATAGATTGGGATGGGATCACAAGAGCTTAATAATCCACATGGACCACAAAACATTGTAAATTATATCATGGGGAACTTTATTAGTTGAATGAGTGTCAATGTCCCTCTTCATTCATTACATAGAGAACACCTCATAGCACAAATAATTTTCTTCATATGAGTTCACTATATAAATTTCGAATTTGAAATTAAGCATTTTGAAATTGAAATATGCATCTAGGTTTAATTATTCTGGTTTGAGGAATAAATTATAAAATTCTAGGATGATCAAAGGAAGCTATATATGAATGATTATAGGTTAATTAAATAGAAATTTATTTCTACAATTTACTTATTTTTTAAGTTATCTTTATTATAATTATCATTATTCTACTATTTTTCAGAATGGATCAATATTTAAGAATCAGTCCGATGGTATCTTTAAGAATATGTTGTGTTGAATTTTAAGAGTAGATTATATCAAATTTTTATCATATATCTAAAGAGTACAAAGCACAAATTGAGATAAATCATGTACTTGACACCATTTTTTGATACATAAAATGTCGAACATATTTGTTCTTCTATACTCACTGGACATCGCCATTTGATCTTAAAAAGGATCATCATTGATACAAACCTTTATAGTTTCACACAAGCATTATCTTATTCATCCTTGATGGAATTTTTTGTAGCTATTTTAGATTCCAACGCCTTCATAAACCATTTTTTTTGGAAATATATCATAAATAATTTGTTGATTCTCTATGACTTATTGAATATAGAAAGGGTGTGAGGTGAAAACTTTAAAATAAAAGAGAATTAGTATTCTATGATCATTTAGTTATAGGAAATATGGTCACATTCAAGTGGATTATCAATACAATGATGTAAAGGGATCTATATTATAGTAGTGGTAACTCAATATAATTAAGGCTTCGATATAAATAATGAAAATATTAAATTTTTATGATATAGTAATAAATGAAAAATCAATTTTGATTTTCTATGACTCATAAAGCATAGGAAATACTAATGGATGAAATAGAATTGAATTACTACTTGAAGTGACTCTATATGATCAGCCATAATTGATAAAATTGAACATTAGGAGGAATTTTTTAATAATTATTTTATGTATAAATATTTGATGGTACCATATTCACCTCCTTATTCATCCTCATTCACTTTTTCCAGAAAAAAAATGTCTTCATCAAGCTAGCAGACACCTTATCCCCACTAGACTGATCACATATTAGGAATATAACATATCATCCGTGATAATGAACATTTTTCTCACCAATGTACTGACCACATCTTAGTTGATTGACATGTGACGTACTGGTATACCTATTTTAATGACATGTGTATTTTTTATTGAAATCAATCAGTCTATTTTGGATAATTAAATGAATATGTGATGTTATATAATATATTATCATTTTCTATGTGTAATTCTTAACTAATTCATTAAAAATACTTTATAAAATATTTTAAATGGTGTATATAAACATATCCTATAGTGGGACCTTTCATTTGATGAAATGATTGTGTTTGATTAAGATCAATATAGAACACATTATAGCATGAGTAGAAGTAAAAGTTTCCACTGGATACCATATTTACAAATATTTAATTAGGGAATTATAAAATTTTCAAATTCTACAACAGATTGTAGTTTTATAGAAGGTGGAAAAAAATTAGGATAAATTTGGGTACAATGTTTTCTCCCAATGTGTGTGGGTGTTTATATGAAAATCATATCATAAAGAGTTGGAATCATTTCAATATTATTTCAATAATTTAAATAAAACCTACGATTAATAATTGAAAGTGATAGAATATTGTAAATATGCACGATGTATAAGGAATGATTTAGTAAAACCAACAATGTTGTGTTTGTTTATCTAGTGAGTCATGATACTAGTAATTGGTGTATGTATTGAATGACAATGGATATAATTGGAACAAAAGAATTTATGAATTTTAATTTAATTTATTATTATGTTGTACATTTAAATTTGAATATTCTTTTTGCATTGTTGGTTTTGGAGTCATGTATAATTTTTCATGTACAGTTGACACATTTAATATATATATAAGAAGACAATATATCACACTTATTTCCATATTTTTTATATATATGTGGTTTCAAATGATGAGATTGGTTCATTCAATCACCAGAGAACATAGTGAGTTTGACATTTTTTTCTGGTATAGTATCCTCTATTTTTATTCTTTTTCAAAATATTAATTACTGATTTTTAGATTTTTTGTATTCATATATTTAGGTATCATGTTTTGGATGCCTATTAGGTGGATTCCAATCATTGTAGTAGAAGGAAAATTACATGTTTATTAATAGGTAAGAATGTGCATATATATGTTCCCAATTTACTTATATTTTCTCATGGTAGTAAGAAAATATATGTTGGGGCTATGTGTTCTTATATAAATGTTTGAAAAATACAGAAATGTGTATGTATAAAGGAGTTAAATGTAAGTATATACATTTACATTTAGTCCCCCATGTGAGTATTTGTCCCAAAAAATATATACATAGCGGCTAGGATTCTATGTATATATATTCAGCTGCGTATGCATTCAAGAGAAAAAATAGATGATTTGAGTTATCATAATCCAAATCAGTGTGCCTTGAGGTTGATGTAGGTTCTCTATACCTAACAAAATAATTTGGATTCCATAATTTATTGATTGTCTTAAAAACTTGTTTTCAATATTAAATCTTTGTATTAATTTCATTAAACATAGAAATATATCATTGTATACCCGAAACACTCTTCAATAATGTCACTATGAACCTAAACTAGATATAATTGACCACCTTATAAGGAAGAATTCATTGTTTTGTACATCATTGGTATGATTTCTTCGATCTTCTTGATGCTCCTTCATCAGTTCTCTTTGATTTCCACATACACGGTTGAAGGTTTAATTTTCAAGTGATCAATGAAAAGGGTGTAATGTGTTTATAATTAAGTGATATATATAAGGATCTTTGATTTTCCCTCAACGTCTATCCTATAATTTCATGAAATTTGTTCTCCATCTTGAATAAATAATATCATCCTAAAATAATGAGATTCCTGATAGATGACCTCCCAATTGAAAAAGATATAATGATAATTATGAAATGAATATTGTGGGGAATCTTTTAGTGTCTCTCTAGCAATGGTAAGTAAATATCTTGATTGGTGGGTTGAGGGGATGGTTTATTAATGGGATACATAACATTCATAGGTGAATGAGATTATTTTGGGAGTATAACTACATGTTTTCACCACTATAGTATTACGATTTAACCTATAATATTAATATTATGACATCAGTAGTTCTCTTGAGATAAAAATGGTTATGTTATATATTCTATATAATAACCAAGGATGATAATAAAAGGGGTTATTTTTTATATGTATGAAATTCATACAGATATTATGGAATAAAGTGTGATATATTCCCATGTATGAAGTGGGATAGCTAATCTATTCACATTACTACAAATTATATATCCGAGTGTAGTATATAATGATTTGAATATGTCGATTAGTGAGTGATAGGTTATATTTTTATTATTAAGGTATGCCATGATAGAATGACATGAACTAGAAATATGTGAGTCAATACAAAGGCATGTTGGATATTAAATATTATTATAGAGTACAAAGATTGGGTTCTTTAAAACATATAATATTTTGATTAAAATCGAAATAATGTTGTTATACAATAATATTTTGAGATAATGAAGATCCAAAAGACAATACAGGATTTGTAGAGAATCCTACTTTCCATATGAAAGCCCAAGAATCATATCTGGGTGGGGGTGAATATTCGGGTGACTATATAAGTAATATAGTAGGTACTATATTGGGTGTTATATAGTACAATAGAGGACAAAACTATTTATCTGATTGGATTCATAAGGATAAAACTTTGGGCCTATGTGTGTCAGGGACATTGAGACACCAATGACATAGGGCCACCAAGGCCTTCAGGCCACTAGTCATTTTATTGACCATGGGAATTCAATCGATATGGATTTCGGTACAAAAATTCCTATAATGAATCAGGGCCTTCAGGCCATAGAAACCGAGAAGTGGTTGGGTAAGACAACAAAGGTGTATACCTAGAAGAGGATTTAGAGAAAGTAGCATACACTAGAGAAAAGATAACTATATTGGAATAATTAGATGGTATTCTGGTTTCTGACAATACCAAGAACAATGAAATTATAAATAAGGTAATGCTTACTGATCAGCATTTCGTGGTTGGTAGCTAAGAACATTTAAATGTGAAGAAGCTAGGGATAGGATGTTTCATGTGTATTTTGGTATTGATCTTTCAATGTCATGTATTTTTCCTTCTCCCTCTAGGCCTTCAGGTCATGAATCTTCCATATTCCTTCAACCTATGGGTCAAGTATAGGTTCCCCATAAACCCTTGAGAAGGGAAATTATCCTAAATATTAATTAATACCAAAGGCCTTATGTATTTCATAGATGATGAAAATATTTTATTTGTGATTCAAATTAATAGAAACCAATGAAAAATATGATGCCACAATATATTTCCATTGGGTGATTTTCAATGAGCCATCACCTATATATTTCTCCATAAAAGTTAATTGGATAGAACATTGTGTATTTTTTTCTTGTTTTAAGTTTATAGCTAAGATAAACTGGGTGTGTAACCAATACACCATTCCAGTCCATTAAGTATATAGACTAGTTTTTTTGTAATGAATCCTTTCTACTAAATGGATTCAAGAAACAAATATTGTAATTAAAAATAATTTCTAGTATATAGATTAGCCAGACCAATTCTATTAATAATATTTATTTCTATGTATAATGAAACCCCATAACCTCAACCATGGGTAGTGAATAATGGATAATTGTGAAACACTCACAACCCCAGATATTTCTTTTGTAGAAAACAATGGAGTAATAAATTATTATTTGGAAGAGCTGACTCAACAGTAAAACCTTGTAGAACCCTACATGATTGTTCCATGATAAATCATCGTGTAGTTTCATAGTTCATGCTTCAATAAACATATTTTTTGATAAATATAATGAAAACAAACATTTATAGGTCCACTACTTTCTATAAAACATCCTACATGTATTAATTTCAAAAACTTTACTTGCTAATGTTACACTCTGATAGATCCTCCCTTAATGAAAAACTTTACAGAATGTAATTTTAAAAAATTCAAGGTTCTAGATAAAATAATACTTTATCATAACCAATGGTGTCACTTTATAAAATTGGAAATTATTTTAAATACCCTTCCTAAAACTTGGATTTCACAATGAGGTCCATCCCCAATTTGTCTCATGGTTCCACCTCCAATCCTGCCTATACTCTCACAAATCCACCATTATGTCTATGAATCAACCAGGTAACCCCTCTAAACAAAACATGGGTTGATTAATATCCTTATTTTCATCTATTCTAAACCATGTATTACTTAATATACCAAACAACGCCGAAAATCCACAAAATCCCTTAAAACCATCACCTCTATTCTCTAACAGGAAAAAATTCTCATGAACCTTTCTCAATACCATATCAAATCACCCATTCCTTATCCCATCCATGGATCATAGAAAAAAAGTAGACCACCCATGAAAAAGAAAATTACAACCACCTCTAAAAATTAAGGAATATATTGGTTGGACACATAATGTTGTTCAACACATTTCCTACCCAACCACTAACTCATGCATCCAATGGAGACAACTCTCACCCACTTTATTCTTAAAACCTTATCCAAGCTAATAATTTTACCCATAATCCTCCTTAAGTGAGGTTTTTCAATTATACAACCTCTTTAATTTTTTATGCTCCATAAAACCCATTCATTGAGATAGGCTAGGGATGACACAAATGTGGAGGCCTCAAATGAAAAAAACCGTCAATATGTGGGTTATGTAAGAAATTTACAACAGAAACAACATTATAGATGCATTATAGTGCGATGATGTAAAATGAACCTCACATATGTTTTTTCTGAGGAAGTGCATAATTCTCGAGCTATTAATGAAGACAAGGGGGTACTATAAATAATAAAAACTATGTTTTCAAAATTGTTTCTCAATTGTTCAAGAAGGTAAAAAATTTCCTATGTTGATTCTAGTGAATCATTCCAGAATGATTTTAAAAAATCTAGTGAAGTTTAGGAGTATTACATGAAAATGAGTGATAATAAAGTATATAAAACCAATTGTGGTTGAGGATGGATAGATTACACAAAATCCCAATGAATTTGGGAATATAAAGATTATTCAAACATGGAATGAATAATTCTTAAAAGATCAATCAAAGCCCTTTGAAATGAAAAAAATAAATATTCACCCATAGACTATGATTGTATAACATCATTATGAATCCACTAGAACAGATGAGAGGAATGAAAATAATTATAATTCATAGGATAAACCTACGCATAGAGATGCGTATCATATTATGGAGAATTTAAGTTAACAAATAGACTCATGGATGTATTATATAGATTCAGGAGTACATGATAGGTATATATGTGGTTTAATTACCACGGAAACATATATTGAAATTAGTGAACAGAAGATTATTAGAGTTTTATAGGAATATAAATGTTATTCGAACATTAATTTTAGGGACATTGTTGAGAAATGATACCACACTGAATCATATCAATTGATGTATTCTCCATTTTTTTCTCTATGGTTGGTACTATGACTCGGTATCATAGGTTGATTCAGCTCTAATTATTTTTTTTCAGTTTCATTATTATCTTTGTTTATTTATGCTGGAAATTTTTTTGAACCTTTTAAGAAGAAGTTACATTATTTTTGTGGTTTATTTTTATCTTTAGAGACCATCTAGGATGATCCAAAATATTTTGTGCATGATGGATTTGTTTATTTATAGACACCCCTAGTTTATAATTTCTTTTTGACATGTGATATATCTTATTATGATTAGATCATCATTAATGGATTTTTCATGATCATGTATTTTTCTTTTGAGGTGATATTTATAGTAATTTTTTTGAAAAAAAATTGGATCAAACATGAAAATTTTAATTCAATAATGACATTATATTGAATATTAAATTTTAATGATTTTAGAGTTGGGATGGACCACAAAATCACATTAATGGACATGTATGTCTTTGTGTTTTAACTCAATGGGTGTGAATTATTCTTGTGAATATAGATCTTTATAAATGTATAATTTTGGGATTTAATCAGGTACTATTCTATTACATTTTCTATATGAATCCAATGTGATACTATATATTATTTGTTGTATAGTAGAGTAAAGTAAATCCAAAATTTCTAGTACATATAAGATCATGATCATTTTTATGAATACTTACAAGAATATATTGCACACCGCACCATTACCTACATATAGTGTTTGTGAAAACCGATATTTTACTTATTTTTAGGTTCTTCTGAATGGGGAATCTTACTCTTCTGGCTTTTAGTGCAACTGTTATGGTTTTTGTGGTAGTTAGACTGAACATCACATTGATATTCATAACACTAATTTAGAATCTGATGATTTTTGGAGGTTCTTGACATTTTAATTAAACACCAAACATGTTTTATAAGATTATTAATTCTTCTAGAGTTACCATTTCATGTGTGAGTATTGGAATTTCAAGAGGATTTATGTGATATTTTGATGATTATTTATGTTTTTGGGTAGTTTTTAATTGTTCAGTTTATTTTTTTTTATTCTGGGTGATGGATCAATACATTTTTATTGGATGTTCTATGCACTAACATTGGTTTCCCTATTTGCATTTATTATTTCACTTTGAGGCTAGATGATTCTTGATTATGAGGTTTGTTGCACTGTAGTACAATGTGGGCGTAGTGGTGGTGATATAAGGGTATAATAGGATTTTCGTAGGGGATCTATAGGGGTACAATGCATTGGGGATCTGTAGGGCTATTGTAGGTGTGTAGTGTATGGGGTTTTTTATAAAAAATATAATATTTATCCACAGTTTACAACCATTTTAGTATAATCGGGTGTTTTAAATATTATATGAAGGATATATTCACAGATTACAACCATGAAAAAACTACTTGTTGCAGTATATAATTCCAGGTTTTATAATCATGTAATTGGGTATATTTCAATTCTTCATTCTATGGTAATATACCTATTTACATGGTTCAAAACCATGGAAATAGGAATTTCTCAATATCTACACATTTTCTTAGCATAACCATTAAAACCGTGGCTATTTCATGTTACCACGATTTCATGGTCGATTAACATGGTTGTAAACTAGGGATATGGTTAATTTATCTTGTAGTAATGGATATAGACATGTAAGAGCTTATCTGGTAGAGAATATTGGGAAATAAGGCTCAATATCTATAATTTTGTAAATGTGCAATAAGATACCCAAGAGAATATCCCAATGGACATGAATTTTTTTATGAGTGGATGGGAAAGAAACAAAGAAAATAATTTTGGATGAAAATTCATGAATTCAATGGATAGAAGTAAATTTCAACACAGGTAACCATTTTATTTTTTTATATTAAATTCAGGGAACCTTATCATTATCCGAGTGAATGACCTATTATAATGATTTACTCCCAAACTAAGGAAGGAAATGTGTTATTATATTCATTTAATGGAAATGATTGAATTGTTTATGTATCTTTATTTTATAATTATTTTGTAAGAGTAATTTTTAATGATATTTTAGTTATAAGAATCATGAAACATCTTAGTAATTTTCCACAATAGTTTTCTAAAATGAATTTAAAATATATTATTAATTTTACTCATAAGTATGAAATGTTATTCAGTATTAATGTTATGTTTTGGGAACTAATATGATAAAGGGAAATATAACCCTTAATATATTCTTGTTTTTTAGTATATAATGTTTATATATTATAAATAAATAATTTAAATTGATGCATTGCATGGGATATATTTGGTAACATTGAAATTTGTTAGTTATTTATTGAAAATATGATTTAGGTCATATTTGATGAAGGATATTTCTATTTTTTATTAATCGGATTTATTCCAAATTCTGGGATAATGAAAGATAATTTTTTTTTATTTATGAAGTAAATATGAATTCATGTGTAGTTAACATAAGATTTATAGATAACATATTGTGTTTTTAAGTTTAAGGTTAACCGTTTGTTCAAAGTCATAGATTTCTATTATGAGTATTTCTATAATGGGGTTTAAAGGTGATTTAAAACTATTACTATATTTTACCAAGAATAAACTATGTAGGTTTAAATAAACACATGGTTTCTTAAGTGTTTTAATTCTTGGTTATTTATGTATTGACTTATTGAAAATATTTATATTTTAAAATTGACTCATTGAATGAGTGATATTTTCTGACATATTTACGCCCAAACTAAGGATATAGTTTTTGGTTGTTTTTTCTAAATATGATTCATGATATTTTGGTTAATTTTATTACATTGTAAGATTATATATTAACATATCATGTTGATTAATATTTATGTGGGATATTATTATTTGGTTTGATAAATAAGTACCCTTTATATTTAATATGTAAATTAACATGAAATAATATATTTGAAAAATGAATCAATTTGTTTTAAATGAAGGATGAAAGGCATGAGATCCACAGTGAGGATAAAAATCATTAAATCTTGGTTGTTATTGTTATTTGGGATGTGGGTCTGTTTAGTAAATCATAAAATTTAAAAATATGTTATTAGTTTGTAAATTCTGGATTTAAACATTTTATATTGGAATATTAGTATTTATACCCTTTAATAATTATATTACCCTATGCTGAATAGTAAATTTTTGTTTATATTTATATCCAGGATGAATGGTAGAATATATATTTTTGGATAATGAATTTTATTTTTGTTCATTATGAATAAGCCTTTATTACATTGAATACGCATCGTTTTGATAAAAAAAGAGATTTTAGAGGACATTTATTAAAGGATAAGGTTGTACATGATATGTGGGTGTATTACCTTATTTTATAAATATTTTAAAGGGCCATTCTTTTTAAATGGTTATTGTTTCCTGTAAAAATGGTTTTTTAGAATATTATATACATAAAAATATATATGAAAAAAAACATATCATTACATACGACATCTACAAAACAATTGAAAAAAAACTACACTATAAGAAGAAAATATATTATAAAAAACATGATGTGAGAAAATATAGATCTCCCTAATCTACTAGAATCGTCTCTCCCACCACCACAAATATTAAAATTAAATAAAATATTATTAATCCAATATTCATATGATAAAATTAAAATATAATCATCTAAATAATTGAAGTGAAAAATTATTGAATGAATGAAGTTGTATTTATAGGGTGCAATGTGACTGTTGTAATAAAGAAAAGGATGATGGTCAAATATGAAAATTGGTCAATATAATAATGAGTATATTATTCCATTGGTATGTATTCCCAAAACTAAAATTTAATCTTTTATAATTAGTTGTTATAAGTAGTAATCAAGAAATATAGTAGATGTTAAATAGGGTAATGGTGGCATCAACTACCAGAGTCATTAAATTTGAATCTTGTTTGTGAGAACATGGGAGGGGTGGTGTTAATAGGGATCCCCCATGACCAAACACAGGATGAGAACTACATAGTTAGTCTTAAATGAAATTTATAGGGGGTAATTTTATGTTATTGAAGATTACCCCTCAGACAATGTTAGCCTAGCCACCCCATGACACTATCACCATATCACACACTACACTTAAGGATTATGTGGATGTAATAAGGTCTTACATGTATAATCCTTATATAAATAATGTGAAATTTGCTTTTTATAATATAATATGGTTATTACATGAATCCTAATTTTAGAATACTTTTTTAATAAAATTTATGTTTAATTATGACCAATTTTCTAAATCGATCCTTAGATGCAAATAAAATATAAATGTTTTTACAAAATATATACAAATTTTTAATAAACATAGGTATTGTGAGTGATTTTTTTTCAATGAAATAGTCTTATAAAACAATCTAATTTACATTATAGATATAAAATAATTTAATAATATCTTAGGAATGTTTTATCAGGGTCACAAATTTCATTGTTTCTTAAAACTAATATTTTTAAATATATAATGATATTTATATTTAACTGTTAAAATTATCATATTTGTAGAATTTTTTTTAAAATAAATAATATATTTGAATGAAGAGTGTAGATATTCGGTTAGGGTAATTGTTTTGAGAATTTCCTAAAATAATTTATTTTTTAATGAATTATAAATATATAGTTTTTTGGTTTTCGGTATGTTTTATAAATAAATATTTATTTTATAATGTCGTATTTTAGATGTTTTAGAAACAATTATTTTGGGAAATATACTTCAACATGTGCAAATAAGTATTTATTAAAATGTTTTTTGGTTATAATGGATTGAAATATCTAAAAATGTGACTCAAATACAGAAAAAACATGTGAAAAATAATGGGTATTGAAATGGTTTTTCATTTTACACAAGATTTATTTCCATAACCCATGTTTGTGAATTATTAAAAAATTATTCCACTTTTAATTCTAATACCTATCCATTTCAGATTTCTATTTCAATACCAATCCATCCTGAAACATCTCGAGTTTTTAAAATAGAAACTTTATGTTTGTTAAAATACATGATACACATTATTGAGCGTAAACGGACAACTAAATGTAAATATTAAATATGGTAGTTAATTCATAGACATTAGGGTGCAGTGAATAATTTTTTTTACTGAATTATTAAAATATTTAATACACAGGATTATAAAATGAATCATTGGTTACCAAATTCACTATAATTAATCCTCAAAAAACCAATTGAAGATAATGGAAGTATTTTTATTAAAGTAAATTTAAATTCGAATAATTGTTTCTTTAAAATAATCAAATCACTCTTGTTGGATTAGATTAATAAATTATAAAATCTATATAATTTTAAAACTTCATCTTATATGTTTTATAGACATCATATAAGAACGATTTCAATTTTCGGTACAAAACAAGTATTGATCAAAAAGTCATTTTTTACTTCATTTTGATTGTAAAAAATTTGATATTTAGGTTTTTAATATTTTAGATGATCTATTCAACAAAATAAATATCTTCTGTTGAATAGGGACTTCAAAATTAACGTCAATTGAATATTTGGTACTTTTCTGATTAATTTATTATTTTAATGAATAGTGGAAAATAAAGCATTTTAGTTCAAAAAAACATTTTCATTGAATTTAATTGTAAGAGTAAATTACATTTTTAATGGTTTTAATGTTTAAATGTATTATATTTTTTAATCATTGTATCCAATTTTACATTGGAATTGAATAGAAATTATAAGTGAAAAATTGAACTTTTAACATTAAAAAACTATTTTTTCATTCCATCAACATGATAAATTTTTAAATAAATGTTGCCAATTCATTGTTTTTGATTTTTAAAATCATATTTCAAATTTGGAATAAGATTATCCAAATTATTTAAATAGGTTACTTTTATTTTTGGATATAATAAATAGTATAATTAGTAATTATTTTTAATACAATGGCTAAAGTAAATCAGGTAACTAAAGTTAAAAATAATATAATTAATATTATAAAAACCATAACACTTATCATAATCATACTAGATGAGTTATTATCGAACAAAAATATCATTGAGTAGAAATTTTGGCCTTTGGAAGTCACATGGGTGTGATTATGACATTTATAACATTTAAAACATTTTATTTAATGTAAAGACAACGATTTCATAATCCTGACTCTAATAAATATAATTTTTTTAATGGAGTTATAAAAGAGATATATTAGATTATAAATAATATTTAGAAATATAAAATTATTACCAATATCACGATAATTTATTTATAATTTTGTAGATATAAATAACTACATTAAATGGTGACACAAAGATGATGTAGTAATTTATTAATTAATTAATGCATTAAAAAAATGATACTATAAAAATTTAAATAAATTAAACATGACATAATTAATGTCATAAATTAATTTTGTTGATAAATTTTACATGGTGGTGAAGATTTGTTGTAGTTTTTTCAAACTTATATTACACTTATGATATGTTTTAAAAGTAAACTAATAGATACTATCAAAATTGACACTATTAGTATTTTTAAATATAAAATATTTTATTAAATGATATAAAATTTAAAAAAAATTAATATTCATAAAAATAGTTTTTATATTTCCTAATATGTCATACATGACTATTTTATTTGTATTTTTCCCGGTGATTGTAATTTTTTAAGTGAAAATTTATAAATAATATGATATCCCATTAAGATTAAAAAGGGTAAAATAAGTTTTAAAACTAAATAAAAGGGATTAAAAAATAATAAAAATTATATTTAATTTATATTTGATAGATTTATTTGGACCCTTAATCATACTATCTTAAAACTAAATAAATTTGGATGCATTTTTAATAAAAATTAATTTATATTAATCTAATACTTTTTATAATTTCAAGAGTGCCCCTCCCAACTCCTATAAAAGAAAACACATTCATCTGCATTCCTCTCCATTCAAACTCCATTTAGATACGACGACATCTACCTAGGATACATCCTAGGATATGTACCTATATTCTTGATGTATTATTTAAAACCTAACACCTTAGCGGGTTTAAGGTGTTAAGAAAGGGGACCATCCGAAGGAAAAAGGTAATGGTTTTATTTATGTATTTCTATTTTATTTCTTCTTCCACTTCTTTCAAATATTCATAAAAAATTATGAAATAATAACTATATAATCCTTAATATACTGTGTTTTTATAATCATAATACAATCACCTAATTCAAAATCAAATTTCATCAAATGAGAAATAAATTGTTCCTTCGTGTGTATGACGAACAACCGCCTCGCGAACCGATATTGTTCTATTATCATTATTATATCTAAAGACAAGTCATGATGGTGAAAATAATGTTTATTTATAATTTTTATGACATATTTATTATTATAATATTATAATATTTCAATTAAATTCTTACATTACAATCACATAAAAATTATTGTGTCATTTATGCGTACATGTTAGCAATCATCTCCATGAAAAGATAAGAATTGTTATTAGTCACCACGTCACATGTATGATATATGTATAAGAATATTTTAATTATTAATATAATATTAATTATTGTATGATTCTTATTCGAGGATACATTAATAATTAACTTATTTCGATAATGATCAATCAGAAAAGGAAAACATTACTCATGCATACGCACGACCTACCATATCCATGATTATAAAGTTGTTCATTTTTAATAACCATAATTAATTGTCTGATTTAAAATTACAAATTATGTTTAAAATCATTAATAATTTCATGAATATTATTTTGGGGATGATATACCTATGATATATTGGCTATTGACCTCATACCAAGTTTATTTTTGACTCAACTAATGAATTTCGAGAAAATGTTTGATATGAACATCTGTAATTATGTAATTAATATAACAAAGAAAAATGTGATATAAAGAAAATAATAAATTTTAAAAAATTCTAAATAAATTATAAATCAAAATATATTTTTTATTCAGGATGATAATGAATGTGTGAGACAAGTTGGACTCAAGGTAAGGGACTTTTTAACTCGAACCCTCATTTTAATGATTGGATGCTTTAATATTATAAATATTTCAATTTTATGTCCATTTTTTCAATAATGGTTTTTATTAATGTATTTATAAGAACATTAATGTTTTAAAATGGAATATTTTGAATTTCTCTCAAATATTTTCATAAAGGGATCCTTGTTTGGAACTACGTCTCAATATCCATTCATTGAGGATTATTTTGATATTATACACCACCTTATTTTATAATGTATATAATCAAACATGTTGAATTGTAAACCTATTTTAATGATTATAAAATTAATTTTATATAAATAATTTTTATTTATTTACAGCCAAAAGGGAAATTCACTTTTTTATGTATAAGGCAACGATGACTTCTCTTCCATCATGACTGTTGTTTGGTTTTTGGACTCCTCTAAAACCCTTATTGTTTATAAAATGGAAAAGTAATTTCATATTCCATTTAACTGGTATTATCATATTTAAAATGGTTTTCAAAATTGGTTGATGATTTCAATATCTTGAGATAATTTCATATGATTACAAATGAAATTTTATATGTAAAAAATTTATAATTGAAATATTTTGAGTTTTATGATTATAAAATGGTTCTTGGACATTTTCCATATGGATACGTGATAAAAATAATATAGATGGTAAAATGATAATACAAATATTTGTGGTTCTATGATAAACAAAATATGAGTGGTTCTATGATACCCCAAGGATGGCTGGTTATATTTTTACATCATTGGCTATGGAATTCACTGTATGGTTATTCCATTTGAAATAATGATATGTATGGAAATCGACTGTATAGATATTCCATTTAGGTGTTATTATGACCCATGTTACCTTTAAATGTTATATGATCTATATATGTGTTGTGTGGTAATATTTTTATTCATAAAAGGTAAGCAGTGAGATTATAATACAAGGATAGTATGTACTACCTCATTATAGTGAAATGTATTAGTTTATGATCATGAATTTTTGGTGCACATGTTTTTTATAGAAAAGTGTTTTCCTTTTTCTGCATACCTTACTACACATTTTCTTCACATAAAATTTTTTTAGATTCTTTTTATAGGTCATAATATTTGTATGGAAAAAAGAAGTTCTCATGATAAATGATCTGAAGATGTATCCCCAAAAGAAGACTTGTTTTATTTTTAATGGGTTTCCATATTGAAAAAAGCAGATATTGAATACCACTGTCCACATATAATGTTTTGGACTACATTGAAATTGTTTTCCCTAATTCTATAAATCATTGAACATAAAATATCCTTTAATGTGAATTCAAATTAAAATCCCTTGAATAAGTAATATTTAAGGCCAATTCCTTATAGTTTTCATCAGATGAATGTTTTATAAATTGTGAAGATCATGATGGATTATTAATAGTTTGGGATATAACTATATGATTATAATATTACTGTTGATCATAAATTCATTGTCCTAAAAATAAATTTTTGGGCTTTATGTTTGGAAATTTTATGATGTGTATAACTATTTTTTGAGACATACATTTTTCAGTTAATTATGGGTTATTACATTTAGGGATGAAAAATTAAAGGGTTGTGATAAATTTTTAGGTAGAAACATGTCATAGTTATTATTAAGGACATTTTCATATTTCATGAATTTTCTAATAATTATATAGTTTTTTAAAAAAAAATAGACAACCAGTTGGATGGGTGACATCCCGTTGTGTCCGGAATGGCTGATGGAATCGAACCCACAACCAAAGGGTGATAAGGGTGTATTGCATACCACTATCCTAATTGATGTTCACAGTTAGTATGACCTTTTCATTTTAAATAAATGAGTTTGGGGAATAAGAGTATGTTAAATTTTGTAACTTATGTTTTATTAAATTTATATCCATGATATTAATAAATTATTTGTGGATTGGGTGAGAAATGTAATTTTAGAAGACGTTCAATATTTTTGGGAATATGATATGAAAAAATATAAATAGAATAGTATGGTATTTTTTTAGGAGTAATTTTTGTATTTTATTTTTGAAGAATCTATGATTTTATAATGTAAATGTGGAAAATTGGGTTATTTATGGAAATTATTAACATATATTAGAAAATATGTGATTTGGAAATTTTATTTTAGGTATGATAAATTAAGGGTGATTAATTTTATTTAGATATAAATATTAATATCTATCTTGGAAGACTATGTAATCAAATTTGTATTATTTTTGTATTTCAAAAATAATATGGAATATTGTGGATGGTTTTGTTGAATGTTATTCATTAAATAGTTTATGATTATCTTTATGTATTATATATGGATTTTGGAGATTAAAAATATTTTTTCACCATCCAATGGTTTATTATTTTTGGAAGAATTATTTTTCATATAATTATAATCATATATGGTCTTTTGAATTTATAATGATATGATAAATAGGTAGTTAATATTTTTGGATTATGTTATTCTATATAATTTGGTCCTAGTTCTTCAATAATGAATAACTAATCATTTATACTCATAATTTAGATAAAACGATGATATCAAAGGTCATTTATCCAGTCAAAAATTTATGGTTATATGATTATTAACATTCTACTGATAGTCTTTTCTATCACTCTCCATCAAAAATATATGGTAAGTTCTCTCTTCCATATCCATGTCTTCTATCCTGGAACCCTAGAATGTTTTATCATAGGAAATTTTTGTTCTTCCATTTCTTCATTTTAATGTGGATATTTTATTAATCCTTTTTCTGATGTGGGATTGTAATAAAGGTATTTTGAAAAGTAAAACCATAGTTACCGAACCTAAATTAAAATTGTAAAGATGAAATTTCCATAGGGGGTGGGATAATGTAACATCTCTAGTTTTTAAAGAGATACACTATGTTAGAATATATAGATGATACACCACATCTCTAGTTTTTAAAGAGATACACTATGTTCATTGGACTCAATTTCAGATTTAAATTGAAATGAAAATCTATGTGATCTTTTGACATTTTAAGGTTAACAACATATTTTCTCATTCTATCAATATGATTAATTTTAAGTTAATTTCTGAAAATTTTGTTTCTTCAATTTGAAAAAATTTATTCCATATTTGGAATCAAAATTTCATAATTAGGTAAACAGATTCCTTTTATTTATAATGAAACTATGAATATTAACATTAGTAATTTTTTATTACCCCTGTAAAGGGTAAATTTGTTAAATGAAGGTTAATATAATAATATGGATATTATAAAAATATCCTAAAACTTATCTGAATCTTATTGGATAAGTTATTTGTGACCTTGATAGTCTTTGGGCTATAATTGTGGCCTTTGGAAGCCAGTTGGGTGTTATTAAGGCTTTTATAACATTTTATTTAAAGTAAATACCAAGAAATCAGAATCATGTCTCACATAACAAAAAAAGTTTTTATAAGGAGTTATAAAAGTATTATAGATGAATATAAATCATATTTATAAATCTAAAATGATTACCTACTAATTTATAATTTATTTATAATTATTAAGAAATTAATAATTAAATTAAATTATGATAGCAAGATAATGCATTAACATAATAAATAATGAAATAATAAAATAAATTATTTTATAAAAATTAAAAAAATACTAATTTTACATTAATAATACCATATTGGAATTTAACGGATACTTTTTACATGTTTTTGATTATTTAATGTCGTTTTCTGAACTTATCTTTCTGTTATGTCTGTTTTTTAAAGTCATCTAATGAATAATGCCTAAATTGAGAACAATTATATTTTTAAATATAAAATTTTTTAGTAAATTTTGTAAAATTTATAAAAAAATGTTTGTCCAAATAGTTGAGAATATTCCTTATATGTAATAAATGACCCTTTTATCTGTCTTATTGAATGTTATGGGAATTATATTAACTCAAAATATGTAAATAACAAGATATCATAGGAACATTAAAAATGGTTATATATGTGTTAAAACAAATTATAAGGATTAAAAAATAATCACAACAACTCTAATTTTTATTATATGAATTGATTTCAACCCATACACATTGTAAATTACAAATAAATAATTTTCTACGCATTCAGAAAAGAATATGAATTTATATGAAATGAATAATATTTATACATCCATTACGACCCCTCTCCACTCATATAAAAGGGATCTCCTTCAGGTCTATTACATAGAATTAAAAACCTTTTAGATATTCCCAAATCTACAAAAAACCCTTCCTATAATATCTCAATACATTATTTAAGGGTTATTTCAGGCAAAACACCTTTTTAGAGGTTTTTTGTTGTCAAGAAAGGTGATCATATAAAGGAAAGTCTCTTTCTAATTTATAGGCTTCCATTTCATTTCATCATCCACTTCATTAAAATATTCTTCATCCATGTTGAAATAAGTACTCTAGTATCCTATGTATGTTGAGATTTTATTATGTTAATATAATAACCTAAATCTATCTCAAATTTCATCAAATGCGAAATGATATTTTTTTCATGAGTAGGGTTGACTACCGCCGCACGAACTGTTATAGTTCATTATTATTTATTCTTTCTAACGATTATTCATAATGATGCAATACATGTTTAAATATCACTTTCGTTGCATATTTTTCAATATAATTGAATAATATATCATTTAAATTATTACATTCTGTGCACATAAAAATGGTTTTATCGTTCGTGCTTATGTGTGAACTATCACCTCCATGAAGTGATGTGAATAATTTTTATTAAAATCATAAATTTAATGATATATATAATTATATTAAAATTATTAATATTATGTTAAAAATTTTATTAATATTATGGAATGATAAATCAATACTTTATTTCTTTCTAAAAATATCAAAAAAATGTAAACTTTTACCCATGTATACGTACGACCTTCTGCCTCCATGATTATAACATTGTTAATTTTTAATAACCATAATTAATGGTCTGCTTTAATAGAATAATTTATGTATAAAAATGGTTATAATTCATAAATATTATTATAGAGAAGATGTAATTATTCCCACATAGACTATCGAAATCAAAACAAGTTCCTTTTCGACTCAAGTACTAAATTTTGACAAAACATCAGATATGAACTTCAATAATAATGTTATTATTATAATAGAGAAATAATTGACATAATAGGAATAATAAAATTGAATAAGGATATAAAAAAAGTTGTAATTTAACTATATTTATTACTTAAGAACATAAATAATGTGCGATATAGGTCAAACTTAAGGTAACATACTTTTTAAATAGAAACCATGTTTTAATGGTTTGATGATTTATTCTTATAAATATTTAAATTTAATTTCCATGTTATTAAAATGGATTTTATGAATGTATTAATATGTGATTTATTGTTTTAAAAAGGTAAAATTTGAATTTCACTTTAATTTTATAAAAAATTTATCCTTTCAAGGCACATCATCTCAATCTCTATTTATTGAGGATAATTTTGATATTATACACTGCCTTCTTTTGTAAGGTGTTTAATCAAACACTTTTAATTTAAATTTCATATAAATGTTTTTAAATGGATTTTTTATACTGTTCTTTTTAAATTTCTTTAAAAAATGAAAAAGTAATTTTTTTAACATATATGGTAGTGACTACTTCTTTGTCATGACTATTATTTGATAATTGGATTCCTGTATAAGCTATATTGTTTTTAAAATAGATAATAAATCCATTATTCCAATTTTTGGGTATTTTTGTATTTTAAATGTTATTTAAAATTTATTGAATATTTAAATATCTTGAAAGTATATTCTATTATTACCAATGAAATTTTTTGAGTGAATTGTTTATAATTTCGATATTTTATTTGTTATGATTATACAATGGTACTTGGACATTTCGTGGGTTTCTATGTGATAAAGCAAATATAAATGGTTATGTGATAAACCAAATATTGGTGGTTCCTTGTAAAACAAAATATGTGGGGATTCTTGATGAACCAAGGATGTGTGGTTACTTTATAACCTATAATGAATTGGGTATGGAAGTCTGCCATATGGATACACCATTTTTAAGAGTGATATGTATCTATGTCAACCATATGGTTATTCCATTTTAGTATGATTATTTTCCAAGTTACCTTTATATGTTATATTTTAATTATATGGGTTTTATTGTAATATTTTTATTTAAAAAGGTAATAAATGATCTTAAAATTCAAGGAAAGTATTTAGTACATTAATAAGGTGAAAAGTATTACATATTGATAAAGTAATCATGGTTCACATGTTTTTCAAGAATAACAGTTTTCCTTATTTGTGCATCCCTTACTGATATTTTTATGATAATCTGTAGTTTTAATATGTCTTCCACATGTCTTATGATTTATATGTACAAATAAGATTTCATGATGAAATAACTGAATATGTGTCCTAAAAAGATTCCATGTTTTATTTTATAATGTGTTCCTTGGTAGAATATTTTAAGACTGGGTATTATTATCCACATGTAATGTTTGGGCCTACTTCATCATAGTTTATCATAATTTTCTAAAAGTATAATCTAAAAAGATCCTCAAATGTGGATTCCTGTTCAAAAACAATAGAATAAGTTATAGTTAAGGCTGTGTACTTATACATCATCCACAATGTTATTGTATTTTTCCACCCTCAATAGTCCCCCAAATGTGTTCTTATCCACAAAGATACCACCACACTAATTTCGGAGAAACTATTCAAGGTAATATTATTGAAGTCGTATAATTTTCCGTTCATGCAATTCCTTTGGAGTACATCTTCTAAATGATATGATACCTTCATTTCTTTATCGTTGATAATACCCTTACTTCTAAAGTAATATTTTATAAATGGGATACCTTATTCCTATTTATTTTTACCCTTTCAAAATTTCATGTTTTTTCCTGGCTTGCTATCAAATTTAGTTCCCAAATTTATCTCATTTACAGAATAAATTATTGTATAACAAAATCAAAAACAATTTAATTATCAATGATTATTCACATGGATGTTATTATAATTTATTTATTCTAGTATTAACATTTAAATAAATTTCCATTACATTTATTTTCATTAAAATTTATGTTATGGTAATTCTTTTACTAATATACGTAATAAATTATTTTATATGAAACACTAAATTTATTTTCATAGGGTTATTAAAAAATGACTTATTATGATCAATATGGCTCCCATAAAATTAATACACATAGATAATGCACCATAATAGCAATCCAAGTCATTGGGTAAATAATAAATCTCTAGATATGACATGTTGTGTGATATATTGGAGAATGAAATTGGTAATTTTGATTTATGGCACTTTGGTGTTTAATCATTGTGATATTATTATTTATTTATCATTTGAAAACTTCTCCAAACATTATATGTAATCATTGTTATATTTTAATTATGATACATCCCATGTTATATTGGTCTAGTTATACTGTTTTACATAATATTCATATTGATGGGCCTCATGATAAATTCTAAATGTATCCCTGTATTATTCCCTTACTGAGCTCATAATCACTACACTCCATTGATATATCTCAAAAATATATGATATATAGTAAAAGTATCTTAAGGTGAAACCATGGGGAATCCATTCACAAGGATTAGACAAACAATTTAGTTTCTCATGTTTTCTGTTGACAATTTCCATGAAAAAAACATTAATAGACCTTGTTTTTTGTTTCATGTTATGAAATTTTGATATAAAAAATGGATAGATTCTATAAGTTTATATTATAAATGAATTCCAAAACTCCAAGAAAATGGAATTCAAACAAAATTAGTATATTATTACCTTCAATTTATATGAATCTATGGCATTTTATGACCTCTCTAAAGTAAGGCTTTTTTTCATTATCATTATCATGATCATCCACATTCTTGTGATCACTGATGTTTTCCAATATAAATATTTATATAGAAATTAATTTTATATGACATTGACATAAATTCACTTCAAAATATTTTTTTCATACTTGGAAATTATGTTAAATGTTATTTTATATAACCATCATATTTATATTTCCCTTTTTTTAAAAGATAGTTTTATTTACACTTTTTTAGATGTAGTATTTAAACTAATTTATTTTTAAATGTTATATTTTTTTTACATAGATCATGAAAAATTTATGATCTATAAATTTATTCAAAAGTTTATTGTTTTAACACAATGAGTTTTCAAAATAATTATATGCATTTTATATATATTAACATGCAAAACCGGGTTTTAATTGAATTTGGATATAATACAAACAAATTATAATTAAATTGTTACCATCATAATGTAGCTATTGAATTTTTTGTTATGAATATAATTAAAATTTTATGAAATAAATATAAATAACCTTATAAATATAAATTTATTTTCAAATTAATATTAGATAATCACTCAATTTTTAGTAAAACCATTTTATTCTTCACAAAATAGTTTTTCCCTAATTGTTTTTTTGAAACAATATTATACATAATTTCATAAAATTTTATAATTTATATTTGATAAATAGGTTATATTTTTTGTAATATAATATCAATGTTATTTAATTTTTAAATTTTTATACTCATTTTGAATGGTTTTACTTTCAATAAAGAGATAAAATATTTATTTTTATTAAAAACTATGTTTCTAATTGTTGTCATTACATATTCAAATTCTATATTGGAAAAATTTTAAAATTGAATTAGATCAATATATTTATTCATAATCTAATTATAGTATTTGGAATTAATGTTTTAGTTTATTTTTTTATAAAACTATTTTTATACATAAAAGGAATTTTTTAAAGAAAAATATTCATTGTATTTTCTATTTAAATTTTATATTAATGTATACCATATAGAAAAATTAAATTATTATAAATGGAATAAAATTTTGTAATTAAGAGGTCTATAATTTTTAAAGAGGTCTCTATTATTTTTGGTCAATATATATAGTAATCATAGGTGCACACTTCCTTCATAATTATGTTAAATCGGGCATTTAAGGAAAAATAATAATCTAAAATTGACTAAAAATGTACTATAAAACTCTCATTTACCCTATTTATTAGTTTCTTTTATCCCGGTACATCAAATTTTTTA
This sequence comes from Viscum album, assembly GCA_963277665.1. Taxonomy (NCBI): domain Eukaryota; kingdom Viridiplantae; phylum Streptophyta; class Magnoliopsida; order Santalales; family Viscaceae; genus Viscum; species Viscum album. The sequence continues at coordinate 716,013,120 of OY728162.1, forward strand.
AAATATGGAAAATTGGTTCTATTTTTCATTTATTTTTAACATTATATTATTTTAATTAAATTAAAGTCAAAAAAATTTATCTCATTATTTTATTATCTCTAAATTTTTTAGATAAAGATAATGTGAAGTTCTTTTCAATTATAAAAATTTATTTGAAAGATAAAATATATTTTTAGTATGGTATTTTTTATATATTTATGGATTAAATGAATACCTTAAATACTTATGCAACACATATAGTGTATTTATTAAATTAAAATTAAAATATAATCAATGATTTCAAAAATGAAAAAATTATTTTAATTTGATTGAATTAATATGTTTTAAAAAATTAAATGAAAATTAAAAATTAACGTTGTTTTGATGGATTATATTAAATTTATATTTTTTTCAATATTTTTTCAATGAAAAACTAAATTAATAGTTTAAAAAATGGCATTAATACTATTTCATAAGAGAAATATAAATTTTAATAAATTATTAAAAATTAGTAAAAATAATATCTTTATCTAAATGATTGGTGTATGACTAGAAATTTCATCTATAATTCTTTTGGACCAATTTTCTATTATTATTAATTATCATGATCCCAAAAGTAAAAACAATGTAATCATAATAATTATCAAAAAGGGTTAACAGAGGTTAAAATAGAGATATGGATAAAAAACAAAATGTAACTATTCAAAATATTAATTCTTATAGTGCTTAGAACATACAAATAAAATATTGTAATTATAATCTATTTATACTTTTTTCAAGAAATTTAATTTATATTAATTAAATATTTTATGTAATTCCAATAGTTCCTCTCCCATAACATATAGAACAGACCATCCTCTCCTATATTCTTCAAACATAAAAATTAGTATACTTTATAAAATCACTACTAAAAACCATCCTAACATCCATGCAAATATTATAGTGTCAATTTTTGTAGAATATCAACCATATAGTTCTTATTGATTTTTTAAAATGAAACTATATATAGAAGATGTATAACTTTTAACCGAATGAAATAGTTATACTTTTCCTTCCACCTCCATCAAATTAAAATCAACAATTATAATATAATGAAATCTGTTTCAATAATTAACTTATATTTTATTATGTCAATGACATAATATATATCAATCTTATATCCCATAAAACGGGAGACAAATTCATTTTCAAGTGTATGAAAAACTATCATCCTACGAACTGATGTAATTTATTTTCCCCCATCACCTATCGTGGAAGTTAATAGTGAAATATTTAATGTATATATGTATATATGTATGCATTATTATTAAGTAAAATTTATCATTTAAGGGAATTAAAATATTTTAATAATATTCTATTCACTCAAAAATGATAATTTAATTTGATTGTACATGGGGATTTCCATCTCCATGAAGCGATGTGATTTGATTTTCATTTCAACATCACATGGAATATATATATATATATGTATGTTTAATTAAAATAAATATATTTTATTTTTTATATAATTATAATACCTTAAAGTTTAAATAATGATTATCTTCTTTCCATCATAATAGTTGAAAAAAAGGAAATGTTACTCATTCATGCATTAACCTAATGTATCTATCCTTATAAGGTTGTTCAATTTTCATATCCATCTGTAACGGTTGGATTCAAAGGATTAATTGATGTATAATATTGATAACAACCACATTATATTATGGATACAATTAAAAAATGAAATATTTGAACATAATCAACATACCAAAATGATTTTTGATGTTTAAACCAAATATAATCAAAACATCCAACAAGATCCTAAATGATTATGTAATTGAATATTACATCATAAGAGAAAGGAATTATAAATTTATAAAAGGATATTAAGTAAATATTTAATTAAATTTTTTTATTAATCATGGAAGATATGTGACTCATGTAAGGAATGAGATATAAGGTAATAGAAATTCATTTAAAAATTATACTTCAAAGTTTCCCATCAACATCCTTTTATTCAATTTCCATGTTATTTTAGAATTTTTGATAAAAAATATAATTCATATATTAATTGATGATATAAATTATTTATGACAATATAAAAATTCCCTCAAAAGTTTTATAAATTTTATTGTTTTTAATGGATTATAAAAGTGATTGTTGTCTTTAAAACATCATTTTAAATGTTTTAGAGTTTATTTTTCTAAATATTTCACATCAATGTATATATATTTAAAATTTATTTTTTGATGTAATTATAAAGAAATAAATGAATTATACTGGAACTTTTCTAATAGTTTGACTTTTATTAAATCTTATTATAAGGGAATATTTTTAATTAATTTATTTGGAACATTTTTACTCTCTTAAGAAAATGGAGAAGGAATATTCTATTTTTACTATATATCAACAATGATTTTTTCCACAATTATTATTGGTATTTAAATTGTTCTATTCCTTTATAATAATTAACATTTTCATCCAGGAAACCCTTTTTTCTCTTTTTGGGTTAATACATTCCATAATTTTATTACAAAAATTCCCTATTTAAAATAAAATATGGAAAAGGGGAACTTTTCTATCAATCAATAATTTAATGTTACACTCATTCAATATTTTTATTCCAAAATGAAAAAAATAATGCCTATGATTATGTACATAGATATGAACATCCACAATAATTATTTTTTCATATCATTTAAACCATCAAGACATTTCCTTTGATATGAGGTAAATTAATGAAACACATTTGAGTTAATGGGGAATCCTGTGATTATGGATTATTACTGATATCCTTTTGCAAAACACCCTTTCAGGATCACATTATAAAGGGTGTTCATATATATAACCCTGAAAAATTAGATTATTATTCTTTCTCATGAGACATTATCTATGGGATTATGGATTAAACATAACTGATGATGTGAATCTATCCATTAAGTGATGTTTTTTGGGATCTAACATTGACTAATTCTAAATTAATTTATAATTTTTTGTTTATACATTTACTATATTATCATAATATTATAAAACCATGTTCATTATGTTATATACCCATTTTATTACTTATGATATTATTCTTCTATTATATCATTTTATTTTTCAATTTCATTTTTATTCACTTATTAGATTATTTAGAAAACACGATCCTTTTAGGTATTCCCCAGGTTATCCCTAGCAGTTTAAGGATTTAAAATGGATATTGTAGTTCTTTAAAAATATTGACACGTTTTATTTTTGTTTTGATGTATTATGATTCTAGTCATATAAATTCACTAAGCCATAAGAACTTTGTGTTGTATTTATATGATTAGAATGATAAAATTCATGTAAAAATATTTGGGAAATCCATGGTTTTATATATTAATATCATAATATTTTAATTGTTGATGTCTATTTTATATATCCCTAAACAAGTCTATAATGCATCTCTCCTTATGATAAAAATATATGATAATTGGTCATATCCACCACTCCCTTTTCTACTAGTATTGCTACACAGTTAATATTCAACATTCCATAAAAAAATTTATTATAATCAGATTCATTAAGTTTTCCCATTTAAATTACAAGCTTCCTTAATCTAATATTTGGATTCAAAACATCCAATATTAGTATGATTCAAGTACTTATCTATATATAAGTATCTATCATTCCAAAATTTTATAGAGAATTCTTGTGCTCCAAATTAATTAAATCGTATATTCTATAGAAATTACGCATCATATTTCCCAAATGAGGTTTTGAATGTAATTAATATCTACAGTATCTGACCCATGATTGATGTGATCTGGAAACACCTAATAGAAATCAAATCATTTCCTATGACATAGGGTTTTCTGGCCATCTTTCAAAATTATATATTTTCATGTTTTCACTCCAAACACATCAATATTTTTTAGACACATTTATTCCCATAGAAACAACATTTGGGATCTATTTTCTAAAAATTACTAATTATCTATTTTCATTGAATGTTAACTTCCAGGTGACTTTTTATCCTTTTGTAGATGTTCTACCTTATACACTATAAGAATGTCCAAAAAAAAAATTGATCACATTTTAATTAATTTCTTATTTGATATATTGGAATTTTATGTCCACAAATGTCAAATATGTATTTCGATTGAATTACCCATAGTTAACACCATTGATTATTATGCATCCTAAAGAGTGGGAAGTAATAAAAATGCCAAAACTAGGTTTATGAATTATTCTATTACTAAATCAATCAGACATTGAATTGAATTGAATTTATTTATATGGAATTTTTGTAATTATCTCTTAAGATATCCACATGCGGAATAGATCGTTATTTAGAAAAACAATTTCATTTTAATTGGATTCCCATATAGTACAATTAATTAAATCATGTTTTAATATTCTCTCATTAGTTCTGGGATATTGAGCACTGCATTCTAGGTAGGTAAATATTGATCATCCTTGGTAAATTCATATCCTTGAATTCGAATTATATATTTTCTATTACTTCTAGTTTAGACACAATCAATGGAGGACTAAGATCGTATTATAGAAGAAAATCATCTATCATTATTTTTTAGAACACATAACCCATTCAATCAAACATCTCTTACCATTAAATTCTATCAACTGGAACCATCACACATTAAATTTTCATGACTCACTACATCTTGTAAATGAAAAAAATATATTTTTCTTGATCACTTTATGAATATTTTATATCCAGTTTAATTATATAATTGTACTTCTTAATCAAGCTCTATAACACTATTATCAAGGAATGATACAACAAAATCACTCAATTTTTTAGCTCTACATCCACTAATAGATTCGATATCTTGATTTTGGTTTTATGAATTGATGATACTTAATTTTAACATCCCTCATAAATTTCACACCTCTAGAATTATCCTCATTTAAGATATGAAAATATTGTAATATGATCACACACAAGTCACCACACCACATGGGAAAACCACCATAGAAATATATGGATGACAATTAGAAACAAATATTATAAAAGAGCCTGATATTGAATGAACAATATAATGGTTTACATAGTGAAGGATTTCACCTTAATCTACAATGATGTTTTCCTAGAATTTTACATAATTAATCAAGGGTAGTGATTATAATAATCACAATATCACTAACCTCTAAATTATTTTAATCACAACTGGACAACCATATCACTAATAGAAGTACACTCTCAATGATTCAATCCTTTATCCATGTTTTATATTTTTGGTTTTATGTACACCTCAATTGAGATAAATTGAGGTTCGACAATACCAGTCAAATCATCCCCTCAACTCAATGAACCATGTCGGTTTATTATTATGCTTCTAAATATTTCATATATATTGAATCCTTGAAATCATCAAGAAAATTAACTTTTTACTGTTCGACTCATATTTAACCAGCATTCATATTTCAATTATATGAAATTATACCTCTTATTCCCAATATCCATATTTTTTCCCAAAATAGGAACACCTTATTTTATTATTTTAGTGATCTAGGATGCCCTCCTTCCATAAAAATGATGGAAACAACTGAAACATATATCACTTGAAATTATTTCCAATTTTATATAAAATTTATTTTTAATATACAAAAAAAACTTACGCCTTATAATATTTATAAATCAACATCATTGTTACCCTCCATGGACTTTGGCCAACCCAAACACACTAAGGCACCGTACCACATTAGTACTTCCCAAGTCACAAGCTTTGTTATCATTTTAGTTGTATTATACACCCCTTTGACCATAGATTACTCTAAAAATATTTATCCCAACATAATCATCATGTATTTATAATTAATATTAATTTTATCTTCCAAATTATGAAGAATTTGATTTCTATCCAATTGAATTATTCTCAAAAATTAGAAAAACAAAATCCCAAATTTTAATTATTTTATGAGATCCTAGACAAACCCCTTTATCTATACCAACTATTTTAATGATTTTATCAATGAAATTTGATAAACATTTTTTTAAATGAGACCACCATTTTTGGTTTGGAAATCCTAATGTTCACCATTCTTCCAAAGTCATCACATGCTTTATAGTGGTCTTCCCTGAAAATGAATGTATAAACAATTCTATTTCTGAAAAACCCTGAATTAACCTATTTTTTCTATATAAAAGTCCCATGTCGTCAAGACTTTTAAATACAAAAGGATCAATCTCCCAATATAATAGTGTCCACTACTCTTTTTTGACATTAAAATTCTAAAAAACTAAACTTACAATGAAATATATTGATATATAAAATCCTTAGAACAAACCAAAAGTATAATAGCTTTATTAAACACAATATTAAACATATACCAAAATCAACATCTATTACTTGTGATTATTCATTGAATCATGATATGTCTAGATAAGTGTGTAATCATAGAATTATCTTCTAAACAACTGATGTGTTTCACCACCTTCTAGATATATTAACAATTGTTTAGATATATTGTACAATATAAAATATCTCATACAATCCTCGACAAAAAAATATCTTTTATAGAATGATATATTTTATTCAAAAAAAATTAATATAAAAATATAATCTTATCAACCCATTATCCCCCCAGAAATATTATAATTATATAAACTATATAAAATAAAAGTTTAATGAAACTCTCGTCATCATAATCGTTGATGTAACGTAAATGGTAAAGATTTCTTCTAGAAAACATTTATTCCATCATAAAATTATTTAACATCTATTTCCAAAACCATTAACTTTTATTTATTCCATAATTGAAATATTTTTACCTTGTCAAAAGCCTTGATACTATTTATCCTAGAAAACATTTGAATTCTCTATGTAAAATTCATAACCTATATCGAAATGAGGAATATTTTTATCACATCTATTTGGAATAAATAATGATATTAAAATGAAGCCTTATGTACTATTTTTTGGGTAGTTATGTTATTAATTAATAGATATTTGTTTATAAAAATACACTATTTCCATCTATTCAAATTCATAATCAATTACCCATTCCTTATACGTCAACCTTCTATCTTCATCTTACTACTATCAATGAACCCATTTTTCTACAGAATATTTTCCCCTATCAGTATCTCCATTATCTTCCATTTTATTGATACATGGAGAGAATCATGTTCATAATTCATGACTAACTCATGGTAACATGAATCATTTAAACTCCATTCCTCCTCCAGAAATTCAGGCCCTCTAGCATCGATTAGAAATAGATAATATAAAGTACTATAATTTTTTTAACTTATTGAATTTTCATATTAGATCTATGTTGATGAGTCTCTTCAATTAATATAAGCTTATATGTAGGACATTATAGTTCATTAGATACAAGAGTTCTTTAATTATCAAAACATAAGTACATGGAAACACCATCAAAACATAACATCATTATAAAGCAGGAATGTAGAAACAGTTCACAAATTTGGTCTCCAATGTCTAACATCATTGATTCTTTTTATAATTAAATTATATTGAATCCATTATGATTGTTGTATAAAAACCCATCATCAGAGATTATAAAGAAAAATAATCTCCTGAGTAAAGAACCCATGTTCATGGTAACATGATTCTAAAATATATCAGTTAATGGATTCCAATGTTATTTTGTGGTCTTCACATTACTATTATTGAACTATATATTCTAGAAATGTTAAATTCAAGTCCCATTGTCTTATTTATTATCTATCCTTTCCCATTCATCCATTTTCTTAGATTTTATCCTATATAATGAAAATGCAATATTGGGGTCATTTCTAGAGAATAATCTATTATCTATATTTTACAAATCAAAAAAAATTCATTCTATCAAACATCATTAACAAGATCTTCAAGTTCTCTAATGCCATCCCAAAATAATTGTAAACTCACAATAATTCAAATAAATGTAAAAAATGATTTCAAAATCTATGTATCCATTTTATATTATGAGTAAAATTGGTAATATTTTTACTGAATCGATCTATGAAAGACCTTCACCATGGCTTCATCAACTAGAATATATCTAGCTACAACATGTGATTGAACTTTTTGTTACCATAACATGTAACACACCCAGATTATAAAATATGAACATCATATTTAATAGTGGGTATGATTGGAAAAACCAAGCATAAAATGGAATATGAAAACCTGAGAATATATGATTTTTTTCAATAAATACAATCTATCTAATAGCTTAAAATGAATAAAATAATAGGTTTGAATGAAACATTACACTATATTAACATATTATTATTTAAACAATAATATTATTACCATGAAATTAAATGGGATGGAATTATGAGTAAAAACTAAATTATTAATATTTTATGGTATAACAAAGTATAAAATAAATAATATATATCTATTTTATTTGAAAATTTTATAACCAGGTGAAGGATAATGATATGTTTTCGGGAAAACTGTATTTTTCTAAAAAATTGTTAATTAATTGTTTATGTACATAATTAATAATTGAATATTACAATATTTTGAATATTTATTTGAGAAAAAAATATTATATTTTAAATTATAATATCGAAATAATCTTACATATATTTTTTGTTATTCTTCATAAAAGATTCATTTTTTTATCAATAGTGACAAATGCTGAATTTTAATTCAAAATGACCTTTTTTTAATTGTTTTTAAATTAAATTATATTTATAACTATTCTAAAATTAAATTCAGAGAAATTATATATCTATTAATCTAATTTATTTCACTTTATCATTTTCATAACAAATTTTGATATGAAAACATAGTAAACTTCTTATCATTTTCTCTTTGAAAACCAGTTATCACATCTCGTTTGCAGGATTAATTTTTAAATAAAATTTGATAATTTTTTAAATGTAATATTTGAAAATGGATTCCATTTTGATGACATGGAATTTCCACGTACTATTTTAAATATATGGAAATTTTACGATTCCCAAAAAATGATGGTGCGTGATTCCGAGGACCGGTGTGCCTGAAATGAATTTATGAACTTTTTTTCTGGTACATTCAGTAAACATGTGAGCGGGTTTCTAAAACTTTTGAAATGATGATTAGAATTGAAATATGAGGGCACCGATGAACTCACAGTGCCAGTATTCAATTAAGGGTAACTTCACCTAGACTGTAGTAAGTCGAGGGTGAATGTTTGATTTTGGATTTTTTGTGGAAGTATAATATGAAATAAAAATGTCTAAAATATTATTTTTATTGAAACCTATCATGTGGATGTTATAAAGGTGGGGACCACCTGAACTAAAGCCTCCCAAATGGATTATGGTGGTGAGGACCACCTGAGCCTAAACCACACAAATTTTAATTCAATGGTGCCGACCACCTGACCCTTGAACATACCACTTAAATGTGGGGATGTCTCTTGAACTTCCCCCACATTAATTTTTCCAACACCCTACATTTTTTATTCCTATTAAATGATTCCAACTTAGAGGTTCCAATAATTAAAATGTTTACTCATATTTTATGTTGGCACCACATCTATGAGAGAGTTTTTTTGGGTTGGCAAAGGAGAGGGGAGAACTTGTCGAAGAGCTTCTCCAATGAAGAATGCAAACGAATAACTCTTCTACATCGACGAATATTTCTCCAAACTCCTTCTAAGGATCTCCAATGATGAACAATCTGACTATTGAGGAAACACCAACGTCACTGATTTACGTTTATCCCCAATGATTTCTTCTCTTTCCTCACAACCTCCGTCGACAAATCACTGAGGTGAGGGCTTAGTGGTGTATGATTATATATTCCCTTGTTATTTACTTCTCAAACAAGGAAGATGGGTAAACTATCTAATTTTTTGATCTGTGGATGTTTTCTTTTGCGATTTTGGGAGTAATCAATTCGAGTGGTTGTAGGGCTTGACATTCTTCATCAATGGTTTATGTTGAGCCGCTTGCTACCGCTCTAACGCAGAGGGTGTGGGCCAAACAAACATGGCCCGAACCATCCGCCATTCTTCTTTTTGATGTGCTCTTCTCGATGATGGAGTAAGACAACTAACCTAAGTGGGGCATGAGAATGGTAGCCAGTACAGCCGCCGGATACTACAAAGGCAGCGATGCAACGACGCCACCCTCCAGCCACTGCGCCGCTCTTTAGCCACATGTTGCCCGTTGCCTGCGCTGCCCGCGGCCTCCGTCCTACATGAACTCCCCCCCCCCCAATGGCCCTATATACCTCCATATGGCCTTCCATGCCGCCCTGCGGCCCTCTATGCCACACCACGTCCCTCTGCGCTGCCCCACGGCCTCCGCAACACCTGTGGCCTCACGCCACCTCGTGGCTCTCACAGCCTTCACGGCCCCCAAGGTCTCTAAGCCGCCCTGCGTTTCCCAGGCTAGGTTACCAGGCCGGGCCGCGAAGCATGGGCCGAACCAGACCCAGTGGGCCACGCTGGACCCAGCGGACTAGACCAGACCGAGGAAGGTGGGTCGCTCTGACCGGGACGGACCAGACCTGGGCCAACATCGAACGTTTTTCTCTATCGACCCTAACTTTTTCATCGGGTGTCAGTTTGATGAACCGTCAATGGTGATGGAAACCTTGGATCAAGATGATCCCTTTTAGTATACACCAATGGAGTTTTAGATAATGTTTGAGTATGGTCCGGTTGGATTGAGCATGAATCCAACCGGGCCCTCAGGACTATTAGTCTAATAACTCACAGACTGAGTGTCTGATTGACACACCTTCTATTTCATTGAGACCCCTGTGGCGTGGCGGTACATTTTGATATTTTTTCATGGTACTTCAAGGAATATGGAGTATCAAACAATGTCTTGAGGAGAGGACCCTCCCGGATATGTGCAGGCCTAGTGTGAGAACCTAGTAGATGTCTGTGATGTGAGGAATGAATAACGATCCTATGAGGGTCAGCACCCAATGATCCTATTTGCGTCAGCACGTAGCGATCCTATGTGGCTCAGCACCAAGCGATCATGTGTGGGTCAGCAGCGAGCGATCCTGTGTGTGTCAGCATAGAGCTATCCTTTGTGGGTCAGCACCTAGAGATCCTATGTGGGTCTAAATATGTAATACGATCCTCTATGTGTATGATGATGATTAGTGATCCTTCATGGGTCTACCTCTTTACAGAGTAGGATGATTCAGTAGTTACATCTAATAATCTCTATTTCAGTACCTATGAAATACCATGTTTGAGCTGAGTCTGTACCTATGTGGTACATTCCTTTGTGGTAATACCTTTGTGGTATTCTTCTGTGTGGTGTACATGTGTGGTACTTGCCTTCGCGGGGTTCCTTTCTTTGGGTAACAGTTGAGCTTTGGGATTTTTAGTTGGGCTCTGTGTTTCTTCATGATTGATATGGGCATACTTGATAACTTTGGTATATGTATGGGAATAAACCTAAGTAGGGTTGAAAGATGACTTCATGCTTTTTGGTTTATCCTTGTGGATTTTGTGAGACCATGAGGGTCTCAGGGTCCCTACTGAGTATTGTTATACTCACCCTTTCCCTAGCAATGTCTGCTTCTAGTTGTGTTTAGTGCAGATGAAGGAAAATGCTAACTAAAGACGAGAGTACCATGACTAAAGGTTTCTCATAGGTAGACATTAAATAAGGTGTACTATAGAGACGACCGTTCGAGAGTTTTACCTACCCTTTAGGTCGTATCCTTGGTTGTTGATCACAAGATTTGTTCATGTTTACTCATACTTGCAGTTTCTTTTACTTTTTGATTATTGTACTTTCTAGTTGGGCTTTTATTCTGGACCCTTTTTACTTACTCCACTCACTTTTTTTACTATTCAGTTTACTTTAGTTCGTATCTTTCTATGTGTTTGGTTACATGTGTTTACATGTTATAAAGGCAATGACTTCCCAGTTTTAGGGAATATGCCTTTGGTGCTTGTTTCCAACCCCTAGCCTATGAAAGTTGGGCTAGGGGTACTCATGGCCTGGGCCCTAGGGGATGGGTTGTGTCAAATTTTTATCAGAGGAGTCATTTCTACCATAGAACATAAGACATTGATCTTTCTTTTTAATGACAATAGTATTACATGTAGTGAGTGTGGTTATCATTTTAGGGAGACCAGTGTTGGTGTGGTGGCCGATATGTCCATACACCAGGACCCTGACTTCTAATTTCTGACTGAGTGCACCAATACACTGATTGTGTGTGTGTTATCAGGAGTTTTCTTTGGGAACTCGTTCAGTCAACTCACTAGATATAACTTATTAACTGTGTCACACCTATTTCTTATCATGATTCCTCCATACAGACAACCAGATAGGGTTCAGAATATAGTACACACTGATATACCACCGAGAGACGAGGCCTCGGTGCATGGCCCTCTTCTAGTAGAGTCTCTAGTGGTACCATTACCTATTGGGCCACTGATGCCAGCCGCCCCACTAGTAGAGGGTCCATAGTGCTTGAGTGAATTTCATGATTTCCTGCGCTTGAGGCCACCCAGGTTTAGGGGGGAGATGAATCTACAGTCTGCTGAGTATTGGTTGGAGGCCATGGTGAGAGTCTTTCGACTGGTAAGGACACTAGCCAATCTCATGGTGATCCTTGATGGCAGTTTTCTACAGGCAGTAGTAGACAGAGGGTGCGGAATGATTCTCTATATTCACGATGAGTTGACGCTTCTCTGGGCAGACTTAGAGTGCCTGTTTCAAGTAGAGTTTGTTCCAGCAACTCTTCGCGCAATGCGCATACGCGATCTTCATCATCTGCAGCAGGGAAACATGAATGTGGCTCAGTACTCAGTGTGGTTCACTGAACTCCCACACTACGCCACATATATTTTTTGGGGCCATTCATCAAGGCATGGACCTTCAATCATGGAATCAGTCAGGAGATCAAGGCATTGATGATTTCTCTTAGCATCCTGATCTAGGCTGGGGTGTTAGAGAGATCCCTATTGGTGGAGAGTTTCTTTGCTTAGTAGTCACCAGAAATGAGACCCACAATCAGTTTCCATGTAATATAGTCTTCTACAGCTAGTAGCAGATAGTTGTCAGAGTGTTCCAAGAGGACCAGACCAACAGGTGGACGACCGCAGGATTCAGGGTCGTTTGTGTGGGGCACCCAAGGCAAAGCCAATCAAGCCAGGAGCGGGCAGTGTTACACATGCGCCACGCATGGTCACATGGCACATGACTGTCCGAACCTCCATACAGATGATCAGCAGACAGGCAAGGGACCTCCTAGTAAGAGACAAAGTATTGACCGAGGTGGTCTGCAGGGAGCAGGAGGGATTGGAAGAAGTGATGGTCGTGTATCTGGAATTAGGAGACAATTTGAGATGTTACCGCCACCACCACCAAGGGGTCCACCATGACCGCAGAGAGCAGGAGGGCAAGGTTGATCTCAACTCTGGGCAGTTAAGTCCTACAACCACGACACTCCATAGATTATATGAGGTACGATCTGTGTCTACTCCACCTTATCTATAATACTTATAGACACATGTGCATGTCAATAATTTTTCCACTACCCTTATTTGGAGCTCCAAGATTCTGACAGAGTTGTTTGATCGATCCTTATGTCTATAGACCCCTACGAGAGTGGATTCGATGAATACGCACTGGTGCCGGCATTGATAGATTGCTCTAGGAGGAGAGAGCTTCATTTTAGATCTCCAAGTAGCGTCGTCGAGGCCTTACAACATCATCTTCGGTGTGAACTGGTTACCTATAGTCCATGCTCAGATTGACTGTATCAAGTGCACAGTGTGATGTGTCTGCACAGATTGGACTAGGTTTACCTTCACTGGTGAAGAGTGAGCATCTACATCAAAGGATGTACTTAACCAATTAAGAGTGCAGCCGATCACTCATTAGTTGGCTAGCCTTACCCTCAGAGCAATTGATGTGGAGAGTCAGAGTTATCCTATAGTAGTGGACCAGTATGCATATGTCTTCCCTGAGGTTTCAGGTCTACCTCCTCATAGAGAAGTGGAATTTTACATTGACCTATACCCTGGGATGAAACTGATATCTGCACCAGCGTATTGGATGGCTCCCATGGATCTTTGTGAGCTGAGTGTACAACTTTAGGACTTGTAGGTGAATGGATTCATCTAGCCCAATGTTTCTCCTTATGCAGTACCGATTTTGTTTGCCAGGAAGGTGATGGGATCTTGAGACTTTGTGTTGACTATTGAAACCTAAACCAGGTGACTATGAAGAACATGTACCCACTCAAGCGGATTTCAGACCTCATTGATCAGCTGAGGGGAGCAAAGTGGTTGTTGAAGATAGATCTCAGATCATTCTATAACTAGCTCAGAGTATGAGTCAAGGATGTGAAAAAGACGAATTTTATATGTCGTTATGACCATTACGTGTTCATGGTTATGCCATTCGGTGTATCCAATTCTTAAATAGTGTTTATGGGACTCATGAAGAGGATCTTTCATCCATTCCCTGATCACTTTGTAGTAGTCTTCATCGACAACATTCTAATATACTCAGATACTGAGGAGGTGCATGTCTATAATTTACAGGAAGTACTGAAAACACTTCGAGAGAACTATCTTTATGGTAAGCTCTCGAACTGCCAATTTTGGATCTGAGAGGTACAGTTTCAATGACATATCATTTTTGAGGCTGCAGTTATAGTGGAACTAGCGAAAATTGAGGGGGAACTGGCTTGAGAGCCACCAAGGAGTGTGACGGAGATACAGAGTTTCCTCGGTTTGGACAGATAGTAACACATATCTAAACCTGTTGTCTCTAGAGTTGTATCACATCTATCAGAATTGAAAAAGAAGGTGAAACCCTTCATTTGGTCGGAGAAATGCCTGCCATGTTTTCATGAGCGGATGGAGAGGCTGACTAGTTCCCCCATCACGAGGCTTCTGGAGGATGGCGTAGTGTACGTAGTCTACTGTGACGCATCAGGGAACAGACTCGGATGTTTCCTAATGCAGGAGTGAGCAGTGATCACATATGGTTCTTGATAGCTGAGACAACATGAGCAGAACTATGCTACCCATGACCTAGAGTTAACAGTAGTGGTCTTCACCTTGACGATGTGGAGACATTACTTAATGGGAAATTGTTTTATAGTATACACTGATCACAAGTGTCATGGGTATATATTCTCTCAGAATGACCTAAACCTGAGACAACGACGTTGTCTTGAGTTCCTTCAGGACTATAACTTCGAGATAGTCTATACTCCTTGGAAGGGGAATGTTGTAGTAGATCCACTCAGTAAGAGATCTGGTATACAGCTCCTTGGTGAGGTGATGGAGCATCTGGCCGCTTTCTAGATATACATTTTGAATTGGGATGGAGCAACATTCCTTCACTCTCTTACAGTCACTCCCCCACTTCTTCAGTGAGCCAGGGAAGCGCAACGCTTGAACATTGACTGTGAGGCTCGACGTGCTCAGATATCCACATGGCAGGAACCAGATGGATTTTCTAAAAGTGGGGAGCACATCGTTCTCTTTATAAGACGTACCATGGTACAAGTCTCAATTTGAGAGAAAGTGATGAGGGATTTTGACACATCACTTCTTGTGGTACATCCATGTGTGGAGAATATGTATCAGGAACTCCGACGACAACACTTATGGCTAGGAATGAAGAAAGCAGTTGCAAAGTTTGTCTCTCGGTGCCTCACTTTTCAGCAAGTGATGGTAGAGCATCAGGTACCAGCAGGCTTGGTTCAGCCTTTGGAGGACGCAAAGTCGAAGTGTGATGGGATATACATGGACTCTGTGACATGACATCCATGTACGTCTAGGGCACATTACTCGATTTTGGTGATCATCGACCAACTCAAAAAGTCATCCCACTTCCTACCGAGTAGATAGTAGGGTTCAGTATAGATCTTGGGACGCCTCTATGTGCAAAAGATTGTGTGTCTACATGGAGTACCCTCAATGATTTTCTCTGATCATGATGCACGTTTTACTTCCTATCTACGGAAGGGGTTGTAGGAGGATTTCGGGACACAACCTCGATTGAGCACCACCTTCCATCCTCAGATAGATAGACTGACTGAGCGGACTATTCATTCCCTTGAGGACTTGTTATGTTCTTGAATCCTTGACTTCAATCGCAGCTTAGAGGATCACTTGACATTTGAAGTGTTTTCATACAAAAACAGCTAACACTCCACCATTGGGATGGCATCTTATGAGGCATTGTACGGGCGTCCTTGCAGATCACCTTTGTGATCGACTGACCCAGGGGAGTCTGTACTAGTGGGACCAGAAATGGTACGGGCTACCATAGAGAATGTGCATATCATTCAGGAGTGAATGAAGACTATAAAAAGAATTAATTAGTCTTATGACAAAAGGATATGGAGACCTCTAGAGTTCGAGGAAGGTGACCACGTCTTTCTATGGGTATCACCCCGATGAGGTTTACAGAAATTTGGCCGAGGTGGAAAGTTATCACCATGGTTCATTGGACCCTTTCAGGTTGTCACCAGAGTTGGCGTGGTAGCTTACCGCTTAGCTCTTCCACCTTAGTTGCACCGGGTGCACGACGTCTTCCACATATACTAGTTGAGGAGATACATGAATTACCAATCCCACACCATCGACTAGGGAGAGATGGACATCGACGACGTGGTGACATTTTAGGAGCTTCCAGTTGAGATTGAGTATCGGTAGGAGCGGGTTCTATATGGGCGGTCAATACCTTTGGTGCCTGTTTTCTGGCAGCATGGGAACCTCCAGGAGAGCACATTGGAGTAGGAAGCTCAAATTCATGCTTCGTGCCACCACTTGTTTGCCTATTTTTGTAATGTGTCTTTCAGGGACGCAAATACCTAAGGTGTAGAGAATGGAAAGACCCGGAATTTCCATGTATTTTTTTTAAATATATGGCAATTTTAATAGTCCATGAAAATTTAGGGCGTGTGATTTCGAGGCCCGGTGTTACCGGAATGAATTTCGGAACATTCTTTTGGGTACATTCAGTAAACATGCGTGGATATTATTGTAACTTTTGAACTGGTGCTCAGAATTAAAATCGGAGGGCTCTGATGAACCCAAAGCGCCAATATTCTCTTTTGGGGACCTTCACCTCGACTATAGTAGATCGATGGGGAATGTTAGATTGAGTTTTTTTCTTGGAAGAATAATATAAATTAAAAATGTCTAGCATTTTTATTTTTGTTGAAACAACCCATGTGGATGTTATAAAGGTGGTGACAACTAGAACTAAAGCCTCCCACATTGTTATGTTTATGGGGACCACCAAAACCTAAACCACCCAAATATGAATTCAAAGAAGGAGACCACCCAACCATAGATCCTCCCACTTAAATGTGGGGATGTCTCTTGAACTTCCCCCACTATAATTTTGACAACACCATTCATTTATTATGCCAATTCTATAATGTCAACATAAGGGTTCCAATAATTGAAATGTTAAATCATGTTTTCTTGGCACCTCATCCTTTGAGAGTGGATTTTTGGGTTGGAAATGGATACGGGAGAACTTGTGGAAGAGCTTCTCCAATGAATAATGCCAACGAATAACACTTCTCCTTCGATTAATCTTTCTCCAAACTCCATCGAATGATCTCCAACAATGAACGAGTTGACAATCAAGGAAACACCGACATCACCAACATCTATCTATCTAAAACAACTTCGTTTATTTCCTCGTGACCCCCCTTGAAAAATCTTCAGGGTAGGTGTTTATTTTTGTATGATTATATATTCCCATGTTCTTCACTTCTAAAACAAATAACATGGATCACCTCTCTTATTATTTGACCTGAGGATGTTTTCTTTTGCGGGTTTGAGAATAATCATTGCGGGAGGTTATAGGGTCTGATGTTCTTTATTCAAGATTTATGTTGATCATCTTACTGCCACTCTAACGCGGAGCGTGTGGGCCAAACAAACATTTCATGACCCCTCCGTCGTTCTTTGTTTTGTTGTGTTCTTCGCGATGGAGGTGGACGACAACCAACCTCAGTGGGTCATGAGAATAGTGGTCGACACCAACGTCGGCTACGACAGAGGCGACAATGTAACGACGCTGCCCGGCGGCCACCGCGCAACCCACAGTCTCCACCAACCGCGTCCATTCAGGCCACCCCGCGGCGTGGCGTCCCCCCCCCCCCCCCCCCCGTGGCCTTGCGCCGCCCCTCGTCCTTGCGCCGCCCCGCAGCCTCGCGCCGCCCCACGGCCTCGCGCCGCCCCGCAGCCTTGGTTCTCCCTGCAGCCTCGCTTTGCCCTGCTTCTTTGCGTCGCCCCGTGTCCTCACGCCTCCCAAGGGCCTCCACAGCACCCGTGGCCTCACGCCACCATACGACACCCTCCGCTTTCATGGCCCATGTGGCCTCCACACCGCCCCAGCCGGGACACCCAACACGGGCAGGACCAAACCCATTGGGCCGGGTTGACAACAATCGGGTTGCGTTGGCCGAGGCCGGGTCGGGCCAGGTCAGTCTGACCGGGTCGGACCAGGCTCGGGACAACATCGAACTTTTTTCTGTATCGGGGATATCTTTGGCATCAATAGTCTGTTTGACGAACCATCAGCAGAGCTGGAAACCATGGAGCGAGAACTTCTCTTTGAGTATACCCCACTGGAATTTTGGATAAAGTTGGAGTACGATCGGGTTTTATAGAGCACGAATCCAACTGAAATCTCAGGACTGAAAGGCTAATAACTCACAGGATGTGAATCCAATTAATGCATCGTCTATTTTGGTGAGACCCCTATGGCGTAGCGTTACTTTGTGATATATAATCATACTACTTCATGAAAGTTGGAGTATTAACTAGTGGCTTCAGTAGCGGACCCTCCCACTGTCGAGCAAGCCTAGTGTAGGAACCCAGAAGCTGGTTATAACGTGAGGAATGAATAAAGATCTTCTGTGGGTTAGCACCGAGTGATACTTCATGGGTTAGAACCTAGTGATCTTGTGTGGGTTTGTACCGGGAGATCCTGTGTGGGTTAGTACCGAGTGATCCTGTGTGAGTTATCACCGAGAAATCTTGTGTGGGTCAGCACCTAGAGATCCTATCTGGGAATGACGACGTACTACGATCCTCTATGGGTCTGATGATGATTAGCGATCCTTCGTGGGTTTGCCTCTTAACAGAGTAAAATTATTCAGTAGTTTTATCTAATCATCTCTACTGTTGTACATAAGAAATACTTGGTGTGAGCTGAGTCCATACAGGTGTGGTTTATTCCTTTGGGGTAATGCCTTGGTGTTATTCTTCCATGTGGTGTACCTATGTGGTAGTTACCTTCATGGTGTTCCATACTTCGTGGAACAGTTCAATTTTGGGCTTTTGAGTTTGACATTGTGTTTCCTCTTGATTGAGATGGGCGTACTTGATAACATAGGTATATGTATTGGCATATACCTATGTAAGGTTGACATATGAATTCATTCTTTGTGGTTTATCCTTTAGAATTTTGTGAGACCTTGAGGGTCTCATGGTCCCTACTAAGTATTGTTATACTCACCCCTGGACGAGCTATGCCCGCACCTTGTTGTGTTCGATGTAGACAACAGACTGTGCGGACTGAGGACGATAGTATGAGGACTGGAGGTATCTCGGAGCTGGACCTTAGACGAGGTGTACCGCATAGATGACCATTCGAGAGTTGTACCTACCCTTCTAGTAGGATCCTTGGCAGGTGATCATAGGAGCTATCCTAGTTTACTTGTACTTTTAGTATCTTGTATTATCATATTCTTGTACTTTCCAGTTGGGCTTGTATTCTGGCCCCTTTTTACATACTGCACTCACTCTATTTACTATTCAGTTTACATGTGTTCATATCTTTATGTGTGCTTGGTTACGAGTGTTTACCAGTTATAATGGCAATACCTTCCCAGTTTTAGGCAATACGCCTTCGGTGCTATTCACCAGCCCCTAGCCTAAGGAAGGTGGGCTTGGGGTAGTCACGACCTGAGCCCCGGGGGATGATTCCAGACATCCATAATTTTAATACATTTAATTTCTATAATTTAATAATATCAAATTATATTTTAAACATATTTATTGGTGATATAATCAAAAAAATTAATATTCTTAAGAGAAAAATTGGTTACCCATGGTTAAAATAAAAATATACGGATTAATATGATATAAAAATTTTCTAAAATGTTTTTTAGGACATAAATAGACCATATAATGTTTATATTTCGATAATACTCCATTTTGGACACTCGTGTCATGTGAATGATGTGGGTATAACTTTTTATTTTGCAAAATTACAAGTGTGACACTCACCTCAAATATAATAAATTACCATGTTTATGCTTCTTTCACATATTCATAATAATTGGGATAGTCCAATACCTATTTAAATAAATTAAAAAAAGCATATACCATCATAAAAGAGTAATTTTTCTAAAAAATCCATTATAGGATAAATTTTTGTATAAAATTAAATAGGTGGTCTAAGAAGAGGTAATGTTCCTTACTATGTGTTATTGATTTGTATGTGCTTTCAAATCATGAAATTGTTATTTATTTATCCATTTATACTAACACTATTAAATAAAATATAATGATATGTTTTTATGTTAGTCTAATGACGAACATCTATCTCAAATTTCCTCTAATGTGAAATGATAATGTTGCTCATGTGTAAGGAGGGTTGCCGCCTCACAATCCGATGTGACACATTTTCTATCAACATATCGAACAATTAGGTATGACAATTTATATAAATTATATATATATATAATATTAATATCTTAATTATTAAATTTTAATTAAATGTCATATTTATCGTTTTAACATTCCATTTTGTAGGGTATATGATACATCACACATGTTTACAGTAGGATAAACCCTCTGGATACATTTTGATTCATCATTCACTAACAAATCATATCGTATGTAATAGGGATACTGGTAATTGATATATTTGATATAGAATAAATAATTATGATATCCATGATACATATATCATTATGAAAGGATAATATATTATTTTATTTTTGAAATTAAAAAATGATAACGTCATTCTTGTACGTGTGGACTACCGCCTTATCAAATCAATGTGAATATATTGTCATCATCAAATGACATGAACGATATGTATATATAATCATATTTAATTTAATAATATTTTATTTAAAATATTATGATCATTATATAATGGTAATATATTACGTAACTTTATTCCTCAATGATCCTTGAAAATTTTAAATGTTAATCATGTGTACGTATCGCCTATCGTCTCCTTGATTGTAATACTATTTATTTTTAAAAATAAAATTCATGATTTATTGTAAAATTATAATTGATGTATAAATATAATAATTATTTCATGATTAATATTCAATATATTTTTATATTTTTTCCTCTTAGAACATAGGCAACCCACCAAATCCATTTTTGACCCATAAGCAAAATATCATCAAAACATTCGATGTAAACATAATTGAAGATGTAATCATAAATAAAATAGTAATAAGTGAAATAAAATGAATAATAAAAATGAAAAATTCCATTTAGTAATAACAATGTTATCATATGTTTATTATTTAGGATGATATAGAACGTACAAGATGATTCGTCATAAGGTAAGGGTCTATTATATCACATTTACTTCCATGAGAAAAATTCCATATTGTTCACTTATTTAATGTTTTTTTTGTTTATAAATCCAATTTTATATGATATATAATTAATATATTTATCTTAGTTTTTTTAATGTTTCATTTGATATCATTTCATAATGGGGATTGCGATTCTGATGCACCAAATTTGTAATGTCTTATTTCAGAATAACATCGTTAACAGAGATTATATATGTTTATGTCTCATGTGGGGACATTATTTTTTATTTTTATCTTACATTAAATATATTTAATTATCCATCAGTTATTCTGGAAAATTTCACATAGTAATTACAATATTTACACTTTTTAGTACATAATAAAATTGATAAAATATTTAAAAAAACCTCAACTTTATTTCTCTATTATCTCATAAATCCTTCATAATCCAAAAATAATCTTTTAAAAATAATTAATTTATTTTTAAAAACTATAAATTAAATTAAAAATAATTTTTTTACATTCCCAATAATGTTTCAAAATAAATATTCAAGTATTTTTGTAAATAATTCCCATTTAAAAGTTTTTATAAATGTGAATTTAATTGTTGTTTTAATGATTACAATATGAAAAAAATTAACTCATCGTGATGAATAAAAATTTTAATCATTAATTTACATGTTTTTCCAGTATATTTAGTGACAATTGTTTTCAAAATTGTTTTTTGTACTTTTTTTTGAAGAAGTATTTTCAAAATGGAATGGTAATTTTCAAAAATTATATTTTCAATAATATTTTTATGGTGTTTCAATTCATCAATTGAAGAAACCATTTATTTTACATATGATCCAATTGGGATATTTTTTTATTGATATCATTGATATTATTTATTATTATTTTTTATGATAAGTTTTCATGAGGATGTGTATTTTTATTACCATTCACCATATTACATGGGCCGATTTATGGTTATCTTTATTTGATTAGTATAGGTTTTAAAATATCATATTTCAGTTATTCAATATGAATTTCTATGTTGATTATGTTTCACCACTTTCATATAAGTAATTCAATGGATCTAGTATTTTACGGGTGTGACATAGTTATTGATTTCCCTCAATGCAGTAGTAGGTTCAATGAGACATCCTATATTTGGTTTTCGCTAATCATGTACCCATTTACATAGATATCTTTGAACAAGGCATCCACAAAATTAGATTTCATGGGAAAAGGCCTTAATGATATCATTTATATTTCTAGAATTAGGAATTCCATCATCACAAATTCATTTATAGATATTGCATATGACTGTTTAATTATTTATAACATCCTTGGTTAAGTTTGGTTCTCATGTGGTTATTTACATGGAATTATGGTGTCATTTCTTATTAAGGCCATATTATGATCTAGTTATTTGATAAAAGATATTTGTTTGGGTCATTTAAAATTAAATATTTATTATAACAAATATACTAATTGATTTTATTTTATTATTATCCTTATAATGAATTTGATCTAACACATTTCTTATTTTTCATTTTTGACAAGATACAAGAATGTGTTTCAAGACTGTTGTAGTGGGATGCAATATATGGAATAAATCGATTCTTAAAAAAATATTTTTATATTTTGTTGTTGTGAAAGGTAATGTGAGTTTACCGTATGTATATACTTAATGGGTACTACTAACCAATTCTGTACATTGATATGGGATTACAAGATTCTTATTATAATATAATAATGTTCACATCACCTCTGGGATACTAGGGTTAGAGTCATTATATTTTGTATAAGATGATTTTTAGGTGAATCCTTTGGATCTAGATTTAGAAATACATATATTGGGGAATATAATCCAATGAAATATTTTTAGTATAAGTATATAATAATATATCTATGTTTTAGTAAGGTATAAATTATGTGTTTTTCCTATGAAAAACATTTATGTGTTGATTGTACAAGTGGATGTGGTTCTATAAAAATTATAGTCATAGGTAATTAATCTAAAAATGGTGCTTTGGGATTGAACAAATAATTACCTGGTGCTTGAAAATATGCTTTCCCCCAAACATTGTTTTACAATTCTGAGGAATATTCATATGATATATCACATTTTCATTAAAAACCTTATAATGGACATTAAAATATTGATAACCCTTAGGAAACCATGTTTATGGTTATTAGTTTATATATGTATAAATATTTCAATTTATATTATGATTTTACCTATTTTTTGGGATTATTAATTATGTTTCATAATGTTATGATCAAATATAGTGTACTCCATTATTTAGAAATGTCGCACAGTCGAAAGAATGATACTGTATCAATGTACACAACCCAAAAAAGTAATTATTGTGTTTTAATTTATGTGATTAAGCAAAAATTTCAAAGGGAAATAGCTTCACAATCATTATCATTAAGTAAATACATATTATCAATGTATATAAACAAAGATGAAGAATTATATTAGAATTATGGATTCAAAAGTATGCAGGAGAAGGAGAGGAAGACATTGAAAAAAAATATGATTTGTAGAATGAAACGAATGGGTTTTAAACATTAGATAATTGTGGAAAGAAACACCATAATACTTGTTTGAGGGGAATGAGGTTTTTCTACAAGTGTATAGTGAAATGGAACATTTCTCATAATTAATAGTGAAATAAATAAATTTCAAATGATGAATGATTCAACTATAAGGATATGGGTTACTTTGGCAATTAATTCTCCAAGATTCAATGGAATATACTAGAAAAGATGACATGGGATCATGGATATTATTATTTTATTACCACAAAAAAATTAGAATGATTAATTAGATTTTACTTGGAATAATGGAGTGTTTTATAAGGGAATTTTATCAATTATATTATTAAATTTAGAGTCCTAAAATTTGTAATAATTGTACAATTGTACAATTTAAAAATGTATTTGAGAGAATATGTTGAATGTTACCAATGACTATAAAAAGTGATTCAGTGACGAGTTAAACCTCTTAGAAAACCTAAGATTGAAGAGGATAACCTTTAATATGTTCTTTATGTTGAGATAAAAAATACATATTTATGGGATATTGTTAGTGAATAGGAAATTGGTTAGGGGTGTGTTGTTTTGTGTAATTTTTTATAGAGATTACTGCGAGTATTGATTTAAGGAATATATCTAACAACTTGGATTTTATATTTAGAAGAATATATGTTTTCACTAAGGTTTAATTATGGTCAAGGTATTTAAATATCTATAATGTGAGAATAAGAGACACTTTTTTGTTTATGGAATATAATGTTGATTAAGAGATATTCATTTAAAAACATTCTATGAATTTGAGGAAATCTATTTTTGATTATTCTAATGGTAAACTATATATGGAACAAATTAAGTTGAAATCCGGGTGTTATTGGATAAATGTTTCTATGAATTTTGTTTTGGATATCGTATAGAGATAGCGAGAAAGCCATTTCATTCTAATGATTTGTGAAATGTTGTTTGGGATTAAAAACTATATCTGAGATATTCATTTCTGGGATTATTAAATAATGTAGCAATTAACTAATGTACCAAAAAAGGATAATATTTTTCATAGGAAATACGAATATATGATCAAATTATATTTCATTAAATTTTTATATATTAAAAAAACATCCACAAAACTAAAAGGGTCTTTAAAAAACTTTTTATTATGTACATTTATATTAAATGGATGGTCTTTAAAATACTCAAAATTTTATGGATTTGTGGTATTTAAATTCAATTTATCATTCACATTCCAGTCAATAATGAAATATTTCAGAATCTAAAATTATTTAGTTTTTTATTATATATCTATGTATTCAATTTCTATAAATTTTATTTAACATAGAAATGTATTTTATATGTTATTCTATATGACCATTGTATTTCCCTTCCATTTTAATACCTATTTATTTTATTAACCATTCTTAGAATGTGGGATATCAAGATATTTATTTTCAAATGAAAAAACCATCATTACTAATATAATGATTAAATTTTCGGAAGATAATTTATTTAAGAGGATAGAATATAACAACAAATGATTTTAAAAAGAGAACATCATATAAAACATTGTGTATGATATGAAACACAAATAATATAGGGGAATATATCATTAAATGAATTTAATAAATATTTATTTTTAAATAAATATATTTTATTGTATATCTTATGATGCACACAACACCAAGTTTTAAAAAAATGTGATACTCTATTATAATATTATTATTTAAACATTTGCACTAAAAATAATCGTTAAATTTTTGGGTATAAATTTTATTCACTTAATTATGTAAATTATATGGTTTTAAACTGATCAATATTAATATAATTGATATTTATTTATTATAGATAAAATTAGATCTATTTGAAATAAAAAAAATATTTACTTAAAAATTTAATTTATCTAAAATGTTGTTCATTCAATATTTGTAAAAATAAATTGAAATTAATTTTTAAACTTTTGGAAAACTAATATTAAAAACATAACTATATATTTCACATCCTGAAATTTCAGGGATCAAAATGTATATGTAGATGAAAAATAAAAGTGGTCAAATTTTTACTAAAAAATTTCAATTTATACATAGCAGGAACATACTTTATTTGAATTAAAATAATCGTATTCACAACCCTCTTTTTATACTTATACAATAATTGGACGTGGTCCTAGGTTCGATAGAACAAGTATCATTATTAGTAGATTATGATAAGTATTTCACATGTACTACTTGAAATCAATCGTTTTCACAATAGGAAAACTATTTAATCAGATTAAGCATGATATGGATCGTAATAACAATGATATTGATAAATTGAGTATAACAATATATTGACACTATCATAAAGTGTATAGAATCATATTGAGTAAATTAAATGATCGTAATTAGTAAAGTAATTATATTTAATATTTTAATAATTAAATATATAATAAAAATATTAATATATAAAATTATTCACTTTCTTATACAATGTAATGGAAATTTAAAACATGTAAATTTGTACAAATACTTTCACCCAAATTTGTGGATATTCTGTATTCATGGCTAGAGGTCCCATGATTGATAATTTCATGAAAGTCTATATTACCCAGACCTGGGTAAACCATTAGAACGATGATAAAACAATATCTTTCTATCCCTGCAATCCCTCAATTAAGAAGGTGGTCAACAACGTTTTCTTCCTAGCCTTAGAAGACCTTGAACCAAAAAATATTGACACAACTGTCTTCTTATCCATAGATGTCATCAATATAATTCATAATGATCGACATCACATGAAGAAAAAATAAAATAGTAGAGAGTCATAAGTAAATGGAAAAAATGGTTCATAACTTGTAATACTTATTGGTTTTCACATGTATCATCAATTTTCATATCTCTAATAGAGTATCAAAATTAAGTAACATAAAAAAACACAATAACAACAACAGCGGCCCAATATCATTAAAATGATATGGTATTGAGAGGCTTTTGACCCAACATACTTCTTGATCTATAGTGGTCGGAATATCTCAAAAAATCACTGACCGACTTGGACACCAAGAACATTAATGGTCATCTAATAATATAAATAATGACCTCATTTTAAATGAATATTGAAACACAACACACAACACCATTTTGATGTATATTTTTTTCTTTTACTGCGATATAGTTTTCTAAAAATGGAAAAAAAATGAAAAATGGTCTGATGATATTTTTTACGAGAGTATGTAAAATTTATATTATTAAAAAATATTTTCATTATGAAAATTATACAATGTGTGTGATAAAAATTGTAATTGGTTTGTATGTTATAAATCGTATTGAGGCTCTTTATGATAATCATGGGATAAAATATTTCTTCAAAACTCAAGATTAATATTATAATCATATGTATTAAGAAATTATTGGAAGATGATATATTATTCTATTCCATAAATACGTTGACCATAAATGAGTTTGTGATATAAAAAAATAAAGGAATAGAGATGTCAAAAGAATAATATTCACTCAGCAGTATCCCCCTTCTAGAAATCATTGACCACAAGTTTTAAATATAAAATTACTATAAACAACATGAGTTCAAATGAGATTTAATGGACTATAATATTCACAATTCAATACATAAACTTATATCCCTTTGGGTTTTAAAACACTTCTGAATATGATGTGAATAAGACTAACAACCCAATATGACAATAAAATACCTTAGGATCATATTCTATAAAAATCTTGTACCCCCTATAAAAGGCATTTTACTTTTATTATTATTTTTCTTCTATCCCACAATTAAATATAGTCACCCCCTTAATAAATTATTCTCTGCTATGTGATTTACAATAATGAATAGGGAAATTCATCTAATACCTACAAATGGGTTAGATAGAAAAAATGATTGAAGAAATAAATAATTTGATTATCTAGAATATCTGAAAAAAATCATCTAATAAAATGGAAAAACATTAATCCAAATTTTTATAAATGTCAATGTCATTAATTGATGTTTCAAAAATTAATACAGTAAGAGTTGTGAAAAAAATTTCCTTCCCCTTTTCCATTCTGCTTCATCAAGAGATCTAATAAAAGTGTATTAATTTTATTGAATGCCTTCATGTCACCCATTAGATTATTAATGGATTCCTTCCAATTCGGAAAACTTATTATATTTCTTCAAATAACTGGTCCTATGTATGATACTTTTACCCCTGTGATTGAAACATATATTCCGAACGAAAAATCTTGTCTTCCCGAGAATTGATTTTCTGGTCTTGAACATCAATTATATCGATCATCAATATATTTTCATTTTACAAATTAATCATCTCATAATTTTAAACTAAAAACCAAGTTACTTATGATTTAATAAACATTATATTATTTTCAATCTCATTGAAATCTTCTGATTGAGAATCATAAGGGTTTCTGGATAATTTAATTTCTAGAGCTGTATCACTAGCCAATTGGCTGAATGAACCTATGACTTCATTCAAAAACCTTCTAATATATTGTATTGAATATTCAAAAAGTTTGATACTGGAATTATATTTTTCACCAATTCACCACTTTATTAAAATCCTTTTTTTGTTCCTTTGGGCTTTCATAAAACACATTGAAGTCACTATCGAGCATGAACAATATTGGTCTAAGAATTTTTATTGAGGGTGATTTTTTATTTTTTAAATCTATGGCCAAATATATTTTCCCAAATCTTTATGCGAGATACGTATTCCTCTTTTAAATTATCCTTATGCCCTTAAAAATGAATTTGTATATTTTCAAAGTAATTGTGTTTTCTGAATCAGTGGCTTCCTCATAATCAAGAAGTTCATTCTTTATTATGAACATCACCAGACCTTGTTTCTTAACCTTTGTCTGAAATATGAATGAATGTTTTATCTTGAGTTCACTGAGTATCATACTTAAAAGATTCCACTCTTCGGGCTGGAAATTTAAAATAAGTAGTTCTTAATGATCTTACTAGTATTATATCATTTTGGGATTTTTGTTTTTCACTACTATAATTATCAATCAAATCATCTTTCTTTTATTATCAATATTTATCTTCTTATTCCTCCTCTACATTTATTTCTTTCTCTTTATCATCTATTTTTTTATCTTCACCCGGATACTCAACTATCTCTTTTATTTCAGTATTTGTGTGCTCTTTTAAGAATCCTTTTAGGGTATCCTTTAGTGGAGACAATTTTATTCCAAATTTTTTCTTCTTATTTCCATTTTCATGGATAGATTGTGTGATTATTTCTTCTTGAATTTCATCCCTGATATAAATTGTACCATCTATTTTTCAACAATTTATAATAACTTGTCAATATGAAATTCATCATAGTTTTTTTTCAACATAGTTTAATTCCCTTATAGATTAAAAACATCATGGGTGAAGATTTTTCCAGCTAGTGATTCTAATGGACCAAGAAAAATCTTTGAATATCTTTCATTTATTAAAGATTTCCTTTTTCTCCACTGAGAAAAAAATCATCACTATAGACATTTTGATTCTATGTTTTTAAATAATAATTACACTTAGATATGTTTTATTTCCAAGAAAAAATTGATGCTGGCTATTTTGGAATATACAGACCTATTCCAGATATTTGTTTGGAGATTTGGCTTCAGTATCTTTGAAAATATTATTTGATTTTGAATTTAAAGAGAATCTAAACATATTTATCACATATTCCCAAATCCAAGAATCATTAAAATTTTCCTACACTGACTTGAGCGGTAGATTAAATTGTTTCAAACATTAAAAAATAAATTTACTCAAAATCATTGGAAGTAAAATTAGTTTATAATTAATCTATCATATTTTAAGATTATTTATAGTTACTAAAATATAATCAAACAAATTTTGTTTCCTCAAAATAACCAAATTATAATGTATAAATTAATCTAAAACCTTCAAGGATTATCTATCACCTTTTATAGGAATTAGAAATCCTTGCATCCATAGTGTTATAAGACTATTGTCAACTCAAAGATGAGTAGTTTTCTTTATTTCCTTCATTAATATCAAAATTAAGTTTCTCAACTCTATCATAAATTAATAGTCCTTTTACTTTTGGTGGCATGGAAGAATGACAAAAAGAATAACCTTATGATAGTACACTAATAAATTATGTGACATTATGTTTTGATATAGTAACCACTATATCTTAGATTGAAATGGTTACCATTTAATCATTTTCAAAATTCAAAGTACTAATGAACTATCTGACTTCATCAACAATAATATAATCAGGTTATTTTTTGGGTTTCTCTACACAAATAGTTTTCCATAATTGGAATCGAATAAATTTTTTCAATGAAAAATCATGCTTTTAATAAAACACTTGGGATACTAAACTTACTCTACAAAACAGTATCCCTGAGAAATATTTTAGATAAACTAGAGTATTGATTTTTGGAGACATGGTGTGAGGCGTTTCTGTTTTTTCTATCATGATTATGATGAAAAACATTGGGCATGAAAAACATCAGACCCGACTACTTGAAGGTACGTAGAGTGTCAAAAAAAAAGAAGAGACAATCAATGTGGGATATTGAAGGGGTCCCATTATGTAGTTGAATAAAATATGGCCATTAAGATTCTATACTATAGATTAGATAAAAAAAGTTACAACATTTTAAAATATTTGATCTCTTGAGGTTTTCATAAAAACATTTCATATCCATCATGAATATGATAAAGGGATTAAAATTAAAATTAAATACCATCAGAGAAATGTGAAATTAAATAGTGTAAGGTATGATATATTACCTTTTTTAGTCATATAATATATATATTGTATTTCATATTTTGTTCTTCAGCTGAAAATTCGAGAAAAAAAATTAATTGTGTGTGAAAATTATTGAGTATGAAAAATTTGTTTACAAAAAAATATGACTAAGAACATTTGAGTATCAATATTTATCCGTAAAAAAACTATGAGTTAGATAATTTATGTGTATGAAAATTTATGTGTACAAAAATTTACGAGTACAAAAATTTATGAGAATGTAAATTTAATAGTACAAAAAGTTAACAGTACAAAATTTAATGATTATAGAAATTTATGAGTGTGAAAATTTATGAGTACAAAAATATATAATTAAAAGAAATTAATATTTGAAAATTAAGATTATGAAAATTTATGAGTAAATATAATTTTCAGTGAAAGGATTTATTTTTAAAAAACTCATGAGTAAGAAAAATTATGAGTACGAAAAATTTATGAATAAAAAAACAAATTGAAACGAAAGGATAATACAATAAAAATTTACCATATATACTATCCCTTTGAAAAAGAGTGACATAATGTAAGGATATGATTTAGACAAGAAGAATGTATGTATGATTACTTTACAGTGATGATTATTAGCTTTAATTTGATGTATTGAAATCTATCAAAAATTTAATTGTTTTGTAGAAATATTAAAAAATTGGTCTTGAATTCCAATGAATAGTAAAATTATATCCCTATTATGTGTGTGATACCTATGAAAGTGATGACTAATATCTGTAGGTTTTGAATAATATTGATGTTTATGGTTTTTAAATAAATCTATTTCACTACTGTTATAAGATATTATTTTAGTTCTAGTAAAACTACTGCCATAGTCATTGAGTGTGTGTTGAATTCATAACAGTTGAGTACAAATACTTCTAGCTTTCACATATTCCACTTAAACAGTGGAAGTTTCTACTGAGAAGTGTATCATAAAAGTCCATGAAACAAAAGATTCACCTAATCAATGAGTTGTTCAACATTTTCAATCCATTTTACTACCACCAAACACCTCATTCTATTTTTTTCAATTAAATTTCATTTTAAATATAATAAAATAAATAAAAATCCATAGATTTCTTTATGTGACTAATATTTAATTTAATGTATTTTAAATGAAATTACTTTGCATTTGTTTGATACCATTCATATAATCATACTGAAGACATTTTATCTTCCTGACTAGATACTATGTATAGTAAAATTCATATCATTTTTCAAAAAGTTATTTGATTTATGGGATCGTAATGTAAAGGACAATGATAAATAAAGTGAAAAAAATTTAATTACTCTGTTATAAAACATAAAAAATCGTATTGGGAAAATTAATTTATCATAAAAACTGAAGTAAGAAAAATTAATATCATATTCTCAAAATATATAATAGTCAGATGATTATATAAAATTATTCAATTTTTTTACAATTCATTTTAAATGTAAAATGAGTAAATTGTTACAATTATTTAATCCCAATGATAAGGGTTTCATATAACATAGGATAGATACCCCTTATTTATAGTTTTAAACTTGTCTGTCTTACCCACACCCGTGTAAGCCCTAAAAATGATGATTGTCCTTTGTCTTTCTATCCCCATAAGCCCTTGATAGAGAAGGTGATTAACACCAATGTCTTCCTAGCCACAAAATCCCTCGATCATCAAAAGATTGACAGAACTATGTTCATATCCATGGAAGTACTCAATCTTATTCCAAACAATCGGCATCTCACGAGTGTCATAAGTAAATAGAACAAGAAGTTCAAAACTTGTAATACATCAAGGTTTTTTTACATAAGATAATTTTTTAGATAATTGGAAGTGTATCAAAAGTAAAAAAATTTCATCCAGCCACAAAAACAGCAGATGCAATCCATGTTTGTCTAAATGATCTGGTATTTATAGGTGTTTTTTAGAATGGTCTTCTTGGTCTACTACAATTTTAATTTCTCCTGAAATCTTTGAGGGACATAGACATAAGGCACACCAATGGTCCTATTATATCTAAAAAACTACATCAATTTAATTGATTATTGAATAATAATATAGGACCAAATTTTGTTTTATTGGTTTTCCATTCATTACGATACATTTTTTTGGATATATAAAATGAAATGAAAAAGGGTCTGATGTTTCCTGTTATGAGAGTCAATATGATTTATATCATTACAAAAATATTTTCACTTAAAAAACTGGATAATTTATATGATAAATATAGTATTCTCTATGTTGGAAAGAAATCATATGAATTCTCATTATGATAATAACGGCATAATTCATTTCCACAAAACTCATGAGTATAAATTTTATCATAATAATTATTAATGTGTGGTTAGATGATATATGATTCTGTTCTAAAAATTCATTGATTATAAAGGATTTATTAATTAGGTATTTAAAGAGTTTTTTATATACAATAAAAAGAAATAGAAAAATCAAAAGAATAACTTTTTACTTATCAATATTAATATTATCATTGGTTTAATTTTGTGGTTTTTTCTGATATATGTTTTTGGTTGATTTGTGAAAAATGATAAATATTAATTGAAAACATTAGTTATTTTGAATATTTTAAAAAACATAAATTAGATTTAATAAATTTTAAAGATCAAATTATATATTTTTTTTATATATTAATCCAATTTATTTCATTTGAATCTTTTTCAAATTTAATGATTATGAAAACTTTATAAACTTATGAACATTTTCTATTTGAATGCATGCTTTCTCATTGTGTCTGCTTGATTAATTTTCTATTCAATTTGGCCATATCTAAATGTATTTTTTGAAAAATGGTTTCAATATTTTAAATCATTATTATTTATATTATCTCAAGATATGAACATATTTTTCTACCATAATAAATATAGAAAACATTAAAAATTAAATATTATGTTCAGGGTAACTATGGATTTATTGTGGGATTTAATAAAAATATATGAGTTAAAATGACATATAATCATCTATAATATATATTTTAAAACACAATTTCGACAATATCCTATTTGGGTATCATTAATACTCTATTTTGGAAACTTATCTTATTTGAAAAATTTGGGAAAACCATTTTCTTTTCTAAAATTACAATGGTGCCACTCTCCTCACTTATAAAAAGCCACCCATATCCTATATTCTTCCAAAATTAAACCAATATTGGTTAGAAATTCCCATATAAAAATAACCTAAAAATTTAGAGAACCTCAACCTATAATCATTTGTATGGTCTTACCAGCATTCTAGGAATACATTAGATAGAATCTTAATGAGGTCATCCGAGAAGAGGAAAATTCAAACCTATAATTTTTTGATCTATTTCATTATTTACCTTCTTATTATATTATTTATTTATGATTATATATTAAAAATATATTCTCGCTTATATGGAGGTATTATTATGTTATTTTTGTTTCCAATATCAATATAACATTCCTAGAAAAGTTAAATGATAATGTCACTCTGTGTATGGTGGACTACCACCTAACGAACCGATGTTACATGATTTCCATAGGGGCCTATATGGTTGGGGTATGACAATGGATATAAATTATATATTTAATATTAATAAAATAATTATACCTCTCCAGTCACAATAACATATACTGATTTATTTATATCCATTATGTAGAGGTTAGAATAACGTCGCTCGTGTGTTTGACGAACCATTGCCTCACGTAGTGATGAGATTTGTTTTTCACTAATTATTTAATTTCAAAGGAAAAAAGATAATTCTAATGAATATATATGATATCAATAAATTTTTTATGATATTAATGATATATTTATCATTCTAAAAATATAATATATCTTTTTATTTATTACACTGAAAAATGACAATGTCATTTGCGTATTTGTTGACTATAGCCTTCATCTAGTGATGTGAATCTATTTTTCATAACAAATCCAAAGGGATGGAATATATATGAATATTTTATGTAATAATATTTCAAAATAAACATTATTATAATTTTATAAATATAATATATTACTTATCTTCTTTCCATAATGATCATTGAAAAATTCAATTGTAAGAATTATATAGGTACAACATAATGTTCCCATTATTTTAACATAGTAAAATCTTTATAATAATCAGTAATGATTCAATTTAGAAAAATATTTTATGTCAAAATATTATAATATATAATTATTATTATTGTATATATAATTATATAATGATATCTTCGACCATAATCAAACTACCAAATACATTTCTGAAACATAAGACAAACATCATATAAATATCTAAGATAAACATAATTGATTAAGTAATCATACCTAATAAAATAATATTTGAAATAAAAATATTGATATCATTTTTTCATAAATTAAATAAATAACATAGGATTATTAGTCATGAAGATAATGAACAAACATGATGTGTAAATCTCAAGGTATGGGTTTCTCATTTCCCATTTAATTCAATGAGACAAATTACATTTCAACAACATATTTACTTTTTATATTGTTTATAATATCCATTTTATATATAATATCTAAAATCTACTTAATTGTTTTTATAGTTTTTGTTGCTTTCATTTCAATTTCAGTTTTATATTTTTTTCGAACAAAATATGTAAGGGTTTATTTCAAAATCATATTGTTATTCAACATTGTTTATATTTATTTCCCCTTTTTTGGAATTTTTTTTATATTTCTATCTTTTATAAATAAATATTCTTATCCTCCGAGCATTCTTGATGTTTTCACATAATTATTTCCACTCTTTCACTCCTTGTACCTAAAATAATTGATAAAATGGTATTTCTAAAACCATAGATTATTTCCCTCTATGGTTGGAAATTTATTATCATTAAAAAACATATATTAAAAAAATTGACAATGTTTTTCACCACTTGAATGTAATATATTAAATTCATTTTAACTGATATTTACATTTAATAATTTTTCATGATAAAAATATCTATGTAATTTTAAAAATATACCCCTTTTTATTTTACCAAAAAGTGAAATTGATAGTTTTTTTGACATGTACAACATGATCAATATTTTCCACCATCATGGCCAATCAATGTTTTATAAATTATTTTACATGTTATTAAAGTTTATTTTTTTGATATATTATTTGGAAATTTTGCTGTTAACGTTCTTAAAAAATATTATCTTCATAGTTAAAAGGACATTGTCCACAAAATTATTTTTAGTGGTATTATAATGGGGATTATATTCATCAATATCCTCAACCCATTATTATACTTATAACATACTGGGTATATATTATAATGATATCATCCTTATTTTTTGGATTTTTTTCTTATCAATATGGTTGAGGGTGTATAAATTTATTACCATTCTCTATATTACTTTGGACAGTTTATTATTATGTTTATATTATTAGGATATGTATTATGATTTCATATGTTATATTTTCAATATTAATTTTTATATTTATACTTCAAAAATAATAACTTTTTCGAGAAACACTTTTAAATGTGGATAAGTGAGTACCCAAACAATATTTCCCCTAGCACCAACTGAAACCATATAAAAAATTACTAATCTATCCATAGGTATTTAAATGAGGTTGAATAAATGACCCAGTAAAGGCTCCAGTCAGTGAAGGATACTTAAATGTTTATGACAACCTTGATTTCATTCTAAAAATGATAATCCATACTGACCTAAGTAAGTTGTACTGTTCCATTTTTATTTTTATATCCATGATCACAAAAACCAATATCATATCATGTTTTTACGTCCAAATTCATTGATCCTCATTGAGATACACTTGAATATATATCTCGTACATTCTATTGGATTCTCATTTAGGTACTTTAATAGGGAATAAACTCTTCAAAATATCATCCATGGAATGTATTGGTAGAACTAATACATTATAGCTTGCATCTTCCTCCCATCCTGGATCCACATAGACATCCTCATTAATCTGTATTCCCTATAACTTTTCTTGGTAAATTCTCCGATAACTATTATCTTATTCTACCACATCCAAAAAAGATTAAATTTTAATTCATGGAATGAATAACTTATGAATAACTAATTCTTCAGGATTATCTACCATGGTTCTTACGTTATCGTTAGTATGTTTTAACATTCTTACTGATGTGGTCACCATGGGGTTCATCAGGCTTGAGTAGTTTTTTGTTGTCTTGTTTTTTCCATTTGTTTATTTTATTATTGGTAAACAATTAGCAACTTTATCCTCATTCCTTAATACAAAACCAATGGTCATTTTCAATTCATAACCCTACAGATATTCATTAACAATTGGAGAGTTTTTTCCTTTATCACTCTACTCAGGATCCACCAAGCTACAAAACTGAACCTACATCCTCTTACTTCATGAAATTAATGGCTCCCACCATATTGGATATTACCCCTCCATCACTACTTTAATAAATGATGTGAATCGTTTTTGAAGTTGGATCAAGATTGGGGGTTCATTTATGTTTGAATATTACAACACCTAAAAAGAATCTACATAATTATTAGGACCATCCTGAAGTTATGTGAGCATTCATGAATCAGATAATTTCATATTTCTATAGGCCCTAGTGTCATAGGATGCATATCGAAAGGCACCAATATCAAGATCCCATCCCTTTTCCTCACCTCCCTTCATAATATCTTGCACGATAAAATGTTAAAAGGAATTATTATGGACATTCACAACATGATTTTAGCCATCCATGTTACCCCTCGGTCTAGAAAATAAGTTAATGGCCCCGGGTATGGGTTCGGAGTCCTTAATTTTTTTTTATTAGTGTCTTCAATAGTTAGAAAAAATAATACATTATATGTTTGTTTACGGATTTATAGGGAGTACATTAATCACCCCATTAAATTAATTATGTGCTTAATTACCTATCTTAATAAATGATGAACAAATGAATAAATAAGATTTGTAGAAAACCATATTATTCTAATGATGTTTACCTAAAGTATTGATACAAATAAACACCAAAGGAACCCTTCAGATGTCTACGTCAACACAAATTCGAGGATATATAGGGTGACAAAAACATTTAGTGTAAATAAATAAAAAAATTAATAGACCCACCATATTTTTAATAATCCTCATAATTATAGGATTATAGAATTGGAGAGGAAGGCTTTGTAGTGAATTCTAAATCCCATTGGTGGGGTTCTATTTTCATGATTAATTAGAATGTCTAAGGAAACAAACAGAAGTGCAAATTGGAAAAGGAACATGAAGAGTTATACAAGGAAGAGAAAATTTTAGATTCTGATGAAAATAAAGTTAAAGAATGAAATTTTATGTTGATTATGTTTCATCCCTTTAATATGAGTAATACATTCGACATAGTCAATGATGGGTGGCGCCCAATTATTGATATCCCCTCAATGCATTAGTATTTATCATGAGGCTAACTAGATTGGGTTTTGGATAATGCATTTACCCAACATATAGATGTATTGGAAGAAGTCCTCGACAATATTTGATGTCCCAAAAAAATTCGCCAATGTTATGTTATAATTTTCCTTCATTTTTCTTTTGAAAATTATGAATTCCATTATTGATATTTCATATCATTATTCGATTAGTTTGAATATCGAAAGATCATTTGTATGATAATGAAACTTTTAATATCTCATTAGTTGATCACCCTATATTAAATACATATTATGAGCATGTTATAGATCAAATGTCATGTGCCTCATTTATTTATCATTCCTTATATATTATTTCTTATTTACTCATAGATTTATATTAGACATACCCTTACTAATCATTTCATGTCACCACTTATATATGTATAATTTTCCACATGATATTAGGAAGTGTTTTTTGACTGATATTCAAGGATAAAATAAAGTGTTATAATGGAATTATCAATGGAAATACACTATGTATTTTATGTTATAATATATCAATTAAATATCATGTATCTATCTTTTTTTACCATGACAAATATACTATTTTTTACATTAGTATTTTATTCGTTGTATATTATTAAAATATAATAAAATAAAAAGTAGATATTGGGTACTAGTAAATGATTTTTTATATGATCACCATCTAGTAAAAATGCATGGGTATAATTCAATATAATTTCAAACATATAGTTAATATATTTCAAATAAATCACATGTATTATTTCCCAAACATGTAGGATGATCATATAATATCACAACATTGAAATATTAAACACTACAATGGAATGGGAATGAATATTGGGAACATGGGTTGGAAGAAAAAAATTGAAAATGATGAATAATAAATTTTCCTACATTATCATGATTTCACCCTATTCCAGGGGTATTTTTTGTTAAATATTATTCAATAAATAGTGAGGAATTATTTAATTTATCTGAATCTCAAGAATCACTCAATTATCATAATCACAAGTTATCAACCATTACTCCAACAGAAATTACCATGTTTTACTTATAGTTCTATTCTAAATCTGAACTGGGTTGTTAGATATCCAATCCTATGATATACATAGAGGGAACCTTAATATAGTTAAATAGTAACACACATTATTGTTCCCTGCATAATGATTGTTCCCTTTCAAATGATATCATAGAAATATAATAATTTTTTTATGATGATTGAAAATTTTGTGGTTTGATTCCCATGATAATAAAATGTATCATCTGATGAACTGCCACTTTATTTCTTCCACCCATATCCATGTTATCATTAGAAAAAATATTTATAAATTATCCCATTCTAATGATTTAACATTCCTTCCTTCTAGGAAAATTATGTTATCTCCAATAAAATTTGTGTCCTGATTGAGAGAATATGAGATAGAAAATAAAGATGAATGAGAACCCCAAGTGAGATAGTGTTAATATATGATCTCTATAATTCATTTCATGATGTTAGAAAACATTTATTTGAATATTGGTGGCTGTTTTTAATGATGATGAGAAATGTTTAATTTTATAGAGATTTTATGAAAAATTCTTCATAAATAAGGAAAAATGTATATTCATTCCCAAATACATCTCATTTTATATTTTAGGAAGATTTTTATTATTTATAGTTTTAGTTTTTTATTAATTTTACAATGAATATAACTCTCTATGCTGAGATGTGAACCTATTATTCATACATCTGAAAATAAATGTTTTTCATGAGGATTTAATCAACTTATTGTGATACTCGTTAAATTTGTTCAATATTTATAAGAAGATGAAGATCATATTTTTTTAGGTGAAATTTTATTCTATAATGTGTTCAATGATAACTAGTACTTGTTGTATCGGATTGGGTGATTATTGTGAATTATATGATCAAGAATATTTAAGATCATTCCCAAGATATTTCTATTTAATTTCAATACTTATACATACAAATTACCATATTTCATATCAGTCTTTTGATTCGTTATTTTTTTCTTAACTAAAGGGACTACAATAATAAAAATTTTCAATAGTGGAATTAGGTCAGAAAAAACAGATCCATTCGACATAATCGATGACAAGGTTTATTTTTTTACAAATTATAAAATAATTTTATTCAATCATTATAACCTTATCTTGGTTAATTATTAAGTACCCTTTAACATATTGGAATTAATGTACCTATTTAATTTATAGAGTAGTCACTAGGTTACCCTCAAACAAATTAATTCTATTTGATGTTCAATGTGTTAATTTATCACCTTTTTAAATATGTTGTTATGTATAATGTTTTATAGTCATTAATAATCATAATAATTTATTAAATAAATAATAATTTCCAATGTTTGATAGAAAAAATTCAATATTTTAATTTAAATAAGTCATTTATACTTACTGTCATTGTGTATAATTATTGTGGACATTTCAACTATTGACTTATCAGGAATTTGGTTAGGGGATGTGACATCTAAATATTAGAAAAATAATATCTATTTTTATGGATATACAAGAAATTATTTCATGACATCACTTTTAATGTAATAATTGATAGATGTTATGGGGATCATGATAGAAAAAGGAATGCATGATAACCAAAAAATATTTGTGATGGAAATTATAGATTCATAGAACTATGAAATAAAATTAGTAATGAATTTATTTTAATACATTATAATTTTTGATATAGAAAAAATGGATAAAAATGATTTTATATAATGATATAGTAAGATATATATCTATATAAATTCAGAAAATTATAGAATATTAATTGAATTTCAGGAATTTTATTCATGTATTTATGATCAATCATTTTAGTGAAAAGGAAGAATGGAGAGAGAAATCTTAACTCTCCTTCACAACAATGGAGATTTGCATCTTTCTGATATTCTTTCTTGAGTATTTCTATGGATTATTTCAATCAAGAGTGGGAAGCGGCCTATATGAACAATCGACATGTCTCAAAGGGGTATTGCTATCCCTCGAGCTCTCATGACTCCTCAAATATTCTAAGGGGAAGCCTGTCCTTTGTGGATGTTCATTCTGGGTCTATAAATCATATAAAAGAGGATTCACCTAAATCCTCAAATATCATCTGATTATAGAATGGCGGAATCTCGATGGTGGCTGATCCGGATTATTTGCAACAAAAGTTAGATCTATGAAACTTTTCCTCACTCATTCGTATGATCTATTCAAAAGGAGACAAACCTTGTTCTCATGTTGATCTCAGAAATAGAATTTCACATTGTTGGGGCATAAGGGATTAGGGGTTAATCTCAATTGGAAAGGGATATTTTCACATCATTTTCAATTCTTCCGAATCTTTGATTTCTTCTTGGAGTTTGGGTATCCTGCAACTCCAACCTAGAATCTTATGATTATCTTATTGGGATGTTAATTTTTACCCTTTTACTCTTAAAATATCGAATTCATAAATTTGGGTGACACTGCGTGGTTTAAATTGGGAATATTGGAACACTAGAATTCTAAATGACATTGCATCACGTCTTGGCACCCCAATTAGGTCTGATCAGCGTACATTAAATGGTGAAATTATTTTCTTTCCTAGAATTATAGTGGACATAAATCTGGAAGTTAAAAGAAATAGTTTCATTCTTTTTAATTCTAATGGATTGAAAACATATATCAGATTGGAATATTAAAATTTTCCATACTTTTGTGATGTTTGCAAAATTGTTGGGCACACAGTTTCTAATTGTAGGATGATTCAATGAAATCCTAGTACTACAACCAAAGCCTATGATTGGACTGAGGATATTTGGAGCAAAAGACCAAACCTGTTTTTGTTGAGAAAAACAGGATTCTAAAAAATCCACCAATCCATCATGTCCAAAAAAAATTCATCTTATATTTCCAAGGTTCTTTCTAAAAATCAATATGTTCTTTCCTCTGCAAATATAGTCTCATGGTTTGACATGGTTGATGAGGAAGAACATAATTTAGAATCCTCAGCCAAGGATATACAGCCAGTGAAGTCAGTCATTGAATGGGTCTGTAAGGATGATTTGGAACTTCTTACTGGACTGTGTAATGAGGTTTATAATCTTGTTATATCCTCACAGAAAGAAGATAAGGCGATCCAACTTTTTCATGACTTTTATAAAGATATTCTTGTTCTTATGGTATCCTTACAAGATAGAAAGAGAATTTTAGAATTATTGATCAAGATATCTCATCTCTTGAAGAATCTCTCCATCATTTGTAGGTTCAAAATACAATGAATAACTTTTCCAATTTTCTCAAGGAAGATTCTGAGATTTTTTTCAAATCTCAATGACCTCTTCAATATGAAAGATGCTTTTCAAAGGGACATTTTCAAGGATAAATAGTTGAAGGATAGAGATATGAATACAAATTTTTTCATCTCTTTAAAGCGAATTAGGAAGGTTTCTAAACCTATCTCGATGATCAAGAATGGGTATCAAATTATTGACAATGACAGGGATCTTTCAGATAATGTCATATATTATTTCAAGGATATCTTTAATGGCCCTACCTCAATTAATGAGCCAGTGGAGGGTATCATTCCCTAATTGGTGAGTCATCAGGAAAATATCAATCTTACTTCTATTCATTTGAGCATTGAAATCAATGTTGTTGTCTTCAGCCTCAAATCTGAAATCTCCCCAGGTCTATATGGTTTTGGTAAGTTCTTCTTTCAATATTATTGGGACATTATTAAATCTGATGTTTTTAAACATGTGATTCATTTCTTTAATGGTGGGGACCTCCCTTATGGCATAAATGCTCAGTTCCTTGCTCTTATCCCAATGAATGAGAATACTAATGAAATGCATCTGTTCAGACCTGTTTCTTTAGTCAACTTCATTTAAAAAATCATTTGTAAAATCCTTGACACAATACTCATAGAAATTTCTAGTAGGATTGTTTCCCGTAATCAGTTTGGTTTTATCAAGGGATGATCTCTTCAATATTTTCTCATTACTTCCTCTGAATGTGTAAATTTGATTAAGAAACCCACACGAGGTGGTAATATTTCCCTTAAGCATGATGTAAGAAAGGAAATTGATACTATGAATTGGGGTTTTATTGTTAAAGTTCTTTTTATGTTTGGGTTCAATGATGTTTTCATTACTTTGATCAAGAACATCTTATGCTCTCCCTAGATTTCAATTCTTGTCAATGGATCCCCTCATGGTTCTTTTGATTTCTCTAGAGGGATTAGTCAAGGTGATCCCCTTTCTGTAATTATTTTCTATATTTGAGAGGACTATCTTAGTAATGTACTATCTATCATGGCTTTAAATGGGAGGATGAAGTCTTTTAATGCTGGTAGAGGTACCCTTTCCCCAAATCATCTTTTATATGCAGATAATATCGTTATTTTCACTCTCGGAAATAAGAGAAACATCAATAACATCAAAAGGGATCTTTTTCACTATGCTTCTGTCTCTGGTCAAGATATCAGCTGGGGGAAATCTTATATCTACATTGGTAAGAACATTACTGATCGATGGAAAAATTTAATGGTTCATGAGATAAACGTAAAGGAAGGGGATATTTCAATTAATTATCCAGGGGATACCTTGTTTTTGGGAATTCTGAAAGCTTTCTATTTCATAGAGATTGTCAGTAAGTTCAGAAGGAATCTTTATACTTGGAAAGTAAAATCTCTCTCCATGGTTGGCAGGGTCAGTTTGGTTAAATATTTTATTATCTCCAAACTTCCATACTCTTTTATGGTTTACAAATGGCCTATTTTTCTTATCAAAATTATCAATTGATCACTTATTAATTTTATTTGGAGTGGCAGTATCTTTAAAAAAA
Organism: Viscum album; assembly: GCA_963277665.1. Classification (NCBI taxonomy): domain Eukaryota; kingdom Viridiplantae; phylum Streptophyta; class Magnoliopsida; order Santalales; family Viscaceae; genus Viscum; species Viscum album. The sequence goes on from OY728162.1 coordinate 716,057,003, forward strand.
TGTTGGCTATGGTTCTTTGATCTGATTATTGCAAACCATATGATGCTGGGGGATTGGGTATCCAAAATCTTGTGCACATTAATGATTATTTGCAAGCTTCTTTCATTTGGAGACATTTTAACATATACTTTGACAGTTTACGCTTCCTTCGGGAAAAAATCATGAAAAGGTTAAAGATGGGGTCATCTAGTCATCTTGATTCCTCTGTTTGGCCTGATTTCAATCACATCTTTTCCTCAATTGATTCTCATTCTAGATGGCTAGTCTCGAAAGACTCATCCCTTAATTTCTGGAAAACCTAATGGAATGATAATCCCTTGATAGAGTTGGTGATGGATTAATGAAACATGGATCTGGTATTACCATAAATGATAAACATGAAGCCATGGAAATTCATCCAAGAAACATTATTAGAATTGTTAACAATTATTGTTTCCCAAACAAGAATGATTGTTAGGCATGGGAGCTTGGGGATAATAGTATTCTCTCTTCAAATCATTATTATGAGTTCTCCTTGACTTCTAGAATTGGTTCCAAATTGGCGAGGAACGTGCATATAAACATTATCAGACCATCTCTCTTTAATATGGTTTGGATAATTTCTCATCAACAAATTCCAACTTATTATTATCTTCAATATTATGGTATCTTTTTATGTTTATCCTTTGTGCTTTTCCATCAAAATATAAGGGATGTTGATCATTTGTTCCTTTTTTGTGCCACTGCGGCCACAATGTGGAAGGATTTAGTAGATATCTTTTAAATATCACTTCCTATGATTACCTCCATTATAGACTTTATTCAAAGATGGAAATCTCTTGATCATTATTCACAATTGTTGGATATATTTCAGGTTGCTGCTTCTGAATTTCTACATTATTTATGGCTCACTAGGAATCATATTATTAATGAGAACCATCCCTTCTTGGTCACTTCTTCTCTCTCACACATTCTTGCTGAGATGCATGCGGCAGGCCTACCTAAAAAGAATTATTGAGCCAAATCCATTCATGATTTCTCTGTTCTTGATCGAATTATTTTAAAATGTAATTTTAAACCTTCAGTTGGCACTCTTGAGATTCTATGGAAAGAGCTTATTGTTGTTTGGTTTCAAATTAACTTGGATGGTGCATCGAAAGGGAATTAAGGTTTTTCTAGGAATGGTTCCGTGTTTAGGGATCACAAGGGACTGGTGATGGGCTGTTTTCACGACCCTTGTGGTATTTCCTCTTCAATTTAAGGTGAGATGATGGTTATTAATGTTGTAGTGGAACATGCCAAAAATCATGGTTGGAATAATCTCTGGATGGGGAGTGATTCGACTAGGATTGTCTCTGCCATAAGGGATGGTTCATGTCATCTCTCCTGGAAACATCATAATCGGTGGGTTAACAACTTAGACTCCCTTCAAACTATGAATCATATCATTACCCATGCCTATAGGTAATCTAATTCTGTCGCATATGGATTGGCTAAAGAAGTATTTGAAGGTGCTGACCTCATTTAGTATGACAATCTCCCGGATGTTTTTCCCTATTGAAAAGGGATTTGTATAAATCTTCTATTTTTAGGATCATGTGAGTCGGACATTGTATTTTAATAAGGGGGCCTTGCTTTTATGGGAAATGTCTCATATTCTTTTAAAAACAATTCATGTATTTATGTATATTTTTAGTGGAATAGCTTTCTCCTTTAAAATATATTTTTATTCAATTCTAGTGGATTTTATTCATAGTTTGTCGGCTTCATATGAGATGAGGGAAAATATTTCCCTTTTGAATAAAATTTAGTTAGGTAGTGAAATCACAATTAAATCCTTAATAATTTTGATCATCTTTAGATAATCAAACAAATAATATTAAAATTTATTGTATGATTAATATGAAGAGAAGAAATTTGAAACATTGTTAATATTTATCATAAGTTGGGTTAAAAAGTGAAACATAGAAATTCAATGATATTTTCAATTGAAGAAAATTAAATTTCAATATTATGGAAATTTCCCATCCCATTTTCTAAATTAAAATGAATTATAAAGTGATGATGTAAATGTTTTCACCCTTATGTTTTCATGTAATAAATTTTTAAATTTATACTAATAGATCCTTCATTTAATAAAAAATGAATGAATTTTTTTTAAAATAAATAAGAAAATTTATTACAAAAATTGGATGATGAAAGAAATCATTTCATATTTGCTTATGTTTAATAATAATTATAAAGGAAGGAAATGTTATTAAATTCTAAAATGAATGTTGATGAATTTACTAATAGTGAAAACGATATATATGAAATAGATGATAGAATTTAAATATAGTTTCTAATAAATTTATAGTTCAAGGGGTTTAGTTTTTAGACTTAAAATATAGTGAAACAGATTTTTTATTTTAGTAAATAAACATAAATTTAAAATAAATTTGAATATAGTAATTCTAAAAAATATAGGTTTTTTAAGAAAACTAAATATTTGATGATTTTTCATATAACACAATGTAAATTTAGATACTATATGTAATATAATGATAAATATATGGATATTTAAGATAAAATTACTGAATAATGTTTTTCAGATGTTCAAAATAATATAAAAAATATTAATATTTTCTTTGAGAAATTCATACAAGATATTTAAGAGGGATTGAGGAGAAATGAAAAATTATTGACAATTTAAAAATCTATATGGGATATATTATTTAAAAAAAACATGAACTTCAATTTTTTGAAAGGCCATATTTTTATAAATTCAATGTTTTCAATGAAGATAATTAAAGACTAAGCATGGTTATATCACCAAATGAATTTATATATAAATCATAAAATTAATGGAATTTTATATTGATAGTGAAATGGGGAACACATGTATAGTCTGAAAATTTTGATATATGACAATTATGTTGTGATTCATGATTATATTTCAACATATATAACAAAAAATTATAAAATTAAAAAATTTGTCATATAGTAGAAGAATAACAACCCCCAATGTTTTAGTTGAAGGATTTCGGTATAATAAAATTATTATTTTTGTATATTATTGATGTCATGGTGGTTTTAGACATATAAATGGATTTTTTTGTTTAATAAAATTTTCTTTTTTTATTTCTAAATGATTTTAATATAATTAATTGAGTTTGATATATCCTTGTTAACGAAATGATGTTTTTATATTGTCAAAAATTTGATATGGGAATACATAAAATTTATTTTAAGAGTTAAATTAAAATTAATGAATATTTTAATAACCAGGACATATTATAGAGAACTTTGATTGAATCTTGATGGTTTCATTTATTATGATTTAAAGTACTCATAATTTTTTTAAAAATATAATGTGAGTTAGAATCACTCTAATTTGATGTTTCATTGAATGTATTTGTAATTAAATGTCATTGGATTCTATATTTTTTATGATTATGTCATATTATTACATAATTTGAGATTTTCAAAAATATTTAAAAGTGATAATATACAATAATTATATTTTTAAACTGATTGATGAGTCATAGTAAGAGGAGATACATCACTTAATATTTGAGATAACAAGATAGAATCAGAAAATAAAAAATTTTGATTAGTTAAAGAATAATTTACTTAGTGATTATCAACATTATTATAATGTGAATGAATTAATATTCAAAATGGATGAATTCATGATTGTGTAATTAAATATTAGTATTCCACTATTTGAGGATAGTGAATAATGTAAATCATGTTTTTTGTTGGTAATGATTAAATGTTTTTTTATTAGATCTTTAAAAAATTATAGGTGTTATGGTATTGAAATCATGCCATATTGGTCAAAAAGAACATTAAAATTATTTCTAAAGGAAATAATTTTCATGTTGTTCCTCTCTTATATGATAAAATGTTTTAATTTTCCCACATGTCATACTACGATTATTATTTTCTATTCATACAAGAATATAAATAGTTCCAAATTTAATTGATCATATCTTATTTAATCTTATATTTATCATCAAATAATGACACTTTCGGATAATATCGATACTTTTTTTTCATTTTATGATTAAATTAAATAAATTATATTTATTTTGGATTTTTAACATAACTATAGAGAATTGATAATTATTTTTATAATATAAGTGAAAAATGGAATATGTATATTATGATATAAAAATTAAAATGCATAATGTTGTTATGTATAGTCGTAAATAACATGGATATTATCTGGAGTATAATTGGATTTTATTTTAGTATAGTTTATCATATTCTCCACAATAAAAATATTTAACTAATTGAAAAAATAGGTGGATATGGATTCAAGATGTTGATTCTACATGTCACATAATATTAATTTAACTGTCAAGAGATTAGGTCATTAGTTCATATTAAAAAATATGTCTCATAATATCCAAATGTGGATATTATTTGGTATAAAATTTATAATAAGAATTTTATAATCTAAATGTTTTTAACTTTTTTTTAGCTTATGTATTATCAAATTGGATTGAAAAATGTGAGGGAACTATTGCAAATAAGTTAATGGTATGTATTATATATATCAACTAGAGAAAAGAGGATATTGTTAATAAAACATAGAATATTGAAAGATAATTGAGTGGGATGATGTTGATGGGATATGTCACTCATTTATGTGTTATGTGTTAGAAATAACACTTATAAATGATGATATCAATGAAAAAAAGATAAAAAATCATAAAAAAGGTAAAATATTTAATATTTGAGTAAAACGAATAATTAACATGATGAATCAAAATTACAATATAATGATGAGTGTTAAAAATAAAATTTTCCATGTATATGGAATATGTAGTGTATTTGTATATTTTTTGGGATAATGGAAATTAAGTTCAAATAGATTATATATGAGGAAAATAACCACACCTCCTTGATTTATCAAATAAAAATGAGATGCGTGATTTTAAAATTGATATATTAAGGATTTTTCATTAAATTAATAAGGAACTGGATCATATATATATATACCAAAAATTTTATTATTAACTTAAAATCCATCAAATATTTATTTTATTTAACAAAGTTCTCATTTCATAATAAACATAATGAAAAAGATATTTTTTTATGAATAATAATAGGACAGTTTGAAAATTTTATTTTCATGTAAACAATTTCAATCAATGATAATTTTTTTTCTAATTTATAGGCATAAAACCATAAAGAATCTTATTAATATCAATTTTTAAATATAATATTTTATATTCTTAATGATTTAAAACTCATACTTCTTCAACGGTGAAATAGAACACCAAGTGTACATTGGGATACTTGAAGGATTTTTTCATGGTGATAAAACAAATTTGTTTGAAAATATTATAAAGGTTTATATATATTACACCATTTTTCAATATTATGATATTTTATAATGGAATCCATCTAGATTTCAAAATAACTTTGAAAAGAATATTGGACATCAATATTAATATGAATGAAAACTCATAGATTTCAATCAATGGAATTTTTTGGTTTAAGATATATTTTTATATAAAATAATAAATATTTATTCATTAAAACATTAAAAATATTATTTTTTTAGATGCCTACATTAGGATAGGTATGTTATTCCATGGTAAAAGAATTTATTATAGGAGGACTATATTTTATTTTTCAATATATATACTGAAAAGAAATTTTGAATGTACTCGGTATGGAACAATAGAATGATTTTGTATGTACTCGTTATGGGACAATAGAAGGATTTTTCAACTCTACTTAATATTAAGATATTAATTCTAATTACAATAATGGTAAATAAAAAAATAAATGGTGTTCAAAAAAAATTTATTCCTTATAGTACATCAATAATTTATGGTCGAGTAACATTTTTGATATCACCTTATGTGATTATTGTAATTTTTTGATGGAGTATCAATTTATTAGAATTAATGGGATTATGAGGAAAATTAATAGTAAATTTGATTTTGTAAAAATGAATCAGTGTATTACTTTGTTAGATCACTATGGATATACTGATGTCATTTTAGATGAATGTGTTGATGATAATAATTTTACCCCAAGGAGTGATTTCATCTATAGGGAAAACTATGATTCCTGGAATACAAAAAAATAATATTCTATAACATTGAGTAAATTTAAATTAGAATATGTGTTTGTGAGTAGTGACACAAAATAAAAATTTAAATTATAAATTTATTCATCATAATGTGTATCTCATGTAATCTTTATAAATTAAATATAATAATCTATGTTCAATTAATAATTCAATAAATGCACTTCAAATTTCACAATAAATTAATATTGAAATCAAGTAAGACTCTATAAAGGAGATGTTTGATGAAGTTATATTGAAGTTGTAGTTTTTTTCTACCAAATATAAAGTGTTAAATGTTTTTACTACATGGGTTCTAGAAGATACATTTAAAAATTTGATCTAAATAATGGGATGTTAACCTCATGTTTCTGAAGGATACATTAAATTATTCAGTTTCATTATTTATTATCATTGAATTATTGTTCTCCTAGAGGGAGTTAATGATACAAATTTATTTATTTTTTTTCATAAAATAGTTTGCTTCAATATTAATGGAGAGAAATTATTTATAGGGGAAAACTAAAAGAAGAATATTGTGATTTATCATTTTCTTTTGGTTTTTTATTTTTGGAATAACTATTTTAAGTCATTATAATTATGTGTGTTGAAAATATGTTCGACACATGTACATGAGAAGCTTTGATGGGGGGAGAAAAAATTGGAATATCATCACATTGAATGTTAATGTGATTGTGAGTTTGAATTATATTTAACATCATTGAGGTAAAATTTAATAACTATTTTTCCATATACCTAATACAATGATATTATTATATAATTGAATAAATATTTTCTCATTTATAATATTGTGATACTTTGAATAATGTATATTTTTTTTTATTAGAAGAAGAAAAAATACATGTTAAGGGGGATGATGAAATATATGAATAGGTTGGAGTCTTTTTGTTGTTCTTTTTCAATAGATGATTCTCATTCAACAATATATGTTGGAATGCATTTTAGGACACATTAAAATCAATTTATTAATTATTAATGATGGATGAAATTAATTAAAATTGAACAATTAATATACATGGTTTGACCATATACATTTTCATGGCCAAATTCATAGGATTGATGTATTATAATAGTCTTTAAACATATGGTGGTATGACACAAGATTTATATTGAATTTTTATTGTGTTTTTTGAGAAAAAAAATTCTTTATCTATATTTCAGATATTCATAAAAACATTCTCATAGATTCCAATTATGAAAATATATTATGACATTTTTAGGGATCTAGTTTTAGTTTTTTTTCACATAAATCGCAATATAGTAAGATAATACCTTATATACCACTCATTAATGATGAATAAAAGGAAAGAACATAATACAAGGATAAAATTAAATAATAGGATGTTAGTTATTGATGTTAGAGTGTTTTTGAATTCAAAATGAAATATTTTGGATGTTATTAATTATTCAACTTGTGTGAAAAGTTTTTGATGAAATACAGAGTGTTTGATATTGAAGAATAATGAATGAAAAATCCATGTGAGAAATATATTATCTACAACATTATTAATTTCATTTATTAATGTTTTAATGCATAAATTTAACAATTTAACATTACTTTTGAAAAAATTAGATGTCTGATAAGTTCAATATAGTGGGTTTTTCGGATTATTCTTACTTTCTATTTTTTAATGGCTTATTATCTTATCATTAATTCTAACAAGATGATTAAATATTTCATCAATTTTTATGTTTACCCTTTCTCAATAAATTTATAAATATTTAAATATATGAAAAAGTGAAGTGTTGATGTATATTTGGTATCATTCTATAGAATGATAAATATTATTTTTTAATATTGAAAATGTCTATTATATTACTTATCAATGTCTATTCTAATACATGTGTGGGAGAAAATTACAATTTTCTATAATGGAATTATAAGTTCATATATTCTTGGATAAACCCTCGTTATTTTATCGAAATGAATGATTATAGATCATAAGATCATCGGTTTTCTACATCTTTCCATTGATATAGGAAGTCATTTCTATTATAAAAAATAAAAAATGTCTTTATTGGGAGTGAATGAATTTATTAGTAATTGAGTAAACATATATTATGTGATTAAACACATTTTATTTTTAAAATAATTAAGTTAATTGTAAAAATAGTATGTGTACCATTCATATTTACTACTGATAGGGTTGTTTCATTGCAACAAAGAAAATTGATACACTAATTCACCCTTATCATAGGGAATCCATTAGTATACTAAAACCATTGTATATTAAAAAATCTAAAAGTGTCAAATATTCATATATACTTTTAAAATTGAAACCATTCTCAATGATTTTTTTTATATTTTTAGATATGTTAGAAATTCATCATCATGCTTCAAAGACAAATACCTCACATAATATTAATAAAAACAGTTCTTTGAGATACTAATTAAAAAAACACCATTAAATTTAATTATTTGTTCTATGTTATTTATGTATTATACAAAGACCATATATTTGGCACAAACTCCTTATCAAATTATTATCAATTTTAGTTCCCACATCACTTATAAGAACTATTGGAAAACACAATTTGAAGGAAATGATCTTATTTATAAATAATTTAACTATTTAGTATATATTTATATACTTTTTGATTCTCCAACACACATTGTTACATGTTTTATACATACTAGTATGTATAAATCTCAATTTGAAGGTTAAAATACTCACATAAATTTGATTCATAACTATCACAATATTTACCCTTCCAAAATACAATCTTCTAAAATTTGGACTCTTTCAAATTTTCCCTCCCTTAAGAATGAATCAAATCACATGATTATGTCAATAGTAGCCTTATATGTTTTCAAACAACATAATCATTATTGGAATTAATTTAACATGGAGATATGAAATTTTTGGTGGCATACAGTGAGAGATTTATTATTTCGATCACCCAGACCATTAATATATCATTGTACAATACATCATCCTTTAATGAAATCACCACATTAATGAAGTGGGAATGGATTATCTCAAAAGATAAAAATTGATATTCCTCAAAATTATACTAACTACATAAATTTCATGTTAGGATGAATTATTCTCATTTCAGGGAAATTATATATATAAATATAATACATCCTTATACTTCATTCCCAAAAAAATTAATATCCACATGGAAATACATTAAAGGTTTATCGTTTTCTCATTCTTATGAAGGGGAAACTCCATTTATGTTGATGTATTTTAAATTAAAAATTCACTATCATTTTTATTATATATATATATGTAAATGTGTTGGATAATTAAAACTCTTCAAATGATTCATGACTTGAAAACCATTTATTTTATACTTTTTTCAAGGTAGAATGAGAAGTGTACAAATAAACCATAGAAAGTATAATAAATAGTATGAAATAATAAATTATAAAGAAACGTCTCAAATATATTTTTATATATATTATTTTTCCCACATTCAAACTCTTTATTATAAAATATATCTGTTAAAATATTTTTCCTTAAATAAGAAAATGATTAATTTTTTATTGTGTTTATATTTTATATAAATTGTGATAATTATTTTTGGAAATATATCCTAGATGTGGAATAGATTCATGTTTCTATGAAAATTATCAATCCAAGAAATTTATAAATCATGGATTGATTCTGAAACTAATTTTATATTTTAGTATGAGATTGAATCATGTTGAAATTGATAGATATTGTCATAGGAAACATCATGAGTGTTTCATTACATTAAGTTACCACTTCCACTATTATTGTTCAAAATGATATGGTGAATAATCCTAGAAGAATAATTTAATTTTATTTGGAGTAATTTATACTGAAATATTCTAGTTATGATCCTTAATAAGTCATTTTGTAATCTCTTTCCACTATGAAATTCATAGGAATGTCATATTTTCAATAATGATAGGAACATTAAATAAGAAATTAGGATATGATAAGAAATTATTGAAAACATTAATAGAAATGTTTTTGAATCCATTTCCATGGTAAATATTATCATGGATAATAAATATGAAGGGAGAAATTATCAGCACACACTAAATTTTTTAAGGTGGCATGGACTCTTTGATATGATTTATTATCTTAGTTTATATTTTATTCATTACCCTTGTTTAAAACCTCTCATAATGGGAGGAGGTTTGGGTTTTTCAAATTGATATCACGGCTTCATCAAAGTGATCCCCTCTTTCTATATTTGTTCATAATGTCCCAACATGTGCTTATTAGGGATTTAAAAAAAGGAAAATTAGAATTGTATGATTCAAAAATTTATAATTTGTAATCGATTTTTTGAGATTTCTCATATACTCTACATAGAATAAAATATTTTATTAATTTATTAATGAAAATCATGATGAAATGGTATAAGGATATTTTAAACCAATATAGTTATAATAGAAGTCAATTTCATATAAATTTGAATAAAAATGACTATATTCAATGTAAATACATGGGTTTGAATACTAAATATGTTGTTGAAAGGCTTGAAATTTCATGAATGTAGATTCCTATAGATTATCCAGTATCTCAAATATTAAATAAAAATATTCCATTTGTGACATTTATGGTTTCAAAAAAATAAATGTAGGATGAATTATATATTAGAGGAGTCATTGTATTTCTTTCCATGGAAGGATAACCCTTATAAAGAGTTCCTTATTATTTATTCCAATTCAGGTATTTGTTATCATGTGATCATGAAGTCTCTCATAAAAATAATTATATAAATTCTTAATCGAATAATATGGGATGGTACGTATGGGGGAAAACCTCAACATTCCAGTTGGTGTTGTCTTTCTGAATCATTTGAATAATAATGAATTAATATCTAAATAATTTATTATACCATGTAGTTCTTGTTGGATAAAATCACATGGGGTTCCTTTTTTAAAAATTCTACTTATGGTATAATAATTTTCAATAAATATGGTTCTTCTAGAGATTATGGGATTTAATTGGATATAAAAGGTTATTAAATGAGGAAAAGACTCCTTTAATCAATGTTAGTCATCCAAGAAAAATTCAATTGGATCATGGGTAAAGGTGCCAATTCATTTTTATAAATAAAAATGGACGGGTGATTTTGTATTTATTCCAAGGATCCTAAAACTATAATTACCTACAAGAATGATTTTTTATCCTTCATTCACAGTATATGTCATTAATTTTGATCAAGGGATTATCCAATCTACTATTGAACTGGTAGAGGAGCCCAAAATTTTTACCTTATATGAAATTATTCAAATATTTTATATCATTTTATTTGAGTGAGTATGTTTTTCCTTTCATTTTTCATCTCCTTTAAATAATTATTTTATTCTTCTATTTTTTGATGATGGTGAATTGCTACATTTCAAGGCCTGTTTCTACATGTTATAACAAGTAGTTGGGTGATCTTCACCTTCAAAATGAATCCCACTATAATGGAACCATACAAACAATGTGAATTATTAAAATCATTTTTTATATAAATAATATCTTATATTCCCTTTTCATGGATGATGATAGTGAAAATGGAATTTGAAGCCAGATTCACTCTTACCTTATCACTGATTATTTCATCTTTATTGATAGAATAAGGTATTAGAATAATTATAATACACCATTACAAGGAATAATGATTAATTAAGATGGGTTATATGTTCAATGAATCATTCTTGGAGGTGGAGTTATTTATAATTCTGCGATATCAGTGATTACTATTTTCTCGATTTTTTATGGAATTATTTATTCCCTAATTATTGAGGTCCCAAATTTATTTTCCATCAATAATATTTAATCCAAAAAACATTTTTTATTAGTTATTTATGTGGACTCAATAATATTAGTATATTTTCCATCAAGGATTATCCAATACCACATGTTCATTTCATATAAAATGTTTCCCCATAAATGTTTGATTCCCTATGGGCTCTAGATTGTCCATAAATAGAATGAGTTTAATTTAATGTTTGACTAAAAATGTTTTAATGAAGTTTAGGAGGATCGTTCTACAATTATATTGCGCATCAACTTTGTATCTTGGGTAATTAATTATTTCATTCATGGTGATGATGTTAGCAGCCATTATTTTCATACATATTATGCTTGCATTATTTTCTGTATCTCCATATTTTTTCTTAATATTTTTTTCCAAATAGTTATTTTATGTTAGATAATTTGAGTAATATACCATGAAAATATAAAACTAAAAGAATAATAACTAAAGAATCACATTACCTCAAATGAATATGTAAAATTTAGTGAATCCAATAGGTGAAACCACTAGTTTAATATTTGTATTCTTTAGATTATTTTATATTATTTTTTGGTATTTTGGATTTCAGATGTTTTTTTAATATATTGGAAATTGTTTCCCATGTGAATGGATTAATAATTACCACTACACAATTTTTTTACCAAGTAGATTAAATGTATGTTGGTATTTCATTATATTGAATATTTGGAAGGTATTATAAGGGTACCAATATATGTTGATAATGGTTTTATTTATTTATGAGACATTTTCTATCTATATTGTTTGGGAACTATTTATTCGGCATGGAAAGAAAATAGTTTGATCCATACATTGTGATTTATAAGGGATGTCTACAGATACTTATTTGAGTTAGTTTTACTATATATGGATTTCACATTGTCATTAGAAGTCCTACAACATGTTTCAAAAGTGGTGTTTAATGTGGTAATATTGTTCTTCATGGTTGTTGCATGATTTTGAAAAACAATTCAACTAACTGCTAGATAATCTTATGATTCATTAAAATATTAAATTCCTTCTCTTCCCTTATACAACTTAAAGGATTTTTTCTATTTTTTTCTACATTTCTTAACTATCCAAGAGTTTATGAAGTGGATTCTCTCATCCATCATTCCAAATATTTTGGTGACATTAACCTTTGATTTTAAGAGTATTCTCCCGGTAAGATAAACATACTCATTTTTTCTGTTCCAATTCATTAACATCCATTTGTATAGGTTTTTTATCTAAATAAATTCATAATGGGTATGTTACAATAATCCTTGGGTTTCTGTTTATCTTTAATCTAGTTTCTTGTTTTTTAAGGAATATGAATGGTGTGTTATTTCCTGGTTGAATATCAATAATAATTGGAGACCCATTTCATAGTTCTTCCATCCTATTTAATGTAGTTGTAAATATTTGTTTCATTTAAATTTTATAGTATTAGATTATTTTTAATTTTTAATTATATGTTTTATAAAATAAAATTCATATGTTAAAATTATTCTTTGTTTTTCAATTTTCATATGGAGTTTACCACTTGGTATGCTATTGTGAAATTAGTTTTTATAGATTTTTTAAGTGTTGTTTTTATTTCATGTGCTCGGAATGTTGTAATGTGATCATCCAAAATTAATTGAATATTTTTAGTAATTTGAATCTATTTTGATCATTAATTGGGTTAAAACATTTATTTTTCAAGAGTTTTTGAAATTATAGAAATGTCTTGTCATTATCTATAGTTTGAATGAAAATATGATTTGTTTTTAGATTTTTTAATTGTAGCTTTAAAGGATTTAATCTAAAAGATATTAAAAAATTAATTTTTTTAAAGGATTCATTAGTTCAAGATTTAATATTTTGAAAAATGGTTTGTATCTTGTGAATATTTTGGAAGGAATGTTTGTCACTATTAATGATATATTTTATGATATGTCAACCTATTGATTGATCCCTCAAGATTAATATTTCAGGGGTTTTTTAATAACCCTTTAGAAGAAGTTATTTAATTTTTTTTTCAATTCATATGCATTGGTTTTGGAAAATGGGTTTTTTATTGTGAAGTTATAAGAGGATATATGATATTTTCTTTAAATTTTTTGTTTCGATATACTAAAAATTATTTATAATATTTTTTCTCACATAATATATGACTATTTATGGAGACCTAGGTAGTTAATAGAATATTTTTAAGTATGTTTCACTTGTGTGGTGTTCCCTTACTATAAATTTCCCTATGAGAGTTGTAACATCGTAGGGGTGACTTTTACTGAAGAACCAGAAGGGGTAATAAATAGTGATTTTTCAAATTTCACTATGGTGTGTTATATTAATTATTTTGGAGTATCCGGGTCTCACATAAATTTATTCAGATCCCTAATATAATTCCTAATACTGGGCCCTTCCTATGCTTTTTAAGGGACCCTCATATATATGCATTATTTGAATCACATATCAGTTAACTTATTTCATTGGACCATTACTTTGGATTGATCATTTAAAATATTTTGTTGACAGTTGGATGTCATGTGTGATCCTTCACTATTTAATTTTTTTACCATTCATAGTTAAATAAAATATTATTTACTATATGTTTTATAAAATTAAATTTATTTTTTTATTAATAAAATGAATCTTGGAAAAAGATTTGTGTAGAAGAAATAAATTTGGTATTGTTTAGATAGAAATTTAATAACGAATAAATTTACCATTATGAAAATTAATCTAATTACAAATGTTTTGGTCATCCATTTCTTATATTTTGATGGGGGGATTTAATAAAAATGAGTTATGGAATTATATTTGGTTTTATTAAAATTTCAACGGAAAAACACATTTTCTATATATATTTCAAATTATCATTAATAATATGGTCATATAAAAAGAAATAAAACAATATATTTACTAAAATAAACCATGATATGTTTTTCTCATAACATACATACACCATTATGTGTATAAAAAATCCTTATTTCACTTTGGATCTTTTTTAGGCCTTTGTAGGACTTATAATCTGGTGAGAACCCTAATATCTAATTTTTGGAAAAGGATAGAAATTTGGTGTCATTATGAGATTATTGTAGCTATTTTGGATTTGATTATGGGTTTATTTTTTATTAATATACCATCCTTATAGAAAACCCCATTATTTTAGTTTATGTAATATAAATATTCTTGTTTCCCACCAATTGTATGCCTATTCGTTTCATGCTATTATTTTTGAGTGGTGATTATTATCTTCTATTGTGTTTTAAAATGATTAATTATTTCAATATTTTTTAATATGTTTATTCTTATTGTGCAGACATCCAATATACAAATGGTTCAAGTCATAGTTGTGAGAGAGATCCTTGGTGGTTAATCTGAATAGGGGTGAAATAATTTCAAAGGTTATTTTAATGTGACATACTCACATGTTTTCATCCTATATGGATTAGGAAATCCCCTTAGACCATTTGGTAGGCCATATTAGTTCATCCCACACAGATTCATTATAAAATGATATTATATTATAGGATACATAATGTATTAGGTTTTGTATAATCCATCTTATTATTTGGGATGTCAAGTATTAAAGATTTTAAAGTTTTTTACTCCAATGGTAGTATTAAAAAGAGTGTTATGATCTATTTTTTCATCATGGTACATTAGATACCATGTGTATTCAGGGATTTAATGTTTAATTATTTATTATAACTATTTTTCCTCATTTTTTAAATGGGATTACATTTTGTTGATCTCGATTGAGTATATTGAAGATTTTAGGGTTTGTAATTAGTTTTTTACTATTAAAATAGGAAGAAGGATATAGGTGATTTATTATCTCACATAGTAGAGAAAATAGTATAAAGAATCATAAGATGGGGAAATAACCACAAAAGTGGTTGTTTGACTATCGGTTCGTGGTTTCCCAACTTATGAGTCCAAATAATGAATAATTATTCTTTATGCTTGGATTTGTTTTTGTTCGTTTTCAATACGAATCAATCCCAGTTGTCCCTAAAATAACAATGAGGTTTTTATAGGATTTTTATAGTTAATTAAGGTCGTTGAATACATTTTCAGTTGGTTGTTGTTACATTTTGGGGGATTATATTGTGAAAAAATAACTTTCTTCTTTTGAGAATTTTTTTTTCAAATAGATAAAATTTCATGGGATTATTTAAATTCATAAATATATATAGTATTGAAATAACTGGATTTTAAATTTTAAAAATAATTTTTAATATCAAATGTTCATCTATTTTTCTTCAAATATGAATATATTTTTTGAAATTTGATGGAACACATATTATTAAATTCTTTGTTTTTATAAATGGAAATTGTGGTGGGATTGAAAGAATATTTTCATTCAAATTAAAAATTTATTAGAAGTGGTATATCTTGTTTTTAAATTACAAGAATCATTCTTTTATAATTGATTATAATTTTATTTTCATGTGAATTATATTTTTAACAAATAAGAATCGATTAAATCCGGTTTAAACTAGGGTAAAATTAATATTGGTCTCATTTAAAATTTGATGAATTCATAGAATGAAATTCATTTTTAAAATATCTAAATAATGTTAATCACTTCTAATGGGGATTGGTTTTATCAAATTCAAATGTTTTTTGGAATTATTATTTAAATATCCCTGTGTTTGGATTGATATTTTAATGGGATTGGGTTTTCAAATATGTATCACTGTGTATTTTCCTGTGTTGCATGTGTATTTGGATTTGAATACATTGGGTGTATTTGTACATTATTTGTTCTTATTGAGAATTATGGATTTGTTTGAATAGTTTGTTAAATTGTTTATTATTTCATCATAGAAATAACATAATATTATGTTTAATTTTTATCTCCTTTTAAAATCCTTAGATAGAATTTTGTTTTCATATGACTTTGTATCATTCGATGGATGGATTTTACCAAAAATTTAATAGATTGATGGAGCCACAATACATATTTACCAGAATGAATTTTTATTAACCATCACTTTTTATTGTGTGTATCAGCACCATCATGACATTGTGATCTAGTCACATCAGTTTAATAAATCCACAGTTTGATTTTGTTATATATGGATTGTGTTTGATGTTTCCTTTAGAATGATTTTTGTGGATTGGACTTGGATGAGTCATGGTTGAGTGATTTTAGTGACTACAATATATGTGTAACCAATTGATATTATGAACAAGATTGTTTCTATTTAGACCTTTTAAGTTATTTTATAGTTTGTAACCTGATATAAAGTCCCAGTCTGCCCCTTTTATTTAGTTTAGGACTGAATACTAAATCACATGCCTTTTTTTAATATGTCATGTTTTTATTTTGATATAGGATGTGTTAATTCAGGTTACCATTTAAGGGGATAGATTTAATACTTCCTAGGGTATTGTTATTTTGGAAATTTTAGGTAATTTTATGATTATTAGTTTTGTTAGACTTTGACTTATGGTTATTCTGTAGGTGTTTTAAGGAATAGTAGTTATTTGGTAGACTCACCATTTTATTGTATACATGGGATGAATTTAATTATTTTTTACATATTTAGAGTAATTAATAATGTATGGGAGTACAATAATAATTCTTATTATTATTGGAGTTCAATTTTAGATGTTTATAAGTTCATTATTCATTAAATTGTTCACTGGTTTTAAGGAATTCATATACTTGT
The DNA here is from genome assembly GCA_963277665.1 of Viscum album. Taxonomy (NCBI): domain Eukaryota; kingdom Viridiplantae; phylum Streptophyta; class Magnoliopsida; order Santalales; family Viscaceae; genus Viscum; species Viscum album. The sequence goes on from OY728162.1 coordinate 716,074,457, forward strand.
TTATATAAATTGACCTTCTCTATGATTCCCTATTGTAGGACCCTTAATTTATTTCTTAAAAACCATCTTCCTCATGTATGAGTATTATGGTTTTTGTTTCTCCATTTCTTATACTAATATCCGCTACATTTTTTAGGTATGAAGTGTCATTGTAGGGGTAATTATGACACCATTGTGTCACTATCAGGGTGTTAATATTATTTGATTATATTTTGGGTAATTTGGTTTTTTAGAATATATCATTTTAGATTTTAGGATTTTAGAAATTGCTTCCTTCATTCACAGATTATGCACGATTAACCACGTGTTTTTAAAACAATACCGAAGAACATTTTAATGGGATTTTTTTCGATGTATAAAATTTAAAAAAGAGTATGATTTTATTTAAATAGAGTTCATAGATATATTTGGAAAGGGACCATTTTTCTAAAAATTCATCTTTCATTATTTAACTACATGGGTGGTGAATAGATTGATCCAAACCATAAATGTTCTAGGTGAACTGAGAGATCCTTTGATTTTTAAGGGTGAAGGAGCACAACTTATGCATGGTCAGTTGAAAATATGTGAAAAACATTTGAAGTGTTCTATAGTGGGGAAATATTTTTCAACTGGGTTAGTTAGATTTTTTTGTAGCGTTGTACTCAAAATTCTGTGTTCGATAATTTCATTAAAATTTGGAATCCTAAATTCTTCATATGTTGCTTTTTTGGGTTTACCCTATTTTTTATTCCCCAATTATCAATCAACCTAAGGCATATGAAGGGAATTGTATCCCCCTTACACCACTGATTTTTATTTACGTCTCCTTGTAATGAAATATGTTTCTCTCTAGTAATCAATCATTCATCATTGTTTCAACTTTCCTCTTCTTCCTTTTCCCTTTCACATGGTTTAGTTTTGTCCTGAAATTCGTAATTGGGTTGTTCAACAGATGATATGGCCAAAGGTGGTTGCTACTTTGAGTTCTCGGTTACTAGGGATTGTAGGGGTATTTACAATATACCATCATTTATGATAGAATTTTAAATGGAGTCATTCTAGTATCACCTTATATATGGTAAGTATTTTTGAATCCTTCAATTATATAACATATCATGAATAAGTTGTTTTATATAATCCCTTATTTTAGAAAATTATTAAAATATGGGACAATTTTTCATGGTTTACAAAATTCACTAATGTATTGGACACATAAAATATTTTCATTTAATTGGATTTCATATATTTTCAAGGATTTTATTAATTTCATGTATAGTGAAAATGATTACGTGGCATGATTAAAATAAATTAAATGATTTTGGGAATCTGACAACATTTGTTTCATGAATTGGTTGAAATCAAGGTTTTCATATAATGGTTTGAAACTATATAATCATTTTGGTATTACATAATAGTTTTAATGAAAAGTTATTTTAGTTTTCAATAGTACTCTATGTGAACTTCCATGATTTAAAAGAATTGAAATGTTAAAAATATAATTCTGATAGATTATTTAATGTGTGACTTAAAATGATTGAAAAGGGATTTGTATCCTCGGAATGTATTAGAAATCCCATTTTCACAATAAAAGTAGTGTTTTAAAATATGTAAATCCTTTTAATGGTCCCCTAATATTGAGGAGTTTTGTGGTTTGAATCACTTTGGGAGAATGTTATGGTTTCATCTATAATTATTATATATTTGTTTCTTCTGAAAAATGGTTTTTAGTGGGTTTATGATGTTATAATATATACTTGATAAACCTAATATTAGGTAAATTAAAAATAATTTTCCAGTAGTTGGTAAAATACTCTTTTACTTTTCATTATTCCAAGGTAACTAATATATGGTTTTGATGTGTATATTAGTAGTTCAATGTTGACTCACTATCTAGTTCCTTAACATAGTTACACACCCCTTAGGGTGTCTTGTACAATGTGACCTAAATGTTTCAATAAAATTAGGTATTTTCATTTCACTAGGGGGACCCTAGAAATAACATGTTTGATGGAGGAGGCTCGTCATCGTTCAAGTTAGATCCCTAGGATTTCAAAAGAAACTAAATCCTTTCTATTATGACCTAACTAATCGTGATACATTTTCATGTTTTTATCCCATGCGCTTTTTAATGTTTCATGGAACCATTTTAGTGTATAGTTATTCCAGTATATTTTATTCATTGTTCGGTGTTGTGTATTCTTCTTCAATATTTTATTCATGGGTAGTTCACATTCAAATATAACTAAAAATTATTTGGAAAATTTGTTTTAAAATTAATGTGATGTGTTTTCCAGAAAATCATTATTGGAAAATATATTGTTAAAATCAAATGGAATTTGGACAATTTTTTAAAATATATATTTATAATCCCATTATTTCATTAAAAACATTATGATTACATTGTTTTTTGTCAACGCTTTCATACATTAATAAGGGGATAATTATATAATATGTAATTATGAATTGATGTTTTTTATCCAATTTGATTTAGAATAATAAAATTAATAGGATTTTTCAAACTACAATTAATGACATTCTCTTTCGATAAGAAAAAGGATAAACTATTTTCTAAAAATAATATTGGATAAGTTTTTCTCACACCCTATATATATAATTCTGTGTTTAATATTTTATATGTTTTGTTTCTAGTATCATTGGGTGGTATTTTTAGGAATTGTGGATTGAATGGAAAATTAGTTAATGATTTTGGGACATGTTGAGATGATGAGGATCAAGAGGATATGGTTATACCATTTTGGTATTTTATCGTGTTTTTATATTGTGTTATTCATGTATTATTTTTATTGGCCTTAACTTTTTTTATGTTATATATAGATCATTGTTTTTATTTTTAATTTAAATTTAGTCACACATTTCATCAAATGTTTAGAGATGATTATTATGTACTATTGTGATGTACAATGAGTTTTGGTTTCATTTTTAACCTTTAAATTTATTTTCAACATATGGATATCCACAATATGGATGGGTTGTTCTTGTTTTTTGGTGAGATATATTTTTTCATATTTTTATTTTGTTTGTAAAATTATCTATATGTTTTCTCATTGATATCTAGGAACTAGTTACAAAACCATGGGGTTTGGGAACACCCTTTATGAAATATAAAGGGCCATGTTGGCTGACATTTCTCTTCTTCCCAATACATATTGTCACATGTTACCGTTTACTCTTTTAAAATATTGTTTAAATCATAAATGGAACTATAAAAGAGTGATCAAAATAAAAAAATAAATCTGTAAATAATATATTATTTAATGGATCTTAACATCCTAAGATTCAATAAGAAGAATTTTATATTTTAATATTATCATTTTAAATGAACAATAATTCAATGTTAGAAATAATAATAAAAGAAAATTGTAAATGATTGTTCATTTATTAAATATATAAATAAGATATGATAACAAATTATTATTTATGTTTTTTAGTAGCTTAAAATAGTTAAAATACTTTTTCATATAATCTAATTTCATTAATTATTAAATTATTGACACGAAATAATATAAAACATTAGTATGAAAAAATAAATATATGTAATTATAATATAATAGTTAAAACAAAAATTATTAAAAATTATAAATATTTATGTTTATATTAATTAATTTAATTTAGAGACATTTTCAGTTAGTTTCCAACAATATTTATTATTATATTTAAAATTATATTCTTATATATAAAAATAATGAAATATCTAACTCATGAAAAAAAATAATAATTATTTCAGTATAATTAAAAATTACATTATTTATAAAATATATATGAATTATGTTTAATATTGTAAATGAATATAATTTTATGTAAAAAATATCATAAATTTTTTGATAAATTCTATTTATTTATAATGTCTTATAATATAAGGATATTAGAGAAATTTGAATTTTTATGAAAAATTTATATGAAACATGAAATATCATGAATATGAAGAAAAAGGAAAAAACATGGATAAAAGGGGTTCTTTGGGGTGATATCATTTCTGGATTTCAGAAGAACCAAGCAGCGTCAGTTGAGAAGCACTAGGAGAGGGTTCAGATTCGTAATGAATTATGCATGGTGAGACTAGTTTCGTTACGGTTGAGCATGGTATGTGATTTTTAGCACAATGAATAGATCATGTATCCATGGTTTGAGTATGATCAAGTAATCTGAGCGAGATGGTGGTGGCGGATGATATACTAAAGTGGTGTTGATTTTGATTTGAATACAAATAGCTTTTATCATTATTTTTTGTTGTGATATCATTTCAAGGTATGTGAATTTTTTATTTTTTGGTGTTCGATTTATCCTCCAAAAGTAGGATTTAATTTATTAATAACTTATTTTCTATCCATCTATAATGATGATATTATATATATAGATTTCTTCTTTTTAATTTTTTAATTTTTCTCCAACATCACTATCAGTTGTCCCTATTATCATTCAAGAATGGCCATTTTATGTTCAAATCATTTTTTTCCAAAAAAAATTTAATTATTTTTGGATTAGTTTTTGTGGATATAAATATATACATCTCGAAAAATCATAAATTAGTCTGAATCAAAAATAATATAATTAAAATATCAATGTTTATACAATTTTTGTCATGTTGTTTTAGATCTAATGATCCAAATATATATAAATAATATATTATTAATCAATATTTATACCTTCATGTGAAGAATCACATCTTAACGTCTAAATTTTATATTAATCTCTCTCTCTCTCTCTCTCAATTTGTATTTCAAATGGGTTTATATGATAAAAATAAAAATAATAAACTAATACATATTTATCAATTTACTAATTGAACATGAAACTACTCTATAAGGAAGTATTTCTGGTGTTCTTTCTGTGTAAGTGGTAGTTGGAGAGGCAAGGGTTGGAAGGTGGAAAAATAGAATAATGGTATTCATAAGGAAGTTCGAAATCATATTAAGGTTAGGGATATTTTACAATTACATATTTTTCTAATCATGATCTAAGTTCTCAAAATTATGTATGGAAATGTTATTTTAAGCCTTTTTTCAAAAAAATTAATTTTCAAGCATATAATTTTATTATTTTAAAAAATATAATTTTAAGAGATTATATATATTAATTTCAAATATATTTTTTAATTGATTATTTTCATAATTAAAAAATTTGTATATTTAAATTAATTTTTTAAATTATATTTATTTATAGTGATTTTGTATTTTAAAATATGGTTTATGTACATAGAAATGAAATATATTTTTGAGAAAATATGATAGTATATGATTTTATGAGAATAAACACAATTATATAAGGGAATTATGTTTAATACAATCTAATTTAATTAGGTATCCAATTCATAAGAGTTTTCAAAATTCAGTCATAAATTTATGTATTATTTCCCTCAAGAATATTTAATTTTGAATTAAGGTGTAAATCAATGACATGGATTTTCATGTATTTATATACCCATTAAATTATATAGTATATTTTGTTTTAGCATAATTATTCTTTGAATATGTTTCATTTATAATAGTTATTATATCATTTAATGAATATAATTTATTTCATGTTTTAATAATTAAAACTATATATTTTTTATGAAAAGTACATGAATTTCATTTATCAAATATGATATGGACATCATCTTAACTCATGACATATCATGAAATCACTTGTTTTTTATTCATATAAACATATGTTTTCTGAACAAATAATCACTTTATAGGAATTAATTTCAAAGAATGTTTTATTTACACTTTTTATAATTTTATTGATTGAAAATAATATTTCATACCATGTAAAGCCAAATTGAAAAGATATTTGGTCATTCCCAATTTTTCAAAAGTGTTTTGGTGAATGTCTATATATATGTAAACATATAAACGAAAAAATAAGTTTTTATGATTTTGATGTACAAAACACTAGTGAATGTACATATAAGAAAATAAATCATATTTTTTATAAAATAAAACACTTAAATGTTCTATATATTGTAGGGAATAGGGGACTGAACCCATCCCGTAGTAATTGGGTGGGTCTAAGAAAGCATTTAATGTGTCAGGTGGCCTCATTGTTTTTTAAAAGCTTTTAAATTGTTTTTAGAAAATTAAATGGATTATTTTTAAGGAAACATGTTAGCTTGTGTAAATTAAAAATATTATAGTATTTTCCAAGCACAAATAATTTAATTAATATTTTAAAAGGTTAATTATAATTGTATTTTATGGTATTTTTGATGGAAGATTAGAAAGTGTGTTTAAAGAGTTTTTTTGCAAATAAATTTCATAAAATGTTGTTCACTTATTTTATAATCCTTTACATTGAAATTAAATGAAAATCCTATGTTTGAAAATTATTTTAATAGGTATATTGGAAGATTATATTCATACTTCTTTGCTTTTGGTGTTAGTACACCTAGAGAAGTATATATTTTATTTTATTTTATTTATACATTGATTTTTGTATGATGTTTTGTATTTATCCAGAACCTCGATCATAAATTTTCCATGAAATGTAAAATTTTAGGTTTATTTTCAGTTATATTTTATATTAGAAAATACAAATCATTTTTATGTGATGAACTTAGAAGCACAGGTTTGGTGCGTTATAATTGGTATCACAGGAATGGTCTAAATAAATTGCAGATTAGACGTTATCTTTTGATGAAAAAAATAAGATAGAAAAAAATTAAGTTCAACTTATAGATAAACAAGTTTCTATAAAAATTATTTATTTTAATATTTTGTTGATGGAAATTTCTGATTCATTTTTGTCTGAATGAATAACTATTGTACAATTATTTTATGGGGAGAGAATGTAACATCCTATGTTTTAATAAAATAAGTTTTTCTTTTGATTTTTAGTATTTTAATTAAACAATAATTTATTGGACGTAATAATAATAAAAAAATTGTAAATGAATTTTAATTTATTAAATAAATAAAAAAGATATAATAAAAAATTATTAAATAAGATGTTTAGTAGTTTAAAAAAGTTGAAATTTATTTTAATATAATCATATTTCATTAATTATTTAATTACTAAAATTATATAATATAAAACATTTTTTAAGAAATAAATTTATTGAATAATATTTTACCATTTAAAACAAAAATTATTTAGAGTTTTAAATACTCATGTTAATATAAATAAATTTTATTAAGTATATTTTTAAGATTTCTTCATAAAATATTTTTAATTAAAATTAAAATTCTATAATAACATATATAATCTATTTATTTTCTAAGACTTTTAAAAATAATTATAATTACATTAGGATCATTAAATAAGTTAGATATTTTTTATGAATATAAGATGAAATACCTAAAATCAGAAAGACATAAATAAATCATAATTATTTGAAATGTGTTTAGTATTTATATGATTTCTAAGAGTTAATTTTTATATTTATTTTATTTAAAAAAAAAATCTCCTAAAAAAGAAAAAAATGGAAATTATATAGAAGGATTATGTTTTGGGGGAAAAATTTCTCAGTTTTGGAATAGCTGATCAGATTCAGTTATGCGGAACCAGGAGACAGTTCTTCTTCATGATGAAATGAGTTTGGTGAGGATAGTTTCTTCAAGAATGATCATTGAAAGGGATTTTGAGCACCAATATTCAATTGTACATATATGGTTTTAGTGCGGTCAGGAGTTTCGAATGAGATGGATTTTAGTGAAGTTAGACTCACGTGGTGTCGACAAAGATCTAAAGAAAATATTTTTCCTCCGTATATTTCCATTTGTATATCTGTTTTATGTAGTTGTGTATTTAAAATTATGGTGATTGATTCATCCTGGTAAGATCACATTATGTTTATTACCAACTAGTTTATCACCCATATTTAATGCAGATTTTCTATATCTTGATTCATTCTCCATCAATTTCGAATTTGTCACCAACATAACTATCAGTATTCTTGTGACCATTCAAATGTGGCCATTTTATGTACTAATAATTTTTATCAAACAATTTTCAACGGGATTGTTTCATTTTGTATGAATGAAAATCTATTCTTAATGAATAAAAAAAATCAGTGAGAATCAAAAAATAATATAATGAAAATCGTTAATTTTATCATATTTTAGTTGGGTTGTAAGATTTTCAACAAATAATATATATATATATACACACTATTTTCAATCTCATTCAATCCATGATTGATAAGAATATCATTAGGACCATAAATTTTTAGATAAAGATCTTTATCTATTTGATTATCAAATGGTTATATTTGGATGAAATAAAAATAAAAAATTAATAACTATTTTTATGTTTATAAAATGAACACGAAACAACACTATATTGTAGTATTTTTAATGCTCTTATATAGTGAGTTGTAGTTAGAGTGGAATGGTTCTGAAGGTTGCAGAAATTAAATAACGGTTTGTAGTTGGCAGTCTGAATTCATGTAAAGGTAAGTGATGTTTTTCAATTACATGTTTTTAATCATTATATTAGTTCCCAAAATCATGTATGAGAACTATATTTTAATCATATATTTTAAATGATTAATTTCCCAAGCATTTAATGAATTATTTCAGTACATGTTATATTTAATAGATTGAATATTTTATATTCATATATATATTTCTATGAAATTTTATTATATTTAATTAATAATTATTTTTCAATTAGTATGTAAAATTATATTATGGAATTTGAGTTTTTATTTTATGTAAGGTTTTTGTTCTGGGAAATGACATTTATTTTTCAATATTGATTATAATATATTTTTTAAATTGAATAAATACCATTCCGCAATGGAAATAAATTATTTACAAAATTATTTAATTAGGTATTTGATTCATAATTTTTTTTCATAATTGAGTCATAAATTTATTTATTATTTTCCTAAAAATAATTAATTTTTAGTTATGGCATAAAATAATGAGAATTCATTTCTTTTCATTGTTCATCCATTAAAATTTAAAGGATATTAGATTTTTTTTAATATTTTTATGTGATACTAGTTATTATATCATTTTCTGATATTATTATATAATTAGTTTTAATTGAAAAAAATATCATTTTGGTGTGAGAAGTACATGAATTTCATTTATCAAATATTATACCATCATAATCATAACTCATGACATATCATTCATGCACTATTTTTATTATTTTTTTACATGTATGTGTTTTGAATGAATCGTTCATATATATGAATTATATTCAAATAATGTTCTTATAAGATTTATAATCCAATGGAAGACATGTATTATTTTATAATAAGAGTATTAAAATTGATATGATATTTTTTTTGTTCCACATTTAGATGAAGTCATCTTATGATATTCTGCATATATAAACAAATATATGTATTAAATATATTCTTACTACCTAATGTTAAAAAACTCGAATGAATATATATATAAGTACTGTCAGATTGTATTTTTATAAAATTTTGAACCAGATTGTTGTATAGATGGTAGGGAATTGGGGTGATAAATCCTCCCTTAGAATGTGGATATGCCTTAAAAACCATTAATAATTCATTGGGCCCCACTTTTTTTTAAAATTAGTGAATATTATTTTCAGAAAAATAACTGGATTATTTTTAAATCAATTTTTTAGTGGATATATATATATTTTTAATAATGTGTTATTTTCAAAGAATAAATAATTTCAATGGTAATTTCAAATGGTATTTCTAAAAGTATTTTTGAAGGTTTTTTCATTGTAGGTTAAAAAAGTATTTTTAAATAGTTTTTTTCAAAACAAGATTTCAAAAAATGTTTTTCACTGATTTTAAACCCCATGACTGGAAAATTTATTTCCCATCCTATATTTAAAAATTAATTTCCTTTGAATTCTATATGTTTTAATTAATATGTATTATCCTTTTGAGTTAGTCCACAAAGTGAAGTAGATATTTTTTTTAAATCTGATAATTTGTAAGATGATCTCCAATTCTATGTATCATCGATCATAAAAATTCCGAGAAATATAAAATACAATGAATATTTTTAGTCATATTATATATATATATAAATACAATTCATTTGTATGGGTTGAAACTAGAATCTGGGTTCGTGGTGTTATTTGGATGTACAATATTTTAGATATCGAGAACAAATCTCTAATCTATGTTATCTTCTTCATAAATATTATGAATTGATGATACTAATATTAGAATAATTCTTTTAAATTACATGATAATTTTTCAGGTATGTAAAAATTCATATAATCATGTTGTGATTCATTATAAAACATCAACTATTAAACCACAAATGACATTTATCAAAATCTAGACAATATTTTATTAATAAAGCATTTTCAATATTGGGTTAAAATATTACATGTGTGAATCAAAGGATTTTCTATATACTGAAAAATAATCCATTATTATATTAAAAATATATTCATCCAAATCATGATATATTTCCATCATATAATGATTTAAATTTTTTGGTGTATTCAACATAACAAAATATATGTTTCAATAAGGAAATAAGAACAATGATAGTAAAGGGTGATCTTATCTTGATTGTATAAGAATATAATGGATTTTTTATACTAAAAATAAAAATTAATGACATAAAAAATCACATTCTTAGTAAATATATTCAATATTTAATCCATTAATTGAAATGTTATTTGATAAATTCATATTAAATCATTGAGAAAATTAATAACGATGTTGATGGAAAGCAATGATAAATTTATACTGATTGATTATCCTCTATAGAATAAACACATATTTTTCATTGGTCATGTATATTATTTACCCAATATTAGAATCATAATAGGGTGGAATAACTATAGAAGTATTTTATTTCATATTGATGATTTTAATATCAATAATTATTTTCACTTAACTATACAATAACTCCCCCCATCAACGATGTCCGTATATTTTGTTTTTATCTTGAAAATTTATATATTTAACCCACAATGGAATTATTAGTACAAATTCTTAGAAGAATAAACATTCTAATAAAAATAATACATTTAATATCTTTTATAATTATATTATAAATATATAATAACACTATATGTTATCTATAAATGAGATAATAATTAATAGCCATTAGTAATCCTTCACACCAAAATAACAACACATCATGGTATGTGTAAACGGCTATAATTTTAGCAATGGTGAAATATGAATGGAAAACAATATGGGACATATTTTATAACTACCCATGTTATTTCGTGGAAACTACATTTATCAAATATTTAAGACACTAGAATTTGAAAAACTACATGTATTCTGATTTTTATAAATCTCCCCCATCATAATCCTCAATAAAGACTAATTTTAGGAAATATAATTTCTTAACAATATAATAGAGGAATCTTATAGAATTTATGAATGCATTAACATTGTATTAGTATTATAAACCTGTAAGATTCGATTTATAGATGACATTGAGTTATTTATAATCCAATCACTATTTGGTAACATAGAATATTAACATTTACAGACATCGATCAATAGATTTTAGGTTATTAAAAATTATCTTCCAAATATCGCTAGAAATTTAATATTATATTTAATTTTTAAAATATATAATTAATCTCAAATTTTTAATTTTCAAATTTTCACTGGATCATATTCCAACACACTATATGAGTATATTTTAAATTATTTAGATAATTATAGAGAAACTATAGTAGGACATAGATCATTTAATATTTTCTTCCTAAATACTATAATTGTAAAAAAATTATAAAATCCCCTAGATTAAAATAATTCCTTACAAAAATACTTTGTAAAATAGTATATAGAATCATGAGACATTTTTTATGATATATTTTATATTGTAATTTTCATTAGACCACCAATGAACAATCAAAAATAAGGGAAATGGTGCCTAAATTTTGGAATTTAAACTAGTTATATATAATATCCTTCATAATTTTATAATAGAATAAAATTTGATGATGTGATATAGAAAATCATATATTTATGTATAATTATAGAATGAAAACATGAAAGCATTATATCATGATTTTCCCCTATTTTATGAAAACATTATATCAAGATTTTCCTTTAAAATATTATCCGTTTTCATTATATAAATTTGATGTGTAATATCAAGCCTACATTATAGTGTAACAACATTGGCTTCCCCCTTGGGTAATTTCAAATATATTCTATTTTTTTGAAATTTTATTCCTATGATAATATATTTTTTGATTCTCAATATGAAATAACAAACTCTAAATGAAAGTTTGATGATTTTTTTTAATTTGTTTTTTGATGTAGTATTATTGGTTGACATCGTTTCATCTTATTAATAATTTATATATTATTTTTATTTAGGTTTGGGTCAAGGGTAATCATATTGGCCTTATTTCTGAATTCAATTTACTAGGTAAAAATATAGATAAAATAGTAAATATTGGGAACATTTTTATGATAGATTAATTTGTTTCCCTAGAATAGTTTTATTACTACATTAAAACATAGTTAATGTAAATAATTCATTTCCAAAAAATTAATAATCATGAAGTTGATATATTAGTTTTTTTTTTGGAAACATAATTCACCTCATTCCTGTACGTACCATCATACTACCATGAAAACTCTGTGAAATTGGATTTCACTATATTAACTAATATTATTATTGTATACTAAATTGAATTATTTTTTTAGAGGTAGATCAACATGAATCACCCCTTTCATACAAGGAATTAAATAAAACTACTTGTATCAAACCAATATAGAGAAATTATCTATTTTTTCAATCAATTATTTGATTCACACTAATAAAATTTATTCAAAATAACTTCAATTAATTTAATATTCATTTTTATTTATTTTCAAATGTAATTAATCCAGATTATATACCTATAATTAATTATATTTTGTAAAAAATAAGATTGGGAAATGATATGATTTGAATACCCCTTAGTTTACCACATTGTTGCCATTTCCAGAAAAAAAAAAATTGAAATAATAACATGATTGCTTCAGTGATTATACTAAAATAAGTTGTATCTATTTATCCTTAACATCTTCATCATTGATAGTGTAAAATAATTGGGTAAACGACATCAGATTCTATCACGAACCGAATCTGGTCTCCACTAATACAGGCACCAAACCTAGCTCATGACAAGGCCCAAAGGGCATTCCCTATCCCCACGGGCTGGCATAAGTCTCCGGTTATCATTAATTTAGGTTTGGGAACAATTTACTCAAGTATGGAGGCACAAAACCTTAAAAACATTCCATAATATAAATCATAAATTTTCAAGCCAAAAAAAGTCTAAAGAAAAAACCAGAACTCAATACATTTGTTTAAAGATAATAAATGTTGTCAAAATAAAAATAAAGACACTATAAAGTCCTCCCCAAGGACCCCACATAGCATGGGGTCGTCACCCACAAACGATTTACACAACTCCGCACCAAGGATGAGAACTAACGCATTGAACCGCTATCACCCATAACATTCCATTTACCTGATTCAAGCATAATAAAGTCTACTTAAACCCAAGGGGTGTAAGTAGGGTGTGAGCCTATTCCCAACATTATACCACCCAATTATTCCAAATATCGTGAAATACAATGTGAAAAATCCAGAAATTTAAATATGCTAAGAAACACTGTTATAAAATCTATGAAATGAAATATTCAATTGAAAACAGTTTTCAAGCTAAAATTTTGAGAATTTTAACACATTTAGATATAAATGTTATATACTACAAATTATTTCCAAAAACACCCCAATTCAAGGTCAAATACCATAAACACAATGAACAACAAAATCAGGAACACCCCTAGGAACTAGATAGTCTCGGGCCCCATGTACCTTATAACACGATGTAAAGGAAGCATATTAAAATATGTTCTCATGCACTAGCCACTAGTAGGGAACATACCCATAACCTGGTGGTCCCCAATAATCACCCACATAGTTTAGTTATAGATGTCTTTATCCAAATTCTAGGTGAACTAGGGACAGAACTCATCTGGTCTACTAGAAATACTAGTACAAATCCGCCCCACCTAGGCACACGGGCTTCCCCCTTTGTGCTCAAAAAATTTAATCATTCAAAACATATCCATTTTCATGTAAAAAACCAATAAATTTCACATACACTCAGTACAGTAGATACACACATTTTATACCATTTAGAACACATGACAAAACACTTTGAGTTTTAATAAAAATAACTTCTCCAAAACGTTCCTTGTTTTGCACCCAAAACTATTTGAAATCCCCACTTTAACACCTTGTGCATACTAACATTAACCAAAACAGAATTTAAATCACCTTATACATTTCTTCAAACCCATTACATGATTTATAAAACAACCACCATTAAGCATCACATAGAATATCCATGTAAGGAAAATAATTCAACACCAAATTGCTACTCAAAAATCATTTTCTTAAAAAATGTATCCCAAAACCAATTTCTTAGAAATAGACAAAGAAGAATAACACTTAAAACAATATTTTCCGGCATAATACAGTTCAATAAAATCAACTAAATAATTATATGGCAGCCCTTAATGAACCAACAAAATATATATATGAAATACCCCCAAATTTCAGAATAAATTGGCATTAAAATTTCACGTGCAATAAAAACACAATTAAAACTCATTTTTGTAGAATTAATCAAATTAAATAAGAATTAAAATATCATAAATTCACCATGATAATCATTGAGATTTCTTAATCATTGGAATCACCTACCAATGTAATTAAAACCCTTGAATCATCATGCGAAAATCAAGTCACACCACCGCCACCCTTAGAGGGACTTTGAACAAACCTAAAACCACAATAATTGACCAACAAAACCCATGGTTAAACCCTAGGTTCTAAACTCTACCCCCTAGTCATTTGGTATTTCATGAAAAAATGGAAGAATCCATAATCAAATTAAATGAAACCCTTAGAAATTTGAAAGACGAATGAATTGGACTAACTTCCTTGAGAGATCTTGAAAAAATCTCCCCAACTACACCATTAGCTGAAATTGAAAATACACCCAATTCAGGGGTCGTTCGAAAAATGATTAGGAGGTCATTTAGGAACTAGAAGGGATAGAAAATATTTAGAATTGATAGTGTTATGATGGAAGGAATGTACTTCCTCACATATGTCAATTTTAGAAACCCTATGATGTTCTACAATCAGTCGTGATGGATATGAGTTTCAAAGATTTTAGGATGATACTATGAGAGAGGGGGTGAAATGGGATTGGGTGAGTCTTTGAATCAACGACAAAGACATAAAATTGAATATGTTATTAATTAAACAAATTTTATTTTTAAAACTGGAATTGGGCTTTTAGGAAGGCCCAATTCCTTAAACAAAAACCCATATACACCTTGGTTATGGATTTCTAAATGCTCCAAATTGCACTAGTGGTGTATATACATCAGGGTAGTCCATTTAGAAATTATAATGGGTTAAAATTATTAAAAAATGTAAATTTTATAAAATAAAGAAAATTTATTATTAAATCTGGAATTGGGCTCTTGTTTTGGCCCAATTAAAGAAAACTCACCAATTCTTCCATAAAAGCTTGGGAAACCAAAAAAACAAAGCATTAATGGAAATTAAATGAAAAATACCTTTAAAAAATTTCAGGTATGTGACAACTCTCCCCACTATGAAATCATTCCATCCTCAGAAATCCACATCATGGATAGATACGAAAACCGAACCCAACTGATAAATCAAGATGTACTTCTTCGCCAAACTTCACCCCCAAGGGCCAAAACACCTCCAGTGATCAATTAAGGAAGGATTAATCTCAAAACCATACTTGAACCTCTTTCCTAAATAATCAATAAAATTCACACTTTATCCCAAAATAAAACTCCTAAAACACTATCTGAACAGGACTAATGCAATTCACCCAAACAAACAATAACTTCGAACAAGGTTACGCATTCCATACAATAACTAAACCATTGGGAGCTCTCTAATCCCAATGTTTACTCAAAGAATATTTTGGATTTTAGATAGTTCCGAATGAGACTACATACCACCAAGCCAATACCATGGGAATATCTGAGCTATTGGTATGGGGGACACAAATAGTCACCACACCATAAGCGGCAAACTATATTTTCTTGAGATAGAATCAATACACTAATAGTGGAGGCCTGAACGAACTCCCTAGTACGTAGGGTAGAATTCAATTCAATGTCTACGAAGTAATGTATATGCGATTCATATTGGGTCTTCCCACCATAAGAACCAACCATCTTAACCGACCATAATGGGCCGACATAGAAAGAACCAATTTTTTTATGATTTGGGATGGTCGTAGGGTAATTTCGCAAAGTTTGGGAAACCGTGCACTAGCTATGAAGATCCTTCTTTCCACACAGATTCCTAGCACAGAGTCACTACTAATGATTTACAAACTATGTTTTCAGCATGTCTATCCAAATTTCCAACCATTCTGTAATGGCTCAATGGAAACCAATGTGGGGGGGAATGACATTAGGTGATGACATGGGTACAAGGCCCTCAACCTATTTCGACCGAATGGGAACAACAGAAGAAATATTATGACACTATAGGTTTAAAAGATTCCTATCATTCATACTATGTATAACACATTGTACAAGGGTTTAAATGAACCTGGTATTTCCCCGGACTATGAGTCATCTTCTCTCCGAAACCTGTTGTTGGAGCTCAAATGATTGAAACATCTTCAACATCGTAGTTAGGCTTTGGAAACCCCCTGCATGAGAATTCTGCTTTTAGTGCCAAAAATACTACACTGAAATCCCCGATAATATTTCCACAACATAACACTTTCCAATCTCACTTTACCCAAAATTTATACTTCACTAAAACAAGGGCATAGAAAATGCACACACATAACACCTTGTTTAATTGAGTGAAAAACTATATATGTAAATAAAATATATAATCACCTTCCTCTAAAATGTAAGATTCTGAAGTATTATAAGGAATAAATTCTCCCAACATAATAAGACTCTCAGAGGATTTCATGACATTCACCTTTATAGTCAATTGAGTGCATGAAATCACAAGGCATCACCAACACATGACCATTATGACTTATATAAACAATGAATGGAGTGGGACCTTATACAACATCACTAAACAACACACAATTCTAGAAATTTTCCTCAATATCCTCTCATGATCATATATTCCACACTGGTAGTTTAACATGACTCTTTCTGTAAAGAGACTATGAAGGACCAATAGGACCTCTTAGACACCATCCAGATACTCATCCAGGCTAACAACCCCAGAACACTTCCACTTTCTGAAAATCAGGAAACATAAAAGGCCAAGGTCTCATTAAACCTTCCATTATCAATCTCCCACTATAAGAGTATACGAAAAACCAAGAAGGTAAAGGGTGTAGACTCAATCTAAAAATCACAAGAAAATTATTCCTTATATTGATCAACGGGACAGTCTTTAAAAGTCAAAACAATCCGGGTTGAACTTAAGATGTGCACTAACCCTTAATGGGGTGCACCTTATCCAATGATTAAACCCAAGGACCAAACCAAGATGGTCCATTTGTCAAGATATACCACAATCCCGATCTAAACACATGAAAGGAACCACCATAAAATCATCCCAAAACAGTTCTCAGAAGAGACCAATAACCGGCCCTTTAACATAGCTTACCAACCAAACAGACACCCAAAACACAATAAAAAAAGGTGGGGTTCATAGACTCAAAACATCCCACAACATAAGAATTTTAAAAAAACACATAATACACACCATCCTAAAATAGTCATAAAGATATCAAGTTTCTCATTTAAAATCATATTTTTTAAAATAAATGGTTCAGCGGTTAGAGTATCCACCTATGGTACCCCATGGACCGCACACATGCATGTTCCTATGCCACACCAAGTACCCTCCTCATATCATTCCCGGAACTCATCCAGCCATGCCATCAACTATCCATCATCCCATATAACCACATGCGTGTGGTCACTCATGGAAATACAAATGTTTAAATAAAAAATTTCTTTCCACTTTTCAAAACCAAAACAGTCAACCAATAACTCCTTTTTCTCAAAACCGCTAACCATGAAATCAAACTAATATTACATATTACAAAGATTTTATGAAAGGAATAATAAATTAAATGAAAACTCACTTTCAATTCACACACATTAATTTCAAAACATCGCATCCAATTAAAATACATTTCAATTGTTTATAAAACTCTCTTGCTAACAATTTTTCAAAATCAACCTTGACATAGTTGATGCTTTCAAAAGAGGTGAAAACACACTATTTTAAATTCCAATACAATTATGAAAACACAATTCTCTATTTTCAAAACTCTAACCATTCCCACTTAATTACATAATAATTTCAAAAAAACAATACTCTTTTTACAATCAAGTCACTTTTAAACCAATGTTCCATGATTTCAAAACTAAAGAACACATGACAATGCTAGAGGAAACTAGTTCAGTGGGTGACATAGACATATGGTTGGCCGACATATTCTGATCACTTCACCATCACATAGTGTGTTCTAGTGAATATCCACAACTTCACATGGGTTGTAAGACCATGTGAGCTCACCGAGACCATTAACCCAACTCTATTTTTCATTTCCCCTAATCATCATAAATACAAGAAATCCAAATGAATTATATATACCCCAAATTCCCCTAGTGACTTGAATATCATCACAAGGTGTGGTGATCAAGAACACTACCCATAACTAAAATACCATGTCACAACAATCCTAACTCCATACTATCATGGCTGCTCCCCAAATAACGTGACCCATTGAGTTAACCAGAACCTCCTTTGATACCATTTTGTCACGAACCAAATTCGGTCTCCACAAATACCATCACCAAACCCAGCCAGTGACAAGTCAGGAAGGGTTTTCCCTATCCCCACGGGATAACACAAGTTCCCGAGTATCATTAATTTAGGTTTGGGAATGATTTACCCAAGTATTAATGCATAAAACATTAAAAAAATCCATAATATAAATCTAAAATTTTCGAGCCAAACAAGACTTAAGCAAAACCCAAGAACTGAATACATTTGTTTAAAGACAATAAAATTGGCCCAAATACAATTATAGACAATATCAAGATTTACCCATGGATTCATCATGACAAGGGTTCATCACCCATAATCCATCATCAAAACTCCACACCAAGGATGAGAATTAACACCCTGAACCGCCATCACCCATAGCCTTCCCTTTACCTGATTCAAGCATAATAATGTATAATTACACCCATGGGGTGTAATTAGGGTGTGAGCCTAATCCCAATAGTATACCACCCACTGAGTCCAAAGAGCATGCAATACAATGTAAAAATTCAAGAAATTTAAATATTCAAAGAAAAGCAGTTATAAAATCTAGGAAATGCAACTTTTAATTGAAAAAAGTTTTCAAGTAAAAATTTTCATACTGTTAACACATTTAAATATACATGTTAGCTACAATGAAATACTTCCTAAAACACTCTAATCAAAGGTCAAATACAACAAACGCAATGAAAAAAAATTGGGGACTCCACAAAGCACTAGATAGTCTCGGGCCCCATGTACCAAATACCTCGGTGTAATGTAACCATAGTAAAAACCGTTCTCATTCAAGAGCCAATGGTAGGGAACATACCAATAACCTAGTTATAGCATCCCAAACCTGGGTACCAATAAAAGGGTGCCCCAAACCCGGTTGGTCACATAACCTCTAGCGCATTTTCCCAAACGCCAGAGGCTACCGACTAGCAGCGAGGGCCTAGGTCTGATAGTATGGAAACTATTCCATCATTTGTCAAAGTGTAATGCAATGGAACAAAATACAAGAATACAAAAGCAGAAGTAGTAAAAAATTCCAATGATGAAATGGAAAAAGTAATAAAGTAAAGAAAAGAACAATAATCGTGTATAATGATGCAATATGTCGCTAATTTTTAGAAAGCAGCCTGAACAGGATATACTGCAATCCAAAACAATACAATACAAGGGATAAATACAGAATGAAAAATAAAATAGCACATTTGGAACTCAGAAACATCACAAGCCTAAGCTTGGTCCCATGCTCTACTACTCCTCTACAACATCATGTACCTGTATAAGGCCACTTTCGCTTATCTAAACCTGCAACAGAATAATTTGTTTGGGACCAAGAGAATACCCAAACAGGGTGTGAAAATAAATCCCAGTAGGCAACAACCAAAGGCTCGTTCCCAAATGTTAGTGAGTTTGTGTGACAGTAGTGTGTAGTAATGGAATACAATAAACCAAGAAGTACTAAAAAGTTAACATTATTACCAATTACATTTCCATTTTATTATTATTTAAGAATTATATATAATTGAATTGAATGTTTCAGGGACCCAGCCTCAGCAGACAATCTCCTATACAGTGCCGTAGCAAAACTACAACCAGCTATCTAACAAGTACAAGGTAAAACAATACCAAGCCTATGATTTATCTTTATAGGTATAATATGTAAAATATGAGAAGTAAAAGAGTCCTAAAACATGAAAAAACTTACCCTCAGGTAATCAGATCCACGACCTAAGGCTATTCAGAACCATTCCCTCAGGCTAATCAGAACCACACCCTCAGGATAATCAGAATCAAAACCCTCAGCTGATTGCCCCCAAGCATAAAAAATATTTCCCTTAGGTATACAAGATAATTACCTCAGGCATGGAAGAAACTGCCCTCAGGCATATGAAACATTTCCCTATGGCTAAATGAAACACTTTCCCTCATGCTGAATAGAACCTTTCCCTTAGGATAATCAGAACACTTCCCTCAGGATAAGCAAATAACTGGGCTGATCCCAACACAAAAGAAAGAAATTTATAAACATTTCATATAAATAAAACTCAAAGCATTCTATAATCACGACATACCCTTAGGTATCCTGGCCAAACGGTTATACAAGGGAACACAGCTACGGGGTGGCCGTGGATCCAAAAAATGATCCTTGACAGCAGTTTATAAATATTAATTAAATTACCTTTGAAATTATAGTCATTTAATTAGTGAAGGTCTCAGCCATAAGACACCCCAAACATAGGCAGATAGCACAACAGAACACAAAAACAACATGACAGTTTTAATTAAACATCAGACCACCATCCTCGATCTTTTCTGATTGATATACGCAAACGACGCCTTCAGAAACGTCTGAGAACAACGTTGATCTCGGAAAAATGATAATCCATTCAAACCATAATAACATTCCCTTGAGAAATAATAAGTAATAAAGGCTCAAGGAGAAGTAAGGTCTTACTCGCACAGTTCAAACAAGATTGATGGCAGAAGAAACAGATTCCCGACCTGCGATCGGGACCTCCTACAAGCTCCGTCCTCCCCTCCCGAGCTACAAATGTGTCCATAGCCTCCTCTGCAAAATGAGGAGGCTACTTCCTATTTTAAGTGAAAAAAAATTACATGGCATGTAATCTCAAGTACATGGCGTGTACTTGTCATTTTTTTAACTATTCCTCCGGCAGCTACTTTTCACCGCTAAACTGTTCATCTGTCAACATGAGTGCATGGCGTGTATTCCTGAGTACATGGCATGTACTGTCACTCTGCTGGGAGCTTCTTCCACTACCTTACTATTCACTTATCAACTGATTACATGGCATGTTAATACATAGTACATGGAGTGTAGTTAGTTTTTACACCCTTCATCGCCGACATTCCTACATGCCGTGTGTACTCATCTCACACAACCAAAGTACATGGCGTGTACCCAAAAAATTTGGGACTTTTCCCCATTTCCCTTATTTTCACAAAAACAGTTTAGGAAAAAGGAAAAGAAGAAACCCATACCTCATTAATAAGAACTAGGTTCTTAAAAACTTCCCCCCTTAAAGAAATTCATTCTCGAATTTCTCTTCCAAGGGTGGTGAAGATAAAGCTCAAAAGCACCTATATACCTAGTGCCCTCTGAAAACATTGCCATAAACGAGATGTAATGTGGGCGTCCCTATCTAAAATGACAGATCGAGGGACCCCATGAAGACATACCACCTCTCAGATATACAACATCTTGATCTCATCAAAACCGATTGTCTCGTTGATCGGAAAAAAGTGAGTTACCTTCGTAAGTCTGTCCATAACAACCTGTACGACATCATTGCCTCGAGGTGACCTCGATAACTTAATCACGAATTCCATCATGACATTATCCCATTTCCACTCTGGGATGGGTAACTACTGTAACAGTCCGACTAGCCTCTGATCCTCCGCCTTCACCTTCAGACTGGTGGAACATCTCGTAAAATATCAGATATCTCTCATTTCGTACCCGACCACCAATACTGACATCTCAAGTCACGGTACATTTTGGTAACTCTGGGATACACTGCCCTAACTGTTGCTTGAAATTCCTGCATTAACTCTATGGGTATATCCCCTGGTACCCACACTCGTCCATGGACTCATAGTACCTCGTCATCTCCAATTGTCTAACCGGGAGGAGGATCCCCACTTTCCACCGACTCCCGTAGAACTAAGCCTTCTAAATCAGATAGATGTCTCTTCCTAAATCTATCAAGGAGTTCATAAGTCATAGATAAGGAAGAAATATAGGCTCACACTAACTATCATGCACCTCCAATTGCATATTAGAAAACAAACACATAAGCTGCCACTCAGCACTGGCCTCTTGCACTGCCTATATCTGAGTCCTCCTACTCAGTGAATCAGCTACATAATTACCCATATTAGGTTTATAGGAAAACTAAATGTTGAAGGACTAAAGGTATACAACCCACCTTTTCTATATCAGATTCAACTCATGATGTGTAAAGATATATTTTAGACATTTGTGGTCTGTAAACACCCCAAAATTTTCTCCCAAGAGTTAGTGTCTCCAACAACGTAACACATGAACAATTGTAGCCAACTCGAGATCATGTGTTGTGTAATTCCTCTTATGTGGCCTCAACATCCAAGAACCGTATGCAACTACTCAATCTCCCTGCATCAACACTACTCGCAGCCCAATACCTGATGCATCATAATAAACTGTTTAGCTCTTCCCTTATTCTTGAAGTATCAGGACTAGTGTTGATTTCAACTTTCCCTTCTGCTCTTGAAAGGCTATCTCGCATGCTTATGACCAAATGAACATCACACCCTTCTTAGTCAAACCCATCAACGGTGCTTGTAAGTGGGATAAGTCTTGTATAAAGCGCTTGTAGTAATGAGCCAATACCAAGAAACTCCGTATTTCAAACATGTTCTTAGCTTGCTCCCAGGAAACTACTGCTCTCACATTCTCGGGGTCTACTACAACTCCTACCTATGAGATGATATGACCTAGGAAGTGTATATGATCCATCAAAAAGTGGCACATTGTGAGTTTAGCATACAGCTGATGCTCTCTCAGTGTACTCAGAACGATTTCAAAGATGGGTAGCATAGTCATGTCGAGTTTGAGAGTACACATAGATATCATCCATGAAGACTACCACCAAAGAGTCTAAATAAGGGTGGATCACATGATTCATCAGAGCCATGAAAATTGTTGGCACATTCGTGAGTCCGAACGGCATGACCAAGTACTCTTATAGACCATATCTACTCCGAAAAGTTGTAAGTAGTATGTACGATGGTCTAACACGCATCTTATGATATCTGGATCACTTTTCACTCTTTTAGAACACATATACTCCTATATGATGATAAAAATATCATCAATCTGTGTTAAGGGATATCGGTTATTAACCATTAACAGTTTCAACTTCCGATAATCCACGCAGAGTCTGAGGGAAATGTCTACCTTCTTTGAAAACAAGACATGAGAACCCCAAGGAGATGTATTGGGTTGGATTAAACACTTTTCCTTTAACTCCTCTAACATCATCTTGAGCTCATGTAATTTTTGTGTAGTCATCCTATAAATAGAAATGGACACCAGTGTCGCTCCTGGAACAAGATCAATAGAGGAATCCACCTCTCCCTCTGGTGGTAGACCAGAAAAGTCGTCCGGGAAGACATCCCTAAAATGATCAACCACTGGAGGGAAATCTAGCTAACAAGTTCCCTTGTCATCTTGGTATAAACTCACAATCTGGGTTGTAACTCCACCTCGCCCACGATGCTTAGGTCTAGCTCGACTTTCCTAGACATCCCATTCGCCTTTGTATAGAATCTCTCCGCCCTCTGGGGACGTGAAACTCACCCTGCGATGATAGAAATCCACTAAGGCTCAAAAGGGTACCAACTAATAAATCCCTAGAATGACGTCATATCTCATCATCTCGAAGACATAGAGGTCCCATAGAATGTGAGACCCACCATCCTCTAGGGGCACTCCATGCACTGACGTGCACCTATGGTTCTAGTTCCAAATGGAGTGTTTAGAATCATAATATCAGAAGAAGAAGAAACACAGAGCCCAAGGATATCCACAACAGGCACAAATATAAAGCTATGTGTAGCACCTATATCGAAAAGTACAAGAAGACAAAACAGAAGCAACTTGAATAATACCTCTGACAGTAGAAGGTCTAAGATCCTACTCCTGCTGGGTCTGTTGCACTGCAAACTCCTTCCCAGTGTCGTGGCCCAGCGACACAACCTACCTTCCCTGAGCTGACCCACCTTGATGCCTCTGAGATCCTGGTGTCTAGCTACCATAGCCACAACCACCACCTCAGCCTGAAAATCCCGACGTATTCCAATTACCTGACTAGTATGAAGATGTTTGCCCTATTCCCTCACATAGAGTATACACAAAACCTCTCTCACTAGCCACTGGGGGAAATGCCTTGCAAAAGCACTACAGATAACTCATCTTGTCATAGGCTCATCACTCCACTGGGTCATGTGGACACTGAGGTATCTTGAGCCCCTCTTTACTACACTTATAGAACATCACTAGGCCACCTGATGAATTCCTTTGGCTAGTACATCCACCTTGAGAGAAATCTAACTGTCTCTTCCTCTTACCAGTAGGAATAGTACCAGAAACTACTGCCAAACTGCCCTGACCTGCACCACTAGCCTCCCACAGCTTCTGCTCAATAATAAGTTCCTAGTTCACAATATCATGAAATGTGGGAAACCTGGAGGCATTCACCAGTGCTCGGATGTCATACCAAAGACCATCATTAAAGAGTCGAGCCCTCAATGCCTCATCTCCCACAAAAATAGGTGTCGTGCACTATATCTCAGTGAAGCGGGCAGAATAGACCATCACTAACTTGGCACCCTGCAGCAGATTCATGAACTCTAGAGATCTATCTACTCTCAGCATCTCTAGAATGAAAAAGTCATAAAAGACTGCTTGAAAATATCTCCACGCCATTTCTCTGTGATGCTCTCTCTGGTTGGTAACACCCACCACCTCTTGGAGGAATCACGCAGCATGTACGTAACGAGTCGACCCCTCCTCTCTAGAGGCATCTCCAAATGCTCAAAAATAGTCTGCATAGAACCTAGCCAGGACTCTGCAGCCTATGGTCCTCCCTCCTCTGAATATGTAGGCAGATGCTTCTGCTGAAATTTATCTGTCACCTATGACATAGATGTGGTAGCCGACTGTTCTCCCTAGAAGGTATGCATAAACCGCATGAAGCCTTCCTAGAACTGCGCCTCTGCGCATGTGTCCGGTATAATGACTGGAACCACATCTATCTCTGTTGTACATCCATCGGTAGCCTCTGGCCTACCGTCTCTGGAGTATTCTCATTGCTGATATACTGGAAAACAACTCGAGGCCGTCTCGACTACATGAATCTACATGGTCAAACATGCCTCAAATTAAGATCATCAAGGACAAAAACAAGGAGTGTAAGAAGGGAAAAAGAGAAAGAAAACATTCATGTTTTACAAAACAAGACTACACGCCATGTATAATAACTACCAGGCGTGTTCCCTTAATTCATCCACATGGGCGTGTAGTTAGCCCAAACTGGTAATGTAACACCCCAAACACACGGCGTGTTATCCACACAAATGGCATGTACTTGAATTTTCTTCCCTTACACAATTCCTTATAAACGGATTAGCCACAAAACTCTCTTTTCAACAAGACTTCATGGAGTGTATAGGATCTACACGACGGGTACATAATGAGCTTCACCGACCCAGGTTTCCACACACACGGTCGGGTATACAGCTCTGACTACATGGTATGTTCCAGATAGACACCACGTGTACTGCTTAGATTACAACATCCTAGGTTCGATAGGGACATATTAAGCTTCTCGGCGGACTTTACACTATGTGTTACACCTGCACATTGTTCATACCCCACCCCGTTTTCCTAGCCACATGGCCAAGTCCACACGGCCTCTCACCGGTCAAGACTACACAGCATGTCCCTTAGGTACATTGCGTTTTTACGAAGAGGTAACACCGACCCGTGTTTGTTAGTTACACGGCCGGATCCCGAGGAAAAACTACACAGTGTGTTCGTCATTGACACAGCATGTGTAAACGAAGATTTACTCCTTCTATGTTGTTAGTTACATGGGAAGACACAGGGTCCACACGTCATGACGTGTACAAAGGGTACACGGCGTGTACCCTTAGTGTTTTCCCAAATCGTGTTTATGCCTACACGACCTATGAAATGGTCCCAAACTACATAGTGTGGTCTTTTGATACACGGTGTGTACTTACTTTTTTTTCATTTCTTCTCGAATAAAAGATTAAACGACGTGTAATCAAAACTACACGGCATGTATTCTGGGTTTTCCAAATAGTAAACCATAGAAACTACACCGGAGCCCAGAAAAACACGGAATCTAACAACTAAGTTCCAAATTTCGTTCAGTGAGGGCCCATACTCCCTGTGAATAAACACTTGGCATCTAATGCAAGTTATAACAATGTAAACAAGTCTATGATCCACCAAATTCTATTTGATGATGTCCCATACTCCTCAAAAACAAATGTTTGACATTCATTCACAAAACCTTACAGAACAATATCCTATCAAATAGAAAGTATTTTATCAAGGCATATATCAGAACAACATGCCTTTTCTAGCACCACATTTATCAAAAAAAATTAAATTTCTAATGCACCTATATGGAATGTAACTATGAATGGAATGTGATTCTAACATGTGACTAAAGAATGCATGAGATGGCATACCCTCATCTCATCGGGTTGCAACTAAATAGAACCCATTTATAAAAATATAAATAGCACACAACATGTGCGTCACCCAATGGTGAAAATCAAATGAATTTAAAAATCATAAACAGAAAATCACAATTTAATTAAAGGAAATCCGGTCTTTACCTGTACACAGGGTAGCTACTCCCGGGCACAGTTATGGTCGAACCCCTTAACAATCTATCTCTTTCCATCGTCGCCAAATAGTAAAATAGCTCTGAGAAAAGAAAAGCCTCGGATAACACTTTGTAACATCCCAGACCCGAGTGCCACTCAACGGGTGCCCCGAACCTAGTTGGTCACATAAAATCAAGTGCATTTCCCCAAACGCTAGAGGATACCGACTAGTAGCGATGTCCTAGGTCTGATTTTGGGGAAATAATTCCCTCATTTGTCAAAGTGTAATGAAACAGAACAAAATACCAGAATACAAAATCTTATGTAGTAAACAATACCAATGCTGAAATGGACACAGAACTGAAATAATGAAGAGACCAACAGTCCTGTATAATGATAAAATATGTCCATAAGTCTAAGAAAGAAACCTGAATAGGATATACTGCAATCTGAAACAACACAATACAAAGGACAGTTACACCAAGCAAAATAAAACAGCGCAGTAGGAATTCAACAGCATTGTAAGCTTAAGTTCAGTCCTATACTCTCATACTCATGTGCAACATCAAGTACCTTTATAGAGACCCTTCCCTTATCTAAACCTACAGAAATATAATTTGTTTGTGCCCAAGACATGACCCAAACAGGGTGTGAGAAATAAATTCTAGTAGGCAACCACCATGGCTCATTCCCAACTGTTACTGAGTTTGTGCTACAACAGTGTGCAGTAATAAAATGAAGTAAACCAGGGCGTACTAAAAATTAAACATTCCTACCAGTTTCATTTCAATTTAATTATTATTTTACAATTCAATAAAATTGAATTGTAAGTTTCTGAGACCCATCCTCAGCTAAAAATCTCATATATTGTGCCGCAGAAACACTACAACCAGCTATCTAATGAGTACAAGGTAAAACAATTCCAAGACATTTCTTTTTCTTTGTTGGTATAACATGTGAAATATGAAATGTAAACAGAGTCCTTATACATGCAAAACATTACACTCAGGATAATCATAACCACACCCTCAAGATAATCAAAATTGAAACTCTCAGGTGATTGCCCTAATGTATTATGAATATTTCCCTTAGTCGTACAACATAATTCCCTTAGGCATGGAAGTAACATCCCTCAGGCATTTGAAACCTTTCCCTCTGGCTAAATGAAACACTTTCCCTCAGGCTTAATAGAACCTTGCCTTCAGGCTAAACAATACACTTCCCTCAGGCTAAGAAAGTAACCGGGCCGAGCCCAACACATAAGTAAGGAATTTATATAAATTTCCTCTTAAGAAAACTCAAAGCATTCTATAATCCTGGCATAGCCTCAGGTATCTTGGAAAAATGGATAAACAAGGGAATGCACCCACGGGGTGACCCTTGATCCAAACAGTGGTCCCAGAAAGCAGTTTATAAATATTCATTTAATTACCTAGTAAAGTCTACGCATTTAATTATTCAAGGCCTCATCCATATGACACCCCAAACATGGGCGCATAGCACAACGGTACACAAAAATAACATGATAGTTCGAATTAAACATCAGACCACCTACCTCGATCTCCTCTGATCGATATACATGAAAGACGCTTTTCGAAACATCTGAGTACAACACAGATCTGGGAAAAATAATAACCCATTCAAACTCAAATAACTCCCCCTCGGGAATGAATTGGAAGGAACGGCTCAAGGGGAGGGAAGTTCTTACTCGAATGGTTCAAACAAGATCGACGGCGGTATAAACGGATTCCCGACATGAGATCAAGATCTCCTCTAAGATCTAGCCTCCCCTCCTGAGCTCCAAATGTGTCAACTAACTCCTCTGCCAAATTAGGAGAACACTACCCATTTTAAGTGAAAAAATAAAACTACACAGCGTGTACTCTCAAATAAATGGTGTGTACTTTTCCTTTTTATTAACTATTTCTCTATAGGATACTTTTCACTATATAATTGTTCATCTGTTGACATGAGTACACGGAGTGTATTCTTGAGTACAGGGCCTGTACTGTCACTCCGCTGGCGGCTGCTTTCACCGCCTTACTACTCATCTACCGACTGATTATATAGCGTGTAAATACTGAGTACACGTCGTGTAGTTAGTTTTTACACCTTTCATCACCAATAGGCCTATACGCCTTCTGTACTCATCTCACACGGCCAAATTACAAGGCATGTGGAAACGTACATGGCGTGTACCCACAAAAAATGGGATTCTCTCCCATTTTTCTTATTTTCACAAAAACACATAAGGAAAAAGAGAAAGAAGAAACATATACCTCAGGAATAGGAACCATGTTCTTACATGTGTGGTCCCCAATAATCATCCACATAGTTTAGTTAGGGTTGTCTTCATCAAAATTCTAGGTGAAATAGCGACAAAATCTATTCGGTCCACTAGCTGTACTAGTACACATCCACCCCACATAGGTTCACGGGCTTCCCCCTTTGTGCTCAATCAATTTAACCATTCAACACATATCCATATTCATGTTAAACTCCAATATTGTCCACATACACACAGTACAGTATCTACACACATTATATACCATTTAAAACACACATTAAAACACTTTGAGTTTCAATAAAATAAACTTCTCCATAACATTCCTTGTTTTGCAGCCATAACTCTGTGAAAACCCCCACATTAACATCATGTGAATATAAAAATTAACCAAACCAAAATTTTCAGCACCCCAAACATTAATTTAAACCCATTTCATGAGTTATAAAACAACCCCAATTAGAATCACATAAAATAGTCATGTTAAAAACCTAATTGAACCCCAAATTGCTACTCAACAATCATTTTTATAAAAAAGTGACCCAAATCCAATTTCAAAAAAACTACCAAAGAAGAAAAGAATTGAAACATTATTTTCATACCTAATACTTCTCAATAAAATCAACTAAATAAATATTGGGTATCCCCAACGACCAACAAAATATATATTTGAAAAACCCCCAAATTTCACATGAAATTGGCATTAAAATTTCACTTTCAATACAAACATCACTAAAACCCATTTTTGCAGAATTAATCAAATTAAATAGGCATAAAAATATCATAAATACACCATTATAATCATAGATATTTCATAAACATTTGAATGGCGTGCCAAAGTAATGAAAACCCTTGAATCACCGTGTGAAAATGAAGTCGCGCCATCGCCGCACCAAGAGGGACTTAGAACAAAAATAAAACCACAATAATTGACCAATAAAACAAATGTTTAAACCCTAGGTTTGAAACCCTACGACCTGGTCATTTGGTACTTCAATATAATGGGAAGATCCCTAATCAAGTTGAATGAAACCCTATGCAATTTGAAAGAGGAATTAATTGGACTATCTTATTTTAGGGATCCTGAAAAAATATCTTTATATACACCAGTTTATAAAATTTAAAATAGCCACAATTCTGGGGTAGTTTGAACAATGATTATAAGGTAATTTATGAATAGGAATGGATGGAATGGAGAAAAAATTGAGAGAGTTATGATGGAATGAACTTACCTCCTCAAATCTAGAGATTTTAAAAACTCTATGATTTTCTGCACTCAATAATGATGGATATGAGCTTCAATTTTGGTAGGAGGATATTGGGAGTTCATTGGGGTTCAATGGGATTGGGTGAGGCTTAGAATAAATGAAATATCCTTAAAATTGAATATGTTATTAATTAAACAAATTTGATTTCTAAAACGGGAATTGGTCTTCTGTGCAGACCCAATCCATTAAATAAAAACTGATATACTTGATGGTTATGGATTTCTAAAGGCTCCAAATTGAAATGGTGGTGTTCATCTATCAGGGGAGGCCATTTAGGAATTTGAATTGGTGAAAAATATTAAAAAATGAAAATGTTATAAAAGAAAAAAAAATTGTTTTTAAATATGGATTTTGGCTCACGGTTTGGCCCAATTAATGAAAACTCACATATTTCTCCATAAAAGCTTGTGAAACCCCAAAGACAAATTATGAATGGAAATTAATTGAAAAATAACATTAAAATAGGTCATGTATGGGACATATTATAATTCATCAAATTTGTTAATAGAACCCTATGGAGGTCTATTAATCCAATTCAAATGTTTTTGCTCAATTATTAAAAATAGTATCTATAATTGAATTAAAACATAACACAAATAATTAATTTCGAATGCCTAAATATCATAAATAAATTGAACAGTTTCTATTTCTAACATTTACCAACAATCTACAAAAACGGAATTGGATTGTTTATCAGTTTTCTAATATGTAGTTTAATTTTAACTTTTTTTTCAACTTTTGTTGTTTGAATAAATCTTTGATTAACTATATGAATGGAATTAATACATTATAACAAATAATTTTTATCTTTTACTGGTGAATTTTCATAATATTATTCACTAACAATTCATTTTTATAATAATTTATAATTCAAAACACAATATGAGGGTTTCATAAAAAAATCATGAAAAACTATAAAACCTAGAATTATGCTTTCAAAATAAGTATTCAGTGTGTGGAATATCATTAGATAGAAATATATGTTTGATGAGTTAGTTTCTTTATAATATTTTAGAACAGAACATCATCCAATTAAATAAATAAGAATGAGTAATATGATAGTTCATTTTTAAATGAAACTACAGAAAGAAAATAATATCCCAAATATAAAATGGAAATTAAAAATATAAACTAAAATTGGTGTGAATATTAAAAAATTAATTTTCAAAAAATATTGATTAAAACTCACATAATAATACATCGATTTATAAATAAAGGATCCAAATTTTATTTTCCTATTATGAGATGAGTTAAATTTAGACAACACAATATATTTAATTAAATTTTATCTATAAATTATAACCACGGGTGGTGGTCATTTTGTGATGCATACCACAAGTAATGATGTATTTTCTAATTATTCATATTTTTTTGGAACATTTGGATTTCTAAAATGGTGTATATGGAACATAAAGAGGGGTCATAGTTGAACGTTGTTATAAGAATTTATATATATTTAATATTAATTGTTATATTGTTAAGAAGTCACTTTGGTATGAATTTTGTTGTTATGATCTTTTTCAAGGACATCAATATTTTAAATTAGTTATATGAATCAAATTTTCATGATTTACACTCATTGATTGAAATAAAACTATCATAGTCAATTAATATAGTTTAATTGTCAAATATAAATTATAATTAACTACTTTATTTAATAATTACATTTAAAATTAAATTAAATTAAATAGTTAGTATTATCCCCATTTTAATTTTGATAAATATCCATATCTTTTTACTTTTCCAAAACAACAAACATGGAAATTTAATAAATATAGAATGAATATTATTTTATATATAATATTAAATAATAATTTTAATATCTTAATTATAATAAGAGTTTTTTTATTATTTTCATTAACCCTCACCTAAGGGAAAATTAGTCCCAAAATATATATATAATGATAATATATTTAAAAATAATTAAATTTAATAAAATGTAATATTTCTAGAGTAAATAAAAATAATATAAAATTTATCATATTTTATGATTGGTTTTTTGATTCAAAAATTTTCCCTATCTTTAATCAGTTGTTTTAACATATATCCAGTGATAAGATTTATCTCTTTAATGTCATCTATATCAATAATTTCCTAATAAAAACATACAAATTTGATGTTAATTTGAATTTTGGAGTTGATTACACCATAATGGGTAAGTTTCCATAGATATTTTACAATTCAATAAATCATTCCATCTATTATATCAATTTTCACCACAAATTTTTTGTAGGAATGGTTATAGAATAATACTAAAGAATAATGTTTGGATAATTGATTAAAAATTCAATTATTCATAGTTCATTCACTTACTTTCAAAATTTTGACAGTTTTATAAACATATTATCAACTAATATACCTTTAATATACTTATTTTACTCTAAAATAGTGAAAATAATGCATTATGAATCCTATTGATAAATGGACAGACATAATTCCCCTATAAAATTATATATAACCAAATATTATTTAATAAAATTTGATGGTTTCCCAATCATGTAATTATAATATAACATGTAATTATTTATAATTGATATAAATTAGTATCTTCATTTTTTATATCTATTTTTTTAATTTTAGACAGTTTAATGGTATTTCATTTTTTTAATTACATTATTTACTCCATTAAAATTCCTTTATATTCATTTATTTTTGAAATTGTAACTTTTCATTTCTGTTTAATATTATCTAGAGAATATTTCACGATCCAAATTCAGTTCTTTTAGTAACTATAAAAGGGTATTTAATGAATATGTTAGAAGAAATGATCACATAAAATAATGTTAGTTATAATACCATTAAACCTTATTATGATATTTGAGAGTACTGTTGATATAGTATATACATGAAACAAAAAAATATAAATAATTTTCCATGGAATTATTATTTACTTTTTTCTATATGTCAAAAGTTTTATAGGAATGGAAAACTCATACTCCCATAATTGAAGAGACTTCTCATCATTATTATTACTAAACCCCTTT
This sequence comes from Viscum album, assembly GCA_963277665.1. Taxonomy (NCBI): domain Eukaryota; kingdom Viridiplantae; phylum Streptophyta; class Magnoliopsida; order Santalales; family Viscaceae; genus Viscum; species Viscum album. The sequence goes on from OY728162.1 coordinate 716,108,145, forward strand.
ATATTAATATATGATAAAAAATGGTTCATGACAAATAATATAATAACGTACCACATATTATATATAACAAAATCATTACATGATTGAAGTTTATTCTCATTATTGTTTACATTATTCGTCGATCATGCTTTCAAAAACCCACTTCCTTTAGTAATGGATTACCATGATGCTTTCTCAAGTGCAATATATTATTTATTTTTTGTTATCATTTATGTATTAATTTTCATTTGTTATAACTAGAATCATGAAAAATTATATGATGATCGTAAATATAAAAATTTATCAACTCATTATAATGACTAATTTTTTAGTAATTGAAATACTATTTAGGGGTAACTGATATGTAACCCCTACCACTGTGATATCATGTCTTTGAATATATAAAAATAAAATATTTTCTTAGTTTTTTATCCTTAAAATATATTTATGATGTAGAAACAGATTTAAGTACTTAGGAATCATGATTATTGATGTTCTTTTGTTTATTTTATGATTATATATTGTTTTTTATAAATGGTATATTAATGAATTTTCTTCCACACACTAACATACATAAACAAAATACCTAATATAAATTTTTTATTATACTTTTGTATAATGGAAAATCTATAATAAAATGATACGATATAAGAGGTATAGATCATTTATGGTATCTAGATTCAAAATAAATATCTTAATATATTATGTTTTCATTTATCAATCTTTTATTACTACATTTTTCTTAAATATACTTTTTGGAATAAATAAAGACAGAAATGTTCTATTTTGATTATTTAAAAAAAATTATATCTAAATAACATTTCTTAGTATGACAATTTGGAATGAGATAATAAACTAGAAGTGAACGAATGAAAAAAATATTTAAAAATATTTTTATTTTTTAAGGAATTACAAGGGTTTTTTCTTAGATAGTGAATATTTAAACATTATGAGATATATTTACATGGTATAATCTTCTCAATGTGAAAAATTTAGAAAAACATATCAGTTTGGGAAATATAGAAATTTTATTATCTGATATGATCAATAGAGTCTGTATTATCTCCATTCAAAGAATTTTAGATCAATAAATTAAATTTCTTATCATTGTTATTCTCTATCATTTAATACGCGAATCCACTATCTAAAATGGATATTCCCACATCAAAATAGAATAAGATATTCTGTTAAAATTAATATTCATTGTTAATTATTAGGAATATTTAGGATAACAAATTCCATTTACATTATATTATATTTATCATCAATCTGATCCATGTGCTGAGATAGAATTCTTGAGTTCTTCTTTGAAAACAATAGATCCTCCATGAATATATAGTACATCAAGAACCCTTCAACAAAATTATAATTTTTTTATTAAATATAAAGAAAATTTATAATAGGAATAGTGAAAATGAGTTTTATTATTCTTTATGGGGCACCAATATCAATTCTAGAAAATTGATGGTGTTTGCTAACATAACCAAACTATCCTGAATCTCATCGAGGATAATCATAGATTGGATTATAAATTTTAATTTAATTAATATATGTAGAATTATGTTCCAAATAGATATTTGAATAAACCCAATTTAAAAATAACCGAATTCTTATATATCAATGGTCAAAATGATTATTGGGGTTTTATCTCAGAAGGAATGTATTTTTAATCCAGGTAAGAACATGTTAGTTATAGTTACTTTACAGTGTCAATTTTTATCCAATTTATTATAAAGTTGATTTTTTTTACGTTATAAATTCTATATTTACTCAAAATGAAAATTGTAATTATTTTTGACTGAAATTTCTTGGTTCTTGAATATCAATAATGAAATTTGTCTTAATAAAAAATATATGGATATTTTTTTATTAATTTTTTGTAACATGGAATTTGTGCATTTGATGATACATTTAGTATTTTTGACATGAGTTTCATAATTATTAAATTATATTTAATGAAACTATTTGATTAGGTTTATATTGAAATGGGAAACAATTTAAATTTAGAAGATATATTGAGAGGTTTTCTATGAGAAACATTATCATGATTTTATTAGTAAATTACTTATTCGTATAATATTTCATAACAATAATTGTTTCATATATTAGTATTTCTTATTTGTTGTTTACGTCAGGAATTACCAGATTTTTTAAAGGGTTCATGAAGTATATGAGCAATTTAATTCCATGAATTTAGTTTAATTGAGTAGTGTTATTTAGTTTTTCTGGTCCGTATACTTGAATTTTTTGGTGGAATATGGGAATTTAATACAAATTTTTTTTGGGTTTTGTATGTAGAAATATTTTTAATTTTTTTTAGATAATTTGAATAATTATGTTGAGAATATTTTATGAAAAATGATTTTGTGAGGTTAGATGGTCGATATAATTATGAATATTCTTGATTAAAAACCATATTCAAATCAAGGATCATATGTAAAATATACATATATAGGTAAATTGGTTGTGTTTGGTTGTTGTTTTAATGTGGATGGATGACATAGAAACTATATCAATGTGTTATAATATAGATAATGAAGGTAAAACCAAAATATTAGATGGAATATTGTATACCATAGTGGGAAATTAATTTCAAATGGTTGAAACATAGCGTAAATATATAGTCAAACATAATTTATGTACCCAATGTGTTTTGGGGGTTTTAATTTACACGGGTTTGAATTAATTTGGAATTATAAAATAATATAACTTATTTTATAGTTCATTAATGGGTTTTACATGATTTATAAGTAATTAAATATTTGAAAAAATATTTAATATATTTTTATGATTTATAATCACTGTTTTAAAATATTAAATACTAGTAAATATGATAGTGACTCCATATTATTTTATTCATAAGACATAAACCATGCCATAAATTTTAATCATTCAAAAATATTTATTACCCACATTTTTCAGTATTAATTGACATTAAAAATACCTATAGAGACTAAATTAATATATTAGATTCCTTATTATAAGTTGAAAAAATCAACTTTAAATTGTCATAATTTGTTGATCTAGTTTTCATTTTAGATTCATAAGAAATCCAATCAAAGTTAATGGATTAGTATATTCCACTACATATAGGGTAAACCATCCATGTAATAGCTAGTATTTTTTAGAGCCTCCAAATTTTGATTTCATGATCGTGATGGTTAAATGGATCCCATAGATGAATTATGGATGAAGATATATGTTTTTATCTTTTCAATGAAAACACATAATATTTATATTCCCACTCATCAGGGATTCATGAAGTTATCATGGATGTTCCTCATTTAATAGTGGTGAACTATGTTTTTATGATATAGATATTTTGATTTTAATTTTAACATTTCTAGGGTAAAAATAAGTTATGGTCATTTTATATTGTTTTCAGGAGTTTTGTTTTATTAGAATTTAACACTGGAATACATAGAGGAAAAATAGGCATGGTTTTAATCATATTTGAAAATGGAAGGTTATATTGAATGATAAATTGTGATTATCTCAATAATTTAAAGGATGGATTGATGGATTCCATCATGAATTTCAGTTTCAATGTTTTAGTTTAGGATAATAAAAGATTTATAAAAGGTAAATTTAAAAAGAGATTATGCGATATTAAAATTATTATAATTTTTTATTCATATAATCATAAATAAAAATTAAACCAAATCGTAGTTTATTAGACCACCGTATAGTTTAGTCCTTAGGATTTTAAATATAAATATATGATTCCCACATTATCTCATTCAGTTTTATGATTATCTTTATAAACCTATGTGGATAAAGAGTCATCCATTGAGAGTTATTTGAGGGTATCATGTGCCAAAAATAATGACATTGATACATAATAATTTAAGACATTATTATTATCATAATTAATTTTGAACATGATTTATCATATCACATTGTTAACAATAGTTAGTAATATATTTCCTTGTATAATTATTAATATATGGATAGTGGGGATTAGGATTTTTTGGGGGATCCTTTTGTGTCCATGGAAGTTTAATTGATCAAAGATCATCTATTTTGGTCTTCATTGATCGATATTAAATTATTTTCAGTGAATGAAATTACCTCATTTTAAATAATATTATTCATTTTTTATGAATAATTTAGGTTCTACATCATTTATGTTGATTTATTTTTTCTTAATTCAACATTAATTGAATTCAAAACATATAACACATGTGATTTGAACATGACAATTATGCAGATGTGGGTTTTTAATATAAGGACCTGGCCTTAAACATTACATAATATTGAATTAAATGGATATTTCACATTGAGGATCTTTTCAGGTTTAGATTTTTATAGAATAAGGCATTAACTATTACATAACAACTTGAACATTATATGTAGACACTAATAACAAATATCTATTTTTAATAAAATAATAACTCTTAAAAAATGCTCATGTCTAATTCCATGTGTTTAGACAACATGACTTTTCCATAATCTCATCCTTGACCCTATTAATCTTTATATCCTTTGATAACCATTTCAAAATATGGGATGAGCATAAAGATCTTAGTAAGGTTTATAAAATAATGAAAAGAAACATTATCCAATCAATAAATACACATCATTGAAACCAAACTTTTTAAGCATAACATACCTCATGAAATCATAAAATTTATGAATAACATATAGAAATCATAAATCATAAAGGTTACTTACAAAATATATATCAAACTTACATTGTAGATATCACAGATATATAGGGAGTTACACATGGAATACCCATCACAGTATATTCCCTAGATCTCTTAGGAGAAACATCACGTTTACCTCCATCACGTTACCCAGTGCATTGGAGAGCTATCTCGGGATCACCCGCCCTAGCTTTATCACAGAACCACCCATATACGTAAAAAATTCCCAATAACCATAACATAATCATAACATATAACACGTGTATAAAGGAAAGATTACATTTCCACATTCGAATATATCAAATCAAGATATTGAAATAAACAATTCTTTATCAAATCATATTCAAAACCATTTAAAACATTTAATAAAGAGATTTATGAATCCAAGTGTCCAAAACCACGTTGAAGATTATAAATGATTTATAATTTGAAAACATTAATTTCCATATATATAAATACTAAAAACCATTTTGAAAACACAGACATTAATGATAAATATTTAGAAGAATAAATCTTTTAAATATTTAACATGATATTTTAGTTAAAGAGTTTTTAACAAAGTGGGAGACTCTTTAATACAAATAATCGAGGAATAACATTCAATTAGAACATTATAATATCATTAGAATAAATGGATTAATTATATAATATGTAAAATGATATTATATACACCATATAAGAGTGAATTGGTGCATAACAACAATGAAGTCTCAGTGGAAATGTAAATTGAGATGAAATCTCTTATAAAGATGTTATTTTTAAATTAAGGATAAATAAATCACATAATTGTGTCTGAAAAATATAAATACACCCAATATAAGTGGATATTATGTTTAATTCAATAATAGATAATTCAGACATATTCATAAGAGGACATATTCAAGAAGTACAAGTTGAACCCAAGGAATTGAAATTGGGTTAAAAAGATCCCTTGTAAATATTCGATAGCCTAACGATGTCACATTAAAATTCAGAAAAACTGTTGATGAGATAAAAAGGGTATCTCATCACTTGGACATAATTATTACATCAATAATGATATATAAGAACATATCTCAATGTAATAAGATGTAAATTAAAAGGCATAACAAAAATATGTCTTTTAAAAAGAGGAGGGTGAAAGGTCCCCTTACCGATTTGGTAACATGCAAAACATACACCACATGAAAAAGGGATCATACAATGAAGATTCAAATACCCATAAATGAATGTATATTGCAGAAAGAGTACAATCATAGGCATTACATACACCACACAAAAGGAAATATGGGAAAATATTGCATGAATCTCACAAGAATAAAATGTGAGATGAAAAACCCTAACTTCGTTCTAATCATTCAAGTCATATGACACAAAAGATACTAACCATATAATGAATCACAAAATAACATGAATATAAAGATAATAATGATAATTTATATCAAACGGCAATACATAATACACCATATGAAATGATTAAGTGGTGAACAATGGAAATCTCATGGAATTAAAACTGAGATAAGAAATCCCTTACCTCGTGTCCGACATGACCCGTTTGTTCCTTGTTCTTCCTGAATAACATACAAAAGTTAATTTATACTTTCATAAGATCCTTTTTCAAGTTTTTTATTAATTTTATATCACTTATTACCATTTTATAAACATTATGTAATCACTTAAGTTAATAACGTTCGTTTTGTCGATATTTGGTACTTGAGTCAAAAATGAACACCTTATATTTAGAAGTTGTCCATGTTGTCAATAGTCCATTATATCCAGAATAATATTCATTATTTAGTTATCAGATATATCATATATATATATCCAGTGTGTATATATGTATATTTATAACAATACATATCATTTGGAGTTAAGAAATGAAATGCATCGTTTTTGGAGACGGTTAGCCGTACGTACACATGAACACTACTTTCATTTCTATTTATTATTTTAATGGAATTAAAACAAAATGATACATAGTTATATTATAATTACAGTATAATATCATATATAATATCATCAACTCCATCCTACATACATCCCACATATGTAATTAATGAGTCATATCACTTTGAGGGGCCAGTAGTCCGCACTTCCTCAAATGAAATTATCGCGTTTACCTATAATGGAAACAATAAAGGTATAGAATAAATGGAAAATAACGAAGCATAAAGAAAACATAAACATAATATATATCATATTTAAATATAGTGCCCTCATAATGTCCACCATGAGAGGCGGTAGGAGGTAAATGAACAACCATCGTTTCGTGAGGCATTAGTTTTCCATCCACAGAAACATTATGTTCTTCAGCCATTAGATGGAGGTGTGTGTAAGTGTAGTTAGAATCCTTCTCATAAAAACATCCTAGTATACTTAGTATACTAGTTTTTTTATAAATGAAATTAATAAAAAGAGTTTAGGTGTTGGATAAGTAAAATAAAATAAAAGAATTTAAGAGAAACTGTTACCTTTAATTTGGGTTACTCCCTTTGGTATGAACCAGAAATACATCATGAAGTGCTTCCTACATAATGTAATGCTTCTTTGGGGAGGAGAGTTATGTATCTAGCTTAATTGGATAGACTTTGGAAGATCCAAAAGTCTTTAGTGGTGTGATTAATTGGTTAGAATTGAGGGGTTTTTATATGGGGGAGGAGGGGCTCTTTAGGAAAGTGTGAAAATATTATTTTATTATATAATGATATTCAGTTTCTAAAGGTAAAATAATAATTACAAATGAAGATAAGATGACTCATATTCAAAATAAAATAATCCAATTATAAGTTTACATGATTTGGATAATATTTTAATCCTTATAATCTTATTTATTTAAATCATTTATTAATGAGGTAAACATTTCATCATTATTGTGTCATAAATAATTTAGTTTATTTGATGTCAATTTTTTTTCAAAAAATACCAGGATGTAGGAAATCATTTTAGCTTTTCAAATAATATTTATAGTAGAATATATAATTTATATAACCACTTATAAAAATTAATTTACTAAAAGATATTTTCTTTTGTCGTTTTTGCCTTCACTTTAAGTTAATTAATTTAAAGTGTCCTTATAATTCATAAGTGGCTCCATGGGATACCAAAATCAACCCAAGGATGACCGTGGTCAGAAATTACTATTAAAATAAGGTTAGTACAACTTTTGAGGTAAATTTTAATTATTATAATATTATTTTTACCTTAAATTACCCTATTTACCTTTAACTGCGATAAATAATAGTCAAAAGTTACTATTCACCAAAAACATATTTTCAACTTATTGAGCCTAATATTACTTACTTATAACAACCATGTATGTTGGATTTTCTAAATTCAATTCACATAAGTGGTAAAATTTTCATTTAAATGGAAAAGTCGGTTTTTTAACTAATACTATGTGGTTTCACTATTCCTCATAAATTGCTGTTTTTCAGAAAAATACCAAAACTACACCCTAAGTTAAATTTGAATTTCCAAATTCAAAACTTATATCTATTTTATCAAATTATAAACATATATGTTGTATTAATCAATTTTATAAATAATTCCTATTGTTAAAACAATTTGCTTGTTTTTAAGAAATAATAACTATCAAAAGATTGAAACTTTTTAATGTCCAAATTCAAAGTGAAATAAATTACAATGAATTACATTGGATTAAATGGTAAAAATATATTCTAATTACACATTAAAACCAATTAAAAAGATAACCTAACGATATAAATAAATTAGATTAAAACGCAGTTTGGAATTAAAATACACTATTTTTCACTATTCATTAAATAATGTACTTTATCGGAAAAATTCAAAAAATTTACCCAAATTAAATTTTGATGTCCCCATTCTAAAGAATGTTCTTTTTGGTCAAATAGAACATATAAAATTGACAAAAACTAGATTTAAAATGGGTTCTCCATCAAAAGGCTGTAAATCGATCTTTTAGTGAATATTAGTGTATTCGTGCTTAAAATTAGATTCATTCACATTTTAAGGCTCTAAATTTTACTGGATAAATGTAAATAAATTTAACAAATATGTATAATTATCTTGTAGTTAGTTTTTTCATTCCCACCAAGACAACTACTAAGAGTAAATTACCATTTAAAATAATAATATTAAATTATCAGAGTGCAATATAAGATTTCAAATAAACCTGTTGTTGTGTATCAGGTATGCTATCGAACATAGCAACCACTTTAAATTAAAATTAATATTTAAATCACAAATATTAATCAATATGAAAATTTCATATTCTTTATTTTCCTAAGAAGTTACATCCTTCCCCCCTTTTGGGAATTATGTCCATGCAATTTTAAAATTGGGCTCAGAAACATCATTGAAAGTCCCACATTAGAAAAAGAGTCAATAAAACCGTCATATTAAAATAAAGGAATAGAAGTAAAAATGTCATCAAATATTTCCAAAACTAGTATTTCATGTAGGTAAACATGGATATGGAAGATAAAACAAATGGTCAAGTTCTGATGGAGAGTGATAGAAAACATGATCAGGAAAAATTTAACCACCAGAAAATCACAAACATGTGATGGGTTCAATGGAACTTGATTCCCCAGTAGGAAAAGTTTTTAGACCAAGTAGTTATTTGATGTTACTTTTGATATATTTGAGGAATAATTTTTGGGATTAACTAAAAACATAATGAAACATACTTACTTGTCGTGTAGACTTTCATCCTTTACTAAATTCCTACTACAAACTCAACGTTTCTCCAAACGATGAGTATTCAAACATACTTGGTCACATTAAAAGCACTAAAATTAACTTATAGAGTATCAAATAATCCAAAAAAATATGAACTATATATTTCCCATGTCTTTAGACATCAACCAAAATAAAAACATTTAGTATAAGATCAGATAATCCCCAAAAAGGATAAACTTTTACAAAAAGAAAAACTAATCTTAATATCCTGATTTTTTTAACAAAACTCAAAGTTCAACCAAGACAATTCAAAAAACATCTATCCATAAAATTCTTTAATGTAATCCAAACTAATATTGATATCTAAATCTCATATGGATTTAATCACATAGTCTTCTATGATAAATCTTATCATTTATCTCCAAATAATATTAGTTACTCTTAAAGTCTCATATTGAAAAGTAATTAACCTAATAACATATTCTCCATTATAGGTTAATAATTTTCATAGATATCCCAAAATCAACTTATTATTGATTCATAAAATCATCTAACTAAAAATAATTAATCATACTAACAAGGGACTTCACATAGTCCAGTGGTAGGTGATAAATCCCAATCACACTTTGGTTGTGGGTTCGATTCTCGCAGCTTTGTCCAATACGACAACTTGTCATGTGGTCTATGTGTCATCCTTTTTCAAAAACTATAAAATTTTATAACATTACTGAAAAGAGATAAATTCATCAGAAATAACCATAGCATATTTTAACCACAATGATTATCTAATAACATTCATTTTGCATACCAAAATGAATTAACCTGTAATTGCCTCAAATTCAAGGAACATATAAACCCAAATGGTTCATTATAACTATATCCACAAAATAAAATATAATTATTCCCTGAATAAAATTTTTATATATCAAACTTCAGGGTTACACATACTATAAAAAGTCTTCTAATGTAATCCCATCATCAAAAGAGCCTTAATACTTTTATGCATTTTACCATCCTAAAATCTACCATAAAACGTGAATCCCATATATGATTACTTCTTACTCATTCAACATTCTTCATGATCCATTAAACATTATTTTCCAATATATTATTTCATAATATTTTCCTACAATCAAAATCATGAATCATATCCTAAGATTATCTAATATCAAAACATATGTCAAGAAATAATCCATACCTTTAATTGGTTTTCATCACATAATTCATCCTCATTCATAATGGCATTAGGAATTGGTAAACAAATATTTGTACGATCTTGGTGATCCCATTCTTGAAACATCTTCGTAGGACATGTGTTTGTATAATGACCATGCACACCACATTTAAAACATTCAATTGATCCCTCAGAAATAAATTCTTTCCCTTTCCTACAGTAAACTGGATGTTTCCTTTTTCCATGGTAGGTTCTTACTTTATGACCTTCATTTACACATCTGTTGCATCTTCCTGTCCCTTTGAAAAAATTTCCAAGTCGTTTCTTTCCACATCCTTGACACATTGGTTTTTTAACATACTTACCTTTTTTATTTTTACTTGAACTTCCGTAGGGATTTGTTTTCCACATAAAATCTACCATATAAGAATCACTAAGGTTCAGGTTGTCAATCATGGCTCTAGGTAGTTGGTTGAGAATAGCCACAAGAGATCTCATTTCAGCTCTCATTTCATTCAATTTCTCATTCAAGAAATCATCACAGTTTTCTTCACATCCATTGTTACTTTGATTCCTACTAGATCCAGCCATTTACTAAAAAAAGGTCAGTGTGAGTATATCGATAAAATCATCATATAATATCTTATGAGGAGGGTAAATACTAAGATAGACTTACTCATGTTATCTTATACTCATTAACTTTATCTAAAAAAACTATGACTATTTCCAATATGCTATCCATTATGGTTATGTCACTAATGATTAAATATCACCCAAAACTCTAATGTTATCTAAACTGACCTCTGATATGAACTATAAGGACCCAGGCCTAATCATTACATAATATTGAATTAAATGAAAAATTTACGTTGAGGATATTTTTAGGAATAGAGTTTTAGAGGATTAGCCATTAACCATTACATAAAAACATGAGCATTACATGTGGACACTACTGCCCAGTATCCATTTTTTCATAAAAAAAGTCATAAAAAAGAGACCTGTCTAGTTCCATGTTTTAGACAGCCTTACTTCTTCTTGATCACATCCTTGACCCGATTCATCTTTATGTCCTTTGAAAAACATTTCAAAAATTGGGATGAGCATAAAGAGATCTGTAAGGGTTATAAAATAATGAAAAGAAACATTATACCATCAAAATATACTAATCAATGAAACCAAACTTTTTAATCATTACATACCTCATGAAATCATATGATTTATGAGTAACATATAGAAATCATAAATCATAATGGTTAAGTATAGAATCCATATCAAACATACATTATAGCTATCACAAATACGTAGGGAGTTACACTGGGAATACCCATCATAGTATATTCATTAAATCTCTTAGGAGAAACATCATGTTTACCGCCATCACGTTACCCAATGCATTGGAGAGCTATCTCGAGCTCACCGAACTAGGTTTATCACAGAACCATTCGTATACGTAAACAATTCCAAATAAACATAACATAATCATAACACATAACACATGTATAATGGAAATGTTACATTTACACATTCCAATATATCAAATCAATATATTCAAATAAACAATACATTATCAAATCATTATCAAAATAATTTAAAACATTTAAAAATTAGATTTTTGAATCAAAGTGTCTCATACAACTTTGAAGATTTTAAATAAATTATCATTTGAAAACATTAATGTCCACATAAATAAATCCTAAAAACATTTTTAAAACATGGACATTACTGATAAATATTTATAAGAATAAACTTTTAAAGTATTTAAAATGATATTTTTGTTAAAGTGTATCTAACAAAATGAGAGACGCTTTAATAAAAATAATTTAGGAATAACCTTCAATTAGAACATTATAATATCATGAGAATAAAGGGATTAATGATATAATATTTCAAAGGACAATATATACACCATATATGATTGAATTGGTGCATAACAACAATGAAGTCTTGGTGGATATGTAAATTTAGATGAAATCCCTTATAAAGATTGTATCCTTAAATTAATGATAAATAAATCACATAATTATGTATGAATAATATAAATACATCCAATATAAGTGGATATTAAGTGTAAAAAATCATAGGTCATTCACACATATTCATAGGAGGACATATTCAAGAAGTACAAGTTGAACACAAGGAATTGAAATTGGGTTAAGAAGATCCCTTGTAAAAATTCGACAGCCAAACGACGTCACTTTAAAATTCAGAAAGCGATTTGATGAGATAAAAATGGTATCTCATCACTTGGACAGAATTTTTACAAATCTAAGAATATATAAGAACATATCCCAACATAATAAGATGTAAATTAAATGACATAACAAAAAGAAGACTTTTAAAAAGATAAGGGTGAATGGTTCCCTTACCGATTTGGTAACTTACAAAACATATGCCACTTGAAAAAAGGGTCATATAATGAAGATGAAAATACCCATAAATGAAATTATATTACACAAAGTTTACAGTCATGGTCAGTATATAGACCATAGAAAAGAAAATAGTGTAAAATATAGCATGAATCTCATGGGAATAAAAGTGAATGAAAAACCCTTACTTCGTTCTAATCAATCGCGTCGTATGAAACAAAAGTTAATAACCATCAAATGAATCACAAAATACCAAGAATATAAAGATAGTCATGATAATATATATAAAATGGAAGTACATTATACACCACATGCAATAAATAAGTAGAGAACATGGGAAGTCTCACTGAATTAAAAGTTAGATAAGAAATCCCTTACCTCATGTCCAACTTGACTTGTTCGTTCCTTGTCCTTCCTGAATAATATACTAAAGTTAATTTATACTTGTTTAAGATCATTTTTCAGGTTTATTATTTATTTTATATCACTTTTTTCGATGTTATAAACATTATGTAATCATTTACGTTAACAACGTTTGTTTTGTCGATATTTGGTACTTCAGTAAATATTAAACACCTTATATTTACATGTTTTCCATGTTTTCAATTTTCCATTATCTCCCGAATGATATTAATTATATAGATATAATATATATAATATATATCCAGTGAATATATATATTTATGATAGTACATATCATTTGGAGGTAAGAAATGAAATGCACCGTTCATGGAGAAGATAAACCGTACCTACACATGAACACTACTTTCATTTCTATTTGTTATTTTAATGGAATTAAAACATAATGATACATAGGTATATTATAATTATAGTACTATATAATATACAATATCATTAAATCTATCCTATATACATCTCACATAATGAATTAACAAGTCATATCACTTTGAGGGGCAGTAGTCTGCACTTCCTCATATGAAATTATCGCGTTTACCTATAACGGAATCAATAATGGTATGGTATAAATGGAAAATACATAATAATAAAGAAAATATAAACATAATATATATCATATATGAAAACAGTTCCATCATAATGGCCACCATGGGAGGTGGGAGGAGGTAATTGAACAATCATTGTTACGTGAGGCGTTAGTTTTCCATCCACAGAAACATTATGTTCTTCACCCATTAGATGGAGGTGTGTGTAAGAGTAGTTATAATTATTCTCATAAAAAATCCTATTATATTGGGTATAGTGGTGTTGTAATAAAAGTAAGTAATATAAAGAGTTTAGGGGTTTGATAAGTAAAATAAAAGAAAATAATTTAAGAGAAATTGTTACTTTTATTTTGGGTTACTCCCTTTGGTATGAACCAAAAGGACTTTTTGAAGTGCCTTCTACCTAAGGTAATTCCTATTGGGGGAGGAAGGGAATGTAGGGAGCTTAAATTGGCAGAGTTTGGACGAGCCAAAATGCTTGAGTGGCGTGAGGAATTGGTTAGAAGTGAGGGCTTTTTATAAGGGGGAGGAGGGGATCATTATGAAAGTGTGATAATATTATTTTATTATATAATGTTATTCGGTATCTAAAGGTCCAAAAATAATTAAAGTCTAAGATAAGATGACTCATATTAGAAATAAAATTATCCAATAAGAATTGGATATGTTTTGGGTAATATTCTAATCATTATAATATTATTTATTTAAATAACTTATTAATGAGGTAAACATTGCATCATTATTGTGACATAAATAATTTAATTTATTTGATGTCTAAAAATTACAAAACAAATACCATGATGTAATAAATCTTTTTAGATTTACAAAGAATATTTATAGTCGAATAGATTATTTATATAACCCCTTATAAAAATTAATTTACTAAACGATATTTGCATTTGTCATTTTTGCCTTTACTTTAAGATAATTAATCTAAAGTGTCATTATCATTCAAAAGTGGCTCCATGGGGTCCCCAAATCGACCCAAAGATTCCCATGGTCACCAATTACTCATCTAATAAGGTTAGGACATGTGTTAAGGTAATTTGAAATTATTATAATATTATATTTACATTGAATTACCCTATTTACCTTTAACCTCGTTAAATAAAAGTCAAAAGTTACTATTCACCAAAAAATATTTTCATCTTATTGAACCACATTTAACTAACTAATAAAAACCATGTATGTCAGATTTTTTAAATTCAATTCACAAAAGTGGTAAATTTTCATTTAAATGAAATAGTCAGTTTTTTGACTATAACAAAGTGGTTTTACTATTCATCAAAAAGTGACATTTTTTCAGAAAAATACCAAAACATCATCCTAAGCAAAATTTGATATTCTAAATTTGAAAATGATTTCTATTTTACCAAATTCAAAACATAGTTGTTTTATTAATTAATTTTATAATTAATTCCCATTAAAACAAATATCGGGATTTTTAACAAACAATAACTATCAAAATATTGTCACTTGTTTTTGTCCAAATTCATATTGAAATTAATTACAATGAACAAAATTGAATTAAAGGGAAAAAATTTATTCTAATTATAGTTAAAAAAAATTAATTAAATAATCTAACCATATAAATAAATTCGATTAAAATGCAGTTTTGAATTAAAATACAATATTTTTCACTATTCGTTAAAAAATGAACGTTATCGAAAAAATTCCAAACATTTACCCAAAGTAAATTTTGATGTCCCTATTCTAGAGAAAGATTTTGTTTGGTAAAATAGAATATTTAAATGTTATAAAAACTATATTTGAAAAGGGTTCGCCATCAAAAGATGGTAAATTGACATTTTACTGAATATTAGAGTATTCATGCTTAAAAATAGATTCATTCACATTTTAAGCCTCTAACTTATATTGGATATATGTAAATAAATTTAACAGACATGTATAATCATATTTTAGTTACATTTGTTCATTCCTTCCAATACAATGGCTAGGAGTTAACTAAAATTTAAATTAATAATATTAAATTATTAGTGTGCAATGTAAGATTTCAAAGAAACCACTTATTGTGTATCGGGTATGCAATCGAACATAGCAACACCATTAAAGTAAAATTAATATTTAAATCACAAATTTTAATATATATGAAAATTTAATATTCTTTATTTTATTGGGATGTTACATTTAAATGGATTTTTGATAGGTTTTCTATTGAGTATAATATTTTATTAACATATATTTGTGTGAGCATATAAAATTAGTTAATCAACTTGCTATGATATATATGAAGTTGAAAAAATAAATTACATTAAATTTTGTAATGATAATGACATGGGGTTAGATAAAGTGTGATCATTTTGTTATCATATAGAATATGTGGTAGTGGAAGAGGTTTATTGATGTGAAGATAGAATGATGTTTTATGAATAGTGTTTTGTGGCAGACCAATATGTGAAGGAATGATAAAATGAATGGAATAATTGAATAATATTAATTATAATAAAAATATATTGAATAAACATAATAATTTATTAACTAATTATGGGGTATAATATTTTCTCAACATAATCTTTTTTGGAAAATATATATATGGGAGAAAAATATTATGTAATTATTAATAATATTACTAAATTATTAATCAAGACCAATTTTGAATGTTATTTTCATTTAATGTTGTATAGAAGCATGAAATTTTGTTGTTCTGTACTGTTGGGTTACTCTATGTCTAAAGGTATAAATTGTTTTTATTATTTGATAAGAATGATCTGATGATGAAATTTTACTTTTAGTAGTTTTTTTCTTTGATCCCTATGTTATTGTTGTAGTTTATTCTATATCATTGTAATTTTCATTGAAATAATGGGTTCCCAAGGCCCAACTATACATCAGTTTTCGATTACAATTTCATGCGTAAATTGAAATATATATGAAGTATACATACATTTATAGTCTGAATATTTCAGATTCCACTATATAAATTGTAATCTCAAGTGATTATTGTTTTTGTAAAAGGTAATAGTTGATCCTAAGAGATAATAATATCATTGAGATACTATGTAATTGTCATTAACATATTTATTAAAGTATAAATACATCAAACTACCAAGTCATAGTTGAAGATGGACCATCAGGAAGAAGGGGGTAATAATAATTCAAACACCTATAGAATTTATCGCTGAGTGATCTCTCACATGCGAGATCGTGAGGAAAATACCACCAATTGGAACACCACATGTTTTAGTTTTCATTGGTTGTTTTTATCTAAGGTCATGTGTGTTGGTATGTGGACATGAGAACATTATCAATGTGTGGAATTTGATCACACACATTGATGAATGTTGAAAACCATGATAATGAAATCATGGAGCTGCATATTATGTTGGGTGTGTCATTGGTGTAATGAAATAGGTTGAATGATCACGATATTTTTTTATCCTGAGATGATGATGTAAAATATCATGCTATGTTTATTAGGATAGAAATACCATAATAAATACTTTTCCAAGGAATACATTTTCATGTATATCTAGATAGATAATGAAATAATAATACAATAAACAAGGAAGACAGAAGTGTGCATTCAACATTAAGTGATATTAAAAGAAAAATAGATTTACCACATATTGTGTGCTCCTAGGTTGGTTATCATTGCATTGACTTTTTTTATCTTTAATGGTCATTGATGGGTTTCTAGACTCTACACACAGTTTTTGAATATTATTCATTTCAATCGAGATATGGTCATGTAGGGTCACACAAAATCGAGTATTCATGAATTATCACTATTCATGTCAATATGCTTATATTACATGGTGGGCCCTAACATAGCTTCTATTATTTATCCAAGTATTATCGATCATTGAAAAATAAATAAATTTATTAGTAATTGAGTATAGAATAATTAGATTGAATTTATTTTTTAAAATTATTAATGAGGTATTTAATGAATACATGAAAAATATAATATGAATATATATTATTTTAATGTAGATGATACATTTAATATTTTTGGGAATTCAGGAGTCAAGTAATTGGATCGAGTTTTATAACATATTTTAATTAATAGATATTACATATATGTGATAAAATATAAATAATTTAATCGACATAGTTTTTTATTCATAATTATTTAGTTATTTATTATTATGTGGACAATTTTTTTCATTGGGTCATAAAACCCTCTCAGGTATTTCTTTGATCCACTATACAAGCAGGAGGAGAAGTTCATTCCAACTATTATTTATGCACTTATAATGACATCTTATCTCTAATAATTATCCCTAGAAAGTGAATGTATCACTCAATGTTTTTGATCCAATAATCTCTTTAGTGGATTTAAGTCACAAGATAATGGTGATAGAAGTAACACCAAAGGATTTGATGGATCTCTTTTCAAGGACCAAGAATTAAATGAATGATGATCATATAGATTCTTCAAGCATGATTGGTTGATATAGAGGGTATCATATTTAGATCTATCATTAAATTATTTAACATGAAAAGGTGCAATCATTCATGATTCTTTTTGAAAGAGATTAATATTTCTGTTTTGTTTTGGTGTTTGAATAATTTATCTGAGACAATTAGACTTCAATCGGCACATGGATCATCATATATGATATGATTATTTGATATGGTGATACAAAATTTGAAATAAATAGAATATATTCTTTGGTTTTTCACCCTGGTAATATAAATTGGATACAAAATGGCCACATGAATTATAATAAAAAGAAAAAAATTAAAATTTTATTAAATTAATAATTTGTTTTTAATTAGGGGTAATCGAATATCCCCTGTGAAGATCCAATTTTGGATTACCATATTACATAAATCCATAATTACAAATACATATCAGTTATGGGTTGATACAGAATATTAATAGTTGAATCATATATTTTAAATGTAATCATTAGAGTCCTGAGAAGATTACAGTGAGCAATTTCAGGTTTCCTCTTATTTTTTGCATGTCCTGACAGAATTCTCAATCTCAGATTTGATTTACCTAATAGGGGAAATATTGAAATGAATGTGGGTTATAAAAAATTCTCCAAACCATATAATAATTATTTTATCAATATAATAATAAAAAATAAAATATTAATAAAACTTATTTGATTTAAAAAACATGGGGAAATAGAAAATTTGAAAAAGGAATTGTTTTGGGGCTGCATGTCTTCCGTCAAAGAAAGAAAACTCACACACAAAAAGGGTGGGGATTTTTTTCAGGTGAATTCAAATGGATAGACCCCTATATAACAAATAACTTTTCCAATATGGCTAGAATGGTGCCTCCATCAACTACTCCCTCTCACCCATCCGATTTTGCCCGACCACTACACTAAGGTTGATTGCCACCCAATGTGAAGCCCCCATACATCAGCTGAACACTGATCATGCCTTCATTAGAACAAAAGAGACTAGATAAATTGAACACCAGACACCAAATGAACCATATACCACTACACTAAAGCCATGTCACTACCTTGTTACGGCTGGGTAACCACCAACCTATCCTCCTCCACAAGATAGCAAACTAAGTGCCACCCCTGTGGGTCCACCATTGAGCTAAACCCTGTCGGTGGATTCCCATGGGGTTAGTTTGGTATGAAACATCTTGTATGTAACACCCCAAGATTTAATAGTATGTTATCTTTTTAAATCATTCAATAACATGAGATACACACAACCCCGAGATAGAGCGAACCACGACTTATCAAACTACCCTATCAAAAAAGAGGTTATGAATAGTATTAACCGTAGTTTAAATTTTATATATCCTATATAATTTTAACATTCGTATTTTTTGTTTCTTAGACATAATATAATAAAAATTGAATTTATATGATAAAAGAGGTATTTTTCAAAGGATGCAGTTTTTCGGCCTCTTAATGGTGAACCCTTTTTAAATCCAATATTTGACAATTTATTATATTGAAATTAGTGAAATGATGATCTTATTTAGAAGAGGAACATAAAAATATATTTTTGATAAATTTTTGGTACTTTTATGATAACTTTTATGTTTTGATGATTAGTAAATAAAATACACAATTTATAATTAAAAAAAAGTTTTTAATCGAAATAAATTATAGTGTTAAATTATACATTTGAGTGGTTTTAATGTATCATTATATTATATTTTTATAATTTAATATAATTTAGTTCATTGGATGTAATTTCACATTTAAACTGGATATAAATAAGTGTCAATCTTTTGATACTTATTATTTCTCAAAAACATGCTTTCTGTTTTGACAACAGAAATTAATAAAAGAATGTAAAGTAATGACAAAACCATTTATCTTTTAGTAACAAAGGCATTAATCTTTTAGTGAAACATTTTTATATAGGGTTATATAATTTCTCTCTTAGACTATAAAGAATCATTTGAATGATAAAAAAATTTCTTATATGATGATATTTTATTTATAATTTTTAGACAAAAAGTAACTATATTATTTATGACACAATAATGATGTAGTATTTTCGTTATTAATAAACGAATCAAATAAATGATATTGTAAATATTGAAATAAATATTATTTGAATGTTTTTATTCCATCCAAGAATATTTTAGTTGAATATGACATGTTAGGATTGATTTAATGAATTGTTTTCGAAGTAATAATGTTTTTTGGACTTTCATAAAAAAAAAATACCAAATCGTGCCAAAATTGACATATATGTGTTTTTAAAACAAAAACTATAATATTAATTGATATTGTTCCTAAAAAACATAGGTTCTTCCAAAGAAAATATATAATTATATGTATATCACTAATTAACCACTTTAGGTTCTCTTGACTATTTGTAGTATGTTTATTAACCATTTATTATAATAACACAAGAATAAATGTTAAAAATTAAACTATTTAACTAAGAATTAAATCTAAAAGATAAGGTTAATATGATGAACTAAACTAGTATAAAACCTATTAGTTGATGGTTTCTTGACCCATACACACCTTAGAGTCGAAATAAATCTTTTTTGTCCATTGGAAACCAAAACTGATTTTATTATAAAATAATATTTCAATCTTTTCCTAAGGTTCCCCTAAACTATCTTATAAAAAGGAAATACCCTTCTCCTAATTTCACACATCCAAAGCCATTTGTTCTTGGCCGAAATCTACCAAAATATCATTCCAACTTCCCTAAAGTAAACCTAGAGGCCTTACATTGACCAGAATGTCATCCTATGCGGAATTTTTGATCGTCTCAAAAGGAAACACCCGAAGAAGAGGTAATAATTTCACCACCCTATTTCAAGTTCTTTTCATTTTCCACTTCCTCTTTTTTTGTTGTTTCCATAACAATATAATAGATATAGTACCTTATACATACTATTATGTTATTATAAATATGGTACAACCACATTCTTTATTCTATACATCCTATATATTACAAATTCACTATATGTGCGTATGTACAGCGTACCATCTCTACATCGTGGTGTAGTTTTTTATTCAAACACTTAATTATTTGGATGGGTATAATAATAAGTATAAATGATGTATATAATATATATAACCTGATAATTATTATCTATATTTGATATACCCTCCTATTACATACGATTTCACCATCAATATAATTATATTGTCAGTTGTGCGTACGTATGGATTAACATCTCAACGACATGATGGGATTCATTCCCACATTCACCATTCTAAGATGATTATAAAAATATATATTATTAATAAGTATGTAATATATTAAATAATAATTCTATTGTATATATATATATACAAATATTTTATTCACTTACATCTCTTCAATACGATATGAAAATGGAAACAACGTTTATGCGTACATACGGCCTACCGTCTCCATAAAAGGTGCCTTCTAATTCACATATCTATCTATTATAAATAACTAAATTTTAAATATATATGATATATAAATCAAGGATTATATTATATACATATTTATATCATATCTAAATGATATGATCAAGAATAATAAGTTAAAGCACGAACGATAAAGAAAACTGTTATAACCTAAAATGTTAATTAAAAATTGAAAACATGATTAAATGGTTAGTATAATGTCATAAATGAATAATGTATGATATATTAAATATGAATATGAGTTTGGTATAATTTAATAACATACTATGGTCATTATACAAGAGGATATATATACCCTCAACCAATGGAAAATGCAAGGTAATGGTTAATTTCACAATCTCTTTATTATCTCAGGTTGTTTTTATATAGGTATCTAATGAGACATATTTACTATCAATTCCATGATTCATTAAATAGTTTTCAAATGGATTATTTTACGGGAAATTTTACTAAAACATCATTTTTTATGTTTTAAATATTTATTCTTCTAAACCATTCTCATTAGTGTCCATGTTTTCAAAATTGTTTTAAGGATTTATTTATATGCACATGATTGTTTTAAAATGTTAATTCCTTTAAAAAGATTCAATTTTTTATGAGACACTTTGATTTGAAACAATCTTTTAAATGACTTCATTAATAAATTTTTTGGCATTTAAATGATTTCATGAAAATGGATATTTCTCTCAAAGGTTTTTATTGATCATTTTCAACTATTTCAATATATATTACTATATATTATTCTTTATCAAGGTTGATTTATTATATAGATCATCCTTATTCTATTGAAGGTTTTGTGAAATGTTTGACTGTGGATGTGTTATTTTCATACCATTCATGGTTTATGGATAAAGTATTGATATTCTGTAATCTAGTTTTAATACGAATGTTTATGTTATGTTTAATCCTTCTCATATGGGGAATGCATTGGACTTAGTAAGTGAAGGGTGGAGCTCTCTATAGCTCCTCGATGCATTAGTAGGTCTCATGAGTCAAACTAGTGTCTTGGCACAAGTCCATGACAAAATCTTATTTGTTGTCTTGGAACAAGGCCTTGAATATATGGTTATTATGTCTAGAATTTGGCATTTGATAATTATGAAATTAGCTACTAATATTACATGTTATTATTTGACTAGTATAATATCCATGTGAATAATTAAATGTAATTATTTGATTTACCCTTACCATATTATGTGGATGTTTTAGTTTAGAAGGCTATTCTTTTAGTGCTATAAATTTTCTTTAATGTTTATTCTTATTTATGAATGTTTCTACTATATTACTATCCTTACTGAGCATCTGGGCTCAACCCTTTCTATGTTTTATTTTCCAAGGATGCGAAAAGTATATCATGACTGACCTTCAGGGACAATCTAAGGGATATGAATGTGGCCAATGCGGACAATATTGTTTTTGTTTTTCATTTTATAATATAATGTAACATTCATATATGTAATCTATTTTACCATTCTGCTAAACTAATTGATCCTTCAAGATTTTATTCCTTGAAATCATGCCAATGTATTAAAACAATGCACTGACACTGGGTAACTGGGGTCGGGGTGTTACAGTTGATATCATAGGAAGTTTAAAAATAACATTGGAAACTAGATTTAGATAAAGTCTTATTATAAAACATTACCCTATGATAGACATTGAGAATTATCATTGAATAACTTTCTTGAATCTAGTTAACGTAGATATTTTGTGAATTTTCCAAGAAATACAACCCATTCTGGATACGAGCAGGTAGAGGCATCTCTTTCACAGATTTACCTAGATGTGAATACTCTGACTATGAGTTTCGGGCATGACCCAGGGTATCCTGGTACATGACAATGGGCCTTGCTGAAGTCTTAGTTATGATACTCCCAAGGGATATTCTTAAGACAATTCACATTTTCATTACAATCCATTATAATTAATTTATGAGTAAATACTTCCTCAAAGAAATCATTTTTTATGAATATGCATTATATGCATAAACATTTCAATTTACGTTAGGTATTATACATGTTTGTAA
The DNA here is from genome assembly GCA_963277665.1 of Viscum album. Lineage (NCBI taxonomy): Eukaryota > Viridiplantae > Streptophyta > Magnoliopsida > Santalales > Viscaceae > Viscum > Viscum album. The sequence continues at coordinate 716,131,759 of OY728162.1, forward strand.
TTATGAATTGGGATTCATAAACTAAACTATTGTATGATATTATTTAGAAATGTATCTCGTTATAAGGAATGATAACTCTAGAAATATGCATGATCCAAATAGTATGAAAGATCCCATCTTTCATGATATTAAGCCATAATTTAAAAGGGAAATTATCTCCCGTGTATTCAATTCATATGATGAAATTGTATCATGTGTTATTAAGATGAGAAATGAATTCTCTGAGTCTTATGGATTTAAAGGGAAGCTAGAGAAGAAAATTATTATTGAGAGAAATATGGATAAAGGGAAGAATGGAAAGAATAATTTTCCCATATGTGATAACTATAGAAAGAGTCACCTTGGAAAATTATTGATAGAAATGAGAGTTTATTATATGTGTAGAGGAAAAGGATACCAAGTACATGATTGAAAGGGTAAGAAAAGGGTTTCAAATGTACAATACTTTATCTTCATGGACTTGGGACACTATGTAAATCAATGTCCCAATCATCAGAGTATGGCCAAATCATGTGTTTCTATAATAATCTTATTATGAGACTACTGAAAATGAAGACCAATGATTACTGTTCTTATGTTGTTATAAAAGAATTTTGTTATTTGAGTATTTTAATGATGATTTACCAGTTATATGAATTATGTAAATAAATAAGGATTGTACTGTAGTACTATTTCTTTGAGGATTTCAGATTTTATGGTACTAAGAAAAGTGACTCAATAGCAAGTTAATATTTTTGGAATATACATGGTTGAGGAAAGATAAACCTTAATATAGTTCTGATACTGAGGTAGTGAGTTTGGAATATAATATGATTGATTTGGATAAAATATATTGGATATTCTTGACTACCTTGAAACTGATTAATTGTTTGTATATCCCATCAATATTGGAGTTTAAAACATTTTTGGATATAAGGAGTATGTCCAATATTCAATAAGAAATAAGGGAGCATGAATGTAATCAATATGTTTTTATGGTAATTTAGGGTGTCACTATGTTTTAAAAAAAATATATGATGAAGGTATTCACATGTTATTACATGGAAAAAAGGATCTTCATTTTTTTTACCTTCTTTATAAATTTTTTACTACGAGTTTGGAAATCTGTATTTAGGATAATTCTAAATTTTGGAATGAATTATGCTAAACATTGCATACTATTGTTTAAGGTTAATAAAAATTTCATAATATTTTTTTTGGATTGTAATGAAAAGGACAACCTTGAGGTTGGATGACCACTCGTCACTTCCGGTAAGGTCGTGAGAGATTAACCCGCAACCGAAGGTTGATAAGGTTTCATTACCTACCATTTTCCCAAGTGGTTTTCTGGTGTGTAGAATCATTACTTTTAAAATCGGCTAATAGATGAATTATAAATTCATTTTTTGGAACCCAATACGATTAAGAAAAATATATTAAATTTGAGTTATATTATCTTTTAGAGTGAAAGATGAGTTTGTGGGAGAAATTAGTTATCGGATGGAAGTCAACTTGTCATGTATTTTTTTTACATATACTAGGAAGAAATTAATTCTTAACCTTTTGGGAAGTTATCGTAAAACCAAAAATGTGTTATCGGTATACCATAGGTTTTGTTGAACAATTGATATTTTAAATCATCATAGATTGATGTCTTTGAGATCCTAAATTGTACACTTGTTTGTGATTTATGACCTCAATGACTCCCTATAAATATTCACATTTTTTCCTCAAATTATATATCTTTAATTTCAATAAATGTTCTCCTAATAAAGATCATAATTTGGTGGTGACTTTTTCATTTCCCTTTCCCTCTTATTAGGACTTAGTTTTTTTAATATAATTTTTTATGTGGGTTTTCTACAAAGGTATTCTTCTATATTAACATTTATTTTCAAAAAAAATCATATTTTGAGGCCAAAATTTATTGAAGGAGGGGATAATGTAAAAACCCATGATTTCATAGTATGTTATATCTTCAAAGTATTTCAATAATTTGTGCATCACGCAACATCTAGTTCGAGCGCACCACGACTTAACATACCAGCCATTCAAAAAAGTGGTTCTGAATACTATTAACCACATAATAATTATTATATATCCAGTATAATTTTAATATTCATATTTTTTGTTTCATAGATATAATATATGAAAAAAATCAAATTTTAAGATAAAAGTGGTATTTTTTAAAGGTTGTTGTTTTTTCGCCTTTTAATGGAGAAGAATTTTAAAATATAATATCCGACACTTTTATATATTCAATTTATAGAAATTAAATTCATCTTTAGAAGAGAGACATAATAATTAAGTTTGGCTAAATTTTTGTTATCATTCAGATAACTTACATATTTTGATGAATGAGTAAAAAATACTAAATTTTATTTAAAAACAACTTTTTTAATAGAAATATTTTATAGTCATAAATTATATATTTTTGTTGATTTAAAGTATTATAAGATCATATTTTTATTTTTTAATATAATCTAGGTCATTGGGTGTAATTTCACATTTAAACTAGACATAAACAAGTGTTATTCTTTTTATAGTTATTATTTCTTAAAACACACTTTCTATTTGGACAACAAGAATTAATTTTAAATTAATTTTTTCTACTTATGGATTTTGAATATGGAAAAATGGTTTCCATATTTGGAATCATTAGTTCCAAATTGTGTTAATAGGCAACTTTTATTTTAATACATTACGATTATTTACTTCAGTAAATATTTTATTTTCCATGGTTAAAGGGTAAATCTGGAAAATTGGGGTAAACAAATAATATTATAATAAAATTAAATTACCCTAACACATGTTCTTACACTATTGGATGATAAATTATCAAAAATGGGAATCCTTGGTTCTATATAGGGATCCCATTGAGATACTATGGAGTGATAATGACCTTCTATATTAATTAATCTAAAGTAATGACAAAAATAACAAAAGCATTTATCTTTTACTAAAACATTATTATATGGGACTATATAACCGATCGCTTCGACTATAAAGATTAATTTTAAATATTAACATATATCATATATGATTATATTTTATTTATAATTTTTAGACATAAAAGAATATATATTTATTTATGGAATAATAATGATGCCGTATTTTCCTTATTAATAAATGAATCAAATAGATGATATTGTAAATATTAAAATAAATATAATATTATCATTTTGATGCCATCCAATAATTTTCAAGTTGCATATGACATAATACGATTGATTTAATTTATTTTTTTCTAAGTAATAAATTGTTGTTGACATTAAAAAACGAAATACTGAATAGGGTTAAAATTGACATAAATGAGTTTTTAAAACAAATACTATAATACAAATTTATATAATATACCTAAAAACCAAAGGATATGAAAAATAAATTATATAATGATATTTATTTCATTAATTAACCACATGATGTTCTCTTGGATTTTTATTGTATTTTTATTTACCATTTTTTATAATAATACAAGAATACATGGTAAAAGTTATACTATTTAACTTAGAGTTCAATCTAAAAGATAAGGTTAATATGGAAACCCAAACCTATCAAATCCTTATTTGTTATCGGGTTTTGACCCATCCCAATCTTATCCTAGAAATAAATTATTTGGGATCCATTAGAAACCGAAAGAGAGTTTATTATAAAATAATATATCAATCTCTTTCATAAGGTGCCCCTCACCTCTCTGATAAAAGGGAATTTCTCATTCTCATGCTTTCACAACTTCAAATCAATTTGGAATGGCCAAAACCTTCCCAAATATCCTCCCAACATCCCTTAATTAAACTTATATGCCTTAAATTGATTATAAATCCATCCTATGGAGCCCTTTTGATTAACTCAAAAGAAAACACCCGAAGAAGAGGTAATAATTCCACCACCCTCTTTCAAATTATTTTCTTCTTCCATATCAACATTATTTGTTGATTCCATACCAAAATATTAATTCCAGTACCTTATACATACATTTATATTATTATAAATATGGTACATCTTTATTTGTTAATCTATCCATCCTATAAATGACAAAGTCACTATACGTGCGTATGTACGGCTTACCGTCTCCACGTCGTGGTGCAGTTTGTTATTCAAACACTTCATTTTTTGAAGGGTTATAATAATTAAATAACAGATGTAAATAATAAATATAACTTCATAATTATTCTTTATATATGATATACCATCGAATTACATATGATTTCACCATCAATATAATGATGTTGTCGCTCGTGCGTGTGTACATATTACCGTCTCCACGACGCGATGAGATTCATTCCCACGGTCACAATTCAACGATGATTATAAAAATATATATTAATAATAAGTATGTATTATATGAAACAATAATTATACTAGATATATATACATATTTACTTACATATATCTTATTTAGTTATTTCTATTCAATATGATATGAAAACAGTAACAATGTTTATGCGTACGTATGGATTACCGTCTCCATAAATGGTGCGTTTGATTTCATATATCAGTCTATTATAAATATTTATATTCTAAATATATATGATATAAAAATAATTTTTTATATTTTAAAATTATTTATATTATTATCTATATGATACGATCATCAATAACATGTTAAAACACGTACGATAAAGAAAGCGATTATTAACCAAAATGTTAATTTAAAATGGAAATCATTATTAAATGGGTAGTATAAAGTTATAAATGAATCATGTATGATATAATAAATATGAATATGGTTCTAGTATAATTTAATATCATACTATGGTCATTATATAGGAGGATAAATGTACCCTCGAGCAATGGAATTTTCAAGATAAGGGTTAATTTCACTATCTCTTTATTATATGAGGATGTTTTTATGTAAGTATATAATGGAAAAAATTTAATATCCATGTACATGTTTCATAAAAAAACTCAAAGGGATTTATTTTAAGTGAATTTTTACTCAAACATCATTTTAAAGGTTTTAAAAATTTATTCTTCTAAACCATTCTCATTAATTCCCATATTTTCAAAATAGTTTTAAGGATTCAATTATATGGACATGAATGCTTTAAAATGTTAATTATATTCAAAAGATTCGAAGTGGTCTGGGAAAATTTGATTCAATTTTATCTTTTAAATGACTTCCTTTATAAATTATGTGATTTTTAAATGATTTAATGAAAAAGGGATATTTTTCTCAATGATTTTTACTGATCATTTTCAACAATGTCAATATCCTTTACGAGATTTTATTCATGATAAAGGTTGATTTATTATACAATTCTACCATATGGTATTGATATTTTTGTTATATGTTTGAATGTGGATGTGTTATTTATATACTATTCATGGTTTATGGTTAAATTATTTACATTTCATATGCTATTTTTAATACGAATGTTTATTTTATGTCTAAACCTTTTCATATGTGTAATGGATTGGACTTAGTAAGTGACGGGTGGAGCCCTATTTTGCTCCTCGATGCATCGGTAGGTCTCATTAGACAAACTAGTGTCTAGGCACAAGGCCTTAAAAAAACGTATTTGTATTCTTTGCATAAGGCCTTGAATATGTGGTTATGAAGTCTGGCATTTTGAATACCATCATTATGAAATTAGCTGTTGATATTACATGTGATTATTCGACTATTAAAATATCCATGTGAATAAGTAAATGTAATTATTGGATTTATCATTCCCATATCATTCTGATATTTATGTTTAAAATGCTTTTGTTTTAGTTTTATATATTTCCTTAATGTTTTATGCTTATTTATGAATGTTTCTGTTATGTTATTATCCTTACTGAGTATCAGAGATCACCCCTTTCTATGTTTTATTTTTCCTATGATGCGAAAAAATATATTATCACTAAATTGCAGTATAATCTCCAAGATATGAATGTGTTCAATGGGGATAGTGTGTTTGTTGTTTATTATTTAATAATGTAATGTAATGTTCATGTATGTAATCGATTTTCCAAGACTGCTAAACTGATCAGTCCTTCAGGATTTGATTCAATGTAATCTTGCCATTGTATTAAAATAATGCACCGAATCTGGATAACTAGGTTTAGGGCATTACAATGTAATGGGATATGGTTGATTCACATGGCCTGGGATAGGCCAAAGTGGGTTTGTATATCCCCAAACAACCCTTCACAAGGTTTACCGGTATCTAAATGGGGTTTTTCGGGGTTGACCAAAACCTCATTTTCTTTTCATTGGGTTTTAGGGCCAGATAAATTATTATAAAATCAAAGAATAATTTAATTAGTTACATAATTTTGAATATTAATATTAAATTTAAAACATATTATTTATTGGTTTAAAAATATATCATTATATCTCTAAAATATTATTTTAATTATATTTGTAAATTAAATTTATAAATAATTTATGTTTTTAAATTAATATAAAATTAATACCCAGAACGACTAAAAGTATGTTATTTTAATTTTTTGAATTCATTCTATTTATTAAAAATATATCATTCCTTAAAATTATTTCATTTAATTTTGATTTCATTAATTATTCACGATTGAGGGTCTTGAGAATTGACCAACAATGTATATATGTTATTTATTTATATAATTATTTAACGAATAAGATAAATTTAATTATATAACATGTCTTTTGGATCATCATTTTTATCCTTTAATAAGAATAATGGATTGTTTTTCCTTTTTTCATCAGTATTTTGTACTATAGATAACCCCTCTCATAGCTATGAGTATTTTTGTACCATGTAATGGATGGCTTGTGATGTAGAAAAAGCCCTGTAGAGGTGAAATCCATATGAGAAGTGGGCACGCTAGATGGTGATGAGATTCGACATGAGTCGTGTTATGAGTCTAGTATGATTACCCTAGGCCTGGGTTGATCCATTATGTTTAAATGAATTAACTAATATTATATACACATGTTTTGTTAGGTATTTTAATTTCTTTTTTTTCATATGTGTAATGTTTTTGGAAATTTTAGGACAGAAACAATCATAAAATATAATAAATGATAAAATGCATAAATACATTCTAATTTGTTTTCTATTAATGATAATTTATTGATTTCCAAAACATTTAATGGATACATTATTAGAAATAGATTATATTTATTGGAAAAAATATAAAAAGAACCCCACTTTTAAATATTAATATGAAAAATCCTCCCATCATTTGAATTTGAAGAGAACAGGGAGTTTGTGGTGCTCTTGAGCAATAGGTAGGGGTTATTCTCACTACCTAGGCATTCATATGACAATGATGAATTGACTAAAATAATTTTTGTTGAAAATATGTTTTCAATACTAGTATTCAATAAATTAATTTGTTAGTGTCTAGTAAATCATATTTCTAATTTTTTATGTGAGGACTTCACTAAATAGATCAAGGAACTGATAGTTAATTCAGTTGGCCAAATACATGCCTACCTAGGACTCTCAATATAGTGTCATGGCCAATGAATTTTGACTATGATTGGAGTATCAAGGATCATAGAAACTAGAATACTCAAGCTACATTATTTTCTAACTATAGAATATAGGGTTTCCAAAATTCAATAAAGTAGTGGGAGATATTTTATAATTTAACTATTTAATGAATAATTTATATATTATTACTCATGATAAACATAGAAATCTTCTAGATTTTATTTTTATATAATATGTAATCTAATATTATATGACATATAATGATATGTAAATAGAAAAAGAAAAACTTCCATACTGAAATTAGAATCCAATAGGAGTATAGGCACTTGGGAAAAGTACTACCACATTGGAAATTCATGGTGATGAGATCCACAATACATGTTAAGACACCTTAGGAATGATGGTGTGAGAAGTATATAAGAGAATCATGTATGATGCATATGATAGATATATCATAATTACATCATCAATTTCTAATGTTTATTTCTGATACAACATCAGGGCATGGATGATACTGTATGTAGTCTCATCATCGAGAATCTTGCATGGATAAAGTAATGCATAGATTGTAATAAGTTATTATTACATTAGATATGTGTAAATAAAATGGTGGATCCATATCATTCAATTAATACCATTCTCATATCATTTTAATGCATTTAATCTAGTTTTTTAAAATATTACTAATCCACCAGCATAATGGAAACATTTTATATCCTTATAGGTAATGTTCACCAGGTGCGAAGAACATTAATAATGTTTAATAATTAATTATTATGGTGAACAAGTTTAATTACATGTATAAAATTCCAATTGAAAGTGTTAGTCCAAACGCACCACAGAAACATTCTTCTAGTAAAGTTTTATTAAATAAGAGGTAACATTATTTTCATATCATTAAATAGCTCTATAGAAGTTTAATCATAATGAACTGAATTAAAGTGGAAAGTAGTATCTTATTCTTCGGGTATATTCATCAACTATATGTAATTTTTTAATACTTTTTATGTATTAAACAAAATATTTTTATCACATACGAGTATCAAAATATAGTAACCATTTAAGAATATAAACAATAATATAAGTATGTTATTTTCTCCATGTGGCAGAGAAATGGTGGTTCCAAAACCAGCGGTTATAATCACAAAGCATCTAATTTCCTTGTTAATGGTTCTAGTTGAAATTTTATTGGGTATTACCAAAACTTTAACCTAACATGTCCTTTAGAAATTAAGATTCATTATTCTAGTTTAGTAATAAATCTTATTTATGGTTTTAAACACTCAACCAAAATTTTAGTAATTCGTTATTCATATTAAATATGTGATGAATAAAAAATTAAAGACTTATATAACCGTTTATAGAATGATAATGAATTTTCATGGATATATAGAATTGGATTTTAATAATATACCCAATTTATTATTTTCACTCTATAGATCTAAAAACATAATATATTATAAACATGTATACTTATATAATTTTGATGAGGAAGTATTTAGAAATAAAGGTATTCTTAAAAACTATTAGAATTAGTTAAAATTGAGATAATGATCTATTACAAGGGTAATATAATGGAACATATATTTTATTATATTCCATATAATCATATTGTGGAATATAGAGTCCATTATGTTATTTTCATTTTCATGATATATTAGTTTCTTTAAGTTGGTGTGACAAATAAAATCTTCACCAAGTGATCATTGTAAAATATAATGTATCATGTAGTAATTCATAAATTCACATTTCCTTGTCCAAAGAAAAGTTATGATGCTAAAAAATAGGATGAAAGATGATTCATACGTGTAATAATTGATAAAAAGGTATAATGGAGTCTTTCCAAAATAAAATATTCCTTACAAACATTAGTGTCATCTTTTAAAGAAAGGGTTCATCAAGGTTGTAATTTATATGCATTGTGAAAAACATCTGTTTTGAGAAATTCTATGAATACAATAGTGTATCCCATAACCTTATTCTCTCTATCATTTAAAATTGATTAACCTAAGTTATAGTTTTATTGAAATCCATTATCTGATAAGAACATTGGGTATTAATTCATTGTGTAAATTAAGGATACAAGAAATGTGCATTAAAAACACATTGCGATTCTTGAGTAATTTTCCAAAATATTTCATAGCATTATCCTGAAATCCCTTAAATAGTGAAGTTGTACTAATGTCATGGAATACATTTATATATAAATGTGCACATATCTACATGAGATAATTGGAGTAAGATTGAATTTGGTTTATTCAATGATCGAGATGCGCAAATAGTTTACATATGAACGAGTTTCAGATGATTTATTGAAAATGAATGGTATAGAGTTATACTGTATAGGAAGGTTGAAACCACAATGATTGTTTTATATTCACTGTGGAAGGAAAAATATTTTCCATTGATAATTATAATCCCTTTGAGATATTAGTATATATGAAATTATCTAAAGTTGATAAGATCAGGTAAAATTCAATATTGGATTCTATATATCGTAGTTTAGGGGCTTATCATTTTGAATACTATGGTGGGTATTCAAGTGAGTTTTTACATGGATTGTATGAGAAATGAACAAATATGTGTTGATTTGTAATACCAAGTAATTATGGCCAAATACGTGAGAATTTTTCACATCATATTTACATTCTACAGTGATTTTTTGACCATTAGAAGTCAATACCACCGATCATGGATGATTTAAATATAACACAACCAAAAATGGATGGAGACATCATTTAATGAAATTATGGACTGAATGTTACTCAATTATAGTAAATATGAATATAAAGGATTTTTTTATAGGACATTAAATTTGTAATGATTCATTTCCTTATTTCCATAAGAGGTTAGTCAAAGTTACTTTTCTAATGTAAAATATGTTTCATAACATATGGGAAAAAATGCATTGTTCTTACAAGTAGTTAATATCAGAATAAAATTTATAATCAGGTGATTAATGTAAACATGTGAACTTAGTTATATGGAACATGATCTATTTAGGTAGATATAACAATTTCCTAGACCTAGAAATTCATTCATATACTGACTTGGTATTCAATAAATTCAAGATTTCCCAATTTGAGATAGATTATTCACCAATGTCAAATGGAATAAATCTCTCCAAGAAGATATTCATGGGAATTTCAGGAGATTATAGTGGTGAGATGAATTCCATACACCTTAATGATGTATAAATCACATATTCTATGATAATTATATCAAATTTTATTGAAATCGTATACATTATAATTGGAACATACCAGTTATATCTAGAAGATCTACACGTGAAGCATTCAGAACTATCTGATTGTACTTGAGAAAGTACAAAAGTTATGTACCTGGTATGTGCAGAGAAAGTGATAATAGTTATTGATAAGACAGAAATTATATTGGATAAATGTAATCTAATAACATATTTTGGATAATGTAAAAAGTAGTACAAGATGAAACGAGACAGTTCTATCAATGCCAACAAATACCGGGTATATTACATATTTTTGGGCAGCTAATAAGTAGTGTATTAAAAGAAAACATTTTTCCTCTAGTTCTAATAATAACACCTAGTAATTAATGTTTCATCAAAATAACAATTCTGATTATTCTTTTAGTGTTACTATCTATGATTTCATGTCTGAACAGTTGATAAATTTGATATACTCGTTGATAAAATCCCTAATGGAGTTCTACTCATTGCGGAGAGGTCACACATAATAGAATTTTCTTACACTAAATATGTAGAAATCAGAGTAACTAAATCCTTGACTCTGTTTAAAAATATATATAATAATGTGAGATATAATAATAATCCTACGAATGTTGGATCTAATGAATGTGGGAGTGTTGAGATAGTGGGTTACCTAGACCCAACTAAATAGTACATTTCGATTTCCATTTCATGTGTATATTGAGATATACAGGATTTATAATTACCATTATACTTATATATTTCTATGTCAACTATTTTAGTGGATCTTTTTATAGATTATTTTCATATAAAAAAGGTTATAGTAGATCCTTGACTATAATGCAAACCAAGAGATATAATGAAATTAATGACACACATATGACATATGGTAATGATACATCTTATTTAGATGACTCAGTTGATGTCTAACTATGAAGAGCTAGTGGATCATAAGAGTTTAGTGTTCTTCTCAATATGTTTTGACTTGGTGATATATGGTAGGAGATATATAGAGGAAGGATTCTCCAATAGAAACACGACATGTTCCAGGTGTCATTGGTGGTTCTTATATACGGACATGTGTATTAGTATCCTAATATTAGATCATAATCACTGTTGGAAATTTTATCATGTACATTTATGTAATAAATATAACCATAATAATTAAAATTTGGTGAGTTATCATCTATTATGTGCTTTATTGGTGGTATGGCATTGGTCGAATGATCATGATATAATTTCTCTCTTTTGATTTTTGGAATAATTATCTAGATCCTGGAATATCATAAATTTAGTACCTTTATAAGTATATTGACAATGTAGTCAGAGGTATGTCTTTCATGCAATATAGAAATATAATAAATTAATAAATGATGATGAGACAATTGAGTATCATGATTTATTAGATATTGAAAGGAACATAGATTATATTAAATAGTGTGTATCAAAGGATGGTTGTTGTAACTCTGACTATTACTTCTCTCTATAGGGACATTGATGGGTTGTTGGAATCTAATCTTACTATGTAAATAATATTCAGTTCCATCGATATAAGGGCCGAGAGGGTGAAATATAATTGTGTATTCAAGATACATCCTTATTAAGGGGAATATTTATATTGGACATGGTGGGACACACCATGTTTTCTAAGAGTTGTCCATGTATTATCAATCAATAACGAATAAAAATTTCATTAGTATAAAATATAATTATTTTTCAGAATATATTTATTTAATTTATTCATTGGTTATATAGTGAATATAGGAAAAATATTACAAGAATGAATATTATTTTAAAATTCAGGGTTCATTTAATATTAGCGGGAATTCAGAGTTGAGTTAATGAATGGAGTTTTATCACATTTTATATTAAAAATATACTACAAGTATGTGATAAAATATAAATAATATTTACAACATAGTTTGTTCATCATATGTATTTAATTATTTCATATTTAGTGGATTATTTATTTCCATGGATTGGTGAATCCTAACTTGGTATTTTTTACACAGTCATGATCAGAGGTTATTTCAAATGATTATTCATGCGCATGAAATGATATCCCGTCTCTCTAAAAATTCCAACCAAAAAAGTATTTGACAGATTGAAGGAATGGGATTGAGGTGATCTCGGAGACACAAAGGTATTCATCTGATATCTACACTCTTAACAAAAATTTTATGAATGGTGATCAAAATTATTTTTTATGAATGTGTGGACAATAATGAGGGGTTCAGATTTGGATCCTTCAAGAATTGGATTTCAGCGATGAGCCACAGTTGTGAACACATTGATTTGAATGAGGAAACATTCATGTATATTTTAAATTTTTAAAAAATTCATGTGGTATCCTTGAACCCTTATTAGGGATCATAGCTCTGGAGATGACAATTTTTTCAACTTTAGTGATGAAATTTTTTAAATCTCTGGCCCACTGTCATCTTTTGATCACTCGTGCACCATCAAATTTTGTTATATGTTTTGGACCACTGCTATATTTTCATATTGGGGCTAATACCCATATAAGTTTTTTTCTACCGAGTAAATACCTAACAAATTGGATATGGATATAAGGTATGGATAATGACTCTCCCTCTCTCAATCTTCCTTTTCTAAATTATTATTTTTATTTAGAAGTGTTAACGAATTTAGTATGCATTTGATTTAATTATTGAGTAAATGTTTTTATGTGATTGTGATCATGTATTTTTTGGGGGGTGCGATAAGTAGATGTGAATATATTTTTTCAAGTGTGGATGTGGGACAGTATTCAAAAACCATGATTTCTGCCATATATATATTATAAAAATTATATTATAGTGGAATTTTTTGTGTGTTTCCCCATTTAGTATATTTCCATAATTACTTTTACGTTATATTTTATGAGTATTTGATGGTGACTGTTACTATGTTAGGAATTTTTAGGTTACCATTGGTTGGGTCACTTGTCAACATCACTTTTTATTCATTGACCTTTTAGTATGCTTCTCTCCAATGGGAGTTAGTGATATTTTGAAGGAAACCACTAACTATACATTTATATACACCAATATCTAAAGATTATCCTATTATATTTTTAACGGATGGTGATGGAGTTTAGTATGCATGTTATTATCCCTTGATGTAGTTATATGTTTGTAGTGAGATATTTATAACCATATAATTGATTTTATTTCTCAGTTTTTTATTTATTTATTTTCATTTGTTTAATTTGGTAGTATATTGTGACACAATATCCCAATCGTAAACTATGATGATGAGGACGGAAAATTAGGTACAAAAATTCATCACCACTTAAATAATATTTTGTTCCCTAGAAGAAAGGATCAATATGAATATATCAAAAGTATAAAATAAAACATCATATCCCTGTGTCAAATAAAAATTGGGTGACTAATAGGTTTAACATGGACCACCATTATAGTTTACTAATAATAGTATGAACCATTATTATTATTATTCTATTGGGGGATAATACTGTGAAATTTATTTGATTGATTTTTTTTTGATGGATTCGCTATCAATTAAAGGGACAACCCAACTTTCTAATAATCACACAAGGCATATATGAAATCATATGACGCATATGTATCTATGAACAATATTCAATTAAAATTATTCCAAATCAAAGAAGTTATTATAGTTAGTATTTTTCATCTTCTTGTGATCATTCAGATCGTTAAATATGCACTCGAACATTGAATCACCCATGTATTATATGGGGAATTGGTTCTTCACTCTATTTTTTGAAACAACAAAAAATCATTATTTTCTCATCTAATATGAACACTTTGGACTTTTAAAATTGTATACATTAATGTTACTACATGTTAGACTCTAATTGGTCCTTAAATTCATCCATTTTAATATAATTAAATATTGTATTTAATTATATTAGATGTCATAAATATAAATCTTTAAGAAAATATAATTTCCATAAAATAACCAAATGCCATGGAATGGTCAATTACACAATATCCATATCTTCATCTAGGTTTTATTACGAATCTATAGACCACAATTTCCATAATATCATTATTCTAGTAATATTATTTTTTAACATGAAAATATCCATTAACATCCACCACTATTGGATGGTGAAGTCTTGATCATGAAATAATAATTCTCTATGTAATGTTACATTCTCTACAATAGTATCCATTATGAAATTTTCATTTCACAGTTCACTAAATACAAGATTATATGAAAATATTTTTTTCCCTGGAATAGTTCAACTATTAGACATTGTTTTGGTTAATCATACATGAAACCTATAAAGAATTTTAAATTAAAATTCTTCTCCAATTATCAGTATAGATATAAAAAATATTTAAACTATGACACACCCTATGTAATGGATATAATTTAATATCCTAAACTTCCTTAATATCTCATTCCACAATCATAAATCCTCTATTAAATAATATTTCAATATTTTTTACTCAGTAAGAGATTCTAATAAAAAATGTTATCTGAACCATTTTTATAGGATCTTTTCCTTCATAATATTCTCACAAAAACATACACTACAATGGTGAACTTCATATTTTCCACCACACTATGGCATTTGTCACTCATATATAATGTTGTCTAGTAATAATTCGGTAAATAATAAAAATAAATTTTTATATTTTTATCCATACATATCAATGAATTATATCTACATAATTAACATTATAAATAATTAATTCAAACCCTTGGTTGATAATAAAATAAATACACCAACACAAAAAAAATCCTTTTAAGTTTTTTAAAAATACAATGTTTCAATAGTATATATATTGTCCAAAAAACTCTAGAAAACCCCAGATATAATATAATTAGACATGAATCACTATATATATATGATTACAATTCCTGTTGTTCAAAATAAATGATAAATTGACAAATTCTTACCTTCCATGCCTAAATTTTCACTTCATCTCCAAGAATGAAATGTTTTATTATTCAAAAATAACCCAAATGACATTGGTAACCCAAATGTATCATATATGTCCCTATAAAATTTTAAATATTCCCATTTAGACTATATTTCTTTCCCTTTGATAGGTGATACTTGTCACTTTTTCTAAATTTCACCACACCTTCCAAATTCTACAATATATAAATAAAATTTTTGGTTTAAGAACAATGAAACATTGAGAATTGATAGAAAAACAAATATCACATAGGAAGGTGTGATATTTTATAAATATACATAACTATTGGGATGTGTCTTAGAAGAAGAGAAAAGTTGATTAATTTTAAATGATTTTGTGTCCATATCATTGGTCAAAATGTCATATTATTATTAATTTGATATAGAATATTCTTTTATGATCACTCATCCCTTCACTGTACCATTATTTAAATAGTATCTAATTTCAATATATTTCATCTGAGAGTACCAAAATAGGTTCCTCTAAAATTAAATCTAACTCTAGTTATCAAAATATATCACCATAGGTTTCTTCAAATAATTTCCATGATATTTCACATAATTCATAATAAAATGAAATTTTGTACAAAAGATTATAAAAAACATATACCAGCCTTCAGATGTGTTATGTGAAGAATAATATTTTATATTGATTATACATCCAATACAATTAATCCCAATAAATTAATCACCTCAACATGTATAATTTATATCTATTATTTATCTTTCCAAATACACATCTTAGTATTCCATAAAATATTAATCACTCTATGTACTAAACTCTATTAACTAGTTATAATATATTTTGAAGGAGATCAAAATATAGTTCACAATGGTAAAATATTCATTATTTGTATTTATATAAACTCCAGATACCATAACAATCAAAAAAAATGTTCAGACATTTCACTATTGCAATCAAAATGCTTCTTATAATATTTTTTGCCTTGTATGGGTTCATCCAAGCATCCTTCCTTTTGAATTATAAGATTGATTAAAACTAAAATTGTTTTACATTAATTCATATCAAACATTTTTATCAATATATATATATATTCATTTAAATTTTGTAACAATCATTTTGATTCAGTTTCATCCAACTAAATTTTGTAATGTATCTAATCATATATAAATATATATAACACCAATCTCATTTAATCTATCAAATTCTTCCATTTTTATACTTGTTAGTGAAAAAATTGGTATCATAAATATATTTGAATACTATAGTCTATGTGGTTTTGGATTATCTAATAGAGAACATGATCATCATTTCCTATCATAAATTACAACATATTTAAGCATATGATTTGTAAAGAATATTATAATCTAGGTTCATGTTTTGACCATAAAATGTTTTCTTAAACAAGAACATCTTATAATTATCTTTACAAATTAGAAAACCAATAAGTTTTACAATATAAGATTACTAATTTACAACTATATTTGGGAATGAAATATTCATATCCATTTTATAAACTTGGAATCCTTTCATAATTGTAGCATCCATTAATAATAAAAAATACTTGATTATGTCTAACATTTTAAATTTATCTTCCATATCTAATCCTTTTATTTTTTTCATATCCCATGAGAACCAATAATTTATTATTTCAAATTACTTTTCCATATTTTTCATATTGTTTCATGAGAAAAAATTAAATTCTTATGATATTATAAGAATAATTTATTATCAGAAGTTCACATGTTTTATTTTTATTTATATGATCCAAATCTTAATTCATGGTCTTTAATTATGAATTATCTTTTGACTTCATCTAATGTTCATTGATTCACATGTGTTAATATATTAGTGTACTCTTTAATCACTATCTATTAACATTATTTTGAAGAACCTTTTTCTCCAATTATTTTCTTTAATCAACCTATGATATTATATTATTTGTCTAAGTTAGTGGGTAGGGTTATTTTATAGCTTCTTGGCCCTGTGATTTTTCTTTGAACCAAACTTTATGTGTTATATTAAATAATCCTCTAGAATATATAAAATCCTTTTCATCATCTTAAAAACATTAACAAAAATATGGATTTCTGTAAATTTTTAGATATTTATCTTGATTAAATTTAATATTTTTTGTTTACATTATTCAGTTTAATATATTAGTAAATCATTTAAATAATTTATTATTGTTTGTGTAGTATAGAAATATTCATTTTGAATGAATATATATATACTATCTGGGTTTTCATTTTTATTATGGTTGTATCTTTGACATCTAAATAGTCATATTTCATTATATGTTTTCATCCTAAAATGAAAAATTTCTTACAATGTGTAACAACCCGAACCTAGTTACCTAGAGTTGGTGCATTATTACATAACATTGGCATGATAAAAAAAGATCATGTCTCGAAAGACAGATTAGTTTTTTATCCTTAAAAGTACTAACTACATTCATATGTTTTACATTACATCATGAAATAAAAAAATCAACATCATTTGGTCCCCTTTTGAACACACTTATATCCTTAGTCTATCCCTCCAGGTCAACCATAAAATATTTCCTCACATCCTAGGAAAAATAAAACATAGAAAGGGATGAGCTCAGATGCTCAGAAAGGATAAAAATATTGTAGAAACTTTCATAATTAATAATATATATTTGAGGTAATGTATAAGACTAAAATAAAATCCTTTTAAGCATAAAGTTCAACATAATATGGAAAAGATAAAATCAAATAATTCCAATTACTGATTCACATGGATATTCTAGAAGTCGAACAATCATAAAAAATATCAATAGCCACATTCATAATGATGGAATGCATAATGCCAGACTTCATAACCACATAGTCAAGGCCTTATGCCAAGAATACAAAAAAGAAATTTTCAGGGCCCTATGCTAAGACACTATTCTATCCCATGAGACCTACCGATGCATTTAGGAGCTATAGGGGGCTCCACCCATCACTTACTATGTCTAATGCATTCCTCATATGAAAAGGTTTAAACATAAACATTATTATTAAAACTAGCATAAGAAATGTCAATACATTATCCATAATCCATGAATGGTGTTAAAATAACACATCAAAAATAAAAAATATCACATAACCTTCAATACAATAAGGAGGTTTTTCATCATAAAAAATCAACTTCAAACATGCATAAAATCAATCAAAGGATGTTGATATAGATGAAATCTAAACTTTTTTAGAGATAAATAACATTATATTTTGAAATCATTTAAATGTCTTATAATTATAAAATAAAACATAGATTTTGAACATATTTTATAAGCTTGTATGGGAATATTTGATGATGATATAATGGAAGAAAATAGACACACTAGTGGTATAATTTAAAAAGTACATTCTTACCATAATTTGGTCAAAAAGGTCATAAAGTACCTTGTTTGTGAAATGACTCAAAGATTCCTTTCAAAGCATGTATATTCAAATAAGGGTATTAATGACTTCAACCCATAATTAAGTAAATATTTAATATGTTTTGAATTAAATTTTTAATAAAACATAGATATGGATGATAAAGAGTTCCAAGTAGATACTTACGTAAAAACAACCATGGAAAATAATGATATTAAAATTAACCCTTACCTTGTATTTTTCCATGGTATAGGATTGTTTAACCACCTGTATAATGGTGAAATAATTGTTATTAAATTATACAATAAGAAAATAAATTAATATGATATCATATATGATCTTTTAATATTGCTTTGTTAATGACATTTCAGTATTATCATCGTTTCGAGTGTTAAATGATTCGTTTTACTTTATATGATTTGTTACGTAAGTAATGTTTGTCACAAATAGGATGTATCTTATTCCTATTCAGATTGATATAATGTCTAAAAACATTATTTTTTTTAATCATCAAATTATAATTAGTCTTGAATGGATATGTTGTGGAATGAATCTCATCACGTTCATGGAGATGGTAATCCGTACGTACGCATGAGCGACAATATCATTTTTTATTTTAAAATCATAAATAATTGGATGGTATATCATATATGAAGAATAATTATAATGTTATATATTTTATTTACATCATTTATACAAATTATTATAAACATCCAAATGATGAAGTATTTTAATAAAAAATTACACCACGACGTGGAGATGGTAATCCGTACGTACACACGTATAGTGACTTTGTTATTTATAGGATGGATAGAATAATCAATATGGTTGTACCATTTTTATAATAACGACATAATATATAGAATATATTGGAGTTATAATTTTTTAATGTAAACAATAAATAAATAGGAAGTGGAAGAAGAAAAGAACATGAAAGTTGTGATAAAATATTTTTCACTTCTTCAGATTCTTGCATATAATTTGTTCAAAATGGCTCATTAGGTTTGATTTCTGACTAAATTAAGGCCTCTAGGATGAAAGGAGTATAGTTGAGTGAATATTTGGGCAGGGTTTTACTGTGGCAATTGGATTTGAATGAGTGAATTTGAGAGAAGGTGAAGTGGAATTTTATAAGAGAGGTGAGTGTCACTTTTTGAAAAGATTTAAATATTATTTTATAATAATACCATTTTCGGATTATAATGGCTCCAAAATTAATTATTTAAAGGATAAAGTGGGTATGGGACTAGAACATTCATCCAATTATTTTTAGACGGGATAAGGTTATCATATTAACCTAATCTTTTAGATTTAAATCTCACTTAAATAGTTTGACATTTACCATGTCTCTTTGTTTTTTTTATTATATGGTTAATAATCATATATAAACATCTAAGAGAACCTAAAAATGGTTCATTAATGACATATATATTATAATTCAATCCCTTTTTTGAACCTTAGATTTATTGGAATATAATAATAATTAATATAAAAATATTTTTTTAAAAACTCTTTTATATCAATTTTTACACTACATGGTATTTTGTTTTTATTAAATTTATAATATCATTATTAATTCGAAAAAATTCATTTAATCAACCCTAATATGTCATATTAACCTATGAAATTAATTAAAATTCTTAAAAGTTTCAAATTAGATTTATATGGATATTTATAATATCAATTATTTTAATCATCCATTAATATGGTAATTAGTGCATCATCATTGTGTCAAAAAAAATTAATTATTTAATGACTAAAAATTATAAATAAAATTCCCTTATGTAGAAACTCGTTTTATATTTATAAAAAGTATTTATAGTCTAATATATATTATGTATAACACTATATTCAAAATGGTTTAGTTATTAAATGTTGAATTTAAATCTTTTAACTCTTCTTTAAAAAAAATTATAATGAATTTCCTAATAAAATAATAGTCAACCTAAAGGATAATATTTTATTCCTAAGAATGTTTTTGGTAGAATTAAACTTATCCAATAGAAGTAGGACATGTTTTATGTTAATAATAATATCATTTGTACCCTTAATTACCCTATTTACTTTTAACCGTGGTAAGTAAATGTAAAAAAGTTACTATTCTCAAAAATTATTTTCGTCTTATAGAACCAAATTCTTCTTAATGATATCAATAGTGTCTGTAGTATATTTGAAATTCCCCTTATAGTAGTGGAAAAATTGTGTTTTATGTGAATTTGAAAATTCTCCTTTGAGGTGGGTAAAAGAAGGAAGAAAGTTTGATAAAATTTTATATATCCAGACTTATTATAAAATGACTCCAATGAATTATGTTGAACATATATAGGTATTATGTATCAATTTTGACCAAAAATAAATTAAAATAAAATAACTTGTTATTTAAATAAAAATTCGGTTTTAATCTATAACGCATTATTTTTTACTATTCATAAAAAATTAAAAGTTTTTAGAAAAATACCAAAACTTCACCCTATACTAATTTAGATATTCCAAATCCAAAAATGAAGTACAATTGGCAATAAAAAATTTATTAAATTTCAAAAGGTGGGTATTTCTATTTATAACGGCTAGTTTATTTTGTTGTGGCTTGTTTAAACTCGAAATTGTGTACAACACAAGCTATTGTATTATTCAAAGGGAAACATACTCTGGATGCTTGGGGTGTTACATTCTCCCCTACATCAAATAATTTCATCCTCGAAATTTCTATAATATTACTAAATAAAAAGATATGGGTGGTTCTTCATCATAATTTCCGCGGGTTCCCACATTGTCTCTTCCATTTTATGGTTTCTCCATAGAATATTTACCAGACGATTCAACCATTTTCTCATCACTTGTTCTCTGGTATTGAGAATTATGATATGATTTTCACAATAAGATAGATCGGGTTCTAGTTATAATTCATCATAGGTGAGTACATGCATTGGGTAAGGAATGTAGTTTCTCAACAGTGATACGTGGAACACATCATGAACTTTGGATAGACGTGGAGGAATTTCCAAACGATAAGATACAACTCCAATTTGTTCTAGAATTTCAAAATTTTTGATGTACCTATGACTCAATGTACTGTTCTTACCGAAACGTATAACACTTCTCCATAGAGAATCTTTCAAGAAAACATGGTATCCTACATGAAATTCCAAATCCTTCCTTTAGTTATCGTCGTAGCTCTTTTTTCTACTTTGGGATGCTTTGATGTGGGCTTGGATAACCTTCACCCTTTTTGTTGTTTCCTCAACAAGTTCTAGGCCTACGAGTTTTCATTCACCAACATCATCCCAAAAAGTTGGTGTGAGACATCTCTTTCCATATAACGTTTCATATGGTGCCATATGAATACTTGAATTGAAACTATTGTTATATAAAAATTCTACCAAAGGTAAATATTGATCCCACATACCTTGATAGTCAATGAAAAAAGATCTCAACATGACTTCTAAGGTTTGAATGGTCTGTTCTAATTGTCAATCAGTTTGAGGGTGGTAGGTAGTGCTCAAATGAAGTTCAGTATCCAGGGATTTCTGAAAACATCCCCAGAATCTTGATGTAAAATGTGGATCATGATCAGAAACATTTCGATAAGGGAACTCCCTGATTTCTTACAACTTCATTAATATATTGTCTTGCTAGACGTTCATGTGGTAAATCTTCTCTTATGGAAAGAAAATGTGTTGACTTGGTAAGATGATCAACAATGACCCATATTTCATCATTTCTTCTATGAGTCTTTGGTCGCCCCATGACAATGTCCATCGTAATATTTTCCCACTTCCACTCAGGTATGGGAAGAGGTTGCATGACTCTTCCGGGTTATTGCCTTCCTTCTTTCACTTGTTGACAAACCATAAATCATGACACAAAATCAGAAATCTCCAACTTCATGATGTCCCACAAAAAATGTTCCTTCAAATATCTAAACATTGTAGTGCTACCAAGGTGTATAGATAAATTGGAGCTATGAGCTTCAACCAACAATTCTCTTTTAAAATCAGGTAAATTGGGAACACAATGTCTTTTTCCAAATTTCAAAATCTCGTCTTCATATATGATGTTGATAAATCAGCCATCATTCACATTTTAATTTTCTTTTGAAACTCCTCATTATCAGCCTCAAAACTTTTTATAGTTTCTAGTAAAGATGGTTTCCCAACCATTTGAAAATGTATTGATGTTTCACCTTCAATTATTATTCCCATATCCATTTTCACTAGATCCATGAAAATAATATCCCTTTCCACTCTCATCCTACTCAAAACTCAATGATCCATTCTGCTTAAAGTATCTTTCACCTAATATACCTTCCCCGGGTGGTAGTGTATTTTTAAATCATAATCCTCGAGTAGATCAAGCCATCTCCTTTGCATCATGTTGAGTTCTTTCTGTGAGAAAATATACTTCAATCTCTTTTGATC